>JAQSUU010000273.1:0-4800000 GCA_038087645.1 Saccharum hybrid cultivar R570
CTTGTATATATATAAATATATAACATTTTTAATAAATAAAACAATACCCTGAGTTTATTTTTGTACTTTTAATTACTGCCAGAAAAAGATGGTGCGTATCATGGAGACTTACACAATTCTGGGGCTTAACCAGCCATTGTACTGGTCTTGCAGCACCTGAGGAAGGTCGTAGTGGTAGAGAACAACATAGGGAGTAATATCTGTTAAACAAGCAAAAGACTCGTGATCGAGTGGCATGAGTGCCCACAAACCTGAAACGTGTAGCAAATAAAGAAACTGCTGCAGGAATTGGACTCGAAGGAAGGCGAATAAGATCTCAATTGTACGTCGTTCTGGTTTTTCTAGATATATAAGTCATGTTCACTTGTCTTATAAGTCATATTTTTTCAGCCAACGAACAGTATTTTTCTCTCACGACAAATCAACGAATAGTACTTTCAGTCATAGCTTTTCAGCCAAGCAAATAGTTTTTTCTATATACGTAGACATAATATATATTTAGATAATAAGTAGCAAATACTATAAATCTAGAAAAGTTAAAGTGATTTATAATTTGAAATTAAGAGAGTAATTAATTAGCATCACGTACGGTTCGCCAACATGTAGTCAATGAGCCTGTGGTAATAGTCCACGCCATCCTTGTTGATCCTCCCAATTCCACCTGCATTTAATTTCCCCCCAAAAAAACAGACACAACCATGCATCTTACTGCTGTGAAACAAAGCCCTATATATGAATCATGGAGTTCACCACTAGTCGTGTACTGTATATGTTTCATCGATCAACACATACTGGGGAAAATGCGCGACCATGAGATCGAGAAGCGGTACGCGTCGAATCCAACCCGGACCATATTGTCCACATCATCCTACATTTTGTGCCACCAGAAAAAGAAAAATTACTTATCAATGGATCACAAATCAGCAATATAATCAACACATTAAGCCATTCAGACATTTCGCTTCACGAACCATGTAGCGATTGTACTCGTCGACCGACACTTCCGCAGTCGCGTTATCAGGAGTAGCGCCTGCATGCCCAAGCACACATCCATCCAAAGGCGACGGCATGATCAGAGAAGCACCAGGCCAGGTGATGATGAAATATATAGGAGACATAAAAAAAATGCCGTGATGATGCTGCTCATGCATGCATCTCGACTCGATCTCACCTGGATACTTGAGGAAGGTGTCCCAGATGCAGGGGCCCCGTCCGTACTTCAGCGTGTTCCCCTCCACCTGGTACGCCGACGACGCCGTCCCGAAGACGAAGCCGGGCGGGAAGTTCTCCCTGGTGAGGTTGTAGTGCTCCCCGGGCTTGTTGCCATGGGCGCCGAGCGCCAGGGAGAGGACGAGGAGGACGAGGAGACCGTGGAAGAGTGGCCGGAGGAGCAATGGCGCAGCAGCAGCAGCAGTCGCCATGACGGAGGACAGTGGTGAGAGCGAGTCGGAGAGACTCCAGCAGAGGTGCGCTGTATATGGAGACCGGAGAGCGGAGGGGACGCGATCCGGCAGCGGCATGCAAGAGCAGAGCTGAAATGGTGGTGCTGGGTTTGAACAAGCGAAGAGAGACTGTTTCTCTCGTGCGCACGTAGCTGCATGCGTGATGAACACTCTTCTCGATCTTCCCGGTAACTGTGGAGCGGCGTGTTGTGTACTCTCGTCCTGAACCACCAGTATTTTCGTAATTTTTTCGTCGGGGTTTTGGAACGAACGGTGGTGGTTGGTAATCGGCTTTAATTAGTTTGTTTTTTTTAAATTACAAACGCTCACAATGTACTCATACTCACCTTTATAAACGCACGTCCGCACGCAAACCCAACTCTTATAAGGCCAGTCTCAGTGGGAATTTCATGTCCCTGTTTCTAACACATCCAGATTTTAGAAACAGTGCAGAAAAGTTTCATCCCCATAAAAAAAACTCTCTACTCCCATGAAACTCTTATCATCTCTCTTCATTAATATGGTGTCATATCAACATAATTAATGCTCATGAAACTCTGATGAAACCCCATTGAGACTGGCCTAAATTTTTTTGAAGACTGGGCCGGCAAATCCTCAAGATGTCGCTTACCATTGAATGCACAACGCCGTTAAATTCTTGAATATTCGCTCCTGAGTTGAGTTCGTGTGTGTTGATCTGCATGTTTCTTGGTAGAATGGGCCAGCGTTCGCCATGTGGACACAGTGTCATGGCAACTTTTAGGGTTTTGTGAAGTAGAGCTCCCCATTAGGCACACTGGGGTGGCTGCCCCAGCTACCGCCGGTGCGGCCTCCTACCCCCAGCTTCTCCTTCCCAATCTGTTGTGTCCAACGCTGTATCTTGACTCCGGCACGAGGAAGACCGAGACCGAAGGGACGTGCAGTGAGGGACTGAGGGCTACGAGCCTCCGACTCAGAGCCTCGGCCAGCGATGCCTGCTGGTCCTGGACCATGGCCCAAGCCCAATAAACGGATAACTTCCAAGTGGCTAAGTCCCAACAGGTAATACCAACAATATCAAAAACGTCTAAACGTCTAATTGAGAAACACACACAAAAAATGAATATTTGTGTTTTTTATATCCTGTTGTGTTCTTCATCTTGTTGAGAAATTCTTCTGTCTTCTTCTGGAAATAAACCTCAATGCACAAAGTTACAGAAACCGATTGCAGGTGACCAAGTTTGTAGTGTCGCAAGCGAAGGCCAAAGAGAAACAAGTTTATAAAGCTGATACTTGTTCACTCAGCACGCATGAAAGAAAGAAAAGGTCATCAGGTTCATCACTTTATTGTGAGTGAACAAACCAAAGCTAATTATAACTGTCATAATTTTTTTTAAAAAAAACATCAACACTCTTGTGGGTATCGTGGAACTCCTTTAGTTTTAAATTTGCCATTTATTTGGCACTTAAACTCTCATTTGCGTGATATCAATAAAAATATGCCTACGATCACATGTGTCCGCGCCCCACCTAAAATTTCGTGTGAGCTCCACCACTGTCTGTGAGCTTCTTGTCAGGTGACTGGTTTTTATCCTTTTTCTAGCTACTGTACGTTGATCCAACAACTCAAATTGTACTGTGGGTATCTTTTTCATTTCTTAGTCAAAAGGCAATAACCCGACCGCATTTTATCACCTGTTTATAGGCTAGATATGTTTACTAGTTTAGGAGTGTCTGCTGTTTGATGTTTTGGTCCAAAATTGTTATCCTTCCAAACTACAAGTTATTTTGGTTTTATCCTAAGTTAAACTTATCTAATTTGACCAAGTCTATAAAAGAAACATACTGACACTATTTACAACACCAAATTAGTTTCATTTAATCTACCATTCAATATGTCTTAAGAGTGCACTTATTTGGTATTCTAGATATTAATATATATTTCTATAAACTTTGTCAATGTTAGAGATGACAAAGCCAAAATGACTTAATTAAATTATGCTTGGATCCGTAGAACTAATAGTTAGTTGTTAATAATTAGTTTCTTTGGATCTAAACGGATCTAGCTAATAGTCTAGACAATTGTTAGCCGAATATCTAGCTAACAACTATATCACTAGTTGAGCCAAATCAGCTCACAACAGCTAGTAGTTAGCTAGCTAATATTAGCTATGAGCTATTAGCAAACCAACTATTAGCAGCTAATGGATTGGAATATAAGAAACTAGCCAATAAAAATATAGTTGAGGGCATTGACACGTTGGGTGGCTAGCGCCAAGGGGCGTCTGAGGCATGACCTTGACTGTGTGCCTTTGAGCAACATCAACAACGGTAGCTTGGCAGGGGCCTTGGTTTGGTGCCGGCGTCATGGTGTTGGCGGGCTGCGCTCATCCGTGGCGTTATCAATGGTCCTCTTGGCATGCCACACTTCAACGTGGCGAGTGTGTGGATGGATGGCTCGGGGCTTAAGGCTTGGCCAACGTGGCTGGAGCCAATGACAGTGCCACTCTCCCTATTTGGGGCGTCATTGAGGTGCCCTCCTTCAGACTTTGCAGGGCTCTTCAGGTGAAAGCCATGTCCAAATTCCTAGACGAATAATGGTGGTGCTCTCCATGCTATACCCTTCCTCAAGGTCTCATTTTGGAGGTCTTGTTCATAAGGAAAGCACACTTTTCGAAATTTGAAACATATGGAACATAAAGCATTTGCTGCAACATACATCCGAGGGACCACATTCGCCTGCGCCCCCTTGTCGCGTCTGTTCATGCAACACTTGCAACATAAAGCATTGGCTACAGCATACGTCTGAAACACATGAAACATTTATAACATACGTTTGCAACATATGTATATGGGCACTGCAACATAAGCAACATCTAGATAAAACACTTGCAACATACGTTTGAAACAGCTGAAACATTTTAAACCTATACTTGCAACATACGTGTAGGGCCAGTGCAACATATGCAACATCCAGATAAAACACTTGCAATATCCGTTTAAAACAGCTGAAACATTTAAAACATACACTTGCAACATACGTGTATAGTCATTGCAACATATGCAACACCAGATCTACTTTCGCAACATCCAGATAAAACATATGCAACATACATTTGAAACGCATGAAACATATGATTGCAACATGTGCTCATCTACTTGTTGTCCCCCAATGGATGCTCGTTGAGGCGGAGCTTGACGCCGGCACGGAGTTCGATGCCATAGCGCGGAGGTCGGACCTCGATTGTGCACAACGCGAGTCCAGGTGGAAGGCACGAGGTGCGGCGGAGCACAGTATGAGGCGTAAGCGGCACGCGGCGTGAGGGGCAGGCGAGTCCGTTCGGTCCGGCCGGACTCTCGCGGTAGAGAGCATTACCGATTATGTGTATATACACCCCATTCATTCATTTGGTATATGATAATATTATAACATGCATTATTCACTTTTTTCCTTTTTCAAACACACAAGAAGCAGGAGAGCTGCATTCATTCAAATTATTAAAGGTACACCGTACACCATGGTTTTATTCAACCTATAGGCACATTTTTGTTCCAAGTTTCACGTGCTTATTATTACCCAACTCATTCCTGATATATAATCATGAAGCCCATATAGCTCCTAGCAGATCCTTTTTGTGCTTTGCCTGCTCTTTTACACCCTGCAAAACAATACAAATATTTGTAGATGCGTCAAAAAAAAGAATTTTTTTTAAAAAAAAACACAACCGGGTGAACAAGGGAAGAGATATGGTGAAGCGCGTGGCGCGTGCGTACTGGTTGTAGTTGATGAGGATCTTGCCGGCGTCGAGGTTCCCGATGGTGTTGAAGGCCTCCTGGGAGAGGTCGAGCGTGGCCTGGCACCCCGGCGACGGGCAGCGGTCGACGATCTTGACGGTGACGCTGCCGCCTTTGCAGGGGTTCGGGGTGGCGTTGGTGCCGCCGGCGCAGGACACCTGGTACATCCGCCCGCAGGCCGCGCCATTGTCCCAGAGCCCGTCGCTCGCCGCCGCTATCATCGTGCCCTCGTCCTGGTATCCGTAGCACGCCGACGCTGCAGAGCACGCACCACGCACTCATGTGTTTAGAAGACAATCGTGATATGATGCCATACAGAAATGTTCATATGATGTCGTGTACGTAGAGCTACGCACGAGTGTAGACGGTGTAGTAGGTGGCGGTGCCCTGGTCGGCGAGCGACGCCGAGACAAGGCAGCCGAGCAGGGCGGCGACGAGCAGAACGACGGCAGCAGCCTTCGCCATGGGCGGAAGCAACTAACAGCTTCCTTTTTGGCTCTCTACTAGACAGAAGAGGTGGCCGCCGGGTGCTGTAGTGTTGACTTGCCTTCTTGGTACACAAATGGCGTTGCTGAACAGGGTGTTTATAGAAAGGGCAGGCAGTGCATTTGTCAATATGTGCACGAGCACGGGCGTGGAAAGTCGTGCCTGACTGCCCAGGAGAGAAGTTTTTGGTCCGACACGGAGAAGGAAATTGTTGGAAACTCTAGATGGATGCGGCGAAACTAGTGTTTTGGTCAGAGGAAAAACTGAGTTTATCTTCTGTCTTTTTGAACAATGAAAGGCCGAGTTTCTCCGTTGCATGGGCGGGTGTTGGATACCGGAATTACCTATCGCTACTCGCTACAGAATAGCCGTGCTCGTGCGTGAGGCGTAGAACGTAGGTCAAAATTTAGGCAACTGGTGCGGATTTTGTGGCTGTTTGGCTGTACGATTTCTCGTAACTACGTAGGCATGTACCGATGTACGTCAATGTTTCTTGCGGCGACTTTCGATCGGTAGGCAAATGGACAGAATTAGCTAGCTAGTGGTTAAAACATTCAGCGAGGTTGTCTATCGTCTCTACTCTCTAGGACTAGGAGGTATCGAGAAGATGGACTTTGTGCAGCATGGACGGTGACTAATACTACTCCACGCGATGGTCTTGGCTAATACTACACACAAACTCAGGAGAAATGTAATCGGTTCTCTTTGCCACAGGTTTTTTTGGTTTAAGCAGGAGTTGTCCCCAATGAGAAGAGACCGCGTGCAACGAGCGTTTGCCACAGGTTTTTTTGGTTTAAGCAGGAGTTGTCCCCAATGAGAAGAGACCGCGTGCAACGAGCGGACGGCCGGCCAACATTTAGCGATTCGACTGAGAAAGATTTAGGCTAAAAATCTATATCTACATATGTATCTATATATCAGGCCTGGCCCTATGAGGGGCATATTGTGCGACGGCCGAGGGCCCAGGCCGGTTAGGGGCCAAGCCCATGTATACAAAACCCCCACCCCCTAAGTACATCGGCCCAAGAAAATGAAGACAGGAACGGTGCCAGCTGGCCCAAGAAGCAAGAAGATTGTCGTAGTCCAGGATCACGAGTAGAATTCCATCGGCTGGCGGCCATCCTGATTCCTGAGTCGCTACTCGCGTCTTCCGTGTTCGACGCCCGCCGCCCGAGTGCCTGACAGCTAACGCGATCGTGATTTGCGACGCCACGACGGAGACGCCGCCGAGAGCCAGACAAGGCAGGGATCCACCTCCACGATACCACGACGCTGGTCGCTGATCAGTTGTTGCGAATTGCGATCGTTGTTTCAGACTTTCAGTTCATGTCCAGTCCTGGCCCTAGGTATTGTTTTGCTTGATGCTTGTTCATTCTTTTTATCCAAATTAATTATTTGTATAATATTGGAGACTTCTAGTACTTACTTTGTACTTATATAATCACGTTTTTATTCTAATTTAGGTGTTAGAAATTTAGAATGTTACCCAAGAAACATTTGTCGGGGGCTGCGAAAAGAAAACGAAAAAAACATTGCATCTGAATTGGATATAGAGCCAATATTTCCTACAAAACGTCAACGAAAGAGAAAGAAATATTTTGATGAACAAGATGAAGACGAGGAAATACAACAGTCTGTTGTGGACTCCTTTAAAAGAGAGTACTTCCTAATTATGATTGATAATGCAATTGCTTCATTGACTACTAGATTTGAGCAGATGACGGCATTTGATAATGTCTTTGGGTTCTTGTTCAACTCAGAAAATTTGAAATCCTTGGATGAAGTTGATCTTTGGGCGCACTGCAAGATTTTTGTGGATAAATTTTCTTATAATAACTCATCCGATGTTGAGATCAATTATTTTTTTTCAGAATTAAAGGTGTTGCAAGTGACCTTGCCAGATTCTTTGATGTCAGCGCCTGAGATTCTCAAGTTTGTTATGGATGCAGATTGCTATCCAAATGTTTCAGTTGCCTATCAAATTCTCTTAACTGTACCTGTGACTGTAGCTTCGGCCGAAAGAAGTTTCTCAAAATTAAAGTTGTTGAAGAACTATTTGAGATCAACTATGTCACAACAAAGGTTAAATGGCTTGGCTATATGCACCATCGAGAAGGATATATTGGACAATATTAATCTCAATACCGTCCTTGATGATTTTGCATCAAGAAATGCCCGAAGAAATATCTTTTTATAAGAAGCAATGACTATGATGGAGTTCTATTCTTATTTAAGGTAATCATATTAGTTATACAAGTACAAATATAATGCTTTTTTAGTCTCCATGGTTTCTCACTCTTGATAATTATTAGACATGTTAAATTAAAAATAGATTATTGGATTTGGTACCCATTTATACAAGTAAATTTAGCCTATATATTATAAGGTTTTATGGTCTAGAGGGACCGTCGCGACGAATTCGCCAGAGGGCCCTTAAAATCCCAGGACCGGCGCTGCTATATATCTATATCTATACTTTATATCTCTATCTATGCATATCTATACTCTGTATCTGAATATATCCATATCTATACTATGTATCTGTATCTATATAGCCGGTGTGCAGTGGCACTGCAACTTCTGCATCCCAGGGGATAATCTTCTATGGAGTTATAAGACACGTGTTTCTGACGGCCGATGCTGACTGGGCAAGTGGACAATCAACAATAAACCAATCAGTCGACCTCAGAGCAGCAGAGTCTATAAAGCACCATCAGTACTCCTGTTACCATGTGATCTGCATACATAATCCTTTCTTTGGTGTATTTATTCCTATATCTGCTACAATTTTCAGGTACTTCTTCATGAAGGAGGAACCCTTCTAGTGTGCTTGAACTCGATACGAGCCCTGAAACCTCCGACATGGTCCTTGGTAGATGACATCCGGCAGCTCGTTGATGGCTTAAGGAATTATTTCTCATCCAATAGATGACCAAATCATATGGAAATGGACCGATGATGGGCAATACGCCAATACACCACCAAATCAGCCTACCGAGCGCAATTCCACGGCACCTACCACAGCTTCAAAACCAACATCATTTGGCGAACACGTGCAGCGAACAAATGTAAACTCTTCGTCTGGATCCTCGCTCAAAACAAAATACTAACAGCAGACAACCTCGCCGTCAGGGGGTGGCCTCGCCAGGACAATTGCATCTTGTACAATGGCCCGCTTGAAACCGGACACCACTTATGCCTACGATGCCCCTTTGCACAGGAGGTCTGGAGCAAGGTGGCGTCCTGGGAAAACTTTGGAAGCCTGCAGCCGGCCCTTCAGTCCACCACTGAGTCCTTAGCCGACTGGTGGGAATCGATCTTGCCTACGATCCAGAAAGAGAAAAGACGCGCTTTCAACGGAATGGCCATTTATATTATGTGGAATTTATGGAAGGAGCGCAACCGTAGAATTTTTGACAATAAGTACTCCACGGAGGTGGCCGGACAAGCCAAGGAGGACATAGAGCAGCATGCAAGGGCTTTTGCAATTGTGCACTCTTAGCTCTTTGTTGGGTTTGGGCACCCTCTATTGTGTGCCTGCAGTGCTGCTGTTTTGTTTTTGGCTTCGTGACTGTTTTCGGCTTGAAGGCCACCTTGTACATGTAACCTTGTTCCCGCTTAATTGAATGGCAGAGCTCCTGCCTTATTTAAAAAAAAACTTCTGCAAGCAAGAAATAGGCGATTAGACTTCCCTGATCTCAAAAGTGGTACAACACCTGCACCTGTATGTATTCCACATAACGAACGTAGGCACCAGGGCACGTTTGTTATGTGCCACATCGTAACAGGATGTTCATCACTGGCTTTTGACTTTCAGCTCAACCTGAAGCCAGATTTCTTTCTTTACATAGTGGTGATAAGAGTACAGAGCCTACAAAAATTAGGTTAGAACCCCTCGCCTAAATTAAAAATGGTGCCACACAAAGAAGGTAAGAAAAGGCAACCGTTGCTGTACATGGTAATCTACAAGGGAACAGTGTTTGTGACGTAGTTTGAGGAAGAGCTGTTGAACTTGGATGAGAAATAATTCCTTAAGCCATCAACGAGCTGCCGGATGTCATCTACCAAGGACCATGTCGGAGGGTTCAGGGCTCGTATCGAGTTCAAGCACACTAGAAGGGTTCCTCCTTCATGAAGAAGTACCTGAAAATTGTAGCAGATATAGGAATAAATACACCAAAGAAAGGATTATGTATTCAGATCACATGGTAACAGGAGTACTGATGGTGCTCAACACTCTCCTATTTGTGTAGAAAGTGAAGGTACCACTCTGTTTTATGCTATCAATGCATATCTGTAAGATTGCATTTATCCAACTCTACAATTTACTACTCCCTTCGGTTCACTTTATAAGGCATAGTCTGACATCGCATGGTCTCCCAGTTACATTTTAACCATTTATTTATTTTATATTATATTGTTTATGATTATAAACTAATGATCATTGGATAGTACACTTTAATTCCAAATCTAACCATATCAAATTGCATTAATATTGTTGAAAATTGTTGGCCAAATTATTGGAAAAAAATTGTGAAGTTTGAATCTTTATATGCATGTGCATGCACGCACGCCTTATAAATTGGACCGGAGATAGTAATTCAGTATGCCACAATGACAAACAGGGTTCAGGGCATCTGAACAATTTGTTAAATTTCCTTGTTACACAAACACAAGTGCATAGCTAAGTCATGAAAAGGAACTTACAGTCAACCAAAGAGGAAGAAATCCCAGGACAGAAGGAAGCGCAGCAAAAACAATACAAGTTAAGGCCAGAGCTACACTTTGTTTGACCTGTAAGGATGAACCTAAAAGAGTAAGAAACAGTAATATTGCATCTGAAGCTAAAGTGCAACACATGCAAACAAAAGACGTACCAATGAAGTTGTTTGACGAGCCTTAGCAATGCAGAATGGCACCCCGCAAATGTTATCCTGCAACAGCAGAACATCTGCAACAGCCACTGCAGTTGCACTGGCACGTTGGGCCAGAACCATTCCGACTGTTGCGGCTGCAAGAGCTGGTGCATCATTTATACCATCACCGACCATTATTAAACCTCCACCTGGAACGAACAAAAAGGTAAATAATGAATAATCGCCAGGAAAGTGAGCACAACAAAAAGTAATCATATATAGCTTCAAGTGCAAGTTTATATGATGGCAAGTTGAGCTCAAAAAGTACACGATGTTCAATTTTACAGGTTAATTGTACACGAGGAACATTTATTCATGGATAAAAGGTAGGATTCTGTAGCTGCCACAGTGAAGTAGGAACAAAAATGTTGGAATCAATAGATTCATGCAGCATGAGAATAAGTGAAAACTGAATGAAACTACCAATGATTTTGTTAGATCAAGTCATGTGGTGAGGATGTACATATGGGTCACTTAGAAAGCAATCGTGGCTACCACATTGCAGGATTAAAGGCTAAAGCTATATAAGTGCATACTTAGATACAACAAACAACAACAACAACCAAGCCTGTCAGTCCCAAGCAAGTTGGGGTAGGCTAGAGTTGAGACCCAACAAACACCGTCAGTTACGGTTCAGGAACGTCAATAGCCGTTTTCCAAGCACTCCTATTCAGACATAGGTCTCTAGGTATATCCCATTCTTTCAAATCTCTTTTTATTGTCTCTTCCCAAGTCAACTTTGGCCTTCCTCTGCCTCTCCTCACCTTATTATCTTGACTTAGAACTCCATAATGCACTGGTGTCTCTGGAGGTCTCCTTTGTAAATGGCCAAACCACCTCAACCGATGTTGGACAAGCTTTTCTTCAATAGGTGCTACCCCTAGACGATCACGAATATCATCATTTCGCACTCGGTCCATCCTTGTGTGACCACAAATCCAACGCAACATACGCATTTCTGCAACACTCAGTTGTTGGACATGTCTTCTCTTTGTGGGCCAGCATTCTGCTCCGTGATAACATATGTAAAACTTAAAACCATGATATAATCATATATTTGACTTTTGATAGGCATACATATCACAGGTATAAGTACCTCCTTCCCTTGAAACTGCTTTTACTTTATTTAATTTATCCTCTGGCTTTAAAGAGAAGTGGACTTCTTCAATACAAACAGCTTTAGCAACTCTCTGGGCACTTGATTCATGGTCTCCAGTTAGCATCATAATGCGAAGTTTAGCTTTCTCTCTTAAGGTAGATATAACTTCACAAACACCAGAGCGGGGTTCATCCTCAAAGTGGAAAAGTGTTACCTGGAAAAGTTTAAATCAGTTGATATATAATAATACACTGGAAAGTAGTTCTTACTCAATCTGGGCATGAAAAACCGAATAACCGAAACCGAACCGAAAGAACCGGGAACCGAAACCGAACTAACCGAACCGATCGGTTTCGGTTCCTGTTCGGTTCCAACATCTCAGGAACCGAATTTAGTTTGGCCTCCGCCACTCCGCCCTCTGCCGGTCCGCTGTCCGCCCTCCGCCGGTCCGCGACTCCAGGACACGACGGCGCGACTCCGACTCCATCTTCTCCGTCCTCCGCCCTCCGCCGGTCCGCGACTCCAGGCGTTCCCCCTCCGGGCTCCGGCCATCCCCTCCGCCACCGACACCCTGTTGGTGGAGCAGCAGCGGGCAGCGGCCGCAGCCGCAGCTCGCTGCCTCCAAGACCGGCAGGAGCAGGGCCAGGAGCCATCGAGGCAGGCTGCAACGGCGGCTGCTACATCAATTGCTTCCCACAACGTAAGTGATTCATCTGAACTCTGAAGAGTGTGTGGTCTCTGGTCTGGGATTGTGGGGGAAAATTGGGAAATCTTTAACGTTAGATGCATCTCTTCTTTGATCTTTGTTCAGATGAATGATGAGGACTGGGAGCAAGAGATGAAGCATTGGGAAGAGACCCATGGTGATAGTGAGGGGAATTTGAAGGATTGTACTGATGAAGAGAAGGATGTTGATGCTACTGGAGGTCAAGGCGAGGCAGAGAAGGATGGTGATGCAGAGAAGGGGAAGGAGGTCATTGATGTAGAAGATGAGGAGAAGAAGAGGAAGCCGATGGCAGCCAGATCTAGCATGTGGGAGCACTTCACCAAAATATTGGACAAAGGCAAGTTGGTCAAGGCAAAATGCAACTATTGTGGTAATGAAATTGCTGCTCATCCTGTGCTAAATGGTACATCTGCTATGCGTAAACATTTTAACACTTGCAAAAGAAATCCTCATAGAGCTCATGATGATGCACAACAAGGTGTTTTGTCAGTAACTCAAGGGCATGGCACTAGTGTAGGTACTTGGAAGTTTGATCAGGAATTGATTAGGTCTGCTTTTGCTGAAATGATCATAGAGGATGAGGAACCTTTTGGACATGGTGAGAAGCCTGGTTTTAGAAAGTTCATGTCTGTTGCTTGCCCTAGGTTCATTATCCCTTCTAGAAGGACATGTACTAGGGACGCGGTGCAGTTGTACTTTGAGCAGAAAGCAAAACTTAAAATGTTCTTTCAAGAAAATTGCAATAGAGTTTGTCTCACAACTGATGGTTGGACATCACAGCAACAAGATAGTTACATGACTGTGACAGCTCACTTTATAGATAATGATTGGTGCCTGCATAAAAAGATCATTAGTTTTTTCATGGTCAAAGGTAAAAAGAGAGATGATATTGGAAAAAACCTGCACAAAGTATTGCTTGATTGGGGGCTGGACAAAGTAATGACAGTAACGGTAGATAATGCTAGTGCAAATGATAGTGGAGTTACTTATTTGAGAAGACAAATGAACAACTTGAAAACTAGCATAGCAGAAGGCAAATACATTCACATGAGATGTGCTGCACACATACTTAATTTGGTTGTCCAAGATGGTTTGAAAGAAGTAGACCAGTCTATCAAGCGCGTACGGGCTGCTATTAGATTGTTAGACAAAGAATGGCCAAATTCAAAGAGATTGCACGATGGGAGAAAGTGGACAGCAAGGCATTCTTGAACCTTGATTGTCCAACTAGGTGGAACTCCACTTATGAAATGCTACAAGCAGCTTGCACATATGAAAAGGTGTTCCTGAGGTATCCAGATGAAGATCCATACTACACAATTGATTTGCTTAGTGAGATCAAGCCAGGTGTTCCCGGTCTAGGAGTTCCTGAGGAGCATGATTGGGAAAATGCAAGAAAACTAGCTGAGTTTTTAGGGCATTTTGCTGCAATAACAAAACGGGTGTCAGCATCATTAAGTGTGACTGCTCACACTTACTTTCATGAGATAGGAGAGATCAATGAATTGGTGAAGGAATGGATGAGTAGTTCAGATTTTGTCCAGCAAGAAATGGGGAGAAGAATGAAAGAGAAGTATGACAAGTATTGGGGGAAGTGGCATGAAAATGTAGAAGTGCAAAATGAGAAGAAGGGAAAGGGAAAGGAGAAGGAGAAGGAAAATATAAACTTACTCATATTTGTTGCTGCTGTACTTGATCCTAGATACAAGCTTGCACAATATACAGAAATGGCAATTGAAGAGATGTATGGTGATGGTGTTGGACAGAAGGTTTGGGCTGCAATTACCAAATGCTTGCAAGACCTTTATGAAGAATACAGGATCAATAGTTTGGCATCTGCTGTGCAGCCCCAACAAAGTGAATCATCCCAATCTAAGCAAAGTGAAGAGCATGGTGGAAAGTTCAAGGCTAAGCTGAATAAGAAGATTAGGCTCAATAGTGAAGCAAGCAGTTGCAGCAGGCCTAGGGGCAGGACTGAGCTAGATAGGTACTTAGCTGAAGAGTGTGAAGAAAATCATAAAAAGTTTGATATTCTTACTTGGTGGAAGGGGCAGTCCAGTAGATTTCCCATCTTGTCTACATTGGCTAGAGATGTGCTTGCTATTCCAATCTCCACAGTTGCTAGTGAATCGGCCTTTAGCACAGGTGGGCGTATTCTAGATGATTTTAGGAGTTCACTCACCCCATTTATGATGGAGGCCCTTGTTTGCACTCAAGATTGGCTTAGAAGAGCAACTCCCATCAACTTAATGGAGAATACTGAAGAAATTAGCAAAATGCAAGAAGGTGAACATCTATTTTCCATTTCCTTACTGTTTTCAACAATGACCAAAATAATTAATGTTTCCTTTGTATGTTCTTTTCTATTTTCAGAACTTATTCAAGAATTCAAGGACAAAGCGATTATTGATGCTCATGCTGCCAAGTCCCAAATTCAAGGAAGCAAAAGGAAGATGATTACATCCACCAACATAAGCTCACAGTCACAGCCAAGCAAATCCTCTAATCCAAGCAAGTCCTCAAAGGAAAGCAAGAACAAGACATAGGAGGTGATCTAAATATATATATCATAGTTATATATTATCTTCAAAGTGCACAATCTTACATGTTCTACTTTACAAATCTTGTTTCAGGTGGAGCGTGGAGCTGTGGAGGTGGGCTAGGTGGTCTTTGGAATGAATCTGAGGTCCTGTGAAATGTGAATTGAAGATGATGCTGTGATTCGTGAAGGTGGCTGTCATTCCATGTGTTTTGTGGAACTTGCATTCTGTGTGTTTTGTGGAGGTGCTGCTGCTGCGTGCTGCGCAGCCTGTGTGTTTTGTGGACGCCTGGAGCCTGGAGGCTTGCTGTTTGTGACTTTGTGGATTGTTGCTTTGCTTGTTTTCCTTAGCATTTGAGAAAACTATGACATATATGTGTGCTACTGTTTTCATTCTTCATTGCTCTTTAAATTGTCCTGTTTGGTGCATGAAAATGAGGGGAAATGCTGCTGAAATTTGCATTTGAATCAGCTGTTTTTTTCATTCTCTGAAAAGTTCGGTTCCCTTCGGTTAGAACCGAAACCGAACCGAATTACCCGAAACCGAAAAACCTCGGTTCCTTGTTTTGCCAGGAACCGATTGGTTCCGAGTTTCCAGGTAACCGAATTATCTAATTACCCGAAGAACCGAACTGATCGGTTTCGGTTAACCGAACGCCCAGAGTGAGTTCTTACAAACCACAAGGCTCAAATGGTGATAACACATTCAAATCTGTGTACTGTTTGGTCAGGGGGGAGAAGCACTGTAGCAGAATCATGAGTATAACTATGCCTTGATACAGTTATACAGCCTTCTTGCCAGTGAGAGTGGGCTGGCCAAACAAGATAAGGTCATGATTATGACTATGCAAAGCAAACTAAGGTCAGCTTCACTTGAACAAGAGCAAGTTCAAAGATTCTAACTTCTAAGTAGACCTCAAAGAAGGCTAGTATCCAAACCAGCCCAAATCATCGGATTCAAATTATCAGGGCACATGCTGAACAAGTTTCAGAATAGGCAGGCTATCAGATGGACCAAACACTAGAATCTGGACCACCTAGGCTGTGCCTATGGTTTTGACTGTGCAATGGATACATGGGGCCATGCTGGTTAGTCACTTAGGTGGACCAGAATGAAAATACATGGCCAGATCCATGAAAGAAGAAAGAGTTTGGCTCTCAAGTTAACTTACTTTTTTGTCAACAGATAGAGCAGCTTGGACAAATTCAGGCCCATATGCAGAACTTTTTGCTGCTGCTCTTATTTGCTCTGATTCACCATTGGATCTATATAGTGAAGAAATATAGTCCACAGAACCGATAGATGCCTCAGATAGCTCATTTTCATTTTCTCTTACCTGTAATGCAAATGTATGAGATGTCAATTTAGCATGTCAAAGGCTGGCTCTTCCAATTCCTTCATAGTGACCAAACACCAAATAACAACCATGCTAATTTATCAAAATCTAAAACACGTCCCTATTGAAGAATATGACAGTTACTGAACTACAATTGCAGCCATTGGATCAAATATATGCTGCCTACAGTATAAAGAACTTGGCCGGCGGGGAAAGACTGACCCCACGGTATTGAACTGAAGCTCAAACCAACCAAGAAAACCCCCGAACGCCGACTTCACCCTATAGGCCTATAGGGCCTCACCATAACCTTGGGCCGACCACGACCTTCTGGGCTGGTGGCCACTGCAACTAGTATGAGGGCCCAAACCAACTACAGGCGCCACAGGCCGGCGCCCTACCACTATTTTTTGGTTGCCAACGAGGGGACTTTTTTTGTCTCCCACAACTAGGGAGCTTACCGCTACACTACAAGAGTGTTGGCGCCTACAGTATACATTAAATGCCAGTGGTGTTTCCAGTAATACACCTGAATTTTGTCTAAAGCAAGGTCTTTGATATATCTGACAATTCCAGATGACTTTGCTGATTGAAAAATATTATAGAAGTTAGACGTACCTTTACACCACTCAAAGTAGCAGCAACTCCCCTACCAGGTAGGCACTCAAAACTTTCTAAAGCGACAACTGGAAGCTCCTTTCCAACAGAGTGGTCTAAAACAGCCCTGTGATCATGCAAACTGTACATCAATTGATTGCCATAGATTATTCTGTAAGTTTCAGTGCATAAAACAAAAATGAACAATAGAATGTACAGTAATATACACTGCAAGCCCCCAATGACATGATT
The DNA here is from genome assembly GCA_038087645.1 of Saccharum hybrid cultivar R570. Lineage (NCBI taxonomy): Eukaryota > Viridiplantae > Streptophyta > Magnoliopsida > Poales > Poaceae > Saccharum > Saccharum hybrid cultivar. Next base: position 17,170 of record JAQSUU010000273.1, read on the forward strand.
AAAAAAAAGACAAGAAAGTCTACACTAAGGTTAAGGGTTAACCTTTTAACGGTCAGTTCTGAATAGGCATAGATAAGATCACGGCAACATTCACGTTAACTAGAACCCATGCTGGTCCAGTGCAAGACAGCCACTAGTGGCTTGTGTGAATAGAAATTCAAGCAATCACATGCAACCAGAATGAGCCTACTGACTTTGCTTCCAAATAAGCAACACAAATATGTTGCCTGAGTTTCAACACCTTAACAACAACAGTGGTACAATATTTACACTGGGCCCAGGGAGTAGATTCTAGGCTTCTAGCAACACCTAGAAAGCCCAGTTATTGCAGAGTTGTACTCATGAGAATTAAGAATGCATGTAATCAGAATAAAACGAACAAATGTGCTCTTCGAAAGTTATCTATTTTCTGTACCTTCCGATAGGATGGGTTGTTCCTTTCTCCATGGCTGCAGCAACAGCTAGTGCCTCACTTTCACAGTTTGGAGTGCAGCAAGAAGGATTACTATGACCATTTTTCACGCCCAAATGTCCATGGATAGGCTCAATTGCTTTGCACATAAGCTTCCCAGTTGTTAGTGTGCCTGTCTTATCAAAAGCAATAGACTGACAAGACGAAAGAGCATCCAAGACATGACCACCTTTCAACAAAATTCCCTAGAGGAGAACAAAAGCATAGGTTCATCAATCCATTATCCACTATACCAGCCAGAAATGGAGCAGCTCGTAAGAGAAAAAGGTATTCAAAAAGTGACAAGATTGCTATGGTGCTATCTCCAATTAGTTACAAGAGGAACTTTGTAGCTTGAGTAATTACACCAATCATTTAAAAAAGAGAGAGAGAGAATGCATATCGATATACTATGGGCTTTACCCACACTTGTGAGCAATATGAAGTTATGAACTAAATGGTTGATGCTTTCATGAACTTTAGAAGCCAAGAAAGTGTTATATCACACAAAAATAAAGAGCTCGAACAACTGAAAATTTCAAACAGTACCTTACTAGCAAGAGAACTGATTGCAGTTGCATATGCCAATGGAGCTACAGCCAATGCACAGGGAGATGCAGCCACCATAAGTCCTAATCCACGGTAAATTGAACCCCTACAGACTAAAGAAAATGTCAGAATAGAGAAAGTTCAAGTCTGGGGCTAAGTGTATCAAATCAATAGAATTGGCAAATCAAAATCATCAGCATGAAATGTACCAAAGCTTATTGGGTGTAGAACTATCAAAAGTACCTAATATGTTTTATATAAGCATATGGCAGGACCAATACAGAAGTAAGACATTAGAGGATTACCTGAGTTACCAAAAAAAGGCCACTTAAAAAGTAATGGTCCCAAAAGTGCAACAACCAAAGAAAGGGCTACCACAACTCTGCTATAGTACTCTCCAAACTCATCAAGCCATCTTTGCAACTTTGGCTTGTTTAGCTGGCCCTCTTCAGTCAATTGGACAATTCTGTTGAGCGTTGAATCCTCCCATGACTTGGTCACCTAGAAAAGGTAGTAAACAGGCAAACAAATGACCCGCTTGCAAGGTGGCAAGGCAACACTCCAGAACAGATGCAAACATAATGTACTAGAAAAGCAGAAATGGTACTAGTAACAATGCTTATTAAAACTAAACATCTGTCCTCCCAAAGGGTTAACTAGGTTTCCATTTTCCATCTCTTCATCAAAGAAAGTTGATAGCATACTCTTCATCGAAGGGAGAAAAGGCAAACCTTTACAATCATCATTCCTTCCAAGTTCCTGGCGCCACCTGGTATGGCATCTCCAACTGTCCTTTCTAAAGGTTTTGTTTCACCAGTTAGGTGCTCAATTGTGACAGTTGATGAACCTTGGTAGACTTCACCATCAACAGGCACAGCCTAAAGAATACAAGAACTGCACTAAAATGAGATAAATTTCTAACCATCTAGAATAAGAATACCATCAACATGTAGGGCAAAAAAAGATAAGTCAAACCATTGTGCTCAGTTAGAAACAGAGTGAAAAATGCATGAAGAAGCAATGAAATGAAAACAAAAATAGGAAAAGCAAGGATTTAACTTCTATACAAGATATAACACACCTCGCCAGCTCTAACCAAGATATGAAAACCCACTTCAAGATCGTGCACAGGAACCTTGGTGTAACTTAGATTTGAATACTGTACAGATTCTTCTCCACTTGTTTCTAACAACAGCGCAAATTCCGGGTGATTTTCCTTCAGTTCCCTCACATCAAACATTGACTTACTTGTAAAATACTCTTCAGCTGTAAGAAATGAGAACAGGGAACCTCCAATGAACACACAACAGGAGCTAACACATGGGGCTTTCAGATGTTATCAAAAGAAATGTACCAATATGAGCCAAGTTAAACATTGCAAGAAGCAGGCCACCCTCCAATGCGTTTCCCATAAATATAGAAGCAAATGCTGCAAGAGCCATGAGGACATGGATATTTATTCTACCATCGGCAATATTTACAAGAGCATCAAGCGCTGCAGACACCTGCAAGATAGGAAAGGAGTGTCAAACAAGTACGTTGTTGGCAAGCAGCCTTAAAACAAAGGCTGCTCCTCTGATCTCCCTTGTTAGGTAGCAAAGCAAAACACAGTTCCATGTTCAATGAATTCCATTTTACACCAATGCAGTCGTCATATCAATTGCTGAGAAGCTTGGCTAATTCGAAGCCTGGACAAGTACTGGAGAGTTATGTGGTGGCATACAAAAAGTGGCTTCCCTATGCAAACTTCTATAGCGAAATCCCCAGTGAGACACAATGGCATAGATACAAGCCTAAGTGTTGCCAATGTATGAACTCCTTGGAGTGTGCTTAGTGTATCTGAAATCCCAATCCTATGCTCTAATTTTCTTATCAATCTTGAAACATTTAAATACAGCATAGAATTGACGCAACCCAACTAACTATTTCCTCTGAAAGTGCAAATGTTGAAGCAGCTGTGATGTGAGCATGGAACAAATGGACTACCAAGTACAGTACTAGTTAGTAGTGATCCCTGGTAAGGGTCTGGAAGGTGAAACGTAGCAAAGGAACAAAGTAGGTGGCATTACCCCGACGAGAGGAAAGGCGACGGCGATGAGCGCGGCCTGCAGGCGGCCGACTGAGTTGAGCAGCGCGACGTGCGGGCAGGCAGCGGCGATGAGGAGGAGGCCGAGGGAGATGCAGCAGGCCTGGAGGTGCTCCCGCAGCGTGTCGGCGACGTCGGCCCAGCCGATCGCCCGCGCCACCCGCATGACCGCCGCGCCCCCGCCTCCCCCGTGCACGTCCACCTCGTGGTGACCGTGGCCGTGGTCTTGTCCGTGGTGGTGATGGTGGTCGTGGCCGTGGTGATGGTGGTGGTGGCCGTGCCCGTGTCCGTGGCCGCCGTGCGCGCGTGGGGTGAAGAGCAGGGACGGGCGCGAGGCGAGGAGGAGCGGCGGTCGGGGCGTCAGGGCGAGGGGTCTGGGCGGGGAGCAGCGGCGGCGGAGGTGCGGGAAGGGCGGGGGCCGCGAGAGGCGGAGGAGATGCGCCGACGGCGTCACCGGCGAGGAGACTGAGGCGGAGGCGGAGGCGGAGGCACTGAGGAATTGCATCGCGCCGGCGGGGCGAGGGCGGGAGCGGGAGGAGATCGCGTCGGCGGGGAGGTTGACGCCCGTGGTGGTGAGGAGCCGTGAGCAGCAGCAGCTGAGGAAGAGGACTGGTCCACCACGGGGTTGGATCTTTGTGGCGGGCGTGTGGTGGACGGGGGTGGTGGCGAGCCAAGCGGATGGCGATGACGGGCCGGGTTTGTTTTGGCTCGTGTCATCACCGTGTCAGTCACCATCGTGTCGCGCATGGTTTCGCTACTCGTTAATTTCGTCTCCATTTTGCGATTTGTAACTTTGTACCGTATGTAGCGCACAATACACGTTTAAATGTCCTTGTCTAAAAAAAGGAGCTCTATTACGCTATATGCCATGCTTCGGAGGCAAAGTGCATTCTCAATACATCCTCCCAAGAAATTCCAGTGATAATATGCTCACTCAAAAAGAACTTCCGAGCGCCAAAACAAAGTGTCACGACTTGACAAACTGTTTTAGAGGTGAGGTATAATTTGCGTTATAACTTATATAGTTCAATTTAATTTTGTCCTAATAATACAAATTTGTCAAGCTTAGATTTATTTTTTAGAAAATATATTCAGATAAATACACTACAAAAATATATTTTATGACAATTAATTAAATTATTTTAATACTACAAACACTGATAATTCTTTCGATGAACCTTGTCAATGTTCAAAAAAAATAACTTAAAACAAAGCTAAGTAAACTACAATTTACAAAGGATCAAGTGTCGCTCTAATTTATTTTGTATAACTTTCTTTACAGAAAATATTGGAATATGCAATGAGTACTCGAGCATTTTACAAACGCTGATGTTTTATTAGAGCCTAGATGATCGTGTATGCTACACATCTGCTGATCAAGTGATGATCATCTACTCCATCATGAATTCTACATTGGTCAATGTGTTTTGTTACGGTAATGCTCAGGATTAGGCATCCATCCGATCGAACGCCACTTCCTGGGTCTACGTGTGCTACCGGCCTAACAAGTCTATCTCCTCCGTTGTACGTCTCCTCATCTCTTTAAAAAATATCTTCCTACTCGCTCGTCCATCGCACGCTTCACAGCGTCGTGCGACCGTCAGCCCGCCCCCACTTCGCATTTGCCGCAGTGGCCATCTCCCCCCGCGCGCCCTCATCATGCGCTGCTCACTTCTCACTCTTGCCTGTCGCGCGCACTCTCGCTCCTTGCTCCCGTAATCCCACCCCCCGCGCGCCCACCCACGCCGTTGGGTGCCCCCGCCCGCCTCTACTAGTGCCAGTGGTGCCGTCGCGCGCCTCATGTCGGTCCCCATAGAGCCAAGGGCACCCACGAGCACGGCCCGTGCTGGTGGTGCTCCCGCACTACCGCTCGGCGCCGGCTACCACTCCGAGGGCGGAATCAACTGGCCCAGGCCTCTTCCTCCCATACGTTACAAATGTATGTTTTCAAGTGTTTCGGACGTTATTAGAGGTATGTTGCAAGTGTTTCATATGTATGTTGCAAAAGTAAATCGGGATGTTGTATATGTTGCAAGTGTTTCACAGGCATGTTGCAAGCGCTTGTTCAAAATAATTTATCTATTCCAGACGTATATTGCAAGCGTTTTTATCTGAATATTGCACATGTTTTACACATATGTTGCAAGAGTATGTTCAAAATGTTTTAGTTGTTTCAGTCTTATGTTTCAATAAATGTTTTCATGTTGCAAGCTGCAAATGCTTTTTATCCGGATGTTGCATATGTTTTACACATATGTTGTAATTGTATGTTTTAAATATTTCATCTGCTTCAAACGTATGTTGCATTCAAGTGTTTTATATTGCATGTGTTTCGTGTTTCAAAGGTATGTTCAGAGAGTCATGGTGCCCGGGCGTTGGGGAAGTGGCGCGGCAAGCGGGTGCCCATGGATGGGACGCGCGGTGCACCTGGGGTCTTTGCGGATGGGGCGTGTGCTCGTCCTCATCCTAGGTCCCTAGTCACGCTTGCGCGGAGAGAGAGGGGGTTAGGAGGAAGGAGCGACGGGCGCGGGGCGAGAGGCGAACGGGGGTAGGGTACGCGTGCGGGGCAGGACGAGGCGAACAGGGACGGACGTACGTGTGCAGCAGCGAACGGCTTAGGGCTGGTGACCGAAGCCGAGGTCGCGCGATGACCTTTATCTGATGGGCCGTTCTGCTAGACCGTTTCGGTGGGAGTGTGCCCAGATTACCGTACGACGGAATCCTATCCCATCGGCCGTTCGGACGCTAACAATTCCCATCTCTTAAATCCCGGTGCAACTTTTTTGTGCCGAGTGCATTCTTTTTGTAAACTATGGTACATTTCTTTTAGAGGTTCCAAAATATATACATCAATTGTGCTATTGCATTTGCGTCCTTTGTTCTTTGTAAACATATAACCTTTTCGATTCGGTCCAATACTAGAAGCTTCCGTTAACGATCAACATTTGCCTTGATTTCAACTCTAGCCGTCTAACGATTTTTTTGTGTCCTGCTAGCGCCCGGACGTCCGGATCCGGGTGCTAGCGCCGGACGCCGCAACAACCCCGCCCGCCCCCACGGAAATGAAAACGAAAAAAAAAAGAAAAATGCGACCCCCGCCCCGCTACCGCACGGGAACCCACGAACCCCCCGCCCCGCTACCGCACGGGAACCCACGAACCCCCCGCCCCGCCCCCGCACGGAGAAGAAACCTGCGCCCCCAGCGTGCACGGATTTGCCCCCCGCCATAACCTCCCCGACCCCAGCACATCCGCCCCGCCACTAGCTCACCGCCATACTCCACCCCCCAGCTGCAGCAAGGGCAATATATGCTATTACAAACAACGAAGGACTCCTACTGAAACAAATAGGAGGAAACTAGTGAAACAAACGAAAAAAAACTATTGAAACATCGGAAAACACCTAATGAAACAAACAAAAAAACTGGTGAAACAAACAAAAAAAACTGTTGAAACATCGAAAAAAAACTAATGCAACAAAAAAAAGAAGCTACTGCAACGAGGAGAAGAAAGCTATTGCATCAAAGAAGAAGAAGCTACTGTAACAGAGAAGAAGAAGCTACTGCAACAAAGGAGAAGAAGCTACTGCAACATCAGAAGCGATACTAATGAAACGTCAGGAAACATGGGGATGCTGCTGCAAACCAGGAAAAAAAACACTATTGAAACATCTCAGAAAAAAAAACTACTGCAAAATCAGATAAACGTGCAAACATTTCACATCATTTGTTGCATGTAGCTTAGATCTGACTCGCCACAAACCCTAGCCGCCATCAAAACCTTAGATCCAGAGGGGGAGGAGGAGGAGGGGGGAGGAAGAGGAGGGACCAGATCGAGATCCAGAGGAGGGGAGGAGGGGGAGGGCGCCTCAGATCCAGAACCTTCCCCACCTACCTCGTCGAAGCCCGCGCCGTCGTCCTCGTCTCTAGATGCATGGAGGTCGCGGCACGCGAGCACGAGAGAGCATGAAGGGAGGGAGGCGCGCGGGCTTCCCGGAAGCCGCCGTCGTCGCCCCCCCCCCCACTCCAGTGGAGAGGAGGGCGTACAAGTCGCAGCGGGGAAAGGGGAGGGAGGGAGGAAGGGAGGGAGGAAGGCTCCCTGGCGGCGCGAAGGGAGGAGGTGCGCGGGCGCAGGAGCAAACGCGCGTGCGAGCTTGGAGCGGCGGAGGAAGCAAGGAAAGAAGAAGAGACGGGCGAGTGGATAAGACCGAACCGCAGCGAGCGAGTGGACGCGGGGCGTCTGACGTGGGTCGGACGCCCTATGTATATCATTACCGTTTTTTTAGACATTCCGCAACGGTCAAAATTCAAAACTCAAAGCTAACAAAGGAGCAGGAGTGGGTCAGCGTTACCCCGACGAGAGGGCAGGCGACGGCGACGAGCGCCGCCTGCACGAGCCTGCTGGCGCCGGAGCTGAGCGGCAAGACGTGCGGGCATGCGGCGGCCACCAGGAGGAGCCCGAGCGCAACGCCGCAGCAGACGTGGAGGTGCTCCCGCAGCGCGTCGGCCACGCTGGCCAGCCCGACCGCCCTCGCCGCCCGCATGATCGCTACGCCCATGCTGCCTGCTCCGTGCGCGTCGTCGTCGTCGTCCATACCACCGCGGTGACCGTGGCAGTGTCCATGGCGCTGGCCTTGGTGGTGGTGATGGACGTGGCCTTGGCCGTGGCGGCAGCCGTGCGTGCGGGGGGTGATGAGCACGGATCGACGCGTGCGGAGAAGCCGCGGTAGGGGGGTCGGCTGATGGGCGGCCAGCAGCGGCCGCAGTGGAGGTGCATTCGAGAGGCCGAGGAGCCACGCGGACGGCACCGGCGTCGAGGCGCGGGAGGAGACCGAGGCGGGGGCAGTTAGGAACTGCATTGCTGCCGCGAGGCGGCGGGTGAGGATCGCGCACGTCGGCGATCGAGGTGATGACTTGGGCGGCCACGGGAGAGGACGCGCGCGGGGCTGCGAGGTAGGCGAGAGGGGGTGTCGTCACCGTGTCACGCCGTCGTGGCATAGCGTCACGTCTGGTTTTGCTACTTGTTTCGTCCGGGTGCCGTTCGTGTCGCGCGGTTGCGCCATCGTGTCGCATATATAAACGCGGTCATGGCTGCCATGCATGGTGCCTGTCCGTATCAATGGCGTCAGCCGTCAGGGTATGTGCCAGTGGCAGTTCTTGTCACCGATTGGGACGAGTTTGGACCATTTTACATGTCTTGCCAAACGCGATTCAAAGTCTCAGCATGTATAAATGATTAAGTCTGTCATAAGTTAAACATCTTCAAATTTCACTAATTGTAAAGAAACACTTATCTGTAGTTCTAGCCCCCAAACAAACATACTAGAAAAAATATATCCAAATGGAAAAAAAATTAACGACAATAATTTGGTGTTATGAATGTCGCTATGTTTTTCTATGAAATTAGTCAAATTTGTAGAAATTTAATTTAGAATAGATCTAAAAAACTTGCATTTTAAAATGAGGAATTATAAATTTCACATAGTTGTAATGTAGATTATCCTCACATCAATTTTTTTTGTTTGTAGTGGAAAGAGATTATCGCTAGAGAGAAACTAAATACTAGCCAATTTTTTTAATCATTAACATTGAAAACTTTGTCTTGCCTCCTCAAGAATTGATTGAGATCTTAGCCATAATTTGTTTCTTTTATATTCTCCCTAGTTCCTTCCAAACAATTTGTGGGCAGATAAGCACGATTTCATCGATCGAAGAGGACTAGATAGAATTCTTAAAAATAAAAGGAAAAGAGGCCAAAATAAAAGGAAATGGAAAAAATAGAGGAAACCTCTTAAATCAAAAGAAATCCATAGATTCGATTCTAAAAAACAAAATCATGTTTTAAAAGGCATGCGGATCACAAGGATAAATGTCAAAATTTCGTAATAGGCTTTTCAATGATGAAAACGAACAGCAACGCTTAGTGGTTGTTTTATTTATTTATTTATTTATTTATTTATTTATTTTAAGTTCTCCATCAGTAAGCTGCTTCAGAAAAGACACCTTCGGCGCAGCGAGCAAAACTAGCTTCGCCGCAGCCGCCGCCTCCGTGCCGACGCGCGGCTAAACCGACACTAACCCCACCCCTCCGCCGCAGAACCCTAAATGCGGCCGCCACCATGCGCCGCCTCCCGCCCCTCCGCCGCTGCCGCCTCCACGTCCACCCCGGACATCGTCGCGGAGCTCGGCCGCGTCATCTCCACGCGCCGCTGGAACAAGGGCAGAGCCTACAAGCGCCTGGGCCCCTCCGTGACCGCCGCGCACGTGGCCGACCTCTTCCGCGCCCCGGTGGCTCCTCTCGACCCGGCCACCTCTCTCGCCTTCTTCGAGTGGGTCGCGCGCCGCCCCGGGTTCCACCACACCACCGCCTCCCACGCCGCGCTGCTCCAGCTCCTCGCCCGCCGCCGCGCGCCCGCCAACTACGACAAGCTCGTCGTCTCCATGATCAGCTGCTCCGGCACCGCGGAGGACATGCGCGAGGCCGTCGACGCCATTCAGGCAATCCGTCGAGCGGGTGGCAAGCGCCTCGCGCTGTCCCCAAAGTGCTACAACTTGGCGCTCAGGTCGCTGTTGCGATTCGACGTGACGGACGATATGGGGAAGTTGTACTCGCACCTCGTGCAGGAGGGATTGCTGCCAGACACAGTGACTTACAACACTATGATCATGGCATACTGCAAGGAGGGCAGTCTCGCCATAGCACTCCGGTATTTCCGTCTGTTGAGGGAGTCTGGGATGGAGATGGATACGTACACATGTAATGCATTGTTGCTGGGGTACTGCCGAATAGGTGACTTGAGAAAGGCTTGCTGGCTACTCATGATGATGCCGCTGATGGGTTGCAGGAGGAACGAGTACTCCTACACCATTTTGATTCAGGGACTCTGCGAAGCACGTTGTGTAAGTGAGGCACTTGTGCTTCTGCTCATGATGCTACAAGATGGGTGCTCCCCGAATCTGCGCACATATACACTCTTGATCAGAGGTCTTTGTAAGGAGGGAAGGATTCATGATGCCAGGGTGTTGCTTGATGAAATGCCGCAGAGAGGGGTGGTTCCAAGTGTTTGGACTTATAATGCAATGATTGATGGGTACTGTAAGGCGGGAAGGATGAAGCATGCATTGGGGATTAAGGCCCTGATGGAAGGAAATGGGTGTAATCCAGATGACTGGACATACAACAGTTTGATTCATGGCCTATGTGGTGGGAAGCCAGACGAAGCTGAAGAATTGCTAAATGGCGCTATTGCGAGAGGCTTCACACCTACAGTTATCACATTCACTAACATGATTAATGGGTATTGCAAGGCTGAAAGGATTGATGATGCACTCAGGGTAAAGAGTATCATGATGTCAAGCAAGTGCAAACTTGATTTACAGGCATATGGATTGTTGACCAGTGTCCTCATCAAGAAGCATAGATTAAAAGAGGCTAAAGATACATTAAACGAGATTTTTGCAAATGGTTTAGCTCCTAATGTTTTCATCTACACCTCTATAATTGAGGCCTGTTGCAAGGTTGGAAAGGTTGGTGCTGCACTAGAGGTCTTCAAATTGATGGAACATGAAGGTTGCCGTCCAAATGCCTGGACTTACAGTTCTTTGATATATGGGTTAATTCAGGATCAAAAGCTTCATAAGGCAATGGCTTTAATAACTAAAATGCAAGAGGATGGGATAACTCCTGGTGTCATCACATATACTATTCTGATTCAAGGCCAGTGTAAAAAACATGAATTTGATAATGCTTTCAGGTTATTTGAAATGATGGAGCAGAATGGCTTGACACCTGATGAGCAAGCATACAATGTCCTAACTGATGCACTATGCAAGTCTGGAAGAGCTGAAGAAGCTTATTCATTTCTTGTCAGGAAGGGAGTCGTCCTCACGAAGGTAACATATACATCTTTAGTTGATGGTTATAGCAAGGCAGGCAATACTAACTTTGCTGCCGCCCTTATAAAGAAGATGGTCAATGAGGGTTGTAAGGCAGATTCGTACACATATAGTGTACTGTTGCAGGCTTTATGTAAACAAAAGAAGCTGAATGAAGCTTTGTCTATACTGGATCAGATGACCCTAAGGGGAGTCAAATGTAACATTGTTGCTTATACAATAATTATCAGTGAAATGATCAAAGAAGGGAAGCATGACCATGCTAAGAGTATGTTCAATGAAATGATTTCATCAGGACATAAGCCTAGTGCAACGACATATACTGTATTCATTAACTCGTACTGCAAGATAGGTCAAATAGAGGAGGTTGAGCATCTAATTGGGAAAATGGAAAGAGACGGTGTCGCACCTGATGTGGTAACCTATAATGTATTCATTAATGGTTGTGGGCATATGGGATATATGGATCGTGCATTTTCTACCTTGAAGCGCATGATAGATGCATCATGTGAGCCAAATTACTGGACTTATTGGCTTTTGCTCAAGCATTTTCTAAAAATGAGTTTGTCCAATGCTCATTATGTAGACACATCTGGCATGTGGAACTGGATTGAGCTGGACACAGTTTGGCAGCTTCTTGAAGGGATGGTGAAGCATGGCTTAAATCCTACAGCAGTGACATACAGTTCTATCATTGCAGGATTCTGCAAAGCAACACGTCTAGAAGAAGCATGTGTGCTTCTTGATCACATGAGCGGAAAAGATATATCTCCCAATGAAGAGGTATACACAATGCTTATTGTTGGAGTATGTGTTTAGGCCCATGAGGCTAAGGCCCATGTGGCCCATGTATGGAACCTATATAGCTACCCTTCTAGGGTTAGCCCTAATGAATAGAGAATCAATTTCCAACATGGTATCTAGCCTAGTTTTTCCTCTCTCCCTATCCTGAGCCGCCGGCCAGCCACCACCTGCCGGCGCTGCTCCCACTGCCGCCGCCGGCCATGGCTGACCGACCTCCCTCCTCTCCCTCCTTCTCCTTCTTCCCTTCCCCCTCCACCCCATCCTGGGCGCAAATCGCGGCATCTCCTGGGGCCGCGCCCGCTGCCGTGCTCCCTGCTGCGGGTCTCCCGACCGCGGGGGGAACTCCCCATCTCCCTGCCGCGCCCGGGGCGGGGGCGGACGTCCAGGGTGCGCGCGGCTCCCTTCCACCTCGCGCCTCCCTTCCCCATCCCATGGACGGCCGCACCTCCCTCCCAAACCCTACCCCACTGGCGGCGGCCTTCACTGCCGGCACGGACGCCGCGGGTTCAGGCACCGGAGAGGACGCGGCTCCTGCTGCTGGGGCTGAGGCTCCCCTCCAGCCGGCGGCCGGATCTCCCCTGCTCCTTGTCGGATCTGCCACTGTCGCCCTCCAGACCGCCCTACACAGCCTCCTGGGTACTGATGCCGGGGCCGGGGGCGCTGACCATCTTCACACCGCCCTCGCTGCCCTCCTACGCGCTGCCGGGACTGATGCCGCCGTCCACCCTCAGGCAGCCATGGCTACGGGTGGGGGTACGCCTCCTCTTCCTGGCACGAGTTCCGACTCCGCCCTCGCCGCCGCCCTTGTCGCTGCCCGCGCGGCCGCCGCGGAGGGGCAGGCTCGTGTGCGTGCGGCCGCCGCCGTCTGGGAGCGTGAGCGCGACGCGACTGACGCCCTGGCTCGCCAAATCGCCGAGGCCGAGCATCTTCTCATCTCTCCCGCGGGCCAGGACGCTGGCGCCACCTCCTCTGCCTCGCCGGGACGCCGCGTGTCACACCCTGCCGTCCTCTGGCACGACCCGGCCGACCCGCTCGTGGCACAGCTGCACTACCAGGCGAGGGGGGGGGTCCAGAACATTCGCCTGCTCGTTCCGGTCGTCCTCGAACCGGAGTCGCCCTCGTACGCCCGCTGGCGGGACCTGGTGCTCCTTACCCTTCGCCGCTACGCCCTCGACGACCACGTCCTCATCGACTCCTCCGTCGCCGTCCAGACGCCGTTGTGGCTCCGTCTCGACAGCATCGTCCTCTCCTAGATCTTGGAGACGATCTCTCTGGACCTCCACGACCTCGTCCGCACCTCTCCAGACGCGCGCCGGGCGTGGCTCGCTCTTGAGGGCCAGTTCTTGGGCAACGCTGAGGCCCGGGCTCTGCGTCTCGACGCGAGCTTCCGTACTTTCGTCCAGGGTGACCTCTCCGTCGGCGAGTTCTGCCGTCGGATGAAGGACATGGCTGACTCCCTCGGGGACCTCGGGTGGCCCGTCGAGGATCGCATCTTGGTCCTCAACGTCCTCCAGGGGCTCAGCGACCGCTACGCCCACCTCAGGACGTGGATCACCCGTCAGAGGCCCTTCCCCACCTTCCTGGAGGTCCATGACGATCTTGTCATGGAGGAGCTCACGTAGGGCCTCTAGCCGGGATCCACCACTTTCACGGGGTCCTCGTCCTCCTCGACGGCCTTGGCTGCTACTTCACCGCGTCCTCCTGCTCCACCGCGGTCGTTGATTCCTCCTGCTCCACCGCGGTCGTCGGCTGCGCCACCGTCGTCTCTCCTGGGCCCTCCTCCCTCCGGGCCGAGCGGAGGTGGGGGGGTCGTGGCTCTCGTCGTCGCCGTGGAGGGGGCCGCGGGGGTGGTCGGGGTGGTCAACCCCAGGCTCCGGCACCGGCTGGGACACACGGGGGGCATCATGGCCTTCGTTCCAGAACCCGTGGTCCGGTCGCATCTCCATGTGGCCCTACCATGCCCCCGGAGCCGACACTCGCCCACCGATGGCCATGTTCACCGGAGCTCCTCCTGCTGGTCCTTCACCTGGCGTCTTCCCTGCTACGCCGTGGGTTCCACCCTCCGGGACTCCACCGGGGGTCGCCGGCTGGGATCAGGCGGCTCTGGCTCGCTCGTTCAGCACCATGGGCCTGATACCTCCGGTCGGACCCGAGTGGATCGCTGATTCGGGGGCCACCTACCACACTACTCCTGACCCCGGTATACTTTCGTCGATTCACTCTCTCTCTTCCTCTCTTCCTTCGTCCATTATGGTCGCTAATGGTTCTTGTATTCCTGTCTCGTCTGTGGGTACCGCCGGTGCTCATGGCTCCTTTCGTCTTCCTGATGTTCTTGTTGCTCCTTCTATGGTTCATAATCTTCTTTCGATTCGACGTTTTACAGCTGACAATTCTTGTTCTGTGGAATTTGACTCTTCTGGTCTTACTGTAAAGGATTTGGCTTTCCGGCGTCCTCTACTCCGATGTGACAGCACCGGGCCCCTTTACACTCTTCGCTTCCCGGCGGCTCCTTCGTCTTCTTCGCCGCCCGTTTTGTCAGCTGCCTTCATCGCTTCTACTTCCTCTACCACCTGGCACCGGCGCCTCGGCCATCCTGGACGTGATGCCCTGATACAGCTCAGTCGTAGCTTCGGTCTTCCATGTACTCGAGCTCATGATGAGCATCTGTGTCATGCATGCCAATTAGGCCGACATGTTCGTCTTTCTTTTTCTAGTTCTACTTCCCATGCGGCCCATATTTTTGATCTTGTACATTGCGACCTATGGACATCTCCTATTATGAGTATTTCTGATTATAAGTATTATCTTGTGGTTGTTGATGATTTTTCGCATTATTCGTGGACTTTTCCTCTCCGTGCGAAGTCTGATACGTTTACCACGCTCCTCCGCTTCTTTACGTGGGTGTCCACACAGTTCGGTCTCACCATCAAGGCCGTTCAGTGTGACAATGGTCGCGAGTTTGATAACTCCGCCTCCCGCGATTTCTTTCTTTCTCACGGTGTTCAGCTCCACATGTCTTGTCCATACACCTCCTCGCAGAATGGCAAGGCGGAGCGGATGATCCGCACCACCAACGACACCGTGCGTACCCTTCTCTTTCAGGCCTCTCTCCCCGCTCGCTTCTGGGCTGAGGGCCTGCACACCTCCACCTACCTTCTTAACTGCCTTCCTTCTGCGGCCTGCCCCGCTCCCACTCCTCACCACGCCCTCTTTGGTACCCCGCCGCGGTACGATCACCTCCACGTGTTTGGGTGTGCGTGTTACCCCAAACACCGCTGCCGCTTCCTCTCACAAACTGGACCCCCGCTCCACGCTCTGTGTCTTCCTCGGGTACTCCCCGGTTCACAAGGGGTACCGGTGCTATGACCTTACCTCCCGACGTGTTCTCATCTCGCGTCATGTGGTGTTCGATGAGTCCGTCTTTCCCTTTTTCAGCACTACCACCTCTCCGGTACCTGACCCACCCTCTCTGTTTCCCACTGACCCGGTGGTCCAGCCACCTTTTCCGTGGTCTCCTGCAGGTACCGCCTCGCCGCGCTCCACGCCGGCTACCGGTCCCGGATCCCCTGCGGGTCCGGGCCCATCGTCCTCCGGCGCGGCCCCGTCTTCTCCAGTTGGTGCAGACCCGGGGCCTTCGTCCCCCGCTTCTGCCCCGGGGGGTCGTGCCGGTCGCCGACGCCGGATCCCGTCCCGGTACCTGCCCCGGCACCTCCGTCGAGGTTCGCCGCGCCGGTACAGGTGTACCAGCGCAGGCCGTGACCGCAGCCGCTCGTGGTCCCTTCTCCACCAGGGACTCTGACACCACCGCCGCAGTCCTCGTCGGCTCGTGGTGCCCCGCCGGTCTACCACCCGCCGCTGCTTCACCGACACCCGCGGCATGTTCACCTGATGGTGACCAGACACGCGGCTGGCACACTGCCGCCTCATGTCCTCGAGGCTTCGACCGGCGACGCGGTGGTCTCTCCTGTACCCTCTTCCGTCCGCGACGCCCTGTTGGACCCTCACTGGCGCCGCGCGATGGAAGAGCAGTACGCCACGCTACTCGCCAACCAGACATGGGAGTTGGTGCCCCGGCCGCCGGGCGTCAATGTCGTCACCGGCAAGTGGATTTGGACCCACAAGCGCTGGGCCGACGGCTCTCTCGAGCGCTACAAGGCTCGGTGGGTCCTCCGGGGTTTCACTCAGCGCCCTAGCGTCGACTACGATGAGACCTTCAGCCCGGTGGTCAAGCCGGCCACTGTCTGTACCGTGCTATCGCTGGCGCTTGCTCGGTCTTGGCCCGTCTATCAGCTGGACGTCAAGAACGCCTTCCTCCACGGCCTTCTCACCGAGACGGTGTACTGCAGTCAGCCGGCGGGGTTCGTCGACACCACCCGTCCTGACATGGTTTGCCGGCTCAACAGGTCCCTCTACGGCCTCAAGCAGGCACCTCGGGCGTGGAACCACCGGTTCGCCGCTTTCTTGCTGACCCTGGGGTTCATGGAGGCCAAGTCCGATACGTCTCTATTCGTCTACCACCATGGAGCCGACACTGCATACTTGCTGCTCTATGTTGATGACATTGTCCTCACCGCCTCCAGTGAGCCACTTCTCCGCCGGATCATCACCGCTCTCCAGCAGGAGTTCGCGATGAAGGATCTGGGAGAGCTCCACCACTTCCTCGGTATCACTGTTGAGCACCGTCCTACCGGGCTCCTACTTCACCAGCGACAGTACACTCAGGACATCCTGGAGCGGGCTGGGATGACTGACTGCAACCCCTGCTCCACTCCGGTCGACACTCAGGGCAAGCTGTCTGAGGCTGAGGGACCACCGGTGGCCGATCCCACTGCGTACAGGAGTCTCGCCGGGGCCCTTCAGTACCTCACCTTCACCCGGCCGGACATCACCTATGCAG
This sequence comes from Saccharum hybrid cultivar R570, assembly GCA_038087645.1. Classification (NCBI taxonomy): domain Eukaryota; kingdom Viridiplantae; phylum Streptophyta; class Magnoliopsida; order Poales; family Poaceae; genus Saccharum; species Saccharum hybrid cultivar. The sequence goes on from JAQSUU010000273.1 coordinate 33,851, forward strand.
TTCAGCAGGTCTGCCTCCATATGCATGACCCCCGGGAGCCTCACCTCACGGCTCTCAAGCGCCTCCTCCGCTACCTCCGGGACACGCTCGACTACGGTCTCCTCCTCCACCGGGCCTCCTCCACCGACCTCACCGTTTACACCGACGCTGACTGGGCCGGGTGCCCGGATACTCGCCGCTCCACCTCTGGCTACGCCGTCTTCCTGGGCGGCAACCTGGTGTCTTGGTCATCCAAGTGCCAGCCGGTGGTCTCCCGGTCCAGCGCCGAGGCGGAGTACCGCGCCGTTGCTAACGGCGTGGCGGAGGCCGCCTGGCTCAGGCAGCTACTTGCGGAGTTGCACACTCCGCCCTCCCGGAGCACACTGATCTACTGCGACAACGTCAGTGCGGTCTACCTCTCCACCAACCCCATCCAGCACCAGCGGACGAAGCATGTGGAGATCGATCTCCATTTTGTTCGTGATCGGGTGGCCATGGGCGAGGTACGGGTCCTTCATGTTTCGACGACCTCCCAGTTCGCGGACATCTTCACCAAAGGCCTCCCGTCCTCGACCTTCGCCGAGTTTCGCTCCAGCCTCAACATCACCGGTGGCTAGTTACGTCTGTGGGGGGTTGTGTGTGTTCTTTCTCTGCGCCGGTAGTTCAGACTGCGGGGGGTGTTGGAGTATGTGTTTAGGCCCATGAGGCTAAGGCCCATGTGGCCCATGTATGGAACCTATATAGCTACCCTTCTAGGGTTAGCCCTAATGAATAGAGAATCAATTTCCAACACTTATCAAGTGTTGTTGTGACATCAAGCTCTTTGAAAAGGCCGCATCATTTGTTACCGACATGATAGAATGTGAGTTTCAGCCTCATCTCGAGTCCTACCGCTATCTTATTACAGGCCTCTGCGATGAGGGGGACTATGACAAGGCTAAATCATTGTTCTGTGACTTACTAGAAATGGACTATAATCATAATGAAGCTGCATGGAAAATTTTGAATGACGGCTTGCTGAAAGCTGGCCATGTGGATATTTGTTCACAGTTGCTGTCTGCTATGGAGAATAGACATTGTCGGATTGACTCTGAGACATATTCAATGGTGACGAATAACATTCGCGAGGCTTCTGGCAGTGTGGTTAGTGAACTCGGAGAAGCTGCCTGACCGATGGTAAATTTCATTGTCTACTCTTTCCCATGGTGGGCAATTTTCTCTATGAGCCACGCTCGACACTTCGAAAGCAGAAATTTCATCTGGGTCATCGGATATAATGGTTAGTGTTTGCACAGATCATGTGGAGTATGCTTATCACACCATATTTTATCAAAATGCTTGTTGCCTCAAAACTGGAACTGACATAGCTCTTTCTTCCTTTTTGTTCATGATGATGATCACATTTTACCTTCTGTTATCAAATGCAGTGCATGAGAGCTACATATGTGCACCACTTGTAGGCCAGAACAGGATGCAGCACGCGCTGCTCGGCCCAGCTCACCTGACCTACTCTGCATCACTGGTCCCGAGGCTGACGAAGCGCGCCAGCACCACCAGACTGCTGAATTTGAAGGGCTACGGTGAGGCGTTGCTCCTGACGGCATGAGAGGATTGCAGGACGGCACTGCGCCGAATAGGGAGATGATCATCTCGATCGGTCGCAGTGCTGCTGGGTTCGCCAAAGACGTGAGGATGCCCAGATCAATTAAACTACCATGACTGAACTATCCATGCTTATACAAACTAATGTTGTTGTGTTTCCTCTCCATCAACGGTCCACGCATTTTAGCGCAGAGGAACCATAGTAAACCTCTTGTTATGCCTTTACATTTTATTACCTTCTGCTGCACAAGCTAGATACTTCTTGCTTTGTTGTAGCCACCTGCAGCGCAAGGCTAGTACTCCCTCCGTTCTAAAGTATAAGACGTTTTAGCTTTTCTAAATACATTATGTATCTAGACATAATGTGTATCTAAATGTGTAGAAAAAGCTCTATAATTAGAAAAGACAAAACGTCTTGAAATTTGGAATGGAGAGTGTAACTGAACTGTCAATTTTAACTTTAACAAAAAGAGAGTGGGTACTACCTTGTACACATCACAAACACGAGAATTTTTTTCCTCATGTGCACCTACACATATAATTGACCCATCCTTACTCAGGAAGATTGTTTTTTTTTAATTAAGGGTTACCATTGCTACGGTATACTCATGGTACTCGATATATGTAAACTCCTGTCAGGCTTCCATAACTAGGATGCAAGGATGGTACTTCGGCGTTGAAACACCGCCGCGATCATAGGAGGTGAAAATTTGACGCAAAGAACTTCACATCAGTTACCTTTTTGGTAGCAACGCAAAGATAGCATGAAATTCATCTGGGTTATGTGAAACAAATATGAAATTCATCTGGGTACATCGAATCACAGCAAAGGTCAAATTCATCTGGGTTATGTGAAACAAATATGAAATTCATCTGGGTACATCAAATCACAGCAAAGGTCCCTTCAAACCATTGCTCCATGAATGAAACATCGAGCCACATGGCATCTATTGATCTATAGATGCAGTGAATATATCAATAGAACTTTCAGCATTAGCATCGTTTAGTTACAAGAAAGTTATAAAGCCGTCTAAGGAATCAGCCAACGCGAGACTTGACTGGTTCGTGGGGGCGCAAGTTGTTCTCTGGCTAAACCTTAACGTCTCTGCGCACATTCCACGGCATTGATTCTTTGTTTCTAGCAAAATAAAATGGCTAGAACTTGAACAGCGAGCTAGAATTGCAGTGTCCCACCGTAATGCTGGCTGACGGAATCCTGCAAAATGATTGCACAGTTAGATGCCATAATAAAGTCTTATGTATTCCGTCAATCAAATAATACCATAATGAAAATAATAAGTCTTGCGTACGTAGATCACTGTTTGCTTCTATCAGAGGAGAAGAAACACACGAATTCGATAATCAAATAGTCAGATGAGGCAAGGCTGAAGGGCCCCAGCCTGTCCAAGTTGATCAACCGATGACGAGGCAGAGAACAGAAGTAGATAGGAACTCCAGAATGCATGGAACGACTGGAATTAGAGATATATAAACATGAAATCGGCTCTCAACTATGACATCAGCATGTATTGGGAGGGTAGAGGTGGAAATAGTTAAATTTCCACTCCTATCAACATGTATTGAGAGGGATGGGTTTATCCAAACAGGCCTTGAAGTTGGTGAAACGACATAGCAGGATGCAAAGGTATATGAATGCAACAGGTTATATCATACAGGTACATCAAAGAATAACTAGATGTGTAGAATTTTACCTGTAGGAAAGGAAGGATGCTATCATGTAGTTCCAGAAAAAACTCTGATGCTGACGAGAATCTGGAAACGATAGACCAATAAATTTTCATCGTGACTCAAACATATTTAAGTGGTTTGTTTAATGCAACTATTGAGATTTTGGTTTGCAAGAAATAGATTTCTATCTAATGATTCTTACCTTTTCAGAAGGCAAAAACATTTGTAGAGCTCTTCAATATCATCTTCAACTTTCAGTTGTATGTAGTGTCTAAGAAGCTCGGAGAGACATGAACGAGTTTCATTCCATTCTTCACTACCTGAGTTAGGACACAAAGGTAGGAACGAAGCTACAGGCTCTAGAACAGAAGACAATGGTCGTTGACAGCTGGAATCTGTGTGTTGCTCTGCAATTACATTCAAAATCAGGCAACTGCTAACTCTAAACTGTTCAATCCATTTTTGAGAACTTCCTGGTGGGACAAAAGTCCTTGGGTTTTGTGGATCATCAGCTCCACCATCATTAGGAGATCTATTTTCAGCTCTAACAACATTAGGTGATTTACTTTCAGATACATTGGAAGTGCTGCATGCAGGATCTCCTGATCTATGTAATGGAAGTGCACTAAACAAATCAGCCTTCACATCCTCAGGTAATTCCTGCAGAACTGTTAGATCTGCCTGGCTTAGCGAATCAGGCATCAAATCAAGCTGTGTAACACTTTTTGTTGTTTTCTCAACTAATGCACTAGCTCTTGAGCATGAAGCATTATTGGCTGCTTTAGCTTCTGATAGCTGTTCGTCAGATTTTCCCTACGGGTGTAACGGTAAAATTAGAAGTGTGAAACAGGTTTGAAATATGAAGATGAAAAGGTAACGTAACTAAATCGCGTGCTTGCACTTTGTTTAAAAACTTCCAGCACCACTTTGTTTCCAGTGACAAAGCTCACCTTAGTATGTTCCTCCTCTGAATGCATGTTGTCTTTCTGGTCTCTGTATCCTTGAAGCTTTGCATCGCCAGGTACAGAATTACAAGTAACTGCTGGCAAAGCAAGAGATTTTGAACTATTTTCCTTGCCCTTATCACTATTGAGGGTGTCCACAAGACCTTGTAATTCTCCCTTGTACATTTCATTCATTTCAGACATTATCTCTGGGGGAAGGTTCTTCAGGACCTCCAAATCAAGTTGGGATAATGGAGGCAGCTCGACATTGTGAACTACAGTAGACCTATCACTTCTAAGGTTCACTTCTGCTGTATGTGATGGTCCAGATTTTCTCGAATCCTGCAGTCCGCTAGTCCCTACAGAAGCTCCAAGCAGTCAATTCCCATTGAACAGAACACACACATGATAGCAGCAGTTGCCCAGCACCTGCAACATCAACATTCCCCAGCATCTCACTCTGGTGTTTCTTGAGCTTGGCAGCTGGTGAAGCAAGCCATGATTCAAGCATATTTCCTTGTGGTGCTTCATTGGAAAATAAGAACCATTACGACCAAGGAGCTAAGTGCATACAAAATATGTCAAGTGCCAGAAACAGAAACAGAAGCAGAGGCAGCTATGAAGATTTTTTTTTAAGGGGAGAGGGGGGATATCTAATGCTATATTTTACCTTACTTAGGGAGGGTAGTGTTTGCTTGTTGTCAAGATACTTTCTTGTTAAATGTATTATTTTAGCATGGAAGCACTTGAGAACCAAAGGGCCAATATGTAAATTATAAGAACTGTTGACTTGTTGCATCAATATACAGCATGTGTCTTTTGACATTATTTTATTTCAGGCAATATTAAACTAGTGTTTCCATTATAAGAAAAGAAAAATGCCACAAAGTGCTATGTTTCCTTTATAACATAACATGTGACATACTGACATGTGATGGGGTCATGGGGATATTGCAGTGGTTCTAGCATATACATATCTTGGTTTCATCAAATGTTCAGGAATCAAATGCTAAGTTGCGTCAGCATTCAAGACGCTGCTCTCTCTCTAAAAAGTAACAGTTCCTTCAGCTAGCATCGGTCTTAACAGTATAACTGGAAAGCATCTACAAACAATAGACAGTAGTGCACCTTAGACTTAGCTTTCAGATTAATCTGTTGTTACTGTTAAGACATACTTTGCTCTGAGATGCCTATAATCAGATGAAAATGCACAAAGATCACACCTTTTATTTTTTTTATAGAAACAATGCTGCTTGTTTATCACATCCACTACTGAAATCCGAAAAGTATTTTTACACCAAACCAAATGGGGAAAAAAAATATAAGGAAATAGAAAGAATTCAAATAGCTAAAGATACCTCCCCGACCCAAATCTGCGTGCTCAAGCTTGGACAGTGACAGTCCAATTCCACGAACTTCCTTCACATCTGGAATGTGATATTGCACAATTTAGTCATCTGATGGAATTTTCATTAAAGGTCTGCACATAAGGTGCATATAAGATATGGAAACAAAATATTGATTTTACCAAGACGAAGAGCTGAAAATAATTGTTTTGCGATTCTCTGAAGAGTGACAAAACTGTCAGTTGCGCCTGCAATCTTTGAGACAGTACAGAGTAGTAAAGATTAGAAATCAAAAGAATGCACAATGCACCTGGTAACATATCACATTTTTGCATTATGGAAATTTAGAAGCAAATAATGCATATAAGAATGTGCACTTTATAACTCACAATATAGGATAAACACTTAGCTTATGCATCATCACAATTACATACAATAATAACTAGATACACACACACACACACACACACACACACACACACACACACACACACACACACACACACACAAACCCGCTAAGGATATGGTACTATTGTGTTCCCTAAAAAAAATTAAGAATGTGTATTCATATGCACCAGTGAACCCCATACCGTCATAGAACGACTCGTGGTTTCACAGTCACCACATCCCATATACTTTATTGGTTCCCCAGCACCTTCCCTTCTTGTTTTCACCTTCAAGGCAAACATTCAGCTGATACCTTAACTATTTATTGTACAGACGAGTGAAAGAAAAGTGTGTACAGTCAATAGAAACAACCTTAAGAGTAATAGTACGTCCCTGAACTCCACACCCCTGCAAGCGTAGAGAAGCCTCCTTGCAGAGGTTGTTAAGAAAATGCTCAGCCTGCAACCAACATAAAAGTGATCAAATCAAACATGAAAGAGCATAGTGCTGCAATAATATAGAACAGAGAAACAGAAAGGACCCACATCTTTGTTGTCATTAAATCTGACTCCCCAGTTGATTTCAGCACCCACAGATTTTGTTTCCTGCATTGTGTGCAGAGGACAATACTTTAGTAGAGCAACTAATTATAATATCACTAAACTTACTATCACCATATTTCCTTCCAAAGGGTTGGGCAAGATGTTAGAACAAAAAAAGCAAAATTTTATAACAACAAACAAATACCCTTCACACTGATGCTGGAGTCCCACATACACAGAAGCATACTCTCCGTCAATTTAAAATTTAATACCAATCATAAGACGAAAAGGAGAATATAGTTCTTTCAAGATATGCTCAATTAATGAGCCAACAATACACAAAAGATGGAATGCTTAATTCTGCAACCCAAACACAGAATTAACATGGAACTACAAGCTCCCAAATTATTATTCATTGACAAAAGAGCAAATAGACTCACAAGCCCAACCTGCAGTTCCCAATGAACCGCAGGTGTTCCGCTAATACCATCATCACTCTATTTTAGTACCTTCATCCTGCATACAGGATGTAGTCTACATATGTGCACAACCAACCATGCTGAACGATTGGTCCTGGTGCTCTCCTACCTAGCAGAGAAGCCAGGTGTTCAAATCCTCAGCCCCGCACTTTTTCCTCGGCAATTAACAAAACTTTCCCACCTGGCCACACTTTGTATGTGTATCCGTCAAGGCATCACAAATGCTTTGACTAAAACTGGATGGTTCAAATTGTTATTTCTGAATCTATTTCTTAGATGTTCTTGGGAGCATGAGCAGATCAGCAGAGCTGCCTGCTCCAGGTATTTACATCCCATACACCAGTTGAGCACGGTTTTCAGTAAAATAAAACAGGCACAAGCACTCACAACTGAAGCAATGGCTGAGATAGTGAGATGCTCTTTTTTCTACCTGAACAGATCCAACAACTGAATGATCAATTCCTCTACAATAATTCCATAAAAGATCACCAGTCTTTTTTCCGAAGTCCTTGTGGAGGGCATCCTAAAAAAGAAGCACTGGCATGTAATAACCATATTTGGAGGGAGGTAGTTGACAAACCACATCAATATTCATCTAGACAAGAAATTATATATAATCCTAAAGAATGTGGTTGGCATTATGTGACCATCACACAGTAGATGACCTAGATGATGTAAAATGAAGGACTGGGAAAAAAATCTTTCCATGAGGAAAGGGGACTGCTTTATGTTACACTACACAAATAGCGCCGACGAACCTTTGGAACATTGCGAAGTTGGACACAATATTCAATTTCTTTGCTTTTCAGTTTAAATGAAACCGTATGACCAATGCCGGGAAGTGCTTTGATAGAGAGACTACTCAGATAATCATCAGCCTGTAAGAGATACATGTTGCAGTCAGTAAATCACATGCCCCTAACTCCTTATGAAGATTATGATATCAACTTATTAAGACAAGCTACAGCATGTAGTACAAGGTACATCCTTTTAGAGGGAGTGGCACCACTAGTGATTTTCTTTAATCAGATAGGACTTCAAGGAAAGACAAACAAAATTAATAACTGAATTCAATACCCAACAAGCTCATTGGAATGAGTAGAACTATTGAACCAACTCCCAGAAATAAAATAACTAATTCAACAGTCAATATTTTCATAGAGATATTAAAAAATATAGACATGATATCCAAACCTCCAAGCTTATTTTTCAGGACTGTTGGGAACAGAAGAATGTTGCAGGCAGTGTATTCTCTTCACATGCGTCAGTTCCCTTTTTACACAAGGGGCCTTAAGTAAGACTCAGCTGAATAGCCACTTAAGACCTTCTAGGCTCTAGGGTAGTTAAGCATATTTAATATACCTAGGAAACTATTCCAGGTAAGATCTTACATATATCCTTGTTGCCTATATTAGGAGCTAACAGGACAATGATACTGTAAGATTCATTGTGTCCTAAGCTTGTTTAACTGTTCAAGCAATGCATTCATTAGTTGTGATTCCCTGTTTAGATCGAAGGAACAAAAAAAGAGGCCAAATATTTGGTGCAAAGTGCAAACCACCCCTCTGCTGCAGTTGTGAAAAAAAAACCCTTGAAACACATACCTAGAAGTTTTCAAAAAAAATTGAAATGGTGCACATCCATAGTGCATCTATAGATGTACATTGTCGCAAAAGTTCAAATGTAAAATCATTTTCTAAAAAATCATATGAAAATAACAAATTTCAGGTGTATATGTACCGGAAGAAAATTTTGGCCCTGTTCACTTGAACTTATCAGCCAAAATCAGTCAACCATTCAGCAGTGTTTTTCTCTCACAACAAATCAGCATCAGCCGCTTTTACAGCTAGCCGAACAGGGCCATTTTGTCTTCTAGTGCACATGCACATGAATTTTGTTATTTTCTTGTGAATTTTTGTAGATTGGGTTTGAATCTCAACTTTTATGACAATGTATATCTACAGATGCACTGTGGATGTGCATCATTTTAAAAAAAAGAACTTCTAGGTATGTTTTTTCATGGTGACATGGATTGAGCTGAATATTTTCCTCGAAAAAATCCTATGGAAATCCTACATAAAATGAATATTCCGGTTACAATAGGCACAGACATGCAGTTAGGAGCATGTCCATTAGCAACAGCATACATATACCTTTTCGGATGGAATATAGCATTGTCCATTCGGCTTTGCAGATCTGGTAGCTAACCGAGCTAGGAGCATGTTTTCAGCAATACCTGCACTAGCAGTACACTTTGTTGCATGAAAAATCTCACTTCTTATGCTCTGTGTTACTTCCTCAGGATTGTCATGTAAGCATTCAGTCATATCCAAAAAAGCTTCATCACAACTCAAAGCCTGAATTGTGGATAACATTGTCAGCACTGTAGATGTAGATCTCTAATAATCAAACTATGGGGATGTAACACCAATGAAGATATGCTGTGTGTAGCATGGATAGTCCTGGAGTGTACCTGAACCTTACTGCAATGTTTGTGCAAAATACCATAGAACTGATCAGCAACCTACAAGAATTCCAGTCACTCAGATTCTCAAATTCAACAAAAGTAGAAGAGTTAGCTATCAAATGGACTATCTAAAATTCTTAAAAAATATACCTCCTCATAAGCATCAAAGTTATAAGGAACGATCATTAGGTGAGGGCACCGAGCTTTAGCATCTCTAACAAACATGCCAGCCTTTATCCCTGGAATGCACCAATGAGGATGCAACCTATGTTCAAATGTGTTCACATAACTAAATTATACGGAGTACATCTTAATTAATGGAAAATAAAATAGCAGCACCATAGTTTCGAGCTGGATAGTTTGCAGACGATATTTCTGCTGTTCCTTTAGGATTGTCCGAATGGCAAACTGCTACTGGTTTATCATGCAGCTCTGGCATATTTCTGATGACGACAGACACAAAAAAGCAATCCTGGTGGAAACATTATGTCAACAACCAAGATAATTAAGTGATAAATTATAGAGAAAATTACAAAAATTTATAACATCAAATAGGTATCGTATGAAAATATAATTAATGAAGAATCTAATGATATTTAATTGGTGTCATAAATATTATTATCTTATCATATAAATTTGGTCAAACTTGAGATCCTTTGACTCTCCAAGATTCTTAGAATGCCTTATAATTTGGGATGGAGGGAGTAAGTACAACACAAGCAACTCAAGCGTATTCCTGAAGACAAGCATTACCAAACTACATCCTGGAATTGCAGAGTATGACAGAAGGGGAAAAAAATGGCTTCCAATTAGTGATAAATTCAACTAATAACTCAAAATTCGAAACTACAATTTGGACTGAACCTTTCAAGCATAAACCTCATTTCATGTACACCTGCTTGCCTCTCTTTTTCACATAGAATCTGGCAACACATATCTTAGTTTATTGTTGAATGGATCAACAGTAGGTACTTGCATTCACAGTTAGCATTTGGTTAGCATTTTGTACAGTCATATTCCTCAGAAGGTCCTTTGCTCTGTACAACTACATTATCAATCCATCATGCTTACTGGACTCAATACTATATTTGAAATCCTGATCCATACTGCAAACTGACCTGACTTCCAATTTTTATGGCTGCTTAGCTTTCTGCGACTAAACAGGAAGTGACGGCAAAAGTAATATGACCAAGGGCAAAGAAGAAACTACATATCACACTCATAGCTACAAAATAAAAGATTCTTTGATAAGAATTCAACGTTCAAGATGCAATTCTACATATCTGTAGCTCACCATAGCACTATAAGATTACCATATCAATATGAATGATTGTTTTCTTCTTCCCTGAATGATCAGCACTCGATTTAATGCCTTTAGCTTCTAGCAAATTTGAGAAGCGCTTTCGATACCGATTTCTCCATGTCCCAATGAAGTGCAGTCGAGAGTACTACAACACCAAACAAGAACATCAAATCAAACTACCAGTATGAACAAACAAGAGTAGAAGCAGCAAAGCTTAGTAACAGAAGCTTTCAAAACATAAAATTGCAATTTTATTGACAATAGAGCACCAAATGTGACTGACAAATCAGATATTGTTATTTGTTCCAACTACAGACCTTGAAATAGTTCTCAACAAAATTCGGATCTGTTAGGGTTGAATGTGGTCGGCCAGAAGGTTTAGCTGCACTTTTCTCCAATGGCAAGGACAAATGACTGCCTGTAGAGCTTGTACTGCATAAATTTGAACACCTTGACTTTGCATCAGGGGATTGAGGCACACCAAGGTTATCATCTGTGTCATTACAGCTCTCTGAACAGGCAGTTTCACAATCATACTCACCCTCATCAACTGTGAAATCTCCGCTCTCTCTTTCTTCAAATGCTGATGCCTTCTGTTCATCCGAGGATAACAAGTCTTTTGATAACTCCAAATTATCCATTGAAGCTTCACTTTCACAATCCCCACTTTGATACTGTGATCCCTCCTGAGCAGACGAAGATTGAAACTCAGTATCCTTATTTTGGTTGTTTTGTTCTCCCTTGTGACGCATTCCATTTTGTTTCTCAGAAAAGAAAGCAGAAAGCTTCATCTGCTTTCGGCTTGAAGAACTATTCTGATTTATTTGATAAGGAGCACCTTAGTTAAAAAATAACAAAAACAAATGCATAAGAATACATGAAGCCATGAGTGCATAGAAGCTATGTGCTGTGTGCACTTATTTTTAAGAGACTAATCTTGATATTCCTATCATAAATGAGGACATATGTTCACAAAACTAGCAAAATAGTGTAGGATCATGATTTCACATAGAAGTTTACAGGTAGGCCTTCGTAATAAAGCATAGATATAAAGGATGGACAGAAGTGTGGGGTGATCTATCTTAATCTAAGAAACAAATTATTAACAATGCTATGCTCATGGTTAGAATAAAACCTCTACCTCAGTTTCAGGAGAAGTTTACAATCAGTGCACAATGTCAGCTCAATCAATCTTGTTACCAACCAGTGTATTACCAGCAACATGTACAATCTAGCTACAACACTAGTCTAACAAAAGTTGCAGTAAGGAAGCAGATCATTTATCACTACGCTGACTACAAAAAGGTGAGTAAGGACAAGAGAAAATACAGTTGAGGAGCCGGTTCTCTGCCAGGGAATCCACCACCCATGCTGGCTTCACAACAGGAAGTCCCTTGCTGAATGCTCTGGATCAAACAGCAGCATGATCACCATACTCAAACCAGAAAGCGTAATAATGGCAACCCAGAGGCCCTCTTCCCTTACGTACCTCAGATTCTTCATTTTGCTATCAGGCAGGTTGCTGCAAACAATGTGTGTCACGGTGTGTCTGGAGAAGTAGTTGACAAACCGGCCTCCATTGTTCAGCATAATCTCTTTCAGCTCCTACCGAACCCCAAGCACAAAACAAACCCCCGGGGAAAAAAAAAGTCAAATCGACATGATCGATACCGTTGCATATACAGTAATTAAATTGTGGTGTATGAGAACCCTTGAGATGAGCATGAACTGGTGGCGCGAGGCAGTCACCTGGCTAGAAGGGACCGTGAAGCCGTCGACGAAGATGGAGACGCCATCGAATAGACCGCCGGCGGCCGCGCCGGAGGTGGAGGCGTCGGCGTAGAACTGCGCGGCGAGCTTGCTGTTCTTCGCGGCCATGTAGGTGCCAAAGTCTGCGAACGGGGAGGAGGCGAAAGCGCCGCGAGGGTTTTTGGCGGGGCCGGGGTCGGATGGGGTCCCGCTGCTGGCCTCATCCCTCGCCCGCTTCTGGCCTGGAGACGAGGCGGCCGCCGCCGCCGAAGATGAGGGGACGCGGCGGCCCGAGGAGGTGGAGCTCATGGCGGCCGGTGCCGGCGGGGAGAGGCGGTGCCCGGTGCCCGGTGGGAGGCTGGGAGCGGAAGGGGCGGCGAGTCGGGAGCACGCGCGAGAGGAGTGGTCTTTTTTCGGTCAGGCGGGCGAAACGCAGCGGCGTGGGCTAGTGCGCAGCAGCTGAAACGGTCGCTGGCTCGCTGGACGGATGGGTTCGACGGCCCAAGCTTTTGGGCCGTCTTATTTCTCGACAAATATTACCAACAAACAAAAGTCCGGGTCTTTGCTCAAAAAAAAAGTCCGGATCGACAATTTCCGTTCATACTACCTTTGTGACCTAAAATGAGCAAATATTGTCATTCTTGTTTTATTCTAAATTAAATAATAATTAAGTTTGTATAAACATATTGATATTTATAATACTAGATAAATATCATTAAATTCATCATAAAACATAGTTTCACAGCAATTGTATTTGATGTCATAAATATTGATAAATCTTGTTGATAATATTTTCTATAAATTTAGTTAAACATAAGATAATTGGACTTACAAGGTAAAACTAAAACATCATTATTTGTAGGACAGAGATAATATTAAATAATATGACATGTAAGTAAAATTTGATGACACAAGAAGAGGTGTTGATTTCATCTAAAAACTAGTTATACAACCTTTTCGAAATTTTGAGAACCATTATAGACATGTTGGAGGCAAACATTTTATTTCATCGAACGATCCTCAAGTTTAGTTCACGCATTAAATGCTATGATTAGCTTATAAAACAAAAAATGACACCATGAATTAGAGAGTTGAAGGAGCTGCTTTGAAAGCCAAGTAGCCAACTTGAACCACACTCTATATTACACATGGCATCTTTTAGAAACAACAAAATGGAACTTCATATTGAGGCTAGCCTTAGTACTTGAGATGCGGACGTATATAAGTTTTAAACAAACTTGCGAACCTAGATATTTCAATAATGATAGTAGTAGTAGCAGCTTAGCGGTAAGAGTGTTAGTTTGCTCGTGATCCAGGCTATCTAGCCATGGATCGACCTTGATTTGATCTCATTAGGTTGACAAAAAAAAATCTAGTTGTGATTAGGTGATCTAGAGCGACTAAGAGCTTGAGCCAAAACATAGCTCGACACTTATATGTGTGATAATATAGTCGCAAGATGTTTGCTACGACCAATTTCATGATGGTTACCTACGAGTTTTCTTTTAGTCATTTAGTGTTTATTCAGCACAACTCTAGCTTAAGATCAGGTTGGATATATGTAGTCTGGATCAGGGCCGTCTCTAGGGGGTGGGCAAGTGGTGCGACCGCCGGGGGCCCAAGCCGCTAGGGGGCCCATGAGTATATATGTATGTAGTAGAAATATATAGCCAAAGTGTTTAAGGCTTATATATTTAGCACTTCAGTTTAGGAGAGGCCAGCGTCTTTTCCTATTTTCGATCGACATAGTTTGTCTTTCTTGCAATCTTATCCGATGTCTAACCCGACGCATCACAACTCGTCCAATCGCTTGAGTGCAGAGTGCTGAACGCGCCGCCACCCGTCGCCAACTGCAGACGTGCGAGTGCGAGAAGCAGGACCGCGAGCATCTGACGCCCCATTGAAAACCATATATCTCAGTACAGTTCTTGAAGATTTTGCATCAACAAATATCCAAAAACAATTATTTTACAAAGTACTGAAGGATTATTGCTTTTTAGACAATCATAATAGTTATTATATTGTTATTTTAGTTCTTTCGTTATACTATTGTTATCTTTTACAAACTAAACATATGTTGTAAATTATTTTTCATATTATATACTTTCATCGTTATATTAAAAATTAGTTGGATGGCCCTTGCGATGAGCATATTTGCCCAAGGGCCTTCAAAATTATAGAGACGGCCCTGGTCTGGATACTAAACCAAAATAATTTAGATATCCATACACAAAACAAATTCAATGTTGCCAGCATATCTCTAGCTTCAGATTCAAGGTTTCCTTCAGATAGGTAGCTTCAGGAATTTAACTTCGATGTGCAGGTATTTAAGCCTTATATACTAATTTGGCGTGCAAAGGTTACCGGAGTCATGACAGAAAAAACTAAGTTAACTTAAGGTTCTGCATAGCAGCACCATAGTGGTAGCTGCCAAGCATGTTAAAAAATGGACATCATGTATTTACAACCATCAATTGACTAATCCAGCGAGTACCACAAGTGTCTATTTTTTGGGTAATTGTTCTCTTTCCTCAAAATCGGTAGACTTGCCCGTTAGTTATTTTTGACTTGTTGATTGTCTGCCAAATGTCACACGTATCTACGCGCCTTTGTTTGATTGAGCGTGCAAGAAAAAGTACATTCAGAAAAGTAGATCTGACCTAGAGCCTGTTCGTTTCGCTGGTTTATTGTGCTGAAAGTACTGTTCGCTGGTTTGTTGTGTGAGAAAAACACTGCTGGATGGCTGCTGATTGTGCTGATAAGTCCAAACGAACAGGGCGCTAACTTCTCTGTTTGTAACTTAAATGGGAACGTCATCGTGGCCAGGATAAGAAACAGAAAACAAGTTAGTTGCAATTTTTTTTTACTATAAGCAGCTTAGAAGTTATACCGCAAACAAGCCTTACAAGTTTATTCTTTCCATCAAAAAAAATTGCACTTCACGATGCTAAACCAAAACTTCTTCAGTTTAACCTTTTTTTTAAATACTGATAATATTTACGACGATACTCCCTTCATTCCAAAATTTAAGCCGCTATATGGCTTTTCTAGTATATGTATCTAGATGTATAGATAAAACTATGCACCCAGAAAAACTAAAACGATTTATAATTTAGAGTGACTTATAATTTGGAATAGAGAGGGTAAACATCATTAGATTCATTATGAATTATATTTATAATATACTCCCTAAAATATACTCCATCTATTGTAAAATACAAGGGATTGAAATATTTAAAATTTTGTCTCAAATTATAAGGTATTCTAGACTGCTCAACTACGTCCGTGTGTGTTTACCTTTTAAACCATATATATGCAATGCCTTCTAAACACGATCTCGCGCAAAATAAATTTTACAATTAGTGGTCGAAATCAATGACATATATGCATGCTTTTTTAAAACTATGTGTTACTAGAAAATTTAAGCAAATTGTTAACCAAACTAACTAATTAGTGAGGATCAAGTTATTGCTTTAACAAACTCCTTATTTGGTCATAAAAATGTTTCAACACTTTGTTTTTTATTTTTCAGAACGGAGGCTGAATTTGTTTAGAATCATTGATACTATTTTATGTAAATTTAGTTTAAAATATTTTGACTTTGGTCATACTACATCCGCCCACAAAAAAATACAATTATGGTATCCGTGTCCGTTAAAATAATTCGAGTTTGACCAAGTTTTAGAGTGAATAGTTCATATTAATGTCTCTAAATCGGTTTATTACGAAAACGTATTCCATAATTATTCTAATTGTACTTATTTTATATCATAAATTTTAGTATTCTTTCATATAAATTGTTACATTTGAAAATATTTTATTCTAAAAAATATTAATTGCATTCTTTTCTAGACGGAGGGAAGAAACATGTTTATTGTTTTAATAAGAAATATATGTGTATTTTATTTGTTTTTATTAGTATGAAGGGAGTAAGGCCCTGTTCAGTTCCCAGAAAATTTTGCAAAATTTTTTAGATTCCCCGTCACATCGAATCTTTGGACACATGCATGAAGCATTAAATATAGATAAAAAAATAAAACTAATTACACAGTTTAGACGAAATGGACGAGACGAATCTTTTAAGCCTAATTAGATCATGATTGGACAATATTTACCAAATAACAACGAAAAGAGCTACAGTGCTGTTTTGCAAAAAATTTTACATCTAAGCCAGGCCTAACATTGGTTAGCCGGAGGCAAGTCGCATCGGCCAACTTTTATGCGGACCCCAGTATGCCGGGCTGCCCCGAGCAGAAAAGGCCACGGACGGGTAGGCCGACACGACGACGCCCGACCCCGACCCGCCGGGGAACGCTAGCGCGCCAACCAAATTGTGGCGGGGGCGCGCGGTGGGGCAACGTCTCCAGCCAGAGAAACCGGAGCGACCCACCCACCCGGCCATCGGCCATCCCCAACCAAGCGAGCACGGGGGTGCACAGCGCTACAGCCTACAGGAGCACGGCTGCACGAGCACGGCAGACGGGGCCGGAGGAGAAACCGAAGCGCAAAAAAGACAAAAAAAAAAAAGAGAAACCAGGGTGGGGGAGGAGCCCAGCCGCCCAGCCCCAGAGCAGGGGAGGAAAAAAAAACTAGTGGCCAAACCCTAGCCTGCCGAGCCCCGCCACGCCCCGCGTCGCGTGCGCTCTCCGCCGCCCGGCCCTCCCCTGCCCCCCCGTCCGCGATGCGCCGGGCGAAGCCGCCGCAGCCGCAGCCCTCGCCGTCGCCGGAGATCCGGTACCGCGGCGTGCGGAGGCGGCCGTCGGGGCGCTACGCCGCCGAGATCCGGGACCCGGCCAAGAAGACCCCGATCTGGCTCGGCACCTTCGACTCCGCCGAGGCCGCCGCGCGCGCCTACGACGCCGCCGCCCGATCCCTCCGCGGGCCCACAGCGCGCACCAACTTCCCCAGCGCCGCGGCCCCCGCGCCGCGGCACAGGGCCCCCTCCGCCTCCGCCGCCGCCGCGACCGCACCCGCGGCGGCGGCCGCGGCCACGTCCAGCCACAGCAGCACCGTCGAATCGTGGAGCGGCGGCGCACCCCGCGCCGCCGCCCTGCCGCGGAGCGCCGCCGCGCCCATGGAGGAGGACGACGACGAGGACTGCCACAGCTACTGCGGATCCTCATCCTCCGTCCTCTGCGAAAACGCCTGCGGCGACGACGCGGCCGCGTCCCGCGCGCCCCTGCCGTTCGATCTGAACCTGCCGCCGCCTTTTGACGCGGCCGCTGAGGCCGATCAGATGGGTGCCCGCTACGACACGCTACTCCGACTCTAGCTCGCGAGAACGGCCACGACCAATCAGAGGAAGGAAAGGATCGACACCGCTTGTCCTTCTTCGGCTGCTGATCCGGTGGTGTTCTCTCGCTAGATGGATAATTCTTGCCCTTTTTCCCCTTCTTTTTTCCTTCTCTCTCTCTCTTTTTCTTTTCTTACCACGACGACGACGATGATGATGATGATTCGATATTATGTGAATAATTCAGTTATGTCCATGTAAGCTGTGAGGAAGGAAATCTGAGCTTTTCCTTATCTTTCTCTGGTGTTTCGAGTGATATTGCTGCTGCTGCCCTTTCATTTGTTGGAAAGAGAATGGAAGAAATCAAGAGAAATTATTTACACAGATCATTTGCTGCTGCTTTACCATGTCAGAGCTCGATTGAGCTGAACATGATTAGCTTATACTAATGTACTAACTGATTCATCTACTGATGTTCAAATCGTAGTATCAAATACATGCATCGCAAGTTGCAAGGTTGCAATTTGCAAGTGCAATTGGTAGTGTCATCAGAAAGTTCTATTCTAATAAATACTTGAATTTGTTAAAATTATCTGAATATTCTAAGGCAATGCTTGGATTATATTTTTGCAGTGCTTCTTCCCTCAAGTCGGCTGATTCTATTGGTTTTGCTATTTCTTGTAAGCATTGGCTTAACAGTGACGGGTCCCATTGATCATGTCATAAGCCAGCGACTGATCCCATTGATCATATCCTGTGACCTTGAAGCCAATTCTTGAAGACTGTGTTGTGACCCTGAAACAAATTCTTGAAGCCTCTTCTTGGACAGCCAATGATGTAGATGAATAGAGGTGTCTTGCTTAATTAATTGCCTGCTCGTCGCAATGGTTATTATATCTTCCAGGATGTCCCATTCTGATGTGTAAGGTGATGTGCAGCTCCTCCTTGTGCATGATTACCCCTCCTCCATTGCAAGTGTAAAAAGAGCATGCTATCTGTTTGTTTGATTAACTCCCTTTCATCTCCAAACTAGATGTCAAGTTGAGCTGTGTACAATGCTGATATATCATGTTTGATTTCCTGATGCTATATAAGGTTGATGCATGATCTGGCTTTTGGTGTCTTAATTCTGATACCGTTCCACTCTTCTTGACTGTTCTTGGTTGGAAGGGAAGCGTTGGGTTGCACCCTTCTTGATTGTTCTTGGTTGAAAGGGAAGCGTTTGATCAAACCAACGGGAGGAAAATTCTTGCTGTGTTGAATACTAGTATGCTGGAAATTCTTGCTGTGTTGAATACTATAATACTACTATATACTAGTCAGCTGGGCCTTGGCCCTTGGAAAATAAAATACTAATAGCGAAAACGCCGGTGGTCTTTAGCTATGGAAATTCAGTAGATTGTTTTGTTGTGACCATGGAAAATTCAGTAGATTATTATTTTGCTGTGACCATGGAAATTTAGTAAAGTACTGTATTTTGCTGTGACTCTATGGCACGGTGGTTGGTTCTGATTCGGAAGGTTTAGGATCTGCTTTTCATTCTGTGTCGTCACTACTGGCTTACTGCCATTTGGCTGAGAAGAAGAATCCGCTACTGCTCTGTGCCGAATCTGTTATATATACTCCCTGTCTGTCAGGCAGGCAGAGGCGGGTGAACTTTTGGAGAGACCTTGCACCTGTTTCTGGATCCCTTTTTTGCCGCCTAGTACAACTTGTGGTGCGCGTATTCGTATCTGACGTGCGAAATAACCAGAGCAGCCTTTTCTTCAAGTACAGTAGAAAATTTTCACGGAGGAGAAAAGTTTCAGAGGAAGGGTGACCATCGTGTTGGGCCTCGTTTAGATCATCCAAAATGCAAAAAGTTTTTAACATTCCTCGTCACATCGCATATGCCGGTAAATGTATAGAGCACTAAATGTAGGTAAAAAAAATTTAACTGCGCAGTTTGTCTATAAATGTCGAGACGAATCTTTTGAGCCTAGTGAATCCATGATTGGATAAAGTTTGTCAAATACAAACGACGAAAAGTGTTACAATGTTTTTTAAAAAATAATTTGCAAACTAAAGGTGGCCTAGAATTAGAAAGCTCCCGGTCCCAGCTGTTGTCGTGACAAGGGAGAGGAGGAAAAAGCCTGGGCCTCGGCTGGCCTGGGCTCTAAAGGAAGTCTTAGATTCACTCACCGTTGCAACGTGCAACCCTTTTCAGTCCGAGTCGTGCTCGCGCACTACAGAGCATGCATGCATATCTGGATTCTGATAGAAGGAATTTGCTACTTGCATTGCATGAGGCCGTTTGCCCCGGAGGCAGATGGGAGCATGGCTTGGGAGTTGGGACCTGGGCAGGGCAAGGTGAGTGGATGATGGTCACCAACACGTGCGAGTGCAGATGCAGCGCCGGCACTAGCTTTGCACCTTGCAAAATCCCACCTCGAAGCCGAATGTGACGGCCTCTCCCTGCCCGGCTGTCCCCACGTTCCACCACCAAACGCGTGCGTGGGCTTGCCGCCTTGCCCGGCCGGGACTGCCTGGCCGCGATGGCAGGCAGATGGCCTGGTAGGTTAGCTGACCTTCTTCAGCTTCACCTACGCAACCCCTCTCCCTAGCCATGCCCTGCGCACCCCGGACCGACCGTGCACGGGGAAACACGGGCTAGGTGGAGTGAGGCCTGGGCCTGTCCTGGACGCACTGATGCCGGCCCGCGCACCCAGACAGCGCATGCATGCATACGACCAGTCACGCCCATATCGGTCGCCGGAGGGAATCTCTGTGCAGTGCTGCCCGGCACGGCGGCTAATCCACGCCGTAACACCTACTCGTAGTGCCGACGACCGACCTCTACTTTTTCTTCCGCTCAACGACTTCCCCGGTGCCTCGCGCCGTTACCTAGGCCTCGTTTAGATGCTGAAAAGATTTCAACCCGATGAATAGTACCACTTTCGTCTTATTTGACAAATATTGTCCAATCGTGGACCAACTAGGCTCAAAAGATTCATCTCGTGATTTCCAACTAAACTGTGTAATTAGTTATTTTTTTTACCTACATTTAATACTTCATGCAAGCGGCTAAAAATTGATGTGATGGAGAGAGAGTGAAAAAACTTGGAATTTGGATGTAATCTAAACAAGGCCCTACTGTTCTCACTCACATCACATCACATCACATCTCATCTCTCAAGCACCTAACCTACCTTACAATCGTTGTGTTGATGGTTGATGTCGGTCCCGTCTCCGTTGACTCTGTACAACATCAATATTCATTCCTTGACCTGTTTCGTTTGAGCTGTAAGCAATTGACTGTGCCTCAAGGAAAGTTAATTTTGCCTCTAAGCGCACGTGCCCCATGTGCATGCACATGAGGATGCACTATCCTGCTGCAATTCATGCGTTCTTGTATCCCAGTCTTCCTTACTTCTCCTAGAGTCTATAATAATTGGAGCCGGTCTGAAAATGCACACACTCGCCTCACGTGAAACACTCCATTTTCTTGAGGTTATTAATGGTTATTTCATCATTCTATAAAGCCCTCGTGTTAGGCCACGTTTGGGTTTCTCCTACTTCATGATCCATGATGTTCCTGCGTCCTTGGGGAGTCTAGCAGGAAAGCATCCACCCTCATTAGATTTGCTATCCTTGCAGCCTAGTCGAGTTATTATTAATTCTTTTATAATCGAGTTTTTGTTTCCTTTACTTTCTTTAGGTATTACTGTATTAGCAGTTGCAAGTATACGATACATTGGACTCCGCCTACATGCCGTTGGATGTAAGTATTTATGTCTTCTTAAACTTTGAACTCACTTTTGGAAGAAAGAAAATTTCCTTTCAGATCGCCCTTTCATCTTTCAGAAAAAAAAATGTTTATGTTCAAAAAGAAATTTGTCCTTTCATGTAGCGAACATGTTAATAACATGTATATGTTTCAGATCTTTAAAAAAATGTATGTTTTAGGTAGCTGGAATTTATGTTGTAGTGATCTATCGAACATTTGGCGTAGCAAGCTGCAATTCATGCAGTACACCGGTGCTTAGTTAAATTTGTCGGGTTATCTTCTTTTAATAAGGGAAAAAATTGCTTTTAGGGACAGTTTTCAACTTCAGCTAAAGCAACTTTAGTTGGTGCTAGAGTGCTTTTCAATCTAAAAGGGCTCCTAATATCTTTCTCAAACTTAACTGGGCTTCATGTCAGCTTTGAGAACTCCCTTTTGGTTTCCATCAACCTAACAGACCAGAGAGCTCTCCACCTAGCTAATACCTTTGGCTGCAAAGTTGGTGCTACGCCTTTTACCTACTCGGGACTCCCTCTTGGGACTGCAAAGCCCACCCTACAAGACTTCACTCCTTTATTGTCCACGATAGAAGGAAGGATGGTTGGTATAAGCAAGTTCTCATCCTATCATGGAAGGCTCATCCTTGTGAACTCTGTGTTATCAGCGCTGCCAACCTTTTATACGTGCAACCTACAATTGCACCCCTCCCCAAATCATCAAGCAAATAGACAAATACCGTAAGCATTGCCTTAGGAGTGGGGGAAACATTAACAGAAGAGGTTCATGATTGCTTGCCTAGGAATGTACATGTAGGCAAAAAAAAAGTTAAGGTGCTTGGGGATTTATAGACATGAAAAGTCAAAATAGTAAAATAGTGCCATTTTACTCAAATTCTTAGATAAATTCTATAACAATGCAGATATTCCTTTGGTGAATCTAACTTGGTCAAAGTTATATGGCAACAATCAAACCCCACCACAAGCCAGAGCCAGGAACCCAGCTAGATCCTTTTAGTGGCTCATAAAACTTTTTGGCAAGTTCCTGGGTCTCACAACCTTTTTTGAGAATTACACGTACAAGCAGACACTCACAACGCGCATGTACACTCACTCCTATGAACACACGTATGCAAACTCTACCCCTCTGAGCACCTCTGAATGACTAAGTCGTCAGATCTCGAGATTCACAAAGTCACCACTGTGAAAGGTCTTAATGGCTAGAGGGGGGTGAATAGCCTAATAAAAATTTCTACAAAGTATGCTAAACAAGTTTATCAATATAACAAATAGCGAGAAGCGAGTTTTGCCTAGCCTATGGGGTGTTGCAAGCCACCTATCCAAATGACAATTCTAATATATTTCACTCAACCGCACAAGTCAAACCGCAAGAAGAAAAACAACTAGAGCTAGCAAGCTACCAAAGCAAAGAGCTACTCTAGCTACACTAAACAAACTAGCAAGATACAACTATAAAAGTAATGCAAGTGTGAGTTAGAGGAGTTTCACCGAGGGGCGATGAATTGAGCCAACAAAGAATGATGATCAATGAATTCCAAGATAACCGAACACCGGGATCAATCAATCACAATGTAGAAGTGATGACACAAAGATTTATCCCGAGGTTCACGTGCTTGCCGGCACGCTAGTCCCCGTTGTGTCCCTCTTCAACCACATGGTTCGGTGGCTAATCGATCACACACCGAGCCTCTTAAAAGGCGCCACAAGAACCTACCAAATGACAAGAGGTTGTAATGACACGAGCAATCCACTAGAGTTGGAATTCGGCGCTCCGCCGGGGAACCACAAGAACCCCTCACAAAGACAATCACCGGAGCCGACCATGAACAATCACCAACACGTGCCGGACCTCCTCCAAGCTGCTCCAAGCCGTCTAGATGACGACAACCACCAAGAGTAACAAGAAACACCACAACAAATCAATCCACCAAGTGCCTCTAGATGCAAATCAATGATCGATGCACTTGAATCACTCAATCTCACTCAAAGATCGCAATTGAATGCAAAGGAGATGAGTTGGGATGAGAGGGGATGCTTTGGCTCAGCTCAATGTGCTCACAAGAATGTCAAAAGTCCAAGAGATGGAGCCAAGAGCCGGCCACCAAGTATTTATAGACGTACCCCTTCACAAAGGGTCGTTGGGCAAATTTCGTGGGCGACCAGGGCTGGACAAAAAGCTTGTTAAGCTGGCTCGGTGGCTCGGTACAAAAGTTCTCCGATCGGAGTCATTTATCTTTTAAAATGAAAATGACTTGATTTGGAACGACTTTCAACTTCGGCTCGGCTCGTTATACTCGTCGTGAAGTTGGGTCTTAAATAATGCAGGAAATAATGATGAATAAGATTATACCAATTTCTAAAAAAGCTCGAAAAAACTACGGTTGGCTCGATATCCAGCCCTATGGGCGACAGACGCGTCTGTCACTCACCCGACAGACGCCGTGCCCGCGTCCGTCACTCACCCGACAGACGCCGTGCCCGCGTCCGTCGCCCCTCCGAGTGCCACGCGTCCACGCGCGTTCAAACTTCAACGGTCACACGCCAACCCGACGGACGCGTCCTTCGCAAATGATCACGGTGTCAGTCGCGTCGACAGACGCTATCCAGAGAGCTCCCAGAGCTCGGTTTCGCCCGACAGACGCGTCTGTCGCAGCGCCGATGGACGCTGCCCGGCGTCTGTCGTGAACGTGCCTGAGATGCTGATGACGCCATGACCGACGGACGCTGACGCCTGGCGTTCGTCGCTCGGACACCCCCGCGTCTGTCGCCTCCGCTGCAGCAAGCCGCGCTCAGGGGTAAGCCGACAGACGCTAGGGTCGCGTCTGTCGCTCCCTGAGCCGGCGTCTGTCACCATAATTTCAGTGAAAAATGATCGCGCGACGTCGCCACTTCTTCCAACTTTCGGTTTATAGGAAAATGATCATTTCAATTCCTCGAAAACGCCTGAATCCCGCCTCACAAGCTCGGCGGGAGGGAGAGAGGACCCCAAACCCTCTCTACCGCTCAAACTTCACTGCCTTCGCAAAGGTGCTAACACCACCAAGTGATCATCATCATGTGCAAGTGTGTTAGCATTTTCACAATTATTTTTCGAGGCGTTATTAGCTTTATCCAAATGCATATGCTCAATGAAATGTCACCTAGAGGCACATGTGGGACATGAAATGATACGTCATTTCCCCTCTTCATAGTATAACTACTAAACCTAAACGTGATCACACCTGCTATGTGTCTTGATCACCAAAAGCAAACCCTAACAAAATACATTTTCCTTGAGCTTCATAGGGTTGCACCTTGTTCCTCCATCACCATGGTAAGCACTTCATCATCCACACTTGATCATCATGCTTCACCATGCTATGTGCTAATCATCCTTTGCTACATATAATCTTAAGCACATGATTAGCACTTGGGCATTGTCACTAATTACCAACACCAAACATAGAGCTTTCACACTAGTGCCTCGCTGTCGACAGGGACATCGCCTATCACTGAAAGCATAGTGTCGTTAAATCCTGGAATAAATTCAGCAAAATACGAGCACCCGTGCCAAATCGAGAACTTGAACCCAGATGGGCAGTTTCCCACCACAAAAAACCTAACCAACTGATCTATGATCTGCACTCCAAATAAAGGCAACTCAATCCTTTTTTGGTCAGATATGTGAACTAGCTCCTCCCTAAAAGTCACCTTCTCCCAGCTCTTCTCCTTTGCTAGAAAACCAAATTGCTCTGTCAAGTATTTCTAGATCAGGGAGTTAGCAGGATTTTCAGTCTACTACTTTCCACACAGGCTGTCAGTGAACTAGAAGAAGGGCAATCCATTATTCAAGAAAGACAGTGGATGAGGATGAGTCTGATGTCTGCTAATACTCTTGGGGATCAGCTCAATTTAGTAGCAAAAAAGCTTAATCCCTGCTGTTAGGGACCATGGAAGTCTCACCCTTTTTCTGTTGGTTATGGTCCTCAAGCAATTCGGGCAAACACAAGTTTTAGCCTTAGTTAAAAATTAGATAGCTAACTATCAGCCCATGTGTGTTTAGATACTTGGCTAATAGGTTCATACGTTTATATAGCAATGGACTATTAGCTCTAGTGCTAAGCTAGTGCGAGCTTATTAGCTAACTTTTTATATGACTACTTTTTATAACTAACAATTAACCTCTGGTATCATCAAACAACCTCGGATCTTTTTGTGTTTGCACAGGGGAGTTCATGAGAACACAAGAAAGAAGAAACCCAAACTGAAATTTAAAACCAACAGCCCGAATTTGCATTAATAGGTACATACACGATCCCTCCTCCTCTGCTCTCAAAAGTTCTCCATGGTACACTTTCCCAAGGTCCGATCCATGACGGTCCGGCGCCTAGCAGTTAGAACGAATCAATCACTCGAGCTGCGCGTACCAGATCCCCTGGATCTTGACATCCTTGGGCGCCTTGGCGCCGAGGTCGGTGTCCGACGGCTGCACGCTCTCGAAGACGCCGATGACCTCGCCGGTCTCCGGGTTGCTCTTGGTGACGCTCAACGTGATGTTGCCGGTGGACGAAGCGGCGTTCTTGATGTTCTCCTTCTGGAGCTCCTCCTCGTCGCCTCTGCCTCCGGCGGGGAGCGCGACGGCGTTGTCGTAGCCGGTGGATCCACCACGGCCCTTGGGGTCGAGGAAGGAGGAGCCACGGTAGCTGGGCACGAGGAAGGGCCCGCCGAAGCTCTCGGGCTTGCCGGTGGCGACGAGCTGCTTGACGGTGAAGAGGAAGGGCACGCGCTCGCCTCCCGGGAGCTGCACGGTGACGGCGGCGTAGTCGATGCCGTCCTTCTCCTCGAACTTGAGGGTGCCGTCGGAGCCGACCTCGAGCGGGCCCTCGATCTCGTCCAGCGTGTAGGTGAGGCGGGTCATGAGCTTGGTCTTCTGGAACTCGGGCGGCGCGTTCTTGGCGATCCCCTCCGCCTTGACGGTGAAGGACGTCGGCTCCAGGCACAGCTTCTTCATCTGGTACTTGCCGGCCTTGAACGGGAACGCCTCCACGCCGCCGTCGATGGTCGGGCACTGGTTCGCCGTGCCCGTGCCCTTCACCTCCAGGTACGTCTTGCTCTGGATCTCGTCGTAGGTCAGCCTCTTGGGCGTGCCCTCCGCGCTCGCACCCTGCACACACCACACACACGTGTCATTGACATCAACTTCGATCGATCTTGAGGAGCAGGCAGGGAGGCAAGCTTGCTGATAATGCATGCGTGCTTACCGAGACGAGGAGCGCTGAGGTGGCGAGCGCGAAGCCGGCGAGCTTGGCGGCGTCGACGCACTTGCTGGCGACGTCCCTGAAGTCGGACTGCAGGGAGCAGGTGATCCTGGCGGCGCCGGCGTCGACGCCGAACGCCCTGGCGAGGTGCGACGACGAGCGGGACGGCAGCGAGGCGGAGGGCGCCCGGCCGCCGATCTTGGCCGGCTGCATCAGGGTGGCCGCGGCTTGGAGCGAGGCTGCCATCGTCGTCGTCGTCGCGGCGGTGTTGCTGTTGCCTTTTTTCCCTCTGGTGGGGCGTGTCGTGAAGGGCGTTTTGTGAGGGCGGGAGAGTTCGTTATCTACGCGCAGCTCAGCGGAGGCCACAGACGGAGGATAAGAGGAGCGGATAAGGGGTCTCCTCCCATTGGTGACTTGGGGCTACGGTGATGCCGAGTGCACACGTGGCATGCCCAGGTGCCACTCCTCGCTGGCACTTGTGGTCGTGCTGGCTGGTATTGGTTTGTAGGGACCACCGGAGAAGGATCTCCTCTCCTCCGCCTAATCCCCATGGTCAAACCATGATATACAGTTTTTTTTGTGGAGCAACTAAAGGCCCTATTCGCTTGAGCTTTTCAGCCAAATCAGCCTGTCATTCAGCAGTGTTTTTCTCTCGCAACAAATCATCGAACAGTACTTTCAGTCATGGCTTATCAGCCAAGCGAACAGGACAAAAGTTTGTTTAATTAGTGATCACTAATGTGTCGTCAATAATACTAGTACCAAGCACTTACAGAAATCTAGCTTATGATCTAAGACACGGAGTCATGGACTACTGATTGTATATTACTATACACAAGTAGTCATGCACATGCGGCAAGCACGTGTTTATAAAAAAAAACACATCATATATAATAAAGAATTTTAAATTTTATATACAATAGAGGAATAATAATTGATGTATTTTTCTCCAGTCCATGTACATAATTGATGATGTTACAACAAATACAACCACAATTTGCGTTCAAAACACAAGCCACCTCAATGATTTTTCCTATTATGCGTAAAAAATATAGATGCATTGAAAATAGTCTTCTTTAGACATGAGCCACCTAAACATTTATGTCTCAAATTCGTTGTGTAGAAAGACACACCAATTGGATGGTAACATTTTGGTGAACAACGCAATTGGGGGTGTCCATCCCTTTTTTTGAAGGGCTTTCTTCTCTTTTTGCGCTTTTCTTATCCTCTTTGTAGTTAACTTTGCCCTTTTATTTGATAGTATCTCCTGTTGCAACCCATCACATAATGTGACACCTAAAAGTATACATAGTTAAAAAGGTTCCTAAAGGCTAAAGCAAGAAAGAAACCATCCTTTTCTGTTATTTACTAAATGATACTCTTTCCACAAAAGGAATGCAACGAGGCTCACCAAGTTTGTTATTCGTAACATGGGTATGTACATGCTCAATCTTTTCCTATTCCACAAACAATTGAGGCTAGCGAGTGTGCAGTATTAGACAAACAATACGGAGCAATTGCACAAATCTACACTGCATTGTGGCTGGATCAAATGTGAGACAATTACAATTTCTTAAAGATTGCCAAATCCAATAAAGAGAAAGGCCAATCACAACTACACTATTGCTTAGCTAACCCTTCTGAACATTTGGAGTTACCAACTATGGAGAGGAACTGTTATTAGATTACCAAAATCCATGTGATTGGGTAACCTAGCAACAACATTTATTTTTGCATGCCCTTAGCCCTCGTCAAAAACCTATACACTTCAAACATTCTAATTCGTGACTGGTGTGCAGAAAGGCAACAACATTTATTACAATGCCATACCAACAACCTACAACAGATGCAACTAAAATCGGCCGCCGTCATTTGCAAGGATCAACACACATACCTTCTCCTGTACTCCGAGGAGGAGGATGGATTGACAGGGATTGGATCGGTGGATATGAGAAGGAATCATTTGTTCCCTTTGTGATTTTGGTATCAAACATGGAAGCCAAGTCGGCGGGTACAACAGGCGGGCAGGGGTGGGGACGATGATAAAAACATTGGGAGAAGGAGCGGACGTAACGGCAGACATGCGTGTTTCGTACTTTGTATCATCCCTCACAGATTCGACTATTATATTTTTGTGTACCAATGAACAACAGATGCAAATTCAAAATACATCCAACAAAGGAGGATAGGGGTGGGTAGAAAGCTTTTGGGTAACAAATTATTTTTTAATTTCTTTGCTCTTTTATAGTATACAGAATACAGATAGATAGAGTTTTTTCATATTATATGTATATATACATGGATGTGTTTTAGAAAAAAAACCTAAAACTAATGTGAATGCCCTGTCAAGTCAAAACATACATTCCCCTACTAATTTCTCTCCCCACCCTGTGGCCCAATAACTGCCCAACTTCTCCCCACCAGGCGTCTAGCCACATCCGCACTACACATCGTCCTCCAGCCCGCTCAGACGGCTCTCTCCTGTTTTCCGCAAACTCTGCGGCGTGGCCCAAATTTCCTAGGAGGAGGTCTTCAGCAGCCCGTGAAAGACCCATATGGCCAGTCCAAGGAAAAAGTCCACATTACCTTTCTCAACTTTCTCGAAAGTCTGTTTTTTCTCTCTGAACTCCAAAACCGGGAAAAACACCCCCTCAACTTTTAAAGTCATTCATCTTACCTCACTGGTCCTATTATAAGCTGTTTTGAAGGCGGTTTTGTCTTTTTCTTTTTTATTTATTTCGGCCGAATCTTTGAAAAATCATAGTAAATTACAGAAAAATTATAAAATAGAAAATCCAATTTTGTTGGACTCCACATAAGTAGATCTACACAATGAACATATAATATGATATGCTTGAGTACAAAGTTTTTGCTATGGCTTTAGATCTATGTTTTTCTGTAATTAATTAGAATAATTCATAGCTGTAGTTTCTATGGTCTAATTGTGATAAAATTTTTATGGTGGGCTAATTATTGTATGATTGAATTGTAGTAAAAATTACATACTCATTGGATCATGTATATCTTAGTTATAGATTTATTTATATTTAACAAGCATAAACCTAAATAAAATCTATAACTAAGGTATAGATGATCCAATGAGTATGAAATTTTTACTACAGTTTAATCATACAATAATTAGCCCACCATAAAAATTTCACCATAATTGGACCATAGAAATTACAGCTATGAATTATTCCAATTAATTACAGAAAAATATAGATCTAAAGCTACAGTAAAAACTTTGTACTAAAACATATCATATTATATGTTCAATGTATAGATATACTCATGTGAAGTCCAACAAAATTGAATTTTTTATTTTATAATTTTTCTGTAATTTACTATGATTTTTCAAAGATTTAGCCGAAATAAATAAAAAACAAAAAACAAAACCGCCTTCAAAACCATTATAACCGGGCTATGGAGGTAAGATGAACGGTTTTAAAAGTTGAGAGAGGTGTTTTACCTGATTTTAGAGTTCAAGGAGTAACAACGGACTTTTATGAAAGTTGAGGAAGGTAACGTGAACTTTTTCCTCCAAGATAGCCCTCCCCCGCGACAGCCCAAGTCAGCATCACAACCCTAGCACCGACTCCTGCCTTGTCTTCGGCAGGGGCTGGGAATAAAGATGGCAATGGGGACCCGCGATCCGATACCCGATGGATATTTACTCTATTAGGGTACCAATATGGAGTAAAACTCGTACCCATGGGTACGTAAACGGAGCAAAACCTTCACTCATCGGGTACGTGGGTACGGGGATGGTGTAGCAGGCCCCATACCCGTTTACCCGTGGGTAAAAAATACCCGGCCTAAAATTAAAGAAGCTCAAAATTAAAGAATTATTATGGTGCTATGTGATTGGTGGTTGCAATAGCAATTATTATGCTACTATTTTATCTATTTTTTTTTGTTCTAGGAGTGATGGTTGCTTGTGATTTGTGAATTGCTGATTTTCTATGAGGCAACAAAAAGAACTTTTGGTGGGTATGGGTGACCCGCCGGGTATAATTTACCCTGACGGGTATGGGGCTGGGAAAATTCCCCCACCCGCAACGAGATATGGGGATACCCGCGGTGTCATATTGTTATCATGGGAATGGGTCTGGGGAATGGAGAGTCCATACCCGATGGGGATTTACCCATTGCCATCTTGAGCTGGGAAGTTAGACCTGGACGGCCGCTACTCGCTAGGCAGCAGCGCGGCGCCTCGGCGAGAAAGCGACGGCGACAGCACGTCCGCACGACCGCGCCCCAGCTGCACACGTTGACAGCTCCAGGCGAGAGGCGACCCCGCCCCAGCTGGCCGGCGGTGGCCCCTTCTTCAGGCCTACCCGTCGAGCCGTGGCTGCCATGCCGGCGCCCGGCCGGCCACTCCGCCTGTTGTTCTTCTACAGCCGGCAGTCCGCCCCGGCTCCACGCTCCTTAGTCCTGCAGCCAGGCGGCCAGGCGTATAACACAAGCTGCACGCCTCGTACATAGCTCATTTGTTCAAGGTGACTACAGAATAGTTCTCCGGAAAACAATTAATTACACTTGATTTGGCATTGTTGCATAAACATACGCCTTGTTCGCTTGGCTGATAAGCCATGACTGAAAATACTGTTGGCTGATTTGTTGTGAGAGAAAAATATTGTATTATAGCTAATAAGCTAGACTGATAAGTTCAAACGAACGTGGCGCTAGTTGTTCCATTTTGATTTTGGAATATTCGGTGACTGTGAATGTTAGTTCAATAGAATCACTTGGATCTGTGGTGATGAGAATGAATGACATGAGCGGGATTTATTTGCATGAGTAGAAGATTAAAAAGATTCTAAAGCGCCAGGCTTAAAATTAGATGATAAATTTGCCCCACAAAGGCCCGAGGAATGAATGACACGTAACGTATTGTATTCATTTATTTTTAATAGATATATCACTGCGTTGTCTCTTTTTAATGAAATTTCAAGGCTTCAATACATATTGCTCGAGCACTTTGAGTTGATATGGTTATTTATGTTCTTTATGCTATCAGTATACGGCTTAAGATTTTTAGCGTTCTATAAATTAAGCCCCCTTTATTCTGTTTCTGGATCCGCCAGCAACTCCGCGGGGTGCAGTGTGCGGGGCGGTCCCAACGCCGCAGCGCGCCTGTGTGTACCGCCACTGTACGGGTACGGGGCTGCAGGGATCGGCGTCCAGCAAGCTTGGCTCAGGATGGCCCTGCAAAACTTTATTAAGCAAGCTGTAGGTTACCTTCGTGCTTTGGACGTTTCAAGGAATGTTGTCAGGGTGTTCGGATACTAATAAAAAAATTAATTACATAACTCGCTTGGAAACCGTGAGACGAATTTATTAAGCCTAATTAATCCGTCATTAGCACATGTGTACTGTAGCAATTATGGCTAATTATGAACTAATTAGGCCAGTCTCAGTGGGGTTTCATCAGAGTTTCATGGACATTAAATATGCTGATGTGGCATCATATTAATGAAGAGAGATGATGAAAGTTTCATTAGAGTAGAGAGAGTTTCATGGGGATAAAACTCTTTTGCACTATTTTCAAAATACGGATGTGTTGGAAACCAGATCATGAAATCGCCATTGAGACTGGCCTTAGGTTTAAAAGATTCGTTTCGCGGTTTTCATGAAAACTGTGCAATTAGTTTTTTTATCTACATTTAATGCTCCATGCATATATCCAAATATTCGATGTGACGGGATAAAAAGTTTTTAGGTGGAAAATAAACAGACCAAGACAATTTATATGACTTCAGCAAATTTTCAAGGTCATTGTTCTGTCAGTCTGGTACAGTGAGCGGAAAAGATGGTCTCATTGAGTGCATGGGACACCGAGGAGGATGCAGCGTTGCAGCGCACCATGCGGTTAGGCCTCATTTAGTTGTGAATATTTTTGAGAAAAAATTTCTGTAGTACTTTTTATTGTTATTTAACAAAATTTGTCTAATCATGGACGACTCAAAAGATTCGTCTCGACATTTACAAACAAACTGTACAATTAGTTATTTTTTTACCTATATTTAATACTCCATGCATGCGTCCAAAGATTCGATGTGACAGTTACTATGCAAAAAATTTTGGCACTTTTTGGCCATCTAAACAAGGCCTTAGTGTTCATAATGCATATTATTGATGGGGACCGAGCCATAGCTCGGACGGCAGGGTGCTCGAGTGGAGAGCAGCCGGTCGCGAGTTCTAGGCTCGTCTCACGTCTTCCACCTCACATGGATGGAGTACAACGGTCATATCTATCAGCCATGTTCTAATTGACCTACACTATACAACTTGTATCAAAGGTTGAGCAATAAAAAAATGCATATTATTGATCAATTTTTAGGTGGATCATGATTTTCTTAACATTTTTGTTCGTATGTATAATTCATTTAGGAATTTCAAAAGAAGTGGAAGACACTGAGTCACCGGATAACCTAATTGTTCAGCGACGCATGCTAATCCAACATCTTGTAGAGAAGACTCTAGGAATGGCAGAGAATTTTTTTTGAAATAAAAGGTAGGAGCTTTGCCACTTAATTAAGTAAGATAAAAAGATTAGAGTTTTATGTACAAGTGGCGCCCCCTGGCGTAAAACACGATGGTCCTAGGACCAAAATAGGAGATCAAAGGAGATCAAATCTTGCTGCTAAAAAGGATTCACCCAGCAACATTCATCGCCTTATGTCTCTGCATTATATCCTCTTTTGCTAACAAGGCCACCTGTTGCGCCGTCATGTGGGTGCTTTCGAAGATCCTCCTATTCCTCTCTTTCCACATGTTCCACACAATATAAATGAGGATTCCATTGAACCGTTTGCGGTCCTGTTTAGGTACCTTACTTGCCTCCTCCTCCCACCATTTGGCCATGCATGTAGGGTCCTGTTGTGGGAGATGCGCCCTGAAATTCTCCCAGGACAAAACCTAGTCCCAAACAGCTCTTGCGAACGAGCAAAGCAAAGATAGATGAACTCCTGTCTCCAACGGCCCATTACACAAGATGCAGTGCTCCTGATGCGGCCACCCTCTCTTCTGTAGATTGTCGGCCATTAAAATTTTACCGTGCATGAGGATCCAGGCATGTTGAAAGGTCCTTGTTTGGTTTTGGTAATTGAGTGACAACCTTAGGTGGACTAATTGTGTTTATGTGAGATACACAGAGAATTAGTCCACAGATGATTGTGTCATGAAGGAGCTCATTGCATATGAGACATGACATGGAGTCATGTGACCAAGGTGGCGAAGATCAAGATGAGGCTTGGCTTGATGGACCGGTTGCAAGTGTGAAGGGCAAGTCGGAGGCTTTGGAGCGATGGACCGCGAGGCGGTGAAGCTTGAGCAAGACTTGGCGCCGATGGACCGACGCAACGGTGAAGAGCAAGTGAGGTCAAGATCGATGAACCAATACGGTCATGTGATGATATGAAGTGGATCATATCATTTGGTGATTGGTTGGTGCATGTGTTGCATCAACGTCGGAGGAGATGGAGTGGAATGTGCAAGGCAAAGGTATAACCTAGGGCATTTCCATTTCACCGATCATAGGTGTGTAGAGAAGTTTATGACCGGGTTTAGGATAGATGGCCGTACTATCAAGAGGGGCAAACTTGTTTGCATATCGGTCATCTAGTGCCACTCGTGTGATCTAACTATGCATCGTTGCTAGGATCGAGTGGCGTGGCAAGTTGAGTGGTTAACTCCTTCGGTAAAATGTTTGTGAAAATGCTAACACACGTGCACAAGGTGGTGTTCACTTGTTGGTGTTGGCACATTTGCGAAGGCGTTGGAGTTTGAGCGGTAGAGAGGGTTTGGGTTCCTCTCTCCCTCCCGCCGAGCTTGCGAGCGCGGGATTCAGGCATTTTTGAGGAGTTGAAAAGCCTATTTTCCACTACGCCGGAAGTCGGAAAAGAAACGGAGGCGAACGGTGGTCACAAAGGTGACCGGACGCTGCACCGGACGCGGTCATGGTATGACCGGACGCGTCCGGTCAGTACAGCGTAGACGCGGGTGTTAGGGTTTGTAACCGGCGCGTCCGGTCACTCGCGGGACCAGCGCGTCCGGTCTTGCGCCCAGAAGGAACTAAGGTTCGCAGAGGATGATCGGACGCGCGGCGCGTCCGGTCACACATGATCGGACGCGTCCGATCGTTGAAGGTGCTTACTGGACTCTAACCGGACGCTGGCACTGTCGCGTCCGGTCGTCGCAAGGAGCGCGTCCGGTCATGTCGTTGCGCGCGCGGTACTGTGCGATCGGCGCGTCCGGTCGTTGCCAGGGGCGCGTCCGGTCATCGGGACCGGCGCGTCCGGTCGTTTTGAGAGGCACGTCCGGTCATGGGATTTGACCGTTGGCGCAGTGACCGTTGGAGGATCGGACGCGGTCGAGCGCGTCCGGTCAGTTACGACCGGCGCGTCCGGTCGTCCCGAAAAAGGACCCAGTGAAGGGGTAACGGCTCTATTTGACCGTGGGGTTATAAATAGATGCCTTGGCCAGCCTTGGCTGGTAGCTGAGCACACTTTGGCCTTGGTGGCTTATGTGGTAGTGCTTGGAAGCCCTCTAACTCACTCATGCTTGATAGTGTTCATCGGATCGAGTGAGAGAGCGATTCTAGTGCGTTGCATCGAGAGGATTGCATCGAGTGGCACTAGGTGATCGTGTTGCAAGCCGGTGGTGCTTGTTACTCTTGGAGGTTGCCACCTCCTAGACGGCTTGGTGGCTTGCGACTCCGTTGAAGCACGCGTGGAGATTGTGCGTGGCTCCGGAGGAGGATTTGTGAGGGGGATTGTGCTCACCCCGTGGGGATCGCGAAGAGCAACTCTAGTAAAGCTCGTGGCTTGGAGGATCCCTATCTTGAGAGTGGATGTGCGGCACTCGCTGAGGGTTTGACTCTTGATAGTCAATTAGCTCGTGATCCATCAAGTGGGTGTATCGCCACAACGGGGACTAGCTTGGTGGCAACCAAGTGAACCTCGGTGAAAAACCGCCGTGTCAACATTGTGTACATCTTCTCGGTGGTTTGCTTTCGATTCACAAGCTTGTATTTACATTCATATACTTGTGCTTGTGTAGTTGCTCTTGTAACTAGTTTGCTTGTGTAGTTAGCTAGTTACCTTCTTGCTTGTGTAGCATAGAAGTAGCTCCCGTTGCGTGGCTAATTTGGTTTGTGTAACCTTGTTAGTCATATTGCTTAGTTTGTGTAGCTAAGTAATTTGTGCTCTCTAGTTTGGCATTAGTTGCCTTGCTATTGAGCATTGCTAGTGAGCATAGGTGGCTTCGTGCTTTTGCTTACTAGAATTGTGTAGGAGCTCCCCGGCTTTGCTAAAGTACTAGTGCATAGGTTTGTGTGACCTTGCTCTAGAATTGTTTAGGAGAGCTCTTGCTAAGGAAAGCACCTTAGTTACATATTTAGGATCTTTGTGAGGTGCTTGTGAACTTAGATAGAGGGGTGTAGTCTTGGCTAGACCGATAGCTTTAATTCCGCATTTGTTTTGGTTTGCCGACGCGATTAATTTTAGAAAGGACTATTCACCCCCCCTCTAGTCCGCCATCTCGACCCTTCAATTGGTATCGGAGCCCGGTCTCTCATTTGTGGTCTTCACCGACCCGAGAGGATGGCGGAATATGGACTAGATGTTGATTGTCCTCACATGTTTGATGGCACACACTTTGCACGGTGGAAAAATTGGATGATATGCAATTTTAAGTTTATTTGCCCTCAAATGTGGTGGATGGTAGATGTAGGCTTTTCTCATGTGTTGGATGAAGATAATCTAACTCAAGCACAAGAGAAATGCCTAGATCTTGACATCCAAGCTACTAACATCATGTATAGATCTTTGGATGATAGCATCTTTGGTAAGATCATGGACCTCAAATCCGCTCATAAGATATGGGCCTATCTCAATGAAAAGTATGGAGCTATCACCGATGATGACGATGATGTCAAGCCCAAGGAGGTTGTACATGATGATGTTGAGCATGACCACAACATGATGGTTGTGGAGGATTGCTCCACCTCATGGTCAAGTGATGATGATGATCGATCTACCACAAGTTCACTTGACAAGGATGGTGATGATGCATCAAGTGTTGCAAGTGATGTTTCTACCCCAAGCACACTTGATGGTGGCAACGTTAGTTCATGCTCGGGCCTTGATGATGCTACTACAAGCCCATCCACTACATCACATTGCTTCATGTCACTAGGTGACACAAAGGTATCAAATGATAATGTGATTGATCATGTTGATTCATATGATGAGCTTCTTAGTAGACTTGCTAGCATAAACATGTCTTTAGAAAATGAGAAAGCTAAAACCATGAAATTGGAAAATGAAAACTCATTTCTAAAAACCACATGTGAACAACAAAAGCATCTACTTTATGTTACTACTTGTTCACATGAGGAGCTAAAATTGTCTCATGAGGAACTTAGTGTTGCTCATGATAATTTGGTACAAGAACATGCTTCTCTCTTTAAGTTGTTATTAAAGAAAATTAAAATTAATGAGAGCTCATCACATGGATCAAATGATCAATTGCAAAATGTGACTAACCCATGTGATGTAGGGAGAAAGCATGTATCCACCTCTTGTGATGACTTATTAGATATGCCATGTTCTTCACATATATATGCTTGTTCTACTTCTATGTCTTGTGAGACTAACATTTTGAAGGAGAACAATGAGCTCAAAAGTGAAGTGAAGAAATTAAGCAACAAGTTAGAGAGGTGCTACAACTCAAAAGTCACCTTTGAGCATATGTTGAAAACTCAAAGAAGCTACGGTGACATAAGCGGCATTGGCTTCAACAAGAGCAATATCAAAGGCAAAAGATGGGGGAAGAGAAGATATGAAAGAGAGATGAAGAAACAAGAACAAGAGAAGCTCTCTCATTTTATATGCTTTAAATGCCATGAAATGGGACATCTTGCAAATGGTTGCCCTAATGAAGAAAAGCTCAAGTTGAAGAAAGAAGAAGAGAGGCTCAAGCATGTCAAGTGCTTCAAGTGTCGCACTTGGGGTCATCTCACCTCAATGTGCCCAACCAAGAAACTAGTGAAGCAACAAAAAGAGCCTCAACCAAAGCCACAAGTTGAGCAAGAAACCACACCCCAATCTCAAGTCAAGATCAACCACAAGGATGATGATGGTGACTTGAAGAAGAAGAAGAAGAAGAAAACAAGAAGGGGTAGAAGAGGAAGGCATCCAATGCAAATCCAAGATACCAAGATGATGAGCAAGAATCAAATTGAGAAAAGAAATTTGGCTCACATCAAGTGCTTCAAGTGTGAAGATATAGGACACTTTGCCTCGGGGTGTCCTACCAAGCTTGAGAAGAAGGCTCAAGCAACTCATGAGAGGCAAGGCAATGAAAAGCATCACATGAGCAATGAAGAAAAGGCTCAATCAAAGAGAAGATGCTATTCATGCCGGGAAAAGGGACACATGGCACATTCATGTCCCCTAGGTAACACTTCTAAGCATATTCCAATTGATGATACTAATGTGCTTAGAAAGGATGTAAATGGTACCTCTATTGTTGCTATTGCAAAACATCCCGCTATTCATACTAAGGCAATGCCTAAGTATTTTGCACCTAACTTGAGAGGACCCAAACTTGTTTGGGTACCATCAAAGAGTGGATGATTGTTTGTAGGTACCATCGGCATTGGAGGCTTGATTCAATTGGTTTCATTTTGTTCATCATATATTGAGTCAAGTTATGAAGCTCAATGCATATCCAATCCCAATGCCAAGTCAAAATAAGTGAAGTCCAAGTGCTACAACATACAAGTGCAATATTAAAGATTGTGGTGATTTATTGGATATATTTGATGGCTTGCAAATATTCAAGTTGAAAGCTTGCTATTGGATGATCATGAGCTAACCAAGGTATATCTCTAGTTGATCATTTTATTTGGGTGCATATGAGTTGAATGAATTAGATATATATATGCAATGTTGCTTGCTATGAGATGTTTGAATGGATTAAATGCTTAAGTAATCAAGTTTGAATTGATTTGTGTTGGATAAATTCATGAGATGACATTTAGTAAGTGGATTGGATGGATATATGTCTTGTGAAAGTATTCAAACAAGTTAGTTTCAAGTTTGATTCAATTGGATGAAGTATTGCTCAATGTATTGAAATCTGTCCAAAGTTGAAAATCTGAGCTAGCAGTGATCAAGTCTGAGTTTGGATGATCAAATCTACTTGGATTGGTATGAATTTTGGTATGCATGCTCTAGACTTATGTTATAAGATGTTGTACAAATTTCATGAGAATTGGATAAGAGATGCTTCGGCTTTAGAGTACATCTTGTCAGCTATAGTGCAGCAGTTTTCAGCATGTAGCAGTGGTGGAAGATTTAAAATCTGGTAGCAATCTAGATGTCAAATGAATCTCAAATTTTTACAGCTGCTAGATGACTTAGTGAATCACATCTCCACCAAATTTTTATGGCATTTGGATCTGTACATTAGGAGATATGAATTATTCTTTGAAGGGTACAGAATCTGCCAGAAAAGTGACAATTATTGGATTGATCTAGAGTCACTTTAAGTGAAAGGTCCTCAAGTTAGAAACATATTTATAAGTGTCTGAGGCACCTAAGTTTGGTTTTGAATTGATCTAGAAGCATGACAAGAAATGAGTACAAGGGCATTGATTGTGGAATGTACTTAGTGTACAAATTTGGTACTCAAATTTGAAAATGAAGATCAAACTCAAGATGAAGATGAGGTTCAAGTTCTAGTAATAATTGGAGATCATTTGGTAGAAAGAAAAGGACTTAAAGAATAATTCAAGGTTACTCATAATGTTAAGTCCATAGATCAATCAATCAAAGGCAATTCAAGTAAGTGTCAAGGATGGTTCTTTGGAGAGAGGTCACTTCTCCCTGCTGAGGGGGCTTGCCGCCCATGGGTGGGTAAACCGAGCACCGGCTTGGAAGGCTAACATGGAAGTGATGAATTCAAGGGATATTTGAGATGCTTAATTGAAGCAATCAATAGGGTTGATCAAGAAAAGCAAGCAACACCCAAAAGAGAGCTAGTCATGGTTATAAAATTGGTATCATAAGTACTTCTCTCACGCAAGCATTGATCAAAGAGAAAAAGCAAGCCAACCATAACAAGAGATAATGCACTTGATTATTAGTGGTTCTCATTTCATATGGGTGAAGAATGGATTTCTCTATAATGATTGGTCTTCACCAAGCTTATAAATTGGACTTCACATTGCTATTGGAGTAATGAATTGGAATCTATGTGACTATCTTCTACTCCAATATAACAAAGGTATCATTGTAATGTGCATGATCATTTCATCCCTTACTAGTATGCGATTAGTGCATATAGTAC
Organism: Saccharum hybrid cultivar R570; assembly: GCA_038087645.1. NCBI lineage: Eukaryota > Viridiplantae > Streptophyta > Magnoliopsida > Poales > Poaceae > Saccharum > Saccharum hybrid cultivar. Next base: position 73,947 of record JAQSUU010000273.1, read on the forward strand.
ATGCTTACTAGGATCATGCATAACAAATGAAATATTTAAATTCATAGCCTACCACTATTGCTTGAATTGTTTAAATGATCTAGTGGTATGTGTATGAATTTGTTCATGAGCTAGTGAACCCAAGTACTTGATCTAGTTTGGATTGCTAACAAGTGACAAGTACAACATTGGCAAGATAACCATTAGTATGAGAAGTGAAGAAGCTTGTCATTGGATCAAACCGGACTTAGAATCTTAGGCAAATCAACTTAGTTCAAGTCATACTAGAAGCTCATGACAATGATATGGGTACAAGCACAAGACAACAATGGAAATGGATATCTAGGGTGTTTTAAATGGTATCTAGACTCAAAATATTTCTTCAATTGGTATTTACAAGTGGTGTCTAGATCATGATCTACAAGTAATATCCTATAAGTGGTGCTCATAAAGATAGCAAATGTTCAAGAAAAGATCATATTGACAAATCCTACAAGTGGTTCCATGATAGAGGATTCTTCAAATTGGTATCACACATTTATTCGTGGTATTTCTACACATGATATCATTTATACAAGACCGTGGTTCCACAAATGATCCTCAACTTTAAGTGATCATCAAATGAAGAAAGTTCCCTCACACACAAGAGCTCAATATTATCAAGTCAATGACCCATGCTATGACATTGGGGGAGGAGCCCCACCTAATGGTATCAAGGTCAAAGATCCTAAGTGGTATCTCAAGAGCAACATACAAGTAATATCATTCCAACATGTGCAGTGATGTCCATCAACAACGCAATATTCAAGTCTCAACCATCTACCCTAATGCAAGCCTTTGCATCAATGAGATATACACCCTTTATGGAAATTGATGACAAAGGGGGAGAAGTTGGAACAAAGATATATCAATACACCAAGAGAGAGAGGTTTGGGAAGAGATTGAACAAAGATATCATGAGAAGATGAGTTTGAACATGGAGATGGACAAAGAGGGAGCAACATTGAAGAAATGAGAAGGATCAAAATTCTTGGATAAAAGAAGCACACAAGTAGGGGGAGCAAGCTCATGAACATTGTTTGGTTGCATTTGATATGTTCATATTCATGTGCTTGCTTGCATTGCATAAGTTTTATATTTAATATGCATGCTTGTGTGTTGTATGCTAGTTATAGAACTTGAATGATGATATGATAACTAGCATGCATAGGATGATAGCTAGACTTGTGTTTATCATGAAAAACTAGAACCTTGCTTATAATGTTGATCTCATGGGGTTTCTAGTATTTTTGATGTCTAGCTACTCATGATGCTAAGGATGATGGCAAACTTGTGATTTTCAAATGATATCGAGCTATCAAATGGTATCGAACTACAAAGGTTTATTCTATACACCTTAGCATCACTTAGTAGTGCTAACCCTCCCACAAATTTCATATTTATGCATATGTGCAAGCTTGAAACCAAACCATTTGAGCACATATGTAGGAAGAGTTATCACTACCAAGTTGGATTTTATGATGCTTATCCAAATTCTAACATAGAGCTTAAATGTTGGATAAGTGGCATAAAGTCTAAAAGAACTTAATTTCCATATCTTTGTAGAGTTGTCATCAATTACCAAAAAGGGGGAGATTGAAAGGTCCTTGTTTGGTTTTGGTAATTGAGTGACAACCTTAGGTGGACTAATTGTGTTTATGTGAGATACACAGAGAATTAGTCCACAGATGATTGTGTCATGAAGGAGCTCATTGCATATGAGACATGACATGGAGTCATGTGACCAAGGTGGCGAAGATCAAGATGAGGCTTGGCTTGATGGACCGGTTGCAAGTGTGAAGGGCAAGTCGGAGGCTTTGGAGAGATGGACCGCGAGGCGGTGAAGCTTGAGCAAGACTTGGCGCCGATGGACCGACGCAACGGTGAAGAGCAAGTGAGGTCAAGATCGATGAACCAATACGGTCATGTGATGATATGAAGTGGATCATATCATTTGGTGATTGGTTGGTGCATGTGTTGCATCAACGTCGGAGGAGATGGAGTGGAATGTGCAAGGCAAAGGTATAACCTAGGGCATTTCCATTTCACCGATCATAGGTGTGTAGAGAAGTTTATGACCGGGTTTAGGATAGATGGCCGTACTATCAAGAGGGGCAAACTTGTTTGCATATCGGTCATCTAGTGCCACTCGTGTGATCTAACTATGCATCGTTGCTAGGATCGAGTGGCGTGGCAAGTTGAGTGGTTAACTCCTTCGGTAAAATGTTTGTGAAAATGCTAACACACGTGCACAAGGTGGTGTTCACTTGTTGGTGTTGGCACATTTGCGAAGGCGTTGGAGTTTGAGCGGTAGAGAGGGTTTGGGTTCCTCTCTCCCTCCCGCCGAGCTTGCGAGCGCGGGATTCAGGCATTTTTGAGGAGTTGAAAAGCCTATTTTCCACTACGCCGGAAGTCGGAAAAGAAACGGAGGCGAACGGTGGTCACAAAGGTGACCGGACGCTGCACCGGACGCGGTCATGGTATGACCGGACGCGTCCGGTCAGTACAGCGTAGACGCGGGTGTTAGGGTTTGTAACCGGCGCGTCCGGTCACTCGCGGGACCAGCGCGTCCGGTCTTGCGCCCAGAAGGAACTAAGGTTCGCAGAGGATGATCGGACGCGCGGCGCGTCCGGTCACACATGATCGGACGCGTCCGATCGTTGAAGGTGCTTACTGGACTCTAACCAGACGCTGGCACTGTCGCGTCCGGTCGTCGCAAGGAGCGCGTCCGGTCATGTCGTTGCGCGCGCGGTACTGTGCGATCGGCGCGTCCGGTCGTTGCCAGGGGCGCGTCCGGTCATCGGGACCGGCGCGTCCGGTCGTTTTGAGAGGCGCGTCCGGTCATGGGATTTGACCGTTGGCGCAGTGACCGTTGGAGGATCGGACGCGGTCGAGCGCGTCCGGTCAGTTACGACCGGCGCGTCCGGTCGTCCCGAAAAAGGACCCAGTGAAGGGGTAACGGCTCTATTTGACCGTGGGGTTATAAATAGATGCCTTGGCCAGCCTTGGCCGGTAGCTGAGCACACTTTGGCCTTGGTGGCTTATGTGGTAGTGCTTGGAAGCCCTCTAACTCACTCATGCTTGATAGTGTTCATCGGATCAAGTGAGAGAGCGATTCTAGTGCGTTGCATCGAGAGGATTGCATCGAGTGGCACTAGGTGATCGTGTTGCAAGCCGGTGGTGCTTGTTACTCTTGGAGGTTGTCACCTCCTAGACGGCTTGGTGGCTTGCGACTCCGTTGAAGCACGCGTGGAGATTGTGCGTGGCTCCGGAGGAGGATTTGTGAGGGGGATTGTGCTCACCCCGTGGGGATCGCGAAGAGCAACTCTAGTAAAGCTCGTGGCTTGGAGGATCCCTATCTTGAGAGTGGATGTGCGGCACCCGCTGAGGGTTTGACTCTTGATAGTCAATTAGCTCGTGATCCATCAAGTGGGTGTATCGCCACAACGGGGACTAGCTTGGTGGCAACCAAGTGAACCTCGGTGAAAAACCGCCGTGTCAACATTGTGTACATCTTCTCGGTGGTTTGCTTTCGATTCACAAGCTTGTATTTACATTCATATACTTGTGCTTGTGTAGTTGCTCTTGTAACTAGTTTGCTTGTGTAGTTAGCTAGTTACCTTCTTGCTTGTGTAGCATAGAAGTAGCTCCCGTTGCGTGGCTAATTTGGTTTGTGTAACCTTGTTAGTCATATTGCTTAGTTTGTGTAGCTAAGTAATTTGCGCTCTCTAGTTTGGCATTAGTTGCCTTGCTATTGAGCATTGCTAGTGAGCATAGGTGGCTTCGTGCTTTTGCTTACTAGAATTGTGTAGGAGCTCCCCGGCTTTGCTAAAGTACTAGTGCATAGGTTTGTGTGACCTTGCTCTAGAATTGTTTAGGAGAGCTCTTGCTAAGGAAAGCACCTTAGTTACATATTTAGGATCTTTGTGAGGTGCTTGTGAACTTAGATAGAGGGGTGTAGTCTTGGCTAGACCGATAGCTTTAATTCCGCATTTGTTTTGGTTTGCCGACGCGATTAATTTTAGAAAGGACTATTCACCCCCCCTCTAGTCCGCCATCTCGACCCTTCACATGTACCTTGCATTTATTTTCCGCATGTGCTTTCCAAATGAGATCATGCTAAAATGTTCGATGTGAGCCACAGAATTGTATTCTATATGCCGAGTGAGTGAGTAAATACCATCAGGCGTCCACTTCCAAGTAATTGAGTCTTGCACATCATCCTGCAGCCGCACATTTAGTAATCTGACCCATAGGTCGACGAACTCCTGGACTTGTTTAGATATAGTGATCTGTGCCCGCAAAGATCTGATCCAGTTCCCATTGAGTAGTTCCTGGCATACCGTCCTATTTTTCTACGCAGTAGCCTGAAAAGGTTGGGCGCTAGATACCTAGGTGCTTCACCTTCTAGCCAGGCATGGTGACCGTGGTGGAAGAGTTGAACAGGAGGTGATCTATGTCGTTATATGGTACTTTTGTTCCCACCTATGGTTTGGGGTCATCAACCCATTCCTGCCACAGCCATCGTAGGCGAGTGCTCTCTCAAATCTATCTAGGTTGGGCACCCCTAGCCCCCTAGATCTCTTGGCATACAGACAGTTGGCCAGTTGACGAGACAATGACGTCTATTGGCGTTCTCATCTCCTTTCCACAAGAACAATTTTCTGATTTTGTCAATTTTCTTCCTTGCCCAAACTGCTAGAGGAAACACAGTGAGATAGTAGGTGGGCATTGAGGATAGCACCATGGTGACCGATGTTTACCGGCCTGCTCTGTTAAGCATTTTGCCTTTTCACCCTGGCTGTCCAATGTGCTCTATTAGAGGCTGAACGTGATCTTCTGCAAGGACTTCGTCAGGCATCAAAAGTAAAAAAGTTGGATGTTGCCAAGGTACATATATGTGGTATATATACACACACGAAACTGCTCTACATATTACCTCTGAATAGGTTTCTAGAGATCTATTATCTACTTAGGGGTGGGGACTGCTAAAAGCTCATCTTCTTAAACCCCAAATTCTGTAAACTCTTGGACCTCTGATTCGTGCCATGTTCATTTTGCTGAAATTTGGCTTATGCTGATGCTTATGCTAATTTGCTGTGAGAGAAAAACATTGTTCGTTCGCTGAAAAGTTTGTAGGATTTCTTCAACTCTTTCAAACCCACTAGAGCAGCAAACGGCGCCATTGAATTTTTTTTCAGAAGATGACGAGGATATTGTTCAGAAGATAAATCACATGAAGGTATATGAAATGAGTTTTTGGTCCTGTTCATCCGGCTTATAATCCGTACTTTTCAGCTTATTTTTTTAGTCGGAACAGTGTTTTTCTCTCACAACAAATCAGCCAACAGTGTTTGTCATATCAATCAGTCCTAATTCTTGCTTTTTTCTATTGTTCCAGGATTTCTTTAGCTATTTTGTCCTTTCTGACCGTGTGAAAGCTAAGGGCATAGACAAAGGGGCTTAGAAAGACTCGACTCTTAAAGACAGCTTGGCTTGGCTTATTGGCAGCCGCCGCTGCTGCATGGATCACTGTTTATACAGTGATCTGTGTCTTGGCTGCCAACAGCAACAGCGGCTGCGGCTGCAAAAAATCCGCAGCGAACAAATTGAGAATATATCCTACATCATCAAGCATCTACTGATCTACAATGGAAAGGTTTCTTATAAACCCTTAATTAGTTTGAAACCTCAGCAACCTATTTTGGCGTTCATCTACCACAACGCTGAACATACGGATGGAGTAGTAATCGTTCAGCACTTTTGGGGCAGGCCAGGGGCATCGGCGCTTGTGGCCTGGGCCAAGCTCCACCCGGGCAATAAAACGGACTTAACTTCTCTTAACTCTTAAGCGCCTGCCAGGCTGCCACGTAATAGTGTTGTAAAGGCCCTAAGTGAAGGGTATAACTGGTGTTTTGTAACCATGTACTGTTTTCAACAATTCCTGATGATGATTGTACTAAATCCCTCCTCACTGTGTGAAGTTTGTTAACCACTATTGTATGAGGGAACTTTGTAATAACAGCCATTGTGGCCACTGCCATTAAGGCCAAAAGCTGCTATTGTTTCAAGATTCCGCTTGGAAAAACAGGAATCCGTGGAAAACAAAATGAATCCACGTAAAAAAGAATCAGTTTTCAAAACAGGAATCCATGTAAAAACTAGTTTTTCCATGTCAAAAACAGGATTCCTCATGAAAAAAGGAGATCTGCTCCTTTTTTATTTTTGGTTGTCAGAAAAAGTTTTTTTTGACACCCCTTTATATTTCGAATACCCAAGTTTAAAATCCTATGCCGCCATTGCCTGAACTACGTAATTACTGCAAGTAACAATACAATCTGAAGGATTTGAAGAGCCTCACAAGTACATGTTCCTAAATTGTAGCAAAGCTGCTTTACATGAACACCATCTAAAAACAGAGATAGCAGCTGTCCATACAAGATAGACCGACCACTCGATCGACTATAGCAGGATGGACTGCGGTTAAAAATTGAGAACTTATCCTAGCAAAGATCTTCATCTCTGACAATTCCTCTTTCTACATAGCATAATCTACACTTCCTCTTCCTACAGAACATCAGATATACTCCTTGACTTTACCCTACAATGACTTTTTAAACCAAAACAGATCCTATCATAAATTCTGGAAAATATATTAAATTCAGTGATGATTCTACTATAGAAATAATAATCCAATAATAAATAATTACCCACAGAGAGTAGCACTCATCAGATTCTTCATGATACCCAAGCCTTCAGCTTCGATCAAATTCAGTACTCCAATCAGAAGCTCATGGCCTTGTGCGAGTAGGTCCAAAGGCTCTGAGGCAATGCTATATGAAGTACAGGATTATTTACCCACCGAGAATCTTGTCTTGCTCTGCTTTAATGTAAAACCATAACACTGGTTCCAAGTTTTCAAACATCACGTTTTGTGAGTTAGAAAACATATCGATTACAGGGGAAAGACCTCTGTCTTGTTCTTGGAAACCATCTTCAAGGGCATCTCTGTCTACACCAAACTGACATGCTGAATCGATCAAGTGTATATGATGCACAATTTATAATAAGCTGGTGTTTGCAAAGAAAAAAATATCTAAATTTCAGTAATGTACACCTGTATCATCAATTGTGCAATAACCAAAGTTGACATCAAACGAAAATCAATTGCCCACTCAATGTTATGTCTTCATCCAAATTTAGTTCAGAAGATTTCTTCAGAAACAATACATTTGGCAGATTTCAGGAGACTGTACATTCCGCAACTCTCATCAAGCAGTTGCCCTTTGCATTCCGGTTTAAGGTACATTGCATTACATAAAGCCTTCTCTGTGCTCAAATGCATAACTGAAATCAGAAACATTATTCCCATATTTTTTCTCTCAGCATATCAGACACACCCAATGTCAGTTCCATACGTGCTTCAGATAAGCGAAGGCTCATTACTGCATATACTAACAAAGATGTGCTTCAGAGAAGATTGAATGCTCATTACTGCACAGATATGTGTCGTACATCACGAAAAAAGTGTACCACTCTAGAGGTGGATATAGGTCTTCACTTTAGAATCTTCACTTGTGAAATGCATACGGCATTCAGCATACCAGGAAAACATTTTAGCACCAACCATGGTAACTACATGCCTAAACCAGATAGGACATGGAAAGGGCATACTGAAACTTCCTGCATACTCACTGATCTCTACAAAGATTAAAAAGCAACATAAATGTTAACCAATAATGCCTCCTACAAGAATTTCTTCATATGTGGACAGTTTCAAAAGCCAGATACTTCATTTTTTACAATACAAATAAAATTTCACTATAAATATATAATCACAAAAAATTGCAGACTGCACTTTTTCTCCATGTGAACCTAACTATTTATAATTTTGTACCTGCACTAAGGAATTAAACTAATTTTACATGAGTGCAGCACCGAGATACCCATTCAAGCATTTATAACTCTGGTACATTTATAAGTTCACACAAATGAGACGGATCAATATTCCCAAGAATCTAGAGACATCAACCATACACTGTTCCCCTTTCTTGATTCAGCGATAGATGAGCCAAAGAGAGTTATTTGTGTTCAGTTGACACTTGCAGCTTTGTTCTGTAACTTGTCAATTACCCTAAATTTAAGTACATAAGCATATTTTTATTCGTTGTTTCACTTTGATGGCTTATTGCTGCAGCTGCATAGCACTCCTCGGCTCACCATTTCTCCTTCTCTGCGGTAGGCAAGAAATCATGTCTGTAGTTTGTCGTTTAGTAAATTCAGACTTCTAACAATTACAGACCAGGCTATATAATCTTTTCACTGATCCGCTCTTCACAAAAATGTTTGGTCTGCTATCAGAAAAGAACAATTTGCTAAGATCAATATACTGCAAATATAAATCAAAGCTATATAGTCATTTGAAAAATTGTTCAAACAAACACTAAAGATCAGATATAGGTCTGAAAGCAGCAAGGCCATTTTGTCTATGAAATTTAGACGATCTCAAACAGTGGACGGCGCTGTTACGCCCTGGGAGATGAGGTGCTGACCATCGTACGAAAACACGGCTCAATTATAGCGAAAGAACCGATTTGAAGAGATGTATGCCTGCTACTGCTAGATGTGGTAAGGAGGCAGGCACTGCAACTCTGAAAGCCGTGTTGTTGCCGTCAGCGTGGAGGATCCTCCGGCAGAGGCAGAGGCACAGGCACGGGCACCACCATCAGAGGCCAATTCGCGATGGTACACTCTCAGCCTTTGAAGCATTCAGTCGAACAGACAGTGTCGTGCTTGTTATTGAGTTCAACAGAACGGCGAAGGCATGGCAGCGTAGTACGCTCACCTTGACGTGGTTATGGACGCATAGTTGTTGGTTTCAAGAATGCAAGGAGCGGAGAGGATAAGAGCATCTCCAAGAGTACCTAATAATTTCCTCCTAAAATGATGACGTTTTCTAACTCCTAAAAATATATTAGGAGGAATAAATAAGGCTATCTCCAACGGTTTCTAATAATTTACTCTTAAGATATCAAATCTCGATCCCACAGGAATTTTTCTTCGCCACGTTTTCCTTTTTTTTCGCGGTGGGGTCGCATCGGCCGCCGCCCCCAGCACTCCATGGCGGCAACCTGCAGCCGGCCTGAAGGAGCCAACGGCCGGCCATCTGCCATCCTGCAGCAGACACAGGCAGGCAGCAGCAGGTTTCTGCCGGCCAGCACTAGCAGTCTGCTAGCAGGCACAGGCAGGCAGCTGCCCCCGCAGGCCAGCAGCGGCGGGCACAGGCAGCAGCAGCCGGCCAGGCAGCAGCAGCCCCCTGCCGGCCAGCAGCAGCTGGCACAGGCACGCAGCAGAGAACGGGGATCGCTCGGGGCAAACTCGCGTGGACAGGATATGCGCGACCTCTACGCGCGCGCATCTTTACGCCAAACCGTTTGATTTTTCCCAACTCCTAAAAGATTAGGACCATGTATTAGGAACTGTTGGACAGAACTTTTTCTCAATCTTCCTAAAAAACAAAGATTAGAAGGAGGTTTAGGAAACTCTTGGAGATGCTCTAAGGACCAGTTGGGAGATGAGCGGATCAGTCGGCCAGGCAAAGTGGACCTGTCAGCCAGGCGAAGGCCGACTGGACCTGTCGGTTCTCCACATACCAACAGGAGCCTTGTCGGTGCCGATACGCAGTTTTGACGTGCGTTGGCTGACACGCGCCATGTAGGCCTGTCAGTTTTCGAGCTGCCGATATGATCCCTATTGGCAGTTGAGCGGCCGACAGAATGCTATATGTGAAATTCTTATATAACAGCTTCTACATTTGTAATTAATCATTAAAACATATTATTTAAAAAAATCGGCTCTGACCTAGGGTTCTACACTGCGGGTGGGGATCTGACCTCAACCCTCAGATAACGGAAATCCGACGCCTGATGTTATTGCCTAGGTCAAAAGCTGCCGGATAAGAATCAATCAAAGCCTTATTATTATTATTATTATTATTATTATTATTATTATTATTATTATTATTATTATTATTATTATTATTATTATTATTATTATTATTATTATTATTATTATTATTATTATTATTATTATTATTATAAATTTGATCAAACCTATGTAATTTGACATAGGACATTTTGGAACGAAGAAAATATTTGTAATTGTAGCGACAGTCCATAGCAGGTCCGGCATGGAGATGGAGATTACATCCAACTGCACTCGAAAAATCTAAAGGGAAGCAGATCGATCACGCGACCGGCGACCAGCGGAAACCGCGTCGCATTCGAGTTTAGTGAGGACTGCAGGTACAGGGAGATGAGCGGGGACACTTCCATTCTCATTTTTTCGAAAATAGCAGTATTTTATTTTAATAAAAATTGTAAAACTATAGATAGTAAATTCTAAAAATCGCCATTCAGATTTTGGGCAGCCGATAGTTGAGTCATCGCCAAGCTCCCCTACTGTTGACGATAACACGGCTTAATTGCCGATTATATCTTTTTTCCATTTTGTTATCGGTCCAAAACCCAAGAACAGGACCTCTAAAAGTTATATACTCCATCTGGTCCAAATTATAAGTCGCTTTGACTTTTTTGATACATCCATTTTGTTATACATCTAGATATAATAACACTCTAGATACATAACAAATGGATGAACCAAAAAGTCAAAACGACTTATAATTTGGAACAGAGGGAGTAATTTTTAAGTCGATAATAAAAAAGTAAGCAAGATATATTTTTCTTAGATATGGTATTGTAGCATTGTATTTTTAAAATTTAAATACATATCAGAATGCTATATTTGAGCCCTTTTTGTTAAGTTGTTTGGCTCTAAAATGGTTTCCATAAATTTTGGCAAAAATAACCTAAAATCCTAGTTCAAAAAATCAGTATTTTTTCATGTAATTTTGTAGCATGCAACCTTTGTTACAGAACTTTATCATTTAGTTTACTATCTAGTACTATCTAATTTGGAATATTTGCTTTGTCAAGAAACTTTGGGTTTCAATTGATCGCATGTACTAATTTTCAAACTATGGATTTTCGATTTTTCTCAGATTTTTGGGAACTATTTTAAGACCAAACATAACTTTTAGAACACTCAAATATAGTATTTCAAGAAAAAATCAAAACCACAACTTTATGATGCCAGATCTTAACAAAATAGACAGTGCTTGATTTCTAGCACTTATTTAGAGATTTGCATGATTTTTTGAGATCCTTGGGAACTTTATTTTGGATCTATAAAACAAGACTAAATGTTGGCAACTACCGTGTGTCCGTCACCATTCATCAATGTATTTTTATATTAATCACATTTAGAGGTACAAATGTTAAGTACGAGATGTGTGTTTATTTTGCAACAGAGGAAGTATTTATTTACTAAAGTAATATAATTTATTTTAAAATCCCTATGGGAAGGCTCTCGAACGCTGGATTTCACTCGCGGCCCGATTAAGGCGTGGTGAAAAGGCAAAAAGACTACCCCGTGGCAGAAGCAGCACCGAAGTGCAGGACAGACCCAAGCTAGGACAGACATGCCATGCCGGAGCCGGAGGGAATCTCTCTGCCCAGCGCGGCGGCCCACACCAACCTCTCTGTCTTTTTTTTCCTGACCGCGTCACACGGTCACCAGGCAGGCACTGCTGCCCTTTTGTTGTTTGCTCATCAACAACTTCTGCCAGGCTCAATAAAAAAAGAGCACAACTTCTGGGCCATGTTTAGATGACAATTTTTTTTTGAAAAACATTGTATCATTTTTCGTTTGTATTTGACAAACTTTGTCCAATCATGAATTAACTAGGCTCAAAAGATTCGTCTCGACATTTACAGAGAAACTGTGCAATTAGTTATTTTTTTACATATATTTAATACTCCATACATATGCCGGCATATGCGATGTGACGAAAAATCTTGAAAACTTTTTGAATTTTTGGAGCCAACTAAACATGGCCCTAGTGCCTCGAATTCGCACCGTTCCGTTCCGTACTTTTTCACATGGTCCCTGGATTCCCTGCACCTGCCCTGCCCGGCCGCCGGCAGTAGTCCGTCCATTCCCCGCTGTTTTCTTTGTCCTCCGAAATCCCTCGGACTCGGATCCCATCTCGCTGCCTGCAGCGTGCGCCGCCGTGCCAAAGCCAAACATGGCATGACGAGGCACGAGAGCACGAGAGGCTTGGTTGACGGTGGTCCCGTCTCTAGTTGACTTTGCACCACGGCATCCACAACGATCGCTGTTGCTGTTGCCCCTCGCCCGTGCTGTGTGCCTATGAGAGCGCTCAGCCCACAACATCGGTCGACGTCTTTCGGCTTGCGTCTAGGCTTTCCTTTAGTCTTCGTATTGGTTTTTCTTGTTGTTTTTGTTAAATCTGTTGATAGAGGTGTTGTTGTTATTGTTGTTGTAATCTCTTCCTCACCCCATTGTACTTATCTGGACTTATTGTATCTGAATTAGTGTCACGTCCTTCGGAAGAACGGAGACGACACCAGATGAAGAGAGGAGCTATCGAAAACCAAGAAGCATCAAGTTTACGGTGCATGCCTGGGTGGATTGAGCCTATACGCCATGGGTCCCACATGTAAAAGAGCTAGAGTAGAACATGTGCTCCATACAACCACGTAGGCATATGCTAATTGATTTAATCAATTGCTGCTGTTTCCGTACAATTAGTGATTCCTGTGTCACGGATTCCTTCATTTGAAACGCATCTATCACCTTTGTTCTTGTATTTTTTTTTCCAATCCCCTGTTTTGGAACTCTATATCAATATGTTTTAATTGTGTTTGTTTCCCTTTCATGTGTTTCGTATTTCTTTGTTCCAAAGAAACCCTTATTCATCTACGTGTTAGTTATGGGACTCGAGTGCATAAAAAATTTGGTCCAACAGCTTTCTTTCTTTTTAATTGGCGCCGCACATCAGATTTCTACAGCTATAAAATACGGCTTTTAGGACTAAGCTGCAAGGTCATGACAATAGGAGTGTAATATAGAACTGATCGACTAAACATACTATTTTATGAATTTATAATTCACTAAGCAAAGTGCAAAGTCTCATCCTAAAATAGATTGGAACGCCGGACACAATCTTTGATATATCCCCAAGCCTTTTATGTCACTAAGAGTTATTAGATTAGCATGCGGCGAGACATGGAAGTTTAATTCCAAGATAAATCAAAACACATGACATGATAATCGAATGAATCTCTACTATAATTCATCTATGTATTGCATAACAGATGGTACGTTCCAATTGCAACACATGAAAAATATTTGCTATAACTTAAAATAAAGGCAGCAACAGGCCTTTAAACCCTTGAACTTTCCCTAAGACACAAAGACTCTAACCAACAAATTGTTAATAAAATTTCAATAAGGAACAAAATTTATGTTAGTATTGTAGCGTGGTTAATTCGGTCAATGGTCCAACTAACTCAAACATCAGCTAAAATAACTTTGAGTAGATTATTGTCCAGTCCAGGTTGCATATGCTCCAGTGTAATCTCCAATTAGGGTCATGCATTAACTTATATATACCGACATTAGCTTAGATTATGAATGTCATGGTCACTATAAAATAAATTATAAAACTAAAACTTTATAGAAAGGATAAAACATAAATAGATATATACTCTTCTCCTCGTCATCATTTACTATAAACTTTTGATAGTTTTTATCTCCACTTGTAACGCACGAGCATGTCTGCTAGTCGATAATAAAAAGAAAGCAAGATATATTCACACTGTTTGCTTATGCTTTTGGCTTCAAACGAACAGGGTGATTTTTCTTAGATATGGTATTATAGCTTTGTATTTTTAAAATTTAAATACATATCAGAATGTTGTATTTGAGCTCCTTTTGGTAAGTTGGTTGGCCTTAAAATGGTTTCCAAAAATCAGTTTTTTGTCATGTAATTTTGTAGCGTACAGCCTTTGTTACAGAACTTTATCATTTAGCTTAGTATCTACTATTTAATTTTGAGTATTTGCTTTGTCAAGAACCTTTGGATTTCACTTGATTGTATATACTAATTTTCAAACCATGGATTTAAATGTTTTTTCTCAGATTTTTGGAAACTATTTTAGGACCAAACATAACTTTTAAAAAACTCAAATATAGTATTTAAAAAGTTCAAAACCACAAGTGTTATGATGCCAGATCATAACCAAATAGATAGGGCTTGATTTTCAGCACTTACTTAGAGAATTGCATTATTTTTGGAGATCCTTGGAAACTTTATTTTGGATCTATAAAACAAGACAACATGTTGGCAACTACCGTGTGTCCGTCACCATTCACCAATGATAGTCTGAGGACGGCTGACTCCTAGTTTTGCAGTTTTTTATGAAAAAAATAGCAAATATATTGCAAAGGAACGTGCATGTCATTACGTGGTCACATGAACTAATAATTTGTGGCATAGAGATTTATTTATCAACCATATTATTTGTTCCGATATATATATATATATATATATATATATATATATATATATATATATATATATATATATATATATATATATATATATATATATATATATATATATATATATATATATATATTGGAATTGAACTCCATAGCATCATTTAACACATAAACACGTGCGGTTTGAACACATATGAGCACGAGTGGTGAGTTTGTGTCTCAAATAAGACAAATAGAGACAGAAGGGTATTGTGGAAAGTAAAAAAAGCCGATGAAAACATCACTTCACCTAAGTATATATAGATATAATATAAATGTAGAGGTAGATGTTACAGTATTCTGTGGTTTTGATCGTGAGCCACAGCCGCATGTAGCTGAAGCAATCGGGCCCATTTGTATAAATACTAGATACTCCGTCCGGCTACGAAAGAATGCAATTATCATATTTCGAGGAGTCAAACAGTTTCAACTTTAACTAAAATTATATAAAAAGTGATAACACTCGTGAGACAAAATAAGTATCATTAGATTAATTATAGAATATATTTTTATAATAAATTTATTTAGAAACATAAATCTAAATACTATTTACTATAAACTTGATCAAACTTGTGCTAGTTTGACCGGCACGGTTCTCATAATTGCATTCTTTCGTAGACAGATGGAGTATCAAACAACCTAAGGATGTGGCTGCAAACAATAACTTGCTATCTACTATAGATACTATATCAAGCCGCAGCCAAACAAGCTGCAGCAAGCACTCCGAACATCCAAATATGTAATTACTCACTTCGTACCAAAATAAATGCACATCTTATGCTTTGAGGAGTCAAGCAAGCTTATATTTGGCCAAATTTATATGAAAAATACTAAGATTTATAGTATCAAATAATTATCATTAGATTAATCACATCAATATATTTTTGTATTAGTCATATTTACAGGTAAAAATGTTAATACTATTTTCTATAGATCTAGATAAACATGAGATTTGTTTGACTCCTCGAAGTGCGAGATGTACGCTTGTTTTGGGATACAGAAGTATTTATTTACTAGAATAATATAATTTATTTTAAAATCCCTACGGGAAGGCTCTCGAACGCTGGATTTCACTCGCGGCCCGATTAAGATCTGAAGGCGTGGTGAAAAGCAAAAAAAAGACTACCCCGTGGCAGAAGCAGCACCAAAGTGAAGGACCCAATCTCTCTGCCCGGCGCGGCGGCCCACGCCAACCTCTCTCTCTCTTTTTATTTCTGACAGCGTCACACGGTCACCAGGCAGGCAATGCTGCAGTTTTGTTGTTTGGGCCTTGTTCACTTCCCTATTCCAACTCAAAATATTTTATCTTTCACCTATCACATCAAATCTTTCGACGTATGCATGGAGCATTAAATGTAGGTAAAAAAGATAACTAATTGCATAGTTTGTCTGTAAATGTCGGGACAAATCTTTTGAGTCTAGTTAGTCCATGATTGGACAAATTTTATCAAATAACAGCGAAAGATGCTACAGTAACTTTTCACCTACTTTTCGCGAAGTGAACACACCCTTGCTCATCAACGAGCCAGGCAGCCAGCAACGTTGGCCTCAAAGGTCACAGTTGACCTAGGCCGGAAGGATTGGGATGTCAATCTCCACAACGCAGGCAAAGCTTTAACTTTAATTTGCGCAGAACACTGTCTTCTTGTCTGTCCTCTTGTCAGAGCAAAACATGTGATGGGGTTTCCATTTTCAGCCTCGAACGCTCGCCTCGGAGATGGCTTCAACTTTACGTCAGACCAAGCACATGCCGCTCCTGCAGGAGTCCCTGACACCATGCGAAGCTGCTGTTTGCGCTGAATCGGCTGGTTGGTGCGGACGTGGAAGCCGGGGCTAACAGCAGTGATGGGGTGGCCTTAGTAATTAATTAGTAATTTAAAAAAGAGCACAACTGCAAGTGCCTCCCACTCGCACCGTTCCGTTCCGTACTGTGTTTTCACATGGTCCCGGCACCTGCCCTGCCCGGCGCCCGGCAGTAGTCCATTCTCCGCTGTTTCTTTTTCCTCCGAAATCCCTCGGACTCGGATCCCACATCTCGCTGCGTTCGCCACCATGCCAAAGCAAAACATGGCATGGCGAGGCACGAGGGCACGAGAGGCTTGGTTGACGGTGGCCCCGTCTCTAGTTGACTTTGCACCACGGCATCCACATCGATCGCTGTTCCTGTCGCCCGTGCTGTGTGCCTGTGACAGCGGCACAGCTCAGCCCACAGCCAAAAGCGAGAGGCGGGCGGGGCGAGACCTCCTGTAGCATGTCACGAGACACGAGTAGAGCAGAGAGCCTGCCCAGCCGCAATGATCACGCCATTTTCTGCGTCAATGCTTTTTTGCGCGAAAGCTGCAAGGCAAGGTGCCCTCAGTACAGTCGTTCTGCTGCCGGAGGCTGGAGCCCGTATTGAAATCAGAACGCGGCAGTAGGTCTGGGCAATTTGTTGAAACCGACAATTCGGTTCGGTTACTACTAGAAAAAAACTTCATTTTGATGAGAAAGCTTGCGATCAATCGATCGATTTGGTTTCATCGGTTCGATCTTCGGTTTCAATCGAGATTCCAGGCTTTGTTCATCCGGTCAGTCAACAGTGTTTTTCAGCCGGCTTATCAGCACAGCCGAACGGAGCAACTCCTCTCTTGCGCCATCCCTGGTTGTCATTAGCACATCGCACATCGTTGCCTCACTCGCGCAGGCATGGCGCACATGGCGTCCAGTTCGCCGCTCATACCTCGCTGCCACACCGTCACCTCCACCACCTGTTTCTCGGATGATCAAAACAAAAGGGAAATGATCCCTTATGTAAAAGAAAATAATTATAAGCTAATTCTTTATGGCTTCTCCATCCATTGCTTCTCGCAAAATACTTCTTCCGTTTTAAATTATAAGACTTTTTAGCTTTTTAAATTTAGATTCATTGCTTTTGTTATGTATACAGATATAGGGCCTGTTTGCTTCCACCCCTAAAGTTTAGTAACCTCTAAAGTTGAGTGACCCCTCTAAAATTTAGTAACCTCCTGTTTGGTTACAGTGACTAAAGACCACTAGTTGTCCTATGTACACTTAAATCATTTTTAACTACCCATTCGTAACTAAAAGCCACCAAATTTTAGTGACCTCTAAACTTTAATGAGGGTGTTTGATATTTTAGTGACTAAAGTTTAGGAGGGGTGAACCAAATGGACCCATAGTCTATATCTAAGTAGATAACAAATGTTATATATTTTAGTGACTAAAGTTTTAAAACTGAGGGAGTATACCAAAAGCAACGGCCTCTGATTATGGTTGCTAAATAAATGTTCTCCAATACTATGCTATGCTCCATAGCACTGTGTTTTGCTGAAGATAGCATCATGCACAAAGAAGTCTACTTTTTTTTGTCAAATACAAAAGTTGTTACCGTGCACCATATTATCTAGTAATATTGTTTTTTTCATCAATTCTAGAAGTATATTTATTCTTGGACGAAGGGAGTAGAGCTAGGTGTGGGTTGACTTAGACTGTCTGCACCGCACCCTGTATAGGGTCCGGTAAAACCAGATAGAGGAGCACATACCGTAAAATCCAGCTGCAGCGCAGTCCGCCCGGATCCGCCAAATCTAGCGTTTTGCCGTGCCTACGCTAAACGGTCGTGCGGGCCTGCGACGCTGCTTTCCATTCGCGTGCATGTGAGAGCAGGAGAGAGAGAGGATAATCCAGCCGGGCTCCACTTGATGAAAGATGAAAAAATGTTATAACTCTCAAACCAAAAAAACCAAATTAAATTCTGATTGTACCATTAAATTCATTTCGATAAATACTTCAAAACAAGATGTCACATGGATATATTTAGATAAAGTGACAAGTGAGCCCCATAGTGGATAGAGGATGATATAGAGGATGGATGGATGCGAGAAAACTGTATATTTTGTTGTGACCTAGGATATAATATTCCTTTTAGAAGATGAATATAGAGGTCCATGAGTGCGGATAGCCTTACGCTCGGAGTTCGGACCTGTCACTTTGCCTGGCGTGTTTGACTCATTAGAGCATCTCTAAGAGCTTTTCTAAATCTCATTATCTAAATCATCATTTAGAGAGTCACTTGCATAAAAATCGTTTTTTATATCTTGACACTCTCCAACAGTCTTTCTATATCTCATATGCACTCAAGAGAGTCATTCTCGTCTTCTATTTTTGGCTAGCGAGAAATCCGGAATAGAAGATGGTTATATTTAAAAAACTATTTATAAAAGCTGTTGGAGGATAATTTTTCACCAAAATCTCTATTCCTAATATTTAAGAAGGATTTAGAGAGTCTCTTGAAGTTGCACTTAGCGACGCATGTTCAATTGTTCAGACCCTACCAAAACCCCCTAATGTTTTCTGTTCGGTGAGTATGACATTGACGCTTTCAACGTTATGCTAACGACCGCGGGACAGAGTATGTACGAAGTAATTCACCACGGTACCATGAAGGACCACGATGCGTGATGCGTTCATTCACTAGCCATAAGTACACTAGTATACTTTTCTGTTGAGTCGTCGTCGATGTGGGTCCCTCTCCGCTCTTTTTACAATCTATACTGGAAATCAAATTAACAATTATGTCTAGAGCAACTTTCTTTTGTTAGACTGGGTACTGTAAAACGATACTCTAAAGCTTTAGAGTATGAATATAGAGTAAAAAATGTTACACTGGGTACTCTAAAACGATACTCTATCCTTTCTCTCACTCTATATTTAGAGTGGTACAATGCTTACTCTATACTCTATAGTGACGGGCCCCACTAGCTAAACAAAGGAAAAAATGCTATAACTCACAAACCAAAAATCCAAATTAAAATTTGATTGCACCATTAAATTCGTCTCAATAAATCCTTCAAAACTAGATCACACATGGATATATTTAGATAAAGCGACAAGTGGGTCCCACAGTGGATAGAATGGATAGAGGGTGATATAGAGGATGGATGGGTGCGGGAGAATTGAGTATAGAGAAGAGAATCTTGCTGACTAGAACGTATAGAGGATGAATATAGAGGTGTATGAGTGCGGGTAGTCTTAACCGCGACATGGGAAATGTTTACGTCTAGAGCCAGTTTGATAGCAGTACTAATGTTTAATTACATAAAGTTTAGGTAAGGACCGTCAAAACAGAAAAAATAATGAATGAACTAGTAATTTTTAATTCGTAGCGGATTTGTTTTACTGCTAGTCTCAAGTGATTCAAAGAAATACAGATCACTGAACTAACAATCAGCAACTACTAAAAAATAGTCCTAGCTCAACAAATATATAAACTAATTTTTAGTTCGTATCCAGCTAACAACGAGTCCACAAGTCAGTAAAGAAGAGCTAATAGAATTTTTTTTCCCGAATAGCCAACAACAAAACATACAGGACACACTAACGGAGAACAAGAAGAGATAATAACGGGTGTCCATAAAACTGTTAGACATGGAATCAAAACTTTGGCCCGGTTTAGTTTCTACCTAAAAACTTTTCACCCTGTCACGTCGAATGTTTGGATGCATGCATGGAGCATTAAATATAGATAAAAAAACTAATTGTACAATTTGCATGAAAACCACGAGACGAATCTTTTAAGCCTAATTAGTTCATGATTAGTCATAATTGCTACAGTACACACATGTGCTAATGATGGATTAATTATGCTAAATAAATTCGTCTCGCGGTTTCCAGACGAGTTATGTAATTAGTTTTTTATTAGTATCCGAACACCCCTTCCGATATATAATAAAATATCTGATGTGACAAAAAAAATTCACCATCAACTAAACAAGACCTTCACCTAAAACATTACTGTAGTTCATAAAATAAATTAACAATTGTTGGCTGTGTTTAGTTGCTTCAAACTTTCAAAAATTTTACAAGATTCTCCGTCACATCGAATGTTTGGACACATACATAGAACATTAAATATAGGTAAAAAAATAACTAATTTTATAGTTAGGTGTAAAATCACGAGACGAATCTTTCAAACCAAAATAGTTCGTGATTGAATACTATTTACCAAATAAAATCAAAACATGCTACAGTATATTTTTCAGCCTTTTCAGGCCAACTAAACACAGGGTGTGTTCACTTGGCATGCAAACCCAAAACATTTCCTCTTCCACCTATCACATCGAATCTTTGGACGCATGCATGGAGTATTAAATGTAGGTAAAAAAAATAACTAATTGCATAGTTTATCTGTAAATGTCGAGACGAATCTTTTAAGCCTACTTACTTCATGGTTGTATAATATTTGTCAAATAAAAATGAAAGGTGCTACAGTAACTTTTCACCTACTTTTCACCAACTAAGGCCTTGTTTACTTCCCCATCCCAACCCAAAATATTTCCTCTTCCACCCATCACATCAAATCTTTTGACGCATGCACGGAGCATTAAATGTAGGTAAAAAAGATAACTAATTGCATAGTTTGTGTAACACATCGGTGTTACGCAAGCATTTGCATTGCAAATCATGAGCATAACATGTCATGGCATTCATAATCATATGTGCTTAGGGTGTACCTTTAGTAAAATAAAAGTATGGAAACTAGTATTGCATAACATGTTGTGATAATGTGCTAATTACCTTTCATCAAAATTTTGCAACTAAAAATTTTATATCACTTAGAATTATAGGTCAAATTTTTGGAGTCACTAAATCACTCAAAGTTTTGTCAAAGATTTGTTTAAAAAATGTTATTTGAAAATATTCAAAAATCCTCCCTAAATTAGCTTTTATTCTAAAAATCAAAATCTATAAGAGTTTTGAGGTTGGCCCCTTAA
Organism: Saccharum hybrid cultivar R570; assembly: GCA_038087645.1. Classification (NCBI taxonomy): domain Eukaryota; kingdom Viridiplantae; phylum Streptophyta; class Magnoliopsida; order Poales; family Poaceae; genus Saccharum; species Saccharum hybrid cultivar. The sequence goes on from JAQSUU010000273.1 coordinate 95,204, forward strand.
TCAAAGTTGTAGAGAATTAAATTCTAAGCAACTTTTATTTTTGGGTCATTTCCAGAAAATGTCTTTTTCTTGCTCAAAATAATATTTGAAAGAGAGCATTTAAAAATTCCTTGAAAATATAATTGGAAAATATTTTTTTTCTCTTTCGCGGGCCGCCGCCTCACTTCCCGGCCCACGGCCAAAGACGGTCCGGCCTGCCTCCGCGCCGCTCCCCTGCTCCCGCTCGCCGTTCGCCAGCGCGCGCCGTGTCCCGACCAGCGCCAGAGCGCGCTTGCCGCGTGGCCACCATGCGCCGGCGACGCCTGCCGCGCGGCAGCCACGGCCTGACTCCGCCCCACGCGCGCGCCTTCTTCTGCCTGGCAGCGTTGCCTCCTCCTCATTCCCCCACTTCACTTTCCCGCGCGCCCAGCAGCAGCGACGGCAGCAGAGCGTGCCCGCCATCGCCACCGCACGCTGCACCTCACCGGGACCAGCTCGCCCGACCACCACGGCTCGCCATTGAACCCTCCATCTCGCCCGCAGCACCGCCACCTTGCGTACCACGCTGCTGACCAGCTCGCCACGCGAATCGACCAGAGGTGAGGCCCAATCGCGTATTTTTTCCTCCACGCTGTCGCTCGTCGGAGCTTGGCCGTAGCGCACGCCGCCGTGGCTAGCCCTGCACCGCCTCCCTCTCTTCCTCTTTTCGCGCACACCATGCCCGCCTCGCAATGGCGGAGCTCAGTTGCGAGTCAACATCGCCGCTCCGGCCACCCTTGTGCCGGACCGAGCCCGCGCCGCCGCTCTACAGCGCCGCCGCACGCCAAGGCCACCGGCCACCTTGCTCCGGTGGTCCTCTGGCCTTGCAAGTAGTGCCAATGGGTGCGCATCGCCTTGGAGAATCTAACGGTGCCGACCACGCCGCCGGCGACCTCCCCGCCGATGAGATCCGGCCGGTCAGCGCCGCCCCTGCTTCGGCCTGGCCGACAGGTGGGGTCATTGACCCGCTGGGTCCCGCCTGTCTGTCTCTCTGGTGCGGGTTGTGGGTGGACAACCGGGTGCACCTAGCAGTTTTGTCGGCTGATTTTAAAAGGGATTTAAGAAATGCTTTTTTCAGATTTCTGTTAAATACTTTGGAAAATGTTTGTGTACTCATTTTGGCTCCAAATTTGTTGAAACAAATTTTGCTAGGTTCCTTATCTCTAGATCTACTTGGAAAAATTATGGCATGTCATTTTTGGGATATTTTTCTGTAGGATTTTAATTAATCATGTATATTGCTGATAACTTGAAAAATGTGTAGAAAAATCTATAGGCTTTAGAAAAATATGATTTCAAGTTTGTTAATCTTCTTATATCAGGTACTTCCTAGGAAAAATATGTTTCATGCATGTGCTGTGGAAAACTTTGGAGAAGTAGTTTAAGTACCTTTAATGGCTGATTTTTGTTATTTTTTCTAGAGAGCAAACTTTGTATAAAACATGCATGTGATAATTTTTGTACAGTCATTATATTCCATGAAGAACCTAGGAAAAATATTAATTCTGTTGTTTGACACTTTTCATAGTACAAAGTAATTTCATGCTCATTTTTATGCTATAGCTTGTCATTTTTGTATAGGATAGTTTACTTATCCAAATGTCATGAAATTTTTGTGGTAGTCTGTTTAGGGTAGTATTATGCTACTGTAATTTTCTTAGATTTTTAGGAGCATCAGAAATATAAGTTGCTATTCAAACCTATTATTATTTGGGGTTTAAGCAAGTGTTGCTTTAAGTGTTGCTTTAAGTGTGATTAAGAAATTAGTAAAGCTTTGGTGTATCTTTGAAGCATTTCATAAGATATGTTAACTTAACATAATAGTAGTAGAAGAGAATGCAGTAGATGACATGTGCTTGTAGTGTATAGTTTCTTGGATGATGTTGACTACCTTGCATTTCAACATATCCATTGCATTCATCTCCTTCGATGCACGTTTGCATAATCACTTACGCGCATTGCATTATACAGGATCGTAAACCGAGAACCCAGTCATCTTACCCGAGGAGCCAGAGGAGCAGCTCGAGGTGCAGCAGCAGGAGGTAACTGAAGCCGAAGAGGAGGTCGGTGAAGAGCTCCCAGAGTGCCCCGACCACCGTCCGAGCTCTTTTGAGAGAGGCAAGCCCCGGAGCATTTCTCTCCTGGTTTGCAAATAATTTATTATTAACTTTACTTAATTTGATGCATTACGTTTAGGAGTTGTGTGCAAACGTTGCTGCATTATACCTTGCTTACCTTTGTTATACTATATCCTTGTTACCCTGGTATCCGCAGTCGAGTCAATGCTTAGCTGGCTTAGACCGGTAGAAGTCGGGTGATTTCCTGTCACCTGCGAGCTATAGGTGGTTACCTGGATCTGCTTGAATGACTATGAAGTCATGGTATAACTAAGTGTGAAATGAATTTGAGACCGGGCGGAAACTTGCAGGGTTTCAGACTGTAGTGTTTTCCGTCTGTGTCGATTAAGGACCGTCCATTGTTGTCCCTCGGGTCATGTTGAACGCATGCCTCACATTTAGCTGGCTGGATAAAGTACCTTCCGACCGCGAAACTGGGAGATTATTCGGGCCGAGTGGATTGCCCGCAACGCACTGTACCGGAGCAGTAGTGGCAGGATACGGGGGCACGATGATAAGGCCAAAGAGCAGTCGGGCGGCCCCCGGGTACAAGTGGTTCCTGGCAAGCTCGCGACTTTACCTGAATGGTTGACTCGGTGATCAACACCTCACTTTAGCGGGTGAGTGAGGTTTGTGTGAGGAATAACTTACCAGCTGGTTAATAATCGATTCGAATCGCCATCGTTCACTGGATAGTGAACACTTGACTTGAGCTACTTCATCGTAGTAATATTGATGAATCATTTGGATAGTTATGTGGAAGATGACATGATAACTATTGTTAATGATCAATGGTAATCCTTACTTGCTTAATTCCATGTTACTCTAGCACCAGTGCAAACATAGTTGACAGGGTAATAAAGAGTTAATTACTGCATGCTTTTGAAAAGAAATTGTTAAGTTAAAAACGCTTTTGTTGCAAATGAGTCAGCTATGCCACCAGAAAGCCTATCATGATTCCTTGGTGTCTTTTATTTCTGGTTTATGACGGGTAAGTCTAGCTGAGTACCTTCTCGTACTCAGGGCTTTGTTCCCACTTGTTGCAGATGGGCAGATGTATTACGGCTACTGTATCAACTGCCTCTATCCTGCGATGGGCGAAGCTTAGGACCATGGCAATGGTCATTCGCTACTTCTCGTCTGATACTTTTGCTGGAGATGATCACAAGCTGGCACTTTATTTCAAAAATGTTGTGTGTGTGCGTGATTTGAACTACCGCTTCCGCTACTTTTATTCGAACCTGGTTTGTAATAACTATGTTTAAACTCTGATGTATTTTATGCCACGAACTTTTATGTAACTTATGATGATGACCGCTAAACTTAGTACGATCTTGGCTGTTATGTGAAATGGGTTGAAATCCGTCGAGATTTCACGGACTACCGGGTTATACGGGCTTAAGTTTGTTAAATTGTTCTTCCGTTGGATTATTTTTCCTACTTAATCTCGTATAATTGGACGGTTCTGTTACAGTTTGTCTGTAAACGTCGTGACGAATCTTTTGAGCCTAGTTAGTCCATAATTAGACAAATTTTGCCAAATAACAACGAAAGATGCTACAATAACTTTTCAGCTACTTTTCACGACGTGAACACACCCTAAACGCACCCACAGCCGTTGTCAGTCAATCAAACACAGACATACCCAGCGAACTTTACAGTGAGCATCACCTTTTTACAAGATTCTCTGTCACCTCGAATCTTTAGACGTATGCATGGAGTATTAAATATAGGTAAAAAAATAACTAATTACACAGTTTGTCTGTAAATGTCGAGACGAATCTTTTGAGCCTAGTTAGTCCATGATTGGATAAATTTTACCAAATAACAACGAAAAGTGCTACAGGAATTTTACACCAACTTTTACACCATCTAAGGGGTTGTTTAGTTGGCAAAATTTTTGGCGAAACGCTATTGTAGCAGTTTCGTTGTTATTTAGTAAATATTGTCCAATCATGGTCTAATTAGGTTTAAAAGATTTGTTTCGTCCATTTCGTCTAAACTGTGTAATTAATTTTATTTTTTATCTATATTTAATGTTTCATGCATGTGTTCAAAGATTCAACGTGACGACTGAAAATTTTGGCAAAAATTTTAGCATGTAAACGGTGCCTAAACACTACCTCACTCGGAGCCAAACCGTCCCAACCTCCCAGTACAGCGGCCACCAACCTTTTTTCACACTCCACGGTCTCTCTGTCTGTCTCCCCCACTCATTAAATACACCCGCACGAGCCCCACCACGCTCTCACGACACTCCACACTCCCAGCGAGCTAGAGCTCACTCTCACTCCCCTGCTCCGCGTGAGCGACGCCCAGTGCCTGCGACCAAGGCAGGGTCCAGGCGACCGACCAGCCATGGCAACAACAACGGCAATGCGCGCCGTGGCCGTGTCCGCTGCCGCACTGCTCGTCATGGCGTCCTTGGGCGGCGTCGCGTCGGCGGCGACGCTGGCGCTGTACAACCGGTGCGGGGAGACGGTGTGGCCAGGCATCCAGCCAAGCGCCGGGAAGGAGCTCCTGGCGCGCGGCGGTCTGCAGCTAGCGCCAGGCCACTCGACGTCGATCCGTCTCCCCGCGGGGTGGTCGGGGCGCGTGTGGGGCCGTCAGGGCTGCGCCTTCGACGCGTCGGGGCGCGGCCGCTGCACCACGGGCGACTGCGGCGGCGCCTTCTACTGCAACGGCGCCGGCGGCGCTCCCCCCGCCACGCTGGCGGAGATCACCCTGGGGACCACGCCCACGGCGCAGGACTTCTACGACGTGAGCCTGGTGGACGGGTACAACATCCCCATCGCGATGACGCCGGTCCACGGCTCCGGCGCGCACTGCGTGCCGGCCGGGTGCGTGAGCGACCTCAACCGCGTCTGCCCCGCGGGTCTCGCCGTCCGCGGCGAGGGACGCGTGGTGGGGTGCCGCAGCGCCTGCGCCGCCTACGGCGCGCCGCAGTACTGCTGCACGGGGCAGTTTGGGAGCCCCCAGCAGTGCAAGCCCACGGCGTACTCGAGGCTGTTCAAGTCGGCGTGCCCCAAGGCGTACTCGTATGCCTATGATGACCCGACCTCCATCCTCACCTGCTCCGCCGGCGCATCCTACGTCGTCACCTTCTGCCCGCACCACCGCTGAGCTGATACATCAATGGCGTTGGCTTTTACGAGGCTCGTGGGTAGCTGTAGCCTGAGGCTGCCGTTCTTGTTTCTTTTTCGTTCTTTTTTCTGGTTCGTATCGTTTCGTTGCATCCTGTACCTGTAGTATCGTGTCGTATGGTGTTGTAGTGTGATGAAAATCTGTGGTCTATACATACCACTGGTAGGCCGAGATCAGACGCGGGTATATCAGTAATTCAGTATCAGTATAAGTATGGGAGACGGGGGTATATGCTAGCACCACTGCGTTCTCCACTCTCCGCTTATTATCCTGCCTGCACTTGATATTTTGATTGATGGGTGTTTCTGGCGTGCGTTCATTCATCTGCCTCCATCATCACGTGTCTTCGGATCATCCTCCCTATAGGATCCGTGGTGCAGCTGCATTTTGAAAAACTGACAGCAGGTTCGCTTTTTCTGAAATCTGACTGGTTTTATACAAAACACCGATGAAAGGCTGGCTGATCTAGGCTATGTTTAGAGTGCAAAAAAATTTTTTACCCGAGGAATAGTATCATTTTCGTTTTATTTGGTAAATATTGTCCAATCGTAAATCAACTAGGTTCAAAAGATTCATCTCGTAATTTTCAACTAAACTGTATAATTAGTTATTTTTTTACCTATATTTAATACTTCATGCAAGTGGCTAAAAATTGATGTGATGGAGAGAGTGAAAAAAATCTAACCTTTGGTGCATCTAAACCAGGCCCTAGCCTAATTTCAAGTGAACATGGGCTGTATTTACTTTCTAAAAAAAAGTACTGTGCAAACAAAAGATTTCCCATCACATCAAACTTGCGATACATGCATGAAGTACTAAATGTAGATGAAATAAAAAACTAATTGTACAGCTTGGTTATACTTTGCGAGACGAACGTTTTGAACCTAATTAGTCAACTGTTGGATACTATTTGCCAAATAAAGCCAACCCCTTGTTTAGTTCCCTCAATTCTCCCCCAAATTCCACTATGAAAAAGAAGATTTTCCGTCACATAAAAATGTCGGCAAATGCATGGAGTATTAAATGTTGATGAAATCAAAAACTAATTGCATAGTTTTGTTGTACTTTGCGAGACGAACATTTTAAGCCTAGTTAGTCAAAATTTGGATAATTTTTACCAAATACAAACGAAATGCTACAGGAATTCTGATACAGTGTTTTTCTCCCCAATTCACTGAACTAAACGAGGCCCAAAACGTGCTACAGTACTTTTTTTACACTTTTTTATACCTTTTTACACAACTAAACACAGTCACGCTGTGAAAGATCTGAAACCCTGAACACTAGACTACTGTGGCATTCTTCAGATCTGAATCGGTGTGCACAAGCCAAACACAAGGGAAGCGGGTCGGGGCAGGCGCGCAGGCTATCGGCCACCGCCCGTAGCGTGGTGCAGTGCAGCACGCCGCATTTCGCCGCCGCAGGGAGGGAGGGACCGAGGGCACGGACGGTCGGACCGGACGGACATCATAATTCCGGGGGCGCGACCTCCGAGGCTACTTTTTCTTGCAGCATGTGGAGTTGCTACCGAGGGCCTGTTTAGATGGCCAAAAACATTCAAAATTTTTCGCACAGTACCCGTCACATCGAATCTTTATAGGTATGCATGGAGCATTAAATGTAGATAAAAAAATAACTAATTGCACAATCTTTTGAGCCTAGTTAGTCCATGATTAGATATTTTTTGCCAAATAATAACGAAAAGTGCTACAGAAACTTTTCCCAAAAATTTTTGGATCTAAACACGCCCTGAAGTAGTACGGTCTCTCTCTCCATCTCTCACCGGGGCGACAAGGCCGGAGACCCGGAGTTCATCGGATTCCGGCCCGTTCGTCTTGAGCCGCGGCTACAGTGCTACCTCCGGCGTCCCGTTTCCAGCCGTCCACCGCCGCGACCCGGCCGGCACTAGGACCTGCTGTAAGGCCAGTCTTAATGCTAATTTTATGTCTTAGTTTTTAACACACTTATATTTTAGAAACAGTGCAGAAGAGTTTCATCTCTATGAAACTCTCTCTAATCCCATGAAATTCTTATCATCTCTTTTCATTAACATGGTGCCATGTCAGAAAATTTAATGCCCATGAAACTCCATAAAATCCCCATTGAGACTGACCATAAAAAAAAAACCTACTGTGTGGTCCTAATGGCTGGCACCTCCACATTTGAAATGGTTATGAGGCCAACATTCTCTACTTCGGCGTTGCTAATTCGTTTTTAACCGTGATCTGATTCTCTGTTAGAGTAGTACAGTAGTAGGCATGTTTGGTTTGGTGGTTGCCAGAGTGCCAGTTGCATCCCACTACTGCTTCTGGCATCACTCCACTGCACCAACTACGCTGGCCGTGTGTACTGCTAGTAACTTTGGATTCTCTGAGCAATGTGGAACGTGTCTGCCTCTGCCTACTGCCTTTGCTGGTGGCCTTGGACTGGCCTGATCGTCAGGTCATTGGCAGAGTCGGTCACTCGTTGGCCTGGCCTCTTTTTCAGGGCAGCAAAACTGCAACGGATGTTGCTAGTCACTACAGTACTTACTAATAGGCCATTAAATTTTAGATTCTAAAGTTTGCCATTAAGGGCGCGTTTAGTTCCGAAAATTTTTGGCTTTTGGCTACTGTAGCACTTTCGTTTGTATTTGGCAAAAATTGTCCAATTATGGACTATTTAGGCTTAAAAGATTCGTCTCGCCAATTACAGGCAAACTGTGCAATTAGTTATTCTTTTTACCTACATTTAACGCTCCATGCATGTGTCGCAAGATTTGATGTGACGGGGAATCTTGAAAATTTTTGGTTTTTGGGTGCGATCTAAACAGGCCCTAAATTTTACTATAAAAGAAGATTCTCATCACATCAAAATGCGGGTATATGCATGAAGTACTAAATGCAAATGAAATTTAAAACTAATTGCATAGTTTTATTGTACCTTGCGAGACAAACATTTTAAGTCTAATTAATCAATATTTAAATAATTATTACCGAATAAAAACTAATTACACAGTGTTGTACAGTGAGTAATATTTAGACAATTATTACCTAATCGGGCATCTAAACACGGCCCTACTCGAGCTACTGCACTTTTACGCAGTGGCCAGTGGGTGCCCCCGTGATCGAGATCGACAAAAGCCCTTTTGCCAAGGCCACGTTTAGTTGCCAAAACTTTTCAATATTTCTGGTCACCTCAAATACTTAAATATACATATGAGGCATTAAATATAGATAAAAAAATTAATTACACAGTTTGATAGAAAACCACGAGACAAATCTTTTGAGCCTAATTAATTCATGATTGGACATTAATTGACAAATACAAACGAAAGTGCTACAGTAGCCAAAGCCAAAAAATTTCACGAACTAAACACACCCCAAGTCTCAAAGTGTGCCGGAGTTCAGGGTGCGTTTAGTTCTCAAAAAAGAAATTTTTTGGGTGTCACACCGGATGTGTCGGAAGGATGTTGGGAGAGGTTTTCGGATACTAATAAAAAAACAAATTACACAACCCGTCAGAAAACTACGAGACAAATCTAATGATACTAATTAATCCATCATTAACACATGTTGGTTACTGTAGCACTTAAGGCTTTCATGAACTAATTAGGCTTAAAAGATTCGTCTCGCGATTTTTCCGAGAACCGTGCAATTAGTTTTTTTTGTCTACGTTTAGTATTTAATGCATGTGTCCAAAGTGATGGGTGGAGGCAAAAATTTTTAAGAACTAGGGCCTTGTTTAGATTCCAAGTTTTTTCACTCTCTCTCCATCACATCGAATCTTTGGATGTATGCATGAAGCATTAAATATAGGTAAAATAAATAACTAATTGCACGGTTTGTTTGTAATTTAGGAGACAAATCTTTTGAGCCTAGTTAGACCATGATTGGACAATAATTGTCAAATACAAACGAAAGTGTTACAGTGTGATGAAATTTTTTCATCTCCAATCTAAACCAGGCCTGACCACGTTATATATTTTGCTCTCACCCTTGGTAACCGCATCAACAACATCTCCAGATCTCGAAATTCAGAGCAGTTGTTTCGACTTTCGAGCACACGGCGGTTGTGTTCCGTTGGTGTGTTTTGTTCCCTCTTGAGCGAATCATCTGCCCCAGGCTCCAGACACTGCGGCGACGGCGTAACGCAATTTCGTTCGTCAACGCCGTTCGAACAACACAACCATCAACTTCTCTAGCTAGCTAGCTAGTCAGGCCGTCTCTTCTCAGCCTGCTAGTTGGATGCTCGGATCTGAACGTGCCGCGCCGAAATGCACCTTGCTCTAATCAATCACGAGATCATCTTCAAAAGGGCAGTACATTTCCGTGCTCTCGATCGTCATCGCATTGCCAGCCAGCACACCTGATCCAAAAGCAACACGTATAGAAAAAAAAAAAGAAGCAAAAAAGACGTTCATCAGAGGAGCACATGCATGTGTGGTGCCGTCCAAACTTTCTCCGAGCACGAAACATGTGTGTGGTGTACGGGTGTGGATCTTCATCCTTCAAGGTCCAAGTCCAGCTACTGCTGCAAAGCAAAAAGGTGGATGCATCATCCATGATCCATCGATGAGCTCGGTCGGCACATCACACGACGACCTGGTAGCAGACCACCAGCTTTGGTTCATCTTTGCTGGATCTTTTTCTGGGTGCTCATGCGGATGGCGTGACAGCGCGTAGGAGTACGTACGTGCTGGGGGGGCTCGGGGTTGTGGTTGCGGCGTTGCGGGTGAGTGGTCGAAACAGACAAAGGGGCAACAGCATGGGGCGCACATGAGCTCGTGGGGCTAGTGGCGGCAGGTAGGAGGACTCGCGCCTGCCCTGCGCGCTGCGTCACATGTCCGTCAGTCCGTCACTGCCTCGCCGCTCGCAGCCCAGCACCGTGCTAGAGAGAGAGAGAGAGAGGTGTGAGGTGTCACGTGGCGCCGCGGTCGCGGACCCTGTTCCGAGCAAGGGGAGGAGAGGGGGGCGACGACCGACGAAACCAGGCCGAGGCGCGCCAGCGTCCGGCGTCCCGCGTCCCGCCATCCATGATCCGAGCAACCAAACGCTACCTGGACGAGCGCGCCGCTAATCCTCGTCTCCCTTCATCTTCATGTGGGGCATGTTTCCGGCTTGGTTTGCAAAAGATTTTTTGCAGTTGGATATTTGGCCTGAGAACCTCGTTCTCAAAGGTTAGAAGAGGGTTTGGGCAAGTGGCCCAACCTTAGATACTCCTATGACCTAAATACAAAGTCTCGTGCCAAAGGGTTTTGGCTCATTGCCACGGTACCATTTTCAGGTTAAGATATTTTTCTCTTCTCTCTACTAAACAAAAAAAAAACTAAACTAGGAACATGGTGAAGGTGCTATTTTGGGTTTCACCTTGGCTCCTATAAACTGGTGGAAGTCAAAGCCACTACTACTATAATCTTAACTGACACAGGCAAAGTCAATTAACGAGACGAGCATCCCAACTGTCTCGGACAAAATGTCACGGTTAATCGAGATTTACCGAGACGGTTCATATGCCCGCCTCAGTTAATCAAAATAAAAAAGCCCAGACCCAACCGGGTTTGGGCCTAGACCTAGGCCGCTCGCAGCAGCACCACGACGTTGCCGTCGCCGGATCCGCATTCCCCGCAGCTGGATCTGCCGCCGGTGATCGTATGGCCACTGGCGAGTCCGCTGCTCGCCGGATCCGCTCGCGCCGCCTCCTCTCCTCGCCGGATCAGCATGCCCCGCACCTAGATCCACCGGAGGGACCGCGCTGCCGAAGGACCCGTCGTAGAAGGAGGCCGCTGAAAGTCCCTGGTTTGGTTTTGGCTAATTGATGAAACCTAGGACTAACCTTTGTATCTAAGTGGATGATTTAGATAAAGGTGGTCATTGAATATGAAACATGACATTGACTCATATGACCAAGATGATGAAGACCAAGATGATGTTTGGCTCGATGGATCGGTTGTGAAGGTGAAGGGCAAGTCGAGGCTTCGAAGCGAAGGACCATGCGATGGTGAAGCTTGAGCAAGACTTGGCGCCGACGGACCGATGCAACGGTGAAGAGCAAGTAAAGTCAAGGTCGATGGATCGAGACGGTAATGTGATGCTATGAAGTGGATCATATCTTTTGGAAAAACAAAATGGGCTCAAGGCAAAGGTATAACCATAAGGCCATTTTATTTTGCACTCAAGATACCATAGTGGGTGTGAGTGTTTAGAATCGATAGCCGAACTATTAAGAGGGGAAGTTGAAAGTCCTATGTTTGGTGTTGGTAATTAGTGACAATGCCTAAGTACTAATCCTATGCCTAAGTTGTATGTAGCATATGAGGATTAGTACATTCCAAGGTTGGTGGCAAGATGGACATGGTGATCATGATGGCCACACTTGGATTTGGACGCAACCCTACGTGATCAAGGCAAAGATATATGCTTAAGGGTTGTGTTTTAGTAACCAAGACACCTAGTGGGTGTGGTTACATTATAGGATAGATAGTCATACTATAAAGAGGGAAATGACGCGGCTATTGAACTCCTAAGTGCCTCTAGATGTGCATTTCATAATCATATGCATTTGGATAGAACTAACATCGCCTCGAAAAATAATTGTAAAAATGCTAACACACTCACACATGATGAGATCACTTGGTGGTGTTAGCACGTTTGCGAAGGCGGTGGAGTTTGAGCGGTAGAGAGGGTTTGGGGTCCTCTCTCCCTCCCGCTGAGCTTGCGAGGCAGGATTCAGGCGTTTTCGAAGAGTTGAAATAACTATTTTTCACTACGCCGAAAGTCGGAAAAGAAACGGAAGCGAACGGAGGTCACAGAGGTGACCGGACGCGGTCTCTGTTTGACCGGACGCGTCCGGTCAGCGTTCAGCGTCTGCGTGTTTTTCAGGTTAATGATCGGACACGCAGCGCGTCCGGTCACTGTCGACTGGACGCGTCCGGTCATTCAGGGAGCTTACTGGACTCCAACCAGACACTGGCACTGTGGCGTCCGGTCAGTTCTACAGCGCGTCCGGTCACTGTTTTGTTGTGCGCTGCTCAGGCTTGACTAGCGCGTCCGGTCAGTCACGGGACCAGCGCGTCCGGTCGATCCCAGCGCGTCCGGTCTGCGCGACCAGCGCATCCGGTCGTTGCTTCACAGCAAGCCGTTATGCGACCGACGCGTCCGGTCAGTTGGACCAACGCGTCCGGTCAGCACGATTTCGGCTGTTTAAGTTTCTAACGGCTCTATTCGAAGGGGTACGTCTATAAATACTCGTTGGCCGGCTCAAGGCTCTCTCTCTTGAATATTTTAACATACTTGTGAGCACTTTGAGCTAAGCAACTCCCCTCTCACTCATCTCTCTTGCTTCTTTGCATATTCGAAGTGAGATTGAGTGATCCAAGTGCATTTGCATTGTGAGATTGCATCTAGTTGGCACTTGGTGGTTGATTTGCTGTGAGATTCTTATTTCTCTTGGTGGTTGCCGCCACCTAGATGGCTTGGAGCAGCTTGGAGGTGTTGGCAAGAGTTGGTGATTGTTCTTGGCCACCTCCGATGATTGTAAGGGGTTTGTGCCTACCTCGGCGAAGCGCCAAAGGCAACATTAGTGAATTGCTCGTGTCATTTGTAACCTTTTGCCATTTGGTAGGTTCTTGTGGCGCCTTTTGAGAGGCTCGGTGTGAGACCAATTAGCCACCGAACCACGTGGTGAAGAGGGACACAACGGGGACTAGCGTGCCGGCAAGCACGTGAACCTCGATATAAATCTTCGTGTCATCACTTTCATATTGTGATTGATTGATCCCGATGTTCGGTTATCTTGGTATTCATTGTTGATCACATTGGTTGGCTCAATACTTCGTCCCTCGGTGAAACTCTCCTAACTCAACTCTACATTACTTTCTTAGTTATCTTTGCTAGCTAGTTAGCTTTGCTAGAGTAGCTCCTTTGTGTAGCTTGCTAGTTATAGTTGTAGTTACCTTCTCGGTTTGTCTTGTGCGGTTGAGTGCAAATACTAGAATTGTGAATTGGTTAGGTGGCTTGTAAACACCCCGTAGGCTAAGCAAAACTCGCATCTCGCTATTTGTTATATTGATAAACTTATTTAGCTTGTCTTTGTAGAAATTTTTAAAAGGCTATTCACCCCCTTCTAGCCATCAAGACCTTTCAAGTGGTATCAGAGCCATGGTCACCATTTGTAAGGCTTAACAACCTCGGTGTAAGATGGCTCAAGTTATGTTCAATCATGTTAATAGCAAGCCTCCATTCTTTGATGGTGTCTCTTCCTTTGATCATTGGAAAAGGAAGATGAAGCAATATCTAGGCAATATACATGAGAAGGTTTGGGATGTGACCAAAGAAGGATACATCATTCTTGATGAGGAAAATCTCACTCCAAATGACCGCATCAACAAACAATGCAACACGGCGGCACTTGACACAATCTACCGTGCCATTGATGACAAAGTATTTGAGCAAATCAAAGATCTTGAAAAGGCAAATGAGCTTTGGATAAGGCTTGAAGAAACATATGAAGGCACTTCAACGGTAAAAAGTACCATACTATATATGCTCAAGGATAAGTTCTCCACTTTCAAGATGAAGGATGATGAATCTATCCTGGAGATGTTCTATAGGCTTCAAGTCATTGTCAATGATCTCAAGGGGCTTGGAGAGAAGGTTGAGGACAAGGACTTCTCACACAAGTTCTTAATGTGCTTACCCAAGAAGTTTGCCACCTTAAGAAGAATGATCTTTAGAGAGGGATTGGACAAGGTCAAACCAACCGATGTGCTTGGAGATATAATGACCGATGCCCAATACAATGATGATGAAGATGAGGTAGATGAGAAGAAGGAGACCAAGGTCAAGCAAGAGAAGCCCATTGCATTCAAGGCTTCATCTTCTAAGGTCAAGAGCAAGGTGGAGAGCGATGATAATGATCCATTTGATGATGAGACCATGGCCCTCCTAGTGCACAAGATGGGGAGGTTCATGAAGAAGAAAGGATATGTGTAAGAAAGAGAAAGGACTTCATGAAGGCAAAGGAGGTGCTTTGCTACAATTGCAATAGCCCTGATCATGTAGTGGCAAAGTGCCCCTATGAAGATAAAAGATATCAAGATGGGGAGTTGAAGTTGAAGAAGAACAAGAAGGACAAGAAGGAGAAGAAAGAGAAGAAGAGCTTCACTATCAACAAGAAGAAAAAGGGTGGTGGCTATGTGGTCACTTGGGATAGTGATAACTCCGATAGTGATGATGATAGCTCTAGTGATGATGAGAGGACCACTCGGTGAGCCATTGCAAGCATCGCCCTCTCCAACAAGCCATCCATCTTCGACACTACATCGACATGCCTTATGGCCAAGCCTATCAAGGTAAAACATGATGATAGTGATGATGATTCTTGTGCTAGTGATGATTGTAGGAGTGATGATGAGAATGATGAGGACTACTCCAAGGATAATCTATTAGGCATAATAGATCAAATGAACAAGGGCTACAAGAGGACAACCAAGAAGTGCAAGATCTTGGAGCAAGAGCTCATTGCCAAGAGCAATGAAAATGATGCCTTGATGGAGGAGCTTGTTGCTCTCAAAAAGAGTAAGAAGTGCAAAGGAATTGAACAAGAGCTTAAAGCTCTTAGGAAATCCTTTGATGAGCTAGAGGCCTCTCGTGAGTGTCTAAAGGAAGACCACGAGGATCTTGAAGTTGCTCACACTAGGCTAAAGGAAGCCCACTCCACTCTACTTGAGCTCATCAAGGAAAAGGACCTAAAGTTGGAGAAGTTCATGAAGGAAGCTAAGGAGGAGCAAGTGATTGTCACTTGTGATATTGGACTAACATGTGATATTATTGATAATTCTTTATTTGTTGGTCCTACTAATGCTTCATGTCGCTCATCATCATCCACCACAACCAACTCTATCTCTACTACTAGTGATTCATCACTTGTGGTTGAGAATGAGACTCTCAAGAGAGAGGTGGATGATCTCACCCGCGCATTAGGCAATGCCTATGGTGGGGATGCCCGCTTGCTAAAATACTTGGGTAGCCAAAGGTTCTCTCTTAACAAAGAGGGTTTGGGCTATACTCCCAAGAAGGGCAAGGCGGCCTTTGCTACTCCAAAGCCTTGCTTTGTGAAGAGCAATGGTCATTATTAAAATAGATGCAAGCAAGTTGGGCATCTAGAGATTAATTGTAATAAAATGAACAAGAACAACAACAAGTTTCATGCTAAAATAGATTGCATTCCTTTTGATTCTTGTTATGTGCTTACCAAGGGTGAGAAAGGTGTGCATGCTAGGTTTGTTGGTACACCAATTGTGGGTCTAAAGAAGAAGGCCATTTGGGTACCAAAGAGCTTAGTGACTAGCCTCTAAGGACCTAAGCAAGTATAGGTACCTAAAAGACATTAAATTGTTTTGTAGGTAAATTACAAGGCCGGAGGAAGTCATTGGGTGCTTGACAGTGGATGCTCTCAACATATGACCGGTGATTCAAGAATGTTCAACTCTCTCAAATCAAATGATAGTGGCATTGATAGTATCACATTTGGTGACAATAGCAAGGGTGATGTAAAGGCTCTTGGAAGGATTGCAATCTCAAATGATCATAGTATTTCCAATGTGCTCTTAGTTGAAAAGTTGAACTTCAATCTTCTCTCGGTTGCTCAATTGTGTGATCTCGGTTTTAAATGCATATTTGGTGTTGATGATGTGAAGATAGTTAGTGTTGATGGCTCTAACTTGATCTTCAAAGGCTTTAGATATAATAATCTATACTTGGTTGATTTCAATGCTAGTGACACTCAACTTTCAATATGCTTGCTCACCAAATCAAGTATGGGTTGGTTATGACATAGAAGACTTGGTCATGTTGGAATGAAGCAATTGAACAAGTTAGTGAAACATGACTTAGTTAGAGGCTTGAAGAATGTCACATTCGAGAAGGATAAGCTATGTAGTGCATGTCAAGCCGGAAAGCAAGTGGGCAACACTCATCCATTGAAGAGCATTATGAGTACTTCTAAGGTATTTGAGTTGTTGCACATGGATCTATTTGGGCCAACTACATACACAAGCATTGGTGGCAACAAGTATGGCTTTGTGATTGTGGATGATTTCACTAGATACACATGGGTATTCTTTCTTGTGGACAAGAGTGATGTATTTGACATATTCAAGAAGTTCATCAAGAGAGTGCAAAATGAGTTTGAAACCACAATCAAGAAAGTGAGAAGTGACAATGTAAGTGAGTTTAGAAACACAAGAGTTGAGGAGCTATGTGATGAGCTTGGAATCAAACATCAATTCTCGGCCAAGTATACACCTCAATCTAATGGCTTAGTTGAGAGAAAGAATAGAACCTTGATTGATATGACAAGATCAATATTGAATGAGTATAATGTAAGTCATTCATTTTGGGCCGAAGCAATCAACACGGCTTGCTTCTATAGCAACCGCCTCTATTGCCACAAGTTTCTAGAGAAGACACCATATGAGATCTTAAATGGAAGAAAGCCCAACATTGCATATTTTCGGGTATTTGGTTGCAAATGCTACATCTTGAAGAAGGGCATTAGATTGAGCAAGTTTAAGAAGAAATGTGATGAAGGATTCCTACTTGGTTACTCAACTACTAGCAAAGCTTATAGAGTTTGGAATTTGGCTAGTGGTTTACTTGAAGAAGTGCATGATGTTGAGTTTGATGAAACAAATGGTTCTCAAGATGAAGAAGAAAACTTGGATGATGTAAGAGGAACTCAATTGACCAATGCTATGAAAGAAATGGATATTGGTGATATTAGACCAAAGCAAGTGATTGATGTGGATGACAACAAAGATCAAGTGCTCCAAGGTCCAATTACACAAGCTAGTGGTTCTCTAATGCAAAATCAGGCTAGTACATCATCTCAAGTGCAACAAGATCAACAAGTGGCTAGTTCATCATCTCCAACTCATGATCAACATCAACATCCAAGCAATCAAGTCCAAGTGCTTCAACCAACTAACATTGCAAGAGACCATCCATTGGATTCCATCATTGGTGACATACAAAGAGGAGTTCAAACTAGATCAAGATTGACATCTTTTTGTGCTCACTCTTCTTTTATGTCAATGGAAGAACCCAAGGACATTGATAAAGCATTGAGAGATCCGGATTGGGTAAATGCAATGCATGAAGAGCTCAACAACTTCGAGAGAAATGAAGTATGAGAACTAGTTGAAAGGCCTAAGGATCACAATATCATTGGAACAAGATGGGTCTTTCGCAATAAGCAAGATCAAGATGGGATAGTAGTAAGGAACAAAGCAAGACTAGTAGCTCAAGGTTACACACAAATAGAGGGTCTTGACTTTGGTGAAACTTATGCCCCGGTTGCAAGATTGGAAGAAATTAGGATCTTACTTGCCTATGCTTATGCTCACAATATTAAGCTATATCAAATGGATGTAAAGAGTGCATTTCTCAATGGGTACATCCAAGAGGAGGTGTATGTGGAGCAACCTCCTGGTTTTAAAGATGACAAGAAACCCAATCATGTCTACAAATTGAGAAAAACTTTGTACGGATTGAAGCAAGCGCCTAGAGCATGGTATGAAAGATTAAGAGATTTCTTGCTATCCAAAGGATTTGTTATGAGCAAAGTTGATACAACACTATTTACCAAGAAGATTGGGAAAGACTTGTTTGTGTTGCAAATATATTCTGATGATATCATATTTGGTTCAACCAATCAAGATTATTGTGATGAGTTTGGAAAAATTATGGCAAAGGAATTTGAAATGTCAATGATTGGTGAACTTAGTTTCTTTCTTAGACTTCAAATTAAACAAATGAAGGAAAGAACATTTGTAAGCCAAACAAAATACATAAAGGATATGCTAAATAAATTTGGTATGGAAGATGCAAAAGGAATCACTACTCCAATGAGCACTAATGGAAGCTTGGATAGTGACAAGAGTGGCAACATGGTGGATCAAAAGCTATATAGATCAATGATTGGTAGCCTACTCTATGTGACGGCATCAAGGCCCGATGTGATGTTTAGTGTATGCATGTGTGCAAGATTTCAAGCCTCACCAAGAGAAAGTCATTTGAAGGCAACAAAAAGAATATTGAGGTACTTAAAGCATATACAAGATGTTGGATTATGGTATCCCAAAGGTGCAAGATTTGAGCTAGTTGGGTATTCGGATTCCGACTATGCCGGTGACAAAGTGGAGAGAAAGAGCACTTTCAGGACTTGTCAATTGTTGGGAAGATCACTTGTCTCATGGTCATCCAAGAAGCAAAATAGTATTACACTATCTACCGCCGAAGTCGAATACATCGCCGCGGGTAGTTGTTGTGCACAAATCTTGTGGATGAAGGCAACATTGAAGGATTTTGGAATCAATTTTAAGAATGTGTCATTGCTATGTGACAATGAAAGTGCCGTGAAGCTAACCAATAATCTGATTCAACATCAAAGAACAAAGCATATTGATGTTCGCCATCACTTTATTAGAGATCATCAACAAAAGGGTGACATTGCTATTGAGAGTGTGGGCACCGAAGATCAATTAGCCGATCTATTCACCAAGCCACTTGATGAGAAGAGATTTTACAAGCTAAAGAATGAGTTGAACATACTTGACTTCTCCAACATGAGTTGATGCACCCCATATATGACATGCCTCTCCTTCGAGCCCCAAGGTACAATTGGTTGACATGTCATACATTCTATGCTAAGGACTTGTTTAGTGCATCTAGTCATAATTTACATGTTCTAGGCTCATTCATGAAAATTAAATGAATTTGAAGTTTATATGGTGCCACTATTGTTTCTATGACTTGTATGATCTAGTGGTAGCATATAACCTGTTTAAGTAGCTTGTGATCCTAAGTGTTTAATCTAGAAAACTTGTCTAAATATTTGCTTCAACATGGTGCATGATAACCCTTCTAGTGAGGTGTGAAGAAGCTTGCCCTTGGATCAAATCGAAGCATTTTATTTATGCAAGCAATCTAGGTTGAATCACAAACTTGTTCCTCACCCCATAATTCAACATGATAATCTATCTAAAATTGGTCCCTTGTGGTCATTGGTGCCAAAGGGGGAGAAATTGTTGTTCACAAAGATAGAACTCAAAGGAGGAGAAGCACGAAGGGGGAGAAAAATGTTGTTCACAAAGATAATTTTGAGCACACAAGTAGGGGGAGCAAGCTCTTAAACATGAATGTTGCATTTCCATGTGCACTTCATATGTATGATGCATAGTTATGCATTTTGTTTTCTCCGATACATTGCTTGTGTGGTGACTTGCTAGTATAACTTGAATGGTGTATTAAGGTACTAGCATGAATAGGAAGTAGTTAGATTTTTCTTGCTTCATGTTTTTCTAAGTGGTACTAGAACCTTGCTTATAATGTTGATCTCACGAGGTTTCTAGTTATGTTTGTGCTTTTCCAAGTGGAATCTAACTACACAAGGTGCTAAGATGGTGTTTATCGCTACTCCGATGGTATCACGCTTCAAAGGTCTATAATCTCAAACACTTAGCACCTATTGGTAGTCAATGCTCCTAATCCTTCCTATCTAACATGTATGCTTCCAAAATCCAAATATATAGCATACATGTAGGGGGAGCCATTGCTATCAATTTGAATTCATGATCACATGTCCATAATTCTTACACATGTTAATATACTTTGACAATGTGACATGGGCTCAATCAAAATTTTATCATAATATCTTTGTGAAAGGTTTGTCACCAATTACCAACAAGGGGGAGATTGAAAGTCCTATGTTTGGTGTTGGTAATTAGTGACAATGCCTAAGTACTAATCCTATGCCTAAGTTGTATGTAGCATATGAGGATTAGTACATTTCAAAGTTGGTGGCAAGATGGACATGGTGATCATGATGGCCACACTTGGATTTGGACGCAACCCTACGTGATCAAGGCAAAGGTATATGCTTAAGGGTTGTGTTTTAGTAACCAAGACACCTAGTGGGTGTGGTTACATTATAGGATAGATAGTCGTACTATAAAGAGGGGAATGACGCGGCTATTGAACTCCTAAGTGCCTCTAGATGTGCATTTCATAATCATATGCATTTGGATAGAACTAATATCGCCTCAAAAAATGATTGTGAAAATGCTAACACACTCACATATGATGAGATCACTTGGTGGTGTTAGCACGTTTGCGAAGGCGGTAGAGTTTGAGCGGTAGAGAGGGTTTGGGGTCCTCGAGGAGTTGAAATGACTATTTTTCACTACGCCGAAAGTCGGAAAAGAAACGGAAGCGAATGGAGGTCACAGAGGTGACCGGACGCTGAACCGGACACGGTCTCTGTTTGACCGGACGCGTCCGGTCAGCGTTCAGCGTCTGTGTGTTTTTTAGGTTGATGATCGGACGCGCAGCGCATCCGGTCACTGTCGATCGGACACGTCCGGTCGTTCAGGGAGCTTACTAGACTCCAACCAGACGCTGGCACTGTGGCGTCCGGTCAGTTCTACAGCGCGTCCGATCATTGTTTTGTTGTACGCTGCTCAGGCTTGACCAGCGCGTTCGGTCAGTCACGGGACCAGCGCGTCCGGTCGATCCCAGCGCGTCCGGTCTGCGCGACCAGCGTGTTCGGTCATTGCTTCGCAGCTAGCCGTTATGCGACCGGCGCGTCCGGTCAGTTGGACCAGCGCGTCCGGTCAGCACAATTTCGGCTGTTTAAGTTTCTAACGGCTCTATTCGAAGGGGTACATCTATAAGTACTCGTTGGCCGGCTCAAGGCTCTCTCTCTTGAATATTTTGACATACTTGTGAGCACTTTGAGCTAAGAAACTCCCCTCCCACTCATCTCTCTTGCTTCTTTACATATTCAAAGTGAGATTGAGTGATCCAAGTGCATTTGCATTGTGAGATTGCATCTAGTTGCCACTTGGTGGTTGATTTGCTGCGGGATTCTTGTTTCTCTTGGTGGTTGCCGCCACCTAGACGGCTTGGAGCAGCTTGGAGGCGTTGGCAAGAGTTGGTGATTGTTCTTGGCCACCTCCGGTGATTGTAAGGGGTTTGTGCCTACCTCGGTGAAGCGCCAAAGGCAACGTTAGTGAATTGCTCATGTCATTTGTAACCTTTTGCCATTTGGTAGGTTCTTGTGGCGCCTTTTGAGAGGCTCGGTGTGAGACCGATTAGCCACCGAACCACGTGGTGAAGAGGGACACAACGGGGACTAGCGTGCCGGCAAGCACGTGAACCTCGGGATAAATCTTCGTGTCATCACTTTCATATTGTGATTGATTGATCCCGGTGTTCGGTTATCTTGGTATTCATTGTTGATCACATTGGTTGGCTCAATACTTCGCCCCTCGGTGAAACTCTCCCAACTCAACTCCGCATTACTTTCTTAGTTATCTTTGCTAGAGTAGCTCCTTTGTGTAGCTTGCTAGTTATAGTTGTAGTTACCTTCTCGGTCTGTCTTGTGCGGTCGAGTGCAAATACTAGAATTGTAAATTGGTTAGGTGGCTTGCAAACACCCCGTAGGCTAAGCAAAACTCGCATCTCGCTATTTGTTATATTGATAAACTTGTTTAGCTTGTCTTTGTAGAAATTTTTAAAAGGCTATTCACTCCTCCCTCTAGCCATCAAGACCTTTCAGAAGTCTTATCGGTTATTCGACGCACGGGTACCACTAGGTGAATTCATGAGTGCATTGCATGTAGGGCCTAGTGAGCTAACTGGAAAACCTTCGAAAATGATTATGAAAATGCTAACACACGTGCACAAGGTGGTGATCACTTGTTGGTGTTGGCACATTTACGAAGACAATGAAGTTTGAGCGATAGAGAGGGTTTGGGTCCCTCTCAGGATTCAGGCATTTTCGAGGAGTTGAAATGCCTATTTTCCACTACGCCGGAAGTCGGAAAAGAAACAGAGGTGAATGAAGGTCATAGAGGTGACCGGACGCTGCACCGGACGCGGTCACGGTTTGACCGAACGCGTCCAGTCAGTTCAACGTAGCAGTCAGGCGCGCGGGTGTTAGGGTTTCACACTGGCGCGTCCGGTCACTCGTGGGACCGGCGCGTCCGGTCGGGCACCTAGAATTGTAGCGCGTGGCGTAAAGCTGATCGGACGCGCGGCGCGTCCGGTCACACGCGATCGGACGCGTCCGGTCATTGAGGGAGCTTACTGGACTCCAACCAAACACTAGCACTATCGCGTCTGGTCGTTGTCTGGAGCACGTCCGGTCGATGCTTCGCAGGCACGCGACGCTGTGCACTCGGTGCGTCCGGTCGGTTGGGCAGCGCGTCCGGTCCTTGCGTTTGACCGTTGGCGCACGGTGACCGTTGGAGGATCAGGTGGCCGCGTTTGAATCTAGAGAGAACACGTGGACGGCGCAGGGCGATAGGACGCGGTGCAGCGCGTCCGGTCAGTTTTGACTAGCGTGTCCGGTCGTCTCGAAAAACGCCCAGTGAAGGAGTACAACGGCTCTATTCATTTGGGATGCTTATAAATACTTGTTGGCCGGCCCTTGGAGAGGTTTCTTATGATTTCTAACACTCTTGTGCATCCTTTGAGCTAGAGCTTCTCCCTCCCACTCATCTCTCTTGCTTGATTGCAAATCAAAAGTGAGATAGAGTGATCTCAAAGTGTATTGCATAGCTTGAGGACATCTAGTAGCACTTGTGGGTGATTTAGCCAGTGGATTTCTAGTTACTTTTAGAGAGTACCGCTCCTAGCAGGCTTGGAGATTGTTGGAGGCATTGGCAAGAGAAGGAGATTGTTCTTGGCCACCTCCGGTTGATTGTAAGAGGTTCTTGTGCTATCCTCAGCGGAGCACCAAATGCAACTCTAGTGGATTGTGCGTGTCATTGAGTTACCTCACTTGAGAGTGGTGTCTTGCGGTGCCTTGTGGGGCGTACCTTGAGGGTCACACCGAGAAACCATCTAAGTGTTGGTCAACACAACCGGTGACGTAGCTTGTCGGTGCACAAGTGAATACCGGGTGAACAAAAATATTATGTCTCTTGTCTCCTGGTGATTGGTCTTCATATTGTGTTGTTGTCAATATTGATTGATTGTATATCATCTTGGTGATTGACAACATCTTCACTCCACCATCGTAATAAGATTCACAATCCTCTCTCTTGCTTTATATTTACTAGATTATCTTGTGTAGCTCTAGTGGTAGCCTTTGCTAGTAGTTGTTAGCTTGCTCACTAGTGTAAGTTTAGTGACTTAGCTCTTGTGTGAACTAGAGATTATAATCTACTAGACTTATGGATAAGAGGCTTGCATCACAACCGTAGGCTAAGCAAAACTCGCTTTACGCCGTTTGTTATTCTAACAAGTTTGCTTAGTGGCTTGTGTAGGATTTTTTATAGGCTATTCACCCTCCCTCTAGCCATCTAGGACCTTACAAGTGGTATCGGAGCCATGGTCACCGTTTTAATCAAGGCTTAACATCCTTCGGTGTGAAAAATGGCTCAAATTATGTTCAATCATGTTGGGGGCAAGCCACCGTTCTTTGATGGTGTTAGTTCTTTTGCTCATTAGAAGAGAAAAATGATAATGTACCTTGGTTCTATTCATGAGAGAGTATTGCAAGTCACCGAGAATGATTTTGCTATCATTGATCCTGATCATCTCACCGATGAAGATAGAGCAAATAGAACATGTAATAGAATGGCTCTCAATACACTTTACAATGGTATTGACACAAAAGTATTTGAGGGCATCAAGGATTTAGAATTGGCAAATAAAGTATGAACAAGGTTGAGTGAAACATATGAGGGCACTAAGGTTGTGAAGAGTGCCAAGCTATATGGGCTAAAGAGTGAGTTTGAGAACTTCAAGATGAAAGAAGAAGAAACAATCTTAGAGATGTTTCATAGATTGCAAGTCATTGTGAATGATCTCAAGAGCTTAGGTCACAAGACATAAGACCAAGATTTTTGCCACAAGTTATTGTTGAGCTTACCAAGAAGATTCAAAATGTTGATCATGATGCTACAAAGAAATGGGCTTGATATAATGAAGCCCAATGATTTGCTTGGAGAGGTATTGACCTTTGACAAGTATGATCAAGTGTTGATGAGAAGGAGGAGAAAGAAAAGAAGAAGAAGACCGTGGCATTCAAGGCCACCTCCTCCAAGGGCAAAGCTTCAATTCAAGAAGAAGATGACAATGAAGAAGATGAAGAATTGGAAATTAATGATGAGGCACTTGCTCTAGTTGTCAAGAATATTGGCAAGATGTTTATCAAAAGAAGAGGCTTCAAAAAGAGAAATGACAATTTCAAGAGCAATGAGCAACAAAGAAAGTGCTTCAATTGTGATAGCACCGAACATCTTCAAGCCGAATGTCCCTATGACAAGAAGAAGAACAACAAGAGGGGTAAGTTTGAGAAGAAAAAGAGAGAAGCCAAGATGACTTTCAAGAAGGGCAAGAATGGAGCATATGTGGTCACTTGGGAAAGTGATGATGATGAAGAAGAAGAATCATCATCCAACAAGGCTTTTGCTTCCATTGCTATCAACAAGATGCCCTCACTATTTGGTTCATATTCTTCATGCTTCATGGCCAAAGAAACTAATGTATTATATGATGAGAGTGATGATAAAAGTGAAATAGAATATGTTCATGATAGTGATAATGATAATGATAATGATAATGATAATGATAATAATAATGATAATAAAAATGATGATGATGAACCAACTAAAGAACAACTATATGACTTGATGCAACAAACTAGAGACATAGCTATTGCCAAGGACAAGGAGTGTAAGAAGCTTTCAATGAAAGTAGCAATACTTAAGTTCTTAGTGAGCTTAAGACCACTCATAAGAGTCTAGTGGAAGACCACGAGGATCTTGATAAGGCTCATTCCAAGCTTGAAAAAGCTCACTCATTGCTACTTAAGCAACAAGCAAAGAAGGAGGTTGTTGTATCGTGTGATATAGGTGTTACATGTGATATAATTGATGAATCCTCTTATAAACCTATCATCACATCAAATGCTAACCCTTCTTGTAGCTCTTCATCCACCACCACCGACTCTACCTCCTCTACTAGTGATGGTTTTACTTTTGATGCCTCACTAATGGTTGAGAATGAGACTCTCAAGAGAGAGGTGGATGAGCTCACTCACGCCCTAGGTAAGGCCTATGGGGGTGAGGCCCGCTTGCTTAAGTGCTTGGGTAGCCAAAGGTTCTCTCTTAACAAAGAGGGATTGGGCTACACCCTCAAGAAAGGCAAGTTGGCCTTTGCAACTCCAAAGCCTAGCTTTGTGAAGGGCAATGGTCGGTTTTACAATAGATGCAAGCAAGTCGGACACCTAGAGCATAATTGCAATAAAAAGAACCAAAGCAAGAAACTTATTAATGCTATACCTTTTGATTCTTGCTATGTGCTTACCAAGAGTGTGAAGGGTGTGCAAGCTAAGTTTATTGGTACACCCATTGTTGGCCCAAAGAAGAAGGCTATTTGGGTACCAAAGAGCTTAGTTACTAACCTACAAGGACCCAAGCAAAAATAGGTACCTAAGCTTCATTGATTTGCTTGTAGGTCAATTACAAAGCCGGAGGAAGGCATTAGATTATTGATAGTGGGTGCACTCAACACATGACCGGTATATCAAGAATGTTTGACTCAATTAATGACAATGATAGTGGTGTTGATTCTATCACATTTGGCAATAACAAGAAATGCAAGGTTATTGGATTGGGCAAGATTGCAATATCAAATGACATGAGTATCTCCAATGTGCTGCTAGTTGAAAGGTTAGATTTTAATCTTCTACCCGTGGCACAAATATGTGATCTTGGTTACAAATGTATCTTTGGGGTTGATGATGTGAAAGTCATTAGTATGGATGGTTCAAATGTGGCATTCAAGGGCTTTAGATATGAGAATCTCTACCTAGTTGACTTCAATGCTAGAGAAACTTCTTTGAAAACTTGCTTAATCTCCAAATCAAGCATGTGTTGACTTTAGCATAGAAGGCTTGGTCATGTTGGCATGAAACAATTGAAGAAGCTTACAACTCACAATCTTGTTAATGGTTTGAAAGATATTGAATTTGAGAAGAATAAGCTTTGTAGTGCATGTCAAGCCGGGAAGCAAGTTGGAAGCTCACATCCAAAGAAGAGTACAATGAGCACATGCAAAGCATTGGATTTGATGCACATGGATCTATTTGGCCCAATAACATACTCAAGCATAGGTGGTAATAAGTATGATTTTATCATAGTGGATGACTTCACAAGATTCACATGGGTATTCTTTCTTAGTGACAAAAGTGAAGTGTTTGACATCTTCAGGACCTTTCTCACTAGAGTTCACAATGAGTTTGAGATTAGAATCAAGAAAGTGAGAAGTGACAATGGAAGTGAGTTCAAGAATACAAGAATTGAAGAACTTTGTGATCAATATGGCATTGGACATCAATTCTCGGCCAAGTACACTCCACAATCAAATGGTCTAGTTGAGAGAAAGAATAGAACATTGCTTGATATGGCTAGATCAATGCTTCATGAGTACAATGTGAGTCAATCATTTTGGGATGAAGCAGTCAATACCGCTTGCTACTACATCAATAGACTATATTGTCATCCATTGCTAGAGAAGACCCCATATGAGCTACTTCATGGAAGAAAGCCAAATATTTCTTACTTTAGAGTGTTTGGTTGCAAATGCTATATCTTGAAGAAGGGCACTAGATTAGGAAAGTTTGACAAGAGATGTGATGAGGGGTTCCTACTTGGTTATTCAACTACAAGCAAAGCTTATAGAGTTTGGAATAATTCAAGTGGCATTCTAGAAGAAGTCCATGATGTGCAATTTGATGAAACCAATGGGTCACAAGATGAAGAAGAGAATCTAGATGATGTTGGTGAAACTCAATTGGTGGAAGCAATGAAGAACATGGACATTGGGAACATTAGAGCAAAGCAAGTAATTGATATTCAAGATGATGATAAATATCAAGCGCTTAATTCTCCATTCAAGCTAGTTAGTGACTCTCAAGTGCAAGATCATGATGCAAGTTCATCTCATCGAGATACATCAAGTGATCAACCAAGCTCAAGCAATCAAGTGCAAGTACTCCAACCACAACATGTTGCAAGAGATCACCCCATTGATAGTGTTATTGGTGATATTAGAAGTGGTGTGCAAACAAGATCAAGATTGGCTATGTTTTATGAGCATGTATCATTTGTGTCAACCTTTGAACCAAATAAAATAGATGAAGCTTTGAGGGATGCCGATTGGATCATGGCTATGCAAGAAGAGCTTAACAATTTCACAATAAATGATGTTTGGGAATTGGTAGAAAGGCCAAATGACTATAATGTGACTGAAACCAAGTGTGTGTTTAAAAACAAGCAAGATCAAGATGACATTATGGTGAGAAACAAAGCAAGACTAGTTGCTCAAGGTACACTCAAGTAGAAGGTCTTGACTATGATGAGACATATTCTCCCGTGGCAAGATTGGAGGCAAGAAGGATTCTATTGGCTTATGCTTGTGCACACAACATCAAACTATATCAAATGGATGTCAAAAGTGCATTTCTCAATGGAATCATCAATGAGTTAGTCTTTGTTGAGCAACCTCCCGGATTTGAAGATGACAAGAAACCAAACCATGTGTACAAGTTGAAGAAGACTTTATATGGCTTAAAGCAAGCACCTAGAGCATGGTATGAGAGGCTAAGGGATTTTCTTCTCTCTAAGGGATTCAAGATGGGCGAGGTTGATACAACTCTATTCACTAAGAAGATTGAGAATGATCTATTCATAGTGCAAATATATGTTGATGACATCATCTTTGGATCAACCGATCAAGCTTATTATGAAGAATTTGGTGCTATGACGGCCAAAGAGTTTGAAATGTCAATGATTGGTGAACTTAGCTACTTCCTTGGTCTCCAAGTCAAGCAATTAAAGAATGGGACATTTGTGAGTCAAGAGAAATACATAAGGGACATGTTGAAGAAGTTTGGAATGCAAGATGCAAAGCCAATTTCAACTCCAATGGGTACAAATGGCAATTTGGATAGTGATCTTGATGGCAAAATGGTGAATCAAAAGGAATATCGGTCTTTGATTGAAAGTCTACTCTATGTCACCGCATCAAGGCCAGATGTCATATTTAGTGTTTGTATGTGTGCTAGATATCAAGCCTCACCTAGAGAGAGTCATCTCATGACCGCAAAGAGAATATCGAGGTACTTGAAGCAAACAAGAGATGTTGGACTATGGTATCCCAAGGGGTCAAAGTTTGAATTGATTGGATATTCGGACTCCGACTATGGGGGTTGCAAGATCAGTATAAAGAGCACAAATGGCACTTGTTAATTACTTGGAAGATCACTTGTGTCATGGTCCTCAAAGAAATAAAATAGTGTGGCAATCTCTACCGCCGAAGCCAAATATGTGAGTGCGGGGAGTTGTTGTGCACAATTGCTATGGATGAAATCAACTTTGAAGGATTATGGCCTCAACTTCAAGAGTGTGTCATTGCTATGTGATAATGAAAGTGCAATCAAGATGACACAAAATCCGGTTCAACATGGAAGAACAAAGCATATTGACATAAGGCATCATTTCATTAGAGATCATCAACAAAAGAGAGATATTGCCATTGAAAGTGTTGGCACCGATGATCAACTTGTCGATATTCTCACCAAGCCACTTGATGAAAAGAGGTTTTGCAAGCTAAGGAATGAGTTAAACATCCTCGATTTCTCAAACATGAGTTGAATGCACCCCACCCACTTATTGACATGCCTCTCCTTCGACATTGTAAGGTAAAGTTGATTGACATGTCATTCATCCTATGCTAAGGACTTGCTAGAGCATGTAGACATAATAAGTGGTATGCATGAGCATTCATAATAAATCAAATGAATTTGATGGATATATGTTACCACTATTGCTTCTATGCTTGTTTTGATCTAGTGGTGGCATATGACATGTTTGTGAGCTTGCAAACCTAGTGTTGAATCTAGAAGATTTGCTATACGTGTTTAATTCAACATAGGCAAGATAACCCTTATTATGAGGTGTGAAGAAGCTTGTCTTTGGTTCAAATCGAATTAAATATCTTTGACAAGTGTTCTAGGTTGAACCAAATTTGATAAATTTTAACCTACTCCATCAAACATTTTTTCTCTCCACAATTTGATCCCATTTGGGGTAAGTTGTTGACAAAGGGGGAGAGAAAAGGATGATTCAACATGATAAAGGGGTAAATAATTTTTTGATGCACACAAGTAGGAGGAGCAAGCTCATAAACAAAGTTGTTGCATTTGTTTATGCATTCTCATATGACTTGCTCATTGCACATGTATTTAAATTCAATATACATGCTTGTGTGGTGCAATGCTAGTATAGAACTTGAATGATGTAATGATCTACTAGCATGCATAGGAATAGTTTACATGTGGTATCTAGACGTGCCTAAAGCTTTACAAGTGGTCCAAGAACCTTTACTATAATATTGATCTCACGGGGTTCTTGAGTTGTGATGGATGTCTAGTTACTTCATGATGCTAAGGATGGTGTAAAAGGCAACTCCGATTGGTATCACCCTTCAAAGGTCCATTTCTTACACCTTAGTATCATTTTGGTAGAATTACTCTCTCAACTCTTCTATCCATGCATATGTGCAAAGCTTTCAATCCAAACTCTATGCACATATGTAGGGAGAGCTAATGCTACCAAAACTGAGCTTGTGATAATTGTCCAAATTTACTTATGAGCAAAATGATTGGACAAGTATGACAAGTTCAAAACTTTTATTATCAAAATCATCTTTGTGAGGGTTGTCATCAATTACCAAAAAGGGGGAGATTGAAAGTCCCTAGTTTGGTTTTAGCTAATTGATGAAACCTAGGACTAACCTTTGTATCTAAGTGGATGATTTAGATAAAGGTGATCATTGAATATGAGACATGACATTGACTCATGTGACCAAGATGATGAAGACCAAGATGATGCTTGGCTCGATGGACCGGTTGTGAAGGTGAAGGGCAAGTCGAGGCTTCGAAGCGAAGGACCATGCGATGGTGAAGCTTGAGCAAAACTTGGCGCCGACAGACCGATGCAACGGTGAAGAGCAAGTGAAGTCAAGGTTGATGGATCGAGATGGTCATGTGATGATATGAAGTGGATCATATCTTTTGGAAAAACAAAATGGGCTCAAGGCAAAGGTATAACCATAAGGCCATTTTATTTTGCACTCAAGACACCATAGAGGCTGTGAGTGGTTTAGGATCGATAACCGAACTATTAAGAGAGGAAGTCTTATCGGTTATTCGATGCACGGGTGCCACTAGGTGAATTCATGAAGTGCATTGCATGTAGGGCCTAGTGAGCTAACTGGAAAACCTTCGAAAATGATTATGAAAATGCTAACACACATGCACAGGGTGGTGATCACTTGTTGGTGTTGGCACATTTACGAAGGGAATGAAGTTTGAGCGGTAGAGAGGGTTTGGGTCCCTCTCGGGATTCAGGCGTTTTCGAGGAGTTGAAATGCCTATTTTCCACTACACCGGAAGTCGAAAAAGAAACGGAGGCGAACGGAGGTCACAGAGGTGACCGGACACTGCACCGGACGCTGTCACGGTTTGACCGGACGTGTCCGGTCAGTTCAACGCAGCAGTCAGGCGCGCGGGTGTTAGGGTTTCGCACCGGCGCGTCCGGTCACTCGCGGGACCGGCGCGTCCGGTCGGGCACCCAGAAGTGTAGCGCGTGGCGTAAAGCTGATCGGACGCGTGGCGCGTCTGGTCACACGCGATTGGACGCGTTCGGTCATTGAGGGAGCTTACTGGACTCTAACCGAACACTGGCACTATCGCGTCCGGTCGTTGTCTGGAGCGCGTCCGGTCGATGCTTCGCAGGCGCGCGGCGCTGTGCACTCGGCGCGTCCGGTCGGTTGGGCAGCGCGTCCGGTCGTTGCGTTTGACCGTTGGCGCACGGTGACCGTTGGAGGATCGGGCGGCCACGTTTGAATCTAGAGAGAACACGTGGACGGCGCAGGGCGATCGGACGCGGTGCAGCGCATCCGGTCAGTTTCGACCGACGCGTCCGGTCGTCCCGAAAAACGCCTAGTGAAGGGGTACAACGGCTCTATTTATTTGGGATGCTTATAAATACTTGTTGACCGGCCTTTGGGGAGGTTTCTTGTGATTTCTAACACTCTTGTGCATCCTTTGAGCTAGAGCTTCTCCCTCCCACTCATCTCTTTTGCTTGATTGCAAATCAAAAGTGAGATTGAGTGATTCCAAAATGGATTGCATAGCTTGAGGGCATCTAGTGGCACTTGTAGGTGGTTTAGCCGGTGAATTTCTTGTTACTCTTAGAGAGTACCACTCCTAGCCGGCTTGGAGATTGTTAAAGGCGTTGGCAAGAGAAGGAGATTGTTCTTGGCCACCTCCGGTTGATTGTAAGAGGTTCTTGTGCTATCCTCGGCGGAGCGCCAGAAGCAACTCTAGTGGATTGCGCATGTCATTGAGTTACCTCCCTTGAGAGTGGTGTCTTGCGGTGCCTTGCGAGGCGTGCCTTGAGGGGCAAGTGACTTGAGGGTCACACCGAGAAACCATCTAAGTGTTGGTCGACACAACCGGTGACGTAGCTTGTCGGTGCACAAGTGAACACCGAGTGAACAAAAATATTGTGTCTCTTGTCTCCCGGTGATTGGTCTTCATATTGTGTTGTTGTCAATATTGATTGATTGTATATCATCTTGGAGATTGGCAACATCTTCACTCCACCGTCGGTATAAGATTCACAATTCTCTCTCTTGCTTTACATTTACTAGATTATCTTGTGTAGCTCTAGTAGTAGCCTTTACTAGTAGTTGTTAGCTTGCTCACTAGTGTAAGTTTAGTGACTTAACCCTTGTGTGAACTAGAGATCATAATCTACTAGACTTGTGGATAAGAGGCTTGCATCACAACCGTAGGCTAAACAAAACTCGTTTTACGCCGTTTGTTATTCTAACAAGTTTGCTTAGTGGCTTGTGTAGGATTTTTTATAGGCTATTCACTCCCCTCTAGCCATCTAGAACCTTACAGTCATGGGCCTTCGAGGCCATCGGAGGAGGCCACCACAGTTGGAGGAGGAGGGGGCCATGCAGGAGGAGGGGGTGCGCAGCCACGCCGAGGCTCTGAGGAGGAGGCGGCCGCGCCACTACTACATTTAGACCAATCACAAGTGGTTCGTAAAGCCCAGCACAAACGTTTTTCGGTGTCGGTAGTGAGCTGTCGACAGTGATGACATTCTCATCACAGGTGTTTTGCAATCGGCGGTGATACTAGCTTATCACAGTCGGTTCGTATTACCAGCCGGTGGTGATTTAAATTTTCAAAATCCAAAAAATGGCAAAAAAATATCAAAAAAATTTGTTTCAATCCTGGGAAGCCCCCCCACCAGCTTTAGCTTCATAGTACCAGGAAGCTGCTCCAGCTCCAGCTCCACGCGCAGTGATACTAGCATATCACAGTCGGTTCGTATTACCAGCCGGCGGTGATTTGAATTTTTAAAATCCCAAAAATGACTAAAAAATAGCAAAAAAATTTGTTTCAATCCTGGGAAGCCCCCAACAGCTCCGGCTCCACGCTATTTTTCATGATACGTGGTGGTATTAGGATTCGAACATGAGACCTTTGCCCTTAGCTCCTCTAATCACTCTCCTCTAACAACTCACCTCTAAGTCACTTGTGTCTATATAGCGTATCCTAGTATTCACTTTTTAGGATTTAAAATGAATATTTAGGACTCTAAACGGCTTCAGATGAAAAAGTCACAAACTATAAATTTATTGTTCTAATCGAGATCTACAACTTTGATTTTGGTTGTTTTGCCATCCGAGGTTGTTTGACAAATTTGAATTTTAAAACATCAAAACTTCAGCCAGACTTTGGGATCTCAAATGATTTCAGATGAAAAACTCATCAACTACAAAGTTGTTGTTCTCATACTTTGGTTTTGGTTGATTTTTCATCCGAGGTTGTTTGAAAATTTTCGTTTTTTGAAATTTTAAAACTTCAGATACAAATTTGAGACTATAAATGATTTCTAATGAAATAATTATCAACTACAAAGTTGTAGATCTCATCGATTGGTTTTGGTCGTTTTTCTATCTAGGGTCGT
Source organism: Saccharum hybrid cultivar R570 (assembly GCA_038087645.1). Classification (NCBI taxonomy): domain Eukaryota; kingdom Viridiplantae; phylum Streptophyta; class Magnoliopsida; order Poales; family Poaceae; genus Saccharum; species Saccharum hybrid cultivar. The sequence goes on from JAQSUU010000273.1 coordinate 128,591, forward strand.
TAGTACAATTCAAAAAAAATTAAATTTCGGAATTTCAGCGCTTCAAACAGAATTATAGGACCGTAAATGGTTTCAAATGAAAAGTCATCAACTACAAAGTTGTCAATTGCGTCGAGATCTATAACTTTGATATAAAGTTTGTTTTCATCTGACTTTATTTGAAAAAGTTATGAATTTATTTATACTGCAGCATGATTATCACCGTCGTATCATACAACGAGCTGGCGGTGAAAATGTTTTCACCACTGGTTCATATGGCGAGGCGGCAGAGATGAGGAGCACATCATCACCGCCGGCTAGTGGTGCAAACTGGCTGTGATGATGGATTATTACTATCGGTTGGTAAGACTAAGTGGCGGTGATAGTTATCGACCTGGACATTCTTACGAACCGGTGGTTATACTCTCGTCATCAACGGTTCATATTACGAACCATTGGTGATAGCTATCACCATCGTTTTTAATGATATCGGCGGTAATAGAGGTGTTGCTAATAGGTCAATCTGTAGTAGTGTGTGGCCACGCCGGAGGAGGAGGCCGCGCTGCTCGAGAGGGAGGGAGGCACTCGAGAGGGAGGGAGGGTGGGAGGCGCGGCCCCTGTTGCCCGCGCCGCTCGGTCAGTCAGGAGGGAGCGAAGGGGCGCATCGGGAGAAAGTTAGGAGAGGAGAGGACGTCGGGAGGGTCGGAGGGAGGGAGAAAGTGAGGAAAGGGCGGCTGTGTGGAGTCGGCTGTGTGGAGATGAATGACAGAGAAAAAAACCTAAGTCCTTGAATATATATGAGCTCGGTATAATAGATTTTGTTTGGACTTGAGCTGGGCCTAATTTACTAAGGCGATTGAATTAGAATGCTCGCCTCGGTTAATGATTTACCGAGGCGGTTGCATTAGGATGCCCGCCTCAATTGGGTTGCTGGACCGGCTGCCCGGCCACGAATAACCAAGGCGAGCAACCGGCCCAACCGCCTCGAAGGCCAATTTGGAAACGTCTCGCAAAAGATTTTGTGTACCAGTGAGCCACGCCACACGGAGCATAATTTCTATTGATCACTTCGGCACCTCCAATTGTGCTCGTGTCTTTTTTTGGCATGTTGTATTATTGATCTCACGGGAAGGGGAGTTGCAAATCTTTCGGTTCACCAAGGTGGAAGCTCCATGCACCCACCTTCATGACCACTCATTATTCTCAAACATTGTAATTATAGGGTTAGGCCCTCTTTTTTGAACAAAAGAAAAATAGAGGAAATTGAAAAGATTTAAATCCTAATGCAAAACTTATTATGAAACCTATGGAACAAAGGATTGGATCCCTACAAATTCTTTGAAATCCCCGTGGAATGGATAGTTTCAGAAATTTTTGGAGGAATTCTACCAATAGGTCGAATCTAATGGAATGTTTCCTCTCTCTCTCAGAATGCCTATATTTTTTACGTACTCCATCGAAATGTTCAATCTTAGCGTTCTAAAGAGGCCCTTAAATTTAACTCAGAAAATTTTTATTTCACAGATAGAATGCGTAGATCCTCCACAGTGAGCAAAAACAGGCTAGAGAATGATTAGTTGATGGGTCGTTGGTTTGCACGCGCGACCACTTTGGGCCCAATACGTTCTCAGTTCTCCTTCTCCGTCCAGTTTATCACCCAGGCCCAGTAAATCATATGCGCCCCAACAACATGTATAGCATCAACATCATGTGTGTAATAATAAAGTGGAACCTGCAGAAACATGCGTGGCAGCCAGAGAGGTCATGCTATCAAAAGGCAGGTGCTAGCGTGCTACATTATCATCAGTTTCCAAGACATCCCCAACAGGGGGCAAAAACACGTACGTAGAGCAGCCTAATATTTGCATCAACACCAGCATGCTACACTTTCCAGGTGTTTTACACACGCGCCCAACCGCCCGTCCGTCACGTATGGCTCCTTGCTCGCCCAACGGAACACGGGGAAAAACCCGAACCGCCGGCACGTCACACGCCCGCGGATCGGTCCACCACCAAGAGCCCGTCGGCCACAAAAAAAAAAAACCAGCCGGAGCCCGTGTTCCGCCACCAAGCCCACACTCCGACGCCCGAGCGATCGGCCAAATCCCCAGTTCCCCACCAGTTCCCGCCGTGCGCGAGGGCGCCCCAAAACCACCCATGTCCGCGCCCGACGTCGGCCGGGCGGCTGGCCGGGCAGACCCACCACTAGCCAGGCTCGTGGCCGGTCTTACAGCTCCTGGCCAACCGTCTCATCGTCGGAGTCGCCGCCCATGAGGGAGCCGTGGTCGGCGAGGAACCTCTCGGCGATGGCGGCATGGACGGCGGCACCGGTGGGGAGCACGTCCTCATCGATCATGAAGTACGGGGAGTGCCCCGTGTGCACGGACCCGAGCGTCTCGTTGCGCACCCCGATGTAGTAGAACCCCGCGGGCACCGCCTGCGAGTAGAAGGAGAAGTCCTCGGCGCCCATCATGGGCGGCACGTCGCGGTACGCGGCGCCGCCCAGCAGCTGCGACGCCACGCGGCGCACGTGGCCGTACATGCGCGCGTCGTTCACCGTCGGCGGGTAGAAGCTCTGGTCCTCGAAGAAGTCCACGGACGCCGCGCACCCGTGCACCCGCGACTGCGCCGTGATCACCTCCTCGATCCGCCGACGCAGCTGGTAGAAGCTCGCGTTTGAGAAGGCCCGGAACGTGCCGCCCAGCACCAGCTCCTCCGCCTGCTGGACCTCGCTGCCTTTCACCAGTGCCACCGAGACCACCTGCGAGTCCAGCGGGTCCGCCTCGCGGGAGACGATGCTCTGCAGGCTGATGATGGTGGACGCGGCGGCCAGGACGGGGTCGGCACGGCGCGGGTCCTTGTCTCCGTCGCCGCCGCGTATGACGGCATTGAAGAAGCCGCAGCCGGCAAGGAGGGCGCCCGTCCTGGACCCGATCACGGACGTCGGGTGCTGGTGCGACACGTGCACGGCGAAGATGGCCTCCACGCCCTCCAGCGCGCCGTCTTCGATCATCCGCTTCGCGCCACACCCTGACTCCTCCGCCGGCTGGAACAGAAGCTTCACTGTGCCCTGAAACGTGCACCGAAACGTCAGTCAGTAAGCTCAGGCCAGGAGCTGACGCACTGCACTTATGTCTTGTTTAGATGCACCCAAAAGTTAGAATTTTTTCACTCTCTCTCCATCACATCAATCTTCGGACCCATGCACGAAGTAGTAAATATAGGTAAAAAAAATAACTAATTACACAGTTTAGTTGAAAATCACGAGATGAACCTTTTGAGCCTAGTTGGTCCACGATTGAACAATATTTGTCAAATAAGACGAAAATGGTACTATTCATCGGGTTGAAAATATTTGCAATCTAAACGTGGCCTTAGGAGTATTTTCTGCACCATCTTCAGTACTGAAACGTAAAAATTGGATCAGACCAATTACCGTGACAATGTTTTTTAAATTTGTACATTTTTTAAAAAAAACTACACCACACAAAAATATCAGCATCTGGAGGTTTGTGAAAACTGAAGAGACAGCTCTAGAGGTGCAGAAACAGTCGACTCTGCCTTCCCCAGGTACCAGCCAGTCAAAATATCAGCATCTGAACAGCCGTTTTGCCCGTGTTTAGATCCGGACTCGGGGCACTGTAGCACCTTTTGTTTTTTAGTGCAAAAATTGTCTAAACATTGATTAATTAGACTCAAAATGTTCGTCTCGCAAAGTAGAACAAAACTGTGCAATTAGTTTTTTATTTCATCTACATTTAGTACTCCATGTATTTGCCGACATTTTGATGTGATGGGGAATTTTCTTTTTGCATAGTAAAATTTGGGGATGGAGTTGGGAACTAAACAAGGGCTTTGTGTGAACCGCTAAGCAAAGAACTCAATCCTCCCGACATGATTATCCGTTTATCCTTGTAGGATAGTATCTAGCTCATGTCAATGCTTGCTAAAGCCTAAAATCGTGGCACAAAGGAGTTTCTCCACCAATTCTTTTCAGAGGTCACAGTAAGAAATGCCGAGGCCACACTCACTGATGAGGAAGCACCAGCATCCGATGCTTCAAAAGCAGTGAACCAAGGAGTGTCGCACCAATTCCCAACGGCACAACTGCAACAATTGAATGAAACAAACGCTGTGCAGAGGGACAACTTTTTCCTTGATGCAGCACTAAAAGGTGCAAGTTACTAGAACACGGAGTGGTGGCTGCAGCCGCGAGCAGAGCACACGCATCAGTGACAGTGTGCACTGATCATTGCGGGTATTCCGGAGCACGTGGGGATAAAGAATTGAGATCTCAAAAGAATTTGAACTAGTGCTTACTGGTACGACTCATGACGCTGAGATTTGCATGATGCCACTGCCACGACAATGGGCTATGGATCATCACCCCCGGTATCAGAGTGTGGTTGCACATCATTTCGGCACTTTAGGCGCTCGTCTTAAACTATCATTTTGCCCACGGCTTTTGCCAAAAAGCGAAATCTAGCGACCTAAATTCAGATCATGTTTTCAATTAAAAAGAGAAAGAATGCTGAGATGAGATGGGCGGGTGCAGTGCAGAGCACGTAAGGTCCCTTGCACGCAAGAGTAGAGTGGCGTCCACAGGGACGAAAGCTACGACTACGAACGGCGTCTCTGGACGTCTGAAACGCAGGAGATCTATATGCATGCACTGCAGTAGGTGCTAATGGAAGGATATTATTCTCCGTATGTCTTGGAAAGATGCAATTTAATTTGGTGCTGTGCTAAGCCAAACTATTTTAATTTTTTAGGTGAGAAAAACCATTTTAAATTTGACAAAGTTTATATAAAAAGGCACTGATGTCAATTATATTAAACAAGTACAATTAGAGGGTCTGAAACTGAAAAGAGGGGGTGGCGCCGTAGGGCGTCGTACCTGGAGTTGGTGCTCGCGAGACTTGAGGATGCTGGCGGCGCCGAGGAGCATGGCGACATGCGCGTCGTGCCCGCACGCGTGCATCTTCCCGGGGACCCGGCTCTTGTGCTCCCACTCCACGGCCTCCTGCAACCACGGACACGTCGTCAGGGTAGGCAAGTGCTGTGCCGAGCCTGGAACGGGCAGCTGCCCGCTCCCACTTTCCAGTCATCAGTATTGCTGTGCCTCGTCGTCGTCCTCGAGCTTTTGAGCGTAAAAAACTGCCCGTTCTGGGCAGTCAGGCGGATTGACTCGCCGCGGGCGAAATCGGCGTGCTTGCCCCCGGGTTTACCAACGACTGATGCCATTTCGGGCAAGAAACCAGAAAGGCCGTGTCTGTGATGGCCGTGCCGTGGCCGTGAATGACCTCCCAAGATTCGGTGAGCCTGAGCGCCAAGACTGACGAGCTCAGCAGGCGGCCCTCCCTGTCGTCACGTCGTGTGTGTCTCCAATGCATTGCATCGTGGCATCGTTTGCATGACGCGAGAGTGTTTTATCGCGAGGGCCACTGGAGCAGTCACCAAGTGGGCTGGCTGATGGACCAGGACCACTGTACATAGGGCTAGGATAAAGGATGATCATGATCACATTTTTCACGACAAGGGAAGCATGAGACATCCGTGTGCTGTCCTCCAGGTGGCCTACGCGGCGTAACCACCCGACCCAAAGCAAAGGACGGACCAACCGTTTTGCTTTGCACGGAGGAACAGCCCTACGGAGTACTGTACTCCTACGCGCTTCTGCAAATCCACCCTACGCACCCTATGTATGGCAGCCTATGAGCCTAGTAGTATGCAGAGTGAAGGCCATTTTTTTTAATATAAACCAAATAATATTATTTCATAAATAAGGGAGAAAAAAAAGAGAAAGTAGTAACCATGGTTAACTAAAGTACAGAATTGTCATGCATTGGCACTGTGCAGGCTTATTTGAATATTTAATTAACTATAGTGCACCATCTCATCCACTAACCAAGTGGCTGGACTGGACGCACTCTTCTGTACTCTCCGGTTAATCCTCGGCTCAGAGGGCGGCGTGTTGGCAACGCATGAGCTGAACCGTGCGGAGATTTCGTGGGGATCATTTCAATCGTCAGATAAGAATTTCCCGCGCTGGGATTATACTATGCACTAGTAGTAGCACGCCTCAAGTTTTGAAATCGAAGGAAGGAAAATCGAAAAGATGAGTTCCTATGGGCGAAGGAAGAAGGCGGCAGCATGGTGGCCGCATGAAGCGAGGAGCCCGAACAACACGCCCATGTACACGTAGACGAACCTGGATGGGCAGCGCGTCCATGTCGGCCCGGAGCGCGACGACGGGGGGGCGGCCGGTGCCGAGCGTGGCGACGACGCCCGTGCGCGCGACGGGGTGGCGGAACGCGACGCCCAGCGCGTCCAGCTCGTCGCGGACCAGGCGGCTGGTCTCCACCTCCTCGTACGCCAGCTCGGGCCGCTCGTGGATCCGCCGCCGCACAGCTCGCAGCCACGCCGCCAGCTCGGGCCGACCCGCCACCGCCGCGATCTCCTCCTTCCACGACCCCACGTCGTAGCGATTGTGCTGCCTCCCGGCGCCGCCCCGCGGCGGCCTCGTGCTCGCGTTCGCGGGGCCCTTGCTGCCGCCGCCGCGCATCGTGCTCCCCACGGCGCCCAGGATCGCGTCCTCCTCCAGGAACGCCGCCGTCGTCGCCGGGCAGGCCGCCGGCACGGGGATCGTCGGCAGCGTGAGCAGCAGCAGGAGCGCCGCGCGCAGAGCGTGGCCGCCGCGGTCCATGGCCGTGTGGCGTGGCGTGGCTGAAATTGATGGAGCGAGCGATGGGCACCTGAGGTGCTGAGCAGAGCAGGCTGAGCTTGGGTGCTGGAGTGGGCAGCACAGCGGCAAAATGGAAGGAGGCGGAGGAATGGCGACGGCAGCGGCTGATTTTTCCGCGCGTCGTCTGGGGCGGGCTCTCCCTGTGACAGCTGCTGCCGCTGGCAGTGGTGGCACCTTTCTTTCCGATTCAATTCGGCTCGTGGCGGAATTATTGTAAACCACTCGACCCCTCTGACATTGCATTATTAGCGCGGGATGGGCCCGCGCTGACAGTGACGCATCAGTGGCGATCGCCGCAGGATTAGTACTAGCCTAGGACTAGTTTTATTTTATTTATTCTTCGGGATTAGTGGTGCTAGTTCCGCCTTCCGCGCGCCTGTGACAACGCCACTGTTAGATTGCGTCGCATGTGGCGTAGCGTCAGCTGTTGCGACCACCGTCAGCATTCCAGCAGTAGTACTAATCCAGTGGAACTTGCATGTAGTATACTCTACTGTAGTATACTTTTGCAGGGTACTTGGTGCTCAGCCCCTTTTCTTGTTGGGGTCCTGGTAATATTTTCTAATGACTTGGCATTGCATTAATGTAGTACAGTAGTATAACTGTATAACTCCTACATACACAGCAGCCAGCACTAACGCTAAAGGCAAACGCAAAAGTCTTTTGCGTTCCTCGATCGCTGCAGCGGCGAACGCTATGCAAAACGCAAGCGTTGCGTTCGGGGCCGGGAACCCCATCTGTGGCGTCTGTATGGAGGCGAACGACAAATGCTGCTGCGGGCCTGAGGGAGGAGAGAGAAGGACGGGCCTGCCGCGTCCGCGCGCAGTCCGCCGCCTCCGCTCGCACTCGTGGGGGAGAGAGAGAGGAGGAGGGCCGTCCTGCTGCCATGGAGGTGCTCGTGCCGCCCGCACGCCATGGCCGCCGGAGCTCCGCAAGCCACCGGGGAGCACGGGGTGAGGCCGCCGGGCGCGAGCACGACCATCTCCGCCGCGGCCCATCCATGGCCGCCATCGGAGCCACAGAGAGGGAGGCCGCCCGCCCTCGCACCGTCGCCGCCGCACCGTCTTCCCACCGCCCTCTCCCGCCGCCGTGGAGCACGACGAGAGGAAGGGAGGGGCGCCGCTCGCCCTCGCCTCGCCGGAGATGGCCGCCCGCCTCGCTGGAAGAGCTTGCCATGGAGGCCGCCGGAGGTGGAGGAGGAGGGAGGGGCGCCGGGGATGTGGAGCCCGCCGCCGTCGTTGGGAGGGAGGGTGGTGTCGGGCGAATGGATAAGTGAGGAGAGAGAGGGAAAAGAGAAGGGAAGAGAAAAGAAAAAGGGGGAAATATTAATAAGTGGGTCCCACATTTGATATAGAGTAAAATGTAAAGGATGTATGAGTGCGGGAGAAAATGTTATAGATGAGAGAATCTAGATGACTAGAACGGAATATTCCTTTTAAAGGTTGGATTTAGAGTTTTATGAGTGCGGGTAGTCTGAGCGGCTGTAACCGCTGCGGATGACGAGGCGGGTGACAACAGTGTTTGTTTGTTTGATTGATTGAAATCCAACAGCTCAGCGTGCTCTAATGGCTTTCCAGCACTGAAGTCTGAAGACTCAAGTGCTGAAGTGCATAGCTGCGAGTGGAAGCCACAATATCTCGCGCTGCTGGAAGTGTATTTAAGAGCTAGGCCTCGTTTACTTTCCTTCCAAATTCCAAATTTTTACACTTTCTCCGTCACATCAATCTTTAGATACATGTACGGAGCATTTAATGTAGGTAAAAAAAATAATTAATTACACAGTTTGGTTGTAAATCACGAGACGAATCTTTTAAATCTAATTAGTCAATAATTGGACACTAATCGCTAAATACAAACAAAAGTGCTACAGTAACAAAATTCCAAATTTTTCCCATCTAAACACCCCCCTAGCCTGATTGTTTTTGAACAAATATTTCATTGTTTGTTACTAGCCTGGTCTGCCGCGCTCTTTCTGGCTAAGACCAGCTAAGTTTTTTTTCCTGATATCTACTAGTTTTCTATCAAATTTTATCAACATCTTACATTGGACTCAACTCAAGCTTTTCTAGAAATCTTATGTCAAATAAATATTAATAATTTTATAGATGAATTTAGTATGCACGAGTAATCAAAATTGATTATCTTCACTCACTATTCATTTTGTAACATATAATACATACTCTGCAATCTCTATCTAGTTGTCATAAATTTGACAATTATTCTATGTTTGTTTTCATCTTTTTTGCATTGCACCTATGTGTGTTTAATATATGTACTACATGCTTTGTTAAAATCTTCGCTTAAATTATATTAGTTGTTGCAATGTTGCAGGTCATTTACACTACATGTCTTGGGACTGACGGGACTTGAGGAACTTCCCATTGTTTTTGGTCATTATATTTATGGGAAGCCAACTGAGCTATGCTCGGATCGGCTGGTTAATTAGTTCTCGATTTGATATTGGTACTCATATTTTTTTAATTTATTTTAGAATTTAACGACTTCGTTCTTTTATGGTGACTGTATGTGCTTGTAGGTGAGTCTACATCCGTACCATGTTTTTAAAAACAAAGTGGAAACCAATTACTAATTCCTATTCTATTTCAATTCGGAAGGTGACAACATAAAGAAATCGTAAGGTGTTGTATGTTTTTCACATTAGTTGCACCATATGTAACCAACCACATATCTTTTCTCAATTAATTAAGATCACACTGTCATGTACGCAAGTAAGTAAACTTTATTGCATATGGGCCAATGATTATGACTCTCAACCACTGCGATGCTACTCATAATTCATTGACGCCGTCGGAACTTAACATATGGTATACATACACGTGCAACAAGGCATGATATAAAACAACACGCCTAACACAAGGGAATGCATTTCATGCTTGGCGTAAACTATTCTACTAGTATTTGTCCAAGTTCGGTCGAAACGTCTAATGACAGCAAATGATATGTACGAGGACTAATACTCTCTGTTTTGCCCTTCATTATCCATCCTACCAACAGTTGCACCTTTAGCTCGTGGTGGAAATGAGCAGAGCAGGGCCGCCCGGGGTTGGTCTGGTTCGGGGTCGTGCTGCTCCCGCAATAATTCTAATGGAAATGGCACGGTTCCGGCCTCGTTTCCCGGGACCAGGGCAGCCAACCATGCCATCCATCCCCGGCGCCGCGCCTGGCCTGCGGTCCTGCCCAACCCGTGGATGCAAATGCAACGTGCTGTTAGCTTCGCTCAAAAGTCACGTTAAAAGGTATTGTTTAATAATTTGTCGCGTGAGAAAAACACTCTCCACTGAAAAAAAAAATACGGCTGAGAAGCCCAGCGAACAGGGCACGTCACGATCAGATGTCTCGGTTTTGGGCAAATGCTGTGCTGTGCCTAGGCAAACGCCTCTGCTGCTGCTGGCCTGCTGATATGCTCGCCGTGGCGACAAAGCTGGCACTGGCAGTGGTGGCGTTTCACTGTTTCGGATCAACTTCTGCCGTGGCCGCCGGTGGCCTACCATATGGTAGGGTAGGAGGGCGTGTCTGCTGCCTGCTCAGGTATATAACCATTGGCTAGCTAGACGGAAACTGGATAAGCTAGTACTCTAGCACTTGAGCCGTCGTCGTCTGCATTTGAGAAAGAAGCAGCTGCTGAGATTTCCATCTGGACCTGGATAAGCTACTCTAGCACTTGGATTGGCGCTGCTTGGTCGGTTTCGGGCCGTTTCGTTCCGCCGCCCGGCCGGCATTTCCAGCCTGGAGTGGCTCCACGGTTTGGAGGGTCCGACGTTGGTTGGCACCATTTCCCGTCGAGGATCGGAGGGACGTACGACGAGGGCAGGAAAAAGCCTACCACTACAACTTGTCTGTCTCTAATGCGTTAAAGCATCTCCAGCAATACTACCAAAAACACACTCTCTGCTTCTCTGTTCACGTTAGCTACCAATTTTCATACTAGTCATGTTTTGTGGTTCACTCCAGCAACACTGCCTAAAATAGACCCCCTCTTCCCTATCTCATGGCCCATGGACGAATTAGGCCATCCTCGTTGGTCACATCGCGCAAGGAAGGGGAGCCGCCGGGAAGCTCTGATCGTTGGGCACCGCTACCGCACCGAGTAGGGGAGCTGTCGGCGTCGGGCAGGCCGCGCCGGGGAGGGGAGCTGCCGTGTCGGGCTTGGCCGCTGACGTTGGACTCCTGGCACGCCAGGATGACCAGGCCGGTCGGGTCCGATGGCTAGGGAGGTCACGCCGGGGAGGGGAGGCCGCGCTGGGGAAGCTCCGGGGAAGGCCGTCGCCGGGTCAGGGGCGGGGCCGCGCCAGGAAGCCGCGGTCGAGGCCGCTCGAGTCGATCGTGGGGAGGAAAAAGTGCGATCCAGATTTTACATGGTGAAGTAAGGGGCCAACATGAATAGAGGGCGAAGGGAAAAGTAGAGGACCAAAAAAAAAGGGGTTGTAGCAGGGGTATGCTAAAATTAGTTTTTTTATATCCACTGCTCAAAGTCAGAGTAGGGACCTTTGCTAGAGATGCTCTTGTACATGCATCCAAAAATAAAGCGAGCGCGTTTCAAAGAAATTAGTCTGAATAGTCGAGGGAAAATGCAGTTTCTTTCCGGTTTCCGTGACTTGTGTTCGTGCAGCGGCAGCACGTAACTACTCGTACACTGGACAGCAGCTTGGAGAAGCGCAGGGCTCCGGAGGCCGGAGCGACGTGCCGGGCCGAGCGCCACCGCGCGCACGAGGTGAACGTGCACGGGGCGCGCGGAGACGTGTCCTGCCGGGGTCAGTGGACTGTCTTCAACACGTCCGACTGACGCGACCGCCGACCGGCAGCGTCACACGACACGCAATCGGGTTGCCGTTTCAGCCAGTGTGAAGCCTGGGGCCTGTTTAGATGCCAAATTTTCGTCCAATTTTCACTATGCAAAAAGAAGATTTCCCATCACATCAAAATGCTGGTACATGCATGAAGTACTAAATGTAGATGAAATCAAAAACTAATTGTGCAGTTTTGTTGTACTTTGCGAGACGAATCTTTTGAGCCTAATTAGTCAATGTTTGGATAAAAATTCACAAATACAAACGAAATGCTACAGTGAAGAAGATTTCACTGTGCAGATTTTGGCACACCCAAATTGGCCCAACTAAACACGGCCCTGGCACCTGGCACGAGCGTAGTACAAGTCTGGAGTTACTCCGATCGTGGCCGTGTTCACTTCACCGTCCCAACCCAAAATATTTCCTCTTCCATCCATCACATCAAATCTTTCGACGTATGCATGGAGCATTAAATGTAGGTAAAAAAGATAACTAATTACATAGTTTGTCTGTAAATGTCGGGATGAATCTTTTGAGCCTAGTTAGTTCATGATTGAATAAATTTTACCAAATAACAACGAAAGATGCTACAGTAACTTTTCACATACTTTTCGCGAAGTGAACACACCCCGTACTCGTAAGTTTGGTTCGCCAGCCATGTCATCCTATCCTCTTCCTCCTCCTTCCTTGCATTGGTCACACCGTACGTCTCGTCGGTAGCCGTGGTTCGTTCCCGGCGCCATCAGAAGCACGGCATGCAGCACGCCGCCGCCGTCCGGTGAGCCCTCTCAGATCGACGCGGCACGCACGCTTGTACGCCACAGCGCCTCTTGTCCGACCCTGTCTGGTCAAACACTCACCGTCGCCGCCATGTCAGCGTCTCCCTGCTGGCCACCGTTCAGCTGGCACGCACGCAGGACACCGAATTCGCGGCGACTTTGAAGTAGGAACGGTCCAGCCAGCGGCGCGCCGCTGCGTATGTAACCGAGATGCGCCACGTGCCAACCAGCAAGAGGAGCGACGGTTGGTGCGTCACAGGAAGGCGACGAGGGACGAGGGGATCGGGAAGGACGGCGCCGGCGGTAAAATGCAGTTTCTTTCCGGTTTCCGTGACTTGTGTTCGTGCAGCGGCAGCACGTAACTACTCGTACACTGGACAGCAGCTTGGAGAAGCGCAGGGCTCCGGAGGCCGGAGCGACGTGCCGGGCCGAGCGCCACCGCGCGCACGAGGTGAACGTGCACGGGGCGCGCGGAGACGTGTCCTGCCGGGGTCACCGGACTGTCTTCGACACGTCCGACTGACGCGACCGCCGACCGGCAGCGTCACACGACACGCAATCCGGTTGCCGTTTCAGCCAGTGTGAAGTCCGTGGCACCTGGCACGAGAGTAGTACTCGCTCCGTCCAACAAAAACATGTAATCATGCTTTACGTGTCAGATAAAGTTATTCATATTTGATTGTGTTTATAAAAAATAATATTTATATTTATGACTCTAAATTAATTTATAATAAAAATATAATTTAATAATATTTATTTGATGTTATAATTATTTTTAGTTTTTTATCTATAATTATTCAAACATGATATACTAAAACATAAACCTAGAGCGAGTAAAGTCTGGAGTTACTCCGATCGTACTCGTAAGTTTGGTTCGCCGGCCATGTCATCCTTATCCTCTTCCTCCTCCTCCCTTGCATTGGTCACACCGTACGTCTCGTCGGCAGCCGTGGTTCGTTCCCGGCGCCATCAGAAGCACGGCTTGAAGCACGCCGCCGCCGTCCGGTGAGCCCTCTCCGATCGACGCGGCACGCACGCAGCACGCTTGTACGCCACAGCGCCTCTTGTCCGACCCTGTCCGGTTGCTGGCCACCGTTCAGCTGGCACGCACGCAGGACACCGAATTCGCGGCGACTTTGAAGTAGGAACGGTCCAGCCAGCGGCGCGCCGCTGCGTATGTAACCGAGATGCGCCACGTGCCAAGGCATCTCTCCAGCAAGAGGAGCGACGGTTGGTGCGTCACAGGAAGGCGACGAGGGACGAGGGGATCGGGAAGGACGGCGCCGGCGGCGGCGCTAAATCCGTTCGGCCGGACCGGTTCCAGAAGTCACCTCTCGATCCATCACCCCACAAGGCCACACGCCCACATGGAACACATTCACCACGCGACGAAATGGAAGGGAATGGCTGCGTTTAGTTGTGGAAAAAAAAGGTGTAAAAAAATATTGTAGCACGTTTTGGTTTTATTTGGCAAATAGTGTCCAACCGTTGACTAATTAGGTTCAAAACGTTCGTCTCGCAAAGTACAACCAAGCTGTACAATTAGTTTTTTTATTTCATCTACATTTAGTACTCCATGTATGTATCGTAAGTTTGATGTGACGGAAAATCTTTTGTTTGCACAGTACTTTTTTTTAGAAGTAAACACAGCCAATGAAGGAGATGAGAAGCTGAAATAAAGGCGTCCCCAACCGCCGCTTAGATTAGCTGCGTGCGCAATCGTGGCGACGGCCGACGGGTTGGTGGCCACTATTCTTATTAATTGGTTGGCACTGGGTCTTACGGCAGCCGTCGTCGTCGTCGCCGCCGTGGACAGCCGTGCGCGTACTTGTCCGATACGTGTCTCTCTTCGTCGTCGTCACGTCGAAAGCGCATCTCCTGTGGAAGGACGACAGAGATCCGGCCGGTGCTGCGTGACCATGAGTTGACTGGGTGGATAGACCGCGGCCAGGCGGCATGCGGGGACCCTCGCGGCTGTGAGCTTGTGGCTCCCTGATCCTGACACGCTGACCACACCACACGTCCACACCTCACCACACACCAGCAGCCAGCCGGTAAATAAATGGTACTCCGTAGCAATCTTGCTGTTAACAGTGCACGAGAGCAGGGAATTACACTGCATTATTACAGAGTGGCCAGCCAGAATCCATACATACACAGTACGTATAATCCCCGTGGCGAGATTGGCGGCATCTTTTCCTCCTCCCAATCCCAAGTCCCAAGTGCCCACCCAGTCCGCACGCATTTCTCGTGCGTCTGGGCCCATTCAGGCAACACCAGCGTCGCCTTTGTGCGTCTGCTGGGGGCGCTGCTGGTTGGCGCACTATCGCTTCAACTCCCGGCGGCCGTGACCGCGACGCGACAGCAATTGGTGCAGTGGTTGTGCGGGATCGTGCTGGCCTGCACGCCCGGTCTGCCCCGTCCGGGGAACTCGCGGGTAGTATGCCGCGCGCGCATGCACGGGGACGGGGAACATGTGGCCACGCGCAGACGTGACCGGCCGACCCGACCTCCAGTTCAGCGGCGTAGCTAGCCTATGATCGAGTCCGGCCAGCACGTGCGGAAGCGGAAGGCATCGATCTCGGCGGGGGAAAAGACGACGGCCGGAGAGTCAAGGTCGCTGTATGTATGCCCTCCGTCCGGTACTCCGGTTCACATTGGTCGCGCGGACAAATCGAAAAGCGCACACAAAAGAGCACGTTTGGTTGCAGCACTGGGTTGACTCTGTTTGAGATGCGGCGAGCCCTCGAAATCAGTCTAGGACCAGGCACCGGGTTCCTCCCCGCCAGGCGACTGGAATAGTGGCTGTTGCTCTCAAGCAACTGGCGTACAGCTTGGGACCTTGCATGACAGGGCATGGAGCAAACACGTATCAATCGTCATCCGTCCGGATGTCTCGTTCTACTTCAAGATGGCAACGGGGAATTCCCCGTCGGGTTTCAAGCCCCCATCCCCGTCCCCGCGGATGAGAAATTTCCCCGTCCCCGCCCCCGTGAAGGACATCGGGGATTGTTTCTTCCCCATCCCCGTCCCCGCGCGGGGAATTAATCCCCGCGGGGCTCCCCGTCCTCGTATGGCTGAGTATACCAGCATCATGTGAACAACCAACAAGAAATCATCCTTATTACAAAAATCAACCAACAAATCAATCCGAACTGGCGCACAAGTACAAGACTAATAAACAATAGGAATACTAATCTAGGCGTCGAGCACACTTTGAGCTCAAGGGAACAGGGGAGAAAGAGAAAAACAATTGCCGTGGAGAAGGCATCTCAGATTCCCAGCACTAGATCTGACATGCAGGACTTCGGAGCTCGTGTGCCTCATTACAGCAGCAGCGGCGTTGCCCCTTTGTGGCGATTAGCGAGCACCAACTTGCCGGAGATGCTGGGCCCGCAGCCAATACAGCATGGAGACGCGCGGCGAAGCTTGCGAGGAGCGGCGGCGGAGTCACGCACGCTGGCAAGCACCGGCGAAGTGCCGCACGCTGGCCACCACCAAACTCGCCGCCAAACTCACCTCTACTAGTAGTGGCGGCTGTGACCTGTGCTGCTGCGTGAGAGGAGAGGGATGAGGGAGAGAATGAAAGATTAGGGTTTGGTTTGGCAATTTATACTGGCTATACACTGGGCCTTTGTTGGGCTTCAACAGACGAAGGCTTAGTTCAGAGTAAGCCACGCTTCGCGGGGCGGGTACGCGGGGAACGGGGACGGAGGGTGGTGAACCATCCCCGTCCCCGCGAAACCCGACGGGGATAAAATTTCTCCCATATAAATCTCCGTGGAGATTAAATCGCTACCATCCCCGTCCCCTAATAGGGAATTCCCCGCGGGGAATCGGGGATCGGGGGCCCGTTGACATCTTTAGTTCTACTCACTTCCGTGCCAGGAGCCCTCGTCCTGCCCGCGCCATGACTGCCACGGGTCTCCATCTGCCACTTCGTCCCCCCTCCTTCCCCTGCTCGAATTTGACGCCTCCACCTCCCCACGCGCAGCCGTAGCCGCTCCATCTGTCTGCACCACGTTGGGGCGCATCCATCCGCCTACAGCAACAATCCAACACATCAGGTGTTGCCATCCGCTGTTGCGGCCGTCTCCACCGCGTCAGTTTTACCACGACACTTGCGTCCTGTTGTGCTAAAAACAGGTGTTGCAAACATATATTCTAGGTGTTTAACATGTTTCACAGGTATGTTGTAAGTGTTTCATATGGATATTTGTAAGGTAGATCTAGATGTTGTACATGTTCCGATGGATATACACGTATGTTGCAAGTGTTTGTTCGAAACATTTGTTCGAGACGTATGTTGCAAGTGTTATACCTGGTGTTGCATTTATGTTGCAATGACTATGTTGCGGGTGCATGTTCTGATGGATATACACGTATGTTGCAATTATTGTATTTGAGTGTTGCAAAAGTAGAACTGGATGTAGGATTGTTGAGCGAGGAAGAGAGAGCTAGCGTGGGAGCCATGGCGGCGTCGGGTGGTAAGCTGGCGGCAGCGCTCCATCGGAGGATGTGCAGGGTCACGTCCATGCACGTACGCGGCCCTAGAGTGGGTCCTCATCGCGTCGCGGTCTACTTCGGGCTTCGTCAAGCGCGAGGACGTTCGGGCACTAGTGTCGCCTTTTTTAAATCCACTTTTTCCTGCTGGTCTCCTGTCAGTGTCTAGAAACGGGGGGTCTAGGCAGAGCAACGAGTGAATTTATATCTGCGCATCTAGGCCCAGATGGTGTGCAAAGCGGACACAAGAGTTTATACTGGTTTGGACAAGAATGACCCTACGTCCAGTGAATTCTACTGCTGCTCGTGTTGTCTTACATCGGAGTGCTCGTAGTAGGGGTTACAAGCTTTCGAGAGAGGGAACAAATCCCAGGTCTCTTTGGAGATGTGTGTGTTGTGTTAGCGAGGTGTGTGTCAGTCGTCCCTAGATGTGGCCCCTGCCTCCCCTTTTATAGTTTCCAAGGGTAGGGCTCGGGTTACATTTATGGTAAAAAGGTGAAATGGGGAAAAGATGAAAAAGAAAAACAAAAAAAGGTGGCCTCAGGTGCGGCCGTCTTTCTCCTTATCCGTCGTGAGTAGCTTCCCCTGTAGCACAGAGATGTAATGGGCGTTAATTTTTTGACCTCTCCATCCACTGGTGCAACATGTTGTGGCCATGCATCGTCCTGTGTGCTTCTGTGCCGTCGAGGATGGGCGGTATGTGCGCTCGAATTTGCGTAGAGATGAGGGTAGGTGGTATAGTTGCCGTTATCCCATCGCTGTAGAGGTATGGACGTCGTGGTGGTAAAATGACCGGGGTCATGTTGGGTCGGAGCGTGGTTCCCACGCTCCTGTTCACTATGCGTGGTCATGTCCGTCCCATTGGTGGAAATGAGTGTCGTGGTTGGGACCCCCGTGGCTTTCTGCCTTGCCAGAGGGCTCCACGCGTCCCTCGAGAGAGGCAGAAGTATGCCAAGAGGGTCGGGCACTGCCGTGCTTACGATGCAGTGGTCGGGCGAGGCGGAAATTATTCCCAGCAGGGCGCAGGGGTCGGCGCTTTGATGATGTCATAGGGCTCGGGCGAGGCGGAAGGCGTCCCTAAGCCTCGGGCGATTTAGTAGCTGACACGCTATTAACGTCCTTGGTTGGGTATGCCTACCATTGATACCCGACAGTAGCCCTCGAGCCTATGAAGGAGTGGAGCACTCCTTCAGAGGCTTAAGGACGAGTGCACATGGGTAGTTGTGGTTTGTTTATTTTGAAGGAAGCTGTCTGGTGGGTGCACGCAAGCGCACCCGCCGGGTGTAGCCCCCGAGGCCTTGGTGGGATGAGTTATCCCTTCATGGGCTTTGAATTGAGTGGACCCGCCTGGGGATGACGAGGCGTCGCGCCGGGTAGCAGTTATTGTGACGCTTCACGTCCTAGTGCTTTGAACTGGAGGCGGAGCTACTGGGGATTCGGGCGGATGCGGACACCGCGGCGAGGTACGTCCATGCCCGCGGTGCGAACCGGGAGGAGCGCCTCCTGGACATCCCCATCTGTGTCTAGGATGCGGTGGAGCTCGGCATCCATCGTGGGGCGGCGGTGGCCCTAACAGTGGCGCGGGTGCGCTCGGGGCACGCGCTCCACCACCTAGTAGGGCTCCTAGAGGGCCAGGAGCTGGCCGATCACGACGGATCTCTAGAGGACTTCAATGAGGCAGCCGATGCCGTCATCGACCTGGTCCCCGCCGAGGGGGTCGTGGAGGAGGCCACCAGGCACCTAGGACCCTGAGCGGCGGCCAACATCAAGGTTGAGCCCTACTGGCTGGCGTTCCTTCCCCAGTTCCAATGACGTCATCACCGAGGCCATCTTGATCCCCACTTAGGATAGGCTTTTCGCATTTTGTTTTCCCATTTCACATTAGAAGTGCTCTTGTAAAAAGACTCGTCATCGTTTAATGAATCGTGTCCTTCGTTGATGTGACTTCTCATGTGGTTTTAGAAATGTTGTGGGGGGTGACCGTCCGTTGGGTCGTTCATAACTCCAGAGCCCTTGCTCGATGTAAGGTCACGACCGTTTGTTGGGTCGGGACGCGAGTGTAGCCCCCGAGCCCTTGCTCGATGCAGGGTTCTGATCGGGAGGCCACCCGTCTTTGATTCGATTCCTCACGCGTTCCTTCGTGGAATGAAGAGGGTGAGCCGAACCACGCTACCCTCATTGGACGAACCGTGTCACTCTGTGGGATGTTAGCGGATAGGTCTGAGTGGAGTACCGGTCCTATTTGTTGGGCGCCGGCTAGTGGTCAAGCTGGTGACGCACCCCAAACTCCCGATGGCTAATTCATATAGTTCTCAGGGGCATTCGACCGGTCCTAAGGGCTCACTGTCTTCCTTCAAGGAATACCATGAATCGGATATCCATCAGGACTCAAACATGGGTCAGAATGCCCTCGGTGCCCACGCGCTGGGGTATTGGCCGCTGGTGTGCCCATTCTTCACCATCCCTAACTCAAGTGTCCTGAGGCGGCTGTCGAACCCACGGTGGGCCAGCCTTTGAACCCCTGGACGTAATTGGGCCGGAGGAGCGCTCGTAGTTCCATATTCTTCTCTTACCTGCCGAGGCCTATGATCGGCCTGTGTAGAGGGGAGGTGCCTGAACCCCGCATGGTGATGGGATAACGGCAGGTGCGGCATGCGAGGAAGATGGTGTGAGGTGCCAGGGCGAATTTGCAGGGGGCGTGCGAACGGTTATCGAGATATTTAGGACGTGACAAGACATTTTGGCAGCCGCATTTAATGCGAGTGGTTGGAATCTCGAATCGCTCCGGCTTCTCCCCTTTTACCCGGTGGTTTTTTCCTTTCCCTTGCGCACCCCTGCCTTTTGCCTTCCTCGTGCTCATGTTTCCCATTTGCCTTAGCAAGGAAGCGAGAGAGAGATTGAAGACTCACCCCGCAGCCGCCGCCATTGCCATTGCTGTCAGAGTGCTTTCTCACCCATCTCAATGGATCCGTGGGGTCGGTCCAGCTTCACCAAGAAGATCGCGTTGCGGCTCGTTGAGGATGGGCTCCTCCGTCCGGTGACGAATGCTGCATACCCAGAGTGGATCGTCCCTGGCAATGAAGACGAGTCAAACCCTCCCGCTGGCTATGTCGTCAGCTTCGCGCACTTCCATGAGCGGGGGTTCGGGACGCCTGTGAGTAACTTCTTCCGTGGGCTCCTTCACCATTATGGGATTGAGTTGCCAAACCTCAATCCCAACTCAGTTTTATAGATTGTGGTTTTCATCACCTTGTATGAGGGCTATCTGGGCATTAGGCCCAACTTTGCCCTGTGGAAGTACTACTTCTGCGCTACTGTCTTCCTCAAGACAGTGGGAGGGGTGAGACGGTGCCGATGCGCATCGGTAGCTGTGCGATCGAGCTTCGCTAGAGTCAGGTGGATGGGTACATCGCCATGAAGGGGTTATCGTCTAACAAGGGGTGGCACCAGCGGTGGTTCTACCTCAGGAGCGACGCCGATGCACCCCTGCCTTCGTACACCGGTCGTTTCTTCGGAGAAGCACCGGAGCGCTAGGGCTATGGTCCCATCATCGCCGATAGGAAGAAAATCAATACCCTCCTCCAGGTGGTCAAGCGTTTGGTAGATGCAGACGTGACAGGAGCCGTGGTCATTGTCGCATTCCACGAGAGGAGGGTGCTGCCGCTGATGCGGCGGGCACGCCGTCTGGACGAGATAGTGCCAAACATGCCCCTCGAGGGACCGTGCTCGTGATATGGGAGCTTGATCACGAGGAGATCAAGAAGCGCATCAAGTCGACGCTCGGGAGTGTCCCTTCCGACGCCGTCCTCGACGTCCACCCGCCAATGCATCCCGATGACGAATTCATCAAGATGGTAAGCGCCCCACCCTTCTTCTCCTCCCCTTTCCCTTGGCCTCTTTGCGTTTCTTTTTGCCAGACCCGGGGCTCGGTCGGCTGCAGGGTAATCTCTACTTGGTCCCCGACTTCGACCCACCCGTTCCTGAGGACGTGATCCAGAGGGCGTGGAACCCGGCTCATGCTGAGGGGGTGAAGAAGAAGAAGGAAGAAGGGAAGAAGAAGGAGGCTGAGAAGGCCAGGAGGAAGGTTGGGCACGAGAAGCGCTGGACGCTGCAGCGGCAGGCCAGAGAAGAAGAGGAGTCATCAAGCATTGATGATGATGATGATGATTATGATGATGACGATGAGGAGGAGACCCACTAGTATGACTAGCTAGACTCCATGGCCGAGGAGGAGGAGCAGCCCGAGGGGTCGTCCCCCTCGATCGATGGGCGGTCGCCACAGGCTCAACTGCTACGCCACGAATCGGAGGGCCCCGACCTCGGGGGAGCTGTGGCGACGGGCGGGGGAGAGGCGCCCCCGAGGCCACAGGAGTTGGCCTGTCCTAAGGGGATGGAGGAATCCTGACCCTAGGAGACGGCGAGGTCGCCGCCGCCACTTTCTCAGCCCGACACGGCTGAGACCGTGGTAGGCGGGAAGAGGCCCTGCCTCGTTACAGCGGGGTCGAGCCCATGCGAGCCATCGTGGAAGCGCCCCCGTCCTACGACGTAGAGGTAAGGGGTGCCCTTCTGTGTTGTTTGTTTGCGCCGAGGCTTGGTAATGCTAACGCCTGTCGTTCTTGTAGGAGGGTCCAGTCCGACATTCCCCCGCTTGCGCGATGGAAGGCGCTGAGGCGGCAGGGCCAGGCCTCAGTTGGCAGTGTGCCGGGTTCAGATGTCTCCGCCTTAGGGATGGCCGGTAGCGTTCCTCAGGCGTCCATGGCCGTAGGAGGACGTGAGGTGCTGGACGCCCCTGCGTCACCTCCACCTAACCCCACCCCGTCAACCGGGGCGACACTTTTAGAAGCAGAGATGGAGAAATCTATGCAGATGGGGATGGCGGCGCCGGAGCAGCTGTCGCAGTTCGGGCCGGATCCTGCTCTCGAGGGGCACTCCCTCAGGAGGGTGAGGTGCCTCCGCCACCAACGGCGGAGACGTCAGGATCAATCGCAAGAGCGGGTGCGAGCGCCGGGGCTCAGGAGGCGGCAAAGGAGGCCACACCCGAGGGCCCTTCGGCGTAGTTGGGGTCCGCTGTGGGAGTGTTGACATTTCTTAGCATCACTTGAGTTAATTTGTCATCCCAAACATGATACTAGAAATGTGGTTGTACTTATAATCATGACACTTACATAAAATATAGAATAAATGTTATCCGTAAGGGCACAGATAAAATACACCCGTTGTAGCATTTCACCCAGAAACGTTCCAGGTATCGTTATTTATACTTTACCACTGGGAGCTTAACAGGGTTTAAAATGAAAGAATGATATGGCTAAAAAGAATATCAAATATACATACTCATAATAAATATCAAATAACCACTCTTATCTTTACATGGGTAAGACAATAGATAAATGATAGATATAAAATAAGATAACAATGGGTATTCCAGAATTAGAGAGAGAGACTCATAAATCAACTAGAACTAATCAGGAGATAAGTTAAGAGGTAAGAATCCTAAGTTATTTCATATTTACCAAATTTTTTGTTCACTCTAGTATATACACTATCATTTATAGCATAATCAATCCTTAATCTATGCATATAGAATATTACTAAGGAATATCAAGAACAGAGCAATCCTTTTCTTGTAACCAGGTTTTACTTGGCCTATATTCGGGGAGTGGGCTACATAGGACTCAACAGGAATATCACACCCGCGATCTACCACTTGATATCTCGAAATATAGGGTGCATTCGTAGGTAAATTTAATATAAGCACCACGCCTACATCATATCTACCACCTAATCCAATCCGGAATTGAACTAAGTGCTTTGCGAACATTTGCATAGAATCATTACTAATCATGACTATATCAAATATACAACTAGAATAAAATAAGAACGAAATAAATAGAAACATAATGATATTATTGAAGTAGCACAAAGTCGAATAACGAGATTACAATATAATTACCAAATCACTCGACGGCGATCCGGAATCCTGACCAACGCCCAACTCTTCTTATATCTAGCTAGATCTAAACCCTCAATTTAAAGTAGAGCTCTAATCTCTCTCTGGAAACCCTAATTCTAATCTTGTCTTGACCTTATGATGATGGATGCCTCGGGGGGGGGGGGGGTCTGGGTCTGATTATATAGTCCGGTAGGATGAACCGTAGCCCTCGGATCAAACCGACTTAAATCAAGGGTCAAAATACGACGTAGAGGTCGGTTGGATTGCGTCACGCGAAGGGGAAGACGGTTGGCCTCTGGGCAAGGCCAGCCGGCCTCCTCTGGTGGCCTCTCGGTCTCCGCCTCGGTCCCGTGCCTTCTCGTGCCTTCTACAGTCTTCTGGTGTGTCTTTTCATCGCGATCAAGTTTTGTGGTGTTTCATCAATTTAATCCTTATTTTTGTTCTCTCTGAATAATCCTTGCAGAAAATAGTAATTCACAAAAACTCATGGAAATTATTAAAAATAACCTCCTATGTTTCTATTGGTGATCATTTTCTTGTACAAAGTTAACGGTTTGTGATAGGTGATAACTACCGTCAACAAGTTCCACAAGCTAAGTCTTTGCTAGTCCCTTAGCAAAGTAACTTAAACTTATTGCAATTTAAGAATTATAGGGTTTTATGAATTTTATACAACTCCTCAAAGTACACCTGTGTTCAAACAAAAATTCTTCTTCGGATTGCAATTCATTGATCCATCTTTCAAACTTACTCATATTTCTTTTAACCATGGAGCTTTTGAACTTTTCAGCTAATCTTGAGCAATTGAAAGATAGAATAATCAAGTGAGCAGTACATCTCATGTTCCTCATCAACCTTCATTCTGGAGTTTTTAATAAGTTTTCAAAATAAAACTCAGAGATTTATCTGCATGACACACTCAAGTCTCTCATACATGTGGTATTTTTGGATCTCACTAAGGCAATAAACGTAATGCCTTTGTCCTACACTAAAGCTTATGTGGATTTCATAGGAATGGCATTCTCATGAGAAAACATACTTGCAAACATATATTATAAAGTCAAATGATGGACCAAAGAGAGTTGTGTCATACAATCAAATCAAGACATATAAATGTATGAAATAGAATGTTTATGGTGGCTAAACCTAATTCTACTATGCTCCTTTAAAATTTCTCTCTTTTGAACTTGACAATAATTGCAAGAAAACACGTGCTATCTTTTCTTCTCTTCTTTTTTTCTTTACTTTGGACACTTGTCCATTTTTTCTTTCTTTTTTATAGCCACATGATTCTTTTACATACAAAATATTTGAGAGAGATTATACAAAGGAATTTGAAGCATTTATTTTATGGATGTCCTATGGGTTTAGAATATTTTTGGTATTTTCTCCCAATGTAGGAGAATAACATTTTTGGTGGAAGAAGTATGAAATGGATGAACTATATATATGGTGGAATCTTGATTTTAAAAGTATGACAAACCTCTCATAAAGCATACAACAAAGTTTGACTGAACTCAATGAAATACAAGTAGTAATATTGTGAAAATTTTTCTAATCTAGATATATTCATTTTGGCTCTGGTAGGAATTTAAACTTTGCCATGCAGAATCTCATCATATCAATTTTTAGTTTTTCAAAGATAAATTTTTGGAATTCAAGTTTCATTTAGAATAAGATAAATAGCAGCTCAAACTCTCTTATCTCATATCCATCAATTACCTAGATTTCGGTTCAAGCTTATGCTACCCACGGATTTCAAGTTTCAGAGCAAATTCTCAAGTTAAATAAACTTCAAACAACTCGTAGGAGAATTCAAATATGAAAACTAGGTACTTGAAAGGAATAATAACTTAAGCATTTTTCTTTTCATCTGAGAGAGTCTAACTTCAATTTTTATTTATTCTACTCTAAAAATAAGAAAGCACACTAATTCAAAAATAAACAAATTTAAAGTAAACTTATTTTACACACTCTATTTTTGGATTTTCATTTTTTAACATGCCGAACTTAAAACTTTTAGTGAAAATATATATAATAAAGGAAAAAAAATTATTTGGTTTTCTAATTATGCTTTTTTAAAATTGATACTTTAAACTAAGGAAGATAATAATAATACTAATAGCAGAAAATTTACAAGAGGGAAAGCAGATGTGCCTCACCTTGTACTGCGGGGGTCCTCCCCAAGCTAGATCACTAAGGTGGTGGTGGTGGTGTGTAATCAGTAAATCCCATTTTACCGAATAAATACTCGAAGTTGGTTTGTTGTTATTGCTCGTACTGGCGTAATTCGTTAATCCTCTGGGTTGTCTATTGCTGCGACTCCATTTGTTGGTATAGAGTGCTACGAATCTCTTGCTGACCCATCTCAAGAGATGTGAGACGGTCATCCACCTCCTAAAAGAAGCCGGGCTCATCATAGCCCGTCGGTGGTAGATGATGATGGTACGGCGATGGCTGATAATGATGCTGAGGCGGCTGCTGGTATTGGTCCTAAGGTGCGTGGAAAGGGAATGGTCCATGGTAACTGTCATGGAAGCCCCGTGTAGAGAAATACATGCATCCTATCTGGATGCCACTTGAAGTTTCTTCATGTTTCTACGAATGATAATTAGCATAGTTACCAGGCCCCTAGTGGTCACTTGGCCTCCATTGGGCACTGGTGATGTCTGTCTCCTCTCCGTACCTTTTGAATATGGGGGATCTCGAGTGGATTTGCCCCCTCTAGTGGTAATAGCTTGAACCTGCTCAGGGTTAGTGGCAAAAGGCAAAGCAGCAACCAATTGTGCTAATTTGGTTTCTACCTTTTTATTGTGATTAAGTTGACCTTTCATAGCAGAAGAAAAGTCATCCAATTTTGCATTTATGTCCTCTAAAATTTTATCATTAGAAACAAGCTTCTTAACAATATTATCATTAATCCTAGTTTGTTCTAAGATTAAATCTCTCAAAGGTGGTTATTTAGAATCAAAATTGAAAGATTTGCTTGAGTACTTACCTTGATAAGTGGATTGTTTCTGTTGATTCCATCCTTGCTTTCGTTGAGTGGAAGAGTTGTTGATGATGTTTGCATTTTTTGGATCATCTGAGAATTTGATCCCCAGATACTCTCCATATCTGTTTTGAGCATTGAATGCATCTTGAATAGCCTGACGATCTTTCTTGTACTTAGATCGTTAATCTAGCCAATCCAATAGTACATCCATCTTCGATGATAATACGCACATTTCTTCTAAAGCTTCTTTAATATGGTGAGAATGTTGCATATTGTCTTGTTTCCAGCTCTGATTCTCAGTTATCTTATCCATGAGAGTTTCAGTTCTTGAAAGAGTGAGTGACATGAATAATCCTCCAGCAATTGCATCTAATTGCTCATGATTTCTCTGAGTTAATCCATGATAGAATCCTTGCATGAGCAACCAATCCTCGATTCCATGGTGTGGGCATCCTGATATGTATTCCTGAAAACGTTCCCATGTCTCTAGAATGATTTCTCCTTTTTGCTGCTGGAAGTTACAGATCTTTCTTCTTAAGGCATTGATTTTGCCTATAGGGAAAAATCTTAGTAGAAAGGCCTTCGAGCAGTCGTCCCAAGTGTCCATGTTGTTTTTGTTGGCATAGAACCACTGCTTCGCTGTTCCCTCTAATGAGAACGGAAATAGACGAAGGAGTATGATATCTTGGTCAACGTTCTTGATGATGACGGTGCTTCCAATCTCTAGGAAATCCTGTAGATGAGCATTAACATCTTCTTGTACCTTTCCACTGAATGTAGTGGCTTGAACCATGTTGATAAGGCTTGGCTTGAGCTCAAACTTGAGGTTGTTCGTCTGAAGTTTTGGTCTAGTATGAATGTTCCCAATACTTGGAGCAGAGAACTCAAGTGAAATCTTTTCAGCCATAGCTTCACTACTGGTATCGATCCTCCTTGGTTGAGTTGATTTGTGATTGAAAATTGATGAGTCACAACCAAACCTGTATTACCCTGTATAAGATATCAACAAAAACAAAATGGGGGTAAGCCTGCTAAGACAGAGGTACTGGTTATGATTTTTATCTATAAGTATCTATTTGATTAATCTTTCTGATAGCTATTAAAAATTTCCTGAAGCTCCCCGGCAACGGCGCCAAAAATGCTTGTTGATATTTCTTAGCATCACTTGAGTTAAGTTGTCATCCCTAATATGATACTAGAAATGTGGTTGTACTTATAATCATGACACTTACATAAAATATAGAATAAAGGTTATCCGCAAGCGCATAGATAAAATACACCAATTGTAGCATTTCACCCAAGAACGTTCCATGTATCGTTATTTATACTTTACCACTAGGAGCTTAACAGGGTTTAAAATCAAAGAAAAATATGGCTAGAAATAATATCAAATATACATACTCATGATAAAGATCGAATAACCACTCTTATCTTTACAGCGGTACGACAATAGATAAATGATAGATGTAAAATAAGATAGCAATGGGTATTCCATATTGAAAGAGAGACTCATAAATCAAGTAGAGCCAATCAGGAGATAAGTTAAGAGGTAAGAATTCTAAGTTATTTCATATTTACCAAGTATTTTTCACTCTAGTATATACACTATCATTTATAGCATAATCAATCATTCATCTATGCATAAGAAACATTACTAACGAATATCAAGAATAGAGCAATCCTTTTCTTATACCAGGTTCTACTTGGCCTATATTCGGGGAGTGGGCTACACAGGACTCAACAGGAATATCATATCCATGATCTACCACTTGATGTCCCGAAATATAGGATGCATTCGCAGGTAAATTTAATATAAGCACCACGCCTACATCATATCTACCACCTAATCTAATCCGGAATTAAACTAAGTGCTTTGTGAACATATGCATAAAATCATTACTAATCATGACTATATCAAATATACAACTAGAATAAACTAATAACAAAATAAATAGAAATATAATGATATTATTGAAGTAGCACAAAGTTGAATAACGAGATTACAATATAATTACCAAATCTCCTGACGGCGATCCGGAATCCTGAGCAACGCCCAACTCTTCTTATATCTAGCTAGATCTAAACCCTAAACTTGAAGTAGAGCTCTAATCTCTCTCTAGAAATCCTAGCTCTAATCTCTCTCTAGAAACCCTAATTCTAATCTTGTCTTGACCTTATGCTAATGGATGCCTCAAGGGGGTCTAGGTCTGATTATATAGTCCGGTAGGATGAACCACAACCCTTGGATCAAACCGACTTGAATCAAGGGTCAAAATACGACGTAGAGGTCGGTTGTATTGCGTCACGCGAAGGGGAAGGTGGTTGGCCTCAGGGCCAGGACGGCTGGCCTAGGGGGGCCCGGGCGGCCTCCTCTAGTGGCCTCTCGGTCTGTGCTTCGGTCCCGTGCCTTCTCGTGCCTTCTAGAGTCTTCTGGTGTGTCCTTTCATCGTGATCAAGTTTCATGGTGTTTCATTAATTTAATCCTTATTTTTGTTCTCCCTGAATAATCCCGACAGATAGTAATTCACCAAAACTCATGGAAATTATCAGTAATAACCTCCTATGTTTCGATTGGTGATCATTTTCTTATACAAAGTTGATGGTTTGTGATAGGTGATAACTACCGTCAATAGGGACCGTCTTTTTTGTTTTTTGGCCCTTTTTTTGAAAGATTCTCTCAAATAGGCCCCTGACGGAAAGATTTCAAAAAATGGACCCTCAGCTTGGCGCCATAGACCATGGCGCCAAGCTACAACGTCATGGCGCCATGTATCCTGGCGCCAAGAGGCATCCGACGTGGCTACACGGGGATCTACGTGGCGCGTAGGCTTGGCGCCATGCATCTTGGCGCCAAGGCTTGGCGCCACGGATCTTGGCGCCAAGCCTACGCGCCACGGATCTTGGCGCCAAGCCCCTTAATAACTGTCGGCCCTTCCTTTTCTTCTTCCTTCTCTTTCCTTTCTTCCTCATTTCTTCTTCCTCTTCCTCGCGCCCGACCCCGCCGCCACTCGCCGTCGCCGCCGCCGCTCCTCGCTCCGCCCGCCGCCGCCCGTACCACGCCGGCCGCCGCGCCCTCCGCCGGCTCCCGCCGCCGCCGGAGCCGCCCGTGCCGCGCGCGGCCACCGCCGCCCCCCGCCGGCCGTAGCGCCCGCGCCGCCGCCGGCCGGCGCCGCCACCGCCGGCCGCCGCCACTAGGCCCGGCGCGGCCGCCGCCGGCCGCCGCCGCCCCCTCCGCCGGCGCCGCATCACCCGCCGCCGGCCTCCGCCGCCGGCCGCCGCCGGCCACAAGTAAGTTTTTTTTTAAATTAAGTTAGGATTATTGAAATTTAATATATTTTTGAAGTTATTATTTATTATTTAATTTAGTATGAAATTTAGTTAGGATTAGTGAAATTTAGTTTAAATATATATGTTAATATTGTTTAGATTGATTATATAATTTAGTTAGTTATTTAGTTAGCTAAGTAGTTAGATAATTATTTAGTTAGCTAATTATATATTCATTAGTTAGTTATTTAGTTAGCTAATTATTTTTTTAGTGTTAGTTAGTTTTTTTTTAGTTATTATTTTATTTCGATTTAGTTATTTAGTAAGTAAGTAGTAGTATACTAAATTCGTCATTTTTAGTTATAGTATGTAATTTTTAGTAGTTAGTAGTAGTTAATAGCTTTTTTTAGTTAATTAATTAGTTAGTTAGTAGTGAATAATTAGTAGTTAGTAGTTAATTCATATTTATTAGAGACCTATTACTTATTATGTTTTAAATATACTGGAGTAAAATAATTATACTTAGTACGCTTAGTTATGTTTTCGAACTAGATGGACAACCTAGTGAGCATTTATTATGGAGGAACTGTAGAACGAGATCGCTATGGATATGTTGAGCTTGTGGACATGCAAAGTGTGCCTGTGCTATTCAATGAGAGGCCATCATTCAGTGAGTTGACTGCAAGAGCTCGTGAGGAGGTACATTGCCGGACGGATGATGGCATCATAGTTGATGGTGTACTTCACTTTGGTTACCCTCCCAACATGCTAAGGAAGATGATCCCAATAGGTTGTGCAGATCAGTGGGACAACTATGTGAGATCGGCTATGAAAAGCCAGTTCCAAAGTTTGGATGTGGTTGTGCAGCGGGTGCTCGTTGATCCAATCCCTCTTGGGTTGTCCCCGCCAATGGGTGAGCACGCATGTTTTGAACCTCCCGTCTTGGAACGTGATGTGGATGCGGAGGTCCCGCCTATGGTTCCCGATGCACAATCTGCCCCTTACGATGTGGCACATCCTCCTCAGGAGATCCCGTTGACACAGAATCATCCTAGTAAGTGTCAATTAGGTGTCCTATTTTTCTTTGAAACTTAAGTCTTTTCTTTTCATCCACTCTTCTTATCATCTCTTCTTCGTTGTTGCAATATTGCAGGAGATGTTCCCGATAATGAGGGCGCTCCTGCGGATGATGCTCAAGTCCAGATTGGAGATGGAATCCGCGCCTCCAATAGTGTTGAAATTATGAATGATTCAGAGCCATATGAGATCGCAAGGGCTGTTGATTCTGACGATGATCGTCCCGTTGGAGAGCTCACAGAGAGTGACGTTGAGATGCTTAGGCGTATTTTTCCCGGCCGTCGTGATCCTCTGATTCATGAGTTCAGTGATCTTACTCATTCAGATCAGGCGTTTGCAGAAGGACGTGATGATGAGCTGCAGGAAGCTCCAGAGGCTGGTCCTAGTATGGAGATAGAGAAGGGTAGGGTTTTCAATGACCTCCCTGCATTGAAGAGGTGGTTGCAAGCGTTTGCAGTGCTACGCAAGAGACCGTTTAAGGTCCTGCATTCCTATGTGGAGCGGCGTTACACGGTTGTGTGTGACAAGGAACGGTGTCCATGGAGAGTTTGTGCAAGGAAGCAAAAGGTTTCAGGAAAGTGGAAGATCACAAGAGTTGTTGGGCCGCATACCTGTTCCTCACATGACCTGAACACAAAGCATCGGCAGTTGACATCAACCCTCATTGCCAAGCGGTTGATGAAAGTATTACAGGGAGAGCCGAATATGAAGGTCAGGACAATTATCAAAATAGTTACTGAGGTATATGGAGGATATGACATAAGTTATGGCAAAGCCTGGAGGGCTAAGCAGCGTGCGTGGAAGATGATATATGGGGACTGGGAGGATGGCTACGAGCAGCTTCCAGTACTTCTCAATGCAATCCAAGCAGTGAATCCGGGCATGCATTACGAGTACATCCCTAGGCCAGACGCATGGAAAGATGGGAGGCAGATATTCTTTCGTGCTTTCTGGTGCTTCCCTCAGTGTGTCGAGGCCTTTAGGCACTGCCGTCCAGTCTTCTCCATTGATGGTACATTCTTGATTGGCAAGTACCGTGGCACACTACTCATAGCCATATCATGTGACGCAAACAACAAACTTGTTCCTTTGGCATTTGGTTTGGTTGAGAGGGAGAATAATGATAGCTGGGTATGGTTCTTGAGGCTAGTCCGGATACATGTGGTTGGGCCTGGCAGGGAGGTGGGCGTCATATCGGATAGGCACCAGGGCATACTTCATGCTGTGCGAGAGGAGATAGAGGGGTACGCGCCTTTGCACCATCGTTGGTGTACTCGGCACCTTGCTGAGAATCTACTCCGAAAGGATGGTGTCAAGGATAATTTTGATCTTTTCCAGGAGGCTGCTAGACAGCTTGAGGATAAGTATTTTCGGAGGAAGTTAGAGGAAGTTAGAACCGCATCTAATGCAGAAGGTAGACAGTGGCTGACAGGTTTGATGAGAGATGTGGAGAAATGGACAAGAGCTCATGACGCAGGTGGTTGGAGGTACGAGTTTCAGTGCAGCAACATGGCAGAGTCATTTAACAAGCTGTTGCTGGGGATTCGTGGTATGCCCGTGAACGCTATCGTTCAATTCACATTCTATAAGCTTGTTGCATGGTTCAACGATCGGCACGCCCATGCATTGCAGTTGCAGAGTGAAGGTAAGATTTGGGCTCCAACACCTCAGGCACATTTAGAGAAGGCGAAGGAAAGGGCTGGGACACATGAGGTCACATGTTTTGACCATGCGACTGGAAGGTATGAGGTGAAGCATATCAGTGGTACTACATCTGATGGCGAGGTCCGAGATGCGAGGATTCATGTTGTAGTCCTCCAAGATTTCTCATGCACTTGTGGGAAACCAAGGCAGTATCACTTTGTATGCTCTCACCTTATAGCAGCTGGTAGGCATCGCAACTATGATATTGAGGCTAGGATACCTCATCAGTTCAGTGTCCACACGCTGGTTGAGACATGGAGGCCCCGCTTTGTGCCTTTCCGAGACCCTGGAGAGTGGCCTCCATACGACGGTCCAAGGTACGTCGCAGATCCAGCCTACCGTTGGGACAAGAGGGGCTCTAGAAAGAGGACGAGGCACAGGATGGTTATGGATCAGATACCTGGTAGAACGCGACGTGGTAGAGTGACGCCATTTCTTAATGACCCAGAGCAGTACGAGTGTGGCAAGTGCGGTAGACTTGGGCACAACTCCCGCACCTGCCATTGGCAAATTAGTGAGGTGCGACTTGTAGGTGTTTTTATTATTTAATACTTATCATATTGATTATTCGATTCTTACTTTACGTTTAATTGCTATTTATTTAATAAGTTACTGACACTAATTTCTTTAGGATGGCGCAATTCCACCTTCTGGATCCGGTGTACGACGAGACCCACCGAGGACGTCTCGTAGCGTCGGGGCAGGTAAGATTTGACAGTCTCATATCACATACTTCGAATTATAAGTGCATATATGTGTGCCTAGTAACATTTGTATTTTGTGTAAATGCAGAACCTTCCCCTCCTTCGTTCTAGAGTACATGGAGGGTTCTTGGAGATGCAGTACGACGACAGGTACACCCCGTACCTATCGAGAGCCGGCCTCGACGTCGTATCTTTTCAGGTTCGCCGTGGCCTACCTTTGTTCAACTCGGCGGGCTTGACTGCGTTGGTGGACAGGTATTTTTTTTATCAAATAGGTTGTATTAATAATCAATTGTCGACGCGGCAATGTTTCTAATAAACATTTTTTTTGCTAAAATTATAGGTGGCGACCTGAGACTCACACCTTTCACCTGGCGTTTGGAGAGATGACAGTCACGCTACAGGACTGTCAGAAGATGCTCGGTCTGAGGATTCGTGGGAGGGCGGTGACTGGGCTGTGTAGGTCAGAGGGATGGAGAGCTAGGGTGGAGGCCTTCCTTGGGCGTGAGGTGGGTGACCAAGGAGACCGCACTTCTGGTGTCCATCTCTCCTGGCTTAGGGCGGAGTTCGGACAGTGTCCTCCTGACGCAGATGATCAGACGGTTCAGTACTACTGTAGGGCGTGGATCCTACACTTGTTTGGCTCTGTTCTCTTCCCCGATGGAACAGGCGACACTGCTTCGTGGATGTGGATCCCTTGCCTCACAGACTGGGACCAGGCCGGTCAGTACAGCTGGGGCTCAGCGGTGTTGGCATTCCTGTACCGTCAGCTCTGCGAGGCGTGCCGGCGTTCTTCAGCGTCAGCCTCACTTGGTGGGTGTGCGTACCTACTCCAGCTGTGGATGTGGTCGCGGCTGCCAGTTGCTCGTCCGGTGATGTTGGCTCCGCGTGACTGGTTCCCAGTGCATAACGCACGTCTACAGCCGACGTGGGCGTACCTATGGGACCAGGTGACAGTCCCTCACGCGAGGATGGAGCGGGCGTATAAAGAGTACACGGACGAGCTAGACAGGCTAATGGCCTCTAGTGTAAGTACAAATTATTATATATGTTGGTTCGAAACTAAATTATATATTATGGTATCTAACTAATTGTTTCGACACGTTGCAGGTGACTTGGGACCCGTACGCGGACGAGGCCGCACTTCCTTTTGTGGTGAGCAACATATGTGACAGCGACAGCGATCTCTACAGGGTGAGGTGCCCTCTTATCTGCTTCTATGCTGTCGAGTACCACCTTCCACATCGAGTTGCACGTCAGTTTGGAGCAAGACAGCGTTCTCCACCATCTCCAATTTCGACAAGTGTTGACTTGCACAAGTATGTGTCCTCTTCTTCGTAATTCGACCTTTTCCAGAACTTGCACTTATCCATACCACATTATATATGTCGAGTAAGATGGATGAAATCTTTGTTGGTATGTTTGTATGTCTATGAAATGCATATATGATAGCTGGGTATGCTGCAACATATAAAGGAAACTCTGCCGAAATTTTTACCTTTACCATACATGTATGCTTCAACACGATGTTCACTAACTTGTATACACGTTGTGCAGGCTCGATCGTAAGAAAAACAGGAAATCTTTGATTGGGCCCATCACCACCGAGACTTCATCGACATGTGGAATTTGTTCGATGGGAACGTGGACACCAACAACGAGGCGCACACAAACATAGACTACAGGCGGTACCAAGCTTGGTACCACCAAGCTACTCGTCCGAGGCTTAGGCTGCAGTGGACACAGGATGACTACGCTGACATCGAGTCATCAGAGGATGAGGACACGGCGTACGACACCTCTACTCGTACCGGTCGCCAGGTCGGAGCAGGACCCATCTTGGACAGAGTGGTATGTCATGTGCTCTACTTTTATATATCGATTAGCGTAACAATGAATTACAACCTAAAACTTTGTTGTAGGGTAACTCACTCAAGATGTCTGTCCAAGAAATCGAACGGTTTCGTCCGAGGGTGAGGGACGACGAGACACGTAGTTTCCTCGATGTAAGTACCTATAAATATGCAAATATTACTGTACTAAAATGTTAAATTAATTGACTAAACATGATTTTGTGCACCAGAGATTGGCACGTCGGCTACGCCGTACCGCGGCGCGTTGTGGTTGCAGGACAGGCACGACGGAGGATGTGTACGTGCCTTCTGCACCCAGAGGTGGCGTAGGCTCGTCTAGCCACCCACCTACAGGGTCGCGAGACCACGGCACCGAGGAGGACGACGACGAGGACGACGATGACGACGACGAGGACGAGGACGAGGACCAGGGCCACGAGGAGATTGGACCGTCTCAGCTAGACGATGCTCCCTGGACTCAGCCTACGCAGCCGGTCGGTACCAGGCGACGTCGACCACCTGACCCTTATACTCCAGGCACCCACGCTCTTGGACACAAGGGCAAGGGTAAGTCTAGGAGACAGTGAGGGACTGTAGGCTAATTTGGGACTGTATGGACTATTATTATGGACTTTTATATCCTATTCTTATGTACTGAATGAGCTTCAGATGGAGTATATGACATATGCACTTTAAACGTGGGTGCTGATGATGATCATATATTTGTTTAAGGTGAATGTCATAAATAATGGTTGATGACATGTTTATGTGATATCTGTGTTTGGATTGAATCAAAAACAGGGAAAACTCTGCCAAAATTTTATGAAACATGTCAAGTCGTGCGGTACACCGATAGCATATAGCCTTTTCAGTGATTTATCATGTCACTATCGTATGGTACATCCTCTTTTACAGATGAATTGATTGATCAAGGAATCTAGCCTTTACAGATGAGTTTTCAAATAGGCTTTTCAGTAATTCAAATAGGCTTTTCAGGGATAGCGTGTAGGCTTTTCAGGAGCGTTAAAGTCACAATACAGCGGCTCTCCACTACACTTCTGGCTATATATACACCTTCCTCCATACAATGCTAGTCACTTGAAACGAGAAGTTTGTTATCTACGAGTAGCAATGTCTGGAGGGTCATCTAGAGGGAAGGGAGCGGGGGGGAGTAAGGGTACTCCCATTGTGTGGGAGGGGTCTCTGGGTCCGGAAGACTTTGATGAGCCAGTGTATCATTTTCCTGTCGAGACCAAGAGAGATTTCACCAAAGAGTGTCCACTCCGAGGATATGATAACCGGAAAGAAGAATGGCCAAAATGTAGGCATGGTGAGGACTGCTTAGTGCAAATGTTCGTGGAGGGTTTGGATGGAGGTCGCCGATTCTTCAAATGTCCACGAGCAGAGGTAACTGGTTTTAATATTTGTTACTCAATTTTTTTCTCCATTATTTTGCATCTCATAGGCGTTACCAACTGCATGTTCAATGAAATCTTTGAAATGCAGTGTTCAGAGTCCAAAGAAAACTGTGGTTTCACTAGATGGGTCGATCCTAGACCAATCTATCCCCACGCACAGTACATCTACTACTTGCAAGACCGTATCTTCGAACTAGAAAGGGAAGTTAGCAACGGTTACAAGGACGAGGAACCAGACGATGCCAGTAGTGGTGCTGTTTCACAGGACGGACCATGCCATGATCCATATTGCAGCTGCCCTAACCACAAGAACAACGGGCCTCCACCACCACCCCCGCCACCTCCACCATCGAACATGGGAGGGTACTATGGAGAAGGGGCTACACAGTTCGCTATGTGGCCGCACTACTAGATAGAACGAAACTAGCATATGCATATGCCATGTAATGTACTTGTTGTTCGCTATAATTACCTAAGGCATGTTAGGTTTAGTCCAGGACATATGTGCCCTTGTTTGGTACAAGTTCTGACATGCCATGTCCTATGTTATGCGTGGTGAATTATGAAATCCAGTACTTCCTTATGTTATATGTGCAACTCGATAACTAGTTTCAGTAACTCAGGAACATTAAACATTACATATCACAACACCAAGCACGGTCCAAAAACTTAAAGTGCACATGACGTACATGACGACGAATTAAATAACAAAGAACATGTCCTAGGCACATGATTTACCTAAAGTACATCGACCATGTTCTGGGCATACAAGTAGCATACTACTGAGTACAACGAGGCCACTTTCCCTTGTTCTGAGCATCGGGATTCTCCTCCATCGCTGCCTTCGCTCGGCGCACGCGCTCAAGCTTCCTCTCCCTCTCCTCCCTACAAGCAGCAACACGCCTCATTTCCTCCTCTTCCTTGTGCTCCTTCGCTGCTGCCTCCTCTCTACGTCTCTTCTCTAAGATCTCCAGGCGCTCCGCATCCCACTCCTTCAAGCCTTGTAGAAGCCGCATGTCAGCCTCCTTGATCTCAGTGTCAATCCACTGTTCAAAATAACATAGCGGTGGAGGGGTCTGCAGCAAATTCAATTGTTTGAAATCCAATTATTAAGCAGAACTTCATATGACACAAATTAATTAATAAACAAAAGCAGTTTCTCACAATAAATGTACTGCGGCGCTGACGCTCTGTTGGTTCCCATGCAAAATTAGAACACATCCAATATCTCTGCTTATATGTTGCCTCATCTTCGGAAATTTCAACCTTGCAAGGATCACCACAAAAACACATTGGTATTGGGACACCGCTAGGGAGCGGCTTTAGGACGTATGGACTTTCGGTCATCCGTCCATAGCTATAATTCAATAAATACGGTCAATATAACAAAACAATTAACAATAAATCTTAAAAATAAAGGTTTATTATACGATGAAACGAATGTACACATACCTTTGTTTTCTAGCTTTCCCACGCCTAGGCATCCTACGGTTCAACAATACATATGTATTTCAAAATTTTGAAGTTCATAGGTAAAAAATATGCCTTTATTTTACCAAATCGATTCGAATAAATTAAGGAAGGGTGACAGGATACCTACCTCTCGAAGATCCACGGATAAAATCCAACTTCTCACGGTCCAATTGCTCGATTATAGAGCAACGGAAAAGTGTCTAAATGAAAAAGCCGAAGAGAATGAGTAAGAAAACGGGAATGACTGGGGATAGGAAGGGGGTAGGCTATATTATGGGTGCTTGGCGCCATGCAGCATGGCTCCAAAGCTTGGCGCCATGGATCTTGGCGCCAAGGCTTGGCGCCATGCTCCATGGCACCAAGCTACGCCACGTAGATTCCCGTGGAGCCACGTCGGATGCCTCTTGGCGCCAGGATACATGGCGCCATGACGTTGTAGCTTGGCGCCATGGTCCATGGCGCCAAGATGAGGGTCCATTTTTTGAAATCTTTCCGTCAGGGGCCTATTTGAGAGAATCTTTCAAAAAAAGGGCCAAAAAACAAAAAAGGCGCCAATAGGGAGGCGGATCCCGGGCAGAGGAGACTATGACGGGCGGGCCTGATGTCATCGAAGTTGGAGGTGGTGTCAGTCTCGTCTAGCGAGCCCTCTGATTTGGCCAAGGTGGCTCAGCCCTCTCGCGCCGAGGGGCCCATAGCTCTTATGCGTGTGGGGTGCGACCCCTTCTTGTGGGGCGGTCCGCGCCTCATCTAGTCAGATCGGAATCAACCGGAGGCACCACCGGTTTTCATGCTGGACGATGTCGAGGAGCTGGAACACTGGAGTCAGATTCAGGCAGGGTGCCAGACCTTAAACTAGACTCTATCCTCATCATTGTCCATCCTGCACAACGACATCCGCCCAGATGGCCAGGTGCGTCGAGTTAGGTGAATGCTTGTCGTTCGGTGCTTTCCCCTTTTGGTGACCTTCACGTGGCTCCTTGCGCATGCGCTACTTGAATGGAGCCAGACAAAGTCAGAGTTTCTCCATCGCGAGCAGGGCTCCTAGAGACGCTGGTCGGAGGAAGTGTGGAGGACTGCTGCAGCCTAACTTGTCAATTCCGTTTTGGAGGCCATTCCGATTTTGCTCTTGGAACGATATATTCCAATACCGGTGCATTCTGGTGTACCTTTTTGGTTTGTATTAATTTATATATTTTTGGAATATACAAAATTTTTAAAACATCAAAAATCACTCACAAGTAATGAAAATAGAAGAACTGCAACTTGGGCCGGCCTGCTAGTATGTATGGGCTTTTACCTAGCTCAATACAGGACACAAACTTCATTCAATCGAATTTAACTGCAGCCTCACATCTTGGTTTCAGGAACACTCTACATGTACCGCCGTCACCTACCTCTGGACCTTCTGTTCCAAGAAGTGAGACACCAAAGCAAACACAAATTCCATGAGTGCTGAGTTCCACTAATAAAAAAACTCCAGATGGCACTTCTATGATTCTATTGCTTGCTAGGATCGGAGTGCTAGAACAAGAGTACAAGACTCGACTACCAATCATCCATGGTGCGGTCCCCTGCTCCCTGCTAGAGCTGGTGCTCAAGCTGGACATGGACGCGCACCGCGTCCCCGTAGGACCCTGCCAGAAGTGGAGGCGCTGCGTCTGAGGAAGACTCCGACGAGCCACGCAGGTAGGGGCAGCATTGGTCGTTCAGCATCAGCGGGGGCAGGAGCACAAACTCGAGCAGTTGAGCCAAGCTTCTTCCTCATCAAGGATGGTACCGGCATCGACGAAACTCCGTGTCTCACCCGGAATGGCCAGAATCGTCCGAGATGGCTGGAATTAGCCGGTATGCTGGCCGGTACGGGATGCAGCTCCTTCTGTGCCGGTCTACACGTTGGCACGAGGCATACCGGCCGTTCTGGGTGGTACCGGAACAGAATTAACAAGGATGGCTTGCGGAGGCCCAGCAGAGGATGGCCAACCTCAACAGAGAAATGGTGAATCTCCGGATGTGTTATGATGAGGCGGTCATCGATGCCAAGGAGTCAGGGGAGAAGGTGGTGGCCCTCATCGAGCACGCTCGTAAGGACCAAGAGGAGGCCCAAAAGGTGAGGAGTGAGCGTGACGTGCTATCATGGGCCTCGGAGTGATTCTAGACCGAGCTTGACTCCGTCCACCATGAGCGCCAGCATGCTCTTCTCGAGCGTGACGAGGCTCGCCAAGAGTGCAACATAGCTTAGAGGGAGAAGAACACCATGGAGGACTGGATGCAGGAGGCTACGCGCGTGGCCTCTTGGCTTGCCGAGAAGAACTGCCAGCTGAAGCCCGAGGTGGAATCCCTCTGAGCCACGGTGGCCCAAGGGCATCAGCCGGACATGGCTAGGGCCTAGGAGCTAGAAGGTAAGTACCTTTGGCTGTCCATTGTTGGGCTCTTTTTCAAAATATGCTTCTTATCTCCTGTGATGATCAGGGCTGAAGAGTAAGCTTGCCACGGTGGAGGTGGAGCTTCTATCGGCGCGGGAGGCCCTAAAGACGGAGCAGCACGAGCACTCTGAGCTTTGTGCCACCGCAAAGCTAGTGTGTGATGCCCTCGGAGCGGTCCAGGTGCGCCTCGGAGCGAGCTCACTGCGGGGTCAACTTAGAGTCACCTTCAAGCGGGTTCGAACCCAAGTGAAGGCGGCGCTCCACCTTGGGATGCGGCGTGCGCTCACCGTCTTCAAGTCCTACTACCAGAAGATTGACATGGAGGCGCTTAGTGAGGGATACGTCGACATCCCCGACGAGGAGCTCGACGCCATCGATGAGGAGGTGCTGGAGCTGGTGAAGACCCTAGTGGCCAAATTCAAAGAAGGGGTCGTCCCCCCACCTTTGGATCTGTAAACTGTGTCGGGCAAGGTGCTCATTTAAAAACTTAAGATTTTGGACAAGTCTATGGCCCTCGAAGCCCTTTTGAAAACTTGCATTTATCTTTTGTTCTAAGTTTTTACATGTTCGTCCCGACCCTCTTAGTGTGCCTAGTCTTGTGGCATTTGGAGTTGAGTCTGACGCCTTAGGTTAGGGTTAATGGGTGAGAGTATCATAGCCATAGAGGCATAGGTTTTTTGTAGTCCGATTAACTAGACCCGAGGGATCCTTGTACTCTAATGCACTCGCATTTCCCAGTCACCGTTGGAGGGCTCAGGTGGATATCTTTTTGTAAAGTTCTTCGAGTGGTTGTTCAATCCCCACATCATGTTTAAGTTTATAGATTTTCTAGAAGTACAAGTCAACCCTTAGGCCCAGATTGGTGACCAAAGACACCGTAACCGCTAGGGTGTAGGTTTCTCGCAGTCCTACCGATCCGTCCCGAGGGGCTCTTCGCTTTCTAAAACATCCGCTTTCTTAAACAACGCTATAAGGGCTCGGGTACAAAAACTTTTTTGAAAAGTATTGTGAAAATTTTGCATCATTGGGGGTTCCCCCCTTTCAGCCCCCGAGGGAGGCCCGACCCTAACTAAAGGTAGGGTCGGGTCTCTCTTAGAGTTTAGACAAAGTAAGAGACAGTGAACACTCTTTTTATTCTTTTGAGATTAAACATGTGACAAGCCTAGAAATCTATGGGTAGAAGCGACGTAGCTATTTAATGTTTCAAGCGTTGTGAAGACTTCGCCATCTTCGGTGGCTAGCTTGTAGGTGCCGGAGCGGAGTACTTCTATGATGATGAACGGGCCCTTCTATGGTGGTGTTAGCTTGTGGCGGCCCCTGCTGTCCTGTCTGAGGCGAAGCACCAGATCCCCGACGTTGAACGCCGACCCCACACGTGGCAATGGTGATATCGACGTAAGGCTTGCTGGTACTTGGCAGAGTGGTGTAGGGCGACATCACGCGCTTCCTCCAGCTGGTCCACGGCGTCCTCAAGAGAGGCTTGGTTCCCTTGGTCGTCGTACGCTCTGACCCTTGGCGCTCCATATTTCAAGTCAATGGGGAGGATGGCCTCGGATCCATAGACCACGAAGAAAGGCGTGAAGCCTGTTGCTCAGCTCGAGGTCACCCTCAAACTCCAGAGGACCGTGGGGAGTTCCGTGACCCATCGACGACCAAATTTGTTCAACCGGTTGAAGATCCTTAGCTTGAGGCCCTACTAGATCATGCCAATGGCGCGCTCGACCTGCCCGTTCATTCGAGGGCGTGCCACGGCTACCCAATTCACGCGGATATGGTGATCATTGTAGAAATCTTGGAACTTTTTGCCGGTAAACTGTGTGTCGTTGTCGGTAATAATAGAGTTTTGGACCTCGAAGCGATGAATAATATCAGTAAAGAAGAGCATCACCTGCTCAGATTTGATTCGCGTGATTGGCCGAGCCTCAATCCACTTTGAGAACTTGTCAGTGGCGACAAGCAAGTGGGTGAAGCCCCCGGGCACTTTCTTGAGCGGCCCAACAAGGTCCAGACCCCAGACCGCGAAAGACCAAGTGATGGGGATCGTCTAGAGCGCTTGGGCTGGTAAATAAGTTTGTTGAGCATAGTACTGACATCCTTCACAGGAGCGTACTACCTCGGTCGCGTCAGCCACGGCAGTAGGCCAGTAGAAGCCCTGTCGAAAAGCATTTCTGACAAGGGTGCATGGTGCTGCGTGGTGACCGCAGACACCCCCATGGATGTCCTGTAGTAGCTTCTTTCCCTGCTCACTGGGGATGCAGCATTATCAGATTCCAGTGGGGCTCCGCTCAGGAAAAACGACTTGGCGCGACACGCAAGGCGTCGGGCTTCAGTCTTGTTAGTTGGGAGTACGCCACGGACCAAGCAGTCAAGGTACGGGATTCTCCAGTCTGGCAGGGGGTCGGGTCCTGTGGCTGGGTCATCCTCAATTTGCATAACCTCAGGGTCGGTTGGGGTCAGGGTCGGGTCAGCCCCCGAGGTTAGCGTGGGCGGCTCGCTGTTGTCCTGCGCTGACCCTTAGTAACTGACCGAGGGCATATATAGATCACCGGCGAAGACGCTGGTAGGAGTTGGTGGCCGACCGGATGCCAGCTTTGTAAGCTCGTCTACTGCCTTGTTAGACCATCTAGCAATGTGGTTGAGCTCGAGGCCATCAAACTTTTCTTCTAGGAGGCGGACTACCTAGCAGTATGCCGCCATCTTGGGGTCATGACAACTTGGCTCCTTCATGACTTGCTCTATGATTAACTAGGAGTCACCTCAGACATTGAGCCATCGGATTCCAAGCTCGGTTGCGATGTGCAAACCGTTGACAAATGCCTCATACTCAGCGAGATTATTAGAGGCTAGAAAATGGATCCGGATATGATACCTCATGCGCATGCCGAGGGGGAGATGAAGACGAGCCCCTCCCCAGCTCCGCTCTTCATCAGTGACCCATCAAAATACATCATCCAGTACTCCTATTCCACCAGAGCTGGTGGCGTTTGGGTCTCGGTCCATTCTGCCACAAAGTCTGCCAGCACCTAGGACTTGATGGCTTTCCAAGGGGCATAGGTGATGCCCTCTCCCATGAGTTCAACCACCCACTTCGTGATTCTTCCCGTCGCCTCATGGTTCTGAATCACCTCCCCGAGGGGGAAGGATGACATGATCGTGATCAGGTGTTACTCGAAGTAGTGGCACAACTTCCTCCGGGTGATGAGGACAACGTACAAGAGCTTCTGGATCTGTGGATAGCGTGTCTTGGTGTCTAACAAGACTTCATTGATGAAATAGACTAGACGCTGCACTTTGTGGGCATGACCCTCCTCCTATCATTCCACTACGACGGAGACACTCACTACCTGAGTGGTGGCCACGACGTATAGTAGGAGCGGTTCCCCCTCAGCCGGGGGCACAAGCATTGGGGCCTTTGTTAAAAGCGCCTTGAGCTCATCAAGCACCTCTTGGGCCTCGGGCGTCTAAGCAAAGCAGTCCATCTTTCTCACAAGCCTGTAAAGGAGCAGGCCTCATTTGCCAAGGCATGAGATGAAGCGGCTCAGCGTCGCCAGACACCCTCTGACTCACTGTACCCCTTTCAAATCTCGGATTGGGCCCATGTTTATGATAGTGGAAATATTCTCTGGGTTGCCTTTGATGCCGTGCTCAGAGATAATAAAGCTAAGTAGCATTCCCCCCCGAGATCCCAAAGACGCATTTTTCGGGGTTGAGCTTGGTGTTCTTGGCCCATAGGCATTTGAATGCCTGATCGAGATCAACAACTAGGTTATCAGCTCGTTTTGACTTGACTACGATGTTATCTATGTAGGCCTCAATGGTCCGCCCAATGAGGTCCCCAAAAACAGTGAGCATACAACGCTGATACATAGCCCCACGCTCTTGAGGCCAAATGGCATGGTTACGTAATAGTAGGTCCTGAATGGGGTGACAAAAGAGGTCACGAGCTGGTCAGACTCTTTCATCGTGATTTGATGGTAACCGGAGTAAGCATCAAGGAAAGAGAGAGCTTCACAACCTGAGGTGGAGTCGACTATTTGATCGACGCGTGGTAAAGGGAACGGATGTTTAGGACAAGCCTTGTTGAGACCAGTGTAATCAACACACATTCTCCATTTACCATTTTTCTTCTTTACAAGTACAGGATTAGCTAACCACTCGGGATGGAACACCTCCTTGATGAATTTGGTTGCCAGTAGCTTGTGAATCTCCTCCCCGATTGCTCTGCGCTTCTCCTTGTTGAAGCAGCGCAGTCTTTGCCTTACCGGTTTGGAGCTGGCCCAGATATCCAAGGAGTGCTCGGCGACTTTCCTCGGGATGCT
The DNA here is from genome assembly GCA_038087645.1 of Saccharum hybrid cultivar R570. NCBI lineage: Eukaryota > Viridiplantae > Streptophyta > Magnoliopsida > Poales > Poaceae > Saccharum > Saccharum hybrid cultivar. The sequence goes on from JAQSUU010000273.1 coordinate 172,591, forward strand.
AGGCATGTTCGAAGGATTCCACTGAACATGTCGCTATTCGCGCAGAGAAAGTTGACAAGCACTGCTTCCTATTTGGGATCCAAGGCGGTGCCAATGCACACCGTCTTGCTATTAGAGCTGCTGGGGTCGAGGGGGACCTCCTTGACTCCCTCGATGGGTTCAAAGGAGTCGGTGGACCGCTTAGGGTTGGGTGCTTCTTTGAGGCGTGCTTTCAGCTCGACTGCAAGTGCCTCAGACTTGATGATGGCCTCAGCGTACTCGCAGCACTCAACATCGCACTCGTAGGCGTGTTGGTAAGTGGTGTGGACAATGATGACCCCATTGGGCCCTGGCATCTTGAGTTTGAGGTAGGTGTAGTTCGGGATGGCCATGAACTTCATGTAGCATGGCCACCCTAACACGACGTGGTAGGTGCCACGGAACCCCACCACCTCAAAGTTGGAGGGATCCCTTTCTGAAGTTGGAGGGATCCCCAAAGGTGACAGACAAGTCGATTTGCTCGAGTGGCAATGCTCGCTTTCTTGGTACGATACTGTGGAAAGGCGCTTTGCTCGGGCGGAGCTGAGTTCGACTAATCCCCATGGCATCAAGGGTTTCAGCATACATGATGTTGAGGTCGCTGCCTCCATCCATCAGTACCTTGGTGAGCCGTGTGTTGCCGATAATGGGGGTCAACAACAAGCAGATATCAACCCGGCTGTGGGACGCGGTCCGAATGATAGTCATGGTCGAAAGTGATGGCAGATCTGGACCAGTTGAGGAAGGCCGATGTGGCTAGCTCAGCGACGTAGACCTCCCGACGTTCCAGCTTGTGCTAGCACCTAGAGTCATAGGTCGCAGAGCCGCAAAAGATCATGAAGCAGTTGTTGATGACAGGGAAGTTGTCGTCGTTCTCCTTGCCATCACCCTTGTCCTCCTCAGGTCTCTTACCGGGGTTGCACTTCCCCTAGGCACCCCTAGAGAAGTAGCATTTTATCATGCCACACTCCTTCGAGGGTGTGTTTGACTAGGCCCCGGTGGTACGGGCACGGTTTCTTGAGCATCTCGTTAAAAACTCCCGGACCACCCTTGCGAGGGGCTCGAGGGTTCTTGCGCTTGACGATAGCCACAAGGGGATCCTTGGGTGACTGCTTGGCCTTCTTCTTCTTTGAGTTGCAGCTAGAGCCGCCTTCATCGGCGTTCTCCTGCCGCTTCTCCTTTCCCTTGGTGTCGTGAAAAATTGCCCCTACCGCCTCCTCGCCGGAAGCAAAGTTGGTGGTAATGTTTAGGAGCTCCCTGGTGGTGCATGGGGCCTTGCGCCCCAACTCATGGATGAGCTCTTTGCGGGTGGTTCTCGCGAGGAACGCCCCAACGACATTGGCGTTAGTCACATTGGGCAGCTCGATGCACTGTCGGGAGAAGCGCCGAATATACTCACGAAGAGTTTTATTCGGCTTTTAGCGGCAGCTCCTGAGGTCCCAGGAGTTACCAGGGCAGACATAGGTACCCTAGAAGTTCTCCATGAAAACCTTTACGAGGTCGGCCCAGTTGTGGATGCGATGGGCCGAAAGATGCTCTAGCCAGGATCTCGCTGAGTCGGCCAGGAACAAAGGGAGATTGCGAATGATGAAGCAGTCATCGTCTGCGCCGCCTAACTGACAGGCGAGGCAGTAGTTGTCAAGCCAGAGCTCGGGGTTTGTCTCCCCAGAGTACTTGGTGACGTTGATAGGTTGCCGAAACCATGCCGAGAACGGCGCGTTACGGATGTCTTGGCTAAAGACCCACGGTCCCTAGGGTTCGGGCGATGGGCTTCGGTCCTTTCCACTGTTGTAGTGGCTGCCCGGGCGAGGGTGGTAACCACGGCTAGCACCATCCTCCTCGTGCCTTTTGCACGCGTTGAGGACATTGCGCGCGTCGTAGTTATGGCCAACGCAGGCATGGACAGATGGGGGCTTATCCCCCACTTTCTGTTGTTCCGGGTGGACCAAGGCTCCCTTCTCATGTGCCACCAATGGTGCAGGCTGGTTGAGCTCGGGCCCACACCGTCGAGACGTAGAGCTTTCAGCCTGCTGCACCGCGGCACATTCGAGAAGGGCACGCAACTCCTCGTGGGCTTGCCGCCCCTCCAAAGTTGATGATTCGGGCATTGTCCGAAGGAGAATTGCCACGATGGCAACATTATGGCTCGCCCTGTTGAAGAGCGATGGATGATCACCACCGTCGTCATCGCAGATGCGGCGGTGGACGTCATGAGCTCTACGTCAAGCCGCACCGCCATCGTTGCGACTCCCGAGCTCTTGCTAGAGCACCACGCACAGTTGCTCCAGTCAGGGCTATGATTGCCCCACAGGTGGTGGCATGGCTGCACCGCCTGCGTGCGTGGCATTATGAGTCGCGGCATTGGGCGGGGGTGTGTTCGCCCTCATTCTCATTGGGGGTTTCTTCGCGGAACTCCTCATTGCACATGAAGCACTCTCGAGATGGGTTGTAGCTGTCATCGTCAGAGTCAAAACCCTCGAGAAGGTAGTTGCTGCTGAAAAAGGAACTGGCACAGAGCCTCCGGGTCATTGAGCCTAGAGAAATCAGCATCAGCCTAGCTGCCATCGTCCTCCTCGGAGTCGACGCTTGAGGACATCGCGGTGGTCGCGAGGAGCTCCAAGAGGGACTCCAAGTGGTGTCATGGCAAACCCGTGGACGAATCCTCTGTGGGCCATGTGAGATGGCTGTAATTCCTTGCAGCATTATGCAGCCCATAAGGTCATGCCATTGACGCTAGCGCGGCGCTTATCTCTGGGGAGAGCAGTGGTTCCCCTAAGAGCTACGACAAGGCATTGGCGGAGATGGAACAGAGGAAATGGAGATCTTCCTGGGACGGTCGTGGCCCCAGGATGGCGTCAAGCTGACGCTCCAGCCTCGGGTGGTCGAAACCATGGGGCTGAACGCCCTCGGAAGCCTGTGCCTCGTTGGCATGTAGGCAAAGACCAACCATCGATGGAGTCAACTTTGGCAGGTGAGCCGAGTGACTCAGCGGGGGATGGCAGGACGGACTCCCCCTCCACGCAGGTGGGATCCAGGTCTCCGACGCGCTCATCGAAACTGGAAAGGACGCACGATTGACCAACACAGAAGGGGGGGCGCAGGACCAGGTCGTGATCCACCCCCGTGCAGAGGAAATCCAGGCTCCTAAACCGGATATGGGAGCCTAGAGTGAAGTGAACGTGATGATCAGCCATCCGAGGCTTGGCAAAATGGATCGCGACGCGCAGAAGGCCCCTACCTAGCGCGCCAACTGTCGATGTCTAGAAACGGGAGTCTAGGCAGAGGGACGAGTGAATTTGTATCTGCGCGTCTAGGCCTGGATGGTGTGCAAAGCGAACACAAGGGTTTATATTGGTTCGGGCAAAAATGACCCTATGTCCCGTGGATTCTACTGCTACTCGTATTGCCTTGCACCGGAGTGCTCGTAGTAGGGGTTACAAGCTTTCGAGAGAAGGAACGGATCCCAGGTCTCTTTGGAGGTGTGTTGTCTTAGCGAGGTGTGTGTCAGTCATCCCTAGATGTGGCCCCTGCTTCCCCTTTTATAATTTCCAAGGGTAGGGCTCGGGTTACATTTATGGTAAAAAGGTGAAATGGAGAAAAGACGAAAGAGAAAAATAAAAAAGTGGCCTCGGGTGTGGCCATCTTCCTCCTTATCCGGCGTGAGCAGCTTCCCCTATAGCGCAGAGATGTAATGAGCGTTGATCTTTTGACCTCTCCGTCCGCTGGTGCAACATGCTGTGGCCATGCCTCATCCTGTATGCTTCTGTGCCGTTGAGGATGGGCGGTACGTGTGCCCAAATTTGCGTAGAGATGGGGGTAGATGGTATAGTTGCCGTTACCCCCGTCGCTGTAGAGGTATGGACGTCGTCGTGGTAGAATGACTGGGGTCATGTTGGGTCAGAGCGCGGTCCCACACTCCTATTCACTGTGCGCGGTCATGTTCGTCCCATCGGTGGGAATGAGTGTCGTGGTTGGGACCCCCTTGGCTCCCTACCTTGCCAGAGGGCTCCCGTCCCTCGAGCGAGGCAGAAGTATGCCAAGAGGGTCGGGCGCTCTCGTGCTTACGTTCAGGGGTCGAGCGAGACAGAAATTGTTCCCGGCAGGGCGTAGGGGTCGGGCGCTTTGAAGACATCATAGGGCTCGGACGAGGCGAAAGGCGTCCCTAAGCCTCGGTCGATTTAGTAGCTGACACGCTATTAGCGCCCTTGGTGGGGTATGCCTACTATTGATACCCGACATCTCCGATCAATGGAGTAAAGGACACGTTAACACCCCCAAAACATTGCATAGTTATCTCATCTCAGATTTAATGTGCAAAACAAAATATGCCATTGTTTTAAATTTCCTAATTTCTACTTGGCCAATTTATTTATTAAATTAATATGCAATACTTAATACTCTATTTATCAAACAGTTTCAAGTTTAACTAAAGAAACATTAATATTTACGATGTGTAATAAACATACAATTAGATTAATCATGAAATATATTTTCATAATAAACATATTTAAAGATAGAGCCGTTGATACCATTTTATATAAACTTAGTTAAAGTTGGCATTGTTTCATTTTTTGGGAAGTGACCTTGTATAGATAATCATAGAAGCTTCATTAATTTCCTTTTACTACTGACTTTCTCAGAGATGCTTCTAACCACCACACTATTCTCAAATTAATTTGCTTGTCCAGGCTAGTATAGGGATGATGCCGGGTTAGTTAAAATTTCATACTCACACGCGTACTCGTGGGGCAACATTTATTTTGCACCTGATCGATGGAGTATTAATGCACCTTCCCTTTCAGAAATGTTCAAAACCAGAGTTGCTTTGTGCACCATTTTGTTGGTACAGAAGAGTTTGCTGTATGTACGGACATGAACTAGAGGTTTGGATCGAGCCCTGCTAGTCACGCTAACCAATCACGCGTAAAGAGCACGGCGTGACAGGTCCTTATGCATTTCGGACTCGATGACGTGTTCTTGCTTAAGCTTAACCCCCGCGCGGCTACGCCACTGAAATAACCAATTCTACTTCTCGAAAACGGTTACTAGTACTTCCCAGTGTGCTTCATCAGATTCCAGCGACCAGCCCACGTCGTTGGGGTATTATGGCCCAGATCATTTTTGAGAAGCAAGTTTTTTTAAAAAAAGCTTATTTGTTATTTATTTATTATTTATTCTTCGGGATTAGTCGTGGTAGTTCCGCTCGCCTGTGACAACGCCCCTGATAGATTGCGTCGCATGTGGCGTAGCGTCTGATGTTGCGACCACCGTCAGCATTCCAGTAGGAGTAGTTCTATCCAGTGGCACTTGCATGTATACTCTACTGTAGTATACTTTTGCAGGGTACTTGGTGCTCAGTCCCTTTTCTTGTTGGAGTCCTGGTAATATTTGTCTAATGACGGCATTACATTAATGTAGTAGTATACATGCACAGCACTAATGGCAGTAGTAGGGCACGGACGGTCTGGATTTGGTCTGAACGGGAAGCGGATGAGGAGGCGGGTGACAGTAGTTTTGTTTGTTTGTTTGATTGAAAGCTCGGGTGACAAGTGAGGCAAGCGGATGATGCACGTACGTGGTGGCGCAGCACAGCTCAGCGTTTCAGCAGTGAAGTCTGAAGACTCAAGTGCATAGCAGAGTGGAAACCACGATATCTCGCGCTGCTGGAAGTGTATTTAAGAGCTAGCCTGATTGTTTTTGAACAAATATTTCATTGTTTGTTACTAGCCTGGTCGGCTGTGCTCTTTCTGGCTGTAAAACTTAAGACAAGCTAAGGTTTTTTCTGATGTCTACTAGTTTTCTATCAAAATTTATCAACATCTTACATTGGACTCAACTCAAGCTTTTCTAGAATCTTATGTCAAATAAATATTAATAATTTTATAGATGAATTTAGTATGCACAAGTAATCAAAATTGGTTATCTTCACTCATCACTATTCATTTCCTAACATAATACATACTCTACAATCTCTATCTAGTTGTCATACAAATTTGTTAATTATTCTATGTTTGTTTTAATCTTTTTTACATTGCATCTATGTGTGTTTAATATATGTACTACATGCTTTGTTAAAATCTTCGCTTAAATTGTATTAGTTGTTGCATTGTTGCAGGTCATTGATACTACATGCCTTGGGACCGACCGGACTTGAGGAACTTTCCATTGTTATTGGTCATTGTGTTTATGGGAAGCGAACAGAGCTATGTTCGGATCTGCTGATTAATTAGTTTTCAATTTGATGTTGGTACTCGTATTTTTTTTAATTTATTTCAGAATTTAACGACTTCATTCTTCTATGGTGACTTCATTCTTTTGTGGTGACTGTATGTGTTTGTATGTGAGTCTACGTCTGTACTGTGTTTCTAAAAATAAAGTGGAAACCAATTACTAATTCCTATTATATTTCAATTAGGAAGGTGACAACATAAAGAAATCGTAAGGCGGTGTATGTTTTTCACATTAGTTGCACCATATGTAACCAACCACATATCTTTTCTCAATTAATTACGATCACACTGTCATGTACGGAAGTAAGTAAACTTTATTGCATATGGGCCATGATTATGACTTCGAACCACTGCGATTTATACAATGCACTCATAATTCATTGACGCTGTCGGAACTTAACATATGGTATACACGTGCAACAAGGCATGATATAAAATAAAACAACACACGCCTAACACAAGGGAATGCATTCCATTCATGCTTGGCGTAAACTATTTTACTAGTATTGTCCAAGTTCGGTCGAAACGTCTAATGACTGCAAATGATTTGTACGAGGACTAATAATCTATGTTTTGCACTCCATTATCCGTCCTAGCTACCAACAGTTGGTATGTGTTCCCTTCATCCCAAAAATAATGTGATTGTAGTATGTTTAGTTCAAGTCAAACAATCTACTTGCTAAGTTTATAAAAGAGAACCATTATCCACATCTATGACTTGAAGCAGTACTATAACAATGTATTTCAAGAATATAACCATATATATTTAAAACGATGGAATACAAGCATTTTTGTACATACATTTTGTCAAGAGTTTGGTTGGATATTTTACAGGAAATGTATATTTTCTGGCTCAGCAACAGAAGTACGGACGTACAGAACTACATGTGACACCTGGTTCGTACACGTAGCTAGCGCCGTGTGCGCGGCGCGCAGCAGCGGAAGTAGCTAGGCTTGCGCCGCGGCCGCGTCCACACACGCAGACACAACCGTGCCCTGAGTGGGAGCCATGCGTGCGGCGTGCGGCGTGCCTGCACCCCCCCGAGTAGCTGCACGTCTGCTGGCTGCCGGCCGGGTGTGGTCTGGTTTGGGGTCGTGCTGCTCCCGCAATAATTCTGATGGAAATGGCACGGTTCCGGCCTCGTTTCCTGGGACCAGCCAGGCAGCCAGCCATCCATGCCATCCAGCGCTCCTGCGGTCCTGCCCAACCCGTCGATGCAAATGCAACGTCGCGATCAGACGTCTCCGTTTTGCTGTGCTGTGCCAGAAGGCAGACGCCTCTGCTGCTGCTGTGCTCGCCGTGGCGACAAAGATGGTACTGGCAGTGGTGGTTTCGGATCAACTTCTGCCGTGGCAAGCCGGTGGCCTACCATATGGTAGGGTTGGAGGGCGTGTCTGATGCCTGCTCAGGTATATGCTAACCACTACCAGCTGAGCTGACCAACCATTGGCTAGCTAGACGGAAACTGGATAAGCTCTACTCTACTGGCACTTGGGCCGTCGTCTCGTCTGCATTTGAGAAAAGAAGCGGCAGCTGAGATTTCCATCTGGATAAGCTACTCTAGCACTTGGATTGGCGCTGCTTGGTCGGTTTCGGGCCGTTTCGTTCCGCCGCCCGGCCGGCATTTCCTCCAGCGTGGAGTGGCTCCACGTTTGGAGGGTCCGAGACGTTGGTTGGTAGCATTTCTCGTCGAGGATCGGAGGACGTACTACGACACTACCACGACGACCACCGGAAAAGCCTACCACTACAACTTGTTTGTCTCTAATGCACCATGCATGCACGATGCATCTCACAATAAGCGAGCGCGTTTCAATGAAGTTACCCTGAGGAAAAACGCAGTTTCTCTCCGGTTTCCGTGACGTGTTTGTGCACGCGTGCAGCGGCACCACACGTAACTACTCGTACACTGGGCAGCAGCGTGCAGAGGCCGGAGCGACGTGCCGTGCCGACTGGCCAAGCGCCGAGCGCCACCGCACGCACGAGGTGAACGTGCAGGGGGTGCGCCGAGACGTGTCCTGCCGGGTACGTCTGACTGACGCGACGACCGGCAGCGTCATAACGACACGCCATCTACTATAAAAGGTGTTTGGTTCCACCTCCATTCTCCAGCAAGAGGCGCAATGGTTGGTGCGTCACAGGAAGGCGACGGGATCGGGAAGGACAGCGCCGGCGCTCCGCCCGTCCGGCCTGACCGGTTCCAGGAGTCGTTGCCTCTCGATCCATCACCGCGCCACTAGGAACACATTCGCCACGCGGCGAAATAAAGAAGGAGAAAAGGTCAAAAGGCGTCCCCAACCGCCGCTTGATTAGCTGCGTACGCGCGCTAATCGTGGCGACGGCCGACGGGTCGCCGGACATTTACTATTATTATTAATTGGTCGGCACTGGAGCTTACGGCAGCCGCCGTCGCCGTCGACAGCCGTGCGCGTACTTGTCCGATACTCCTCCTCGTCGTCGTCACGTCAAAAGCGCATCTTCTGTGGAAGGACGACAGAGATCCGGCCGGTGCTGGATGACCATGAGTTGACTGGATGGATAGGCCGCGGCCAGGCGGCATGCGGGGACCCTCGCGTCTGTGAGCTTGTGACCCCCTGATCCTGCACACTGACCACACCACACGTCCACACCTCACCACACACCAGCAGCCAGCCGGTAAATAAATAAATGGTAGTACTCCCTAGCAATCTTGCTGTTAACAGTGCACGAGAGCAGGGAATTACACTGCGTTATTACAGAGTGGCCAGCCAGAATCCATACATATACAGTACGTATAATCCCCGTGGCGAGATTGGCGGCATCTTTTGCTCCTCCCAATCCCAAGTCCCAAGTGCCCACCCAGTCCGCACGCATTTCTCGTGCGTCTGGGCCCATTCAGGCAACACCAACGTCGCCTTTGTGCGTCTGCAGGCGCTGCCTGGTCCGTTTCGGGGCCATTTCCACTCCGGGCGTGTCCGTCTATGGTTCCGGGGCTCGGGGCGCTGCTGGTTGGCGCACTATCCCTTCCCGGCGGCCGTGACCGCGACGCGACAGCAATTGGTGCAGTGGTTGTGCGGGATCGTGCTGGCCTGCACGCCCGGTCTGCCCCGTCCGGGGAAACTCGCGGGTAGTAAGCCGCGCATGCATGCACGCACGGGGAACATGTGGCCGCGCGCAGACGTGACCGGCCGACCTGCACTGCTACACAATTGATCTTTCGTCCATCGCTCAAAATGTGTTTAGTCTCAGCGATTTCGGTGACCCGAACTAAATAGACTTTTAGTCCCGGTTGGTCCCTCGTCAACGGCTCTGTTATCAGGTGCTGTCGGGAGGGACATTTAGTCCCGGTTGGTAAGCCCTGCCTTTAGTCCCGGTCGGTGCCACGGACCGGGACTACACCTTTTGTCCCGGTCCGTGGCACCGACCGGGACTATAGGACTAGGTTTAGTCCCGGTTGGTGTTACCAATCGGGATTAAAACCTCCCCCTATAAATTGAACCTCCCTCTTCTTCCTCCTTGCTCGAGCCCTTTTTTTTTATGTTCTTGTTGCTTGTTCTTCCATTGTTCTTGCTTGTCTCATCTCTGGTGATCAATTTACTTCAAACACTTCTACGTCGTCGTCAATTTGTTTGAAAGGTTGCTAGCTTCATCCTCCTATGTTTTAGCAGCACCATATGTAAATCCATGTTGTATATGACTATTTTATTTCATATTGCTAGCTCCAATCACTTTTCATGTTTGAATTTTTATGAACGATGCTAATTATAGTATCTAGAAAGTAGTATACACATATAATGTTTAGTTCTATTATAGACTTTTTAGGATACTTTTTACTTTAATTTGTTCATATTCTCATTTTAAAATATTAAATAATGTTGATTCTTTGTAATTTTGAAACAAATTTATTTTAACTTTAAAAATTCTTCAAATTAATTTTATTTAGAGATAAAATTACACCTTTTAATAGAAAAATATAAATTTTATGATTTTGCTGTCTTTTTATTAACGTCCACAAATTAATTTTATGAAATGATGAACCACTTATAAAATTTTGAACTCAATTAGACAAGGTTGTGCCGCGCTCTTTTCTCATGCTGGGCTTTTAATTATGTGATGCCATATAATGGAGATAATGACACACCATTGGATGTACAATGCCGATCGTCGCTCCAACGAGTTCATTGAGGGTGTGCGAGAATTCTGCAGAGTGGCAGAGGAAAACAAGCGGGATAGTTTTATGTGCTGCTGTAAGGTCCAAATAGGCTAGAAGGGGGGTGAATAGCCTAATTAAAACTTCTATAAGAGTTACTTAACCACACGTTAGTACAAAAGGTGGCGAAGCAAAATCACTAGCTCTAACTATTTAAGCAAGCCACCTACAGAAGTCTATAACAAAGCTATTCACTAAACACAACAACAACTACAAGCTAGAAACAAGAAGTAATACGAGAGAAGAGCTTCGAGTGATTATACCGTCGTAAAGAGATGAGAAATACCAATCAATCAATCACACAAGAGAAGTCCTCGGGAAGAGAATGACACAAGAATTTATCCCGAGGTTCACTTGCTTCCCGGCAAGCTACTTCCCGTTGTGGCGATACACCCACTTGTCGATTCGCGAGCTAATCGACTATCAAGAGTCGAGCCCTCGGCGGGCGCCGCACAATCTCACACAAGATGGAGATCCTCCAAGCCACAAGCTCCACTAGAGTATCCAATTCGCGAACTCCCGCGGGGAAGGATCAAGAACCCCTTACAACACTTGGTGAAGGCTCCAACAATCTCCAATTGCGAGCTCAATCACCTCCGCTGCTCCAAGCCGTCTACCGTGTCGGGAAACACGGAAGAGTAACAAGAAATCCGCAGCAACTCGAAGATCAAGTGCCTCTAGAATGCAACTCTCAAGCAATGCACTTGAATCTCACTTAATCTCACTCAAGATGTGCAACTATGCAAAGAGATGAGTGGAGGGGTTGTTCTCTAGCTCAAAGGATGTCTCTAGGTCTCAAAATGTGCAAGAGTTGCCCTCAAACCCCGGCCAACCTCTATTTATAGCGTACCCCTTCGAATATAGCCGTTAGGAACTTTAACCAGCCGAAGTCGCGCTGACCGGACACGCTGGTCAAACTGACCGGACGCGCCGGTCGCGCAACGGCTAACTGCGAGGCAACGACCGGACGCGCTGGTCGCGCAGACCGGACGCGCTGCAGCGAATGACCGGACGCTGGTCAAACTAACCGGACGCGCCGGTCGCGCAACACCGCGAGCCCTCAAAGCAATGACCGGACGCGCTCCAGGCAACACCGGACGCGACAGTGTCAGCGTCCGTTTAGAGTCCAGTAAGCTCCCTCAACGACCGGACGCGTCCGATCGCACATGACCGGACGCGCCCCGCGTCCGATCATCACTTCTGCGCTCTCTGCCCCTCTGGACGCCTGACCGGACGCACTGGTCCCGTGAAGGACCGGACGCGCCGGTCGCGCGCTCAGCTTTTGCGCATCGGTGAACTGACCAGACGCGCTGGTCAGGCCAGACCAGCGTCCGGTCATCAACCCTAGGCGCGCTGACCAGAATGAACTGACCGGACGCGCTGGTCAAGCCATGACCACGTCCGGTGCAGCATCCAGTCACCACAGTGACCTCCGTTCGCCTCTGTTTCTTTTCCGACTTTTAGCGCAATAGAAAATAGGCGTTTCACTTCTCCAAAAAGCGCCGAATCCCGCCTCGCAAGCTCGGCGGGAGGGAGAGAGGAACCCAAACCCTTCTCTACCGCTTAAACTCCACCGCCTTCGCAAATGTGCTAACACCACCAAATGTACATCACCATGTGCATGTGTGTTAGCATTTCACAGTCATTTCTCAAGGCGTTATGTTAGCTCTTTTACTAGATCCTAATGCATATGCTCAACACAATGATCTAGTGGCACTTGATTTCTGAGCTAACCGTGATTGCCCCTCTTGATAGTCGGTTATGTATCCTAAACCCGGTCAATCACTTCTCTATTCATCTTAGACCGGCAAAAGGAAAACCCTATGGTTATACCTTTGCCTTGCGCTCTTAGTTCCTTCTCTTTCACTTGATCATCATGTACACCATCTTATGTGCATCTACACCACTTTGAAAGGTCCTTGTTTAGTTTTGGTAATTGAGTGATAACTTAGGTGGACTAATATGTGATTATGTGAGATACACAGGAGATTAGTCCATATGTGATGGTGTCATGAAGGAGCTCATTGCATATGAGACATGACATGGAGTCATGTGACCAAGGTGGAGAAGATCAAGATGAGGCTTGACTTGATGGACCGGTTGCTAGGGTGAAGGGCAAGTTGTGTGATGGCTTTGCGCCGAAGGACCGAGGCAACGGTGAAGAGCAAGTGAGGTCAAGATCGATGAACCAATACGGTCACGTGATGATATGAAGTGAATCATATCATTTGGTGATTGGTTGGTGCATGTGTTGCATCAATGTCGGAGGAGATGGAGTAGAATGCGCAAGGCAAAGGTATAACCTAGGGCATTTCCATTTCACCGGTCATAGGTGTGTAGAGAAGGTGATGACCGGGTTTAGGATACATGGCCGTACTATCAAGAGGGGCAAACTTGTTTGCATATCGGTCATCTAGTGCCACTCGTGTGATCTAATTATGCATCGTTGCTAGGATCGAGTGGCGTGGCAAGTTGAGTGGTTAACTTCTTCGGTAAAATGATTATGAAAATGCTAACACACGTGCACAAGGTGGTGATCACTTGTTGGTGTTGGCACATTTACGAAGGCGATGAAGTTTGAGCGGTAGAGAGGGTTTGGGGTCCTCTCTCCCTCACGCCGAGCTTGCGAGCGCGGGATTCAGGCGTTTTCGAGGAGTTGAAATGCCTATTTTCCATTACGCCGGAAGTCGGAAAAGAAACGGAGGCGAACGGAGGTCACAGAGGTGACCGGACGCTGCACCGGACGCGGTCATGGTATGACCGGACGCGTCCGGTCAGTACAGCGCAGATGCGGGTGTTAGGGTTTGTAACCGGCGCGTCCGGTCACTCGCGGGACCGGCGCGTCCGGTCATGCGCCCAGTGGGAATTGCAGAATGCAAGGATGATCGGACGCGCGACGCGTCCGGTCACACATGATCGGACACGTCCGATCGTTGAAGGTGCTTACTGGACTCTAACCGGACGCTGGCACTGTCGCGTCCGGTCGTCGCAAGGAGCGCGTCCGGTCATGTCGTTTCGAGCGCGGTACTGTGCGATCGGCGTGTCCGGTCGTGGCAGCGGCGCGTCCGGACATTGCGAGGGGCGCGTCCGGTCGTTGTCAGGGGCGCATCCGGTCATTTGGTTTGACCGTTGGTGCAGTGACCGTTGGAGAATCGGACGCGGCTGAGCGCGTCCGGTCAGTTACGACCGGCGCGTCCGGTCGTCCCGAAATCTGCCCAGTGAAGGGGTAACGGCTCTATTTGACCGTGGGGTTATAAATAGATGCCTTGGCCGGCCGTGGCCGTTAGCTGAGCACACTATAGTCTTTGTGACTTGTGTGGTAGTGCTTGGGAGCCCTCTAACTCACTCATGCTTGATAGTGTTCATTGGATCGAGTGAGAGAGCGATTCTAGTGCGTTGCTTTGAGAGATTGCATCGTGTGGCACTAGGTGATCGTGTTGCAAGCTGGTGGTGCTTGTTACTCTTGGAGGTTGCCACCTCCTAGATGGCTTGGTGGCTTGTGGCTCCGTCGAAGCTCGCAAGAAGATTGTGCGAGGCTCCGGAGAAGCTTTGTGAGGGGGATTGTGCTCACCCCGCGGGGATCGCGAAGAGCAACTCTAGTTGAGCGTGTCATTGAGCTACCACATTTTATGGTGGGTTCTTGCGGTGCCTTTTGAGAGGCTCGGTGTGTGACCGATTAGCCGCCGAACCACGAAGTGTTGGTCGACACAACGGGGACGTAGCTTGGTGGCAACCAAGTGAACCTCGGGAGAAAATCACCGTGTCAACATTGTCTACTCTTCTCGGTGGTTTGCCTTCATGCAACACAAGCTTGTATTTACTTTTATATATTTATGCTTGTGTAGTTGCTCTCGTAACTAGTTTGCTTGTGTAGCTTGCTAGTTGTCTTCTTGCTTGTGTAGTTAGAAGCTTCCCCTTGCGTGACTAATTTGGCTTGTGTAACCTTGTTAGTCACATTGCTTAGTTTGTGTAGCTAAGTAATTTGCGCTCTCTAATTTGGCTTGTGTAGCCTTGTTATTAAGCCTTGCTAGTGAGCTTAGGCTTTGTGCGCTTTGCTTACTAGAATTGTGTAGGAGCTCCCTCTTGCTTGCAAAGTACTAGTGCATAGGTTTGTGTGACCTTGCTCTAGAATTAAATAGGAGAGCTCTTGCTAAGGAAAGCACCTTAGTTGCTTAATTAGGATCTTTGTGAGGTGCTTGTGAACTTAGTTAGAGGGGTGTAGTCTTGGCTAGACCGATAAGTTTAATTCCGCATCTGTTTTGGTTAGCCAACACGTTTAAGTTTTAGAAAGGACTATTCACCCCTCCTCTAGTCCGCCATCTCGACCCTTCAAGTGGTATCAGAGCCGGGTCTCTCATTTGCGGTCTTCACCGACCCGAGAGGATGGCGACTTATGGGCTAGATGATTGTGTGGAACACATTTTTGATGGCACTCACTATGCACGGTGGAAAAATCACATGCTTGATCATTTTCGTGCTCTTGGCCCTAAGTTTTGGTGGATCATAGTTGTTGGCTTTTCTCATGACTTGGATGGGTGTGGTAACCGTACCCAAGCTCAAAAGGATTGCCGAACACTTGATGCACAAGCTAAGTTTTATCTAATCAAAGCTTTGAATGATGAGATTTTTGACAAGGTGAGGGGTCTCTCAAGTGCACATAGCTTGTGGACGGCGCTCAAGCATCACTATTGTGGCTCCTCAATTTGGGATGATGGAAAATTCAAGAAGGATGATCACATAGTGATGGAGGTATATGAGGATGTTGAGCATGACCACAACAAGGTGGTTGTGGAGGATTGCTCCACCTCACGGTCAAGTGATGACAAAGATGATCATATCACAAGATCACTTGACAAGAAGAATGATAATGCCACAAGTGATGCAAGCATTGATTCTACCTCATGCATACTTGATGGTGAAGATGATGGCTATGAGAGTGATGCTTCAACAAGCTCTTCAACATCATCACATGGTAACAATAAGATACATGTTGGTGGTTTTGTTGTGTATTGTGATGATCCAAATTTAGAGCTTTTATATAAACTCTCAAGAGCCTTGAAAAGGGAAATGGAAAGAGTAAGTAAATTGGAAAATAATAACTCTTTTCTAAAAACCACATGTGAACAACAAAAGCATCTACTTTATGTTACTACTTGTTCACATGAGGAGCTAAAATTGGCTCATGAGGAACTTAGTGTTGCTCATGATAATTTGGCACAAGAACATGCTTTACTCACTAAGAAGCCTTCTAATGAAGAAACCAAATCTAGTGAGAGCTCATCATTTGGGTCAAATGATCAATCACATATTACTAACCCTTGTGATGTAGGCAAGAAGCATGTATCCACCTCTTGTGATGATTTATTATATATGCCATGTTCTTCACAATTAGATGCTTGTTCTACTTCTATGTCTTGTGAGACTAACCTTTTGAAGGAGAACAATGAGCTCAAAAGTGAAGTGAAGAATTTGAGTAACAAGTTGGAGAGGTGCTACAACTCTAAAATCGCCATTGAGCATATCATGACCAATCAAAGAAGATATGGTGATAAGAGTGGTATTGGCTATAACAAGAGCAAGGGCAAGATTATGAAGAAGCAAGATGTAAAGAAGCTATCCCAACTCATGTGCTACCAATGCCATGAAGTGGGACATATTGCCAAGTGTTGCCTTACCAACAAGTCTCAAGTTGAGCCAAAAGCAAAGCCCCAAAATCAAGTCAAGATCAACCATGAAGATGATGATGACTTGATGAAGAAGAAGAAAACAAGAAGGGGTGGTAGAGCAAGGCATCCAATGCAAATCCAAGATGCCAAGATGATGAGCAAGAATCAAATCGAGAAGAAAGTACATGCTCACATCAAGTGCTTCAAGTATGGAGATATGAGACACTTTGTCTCGGGGTGTCCTACCAAGCTTGAGAAGAAGGCTCAAGCAACTCGTGAGAGGCAAGGCAATGAGAAGCAACATATGAGCAAGGAAGAAAAGGCTCAATCTAAGAGAAGTTGCTACTCATGCCGGAAAAGGGGACACATGGCACTTTCATGTCCCCTAGGTGAGAATTCTAAGCCTAGTTCAATTAATGATACTAATATGCTTAGAAATGATGGCAATGGTACCTTATTGGTTGAAATTGCAAAACATCCCGCTACTCATACTAAGGCTATGCCTAAGTATGTTGCACCTAATTTGAGAGGACCCAAACTTGTTTGGGTACCATCAAAAAGTGGATGAATGTGTGTAGGTACCATGGCATTGGAGGCTTGACTCAAATTGATTTCATCTTGTTCATCATATATTGAGTCAAGTTATGAAGCTCAATGTATATCTAATCCCAATGCCAAGTCAAAATAAGTGAAGTCCAAGTGCTACAACATACAAGTGCAATGTTAAAGATTGTGGTGATTTATTGGAATTATTTTATGGCTTGCAATTTATTTGAGTAAAAGCTTGCTATTGAATGATCATGAGCTAACCAAGGTATATCTCTTGTTGATCATTTCACTTGGGTGCATATGAGTTGATTGAATTGGATATATATATGCAATGTTGCTTGCTATGAGATGATTGAATGGATTAAAAGCTTAGTAATCAAGTTTAGATTGGTTTGTGTTGGATAATTTCATGAGATGACATTTAGTAAGTGGATTGGATGGATATATGTCTTGTGAAAGTATTCAAACAAGTTAGTTTCAAGTTTGATTCATATTTGATGAAGTATTGCTCAATGTATTGAAATCTGTCCAAAATTAAAAATCTGAGCTAGCAGTGATCTTAGCCATGTTTGAGTGATAAAATCTATTTGGATTGGCTTGAAATTTGGTATACATTCTCTACACTTATGAAAGAAGATGCTGTAGAAATTTCATGAGAAATGGATAAGAGATGCTTCGGTTTTGGAGTGCATCTTGTCAGCTTTAGTGCAGCAGTTTTCAGCATGTAGCAGTGGTGGAAGATTTGAAATCTAGTAGCAATCTAGATGTCAAATGAATCTCAAATTTTTACAGTTGCTATATGACTTAGTGAGTCACATCTCCACCAAATTTTATGGCATTTGGATCTGTACATTGGGAGATATGAATTATTCTTTGAAGGGTACAGAATCTGCCAGAAAAGTGACAATCATTGGATTAATCTAGAATCACTTTAATTGAAAGGTCCTCAAGTTGGAAACATGTTTACAAGTGGTTGAGGTACCTAAGTTTGGTTTTGGATTGATCTAGAATCATGAAGAGCAATAAATAAAAGAACATTTGATTGTGGAATGTATTTATTTGGTACTCAATTTAAAGATCAAGATCAAACTTAAAATGAAGATAAAGTTTAAGTTCTAGTGATGATTAGAGATCATTTGGTAGAAAGAAAAGGACTTAAACAAGTAGAAAGAGTTGGACTAAAATATAGATTCAAGGATCTTTCATCAAGATTGAGTTCATTATTTGGATCAATCAAACTATATCATTTCAAGTGAGTATCAAGAGTGGTTCTTTGGAGAAAGGTCACTTCTCCCTAGTGAGGGGCTTACCGCCGTGTGTAGGTAAAACCAAGTTTGGGACTTGGAAGGATAACATGGAAGTGGTGATCCGAGGAACTTGTGATGCTTAGTTGAAGCAATCAAAAGGGTTGATCAAGAAAAGCAAGCAACACCCAAAAAAGAGCTAGTCATATATTTCAAGTGGTATTCTAAGTAGTTCTCTCATGCAAGCATTGATCAAAAAGATGAAGCAAGCCAACCACAACTCAAGAGATAGTGCACTTGATCATAAGTGGCTTTTATTTCATATGGGTGAAGAATGGATTTATCTATGATAATTGGTCTTCACCAAGCTTATAAATTAGACTTCACATTGCTATTGGAGTAATGAATTGGAATCTATGTGACTATCCTCTACTTCAATATAGCAAATGTATCATTGAAATGTGCATGATCATCTCATTCCTTACTAGTATGCGGTTAGTGCATATAGTACATGCTTATTAGGATCATGCATGACAAATGAAAATTTTAGATTCATTGCCTACCACTATTGCTTGAATGGTTAATTGACCTAGTGGTATAAGTATGAATTTGTTCATGAGCTAGTGAACCCAAATACTTGATCTAGTTTGGATTGCTAACAAGTGACAAGTACAACATTGGCAAGATAACCCTTAACATGAGGTGTGAAGAAGCTTGTCATTGGATCAAACCGAACTTGGAATCTTAGGCAAATCAATATAGTTCAAGTCATACAAGAAGCTCATGACAATGATAAGAGTACAAGCACAAGACAACAATGAAAATAGATATCTAGTTTGTTTCAAGTAGTATCTAGACTCAAATTGATCTTCCAAGTGGTATGTACAAGTGGTGTCTAGATAATGATCTACAAGTGATATCTTACAAGTGGTACTCATGAAGATAGCAAATGTTCAAGAAGTGAATATTATTGTCAAATCCTTCAAAGTGGTCCCATACTAGAAAATTCTTTCAAATAATATCACATTTCTACTCATGATATCTTCACATGGTATCATTCATGCAAGACAATGGTTTCACAAGTGATCCTCAACTTTAAGTGATCAAATCAAGAAATGCTACCCTCATCCTTCAAGTGGTATCTCAAGTGAATGACACATGCAATGACATAGGGGGAGAAGCCCCACCGATTGGTATCAAGGTCAAAGATCCTATGTGGTATCTTAAGAGCAACCATAAAGTTTGTCATTCCAACATATGTGGTAATGTCCATAAAAAATGCAAGATTCAAGTCTCAACCATCTACCCCCAATGCAAGCCTTTGTATCAATTGAGAAGAACACCTTTTATGGAAATTGATGACAAAGGGGGAGAGATTGGACAAAGATATGAAAGTTTTTTGAGCTTTGGGGAGAGATTGGAAAGATTGGACATGGACATGGACAAAGAGGGAGCAACATTGAAGAATGTAAGGAGATCAAACATTCTTGGACAAAGAAAGCACATAAGTAGGGGGAGCAAGCTCATGAACTTTGATTGATTACATTTGATATGTGCATAATTCATGTGCTTGCTTGCATTGCATAAGTTCTTAAATTCAATATGCATGCTTGTGTGGTGTATGCTAGTTATAGAACTTGAATGATGATTTGATAACTAGCATGCATAGGATGTTAGCTAGACTTGTGATTATCATGCAAAAACTAGAACCATGCTTATAATGTTGATCTCACGGGGTTTCTAGTGTTTTTTTGATGTCTAGCTACTCATGATGCTAAGGATGATGGCAAACTTGTGATTTTCAAATGGTATCAAGCTACTAATTGGTATCGAGCTACAAAGGTTTATTCTATACACCTTAGCATCACTTAGTAGTGCTAACCCTCCCACAAATTTCATATTTGTGCATATGTGCAAGCTTGAAACCAAACCATTTGAGCACATATGTAGGGGGAGTTATCACTACCAAGTCAGATTTTATGGTGCTTATCCAAATCTTGACATAGAGCTTAAAAGGTGGATAAGTAACATTAAATCCAAAACAAGTTAGCAATTTACACTTGTGTGAAGTGCTAGCTTGAAAAAGCTTAATTTCCATATCTTTGTAGAGTTGTCATCAATTTCCAAAAAGGGGAGATTGAAAGGTCGTTTGGTTTTGGTAATTGAGTGGCAACTTAGGTGGACTAATATGTGGTTATGTGAGATACACAGGAGATTAGTCCATATGTGATGGTGTCATAAAGGAGCTCATTGCATATGAGACATGACATGGAGTCATGTGACCAAGGTGGAGAAGATCAAGATGAGGCTTGGCTTGATGGACCGGTTGCTAGGGTGAAGGGCAAGTTGTGTGATGGCTTGGCGCCGAAGGACCGAGGCAACGGTGAAGAGCAAGTGAGGTCAAGATCGATGAACCAATACGGTCACGTGATGATATGAAGTGAATCATATCATTTGGTGATTGGTTGGTGCATGTGTTGCATCAATGTCGGAGGAGATGGAGTGGAATGCGCAAGGCAAAGGTATAACCTAGGGCATTTCCATTTCACCGGTCATAGGTGTGTAGAGAAGTTGATGACCAGGTTTAGGATAGATGGCCGTACTATGAAGAGGGGCAAACTTGTTTGCATATCGGTCATCTAGTGCCACTCGTGTGATCTAATTATGCATCGTTGCTAGGATCGAGTGGCGTGGCAAGTTGAGTGGTTAACTCCTTCGGTAAAATGATTATGAAAATGCTAACACACGTGCACAAGGTGGTGATCACTTGTTGGTGTTGGCACATTTACGAAGGCGATGAAGTTTGAGCGGTAGAGAGGGTTTGGGGTCCTCTCTCCCTCACGCCGAGCTTGCGAGCGCGGGATTCAGGCGTTTTTGAGGAGTTGAAATGCCTATTTTCCATTATGCCGGAAGTCGGAAAAGAAACGGAGGCTAACGGAGGTCACAGAGGTGACCGGACGCTGCACCGGACGCGGTCACGTTATGACCGGACGCGTCCGGTCAGTACAGCGCAGACACGGGTGTTAGGGTTTGTAACTGGCGCGTCCGGTCACTCGCGGGACCGGCGCGTCCGGTCATGCGCCCAGTGGGAATTACAGAACGCAAGGATGATCGGACGCGCGGCGCGTCCGGTCACACATGATCGGACGCGTCCGATCGTTGAAGGTGCTTACTGGACTCTAACCAGACACTGGCACTGTCGCGTCCGGTCGTCGCAAGGAGCGCGTCCGGTCATGTCGTTTCGAGCGCGGTACTGTGCGATCGGCGCGTCCGGTCGTGGCAGCGGCGCGTCCGGACATTGCGAGGGGCGCGTCCGGTCGTTGCCAGGGGCGCGTCCGGTCATTTGGTTTGACCGTTGGCGCAGTGACCGTTGGAGAATCAGACGTGGTTGAGCGCGTCCGGTCAGTTACGACGGGCGCGTCCGGTCGTCCCGAAATCTGCCCAGTGAAGGGGTAACGGCTCTATTTGACCGTGGGGTTATAAATAGATGCCTTGGCCGGCCGTGGCCATTAGCTGAGCGCACTATAGTCTTTGTGACTTGTGTGGTAGTGCTTGGGAGCCCTCTAACTCACTCATGCTTGATAGTGTTCATTGGATCGAGTGAGAGAGCGATTCTAGTGCGTTGCTTTGAGAGATTGCATCGTGTGGCACTAGGTGATCGTGTTGCAAGCCGGTGGTGCTTGTTACTCTTGGAGGTTGCCACCTCCTAGACGGCTTGGTGGCTTGTGGCTCCGTCGAAGCTCGCAAGAAGATTGTGCGAGGCTCCGGAGAAGCTTTGTGAGGGAGATTGTGCTCACCCCGCGGGGATCGCGAAGAGCAACTCTAGTTGAGCGTGTCATTGAGCTACCACATTTTATGGTGGGTTCTTGCGGTGCCTTTTGAGAGGCTCGGTGTGTGACCGATTAGCCGCCGAACCACGAAGTGTTGGTCGACACAACGGGGACGTAGCTTGGTGGCAACCAAGTGAACCTCGGGAGAAAATCACCGTGTCAACATTGTCTACTCTTCTCGGTGGTTTGCCTTCATGCAACACAAGCTTGTATTTACTTTTATATATTTATGCTTGTGTAGTTGCTCTCGTAACTAGTTTGCTTGTGTAGCTTGCTAGTTATCTTCTTGCTTGTGTAGTTAGAAGCTTCCCCTTGCGTGACTAATTTGGCTTGTGTAACCTTGTTAGTCACATTGCTTAGTTTGTGTAGCTAAGTAATTTGCGCTCTCTAATTTGGCTTGTGTAGCCTTGTTATTAAGCCTTGCTAGTGAGCTTAGGCTTTGTGCGCTTTGCTTACTAGAATTGTGTAGGAGCTCCCTCTTGCTTGCAAAGTACTAGTACATAGGTTTGTGTGACCATGCTCTAGAATTAAATAGGAGAGCTCTTGCTAAGGAAAGCACCTTAGTTGCTTAATTAGGATCTTTATGAGGTGCTTGTGAACTTAGTTAGAGGGGTGTAGTCTTGGCTAGACCGATAAGTTTAATTCCGCATCTGTTTTGGTTAGCCAACACGTTTAAGTTTTATAAAGGACTATTCACCCCCCCTCTAGTCCGCCATCTCGACCCTTCACACTTGTGATCTTGTGGCCATCACTCCATGCCACATGCTCCTTCATCACGTGTGTTGCTTATGCCTAACTTAAAACACTTAACACATGGCATTAGCAACTTGGTGTCATTAATTACCAAAACCAAACTTGGGCTTTCAGCTGCCTATGTGCCGTGTGTATGAATTTGAAAGAATTTTGTAGCTCAAGAAGTATTCACTTGCACTTGTTCAAGTCGGGTTTCATGCCAAACTACATTTGTTGGACCAAACACGGAGAGACCGGGGTTATGATGGAAGAAGGTGAAGAAGAACAAGCGAACCCTGACGATGTTTTTGCTCAATACTGTGACTTCGCGATGGAGAAAGTTGAAGAAGAGGCAGATGCAGAAAACCATATCGCTGAAGATGACGATGCTCTTGGTGATGTCATTCGTGACGCACAGAGAGATTGTGAAAGTGAAAAGGAGAAGGCTAAGTTTGACCAAATGCTACAGGATCACAAGAAGTTACTCTACCCGTCGGCCGAAGATAGGCAAAAAAAGCTAGGCACGACACTGGAGTTGTTACAGTGAAAGACAGAGAATTGTATATCTGACAAGGCATTTGGGAAATTACTGAAGATCCAAAAAAAGATGCTTCCGAAGCCTAATGAATTGCCCACCACTACATACGAAGCAAAAAAGACCGTCTGCCCTTTAGGATTACAAATCGAGAAGATACATGCATGTCCTAATGACTGCATCCTGTACCATGGCGTTCACGAGAATTTAGATGAATGCCCTGTTTGCCATGCGTCACAATACAAAATCTTGCGAGATTATCCTAGCGATGTTGAGGATGAAGAACGTCCGAAGAAGAGAATCCCTACCAAGGTTATGTGGTATGCTCCAATAATTTCACGCCTAAAACCACTGTTCAGAAACAAGGAGCACGCAAAGTTGTTGCGATGGCACAAAGAAGACCGTAAGGTGGACAACATGTTGAGACACCCTGCAGGTGGGTCCTAGTGGAGAGAAATAGATAGAGAATTCCCAGACTTTACAGATGACGCAAGAAACCTAAGGTTCACATTGAGTACGGATGAATTTAATCCTTTTGGGGACTAGAGCTCTAGTCATAGCACTTGGCCCGTTACTCTATGTATCTACAACCTTCCTCTATGGTTATGCAAGAAGCAGAAGTTCATTATGATGCCGGTGCTCATCCAAGGCCCGAAGCAACCTGGCAATGACATCGATGTCTACCTGAGGCCATTAGTTGAGGAACTCCAGCTGCTATGGAGCAAACCAGGTGTGCGTGTGTGGGATGAGTACAAACAGGAAGAATTCGACCTGCGAGTATTGTTGTTCGTGACAATCAATGATTGGCCAGCTCTAAGTAATCTTTCAGGACAGACAAATAAGGGATAATGCATGCACCCATTATTTTGGTGACCTTAAGGTTGTCTATTTAAAAAAATGTCAAAAGGTCATGTACCTTGGCTATCGTCGATTTCTTGCTAAGAACCACCAGTTGAGAAAGAAAGACAAACATTTTAAAGGTACGGTAGAACACCGGTCCAAGCCAGGCAACCGAGATGGGGCAGAGGTATTCAAGATGGTCAAGGATTTGAAAGTAGTGTTTGGAAAGGAACAAGACAGTGAACCTGTCCTAAAAGACGCTTCGGGGTGCGCCCCAATGTGGAAACAGAAGTCAATATTTTGGGAGCTACCATATTGGAAAGACCTTGAGGTCCACCACTCGATCGACGTGATGCACCTGACAAAGAATCTTTGTGTTAATCTCCTAGGGTTCATGGGTGTGTTTGGAAATCCTAAGGATACCCTTGAGGCACGAGAGGACTTGAAGTGCATGAAAGAACGAGACAACCTGCATCCAGAGAAGACAGATGATGGACGTCATTACTTAAGACCTGCTAGCTACACTCTTAGCAATGAGGAGAAGGAAAGCATGTTTTAGTGCCTAAGCAGCATCAAAGTCCCATCTGGGTTCTCCTCCAATATAAAGCGTATAATAAATGTGCCGGAAAAGAAATTTGTCAACTTAAAATCGCACGACTACCACGTGATTATGACGCAACTGCTTCTGGTTGCCTTAAGAGGAATTCTACCTCCACATGTACGTCTGGCCACCGTGAAGCTATATGCATTCCTCAATTCAATTTCTCAGAAGGCAATCAATCCTTTTGATCTAGCTACTCTATAGAATGATGTGGTTCAATGTCTTGTCAGCTTTGAGTTGGTGTTCCCTCCATCCTTCTTTGATATCATGACACATCTCCTAGTTCATCTGGTCAAAGAGATTAATATCCTGGATCCTGTGTTCCTACACAACATGTTTTCCTTAGAGAGATTTATGGGTGTACTAAAAAATATGTTTACCAGCGGGGTCGGCCAGAAGGAAGCATTGCCAAGGGATACGGGACAGAGGAGGTCATTGAGTTCTGTGTGGACTTCATTTCTGACCTTGACCCGATTGGTCTTCCTGAATCACGGTATGAGGGGAGACTTGGTGGAAAGGGTACACTAGGAAAGAAAACATATATCCACCAGGGTGATGATTCTTTCAATAAAGCTTACTACACAGTTCTTTGAAACTCCACTGTGGTGGAACTGTATATTGAGAAACACATGAATTTTGTACGATCCGAGAATCCTAGGAAGAATGAGGCTTGGATTATGCGTCATCACATGGAGACATTCGGTGATTGGTTGCACAAAAAATGTCAGGGTGATAAAACTATTGGAGATGAACTGTATTTGTTGGCTAGGCAATCAGCGTGGCACATCCTCACGTACAAAGGGTACGAGATAAATGGAAATACATTTTACACCGTATCCCAAGATAAAAAGAGTACCAACCAAAACAGTGATGTCAGCGTGGATGCTACGGAACCGAATGGGAACATAAACACATATTATGGTCGCATAGAGGAGATTTGAGAACTAGACTATGCACATAATTTTAAAATCCCTCTATTCCGATGCCAATGGGTGAAGATGAACGGAGGGGTATCAGTCGATAAGGAGTACGGAATGACAATAGTGGACCTCAACAATATTGGGTATAGAAATGTTCCATTCGTCCTTGCTGCTGATGTGAATCAGGTGTTCTATGTGAAAGACATGTCTACAAAACCCAAGAGAGGGAAACACGACAAGAAAAAACCAACGAGCCAAAGCACCACATAGTTCTTACAGGGAAAAGAAACATCGTGGGAATTGAAGACAAGTTAGACATATCAGAGGATTATGAAAAGGATGAACGAATCCCACCCTTCTGTGTGGCCAAAGACCCAAACATCCTGCTCGCTGCTGAGGACACTCCATGGTTACGGAATGATCATAACCAAGGGCATTACGTCAAGAAAAAGTTTACCACTGTGCCCGCTTGATATAGGTAGTGAACTCAAATTAATAATGTGTATTTTACATCTTGTGTAATATAATTGTAACATTATGTGTTGAAAATTCAAATTTGAGTGGTTCAAACTTTGCTATATGTGAGAATTGTGGATTTTCAACTACACTTTGCCAACACTTTGTCAAATGCAAAATGGTCTATATATGAAATGTAGATCTTGATGAGTGGAACAATATTGGTATTCATGACTTTTCGAGTCGAGACCATCCAGGGTTCCGAAAACCAGCGTTTGGCTATGAATTCTTTCAAAATTTAAAATTGAGTGGTTCAAACTTTTACAAATGAAAAGTTGACTATTAGACCAAATGTAGGTCATGATAAGTGGAACAAACTTTGTATGCATGAGTTTTCCATTCAAGACCATCCAAGGTTCGGTCAAAGTGTGTGTTTCTAAAAACCAATGTTTTGACTTTGGTCAAACTTGGTCAAATGACCTATTTGATGACTTCAAATGAAAATTTTTTGAATACCAAGTTGTTAGAGCTCATCAAGATCTACAATTTATACATGGACCATATTTTCATCTGGATAAATTTTAGCAAGTCCCAGGCACATGTTTTCAAAATCGAAGACGGGTTTTGGTCAGACTTGGTCAAATGACAGACTAAATGACTTAAAATGAAAAACTTTGGAATATCAAGTTGTTAGAGCTCATCAAGATCCAAACTTTTTATATAGACCATTTTTTCTATTTGAAAAAGTTTAAATAAACAATACTCACCAAATCTTGAATCTCACACAAACTATATGAAACTATATGCGAGAATGATGGATTTTTAACTACACTTTGCCAACACTTTGTCAAATGCAAAAATGGTCTATGTATGAAATGTAGATATTAATGAGTGGAACAATATTGGTATTCATGACTTTTCTAGTCGAGACCATCCAGGGTTCCAAAAACCGGCGTTTGGCTATGAATTCTTTCAAAATTCAAAATTGAGTGGTTCAAACTTTTACAAATGAAAAGTTGACCATTAGACCAAATATAGGTCTTGATGAGTGGAACAAACTTTGTATTCATGAGTTTTCCATTCGAGACCATTCAGGGTTTCAAAAATCGACGTGTATCTCTGAAAATTTTAATTTTTCAAATTTAGACAATTAATGTCGCACATTTGGATATTTATTATTGAAGAAACAAAAGTTTAACGTCCAAATGACCCAAAAACAAATTTTCTATCGAAAGCCAACAATTTTATATATTTTAATTGCTCATTATATTTTTGCATTAACACAATATTCATTACAAATAACATTTATTTTGGATAATATGAAATATTTGAAAAAATAGTGTTTACAATTTATGTGATGCACAATAGAGTCAAACTAAACTAATGTGTATTTTTGAAAAAAATTATGATAAATATTTAATTTACTATGCATTTAGAAAGATGAAAGGAAAAAGGTGAAAAATAAAATCCACCAAATTCTGGCGCCTAAACAGGCGCCAGAATTTGGTGGAAGGACCTTTAGTCCCGGGTCTGGCCACCGCCCGGGACTAAAAGGGGCTTTATGAAAGGTCCTTGGTTGGTTTTGGTAATTGAGTGACAAGTTAGGTGGACTAATATGTGGTTATGTGAGATACACAGGAGATTAGTCCATATGTGATGGTGTCATGAAGGAGCTCATTGCATATGAGACATGACATGGAGTCATGTGACCAAGATAGAGAAGATCAAGATGAGGCTTGGCTCGAAGGACCGGTTGTGAAGGTGAAGGGCAAGTTGAGGCTTCGAAGCGAAGGACCATGCGATGGTGAAGCTTGGGCAAGACTTGGCGCCGATGGACCAATACAACGGTGAAGAGCAAGTGAGGTCAAGATCGATGAACCAATACGGTCACGTGATGATATGAAGTGAATCATATCATTTGGTGATTGGTTGGTGCATGTGTTGCATCAACGTCGGAGGAGATGGAGTGGAATGTGCAAGGCAAAGGTATAACCTAGGGCATTTCCATTTCACCGGTCATAGGTGTGTAGAGAAGTTGATGACCGGGTTTAGGATAGATGGCCGTACTATCAAGAGGGGTAAACTTGTTTGCATATCGGTCATCTAGTGCCACTTGAGCGATCTAACTTTGCATACCTGTTAGGATCGAGTGGCGAGGCAAGTTGAGTGCCTAACCCTTTGAAAATGTTTGTGAAATGCTAACACTCGTGCACAAGGTGGTGATCACTTGTTGGTGTTGGCACATTTACAAAGGCGATGAAGTTTGGGCAGTAGAGAGGGTTTGGGACTCTCTCTCCCTCCCGCCAAGCTTGCGAGCGTGGGATTCAGGCGTTTTTGGGAACTTGAAATGCCTATTTTCCACTATGCCGGAAGTCAGAAAAGAAACGGAGGCGAACGGAGGTCACAGAGGTGACCGGACGTTGCACCGGACGCGGTCATGGTATGACCGGACACGTCCGGTCAGTACAGCGTAGGCGCGGGTGCTAAGGTTTGCAACCGGCGCGTCCGGTCACTCACGGGACCGACGCGTCTGGTCAGGTGTCCAGAGGAAACTGAGTTTCGCAAGGACGATCGGACGCGAGGCGTGTTCGGTCACACATGATCGGACGCGTCCGATCGTTGAGGGAGCTTACTGGACTCTAACCGGACGCGGGCACTGTCGCGTCCGGTCGTTGCGAGGGGCGCGTCCGGTCGTTGCTTTGCGGGCGCGCGAGTCAGTGTGATCGGCGCGTCCGGTCGTTCGAAGCGGCGCGTCTGGTCATTTGACGGGCGCGTCCGGTCATCGCCTGGGGCGCGTCCAGTCGTTGTTTTGACCGTTAAGGGTCAGTGACCGTTGGAGGATCGGACGCGGTTGAGCGCGTCCGGTCAGTTATGACCGGCGCGTCCGGTCATCCTGAAAAGAACCCAGTGAAGGGGTAACAGCTCTATTTGACCGTGGGGTTATAAATAGATACCTTGGCCGGCCGTGGCCGGTAGCTGAGCACACTTTAGCCTTGGTGGCTTGTGTGGTAGTGCTTGGGAGCCCTCTAACTCACTCATGCTTGATAGTGTTCATCGGATCTAGTGAGAGAGCGATTCTAGTGCGATTGCATCGTGAGCTTGCATCGAGTGGCACTAGGTGATCGTGTTGCAAGCCGGTAGTGCTTGTTACTCTTGGAGGTTGCCACCTCCTAGGCGGCTTGGTGGCTTGTGGCTCTGTCGAAGCTCGCAAGAAGATTGTGCGAGGCGCCGGAGAAGCTTTGTGAGGGGGATTGTGCTCACCCCGCGGGGATCGCGAAGAGCAACTCTAGTTGAGCGTGTCATTGAGTTACCTCACTTGAGAGTGGTGTCTTGCGGTGCCTTGCGGGGCGTGCCTTGAGGGGCAAGTGACTTGAGGGTCACACCGAGGAACCATCTAAGTGTTGGTCGACACAACGGGGACGTAGCTTGGAGGCAACCAAGTGAACCTTGGGAGAAAATCACCGTGTCAACTTTGTCTACTCTTCTCGGTGGTTTGTCTTCATACAACACAAGCTTGTATTTACTTTCATATATACTTGTGCTTGTGTAGTTGCTCTCGTAACTAGTTTGCTTGTGTAGCTTGCTAGTTGTCTTCTTGCTTGTGTAGCTAGAAGCTTCCGCTTGCGTGACTAATTTGGTTTGTGTAACCTTGTTAGTCACATTGCTTAGTTTGTGTAGCTAAGTGATTTGCACTCTCTAATTTGGCATTAGTTGCCTTGTTATTGAGCATTGCTAGTGAGCTTAGGCTTTGTGCGCTTTGCTTACTAGAATTGTGTAGGAGCTCCCTCTTGCTTGCAAAGTACTAGTGCATAGGTTTGTGTGACCTTGCTCTAGAATTAAATAGGAGAGCTCTTGCTAAGGAAAGCACCTTAGTTGCTTAATTAGGATCTTTGTGAGGTGCTTGTGAACTTAGTTAGAGGGGTGTAGTCTTGGCTAGACCGATAAGTTTAATTCCGCATTTGTTTTGGTTAGCCAACTCGTTTAAGTTTTAGAAAGGACTATTCACCCCCTCTAGTCCGCCATCTCGACCCTACAAGTGGTATCAAAGTCGGGTCTCTCATTTGTGGTCTTCACCGACCCGAGAGGATGGCGGCTTATGGGCTAGATGTTGAGTGTCCACACATTTTTGATGGCACACACTTTGCACGATGGAGAAATTGGATGACATGCAATTTTAAGTTTATTTCTCCTCAATTGTGGTGGATCGTAGATGTGGGTTTTTCCTTTGCAATTGATAAAAAGAATGCAACTCAAGCGCAAAGTAAATGCCTACATCTCGATAGCCAAGCTACTAATGTTTTTTATCGATCTATGGATAGTAGCATACTTCATGAGATCATAGACTTCGAGTCCGCCCATGAAATTTTTGTGTTTCTAAATGAGAAATGTGGGGTGATCTCCAATGATGATGAGCCCAAGGAAGAGGCGCATGAGGATGTTGAGCATGACCACAACAAGGTAGTTGTGAAGGATTGCTCCACCTCACGGTCAAGTGATGACAAAGATGATCATATCACAAGATCACTTGACAAGAAAAATAATAATGCCACAAGTGATGCAAGCAATGATTCTACTCCATGCACACTTGATGGTGAAGATGATGGCTACGAGAGTGATGCTTCAACAAGCTCTTCAACATCACCACATTGTTCCATGTCACATGGTGACACTAAGGTATCTATTGGTGGTTTTGTTGTTGATTGTGATGGTCCAAATTTTGAGCTTCTATATAAACTCTCAAAGGCCCTAAGAAATGAGATGGCAAAAACAAGTAAATTGAAAAATGAAAACTCATTTCTAAAAACCACATGTGAACAACAAAAGCATCTACTTTATGTTACTACTTGTTCACATGAGGAGCTAAAATTGGCTCATGAGGAACTTAGTGTTGCTCATGATAATTTGGCACAAGAACATGCTTTACTCACTAAGAAGCCTTCTAATGAAGAAACCAAGTCTAGTGAGAGCTCATCATTTGGGTCAAATGATCAATCACATATTACTAACCCTTGTGATGTAGGCAAGAAGCATGTATCCACCTCTTGTGATGATTTATTAGATATGCCATGTTCTTCACAATTAAATGCTTGTTTTACTTCTATGTCTTGTGAGACTAACCTTTTGAAGGAGAACAATGAGCTTAAAAGTGAAGTGAAGAATTTGAGCAACAAGTTAGAGAGGTGCTACAACTCGAAAGTCACCTTTGAGCACATGATGAAGACTCAAAGAAACGTTGGTGACAAAAGTGGTCTTGGCTTCAAGAAGAAAATGACAAGGGGTGAAAGAAAGCAAGAAAAGAGGATGAAGAGGCTACTCCAAAAGAAGCTCTCGCATTTCATGTGCTATCGATGCCATGAGGCGGGACATCTTGCTAATGGTTGCCCAAACATTGAGAAGCTCAAGAAGATGAAAGAAGAAGAGAGGCTAAAGCATGTCAAGTGCTTCAAGTGCCGCACTTGGGGTCATCTCACCTCAATATACCCAACCAAGCAATTGGTGAAGCAACAAGTAAAGCCTCAACCAAAGCCACTAGTTGAGCAAGAGAAAACACCCCAAGAACAAATCAAGATCAACCATGGAGATGATGGTGACTTGATGATGAAGAAGAAAAAGAAAATAAGAAGGGGTGGTAGAGCAAGGCATCCAATGCAAATTCAAGATGTCAAGATGATGAGCAAGAATCAAGATAAGAAGAAAGTACATGCTCACATCAAGTGCTTCAAATGTGGAGACATGGGACACTTCGCCTCGGGGTGTCCTACCAAGCTTGAGAAGAAGGCTCAAGCAACTCATGAGAGGCAAGGGAATGAAGAGCATCATATGAGCAAAGAAGAAAAGGCTCAATCAAAGAGAAGATGCTACTCATGCCGGGAAAGGGGACACATGGCACATTCATGTCCCCTAGGTAACACTTCTAAGCATATTTTAATTGATAATACTAATGTGCTTAGAAAGGATGTAAATGGTACCTCTATGGTTGCTATTGCAAAACATCCCGCTACTCATACTAAGGCAATGCCTAAGTATGTTGCACCTAACTTGAGAGGACCCAAACTTGTTTGGGTACCATCAAAAAGTGGATGAATGTGTGTAGGTACCATGGCATTGGAGGCTTGACTCAAATTGATTTTATATTTATCATTATATGTTGACTCAAGTATTGAAACTTATTGCAATTCTATCCCAATGCCAAATTAAAATGAGTGAAGTCCAAAGTACTACAACATACAAGTGTCATGATCAAGTTGTGGATGATTTATTGGAATTATTTGATGGCTTGTAAATGTTCAAGTTGAAAGCTTGCTATGAATAATCATGAGCTAACCAAGGTATATCTCTTGTTGGTTATTTCATTTGGGTGCATATGAGTTGATTGAATTGGATAAATGTGCAATGTTGCTTGCTATGAGATGATTGAATGGATTAAAAAGCTTAGTAATCAAGTTTGGATTGGTTTGTGTTGGATAATTTCATGAGATGACATTTAGTAAGTGGATTGGATGGATATATGTCTTGTGAAAGTATTCAAACAAGTTAGTTTCAAGTTTGATTCATATTTGATGAAGTATTGCTCAATGTATTGAAATCTGTCCAAAATTAAAAATCTAAGCTAGCAGTGATCTTAGCCATGTTTGAGTGAACAAATCTATTTGGATTGGCTTGAAATTTGGTATACGTGCTCTACACTTACGAAAGAAGATGCTGTAGAAATTTCATGAGATGTGGATAAGAGATGCTTCGGTTTTGGAGTGCATCTTGTCAGCTATAGTGCAGCAGTTTTCAGCATGTAGCAGTTGTGGAAGAT
This sequence comes from Saccharum hybrid cultivar R570, assembly GCA_038087645.1. Lineage (NCBI taxonomy): Eukaryota > Viridiplantae > Streptophyta > Magnoliopsida > Poales > Poaceae > Saccharum > Saccharum hybrid cultivar. Next base: position 205,207 of record JAQSUU010000273.1, read on the forward strand.
TTGAAATATAGTAGCAATCTAGAAGTCAAAAGAAGTTCAAATTTTTACAGTTGCTAGATGACTTAGTGAAACACATCTCCACCAAATTTCATGGCATTTACATCCGTACATTGTGAGATATGAATTATTCTTTGAAGGGTACAGAATTTGCCAGAAAAGTGACAATCATTGGATTAATCTAGAGTCACTTTAATTGAAAGGTCCTCAAGTTTGAAACTTGTTTATAAGTGGTTGAGGTACCTAAGTTTGGTTTTGGATTGATCTAGAAGCATGAAAAGCAATGAGTACAAGAACATTTGATTGTGGAATGTACTTGGTGTACTTATTTGGTACTCAATTTGAAGATCAAGATCAAACTTAAGATGAAGATAAAGTTTAAGTTCTAGTGATGATTAGAGATCATTTGGTAGAAAGAAAAGGACTTAAGCAAGTAGAAAGAGTTGGACTCAAATGTAGATTCAAGGATTATTCATCAAATTTGAGTTCATCATTTGGATCAATCAAACTATATCATTTCAAGTGAGTATCAATAGTGGTTCTTTGGAAGGTCACTTCTCCCTAGTGAGGGGCTTGCCACCGTCTGTAGGTGAAACCAAGTTTGGGACTTGGAAGGCTAACATGGAAGTGGTGATCCGAGAAACTTGTGATGCTTAGTTGAAGCAATCAAAAGGGTTGATCAAGAAAAGCAAGCAACACCCAAAAGAGAGTTAGTCATTGCAATTCAATTAATATTCTAAGTGATTCTCTCATGCAAGCAAAGATGACATAATGAAGCAAGCCAACCACAACAAGAAAGTGCACTTGATCATAAGTGGTTTTCATTTCATATGGGTGAAGAATGGATTTATCTATGATAATTGGTCTTCACCAAGCTTATAAATTGGACTTCACATTGCTATTGGAGTAATAAATTGGAATCTATATGACTATCCTCTACTTCAACATAGCAAAGGTATCATTGAAATGTGCATGATCATCTCATTCCTTACTAGTATGCGATTAGTGCATATAGTACATGCTTATTAGGATCATGCATAACAAATGAAAAGTTTTAAATTCATAGCCTACCATTATTGCTTGATTGATTAATTGATCTAGTGGTATGGATATGAGTTTGTTCATGAGCTAGTGAATCCAAGTACTTGATCTAGTTTAAATTGCTAACAAGTGACAAGTACAACATTGGCAAGATAACCCTTAGCATGAGGTGTGAAGAAGCTTGTCATTGGATCAAACCGGACTTGGAATCTTAGACAAATCAACTTAGTTCAAGTCATACAAGAAGCTCATGACAATGATAAGAGTACAAGCACAAGACAACAATGAAAATGGATATCTAGTTTGTTTCAAGTGGTATCTAGACTCAAATTGATCTTCCAAGTGATATTCACTAGTGGTGTCTAGATCATGATCTACAAGTGATATCTTACAAGTGGTACTCATGAAGATAGCAAATGTTCAAGAAGTGAATATTATTAACAAATCCTTCAAAGTGGATTCATACTAGAAAATTCTTTCAAATGGTATCACATTCCTACTCATGGTATCTTCACGTGGTATCATTCATGCAAGACGATGGTTTCACAAGTGATCCTCAACTTTAAGTGATCAAATCAAGCAATGCTACCCTCATCTTCAAGAGATATCTCAAGTGAATGACACATGCTATGACATAGGGGGAGAAGCCCCACCGATTGGTATGAAGGTCAAAGATCCTATGTGGAATCTCAAGAGCAACCATAAAGTTTCTCATTCCAACATATGTGGTAATGTCCTTCAAAAATGCAATATTCAAGTCTCAACCATCTACCCCAATGCAAGCCTTTGTATCAATTGAGAAAAACACCTTTTATGGAAATTGATGACAAAGGGGGAGAAGTTGGACAAAGATATGAAAGCTTTTTTGAGCTTTGGGGAGAGATTGAAAAGATTGGACATGGACATGGACAAAGATGGAGGAACATTGAAGAATGTAAGGAGATCAAACATTCTTGGACAAAGAAAGCACACAAGTAGGGGGAGCAAGCTCATGAACTTTGATTGATTACATTTGATATGTGCATAATTCATGTGCTTGTTTGCATTGCATAAGTTCTTAAATTCAATATGCATGCTTGTGTGGTGTATGCTAGTTATAGAACTTGAATGATGATTTGATAACTAGCATGCATAGGATGTTAGCTAGACTTGTGATTATCTTGTAAAAACTAGAACCATGCTTATAATGTTGATCTCACGGGGTTTCTAGTATTTTTTATGTCTAGCTACTCATGATGCTAAGGATGATGGCAAACTTGTGATTTTCAAATGGTATCAAGCTACTAATTGGTATCGAGCTACAAAGGTTTATTCTATACACCTTAGCATCACTTAGTAGTGCTAACCCTCCCATAAATTTCATATTTATGCATATGTGCAAGCTTGAAACCAAACCATTTGAGCACATATGTAGGGGGAGTTATCACTACCAAGTCGGATTTTATGGTGCTTATCCAAAACTTGACATAGAGCTTAAAAGTTGGATAAGTAACATTAAATCCAAAACAAGTTAGCAATTTACACTTTGTGTGAAGTGCTAGCTTGAAAAAGCATAATTTCCATATCTTTGTAGAGTTGTCATCAATTACCAAAAAGGGGGAGATTAAAAGGTCCTTGGTTGGTTTTGGTAATTGAGTGACAACTTAGGTGGACTAATATGTGGTTATGTGAGATACACAGGAGATTAGTCCACATGTGATGGTGTCATGAAGGAGCTCATTGCATATGAGACATGACATGGAGTCATGTGACCAAGATGGAGAAGATCAAGATGAGGCTTGGCTCGAAGGACCGGTTGTGAAGGTGAAGGGCAAGTTGAGGCTTCGAAGCGAAGGACCATGCGATGGTGAAGCTTGGGCAAGACTTGGCGCCGACGGACCAATGCAACGGTGAAGAGCAAGTGAGGTCAAGATCGATGAACCAATACGGCCACGTGATGATATGAAGTGAATCATATCATTTGGTGATTGGTTGGTGCATGTGTTACATCAACGTCGGAGGAGATGGAGTGGAATGCGCAAGGCAAAGGTATAACCTAGGGCATTTCCATTTCACCGGTCATAGGTGTGTAGAGAAGTTGATGACCGGGTTTAGGATAGATGGTCGTACTATCAAGAGGGGCAAACTTGTTTGCATATCGGTCATCTAGTGCCACTTGAGCGATCTAACTTTGCATACGTGTTAGGATCGAGTGGCGAGGCAAGTTGAGTGCCTAACCCTTTGAAAATGTTTGTGAAATGCTAACACTTGTACACAAGGTGGTGATCACTTGTTGGTGTTGGCACATTTATGAAGGCGATGAAGTTTGGGCAGTAGAGAGGGTTTGGGACTCTCTCTCCCTCCCGCCGAGCTTGCGAGCACGAGATTCAGGCGTTTTTGGGAACTTGAAATGCCTATTTTCCACTACGCCGGAAGTCGGAAAAGAAACGGAGGCGAACGGAGGTCACAGAGGTGACCGGACGCTGCACCGGACGCGGTCATGGTATGACCGGACGCGTCCGGTCAGTACAGCGTAGGCGCGGGTGCTAAGGTTTGCAACCGGCGCGTCCGGTCACTCGCGGGACCGGCGCGTCCGGTCAGGTGTCCAGAGGAAACTGAGTTTCGCAAGGACGATCGGACGCGAGGCAACCAAGTGAACCTTGGGAGAAAATCACCGTGTCAACTTTGTCTACTCTTCTCGGTGGTTTGTCTTCATGCAACACAAGCTTGTATTTACTTTCATATATACTTGTGCTTGTGTAGTTGCTCTCGTAACTAGTTTGCTTGTGTAGCTTGCTAGTTGTCTTCTTGCTTGTGTAGCTAGAAGCTTCCGCTTGCGTGACTAATTTGGTTTGTATAACCTTGTTAGTCACATTGCTTAGTTTGTGTAGCTAAGTGATTTGCGCTCTCTAATTTGTTATTAGTTGCCTTGTTATTGAGCATTGCTAGTGAGCTTAGTCTTTGTGCGCTTTGCTTACTAGAATTGTGTAGGAGCTCCCTCTTGCTTGCAAAGTATTAGTGCATAGGTTTGTGTGACCTTGCTCTAGAATTAAATAGGAGAGCTCTTGCTAAGGAAAGCACCTTAGTTGCTTAATTAGGATCTTTGTGAGGTTCTTGTGAACTTAGTTAGATGGGTGTAGTCTTGGCTAGACCGATAAGTTTAATTCCACATTTGTTTTGGTTAGCCAACTCGTTTAAGTTTTAGAAAGGACTATTCACCCCCTCTCTAGTCCGCCATCTCGACCCTACACTTTAGTCCCGGTTCAAGCCACGAATCGGGACTAAAGGTCAGTCCCAGGTCATGGCTGGAACTGGGACTAAAGCCCCTTTAGTCCCGGGCGGTGGCCAGACCCGGGACTAAAGGTCCTTAGCCTATAAAGCCTGGCCTTCTTCCTCCTCCTCCCCACCCGCGCGCAGACACCAACCGACGCTGTCGATATCCCGAGCACCGCCCCGAGAACCGCCGCGTGCTGCCCTCGTCATCGTTCGCGTCCGCGTCGCCAGGTTCGTCATCGTCCGTCCGTTGGGCTGTTGCTGCCCCAAGGCCGGACGCGTCAGTACGGCCCCGGCGGCCCTGGACATGGACAACGGCGCTTCCGGCGCCGGCGCCGCCAGCGGCGGATATATATATATATAGGAAACTATTTATAAACATAGGAGGCTGCATCGATTATTCTTATTAATGGGTGCTAGGAAACTATTCATATTAATGGGTGATATTAATTAATTCATAGTTTTTTCAAATATATCTGCATCGATTATTCATGAACGATATGTATACCTAACATTAAAGAATGAACGGTTTCTTTTATCTTACTTTATCTTCTATGAAAAGAATACGACACTCTTATTAATTTATATAGTCTTAGATTATTTATGACAAGGTAAGACAAAAAATTTAATATGTTTTCAAGAATTTAGGTTAATATACATGTTGTGTCCATTTTGGAAGCCTCAATCTTATCACTTAATTTTGCATGATAATTGTGTTGACGTTATCATTTTTAGCACTTCTTCACTCTTCCTCACTACCTGCATATATATATGTTGGTACACAAATGTACAAGCTGCATGAGTACTACTTGAGATTCTGTGCACAACATCAAAGTGAACAATATCTGGGCGTCCAAGTCAGAGACCGTCACTACTTCCGTAGAGATGACGTCATCTGGGTACAGTTTAGTGAAGTACACCAGCTTCTCTATATGGATGCTCTTGACAAATCTCTCATAAGCTGCTACTGTCTGTAAGTGATTCTTCCGTTTAATCAATAATCTTACTCTAGCATATGTACGTATTCGTAATAACTATGCTCACGATGTGCAGACACATGATGAGAGAACTCAGATTGAAACAAGACGATCGAATTGGTTTTATCGATCCGTATGTCGTGTACAAGGACACAAAGACTAAAGATCCATTCAATCTGAAGATCAAGGAAATGGAGAAAAACCTCCAGAGGTTCTTTTATAACCAAAGGCATAATGAGTTGATACTCTTCCCTTACAATATGGGGTAAAGTGTTGTGTTATATCATGTCTTAGTCAATATATATATATATATATATATATATATATATATATATATATATATATATATATATATATATATATATATATATATATATATATATAGTTTCATACTTTATTTGTGTGCAATAATAACGCTATCGTATAGGTGCAACATATACAGATAATAGCAGCAAAGAATAAATTGAAAAACAATATAACTGAAAACCAAAATCAATAATGAATTGGAAAGAAAGAAAAAAAGAAAAAAGAACCTTTAGTCCCGGTTGGTAATACCAACCGGGACTAAAAGGTGCTGCGCTACGTCGATGCCTGGCAGCACCTTACCAACTGGGACTAAAGGTCTCCCTTTCCCTTTAGTTCCGGGCCTGAGAACCGGGACTAAAGGTGGGACATTTAGTTCCGAAATCTTAATCTCGGCTCACAGTCCGGGACTAGATGTCCTTTTGGACCGGGACTAAAACCCCGTTATATAGCCGTGCCTGACCTCCAGTTCAACTGGCGGCTGGCGCCGAGCCGATCACACACACCGTCGATCGGCGTGCCGCTGCGTAGCTAGATGCGCCGATCGAGTCCGGCCGGCACGTGCGGAAGGCGTCGATCTCGGTGGGGGGAAAAGACGACGGCCGGAGAGTCAAGGTCGCTGTATGTATGCCGCGCCGCGGCGTTGCTCCGTCCGGTACTCCGGTTCACATTGGTCGCGCGGACAAATCGAAAAGCGGGCACAAAAGAGCACGTTTGGTTGCAGCACTGGGTTGAGTCTGTTTGAGATGCGGCGAGCCCTCGAAATCAGTCTACACCAGGCACCGGGGACCTCCACGCCAGGCGACTGGAATAGTGACTTTTTGTTTTGCTCTCAAGCAAGGCGTACCGCGTACAGCTTGGGACCTTGCGTGACAGGGTATGAAGCAAACACGTTTCCATCGTGGTAATAAATAAAAATTACACGTACAGGACCACGTGTAGGCCGTCAGCATGCTATTTGCAATGCCGCCTCTCATTTTTAAAAAAAAGAAAATCCACTTTTTCCTGCTTGTACTATTTATTAAATTAATACCATGACATTACAAACTTTGTACTGATAGGTTTAAAACTTTGAACGATGACATTATAAACTTTGTACTGCAAAGTTCAAAACTCAAACAAGTGGGTTTCCAAACCCGTTAGATGTCGGTCCAAAATTCAACAGATATAAAGCCAACAAAACTGTCGACAGATTTATATGTGTATTATCTGTCATATTTTCTTTGGTGAGCTGTCATCTCACTACAAGAAATGTCTCGGTTTTTGACGAAACGTTGATGAAACGTGCGTCACAAACCATGCGTCTTATTACATGGTTTGTGATGTTTATATGTTCATGTCACGTCGTTTATGACGTAACGTTTCGTCAAAAATCGAGACATTTCTTGTAGTGTCTTTTTGATTGAAAAAAAACTGACAGATTTTGTCAAAAGAAATATGTCACCAGATTTCTAGACAGACCCATGTTCTTTTACTAACTTTCTCAGAGATGCTTCTAACCATCTGGCTATTCTCAAATTTCCTTGTCTAGGCTAGGGATGATGGCATGATGCCGGTTGCGTCTGCCCGACAAGCATGTCGCCCTTGTCTGGGTTAATGCCCAACCACAATGAATTGCCTAATAGTAACAGGTAAAATTTCATACTCCCACGAGTACTCATGGGGTAACATTTTGCATCCCATCAATGGAGTACTAATGCACCTTCCCTTTCAGAAATCTTTAAAACCAGAGTTGCTTTGTGTGCACCATTTTATTTTGTTGCTACAAAAGAGTTCTCCCTTTCAGAAATCTTTAAAACCAGAGTTGTTTTGTGCACCATTTTGTTGCTACGAAAGATTTCGCTGTACGTACGGACAGGAGCTAGAGGTTTGGATCGAGCCCTGCTAGTGACACTAATCAATCACACTAGACTAGGTCTGATTTACAACACCGTCCCACGTAAATCTCTTGCTGACCTGCTCCGATTACCTGGTGGAAATGCGTAAGAGCACCAATTCTACTCCTTGAAAATGGCTACGAGTACTTCCCAGTGCGCTTCATCACAGATTTCAGACCACGCTGTTGGGGTATTATGGCCCAGTTCTGTTTCAGATTCTAGTGGATTCTGCACAACTTTGTAGAGATCAATAGATAAAGATTCTTTTTGAGAAGCAAGTTCAAAAATTGCTTATTTATACATAGGGCAAGTTGCTTTTAAAATCGATTTATAAAAAAGAAGATTTTTTTTATAGCTTTCGTTAGAAGCATCTTTATTGGATCTTTTTGGTAGAAACTCAAACAAACAGGCCTCATTACACCTCGCGCTCACTGCCCATCCCTCTCATTCCTATCCTATGCATCCACAACCCACACTAGCATGGCAGACCAAGGTCTCCTCCGCTGCTAGCCGTTCTTCTGTGATCAGAGAATGATGTAGAATAGAAATCACGACACAATAGCTTCCATTGGAAAAAAGTGGTGTCTTTGGGAGGGATTATACTTTTGACCTCTATGCATTTTACAGAAAAAATGATCTGCGTGATGAGGACATGGCACCTATAGATATGTCCATGAAAGTGAAAGACAAGGTGAGCTCGTTCCTATATTTGCACAACAACATAAGTAAGAATTTGTTTGTACCTAATGTTGTTGCTTTGAATATGCTTAGGAACAACGATGATGATGATGTAAACTTGGGAAAGACACTTTCTATAGCATCTACAACACATGGGACATGGATACAATATGCACAAGATCGATCTTGGAGTGAAAGCTCATCAAAACCCAACATTCGGTTCGTCTGCAAGCCGACAGTGCTTCGTTGGGAAGACCATAACTCATCCATCAGAAATGTGTTTGAGGTCAATGAGCACTTGATGGAAAGCTTGTTTGATAAGCATTCAAAAATATATGGTCCCACCTCAATATCATGTCGGCAAGGCCTCTAAATCATCAAGACATGCTGTTGTTTTTTTCTGTCAGGAGCTACTCGTTGTCATGGGCTTGTTATTCACCCTTGGGACCCTTGCCCAAGTTGGAGCATGCTCCAACCTTGTGGAGAACACCTCAAAGATGTCCAAGGACGTCCTCCTCCTTGTCCACCACCATAGCAGACAATAAAAGGGCATCGAAGTCAAGTTGGAGGCCCAACAAGTTCGAGTCCATCTTGGAATCTAGAACCAGCCCACGGTAAAAAGGGATGCCCTAGATATATACAGACTCCATTTTCGATGATCCACACATGAATGGAAAGCTAATTTCATAAGCTAACCAATGACTTTGGTTGGAGGTCCAAATTCCATCAGTGTCAATAGGAATAGTCAAAACAAATCAGCTTCAGAATTTGTAAGGGTGCTATATGTCACTGTCTTTTGGTCCGTTGGGTCGAGCATCGTCTTAGGGCCCGTTAGGGGCGTGTCGAGGGGTGAAGACCCTTATATTGAGCCGTCACACCACATGTTAGAGTTTGGATTTTGCTTTAGATTAATCTGTCTTTGAACAGCCGCCGTTATCGGTTTGTGAAACCCCACGTTGAGATCTTAATTATACATTTGCAAATTGTCACTTTACTTGAGTTGCGTTTTATCTTGTTCTTGCTTGTGATATTTGATTCGTAGCAGGGGTTGACCTTCTCAGCGAGGTCAACCGGATTGTGACATGGTTGATAACCAGAGGGTGGTGCTAAGGTCGCAGGGTTCGTGTCTTTTGATGAAGCCAGATCTGTGTGTCGCTCTCCACCAAATCAATAGTTATCTTGAACCTAACGAAAGATAGGGAACCCTCATCCCTGTTGTTGTGTCCACTAGAAATTACTATTAACATGTTTTTTAAGAAAAAGAAATAATTTTGTCCTCTACAAATGTACTCTACCATGCTTTACCACTAGCTTATTCCGTAGGTGAACCACAAGTTCACCCTAAAGTTCATCCTCGGTAAAGATGTGGTGGAGCTCTGACAAGTATCCACTTGCTTATTCCATAAATGAACCACAAGTTCATGCTAAAGTTCATCTCCGGTAAAGATGTGGTGGAGCTCCGACAACTTTCCATGAATTGGATCTTTTATTTCCTACAGGGTTCGTGCTTCATTCAAAGGGACTATTTCCTACAAATGGGCAGCTCTGAGACGGTGGGAACTATTTCACTTTCATCATTGTCTCTTTTTTAAAGTTATGTAGAGTATTTGGTGTTTTTTGTTCCATTTCTTTGGTAGAATCTTTGGTGTTTCCAAAATTAATGATGTATATGCGTTGATGCGTCCATAGTTTTGCTATAATATACAAAATGTGTAGGTTGTTTTTCTCCTATAGAGTGGAGGCCCATCAAACCATGTTTGCTCCTACCTATAACTGTACATTTATAGTTTCTTCTTTAATTTTTCAGTCTTCAAAGGTTTTACATTCAAAGTAAATGGATCGAGAGAAAAATGTTGAGGAATTTTCTTAGACTAAATTGAGAAGGGATGATTGGCTCATTAAGTGGCAAAGCGATTACATTCATTTACAAGCCAACTTTTTTAATGTCTATTATTATTTTTTGTTCTAGGAGTCTCATGGAATTGGTGATGAAGCAGGAAGCATCTCAGCACAAGTCATCAAAGAACTATTGTAAGAAACAAAGGAAGTAAATGGACCTACCCTCGAAGAGACTGCATATCCGTGAAATGAAGGAAGTAAATGGACCTACCCTCGAAGAGACTGCATATCCATGGATAGGATAGAGCTGCAGATGAGCAGCATGTGCAGCTTATCCTCGCACAGCACGTCGACACTCCTGAAGAAGCGAATCTCGTGGCGAGTGCAATAGGCGAAGTAGTCGGATCTGGAGGTCGCCAGCATGGCGTGGCCCTGCTGCTGCATGTCGCCCGTGATGAACTGCCCGAAGTTGTCAAACCCAACGATCCCCACCCACAGCGGCGTCGAGACCACTGCCATGGCACGAGATGTCTTGCTGGTGTTGGTCCAATAGAGACGGAGAGGTGAGGGGCTTTGTCGTGGCGGTGGCAGAAAACTTGATTAGCTGGAGCGGCATGAAGGTGCAGAAGTTGGGAAGTAATAGAACTATCCTAGTTAGTGTTCTAGTAAGAGACTGTATACTTGAGTACTTGTTTCCTGCAGGGTTTGTGCTACATTAAAAGAGGATGTTTTCTATGAGAAAGGGGAACATGTACTGTCGGGGTTATGATACCCCAAGTATCTCAAGACACCAATTAGATAACCGCTCAGATGGCCCACGGTACACCAGCTAGTATAAGCTCAAATGATCGAGGTCCAACTAAGCTAAGCGGACCAGGCCAAACACTGAGGCTGAAGCCAGCCATGGCCCCTATCCTTTGCCTTAGCCGCACACCGCACAAAGGCTCACGACCTCTCCATTGTCCCGACCCCTAGGAGGAACGAGGAGAGATTGAGTCAAGCAAAGTGTGCCTACTCTAGACAGGAGCAGGCACGCCGCATTGACCACGCAAGGATCGAGGGGACATCGATCACCTCGGTCCGGTCAGACGCCATCCCTGTGCCATGCAGTAGAGATAAGACAACGCCGCCCAGCGGTGATGACCAGTACAGTGACCTGCCATCCAAATACGGTCCGACGAGACACTCATATGACTCCACCCGCTATGGAATGGGATCCACAACGGTGGCCTTGACTTAGAGGCCATCCAAGCCTATAGGGGCCATGACCCCAGAGCCCAGGATCACAGCCACCAACTCCACAAGCTAACAAGACGACCGATGACCTGGGGGCAGCTACCAACTCCTGTACGGTGCCCCTGAAAGATCAGGAAGTGATGACAAAGGCCATGACAAAGACTGTGTCACGCAGGACAGCTGGCGAAACACCAACGTGCCCACATCACACCATGAATAGCATTGTAGCACCACGTCACACCATGTCACGACGTGGACACAAGACCATGATGACACATCTAGATGTGCACCACAAGACGGTGTTGCTTGCAAGCCAAGTTAGTTAGGTTCCCTCCCTTAGGCTCATCATGGTGAAGAATGGGAGTCAAATGATGATAGTGATTCAAGTGATGATGAGAAGAAGAAGAAGAAGGGAGCTACGAACATCGCTATCCACCACTCTTCATCACCAATCATGAACTTTCCCGACTCAACTTTACCACCAAAGCTCTTTCCCAACTTGGATTCATCACCGAGGCTCTTCTCCAACCTCATCAACAACGAATACTACACTCCAACTTGCCTTATGGCTAAGGAGGATAAGGTACAATCCTCATCCAACTCCTCTAGTGATGAGTATGATAGTTGTGATGAGAACATAGAATAACTTGAAGCAACCATGATAAAGAAATTTGGTAAAAAGGCCTACACTAAAATAAAAATGCTAAAGAAGAAATTAGAGAAGAGGGATAGATGCTTGGAGATGCAAGGAGATATAATCACTCAAGAGCGAGAAAAGAACCAAGCTCTTGAAGCATCTATCGCCGAGGAAAAGTCTAAGGTTAAGAAGTTAACCGTTGAATTGTCTTTAGCCAATGACTCAATTGGAAAATTGACTAAAGAACATTCATCAGTTAATGATCAAATAGCTAGCCTCAAGAATGAGAAAAGTATTGCTCAAGAAATCCTCACACGCTTGGAATAAAAATATCAAAATCTTGAGCAAAACTATAGCGCTCTTTAGGCTATCACTTCAACTTCTCCTAAGGCAATCGAAGACTCTAATGTCTCCACTAGCAATGATTGTAAAAGATGCTATAAAATTGATGTAAATGCATATGCTACTAACCTTGTTGAGCTAGAGAAGAGAGATAAGGAGATCAATATGTTGAAGATGGCCTTGAAGAATGGGTGCAAGTGTCAAGAGCAATCCAACAAGACTATATACAAGGCATTTAGGCACCCATCTATCAAGGAAGGCCTTGGCTACAATAGGTATGATGGGAAGGTCAATGGAAGGAACATGATCAATGGTGTACCTTGCGTGAAGTTCAACAAGGGTGTTGCCCTTGATGAGCTTATATGCAAGGCAAACAACAAGGTCTACATTCCCAAGATCAAACCTACAAGCAACAAGATAATCAAGACGAAGCAATCCGAGGCCCCCCAAGCCACAAGAACCACTTCCACGGTGCTATGCTAGTGACTACATGTGTTGTTGGGGCAAGGATGGCAAGATTGTGGTGAAGTATGTGGGTGCCCAAAAGAGGAAGGAGATCATGAGAAGTGTTTGGGTGCCGAAGTTTTATGTGACTAACCCCTTATGACCCAAATCTCTTTAGGTACCTAAAACACAAGCTTGATTTGTCTTTGTAGGAATATTCCTCCGGTGGAACAAGTTGGGTGGTGGATAGTGGATGCACCAATCATATGATTGGAGAGAAGAACATGTTCACATCATTCCAATATAGTAATGATGAAAGTAGAAATATTGTGTTTGGTGACAATGGAAAAGGAGAAGTCCTTGGTTTGGGTAAAATTGCTATCTCAAATGACAACTCTATTTCCAATGTTTTACTTGTGAATTTATTGAGATACAATTTGTTGTCTGTTTCACAACTTTATGAGATGGGTTACAATTGTCTCTTTATGGAAAAGGGTGTGGAAGTCTATAGAAGGGTGGATTCCCCTATTGCATTCATGGGTCATTTAAAAGGGAAACTCTATCTAGTTGATTTCACATCAAATAGAGTCAATCCTGAGACTTGTCTAATGGTAAAATCTAGCATGGGTTGGTTATGACATCGCTGACTTGCCCATGTTGGGATGAGGAACTTGGCCAAACTTCAAAAGGGCAAACACATTCTTGGGCTAACAAATGTTTCTTTTGAGAAAGATAGGGTATGTAGCGCATGCCAAGCAGAAAAGCAAGTTGGAGCTAAATATCCTGTCAAGAACATAGTGTCAACCAAAAGGCCATTGGAATTGCTTCACATGGACATATTTGGGCCCGCCGCTTACATAAGCATTGGGGTAACAAATACGGTTTCGTAATTGTTGATGACTATTCTTGTTTCACTTGGGTATTCTTTTTGCGTGATAAGAGTGAAGTCCAAGGCATCTTCAAGAAGTTTGCAAGAAGAGCCCAAAATGAGTTTGATGTCAAGATCAAGAGAGTTAGGAGTGACAATGGGATGGAGTTCAAGAACACCAACATTGAAGAGTTGATGAGGAAGGAATCAAGCATGAGTTTTTGGTTCCATACACTCCACAACAAAATGGTGTTGTGGAGAGGAAGAACTGGACACTCATAGAAGCCACAAGAGTAATGTTGGATGGATATAAGACTCCGGTCAACTATTGGGCGGAAGCGGTTCACACGGCGTGTCATGCTATCAACCGCCTATATCTTCACAAGATGAGAGACAAGACCGCCTACGAATTTCTAACCGGTAAAAAGCCCAAGGTGCACTACTTTAGAGTTTTTAGACCTAAGTGTTTCATACTTAACAAGAAATCCAAAAGCTCAAAGTTTGCACCAAAGGTTGATGAAGGTTTCATGCTTGGTTATGCTACTAACGAACATGGATATCGTGTTTTCAATAAAACCACCGGTTTGATTGAAATCACAGTAGATGTGACTTTTGATGAAACCGATGGCTCTCAAAAGGAGCAAGTCAATGTTGAGATTGTAGGTAAAGAAGAAGCTCCACATCAAGCTATCAAGAAGCTTACCATTGGTGAGATAAAGCCCGTCAAAGATAAAGATGAAGACCATGTTGTGCATGTTGATCATGATCCTACCATTCATCATGTCCCATCCAATGGGCATGGTGAAGCTTCCGCAACAAGAAACATTCAAGATGGAAGATCAAATGATGCACAAGGTCATTCTCATCAAGATAGTGCCAACAATGTGCAAGCTCAACCTCAACGCAACAATGAAGAAAGAAGTGAAGACAATCCTCCACAAGCTCATGATTGTGATCCTCCAACCGATCATGACCATGATGATAAAGATGATGGCCCCATCCAAATATTAACTCAAGTGCCACATCCTAGAGTGCATCAATCCATTTAATGGGACCATCCTGTTGATAACATATTGGAGAGCATACGACGAGGGGTAACTACACATTTTCGTTTAGCAAATTTTTATGAACATTACTCGTTTGTTTCTCCTTTGGAACCTAGCAAGGTGGAAGAGACACTTGATGATGAGGATTGGATGATAGCCATGCAAGAGGAGTTGAACAACTTCACTCAGAATGAAGTCTGGTCCTTGGTGGAAAGGCCCAAGCAAAATGTGATTGGAACCAAGTGGGTCTTCCACAACAATCAAGATGAGCATGGCGTGGTGACAAGAAACAAGGCAAGGTTGGTGGCTCAAGGATTCACTCAAATCGAAGGCTTGGATTTTGGAGAGACATATGCACCGGTGGCAAGGCTAGAATCCATTCGTATTCTATTAGCCTACGCCGCTCACCATGATTTCAAGTTATATCAAATGGACATGAAGAGTGTATTTCTCAATGCCCCCTATCCGAGTTGGTTTATGTAGAGCAACCACCGGGCTTTGAAGATCCCAAATATCCCAACCACGTCTACAAGCTTGAAAAGGCGCTCTATGGGCACAAATAAGCCCCTAGAGCTTGGCATGATTGCTTAAAGGATTTCCAACTCAAACAAGGGTCTGAGATAGGAAAGGTCGATCCTACTTTATTTACCCGCAAAGTTAATAATGTTATCTTTGTTTGCCAAATATATGTCGATGACATAATATTTTGGTAGTACTAATGTGGCTTTTTGTGAGGAATTTAGTAGGATTATGATAAATAGGTTTGAGATCTCCATGATGGGTGAGTTAAAGTTATTCCTTAGATTTCAAATCAAGCAACTCAAGGATGGCACGTTCATAAGTCAAACCAAGTACACCAAGGACATGTTGAAGAAGTTTGACATGGACAAAGCCAAGCCCATCAAGACACCAATGCCAACCAATGGACATCTTTACCTTGATCAAGGAGGAAAGGATGTGGATCAAAAGGTATATCGCTCCATGATGTGTGCAAGATTTCAAGCTAATCTGAAAGAATGTCATTTGATGGCTGTTAAGATAATTTTTTGGTATTTAGTGCACACTTCTAATCTTGGCTTGTGGTATCCTAAGGGCTCTACTTTTGAGTTACTTGGCTATTCCGATTCGGATTATGCCAGTTGCAAAGTAAACCAAAAGAGCACTATCGGGACTTACCAATTTATTGGTAGGTATTTGGTGTCTTGTAGCTCTAAGAAGCAAAACACCGTGGCCTTGTCAACCACTGAAGCCGAGTATGTGGCGGCCGGTGCATGCTATGTTCAACTACTTTGGATGAAGCAAACCTCAAGGACTACGGATGTGAGTTAACCAAGATTTCCCTTTTGTGTGACAACGAGAGTGCCATTAAAATGGCAAATAATCCCATAAACCACTCTTGAACAAAGCACATAGACATCCGACATCACTTTTTGAGAAACCACGAAGCCAAAGGAGATATCGCAATTCATCATGTGAGCACCAAAAAGCAACTAGCCAATATCTTCACAAAGCCCCTAGATGAGTCAAGATTTTGTACTTTGAGGAGTTAGATAAATATCATTGATTCTCATAATGTGGCTTGATGTCTTGCACATACTTTATTTGATCTAGAGAAGAGAAAAGAATTGAGAAAGTATTGTGTGACACTTTCAAAATCTATTTTATAGTTTCTCATATGTGACTATTGCCTTGTGATGGGTGTTTGAAATCTAGTCACCTATGAAAAACATTAGTGTCCACCATATTTTTGCCCCACATAGCTTGGTGAGTGTAGGTCTAGAAGTTTTTTAGTTTTCCTGCGTCGGTAGTCCCGACGATCGTCGGAACTACAGATGGCCGGAAGTGTTGGTGTACGTTAGCAGTTTCAGCGGTCAGCAGTGTTAGCATCCTCGCTAGAACTGCTGATGTGTATCTAGGCCATGCGCGCGTCTGCCTATGTTTTGACCATGTTTTGACCTAGTTTTTCACATTTACCGGTCGGCCCCCTTGGGTAACTTGTCTTTCCCCTCCCTCCTGCGTCCCTGTGTGTGCCCTCGCCGCCTTTGCTCTCGTCCGCACGTGCACCTGTCGGCTCCAGCCCTTCCCTTCGCCCCCTGCTGGCCCTCTCATCCTTCGCCGAAGGTCTTGTCGGTGGCCGTACCCCCCACTAGCACTCTTGGTCCCCGGCACTACCTGGCGCTCTACCCGGGAGCACCGTTGCTCTTATGCTTCTCCTTCCGCTCGGGAGCCCCGACATCATCTCGTCGG
The DNA here is from genome assembly GCA_038087645.1 of Saccharum hybrid cultivar R570. NCBI lineage: Eukaryota > Viridiplantae > Streptophyta > Magnoliopsida > Poales > Poaceae > Saccharum > Saccharum hybrid cultivar. Next base: position 221,991 of record JAQSUU010000273.1, read on the forward strand.
TCTTCCCCACGTCTTGGTGGCGTGTGATTGCTGCTATGGCCATGGATTTGTTTGTGGATGCCATGCTCGTGGTCGATTTGAAGTTTCCCCATCTTCTTTCCTCTTGCTCAAGGTACTACCGTGGTGCTCCTAACCCTATCTCAATGTACTTTTGATTCACCTCCATTCTTCTTCCATCTCTACTCTTCTCCCTTCCTTGTATGTCTGTGTACCATGATCTGGAGCCCCCTACCTAGGATGGCACCCACACATGTCGGAATTGCTGACGCTCGTCGGTAGTCCCGACCGTTGGCAGTGCCGGCGCAAGCCATCACTTTCGACGCCGTGAGTGCTCTCTCATGCATGGTTCTTCTCTTCGTGGTATTCTTTCTTCTCTGTTCGTCCTGTGTCTCAGTTCCCTTTATCTTTTTTCGCAGTCATGGATGGCGGTAGTCCCTCTCGCCACAAAGTGAAGCGATCCAAGAAGAACCAAGACCGTGTCGCTGCCCCCAAGTCGTCTGGCTGCACCAAGGCGGCTTATCGCTGTTGTGGTGCTGCTGGTTCCTAGAGGGCAACCACATGTGGCCGTGGTGGATAGGGTGCGTCATCTGTTACTGCCTCTTCACATTAGGCTCCTTCATACATTGGTGGTGATCCCGTGGTTGATGCCGAGGAGGAAGCTCTTGAGCATGCCAGCCGCACCATCGCTGATTAGGTTCTACAGTCACCTTATCATGGTCCGAAGCATCCTATCCATGAGCTCATTCCTTTTGATGATGTAGCTCCTTTTGTGTGGCGGCCCGATCTTGCTCCCAATCATGGTGGTTGGGCTCCTCCTCGCCCTGAGGATTACAACCACAATGTCTGGGAAATCAAACATCAGAGAAGCAGAAATTTGTATGCTAAGGATGAGAAGGATCTTCACCTGGAGTATCGCTTCTGCATTATTTCCACTTTTACTATTATGATTCCATCCTCCATCGCAAGTTCCTCAAGAAGAGTGAGCCTCCAGTTGTTCAGATGAGATGCATTACTGAATATTCTCTCAATATGTCATTCAAGGAGCAAGACCTACAGCAAATGGTGAATGATTTGCACAACATGGCACTTGATGGAGTTCAAGAAGGATTGGAACAACGAGATCATCATGCCTCTTATCATCATGAGAAGGATAAGACTGGTGCCATTGACATCATCCACTGGACTATAGAGGGCAGGCATTATAAGGTCGATTTCACTACCTTTGCTCGCTTTCTTGGACTCAATGGTAATGACTATCGTGCTGCTGAGCTTATTGAGTATGAGGATGTTGACATGGGGGAGTATCAGTACATGTATCTTGATGGTCACACTACAGATGGTCAGACAATATATTTGAAGCCATATTTCTATGTCCTGAACAACATTTTGAGGTAGATTTTGTATCCTAGGATCGGTGATACTACCAATCTTTGGGATGATTCTCAGAAGGTGCTTGATCGCTTTGGTGATGACTTCCAGAAGTTCTCGATCAGCCGCTATATTTGGAACAAAATTCATGATACTTCTGAGGATCCTGTGAAGAGTCTTCCCTATGCGCCCTACATCGTGCAAGTCATTGAGCAAGTGTCAGGCATCCGGTTCCCCACTGATGCTCAACACAAGCTCCTCAAGCTCACCAACAAGATGTCTATTTTAGTGGCAAGAGAGCTCAAGAGGGCAGCTAAAACAGCTAAAGGCAGAGACAAGGGTGTTTACCTCTCGCTCGGGTCGTGGTGGTGCTTCTCCTTTAGCTGCTCCTTCCCGCTCCACAGTGTCAAGCCACTCACTTCTTCCTCCTCTGGCAAGAGCAAGAAGCTTAGCAATTTCTAGTTTCTCATGAACTACATGTTTGGACAATGTTGTGCTAGTGCTCAAAGGGAGCATCACATGCAAGAGCATGTCTATCGCATGGAGCAGCGGGCTGGTATTATGTCTTCTCCTCCGCCATCGTATGTGCCTCCTCGTGACCCCATGCAACTTTATGATGAGGCTTGTGGGGGCATTTGTAGATGAGGCTTCCTCTCATCGTCGTGGCAAGAGCACGGCCTCTCCTGAGGATGAGGACTACATCCAGGAAGATGACGCCAATGATGATGGAGATGATGGCGATGATGGTGATGACAAGGACTATGACGATGACTAGTTTGCTTCTCTCACACAACCTACCCCTTTTGGCACTTGTTGACAAAGGGGGAGTGTTAGGCTTTGATCTATCATGTAATAGTTAGTTGGTAGCCTAGCTTCGAGACTTTAAAACTTTTAGCTTGTCTGAACTATGTCGTGTGGTGGCACTATGTGATGGACAACTATATATTTGTGTGTGATGGATGATTGTAGGACAAGTAACGGTTATCTATCTATCCTAATTAGCTTACTCTTATCTTGTGATGATGTATGATATTTCCATCATGTTCTTTTCATTGGTTGAGTGAATATAACATGTCATATTACATCTCTTTTTTATGGATATACTTGTTCACACACACTTGTGGCACCCTATGGATTGCAAAATTTAGAGGGAGCTTTTGTCTTGATGTATGCAAATCATGTAAAAATGATCATTTTTGAAATTCAAGTTCATGCATACATTAAGGGGGAGCTCTTCACAAATTTTGGGGTTCAAAAGCTTTAAATTCTTTCAATCTTATAAAAGCCTAAGTTGGTTGTCATCAATTACCAAAAAGAAGGAGATTAAAAGTGCATTTGCCCCCTATGTGGGTTTTGGTGTATTGATGATGTCCAAATTAGGGACTAATGTGATCTTAATGAGACGTGTCGTAGCTATTGGTCCCATGAAAGATTTAAAGAGTTGATCCAAGATGAAATGATATCCCCCAATTCGTCATGTTGAAAATGGTGTCGAACTCAAAGCGGAGCTTCAAAGTTTATCTTTTCTTGCTTTTGGGTTTAGGTATGCTGCACTATAAAGAGGGATGCAAAAGTAGCTGGTCTCAGGAAGATAGAGTGCTCAAATATTAAAACTAAATCAAAAGAGAGACACTCTAGCACTTCACGAGCACGTAGAATAGTTTTTATGACTTTAGGTGTCAGAAGTGCCGACGTATGTTGAAACTTCCGACGGTCAGAAGTGCTGACTCGCGCTAGAACTACTGACATCCAGTCACTTGCTCGCATAGTGACTATGGACGTCGGTAGTGCTGACGTTCGTCTGTAGTGCCGACGCCTGGCCCTCTGGCTGGCTCTAATGTACGCTTGCGTCAGCAGTCCCGATGTACGTCAGGACTTTTGACGTTGACATTCACGTAAGGATTTTGACCTTAGATGAACAATACTTTTAGTTAAGGTCAGAAGTACAGAGATCTGTGTCGGCAGTGCCGACGCAGATATGAATGGGTAGATTTCTACTACAAGTATAAATAGATCTCTCCTCACTTCTAGCCGTTACCCACTCATTTACTGCGCACCAACTCAAGGCCAAAACATGTCTCAAGCATTCAAGAGCTCTCTCTCCTCTCTCTCTCTTTTGCTCCTAACTTTGACTCCCCATGGATTTGAGTGATAGGAGAGTGGATTGAGTGAGAAAATCATCTTCGCAAGCTTGAGCACTTGATTTCTTCATCAAGCCGGTTGGATTTGCGTCTATTACTCTTGGGGCTTTGCCCCGAGCCAGCTAGGCATCGCCCAAGAGCTTCCATCTTGGGGAAGAGCCTTGGGAAGTTTATATTACCCTTGATTTCTTAGTGAAAACCTCAAGTGACCTTTGTGGTTGCCCTGAGAGAGGCAAGAAGGTGTAAGAGACTCCAACCTTGGTGGCCACCTCAACAACGAGGACGTAGGAGCTCCTTAGTGGGGTTACTGAACCTCAGGATAAATCCTTTGTCTCGTGTGCTTGTTGTTGTTGTGATTTGCTTGCTATTACTTGTATTTGCTTTGTCTCTCTCTCCCAACCTCCCTCTTAGGGTTTGGTCATGATCTACGATTGGAGGGTTCTTGGCATCAAGGAAGTGGCCTAACATCTTCACCTTACCACTAGGACGTGGTGTTGTAAGTTATCAATCTCACAAAGTTTATTTGAGCACTTGTAGTTCATTCCCCATAGGTGTCGGAACTACTGACAGTTTGTGTCGAAACTTCTGACACGTCAAAAGTTCTGACCTAAACAGTCAGGACTTCTGACAATTGCTGACAAGTAACTTTCAGATTTGTGTAGAAATTTTTAGATATGCCTATTCACCCCCCCTCTAGGCATTGTTTAGATCCTTTCAGTGGAATATGCGGAGACCAGCTTGACGATCAAGGGAACCTGGTCGGTTAGGATAGGTTTCGTGTCCTATGCGGATATGATTTGTTGTAACCGATTGGGACTAGATTCATTAGATCTGTAACCTTGCCCCCATACTATATAAGGTGGGCAAGGACCCTCCTCAATTGACCCCCGATACACAATCAATACAATCCACAGAGACGCCGGACGCAGGGTGTTACGCTATTTCAGCGGCCCAAACCAGGATAAACCCTTGTGTTCGCCTTGCGTCACCATCTAGTTCATTGTCTCACGCACCTCCACCCATTAATCTACTACCATGGGCATACCCTCGGTAGACTGCCGACCACATCTCATTGATAGTGGCACGTCAGGTAGGGGGTGTGCATGCAGATCTCATGGCAAGCCAGATGATCATCTTCCCTACTTCCATGGACCTCCCGGCGGGCCAAACGTTCACGATCAGGACGTTCACCTGGACCACTGGCGTGGATGGCGCTATGAAGTCATGGAGGCCATGCAGGCTCCTCCTACACCAACCAAATCTACACTAGCACTGGTGAATCCGATCCTAGGATTACTCTTAGGGTTGTCTTCTCTAGCAACTCGTCGACCGCTTTCCCGCTACCAAGGGAGGTGGGTCGACAATTCTGATCTGATCGAATCCATCGATCGGGTCACTGTGGGCTTTACTGATACCCTTACCTTGGTAGAGTCAATCAGAGATCAATCTGCCGTGGATGGCCACGGCCCCATCTATCATCACCAGACCAAGCGACCTACTTGGGCTGGCTGCTAGAGGCGTCTAGATTCCGATCTAGTGATCACGGTGACTCCTGAAGGGCCAACGGTCTGTTACTGACCAGCTCCCGCCACCGGCCCAAGGTCGGCATACTACAAGGTCCTGATGGAGCACCCATCCACCGTTATCCTATATGGGCTGGTGAACGCAGCGTCTAAGTACATGGTCCACGTCACCCATCTATTCGTGGATCCCGCTGAGCGTGACCACGTTTTGGATCTCTCCTTGTTAGAGGTGCCTAGAATCAGCCACCCTACCCCCATTGTCAACATGGTGGACATCAGATAGATGGGTGGGGATTTGCTCTCTACCATCCAGGAGGAAAGCACCAGATCTACCGGTTCTACCTGTGCCATTACCAATCCATACGAAGAGGAGTTCCCGGTGTCCCCCTGGCTTTGGAGGTGCAATCTTTGCCATCAGCACCGACGAACCATCCTGCGAAGGGGAGATGGACCAAGAGAGAGGTGCTCAGGTGGAAAGAAACGCCGATCACATGGCTCGCAGGGTGGAGCGAGAGAATACTGAATACACAGAGGGTCGGCGCCCCATTCAACGTGATCTAGCCGATGCTTTCGACTTGTGCGGCAACCAGCAAGTCCACAAGACACCAAGCACTAACATTGCTATCGCTATGAACGAGCTCGCCAAGCTCCTCTAGTCCTCGGCACTTGACACTGTCACAACCTATCTGAAGGCCATCATGGTCCAGTCAATGAGAACCAGATAGGGGGACACGCACCGGCCCTTTCCGTAGCTTCCAGTCACAGCCGTCATCCCCATAGCTCCCGGTGAAGTCAAAGTCAGTGCCTGGTGTCGGGGGTCCACTAGAGTCAGCAACAGGGGGTCCCTATCTCTATCAGGGGCCAGACGAAAACTATGAGGTGCACCCACATGAAGACGAACGACCTCCTCACCCCTGTGACTAGGGCAGGGGGCGTGACCCTGACCAGGGGCGTGCACACGGCGTAGACCAGCACGACAGATGCGGCGCTCACCGTGGGGGCAAACGAGGAGCAAATCATGGTGGTGGTCATGGCGGTCACCGCGGTGCCGACCAAAAAGTGGAGCAACAAGTCAGAGGTGACCTCTGTGACCATCTCAGTGCCAATATGAACCTAAGGGATCGCATCGAGACTAGCAGAGACACGCGACATGCATCTGAGATGCGGCACAGGCGTGAATATGATCAAGAATATGTAGCACCCTAGCGTGGTCACACACTGCCCAGGGGTAATATTCTAGGTCTCTGACCTTTCACTGACCGACTCCGTGCTATTGTCTGGCCTAAAAACTTCAAGCTCCATGACTTGGATACATATGACGGAAAGGCCAACCCCGAGCCGTGGGTAATATTGTACGAGATCACTATCCGAGTAGCAGGAGGCGACGAAGATGTTATGGCCAACTACCTGCCTGTGGTCATCAATCAATCTGCAAACCAATGGCTCCTTAGCCTGCAGGAAGGCTCCATCAACACCTGGGCTGAGCTCAGAAAGGCTTTTGTCGATAACTACATGGCCACTTGTCAGCAGCCTAGCAACAAATACGATTTGGAGAAAGTCAGAGACTATCCAAACGAGCCGCTGCGTGACTACATCCGTCGCTTCTCGGAGACATGGATATCCATCCCCAACATCAACAATGATGAGGCCATCTTCATGTTTATCAGGGGCCTCTGCTATCATGACGCTCTTAGAACTAAGCTGCTCCGTAAAAGGCCTGAATCGGTCCAAGACCAGCTCATGGTGGCAAAAAAGTGAGCAGATCCTAATGAGGCCGACCAGCAGATCAAGGAGGATGTCGGGCGAGCTCCTCGTTCTGACTAGCAAAATCACCGCTACGACCACCGACGTGACAAGCGGTGCCGAGATGACCGCCGCGATGATCGACGCAATGATAGCATCGTGATCGGCAAGATGACTCCAAGGGGCGGCAGAGCCACAACCGACCAGTGGACAACACCATGAACACCGTCAAGCCAGGGGGTAAGCATGACTATGAAGACACCTACTCGAAGGTCCTCCAGGGTCCCTGTCTGTCTCACCTGGATTTTGGCCACACAATAGGAGACTGCAGGGGCCTGATGTCTATTTACCATGAAGATCCTCACAAGAGGATGCGTGGTGATGGCAAAGATGGTGATCGCGATGACCAGTGGAATGATAAGAAGGGTGACGAGGAAGAAAAGGACAAAGAGGAGTCAGACAAAAACCCCTGTCACGCCTACAAAGATCCTGACAAAACCATCCGCGCCATATTTGATGGCAATATATCCCTAGAGACCGGGTAGGAAAGGAAGCTGACCGCCCAAGCTATCATGGCCCTCGCTAACTCAGAAGGAAAGGTCATCGATCCCAAGTTCTAGAACTGGTTGCACCGGACCATCACGTTCAGCAGAGCTGATCAGTAGGCAAAGATTCCAAAACCAGGCTGTTTTCCCCTTGTTTTGGACCCCAGTCATGAAGAACGTACCATTCTAGAAGGTGCTCATTGATGGCGGTAGCGCCCTCGACATCCTTTTTTGCAACGCTCTAACTGAGTTAGGCCTTAAGCCAGAAGACCTCAAGCCGTACGATGCACCTTTTTGGGGGGGTGCTCTCAGGGCAGACCTCTCATCCCCTAGGTTAGATCACATTGCCGGTCCAATTTGGCACTCCTAACCACTTTTGCATCGACCACGTCAACTTTATCATCGCGGACTTCGAGGGAACGTACCATGCCATCCTTGGCAGACCAGCCCTGGCCAAGTTCATGGCGGTAGCACATTACGTCTACCTACTGTTGAAGATGCCAACTAAGAAGGGCATGCTCACCCTCAGAGGCAACGTGTTCATCGCCTACACATGCGAGAAAAAGAGTTTTGCAACTGCTGAGGCCCTCGAGCTCTCGATCCGCATGCAGGAGTCCATCGCCGATTCCTAGAAGATCGCTCCGAAGGCGCTGGAGATCCTAAGCAAGGAGGCTGCTATGCCGCTGCGAAGTCTAAGGAGACCAAGGAGGTAGAGCTGGTCGAGGGCGATAAGACCAAGATGGCTCGCATCGGGGCCAACCTAGATCCCAAATAGGAAGGCATGCTCGTCAGCTTCCTAAGGAAGAACATGAGCGTGTTTGCTTGAAAACCTGCAATATGCCTGGTGTACCTCGGGAGTTGATCGAGCACTCCTTAGACGTTTCGAAGACCGCCAAGCCAATCAAGAAGAAGCTACGATGGTTCTCACGCGACAAAAAGGATCCGGTTAGGGTAGAAGTAACCCGGCTCTTAGCTACCAGTTTTATTAAAGAGGTGTATCATTCGAAGTGGCTTGGCAACCTAGTTCTTGTACAAAAGAAGAATAAAGAATGGAGGATGTGCGTTAATTATACTGATCTCAACAAACACTGCCCTAAGGACCCCTTTGGCCCGCCTCGTATAGATGAGGTTGTAGACTCTATGGCTGACTACGAGCTCTTATCTTTCTTAGATTGCTATTCTGGCTATCATCAAATCTCCCTGAGGGAGGAAGACTAGATTAAGACCTCTTTCATTATGCCCTTTGACGCTTACTGCTACACGACCATGTCGTGCGGGCTCAAGAACGTTGGGGCGACTTATCAAAGAGCTATCCAACAGTGCCTCAAAGACCAGATCAAAGATCAGCTCATTGGGGCATATGTTGATGATGTTGTAGTAAAAACCAAAGTGGCCTCTAGCCTGGTCAATGACCTCGACCACACTTTCAAGGCCCTTAATGCTTTTCAATGGAAGATTAATCCTAAGAAGTGCATATTTGGTGTCCCATCTCGTATACTGCTCGGCAATATAGTCATCTACAATGGTATAAGGCCTAACCCAAAAAAAGTCTAGGCATCCTGAGGATGAAGCTGCCCAAGTGCGTCAAGGACATCCAGAAGCTTACCGGGTGCATGACTACTCTGAGTCGTTTTATATCACAGCTCGGAGAGAAGGGTTTGTCGTTTTTCAAGCTCCTCAAGGCAAAGGAGAAGTTTGAATGGTCGGAGGAGGCTAATGCTTCTTTTGCAGAGCTCAAGCGGTTTCTCACATCTCCTCTGGTCCTGACGGCACCCAAGGAAGGCGAAACCTTACTGCTTTATATCACGACAACTAATCGGGTGGTCAGTATAGCCATCGTCATGGAGCGTGAGGAGGTCGAGCATGTGTACAAGGTCCAACGACCAGTATACTTCATTAGCGAGGTCCTTAATGAGTCCAAAACCCGCTATCCTCAGGTCCAGAAGCTGTTGTACGCTATCCTGATCACCTCTCGCAAATTGCGCCATTATTTCGACACCTACCCCATAGAAGTGGTTACGGAGTTTCCGCTGGGGGACATCTTGCGTAACAAGGACAGCAACGGGCATATCATTAAGTGGGCATTGGAGCTCAGCCCGTATACGTTGGAATTTTGAAGCCGCCAGACCATTAAGTCATAGGTGTAGGTCGATTTCATCGTCGAATGGATAGACATGAACACACCCGTCTCGGAGAGCTGCCCCGAGCACTAGAAGATGTACTTTGATGGTTCCCTCAACATTGATGGTGCTAGGGCAAGCCTGTACTTCATCTCACCATCCGAGGACAAGCTAAGCTATATTCTCCGGATCCACTTCAAGGCCTCCAATAACGCCAATGAATACAAGACGGCGCTACATGGCCTCCGTATTGCCGTTGAGCTTGGCATCAAACGGCTCATGGTTTTTGGTGATTCTGCTCTTGTCATCCGTTAGGTTAACAAAGACTAGGACTGCACTAGCGAGAAGATGGATGCTTATTGCGCTCAAATTAGAAAGTTAGAGAACAAATTCTATGGTCTAGAGTTTCATCACGTGCTTCAGGCTGACAATCAAGCAGCAGATGAGTTGTCAAAGTTAGGGTCAACCCGAGTAGAGATTGCCCATGGAGTTTTCATCCAGGACCTTGTGAAGCCGTCCATCGAGGAGGAAGAAAAGCCCGTGGCTGAAAAGCCGCTTGCAGACCAGCTGGTCGCCACGGTTCCGACTAGCGGTGGTGACTGAAGAGAGTCATTCCTATAGTATCTCACATTTATCAATGTTCCCTATGACAAAATTGAGATGGAGCGCCTTGTTCGGTGTAACAAGCACTATGTACTTGTCGAGGGGAAGCTTGTGCGTAAGAATGTGAAGGAGGAATTGCTTCAGAAGTGTGTCTCTCAGGAAGAAGGGGTGAAGATTTTGGAGGAGATCCATGCTGACACCTATGGCAACCATGCCGCTTCACGGACTCTGGTCGGCAAGGCTTTCTGAGTAGGTTTTTATTGGCCTTCGGCCGTCGCCGATGCAGAAAAGCTAGTACGCCATTGTGAGGGGTGTCAGTTTTTTGCAAAATAGATTCATGTTCCAGCCCACGAGCTCCAAACCATTCTAGCTTCCTGGCCTTTCGCATGCAGGGGACTGGACATGATCGGGCTATTCAAGCTAGTTCCAGGAGGTTTTCGCTGGGTCTACATAATTATCGACAAGTTTTCCAAGTGGATTGAGTATAAACCTTTAGGCAAGGGAACTGCAAAGAAGGCAGCCAAGCTGCTCGATGAAATCATTCACCGCTTTGGCCTACCCAATAGCATCATTACCAACCTGGGATCCACGTTCACCGGTAACAATTTCTGAAACTTCTACGAGGACAGAGGCATAATGGTCAAGTATGTTTCAGTGGCCCATCCTAGGGCTAACGGACAGGTCAAATGGGCCAATGACATAGTTCTAGATGCATTGAAGAAGAGATTATATAAGAAGAACGACAAGCATCCTAGGAGATGGTTGAAGGAGCTACCGGCCGTGGTCTGGGGAGTGAGAACCCAGCCCAATCGCGATACTGGCATCTCCCCGTACTTCATGGTTTTTGGTTCTGAGGCCGTGCTACCAGCTGATATCGCTTTTCGGTCAACCAGAGTTGAGAATCATGATGAGAAGAAGTTAGATGAAGCCAGAGAGTTTGAGGTTAATTGTGCCGAAGAACAGCGTCTTGACACTTGTGCACGGATGGTAAAGTACTTAGAGGGCTTGTGAAGGAACTATAATCGCAATGTCAAAGATAGGTTTCTCGTGGTCGGTGATTTGGTTTTGCACAAGAAATAGAAGACAGAAAGCCTCCACAAGTTATCATCGCATTAGGAGGGCCCCTATATGGTCAAGGTGGACACTAGGCCTACATCTTATAGGTTGTGTGATCTTGATGGAGTTGACATTCCTAACTCATGGCACATCGACCTCCTTAGGCGTTTATATGCTTGATTCGCTCCTAAATAAAGATATGTACTCTTTTTTATGTTCTAAGCATTCAATAAAAGTACACGTCATGCGTTTTGCTACAACCTTACTGTGTTTCCAGAATCCTCCTATATTTTTCTAAAAGGTTTCCCGACCAGTTCTTTCTCTTACTTGAATTTCTCAGAGTCGGCACTGTCTCTGACTCCTCCCTACACGTGCATGAGATCCGCTCTCTATGTTCCGGGTGGTCGGCAGTAGCTCTCTAGCGAGGTCGGTAGTTTTACACGTGCTTTGGCTCTGCGCCTCATGCTCTGAATTGTTGGTCAGACCAGAGCTGGTGGAACTCTAGGACGAATTAACTATTTGTGCTAACTATAACATGACAAAATGGCTAAAAACAGAGTTTTTTCTCTTAACGCCACGACTGCATATTATACTAAGTATAATACCTAGTTCTAGCCGGCACTGAGTGTTCCAACACAACTTACTTAATAATTTACAAAAGCACCAAGTGCTTCTTATCTACTTAACACAAAAAGTACTTCTTTACACTAATTTACTGACTGGTCTATCCAGTCTCACTTATAGATCTATATCGACGATCATCTTCACGGCTGTCACTTGGGAAGAAGCTCTGAGCTACTCTGCCTTCTCCTGGTCGATGTTGCTCGACACGCCGGCCTCAAGCCTTCTTAGGTCCACTCCAGGGTAATGTGACCACACCATGGCTAGGATGTGGGTGGCCACATACTCGTCGACGTCCTAGATGTATTGTTTGAACCATGATCAGGAGTTCTTGCATTTGTCGACGATGGCGCCTGGTCAGGGTGCTCGGCCAACTTCTGGCTCTTTAGGCTCTATCCCGATCAGGTTAAGAACTTGTGTGATTCCATCCTCCATCGTCTGGCATATGTCCTGGTATTGTTTGACCTCCTGAGTGAGGACATCAAACTATGCCTTACTATTTCGGCGAATAGCTGCATTTAAAACAAGAAGGTCGTGTTGAGCATGACGACATAAGGATTAGTTTACGATCAATTTGTCGGACACTTACTCTAGAGTTCCTTATCGAGTAGGTCTGCCCATTTCACCAGCTCCTTATTTTCATTGGACAAGCGGGCCACCTCCTCGTGCGGCAAGGTTTTCTCTGCTTCCATCTCCGCCCAGCAGGGCATGGTTCATCAAGAAGATAAAAGATAGACATGGTCAGAGTTTTTACTATGCACCTCTTTTCTCCTGGTTGAGACGGTTGCGCTGCTCGACCTTTGCTGCCCTCTCTGCATCCAGCGCAGCTTGTTCATTCTGGGACTCTTGCAGCCTCTCCTAGAGATGCGCCACGTCAGCGCTTGAGCCTTTCATTTTCCTCCGCCATTGGGACAATGGTCTCAAAGCATCGTCTGTGATACTCCAACGTCTTTTCAATACTCTGTGGTACAGCAATGGGTTACTCCTATAATACTACAAAGGACTCATCCGCACAAGATAGGGCATGTGGTGTTTTAACCTTGATCTGGCTCATCAGGTCATCCACGGTGCGCTGTAGCTTGCGCACAGCTCTATCAGAGTACTCTTCCTCATGGAACACCCACTCGCCGTGGTGCTTCCTGGCTACACGGATGCACTATGATTGCATTGATTCTGTTGGAGACCGGGTGATCTCTTCAATCTTCGGATCCTCCTCGATAGCTGCTGCTTCCAGAGCATCTCCTTCTGCAGCAGGTTTGGTGTTGTCGGTCTCAACACCGAGCACAACACCCATAGTACCGCCAGAGGTGGCATCATGCACGACATCATTGGGCACTGAGCCCTCACTGCGTTGGTCGGCGCCGGGCTATTTGGCGCTACCAGCATGCTCGACACGCTCCTCTGCACGACTGCTTTCTGCAGCCGCTAGCTCTTGGTTGCCAGTAGGGTTTTCCACATTTTCTGTGGATTCCAGCCTACATCACTATGAATAAGAACACATTTGAAGATAATTGCATATGACTACAGAGTTACTTACATGTTAGAGCGCCTGAATGCAGCTCTGAATCGATGATCGCTGCGGCTGCCACTCCCCATCGCACGGGTACCAGCCTGTTGACTACCTCCTGCTTGTCCCACTATGGTCTGTGCGTGCTCAGGGACTGCTGAGCTTGTCCCACGGGTGCCTGCCATCGCTGCTCGGGGCAGCGTTGGTGCTCAGGGTGGTGTTGGCGCCCTTGGTGGCGTCACTGCTCGGGGCGGTGTCGATGCTCACAACGGTGTTGCTGCTCAGGGAGGTGTGGGCGTTCTTGGTGGCGTCGGCGCATGGGGTGGTGTCTGTGCCCTTTGCCAGTGCATCAATGGCGTCTCCTCCTCCTCGTCATCGTCATCGGTCAAGTCGGTCATGACCTTACATCTTTTTTGGCTGCTCTCCTCATTGTCGATATTCAAGCGGCTCCCATGCCTAGGGGGCCAACAGATTTTTTTTTCTTCTAAGAAGGCCCCTCTGACGTGAGGTGCTTCTCGGTTGCCTTTCTCATCACGCGGGGCTCCCGAGCATCCACGCCGGCCTGCCAGTCATCAGTGGGCACATCGGAGATGTATACCGCTGCCCGATCCTGGCCACGGATCTTGTAAGGATCAGATTTAGAGTTATGGTTGCACCACAACAACTATCAGATATGGAATTAAAATTGTGGATGACTTTGCACATACCTCTGGCGGAGGTGGTGCTAATTTGTATGCCCTCATTGCATTTGGCAATAGGCGGTATCCCACCAAGTCGAGCAGCTGTGCCAGCCGCCTGTCTATCTCCTCACTTGGGAGCCCCTCTAGTGACTCCCGGGTCGCATCATCGGACCTAGAGTACTCGTACATCAGATGCACCCTTTCCTTACAGGGCTGCACCTGTCTGAAGATGAGGTTGGTCATGACAATTGGGCCATCTATCTGGTTCCTGTCAAACAACCCAAGTAGATCTTGCACTTGTTCCATCTCGACGCAAGTCGGTCTCACCGACCAACTCTCGTGCTGCTTGGGAATTTGGCTAACGTCACATGCCACAAATGGTTCCTGCTCTTGCTGCATGTAGAACCATTTGTGGTACCAATCCCTCATTGAGGTGTTCAGAGGGACATTCAGATAATGCGCCTTCATGTGATCCCGGAGAAGCAGATACGCTCCTTCTGCTATTTTGGACCCCCTAGATCCCCCTTTCTTTTTGAGGTAGAAGAAGTGGCGCCATAGATTGAAGTGGGGGTGGATTCCAAGGTTTGCCTCACAAAGGTTGATGAAGATGGAGATGGACAGAATGGAGTTGGGATGCAGACTACACAGACTAACTTTGTAGTAATCAAGAAGCTTGCATAAGAATGGGTGACAACGAGTCCCAAACCTGCACCAGTAAAAATCTTCAAATACAATGAGTTCACCAGGGCAGGGGTCTAGAAAGCTCTCATCGATAGACGACCTCCACCCTCTGATGGTGGCATCAGGAAGCAGGCCGCCGTCGATGAGCTTGCGGATGGAGCTCTCCGTGCTTGTGGATTTTGTCCACTCCGCCGACATCATCTGTGCCCTCCGCGGGCCATCTCCCTCTTCTCCGGTGACAAAATACGGCTGCGGTATGCGAGATGGATGCGGCGTGGCTAGATTTGGTGGAACTATGATGGCTGTGAGTGGTTCAGATCTAGGGTTCGAGATGCAACTATAGTGGTTATGTAGAAAGTGGAAGGGACAGAGCGAGCAAGCAAGGAGAACCGATGAGAAATGGAAGTGGAGAAGTAGGGCAGCGCCGCACGGGTATTTATATGAAATGGTGTGACCCTTTGACTTCTAGGGTTTTTGGGTAACCGTGCACCATGCATCATGTCCATTTCCTCAATTATTGGCGTTCAGTGGGCCGCTAACTAGGCGTTGTCTGTTGAATATCATGGCACAGTGGGCCTAAGGTTGTACTTTGGATTTTAGCGCGCCAGTATTTCTTTTGGATATTCTAATTGCTACAAAAGGACAACAACAGAGCTGGGGACTGGGTCCACAGCGGAGCTGTGGAATGGGCCCATAGCTGAGCTGGGGACTGCTTCAACAACAAAAGTTGGGGATTGCTCTGTGGTAGAGCCATGGATTGCTTCCTTAGAATTTTGAGGTCAATGCTCCCATCTGCAGTAGAGCTGGGGACTAGGCCCACAACGGAGCTGGGGACTTGGCCTCCAGCAGAGCTGGGCATCGTGATAGATTTGCAATCTATTTCTCGACTAAGTTGGGATTGTTTCTTTTTGGACCCTGGCACCACGTGACTGAGTCACCTACTGTCAGGCTCAGGGACTAAGGGGGCACACTTCACCTAGCGGTGAATGTGCTTACTGTTTTGCAACAGAGTTGTCAGATAGTGCTAGAGCACGACCCCTACCTTGGATATACTGATTCTGAGGATCACCTCTTGTCCATTTTGGCAGAGCCAATGGTGCAGAGCGTCATTAACTTACCACAATGAAACTCAAAGTGGGCACACTTCACCAGAAGTGAATTG
The DNA here is from genome assembly GCA_038087645.1 of Saccharum hybrid cultivar R570. Classification (NCBI taxonomy): domain Eukaryota; kingdom Viridiplantae; phylum Streptophyta; class Magnoliopsida; order Poales; family Poaceae; genus Saccharum; species Saccharum hybrid cultivar. The sequence continues at coordinate 237,741 of JAQSUU010000273.1, forward strand.
TTTTTCTTTTTTCTCGGAGCACCATGTATTTTTTGGATAAGTCACTTTTTTGACTAGGACGGTGGTCAGCATTCAGTTAAATTGGTCGGAGGGATAAATGCTCTTCTATTGTGGATACCTCTGGTCGGAAGCCTCAATACTTCAAGCCTCACTGGTCGGAGTCGGTCAAAGATGGTGTGTCACATCAAAATATATAGTGCTTGGGGACTAGATGTGGGGGTATAGACCTGTATACCCTCATGGCCGCACATGGGTCACGCCGGAGGAGGTGGCCCAACTCGTCAGAACAGCCCTGTGGATCACCCAACTGATCGGCGTACTGCGCGGGATATGCGGAGACCAGCTTGACGATCAAGGGAACCTGGTCGGTTAGGATAGGTTTCGTGTCCTATGCGGATACGATTTGTTGTAACCGATTAGGACTAGATTCCTTAGATCTGTAACCTTGCCCCCCGTACTATATAAGGCGGGCAAGGACCTCCCCTCAATTTCAGCGGCCCAAACCTGGATAAACCCTTGTATTCGCCTTGCGTCACCATCTAGTTCGTTGTCTCGCGCACTTCCACCGATTAATCTACTTCCACGGGCATACCCCTCGGTAGACTGCCGACCACATCTCATCGACAATGACCCTAATGAATAAGGCAAAATTTGCAACAGGACACTGAAAATAACCTCTTTGCTAGGGGACATGCAAAATGGAGCAGTTTGCTGGCGGACACCAACATTGTTGTCAAATTTGCTCCTGAACATCACGTCCAATAAAATATTCATTTCTTGCTTAGAAGGAGAGAGAACAACGATGAAATGTCATTTTTGCCCCTAGCTCTTTCTTCTTCCCCATGTCGTTCTCTGCTCAGATCAAGCCCCGCCATGGCCGCGAGCTTAGAGCTTGCTAGTGCTCGGCCGTGGAGGAGGTGAGCTTGGCCATGTATGAGGCAGCCATGAGGGGGAAGCTTGACCATTGAGGACGTGACCCTGGAGAAGGCAGCCATGGAGGAGGTGAGCTTGGCCATGTTTGAGGCAGCCATGAGGAGGGGATCTAGGCCATTGAGGACGCGACCATGGAGGAGGCAAGCTCGGCCACGAAGGAGGTGACCGGTGGACCCGAGCCGGGGCATGCGAGCGGGCAAGGCGCGTGCGGGGAGGGCCAAAAATGGCCGGTAGGATGGGTATATAATGATTGCTATTGGACTTAGAGTTTGGACGCTGAACTTTAGTAGCCAGAGATAATAGCACAGCATGCCTTACGAAGAAAGCCATAATTGTTACTCCAAACTTGGATTTCGATGGTCTTGGACTTTTTGAAAAGCTTATTCCAAGGGATATCCAACCCAACCAAGAACAAGCCCCAATGTCAGAAAGTGTAAGTGTTGTGCAATTGTTTCTCTTATGTTAGCACTCAAGGTTTGGATAATTAGTTTGAGCACTTGAGACTTGTCTAACTATTTGTGTTGCATCCCCCTTGATAGTAAGACATACCTATATTCAAGATCAAAATGATAAAACTATTTTAGCCACTTGAGTCTTCAATGTCCACATATGCCATATCTTCTCAATATCTTCTCAATAGAGGTTGCAACTATCTTTGTCTCAATCCTTTGAGTAATTCAATCTTGAGCTTGTGACTTTAACTATTTCAACACATTTGAGTTCCATTCATTGCTTCAAGCCACTTTCACTTATGATTCAACAATGATTTGATCCTCCACACAATATGACTCATCATAGCTTGATTAGTACCTCGAGTCAATGCAAGTACTCTCTTCTTCACCGCAGTCATGGTCCATCGGTGCCAATCCCTCGCTTGCCTTTCACCTTTGCTTAGTCCTTTGAAGCCCTTTCCTTACTATCTTCATCCTATCAAGCTATCCTCAAGTCACATCATATCTTGAACCAACATTAAGCATTCATTTGAAGTCCAATAGCAATCATTATCCATATCTAAGTCATACTCCAACTATTGTCCATAAACCTTCCATGACTTGCCTCATCTTGTTTTGATCACATATCTTGATCAACATCAATATATATAGTCAAGCCAATTCATAATTCCTTGTACCCTCTACATTTTCGCTTGACACACTTCACTATCAATATACTTGACTTCCTTGGTTTACTATTTCTTCATAATGCCATTGTTGTCCATGTTCACTCTTCATACTTTAAGTTTGATCGATATCCATCCATGATTGATCTATTCTTGTTCATGCATAGCAGGCCACCTATATAAGACCCATCCATATTCATCAACTTATGTCTCATTTGTCATTTGCCAAATATACTTGCTCTCACATGAATCCATGATCTCCCAGATCAGAGAAGCCATTTCATCAACTCTAATTGCATTGTTGTCTTTTGCTTGAACTAGGTTGTTTCTATAATCTTTCAATACAACAATACATAGTTTTGGCCTTCATTTGAATACTATGTGGAATACCATCAAGTTTGCCTTCTCGTTGAGATAACCAATCTTCACGTGTATGAAATATCCTTAATTTTCTATTCAACACTTAGCAAATTTGTTAGACCTTTAATTGTATTATCATTTAATCACCAAAACCTACTAAAGGGCTAGATGCACTTTCAATATCTAGTTGATAACATTTTCATTTGAAATCATTTATATTCCAAAAATTATGTCTATAGTTCTTATATTTTGAATTTTAATTGTTTGAATTGTTCAAACGGCCTCAGATAGAAAAATGACCAGAAGCAAAGTTATAGACATCGACGAGATCTACAATTTTGTAGCTGACAACTCTTTTCATTAGAAATTATTTATGATCTTAAATTTCTATTTGAAGTTCTAACATTTTGAAATTCAAATTTTACAAACAACCTCGGATGGAAAAAATAACCAAAATTAAAGTTGTAGATCTTGATGAGAACTACAACTTTTTAATTGATTATCTTTTCATTTAAAATTATTTGTGGCCTTAAATTATGTTTGAAGTTCTCACAATTTAAAACTCATTTTTCAAACGACCTCGAATTGTGAAACAACTAAAACCGAAGGCGTAATACTCGATGGTACCTAAAACTTTCTATCTGAAACTTTTTCCATTTGAATTCATTTATGCTCTTAAATATTTTATTTCAAAATCTAGAAAATGAATACGAGGGGAATGGGTATACTCTTTAGACACAAGTGACTTTTGCAGTGGAGTGATTGGAGGAGCTACACATTAGGCCATAGGTTTTAGGTTCGAATCCTAGCACCACGTTCATCTCTGGTAAGGGCTTGTATAGATACACTCGTAATCTCCAATCCATGTGTGTTATAGTGGATTGAGAAACAAAATCAATTAATTTCCATTCCAATACACCTCAATTCGTGTGGATTGAGTGGATATGATCACATGAGTGTAGCCAAACAAAGTCTAAGGATGGGGATGGAGCTCCAACGGGTATCCTCATGTCTCCTCTAGTTCATATAATTACACAATTCCTCTCCCCTTTTTTCATACATAGTTTATTTTTAGTTTTTTTTCAAAGAAACTAATGCACAATTGCTCTCCCATTTCTGTATATACATAACATAGTCGATTAAGTTCTTTTTTCGAATAACAAGATGTTGACACTTCTTAGCATCACTCGCATTAGGTTGTCATCCTCAACATGACACCAAGAGTGTGGTTGTATTATACTCATGCTACTTAACTATATAAAGATATTAAAGTATATATCTGCAAGCGCATAGATAAATACACCCGTTACAATATTTCACCCAAGTTTATCAAAAGTATCGTTATTTATATTTAACCAAAGGAGAACAAACAGAGGGGCACATATTAATTAAAGGCTACTCTACACATGTGATATGAATATTTGAAATCACTATCCTTTACTCTCAAACAGGAATCAATCAAATAAAAAGAGATAAAATATATGATAATCAGACCATTCAGATGATATTCCTTAGAGTAGTACTACTATGACAAGTCATTGATCAGAATATAAAGTAAGAGAATAACTCCTAAGTAATTCGTTAACTATTAGTCATAATCTACATTGATTAGTGCAATTATATCAGGCAATCATTGGCTAGGTTATCTCATATCCATAAACAAGGGACATCTCCATTACGAAGCTGAGAAACAGAGTAACAACTAAGTAATGAGACCGCGTTCTACTAAGTTCTACACTCGGGGAGTGGACTACAAAGGACTCAACAGGAATGTCACACCCGCGATCTACCACATGGCCCGGAGTATAGAGTGCATTTGCAGGTAAACAATGTATAAGTACCACACTTACACAATATTGACCACCCACCCATGACTCAATAAGGTGAGTGCTTTGCAAACATGTGTATAAATATAATGATAAACTATCTATGCCAAATATATAATCAAAGCAGACTAATCTCATAATAATTAAGGATATAATATAGATTAAGAACAAGATCATATCTAATGTATCAAGAATAATGATCAAGAACAATGAACTAGAACTAGACAATGTTGAACTAGAACAATTACGAACTAGAACATGAACTAGATCAAGAACTAGAAGAACTGATGAACTAGATGAATATCTGAAGAACAATGTTGATACAAGAGAGAAGAACTGAATTTACCAAGCTCCTCTTAACTAGATCTGGAGCCCAAGGCTGCTTGACTCCTCTACTTCTAATTCTAATCTAGCTATGCCTAGATCTGATGGAGCTCTAAGGAGATGAGAGTTGCTGATTGGTCTTCTGCTTTCTAGTTGATGATTGATTGAATGAATTCCCCTTTGGAGGGGGGTTTGGGACCTTGTTTATATAGCCCAGAGCATGGAACCGTGGCCCTTGGATTAAACCGACCTTCACGTAAGGGTAGGATGCATCCTTGAAGGCGGTTGAAGTAGCTTGCAAAGGAAGGAGCCGAGGGACGGCAGCCAGGGGCCGGTCGGCCCCACCTGGCGGCGCATCGTGGTGGCCCTCCTCGTGGAGTCCTCTGGTGTCCTCTAGAAGCCTGTTGCGTATTCATGATGTAGAGATTAGGCCAATTGACGTGGGTTCCTTCTCGTGGAAGATATCAATTCCTGAATTATTCTAATAACCCCTTACAAAATATAGATTCACCAAAACTCGTGAAATTTCGTTAATTGACACCCTAAACCTATGTTGGTGATCATTTATTAGCCCTTTATATATTTATTTTAACCCTTTATTATGGTAGATAACCATCATCAACACAAGAGCATCTGCATCAAGGAGTAGAGGATTTAAAGGTTAAATCTAGATAGGCAGATTTCTCTAGAACTAAAAAGACCCCATCGTCTCCGCAAAACTAATCGGTCCGCCTCCCTAATAGCTACGCTCTGAAAAAAAAAAACGTCAACTCCCGTGATGAAGCTGTGGTCAATAAAAAAAAATTCCACGCCCTCCTCTCGCGATGAACAACCGCCGGCATCACGGACCCGTCCACACCCTCACCCACCATCGACAGTTTTCAGTCGCCGCAACCCAGCTACCGTCCACGCACCCCGCCGCCCCCTCCCCCCGTTAGCTGTAGCTGTGGAAGGCGTGATGTCAGCCCTACCCCAGCGACGACGCCGAACGACCCGGACGTGACGCCTGCGACCTCAACCGCGACGTCGCCAAGCCGCTGCCACCGTTTTTCGGACGGGCTTCTGCCGGACGTGACAAGGTGCGTGGGACCCCTGCGCCCGCGCCAAGCCGCTGCTGCCATCGGACGGGTAGCTGCCGGACGTGTGCACGCGCTCAGCGGATCTGAGCCGCCACACGCCTTGCCGGACCTCCGTGGCATCCGGCGGACGCCTGCCGGGCAAGATGGCGCCCTCGGCGGCGCTACCTCCTCATCCTCCGCCCGCTGCGGCCGAGGAGGTGTCATTGTTGTACACATCCCTGCTCATGACGGCATCTGCCAACTGCACTGGCCTGATTGGCAGCACCGACCGGATGGGTGATACGACGAACACCTGCAGTGACTGCGGTGTGCCCTCAATGCCGCTCACCAAGGTAAATTTCAAGACAAACACATGATTTTGGGTCAATTTGCATTGTGACTGTCATGCTAAATCTTTCTCCTTATTCAGTGGCCACACACATGATTTTTTACTACAAAATGCCTCATACATGATTTTACAGCACATGGTGGTGAAACATTACCCCCTTCGTTTAACAAAGCTAACAAGACAAATCAAATTGCCTGCACATCCTAGCCATTCTGCATATCCACTAGAGTGACTCAATATCTCTTGTAGGTGAGTGGGTATAGCTCAAAATGATTCGTTCGCTCCATATTGATTTATAGATGTCGGTTTCAAGGCCATCGAATTTATAGAAGCCTATGCTTTTTCCAGATGACCAGGTAGAAAAATCTGTGGTTCTGAACTTGTCATGGCTCTTCCTCTCCTTTCGTAGATTTTTTCAGCCAGGGCAACAAAATGCTCACACCCACAAAAACTTTCACTAGAGAACTTGAGATAAAATTGATCTTCCTGTTCTCCGCTTTTATGGTTCAGTTTTTTCACGGAGAGCTTGCAGTTGCGAGAAATGTTCACAGACCTGTTGTTTTAGAGTCACTGAATGCAGAAATTGAGACAGTAAGAAATATGCATTTCCTTTAGCAAGGATGCAAATTATATGTACTGAAGAATCGTTGCTATCTCGATGTGGAAAAGTGCGTTGTACATGACTTCGCACTACTAACTATGATTCATAATTTGACTGTATCTGACTTTTCAGATATATGGATGGATCATATTTTTCACATAAGTCTGCTTGACAATCATGCCCCGATTGCAATAAAAAATATTCGAACTTCTGATTGCTCTGTGGCTGAGTTGGACACTGTTCTCGGTGATCCAGGGCTCTCTTGTTGTTCCTTGCTTGTCTTTCATATTCAGATTTGCCTTGTCTATTATGACTGTGTTTTATGAAGGTACTGCTGACAATGGAGAGCAGTAGAGCTTCCTCATCCTCTGTTCTTTGTTTGATGTCGCTTTAGTCCTTTTCTGTCTTTGAGAGATGTAGTGTCGAGCCGTTTGCTATCAAAATCATTGAATGTTACATCACCAAATTTTATTTTTTTTTCCAGGTGCCAAGATTTATGGTTTTTAAAAAATGAGGCCAAGAATAATTTATGTTTTCAGACTTAGGGCAGGAGCTCTACCTAATCAGTTTAATGGATGCAACTGCTAAGATAGAACTCTTGTCCATTGAGAACCTGTATTTAAACTTGTTTGATATTTTCATATTGCTATTTGAAGAACTGACCTACAGGAAGCTCGAGGCCATTAAACTGATACATGAGGAGCAAGCTGAGGAGTATGCAACCTGATCATGGACGAACGTGTATCTTAATGCTACCTCATTCGTGCTATATTGAGTGCTGCATAATTTGATACATCCTCCTCACGGCTGCCCCATCGACGAACTATAGCTACTGAAGCCTCAAGTGCTTCTGCTGGTATGAACAAAGTTCTGTCGAAGTGGAGAGACGGGTGTAACTTGTCACAAGACAGGTAATGTGATTTCATATACCCACACTATTTCTTTAAGGAAGATCACACATCTGCCGTTAGAGAAGTAAATTTCTGCCTTCCTGCATGCAGTTTATTTTTCTTTCTGAGTGCACCCTGCAATTTCTTTGAAGCATAATGTACTTGCAACAATGAAATATATATTCTAGATTGGCAAAATAGATCTTCTAAGGAGCTCTAGAACTCCTTATATGAATTTGTTTTTTTAGGGGTGGAAATCTGTGATCTGGTGATTTCAGCTAAGTTGAGAGGGTGTTTACCCCTACTGGTTTTACCTGATAAAAATGACTTCAAATTAGATATTAAAAGTTTGGAGGCCGTATACTCACAAAGTTTCAGAATTTTTACAATGAAGGTTTGGCGCAAGTTCAGAAAAAAAGAATAAGTTTTGTCTTAACTTTGGGCAACATTTTCTGATTTTGTTAGTGCTCATGGATCTGCAACCCCAATATTTGGTTTGCTTAATATCATAACAGTTTGCTTAATATTTAGTTTTGTATGATAATATACAATCTAATTTGCATTGATAAGTATATACTATTTCGCACATGAATTAGGACGCCAGCTCCCAATGGGCAAGAAAGACACGTCATGCTAGGTTGCATAAGGCTTGGTTCACCAGCATCTGACACTCATCCAAATACAAGAAAGGTAGTGGAACATGCCAAATTATTATGTGAAGGAGGCCGGTGTCAGTCCAGACAAGCCCAAAATTAAGATTTGCCAAGATCAGTGAGACACAACGCAAGTGGTGTATTTTGCACATGACAGTTTGCTGCATTATTTGTATTGCCTCATAATGTTTCTGAAACCTGCAAGAGACTTGGTAAAATGTTTGTTCTATGTTGGGAACTCTCGATGTTTCGTTGACTTCAAGTGAAAGTAATTAGAAGTTTGGAGCATAATACTCTGAAATCTTCTAGATGGCCTATTCTTTTTTCCATTGACAATATATTTTATTGCCATCTCATTTTATTTTCCATGTATTCGTTTTCCATTGGCAATATATTTTAACCATGGTGCACGTAAGATTTTTTTTCATGTGTTAGTTAAAAAAATACATACATTACTATATGTTGAAACCCGTAGTAACGTACGGACACTCAGCTAGTAAAAAAAATCAACGAGGTAGATTTACACATAGTTTTTAAGGGCATGTTTGGTTAGATGTGTTAAAGTTTAATAAATACTGTAGCACTTTCGTCTTATTTGACAAAAAGTTTTCAATTTTAGACTAATTAGGCTTAATAGATTCGTCTCATAAATTACTCCTAATCTATGCCGACATGTATGTAATTAGCTTACTCCATGCATTTACCACAACATTGATATGATGAGAGTTAAACTTTAACATGTGGAAACCAAACTCGGCCTAAGTCGATGGCATAGACACACACGAATCGCGTAGCTCCCCTGTCTGATTATTGTCGATCTCGGTACATAGATGAACAACTAACCCCACGTCGATGGTCGATTCACACAGCAAATTTTTGACATGGCGTTCCACGCGGTACGTGCACAGCCTAGGCTAGCTGCAAGCTGGACCTAGAGCAGATCAGCCATGAGCCTGAACTCCTCGATGGTGATGGCGCCGTCGCCGTCGCCATCCAGGCACTCAACAATAGCCGCGCAGTCCTCGGGGCTGGCGTTGCCCAGAGTGCCGAGCACCCTGGCGAGCTCGTCCGCGCCGACGAGTGCGGCCCCGGCGGCCTCGAGCTGGGGCAGCGCCGACTGCAGCATCGCCCCGAGCGCGCCCAGCCCGAGCTCCCCGGCGTTCATCACGTCCAGCAGCTCCTCGACGCTGAGGCGGCCGTCGCGGTCCGCGTCGGCGCGCGCCAGCATGTCGCGCGCCTCGGCCTCCGACTTGTCCAGGCCCAGCGACGCCAGCAGGCCCCGCAGCTCCGGCGCCGTCACCAGCCCGTCGCTGTCGGAGTCGAACGCCTGGAACGCCTCCACCAGGCTGCTGATGTAGCTCAGCGCCTCGAAGTCCACCGTCAGTGGCCGCCCCGGCGCCGCCGCCGCCATCGCTGCGCGCTTAGCTTAGCTTGCTGGAGTGCGCTGGTTGTCGTCGATCTGTGGTGGATGAGCCCTGCTCGATGGCTATGGTTGGCAAGCAAGCACACTGCGGCCTTTAAAAGAGTTGGAGCCAGCGTTCGATCCATCGCCAATGAGAAGGTCTCGATAAGGTCTGGAACGGAGAACCAGAATCTCTGGCCGCTTTGTGTCGACATGGAATGGAACATTGTTGTTATTATTGAGCATCGTGTTCCCGCGCCGCGATGCGATAGAGATAGTACAGATAGGAGAAGCCGGCTGGATGGATTCGATTCTCTCGTGCGAGATGGCGCGGGCGGTGGATGGACAGACGATGGGGACTGGGCCAAACTGGGCTTCGTCGTTTGTTTGTCCGTAGCAAATTCCTCATCTGAAACTTCTACTTCGTTATTTGTTGCACTTACATTAAACTTTTCTAGGCGTGAAGTGTGACATGCTTATATATTTTATTACTCCCAACTGGCCAACTCGAGTCGCTAACAAAAACGATACTATCCGCTCTCCCGTCTCCATTCTCAATTCTCGAACCCACCCACCGCAACCGTGCCACCTGCATGCTGCACCGCAACCGCGTCACCCGGGCCACACCGCTGCAGCTTCGTGCACCGCGACCGCATTGCTGCGCCCGCACCGCCCGGACGTGCTCCCCCATGCCCACACAGCCGTTTCCGCCTCGCTACGCGAGGCCGCACTTGCCCAACCATCACTGTCGCGTCCACTGCGGGCATCGCTCACCAGGGGCCGCATAGTCGTCCGCCCGCTGCCATCCTTCTTCTACTGTGACCGCACTGTCAGATCCCGCTGTGTAGTGCTTCGTTCGCCCACCGATCAGGTTTTGCTGAAAAGCGCATGTTGCAAGTGTATGTTTCAGATGTTTCAGAGGTATCTGCAAGTGTTTCATATGGATGTTACAGATGTTGCAATGGCTATACACGTATGTTGTAAGTGTCTTTTTTAAATGTTCCATCTTTTTTCAGAAGTATATTGCAAGTATGTTTATCTGTATATTGCATATGTTTTGCAATGGCTTTTTAAGTATTTTCATTTTTTTTGCAACTATTTAGATGCATGTTTTAAGTGTTTCATCTGTCTTCATAAGTATGTTGCAAATGCTTCATCTGGATGTTTCAAAAGTAGATTGAGTGTTGCACATGTTGCAATGGCACCAGTGGTCGGCGAACAGTGGCCTACCACAGGGCTTCGACTCCTACCTCGCTCCTTCCTTCGCGCGGTGCGCCTCGCCTTCTCCTCTCCCTTCCCTCCCTTCTCTTCCCTGTATCTCGCCGAAGCAGTTCGAGCTCACGCGGGGAAACGGAGGGGCACATACGGCCCCGCGTGTGGGCGGGCAGCGCGGGCGGGTGATTCGTCTGAGAGCATCGAATCCAAAGCGGTGGGGGTGCACTGCACGAAACAAGACCGGGAAACAAAGAGCAGCCACGGACGTCCGAACGTCAAGCGCTAGAACTCCCATTATAGAAGACAAGAATGTCTTAAAAACTACACTATGGAATGCGTACATCTAATTATACGGAAAATATAAAGTATCAAGCGAGTGATTTTACACTTCTACAATAAAAGATTAGAAAAATTTGCGTTGCTATATTTGGATTTTTCTATAATTTATTATGTATTTTATAACTTTTTCAGCCGATATGCAGCTTGTTCGTTTCGCTGGTTTATTGTGGCTGAAAGTACTGTTCGCTGGTTTGTTGTGAGAGAAAAATACTGTTGGATGGCTGCTGATTCCGCTGAATAGCTCAAACAAACGGGTGATGGTCATTTTCAGAAAAAGAAACTAAAAGGCACTTTTGCATTGTGACGCCAATCTATTTTCAAATTGCTGCAACCCCTCTCCCACATATTTCTGTCTTGCACGTTCTCAACTGAAATCCTCCTCTTCCTTGTATTCCTCTCCCCACTCCACCTTCCTCTTCACGAACAGAAACAAGAGCACGGCGCACAAGGGTGTCCGTCGATTTGGTCGGGCATAGCCTCACCGGCGGTAGGTAGCGGGACAGCGAGCCTCCCTAGCATCTCTCGCACCCGGGGGTTCCAGGAGGTTTGCCGGAGGCGGCACGTGACCGGTCGGCCATGAGCGGCGGCGGCGCACAGCGCGGCGACGGAGCAGTAGGCGTTCACGGCGGCGCGCAGGGTTTTCCGGCGAACTGTGGCTCTGTGGGAATGGGAAAAGGGTTGGAGAGCAGCAGGAGGTTACCTTATTGGGGGCGCTTGCGCCAGTACATCAGGAATATGCCCGAGCTGAGCTGCTCTCGTGAAAGCGCGTGACGGCGGCCATGGCTAGCGGCGGCGCACATGGCAACGGTAGGATCCCAGCGGTTCTCATGGTGGTAAAACAAATTCTACAAGTTTCCGCAGCGCGCCCAGGGTCGCCGAGCTCGAGTCGGTGTCGGATTTCTCCAAATCGATTTGCTCGCGGAAACGCGTCACGCTCACGCTTGAATGCAGAGGAACTTGAGTCGGATTCGATCGGCGCGTTCTATATAGCAAGACACACCAATTTCCCAATTCCATCCGCATCTGCTCGTCCACTGCTCGCATCCGCCGGCTTGCTCGCATCCACCGACCCTACCCGCCGGCTTTCCCGCATCCCCCGCCGACCCTACCCGCCAGCTTGCCCGCATCCGCCGCCACCATGGCCAACGAGCAAAGCGGAAGCCTCCTGCGAAGGTGGAGGCCATTCTATGGCGCTTTCGGCGCTATCGACGACGCGATCGAGAAGGCAGGCGGCCACCCGCGCGCCGCGTTCCGGGACGTGAGAGTCCGGATCGTCCAGCTGCTCCGGGGCGCCGCGGACGACGGCGTGGCCGAGCAGCTCTGCGGCGCGCTTGACGACGCCATGGTGGAAGCGCTCGAGACTCTGCGGGTGGCGCCCGTCCCGCACAGCGCGTTGGCGTCCACCGACCTCGCGAGGACCGTCGGCGCTCTCGAGAACCACGGCTCGGCCCGGATCCGCAGGCTCGCGGGCGACGTCGTGCGCGGGTGGAGGGCGGCCAACGTCGCCACAACTACAGCAGTCAAGGAAGAGGCCGACAAGCTCTCTGCTGATGATCGGATCCTACGCCATGGCATCTCTACTATGATCGCTGATGGCAACGCGCGAGAACACAAGGAGAAGTTGCACATACAGCCTGCTAAGATGCTTCCCGCCGCCGAGGTACACAAGAAGAAGCTGCACATCCCGCCGGCGAAGATGCTTCCTACCGTCCCCGTTGCTGAGGCACACAAGAAGAAGGTGTATGTTCCACCAGTGAAGATGCTGCCGACCACAGCTACTACGTCGATACCGAACACGAGTGAGACCAAGAAGCCAGCCGTCGACGAGAGCAAGAAGATGGAGGCTACAAAACGCAAGTTGCGCGAGGGTTACGAAGAGGCCAAGAAGATCAAGCGTCAACACACCATTCAGAAGATCAATGACAAGGACGCAGCAAAGATGTTTGAGCAAAAGCAACGGAAGATGCATCCCATCATACGAGGGAGAGGCCCAGCAGCATGTAGGACCTTCACAGGCGTCAGGCGTTCGTTGCTTCCCTCTCTTCAGATGATTTAGGGTCCGGTCTAGTTCTTTAATGACTATTATTAGGGTATTAAGTCAGTTATATCTCTGTATGTATAATGAGATGTGATCATCCGTACTGAAAAAGAGTAGTTTTTGTCTTGCAGCATGTTCTAAGCCAAATTGTTTTGTCATGTTTGCTCCAAATGTGCTCCAATGTGTATCATTCAATACATATTTCAAATTTTTTTGCGACTGACATATTTCATAGTAGTGCGACATAATTTGTAAGTAGAAATTCGGTGTCTAGTGCATCGTTCCTATTCCTGATACGGGTAGAGAATGGGCAAGTTCATGCGACTATTTGCTTGTTGGCCAGATAAGTTGTGTTACACAACTTGTGTAGTATGTCTGTATCTCGCATATGAATGTAGTTTCACGGCTGATTTTAGGCCCAAGCGGAGGTGGGCCACATTACATGAGCTCAGAACGTGAGTTGTTTTGCCGGTTTCTGTCTGTCTTCTCCTTCGTCTTCGGCGCAACTTCATCAAGCACTGCTGCCGCACACCAGCAGAGATTTGAGCCACAGTCCAAGCGAAATCGAGGGTTAGGGGTTCCTTCCACCGGCGGTGAGGTCTGGCGGCGGCCAGATCTCACCATATTAGTGGATTGATGTTGAGGTCTGCAAGAATTTGTTTTCATTTTCATTCTCTGTTTCAGATTTGGTCTAGTTCCTAATTTTATAAGACCATATAAGATTTAGATAATTCTAAGCAAGGAACGAAAAGATGGAGCATGATTTTAGAAAAAAAACATAAAACTACTTTCATATTTTTCTAAGTAAAAACAAAAAAAATTCTGATATTAAACTAGAATTGAGTATATGTTGATGCATATTTGCTTTAGAAAATTATTTGGATATTTTTTGAAAAATATTTCTACAAATTTCTATAAAGTCTAATTGATCTCTCCGAACTATCGTGAAAATCCGATTTACCCACCTTGTGGTTGACATGACGTCACCACGTCAGCCAAAACCGCTTACATTGGTAAATCAGACGATTTCAAGAGTTAAAAAAAGTTTAAAAGGTTGGTTTTCTAATTGAGGGATGTAAATCGGTCTCACGCAATAGTTGAGGAGCTCAGATGAACTTTTTCCCATCTAAAATGGGCATGAACTGTTCACGCCGAAAATCAAGGCTCAATTTTGCAGCTGGGCCAGCTTTGAGTGTCGAGAAAACCTTTCTGTGGGCCACCTTAAGATTGGGGCTGAGGATGATGTCACAGGCCTCCAAGTGAATTATCAGTGGGCCGGCCTGTTAAGCCCTCTCCCTCGAACCAAGCTGGTGTTCCCTTTCCAGTTGTTAGTTGAAGCAGCGGCCAGTGGCTGGCAGTCAAGAAATTGCAGCCGCAGCTGCCATAGCAAGCTGATCCGAACACTCCTTTAGCTTTGGAATATGGGTTTTTTTAGACCATTTCGTTCCCTGAATTTTGGTTGGTGGACTTGCATGGAGGACTTCAGAGAAAAAAAGCAAGAAAACACCGACGCTCGTCAACCGCTTGTCGTACGTCAGGCATTTCCTGGAATGGTCCATCAAATCCTTCCAAACGGCCCTCCATAAATCCAAATCACCATCCAATGCTGATTTTTGAGCCATTTCTCCATGTGACAATACAAGTAGCCATCAAATCTCACCTTTTTGTTCCTGAAAAGACATGGCCGGGCGTTCTGTAACACTCTCGGTGTTACCGCGCAAAACACTTACTAAATCATGTCTTGAGCATCATGTTTATGTGTTAATGTATGTAAGAAGGTGTAAAAATAAAATTCTTGGCATCAAAAATGATTAACGCAAATGGTAAATGAAAAGTATTCAATGGTTCACGTTATATCACTGAAGGTTGAAAACTAATTTTTATTGAGCAAAAATACTATAGAACGCATATGTGACCCTTAAATAAAGTTTGAAGTGTAAACTTTGTAGGTGATAACCCAACATTTGTCTTAGCAAAGTGTATTTGCTAGCTAGTGTTTCTAGTAGCTTGGAAATCGAACTTGCTAACAAAAAAAGACCAAGACTAAATTGCAAGTCGAAAGCAGTAGGACAGCACAAAGTTCACGGATTTTTCTTGCAAGATTGAGCTTAGGAAGAGTGTCGTGCTTTAGCTCTCGGCGATAGCTTGATGTACCACGGGTAGTATGGTGTAGGTAGTTGGGCTTAGGTTGCTTTGAGTTAGTTTTGGTGAGCGCTTTAAAATTTGTGCGCGCCACCTGCCGATCGGTGGGCGCGATCACCACGACCCTTTGCTGGCTACGCTCGCGCCTGGCCACCACGCGCATTAGTGGCTGCGCGCTGGGGGCCAGGCTCATCCTCGGCCTGGCCGCGGCTAGCCTGCGTCCTGGCCGTGACTCAGCTGCGCCTTGGATCCTCTGGGCGCAGCGCCTATGGCCAGTCACCGCGGGCCACAGTGCCCCACTACGGCTGCTCCTCTGCCGCTCTGCCCCGCCTATGCTGTCGCTGCTGCGCCACTGCTGCTGCGGACTCTTCTCGGCTGCATGCGTGTGCGCCTGTCCGCGTTGCCCCGCTGCCTCCCTCCCCACGCTGCGCTCGGTGACGCGGCTGCTGCCAAGTCAACCCACGGCGCGTACGTGCCCCGGCCCCAACGCAGCTGCCGCCCGATCGATGGCTGCACGCACACGCCATTCGACTCCACCGTTGCACGCGCACGTCTTGGCATGGCTCCAGCGCGCCATTCCGACCGCGTCGATCCCGCCCTGCCTGCGGAGGTGACCCAAGCGCTGACTCGGTTCATTTCCCCCCTCTCTCATCTGTCCACCATGGCCAATGGGGCCGCTCCTTGTGTGTCGGTAGGAGAGATCACCACCATCCAATCCATCATGCCCTGAGCTTCGTCGTCTTGTGGCCTTGCCGATCGACCCCACCTCACCACGAGCGCTGCCCCACCATACTCCAATTTTGGAGTTGTCCATCCGCCTCGCCTTTAAGGCCGAGCTCGGTCATGACCCACGAATGCCCTCTAGCCGTGCATCTCGAGCCTAACCGAGCACACCGGCAGCTTCGCCTCCACCTCTCCTTCGCCCTACTCCCCTGCCCCGAACCCCTACCACCTCCTAGCCCCCGCTAACGCAACCATGCCGCCCCAGTGCGCCACCGTACCCCCTCGGGCGCACGTGGCTAGCTCGATTCGGGCAAGTTCCGGCCGAGCCATCGCTTCGGCCGAGTCCGGGGTAAGTCGCTAGAGCTCACTCGCCACCGCTACCACTTTCTTAGCACCTCAGCTCACCAGAACATGGTCGCCACCGCCGCAGGTTGCCACCGTTGTGGGGAGGCCGCCTTACCGCGTCTTCGCCCTCCGAATTGATGTCGATGCCACGCGTCAACCGCTAGGTGAGCATCGGCCCCCCCTAACCCGACTTGCGCGGGTCCCTGTTGCCCGGCGTAGCGACTCCATGCTGGCCATGCGGTGCCAGTGACCGCAGGGAGCTCTAGGGACCTCCCCGTTGCAAAGGAGAAAAAGTATGAGGGCCTTAGTGCTTAAGTGTCGACTGGTGTAACAATAGGTTTAGCTTTCGCGTAAAATGGCTTTAGCCCGAGGACTCTTTAGCAAAGTTCGCCAACGCGCGCGGGCTCCCCCGCCTTGGGCCACTTCCGTGCGTGGGCCGTGTCGTCGTGGGCTGCCTCGCGTGCATGGGCTGCACGCGTCTGCGCCGTCTTGTGCGGGCCACGTCGAGGAAATGAGTTTTTCCTTTTCTAGTGATTTAAGTAATGCTTTTGTAATTTAGTTTCTGAGTTAAACTTTGATAATTGATATCAATTTGTGTAGATGTCCAAAAATTGTGAAACCACTTTAGTTAAGTTCCTAAATTCATGATCTACCTGACTGTATAATTAGTTTTATGTTTATGTGCTCGAGATCTATTAAATCATTTGGAAAGGCTTAAAACTACTAGGATAATATTGGTAGGAATTTCGGTGGTAAATTGGTAGTAGCTTTGATCGTAAAATTTTCACAGTAGCTTGGTGATATTATCATGTGCTTACCGTAGGTTTCGTATCACTAGATTAGACCGTTTTATGTGGTAGCTAAATAGCCATTGAAACTAATATAAATGAAAGCATAATATCAATTGGTAAAATGAAGCACTTGCAAAACGAGTTAGATATCTTGCTTGATGAAGATGATAGATAGCTTGTTACATTAGTCATTAGAGCTAGCTTTGTAGCTTAGCGTGTGTGTTGCATTTTAAGAGTTGTTGTTGCCCAAATATTAAATGTTGCATTATTATCGTATGCATGTAGAGAACGACTTGGTGGAGCTTGGGACCGTCGACGATCAGGAGTACAAGGAGGAGATCTTTGTGCCGGAGGAGTTCTAGGAGCTGCCCATGACTGACACCACTGACACTGCACCTGCCTAAGGCAAGCCCCGGTGCATATGTGTGTGTGGTGCATTTATGTTGCAGGAATTTTATGATATATATATATATATATATATATATATATATATATATATATATATATATATATATATATATATATATATATATATATATATATAAGTCTTACTAGTGCAGGATCACGTAGTTGCTTTGCTTACGTTTATTAGTAGCGTGGGTAACCTGTCATTACTCACAATAGGTGATTATTATTATTATCATAAATCTTAAAATAAAATGGTGAAAAGGAAATGGTGACCGGACAGGGATATGGTATGGGTATCGGTGGGTGTAACAGGTTATGTCCCGCGGCCACGGGGCATAGCTTGGTTGCACTGTTTTTCTGTCTATGTCGATTAAGGACCGTCCGTTGCATGGATCCTGGTCAAGTCAAAGACTTATTATCCCGAGCGCATACTTGCTTATGAGAGCGGAAAGACTTATTACTCTCTTGTCATGGGCTCCGGCTCTTTCTGGACCGACTAATTGGAGGCGGAGATAGATGGAGGTCTAAGCACCATATTGAGGCGGGGCCTCAAGTGTGGGGGCTTGGAGTCCATGTTTGGACGGATACCTGGAACCCTTGATAGGAGTGGAACGGGTTGGTCTCGTCTATGCCTAGGGTACAAACGAGGCGTGTGTTTTCGGTGTACCCAGCTGGACACATTGATTCGCGAATCGCCGTTTCTACGTGACGGTACGGCTTGACTATACTCTGACACCGTAATAAGAACTGGCATATGAAAGATGGAAAAATGACTCTGATTGCTCAACCCTGACTTGAATATAGAATAGGTGCTTAGATAGAATGTTGGATAATGATATGGCTGCTAATAATCTTAGGAGATAAGGACACACTTTTAGTATTGCTTTCCGCAAACAAGAAATCCATCCGCCTTAAAGCCTATCATATTCCTTGAGAGTCGTGAAATATATTCCCTAGTTAGGTAAATCTTGCGAGTACATCGTGTACTCAGGGTTTATTTTACCCTCGTTGCAGGTGCACCCTGAGAAGTTAGGCCTTATGTGGAGGATTCTTCGGGTGGACACAGACGAATCCTTGTGTCTCACCGCTAGATGTTCATTTTTATTCCGTTGTTTAAATTATCGCACTCTAAATTTTGATATCGTAAGAAATAATTTCTGAGACTCTATGTTGTATGAAATGGACTAAGTGTTGTAAACATGTACTTATTATTGGATCCTGGATGTAAAATATGGATTGTTCGAGTTCTCTCGTTGGGTGTGCTCGACGGAACTGCTCGATTTAGCTCCATTACAGGGTACTTAGTGTCTGGTGGAAGACAAGTGCCTCTAAAAATATGTTAAATCGGACGATTCTGCCATAGTTCTGCTCTCACAAAATCAACGCACACCTACGCGGAGCCCCTTATATTGACCGATCAGGGCCTCCAGCTTGATCCGGCAACCCAACAAACTTGTCAAGAACAAGAAGGCATGTCAATCCCCTTCGTGTTCGTTGGGAAAAAGACAGTCAGCATGGAGAAATCTTGCAGGAGGCAACGAACTTGTCAAGAACAAGAAGGCATGTAAATCCCCTTCGTGTTCGTTGGGAAAAAGACAGTCGGCATGGAGAAATCTTGCAGGAGGCACTGTATCTCCATCTTTCTGAATTCTGAACCTGAACTTTCACCTTGGACAGGACAAGAAGCAGGCTCCCAGAAGAACCGGTCCTGGATATTGCAGGGATACGCCTGGCCGGCTTACTTGCCCCTGTCTGACTGTCTGAGTCTGACTCGCCTTGCATGCATGCCGTTGAACGCGACGGAGGACTCGGAATTCAGGCTCAGGATCAATGGCAAAAACTATTACGATCATTAAAAAAAAACCATTGCAATCGAAGTCTGAACAACGAACAGGTCACCGACGCCTGACGAGAGCTGCGGTAGCAACGAGGCAACAGTGTCAAGGAGTTGGTAGGAGATGGAGTCAGCAAATGGAGGCCAGCTGCTTCGTGACGTGCCAGCTTAATTAACCGGTGAGGCAAGGCACCGTAGACCTCCGGCCGGTTTCAACCGGAAACCATGGGTTTGGAGGGTCAGGAACAGGTAGTCCATTAGCATCTACTCCGTAATACTAGTTAGCTGTCTGGTAGCTAATATATAATGGCGAAGTACTAGCTAGAAGTTGTATGCTCCATCAACTAATAGTTGGTTGGAATGCTGGGTTGTCTAAAAAATAGTGTGTGAACAAAGGAGCGGTCAGAGAACAAAAGAGTTATTTGGGAATCTACTAACGGATATTTTTTCTATGATACGCACGAGCAAGATTCCTAACAAACAAGAAGTTGTCGTGGATACACCTTCGTTTGATGAAGGCGCTCTATGCGTTGGCAAAAGAATGAATAAGACTAATGGGCCTGAACTCACCAGGGTGCACAGCCACGTCCTTCTTAGGAATTAGAGTTATATTCGCCCCGTTTAATCTGCCCATGGGGCCAGCCCATAGATCATGAAAGCAGTTCATTGCCGCGAGCACGTCCAATCTGATAATTTGCCAACAATTCTTATAGAAGGCCCCAGTAAAACCGTCTGGGCCGGGAGCTTTCTCTGCAGGTAACTCTTGGACAACATGTTTCAACTCCTCCAAATTGAAGTTTTGGTCAAGATCCGGCATCTATAGTCTGCTAGGTTTAGGTTCTGCCAGTTCAAGGTGTGGTGTCTAGTGCATTTCTCACCAAGGATCGATGCAGTTTCCTGGGAATATATGTTGGAGCTCCTTGAGATGAGGGGATTTGGTGCATGATGGAGAGAATGGCTGACAATCATTTTCAGTACGGCACACTCGATGGTTTTGCTGAATGATACGGAAGGTAAACAAATCCGTAATGCAAGGGGACTTCGGCAAGGTGATCCCCTCTCACCGTACTTATTCATTCTTGCAATTGATGCTCTCCACCGAGTTCTAGAGCAAGCAACGATTGATGGAATACTGTCACCTCTAAGGGGTAGAGAAGCCAAGCTCCGGCTTTCGCTGTATGCTGACGACGCAATGGTCTTCCTAAACCCAGTAAAAGAAGAAGTAGTGGCATTTTTCGACATCCTCGACCGGTTTGGTTCAGCCACAGGTTTGAGGCTTAATCTGGAGAAGTGCATTGTTGCTCCTATCAGATGTGCAGAACTCAATCTGGACAACATCCTAGAGGGCTTCGCGGGAAAAAGGATGAACTTTCCACTTACTTATCTGGGACTTCCGCTGACCCTGGGCAGAACTAAAATGGCTCATGTGCAAGGCATCATTGATGGCTCAAGGTGCCGCCTAGCAGGGTGGCAAGGTAGGCTACTAAACCCGGCGGGAAGGAGAGAGTTGGTCAGATCTGTTATAACTGCAATTCCAATTTACCTAATGACCTCGATCAGAGTGCCCAAGCAATTGATCGAAGATATTGATAAGTTGCGGCATCGTTTCCTTTGGGCTAGTGACTCTGAGATCTCAGGAGGGAAGTGCAAAGTGGCCTGGACTGTTGTGACCAAGCCAGTGGAGTTTGGCGGCCTGGGGGTGATCGAGCTGCAAAGATTCAGTAGAGCCCTCCGATTGCGTTGGTTGTGGTTCCAATGGACAAACCCGGAGCGGCCATGGAACGGTACAGAGGTACCAGTTGATTCGGTAGACTTGGCGCTCTTCAACACGGCGATGATGATCTCCATTGGGGATGGTCGCAAAACTTCCTTTTGGCACAACAACTGGCTGAACGGTGAGACACCCTGATCCTCCTATCCGCTGCTCTACAAGCACAGTAGAAGAAAGAAACGCTCAGTAAGAGAAGCGGTCGACAATGGAAAATGGATATCAGACATTGCACATAACCTCAATCATAGCCTGCTGGATGATTTCTTCAGTCTTTGGAGCAAGATAGAGGCCCTAAACCTGAATCTCCACGATGTTGAAGAAGACTCCATAACTTGGAACCTAGAAAGCTCAAGCCAATTCTCCACAAGATCAGCCTGCAATGTTCAATTTGCTGGACACACCCTCTCCTCTTTCCCAGATCTTATCTGGGATGTCTGGGCCCCTCCGGAATGCAAGTTCTTCCTCTGGCTACTCTTGCAGGATAAGCTCTGGACTGCGGCGCGCCTTCAGCGACGGGGTTGGGAGAATAACTACTTATGCGCCCTGTGCATAAGAAACCTCGAGACGGCTCAACACCTCTTCTTCGAATGCCCCTGTGCCAGAGCCGTCTGGAACCTGGTAGCGGACTGGTGCTCATGTGCACAAATGAACGCAGCAGGTTGGGAAGACAAGGAAGACATTGAAGATTGGTTCGCGCAGACATTTACTACGGGGCAACAGATTGGATCACACAATGTCCATACTGACAATCTGGTGTCTGTGGAACCATAGGAATGCAATCGTTTTCAGAGATCAAGAATTCTCGGTAGCCGGTGTCCTGGTGGAGATCAAAGAGACAGCCCACTGCTGGGCTTTAGCCCAATGCCTGGATCCTGTTCCGACAATGGTAGTGCATCTAGGTAGTGAGTAATCTTCTTTGTAAACTTTGCCCTACACAGCCTAGGTTGTCGTAGGGAGCGCCTCTCACGCATGTAATCTGCTAACTTATGCTTCTCTCTTATCATCAATCAAAGTCGGAATGTTTCGGATCTTTCAAAAAAAACTAACGGATATTAGCTGAGTTTAGCCAAGTAATGATATAACCCTTGCATGATTGGCTACCTAATATTACCTCCACACACACCCCAACCCCCAAGATAAAAAAACTTGATCTTTTAGTTTACAATCTTAAATTTGTCAAAGCTTACAGATAAAATTGTTTATATTTATGATATTAAATATAGATATATAATGAAAATATGTTCGGTAATAACTCTAATGATACTAATTTGGTAATATACAAATTAATAATTTATACTCCCTCTGTTCCTAAAAGAATAAATTCCTATGAAAAAAACTGTCCACAGACAAATCGATTCCTAGGGTGTACGGCTTCACCGGCGTGCCTCAGCATTTAACAAAGCACGCACCCCATCTCTCTCTCCTGCATTAAGCACGTCGTTCTCCCATGCCCTCTCCTCTCCCTTGGTTCACCGAAGTTTCCTGTCATTCTCTCCACCACACCGCTCCCAACTCACCAGTCCTGGATCTCCACAGGACCCAAAATCTTCAATCCCGGCGACCACGTTGATGGCGCCTGGTCCATATAACGGATCGTCGTTGCGTAGTTGATGGCTGTGGCACAATGGAGCAAAGAGATCCGAAGCTTCATTGTGGCTGCGGTGCCCCTGGCCAAGGTCGCGGCGGCGGCGGAGGCAGCGGTAGCGGAGGTGGCGACGGCGGGATCCAGGCTTTGGGCTCCCGGATCCACGTTAATTTGTCAAATTTAAGACAATTTAACTTAGGACAAAATAAAACGTCAAGTTTTTTTTCTTGGAACAAAGGTTTAACCATGCTATAAGCTAAGCCTGTTTGGTTCCACAACATTTATTTTTAGCAGTCAACTTCTAGAACTAACAAATCCAATTTGCGTGAAACAAGATGGTTACCTAATACTTAGTGTTAGCACTAATAGCATCACTGTTAGGCTAAAAGTACCGCTAGGACATAGATCCAGTAGGGTAAACCAGTGAAACAAGTAGTGGACAAAGTCCCTAGTGATAGAACTACCGGATCCGAGAGGGAGATAGGGAGAAAGGGAAGTTAGGTGGTGCAAACCGTCTGTAGGAAGGCTGGAGTTCGATCCGGACGCCATCACGAACGTTGATGGTGGCTGCGCACGGGCAGCGACGGTCGGAGAAGAGGAGCGCGATGCAGTGACGGCGGCGGTGCTTCCCGTCGCTCACAGCGTGACCCTCGAGATCGGTTAGGGTTGTAGGTGGGGAAAAGGCGGCTCAGGTGAACCTCGTGACTCGAGCCCCGGCTCCCCACCTCCTTTATATAGCGCTGCGCGACGGGGGCCCACCAGCCATTATTGGGCTGGGCGCCCCCGATCAGGGCGCGGATCAAAGGCCTAATGAGCCGTTGGGCTCATTAGAGGAGAGATCAATCTAACATTCTCCCCCTTGATCTCACTTATACTTTAACCTTTCATCTTTGACTTCAATACTTTTAACTTTACTCGTTCCATCACAGATAAGTGCATAGAGCATGTTTCATCGTCACGGTCAATCGCCGATAGATTCGACAGCTACAACGCGCGTCTCTGATCGGAAACAGTTACTTTAACTTTTGGGCCCTTTATTATAGTCCAGGAGTCATAGGCTTTCCCTTAAACCCATGCCGGCTGCATGTTCTCTGAACACGTTGGGTGGTAAGCCTTTTGTAAGCGGATCCGCGAGCATCTTTTCAGTGCTTATATGCTCGAGATTTATAATTTGATCCCGGACTTTATCCTTCACAACATAATACTTTATGTCAATGTGTTTGGCAGCACCACTTGACCTATTGTTGTGAGCGTACTGTACTGCTGGATTATTATCGCAGTATAACTTTAGTGGTTTATGTATGCTGTCGACCACCTTCAAACCGGGTATGAACTTCTTTAGCCAGTTCACCTGCCCCGTTGCCTCATAACACGCTACAAACTCGGCATACATTGTGGACGATGTAGTGACGGTTTGTTTTGAGCTTTTCCATGAAATTGCTCCTCCTGCGAGAGTGAACACATATCCTGACGTGGATTTTCTATCATCTCCCGCATAATCAGAATCCGAATACCCCACTATCTGGAGATAATCAGATTTTCTATACGTCAACATGAGGCCTTTCGTACCTTGCAAGTATCGCAAGACTTTCTTTACCAGTTTCCAGTGTTCAATTCCTGGATTACTTTGAAATCTGCCAAGCAACCCGGTAACAAAAGCTAAGTCAGGGCGCGTGCACACTTGAGCATATTGTAGGCTTCCGACAGCAGAAGCATATGGAACCACCTTCATTTGATCGAGCTCGTATTGGTTCTTTGGGCATTGAAAATCCCCATATCTGTCGCCCTTGACCATGGGTGCAGGTGATGCACTACATTTATGCATACTGAATTTCTTTAAAACCTTTTCTATGTATGCCTTTTGTGATAGTCTTAATACCCCTTTACTTCTATCTCGGTGAATCTCTATGCCCAAAACAAAAGACGCTTCACCAAGATCTTTTATATCAAATATTGAAGATAAAAACTTCTTTGTCTCCAGTAGTAGATGGACATCACTACTAGCAAGTAGGATATCATCTACGTACAGGATTAGGAAGATATACCTTCCATTCTTAAACTTTGCATAAACACAATTATCCTCAATATTTTCTTTAAACCCAAAATTCTTTATTGTTTTGTCAAACTTCAAATACCACTGTCTTGAAGCTTGCTTTAACCCATAAATCGATTTCTTTAAGCGGCATCCCATTCGTTCTTTTCCTTCCATGACAAAACCTTTTGGTTGAGCCATGTAAACATTTTCCTCCAGATCCCCATTCAGGAATGCCGTTTTTATATCCATCTGATGTAACTCTAAATCGTAGTGTGCCACTAATGCCATTATAATTCTGAAGGAATCTTTACATGAGACTGGAGAAAACGTCTCATTGTAATCAATCCCTTCTCTTTGTGTGAAACCTTTTGTCACAAGCCGCGCTTTAAACCTTTCAATATTCCCTTGGGAGTCACGTTTTGTCTTATAGACCCATTTACAGCCTACTGTCTTGGCTCCTTTAGGAATAGGTTCTAAGTCCCAAACTTTGTTGGTACTCATTGACTTTATTTCATCTTCCATGGCCTCAAGCCACTTGGATGAATTATCGCTTCTCATGGCTTCTTCAAATGAAGTGGGATCACCCTCCATTTGAAATTCTTCAGTGTTATACACCTCATAATCATCAGGTATAGCTGATCTTCTAGCTCTTTGGGACCTTCTCGGGGCCTCCATATTTGGCACATTTTCAGTTTGGGGCTGTTGTTGCTCCCCCTCATCTGTGGCATCAGTTTGTATAGGTTCCTGAAGGACAGGTTCCTCATCATTATTTACTGTCACCACAGGAGAACTGACAACAGGTGTTGGCACTACAGTATCTGGCACTGTTGGTGCAACAAGAACAGGTAGTTCAAAGAATGGTTCCTGAATCATCGGAGTGGGCACACATACCCGCTTCTCCTCAAGAACAATTTCTCGAGCCACCATGCTCCCCCTCATCATTTCATCCTCTAAGATAACAGCGTGTCTCGTTTCTACAAATTTTGTGTATCTATCTGAACAGTAGAAACGAAAACCTTTTGACTTTTCAGGATAGCCAATAAAATGGCAGCTAACTGTTTTGGGATCTAGCTTCCCAATATTTGGGTTAAACACTTTTGCCTCAGCAGGACTCCCCCACACACGTAAGTGTTTTAGTGAGGGTTCTCTTCCTGTCCACAATTCATATAGTGTTTTGGGCACCGCTTTGCTTGGTACTCTATTTAGAATATGAATGGCGGTTTTTAACGCCTCCATCCATAGACTCAATGGCAAGTCAGAGTAACTCATCATACTACGCACCATATCCATTAAGGTACGGTTTCGCCTTTCAGCTACTCCGTTCTGCTGAGGTTCGCCCGGTGTAGAATACTGGGCTACTATGCCATTCTCCTGTAGAAACCTTGCAAAAGGTCCAGGAGCTTGGCCATATGGGGTATGTCGACCGTAGTACTCCCCACCACGATCAGACCGGACCACTTTAATCTTTAAATTATGCTGATTTTCAACTTCAGCCTTAAATATTTTAAATTTATCCAACGCTTCATTTCTTTCTTTAATTGGATAAATGTAACCATAACGGGAGTAGTCATCTGTGAATGTTATGAACGAATCAAAATCATCCACACTTTTCACAGGAAAAGGACCACAGATGTCTGTGTGAATTATCTGTAGAATTCCTGTGCTTCGTTTAGCATCCTTTTTAATTTGTTTTGAGTATTTTCCTTTAATGCATTCTCTGCACTGTTCAAAATCTGAGAACTCTAATGGAGGAAGAATATCATTCTTAACTAGTCTCTCTATTCTCCCCCTCGAAATATGGCCTAAACGACAGTGCCATAATTTCGACGACGCATTTTGAGTTCTCTTTCGTTTTCTATTCACGTTCACAAACGAGAATACGTTATCATTCGTATCACATACAGAATTCACATTTTCACGAATTGATAACAAATAAAGATCTTGCTTTTGAAAAGCAAGGCCAACACATTCATTATTACATAATATTTCACATTTGCCATCTCCAAAATGACAATCAAATCCATCGTTGTCCAAACATGACACACTAATCAAGTTTCTTTGTAATGACGGAACAAATAAAACATCTTTTAACAAAAGAATGAATCCATCAGCAAGCTCTAAGGAGACATCGCCAACAGCTTCGACGTCTGCTTGGACTCCATTTGCGACTTTAACGTGCCTTTCGCTTCTTTGAGTAGTTCTCGTCGAACGGAATCCCTGTAAAGAATTTGCAACATGAACAGTTGCTCCTGAGTCAATCCACCAAGTAGATTTCGAATACTGTACATACAGGGATTCATTTATAAACGTAATCATGTTCTCACCTTGCTTTGCCATGATCATCTTTAGGAATTCGGGACAATCTTTCTTGTAATGTCCCGTCTTCTTGCAGTGAAGACACTGATCTTTGTTCACTGTGAATTTGTTCTGCTGAGGCTGATGCTGCATGGGAGCTTTGCCCTTTGGCTTTGAGGGAGAGTTGGCATTGACATTGAAATTCTTTCTTTTGTTGTCTTTAACAAAATTGAGAGTACCACCATTGGCGGCTTTTATCCTCTCTTCCTCCTGTGCACACATCGCCATACAACGTTCTAGATCCCATTTCTCGGGCTGAATGTTGTAGTTGACAACAAATGTGTCAAACTCTTTTGGTAAAGAAGCAAAAATCAAATGGACAAGAAACTCTTCCGTAAGAGCTAGATCCATTGGTTTTAGCTTGTTGTTCAAATGGTTCATTTTTGATATGTGCTCTCTTATGCCATTGCCATGACCACCTCCAGTGTATTTTTCTGTCACCAGCTGTTTTATCAGCTGAGTAGCATATGTCTTTGAAGAGCCATAGAACTGACTCTTTATCCTTTCCAAGTACTCTGTGACAGTGTCACACTCTTGGATTGAGCCCATTATGGTAGGCTCAATTGTGTTCTTTATGACAGCAACACACTTTTTGTTGGCATTGACCCACTTTTGCTTTTGTAGGTCATATGCCATCTGTACGGGAGCATGGTCCCTCTCTTTTTTCTGCCATTCAGCATCAGACTCATTGGCCTCCCTCACCGGTGCCACAGGTTCACTGGGGCATGGTGTGGTGACCACCCAGTCCACCTCAGCCAAAACAAAGGCGAGGTCAATTTTCTTTTTCCATTCGTTGTAGTTGTCACCTTTGAGGGGTGGGATATCTTTGATAAACCCCATCAAAGAGTAACCTCCTGAAAATATAAGTCATATAAAATGAGAACATAATTATAACATGAATAATTGCATGCTTTAATTCCAACGTTGGTCAAAATTAAAACATACAAAAAATCATCCTTTTTACACTAATTCTAGATCACCGTTGGGCAGAAATAGAATTAATGCATGATAAAATCATGATAACATCATAATACTGCTATTAATCAACGTTGGTCAGAATAATAACAACAGTATGATCATATTTTAAATTTATCTATTTTTCAAAATTAAATTCTCTCGTTGTTTCGAATTTAATAATGAAGCAACATCTTTAAGTACGCAGCGGAAATACTTTTAATATTCTCATAATATTTTCCAGAAGCACTTTAATAATTCTACTGTTGTCTGAACAAATAATATCGTTGGATAAAATTTGCCCAGAAATTTGCATCAAAATTGAGTTAAAATTCATGAAAAATACGCATATACAATTGTTTCTGGAAATAAAATGGAAAACTTTATGTTTTAGGCCATTTCAGCCTAGCATTTCTTGCGGCCCAGCAAGGGAAACCGGCCTGCAGCCATTCCGTTGCCGCGCTCACCCGTGCAACAGGCCCTAACTTGGGCCTGGGCCGGAATTTGGCGCGCCCGCCTGGGCCGAAAGAAGTCCAGCAAGCCGTAAGCTGATCTCACCCGTTCCTTTTGATCCAACGGTGAGCCATCCAAATCGGGAGATCAAAACCCCCATCCATCGGCTGCACCCAAACCCTAGGTTCATTTGCTTCTCCTCTCTCCAGCTCTTGCGCCGCGACAGAGCATCAGCTCTCGCCCATGGCTGCCGGAGGAAAAAGGTGGCGCCGCGCGGAGCAAGTGCTGCCGAGCTCGCCTTCCTCCTCCTTTCTTTTCTCTCTTCCATTCACTGTCACCAACCGAGCACAGAGGCAACGGCGGCCCCCATGGCGCCCACGGAGAAAAAGTGAGATGGCGCCGTCCCGCGCCCTCTCGCCGGCGTGCGTGCTCGCCCAAGGCTGAGCACGCCGCCGTCGAGGGGCCGCATGGTGGTGCCCTGTTGCCGGTGAAGCGCGGTTCTCGCGGCTCTGTGGTCTTCCGCGCGGTGGCGATGCCGCCGGCGTCTACTGTCGTCCGGTGGTGAGCCGGCCATGGAGACGAGCCGACGGCGTGACTAGTGACGGGGTCAGAGCCTCAGGTAGGCCCCTTTCCCCTTCTCTTGTACCCGATTAGGGTTAGGGTTAGGGTTAGTTTTCTTTTCCGATTCAAATCGGTTGTTTTCTCTCGTTTCTATTCCCCAAGTCTAGATCTACCTGCTATGTTAGGGTTCCTGTATGCTTTTCCGATCCGAGATCGGTCATTGGTTTCTTTGCTTTAACCCTTCTAGGGTTTCGAAGTTAGGACTGTTCTAGATTCTTTCCCCCAAACTGGATCTACACCTAGATCCAGTCCTCCGATACCAATGTTAGCACTAATAGCATCACTGTTAGGCTAAAAGTACCGCTAGGACATAGATCCAGTAGGGTAAACCAGTGAAACAAGTAGTGGACAAAGTCCCTAGTGATAGAACTACCGGATCCGAGAGGGAGATAGGGAGAAAGGGAAGTTAGGTGGTGCAAACCGTCTGTAGGAAGGCTGGAGTTCGATCCGGACGCCATCACGAACGTTGATGGTGGCTGCGCACGGGCAGCGACGGTCGGAGAAGAGGAGCGCGATGCAGTGACGGCGGCGGTGCTTCCCGTCGCTCACAGCGTGACCCTCGAGATCGGTTAGGGTTGTAGGTGGGGAAAAGGCGGCTCAGGTGAACCTCGTGACTCGAGCCCCGGCTCCCCACCTCCTTTATATAGCGCTGCGCGACGGGGGCCCACCAGCCATTATTGGGCTGGGCGCCCCCGATCAGGGCGCGGATCAAAGGCCTAATGAGCCGTTGGGCTCATTAGAGGAGAGATCAATCTAACACTTAGTGCCCCCTCATCTCTTTTAGGAGTTCCCTATGTCAGACTTAGAAAGTTTGAGATGAGTACGCAAATGTAAGGATACTTAGGGCGCGATTGATTGCCAGTGGAGTTGAGCCAGGTTTGCACTTGCCAACCAGGCCCGCAGGAACCAGGCGTAGATGGTACAACCGCCAGGCCCGCAGGAACCAGGCGTGGATGGTACAAGAGCTAGGCCGTGTTTAGTTGGCCCGATTTTGGACGTCCAAAATCTGAACAGTGTAAAAATTTTGTACTGTAGTATTTTATTTGTATTTGTAAATTTTTATCCAAACATTGATTAATTAGGCTCAAAAGATTCGTCTCGCAAAGTACAACTAAATTGTGCAATTAGTTTTTGATTTCATCTACATTTAGTACTCTATACATATGCCGGTATTTTAATGTGATGAGGAATCTTCTTTTTACATAGTAGAATTTGGAGAAAAATTTAGTATCTAAACAAGGCCCTAGTTGTTTGGTAGGTCAAATCGACGGGGACATTACAGACAATGCTATTGTTTGTTTGGATGACTGAATGGAGCAGCTTTTCAGTTGAAAGTCAAAGGAACTCAATAGCTGGACTTGCGCGCTTGCGCCGAGCGAGCCAGGCTCGCCGGAAAGTACCGTGGCTGGCTGGCTGAAAGTACCGGCGAGCTGAGAGTACTGCTAGTTGTTTGGTAGGTCAAATCGACGGGGACATTACAGACAATGCTATTGTTTGTTTGGATGCCTGAATGGAGCAGCTTTTCAGTTGAAAGTCAAAGGAACTCAATAGCTGGACATGCGCGCTTGCGCCGAGCGAGCCAGGCTCGCCGGAAAGTACCGATCTGGCTGGCTGGCTGAAAGTACCGGCGAGCTGAGAGTACTGCTGGCTGATCTGATGGACTGAAAAACAGTTAGCTAATTTTTTGTGAGAAAAAAACACGGTTGACTGGTTGACTGATTTGGCTGATGATCTCAAGTGAACAGGATCGAGATTAAACTCCATTTCTGCGCAGCCAGGACAGAGCAGTACTTTTGCATCAGTCGGACCAGGCTCAAACAAAGCATATAATTAATCAATGGAAAAAGTCTACTTAACTCTCTGAACTATTAGCTAACGTCTAACCTACACCCTTAACTATAAAATCGTCTGTTTTACACCCTGAACTTTTTAAAACCGTTCAAATTACACCTGGAGTAGTTTTGGACGGCGGTTTGCTACAGTAACTATGGTTTTTCTACAGCGACGGCGGTTTTGACTTTTTCTTTTTCTATTTATTTCCGCTGAATCTTTGAAAAATCATAGTAAATCACAGAAAAATCATAAAATAGAAAATCTAATTTTGTTGGACTCCACATGAGTAGATATACACAATGAACATATAATATAGTATGCTTTAGTATAAATTTTTTTTCTATAGCTTTAAATTAGTTAGAAAATCAAATTTTGTCTGTAATTAATTGGAATAATTCATAGCTACAGCTTTTATGGTCCAATTGTGGTTAAATTTTTATAGTGAACTAATTATTGTATGCTTGAACTGTAGTAAAAATTTCATACTGATTGGATCATGTGTAATTTAGTTATAGATTTATTTATATTTAACAAGCATAAACCTAAACATAAACCTAAATAAATCTATAACTAAGTTATATATGATCCAATGAGTATGAAATTTTTACTATAGTTCAAGCATATAATAATAACTCCATCATAAAAATTTCACCATAATTGGACCATAGAAGTTGTAGTTATGAATCATTTCAATTAATTACAGATAAAATTTGATTTTCTAACTAATTTAAAGCTACAGAAAAATTTTGTGCTAAAGTATACTATATTATATGTTCATTGTGTAAATCTACTCATGTGGAGTCTAACAAAATTATATTTTTCTATTTTATGATTTTTCAAAGATTCAGCGGAAATAAATAGAAAATGAAAGTCAAAACCGATGTTACTATAGCAAACCATAGTTACTGTAGCAAAACCGCCGTCCAAAACTGCTTCGAGGTGTAATTTGAACGGTTTTAAAAAGTTCAGGATGTAAAACAGACGATTTTATAGTTGGGGTGTTGGTTAGACACTAGCTAATAGTTCAGGGGATTAAGTAGACTTTTTTCATTAATCAATCTTGCACCTCATGGCCCAAGCTCCTCTATATCTAGCAAACCAATCACGCACTTAATGTTGTATAGGATACAAAGAGGTAAATTGGTTGTGTGGAGTAATTTGGGGAGACAAAATAGCTTAACATGTGTTTGTTTGGAAAAGGAAAATGCGTGATTTTAGAATGATTATTTTATTATATGTATATATATTCCATACATACATCATGTGTGTGTATATATATATATATATACCCCTGCCCCCTCCCCTCCTACTTCCCACTCTCCACATTGCTTCAGTGGGAGGGGGGCTTAAGCTCCCTTGGCCCCCATGCTAAACTATTACTTTTTTCCCACTACGTGAACTACGGCCGCTAAAACGTGTTTTAGTACTGCTAAATTACTTAGCATTATCTTGAAACTAGCACCGCTATTTCAATTTAAGCTAGAACAACAATTACTTAGGGTTTCCTTAAAAAACAACAACTACTCCGAATGCCACTAGGTTGACCTGGACGGAGTCGGACCTTCCTGAGCCCTCCAGCGCCCTCAGTGGTCGGTTTGGGGGATAAAAGTGTTGATAGATTTAGCCTGGACGTTACCCCCTTATTATATAGCGCTGTGGGACAGGGGTCGTCCCCAAAGTGACCTTAGGGTTGCCACCGATCGTGGAAGACTTATGTAGTTGATAGGTAGCTGACAGGTGGACCAAAACTTAGCTTCTTAGTTAATCTCGCGATTAATCTCGGATTAGCCAAGATCACCTTCCAATAGGGTAGGGGGCTAAGTTCCTGTATCCTGTTAGATCGTTCATCCTTCATTTTAGTGTGGAGACTTGGGGAGTGTTCACTTGCACTGGCAGCCGTGTAGCAGCAGCTAGCCAGTGCAGCTAATCGGAGGTTCAAATAAAGTTTTACATTGTTTGAATGTATGAACGTTTAATCACTTGTACAATCATGCTTTTGGGGTATAAATCGATACTTTTTCCGAAAGATCCATTACTGTCTTGTATTTATAAGTAGAGAAGCGGTACTACATGATCCTTGTAAGTCTTACAAAGATCGACAACGGAAAAGATAACGGCTCATCTTCGAAAGACTGAATTGCTATTGCTATCATCTAAACGTTCGATTCTGGTCTATGCAGATTGGTGCAGGTAAAGCGCGCGGTACTACATGACAAGATCTGGCATATCATCGGAGAAGTCCATACTGCATAAACTGGTGGAAATAAAGGCTAGGGCACATTTTTCTATTAAGAAAAATCTGACTCCAAAGCTCACTGATTTGTGTGAAAGGAAAAAATGTGCTAATTACATTGCATGCGATTTAAAATAGTGGAAAGTCAAGGGAAAGTGGCCGGTTAAATTACTAGATCAGTATATTTTCAAAAAAATATTACTAGATCAGTACGGAGTAGTAATCAATTAAGCCCTTGTCAAAACCACCTCACCTAATGCCAAGTGCCAACCCCGTCCCGCCCCCCCCCCCCCCCCCCCCCCCCCCCCCCCCACAAAAAAAAAAACAAACCATTCTCGCCTAAGATGTTGACAATGCAAGGAATGCAAGCATATGCTGGGGACGACCGAGCACGTTTCTGACTTTACACACACGGTGGAGACTTGGGCATGTGAAATTAAACTAGCAGAACCGCACGGCATGTGTTTTCGCGTGGTGCATGAACCTTGTCAATGCAAGCTTCTGCCGGAAGTACAATTAGTTGACCAAATTGGTTCCCGTGATATAAACAGCGTAGGGCGTTTGAGTGATCAGTGATGGGCACATTGATCTTCTCGTGAGGGGAACATACCACCTAACAAAAAACGCTAGCTCCCCATGATCACAAGCTATGCTCAGTGCCGCATAGGAAAAGTGTGTTGTGTACGGAAATGAATGTTTTCTGTGTGTAAAATATGGGCGTGTTTTGCTAATATTAAGAGGACGGACTTAGGCAGCTATGTTTAGGCAACCCATCCGGCTTCGGACGCTCGAAATCCAACGCCTAGGAGTGATGCCTGGACTAGGCAACTTGAGCTTCTCCACGCATTGAGCGAGGCAAAAAGGCCTATATGCTCAGTGCCAAAGAATGATGAAAGATCTTGACCGTATTGCCCCGTTGATTATAAATGGTTTGTTTAGGTTTAGTGCCCACAAAAAAGTCGAATTTGCACTGATATAAGCATCATAACCCATCTCCATCGAATAACAAGTGTGTGGTGTGGCCGTGTGGGCAAACCATTCACTCGGCAACTCTTGGTGCTTGCATGATACGGCGGATCACTCATCACCTTGTCTACTGGTAATCCACCCACTGCGTTGCACTGCACGGATGCACGCACGCACGCACGCGCAGAGCCGTCCATCAGGACAGAGACGGCTGCTGATGTGATCCGATCCAATCCAATCCAACCCCAATACCCAATGTACTCATTCAATTCCGTCGCGGCCTCCCAACCAAACCTCCGGCTGGGCATGTCAACTCTTCTCCTTCGTCTCGTCTTCTCTACCTGTACGCTCCCAGCGTACGCAACGCGAGAGGGACACGTCACTAAAATAATTGGCACTCCCAAGGCAACGACAAGAACAGCTAGCCGTCAGCCTCTGGACGCACCCATAGCGCCATGCATCACCACCTAAACCCTGGACTCTCATCCAATTAGGCTAAAGCTTGTCATATACTCTATTCTTTTTTTTAATAAAACACACATACATATAAGAAGTATACATTTGCATAATTGCCTCTGTATATAAACACATAGTACACGCAGGTAAAATGTAAATGTTCAACTACAAACAACTTTGAACTGGGTAATCGTAAAAAAACATAAAATTTGTAAAGTCATCGCAGACGCCACGTTGTTAATGAACATATTGTCTGAAACCAAAAGGGTAACTAATCGGAAATACCGCTAGGTCGAGAACTCAAATTCAACGAGCTCCACCAATCAAGCGAGACTCAAACATTTGATGCAACCCACCTGATTAAGCTTGATTTCTGTCCACGTTCGTCCGGTGTCGTAGTGTGAAGGCAGGAAGCAACGCGAGATACTCATCTGTCTGTACCTTCCAAAGACCCGGTCTACGCGCCGGCGATTTTTTCTTTGTCCTCTTGTATTATTTCCATGTACGGTTGGTCTTCGAGTTGCAAACGTGTATGCAAACCATGTACGCCTCTGCTCTGACCAGACTTTCCTGCAATGCATTTGCATTCTGTGCAACAAGTGATGTGAACTTCACGATGCTGACAGTAATAAGTGAAGAGTGAACAGATAGATTCAAATGGTTCGGTAGCCAATGCAAGTGAATTTTTCTCACAGGCTCTTGTTCATTCGTCGACAGAGACAACCAGACCTGCAAGTCGTAAACCATCGCTGCTGTGGAACAAGAAAGGAATAATGACCTTGTAGATACAGTATGAATACACACAAAAGTAGCATCAAGAATAAGACCAGTCTTATGTACACCTTTTTTTCCCCCTTTTTTTGCGAACCAGACTACTAGTCTAGCACTGTAGCACATTTGTTTTGCATGCATGGCTTTTGCACTAAAAAAATTCTTTGTGTTTTATGATTCTGCAATAAGTCGTTGCCCATGGCTTAATGGTCTACCACTTCTGCAGATCATGTTTAATCTCAAGCATATCATCGACCGATCCGTCAGGATCATCGCAGGAATTATTCAGTTGGCAGCCAAAACCACATGGAGTGATTAGCAATCCTGTAATCCCCCAGCACGTCCTAGAGCTCTAGGCATACAGTGTAGATAGAATACTTTGAATTGACAGAAAAAAAAATAACAATAAA
Source organism: Saccharum hybrid cultivar R570 (assembly GCA_038087645.1). Lineage (NCBI taxonomy): Eukaryota > Viridiplantae > Streptophyta > Magnoliopsida > Poales > Poaceae > Saccharum > Saccharum hybrid cultivar. The sequence goes on from JAQSUU010000273.1 coordinate 273,532, forward strand.
AATCAATGCATATCTCACGGCGACCTGGCTTGCCCATCTGACCATGTCCTGTCCCACGTTACCTCCAAATATTTTTCTCATGATTATCCATCCATCCGTAGCCCATAGATGCATAGGTCACCTTCTTAGAGTCGTACTCACTTTGTACCAAAAAGATTGTATTTCTAGAACACTGCTAGGTCAAATTTCATAGATTTATATAAAAATACTAATAATTATCATAACAAATAAATATATTATTAGATTCGTCGTGAAATATATTTCCATGGCATACTTACTTGAATTCATATACATTGATACTATTTTTCATAAATTTAGTTAGATTTAAGATAGTTTAAGTTTGATCACGTACAAAATTGCTTCTTTACTAGACAGATATACTACGCCGTAGGGCCAAGGCAAAGCAGAGACGCATTTCTTTCGCAGACGTACACATCACCCCACGCTCCAACGGACCACCAAAAGTAAACGGCCCGGCCGGGCACAGCCGTGGCCACCCACCCCGGCCGGCCCCGGCAGCGCCATTATCCTGACGACCTCCTCCATCCACTTGCTCCTCAATCAGCCACAGACTGCGCACACATTGACCACGACGTTAATGATGGCCTTTCTAAGATTATTATCGATTATATATTTATATATGTGCGATGCAAGATGAGGCTGGAAGATATATATTATCAAGATAAGCGTGTAGTGCTCTTCGATGCACCTGCCACTTCCTCCAGAAGTGCCCATTGGAAACTCGAATCTTCGGCGTCTCATCGGCTGTTGCTTTCGCCTTTTTCCAGTTCTGCAAAATGGATCCGGGAACAACTGTCAGGAGAACACTGCAATGAACATGTAAAGAAATTGAGCAGTATCTCTCTTTTTACTTTTGTAAAAAAAAATACCCTGAATTTAAAATGTCATAGGTTACAGTTTTCGACGGTCAAGCGATTTCTTCTCAAGGTTTACATGTAGGCATGCAGGAGTAATATAGTAACATACAATAAATGAAGCAGAAACTTTCAATTGACATTAGATTGGTGAAAAAACATGGTTTGGTTTCTTAACAGTTAAGACTTAAGAGTCGCATAAAAGATTCAGAAGATATGCATGAATATATGCAGCAATAAATTATCTCAGCATGGTGCAATATTCAATACCAACCTGGGCTCCAAAAAAAAATATTCTGTGGCAACTTCCAGAGTTTGATGACGACCTAGAGAAGGATAACAACAGGCTTCGTACAGGGAAGTTGGACTTTTGCACGTAGAGTTGTAGCAACCCAAGCAAAACGTCAAACATGTGAAGTGGGCAAGAAAAGTATTTCCGATTTTTTTTCTTTCCTCTCTGGAGTCTGTATTGAAGAAAAAAATATTGGTGGTGGCAAACGTGTAAGTAACTGACTTGGATGTTTCTGCATCATATACCATTGCCACTCTTCCTCGGGGAACAAGACGAGGAAAGTTCAACACCACCAGAAAGAGCAAGCAGCTGCTGCTTCTTCCCCCATGTTGTCGTAGAAAGAACCTCTGGATCTTTAGCTAGTCAGAGCCCAAAATCCAAATTGAGCGTCTCTGCAAACTGCAGAACGTTTCATGAGAGAATCATGCAGTCACTAAATTTGCTATGCAGCAGCAGTAGCGCCTCCAAATTACCCGTGCCTTTCTTTGGTACTGCCTTGGTCCTCCTCCTCTCCTGTGCATCGCTCGCCAGCTCCTGTACAGAGCAAGAGAAGAGCTCCCTCATCGACTTCCGAGATGGTCTCTCCCAGGAGGGCAATGGCGGCCTCAACATGTCGTGGGCCAACAGCACAGACTGCTGCCAATGGGAAGGAATAAACTGCGGCAAAGGTGGCGTGGTCACAGAAGTCTTGCTGCCTTCTAAAGGCCTCAAAGGGAGGATCCCACCATCTCTCAGCAATCTTACAGGGCTGCTGCACCTCAACCTGTCATGCAATTCACTCTACGGAAGTCTGCCAGCAGAATTGGTGTTCTCCAGAAGCATCATCATCCTGGATGTCAGCTTCAACAGCCTATCTGGTCCTCTGCAAGAGCGTCAGTCCCCAATTTCTGGCCTTCCTCTCAAGGTACTGAATATCTCAAGTAACTCCTTTACAGGACAGTTACCATCCACAACACTGCAAGTGATGAACAATCTTGTCGCTCTTAATGCAAGCAACAACAGCTTTACAGGACCATTGCCATCCTCTATTTGCATCAATGCCCCATCACTTGACATGCTTGACCTTTTCTTAAATGACTTCAGTGGCACTGTTTCCCCAGAGTTTGGCAATTGCTCCAAGTTGACAGTACTCAAGGCTGGCCGCAACAACCTTACCGGAGGTCTACCCCATGAACTGTTCAATGCTACCTCATTGGAGCACCTCTCTTTTCCAAACAATAATTTGCAAGGGGCACTTGATGGTTCCAGTCTAGTCAAACTCAGTAATCTGATATTCCTTGACCTTGGATCAAATGGGCTTGAAGGAGAGATGCCAGATTCTATTGGGCAGCTGGGAAGATTGGAGGAGCTCCACTTAGACAACAACCTGATGATCGGAGAGCTGCCATCGACCCTAAGTAACTGCAGAAGTCTCAAGTATATCACCCTCAGAAACAATAGTTTTATGGGAGATCTTAGCAGAGTTAACTTCACCCAGATGGATCTGAGGACTGCAGATTTTTCACTGAACAAATTCAATGGAACAATTCCTGAAAGCATATATGCATGCAGCAATCTAATTGCTTTGCGGTTGGCTTACAACAATTTTCATGGCCAGTTCTCACCAAGAATAGCCAATCTCAGATCCCTTTCCTTCCTTTCAGTTACCAGTAATTCATTTACAAATATCACAGATGCACTTCAGAATCTCAACAGATGCAAGAACCTTACCTCCCTGCTAATTGGAACCAACTTCAAAGGTGAAACCATACCGCAGGATGCAGCAACTGATGGTTTTCAGAATCTTCGGGTCCTAACCATAGATGCATGCCCATTGGTTGGGGAAATCCCTCTTTGGTTATCGAAACTCACAAAATTGGAGATATTAGATCTATCATACAATCACCTTACTGGAACAATACCACCCTGGATTAACACGCTGGAACTCCTCTTCTTTCTGGACATATCAAGCAACAGGCTCACAGGGGATATCCCACCTGAATTGATGGAGATGCCAATGCTACAATCTGAGAAGAATGCTGCCAAGTTGGACCCGAAGTTCCTTGAGTTACCTGTATTTTGGACACAATCACGTCAATATCGTTTGCTCAATGCTTTCCCCAATGTATTGAATCTATGCAACAATAGCTTGACAGGCATAATTCCCCAAGGGATTGGTCAGTTAAAAGTGCTCAATGTCCTCAACTTTAGCACCAACAGTTTATCTGGAGAAATACCACAACAAATTTGCAACCTCACCAACCTGCAAACTCTAGACTTGTCAAATAACCAGCTCACAGGTGAACTCCCAACTGCACTGAGTAATCTTCACTTCCTTTCTTGGTTCAATGTGTCTAACAACGACCTAGAAGGGCCAGTTCCAAGTGGAGGGCAGTTTAATACCTTTACAAATTCTAGCTACATTGGAAATTCCAAGCTATGTGGTCCTATGCTCAGTGTCCATTGTGGCCCAGTAGAAGAACCTCCAGCCTCAATGAAAAGGAGGCACAAGAAGACCATTTTTGTGCTTGCCTTAGGTGTGTTCTTTGGAGGGCTTGCCATGTTTTTCTTGCTGGGACGTCTTATTCTGTTCATCAGAAGCACAAAATCTGCTGACAGAAACAAGAGCAGCAACAACAGGGACATTGAAGCAACTTCATTCAACTCTGTTTCAGAGCACATAAAGGGAAGCATTTTGGTCATGGTACCTCGAGGAAAGGGAGAATCAAACACTATCACATTCAATGATATCTTGAAGGCCACAAATAATTTTGATCAGCAGAACATTATTGGTTGTGGAGGTAATGGTCTAGTCTATAAGGCTGAGCTACCTTGTGGATCCAAGCTTGCGATCAAGAAACTCAATGGAGAAATGTGTCTGATGGAAAGAGAATTCACAGCAGAAGTTGAAGCACTCTCTATGGCACAACATGAGAATCTTGTGCCACTATGGGGTTATTGTATCCAGGGAAACACGAGGCTCCTCATATATTCTTTCATGGAGAATGGGAGTCTTGATGATTGGCTTCACAACAAGGACAATGCCAACTCATTTCTTGATTGGCCAACAAGGCTCAAGATTGCACAAGGAGCAGGTCGGGGCCTTTCTTATATCCACAACACCTGCAACCCTAACATTGTTCATCGTGACGTCAAGTCCAGCAACATCTTACTTGACAGAGAATTCAATGCTTATGTTGCTGATTTTGGCCTTGCAAGATTGATCCTTCCTTACAACACACATGTCACGACAGAGCTGGTAGGCACTCTGGGTTACATTCCTCCCGAGTATGGCCAGGCCTGGGTGGCCACGCTGAGAGGTGATATATATAGTTTTGGAGTGGTCTTGCTTGAGCTGCTCACAGGGAAGAGGCCCGTCCAGGTTTTGACCAAGTCGAAGGAACTTGTCCAATGGGTAAAAGAGATGAGGTCCCAAGGAAAGGATATTGAGGTCTTGGATCCTGCTCTCAGAGGAAGAGGACATGACGACCAAATGCTGAATGTGCTTGAAGTAGCCTGTAAGTGCATCAACCACAATCCTGGCTTGAGGCCAACCATACAAGAGGTGGTGTACTGCCTGGAAACCGTAGTTGAGCCCCTGCAGGTGCAGGTGCAGCTGTAGCTAAAGGAGAACATATTGTAGGTGGCAATATTGTACTCCACCAGACTAGGTGTAACTTCAGTAGAGGAAGAGTTTCTAACAAAGAGCGCAGTAGTGTACATTTCTGAAAGAAAAGTCTCTGTGGAGTGTGGAAATATTGCACTTCCAAGTTCAAGCAATTGAACATGGAAATTGCATAAAGTATGCCTACATTTGTATCCTAGCGAAGTTGTACAGTTCTGTATGTAAATCTGTGAAAAGAAAAGGCTCACAGCTATGAGCTTCTGTATACAATTTTCCCTCTTCTTATCTGAAACCTATAGCACTCAAGTTCAATTGCAGGAACAGTGAAAGCACTTTGAAAGCGTATTGAGCTATCAATTAATTCATGAACATTTATGGAACTGTGAAACATGTACAAATGCCTGTATTAAAAAAGATGGATATGTGGATAGCATAATTGAGGAAGCAGGATGGACTTTGCTGTTTTTTTTTATCTGTAAGGGGACAAGATATGAAGTACCATTGTTCAGAATTTAGCTTACTGTTATTGCTCCAGAGAGGGGGCAATCTATGAACCAGTGGTGTTCAGAATTTAACTTAGGAGCACAATCAGCATTGTTTGGTTCCAGTTCGGTTTCCTCCCTCCCCAACAATACGATGTCTAAGCCTACATGGTTTCCTTCCCAAGTTCCAACAGTCCTAGAGCAACCACAGCAGCACAATGGCGGAAGAAAGACCACAAGCAATGCACACTTCCACAGGCCACACCATCCTAACAGCCCGACAATTTTCACATGCAGATTTGCAGAATGTTAACACCAGGAAGCCCTAGCAAAAAAAGGCAGCGCAGCACCAACCTCTAATCTAGCGAAAACAATTGTCAGGAGCATCAAATGACGTACTGACCAACAGCAACGGGGACAGGTCGCGGTTGCCGGATGCCGCTGCCGGTGGTCGCCGAGCCAGGAACGCGCGCGAATCCATGCGGAACGGGAGGGGGCGCTCCGTCACGGCCAGTGGGCTGTGGCTGTGCTGGCGTGGGGGGAGGCCGCCGGGGAAGAAGACTAGACAGGTCTCCTTTCTCTTCTCCGTGGGCCGTGGCATTCGCAGATTCGTTATTACTGGTAGATGGGCCTTTTCTGGGCTAACACTTCCCATTCTTACCGGCCCGGTTCGCCCCGGCGCGCACGCCGCCGACGCCCGACGGTGAGCCGCGCAGGCGCGCATCCCCGCTACGCCTTCTCTTCTGGCCACCCAAGCGGCGAGTCAGCAGCGACGCCCGCAGCCGCCGCCGCGGCCACCTCACGTCACGCCCGTCCGCAGCAAGGTGAGTGAGTTCCTACTTGTTTTCCTCCCTAATCCGGCGGCAGTGATCTCCAATCCGCTTCCCTCTCTCATTTGCCCTAACGCAGTGGAAATGGCGGCGCCGGTGCCGGAGTGGGCTACCAAGGAGCCCTGCCTCATGGGGATCGACGAGGCCGGCCGTGGCCCTGTCCTTGGTAAACGCTTTCTCTCTTCTGACCGGTTATTAATACGCAATGCTGCTTCAAACTTTTTTCAGTTTTATTACTGTACAAATATTCAGTAGGCCAAAGTGAAATAGGATGAACACTCATGGAAATGTGCAAGTTGCTTGAAATTCAAGTTGGTTTCAACACATTCCTCAGCGAAATGTCATGAGCAGGACGCTGATTTGCTGGTTTTTAACAGAGATGGAGTCTTTCCGAAATTGACTTCCTATTACTGCTCGTGCAGGTCCTATGGTGTATGGATGTATGTACTGCGCGCGCTCTTACAATAACACTCTTGCCACTCTCAAATTCGCAGGTCTTCTTCACTCACATCTTCTTCATCTCCTTGTTGAAGCTGATTTACTTCTTGTTGTGTTAGTTGCAATGCACAGCTCAGTATTCTGAGTGTAGTTTTAGTTCTACAGAGCACATACATGTACATGTGATTTAGTTTCAATTGTATACCGAATTATTTGTGACTGAGCCTGTGTCAGAGAGATAAACCGGGTAGCGACGTAGCGTCGAAGTTATAGCACGTAATCTTTAATAGGTTAATTTGTGACCTTCAATTTGTGTTCATTCATTAAGTAAATGCTGGCAGTAGTTAAGCACTTTGGTTGATTTGGCATGATAGAAGCTAGTGTATCTTTCAAAGACCTGATGCATATGTTTATGAACTTCTGAAATTGTGGAGGACAAACATGGGTATGAAGTAGGAACATAACTTTCTATTCTTGGTAGGTGCAACCAGATTAGCTGCTGCTAACTGCTATCCTCCTCTTGTTTCCCTTGTCTGCCAAATATTCACCTCTTTAGCCCCTTTCAATGAACTCATGAGTTGCAGGTGCTTCCATGTACATTAATCTTGTAGCAAACTACCAAACCCCTTTTTTCATTTTTTGTTAAGCCCGTCAGCTTCTGACATCTTAGAGTTGATTGTTGACACATCTCCTTTTTATGTGTGGCATACATACTGACATTTGCATGAATTCAATATTTAGAGTGGTAAATCTTGAATCTGTCTTGGTAGTTATTATGCTTACTATCCAGTGGCAGAGTTGGTTGGACATGTTACTTTGCACGGGCCACGGAAGAGTTCAAGAGTAGTTTTGCTACTAACACATTGAAATTAGCATAGCCTATTGATCTTGTCTTCTCAAACAGATTCAAAGACCTTGAAGGAGGAACAAAGAGAGGAGCTATTTGAAAGTTTAAAGGTCAATAGCTCTATTGGGTGGGAAGTGGATGTCATATGCCCAAAGGATCTATCTGCTAAAATGTTAAAAAAGTATGACTGCCCTTTGTACCTATTAGACTGCAAACTTGCGTTGTTATCTTCATTAGTAGTCTCATTGTTTCAGGTCAAAAGTTAATCTGAATGAAATATCACATAACTCTGCCATGGGCCTTGTTAGAAAACTGCTTGACATGGGAGTTCTACTGGCAGAAGTAAGAGCATATGTTCTTCAGTTCAAAAGGACTTTTTTATGCGGGCATGTGGCTATCCTTGTAAGATAATTTATTACTACATTTTTTAGTAATTAGCTAATTATATTCCTCCTTGAAAAGGTATATATAGATACAGTGGGAGATCCTGAAAAATATAGGATCAAGCTGACAGAAAAGTTTCCAGGAATCAAATTTGTGGTTGCCAAAAAAGCTGATAGCCTTTACCCTGTTGTTAGTGGAGCAAGTATAGTTGCAAAGGTAATTTCTTGAATCAAATTTCCTTGTGTAGATACTTTCTTATAGGCTTGCGCAGTTCTAAAGTTGTGATGTGCAACTGCAGGTCACTAGGGACAGAGCCTTGCGAAACTGGGTGTTTGATGAAACAGCTCTGAATATGCACATGAAAACTGGATCAGGATATCCAGGAGGTAACCAATTCCTCGTTATAAATGATTTTACCAAACTCTATTCATATGACAGTGTGTCGTTAAAGAACATCCAAATTGATGGTGCAGACCCTGATACTAAGCAATGGTTAGAAGATCACAAGCACCCCGTGTTTGGCTTCCCAACTTTAGTTCGTTTTAGTTGGGGAACTTGCACGCCCTTCTTCAAGGATGCAGTTGAGGTTACATGGTGTGTTCAAATTTTCAACCTTTATTTATGCTTCTGTGCTTTCTGTTCTTGAACTAGTTTCGTCAGTTGTGTTTTGTGAACTGCAAAGCATTGTTTCTGATTCCTAACTAGTATGATTTTGCCACATGGTATATGATATAAAGGGAGTCTGATGAAGTTGATGAGGATGGAACTGGCAATGGAAGCACCAAGCGGCAAGTGAAGCTTTCAAGCCTCGGCTTTACTGGTTTCAAAAGGAAGACTGAGGAGATCGAATCAAGCGGAAAAGGCTGTTGCAAATTCTTCCAGGCTCGCAAGCTTGAGCTGGTCAGGAAGTTCCAGTGATGTGTGCTGATTTGGTAGTACTAATGTTTGTTGTAGAAACTAGAACGTACGGTTTTGGAGCCTGATTTTTTTGGTATCTGATTTGAACTGGTAGGAATTGTGTTGTTGAGATTGGAATGGAAGATGCTGGTATCCCCCCATTGATACGTCTGCCTTTTGCAGATGTACAGATATTTACATCTTCACATTCATCAGTAGCATCCAAATATCCAACAGATCCTCTCATCCTCGTCAGCACTTGTTGCCTTGTTGGTATAATAATGATATAGGCCGGATGAACCAGCAGATGTTCATCCCTTTCTTGGATGCCTGCTGCAGGGCAGGCCATTCGCCCTCGGTTCTAAAATTGCCTGCTTCTCCAGCTTTCCCAGTCCACGCATGATCTCATCTGTAACGTAAGTATATGGAGATCTGTGTCCAGTGATCCGATCATGCGCTGCATAAAACAATTTCAGATCAGACGCCTCATCTCATCAGGTACGTACGCCAAACCAAGCACATCCCTATCCGTTTGCAGAAGAAAGCTGTGGCCTGTAGCAGTAGTAAGTAGTAACTCCCTTTACAGAACAATTCCCTGTAATAACAGTTGAGCTTCAGCAGACACGTACGGCTACCAGTTAACTTGTATTAACAGCCAACTAATTACTTAGCCAGGTACGTAATTTACTAGCAGTAAACCTGTCGGCGCCGTACATCATTAGGGAACGGCGGAAAATTTCACCGCCGCGTTACTGGTCACGCGGCTGGGCGTCCGTGCCATGCCCGTGCACAAAAAGGTTTGCCCGTGTCCGTGTCCGTGGCCGTACCCGGTCGGAAAAGCGAGAGAGGTGAAGAGGTGACGAAGCTAGCTGGTGCTCGCCGGCCGGCCAGGCCGGGGCACGTGGCGCCGGCGGTGAAGGTGGCACCGCACGCCGCCGTACCGATCGGGGCGCCGGCAAAAAGGACACGTTCCAGCCATGAGCCATGGCTGTCTCTGGGTGATCCCCCGGCCCGTATCTCAAGGCGTGCGTGCACGCACCGACGCACGGCGCCTTCCACGCAGGCCACCAGCTGTGTGGTGCGGTGGTCGCTTGACTAATGACGACTACTATGCCTTTTTGGCGCCCTGTCTTTGTGCAATAATCTCTGCTAATCTCTGCCAACTTGTTGATGCAGCCGCAGATGCTCCCGTCGTCGTCGTTTTGTTATTACGTACAATGTAAAATACCAGAAGCTGTAAAAGCACAGTTGGTTCAGACTTTGGTTCCGTCTGAAGAAACTGCTCTGAAACTCAGAGGATGTTTGCTGCTGGCAGCAGCCTCCGTGCAAAAAGTCCGTCCGCCGTTACGCGGTCATCACGCAGCCTGATGATCGATTACAAAAAAAAAACCCCCACTACCGACCATCCATCATTAAAAGGTTCTTTTTTTTTGTTTCTTTCCGTGTGTAAAACCAGCTGCTACCTGCCAGTGGCCACTGACATCTTCCCTTCCCTCCTGACGTCCCAGGATCTATTCCTGTCAACGCCGATCCCAACGCGAATAATGCACGGCGACACTGCCAGATCGGTCGAGTGTCATCTCAGGGTACGTACGCCTCACTGAACTTGCAGAGCTCCTCTTCATTTTATTCGGTGGCTCAGTGTTAGTGCTAATCGAAATTTTTAACTGCCATCAACTTGCATTGCACCCGACGAATACGGGAGCTGCAGCCTGCAGTTAACCTCCTCCACCACTCCTGCACTTTTTTGCTTGCCGGAGGATCCTGCACTTCAGAATCCAGATCGTCTCGCTCCTTGTTTATTCAGGCTTTCAGATGGCACTGGGCATACGCACACATGCCAGGGGCCACGTTCCGCTACAAGTCTATTGTTGTTGCTGTTCCAAAACTACACCATCTCTGACTTAACTTACAGTTCCACCCCTGTTTGCTGGATGATTTCTGACTGGCTGATGCTGATTTATTGTGAAAGAAAAAATGCTGAATGGCTGACTGATAAGCGCTGATAAGCACAAACGAACAGGGTGTTCTCCGGGTTCAAAACGGTCCCTGCCTTCGTAATTAGGCCGGTTTCCATCTCATCCAAGACTCCTGAATCGCACCAGCGGGATGCAGACTTCCTTGTGCTCTTTGGCTTCAGTTTGATCAGTTGCTGACCTGCAAAAGCACGTACGTATGAACATGAGAACATGCATCTCGGTCATTATACATACACATTCACACAACCATGCAAATGCGTGCAGTGTACCACTGTCCAGGGGAACAAGAACAAAAGTAGGGCCGGTGAAAGTGAACGAAACACCATGATTCCACGAAGCATGAACCCGTGCTGCGCGCGTCACGTGATCCGCCGGCCCCTCCCCGGCATGCAGAGCTGCAGAGAGGAACGTGGCGAGTAGTTTAAAAAACTGGCGGATTAGTCCTTGACACCCAACTAACCCCGGTCTTAGACCAACGTAGGCCAAGGATTTAGCGGTGTCAGTCAAAGATGCAGCACATGACGCCCGGTTGGAACGATGCAGAAAAACAAGCAGCACATGAATTCCCACGGCGCTTTCTCTGCCGCGCTCTGGGCTATTGGCCATTGAAAAGAAAACAAGACCCGACCCGCTTGCCAAACGGCGCCGCTTGCCTACTAGTTGCTACTACACGTGCTATGCTAGTGGTATGGCACAGTAGTGCTTATACTCCCCCTGTGGGGCTCTAAGCCCACGTTAACTCCCACAGTCTCTCCTCGATCCTTGCTCTAATCCCACACACCCCGCGCGCTACCGGTGTTGTGTCCTCTTCCTCCTCCCTCGCAAGCTCGCACGCTTCAGCAGAGCCTGCGGTCGTCTCTGCAGATGATGGGCTGTTGCAACAGGAGCAGGGTGGTTTGTCCAGCGCTGCTGCTGCTAGTGGTGCTTCTCCTCCTGAGCCCGTGTTCAGCTCAGCTGAACGCTGCAGCGGTACAAGTACGATCGGCCCGGCGGCTGCTGGTGTCGCGGCCGTCGACGAGCCGGCAGAAGGCCGACCAGCAGCAGCAGATGCGGGTCGGTGGCGGGAGCACGCCCTTCAAGCAGGCCGCCGCGAGCTTCGGCCGGAAGATACCCAGATCCGGCCGGAATCCTATCCAGAACAGATGAGAGATCGAGGTACGGTATCAATGTATCATATTCATCACGTCATACACACTGACACTGACACACACACACACACTGCGAGTTCATTGTTAGCTTGTGTGATCTACAGCTAGCAAAAACGCTCGAAAAAATAATAGTAGCGTCTCTACTCTCTAGACATCCCTTCCTCTCCACTGGGTCACTCCTGGTTCTCTCGCTTGTACTGTACACATAATCTTCAACTTCCCGCTGATTTCTGAATCTCTGCACATGGCGTTTCATGTTTCAGGGGACGGTCGGTCCAAACTCCTAGTACGTCCTAGACGTTGACGTGCGTCCACGGGCCTCTCGGCATCTGAAGGGCGGCTGTGGTCTGGAAGAGCGCTCGATCCAGGAGCTCAGGAATCACGCTGCACACAGCACGATCGATCGAGCTTTGGATCTTTGCGTTGCGTCGGCTTGTGTGTACAATGAAAGCTGGTACTAGCTTCAGCAGAAGTAAAACCACCCAGGAAGAGGAGAGGGCAGCGCCGCACCAACCGACCGAAGCAAATGCCAGGGGTGTCAGGTCCAGGTGATATGCTTACCACCGGGGGCTGGTCGCGGCGGGCGGCCACCGGCAGCTCGCGCGCGAATGCCTGGCGGGACGGGAGCGGCCGCTTCGGCACGGCTAAGTCGCAGAGAGGAGAGGGATCGAATGGATGGATGACGACGAACTCGACTTTGCACGAGCTGGGCCGGGCCGGGCCGGGCCGTGTGGGAAGAAAAGCGGCCTTGAGGTTCTTTATGCTAGATATATATGTGGGCTGGACCAGATTTGGATGGGGTATGGGCCTCTTTCCCGGTAGTAATATTGTCCGTGTAAGTGTGTAACCCCTGGCTGGCTGGCTCCTAGAATTTTGAATTTTTTTTTCGAGGGAAACCGGAGCTTCATATATTACTCATGCGCAAATTACAATCATTGTTTATGATCCTATTCACCATTATCATCACAAAGGTGATCATCTGACGTGGAGTCCTCATGTTTTTTCACTTGCGAGTTCCATTCCACCTTCCTTAGATGAAGATGATGACAATGACAATGAATAATGTAGCAATTGATTGTTCACTCTCTGTAATTGGAACGACATGAGCAATGTGTTTCTTCTTCCTCCTCTGAACATGAACCGTAATACCGTATTATTATCTCTATATACGACCGTGCGTTATGCATATATTTATGTTAACCGTATTATTTATGTTGAACCTCAGTACAAATTAGTCGTCAATAGATCGACTGCAGGTGTTCATGACCCACGCGGTTGCTGCAGCCCGCAAGGCCCTGCGCCCCGGGTTCATCGATCCAGTGATCCAATGATCATTTGCTGCATGCCTAAACCAATTCAGGCACGTCTTTTTGGAGACATCCGCTGAACAAATTCATCAGACACCTAATGACCGAAGCACCGTCCCTATCCGGCTATCCGTTCCGATCGACAAAAAAGGTGTAGGGTAAACTCCCTTTTCAGCTCCCAGCCGGCCAGCCGCACATCGGCTGGAGCAGTCCAGCAGCTCCAGCAGAACTGCAGAAGACAGGCAGGCACGGTTAGTTAAAAGCCTAATCGACCTCGGTAACAAGTAATAACTGGCAGTAAACCTGTGGGTGCCGTACAATTCACTAGGGACTCCGGCCAATCCTTGTTTACGCGGCTGGCCGTCGCTCGCTCCCGTGCAAAAAGCTCAGCCGCCGTCGATCGTGTCCGCGTGCGGCGCCTGTACGTATGAAAAGCGGGGGAGAAGCTAGACCTGGTGTGGTGCTCGCCGCCTCGCCGCGCAGGAGGAGGGCACGTGGCGCCGGCGGTGGCACACGCCGCCGTACCGATCGGGGCGCGCCGGGAAAAGGAGCTCCACTCCACGTTGCAGCCATGGCCCGGCCTGTATGTTTTATCAGGCGTGCATGCACGGCGCCTTCCACGCGCGGCGACTGCTGTGTCTGTGAGCGCGCGCGGTGGTCGCTTGACTCGCTGGCCCGGCCCCGGCAGGCCACGGATGGATCACCAGTTCACCACGACACCACCACGCCTTTTTGGCGCCCTCTGTCTCATCACGCAATCTCTTCTAATCTATGCTTGCATCAAGACACATGCTGATGCTCATGCTCGGCATCTTCTTACTCTGTTAGGAGTACAGTGTTACTCAATGCTTATCATTCGTTTTACCGCGTTAAGTTACTACTCCCTGTCTCTGCACTCTGCAGCAGGTACTGAACTGTAAAGTGAAGTGGTTGGTTTCAGACTTTCAGACTGTCCGAGTTCCTGAGACCGGGGCCTTGTTTAGTTCACTCCAAAATTCAAAAAGTTTTCAAGATTCTTCGTCACATCGCATATGCCGGTACATGTATGGAGCATTAAATGTAGGTAAAAAAATAACTAATTGCACAGTTTGTCTGTAAATGTCGAGACGAATTTTTTGAGCCTAGTTAATCCATGATTGGACAAAGTTTGTCAAATATAAACGAAAGTGTTACGGTGCTTATCAAAAAAAATTGGAAACTAAACGTGGCCCGGATGTTCTTGCAATCCTGTAAAACGGCCATCGCGCCCTATCTGCATATATATATATATATATATATATATATATATATATATATATATATATATATATATATATATATATATACCCTTGCTTAGTTCACCGAATTTCGAGTGCCAAATTTACTATAGCAACACTGTAGCATTTCGTTTGTATTTGGTAATAATCGTCCAATTGTTGACTAATTAAGCTCAAAACGTTCATCTCGGAAAGTATAACCAAACTGTGCAATTAGTTTTTAATTTCATCTATATTAAGTACTCTATGCATATATCGTAAGTTTGATATGATAGGAAATCCTTTTTTGCATAGTGTATTTTTCAGGAGTTATAGAAGAACTAAACAAGTCCATATATATAAAAAACTTAACCGACCATCGAAAAGGTTACTGAAGCGCGTCCATCGAGATTCCTGAGTGCCTGCCATCCATATTCGTCCTTCCTAGGATCCATTCCCCTGTCACCGCGACGCCGATCCCTATGCGAGTGCACGACGACACTGGCACACTGGCAGTGGCAGGCTGTCAATGAACCTGCTGCTGCTGGGCTCCTCCTCAGACAGGGCAGCAGTGAAATCTTTGGTTTTTTACGACTTTTACCTGCGGTTATCAACTTGCACCCGGCGATGCATTTGCAGGCAAGATTAACATCCACCACCAGTCCTGCCTGTGTTCGTTGGCGTGGCCGGAGGATCCTGCAGAAGCAGAACAGATCGTCCCCCTCCTAGGCCTTTGTTTAGTTACCGGATTTGGGTACCTCGAATCACTGTAGCGGCACTGTTCTGTACTATATCATTTTTGTTTTTATTTGGTAATAATTGTCCAAACATTGATTAATTAGGCTCAAAATGTTCGTCTCGCAAAGTACAACAAAACTGTGCAATTAATTTTTGATTTTATCAACATTTAGTACTCCATACATGTGTTGATATTTTGATGTGACGGAAAATCTTCTTTTTGCATAGTGAAATTTAGGGGCAAATTTGAGGAACTAAACATGACCCTAGTTTATTCAGCCGCCACGTTGCTCTGCAGTAGTCTACTACTCTATTGCTGTTCCGAAAGTGCCTCAAGTAGTCAAAGTGTGTCTGAACTCTGAACTCTGAAGAATACTACCAGTCTAACACTGCCTGAACCTCCGGCTAATTTTGGCCCTGTTCATCTGGCTTATAATCCGTCTTATTCAGCTTGTTTTTTCAGCCGGAACAGTATTTTTCTCTCACAAAAAATCAACCAACAGTGTTTTTCAGCCGGCTTATAATTCCAGCCGAACGGCTCCTTTCTTTTTTCTCGAGATCAAACCGGTCCCTGCTAATAAGTAAGGCCCGTCTTAGAACCATGACCAAAGTTCAGAAATCTGGATCATACCGGCCGGTGCCATACAATGCAGAATGCACCATGTCGATAATTTTCTACTGCTACTTAGATAGATTAGATTAGAATAGAATCAAGGGGAAGGAAGAAACATCGACAGGTAAAAGCAAAATGAACGCAGCAGCAACCAGCATGGGTAGAGTATTCTCCGCACGTCACGTGCCTCCGTCACGTGATCCAGCGTCCTCCACTGCAGAAAGGAACGTGAGCGGCAGTTAAAAAACTCTGTGCACCAGTCCTTGAGGCCAACTAACCCCGGTCTTAGGCCCGAATTAGGCCAAGGGTTTAGTAGTGCAGTCAAAGATGCAGCACATGACGCCCAGTTGGGAAGATGCAGAAAAACAAGCAGCACATGAATGTCTCTGCGGCACTGGTGCCCTAGTAGTGATTAATACTGTATATATCTTGGTTATTGTAGCGCCGCTCGCTAGTCGCTATGCAAGCTAGGAGGTGTGGTGGTGATTATAGTATGTCACGCTGAATAAAACCCCCCTCTAACCCCACGTTAACTCCCACAATGTCTCCTCGACCTCGATCCTTGCTCTAATCCACACACACCCCGCCCACTACCTGCCTCGTGTCTTCCTCCTCGCTCGCAGGCTCGCACGCTGCCCCAGGCGGAACACGCAGCAGCAGCAGTCGCCTCTGCAGATGATGGGTTGCTGCAGCAGGAACAGGAGCAGGAGCAGGGTTGTTTCTTGTCCAGTGCTGCTGGTGCTGCTTCTCCTGCTGAGCCCGTGTTCAGCCGAGCTGAACACTGCAGTGGTACGACCGGGACCGGCACGGCGGCTGCTGGTGTCGCGGCCGTCGACGAGCCGGCAGAAGGCCGAGCAGCAGCAGCAGATGTGGGTCGGCGGTCGGAACACGCCCTTCAAGCAGGCCGCCGCCAGCTTCGGCCGGAGGATACCCAGATCCGGCTGGAATCCCATCCAGAACAGATGAGAGGTACGTACGGTAACACGTCATACACACTGTCACTGACATGTGCACACACAAACACATTGGCTGTGTTTAGATGCACTGAAAAGTGCACTATACAAAATAAGATTCCCCGTCACATCAAACTTGCGATACATATATGGAGTACTAAATGTGGATAAAATCAAAAACTAATTGCACAGTTTGGTTGTACTTTACGAGACGAACATTTTGAGCCTAATTAGTCAATGATTGGACAATTATTACCAAATACAAACGAAATGCTACAGTGTATTTTGGCTATCCAAATTTTGGATCTAAACACAGCCATTGTTTAGCTTGTGATCTAAGCCAACAAAATGCTCGGAAAAAACAAGTCTCAAGTAGTAGCAGCGTCCCCCACTGATTTCTGAATCTCTGCATGGCATTTCATGTTTCAGGTGACCGTCTAAACTCCTAGAACGAAGCCGTACGTCGACAGGGCTCGGCATCTGATGATGGGCGATCGATCGAGCTTTTGGATCCTTGCGACTGCTGCTTGTGTGTAGAAGCTCGTACTAGCTTTTGCAATTTTGTAGTGCTAGTCATCTCTCTCGTCTTTTCTTCCCCCCACCCCCTCCTTTTTTTTTTTGGTTCAGGTAGTTATTAGTGCAGGTTAATTAGCCAGTCAGATGGCTAATGACTAACAGGTTATGTCAGGGTAGCCAGCTCTTTCCCCTTCCTGTTCCCACTTTCTTGTTCAGATGTTCTTTTATTGGTTTATAGTATGCAGCTGTAATATAAACTCTCGGTACATGGAAGAAAGTAGCTCGTTGCTCTGTTTTGTTCTTTTCTCGTTCTGAATCTTGTCAATTTTGATCTTGAGCATCCATCATGCATGTGTCTGCCGAATATTCTGGAAGCCCGGCTCAGAACGCTGACCAATGTACATGTAGAGATGACGTGTTACTATAATTAATTGTAACATGCTGTATCATTGCCAATTAATCCAGCAACGAAGTTCCGCGAAAATTAAAAGCAAGAGATGCTCGATTGCAAACCTTGAGGACAAAAAAAAAGTTCTTCAGAAAAGACTCTGAAAAAAAGAGTAGAAAATGTAGAAGGCCCATACAGGCCCAAATAAAAGTTTTACCCACAACAACGCTAGAGGCATAGCATAAAAGGCCCGTACAGGCCCAAATGTACAAAGGCCCAAACTAAACAGGTGTGCCTTCCTTCTTCCGAAAAACTAGATAGATTTCCCGCTCGTTGCAGCGGGATATCTTGTATGTATAAGACTTAAGAATGTTGGCATCACTAAGCAAATGTTTATACTTAACAAGACATCAAAATTAATAACCGAATTACACATGAAAAAGAACTTGCTGAATTATAACAATTTTGGCACATCCCATACACTACTATAGAAATCTTTTTTGAGGTGGTCGTTTTTTATTTACCGAGGCAGGCAAAGGCAACCACCGCCGTTAATGGTGGCTTAACCGCGGCGGTTGCCTGTGCCCGCCACGGTTAATCGATTAACCGCGACGGGCGCCTAGCAAATGCCCGTCACGGTTAATGCATTAAAAAAACAAAAAAAAACCTAAAGCCCACTAGTGAGCCCGTTTCCGAGCCGACTGGTGAGCCCAATCCCAGACCTGCCCCGCGCGCCGCCGCCACAGATCCGGCTAGCCCTTGCGCGCCTGGCCGGAGGAGACGAAGGAGGGGGCCTGGCCGCCGCAGATTCGACCGGCCCCCGCGCGCCTGGCCGGAGGAGAGGGAGGAGGGGACCTGGCCGACGCTGGATCTTCCACCGCGCGCAGCTAGGATGGGGGAGGTGGGCCGTCGTGGTCGCTGCTGTTGAAGGAGATCCCCGCTCGCGCACACACCTGGCCGGATCTGCCTGCGCCGAGGCCGGATCCGGCCTCCCCATGCGCCACCGACGCCGGATCCGCCCGCGCCGACCGGATCTAGTGGAGGCGGTGGAGGAGCGCCGCCGCGCAGGAAGAGGGAGGAGGGAGAGCCACCCCAGCGCTGCCGTCGATGGGGAGGGAGGGGGAGCCACCACAGAGGAAGCTATCGATTTCATGGTAGACGGTACTGATGCAGCAGCTCGCAAGTGGAAGCCTTTCCATATGGTGAACGAGAACCGGTAACTATGAGAGATTTGACGAAGCAGAATGCCCTTTTCTCAATGGTGGATAATAAAGGGCAAAGGTGATGATCCATCACTTAATGCCCACTGGCAGTTGCAGAAGGTGAGCAGACGTGAGGAGACGAATTGTTTTGGACGGCTACGGAAGCAAAATTATGTGTAGCTTTGATGACCTGCTTGTCCGTCTGTGCTTGGTGGATAATAAAGGTCGTGAACTCACTGATCATGGTGGATGACGTAGCTTAAGGAGATGCTAGAGAAATAAGTTAGTGAGATTTTGCTTTATCAGAGTATAGGATAACAGGTGTGCTTTTTTCGCAAGCAAGAGCACAAATGGGTGGCGCTCGTATTTTCCTTTGTGTACTAAGATGAGTGCCGAACTCTATGGTTTGTTGGAGTTGGTGTTTGTTGGTTTTCGTAATCCTTATCTCTCCCTCTATGCTATGTACCTCTTTGACCTTAAAGGGTCGCCTTTGTAACTGGTGCTTTACACTTTCCATTCCCAATCTTGTTGGTATATGCGGAAAATTATTCATGTGAGACTATCGTCACCCCCGGTGACCTCTCAAAAAATATTAGGCAGAAATCCTTGTTTCTTAAAAAAAAAGGAGAGATGCTTAATTGCAAACCTTGAGGAACAACAATTCGCAAAAAAAAAACTCGAGGAACAAAAAAACAAAGGTCTTCAAAATTGAAGACTCCGAAGAAAGAGTAAAAAATGAAGGTATAAAAAAGCAGCTGACCCAAATCCCAAAAACGGTGCAAGCCCAGGCCCAAATAAAAGCTTTACCCACAACAAGGCTGAGCAGAGCATAAAAGGCCTATACAGGCCTAAAATTAGAAGGGCCCAGACCGAACAGGTGGGCTTTCCTCCCAAACACAAAAAATGGCTTGCCGCTCGTTGCACTGCAAGCCTGCAAACAGTTTATTTCTCCGATCATCAACTCTGACTAGCTCGTGCAAAGATTTTGCATCCTTCAGCGCAGATCATAAAAGCATGCAGATTTCTTCCAATTTCAAGTTACAGTCTGTGAGATTTGTCCGTGGCCATCAGAGATTTTTACATCTTCGGATGACGTTGACGCGGCGATGGTATCCACGTTCTCGAGCCAGCTGACTACCTCCTGTATCGCCGGCCGGCTGAAGGGCGCGGCGTCGACGCAGAGGCATGCGAGGTCGAGCACGTACAGCATCTGCACTTCGTCGTCGCCGCCGCCCCTGATCCGGTGGTCCAGCACCTCCGCGTGCCTCCCCTGCGACCGCATCTGCGCCACCCACCCGACGAGCTCCCACTGCTGCCGCTGCGCCGGCACCACCTCCACGGGGCGCCTCCCCGTCAGCAGCTCCAGCAGCACGACGCCGAAGCTGTACACGTCCCCGCGGCGCGTGGCCACCCACTCCTGCCCGTACTCCGGCGGGATGTACCCCGGCGTGCCCACCAGCTCCGTCGTCACGTGGGTGCGGTCGGGCAGGATGAGCCTGGCGAGGCCGAAGTCCGCCACCCGGGCCTCGCCGGACTCGTCCAGGAGGATGTTGCTGGACTTGATGTCCCGGTGCACGATCCGCGGCGTGCAGTGCTCGTGGATGTGGAGCACGCCGCGGCTCGCGCCCCGCGCGATCCGGAGCCGGTCCCGCCACCGCAGCTCCTCCGCGCCGCCCGGCCGGTCGTGGAGCCAGTCGTGCAGGCTGCCGTTCGCCATGTACGGGTACAGTAGCAGCCGCAGCCTGCCGCGGACGCAGAAGCCCTGGAGCGGTACCAGGTTCTCGTGCCGCGCCGACGCCGACGACAGCGTCTCCACCTCCGCGCGGAACTCGCGCTCCATCAGGCACATGTCGCCGTTGAGCTTCTTCACGGCGAGGCGCGTGCCATCCTCCAGCTCCGCGAGGTACACCAGCCCGTACCCGCCCGACCCGATGATGCTCGCCGGACCGAAGTTGTTGGTCGCCTTGAGAATGTCCGAGAACGTGACGTTCTTCGCCGCGTCGCCGCCGGCCTCCGACATGATCAGGACCGTGTCCTTGGAGTCGTCGTCGTATAAATCCGTCGTGGAGTCGAACATGGACGCCTCCGCGAACTTGCCGTCGTCGCTGACTGACACCTTCGATTTCGCCCTCCTGATGGCGATCACCATGCATCCGGCCAAGACGACGATTACGATCACTCCGGAGCAAACTCCAAGAACGATGGCCACGAGGATCCTTTTGCTGACTAGCTTGGATGAAGCAGACTCGCCTCCGGCATGGGGCTTCGTACACGGGACGGCGATCACCTTGCCGCAGAGCTTCGGGTTCTCGCGAAAGAACACCGGCGGGAACGCGTCAAACTGGCCGCCCGTCGGGATCGGCCCCTCGAGGTCGTTGTACGCGACGCTGAAGACGGCGAGGAAGTTGAGCCGGTTGAGCGCCGCCGGGATAGGCCCCGTCAGACGGTTCCGGCGCAAGATTAGGAACTGCAGCTTGGTAAGGTTGCAGAGCTCCGGAGGGATTCCGCCGGAGAGGTTGTTGCTGCCGACGTCAAGCACCTGGAGCGTCACCAGCCGCCCGATCTCAGGCGGTATCGTGCCAGTGAGGTAGTTGTTGCTGAAGTTGAGCGTCGTGGCGATGCCGGACATCTGGTAGTACCCGCGGCCCGGCCTGTTCCGCGCTCCTTTCTTGGGCGGCGTCAGGGTGAAGGAGAGTGGCATGTGGCCTGTATCGAAGTTTTCCCTGGCCTGCTCCGACGTCAGAAGCGGCAGCTCCGCCAGCGACGGCGGAATACCGCCGGAGAGCTGGTTGCCGGACAGGTCCAGGTAGTAGAGCTTCTTCATGCTACCGATCCAGCGCGGGATCGAGCCGGTGAGGCGGTTGTCAGCGAGGTCCAAGATACTGAGGTCCTGCAGCTTCGACAGCCACGTTGGTATCTGGCCCGTGAGCTTGCACTTCTCCATCACCAGCAGCCGGAGACCCCTGACATGGTCGCCGACCCAGCCGGCGTCCGGCAGGGCCTCGCCGTAGAAGTTGTACGACGCGAGCAGCGCGGTGAGGTTCTCGCACCCCTGGAGGTTCCAGAACATGCCGCTGATGTTGGTGAACGAGTTTGCGGTCAACGACAGGAACTGGAGCCGGCGCAGGTTGCCGATCTCCGGCGCGACCTGCCCTCCGATATGGTTGGTCGCCATGCGCAGCGCCTTCAGCGACGTGCAGGAGTAGATGCTCTGCGGGATAGTGCCGGTGAAGTTGTTGGTGGCCACGTCGAAGATGGTGAGGTTGCCGAGGCCGGAGAAGTCAACGGCGTCGAGGTCCCCGACGAAGCTGTTGCCCCGGAGATCGAGGTACCGGAGCGCGGTCCAGTTGCTTAGCGCCGGCGGGAGCGTGCCGGTCAGGTTGTTGTGCGCGAGGCGGAGCTCATCCAGCTTCGGCAGCTGGCTGATGGACTCGGGCAGCTCTCCTGTGAAGGCGTTGTAGCTGAGGTCGAGAGAGACGATGTTGCTCAGCTTGGCGATGCGGCCGGGATCGAGCCTCCCCTGTATCTTGTTCGACCGGATCAGCAGCTGCTGCAGCGGCTTCACGTCGAAGATGTCGTCGGGGAGCGCGCCGGTGAGGTTGTTCCGGCCGACGCTGAGAACGCGCAGCCGCGAGCAGTTGCCGAACCCGGCGGGGATGCCTCCGCCGAGCTGGTTCATCGAGAGGTCAAGCACGGCGATGTCCGGGCTGCTCGCACAGAACGACGGGATGACGCCCTGGAAGCTGTTGTTGCTGACGTTGAGCGACACGAGGCTCGGCGTGTGGGCCCAGATCGCGGACGGGAACTGCCCCTCCAGGTAGTTGCTCGACAAGTCGAGCGCCTGCAGCGGCAGCGTGCCACCGGCGCCCACGGCAGGCGGCAGGTCCGGCAGCGAGCCGGACAGGCGGTTGTAGCTGACGTCGACAACGGCGGCATTGGGCAGCGAGAGCAGCGCCGCCGGGAACGCGCCGCCGAGGCTGTTGCCGGAGAGGTTGAGGTGCGTGAGCGCGCTGAGGTTGGCGATCGCGGGCGAGATGGTGCCGCCGAGCCCGCGGCGCGGCAGCCAGACGCGCGTGACCGCGCCATCGCCGCCGCAGCCGACGCCGTCCCACGTGCAGCAGTCGGGCGACCCGCCGCGCCACGACGCGTTCAGGCCGTCGCCGGACCGCGGCGAGAGGTCGGCGAGCAAGGACAGCAACGCCTCCCTCTCCTCCCCCGTGCACGCCGCGCCGGCGCGGCCGCAGAGACGACACAGCAGCACCAGGATCAGTAGCAGCAGCGTCGTCAGCGTCACCCCCGACGAGGCGATGACATGGCGACTCAGCTGCATCGGCCGCTGCCGCACCGCCATGAATCTGATGAGTTCCGGGCGCTACGCATGGTTGTGGTTAATGGGATCACAGAATTCTCAACCCTAGACAAGGACCCGAAAGAGAAGCTTCCAATTGTCTTGTCTTAATGCAAAGATTCATGCCCAGCTCTCTGACTTTGAGTTTTGATGAAAAGAATAGGAGTATCCAACTGTCAATTACTGGCTCATGCCCATCAAAATGCAGGTCAACTGCAGACAGCTGACATGATGCTAGTAGTAACTGGCTAATGCGCTGCAAGTCATGTTTCTGTTGTAGCCTTGCACTTGCAGGGAGGGCTAGGGGCAGGGTTGACTTTTGAGATTGCCCCTTGTGGCTGAACTATCTGAGACTTTTGAGATTCCGCGTGTGAAGGGCGGCAGTTTAAGCCTCTAATTAAGGACCAAGTTGCAATTGTCTACAACTGACAAGTGGTAAGTTATGGCTAGTTAATCAGAGAGAATATTAGGGTCAAGTGCGTGTACGATAGATTAGTGGTGCTTTGACTTCATCGATGTCGCACTAGCCTTGCGTGTTGCGATGGCAACTGCAGGATGGTTTTTCTAGGGATATTGCTCTTTTCTGTTGCCGTCCGGTGTCCTTGGCGAATGAAAATGCTAGAAGGTGCAAGCCTGACGTAAGTATTTGATATTTCTCTGTCATGATTTTGAGTTTTTTTTATAACAGAATGTTACATTATTAAGACTTCTGAGTCTACAAGGAATAGATAGTATGCATTTTCATTCTATCTGGCGAGCAATTTGTTTCTTTTGTAAGATATTTTATCTGTTCCAAATTATAAGTCGTTTTGGCTTTTTTAAATATTATATTAAATAGCTTTTTGTTATATGCCTAGATATACAATATGTTGAGGTACATAACAAAAACTATATGCCTAGAAAAACCAAAATCAACCTAAAATTTAGAAAGAAAAAAAGGCGTAGGTACGAAGTTCTAACTAGTGTGGTGGTCATGCATTTAGCATGTGTTTTTTTGGAAGAGTTTGCAGCACGTGGTTTATATGTAGCGCAATATGGTTAGTACCATTCTAACTTACTTTGCTCCATGTTTAGCTCTTCATGACTTTATTAGTGTTCTTTGTTGCTAGAATAGGTGTTATAATAACATCAACATTTGCACCTACATTTCATGACCGCTATGACCTCGAGCTACATTTTTAAGCCTAGTGTACTCATTTTACTGTACCATTTCATACATTCATATCTCCTCGATCTAAACTATTAAAGCCCTGTGCGGCTAGTCATCCGGCTAGGAATTGTTCTAGAGGTCAAATCCGTGATAACCAAACGGGCCCTAAGGGAATTTTAATTTTCGCATTCCTTGTCGTTGTCAAAAGGTTGCAGTTTTAGCATAAGTTCTGCATATTGATCTTGCTCTATTGCTTGGTTGAAGCTATTTTTTTAGATAATGGAAAATATCCGGTTTCAGCCTTCTTCGAAGAAGAAGAAGCATCAGTCCAAACTTATTACAGTAGCACACACATAATTTAAACTTATTATAGATTCAGAACTAAAGTTCAAGACGGTAAATAAAGGACCATCCATGCGATGCGAAGAACTCCATGGCTCTCAATTCTAGTAGCTTGCAAGCGTCAAGAATCCGTTCCTTGTCGTCATCCGAGCGCTGCAACAGAGCCCAAAATCGTAGCTAGTGTGTTCCCCTGAAAAGAACCTACAAAAATATTTTTGGGTGACCTTTATCAAAAACCACATCGTTCCTTGTGATCCATATTGCCCAGAAAAAAGCCGCAACCCCAGTCAATAAAAGATAATTATGATTGGAACCTCCTAGCTTTGACCAACTATTGAAAAGATGGTTCGTGTTCCTTGGAGGATTAATGTCAAACAAAACAAACACAGCACGCCAAAAAATCTGGTATAATGACAATCAAAAAATAAGTGTCGGATAGTTTCAGATGTGCTACAAAAACAACAAGCCTTACTACCATTCTAATTTCTTTTAGCAAGGTTGTCTTTTGTTAGTATTACCTCCTTCTTTAAGAACCAAAGAAAAATCTTAATTTTTAAGGGCACTTTCGTATGCCAAATTTCCTAGGTAATCTTAAGCCCATTATTGACTAGGTATTTGTACATGGATTTAACAGAAAGCAAGACATTATTATTTAAGTTCCAGATAAAAGTATCCCGGCCCTCATTTAAGTTAATAAAAGCAACTCTCGCAACTAGACTTTGCCATTCCAACAACTTGCTCCCAACTAGTGCCTTTCTGAAAGACACATTGAGAGGGATAGAATTAAGTACATCAGCCATTGCTGCTTGTTTCTTTCGCACTATATTAAATACATTCGGGTATTGGATTTTTAAGGGTTGGAACCCAACCATTTATCTTCCTAAAATCTAATTTGAGTTCTATTGTCTAGTTTAAACTTTTCAAGACTTAAGAAAATGTCTTTGACTCCCAACAAACCATTCAAAAAATGAGAAAACCTATTTTTCTTTTCAAATTGACTTAGAGTCTTATTCTTTAGATACTTGTTCCTTATTAATTCTTGCCAAGTTTCCTCCTCATTGCAAAGTTTGAAAAGCCATTTACTCAAAAGACATTTGTTTTGTAAATCTAGGTTCTGAATTCCTAAACCACCTTGCTCTTTTGGTTGGCACAAAATATTCTACTTTGTCGGTCTATATTTCTTTTTGTGCTCATCATTTTGCCAAAAAGACCTTGATCTAAAATATTTAATCTTTTTCAGAACACCTCTCGGCACTTCAAAGAAAGACATCATGAACATAGGTAAGCTTGACAAAATAGAATTGATCAATACTAATCTACCCCCATATGATAAATGTTTTCCTTTCCACCCACATAAATTCTTTTCAATTCTTTCTTCAATTAATTTTCAATCCTTCCCCCTGTTTGGCTGAGCTTATCAGCACGGCTTATCAGCCGTGGAACAGTGTTTTTCTCTCACAGCAAATCAGCCACAGCGGCTTATAAGCCAAAAAATCAGCCTGCCGAACAGGGCCCTTATTATTTAACTTCTTGTAATGTATAGGAAGACCCAAATATTGAAAAGGGTATGATCCCATTTTGCAACCAAATAGATATGAGTATTTCTCCTCAGATTCTTTTGCTTGGCCAAAGCAAAATAATTCACTTTTATGGAAGTTGATTTTTAGACCTGATAATTGTTCAAAAGTACCAAGCAAAAGTTTCAAGTTTTTTGCCTGTTCAATATCATGGTCAAAAAATAAAACTGTGTCATCTGCATATTGCAAGATAGACAAACTATTTTCCATTAGGTGTGTAACAACCCCTTTTATTTGACCTTCCTCCTTGGCTCTAGATAAAATAATAGCTAGCATATCTACAACAATATTGAAAAGGATCGGTGACAGTGGATCACCTTGTCTAAGACCTTTCCTGGTCTGGAAATATAAGCCCATCTGATCATTAACTTTAATGCCCACGTTCCCACCTTGAACAAAAGTCTTGACCCAATCACACCACACTGGATGAAAACCCTTCATTCTTAGTGCTTGTCGTAAGAAATTCCAATTCACCTTATCATATGCCTTTTTAAAATCAACCTTAAAGATAATTCCATTATGTTTCCTTCTATGTAACTCGTGTAGGATTTCATGTAAAATAATTGCACCCTCCACTATATTCCTCCTAGGTAGGAATGCTGTTTGGGAAGGTTTAATTATGCGCTCAGCTATCTTTACAATTCGGTTAGTAGCCACTTTAGTAAAAATTTTGAAACTAACATTCAACATACAGATAGGTCTATATTATCGTATTTGTTTAGCTTCTTTAGACTTTGGTATTAAAGTGATTGTTCCGAAGTTAAGGCTATGTAGAGGCAATTCTCCCTTATGGAAATCTGTGAACAAAGCCATCAGATCATCCTTAATCACATTCCAGAATACCTGTTAAAATGGAGCCATGTTTGTGATGCGACACTCATAATCCCATGTTGACTGTTATCTTCATTGATTTCGGTGATCATAATAAGGGCTACTGGGTCTATAGTTTTTAGTTGCACTCATCTCTCCCGTCTCTGCCATTGGGCATGTAGCATGAACTTACTTCCCACTTTAACACTACCATGCTTTTGTAACATTCTTAGCATGAATTTACCATCGTCTTATCCGACGCTAGGTATCCCTGGCCCATCCGCTGTTGTAAAGTGGGAAGCAACGTCAACCGCTCAAATCATGGTTGGGAGAAAGAGAATAATTTATATTTTGTTTTTTTATTAAGTGGACGTTTCTCTTCTCAATGATATGAATATCAATCACTATGTTGGATCTAGTTTATCTCCTTTGACCTTTTTTCTAGGTTTCATTATGAACCTCTATTATTGATTTTTTTTATATTATAGTTATTATCGAGTCCTTTCTGCAAACAGATCATGTAGAAACCTTTTCGATTATGTTTTTTTGGTTGAAATATCACTATATTGCTACTTTGGACCCGCTAAGGCCAACTTCAAACTCTTAAATGCACGGAGAGATCTGTTAAGCTCATCGTTCCAGCTTCAGAAATTTTTTTGAAACGTGAGAATCCCTGCCATTTTTTTTTATAAAATTCAAACAGAAGATTAAACTTTTTTGTGGTTCCATCAGAAACCAAAGTTATTTTCTCTCTAGAAACGTTTCTTCTAGATACCTAATCTCTGTCGAACACACTCTAAAGATACTTACTTGAAAAATCTGTTATTACTACTTGAGATTAGATACACATTTTAAAACTTTATATCATATCCTATGAACTCAAAATTCTGAATTTCGAAGAAGGGGCTGCTGTACTCTGAGTCTCTGACCAAGCGGGCCACACCGTTTGATCAATATATGGCATTGGATCCGAATCGGGCGGCCAATCTTTGGCTGTGTTTAGTTCTCCATGGGATGCAAAATGCAAAATACCAAAACTTTAGAATGATAAAATGTCAAAATTTTCATGGGTGTGTTTAGTTCCATCCAAAATGCCAAATTTTTCATAGGGTGGATGAGTGCTTTTTGATTTTTTTTTGGCTTTTTTGGCCTCTTGAGGCCAAAATCCAAAATGAAGAATGAATACCTTTTTGCCAAAAATTTTGCATGATATTTAGGCTGTGTTTAGTTTCCCATGGAATGCAAAATGCAAAATATCAACTACTTTGGAATGATGAAATGCAAAATGCCAAAATTTTCATGGGTGTGTTTAGTTCTATCTAAAATGCCAAATTTTTCACGTGGTGGGTGAGGGCTTTTTGGCTTTTTGACTTTTTTTTTTGCCTCTTGAGGCCAAAATCCAAAATGGAGAATGGATACCTTTTTGCTAAAAATTTTGCATGGTGTTTAGTTCTATTCTGCAAAATGATGGACCAAAACCTAAATTTTTTTGGGTGAAATGGGGAACCCCATGAAATGCAAAATGCCAACTACTTTGGAATGATAAAATGCAAAATGCCAAAATTTTCATAGGTGTGTTTAGTTCTATCTGAAATGTCAAATTTTTCATGGGATAGGTGGGGTTTTTTTAGCGTTTTGGCTTTTTTTAGTATCTTGAAGCCAAAATACAAAATAGAGAATTGATACCTTTTTGCCAAAATTTTTGCATGGTGTTTAGTTCCATTCGGTAAAATGATGGACTAAAACCTAAAATTTTTTAGGTGAAATAGGGAACTAAACACACTCAATTCCATTTTACAAAATAATGGACCGGAACTTTTTTTTTTTTTTGGAAATGGGGAACTAAACCCACCCTCGTTCCTCCAC
This sequence comes from Saccharum hybrid cultivar R570, assembly GCA_038087645.1. Taxonomy (NCBI): domain Eukaryota; kingdom Viridiplantae; phylum Streptophyta; class Magnoliopsida; order Poales; family Poaceae; genus Saccharum; species Saccharum hybrid cultivar. The sequence continues at coordinate 302,353 of JAQSUU010000273.1, forward strand.
GTATGACGGCATGCCAGCAACCAAGGGCCCGGTCCAAACCAGAGCTGGCCACCGTCCCGGAGCGGCGGCAGCGGGCAGCGTCTGCCGGTCGAGGGTACGGAGACGGACGACAAGCGTACCGGCTCCACTCGGCCAGCCAGCCGGACCTAGGCCACGCGGCCACGCCGTCGATCTAGTGCCAACGCGGTGCGGGAGAGGCGCGGCCGCGCGGAATGGAGTGAAGCGGAGCGGCTATTTCCCCATCAGGCCCTCAGGCGACACTCGATGGGCGGCTGGGCGGTCGCTGCTCCGGCTGCCGATGCTGCTGCGGGCAGCGTGCGCAATGTCAAAGTCTGCGTGGTAAAATTTGGAGTTTTTTTTTTTCAAAATCCTACTGTGCCGTTTGAATCCCCTGTTATTGCGTGATTTTTTTGGGGAAATCTGTGGCGGATTCAACTGTAGGAAGACTACACTGGGCATTTAGCTCCTTAAGAGTCCAAATCTGTATAGGTAGATGTAGTTCTGTACATTGCTAACTAGGTTATGTGGTACTAGCTTTACAGCAGTAGCAGTGCAGCATCTAGCAGTGCTGAAAATTGTGTTAGGTCAGCCCAAATGCACACTGACTGCACACAGGGATGGTATGATAGCCTCATTTTTTGCATTATACGTTTAATACATGCTAATTCTGGTGATTATATCCAATCTGGTGGATGCACAAGAAAGGAACGGCAAGGGAGCTAATTTCAGACATCATAGAGGTGTAGGCTTCTCATATGTAGTGGGACATCTTTTGTTATCCTTGTTGTCAGTACTGCATTTGTAGCTGGTAACCCCAGCGTTTAAACCCCGTTAAGGTGTTACTAGCTTTCTTAAAAGCAGAGTTAATCTCCTTTAAAAGAAACATATCCAATCTGGTGACAATGGTGCACAATGTCACTACAATGTTTAAACAGCGCTAGTTCTAAAAAGGGTTCTAAAAAGTTCGGGAGATCTCCTGCCAACCATTTCAGAAAAGCTCTAGAAAGGGTTCAATAATTTGTACATTGCAGTATAAGGTTCAAGTGAATAACAGTACAAGATGTAATAAAGTAAAGAAGTCTAACTCATCACATAGTCACTACTGCTACCTCCTGTGTAGGGGAACAAGGTTTTCGGTGTGGTCATCATATACCAACCGTGCTATGAGGAAGCATGCAAGCAATGAAAGAGCAGCAAGACCACCAAAAATGACACCGAAAACAACTGCCAAGAGGGTCTTCTTGTGCCTTCTTTCCATTGAGGCTGAAGGTGCTTCTAATGAGCCACAATGGACGCTGAGCATAGGACCACATAGCTTGGAATTCCCAATGTAGCTAGAATTTGTGAAGGTATTGAACTGTCCTCCAGTTGGAACTGGCCCTTCTAGGTCGTTGTTAGACACATTGAACCAAGAAAGGAAGTGAAGATTACGCAATGCGGATGGGAGTTCACCTGTGAGCTGGTTATTTGACAAGTCTAGCGTTTGCAGGTTTGTGAGGTTGCAAATTTGTGGTGGTATTTCTCCAGATAAGCTGTTGGTGCTAAAGTTGAGGACATTGAGCATTTTCAACTGACCAATCCCTTGGGGAATTATGCCTGTCAAGCTATTGTTGCATAGATTCAATACATTGGGGAAAGCATTGAGCCAACGGTATTGACGTGATTGTGTCCAAAATACAGGTAACTCAAGGAACTTCGGGTCCAACTTGGCAGCATTCTTCTCAGATTGTAGCATTGGCATCCCCATCAATTCAGTTGGGATATTCCCTGTAAGCCTGTTGCTTGATATGTCCAGAAAGAAGAGGAGTGGGAGCCTGTTAATCCAGGATGGTATTGTTCCAGTAAGGTGATTGTATGATAGATCTAATATCTTCAATTTTGTGAGTTTTGATAACCAAAGAGGAATTTCCCCAACCAATGGGCATGCGTCTATGGTTAGGATCCGAAGATTCTCAAAACCTTCAATTGCTTCATTCTGCGGTATGGTTTCACCTTTGAAGTTGGTTCCCATAACTAGGGTGGTGAGGTTCTTGCACCACTTGAGACTCCGTATCACATCTGCGATATCTGTCAAACTGTTATTTGTCAGCGAAAGGAAGGACAGGGACTTAAGATTTCCTATTCTTGGTGAGAGCTGGCCATGAAAATTGTTGTATGCCAACCGCAGTGCAATTAGATTGCTGCATGCATATATGCTTTCAGGAATTGTTCCATTGAATTTGTTCAGTGAAAAATCTGCAGTCCTCAGATCCATCTGGGTGAAGTTAACTCTGTTAAGATCTCCCATAAAACTATTGTTTCTGAGGGTGATATACTTGAGACTTCTGCAGTTACTTAGGGTCGATGGCAGCTCTCCGATCATCAGGTTGTTGTCTAAGTGGAGCTCCTCCAATCTTCCCAGCTGCCCAATAGAATCTGGCATCTCTCCTTCGAGCCCATTTGATCCAAGGTCAAGGAAAATCAGATTACTGAGTTTGACTACACTGGAACCATCAAGTGCCCCTTTCAAATTATTGTTTGGAAAAGCAAGGTGCTCCAATGAGGTAGCATTAAACAGTTCATTGGGTAGACCTCCGGTAAGGTTGTTGTGGCCAGCCTTGAGTACTGTCAACTTGGAGCAATTGCCAAACTCTGGGGAAATAGTTCCACTGAAGTCATTTAAGCAAAGGTTAAGCATGGCAAGTGATGGGGCGTTGATACAAATAGAAGATGGCAATGGTCCTGTAAAGCTGTTGTTGCTTGCATTAAGAGCGACAAGATTGTTCATCACTTGCAGTGTTGTGGATGGTAACTGTCCTGTAAAGAAGTTACTTGAGATATTCAGTACCTTGAGAGGAAGGCCAGAAATTGGGGATTGATGCTCTTGCAGAGGACCAGATAGGTGGTTGAAGCTGACATCCAGGATGATGATGCTGCTGGAGAACACCAATTCTGCTGGCAGACTGCCGTAGAGTGAATTGCATGACAGGTTGAGGTGCAGCAGCCCTGTAAGATTGCTGAAAGATGTTGGGATCCTCCCTTTGAGGCCTTTAGAAGGCAGCAAGACTTCCGTGACTGCTCCATCGATGCTGCAGGTTATTCCTTCCCATTGGCAGCAGTCTGTGCTGTTGGCCCATGACATGTTGAGACCGCCATTGCCTTCCTGCGAGAGCCCATCTCGGAAGTCAATGAGGGAGCTCTTCTCTTGCTCTGTACAGGAGCTGGCGAGGGACGCACAAGAGAGGAGGACGAAGGAAAGACCAAAGAAAGGTATATGTAATTTGGAGGTGCTACTGTTGCTTCTTGGCAAATTTAGTGACTGCATGATTCTCTCATGAAACTCACCTGCTGCAGAGATGCTTGTTGATGAAACTGGAGCAGTTCGGTTGTTGTATATCTAAAGATTTCAATGGAAAGAAGAAGACTTGTGCTAGTTGATGACGCAAATTACATAACGCTGCAAATAAAAAAAAATCAGGAAAGCCAACCACACAAAGTTACAGTAGAATATTAGAGCACTAAAAAAGTCGCTGGGTAAGTACGGTCAGAGCTCAGAGCCACTAACATTTCCAATCCTGTTATCTATTGGAGATTACACCTTCGGTGTTCCAGTCCAAATCTTCTCAATATAGGATAAATGTCAAAGAGATGCATTTTCTTATATTTTTGGAAACACAAGAAAGTGACTCCCACACAAACTTGGGGCGGAAGTGTTAGAGAATGATTTCCATTAATTTGGGCTAACCCTAGAAGGGTAGCTATATAGGTAACCATACATGGACCACATGGGCCTTAGCCTCATGGGCCTAATACACACATTCCAACACTCCCCGCAGTCTGAACTACCGACGCAGCGGAGTTCTAGGCTGAACAAGAAGAAACACACACAACCCCCCCACAGACGCAACTAGCCACGGGTGATGTTGAGGCTGGAGCGAAACTCGGTGAAGGTCGATGACGGGAGGCCTTTGGTGAAGATGTCCGCGAACTGGGAAGTGGTCGGAACATGAAGAACCCGCACCTCGCCCATGGCCACCCGACCACGGACAAAGTGTAGGTCGATCTCCACATGCTTCGTCCGCTGGTGCTGGATGGGGTTGGTGGAGAGGTAGACCGCACTGGCATTGTCGCAGTAGATCAGTGCGCTCCGGGAGGGTGCAGTGTGTAACTCCGCAAGAAGCTGCCGGAGCCAGGAGGCCTCAGCCACGCCGTTAGCGACAGCGCGGTACTCCGCCTCGGCACTGGCTCGGGAGACCACGGGCTGGCGCTTAGACGACCAAGACATCAGGTTGCCGCCCAAGAAGACAACGTAGCCGGAGGTGGAGCGGCGAGTGTCCGGACACCCCACCCAGTCAGCGTCAGTGTAGACGACGAGGTCGGCGGAGGAGGCCCGGTGGAGAAGGTCGTAGTCGAGCGTGCCCCGGAGGTAGCGGAGGAGGCGCTTGAGAGCCGTGAGGTGAGGCTCCCGGGGATCATGCATGTGAAGGCAGACCTGCTGAACTGCATAGGTGATGTCCGGCCGGGTGAAGGTGATGTACTGAAGGGCCCCGGCGAGACTTCTGTAAGCAGTGGGGTCGGACACTGGGGGGCCTTCAGCCTCTGACAGCTTGCCCTGAGTATCGACCGGAGTAGAGCAGGGGTTGCAGTCAGTCATCCCAGCCCGCTCCAGGATATCCCGAGTATACTGTCGCTGGTGAAGAAGTAACCCGGCAGGACGGTGCTCAACAGTGACTCCGAGGAAGTAGTGGAGCACACCCAGATCCTTCATCGCAAACTCCTGCTGAAGAGCGGCAATGATCCGGCGGAGAAGTGGCTCACTGGAGGCTGTGAGGACAATGTCATCAACATAGAGCAGCAAGTACGCAGTGTCAGCTCCATGGTGGTAGACGAACAGTGATGTATCAAACTTGGCCTCTACGAACCCCAGTATCAGTAAGAAAGCAGCAAACCGGTGGTTCCATGCCCGGGGTGCCTGCTTGAGGCCGTAGAGAGACCTATTGAGCCGGCAGACCATGTCAGGACGGGAGGGATCAACGAACCCCGCCGGTTGACTGCAGTACACTGTCTCGGTGAGAAGGCCATGCAAAAAGGCATTCTTGACGTCCAGCTAATGGACGGGCCACGACCGAGCAAGCGCCAACGAGAGCACGGTACGGACGGTGGCCGGCTTGACCACCGGGCTAAAAGTCTCATCATAATCGACTCCCGGGCGCTGAGTGAAACCCTGAAGAACCCATCGAGCCTTGTAGCGCTCGAGAGTGCCATCAGCCCGACGCTTGTGGGTCCAGATCCACTTGCCGGTGACGACGTTGGAGCCCGGCGGCCGGGGCACCAACTCCCACGTCTGGTTGGCGAGAAGCGCGGCATACTCCTCTTCCATCGCGCGGCGCCAGTGAGGATCCAACAGGGCGTCGCGGACGGAAGAGGGTACCGGGGAGACCAGCGCGTCACCGGTCGAAGCCTCAAGGGCGCGAGGCGGCTGTGTGCCAGCCGCGTGCCGTGTCACCATCGGGTGAACATGCCGCGGGTGTCGGTGAAGAAGCGGCGGGTGGTAGACCGGTGGTGCACCACAGGCTGGCGGGGACTGCGGCGGCGGTGTCGGTGTCCCCGGCGGAGAAGGAACCTCGAGTGGTGGCGGCCGCGGCCTGCGCTGGTACACCCGTACCGGCGCGGCGAACCTCGACGGAGGTGCCGGGGCAGGATCCGGCGACGGCGACCGGCACGGCCCCCCCGGGGCAGAAGCGGCGGACGAAGGCCCCGGGTCTGCGCCAACCGGAGAGGGCAGGGCCCCGCCAGAGGACGACGGGCCCGAACCCACCGGGGAGCTGGGACAGGAGGCCGGCAAGGAGCTCGGCGGAGCGGTACCTGCAGGAGACCACGAAAAAGGTGGCTGGACCACCGTGTCAGCGGGAATAAGGGAGGGTGGGTCAGGAACCGGAGTGGTGGTGGTGCTGGAGAAGGAAAAGACAGACTCATCGAACACCACATGGCGAGAGATGAGGACCCGTCGGGAGGTAAGGTCAAAGCACCGGTACCCCTTGTGATCCGGGGAGTACCCGAGGAAGACACAGAGAGTGGAACATGGGTCCAGCTTATGGGAAGAAGTGGCAGTGGTGTTGGGGTAACACGCACACCCAAACACGCGGAGGTGATCGTACCGAGGAGGGGTACCGAAGAGGGCGTGGTGTGGCGTGGGAGCGAGACAGGCAGCAGAAGGAAGACGATTGAGGAGGTAGGTGGAGGTGTGCAAGCCCTCAGCCCAGAAGCGAGCAGGAAGAGAGGCCTAAAACAGAAGGGTGCGCACGGTGTCGTTGGTGGTGCGAATCATCCGCTCAGCCTTGCCATTTTACGAAGAGGTATATGGGCAAGACATGCGCAACTGAACACTGTGAGAGAGAAAGAAAGCTCGGGAGGTGGAGTTATCAAACTCACGATCATTGTCACACTGGACGGCCTTGATGGTGAGACCGAACTGTGTGGACACCCAAGTAAAGAAGTGAAGGAGCGTGGGAAATGTATCTGACTTCGCACGGAGGGGAAAAGTCCACGAATAATGTGAAAAATCATCAACCACCACAAGATAGTACTTATAACCAGAAAGACTGATAACAGGTGATGTCCATAGGTCGCAATGTACAAGATCAAAAATACGGGCCACATGGAAAGTAGAACTATGAAAAGGAAGACGAACATGTCAGCCCAATTGGCACGCATGACACAGTTGCTCATCAGGAGCCCGAGTACATGGAAGACCGGAACTACGACTGAGCTGCATCAGGACATCACGTCCAGGATGGCCGAGGCATCGGTGCCAAGTAGTAGAGGAAGAAGAAGCGGCGAAGGCAGCTGACAAAACGGACGACGGAGAAGACGAAGTAGCCGTCGGGAAGCGAAGGGTGTAAAGGGGTCCGGAGCTGTCACATCGGAGCAGAGGACACCGGGAAGCCAAATCCTTTACAGTAAGACCAGAAGAGTCAAATTCCACAGAACATGAATTGTCAGCTGTAAAACGACGAATAGAAAGAAGATTGTGGACCATAGAAGGAGCAACAAGAACATCAGGAAGACGGAAGGAGCCATGAGCACCGGCGGTACCCACAGACGTGACTGGAAGACACGAACCATTGACGACCATAATGGACGAAGGAAGAGAGGAAGAGGGCGAGTGGAGGGACGAAAGTATACCGGGGTCAGGGGTGGTGTGGTAGGTGGCTCCCGAATCAGCGATCCACTCGGGTCCGACCGGAGGTGTCAGGCCCATGGTGCTGAATGAGCGGGCCAGAGCCGCCTGGTCCCAGCCGGCGGCCCTAGGTAGGGTCCCGGAGGGTGGAGCCCATGGCGTAGTAGGAAAGGCGCCGTGAGGAGGAGCACCAGGTGGAGCTCCGGTGAGCATGGCTGCTAGTGGGCGAGGGTCGCCCCCAGGAGTGTGGTAGGGCCACATGGAGATGCGCCCGGACCACGGGTTCTGGAACGAAGGCCATGGGCCCCCCTGCGGCCCACCCGGTGCCGGAGCCTAGGTGTGACCACCCCGGCCACCCCCGCGACCCCCTCCGCGGCGACGACGATCGCCACAACCCTCCCACCTCCGCTCGGCCCGGAGGGAGGGGGACCCAGGAGAGACTGCGGCGGTGGAGCAGACGGCCGCGGCGGAGTCGCAGCCAGAGCCGTCGAGGAAGACGAGGACCCCGGAGAAGAGGTGGACCCCGGCTGGAGGCCCTGCGTGAGCTCCTCCATGACGAGATCGTCACTGATCTCCAGGAAGGTAGGGTGTAACACCCCAGTGTTAAGCATGCATTTTTACACTTGCATTTCATGGGCATAAGCATAATTTATTCATACATGAGCATTAACACAAGAAACACTTGAAACATATATTTGAAATATCTGAAACGTGTGACATGTGTTAATGAAACAATGCTAGTTATCTTATGTTGCATGATGTGTATGTTTTATAATTATGCTTAGTTAAGACAAGTGATTGCCTTGCTTGGTCACTAAACTCACTTAGACCTGGTTGGGTTGCAAAATGAAATAAGTGAAACATTGCATTTATAACCTTTGCAACACAGTGTCCGCTCGAGTTAAATTTTGGTCAACAATGGGAAGACTTATGGATTACACCTCTACCAAATTTCGTGCATAATGGAGCACAAACTTAGCAGATACGAGCAGATTAACGAGAGGAACAAAATCTGCAATCTATCTACTCACTCTCATTCTTTGTGTTGGAGGGCTATGCTTGTTGGAATATCAAGGTGAGTGAGTCAGAATTATTTTGCTGCAATGTGCGTCGACCCAACTTATTGTGTAACTACACCGTATGAGAAATGGTACTCAACCGACTTGGTAGCGTATCATTTCGTTAATTGGTGTTTTTACCCAAAAGGTTACGTCAAAGGATACCGCTGACAAGGATATTGGAAGTCATGAGCTGACAGATTTAGCTAGCACATTCAACGTGTACTTAATGGATGGAGATAATATAGTGTTGTCATAAGAGAAAGGAGAACAAGTACTTGAAACAGTGGTCTCTTGGATTCCTACCGGAATGTCAATGCTTCATGGGAGTCAATGAAGGAAATTCTTCAGACAAAAACTTCCTATAAGGAGCAAGTATCAGAAAGTTGTGGTGACCAGTGTAGCCTATCTAACAATCCAATTTGGATAGCCTTTTGCTATCACTGCTTGTGGTGTGGGTGACATTGCTTCTCTTTCCTTAAATAACGTTTCATACCAAATCTCGGGACGAGATTTATTTAAGGGGGGAAGGCTGTAACACCCCAGTGTTAAGCATGCATTTTTACACTTGCATTTCATGGGCATAAGCATAATTTATTCATACATGAGCATTAACACAAGAAACACTTGAAACATATATTTGAAACATCTGAAACGTGTGACATGTGTTAATGAAACAATGCTAGTTATCTTATGTTGCATGATGTGTATGTTTTATAATTATGCTTAGTTAAGACAAGTGATTGCCTTGCTTGGTCACTAAACTCACTTAGACCTGGTTGGGTTGCAAAATGAAATAAGTGAAACATTGCATTTATAACCTTTGCAACACAATGTTTCAAATATAGAATTGAAATGTTTCAGTAGTACAATTGTGATGTTTCACATGATATATGATTGGACTTTGTAGTTTTAATAATGTTGTTGTGCACCTATGATTATAACAATACTTGATTCATGTTTAGGACATAAAATGACACCATGTCCCTGTTAATGACTTTGATTAATCAAGCTTTTACTTAATGACATGCTTATGTTGACCCTTGAAGTGCTTTTGTTTGACTTGCTTTGAACCACTAGCTAGAGTCAATGCATGTTGGTGCACCCATTACAAAAAGTGTAGATAATTTGATTAGGAGCAAAAAGTGTTTTGGTGCCCATTCATGATAATGTACCTAAAATAATGTTTTAGGGCTAGGAAGACAGTTTGGGGGCTGTTTTCAGGGTTCTGAAAATCGGCTAAGTCTGGGATTGCATTTTAGTTTCAAAGTAGTTCACTTTGGGGCCCTGTAGTTTGTAGACCGTGGAAAATTAGACGGCGATTCTTAAATATGAAATGTTCATCTCGTGTAGCTCTACAATTTCCGTGTAGAAAGTTTTGGCAAACGACGAACATTTTTATAGTATTTAGCGTCGCAAAGTATGGCCGTCAGTCGGCCTCGGCAGTGACTGAATCGGTCGATTCAGTTGAATCGGCCGGCTTCAGTGGCCGACCGGGGCAGAGCCCGCATGCCGCGTGGCGCCCGGCCACCGGCGACCGTGGACGGCAGCGACCGCTCCGACCGCGTTAAGACGCGCCACGCTCCTGTCCGTTGCCCTCATTCACCCACCCTGTCCCTCGCTATCTCACGCGCGCAGCACCCAGGCGGACGTGTCGCCATTGCCGTCATCATGGAGCTCCACGCACCGCCGCTCCGCCACCGCCGTGCCATTTCTCGATTGGCCTCACCCACCGCTCCGCCTTGCTCCGCAACATCCCATGAGCCGCTTTGCAGCAGCTAGCGTCAAGGTGCGGCGCCAATCGGCGCGCCTCCTTTCTTCCCCGACGACGGCCGCCGTCACGGCCACCATGGTCACGATGCTCTGCTCCTCCTCTCTCGCAGGCGCGCGCACCACCTTCCCCACGGCCTCGTGATGCTCCAGCGCCCCTCGCCCGGCCTCGCCTTGGCCGGAGGAGGCCTGGCCACCGTCACCCGCGCCGTCGCTCGTCGCCGGCCATCGCCACTGCAGCTCAAGCCCGAAATGGCCGTCGTATCCTAGCTGGGTGGATTCGCCTCGACGAGAGGAAGCCAGAGATGGGCTCAGCGCCGCCGGAGGGCTCACCGCCGGTGAGATCCGACCGGCGGAGCGCCTCCCCTGCCTCTGTGAGGCTGACGGGTGGGGCCCGGCTAGACCTGGGACCCAGCTGCCAGTGTCTGGGGTGTACCAGATGTGGGTGCACTTAGCATTTCAGATTTAATTGATTTTGGAAAATGATTTTCAGAAAAAGAAGTAATGCTTGTGTAAATTATATCTTGAGCTGTGGGTGTCCAAATGAGGTGAAACAAGTTGTGTTGTGTTTCTAGTGAATAGATCTATCTGTTAAAAATGTGAAATAGCATTTTTGTGATACTTTTATATAGAATTTTATTTAATGTGTTAAATGATTGTGATCTTTGGAAATGTGTAGTAAATAGAATAGGGGTCAGAAAAATGTGAGACTTGATTTGCTTGATAGATATTGAGGTTTAGAATCTGTGGGAAAATTTTGAGGTGCTATTATTATGGAATAAATTGTAGTTATTATTTAAATTGCTTTAATGCTGATTCTTGTGGCATTTTAGTAAATAAAAATATGCATAGATAAATCTTGAGAAAAATTGTGAGCTGCTCCTGTGCTATGAAGTAGCTAAGAAAAATAGTAAATCTGTGGGTTGACACTTTTCATAGTACAAAGTATTTTCATGCATGCTCTGCCCTGCTATTTGTCATTTTTGTGTAGGTCATTATGCTTATAATTTTGGCATGGTATTTTTATGGTAGGGTCCAGAGAGCATGTTTAACCTGCTGTAATTTTTATAGAATTTTAGGAGCTCTGGAAATATGTGGCCTAGTTCCATGCATTTCAATAAATGTAATTCAAATGAATTGTTACATGTGATGTAAATACTTCAGGGCACTTTTATATACTTTTGTGTCATGAGTAACCTGTTGGTGTGTTTGGCCTGGTTCAACTTGAAATATCATGGGGTCATTCATGTGTGCATGTATATTTGGGTACAAACTTGAATGGTGTAGGTGTGTATACCTTGTTAGTGAGCATGCATGTTTTGCTTGTGAGTGCATGTAGCTCTGTGATGCTTACTACGAAATGTTCAGTCCAAGTGAAACATGATGTTAGTACAGGTAATAAGTTGCTTTGTCATGTGTAAGTATAATTACCTTGCTTAGTGGATAATTGTTGTTTTGGTGTATCTTTGAAGCACTAATAACCTGCCGGCATATCTTAGCTTATTACTTGTAATTGTAGTATGTGTTTATGTGTATGTTATATGCATAGGGTAGACTTGCCTTGTGTCGCTAGGTATACCTTGTTATTATGTATGCGTGCATGCCTACTTATAGATGAACGCAGATAGCTCTTTGATGCATGTGTACAAATGTTTAGAGAAACATGATGTTAGCTACATGTGATAAGTTGCTTGTCTTATGCTACTTGATCATGATGAATATGTGTTGTAAGTGCTAGGGAAGAAATATGCAACTACTCGGTTAAATAGGGTTAATTTGCTTATCACTTGAAGGTGGCCATGTTGTATGTATGCTCGCATTCACGTCATCATGTCATATGCAAGTCCTTTCAAGTACACTCCTTATCATCATGTACACTTATCGCACTTCTATGCATTCATACATCTGCATTGTCGCATCTCATTTAGGTACGCTAGGTGCATGAGAAGCACGTGGTGTGGGACCGAACCCGAAGGTGGTGTTGGTGGACCATCCCGAAGATGGAAGGACTGGCACGTGCTAGGATCGGAGGTGTCGACAAGATGGCGCAACTAACTGACTTGACTAGGTGTCAGATCCCAGGCAAGCCCCAGAGCATTCAAGCCTCCTACTTTACAAAAGCAATTGAGTATATATAAGTTATATATGTATTGTTGCATTAAGTCATAGGAGTTGATTGAAAACACTTGTTGCATATATATCCCTTCCTTGTCCCGGAAATATGCCTTGAATCCTATTTTGGTTCAGGATCGAAAATACTGCTTAGCCCTACTTAGACCGGTAGTGATCGGTGATCTCCGGTCGCCTGCAATTATAGGTGGCTACTGGAATACTTTAGCTATGGAATGGATGATATTCTGAAAATAACCAAGTGTTGATGGATAATTGGAGACCAGACGGAATAAGTATGAGGCAACCAGACAAGGTTCTGGAGTGCTTGTAGTTTCCGTCTGTGTCGATTAAGGACCGATCGTTGCTCGTCCCTCTTGTCATGTTGAACGCATGCCTCACATTTAGCTGGCCGAATAAAGTACCTTCCGACCGCGAAGCTAGTGACACTTTTCGAGCCGGGATAAACTCAGGTTGGCAGACTGGTGTTGAAGGGGGTGTAACGGGGACGCGAAGAGTGAGCCCAAGGTGCGTCCTGGCAGTCGGGCGGTCCCTGGGTAGTGCGATCCATGATTGTTATCCCGCGGCTTCTTGGAAAGTGTCATTGGTGATCTACGCGACCCTGACGGGGGAAGCAGGGTTTGTGTGAGGAATAAATCTCCAGCTGGATAGGAATTCGATTCGAATCGCCGTCGCTCCCGGTTAGTGAGCACTTGATTCGAGTTACGCCATCGTAGTAATGATGATGGAACACGAATGGTTATGTGGATAATGTTGGAAATACTAAACCTGAGATGGTAACCTTTGATGTTAATGGTTAATCAAGTGATTGCTTTAGCATAGGTGCTTACCTAGATTGAATAGGTTATAATAAAAGATGATGAAAAAGGACTTAAATTAGTTATTCACGATAACTTATGCTTTTCCACAAAGCAAGTCAAGCCAGTCCACTTATAAAGCCTTGCATACTCCTTGGTGTCATATTATTTCTGGTTTATGACGGGTAAGTCTAGCTGAGTACATTCCAGTACTCAGGGTTTGTTCCCACCTGTTGCAGGTAGTAAGGCGTACTACTGTGGCGACAAGTTGGATCTCTCTCCCACTTCGGGTGGTGAGTGGACCATGGGCAATGGTCCCTTCTTACATCGTATCTATTTGCTGTTGTTGGACATAACTATGCGCTGGCACTGTAATTTAACTAAGTGTGTGTAAAAGGTGGTTTTAAGCTATTTCGCTTCCGCTACTTCTATTTTAAAGTGAGTTTTGCACTAAGTTTATGTTGCACTCCGATGTATTTGTGAACTTGTTGTAACATGTGGACTGTGGTTACTAAATCATGTACGGTCTTGGTTGTAAGCTGGAAAAAGTTGGAAATCCCTCGTGATTTCACGGACTACCGGGTTTATATGAGTTCGAGTATGTAAATTGAGCATGAAATCACTGATTTTGTACTTGAGCTCTTATAAATTGGGCGGTTCTGTTACAGTTGGTATCGGAGCAAGATTTAGTATACTACTGTTCACATGTGTATTTAAAACAAAAAGATTTTTGTTTTATCAAGCGAATTGCCAACTTATAGCCATATATAGGTGTTTAAAACCTATGATTTAAAACCTAAGAGTGTGCCAGTTGTCATATCCTTTATGCCCAGATAAGGACTCTAGGTGGCTTATATAAGTACTGACTTGGGGGTTTTTAAATTATGCATCTACGGCTATGGCTAAGGTAAGAAGTGTGATAACTTGACCGCACTATGCTACCCTGTGGTCTAATAGTCGAGGTAGCCTTTATATATGAAATAGTCATATATGTTGATAGATTACTTTTATGCAACGTCGCACCTACGCCCAGGTAAGTGTGAGCTGTGAGAGCATGATCGGATACACTGCCGATCTAGGGGAGTGCTTATTGGTCACTGGATTAGTTACGTGTTGAACAACGTAACTATGAAGAGTGTCAACATGTTGGGTGTTCCGTCCCATGGGAGACGATGCCGTCATTAGGACGATGATTGGGTGTGGCCACCTTCGTATCCATTGGGGTGTATGCGGAGTATGTAAATTTACTGCTTTCTTTGTGTGATATATGGGGATTGTTGGGCTGAAATGAATCTTCTGCAGGTACGCTAACCACGCAAAACGTGTAGCCCGACTAGTTTCGTATATATGAGAGATCGAATGTATGCCACCGTCTATATCGCTAGAACTTAAACTTTTTCATAAGTTTGGTGAGGACGAATAGGACGAGCATGCATCATGATCATTTTGTTCATGCATACCTATGCTTCCCTTTGCTTTGTTCTTGCACACAAGTAACATGTTGCATATGTAAGGTGTGTGTTGTGATCATCCTGTAAGGTTCATGTCTCGAGCCAGGTCTTTAATGTGATCTCCCTATGCCCTAATCTCGACAGTTCCTCCTTGCCATGTATATTCTTGCTCCATCAACTCAACCTTGAGCGTCATTTTGGTTTCGCTCTTGAACCCTTGCTCATTTCCTCTCTCTAGTACTTCAAGGGTGTCAACATTGGTCCTACATTGTTGCCTAATAGGACCAAATCTTGGATAATCTTGCATCTGATGATAACTTTGATGGGCACATGATGTCTTCATGTTGGTCTTGTGCCATGTTTTTGCCCTTGATCCATCACTTGCTCCCTCCTAAACCTTATGAACATCATTGTTTGCTTAAATTCGTATTGCATGTGATGTTTGTCCATGCAAGATCTACCTGCCATGTGAGATTTCACATTGGTGGTAAGGTCTGTAATGGCATCTTGCTCCAAAACTGATGGTGCCGCGACGAAACCGAGAGCCTCTTGTGGCGGTCGACAAAAAGTTGGGCTACTTGGCACGCGCTGGTATCGTGGTTGATAGTCAAGATCCATTATGGAAATTCCACCAATGTGTTATTCTCTCATGATTCCTCCCTTGGTCATCTTTCCATATCTTATCAGAAGATCTTTAGTGGTCTGTTTGTAACGAAGATTCTTCTGGAATTGCCAGAAAGATGACTTTGGAAGAACAAGTTACTGACATCAACCTTAACAGACTACAAGAGCTGGTAGACAAGTGACTTTGCTGACCGTTTCTATGAGTAATGCTACCTGCTGTTGGAAATGTGTCATCTATATTGGATCAAAAGGAGGCATACAATGCAAGGATCTAGGAAGATCCATGCCCCCTCTCAGGCGTGAATCCCTTTCGGCTAACTTCGAGAACGATCATCGGCATCGACAACCACTGTGACTGCTTATTGCAAAAGCTAAAGCCTTGGAGCTTTTTAGTGTTGAGAGACAACTAATTTGTTAGCAATGAGAAGGTCAATCTCTATCCAGGTAATGACTCCTAGGTGACCATGCCGGTTTTTTGTGAAGTGCCTCAAACATGGTTGGAACGGCCTCAAATGTTGTGAGTTACTCCACCCTTTTTGGAGCACTCTAATCTGACAAGTTGGACTGAGGATTCGTTGCATAAAGCATGGGTTATGAGAATAGGTTCCATTTGTTAGATGGCCGAAATTTTGGAACGGTGCAGTTTTGGTACAAGTATGGTTTGAGCAACCAACAGTGTCCGCTCGAGTTAAATTTTGGTCAACAATGGGAAGACTTATGGATTACACCTCTACCAAATTTCGTGCATAATGGAGCACAAACTTAGCAGATACGAGCAGATTAACGAGAGGAACAAAATCTGTAACACCCCAGGTGTTTACCACCAATTAGGCAGTGGGTTTGAGCTCAAACACGACAAATTAGGTGGAGATGACAATGTCAAGGTCAACCTATGGAGATGAGCCTAACCTAAAGTGGATGTTGTATCATTGCTTTACATATAGGTCCCCTTTCAAAGATATATGTTTGGGTGGTGTTATTGCCATATCTTCATGTGCCTCACCTTGGTACCTATCTATATTGATCTCCAGAAAAGTTTCATGAAGTTTGGAATCAAAAAGTCACATGAAATGATGAGTTATATGCTTGTTTGGATTATAACTAAAATCTACACTTTTGTGCAACCTATGCATGGTGGGTATGTTTGGCCTCTACAACACCTTAACTACACTTAGGACACTTAATGGAACAATGTTCATGTTGATCATTTTGCCTAAAGGTGCTTCTAAGTGATGGTTGACCATGTATGGACCATAGAACCCTTTCGTTTGACCATTTCAAAAGTCTGACCTAGAAGCTTTGCATGACTGTGCACCCTTTTACAAAGTTCTAGGGAATTTTATAAGGAACAAACTTTGTTTAAGAGTCAAGTCGTGAAAAGGTGTGGAGAGTGCTCAAAAAGGGCCCACAAGTCAGAATTTGGACTGTTTCCAACACTTAGCAATTTTGAAACCCCTCGTGATTTCATTGGACTACCGGAGTTATATGGGCTCAAGTGTGAGAATTTGATCATTTCGGTGATTGTTTTTGTACTTGTGCTCTTATAATTTGGACGGTTCTGTTACAGCTGGCATCGGAGCAAGATTCAACATTAAACTTGTCGTATGTGTATTTAAAACAAAGGTTTTGTTTTATAAAATCAGTTTTATCAACTTATAGTTATATATAGGTTTGTCAAATCTAAATTTTAAACCTAAGTATGCCAGTGGTCAATTTCCTTACGCCCATATAAGGATTATTAGGTGGCTTATATAAGTACTAACTTGGGGGTTTTTCATTTATGCATCTACGCCTAGGCCAAGGTATGTATGTGTGATGACTCTCCCACACTATGCTACCCGGTGTGTCAGATTAGAGGTAGCCTTCATATATGAAATAGCCATATATGTTGCTAGTTTACTTTTATGCAACGTCGCACCTACGCTCAGGTAAGTGTGAGTTGTGAGAGCATGACCGTCCAACCCTCGGTCTAGGGGAGAGCTAGTTTTGGTTACTGGATTAATTACATGTTACACACATGTATATATGAAGGTACTTAATTGTGGGTGATCGAATGATTTGGGTAGTTTTGGTGCTACATGTATATATACAGGGGTATATGTATATGAGAGTACTTAAAATTTTACTTACTGCTTTTATTGTGTGCCATATATTGGGGAATTGTTGGGCTGCAATGAAACTTTTCTGCAGGTACGCTAACCACGAATGCGTAAGTCGAATATAGCTGACGACTAGCTATATATCGAGAGAGTGCGTGTTATGCCACCGACATAGAACGTGATTTCCACCTTAGGTTGGCAATCTTGTGAGGACGAATAGGACGAAGCATGCATCTTCATGATTGTTGCTTTATGCATGGCTATACTCTTCTCACCCTTGTTCTATAGTGTGTAACTTGTGATCAATGTGTTACACTATCTCTCTTGAGTGAAGTAAAACAAAAATGCCTTGTTCCATGTTGCTTGAGAAAAATGTGTGCTTAGCCTTACTAGAAATAAGTGTGGTTACATGCTTGAACTTAGAGATATCCTCTAGCTTAGCCAAGTGGTGGATATGTTGTTCACCCAAGCGTTTCCCAATGCTTTAGACCTCACTTAAACAATTATAGATTCTCATGAATGAATTAAAGTCGTGTTGGTCTAAGATAACAAAATTTAGAGCTACTAGAATAACGTGTTTGTGTGCTCTCTTGTTAAGTAGAACAAAGGCAAGCTTTGTTTGCTTATTGAACGTTGGCTGCTAGAACGGTTTCTGATGTATTGATGCTTTCGTGGTCATAAATGTGTTTTCTGTAGTTATAGAGAATACCAAAGTTGTAGTAAACTTACTTTTCTATCTTGTCCTAAAATTTTATGACCCTAGGTCTTATGCTTTGAGAGTTATGAATTTTAGAAGTTTATTATCAGGTTTTGCTTATGCTCTGAATAGATCTGAATGTTTAGTTTGTTTGACCTATGTGCATAGGGAATCATGTCTTGGAGATAATAGAAGAAGTGTAGTACTTTTTCTAAGCTTTCCAAAATGTCCTATAGCACTAATTGTGGTGGTCTAAATCTCTACTTATGAGCTTGTAAAGTGGAATGACAGAATCTGTCCAAATCTGGGCAGAGATGTCTTCTTTGTCTTGTTTGGCCTTGTTAGATATAGAATCATCTTAATATGATAATAAGAAAGTTATAGACAACTTAATAAGCTTTACACAAAGTTAAGGCTTAGCCTTGTTGTGTCCCTAAAACTCCAGTTTTGCATTTTTGAAGTTCTTGTCAGTTTTCTGTCCATAATGGTATAGATCTGAAACATCAGCATGTTTGACCATGTTAATCTATGAATTAGCTATTGGTATGAATAACTAAAATCTAGTCATCTTCCTAAACTTTCTATAAAGTCTAGGATCATCTTTGTGGGATGTCTACAACCTCAGTTATAATTGAAACAAGTAACCACTGTGCTGCTGTCCAGATTCTATGCACATGTTAAGTTAATCACCTTAGCTAGCGTTTGTTTTGGGCTAAAACTGTTGTTAGCTCTTGCTTTAGATAAATACTTATTTGGATGAGTCTTGTGCTTGTATTGGTTGCTTAAGCCCATTCGTTTGAATTTTCTCAAATGATTGTTTGATTGTGATGTTGTATGTATGCTTGTTATCTAGGTAGTGCCTTAGTTGTCACCTCGATTGTCCTCGGTGAGCATACGAGTGTCGAATAGCTTTATCCTAGAACAACATTCATGTTACGTAATTGTATGGTTGTTGTCTTCAATTAGGTTTCTCTCTTAGGAGCCTGAGCCGGTAGACATGGTTGCTTGCCTTGAGTGCTTGTATCCATGCCTTTGCTTGACCGAAAGACCAAAGTTTAGTTCTCCTATATGTTTGCATGAGCCGTGGGTGTTTTCCAACCCTTTTTGTGAAGACCTTTATTGACTGACCCACCAAGTTAACTTTCATCAACGCTAGCCTTTGACCATGGTTCGTACATTGCCAGTTGTGGAGACCGTACCCAAATCCATGTTGGACCTTCCGGTTGCCTCTCTCAAAGGTTAGCCAGTGTGACGCAACGTCTCTCTATTATGGCCTCTAAATCGTATGCTTGCAAATTCATGCATCTACCTTATCAACCCAATCTGTGCCATTTGAAATTCCTCATCAGGTGTATGTTCAGTAATGGTGTTATGAGTAGCAACTAATGGTGCCGCGACGAAACCGAGAGCCTCCTGTGGGTGCACACACAAGGTTGTGCTGCTCGGCACGCGCTGGTATCATGGTTTCTAATCATAATCCATTGCAGAGCGACACTGATGTGATGTTTACGTGACCTTCTTCCTTGATTGTCTTCCAATATCTTATCAAAAGACCCTTATATTGAACCAAAAGTAGTAAAACTTCCTTCTAAAGTTGCTAAAATGAAATTCTTTGAAGAAAAGGTCACCGACATAAACATTAACAGACTGCAATATGTGGTAGTCAAGTGACTCTACTTAGTTGTCCCAGTATTGACAAACGTCATCTAGTGAGTAAAGTATCTCATCTTTGTTGGATAAAAAGGACACCCAACACTTACTACTGGACAAGTCATCCGTTGGATAAGACTCGATCATCACATTATGCAAATCTTAACCTTTGTAGGCATAATGACCATACAATCGAAATCAATAATCTCTGGTGTGACTCCTTATCTGCTGACTTCGATGGCAACCATCTGCTTTGTGTCAACCACAATTATTGTGATCAAAAATAAAGATTTGGAACTTTTTAGTGTTGAGAGACAACTAATTAGTTACCAATAGGAAGGTTAATCTCTAGCTAGGTAACAATTCCTTGGTAGCTACGAAGGCTATGTCTTACAGATCAATAACCAACAAGAGGTTAATCAACTAGCCAACAACTTGAGTGCTACTCTATCTTCTAGAGCCAGTGTGATAAAGTCAATTCCATCTTGGACAATCACACCGATAGTGCAAGGTGTTCTATCAGCTAAAGTGAAGAATTAGAGAAAGTATGCCCTAGTTCCGATCTGTATCCTTGTGCCCTTAGGTGCCACAAATGGTTTGTTCATAACTTTATTGGACAAAGTGTTGAGGAATATTCAAAAGCAATCTGAGAAGTGTCAAATAATATATTTTTCATCTTAGAGCTGTTGTATGACCCTAAAGAGGAAGCCTCATGGTGAAAGGTTGGCCTGACAAAGTTGTTATGCTGCAAGTCAACTCAACTTACAGTACAACTAAGTCACCAAGGAAAATTTTACTCAATCGCTTGGTAGTAGACTACTTCCCGCGGTTTAGTAAATATTACAACTTTTGTTGTCCTTAAGGCCTCGTTACATCTTTCTTTGGGAATTATTTTCCAATGATGACATACTTTGGTACCTTATACATGTTTTTATCTAAGAGATTGCATCTGATTCAACCCAGATAACTGTTGTCTTTGGATAAAAGAATCTTATTAAATAACTGTTGGCAGGAATACGAAGCTGACAGAGTCAGCTATCACATTCACTAACCCATCAACAGACTCAGATAATACAGTGTTGTCATCAGAGAAAGAGAACTGCACACATGGAACCTCAAGTAGTTTTCCATTAGTTGATATCGGAAGGATTGAACATTTACGACCAACATAGACCTTGTCTATTGGTTAGTCAGTATCCTATAGCCTCAGAGGATGTTTGTCATCTATGATCTCACCCTTTCGGAAGGTTGTACTCAAGCCATTTTGGTAGAGAACTACTTTTCAAAACCGTGTGGATATAGAGTCATTTCAATGAGTATACTTCTAAAGATTTTGGTCTAATATAAAGTTCATATGGACTATGCTGTGTTCACTAAAGAGTCAGATACTTGTAGTAGTTCGCTCATAGACCAAGGATCTATGTACATTGAGAACGAAGTACTGCGTTGTCTTGGATTCCTCCCAAAGTAACAATGCTTCATGGAAGTCAACGAAGGAAATTCTTCAGACAAATTTTACCATAAAGAGTAAGTATCAAAAAGTGTCTTTGACCAAATTGTTCACTGATGTTGAAGCTTTTAGCTGAATGCTATAGCAGATGTTGGGAACTAGATAACGTGTCTCTCTTCCTTAAAAAGGTCTTCCATTCCGAATCTCGGGACGCAATTCTTTTAAGGGGGGAGGGCTGTAACACCCCAGGTGTTTACCACCAATTAGGCAGTGGGTTTGAGCTCAAACACGACAAATTAGGTGGAGATGACAATGTCAAGGTCAACCTATGGAGATGAGCCTAACCTAAAGTGGATGTTGCATCATTGCTTTACATATAGGTCCCCTTTCAAAGATATATGTTTGGGTGGTGTTATTGCCATATCTTCATGTGCCTCACCTTGGTACCTATCTATATTGATCTCCAGAAAAGTTTCATGAAGTTTGGAATCAAAAAGTCACATGAAATGATGAGTTATATGCTTGTTTGGATTATAACTAAAATCTACACTTTTGTGCAACCTATGCATGGTGGGTATGTTTGGCCTCTACAACACCTTAACTACACTTAGGACACTTAATGGAACAATGTTCATGTTGATCATTTTGCCTAAAGGTGCTTCTAAGTGATGGTTGACCATGTATGGACCATAGAACCCTTTCGTTTGACCATTTCAAAAGTCTGACCTAGAAGCTTTGCATGACTGTGCACCCTTTTACAAAGTTCTAGGGAATTTTATAAGGAACAAACTTTGTTTAAGAGTCAAGTCGTGAAAAGGTGTGGAGAGTGCTCAAAAAGGGCCCACAAGTCAGAATTTGGACTGTTTCCAACACTTAGCAATTTTAAAACCCCGATTTCAGTGTCTTCGACATTGGCATTCCGCGTTCTCCGAAATTCGTTAGGCAACTTGAGTTGGTCCAAAAATAAAAGTTGGAGTGGACATTCTGGAGAAGAGCATGTAAAAGTATGGCATCAATTTGACTTAGTGTCAACCATCAATTTAAATAGTTGCTCATTGTTATCAAATCACTGACATTGGCAAATTTGGAGCCAATTATCTCCTAACCTGTTGCCCTAATGGCCTAAGTGTCTTAACGAAAATTGTAGAGCATCAGGAGTAGAGCAAACTTCATTTTGGGCCCAAGATCCAGTTCGGCCTAGATCCGGCCCAAATCAATGTCCACCTTGCCCTCACCGAAGCCCGCCACGTGCTCGACAGATGTCCCCTGAGGGGAGAGCGTGGCCGCCATGCACTAGAGCGCCTTCGCCATGGACGCCGCGCGTCCTCCTCTCGGCCGCGTGTCCTAGCATGCTGGCGTCCAAGGGGGAGCCGCCCCAGGCTCACTTGGTGCCTCTCCCGCACTCGCTCTCGCCTCTCGCTCGGCCACCCTTGCCTCTGCCAAGCTCCAGGGCGCGCGCCCGCCATGGCCGCCCATGGAGCTCCGAGCTGCCACCGTCGTCTCTCCGTCTCCGAGCTCCCTGGCATCCCACAGCAAGCACCACCGCCCTCGTAGTGTCATGCTCTGCCCCGCGCGCACGCTCGCCCAAGCTCCAGGGCACTGGAGCGCGCCACCGCCATGGCCGTCCGGTAGAACTCCATGGCCGCCGATGTTCTCCTACCTCCGGCTTTCCTCCGCCCGAACGGACCGCCGCACCACCTTCGCCACGCCAAGCCGCACGCGCGGCACCTCCTCCCCGGCCTTGACCTTCACCGGAGGCCGCTGCCATCGCCGCCGCCTGCTCCGGTGGCCACAACACTGGGGACCACCGCGGGCCGAGCCGTGTAGCTCTACGGGTGCGTAAGGGCACGTTGGAGCTCGTGCCACCCTTAGTCGCCGCCGTCGGTGACCTCGCCGGCGACCGGCCGAGCCAGAGCCGCCCCCCCCCCCCATTCCTCTGTCCTCCGACGGAGGTAGAAGATGAAGACCGACGCCCCTCCTCTCTGTCTCTCTGTGTGAGTGACTGACGAGCGGGCCCGGATGAACAGTAGGGCCCACTTGTCGGTTTAAGGAAGTGTCCGTCCTGGGTGTGTAATCGGGTGTACCTAGCAAAAATTAGTTAGGGTTGTTTATTTCTGATTTTGAATTTCCATTTCATGCTGATCTTTGAAAATCCATATCTCATGCTAGGTAATTCCAAAAATAGCAAAAGTGGACTTTTTGGAAACCTTGAGAAAAGATCTATGCAGTGGAGTCATAATATGTTACATGTTTGTAGGTATTTTCTAATGTGTTTATTTAAGTTTTAAAGATGCTCTAAAAATGCCTTTAAATTTAACCAGAGCAAAATCTGGAGTTTTAGAACTCCAAAAATAGTGATTCTTGTTTTGTTAATTTTGTGATGACTTTCTATTGCTAGGAAAAATATTAAACACCCTAGTTGTTTACTGTTTTCTTAAGATTATGATTTGACCTTGATAAATAAGGGAAACTATATGATATTACTTGTTATTTTATATCTTGAGTTGTGATGCTCCAATTGATGTGAAATTTTTATGGTAGTCTTGTCATGATATGTATGTACTGTGGTATAAAATTCTTGGTCACTACTTATTGGATGATCTAGTTATTGATTTAACTTGTTTAGGGCTTGATAAATAGCTTATATATAATATATAAACGATAAAATGGAAAATGTTGTTCCATCACCTTAGTATGATGTTGCTCTATCATGTTGATTCATACTATGGCCCTGTGTTCATAGAAAATATTAATTTTTAGGTTTAACTTGCTCTCACATGATTTATTGCAATAGCTATTTGTCTTTTTCTTAGAGGTTGACATACTTGTCCAAATGGTTTGAAATTTGTACAGTAAACTATTGGGAGCATTTGTAGACCCCTATAATTTTGGTAGAATTTATTGAGTATCTTTATTATGTGGTCATAATTCCACCTAATGATCTAAATAAATTAAGAAAATATATTAAAAGAATTTATTTAGTAATTGACACTATGTTTTCTGGTGTTCATTGGTCATGGGTGACATGTTGGTAAAGTTGGTTTTATCCAATTATATGTTTGCAACATAGGTTAATAATTATTTCTTGTAAATGAGGTTTCTGAACAGATTTGAGAATATTATTAATTACCCTATGCAAATGATGTTTTCATGTCTTGTGTGCTATAACAAAGTTGTTGTGAATTTCATGATCTAGCTGCTGTTAAAATTTGGTGGCATTTGGCCATATGGTTTAGAAACTACAGCTGTTTAAAGTTAGGTTACAGAATTGCTTGCTCTCTGTCTTGTTAGACCAGTTTCTGTGTTTGTGTAAATTCGACATATTAAACTTTGGAATCATGCTGTGATGTTTATAAATGAAATTTAGATAATTTCATAAGCTTTCCATAATGTCTTCTTGCAAGTCATTTGGAGTTGTAGATCTTCAGTTATGATTAAATTACTCAGCTGTTGGTCTGATGGCCAGAAGGTAGCAATTTCTAGTTCTAGTACTTTGATTAACTTTGTCATGCTTGAGTATTAAAGTGTGACTCATATCTTTGATGATACTTGGGTGGTACCCTGTAATCTTGTGAGACTTGTTTCTTGATTAATGTGCTTGCCCTCTTCTATGTTATGTCTTCTTGTGGATTAAGTTATTTAGCTCTAGTTGTTTATGTGAACTTGGTATGCTTGTTTGATTACTTTGTTTATTTCACTCCTATGCATTCATACACATGCATTATTGCACCTCATTTAGGTATGCTAGCTGAAGCACGTGAAGGACCTGATGTGGATCCATCCCGAAGATAGAATAACCGGACAAGTGAAAGATTGGAGGTTGCTCGCCAAGTGACTTCATCTGACAACTACTGACTTGTGTCGGATTCCAGGCAAGCCCCGGAGCATTATAAGCCTCCTATCTTCAAAGCAATTAATTCTATATATGTCATAAGTATTGTTGCATTAAGTGATAGGAGTTGGTTGGAAACTCTTGCTGCATTATATCATTCCTTGTCCAGATATATGAATCCTTGAATCCTACGTAGACTAGGATCGAGTAGATGCTTAGCCCTGCTTTAAGCGGTAGAAGTCAGGTGATTTCCTGTCACCTGCGAGATATAGGGATATTCATATATGGCACGGTTGGCTATATTTGCTATCGTGGAAAGGAACCATGTGTTAATAAAATGAAATGAGACCGGGCGGGATGATGATAGTGAAGCGACAAGGCATGGAGGTCTTGGGTGTGGATCTTTCCCCGTCTGAGTCGTTTAAGGACCGATTCGCTGTACGTCCTTGAGTCATGTTGAACGCAGTCTAACACTTAGTTGGCCGGATAAGTCGTTCCGACCGCGAAGCCGAGTAATGTGATTCAGGCCGGGAATCGAATGGTAGGTTGCTTCTTGGAGGAGAGAAAGGATGTGCTTGGGGACATTGGCGTGAGACCAAGGGGGGGTTAGAGTCCCTATCACCTGGCAGAGTGTCGCCCTTGGGGTCGCGACATCATTCGGACCCGTGATTCCTGAATTATATGAAAAGGTGGCCTGTGCGACCCTGGCAGGGGTCTGCACGGTGAGTGTTAGAAATACCCCTCCAGCTGGATAGGAATTCGATTCGAATCGCCGTCGCTCCCGGTTAGTGAGCACTTGACTTGAGCAGCGGCAACGTAGATTCCATTAAATTGAACGGATGGTTAATTGGATCACGATGGAAAGGTTACCTCAATTTATACCTGCTATGGTTAATATTGTTTGCTCCTAATAAAGTGAGTGCTCTAGTACAGGTGCTAATATAGATGACAGGTTAATGATAATTTACTTGATGCTTAAGCATTAATGATTGATCATCTATATTAAGCTTTTATGCAAAATGTTGTCAAGCTAGCCCCAATTCATATCAGCCTTGCATGATCCTTGGTGTCACCTTATTTCTGGTTTCTGACGGGTAAGTCTAGCTGAGTACCTTCTCGTACTCAGGGTTTTATCCCCACTTGTTGCAGGTTGCGATGTATCATGGCGGCTGCAAGAGTTGGTTGGCTCCTGCCATAGAGGCGGAGTGTGATCATGGGCATGATCCTTCTGAGCTACCTTATCTCTAATGCTTTTGTTGGAAGTCGACTGTGGTACTGGCATGTATTTGAAATAAGAATAATATTAGTTTCAAATTACTTTGCTTCCGCTACTTTTGAACTTAAGTTGTAATAACTATGTTAAACTCCGATGTATATTTAATTACTTATGAAATGGTTGTAACATATGACTTGTTATGTTGAATCACTACGATCTTGGCTTGTATGTTGGTTGTTTTGAAACCCCTCGTGATTTCATTGGACTACCGGAGTTATATGGGCTCAAGTGTGAGAATTTGATCATTTCGGTGATTGTTTTTGTACTTGTGCTCTTATAATTTGGACGGTTCTGTTACAGCAATGGTATCAGAGCCGACTCTCGCGGTTTCACGGGCGCGTGTGTCGCAGTTGCGCAGGCATGGTGCGCATGGCTGGTGTGGATCCGTCGTGGTCACACAGCATGGCACATGCGCTGGCTCTGGACATACGGACGTGGCCAAGAGAGGACGCTCCTGGCTTGGGATTGATCGACGAGGACGTCGATCTCTTAAGGGGGTGAGGATGTAACATCCCGGCCTAAGGCTTAACAGGATTAATAGGATACTCATACCAATAAGTTGCAACTTCTTTTCCGGAAGCTCATCTCGAAAGAACTCCAAAGTTAAGCGTGCTTGGCCTGGAGCGATGGGTGACCGACCGGGAAGTTCTTCCCGGGTGCGCATGAGTGAGGACAAAGTGCGCAGAAAAGACTTGTGTTGGTCTGTGAGGGCAGTCTATGTCCTAGGAAGCGGCCAGATGTAAGCGGGCCCGGCCTCGGAGAGGCGGGACGTTACAAAATCTGCAATCTATCTACTCACTCTCATTCTTTGTGTTGGAGGGCTATGCTTGTTGGAATATCAAGGTGAGTGAGTCAGAATTATTTTGCTGCAATGTGCGTCGACCCAACTTATTGTGTAACTACACCGTATGAGAAATGGTACTCAACCGACTTGGTAGCGTATCATTTCGTTAATTGGTGTTTTTACCCAAAAGGTTACGTCAAAGGATACCGCTGACAAGGATATTGGAAGTCATGAGCTGACAGATTTAGCTAGCACATTCAACGTGTACTTAATGGATGGAGATAATATAGTGTTGTCATAAGAGAAAGGAGAACAAGTACTTGAAACAGTGGTCTCTTGGATTCCTACCGGAATGTCAATGCTTCATGGGAGTCAATGAAGGAAATTCTTTAGACAAAAACTTCCTATAAGGAGCAAGTATCAGAAAGTTATGGTGACCAGTGTAGCCTATCTAACAATCCAATCTGGATAGCCTTTTGCTATCACTGCTTGTGGTGTGGGTGACATTGCTTCTCTTTCCTTAAATAACGTTTCATACCAAATCTTGGGACGAGATTTATTTAAGGGGGGAAGGCTGTAACACCCCAGTGTTAAGCATGCATTTTTACACTTGCATTTCATGGGCATAAGCATAATTTATTCATACATGAGCATTAACACAAGAAACACTTGAAACATATATTTGAAACATCTGAAACGTGTGACATGTGTTAATGAAACAATGCTAGTTATCTTATGTTGCATGATGTGTATGTTTTATAATTATGCTTAGTTAAGACAAGTGATTGCCTTGATTGGTCACTAAACTCACTTAGACCTGGTTGGGTTGCAAAATGAAATAAGTGAAACATTGCATTTATAACCTTTGCAACACAGTGTTTCAAATATAGAATTGAAATGTTTCAGTAGTACAATTGTGATGTTTCACATGATATATGATTGGACTTTGTAGTTTTAATAATGTTGTTGTGCACCTATGATTATAACAATACTTGATTCATGTTTAGGACATAAAATGACACCATGTCCCTGTTAATGACTTTGATTAATCAAGCTTTTACTTAATGACATGCTTATGTTGACCCTTGAAGTGCTTTTGTTTGACTTGCTTTGAACCACTAGCTAGAGTCGATGCATGTTGGTGCACCCATTACAAAAAGTGTAGATAATTTGATTAGGAGCAAAAAGTGTTTTGGTGCCCATTCATGATAATGTACCTAAAATAATGTTTTAGGGCTAGGAAGACAGTTTGGGGGCTGTTTTCAGGGTTCTAAAAATCGGCTAAGTCTGGGATTGCATTTTAGTTTCAAAGTAGTTCACTTTGGGGCCCTGTAGTTTGTAGACCGTGGAAAATTAGACGGTGATTCTTAAATATGAAATGTTCATCTCGTGTAGCTCTACAATTTTCGTGTAGAAAGTTTTGGCAAACGACGAACATTTTTATAGTATTTAGCGTCGCAAAGTATGGCCGTCAGTCGGCCTCGGCAGTGACTGAATCGGTCGATTCAGTTGAATCGGCCGGCTTCAGTGGCCGACCGGGGCAGAGCCCGCATGCCGCGTGGCGCCCGGCCACCGGCGGCCGTGGACGGCAGCGACCGCTCCGACCGCGTTAAGACGCGCCACGCTCCTGTCCGTTGCCCTCATTCACCCACCCTGTCCCTCGCTATCTCACGCGCGCAGCACCCAGGCGGACGTGCCGCCATTGCCGTCATCATGGAGCTCCACGCACCGCCGCTCCGCCACCGCCGTGCCATTTCTCGATTGTCTCACCCACCGCTCCGCCTTGCTCCGCAACATCCCATGAGCCGCTTTGCAGCAGCTAGCGTCAAGGTGCGGCGCCAATCGGCGCGCCTCCTTTCTTCCCCGACGACGGCCGCCGTCACGGCCACCATGGTAACGACGCTCCGCTCCTCCTCCTCTCTCGCAGGCGCGCGCACCACCTTTCCCACGGCCTCGTGATGCTCCAGCGCCCCTCGCCCGGCCTCGCCATGGCCGGAGGAGGCCTGGCCACCGTCACCCGCGCCGCCGCTCGTCGCCGGCCATCGCCACTGCAACTCAAGCCCGAAATGGCCGTCGTATCCTAGCTGGGTGGATTCGCCTCGACGAGAGGAAGCCAGAGATGGGGTCAGCGCCGCCGGAGGGCTCACCGCCGGTGAGATTCGGCCGGCGGAGCGCCTCCCCTGCCTCTGTGAGGCTGACGGGTGGGGCCCGGCTAGACCTGGGACCCAGCTGCCAGTGTCTGGTGTGTACCAGATGTGGGTGCACGTAGCATTTCGGATTTAATTGATTTTGGAAAATGATTTTCAGAAAAAGAAGTAATGCTTGTGTAAATTATATCTTGAGCTGTGGGTGTCCAAATGAGGTGAAACAAGTTGTGTTGTGTTTCTAGTGAATAGATCTATCTGTTAAAAATGTGAAATAGCATTTTTGTGATACTTTTATATAGAGTTTTATTTAATGTGTTAAATGATTGTGATCTTTGGAAATGTGTAGTAAATAGAATAGGGGTCAGAAAAATGTGAGACTTGATTTGCTTGATAGATATTGAGGTTTAGAATCTGTGGGAAAATTTTAAGGTGCTATTATTATGGAATAAATTGTAGTTATTATTTAAATTGCTTTAATGCTGATTCTTGTGGCATTTTAGTAAATAAAAATATGCATAGATAAATCTTGAGAAAAATTGTGAGCTGCTCCTGTGCTATGAAGTAGCTAAGAAAAATAGTAAATCTGTGGTTTGACACTTTTCATAGTACAAAGTATTTTCATGCATGCTTTGCCCTGCTATTTGTCATTTTTGTGTAGGTCATTATGCTTATAATTTTGGCATGGTATTTTTATGGTAGGGTCCAGAGAGCATGTTTAACCTGCTGTAATTTTTATAGAATTTTAGGAGCTCTGGAAATATGTGGCCTAGTTCCATGCATTTCAATAAATGTAATTCAAATGAATTGTTACATGTGATGTAAATGCTTCAGGGCACTTTTATGTACTTTTGTGTCATGAGTAACCTGTTGGTGTGTTTGGCCTGGTTCAACTTGAAATGTCATGTGGTCATTCATGTGTGCATGTATATTTGGGTACAAACTTGAATGGTGTAGATGTGTATACCTTGTTAGTGAGCATGCATGTTTTGCTTGTGAGTTCATGTAGCTCTGTGATGCTTGCTACGAAATGTTCAGTCCAAGTGAAACATGATGTTAGTACAGGTAATAAGTTGCTTTGCCATGTGTAAGTATAATTACCTTGCTTAGTGGATAATTGTTGTTTTGGTGTATCTTTGAAGCACTAATAACCTGCCGGCATATCTTAGCTTATTACTTGTAATTGTAGTATGTGTTTATGTGTATGTTATATGCATAGGGTAGACTTGCCTTGTGTCGCTAGGTATACCTTGTTATTATGTATGCGTGCATGCCTACTTATAGATGAACGCAGATAGCTCTTTGATGCATGTGTACAAATGTTTAGAGAAACATGATGTTAGCTACATGTGATAAGTTGCTTGTCTTATGCTACTTGATCATGATGAATATGTGTTGTAAGTGCTAGGGAAGAAATATGCAACTACTCGGTCAAATAAGGTTAATTTGCTTATCACTTGAAGGTGGCCATGTTGTATGTATGCTCGCATTCACGCCATCATGTCATATGCAAGTCCTTTCAAGTACACTCCTTATCATCATGTACACTTATCGCACTTCCATGCATTCATATATCTGCATTGTCGCATCTCATTTAGGTACGCTAGGTGCATGAGAAGCACGTGGTGTGGGACCGAACCCGAAGGTGGTGTTGGTGGACCATCCCGAAGATGGAAGGACTGGACACGTGCTAGGATCGGAGGTGTCGACAAGACGGCGCAACTAACTGACTTGACTAGGTGTCAGATCCTAGGCAAGCCCCGGAGCATTCTAAGCCTCCTACTTTACAAAAGCAATTGAGTATATATAAGTTATATATGTATTGTTGCATTAAGTCATAGGAGTTGATTGAAAACACTTGTTGCATATATATCCCTTCCTTGTCCCGGAAATATGCCTTGAATCCTATTTTGGTTCAGGATCGAAAATACTGCTTAGCCCTGCTTAGACCGGTAGTGATCGGTGATCTCCGGTCGCCTGCAATTATAGGTGGCTACTGGAATACTTTAGCTATGGAATGGATGATATTCTGGAAATAACCAAGTGTTGATGGATAATTGGAGACCGGACGGAATAAGTATGAGGCAACCAGACAGGGTTCTGGAGTGCTTGTAGTTTCCGTCTGTGTCGATTAAGGATCGATCGTTGCTCGTCCCTCTTGTCATGTTGAACGCATGCCTCACATTTAGTTGGCCGAATAAAGTATCTTCCGACCGCGAAGCTAGTGACACTTTTCGAGCCGGGATAAACTCGGGTTGGTAGACTGGTGTTGAAGGGGGTGTAACGGGGACGCGAAGAGTGAGCCCAAGGTGCGTCCTGGCAGTCGGGCGGTCCCTGGGTAGTGCGATCCATGATTGTTATCCCGCGGCTTCTTGGAAAGTGTCATTGGTGATCTACGCGACCCTGATGGGGAAGCAGGGTTTGTGTGAGGAATAAATCTCCAGCTGAATAGGAATTCGATTCGAATCGCCGTCGCTCCCGGTTAGTGAGCACTTGACTCGAGTTACGGCATCGTAGTAATGATGATGGAACACGAATGGTTATGTGGATAATGTTGGAAATATTAAACCTGAGATGATAACCTTTGATGTTAATGGTTAATCAAGTGATTGCTTTAGCATAGGTGCTTACCTAGATTGAATAGGTTATAATAAAAGATGATGAAAAAGCACTTAAATTAGTTATTCATGATAACTTATGCTTTTCCGCAAAACAAGTCAAGCCAGTCCACTTATAAAGCCTTGCATACTCCTTGGTGTTATATTATTTCTGGTTTATGACGGGTAAGTCTAGCTGAGTACATTCCAGTACTCAGGGTTTGTTCCCACCTGTTGCAGGTAGTAAGGCGTACTACTGTGGCGACAAGTTGGATCGCTCTCCCACTTCGGGTGGTGAGTGGACCATGGGCAATGGTCCCTTCTTACATCGTACCTATTTGCTGTTGTTGGACATAACTATGCGCTGGCACTGTAATTTAACTAAGTGTGTGTAAAAGGTGGTTTCAAGCTATTTCGCTTCCGCTACTTCTATTTTAAAGTGGGTTTTGCACTAAGTTTATGTTGCACTCCGATGTATTTGTGAACTTGTTGTAACATGTGGACTGTGGTTACTAAATCATGTACGGTCTTGGTTGTAGGCTGGAAAAAGTTGGAAATCCCTCGTGATTTCACGGACTACCGGGTTTATATGAGTTCGAGTATGTAAATTGAGCATGAAATCGCTGATTTTGTACTTGAGCTCTTATAAATTGGGCGGTTCTGTTACATAGGGAAGGACCTCTGACGGGTGATCCACGTCCTGAGGTGGGCGTAGCGGTCGCTGAGCCCGCGGAGGACGTTGAGGATCAGGATGCGATCCTCCACGGGCCAGTCGAGGTCGCCAAGGGAGTCGGCCATGCCCTTCATCCTACGACAGAACTCGTCAACGGAGAGGTCACCCTGTACGAAGGTGCGGAAGCTCGTGTCGAGATGCAGAGCCCGGGCCTCGGCGTTGCCCAGGAACTGCCCCTCAAGGGCCAGCCACGCTCGACGCGCGTCAGGGGAGGTGCGGACAAGGTCGTGGAGGTCTAGAGAGATCATCCCCAGGATCCAGGAGAGGACGATGCTGTCGAGACGGAGCCACGCCGATGTCTGGACGACGACCGAGGCGTCAACAAGGACGTGGTCGTCGAGGGCATAGCGGCGGAGAGTGAGCAGTACCAGATCCCGCCAGCGGGCGTAGGAGGGCGACTCCGGCTCGAGGACGACCGGCACGAGGAGACGAATGTTCTGGACCCCCCGGCCTGGTAGTGAAGCTGAGTCACGAGCGGATCGGCCGGGTCGTGCCAAAGGACGGCGGTGTGGGACACGCGGCGGCCCGATGAGGCAGAGGAGGTAGCTCCAGCGTCCTGGGAGGCGGGAGAGGCAAGAAGCTGCTCCATCTCAGCGATCTGGCGGGCCAGGGCATCGGCCGCGTCGCGCTCACGCTCCCACACGAGGGCAGCCACACGCACACGAGCCTGCCCCTCCGCGGCGGCGGCCCGGGTAGCGACGAGCGTGACAGCGAGGGCGGAGTCCTGACCGGAGGGGAGCAGAGGGGCCCGCAGGGGTGCCAGACGAGGGAGTCCAGTGATGCCGTCATGCGGCTGCGGATGGAGTCCCCCAGTCGCGCCCGCGGGCAAGGGAGTGACGGGCGGAGGACACTCAGGGAGGAGATCGTCGGCGCCACGCGACTGCTGGTGGCCACCAGCAGCGGCAGCAGCCGCCCCGTCCCCTTGGGCCCCCACAACGGGAAGGACGGCCCCAGAGCCCCCCACGGCTGGAAGGCCGGCTCCAGAGCCGCCGGCGCCTGTAGCAGAGAGGGAGGCGCTGGGATTGGGCGCAGCCCCAGGAGGGAGGGCGGTTGGAGGTGGGAGGCGGGCGCCAGAAGAGGGAGCAGCCGGGAAGGAGGTGGCGCCGGCCGCCAGTGCCGCGCCAGGAGGGAGATGGCCGACCGCGCCTGGCAGAGCTCCAGGAGAGGCGGCGCCAGGAGCAGGGGCGGTGGCCAACACCTGTGCCCAGGTGGAAGAAGAGGAGAGGGGGGAAGTGGTTGTAGAGGGAAGGAGGAGGTGGAGGACGGCCAGCCATGGCGCCGGCTGGCTGACAGCGACCTGGGTGGCGGCTAGGTGAGAAGGGGAAGAGAGGAAGCTAACTCTATGCTGCTGATACCATGTTAGGGAATGATTTCCATTAATTTGGGCTAACCCTAGAAGGGTAGCTATATAGGTAACCATACATGGGCCACATAGGCCTTAGCCTCATGGGCCTAATACACACATTCCAACAGGAAGTTCAGTAGCGAGTTCTTGCAGTGATGAGGCCATAACGGGGTACGTATGTCAGCAGTGTCATGTACTCATGTAGTAGTTGAGGATGACTACTCTAAATGTTTTCGTGGACCTTGATGCCCACCTTGACTTAGTCGATGTTGTCTCCATAAATTTAGTTGAGGATGATGCGGATCGCCTATGGCCTACGCACTAACTCCTTGGTTGATCTGTCCTAAACCTCCTTGTTCGTTCTTCACTGCCTTTGGATCATCGACGCTAAAACTTGCTTGACCTTAATCACTCAGCGTTAGCCACCATATCGCATCCAATACCTACACATCACAAACCAAGAGATACATTTCCTCCACACAACACACTCATCAACTCAACATCTCTGATTAGTCCACCATTGTCAATCTCAATTGAACACAACCAAAAGGCTCATACCATCTTATCAATTACTCATCATAACATAGACAGGGACACACCATCTCACAAGTTGTTTGTGAAATTCAAAGTCATGTGGGCAGTTTCCCCCAACCCCCTGTTAGTCTGTCTATTCTTCTGGAGCCTCTTGCAAATGCAGGAATACAGATAAAATTTTGTTCCGTTGAAAACTTCACTTCTTTTTTTTAAAAAATTTTTTTTGGCACCAATGTATAATACTGAGAAATATTTATCTTGGCGTTCAAGTCCCAACAGGCAACACCCTAGTGAAAGGAACATTAAGTTGTTTTTCTAGCGGGCTATGCCTATATAGAGATTACCAATATACCATTCCCTATCCTATCTGTCTTTTTCATCGTCTTGTTTCTTGTTTATCTTTATGTTGTCATCATATGCTGACTAATGACTAATCATTTTGTCCCTACTCCAATGGCATCCACCTTCCAACCACAAGGCATCACCTCGAAAGAAATGTGGAATAGGAACCTAACAAGGAAGTACTACTGCAAAGTGCAAGCTCTTGATCGGAAGCAATGGATGCTGCTCCGGCGACATTGGCAGCTGCAGTTGCCGTTATCCTCGCGGTTGTAGCATCGGTCCCCGTACTGTTCCGTCTCCTCTCTGCCAGCGCCGGCGGCAAGAAGACGAATCTGAAAGCACCTCTGCCTCCGGGCTCATTCGGTCTGCCTTTCATCGGGCAGACGCTGAGCCTGATCCGCGCCCTCCGGGCCAACACCGCCGACGACTGGCTCCGGCGGTGTGTGGCCACGTACGGGCCCGTGTCGCGGCTGCGCCTCTTCGGCTGTCCGACGGCCTTCCTTGTCGGCACCTCCGCCAACAAGTTCATCTTCACCAGCGCCGGGGTGACCGCCAAGACCCCCGAGTCCTTCGCCCGGATGGTGGGCCGCCGGACGATCAGGGACGTGGTCGGCGACGAGCACCGCCGTGTCAGGGCCATGATGGTGCAGTTCCTCAGGGTGGACGCCGTCAAGAGGCACGTCTCCAGCATGGACGGCGAGGTCCGGCGCCACCTCGACGCCGAGTGGCACGGCAGGGGCACCGTGGCCGTGATGCCGTCCATGAAGTCGCTCACCTTCGACGTCATGTGCGCCGCCATCTTCGGCCTCGGGACGGGCGCCGTCCGCTGGGAGCTCTGGACGGAGTTCCAGGAGCTGGTGAGGGGCATCTGGGCGCTTCCAGTCAACCTGCCCTTCACCACATACAGCCGGTGCCTCGCTGCGAGCCAGCGTGGGCGGCGCGCCGTCGCTGGGGCCATCCAGGAGAGGAGGTCCAAGCTGGAGCGCGGGGAGAGCTCGCCGGCCAGCGACGTTGTCAGCCTCATGCTCGCGGAGGGCCTGCCTGACGAGGAGATCATCGACAACGTCATGTTTCTCATGGTCGCCGCGCACGACACCACCGCCGCCCTCCTCACATTCCTCATCCGGCAGCTCGACGCCGACAAGGACGCCTACGACAAAGTTGTCCAGGGTAATTCGCTTCGCGGTCTCATCATAGCTAGCACTAGCATACACGCTGACGCTGATGGGTTGTTCGAATCCATGGACGATGGAATGAATCCGATCAGAGCAAGAAGAGATTGCACGGAGCAAGGCGGCCGGGGAGGCGCTGTCGTGGGAGGACCTCGGCAAGATGCGGTACACCTGGGCGGCGGCGCTGGAGACGCTGCGGATGGTGCCTCCGGTGTTCACCATGATGAGGAAAACTGTGGATGACGTCGAGTACGGCGGCTACCTGATACCCAAGGGCTGGCAGGTGATCCACGCGGCCAACATGACGCAGTGGGACCCGGCCATCTTTCCGGAGCCCGGCAGGTTCGACCCGGCTCGGTTTGAGAACCCGTCGGCGGTGCCGCCCTTCGCCTTCGTGCCGTTCGGCGGCGGCGCACGCGTCTGCCCCGGGAACGAGTTCGCCAGGGTCGAGACGCTGGTGGCCGTGCACCACATCGTGACGCGATTCAGGTGGAAGCTCGCCGCCGGCTGCGACCTCAGCTTCTCCAGGTTCCCGCTGCCATACCCGTCTCAGGGCCTCCTTATCGACATCGAGCCTATTCAGAAATGAATTCTCGCTCGATTGCCTTGTAAAGTTCAGTAGCAGCCATAGTTCAGTTTGCTGGATGTACATGCAGGTTTGCTGGTTGTGAATTTGCAGTAAATTTGGGTTGCTTCACTTGCTCGCCAGTAAGCTACTTACATGAAATGAACCATCGACCAATCTACAGTTATATTTCGGGTTTGCTTGATGTACAGAAGGTAACTGACCCCCTGTTCGGCTGAGCTTATCAGCACGGCTTATCAGCCGTGGAACAGTATTTTTCTCTCACAGCAAATCAGCCACAGCCGGCTTATAAGCAAAAAAAACAGCTTGCCGAACAGAGCCTTTTACATACAGAGAAGAATCCTAGTCACCCCAAAATTTACAAAATGTACAGCACAGCTAACTTTTTTTTTCTTTCATTTTTTACTATGTCAAACGCTCACCCTTGTGGCTCTCTGCACATAGAGCAATGCAGTTTGTTTCAGTTCTGGCACCTACTGTTGTCGGACAAGAACAGGTACCGGAATCTTGAATCGAATGGGATGACGCTGAAACTGCGCACTCCAAGAAGCCGCTGCTTATGCGACGATGATGTATCTTGGATTGCAGCGACTTGGTCTAGTGTTAGATGACGGCAGATCCAGTCGGCGAGCAGTGAGTCCTCCACAATGCCCTTGGCATAGCTCTGCAGTAACTTGGGGACTATAAGCTCTCCCTTGTCATTGATACCAACTGATGCTCGGATGTAGTCTCTCATTGATTCTTGAAGCTCGGTTTGAACATTTTCAGCAGAGAAAATCCTTACCTGGGTGATAGGAAGTTACCATTCCCAAAACATGAATAGGGAAGAACTCGGTTTAAGTATTCTGGCACCTTTACTGTACACACTGGAAACAGACTTGTTAACAGAGTTCCATTGTTACTCATTCACTTACCGCAGGAGAAGAGAACATCCCACAACAGAGTGCAAAGAGCACACGGGGCTCAGTATCATCGATTGAATATTTCTTGAGATTCTCTGATGTTTTAAATTTGTGAAGGGCCAGCATCAAGGACTGTAAAGGAGGAAAATTATAAGATGCATTTTTAACTTGTATGATGAATAAAGGAACCTGAAACTGAGGAACAGAGTTATACGAGTTGTGGCCGGTGCACTGGAGTCTTCATCTTCAGAATCACAAACTCTATTTCAGCTGCACTGACAGGCTGCCCGCCGATCGTGTAACAGGCCTGCGATATTATCTCTAGCTGTCAAATTACTACATACTTGAAATTCAGAGAAAGTTATAAACCAAAGAGACATTTAATCAAACCTTTTGCATTAGTGCGAAAAGCTTAATGTCATTTTCAGGGACACCGTATGCCAAATAAGCCTAGTAAAGTTCAAGTAAACATGCACGGTGTTCAGGGTACGTACTATTTTGACAATAGTGAATGAAAGAAAACATCAACTTCTATCTCTAAACATGTAACTTAGTGACATTCTTAAAAAAGGTGATAGATCATACTTACATGCATTATTAATGCATTGTACAGGTTAATCCAAAATGCTAACCGTTCATCACAGTTCATACAAGAAGGGTCAACCTTTGATAGGTGCTCCACAAGAAATCTGCAAAAGGAGAAAGGGAAAATTAGTTACTACCTCTTAGTTGTAAAATTTTCAGCATTCAATGTGTTAATTATAATCAATAACTGAAGGCAACTGTTTAACTGGAAACCTGAACTCTTTCAGAGCTCCAGATGCATATTCAAGTTGTTCATTGCCAATATACATCCAAGACACTTCAGCTACTGAACAATAGCTTCCAATGTCTCTCCGTGCTTCCTTCCCATTAACATTGTATGGGTCAAAGTTTCTAACATCATCAATAATACCATCATCATGGTTCAAGTCAATTGAAGGACTGCGCAGCACTGAGGCTATTACAGATGAATCCGACAAAGTAGTTAATGTTGAACCAGACAAACATTCTGCTGATGAAGTTGAATTAGCAAAAGACTCCTCTGGTGATATCTTGGAAGATGTAGATAAATGAAGGAAGATATCTTTCATGGAGCGCACCATCTCTTCAGAGAGCTGATTTGGATTATTCCACAAATTTCCACTCATGTTGCTTTTCTTCAAATTTGGCTGGCTAAATGGTAACGCATCTATCTTCTGATCTTCTTTGCCTTCTTTTTCGGTAGAGCATGCCTCTTGCATCTGCAGGGATACAATTATATTTTTCTTAACTGAAAACTTAATAATTCATAGGTCCCAAGATGTGTATGTAAAACTGAGAAATATGAATGCAGTGGAGAGTAGGACCTCTTCATCTTGGTGTTCCAGCAGTCCAGTTAAAGAAACGTCTTGGTGCTTTTCTAGCAGCATGTTTAGAGATACCCGTTCTCCATCTTCAGCGTCTTTTTCATCATCCTGTTGATCTTCAGGTTCAGTTGAAAAATCTTCTTTGCATTGATAATCTTTGAATCTCAATTCTCTTAACATTTGTTCGGGCTTAGAAAATTGACAAAGAAACGGTCACTAATTTCACACTGAAAAGATGTAATTCTAAAAAGAGATTTAAACTTTGAAGATAACTTACTTCTTCCCCTGTAGAATCGCAAACTGTGGAGGCTTGGCTATCTGATGCTGTAGGTAGCAAGAATCCTGGCTTATTTTCTGCAAGTAGCCTTTCATTCCTTGCATGACATAACTGATAATGCAGGTGATTTAGATCCTCCTCAAGCTTTGTAATAGCGATTTCCAAAGAGGATATGCTAATTAATAGCTCGTGTGCCTTTAAAAGAGATAGGATATCATAAGATTGCTGGGTCCATGAGGAGTGTCACAAACAAATGAATACATTAATATCTAATAAAAAGCGTGCACCTTGTCTGGAAGCTTTATAGACGACTTAAGTATCAGCGCCGCATTATATGTAATCGCATCTGCCAACGCCAGATGCAAATCAATCTCTTCTTGGAGTTGCCTTTGCAATTTCTTAACCTGTACAGGTATGTCAAGATTAGAGTATTACACTTAGTACACAATCACATCTGGGAATATCTGCCTTTTGTTCTTTTGAACTTGCAAAAAATATTCTCCTGTCATAGAAGCTATTCAAGCTTTTCTTATCAAAGGTGTCCATGGAAAACTGCTTGAACCACAATGATCCTATTACCGATGAAGTTTAAGGCACATGGGAAGGCATGCATAAAAAATGCACATAATTTTAACGAACTTTGTATTCAGATAACAAATTTTAGATACTGCATTTCATCAGAGGACCACTCTCATTAGCAATTTTCAATGAAGCATTGGCTATGCCCACCGTCCACCACTATTAGCCAGCTTCCATTTAAAAGGAACAGAGCCCATCAAGACCCGAAACAAAGCAGAATTCTTTCAACTGAAAACATCATGCTACAAAATTCAAAATTGTAGAGTTCAGAAACCAAGGAAAACACACTCACTTCCTGCTCGAGCTGCGATCTGTACCGCTGCATGATGCACCTTCGTGCTCCTTCTCTCTTGGCACTAGCAATGCTGGTATCATCCTACAAACAAAAACACAAACACCAGACCAGTACTGCTGCCATCAGATTTCACAGATCACCTGAAACAGTTTGGGTACCAATGCAAGAAACGAGGATCCGCCGATACATCCGAGGCAGGAAAGTGACAACTCCACAAGTACAAACAGTGAAGAACTAGCACAATGGAAAGCGACGATTCATCTGGTCTGGGCCCCTCTCGAACACGGAACGCGAAGCAATCAGACAGCTCGTCTGGAGCTGATGCTCCCTCACTACCCTACCCGATGCACAAGACAACACCGCAGATTCTTGCCAATGTTTTTGAGCGCAACAAAAAACAATCCTCGAACGATGAACCCAAGTTGCACAGATTGCGCTGGTACTGAAAGATGGCAGAAGCGCGAATAGAGAGAGAGAGAGGCTTTGATCGTAAGTGAAGCGAGAACCAACCCCGGAGCAGCTAGCCGATGCTGACGCCGACGCGTCGCCGGTCCCCGAGTCCGCCGAGGCGGCGCCGGGTCTCCTCCGGCCGCCGGCCATCCTCCGCACCGCCCTCTGGATCGTCCCGCCCCTGCACACACGCAGACGAAAGGAGCCAACTTTGAGCACACTCCAAGACCCAACGAAGCACACTTGCAAGTTTGAGAGAGATGAGAGGGAGTGGGACTGACAGGGTCACGGAGCGCATCTTGTCGGACGCCGCGGCCGCGGCTGCAGCGGCGGCCAGCGCGTCCTCCGCGCGCACGCACAGCATCCAATCCGCGCCCGCCTCCAATTCTTTACTCCCCCTCCTCCGATCCACCCGCGCAGCTAGCCGAGCAGAGCCGGGACAGAGCAAACGACAAGGCGGCCGCGGTGCATATGTGTGCACGCACGCACGACACAGCCCGTGGGCAGGGCACGCACGATAGCGCGAGTGGACGGACGGAGCGGAGCCTCAGCTGTGCACTGTGCTGCCAGCTGCTGCAACTATCTCGGCAGCTCGTGATGACGAGCGAGAAGTGTGGCTATGATGATGATGGTGGCTGCCACTCCACCCGGAGCTAGCTAGCTAGTAGCAGGAGTACGCGAGTAGTGGCGACGGATGGAGGGCCGGTGAGGGTCAGGGTCAGACCCACGCCATTGACGCCACACCTGTCGCTTCGCTGCGGCAATAATTGCGTTGCCGAGAGACCTGGCGACGCAGGAGGACGGCGTGCGGGGCAGGGGCCGCAGGGGTAGGGCGGGCGTCAAAAAGCGCAGCGGAGTGGTGGAAGCTAGCTCAGGCTGGTCGGTTCTCTCTCCTACTTGCTCGCGCGTGGCCGCCGGGGGCCCCGGGCGCGGCGCAGTGAAGAGGGCGAGGGCGGAGTTGGTGGAGTTGTTGTGCCAGGGGAGAAGAGGGCCGGAGGCTTCGGCAGCTTGCTTCTGCTTGCTTGCGCCTCAAGTGGGTGGACCGCCCGGGAAGCCGTCAGGACTCGGGTCAGGACGAGAGGACGGACGACGCCGTGCCTCTTTTTTAGGGCCGCGTTCACTTCCTACAGGAACCCAAAATATTTCCTCTTCCACCCATCACATCAAATCTTTAAACGCATGCATGAAACATTAAATGTAGGTAAAAAAAAAACTAATTGCATAGTTTGTCTGTAAAGTTCGAGACGAATCTTTTGAGTCTAATTAATCCATGGTTGGACAAATTTTACCAAATAACAACGAAAAGTGCTACAGTAACTTTTCACCCCAACTTTTTCATCTAAACACACCCTAGATGCCCTTGTTCCCAATTCCATCCCCAAATTTTATTATGCAAAAAGAAGATTCTCTATCACATCAAAATGTCGGCAAATGCATGGAGTACTAAATGTAGATGAAATAAAAAACTAATTGCACAGTTTTGTTGTACTTTGCGAGACGAACATTTTGAGTCTAATTAATCAATTTTTGGACAATTTTTTGCACTAAAAAACAAAAGGTGCCACAGTGCCCCGACACGGGCACTGTACCTACAGTGCCCGAACCGGGCACCAAGTCCGGATCTAAACACGGGCGATGTCCGATTTGGGGCTACCGATTTACTGTGCAGCACTGTAGTAATTTTGTTTTTATTTAGTAATAATTGTCCAAACATTGATTAATTAGGCTCAAAACGTTCGTCGCGCAAAGTACAACCAAACTGTGCAATTAGTTTTTGATTTCATCTATATTTAGTACTTCATATATATGTCAGTATTTTGATGTGATAAGAAATCTTCTTTTTACCTATTGGAATTTAAGATGAATTTGCAACGCCCCGGAAAAAGAAGGAAACGCCGCGTGCGGCATGCATGCATCTGCGTGACTGAGGCCTCGTTTAGATGCTGAAAAAATTTCAGCCCGATGAATAGTACCACTTTCGTTTTATTTGACAAATATTGTCCAATCGTAGACCAACTAGGCTCAAAAGATTCATCTCGTGATTTTCAACTAAACTGTGTAATTAGTTATTTTTTATCTACATTTAATACTCCATGCAAGCGACTAAAAATTAATGTGATGGAGAGAGAATGAAAAAACTTGGAATTTTGATGTCATCTAAACAAGGCCTGAAACTTTCCTCCTGCTCGCTCGTCCTTTTCAGTAACCGCCCGCCATGGGGTTTTGTGTTGCTGAGCTGCGGTCCTGCGGATCGTCGTCGTCAGGAGGATAATGCTGGAGGTGGGGAGGTGAGGACGTGAGGTAGGAGAAGATCTTTATGGCTTTGGTTCGGATCTCGTGTCTTGCACATGAAACTTCCGAGGTAAGTGACGTCCGTACCACGCCACGCCGTCCGGGTAGGGTGGGGGTGGCTCGTCCAGCTCCAGCTGGATCCGGATCTCCGCCGAGAGTGGAGCGGAGCGCAGCTGCGGCAGCCGATACTTAAATTCACCTCAAATTCCACTATGCAAAAAGAAAATTCCTCATCACATCGAAATATCGGTACATATATGCAGTACTAAATATAGATAAAATCAAAAACTAATTGCACAGTTTTATTCTACTTTGCGAGATGAATATTTTAAACCTAATTAATCAATGTTTGGACAATTATTACCAAATAAAAAACAAAAATGCTACAGTATGACGTGATGTTTACTATGCCCTTGTTTAGTTCCCCCGATTCTCTCCCAAATTCCACTATGCAAAAAGAAGATTCCCCGTCACATCAAAATGTCGGCAAATGCATGGAGTACTAAATGTTGATGAAATCAAAAACTAATTGCACAGTTTTGTTGTACTTTGCGAGACGAACATTTTAAGCCTAGTTAGTCAAAATTTGGATAATTTTTACCAAATACAAACGAAATGCTACAGGAATTCTGATACAGTGTTTTTCTTCCCAATTCACTGAACTAAACGAGGCCTATGCAAAATTTACCTTCAAAGTTTGGTATTAAACAAGGCCTTTGCCATATCCATCCGGCGGCCAGAGGAGTACTGTACTCCATAGCTCTGAGGTCAATGCCAGGGTGTTTGTGCTCTGTGACAATGAGTGGGTGACGGTGTTGGGCCTCGTTTAGTTCAGTGAATTGAGGAGAAAAACACTGTATCAGAATTCCTGTAGCATTTCGTTTGTATTTGGTAAAAATTATCCAAATTTTGACTAACTAGGCTTAAAATGTTCGTCTCGCAAAGTACAGCAAAACTGTGCAATTAGTTTTTGATTTCATCAATATTTAGTACTCCATGCATTTGCCGACATTTGGATGTGACGGAGAATCTTCTTTTTGCATAGTAAAATTTGGAGGAGAACGGAGGGAACTAAACAAGGGCTTGGTCTGGGTCATGTCATTACACTCCGCCTCCACTGCTACAGTGCCCCTCCTCCTTTATTTACCTCCATAAACCCAGTCCTGATTGTGGTCTACAGTTAACTACAGCTCATGGCCGTTCTACAGCGTTTGGCGTTATTATTCTTTTTTTTGCGATGAAACTTTAGTTGTACCTTCACTGTTCAAAGCTTTATTAGTCACTGGTCACTCGTTTGATATGAACCACGCCTGCAGGAAAGGAAAAGGCCCCCTCGCATTAAAAAAAAAGAGGAAAGGAAAAGGCTCTCAGTCACCCGTGAAGCTTTATGGGAGCACAAATTTGAACAATGTAAGGATGGTTGGATTTTAGCAGAGACAAGCACACATGAACTTTTGGCCGTCAAATCCATAGCCCAGCTTTGCCAAAACGCTGGCAGAAAAAAGGGGGCTAATTTGAACAAGTCGTAGTAGGATTGAGTAGAAGTGTAGAACCGAGTTTTTTTTTCCCGAGGATACAGATACCATGAAACAAGTAAAAGGTGTAATCCACATGTTTATGGCCTGTCACCATTTCCTTTTTTAGAGAGGAATTGTAGCAGAACCGACCAATTATACGAGATTAAGTAAGAAAATCATCCACCGAACAGACGATTTAGCAAACTTAAGCCCGTATAACCCGGTAGTCTGTGAAATCACGACGTATTCCAAACCAACTTACATATCAGCCAAGATCGTAATAAGTTCAACGGTCACCGTCACAAGTAACGTAAAAGTTCGCGTCGCAAATACATCGGAGTTTAAACATAGTTATTACAAACCAAGTTCAAATAAAAATAGCGGAAGCATTTAGTTCAAACCACATACTCACACAGAGTTCGAAATAAAGTGCCAGCTCAGGATCATCTCCAACAAAAGCATCAGACGAGACGTAGTGAATGACCATTACCCATGGTCCTAAGCTTCTCCCATCGCAGGATAAAGACAGTTGATACAGTAGTCGTAAATACATCTGCCCATCTGCAA
Organism: Saccharum hybrid cultivar R570; assembly: GCA_038087645.1. Taxonomy (NCBI): domain Eukaryota; kingdom Viridiplantae; phylum Streptophyta; class Magnoliopsida; order Poales; family Poaceae; genus Saccharum; species Saccharum hybrid cultivar. The sequence continues at coordinate 346,850 of JAQSUU010000273.1, forward strand.
CAAGTGGGAACAAAGCCCTGAGTACGAGAAGGTACTCAGCTAGACTTACCCGACAGAACCGAAAATAAAAGACACCAAGGATCATGACAGGCTTTATGGTGGGGTAGCTGACTCATTTGCAAAAATGCATTTTTATCATTTAAAGAATCTTTTCCAGAAGCTTTGCATCAAGTTAAATCTTTATTAACCTGTCAACTATATTTGCACATGTACTAGAGTAACATATAATTAAACAGGTAAGGTTGACCAATGATCGTTAACAATTTCTATCATGTCATATTCCATATAACTGTCCAAGTGTTCCATCAAGATTACTACGATGAAGTAACTCAAGTCAAGTGTCCACTATCCAGTGAACGATGGCGATTCGAATCGATTATTAACCAGCTGGTAATTTATTCCTCACACAAACCTCACTCACCCGCTAAAGTGAGATATTGGTCACCGAGTCAACCATCCAGGTAAAGTCTCAAGCTTGTCAGGGACCACATGTACCCGGGGGCCGCCTGACTGCTCTTTGGCCTTATCATCGCGCCCCCGTATCCTGCCACTTAGCTGACCGAATAACAGTGCGTTGCGGGCAATTCACTGGGCCCGAATAATCTCCTAGCTTCGCGGTCGAAAGGTACATTATTCGGTCAGCTAAGTGTAAGGCATGCGTTCAACATGACTCGAGGCCCAACAACGGTCGGTCCTTAATCGACACAGACGGAAAACACGAGAGTCCGAAACCCTGCAAGTCTCCGTCCAGTCTCAATTTCATATTAACACTTAATTATTTTACGATGACATACTTACTCAAGCAGATCCAGGTAACCACCTATAGCTCGCAGGTGACAGAAAATCACCCGACTTCTACCGGTCTAAGCAAGCTAAGCATTTCTTGACTGCGAACACCAAGGTAACAAAGATATGGTAGAACAAGGTAAACAAGGTATAATGCAGCAACGGTCGCAAACAACTCCTAAACGCAATGCATCAGTTAAAGTAAATGATTAATAGAATATTTGTAAACCGGGAGAGAAAATGCTCCGGGGCTTGCCTCTCTCGAAAAAGCTCGGACGGTGGTCTGGGCACTCTGGAAGATCCTCACCGACCTTCTCGTCGGCTTCGGGCACCTCCTGCTCTTGCACCTCGGGCTGCTCTTCCGGCTCCTCGTGAACTGCTACCGGAGTTATTTCTTGCGATCCTGTATGATGTAAACGTATAAGTGCTCATGCCTAGGTGCATTGCATAAATGACATGCAATGATCATGATGAATGAGATGTAGATGAACAGGTTTACTTTATTGTATAAAATAGGAATACAACTCTTCTACAAGGTAGTCAACATCATCCAAGAACATGTACTCGTATACTACTACCAACATTCTCTACCATGCCAAGTCACCACAAAAATCTAAGATGCTTCAAAGATACACCAAAGTAAATCTTATTAATTAGTCATACATTAACGAGGTTAATTAAACCCTAATTGCAACTAGGTTTGAACAGCAACACCTATTTTGGTAGCACAGAAAAATCTGACAAAATTACAGTAGCTTACTATCATCTAAACTAGGATGCCACAAAAATTTCATTGCATTTGGACTACTAGAACTGCCTATACAAAAATAACAAGCTAGGGCCTAAAAATGAGCATAAAAATAGTTTATACTATGAAAAGTATCAAACAACAGATTTAACATTTTTCCTATATTCTACACAATAAACAATGACTATAGAAAAATTATTACATGCATGTTTTATTCATATTTTTTCTCTCTATCAAAAATAACAATTATTAACAATAATAAGCACTTGTACTACACATAATTTTTTTCTACAGAACATGCATGACATATATTTTTCCTAGAAAGTACATCACAAAATAAAATTATTGCAATTGGAACCATATTTTTCTGAGCTTTCTATGATTTATTACATATTTATCAAGAAAACAACAATTTCAGTGATTAAATAAAAACCTTACAGAAAAGTATTTCAAACTTAGCATGTAATATTTTTAGATCATAGATCTACTTATGAGAATCACTACAAAATTTGTTTCATAATTTTTGGAGCTAAAATGAGCAAGTTATGGATTTTAGAAACCCTTTTATCAATTTCTGAAAACATTTTATTTAAATCCTTTTGAAATCCGACCGCTCAGCGCTACGTGCACCCATGAACTGAACACAGAGAACAAACACGAGACCGACAGGTGGTCCCGTGACCTCACATGTCAGTCACAGGGAGAGGGAGGAAGACACCGGCGTCCATAGTTCGCCGGCGGCGAGGTCTCCGGCCAGGCCAAAGGCACCACGCGAGCCACCTCGTGCTTGCGAACCCAATGGTACACACGCGGGGGCCAATGGAGCTCGGAGGACCGATCACCGCCGTTCATGGCGGAACGGTGGCGCGGGTGGCCGCCGGCCGGCCACCTCCGACCGTGGAACGAGCAATGGAAGGGTGCTCGAGCACCGGTGAGCCAGGACGAACAAAATACGCACGCTAGGAGGGATCGAGATGGAGCGAAGAGGTGCGGTCCACGGAGCGGAAAGCTCCGGCGAGCTCGGCCGAAACTCCGGTGAGCGATTCCCGCAGATGGAGAGCTTACCACGGACGGCTGAGGTGCTCACGGGCTGTGCCAGAGGGAGGGGAAACTCGAGGCAAGATGGAGCGGCTCGCGGTGAGATGGAATGGCCGGAACGCCGGCTTCGGCGATGGCGGGTGCGGTGGCGGAGGAGCGGGGCTGCGTCCCGAAATGAAGAGCGCGAGTGAAGGCAGTGGAGTGGAGCAGGCGTTAGCGGACGACGTCTTGAAGCCGGCCGAGCGACCGCAGGGCCCGCGGGACGCCACCCGGACGTCGTTGCCGGCGAGCGGCGACCACGCGGCGGGCACGCTCTGACGCGGCCGGTCGCGCTGGCGCGGGCGAGCGGGGAAGGCGCGGGCGAGCGGGGAAGGCGCGGGCGAGCGGGCCGGGCTGGCTTCGGCTCACGGGCCGAAAGGGTGGCCGCGACCCGTTAAGGTAAGGAGCCCCTTTTTTAAATAAATTTTCAGATTTTCTAAATTGATTCAAATTCAAATTTTGAAGATGAAAAATGCATTTTCACAAGTTGACCCCAAAACAAAAGTTGTTCAAAATTTAATTCTCTACAACTTTCATTTAGGGCACTTTTCAAAATTCTAAACAGATTTTGAATTAGTGATTTAAAGTCCAATTTTTAAATAAAAACTCATTTTTCTAGAATATTTTTAAAAGCAAAATTTGGGGAGATTTTGAATACAAAAGTTGCTCTAAAAATCATGCTAATTAATTCTAAATCATTTAGAGTTATAGCCCAACAAATTTTACCACTCTTAGCTAGCAATTGCAATAATTTAGGGTTCAAACATATGTTTTTCACAATTTACTTAATTTCAACTTATATTGCAATATGATGATGAACATGCATGAAATGCTAATGATCATGATTTGGGATGTGAATGCATGCTTAACACCCAGAGGTGTTACAGGAATCACCTAGACCTGTTGAGACTTAGTACTCTCCCCTCCACAAAGAATGTAATTTTCACTTTTCGAGAAGTCAAACAGTTTAAATTTTAACTAAATTTATATAAAGAAGTGCAAACATTTATATGATATAAAGTAAGTATCATTAGATTAGTTATAGAATATATTTTTATAATAAATTTATTTGGAAACATAAATACTAATAATATTTACTATAAACTTGGTCAAACTTGAACCTTTTTGACCGGCATGCATCCCATAATTGCATTCTTTCGTGGATGGAGGTAGTACTAGAGAGTAGTATGTTTCGATTGTAGCAAACTCTTGTCAGGCCTAATGAGCTCATGTTTGATTGGAGCACCCACTAATTTAACAAAAAAACCAGAAAATCCAACAATTGAAGACAGACATGGGCCATGGCTGAGGAGCCGAGCCTATTTTGACCATCAATCGATGGGGAAAACATAATCAGAAACAGAGGCCACGTTTAGTTCCCAAAAAATTTCAAGATTCTCCGTCACATCGAATGTTTGGACACATGCATGGAGCATTAAATGTAGACGAAAAAAACTAATTACACAGTTTGGTAGAAAACCACGAGACGAATCTTTTGAGCCTAATTAGTCTATGATTGGACACTAATTGACAAATACAAACGAAAGTGCTACATTAGCCAAAGCCAAAAAATTTTGCGAACTAAACACACCCAGAAAGCTCATCTCCTCTCAACTTTGAAGAGAAAAAGAACACTACAGTGTCCTTAAGTTCCTAAACACTAGATTTTAAGACCACCTGTGATCCATGCCTTGATTCGCGTCAAAATATGATTATGTCTAATATGACTCTAAACACTACTGTGTCAATACGGGTTGGTGGGCTAAAAATTGTAGTGAAAACTAAGTTTTGGAGACTTTTTTTTTTTGACGTGAGGAATCTCCCCATTTCCATTGCAACAACGGAAATACAACAGTCTAAGAGTTTACAGAGCAGCAAAAAGACACTTAAGAGTTACTAGACCTCCAGCCAGCCTCAAACTATCACCAAACATCAAACAGAGCTAAACCATCTAAGCAGAACGAAATAAAATGGGGGGGGGGGGGGGGGGAAACAATCAACCCCTGACAACCAGACATGCAACTAGAAAACCAAGGTCGCAAAAGTTTCCTGCAGAAGGCAGGCACCTGCCTCCGTGAGGCTGCGCCATGGTGGCGTCTTTCTAAAAAAAAACAGTCAGGCAACCTCAACAGCTGTGCGCCTCAAGTTTTGGAGACTTGTCCCTAAACAACGACATTATAAAAAATGAAACTAGAGAGAGTATAGGGACCTTGCTCTTGGTGCTCCATGAGTTTCGACAAAAGCACTGGTCCATGAGGGATGGCATGAAGACTGCTTTCATGGGTCTCGGCACCTATATTGGCATCTCACCATATCTTTAGGCGTATTTTTGAGAGATTAAACTAGCAGTTTTTAGGATTGCACTAATTATTAAATAAATAGAGTTATTTTTAAAATATAAATCTAAAAAATATGAGAGACATAATTAAGTTAAAAGGCCAGCTTAGTTCATTGTCAAATATTACCACACCTATAATGGCGCACGGTACTCACCAGCAGGGATGAAAACGGTACGGATATTTTCCGACCGTATTCGAGACCGAATCCGTTTAGAGGGGTTTTAATCCGTCCGTATCCGAGTCCGGATATTTAACATCCGATACCGTATTCGTATCCGAATATTTAAATCACATATTTATGATGTCGATATCCAATCATATCCTATCCGGCATTTTTTATACTATCCGTATTCGAATCCGAATCTGGACATAAATATAAAAACAAATACGATATCAGTTATATCCGTCCGTATCCGATCCGTTTTCATCCCTACTCACCAGTCAGCTGACCTGACCGGCGGACCCGTATAATGGCGCACGCAGCGACACGCGACAGTGACGAGGTTCAGAGCAGGAGAGGCGTGCAGCGTGCTGCATCCTGCAGGCACAGGAAGCAGCCATGGCGAGCCCATTGGTCAGCACGAGCGGCCTGTGGACCGTGCTCGGGCAGGCCTCGAACGTGGCGCAGCTGGTCGGCGTGGACGCGCTCTGGCTGGTGTCCATGGTCGTGCAGGCCGCGCGCCGCCACCGCGACGCGTGCCGGCGCCTGGCGCAGCACGTGGATGTCGTCGGCGGCCTGCTGCGGGAGCTGGAGCTCGCCGAGCTGATGCGGCGGGAGGCCACGCGGCGGCCCCTCGAGCAGCTCCATGACGCCCTGCGCCTGTGCTACGCCCTCGTCACGGCGTGCCAGGACTGCGGGTACATCCGCAGCCTGTTCCTGGGCGCCCGGATGGCCGAAGAGCTCCGCACCGTGGAGCAGGAGATCGACATGTTCATCCGTCTCGTCCCGCTTGTCGCGCTCGTCGACACTACACATGAACGCCGGGTCACGGTACGCTCGCGTTTTAGCTTGTTGATTACTTTTGGTTGTTCATTTCATATCATAAGTGAACATGTAATTTGTACTGTTATTAAGAAGAATAGCTTATTCTAGGGCCATTCGTTTTGTTTGTAATCCGATTGAAGTAGCATCTATGAACTGAAAAGTTCTATTGTTTGTAATCCGATTGAAGTAGCATCTATGAACTGAAAAGTTCTATACAAAGTTACTACCACTGAATTCATCAAATGTCTTTTATCTGTGTGTGTATGATTATTTTTTTTAAAAAAATAAACAGGTTAATCCTAGAGATAGATGACATCAGTAATACTTGTTGACTTCAAAGTCTTTGTCTACAAGCAGGCTGCTGAAGCAGTGCCAGTTCTAATCATGAATGGGTCAAGCCATCATCACGTCAAGTTACATTTTGTTTAAATGTAGGCCCCGTTCGGTTGGGCTGATAAGCCGGCTGAAAAACACTGTTGGCTGATTTGTTGTGAGAGAAAAATACTGTTTTGGCTGAAAAAATAAGCTGAAAAAGATGGATTATAAGCCTAGTGAACAGGCTCGTAGTTGATTAAAAGTCAGCAAATTAATTCCTTGCATATCAAAATTCAAATCTATGTCATGCCTTTGAAGAAATTGGCATTTTGGCATAATGATCAGATTTCCAAGAAGTGTTGAGGACTTCACCAGAATACAAGTTCAAGGAGCTCCTAAAATTTATAATGTTGCAAAACAATCGTTTGCAGGTAGGTAGTTACCTCTATGATAGTATGATTTCTTATCCTCTTAGTCGTGGTCTAAAAAAATATCAAGAGACTGAAATTTTCATTTCAATGTTATCGCTTCAAGAATCTCTAATGCTTTAACTGTTGTTGATACTCCATGCTTTTGAACATACTGCAATGGAGAGAATAAAAGTGCTCGTGTGACTAATTTAATAAACTTGTACCACTTTCCTGTACCACACAGAATTTCATGCATCATATAGAAAGAAAATAAGCATGAGTCATGGAAGAGCACTAAGCTAACTGGTAGTACTAACATATATTATACATATGCAAACTCTAACCTGAAGTCCTACACTTGTCTTCGGATATGATGATCTATCAAAGAAGCTTGATTGTTCTCACTGTACTTCTTTATTAGCTTAACCAGATAAATGCTGCAGTTCCACCGTAGACAAGGATATACTATCCATAATTTCAGGAGCAATGGACTTGAAAGGACAGAAGATTCTGGACACTGGAGAACTGTTGGAGCTTTGTACCCATACTGAAGAGAGTTGCTCAGGATTCAGAAAGTTTGAATTCTCTCAGATTGTCAACGCTACCGACACATTCTCAGAGGATAGAAACGTTGGGTGGGGTGGTTTTGCTAAAGTTTACAAGGTAACTATAACCCCAAATAGAATGAACTAACAAAATGAACGCTTGTAAGCATTATCTTTCAAATAAGTGATGCTCTAGCAGTCTATTTTGACATAATATAGTTCAAGCTTTATTTATTAGTAAACACTGCAGGGTGAGTTGCCTGATGGACTCATGATTGCCGTCAAAAGGTTGAATGAACATGCGGCAGTATATGATTTCAGCAATGAATTTCTACTAGCGAGGCTTGAGCATATCAATCTAGTTAGGCTATTGGGGTGGTGCATCCATGGGAAAGAAAGAATTCTGGTGTATGAGGTCATGCACAAAGGTGGCCTGCACCAATTCATCTTTGGTATGTTTACCTATAACCAGAGTTGTTCTTCAAAACATACTTCACTTGATCCCTTTCATTATCTCTAAAACCATTCTGATCAAATAAAAGACTTGAATAACTCCAATTTTAGTTCATTCCTTCTTGTCTCAGCTGATCTGAATTTATTGTCGTTTGATTCAGAATAGCTTAAAATTGTAAACAAAGGATTCTAAATATGCTTGTTGCCTTAACATTTTGCAGACAAAGTAAAGGGGCCATTGCTTGACTGGTCTAAGCGACTTAATATAGTTAAAGGATTAGCAGAGGGACTTGTTTACTTACACAAGCACTCCAAGTTTTGCATTGTCCATAGGGACCTGAAACCAGAAAATGTCCTCCTGGATCATGGCATGAACCCAAAGATTTCAGATTTCGGATCAGCTGTAACTCTGAGTTCAGATGCATCAGAAGGGCATACAAGTAGGGTTGTGGGAACTTGGTAAGCAATTCACAACATTGATTGTAACATGACTATGTGCAAAACAATTTTGTCCTTGTGCACTGATGCCACTCTCCTGATTGTTTATTCAGTGGTTACAAAGCTCCAAAGTATGCATCTCGAGGCATTTATTCAGTCAAGTCTAATGTTTTTAGCTTTGGGGTGTTGGCTTTAGTGGTCATCAGTGGGCGAAAGAATATCATATTGGAGCATCAAGGAGACACTGTTGGTAACCTCGTAAGAGATGCGAGCGATCCAACTTCTGAAAATGTTGAATATTTGCTTAGTTTCATCCTCTCCATATTTATTTCAAAACCAGGCATACATATGTGAGTTTGGATTTACACTATAAAATCTTTGCTAACAGCTAAACATATGTTTCAGGCATGGCAGTTGTGGCATGATGGAAGGCTACAAGAACTTGTAGATCCAATATTAGGTGATGGATTTGAACTTGCTGTGGTGCAAACACAAGGTTGAAATGTGCCCTTGTGTTTCGTTTTTGTGATGAGTGATTGTCAACGTGATCCACGAAGAAGGTTGAGTGGTGACTAACCCTACTATGGCGAAAGCTATGTGTGCGACATATCTCTTGGCTTGTGTTGTGCAGATGCGGAGCTTGGAGGCGGTGGTCGACGACGCGGTGAAGGTCAAGTAGAGACGTGCCATGCCGATGGACCGGGAGTGGTGAAGGGCGAACGTGAGGCTTGGACCGAGGGACCAGGAGGCCGGGTGACTAGCCACGGTGGCTGACATCTGGGACATCGACAAGCGCAAGTATACATGGGAGTGACCGTGTTGACCAAGTCAAGACGGAGGACGTGCAAGTCGAGTAGGGCTCAGAGGACTTGGCGGCTGGTCGGTCGAGGACGGCGGTGACACGTGTCGAGGCAGGGGATGCATATGGAGTACGCTACTCGCGAGCGGGTTTGGTGGTTTGGGCCTCAAAACCATCAGTGGCGGGTTTACGGGTTTAGGCCTCAAAACCCAGGTGGAGGTTCCAAGGTGGAACGGACGGCATGTGGCGGCATCGGGGAGTTCGCGTCGAGGCGAAGCTACTGATGAGGAGGCGCGGTGGCCATCGGATGAAGATGACACCGGGTTGGACCATAACGTCTTTGGGGTAAGTGGTTTGACTCAATTGTATCTAGGGGCAAAATTGAGATTGTGTAATAGCCTTGTTAAATAGGATGAGAGAGCCCCCATCTCCCTCACCTTCTCCATTTGCATTTTCTTTCATCCTTTGTTAGGGTTTCCCCTCCCCTTAGATGCTTGTAAGAGAGAGGTCCACTAATCCATGTGTTTAGTGTAAGAACCAAGAATTCAAGTGGAAAAGGAGGTCCCGAATCCTCCTTGTGTCCTTCGAGATTTGGAAGAAGTTTTGTTCTTGTGATTTGTGATGTGTTCTTCACGTTCTTCTTCTTTCCTCTCTCGTTCTTGAGCCGATTCTTCGTTTCTAGACTATTTTGGTTCGTTCTTGTTGCCTTAATTTGAGATATGACGTGAGTTAAGCCTTTTCACTGAAGGAAATCAACCAATTCCTCACGAGCTCGCAGATCAGGCGATTTCTTGGTCTAGGTCTCAAGAACCGGTGTTTTTTTGTTCTTCTTCGATTTCTCGTGATAGACTTGGAATTGGGTATTGATGTCTTGAAGATATCTTCTCAACACTCCCAAGAACCTACCTATAAAGTTTCGAGTCAATCCAAGTTGTTTTGATCGAGTTTTGACCCGTTCTTCCCCGGTTCATGCTGCTGTTTCTAGACAGCTTGGAGCCTCCGCGAAAAATGCGGAACCTCCGGGCCACAGAGCATCCTGGTGAAAACGCAGAACTTCCGGGCCGCGGAGCCTCCGGGCAAAAATGCGGAACCTCCGGGAATCTCCAGACCGCGCAGCCTCCGCACTTGCCTGCTGAAAATTTGTGTTTGGGCTTTCCGAGTGCTCGTTTTGAGATCCGTGTTTTGCATTGATTTTCTAGCGTCGCAAGGATTTTTTTTCTAAGTACTCTTGTCACCAGTTGGCTTGGGTATTTTAGGTTGAGAACTCGCTTCCTCTCCATAGGAGCTGAGTATCTCTTTTTTGTCCCTCGGTTTAGTTCTTATTTCGTGCTTATTTGTGGTGTCCCGTTGTATTCCTAGGGAATCCATCCACTAGTTGGGTTGTGGACATCATGGTGTTTTGTTCGCGTATTTGGTGGTGATTTTAGGATAGTAGCCAATTATTTTCGAAAAAAAATTTCGGCTCCCATTCACCCCCTCTAGTCGTCGTTTTCGGTCCTTCAATTGGTATCGGAGCCAGTTAAGGATCATTCCACCTTAATCGGTTCGTGATCCACGAAGGTGACATGGAGCATGGTTACAGCAAACCACCGTTCTTCGATGGAACAAATTACCCCTATTAGAAGATCCGCATGTCCACGCATCTCCAGGGGATTGATTGACTTATTTGGGAGATTTGTGAGGATGCTACCTATATTATGCTTGAACCCCGTGCTCATGTCACACAAGATCAAAAAGATTGGCACAACGCTAATAGCAGACCTCGCGTAGTTCTTTTCTCGAGTCTTTCGCTTCAGGAGTTTGAGAGAGTCTTTGATTGTACTACTGCTCGAGAGATCTGAGTGGGGCTTCAAAGCTATCACGAGGGGATCGCACAGGTCAAAACCAGACTCTAGGAGACGTACAAGAGGGAGTACGAGAACTTCACCTAGCTTGATGGCGAGTCCATCGATGCCATGTTTTCTCGCTTTCAGATCATCGTCAACAAGATACGAGCAAATAAGGCATAGTTACCTTATGACGATCATGAGAGGGCACTCAAGCTTCTATATGCCCTAGATCGGAAGGTATGAGATGTGAAGGTGACCGCCATCATTGAGTCTTCGGGGTATGAGACCCTCACCGTGGATGAGCTTTTTAGCAAGCTCAAGTCCACCGAGATCGACTACCAGACCCAAGCCAAGCTTAAGAATCCCTTTGCACCGACTATGGCTTTGGTCTTAGGTAATAGCTCAAGTTCTTTAGCTAACCCCTCACAGTTATCGTTTGCCTTGTCTTCTTTGGTGTCTGTCACAGAGGAGCAACTGGAGGTCCTTGGGGATGACGAGCTGGCGTTGATCATTAGCCGGTTCTCATGGTTTCATAACAACCGCTTGAATTGTCAGCGTGGTGGTGGTCCGAAGGAAGGATGCTACAGCTGTGGAGATCCTGACCACTTCGTCGCCCACTGCTCCAATAAGAACAAGCACTCCTCCAACAAGTACGACTCTAGCAAGCGCAAGGACAAGCGCGGGCACACCTCCGGCAAGCACAAGTTGAAGGAAGGTTTTGACAAGGAGGCGATCAAGGAGTTCCTCAAGAAGGCCAAGGCTCACAGGCACGCCTTCCTCAACTGCCGCAGCGACCTTGAGAAGGACTCCACCGACAGTGACTCCTCTACCTCCAGCGACAACGAGTCCAAGCGCAAGATCAAGGACAAGTTGAGTGGACTCTGCTTCCATGCCGACACCACCAAGCAAGGCCTCTGCACCACGGCACTTGGTGACGAGGTGGAGGCCGGCAAGGGCGAGGTGGAGACTGGCAAGGACGAGGCTTCCGGCGACGATGACACCTCTCAGGTATCACTTTCCACCGATGAGCTTGCTGTTGAGGTTGAGACTTTGAGCGCCGCTTTGATTAATTAGGACAAGTTGCTTAAGCATGCTGCTTGTGAGAGGAACGACTTTGAGGCCAAGTTAGAGACTACTTTAGAGAGTTTGAGTTTGCTAAGGCTACTGTGGTAGTGTCTGACGAGACAGAGTGTGATGCCTGTGCTATTCACATGACAAACCTTTCCAACCTACAAACCAAGTATGCCTCTTTGCTTGATGAGAATGATGAGCTGAAGTCTAGGCCTGTCTTGTTGGGTGCGTGCAAGTCCTGCTTGGGCTTGCAATCTGAGCTGGCAGAGAAGAATGCCAAGATCCTTACTCTTAAGAAGGCCAGTTCAGATAGCACGGTTGTTGAGTGTGCACGTTGTGAGAGCTTGGTGTTGGAGCTTGAGTCTTGCAGGCGGGATAAGATGAGATCCGAGGAAGACAACATATACCTTCAGTCCATCTTGAATTGGGTGTCCTGTAGTGAGCTACAGTTGGGCATGATGATGAGCCAGTTCAGGCGGGGAACTGGGACATCGGGAGTAGGCTTTGCTCTAGGTGGGAAGAGTGAACATGTCTATGACAAGGTTGGTGAGTTTAGTGGTTTGAGCCCAAGTGAGAAATCTCTCACTACTCCCAAATTGATCAAGATCACTCCACCAAAGCCTATTGAGCCCACTGTCAAAGATGGAGTGTTTGAAAAACCTCCAAAAGCTTCACCCTAGAAACAAGTTTGGGTTCCAAAACTGAACCATCTCAAGAACTCACTTGACACTCTACCAAACATCTCTGAGGATCCCCTTCCTAAAGCTAAAAAGCCACCAAGAGTGAACTATACCCACAAGAGAGTGAGCTAACAACCACCCAAGAGAGATGTGAGGTATCACTGTGACTATTGTCATAGGGATGGTCACCTTACTGAGTTTTGCTTTAGGAGGAAGAGAGATGAGCGGTGAGAGTACGAGTTGAACAACCAGAACATGTACCACCTGCCCCATGGCGTACATGTGCCGCCTGTTCAGAGGTGCAGTGCTAGGGCTAGAGGTGCAATGCCTCAAGGTGCTAGGCCTCAGGTTGTGAGACCACGCGGTGGTCTTGCCTAGCGGGGTCTAGCTCATGATCAAGATGATTTTGGATCTCATGGCGATGGCTTTGGCTTTTACCCCTCTAGTGGACCACATTTTCTTTGTGATGATCGCTTCCCCCCAGCGGATCACGTTTTGCCTTTCGTGGTGATCGCTTTGCTTCTTGGCCTAGGATGAATGGTTTTTCAGCTAACCCTTTTTATGAGCAAATAGGCCAACACTGGTATGCTTTATAGTTTACTAACCCCAATGTTGAGTCGTTTGCCTATCCTATGGCTTTTTATTAAGCAAGTCAGAGGACTGGAGAACATATAACTCACTGACTCCGGATATTTGCGCCACATGACTAGATGTCTCAAATGGTTCTCCAACCTAAACCAAAGGTAAGTCCAGCGCTTTGAGTTTGGATTTTTGTTTCCCTTTTTAGCTTGGTAAGCTTTGGATCTTGTATCTTAGTTTTGCTTTTCTTTGTAGTTTAGCTTTTGCTTTTGCTTTTGTATCATACTTGCATATCATATCATGTATCATATTGCATCCTGAGCTTCATCCTTATAGTAGCTAAATTGATACTATGCTCTTTATTAGGGATGTTATGGATATACATGATGTGCTTTTGGCTTAGGCTCTTTTTGATTAATTGATGCATGTTATGAGCTAAGCTTGTTTTCCAAACTGTGAACTTGATTAAAACTTGCTGAAACATGAAATGTGTTCACCACTACTTGTGGCAATTAGCATGTGTAGAATGTGTCGAGATCTCTTTTGCTTTATATATATGCTTAGTTGCTACGGTTCATACCTTGAGTTACACACTTGCTTGAGAAACTTGAATTTGTGCTAAAACTTAAAAAAACAAGCTAAGTGATTTGAAAAGATCGGGATGGGTCTGTGCTATCCTATGTTAGAGTACCGAGACAGCTCCAAATTATACTTATAGGTGAACTTGAGCTCTGTAATGGATACCGAGATCATTGTTTTAAGCTTCTGATTGTCTTTGGCATAGACTTGACATGGTCGCTAAGTCAGGTTTTGATGGCACAGATAACCTCCCGCACATACTTGTCTGACAAACTTTGGTAATAAGCTACATAACTCTAATAAATTTCAATTGGTATCTAAAATTTGATCAAACCACAAGTTTGTCTCATGACATGTGTAACACCCTAAAATTCGCTTATTTGGAAATAGATCTAAAATGATTTAAATTTGTATTTTTGTGCTCATGAAAACATAGGGAAATAATAAATTTTCATTAAATTAAAATTTATCTTAAGGTAGAAACATGTTTGTTGCATTCATGCCGGTCGCACATTGTGTTTCTATGTGCAAAATATTTTTAAAATACGTTTAGGAGACGAATATCTATCTCTAGGATTTTTCTAGCTTCTTTCTAGAATTTAATTTCTACCTCCTTGACCTTAATCTTTATGTTCCAAGTTTCCAACAATCTTTTCTTGAGCTCCAAATATTTTGTCTAAGTTTCTCGTCTTTCAATTTATCTTCAGGATTTTTTCATGGATTTTTCTAAGCTTTGGAGCATTTTTCATAATATAAATGGTAATTCTAGACTTTCTAGAATTATTTTTATTTCATGATATTAATTATTTTCAAAATTAGAAAAAAAATATGTGCCCAATTTTCCACCTACTCTCAAAGGCCCATGCCTTTATTCAGTAATGGGCTTAATGATTATTTAGGCCTATTAGTGTAGGTGAATGGTACAACATCAATTAGTACCATATTGCTGGTTGATGTAGATGTCAGGAGTTCTCTTATCTCTCTATATAGGTACCAACGTCTTGGGCAAAGCACACCAAAACTATTGTAAGGAGAACCCCTAATCTTGGGAATCTTAAAGCAGTAAATAATATTTTTTTTCTCCTTTCCTTGCCACATTGCCGCCGGCCAACCCTGGCGCAAGACTCTGTTGCTACGTTTGCCAATTCATCGCCATGGTTCGCCCATACCCGAAGGTGAGCACATTGCTGTATTCTTGCTCATTCTCTTCTCGTTTAGTTTTGCATCTCATCCGTATAAAAAATGGTGTCAACCTCGTTCCTAGGCAATATTAGCACCGCCGCCCAGGAGCTCATCATGTGCCGTCTGGGATTTCCCCGCTTCCTATCACTGCTGGCATGGCGGCACTAATCCTAGAGCCAGTGCACTGACGCACGTGATAAATTTAATGGACCAAAGCACCGACTACCGCATCCGTCGTTTTCCATCATCGGTTAGACCCAACCGCACGCCCCGTCTCCCTGTGCCTGCTCTAGCACATGCAGCTTCTCTTGCTAGAGGCTGGAGAGCCGATCCTTCATCTTCAGCCGAGCAAACCTACAGAGTACTCGTCGTTGCTTGCTGCTGCTTCCATTTATGCAAGCCAAGCTGAGCCATCTATCACTCTCATGCAACCAAAAGTCAGAACCGTGCATCATCGTGTATGCATGTGTATCTTGCCGAGCTAGCTTGGAGAACAGAACGTCCAGGATTAACAAGCCATCCGCACCTGTAGTTCCTTACAATATATCAAATATATGGCTGATATCATGTTTACCTCATCCTTGTACAAGAATCCATCTTTCTCTGTTTACTCTTAGATTTTAGAATTGGGATAATTCACATAAGCCCTTACCTGCATGAACTGATCATTGGGTCTAGGCATCCTTTCCACAGTATATCCCTGAACCTTCAATCATCTGCCGCTTTTCCGTTTTAGTCCGTTCAAGTTGCGTTAGATTCATAACGAAGTAATCTACGCGTTAGTAGCAACGTTTACCATGTCACTAGCTCTCGAATTTCATGGTTTAAATTCTAACATGAATAATGATTACACAACTAGATTTATAGATAAAATATGATTAGTTATATCTTGTTTTTATAATTTAAACATAATTTGACTTACTTCAGTTTAGATATTTCTCTGGAAATATCTTGTACATGTTTTTATATAGTTAAAATAAATAAAACTTAAAGTTTTTTCTTTATAAAGTGAATCTTACAGTAGTCATTTCGTTTTCACCGCAGCTTCGATTAGTGTGCTTTTTCGCATCTGTGTGCTCGAAGCAATGCGTATATTAATTTTCAAACCTTTTTCTTGATTGATGTACTGTTCTAATTTAGTTATATTTGTATGTTATGCATGTCTGTTCGGATGCTTGTGTGGTGCTTTATAATCATGTCCAGTCGATGAGCTTCACGTGGTGATCAAGAAGGATTTGCTTTGAAGTTTTGGACTAGAAGAAGAATCTAAGTTTAAGGCAAGTATAGTATGGGATCATCCTTGTTTCCTATCAACTTTAATTCATTAATTCATCGTGTATGTGTCTTCTTGTTAAGGATTCCTTAGAATTGATCTTCTACCTTGATTCCTATGGTTGTGGCTTTGGGTAGCTTTTGCTAGAGCTCACGTAAACAATGATCTTGTAAATTGACTAATGGAGTATGCAATAGCAGTAAAAGTTGACTTTATAGCAACATGTTTAAAGAGGGCTAGAGCATGACGCTAGCTTTTGGTGCTCTAGTTTCTCTCTCTAAGGACTTATCTGTAAGTGATCATCCGGGATTTACAATACAACTGTGAGGGCTATATGGCTTTGGCTTTAGTCATATAGAAGGACCTTTTCTAGCTTGTTAGTGGTTACCTTTATGGCGTAAGAATGGCTTACCACGATGGGTGTAGGACAACCTCTAGTCTTATGAGTATAGCCGGGATAAAATTATGCCATTTGAAAAGGGGGTTCCTACATCTGCTTGCCGAGTGAATCTAATGGCCCTAACTTGTTAGACGAACCTTTGAAAGACTTCATAGTTGTTTTGATCGAGTTTTGAATTGTTCTTCCCCGGTTCATGCTGCTGTTTCTAGACAGCGCGGAGCCTCCGCGAAAAACGCGGAACCTCCGGGCCATAGAGCCTCCGAGCGAAAACGCGGAACCTCCGGGCCGTGGAGCCTCCTGGCAAAAACGCCGAATCTCCGGGAATCTCCAGACCGTGGAGCCTCTGGACGAAAACGCGGATCCTCCGTAACTACCTGCTGAAAATTTATGTTTGGGCTTTTCGAGTGCTCGTTTTGAGATCCGTCTTTTGCATTGATTTTCTAGCGTCTCAAGGATCTTTTTCTAAGTACTCTTGTCACCAGTTGACATGGGTATTTTGGGTTGAGAACTCGCTTCCTCTCCATAGGAGCTGAGTATCTCTTTGTTGTCCCTCGGTTAAGTTCTTGTTCTGTGTGTTGTTTGTGGTGTCCCACTGTATTCTTAGGGAACATCCACCAACTAGTTGGGTTGTGGAGATCATGGTGTTTTGTTCGCGCATTTGGTGGTGATTTTAGAAAAGTAGCCAATTATTTTTGAAAGAAATTTTCGGCTTTCATTCACCCTCTTCTGGTCGTCGTTTTTGATCCTTCACGAGGTAAAGCAGTACGGTCAGGTGGCACTACTCTGCACTCAGGAAGATCCAGCAGATCGCCCCACCATGTCAGACGTTACTGCACTCCTAAACTTTGAAAGCATAAGCCTATTGGCGGATCCTAAGCAGCCGTCTGAGCTGAACAATGGTGGTGCTACTGGCGACAAATTATCGACATATGTTAACCAGTCAAGTAGAACCATAAACATAACCATCACAAGCTCAGCTCCAGTATCAACTAAAGTCTGCATCATTGTGGAGCCAGAGACTTGAAATGTTCAAAATGATGTAAAAACAGAGAATCCATAATGTTTCTCTTTGTGTAAATGATTTGTTTTGAACGAAATCTTTGTGTAGGGTGGTGTTTAGTTCGTGGGGTGAAAATTTCTGGACGTCACATTAGATTTGTCGAAAGGATGTCGAGAGGGGTTTTCGGATACTAATAAAAAAAATAAATTACAGAAACCGTCAGGAAACCGCGAGACAAATCTAATGATACTAATTAATCCATCATTAGCACATGTTGGTTACTGTAGTAGTTAAGACTTTTCATGGACTAATTAGGCTTAAAAGATTCGTCTCGCGATTTCTCCGAGAACTGTGCAATTAGTTTTTTTCGTCTACGTTTAGTACTCCATGCATATGTCCAAACGTTTGACGTTACTGTAGAACCTAAATTTTTTTTAGAACTAAACACCCCTTAAATAATGTTATTTATTACTTTGAGAATATTACAGTATTTTGTTTTACTTCACCTCGATCTAGGCTCTGCTAGAGCTCGTTTTGATGTTTGCCTTGTCTTTTTGCTTTTTTAAAAGGACTAAAATCGGCAAGCTAAGACTCTTTTTCGCGAATGCTCCTGAGCGCGTATTTCGTTAAGAAGAGAGCAAGCACGACCACAACATTCCAAAACGAGTTCAGCCTCTTGTCAACAGAGAAAAAAAAAATCTGACGTCAAAACAAGCGAGAAATTCCACGCTTAGTCAAAGTCCATGTCCAGACTAAAAGCTTGTTTAGTTTCAATGTGTTAAAGTTTAACTTCTATCATATTAATGTTTCTTTAAATGCATGGAGTACTAAATATACACTAATTGCATGCATGTCGACACAAATTAGGAGTAATTTACGAGACGAATCTATTAAGCCTAATTAGTCTAAGATTGAAAACTTTTTGTCAAATAAAACGAAAGTGCTACAGTATTAATTAAACTTTAACTCCTCAAACCAAGCACTCTCTAACCTACCCACATAGCCCATATAATTGGGCTCGTCAATGGCGGCGACCAGGTCCAGAGCAGAAGAGGCGGTGGTGAGCACGGCAGGAAGCGGCCATGGCAGGCCTCTTGGACAGCTCGAGCGGCCTGTGGACCGTGCTCGGGCAGGCCTGGTCGGCGTCGACGCGCTCGGGCTGGTGTCCATGGTCGTGCAGGCCGCCCTGGCGGCGCGCCGCCACCGCGACACGTGGAGGTCGTCGGCGGCCTGCTGCGGGAGCTGGAGCTCGCCGAGCTGATGCGGCGGGAGGTCACGCGGCGGCCGCTCGAGCAGCTCCAGGGCGCACTGCGACGGTGCTACGCGCTCGTCACGGCGTGCCAGGACTGCGGGTACCTCCGCAGCCTGTTCCTCGGCGCCCGGATGGCTGACGAGCTCCGCGCTGCGGAGGAGATCGACATGTTCATCCGCTTAGTCCCACTTATCGCCCTCGTCGACAGTACGCATGATCGCAATGCCAAGGTATGCGTGTTTTACCTTGCTGATTAGGTACTAATACTTATGAGGTGGCTTCTTGATTTGGTACTTGAGTTCATATGTCTTGTATGTACGAGGTCAAGAAGAAGAACTGATTGGACGGAGATTAATTTGACCTCTCTGTAATCCCATCCTAAATTCTCCTTTGAGACCTTGTTCGCTTCACTGAAAAGCCATGGCTAAAAGTACTGTTCGCTGATTTGCCGTGAGAGAAAAACCTTAAGAAGTAGAAATTATGTGTGTGAATTTGAGTGCAATAGTCGTTGCATATGCAAATGGAACAGTTTTATATTAACTGCTATAGTTCTCAACTGATCAAATAGCTTACTGTTCAATCACTCTCAATTGTACATCTGTAGCATTTGTAAATTTTAACTGTTCCGTTCGTTAAGTTTTCTTTCTATCGTTGTCCAGCAGACTGCCGAGGGAGTACCAGGTCTAATCACGAATGGTTCAAACCATCATGTCAGGTGAGATTATTTTTAATATAGTGGATAATACTCAGCAACTGATTGCTCAGGTGTCAAATAGCAAACTTTATCATGCCCTACAAAATCTCAAATTATATCATTATCAATTCTTTATTAAGAAATCGGCATCCTAAGTGAAATTCAATAAATGAGCAATTCGAAAATTACTGGTCATATTTTGCTAATTAATGACTAATAAATGATTTTAGATCATACGTTCTAAAAAAACACTTTTGGAGCATAGAGTTCTGAAAAGGCATTTCTTTTATTGTATATCAGATTAGTCAGTTTCATTTGGACTATGAATTAACTTGTCTAAAAAGAATTTTGCTTCCACAGATTTCTAGCATATTTGTTCATAGAGCAACAAGTATTTTTTTTACTTAAAAAAATCCGAGTGAACCTCTAACTATGTAACCAAGCAACCTGTTCTTCTGCTGAACACATTTTTCATCTTTTTCGGACTATTGATATTATTGATGGTTTTGGCTTAATAATGATCTTTATCTACCTTCCATCGAAAAAATGATCTTTATCTACCATTAGGTTTCCAAGAAGTGTTTCGGACTTCACCAAAATACACATTCAAGGAGCTACTCAAGTTTGCAGTGTTGCAGAACAACCATTATCAGGTAGACAGTCGCCACTGTAAGTTTCCTAGTTAACCGAAAATAATAATAATAAAATAAATCAAAACTCAAATACTAAAATCTCATGGTAATGTTTTTTCTCCAAGAATCACTAAATTATTTTGACATGCATAATTTTAATACTCTACTACTCATGCTTTTAAACGTACTGCAACAGGAATAATGAAAAAGGGTGACATGTCACTAATTTAACATCTTTTATACCACTTCTGTATGCCACACAGAATTTCATACTGTATATATAAAAAATGAAATTAGCATGAGTCGTGGGAAGAGTATTAAGTTACTAGTGTTACTAACATATCAGTAAGAGGAGGAACAGCCTGGCTGACCGAGTGGTCAGTACAGGCTCAGTACCTTCCCTTGAGTGGTCAGAGTTTGAGTCCCAAGTGACTCACTCTTTATTTGTGGCTTCGGCCACAATGACCAAGGGGAAAAAAACTCTCTCGTCTATCCACATCCAAAGTACAGGTCTGTGGCCAACTCATCTCACGGAGCTACGATACCGCTGTGTATGGGTGGGGCAGGGGTTTAGAGGTTTTCTCGATCTACGTGAGAAGATCTTCTTCAGTCAGAATACCTGGGGGCTGTCTAGCCACCGCGGATAGAGTTTTTTAACATATCTGTAAGAGGCAAATTACATATGCCCTGTTCACTTGAGTTGCTTTTCAGCCATGGAATATTGTTTTCCTCTCACAATATTTCAGCATAAGCCAAATTTCAGCATAAGCGAACAAGATGATAGTCTTGCATAAAGTTCTACACTAAATAGTTCCTTTCAAAGTAAAATGTTATTTCGGTATCCAAACTACAAAAGTCTCACAATGTGTTGATTCAGTGATCCACCAAAGAAACTTGAACATTTTCATGGTATTTTTGTTTTTGATTAGCCATATTAGCGAGTGTTGTGATTCTACAGTTAACATGGATAGCTTATCCATGATTCAGGAGCACTGGACTTTAGAGAACAGAAAAGTCTGAACATTGAAGAACTGTTGGAGCTTTGCCTCCGTACTCAAGAGAGTGGCTCAGGATTCAGAAGGTTTGAATTCTTCCAGATTATTGATGCTACAGACAATTTCTCAGAAAGTAGAAACATCGGGTGGGGTGGTTTTGCTACAGTTTACAAGGTAATTATAACCAAAAACAGAAATTAACTAATGGAGTGATTACTTATCCCTTGTCTTTCAAATGTGGCGCTATTTTTGTATTCTTGAAATGTTGTTTAAAGTAGATCTAATTAATCATTGCAGGGTCAGTTGCCTGATGGATCCATGATTGCCATCAAAAGGATGGATGAACATGCTACAGTGTTTGATTTCAGCAGTGAATTTCTGCTTGCGAGGCTTCAGCATAACAATCTAGTTAGATTTTTGGGGTGGTGTATCCATGGGAAAGAAAGGATTCTAGTGTATGAGTTCATGCACAAGGGTAGCCTGCACCATTTCATCTATGGTACACTTCCCTATGACCTGTTATTTTCACAGTATGTTTCGATATAGTTCCTCCATTTGTTTTTTCTAACATGAGTCATAACTGGTACGAGCTCTTCCTTACGATTAAGAAGGGAAACAAAGTTTAAACATCTTTATATACATAATACACCGGTGGGCATGGCCAGTCCCAAAACTCCACAGGAGCACCACATAATTCACCTGGCAAGATTTTTACACAACACAAAATTGCACACAAAGCAAGATTTACAGGTTGAGATCAACGGCAATGAATTAAATGCCCTCTTACGCTACTCAATGTCTTCCTCAACTCTGGATGCCACTTGCTGCACTGTTTGAAATTATTTTCAAATATATGCCTATTGCACTCTTTGCAAAGATTTCACTCTTGTTTCACTTTATTCTTGGTTTGTTATCATAGTTGATCTGAAGCTATTCTCATTTTGATTTGTAGTTGTGTAAACCGTAATTTCATTTTAAACTGAATCACAATTGTTCTTTTGCACATTTTTCAGACAAAAGAATGGGGTCGTTGCTAGACTGGTCGAAGCGAATCAATATAATCAAAGGATTAGCTGAAGGACTTGTTTACCTTCACAAACAGCCCAAGTTATGGATTGTCCATAGGGATTTTGTAACAACCCAGAAAATTTTCCAGGAAACAAAAATCACAACTACAATTTTTTTTTTCAAAAAAAACCTATGTTTGGTGAGGTGTCATGTAGGAAACCTAACCTAGTTGCACAAGTAGCACCTAAATTGGTTAATTGCATACTTGCATTTAAATAAATTATGCTTGAGTTGAATTTTATGTTCTTTGTTTGGTTAATTAAAAACAACAATCTCAATTAAATAGATTAACTAAATATGTGTGTGAGAGGTTGCCAACCCTTGGCTTGGTTGACCTAAAACCCTAAATGTCCTTCGATGGGCCCCGTTAGGACACCTATGTGGTGGCAACACATGTTTTTACACAAAAGAGAAGAGAGCTTAGCTTGTATGGCAGGAGATTAAATGAAAAAGATAAGGGGAATAGCTTAAAAGAGAAAACCACCTCTGGCCCAAGAGCCCGAGCTGGCCTGCTCCTTTTCACGCTTGCACAGCGCGTGCCCAACCGTGCGACCGTGCGTGGGCCGGCCCAGCAGGCAAAGCAACGCCGGCCATTTTGGCTCGCTCGCAAGACGACAAGGACGCCCGTCCTCTTCCTCTGTCTCACCGACGGGAGGGACCCACGGAGTCATCCTCTTCCTCCCGCTCGCCCTCACCCTGTCTCGCCCGAAGAGGAAAAAGAAAGGGGACTGGGACACGCTCTTGGCGAGGGAGAGATTCCCTTTGCCCCTGTCTCGCCGTGCGCGCCAAGCCACCGAGCCAGCCCCACACGCCAGCTACACGCATGCTACCCTGCCCCACGCTCAGCGCGCGCGTGACCTCACCATGGCCGCGCAGGAGCACGCACCGGGTGCCTGCCACCCTAACACCTCCAACCACCGACGGAATTCGATTTGGCAACACCAAATCGAATCACGCCTCTTCCAATCGCCCTAGTCTAGCCAAGGCAGCATCTCGACCCTCCATGTCTCCCGTTTAGCCATCGCACCGTCCGCCTCGCCATGGGCAAGCGCGGAGTATAAAGCTCCACCCCATGCCGAACCCCAGCCCTTTCCATCCCGTTCGCTGCCGCCTTGGTGGCACTTAACACGCACCACACCGCTAGGAAAGACGAGAAGGAGAAAGAGAGGAGCAGGGAGAAGCCAGAGCCGGACGCACCGCCAAGAAGCTCATCGGAGACCGGAGGGAACGTCGATCGACTACATCTACGTAGCTGCTCGGCACGGCACTGCGACGAGCCCCCGCTGCACCAACTCGCCCTACACCACCATCCTCTCGCCACCGCCACGCCGGTAAGCCGCCACATCCCACCGCTCACCATGTGCTCTGTCACCACCATCGCTTCACCGAGCACCACTTTGTTGTTCCCGCTGCGGGAGCGGCCAAAAGGGAGCCCTAAGCACTGCCTATACGTGCACACACCCATGCGCACATGCCCAAGCACCGTAAGGCCTCGACGAGTCGTACCGGCTCAGACACACCGAGGACACCACATGGCACAGAGCGTACTCACCATGGCTAGAGAACAGCTACGGCGAGGTCGTTCCCATCGGCACGAGCCTGTAGAGAATAGAGGGAGAGAGTAGAATGTTTTGTTGTATAAAGTGGCATCCAGCGCTCACGTTAAGGAAGAAAGAAGGGCCCTGGAGCTCTTGAGCGAGCTCCACCATGTCGGGGTCGATGCGCCCAGAGCACCACCTTGGCGAGCTCTGCCTGGTCACATCCGACTGCCTTGTGAGACAAGGAGGCGCCATCGAGCCACACGACGAATGCCTGCACCCGGCCACCTAGAAAACGAAGGAAGATGAGTCAAATTGACCCCTACCCTGGACTGTAGCCGCCTCGCCGTCGCTTGCCGCTGCAACCGAGCCACTGCTGCCTTGAAAGACACCGCTAGGGACCCTCATCCACCTCTACCTCTTCACCGTTGAGACCCTTGTTCCCTTGCGATCCCGTAGAGCCTTATGTTGTTGCCCGAGAGCCGCCGTAGCAGGATGGCGGCCGCTCGCCGCCGGCAAGGGAGCTGCCGCTCGAGAGGCAGGGGAGATGGGGAGGAGACGCTAGAGGAGCGGTGCACCTGGTGCACCGAGAGCTAGGAGTGGAAGAAGAGAGGGTGGACGCAGACCACCATGGACCGCGTTGTTTCCCCTGCACCGCACTCGCACGTCCACCGTGAGCCACACCCCGTGGACGCGAGCCCGAACCAAAATCCATTAGGTGACGTGGCAGCACCAGCGCCTGACACGTGGCGGGCTCGGCCCGGCCTAGCCCGGCCCAAATCCGGCCCAGCCCAGGCCCAACCGAGCCCGGTCGCGGCCCGGTCAACGTTGACCGCTGACCGTTGACCGTTGACCAGTCAATGGGACCCACATGTCAGTGACTCGCTCTGTTTCGGCCAATCAGAGCTTGACACGTGTCACTGCCTGGATTTTTTTCCTTTTCTTTTTCTTTTTCAGAAAATTATTTAATCTTTAGAAATTCATAACTTATTCATTTTAACTCAGAAAAATACCAAACCAGTTTCTAAATTTTTCTAAAAATGACCTCTACATCTTAGGCTTATGTTTGAGTGCATTTGGATCTTTTGAATTTCTATTGCTTCTTTGTGCACCTCTATAGGAGTCGTTAATGCGACTCTACGTTACGTTTAACAGAGCTAGAGGACCTGCCGACTGAGGAGTACGACCTCGACTACAGCGAGGACTTGGGTGACGACCTGCCAGGTGCCATGCCCCACCCATCTCCGTAGAACCTATTACGCATGCAAATATAGAATTGCTAGCGCTTTACTTTTTGTGAAATAATATGATGATAGGCTGCATGGTAGATGCTTTACTTTGAGCCCTTTACCTTGTCGTAACCTTACTCCTGCTCACCCTGCTGTTATGCTAGATGCTTGCATGTTACATATTACTGCTTTTACTCTTACTCGCATTATATCTATGATGTGATGCCGGTGAGTGAGAGACGTATATGTATAAGGCACGTAGTGCCAAGAACTTGATAAACCTGACTAAAGAACTGGGGAGATCTTGGCGTGCGTCTTGGGTGAGTGGTGAGGGTTGAGTCGATCGGACATGATCCTACGACGAGTCTTTGGGGCAAGTCTTGCTAGAGGGGTGCGACCTGGGCATCCCTCACGAGAGATACCTATGGTGGGTATATTGGGAGGTGAACTGGGGTGTTGGTTATCCCTGGTGGAGGTGCTGTCGTGGCACGGGGAATATAGTGTTTTCCCCTAGAGAAGATATCCTGTCTGGTCCCCCTAAGGACTGTTATGTCTTGAGAACCGGAACCATGGGACCTTCATGCACACCACTCGCTCCCGATGGGTGGGAGACGATTACCCGACTGACTAGGGCGGTACCACTACTACTAGGTTGGAAGGTGATAGTGTAGGGAGGTACGGGCATGGGGACCCACACCCTCCTAAGACAGCGTAGTGACCTTGGGGGCCCGGTACTACGTCTCACAGTCTCAGCGTTTCGGTGGACGCCGGGGTGGCCCAGGGCTGAGTGGTAGGATGGTACTGTACCGGTTGGAAGGCAGTTGGAATCAGCCTAGACGAGCCGGATCGTCGAGGATGGCGATCTTGTGGATTACCAGGTGTACACGCTCTGTAAAGTTGATCGATCTATACGTATAGCCGTGTCCGCGGATATGGACATTCCCATGACCTACGCTTCACTTGATTAGAGAGAGGAGTCCTTTCTACCTTTCCTCAGGTTCTGTGTTGGATTCCGGCTTTGGCCGTTGAGACGAGATCTGAGCGGGAGTCAATCTCGTCGCCTAGAGAGAGAGTGAGATGAGATGTGTTGTGTGTGATGGGATTGGGAAAATATGTGACTAAGATGGGTTAAAAACTGATGGTAATCTTATTAAAATATTAACCACTTGTATAGGAAACCCACAGCCTAAATATGTCTCTTTCTACTTCCCTCAATGCATTCCACTTTCCACAAAGCATTGCGAGCATAGGGTGGCGATGCGTGGCCAGTACCAAGTGTACTGATAGATTTTTGACAGGTTCTGAGCCCGAGTACGACTACGAGGGCGATGATTGGGAGAATTAGAGGGTCTGTTCTACGCTCAAGCTGGTTCCAGAAGATCGTTTTCCGCTGCTATCTACGTCGGATGTTGTTCCGGATGCTTATGTGAGTGTGTTCCACCCTGCGAGGCGAAGAGAATAAATTATGTAAAACTCTGTATTGTACTCTGATATTCGTGCATGACTTATGTATCACTGAGATTTGGGTAAATTGACGGAAGGTTTCGTCATTTTACACTTCGTTTCTGTGGATTTCCCTTCGTGGAAATCAAGGACGTTTCAGATTTGAAACCCAAGAACATCCTGTTAGATCATGACATGAACCCAAAGATTGCTGATTTTGGATCAGCTAGAACTCTGAGTTCAGATTTCGCTGAAGAGTGTACAAGCAGGGTTGTGGGGACTAGGTAAGATACACATAATTTCAATTCTAGGCTTGTGCAACAATAGTGTTCTAATGTGTTAATGTCTCTCTTTTGGTGTTTATGAAGTGGCTACAAAGCTCCTGAGTACACGTCTCGAGGTGTGTATTCACTAAAGACAGATGTGTTTAGCTTTGGGGTGATGGTATTAGTGACCATCAGTGGGCGAAAGAATAACATACTGGAGAAGCAAGGAGATTCCGTTGGTACCGTTGTGCGAGATGTGAGTTTTTTTTTTGAAACGAACGAGGGGGGGGGAGTTTCCCCACATGATTTTATTAGAAACAAGAGTTCCGATCAAAGCACGGAGTTTGTCGAAGAGATACAAGATGACAGGTACAAGCGCCAGTGTCTAAGTTTAGATACATCATGATCGACTTTTAGTCGTTTTTGCCAAATAACTAGATCATCACAAACTCTAGTGATAACACGACGGCTTGATGATGGCTCGCTTCTGAAGACTCAGCATTCCTAGCATCCCATATCCGCCAAAGGATAGTAAGAAACACAAATGGCCAGAGTTTTGCATCCAGGTGGGGGAGAGGACACCCAGTCCATACATTTGCATCTGCCAGTTTAGCAACATTGCTCAGTTGTAGCATTCGCTAGAGCTCTGCGCTGGAAGTGCAGTCAAAGAAAACATGCTGATGATCTTCAACATAACCAGAGCACCGTTGGCAGCAATCGTCATCCAACACATGTTTTGTGAAGAGGTTGCCCCTCGTGCTTAATCTATCCTTGAAGTAGAGCCATGCGAAGATCTTGACTTTGTTTGGAAGTCATGTACCCCAGATATGACACCCATGCACGTCTGGTGTTTCTAAACGGCGATCGAGTACTGCATAGGCATCTCTGGTGGTAAACACTTTGCCAGTATGTTTCAGATGCCGCTCATCAGCTCCGTCGCCGAGATTGGTTCCCTACAGGCATAAAAGGAGGTCTGCTAGCTGGGTTGCAGCAGCATTTGTTAGTCTAGACCGGAGGCACAAATCAAACCTAGCTTGAAAAACGTCCTGAACCGATACGTTAGGCCGGGTAATATGAGAGAAAAGAGCGGAATGGGAGACATAAGGAGGGCCGGCAGGAAGCCAATGATCAAACCAAAAAGAGGTAGACGCACCATCATGAACTTTCACATAGGTAATCGAACGATAGGTAGTAAGTTCATCATTAATTATCCACCAAAGATATGAGATCGAACTGTTAGAGGGGGTGTCAAAAGATGTAGCATCTCGGAGAATCCATTGCTTCCACGGGGCAGGCTCATTGGAGAAAAGCCTATTATTGAATTTCATGAGCATGCATCTATTTTGAAGCTCCAAATCTTTAACTCCAAGGCCCCCATCAAGCTTACTGATAGAAACGTTTTCCCAGGCCACCAAACACTTAGAACCATGGCAGACCTCATCCCCTGTCCAAAAGAAAGCACGTCGACGTCAATCTATAGCTTTGATAGTTGTTTTGGGGATATTCAGAGCTGACATGTAGTGGAGGGGGAGGGAGCTGAGGACAGCAGTAGCCAAGGTGAGGCGCCCAGTGCGGTTGAGAAGTGAAGCATGCCACCCAGAGAGGTATCTATCGCAAGATGCAATGAGAGGAAGGCAATCATTGACAGATAATTTGTGAGGAGAAAGTGGGAGACCAAGGTAAGTTTGAGGGAACGAAGAAACAGTAGTTCCAAAGAGGGCAGCAAGATCTTGAGCAGTAGGGGTGTCAAGGCAAACTGGGAGAAAGGTGGTTTTGTTGTAGTTAATGGAGAGCCCCATGGCTAGTTCAAAGTTCTGTAGGACACGCTTTGCCTCAAGGATAGCTGTACGGGAGCTGTGTAGGAAAATTAAAGTGTCATCCGTGTATTGAAGGACAAGGCACGGGTCATTCGGTAGAAGGGGATGTCGGAGAGAAGAGGACATCCCAGGATGTTGGAGCAAGTGGCGAAGCACGTCAGCGACGATGATGAAGAGATAGGGAGAGAGGGGGTCACCTTGACGAAGCCCCTTTCGGCAGTTAATCCAGCGTCTAGGGACGCCATTCAAGAGCACCGAGGTTTTTCCAGAATCCAGCAGGCTGAGAATCCAAGCGCACCACTTGTCAGAGAAACCACGGAATCGAAGAATCTGAATTAGACTATCCCATTGGACGGAGTCAAAAGCCTTGTGGAAATCTAGCTTAAGGATAATAGTAGGGGCATTTCGTTGGTGACAGCAATGGAGAAGATCTGTGGCATATGCAAAACTTTCAGCGAGGCAACAACCCAGAATGAAGCCGGACTGATCCCCACCAACTAGAGAGGGGATAAGAGGTTGGAGACGGGTCGTGAGCACTTTAGAGATGCCTTTAATTGTAGAATTTTGGAGAGCAATAGGCCGGAAGTCAGCAGGAGAGCGGGCACTGCCTTTTTTAGGCAACAAGACAAGGTAGGACCGGTTGATGCGCTCAAGGTCAGCCGAGTGATTATAGAAAGAATCGAATAGAGCGTAAATGTATGGAGAAATAATGTTCCAAGTAGCCTTAAAGAAGGAGGGACCAAAACCATCAGGGCCGGGGCTGGCATTGGAATGCATGTGCCTGAAGGCTAAAGAGATTTCAGAAGCACAGAAAGGGGTATCAAGGCAAGTAAGGGGAGTCGTGTTTTCAGGATAAATGTCGCTGAGCTGGAAGTTCCAGACAGTAGGATAGGAACAACCAAGAAGACTATGATAAAAGGCATGGAGAACATGAGCTTTCTGGTCATGGTTAGTGAGCTCAGAGCCATTGTGTTCTAGGATCTGAATCTTGTTACTTCGAAAGCGCTGATTGGCACAGGCATGAAAAAAATCTAGTATTCTCATCCCCACCAATGGCTGCGTGGACTTTGCTCCTTTGCTTCCAGTGAGTCAGTTTAGCTTTTGTAGCACGACCAAGGATACTAACAACGATGGAGCGAAGTCTGAATTTAGGATCAGACAGGGGTCGAAATTCTTCAACATGATCAAGGATGTTGATGACAATCCTGCAGTCGGTTTCTTGTTGGGAAAAACTTGGCCTACTCCTCTGCCATGCCCTAAGCTCAGCTCTGGTGGTCTTAAGTTTTGAAGAAATGTCTGCAACAGGGTTAGCATCATGACTGTGGGTAGTCCAAACATTGGTGACAAGGTCTCTGAAACCAGCAGCATGTATCCAGTGATTCTCGAACCTAAATATATTGGATTTAGGAACCTCGGTGGAGATATCAATCTTGAGAGGCACATGATCTGAAGTGATTCGGGTAAGAGAGGATAAAATAGAATTAGGAAGGTTCTCATCCCAAACCAGGTTAATAAACACACGGTCTAGCCTTTCAAGAGTAGGAATGGTGCGCCGGTTAGACCAAGTGTAGCGCCTGTCAAGCAGAGGAAGCTCAAGCAAACAGAGGTCATTGATGCAATCATTAAAAGACTCAGCCTCCAAGACATGGAAGTTACTATTATTTTTCTCATGAGAGTAATGAATTACGAGATGTGAGTAAACATGGCATTTTAAAGGGCCCATTCAAAATGTTGAATATTTGCAGTTGTTTTGCCCTCTGCATAGTTGCATCAAAACTTTCTCCACTGTTTATGAATCTGTATTTACACTACAATATTGTTGGCCCTAAACGAATTGAAGAAAATATTTCAGGCATGACAACTATGGAATGATGGAAGGCTACATGAGCTTGTCGATCGGTCGATCCAATATTGGGTGATGAATTTGAACTTGCTGAGGTAATGCAGTATGCTCAAGTGGCACTACTCTGCGCTCAGGAGGAGCCAACAGATCGCCCAACCATGTCGGATGTTGTGTCACTTTTGAACTTTCAAAGCATAAGTTTATTACCATATCCTAAGCAGCCGTCTGAGCTGTACAAGGGAGGTGCTACTGGTGACAAGTTGTCGACATATGTTAGCCAGTCAAGCAGGACCATAGACATAACAATCACAAGTTCAGCTCCTATGTCAACTAGAGTCCGCATCATTGTAGACCCAAAGACCTAAAATGTAGACACAAATTAGTATATAATAACGGAACATGGAGAACTTGAAATGTGATGGGCTTTGGGCCGGTTCATGAAGAAATGTAAAATATTAGGAGCATATTGTGTGTCATATATCACATCACTCTTACCATGTTTTTGGATTTCATCTCTAATATCCAATGGTTAATCGGTAACTACCTATGTCATTGTCAGGAAAAAAAGTAGTTGTATCTTCATTGCTGATAACTTGATATCGTGATATCTTAGTCAATGTGTTAGAGCTCGTTAGCGCATGAATTTCCTTAGTCATGAAATGCATAAGCCTGGATACAAATTTTAGCATGAAACCAAGGGGAAGGGTAATATCCACATGCGTCACCACATGTTAGCCATTAGAGAATTACTCTTGCTCAAAAGGAAACTAAGAGACAAAGGCTAAATGGAGAAGGTTCTCCATTTTAGTTTAAAAAAGGAGAGTCAACTAACTTTCCTAGAATAAAAATATTTCATCCTGTCATTTTTCAGAAGAAAAGGGAAAGATGATTTGTTTACTTTGTGTCTGACCACAAAAGTATCTTTTTTATGTGAGTGTAACTTAGTCCCTTTTAATCCGTAAACTGCCATGACTAAAACATGAACTAAATGGTTTAGGCCCTGTTTGGTTAGATGAGACTACAGACTAGTCAGCCCAATTTAGTCCCATTTAGTTTCTATTTTGCCAAACAAGGGGACTACTAGAGGGACTAAAGTGGGCTTGGGCTATAGTCCTTGAGGGGTGACCATTTGGGACTACTAGTCCAACTTGACACCCCATGTCCCTCCCTCTCTTCTCTTTGTTGCGTCGGGACCATCCCCACCCAGAGCCCCAACCCTGCGCCGCGATCCCCCACCCTCTACCCTGCGCCGCGCTCCCCCACCGACGACAGCTGTGCCCCCGACCCCGCGCTGCGCTCCCCCATCGGCGGCAGCGGTGACGCTCCCCCACGTCCCCGACACCCTCCCTTCCCTTCCCTTCCCTTCCCTAACCTTCCTCTTGTGCTGTGCGAAATCCACCGCATGGCACCGCTGTAGGATCTACCATCCACGCCCCATGCCGCCGCCGTGGGCTGACAGGCCGCCACCGCGGGCCCCGTGCGTGAGTAGGCGCCACCGCGCCGTCGGTCCGGCCACCCTTCCCACCCTGCACGGCCTCGATTGCGAGCAACAGTAGCCGTCTCCATGGTCTTTGTCCAGAGGAATAAGAAGGGTATTTTAGTCTTTGTTCAGCAGCTTTAATGCCCTTTAGTCCCCTCTAGTCCTTTGAACCAAATAGGATAGGAGACTAAAGTTTAGTCCCTGTTTTAGTCTCTAGTCCCTGGACTAAAGAACCAAATAGGGCCTTAGTCCTTTAGTCCATTGGGGGTGACTAAAGGGGACTAAAGACCTAAAAGGACAGCCCTTGCCCCTTATTATTGCCCCGTTCCCTAGATTTTGTGCACTGAATAGGTGTTTTGGTCTTTGTTCATTTGCTTTAATGACCTTTAGTCCCTAAAACCAAACAAGATACGGACTAGAGTTTAGTCCCTGACTAACTTTAGTCTAGGGACTAAAGGAACAAAAAGGCCTTAAAAACCTTAGAAAAGTTATATCTAACAGAAAAAATAACTTTATGGTCCGTAACTATTTTAGGATGTATCTAACATTCTCCATTTTGTAAGCTAAGTTTTATATGAAACAGTAACTTTGCAAAAGTTTTCAAGATGTATCTTTAATATTTTCAAAAGTAAATATGAGTCAGTGAATGAAACTCGTGAAAAGTTAATACGTATATAGGAAAATTAACTTTGTAGTTTCGAAGAAGTAACTTTGATGTTTTGGGAAAGTAACATAACTGTTTTATAAATTTAACTTCTTTGTTGTTCAAAATTATAACATATACTGTGACGATGTAATTTTATTGTTATGAAAATTTAACTTTGCTATTATGACAAAATAACTTTGTTGTTTTTTTCGAAAAAAACTAACTGATTTTTTTGAATATATAATTTACGCCTCGACATGTAACTTTGTTGTTCTCAAAATTTATTTTCTGTTAAAATTGTGCTTTACGCCTGATGATGCAACTTGGATGTTTCAAAGAAGTAATTTTAATATGTGAGGCAAATTAAAATCGACCATATGTGAGAATTTAAAATAGTTCTATTTTAGGAAATGGGTGGCGACTATTTTTTTCCCCGAAAGTTGGAGGGAATCAGGGAATACAAAATTTGCTATTTTTAGAATCATGGTGAAGGACTAATTGTTACTTTTTCTTTTTGAAAGTTTGAGGACTACGGAGCATTTGTTATTTTTTTTCCTAGAAAGCTGAAAATTAAGACTCAAGGAGAGTGTTCTCCATGTATCCAAATTAGGGCTTGTTTGGATCGGGGTTAAAAACTAGCCTAAATTAATTATGGGTAACTAGCTAGTTGGTTAACAAATTTGCACAGCTATTAGCCAACTCTTTGAATGAGCCAAAGCTAAAATTAACTAACTTTTTTTTTGAGGAGGCGTGGTTTCATTCATTCATACCCATAGCTAGCGACTACAAGTTACGTAATGGAACCTAATAAAAATAAAATTACATTGATGCTATCACAGGTCCTATTCATGAACACCCTTGTTCTTCCTCTCCGATCGCCAACGCCAAACTGGATAGAAGGAACTGGAATTAAGACATCCTCTGACAAGGTATAGCCATTAAAGGCCAATATAGTTTTTGAACCCACAACATGCAGCGCCTGAAAATTAAGACGCATTGAGACCACTGAACGAACAAGGCAACCTCGCCAGATGAATGAACATGCAGTACAATAGTTATTTGTGTTTTAAGTAATATTTGGATTTTTTTATAGTTGGAAGTAACTTCTGCAAATCGTTTTTTGTTTATTTATTATTGTGGGACCATCTGTTACACGGAGTTATTGCTTTTATGTCTGCTACATATACCACTCTACCGTATCGCATTGCTATTGGCCATCTTCGACCATGTTTGTTCTTGCTTGTGACCAACTTCTCACGAATAAAAAATTTGAATGATATTTTTTTTGCCTTGCCGTCTTGCTGGCGAGCTTTTCATGCATTCACATTGGAAAATTGCTGGAACAATTATGAATAATAAGACATCAAAAGATACTATGATATTTTTTGTTAGTTCTATCAGCCCTCTAAAAATTTTCAGATTCTTTAGCTTGGTTTTCTTGAGATAGAGTTTTTTTTTGGTAAAACTTGACTAACATCGTCTAAGAAATCATGTCCTTCTAGCTTTTCTCTATTATGTGCGAGCAAACCCGAATAAGCTTGGTCCATATCAGAAATTGCTAAATTAAAACACCGGCCTCATGTGTCTCTAAACTTTCGAATATATTCACCATCAAATTCATCATGCCTTTATTTAACCAATGTTAAATGTGACAACCTGAGTTTAGTATCTCCAGTACAAAATATACTCATGAAGTTTCTATTCTAACTAGAACCAGATATGAATATAATTTGTACTGTGTAATTCTAAAAAAAAAAAGAAAACCGAGAAAAAGCTGTCCCACATATAGACTATATGGAAATAACCTCAGTCTATAAACATCATTAACACTAGCTTTGCCACTTTGTACAATAAATTGAGCAATATGTTCTAGTGTCCTCTTAATGCGAAACACGTCAACGGACGTGTTCTCGGAAAAAAAAAGCAATATGTTTTACTGTGGTCCTGTCATCATCTCCTGAAAACTCAGTAAACTCAGGCAACTTAAATCCCTTAGGATATTGGAACATATCATAATAATTGGGGTATGGTTTTCTATAAGCTCGTGCGTTCCGTTTTGGTTCCAACCCAAAAGAATCTTTCAAGACACTAGTCAATTGTTCTTTAAGATTATTGCTGTCCCTGCATGAGGCTCGACCGCCATAGGAAGATCGTGTGCAATTATCTATTGTTGCCCTAAAGTATTAGGTTGTGGAGCATTATAATTATGCTGTGGTGCTCAAAGAACTATTCAATTAAATTAGGTTAGGCTTTGTGAATGGCAAGTGCCTCAAAGAACTATTCAATTAAATTAGGTTAGGCTTTGTGAATGAGCCATATATATATGTACTGCTCGAACCTTGAGGTGGGTATGGGAGGTGCATAATACATACGTAGTTTGGTATGAAGAAATAAGATATGGAGTAGTTTGCTGAAATTCCATCTAATCGGCTTTTTGATTATTGGCTGTAGACGGAGCCGAGATGTTTGCACAAACTGTTGGATCTGACAGAAAAAAAAAACATGGGAAGTGTAGGCCCCGATCCAGCAACACTTGATGGAGCACTAATGAACTGGACAATTACTACTTTGGCCAGCATAAAAATTCATCGGCGTACCATATTGTGGTTCTCCAGTAGTGATGGGTGTAAAGAATGACGATAGATTAGGAGGCTGCAGGTTACTATAGCATCATTAGAAGCTGGGTCATCGGTAGCTAAAGCCAGGGTTTTTATAAAGAATTTTTTTTCCTCCAATACGCAAGAGCGTGCATATCTTTGTATTAAGAGGGAGAAGAGTTAAAAAACAAGGTTGCCGGCGAGCGGCCAAAAAAAGCTGAAGGGATTACATCTTGAGAGTAAACAACGGATAACATGGAGAATAGGGTCTATGGCTGAGCCAGCGCTCGAAGCCCACTCGCTCCCGCTTCAATCCATCGGCCAGCTTCCGCATGGATGATTCGCAAGAGCTCGCTTGATGATGTCGCAGCCCCCCTAAAGCATCATGCGTTGCTCTCCTTCCGGATCTTCCATGAGACCAACGCGAATAGCGAGTCCATCCCTGCTCATCTGTCACCACTGAACAGGCCGCGAAGTCTTCTCCACCAGCGTAGAGCGGTAGCAGCCGGCGGCGGGCAGTAGGTTTGGAGTGCCGTCAGAATGAGGAACCAGAGCTCCCTGGTAACCGGGCACTCGGTCAGGATGTGGTCGATTGTTTCCTGACCTTGATCGCAAAGGAAGCATTCCTCGCGAGCTTTGAAGCCGTGGCATCTCCTGCGGTCACCGGTCCAATGTCGCCGTCTGAATGCCAACCAAAGGAAGATCTTGATCTTGAGCGGCGCTCAGTCTTCCAGATGAGCTTGTGTCCTTGGAACGGAGTAGACCCAGCATGAAGGAAATTGTAAGCCGATTTCGCCGTGTAGGTTCCGTCTTCAGTTCATCTCCATACTGTCCTATCTGGCTGATCGACGAACTGAAAGTGTCTCAGGGTGTTCCAAAGGAACAGGTACTCAGCGACCGCGTCGGCCGACATTCCACCTGAGATGCGCATGGCCCAGGCTCTGTCAGTGCGTCCCTCACGGACGCTCATGCTGCGCCGCGTCCGCCTGGTCACCAGTTGTGCTAGGCACGACGCGATATCAGCCCGCTGATTCGCCGTCGATCCAACGATCATCCCAGAAGAGAGCTTGGCGCCCATCCCCAACAATGGTGAAGGTTGAGGCCCTGAAGAAGGCTTGGACCTCAGGCACGGTTTGGATAGGTAGCTGACTCCATAATTGCTGCAACACGCTACCAACTTGCATCTTATATTAAGTAAATCTTTTAACATCACCAACCACCCTGACGTCTAGACTTCAAATAAAATTTTCACGTGTATTACAAACAGAAGAAGCACTTACAGATCGATCAATCATGACAGCCATCTCTTCTTTTAAGACCATGTAAAATTTCAGTCACCGAGCTTACCTTTGGTGCCCCGGCAATAATGGTGTTTGTTTACCTCCAATTCCCGTCAGCGTGTGTGTTTGTGTCTTTGTTTTTCGAAGACTTGACCAGGATGGGTCATGTGCAAGTCAACTCGTTTCTGTTCGCATCACCACCTACCAAAAGTTGCTATTAAACACCTGCAATAGTCAGTCACACGAAGGTGAGCTCGTCCAGCAACCGGGGAAGTAGCCTCGCATTCGCATCGCAGCTCCACACCCCCTGTCCCCTGACTGAATCCCTGACATTAACCCACAGCTAGAGCTAGCTGTGTGCAATAATACAATGGTCTGCATCTGCTGCGCGGAGGAAACTGACGATGTCGCCGCCGCCCACAGCGCGATTGGCATCAGGCAGAGCGCGCAGTTGCAGAGGCCCGAGTGTAAGATCACCTTGTTCGTGTTCTTGGAGATGTTCCTGGCGAGCGCCACAAGCAGTGTGGCCACGGTCGGCGTCGTCTGGGCAACCGTCGTTCTGCTGGGGGCTTCGTCTCAAAGCTAAGTCCGCTGGACTTCTTCCTCGTCACAATCCTGACGCTGTTTCTATCCATGAGGTATGCCATCTTAGAGCATCTTCATTAGGTATCCCATCCCATTTCCTATATTTAATTTTTAAGAGATGTATTAAAACAAACTTCCTTTCTTCTAAATAAAGAAAACATGTTTTAGGTAATCTGCAACACTGCTCTCTTTATATACTAAATTGATTTTAAGGTATTCTTCTAAAACATTTTATATATAGGAGATATAATAATATAAGGGGGTGTTTGGCACGACTCTTCTTGAGAGGCTTCTCTAGAGGAACCAGAGTTGTTTTTGGAGTTGTGGCTCCTCCAAAATGGCTCTTGCTCATCTGTTTTTTTACTAAAAAAATGGCTCCCGGCTCCTACAGAAAAATGTTTGGCAAGGCTCCTTTACAGGAGCCAAAGCCGAAGCCGGGAGGAGTCCTGCCAAACAGGCCCTAAGAAATTTGGTGGTCTTACAAAACTCAAAGATTGATTCATCTTGGTGGGGTAAAAAAAAGTAGTTGGCCTTACCTATATCCTTATTCTTATTCTTATTTCTACTACTACTACTATTATTATATAACTATTTATTGATTGTGCTTGATATAGACCTTTTTTTGCCTATTAGATTAGGGACCGATTTAGATCCATTAGCACTATAGCTATCTAATTTTTAGCAGGAAGTTGTTTGGATCCACCTGTTAATATGTGGTTGGATAGTGACATGTGAACTATTAGCGTCTATTAGCAACTACCAAACCTATCAGGTCCATTAGTAGGTTTGTTTGGATCTACTGGTACTAATTTTAGCTGCTAATTTTTCGTGCTAATAAATGGATCCAATCAGGCCCTAAATGATTATTAAAACAAATTGTTGTTAGGATGTGATTTCATACTAGGAACTAATGGAAATGGGTTAGCCTATTGGGTAACTGACGGACCCATAAAAGTAATAAGGTTAATGGGTCATACGGGCTATCCGCAAAGTCTAAAATAGACCGACAGGGTCTAGTACCTATTGACCAATGGTGCCGATGCAATCGTCACATAACAAACATTTTTTTTAATTTGTTAGGCCTTGTTTAGTTGGGGATTTTTTTGGA
The DNA here is from genome assembly GCA_038087645.1 of Saccharum hybrid cultivar R570. Lineage (NCBI taxonomy): Eukaryota > Viridiplantae > Streptophyta > Magnoliopsida > Poales > Poaceae > Saccharum > Saccharum hybrid cultivar. The sequence continues at coordinate 384,811 of JAQSUU010000273.1, forward strand.
AAATGGTACTGTAGTACTTTCGTTGTTATTTGGTAATTAGTGTCCAATCATGGTCTAATTAGGCTTAAAAGATTCATCTCGTGAATTTCGTCTAAACTGTGTAATTAGTTTTATTTTTTTATCTATATTTAATGTTTCATGCATACGTCTAAAGATTCGATGTGACAAGGAATCTTAAAATTTTTTGGGAACTAAACATGCCCTTAGTTCTATTTATTTTTCCAAATAAGCATGGTTGGTCATAACTTGTAAACACATCTTGAAAGTAGATCGAGGAATATCATATTTTGGAAGTGAAAATAGATAAAATTAAAAGTATAGTTCACCTTGCAAACTTAATTAATTTGATGTATTGCTAATAACCTTAATATATTTTTTTAGAAACGTAGCCTTAATGTCTTATCATTGGTACTTTTCAATGTTGCATGCCATCTTTTTTCTAGAAGTGTTGATAGTATTTGTGGCTCAGAAAAAAAATATATTTGGGTCGACCAATAGCTCCAAATTAGTGTGTTCAGGCTATGCGACTAGGTCCAAGGCTAGTGCTGGGTCAACCCGTTCCCACCATACCTATCATATTATTACTGTATGTTAGACTTGTTGGATAGTATTCATTCATGGGTCGCTTGACGTGCTAGGATTTTCGGTGGCAACTGGAATCCAGACCAAAAGATCCTCTACGGGTTTTTGGACAAGAATATCCTCCAGGTGCTGTTTCACCGGAAGGCGTTAACAGAACTCCATCTCAGAATTTGCTCTATGCTGCTTTGGTTGATGGAGGCGCTCCTCCTCATGTATACTCCCAGCTTGACCTGCATACTGTTTTGGGGGAAAGCAGCATTCTTGTCCGGCGCGTTCGTGGTTGCCTTCCTCAAGAACACGGTGCTTCTGGTCACCGTCATCATGTCCGTCACTCACCTGTTCATCCCCAACCTGGGCAACAACGGGGCAGGCACAGGCAGAGGCACAGCAGAAACCGCTAACATGAGAGCATCCATCGTTATCTTCTATGGGGTGGCAACTGCGCAATCCGTACTGACTTACCTGCTGTCTGCCTACTCGCAGGCTCGGCCAGAGCTTCTGAGCAGGGTCTCCAGTTCTGGGGACTATAGGTTCGATAATATCCCTGCTACTGTCAGGACGAGTGGCGATACTGTCGGTAGTATCATCATCGATCCATTGAACCTGTACTACATCCATCTCAAGAGGTTCTGCAGAGACGGGCGTCTGAGGAGCGCCCTGGACATGAACCTGCCCACCTTCGCAGTGCAGTGTCTCAGGTCGGACGAGCGGGAGGTACGCCTGTCAGGGCTGGTGCTCATGAACGGGCTGACGAATGCCAAGGTGACGGAGGCTTTCAGGCAGGAAGCCATAGCCAAGCTCGAGGGCTCCCACGACGCAGTCGAGTCATTGTTCAGGATGATGGCGGCTTCGACCGGCCCACCATCAGTCGTCAGGTGGGAGCGGAAGATGGCCGCCTCGCTCGTAGCCCACAAGCTTCCCGGCGGCAGCTTGCGCGTCGTCTCTGCAGCTGCAGGGTCGTCTCCGTCGGCGATGAGGTCGGTTTGCTCGTTGCTCGAAGCTACACGCAAGGACTCGTCGGGAATGCCTGACGAGGCACTGGTCTGGATGGGACTCAGGATTCTCGAGAAGCTCTCGGCTCACGTCTGCAATCTGTCGGAGATCTCCGGCTCACACGAGCTCATGGCGAGCATCACAGCGCTCACTGCCCACACCGACAGCCTGCGCACCACCGACGTTCTCCGCTTTCGGAAGGTGAGGTGTGCACTGACGGTCTTTGCCGAGCTAGCAGGTGCCATGGGGAAAGAAGGCAGCGCTCGTCGGCAGGACATCCTGGGAAACGTTTTCTTGCTTTCAAACGTCAGGGAGATACTGCAGAATCCTAGCGTCAGCCATGTCCTACGAGAGCTGGCTCTACGACTCGTCGATGCTTTTGCACTGGACCACGAGTCGAGGAACTGCAGCGCCACAAGGAAGATGGTCGCGGTGCTGCTCACTATTTTCTGCAGCACTACTCGCGAAGGAGACGGCGGCGAGCTGGTCCAGTTCCAGCTGGCTGCAGGTCGAGCACTAGTCAGATTGACCATGGAGAGCGAACCCAACTGCAAGGCAATCGCCATGGCGGACGAAAGCAATCTCGAGGCACTCCGTAGCATGGTTCTGGGCGGCGGCCAACCCAACACAGCACACGGAGCTGTGGCGGCAAATGTCCTGAGAAACCTGTGTGCCTACTTGGAATTGGAACCAGGCAATCGGTGCCAAGATACCATGAAGGAATTCGCACGAGCCAACATTCTGACGGTAAGCATGCATGCGTGCAACAAGTTCCCCTTATTATAACCATCTTACTTTCTTTCTGTTTATGCTACGTACTGTATTACAAAATCGAAACTAAAGGTTCGTTCTTGAAATTTCCTGTTGGCTACTGTGTGTGTAGGTACTAGAAGAAATATGTAAGATTGATAATGTCTTAGGGGAGGACATGGAGGCCTTTCTCGGGCTTGCTCTGCAGTTCGGCAGACTCATCTCTGCGCCAGAGTTCAGCGCTAAGCTCAACGCCAACACAGTCGACCCCGGGAACTTTGTACAGAAGCTGGTTTCAGTTCTCAGCCATGCGAATGAACCCCCAGCTGATAGGCGCCCTGCTGGGAGTGGGACCAGGAGATCGGCGATCGAGCTGGCTGTATGGATGCTGCGATCAGAGCACCAACTCAACTGCATTCAGCACTTCGTTTCCCGCGGGACGATGCGTGCTGCTCTGACGACGGCGCAGCAGCAGGTCAGCGTGGAAGAGAACTATAAGCTCCTGGCTGCTACTGGTGTCCCTGTTCTGGTGCACGAGGAGTCTCTCTCTGCCCTTGTTAAGACGGCGCTGCGCCTTCTCCCTGCCTAGCTTCCGTTCGTTGTGAGCTTCTTTTCTTCTATATGCTTGCATTGCAACCTCCGGTGCGAATGAGATTCAAGACTTGTCTAGACCCAACAATATATACCACGTGAAGTTTGAGGACTGGAGTAATTAATGATGACGCAGCTCGTCCGCAGTACCACTACCACTTCTCTTCGTTTCGTCTTGGCTTTGTATTCCAGGAGACCATTGTTTTTTTTTACTTCTTTTAATAGCAAAACATGCCATCCCATGTAATATATATGTCCAACATGTAAGGTGTTCATTACTCATATATTTTCTCTCCAGTCTCTTGAGCAGGGGCAAAGTTGTAGTCTAACCATGGGGTGCAAATGCACCCCCAAAATTTTAAAAATCAGTCTAACCAGTCGGTCGTTGGGTCAGGAGAGTGTGCCGCCGCATGGGAGAGAGGGCAGGGGTGCGGTCGCCGTGCGCCGCCACGTGGGGGGAGAGAAAGCTGAGAGAGAGAGGAGCGCCACACATAGTGGGAGAGAGAGGGCCACGAGGGAGTTGAGAGAGAGTTGAGATTGAAATGAGAAGAAACCCTAAGTCCTCTCATTTATACGAGCCCGACAGAAGTGGGCTTTGCCTGGGCTCCGAGCTGGGCCAGTATTTTGGGAGGTGGGTCTTACAGTGAGACGCCTAGAAAAATGGATTTTGGGAGGTGGGTCTTATAGTGAGACGCCGAGGAAAATGGAGTTAGGGACTCCAAAGATAGACCATTTTTGGAGGCAGTCGTCTTAAGACGGCCGTAACTCCATTTTCCTCGGCGTCCTATGCGCGTGGGACAGCAAGCCCGACACGGGGCAACACCAGTCTCTAGCCTCATAGAGCTATGGAGGCTATCGCTAACCTCCTCGACTTGACACTTTCAATTCGAGCACGAGGTCACCACGGTGGACTCCAATCTGACATGACTAGGATCGGTTTCTGATCTGTACAATGGGATGGTTTGGTTGGAGTGTTATGGTCGGATTTGTGCAGACCTGTAGGATTCGAGTCTTGCCTTGAGTCCTGCCTACATATGTGACATACATACGTACCAGTACACCATGGGGCTGCCGCACATCCACGGCTCCGCCGTCGCTCCGGTCTCTGACGCTGGTGGGGCATATGGTCCTGTGCCGTCAGAAATTCCTCATCGTCGCCGTGATGCTGGCGCTGGAGGACCTGCATATCGGCGAGTGCATGGCCATCACGTTGCACGCCATGCCTTGCCTCAAACACCTCCGCATCACCAACGTCGGCCTGACAAGACCTATGCTGCCGTTATGTTGGAATTGACAGTTTTGAATAAGGTGGAGAGGAGAGAGGAGAGATCTAGGGTTTGGCACAAGTGAGAATGAGAGGAAGTGAGAGCCGCCTTTGTCCTCATGCCCTTAGGCACCATATATAGGCAATGGTTACTTACAAGTGGCCCCTAGGTGGAGTTGGGTTTTATATGACACTACTCTAGGCACTAGTTTGGCCTCTTCTAAGGGAGGCTTGGCCCATATACCTTATGGGCTCCCCCAACAGTAGCCCCTCAGCTACTAGATTATGGTCGGTACTACATGACCTAGTAGATGCTCATATCAGAAGAGGCACAAATACAACTTGAACCCTGGTCGTGAGAATCGCCGTTTGCAACCTACCTGTGCGCGCCTCACACTCCATCCCAAAAACCCTATGGGAAAAAAGGACATGATAAAAGAGCATGCGCACGACTCTGCCCTATACATGTCCTAATTCCTGAAGCTTCTAACTCCGAGTGCCTTGATGTTGATTTTCCCAAAATCTTCATCTTCGGGCTTTGGCTCCTTTGGTCACTTCTATGACTTCCCTTGTTGGCTTCACTCGGCATGTAGATCTTTGCTTTCGAAACCTTCATGCCAGAAGCTTCGCTTGATGACATGTCCTTTCTCTAAGGACCTTTGCGCCGGGAGCTTCACTTGATGATATGTTCTTTCTCCAGGGACCTTCATGCTAGGAGCTTTGATGTATGGAGTGTCCTTTCTACGGGGACCTTCTCATCGGGAGCTTCACCCATAGACACATCTTTCTTTTCGGGAATGGATGTAGCCGTCGCAGTTGATGTAGTCAAAGTAGTCGTACTCGAAGGTTGCTGTGAAGCCTCCAATTCTTCTCTCATGTGTGCCAGGCAAAGGATTTCGCCCTCTGGAGTGGCCAGTCCTCCAGCATGCTCCCTAGCCCCTCTTCGCCGGTGCTCATGACCAGAGATGGCAACGGGTACCCGAAACCCGAGTACCCGACGGGTATTACCCGATAAAGAGGCGGGTATGGAATGGATTTTCTACCCGTGGGTATGTTATTGGGCAAAATCCTATACCCATCGGGTATGCGGGTACGGATGCGGGTGTATACTACCCATACCCGCATACCCGCGGGTAAGACATACCCGCAAAAATAACTAGCCAACCTCAGTTATTTTAGCGCATATAAGTCATGAATTTGGCCCATTGAGACATCCACTATATTTCTAGTAGATTGTCTTTGTTGTAATGATGCTAATAATATTTGTTAGCATGTTTGTAACTTGTTGGAAGCTTAGAATTATTTATTTTTGCACGTGACTATTTGATATTTTTAGGTAATTTTCGGGTATGTTATCGGGTACGGGTTACCCGTCGGGTGAGAATTACCCGGCGGGTACGGGTATGGAACTATTTTTTTACCCGCATGCGGGTATGGGTAACCCGACGGGTAAAATTTTGCGGGTGCGGGTACGGGTACGGGTGAGCACTACCCGTCGGGTACGTACCCGTTGCCATCTTGACTCATGACTAAAACTTTAGTCGTTCTTGGTAGTCGACGTAATCGTAGTAGTAGAAATAGATGTCTAAGCCAAAGTTGTTGACCAGCCCCTCGAGCTTAATGATGAAGGCAAGTTGTCAGAAGAATTAGCTCCGACAATACCTAGCAGTTATTTGCGTAAGACGAATCAGATGGTAGCACACAAGACACAGAGATTTATACTGTTCAGGCATGTGGTGCCCTACGTCCAGTTTGAAGTAGGCTCGCTCTATATTCGTACGCTCGGTTACAGGGGCGTCTGTCTTTAGCAATGTGCTAGAATGTAGAAGATGTGATGGATCTGGATGTTGATCAAGAGCTTCCCACCCCTCCTTATATAGTCCAGGGGGTAGGGTTATAGATAGAATCCTGATCGATTTACATGTGGGTTTCTTAGTTTGTTATAAGGAAATCTATAGGATAGAGATGGTTTCTAAATAAATATTGATATGCCTTGTCCCCCGGAAGTAGATGAAGTATCCCGTCTGGGTTGGGCTCCTCGTGTAGCCTGCTTGATGTAGCTCATCCTACTTAGGCTGTCATCAATGCGGCGAGGTACCCTAGGTACATATCTCCGACAGTAGCCCCTAAACCTTTGTGCAATTCGGAGAATCGGATGGAGGGTTAGTCTTGAAGTTGCTGTCTTCTTCTGAGCATGCATCGAGCATACCCGAGTCTGGTTCGGGTGAAGCCTGATGATGTTTCCCCGAACAGTCTTGGTCGAAGATGTTGTCGACAAAAGATGACTTGTTTACTTCGTGTCTATAACCACAAAAGTAACTTTATGGTTCGTAAATGTAACATCTAAAAAGTTACATCTAATACGAAAATGAACTTTGTAAGACTAGTGAACATACACGTGTGACACACACGTGTTTATAAATACCATATCATGTCATTAAAATGAGGAGATCGTGTTAGGTAGCGTTACCATAAATTTGAGATTGTTGGCATCGTACAGTTATACCGAAATACAAGACCATAATAATAAGTGAGTTTGAATGTTGCAGCCTAGGGGCACTCTAAGATGTCACACTATCTATTACAAGTCCTTTACTCTGATAGCCAGATAACCTTTTTGCTCATGTATGTGAAAAATAGCCTGCAAAGGTCCAAACAACTCAACCGGAAATTATAATTGATTAAACTCTGGTGTCCCAGAAAAGTTAATTTGGTAAATAAAACTGAGTGGAAATGATGTCTTACAATTACAAAGTGCTAAACCACATGTCATTTTACTAATTAATCAAAGCATTGCAATCTCAAAATATTTTGAAGAAAGAAACTGAATTTTACCAATTAAATCATGGAAGCAGTGTATTAGTTCCAACAATATCAGGAATTCAGTATGCTTCAGTGTGATGATCCAAAAATATCAGGAACAAGTGAGATAAGCTTCAGTATGCTGTTTCGAAAATCAACACTGTAATGACTTAATCCAAAGAGTCTGCGTGGGAATGGCGAAACAGTATGTGAAAATAAAAGAATTATTGGCACAGGGTTTCCTAAAACTGAATTGCTACATGATTTTTTTTTGAAAAGGGTAACCTCACTGTGATGAAGAAAAAAACAATGGCAAATGGAGATGATAACTGAATAATGAGTGCACAGGACAGATAGGCAAGATCGCAATCAGAAAAATGGCTATTTTCATACTTTAGCTATGCATTCAGAATTAGACTGATGAGTCCTAAATATTGAGGACCGAAGTTGATACCTAACACTTACATTCAAATTATTTTTTTGCGTTTATGAAGTTCATTGCATGCCTAGTAACTTAAATTGCTGGATTGGAAATTGTAGCTGATTAAAAAGGAAGGCTACACAAACATCCACGATGTCCTGATCGACTTGTCAATTTATATTTGCTTCTTGACCAGATAATTAATAACCACAATGTCTAGCATGAGACATGACTAAAAGCAAGCCAGTTTTAAACCAGTAATGGAAATGGCATTTGCACAAATCATCTTGAAAAATGGAAAATGTTTATCTAGCATCATAGCATGCCAATGCCATTGTTCCTGCCGGAAGAGGTGCTGCTGCATCTCTACAAGAAGCACAAGTGCCACAGATGAAATTGTGAACTACCTATAAATCGATGAAGAATGGTGCAAAGGTGCACCTTAACATAACTCTTGGATCTTGATGCCGGTGATCTCTCCAAAAAATAATGCTGTCATGAAAGGTACCTGAAAGCAAAACACTGGATAGGTGTAGGCAGTAGGACATACCTGGTGAAGGATGGGGAAGTCGACGCGGGTGCCGTGCCCCAGCAATGATATCGGCTCCATCTCCCGCAACGGCGCCGCCATGGCCGCATGATTTTCTTGTCACCAAGTATGTTCTGCAGTCCAGGCATCGAGCTCAAACATTGACATTAATTACCTCTTGACATAATCACCAAAGAGCTTCAATTATTGCACCAGCCATTGAAGTGATATAGAAATTTCTCTCCCGTGCTCCATTATCCATTCCTAACACAGTACAAGCAAGTTAAAAACTGTAACAGCATAAAACACCACTATGCAAATGACAATGAGACATCACTGAGGGTGTGTAATCAGTAAAGTGTTGACGTACAATCATAAATAGAAAATAGTAAATCTTTGAAGGTTTTTTCTCTCTCTCAAACAAGCAGGAGAGCTGCATATCATCATTATATTAAAAATAAAAAAGGGGGAAGAACCCTTACAGATCATTGAAGTCAACAGAATTGATTGCTTACCTTGTGAAGAAAGTAATTAGAAAGTTTGTATACTTGAGATGTAAAACCAGTGCCAGCATCCATAATTAAAGCCCACGGATTTGAGCTAACTAATAAACAAGCCATCTTCGTTTCCCTTTTGAATATATGCTGCAATAATCTATCATTGGCTTACATTGTAGTGGTACCAGCTGATAAACAAATGTGGTAAGACAATGGAAAATTCATGCCATTATGTAGATATATGCATCATGCAGACCTCTGTTTCATAGGTCAACGGGCATTGTAGACACTAATCCACTGAGTTGCCGGCATCGCCATTCTGATACTTTTCTTAGGTTACTCATCATCATTTTCATCCACTATTAAGCGGTCTATCTTCTGGCCAACCTGATATATTAGCTGGCAGAAATCCGACCAAGAAGTTATTAGCACTACTACAGAAATTTTTATGGAGGCGGGCGTTTTGCATTTTTGGAGGCGGACAAAGGCAACCGCCTCCAATCAAAGGTCACGGTTAATCAACCTTTTTTGGAGGCGGTTGTTTTTGCATGCCTCGGTTAATCGATTAATGGAGGCGGTCACGTTAAGCTACCCGCCTCCGTTAATTGACTTAAATAAATAAAAAACCCTAGCGAGCCCAATCGAGCCCGCCACCGGGCCCAATCGAGCCCGCTGTTGTCGCGTCCGCCAGATCTGGGCGTGCCTCCTCCTCGTCACGAGCCCACCGAAGCTAGAGCTGATGGGGATCGGAGCCCGCTGCCGCACCCATGCCTCCATAGCCATCAGAGCTCGCCGCAGCACCCACGCCGCCGAGCTAAGGGGGATCGGAGCTCGCCGCAGCACCCACGTCATCGCGGATCTGCGAGGGAGGTAGGGTTAGGGACGAATCCGCACCGGATCTGTGAGGGAAGAGTGAGGTCAGAGGGGAAGAGAAAGGGAGATGAGAGTTGTACCTACATCAGCGCCACTGACGCGACCTCCACCGGATCCGGCAGGGATCCGTCGGATCCTTTCGCCCTCCTCCTGGATCCGGCAGACCTCCACCGGATCTATGCGTGGGCGTTGACAAGGAGGGAGGGAGCGCTCCGCCGCAGGAAGGTGAGGGTGGCTGTAAGGTCCAAGTAGGCTAGAAGGGGGGTGAATAGCCTAATTAAAACTTCTACAAGAATTACTCAACCACAAGTTAGTACGAAAGGTGGCGAAGCAAAAGCATTAGCTCTAACTAATTAAGCAAGCCACCTACACAAGTCTAGTACAAGGCTATCCACTAAACACAACAATAACTACAAGCTAGAAATAAGAAGTAATACGAGAGAAGAGCTTTGAGTGATTATACCGCCGTGTAGAGTTGAGAAGTACCAATCAATCAATCACACAAGAGAAATCCTCGGAAAGAGAATGACACAAGAATTTATCCCGAGGTTCACTTGCTTCCCGGCAAGCTACTTCCTGTTGTGGCGATACACCCACTTGTCGGTTCGTGAGCTAATCGACTATCAAGAGTCGAGCCCTCGGCGGGCGCCGCACAACCGCACACAAGATGGGAATCCTCCAAGCCACGAGCTCCACTAGAGTATCTAATTCATGAACTCCCGCGGGGAAGGATCAAGAACCCCTTACAACACTTGGTGAGGGCTCCAACAATCTCCAATTGCGAGCTCAATCACCTCCGCTGCTCCAAGCCGTCTACCGTGTCGGGAAACACGGAAGAGTAACAAGAAATCAGCAACAACTCGAAGATCAAGTGCCTCTAGAATGCAACTCTCAAGCAACACACTTGAATCTCACTCAATCTCACTCAAGATGTGCAACTAAGCAAAGAGATGAGTGGAGGGGTTGTTCTCTAGCTCAAAGGATGTCTCTAGGTCTCAAAATATGCAAGAGTTACCCTCAAACCCCGGACATCTTCTATTTATAGCGAAGGGGTACGCAGCTAGCCGTTACCGGACGATGCCAAGAAAATCATACTGACCGGACGCGTCCGGTCACTACAGAACAAGCGTGAACAGTGTAGGTCAGAAGTTACCGTTGTCGTGACCGGACGCGCTGTAGCGTTTGACCGGACGCGCTGCACCTAGCGTCCGGTTGGAGTCTAGTAAGCTCCCACCGCGACCGGACACGTCCGATCGCACGTGACCGGACGCGTCGCGCGTCCGATCAGCACTCTGCTGCGCTCTGCCCCCTCTGGACGCCTGACCGGACGCTCCGGTTCCATGAGGGACCGGACACGTCGGTCGCGCGTGCTTCTTCTGCGCACAGGTGAACTGACCGGACGCGCTGGTCAGGCCAGACCAGCGTCCGGTCAGAAACCCTGACACCCGCGCACCTGACAACTGCTGAGAACTGACCGGACACGTCCAGTCAAACCGCGACCGCGTCCAGTCACCATAGTGACCGCCGTTCGCCTCCGTTTCTTTTCTGACTTCCGGCGCAGTAGAAAATAGGCATTTCACTTCCCAAAAAACGCCAAATCCCGCCTTGCAAGCTCGGCGGGAGGGAGAGAGGAACCCAAACCCCTCTCTACCACTCAAACACCATCACCTTCGCAAATGTGCTAACACCACCAAGTGTACACCACCATGTGCATGTGTGTTAGCATTTCATAAACAATTTCAAGGCGTTATGTTAGCTCTCTACTAGATCCTAATGCATATGATCATTATCTAGTGGCACTTGATTCCCGAGCTAACCGTGATTGCCCCTCTTGATAGTCGGCTATGTATCCTAAACCCGGTCAATCACTTCTCTACTCATCTTAGACCGGCAAAAGGAAAATCCTATGGTTATACCTTTGCCTTGCGCTCTTAGATCCTTCTTCTCTACTTGATCATCATGTCCATCATACTATGTGCATCTCTATCATGATCATCATTTTATGTCCATGCACCATCTCTTTGTGATCTTGTGGTCACCACTCCTTGCCACATACACCTTCATCACATGTGTTGCTTATGCCTAACTCAAAACACTTAACACATGGCATTAGTGACTTGGTGTCATTAATTACCAAAACTAAACTTGGGCTTTCAATCTCTCCCTTTTTGGTAATTGATGATAACCATCACAAAGATATGAAATGAAATCAATTTTCAATTTCGATAGTATTAGCTCCCCCTACATATGTGATTTCATGAGTTTGGTTCAATTGTGCACATATATATGGATTTGAATTTTGGGAGAGTTACTACTATCAAATTGATGCTAAGGTATATAAAATGGACCTTTGAAGCGTGATACCAATCGGAGTTGTCTTTATATACCATCCTTAGCATCGATGTAGCTAGACACCACTTGTAATACATCACTTATAAAGATCACAAACACTAAAATACCTCGTGAGATCAATATTATAAGCAAAGGTGTCTAGATAACACTTGTAAAGCTACTCTCAAGCTTAAATTCATCATTCAAGTTCTATTTCTAGCAAACACCATACAATCATGAATATAAATTTAAGCTTTGCAATGCAACAAATCATCATGTTAATGCACATACAAATGTAATAAATAATTCATGAGCTTGCTCCCCCTACTTGTGTGCTCAATTTTAATTGATCCCTTGATTTCTCTCTCCCTTATTTTATCTTTCTCCGTCTTTGCAATTTAACTTTTTATCTTTGTGACTTTTTCTATCTTTGTGACTTTTCTCTCCCCCTTTGTCAACAATCACCAAAAATGTGCCAATTTTAGTGAGAGATAAGTCAATCAATATGAGGGAGTCTAAATTATGGTTCAATCTAGATCACTTGCCTAGAATATGTAATTCAGTTTGATCCAAGGACAAGCTTATTCACACCTCATAAAGTATAAGGGTTATCTTGACCATGTTGAATTACACACCATGAGCTCATTTTCTAGATTCAACACTATGTTTGCAAGCCCACAAACATGTCATATGCTACCACTAGATCAATCAAACATAGAAGCAATAGTGGTGCCATATATACATCAAAATCATTTGATTTTCATGAATGAGCCTATTTGTCATGCAAATATGTCAATATGTTCTAAACATGTCCTTAGCAAAGTATGAATGATATGCCAAACAACTTTACCTTGCTATGTTGGAGGAGAGGCATGTCATATAAGAATATGGGGGTGCACTCATTTCAAGTTGGAGAAGTCAAGTATGTTCAATTCATTCTTTAACTTGTAAAATCTTTTCTCATCAAGTGGCTTTGTGAATATGTCGGCTAATTGATCTTCGGTACCAATGCTTCCAATGCTAATATCACCCTTTTGTTGATGGTCTCTTATGAAGTGATGTCTTATGTCAATGTGCTTCGTTCTTGAATGTTGAACCGGATTTTGAGTCATCTTAATAGCACTTTCATTGTCACAAAATAATGGCATATTCTTGAATTTGATTCCAAAGTCATTCAAGGTTGCTTTCATTCAAAGCAATTGTGCACAACAACTACCGGCACTAATGTATTCGGCCTCGGCGGTAGATAGTGCAACACTATTTTGTTTTTCTTTGATGACCATGAAACAAGAGACCATCCAAGAAATTAACAAGTGCCACTTGTGCTCATTCTATCAATCTTGCATCCACCATAGTCGGAGTCCGAATATCCGATCAACTCAAAATTAGACCCCTTTGGAAACCATAATCCAACATCATGAGTGCCCTTAATATATCTCAATATTCTCTTATTTGCCTTCAAGTGACTTTCTCTAGGTGAAGCTTGATATCTTGCACACTTGTACACACTAAACATGACATCCGGTCTAGAAGCGGTGACATATAGCAAACTTCCAATCATAGACCGGTATTGCTGTTGATCTACCATGTTTCCACTAGTATCAACACCCAATTGATCATTTATACCCATTGGTGTACTCATTAGTTTAGCATCTTGCAATCCAAACTTCTTGATCATGTCCTTAATGTACTTTCCTTGACTTACAAAAGTGTCATTCTTCATTTGCTTGATTTGAAGTCCAAGGAAGTAACTAAGCTCTCCAATCATAGACATCTCAAACTCATTAGCCATCATATTTCCAAACTCTTCATAAAAGTCTTGGTTAGTTGATCCAAAGATAATGTCATCCACATAGATTTGCAACACAAACAAGTCATTTCCAAGCTTCTTGGTGAAGAGAGTGGTGTCAACCTTTTCCATCTTGAACCCTTTAGAGAGAAGAAAGTCCCTCAATCTCTCATACCATGCTCTAGGTGCTTGCTTCAAACCATACAATGCCTTATTTAGCTTAAAAACATGGTCGGGCTTATTGTCATCTTCAAAACCGAGAGGTTGCTCAACATAAACTTCTTCGTTGATGTAGCCATTGAGAAATGCACTCTTGACATCCATTTGATAGAGCTTGATGTTGTGTGCACAAGCATATGCTAATAAGATTCTAATTGCCTCCAATGTTGCAACCGGTGCATATGTCTCCCCAAAGTTAAGACCCTCAACTTAAGTGTATCCTTGTGCTACTAATCTTGCTTTGTTCCTCACAACCATGCCATCTTGATCTTGCTTGTTTCTAAAGACCCACTTAGTACCAATCACATTGTAGTTCTTTGGCCTCTCAACAAGTTTCCAAACTTGATTTCTAGTGAAGTTGTTTAGTTCTTCATGCATGGCATTTACCCAATCAGAATCCTTCAATGCATCTTCTATCTTCTTTGGTTCTTCAAGTGACACAAATGAGTAGTTCTCACAAAAAGATGCTAGCCTTGATCTAGTTTGAAGACCACTTTGAATTCCACCAATGATTTGGTCCAATGGATGATCTCTTGCAATACTAGTAGGTTGGAGTATTGAGAGTTGATTGCTTCCACTTGTTTGACTTTGAACTTGAGCTTCATCATGAGTACCACTAGAGCTTGCTTGATTTGTATCAATTTGCACACTTTGGTTGATCACATGAATATCATCATCATCAACTTGCCTTGGCCTAACATCACCAATGTCCATGTTCTTCATTGCATTTGATAATTGATCTCCTCTCACATCATCAAGGTTTTGAGCTTCATTTTGAGATCCTTGGGTTTCATCAAACTCAACATCATGAGCTTCTTCCAAGGTGCCATTAGTGAGATTTCAAACTCTATATGCCTTGCTTGTGGTAGAATAACCAAGTAATAACCCTTCATCATATTTCTTGTCAAACTTGCTCAATCTAGTGCCTTTCTTGAGAATATAGCATTTGCAACCAAACACTCTAAAGTATGCAATGTTGGGCTTTCTTCCATTCAATAGCTCATATGGTGTCTTCCTAAGCTTCTCATGACAATAGAGACGGTTGCTACAATAGCAAGCCATGTTGATGGCTTCACTCCAAAATGAATGACTCACATCGTATTCACTAAGCATTGATCTAGCTATGTCAATCAAAGTTCTATTCTTTCTTTCAACTACACCATTGGATTGAGGAGTGTAGGTTGGAGAGAATTGATGTCCAATACCAAGATCATCACACAAATCCTTAATTCTTATGTTCTTGAACTCACTATAATTGTCACTTCTAATCTTCTTGATAGTTGTCTCAAACTCATTTTGCACTCTCTTGACAAAAGACTTGAATAGATCATAAACATCACTCTTGTCATAGAGAAAGAACACCCATGTGTATCTAGTGTAGTCATCCACTATCACAAAACCATACTTGTTACCACCAATGCTAGCGTATGTTGTTGGTCCAAATAAGTCCATGTGCAATAGCTCAAACGCCTTTGATGTGCTCATTTCACTCTTACTAGGATGTGTATTTCTAACTTGTTTGCTGGCTTGACAAGCACTACATGGTTTATCCTTCTCAAATGTGACATCCTTCAATCCTCTAACTAAGTCATGCCTCGAAAGTTTGTTCAATTGTTTCATTCTAACATGACTAAGTCTTCTATGCCATAACCATCCCATACTAGATTTGCTAAGCAAGCATGAAGTCAATTGTGTCTCACTATCATTGAAGTCAACCAAGTATAAGCTACCATGTCTAAATCCTTTGAATATCAAATTTGATCCATCAACACTTATGACTTCAACATCATCACTACCAAATATGCACTTGAAGCCAAGATCACAAAGTTGTGCCACCGATAAAAGATTGAAATCCAAGCTCTCAACTAGCAACACATTAGATATTCTCATGTCATTTGAGATAGCAATTTTACCAAGCCCCTTGAGTTTGTCTTTCTTGTTGTTGCCAAAAGTAATAGCATCAAAACCACCATTTTGACTTGTATCAATTGATTTGAACATACAAGAGTCTCCGGTCATATATTGAGTGCACCCACTATCAAGCACCCAATATCTTCCTCTAGCTTTGTAATTGACCTACAAGACAAGATCAATTCTTTTTAGATACCCAAACTTATTTGAGTCCTCCAAGGTTAGTGACCAAGCTCTTTGGTACCCAAATGACTTTCTTCTTTGAGCCCATCAATGGTGTACCAATGAACTTAGCATGAACACCATTTATACTCTTGGTAAGCATATAGAAAGAATCAAACTTAATTGAGGATACATTAGCATTGAATTTTTATTCATGCATTGTTGCTCTATGTGACCAACTTGCTTGCACACTTTGCAATAGCTACCATTATTCTTCACAAAACGAGTCTTGTGAGGAGCAAAAGCGGTCTTATCTTTCTTGGGGTTATAGCCCAATCCCTCTTTGTAGAGAGAAGCTCTTTGGCTACCTAAGCACATAAGCAAGTGGTCCTCACCACCATAGGCCTTAGCTAAGGTGTGATTGAGCTCTTTTACCTCCTTCTTGAGATTTTCATTCTCAACTATAAGTGTGGAGTCACAAGTGAAACTATCACTACTAGATGAGGATGATGTAGATGAGCTACATGAAGGGTTAGTGGGAGCAACAACAATAGGCTTATGAAAGGATTCATTAATTATATCACATGATATGCCTATATTGTAAGTTTTAGCTTTCTCAACATTAGTTGACATGTTTTTACATTTTTCAACTAGAAAGGAATGAGCTTCTTCAAGCTTGGTGTGAGACTTTTGAAGCTTCTTATGGTCTACCTTTAGACTCTCATAAGACGCCCTAAGCTCATCAAGTTCTTGCATAAGGTTTTTTTTCCTTAAGCAAGCCCTTACACTCCTTTCTAGATTCCTTAAAATGTTGAGTGCAATCTTCTAGCATAGTGATTAGTTTATCTTTAGTGAATTCTTCTTCATCACTATCACTATCACTATCACTATCACTAGCATTATTATGATCACTCTCATCGTTGGATGATACCTTGGCGGCCTTAGCCATGAAGCACGATGGAGTGTCAAAGAGGGAGACCTTCTCTTGGATGGCAATGCTAGCATGTCCCTTCTTCTTGCTCTTGTTGTCATCCTCATCATCACTATCCCACATAGCAACATGAGAGTCATTCTTATTTTTATGGGAGCTCTCCTTCTTTTCTTGCTTCTTCTTTTGCTTCTTCCTCTCCTTCTTGATAGCATCTTCATCATCACTATCATAAGAACACTTTGCAATGAGATGGTCCATGCTATGACATCTAAAACATCTCATGGTATGCTCATTCTTCTTGGATGAGTTCTTCCTCCTTAAATAAAAGCACTTCTTCTTCATGAATTTCCTAAATTGCTTGACAAAAAGAGCCATCTTCTCATCAATGTCATCACTATCATAAGAGCTTGAGTCTTCATCACTTGATGATTCAATCTTAGATTTGCCCTTGGATGTGGTGGCTTTGAATGCCACACTCTTCTTCTTCTCATCATCCTTCTTACTTTTCTTCTTCTTCTTTTTGACCAACTCCTCTTTCTCATCATCTTCTCTATATGAATCATCAGTCATCACTTCTTGGAATACTTATTGAGGAGTTGAATCCTTCAATGTAGTCCTCACTAGCACGATGATCAATGTATCAAATCTCTTGGGTAAGCTTCTCAAGAACTTCATAGAGAATTGGTTGTCCTTAACCTCCTCACCAAGTGCCTTGAGCTCATTCACAATGACTTGCAATCTATGAAATATTTTCGGTACACTCTCATCTTCTTGCATCTTGAAGCTAGAAAAGTTTTCTTGCAAGATATATGCTTTAGCGGTCTTTGTGCCTTCGGTGTCCTCAAAAGTTTCTTCTAGCTTGACCCAAGCATCATGAGCAATCTCAATGTTCTTCACTTGCTCAAAGGTCTTGTCATCTAGTGCCTCATGAAGAGCACTAATGGTAATGTCATTGCATTGGAGCTTCTTCTCTTCCACCGGTGTAGGTGCTTCCGGATTAGCAACCTCAAATTTTGTTTCAGTGACCTTCCACACTTCTCTATTGATTGACTTGAGGTGTGCGGTCATCTTAACCTTCCAATATGTATAATTTATGCCATCAAAGTGAGGTGTATTCTTGGTGTAGTTGATGTGCAAGCTTAATTGAGCCATTTCTTTTTTATCGTAGGTTGTTAAGCCTCAAATAAACAGTGCCTCGGCTCCGATACCACTTGTAAGGTCCAAATAGGCTAGAGGGGGTGAATAGCCTAATTAAAACTTCTACAAGAATTACTTAACAACAAGTTAGTACGAAAGGTGGCGAAGCAAAAGCATTAGCTCTAACTAATTAAGCAAGCCACCTACATAAGTCTAGTACAAGGCTATCCACTAAACACAACAATAACTACAAGCTAGAAATAAGAAGTAATACGAGAGAAGAGCTTCGAGTGATTATACCGCCGTGTAGAGTTGAGAAGTACCAATCAATCAATCACACAAGAGAAATCCTTGGGAAGAGAATGACACAAGAATTTATCCCGAGATTCACTTGCTTCCCGGCAAGCTACTCCCTGTTGTGGCGATACACCCACTTGTCGGTTTGTGAGCTAATCGACTATCAAGAGTTGAGCCCTCGGCGGGCGCCGCACAACCGCACATAAGATGGGGATCCTCCAAGCCACGAGCTCCACTAGAGTATCTAATTCGTAAACTCCCGCGGGGAAGGATCAAGAACCCCTTACAACACTTGGTGAGGGCTCCAATAATCTCCAATTGCGAGCTCAATCACCTCCGCTGCTCCAAGCCGTCTACCGTGTCGGGAAACACGGAAGAGTAACAAGAAATCAGCAACAACTCGAAGATCAAGTGCCTCTAGAATGCAACTCTCAAGCAACACACTTGAATCTCACTCAATCTCACTCAAGATGTGCAACTAAGCAAAGAGATGAGTGGAGGGGTTGTTCTCTAGCTCAAAGGATGTCTCTAGGTCTCAAAATATGCAAGAGTTACCCTCAAACCCCGGACATCTTCTATTTATAGCGAAGGGGTACGCAGCTAGCCGTTACCGGACGATGCCAAGAAAATCATACTGACCTACAGAACAAGCGTGAACAGTGCAGGTCAGAAGTTACCGTTGTCGTGACCGGACGCGCTCTAGCGTTTGACCGGACGCGCTGCACCTAGCGTCCGGTTGGAGTCTAGTAAGCTCCCACCGCGACCGGACACGTCCGATTGCACGTGACCGGACGCGTCGCGCGTCCGATCAGCACTCCGCTGCGCTCTGCCCCCTCTGGACGCCTGACCGGACGCTCCGGTTCCATGAGGGACCGGACGCGTCGGTCACGTGTGCTTCTTCTGCGCACAGGTGAACTGACCGGACGCGCTGGTCAAGCCAGACCAGCGTCCGGTCAGAAACCCTGACACCCGCGCACCTGACAACTGTTGAGAACTGACCGGACGCGTCCAGTCAAACCGCGATCGCGTCCGGTGCAGCGTCTGATCACCATAGTGACCGCCGTTCGCCTCCGTTTCTTTTCCGACTTTCGGCGCAGTAGAAAATAGGCATTTCACTTCCCCAAAAAAGCGCCGAATCCCGCCTTGCAAGCTCGGCGGGAGGGAGAGAGAAACCCAAACCCCTCTCTACCGCTCAAACGCCACCGCCTTCACAAATGTGCTAACACCACCAAGTGTACACCACCATGTGCATGTGTGTTAGCATTTCACAAACAATTTCAAGGCGTTATGTTAGCTCTCTACTAGATCCTAATGCATATGCTCAAGACAATGATCTAGTGGCACTTGATTCCCGAGCTAACTGTGATTGCCCCTCTTGATAGTCGGCTATGTATCCTAAACCCGGTCAATCACTTCTCTACTCATCTTAGACCGGCAAAAGGAAAATCATATGGTTATACCTTTGCCTTGCGCTCTTAGATCCTTTTTCTCCACTTGATCATCATGTCCATCATACTATGTGCATCTCCACCATGATCATCATTTCATGTCCATGCACCATCTCTTTGTGATCTTGTGGTCACCACTCCTTGACACATATACCTTCATCACATGTGTTGCTTATGTCTAACTCAAAACACTTAACACATGGCATTAGCGACTTGATGTCATTAATTACCAAAACCAAACTTGGGCTTTCAGTGGCCTCACCACAACAACTAGGCCGCTCGGGAGGTGGGGGATGGCTGCCACCGCTCGGGGAGGTGAGGGAGGGGCGCTCGAGGGGAGCCATCAGATCCGAGAGGGGGGAGGGAGAGGGGCCTGCGCCGGTGTCGACGGGCTCGAGAGGGAGGGAGTTGGCCTCCCTGCTTGGGGGAGCGAGGGAGGAGAGAGTGAGGGAGAGGGCGTGGTGGGAGAGGGAGGCGAGGGTGCCGCGCGCGGCTCGTTGGGAGAGGGAGCGGTGAGACAAAGAGATTGAGAAGTGAAGAAACCTTAGTCTACATATTTATACTTCAAGCCGAAAATCGGGCCTCGTTAGGCCTATTAGGCCTCGGCCTTTTCGGAGATGGGCCTTATAGTGTGCCCGCCTCCGAAAATCGATTTATGGAGGCGGTCGGCCTAAGTCAACTGCATCCGTTAATACGCATTAACGGAGGCAGCCCTGTTAAGGCGACCGCCTCCATTAATAGTTAATCGAGGCGGGCCTTTGGGTGGCCGGCTGGGGCGGTGGCCATGCCACCAACAATGGAGGCGGGCAAAAGAGGTGCCCGCCTCCAATCTCAAAAGGCCAACGCCACGCAAAATCAAGCGTGTACTAGTGTAGGCAGATAACTTTTGTTACATGGATGCAAAAGGATAAGATTTATAACAAAAAAGTGAAATTGAAAATGCGGGATAAACTATTGCACTTTTGACAATTCACTATCTTTTCCACTGCATGACATGGTAGGCACTTAAAGGGATTGCCTTTTACTCTAAAAGGCAAATGCCTTCATACGACCCATAATAGCAATACTGTATTTTCTATATCATGTAAGTCATAGACAGTATTTAGCACATCACACTATCAACATGAGAGCAAAATTGATTTTATATGTATGATATAGCAGATGCCTACTAAGGCCCTAAAGTTTAAGTCACTGGGTTATACCAATGTAGTGATCAGACAATAGGGATTCTTTGCGAATAATGATTTTTCACACATATTGGTCCATAGCAAATTGAATCGTGAATTACTCAGCAAAGACTAAAGGCATGGCTGCAAGTCCTTAGAGGTAACGAAAATAGAGAGATCACAGCTCAGAGGATTAATGTACCTTTCGCGAAACATAGATGGGTCGGATTGGTGTTATGCAAGAGTAGCAAAACAAATCCAGCCGGGACTATCTGGATCAGAAACTGCATGTACAGAAGGAAAAAAAAAGATTAGAATTAGGCTTGGATTTGATCTTGAACGACCCAAAGTAGATGGGGACAACTTACCGGCAAGTTGGGATGGATCTCCGTCAGGGCCGTTTCTTTCCATCGACACCGAACAACTGGAGCATGTCCTCCAGCCTTCTGCTTGGCCGGTGCCCACGCCGAGTGGAGGGGCGGCGCTGATGGGAAAGAGAGGCCAGTCTTCTGCTTTGCCGGTGAGGCCATGCCGCTGGACGTGGGCGAGGCTGGGGTCGGAGACAGTCGCGCGGAGTGCCGGGAGACGGCGAGGAAGGGATGGCGGTGGCGGGTGGGTGTGCGTGAGAAAGAGAATGAGATGGCGGTTTCGGGATGCCGCGGATGCCGGACATGCGGTTGGGCCCGTGGGTACAACCGTACAAGGGTGGAGTCGCGGGAGGAGATCGCGAGTGGGTACTGGCAGGCGGGTAGGTTCAGCGTGCATAAAAAAAGGGGAGCGGAGAAGAGATGGGCAACGCGAAACACGCATGTTTCATATGTCCAGCGTCCAGTTGTCACTGGCTGGTAACTAGGGTAAAACAAACTTTGTCCGGCTGGGCTGAGCTGATGCCTGATCGATGGCCTGTGTCTGAGCAACGGACTTGGACAAAAGCTTTCCTTCCCTTGTAGTGCGTCTGCCGGCCCCCTCTAGCTCAGAAGATGACTTGTTTACTTCGTGTCTATAACCACAAAAGTAACTTTATGGTTCGTAAATGTAACATCTGAAAAGTTACACCTAATACGAAAAGGAACTTTGTAAGATATGGTTTATATGGTCCGTGAATAGAACTAGTGAAAAAGTTATGTCTAATTGAAAATTAACCTTGCTGTTTCAATGATGTAACTTTGATGTTTGGAAAAGTAACTCAACTGTTTTTGTAAATTTAACTTCTTTGTTGTTCAAAATTATTACTTATACTCTGATGATGTAATTTTATTGTTTTGAAAATTTAATTTTTCTGTTATGATCAAATAACTTTGTTGTTTTCTAAAATAATTAATTTTGAATATACAATTTACGCCTTGACATGTAACTTTGTTGTTCTCAAAATGAATCTTTTTTTTTGTTCAAGATTGTACCTTATGCTTGATGATGCAACTTGGATGTTTCGAAGAAGTAATTTTAGTATGTCTATATGAGACAAAAATCTAAATAATTCTATGTTTGGAAATTGGCAGCGACTATTTTTTTGGGGAAAGTTGGACGGAAATAGGGAATAGAGAAATTGCTAATTTTAGAGAGGTCAAGGACATTTTTTTTGGAAAAGATCAAGGACTAATTTTTTTTAGAAAGCCGAAAGTTAGGACTCAGTGGAGACTGGAGAGTGCTCTCCATGTAGTGTTTAGTATCCAAATTAAATGATTGGTGCCTTTTTTATTTCCGTGTGCCCCTCGACCCTCGTACGTGCTCTCACTCATCTTGAATGGCTCCTTGCTCCCCTCAGCTCGATCATAGGCCACAGGCCTGTTCGCTTGAACTTTATCAGCATGGCTTATCAGTCATTGTACAATGTTTTTTTTTATCACAACAAATCAGCAAATAGTACTTTTCAGCGAAACGAACAGGGCCGTCCCTACCCAATGACCATCCTGCATGCTCCGCGACTCTAACCGACAGTGCTCCTTCTACCACACGGTTTCCCCCCATAGTTGTTCCTCCTAAATCTATGAGTTGTTTAGAGGTTTGTGAGAGCTGTTAGCCTCCAAACACAAACTCTAAAGTCCAAATAACTGGTAAGGTAGCCTACGCAAATAGTGTAGTAGATAGTCTTATTAGTAACATTTGTTTTTTTTCAAGTTGAGAATAACTTTTGCATATTATTTTTTGTTTATTTTTTTTCTATGGAACCATCTTGTACACTGAGTTATTGCTCTTATGCTTGCTATCTATACCACTCTACCGCATTGCTATTGGTCATCTGAGACCATGTTTGTTCTTGCTTGTGACCAACTTCTAACGAATAAAAAAAGTCAATGATATTTTTGGCCTTGTCGGGGAGCTTTTCATGTATTCGCATTGGAAAATGGATCAATTATGCATATAAGACATTGAAAGATACTATGATTTTTATGATTATGTCATAATTGGCCGTCAGAATTGTTTCTCACATAGATCATCGACATGAAAACTGAGATTTGCGCCACAATCATTAATTGTAATCGACTTATCGACGTCAATGGTAGTGCCGAAGATTTCTGACCGGGAACATGAGGAAAGAGCAACTCGATGAATTCTTAATTATTAGGGCTACGACAAGAAGACATGCTGAGATGCCGAGATGTGAAACATGGTGGCATAAAGTGGTGGGTTGGGGATCAAAAGTTCTCTAATGATGGTTTATGGGCATGCAAAGACATTGGTGCCAATAGCTCATGCACTACTAGAAACCCGAATAGCCTGTGGGTAACCCTTCCTACCAGGGGTTTTAGAATTTTGACCTTGGGTATATTCAAAATATGAAAGGGTGTCAAATTTCTTTTGACAACATAAGCTCCTAAAGTTCAATATTTGGATGTGTAACATCGTATAGTTCTAATTGTATAATATGTAGCACATAATATAACACATAATTGAACATGATTTCATAAATTCATAGAATTTGTGTGTAACTTGAAATTGTTTAACAATTAATATAAAGAAATGTCATCAATAGTTTAACATACCAAAGTAGCAACTTCCACAATATATAGAGGCTATGAAACAACAAGGTGGGAAAAATTCCAAAAATTACAACTTTCTGATTCTTCATGCTTTGAAAATGACTGATGATGTTCTTTATCTTAGTTTGCAAGAATAATTCCCTTTTAACAAATGTAACCGACATAAAGTGAGGTTTGAAAATGGGGAAAGAAAGAAAAAAGTAGGAGTATACCCAAATCATTTTAGATTTGAAAAAAGAAAAGTCAGAAAACACGTAATCCTTGTCATAATCACATTCATAATCAGACAGTGGACAGAAAAGCGACGAGGTAACACTCGTTTAGTCAAAGTCTTTTTCTACACTTCCTCGTCCACCCATATATTTCCCCGCCCAGCGCCGGCCACGACGAGGTCCGGACTCCAGCGGCAGAGAGCGCAGGCTGCAGGAAGCAGCCATGGGGAGCCCGTTGGATAGCTCGAGCGGGCTGTGGACCATGCTCGGGCAGGCCTCGAGCGTGGTGCAGCTCGTCGGCGTGGACGTGCTCGGGCTGGTGTCCATGGTCGTGCAGGCCGCGCTGGCTGCGCGCCGCCAGCGCGACGCGTGCCTCCGGCTGGCGCAGCACGTGGAGATCGTCGGCGGCCTGCTGCGGGAGCTGGAGCTCGCCGAACTGATGCGGCGCGAGGCCACGCGGCGGCCCCTCGAGCAGCTCAGCGCCGTGCTGCGGCGGTGCTACGCGCTTGCCACGGCGTGTCAGGACAGCGGAGGCTGGTACCTGGGCCGGCTATTCCGGGGAACTCGGATGGCCGAAGAGCTCCGCGCGGCGGAGCAGGAAATCGACATGTTCATCCGCCTCGTTCCGCTCATCGCGCTGGTGGACGCCACTCATGATCGCCGGGTCAAGGTACGGGTGTTTTGGTCTTTGTTCACTAGCAGAAATTCCGGCGAGCCCTGGCTGTTCTAGGAATTTGGTTCAGCTAGCTACGGTGTTTATGTAGCATATTATATTAACGAGAAGTGCTGCTGATCAAATCATCCAAATGATTAGTTTGATTTGTAAATGTATCGAGCTGACCCCTGAATTGGAACCAGTCAAATAGTCAACTCTGTATGAACTTTGTGTACTAAAATTAATAGATCTTTAGAAAACACTGACGACATATGCTGATCAATTAATTGACCTGTGTACCAATATATAATAATATCCTCTTTCCTTCTCTGCCAGGCTACAGAGCGTATGTCAGGTGTACTTGCAAGCAGTTCAACCCTTGACACAAGGTTAACGTAACTTTTTCGATACAGTTTTAAAGAAATGTCTAACAGTAGTATTGAATTGTTCAACATATTTGCTTGAGTACCACTGGTCAATTTAGAGTAGCAGATCTGCTTTCTGAGTTACATAAGTTAGATATGTCTTTGTATTAGTTTTCTGAAGTCTGAACTTTAGGACTCATCACATATTGACCTTGTATCAAATGGAGATTTTAAGAAACTTTTGTTGCACTTCATTTTAGTTGTAAGGAATGAAATAGATTCTTACGGAATTTTAACATCTTTATTATCTATGGAACATTATTTTTTGGTTCAAAATAAATTTCTACCAAACCCGGTTAACAGTTAACAATGGACCTAAATATGCACACAACTGTGCGCCACCTTTGTATTCTATTTTTCACTCGGTTGAGGCTATATGCTAAGTCAGTAGTCACATCTTGAATGCTAACTTGGTATGGCAAATATTTTGTTACGATTGAACTTAGAGCAATTGATAATGTTGGCACATAATGAATATGCCTTTTTTAGGATCATGACAAGGGTTAAGGATTTCAGTGAAGTAAGTGTGCTGGGAGCTTCTGTACCTTGTAAAGTTGGGGAACAATTCTTAGAAGGTAGTTGTTTGAACCAATTTACTATTATTTTCATGTATGGACTCAGAAAGTATCAAAGTTAAAATTAGTGTTATTAACTTTCATGAGGTTACATTTTTTTTGCTGCCATTCATCAATTATATTAAAAAATAGTGCCAGTGCTTACAACTGTACATGTACTACAACTGAGAAAAATGTATGATATCATTTTAATTGTGCGTGCATCATAGTTCATAGTCATATTAAAATTGGAGCACTCTTCAAAGTAGATTACCTGCTAGTTAAAATGCTTGTGCCCTATAATTTTATCAATCCCCTTGAATTAGCAAGGAAATTAGTCCATATTATTTCCCTCTCAATCTGAGAAGATCAGTCCATATGATTTTGTAGTTGACAAAGTAGATAGCACTAACATCAGCAAATACCATTTCAGCACTTCTATTTTCATTTGTTCTCATGATCTTTGTTCTTGAGGGAATTTAGTTTCCCATAAAGACAAATATATGACCTGCACACTGTAGAGACCACCAGTTCTTGTAATAAAAGAATGTCATGCATTGTTTCATCTTGATTTTGCATATTTTTAGTGGTATCAATGTTTGATGTTAAGTGCCTATATATGTGGTATGAAGAGGTTCCTCATGATTCAGGAAAAGCAGATTTGCAAGAACAGGAAATTATGGATGTGGAGAAGTTGGTGAACCTTTGTACTCATATTGGAAAGAGGTGCACAGGATTCAAAGAGTTTGGTTTCATTGAAATAGTGAATGGCACAGAGAATTTTTCAAAGAAAAGAATTCTTGGAAGAGGTGGATATGGTACAGTTTACAAGGTACGTATTAACAGAAACTTTAAACATCTATTTGTTGAGAGAGTGCCATCTAAACCCAACCAGTAACCATTTCAGGTGCAGTTGGGCGATGGAACTGTGGCTGCCATCAAAAGACTAGAAGAAAATGCAACATTATTAAATTTCAATAGTGAATTACAGCTTGCAAGTCTTCAGCATATCAATCTAATTAAGTTGCTAGGGTGGTGTGTACATGGAAAAGAAAGGATTCTAGTATATGAGTTGATGCAGCAGGGCAGTTTGGACAGTATCATATTTGGTATACTTTCCCAAGAGTATAGCTGTTTTCCTAGATGTGCCTTCTCAATGTTTCATAATATGTGTGTGAACCTCTAAACTTCTGTGATCAAAATGAAAGACTAGAAAGCTAGAACAGTTCTTGATTTACATGATTAGTACTTTCGTTGTATAAAACCTGATCAATGATTTGATATGATAATAAGTCCTTCAAAATTTTACTCATTTGATTTAAACTGTTTGTGATCATTAACTTTTATATTCAACACATCTGCTGTTTTAAATGTTCTTCAGATAAAACAAGAAGGGCATTGCTAAACTGGCATAGGCGACTTCAGATAATTAAAGGGACAGCTGAGGGGCTTGTTTACATGCACAAGCACTCCCTTTTAAGGATCATACATGGGGACTTGAAACCAAATAACCTCCTCTTAGATGATGACATGAACCCAAAGATTTCTGATTTTGGATCCGCTAGAATACTGAGTTCAGATGTAGCAGAAGAGCAAACAAGCATGGTTGTGGGAACCAGGTAACTGCTGTACAAAATATTATTCATATGTACCACACAACAAAAATTGTGTTCCATTGTGCTAATGCATTTCTGATATCTATTCCCAGTGGTTACATAGCTCCTGAGTATGCGTCTCGAGGCCTTTATTCAGTCAAGACAGATGTGTTCAGCTTTGGGGTGTTGGCACTTGTGATCATTAGTGGAAGAAAGAATACCATATTACAGAAGCAAGGAGATACTGTTGGCGACCTTGTACGAGATGTAAGTGAACAACTGAAACATGCATTTAAAGATTGCCATTTGCTATAGTTTTGGCACATAAATATTCTGTGCTAACCCTTGGTGCACATATATATATTCGATTAGATTTACGCTAGATGTAAATGTGTATGCTAAATGAATGTGAAAACAAAAATGTTTCAGGCATGGCATCTATGGAATGATGGAAGGCTACACGAGCTTGTCGACCCAATTCTAAATGACGGGTATGACCTCGACGAGATAGTGCGATGTGCTCAAGTGGCGCTACTATGTGCTCAAGAAGATTCGGTAGATCGACCCACCATGTTGGATGTTGTGGCGCTCTTGAACTTTGAAAACATAAGCTTGTTACCAGATCCTAAGCAGCCATCCGAGCTGACTAAGGGAGGTGCTATTGGTGACAAGGTATCCACATATGTTAGCCAATCAAGCAGGACAATAGACATAACCATCACAAGTTCAGCTCGTGTGTCAACTAGAGTCCGCATCATTGTAGACCCAGAGAGCTAAAATGTTTAAAATAAATTTGTATATAACAGTATGCTGAAAAATTGAATTGCTATGGGCTTTCACTGGTTCATGTGGAAATGTCAGATGTGTTAAGAACAATTTGTCTTTAACCTTACGTTATCCTGTTCTATCATTCTTACCATTTTTCGGATTTCATCACTACTACCAAGCGGTCTATTATTACGATCAGTACCAGTCACCAGATGTTGCGGTCATGGACCTGTCCACGCTCGACAGTAAGTATGATGACAGGTGGTTGTGCTTTGAAATCACAAGTGCTTACCCTCTTGGCCTCTTACCGAATGACATAAAGCATGGAACCACCTCGTCTTTGCGTGCCAGGGAGATAGGAGACGTTTCCGTATCACTCTGCTGTCTGCTCACCTAGGTTTATACCCACACGTGTGGTCCTTTTTAACGGTTTTAATTAATGGTCTGTAGAATTGTAAATAGCTAGATTCGCGGGTAAGTGTGAGTGTGGTATTGTGCCACATTGGTAGGTGGCTACATATTCAAAGAAGAGGCTTCACTTCAATCAAACCGCATTGGAGAATCTGATAGGCCGTTAGTTTGTCTCTGGCTGGATACTTTGTAATCCTAGTGCCGCGCTTTGTATAGCTCCCTTTGTATGGCATTATTTTTCTTTCTTTGCCTCTTGCCTTCTGTTGTAAGTATTCCCTTTCCTGTACTCTGGCGTTTTTGCCCTTGTTTTGGTTTTATAAAAGCTCTTTAACACCGTGGGGGTCTTTTGCGTCAAAAGAAAAAAAAACAAATGATAACAGAAAAAAGTTTAATTACAAATAGAGTTTTCCTTTCTGCTACTTTTGTAATAATTGCATCTAAGGGAAACATGGTTTGCCATGGCACAAATTAATTTTGCATAAAATATTGTAGAATGGGACTGAATAATTATGATGTCTTTGAAGATTTGCATGTTTAGGTTCTAGGCAACATGTGGCAGGAGAATTCTATGTTGAGTTTTGGGTGACTACAGAGAAATGTGTACTAAGCTATTTTTGGTTCACTTGAAGGGGTGCGATGAAGGATAGGATAACTTTGAAAACAAATCGACAGGAAATTTTAAAAAAGTTGAAGCTAAGGCACGAAGAGGAGGGCCATGGAATTGTTCAGCTGGAAAGTACAAGATGAAATAATGATTTCACCTCTGCTATGTCCAGGCAGAAAAACTCTCTGGCTTAGATTACCAAAAACACCCCAAAAAAAACTTTGCACGGTACCCGTCACATCGAATCTTTGACGTATATATATGGAGCATTAAATCACTATGCCAAAAAAGCTTATCAGTGACGCGTCTAGACAGTCATCAGTGACGCGGAAAAAACGCGTCACTATTCTTGCGTCTGTGATAAGGGCACTGATAACCCTCTATCAGTGACGCGTGTACCCAAGATGCGTCACTGATAACCCTATATAGGTGACGCGTGTACCCAAGACGCGTCACTGATAACTCTCTATTGGTGACGCGTGTACCCAAGACGCGTCACTGATAACTCTCTATTGGTGACCCGTGTACCCAATACGCGTCACTGATAACTATTTCAGAAAAACAAAAAAAAAGCTACAATGATCCTATATACATAGAGGACGATCCTATAAACAATGATCCTATCAAATATGCCCCATGATTTCAGCAATCAATTCTTTACAAACTTTTTAGATACAAGTTATATTACAAAATGTGTATCAGCCATGGGCCTTTGTTTACAAGGTACAAAAATGGGAGAATTTACATATCTAGAAACAATCAAATGAAATCTTCCATCCACAAATGTGTATTGCTTCCCATAGTATACTTACAGCATCCCTACGTATTTCTTCTGGTAGGAGAGCAATTGTTAAATCTCTAGTTCCCTGCATAGCATTATAGAGCCAGGTGATAATTTAATTTATACTAGACAGAACCCCACGGCAATTGCCGCGAGCTAGGCAGAGCCAGCCGACATATTTATATGTACAGGTGAGTAATTGATTGTGTGCACACATATATATATGTATGTATAGCTGATTAAACATATCTTCGTTTAGATGAGTAATTGATTGTGCCATTACATATATGTATATGTATAATAACTCAATAGCTGTAAGGCTGCATAGCGCAGCGGTAATTCCATACATGGAGAATTATTTGTCTTAAACTGTAAAACCATAGGGAAGTAGCCATTTTCCTGTAAAAGTGTAGGGAAGCAAGCACTGCCGTTGCCATGTGGAATTATGAACAGTGCATGCTATACCACATTCTGCAGAAAAGGTCTCCATTAAGATGACAAGTTGGTTATACATGCTCAGATGAATTCTTCAATCGCTCATATTGCATTAAAAGGAAAAAGGGTTACACGATGAGGCATAAACAACTCAGGGACAGTATATGATTGGGTTTCAATGGTCTTCTTTCATATACTAATTCCCAAATTTCAAAGTTCAGATTATTTCCAAAGACGCAAACTAATACAGAGTGAGGACAAATAACTTCACCTTTGTGAAGGGTCTAACATAACTGCAGTACTCATATTTGGCATAGCATCCATCGCTCCATACATCCAAGAACACCGTTGGTTTGTCCGTACTACCTCCTCTGCAGAGTGGATCAATAACAGGACAGTTAATCCACTAACTCAAGACATGTTTGGGCGAAAGTATCACTGTGCTTAAGTATCTGCTATTTCATCCGACAAACACTAAAGTCCATGTTTCCTCTAAAATACGACATACAAACAACATTCGTTTCCCTTCAACATTTGTAGCATTAGAGCTGAATGAAAGCTGGAAGAAAAGGCATTTTCTGTAAGATATTGTGCATCACAAAAATGAGTGATTACTATGAAAACTGCATATGACCGTGCTGTGAGAGGAATGAGAACACGGAGACAACACATAGGCAAACACTAAGATTTTGATCAACACAGAAAAAATATAAGAGGTAAAGAGGCAAGATAACCCCTTATCTTTTTTTGAACTCAATGATAGCTTCAAAATCAGCAAGTTCCAGTATGAAAGGAAATGATTCAGCAGAGAATACACAAATAAATTCTGGGAAGGAACAACATGGATAAATTTATGTCCGAACAATTTTAGATTCAATCATCGATAATTACACATTTTTACGCTGAAGGCAATACACAATATTTCATTTGAGCTATGGTTGTTCGTATGAGATATCAGGAAAATGTCATATAAATGAGAATACCCTCACCTGTTCCGCATCTGAGAGTGGGCTGGAGTACATTTCAGAATCCAGCAGCTGTGCAACAAAATCAATTGTAGGAAATGGCTCAATGAAATCTTTTGCTGACATATCTGAAAAGTGACAGGTAATAACGACAACCTCTACCATGAATTTAAATGGACTGGAATTGTTTCCACTTAAAATAAGAGGCTCTTATTCATAGGCATAAATAAAAAAGCAAAAGGATCAGAGAATGAGCAGCTACCAAAAGGATCATTGCAGGTATTTTTCTTAGTCTTAGTGATGAAAGACCAATAGTGAATTCAGGCCAACTTTGTATCCAACATATATTTGTACCTCCCCTATGCTCCATTTAGAGAATGAAAATACAGGAGGAAGAAATATGGAATTGGACAAGCGAAAGGAAAACTGATGCTCTGAGGGGAACGGAAATAATCATACCAAGTAGGTCGAAGATGAAGGAGAACCTTGCAGATCAGGTGTCAATTTAGAAACTGCATGGCATAGAGGTGAAGCTGAACTTTGTCAGCCCAGGTCGCATATGTGGTCCTTCAACTGCATCCATAATCATTTCATCATCCTCATGTATATAAATCAATGTGTCTGCAACATAGCAAATGTTTAAAACTTGGGACAATGGTTGTGTTACCGAACCCATTTATCTAGAGACCTGAATAGATTTGTCTAAAACCAAAAAGGAGGGATAACATACTGAGCAATGTGGCAAGAGGATAAAAAAATAAAAACGTAACCCATGAAACGGCAAAGCAGCAGCATAAGGAAAACCTAAACCTAACCCATTGCAAACAAAACAGCAGCATTTATATAACCAAGACACCCGATCTTGCAAACAAAATATTTATTTTCAAACTAACCTATGAGTTCTAGAATTTCTGAAACGCTATGATGGCGAACTCGAAGCCATCACCATTTCAATAATCCAACAACTCAACTGAGATATTACATGAAGTGAGGCATGGAAAAATTGATGTTTATGTTCAGTTTTATTCTAGAAGCACTCTAAACATGTTCAAAAGTTGACATGTTCAAAAGCTGACATGTTCAAAAGCGGTTCTGCAAAAATAGCAACTGGCAATAAACAAAGGCACAATAGCAGCTATCAAAACAGAACTGTATAAACAAGACCTAGTAGGTTCTGCAAAGGACCAAAGTAATAGTATTAGTAACCAGATAAAAGCTGCCGGCCAACACAGTTATTTTGTTTGCCAGAACAGTTAAACCCACCTATAAACTTGATGAAGAATCCGTGGAAGACACCTATCAATCAAATTCGAGAAAGATGTGGTTTAGCAAATTGCAGAAGACCAAATTTAGATGCTAGAAATATGCTAAACACTTGAAATGACTATGGGTGGTGATAGCTTACCATTTTGATGTGGAACTGAATTTAACTGCAGTACAACACCCACAACACTAGCAGGTCAGCAACCTGTACAGTAAAGAAATCGCTAGCTTCAGTAATGACCGTCGAGGACATGCAGATTGAAGCCATTATTCCATTTATTAAAAAAGGACACTACTTGCACATTGATTGTCATCTTTAACTAAAAGAGATCTGATGCTCATTAACATGCCAATAATATAAAGTTGGAGAAGCCATGGCTGGCAGGTTGCAAAGCTATCATATCCAAGACCATGGCTGCCAGTTTAGAAAGGATTCAAATTATGTCTTCTTGATATCTGTCTCTATGTACTATTAGCCAATATAAGCACTGAAATATTGTTTTAGTTGCCCCTGTTAGCAACCAAGCAATGATGACTGCTATGTTCGTGTGACAATCGTTCATTTCGCTTGCTAAGTAGTCAACACACCCATTTTAACTGAAGGGAAAATCTCCTACCTTTCCATTGAGATTCTTAATTTCTAAATTTTAATCTGAAAATCTGCCTTCGTACAGAACTCATGGACGGCTAAAAAAATTAACTATCTTAACTGTTAGCTAATAGTAATGTGCCATCAGTGAGTCTGCCGAGAAATCGCCAATATGTCGGGGCCAATCGATGGTGAAAAGATTCTTGAGATTCAGCCTCTGTAGACAGTAAACACATGCGTGCGGTGTGATAGGCAAATATCAATTTATTTTTTGTTGACAAATCCAGTGCATGAGCTGCCACAGAGTCCAATGGGCGAGTTAAGACAAGTTTGGCCAGTATTCTTCTGCCTGTCAAAGACAAAAGTTGTTTAGCACAACTATGACACAGAGAAGCACAGATGTGACCAAAACAGTCCCCCTGCCCAAAAAGAAGTCTAGCGATTGAAGTTTCAGAAGGAAAAAATTAAGACATGTTTCTCCATCAGATTATCTCGACCTGCTATGGCTGCGGCAAACTTATTTTTCAAGTCCAGAAAATGCTAAGACGTTTCTCCTCAACTCAGCATGGCTGTAACAGCCTAATTTCAATCAAGCTCAGAAAATTATGAGACATTTCTATAGCGAATATATTACCATCAGTCTAAGAGCAATGCAAACAAGAGGAGGGCTCGGAGACAGTGACAAGACGGAAAGAGAGACAAATAATGCTCGGACGGACCTGTTCGGATAGGCAGAGGAAACGGCAGGCCTCCCTGGATCTGGATCGCGGCCGGGCCCAATGCAGAAGCACGAGGTCGGAGCGCCCGGGCAGCTCGTGTCGGGTTGCACCGTGTGCACGCTGCGATTCGGCTGGATCCGATGGGGCCGCCCTTCGGGGGCGAGGAGGTTTTTGTCGACCGGCGTCCGCGGGCACGCTGGACCGAGGAGGACGAGGTGGGAGCCCCTCGCCGCTAGACCGAGGAGGAGGCCGGGGCGACGGGGGTGGTGACCGGTGGATCTCCAGCTCGGGGCCCCAACTCTTCCCGCCACCGGCAAAGCCGCTGCGGCTGCCCTGCGCGTCCTCCTGCGTCGTCTACACCATCCTCACCTCCTGACCTAACCAAATCAGCACCATGAGAAACAGAGCACGTCAACCCAACCCAATGTCGGCAAAACAAATCGATGTAAGGAGCATCTCTTACCTGCGTCTTGCTCGCGAATGGGAGAGTCTAGGGCGGGAGAGGCGGTGGCGCACGGGAGAGGCGCGCCGAGAGATGCGGCGGCGCACGGGAGAGATGCGGGGCTGCGGGGCTACGGGAAACGGGAGGGAGGGACTGCAGGGCTGCGGCGGGGACTTGGGGACTTGGGAATTTGGGCCTGCTGGTTTCCGGCCCAAACAAAATAGAATGATTGGTGAAAAGCAAGCAAGCAAGCACCTGGCCATCCTTGAGGACGCCTCTGTAAACCCAGCCGAAGCCGCCCTTGCCGACGAGGTTGCGATCGCTGAACATGTTGGTGGCCTCTTCCATCTCCTTGAGCGTGAACACCATCGTGCAGCTGCGTTTCTTGGGCGGCGGCTGATGCTCCTTCGCCTGCCATAGCTCAGCCGGCTTGTACACCCCTGCAGAGTGCAGAGGACGTCCGTTCAGATCATCAAACGATAGCAAATTCAGAAGTATCCCTGACAGCAAGAACAACGAAATGCTAACTGTGCTTCAATAAAACATAACGTGACCTAATAAAGCTACAGTAACCCAAATTGGTCATGCGAATCACTCGAAATAGATCCAGTGACCAAGTAGTTTCATATTTCATTTCATCTGTTAGCATCACGAAGTTTCACTGATTTCATCATTTAAGTATCACTGTGACTGAACCTACTACGCTCGTATATGAATTACGGACAGACCAAGGATGGAGATACTTACCAGAGTTGTAAAAGCAATTCTAGATTCCAGAACCCCAAGACAGGAAGGGAGTGGCACCTGCTATGGAGCGCTGCTGCTTTCTTGCAGAACCAGAGAGAAAGAGAGATCGATCCGTCGGCTTTGACGAGCAGCGCTCGGAGCGCACGGCGTCGAGCACTCGAGCTGCACACGCACTGTGGACCTGCACGTGGCTAGCTGCCCAAACGGCCAGGCTGGGGCACGCCGGCGAGGGGCTGCTGGCCGTTGGCGAGGCGCTCTGGCAGTGGAAGGTGGGGGATGGGGCGAGGAGGCGGCGGAGGGTGCGGGGCCACGAGGCCGGAGCTGTACGGTGCGCACGGATGCCTTGCTGAACGCTTCAGCTCCGGTGGTGAGTCCGGCTGAGGCCTGGGGCATTTCGATGCTAGGCAAGATGGCTCAAATCGGCGCTGCGGCGCTAGGCAGGTGGGCTGCGGCGCTGGACATGGCGGGGGACGGGTCAAATCGACGGAATCGCGACGCCCCGGCCTAGTTCTCGCGAGCACGGGGAGAAACAACGATTCGATCTGATATTTTCTAGCCAGATGATTTGTGACGCGGCTCAAGAAAATGAGTCACAGATATCACCACAAATCAGTGACGCATCTACAGAACATGCGTCACATATAATATCTGTGACGCATTTTGTCGAGAAACGTCACAAATATGATTTTATATCAGTGACGCGTCTAGGAATAACGTGTCACATTCCTTATCAGTGACGCGTCTTATTCACCAGCGTCACCAATACGTCCATATATCTGTGACGCACCACACAAATACGCGTCACAAATTTTATCAGTGACGCGTGTTCTATTCAAGAGTCACTGATATGATGTTATTAGTGACACGTCTTGTTCCTGGGGCATGGGCAACAGCTAGTCAGTGACGCGTCTCGTCAACCCGCGTCACGGATAGATTATTAGTGACGCGTTTTATTTCTGTGTCACGAATTGCAACGTCACTGATAAGCTTTTTTACATAGTGAATGTAGGTAAAAAAATAACTAATTATACAGTTTGTCTGTAAATATCGAGACGAATCTTTTGAGCCTAGTTAGTCCATGGTTGAACAAATTTTATCAAATAACAACGAAAAGTGCTACTGGAATTTTTCCAAAAAAAATTTTAGGATCTAATCAAGGGTGTCTCGGAGCTGCTGCTTCCAGTAGTGGTCCTGATAAAGTGGGTGCACTGCATGTACTCTTTATAATGTAGCAGGATGCGCCTTTCTAGCATGGTAGTATGGTTGCTACATGTACTCTGGTGTTGTAGCAAGACGTGCGGCTATTTGCAAGTATTGATAGGTGGTTTTGTTAATTTGTTTTGTTGATTCGCTACTGCACTGCTTCGGTTCCATTATTTTTACAGGATTGATAGGTGGTCTTGTTAATTTGTTTGGTTGATTCGCTCCCGTTACTAATATTATTAGGTCGCCATATTTATACCTGAACCAAGATTATCACCATATTTATTCACACGTACCATATGGAGGATAAAATTTGCACATTATAAAACTTTGAAGTCATATTGCATTATCAGTACCTATCTGCTGCATGCAGGTGATATGCCCTTTCCACAACTATTGACACAAAAAAGGGATATTTTACAATGTGCACTAAAAGGGAAACCATTTGCTATAGGATATATAAATGAGGACTCATAAGAATTATTCTCACCGTAAAAAAAACTAAAAGTCTTACTTCCTGGGAAATCAAAAATTAACATTTAATTATGTTTATAGAAAATATTATCAAAATTTTCTCTTCAAAAAGGTTTATTATGAAAATATATCCCATGATTGACCTAGTGATGCTCAAGGGTCTGCAGCAAGTGCTCCTCTCGTAACCACACCTTACTTAGCCCAAGTTGTTGTGGTTTATTTGTGTGTGGCACACACAGTCTGCAAGGGTCTACAGCAAATTTGCAAGGAAAATATTATCCGTGTCTTAACTTTATTTTAGAAGTGCAGCATTTTCTATGACTAGTCTTCGTCCGAGACTACTCCCGCTGTTCCAAAATTATATGTAAAAGGTATTTCCCCTGTTCTAAATTATAAGTCGCTTTAACTTTTTTGGTACATCAAATTTGGTACGTATCTAGACAAGTCAAAGCGACTTATAATTTGGAACGGATGGAGTACAAAATAGTTGTATGACACCATGGGCTATATAGATAAAGGTACTCCCTCTGTCCCTAAATATCTGTCGTTTTCGCTTCCCGAGAAACAACTTTGATTAAATATATATTAAAAATATTAATATTTGTGGTACATAATTAGTATCATTGGAAAGATCTTTGAATCTAGTTTTTTTTAAAATTTATTTGGAGATACAAATGTTGCACGCATGTTCTACAAATCAAGTCAAACTTGTGGCATGCACACCAACGACACATATTTAGGGACAGAGAGAGTATAAAGTAGCTGTATGACATCATGGGCTATACCATATATAAGAAAGGTATTGAGTAGCTGTATGACATCATGGGCTATACTATATATTAAAAAGTTATTGAGTAGCTGTATGGCCTTAATTTTAAACTTGGAGGAGACACCATCCACATAGATGCACAGAAGTAAACTAAAAAAAAATCAATAGATGTCATGTAGTCACTAATCAAATCTTGCAATCTTCATCATTGGGATCTGGAGGATGTCAGATTTACTATTACCATAGCGGTTAAGTACTCCCTCCGTATCGGATTTAGAAGTCGTTTAGGACAGCGACACGGTCTCCAAAACACAACATTGACCTCTTGTTTTTTATAAAAAATATTTATGGAAAAGTGATATATGTATACTTTTTTGAAAGTATTTTTCGAGACAAATCTATTCATATGATTTTTACATTTGCAAACTCAACAACTTAAAAGTTATTGATGATTTATATTCCCAATGTTTGATCCAAACCTTGTCCAAAACGACTTCTAAATCCGATACGGAGGGAGTACTGTATTGTATGCCACGACAGCATCTTCATCATTGGGATCTGGAGGAGATGGCAAACTGACATCTGATAGAAGGCTAGGAGTTGGGAATAGAGCAGCTGTGTTCTTTCGCAGGATATAGGTTCTGGTTGATGCAGCAAAGCGAAGTGACTTTCCAACCTCAAGTTCAACAGGGTTGTCTTTTGTTAATCTCTCATTTTTTGTAATAAATCTGCCATGAACTGATCCTAAGTTGATAACATAGATGCTGAAATAGAAAAGCATGGACATGCTGTTATTAGAGAACCTAGCAAAGCAACCTAATATAGTAATGTTCAGGAAAATACAAAGCGGTTCAATTTTAAAGGGGACGATTTTCTGACAACAAAAAAGTTCAAATTGTATTCCTTATGGATGGTCTACAAATGCACAATCCATTCTGCACGGCTGTTGCAGCCATGCACAGTAGCTGAGCACATCTATTCGCAATGGAAAGCACATACAAAGGAAATTTTCTAGAGAAAATGAATCACTGGAAAATTTAACCTATTACAGTGGAACCGTTTATAGCTTGCAAGCAACTAACAGGCTGCAAAACTGGTTTTCTATAAGCCCAGATTCTCAGAGACAACAATAACTTGCAATGAAAGAGCACGATAACCAAGAGTTTCCTGGTAGCACAAATGGAAAGATAACATCATTCTTCAAGTCGATGCACGTGTAGCTAAAGCAGAGCGAAACACAATGAAATCGTAATATTCATCTGAATAAGCAAGCACTGCAGAAAAAAAAACGCAGAGAAGAGTGGAAGCACGACTGATTTACCTAAAGGTCAGTAGAAGCAGCAAGCACTGATTGTTAGCAGAACTATGATCATACCTAGGACCTGTTTGGATTCATTAGCACTAAAAATTAGCTAGCTAATAGCTAATTGTTAGCTAACTACTCCCTCCGTCCATAAGTCTCTGTCGTATTAGCTTTCGACACAATGACCAAGGAGCAATAAACAATACCGATTTGCATTTAAGGCAAAGAGCAGTCAAGGAGTCGCAGCCAATGAGTAGCCAAAGAGCAATAAATGCAGACAAGAAGTAGCCAATGAGCACCAAATGTACAACACATATGAGAAGCCAAACCTGTGGTCCCAGACTAATATGAAGGAGAGTTTTGGAAAAAATAATTTTGCTTAGATGGAGATAAATGGACGGAGGGAGTAATTTTTAGCATGGACTGTTTGGATTACCTGCTAATAGGTGATTGGATCGTGAGTTGAAGGCGTATATGAACTATTAGCACCTATTAGCAACTCCGAACCTGATAATGAGACTAATAGTTAGCAGCCCTCCAGTTAATAATTAGCAGGGTCGTTGGGATCCACTATTACTAATTTTAACTACTATTTTTTAGTGCTAATGGATCCAAACATGCCCCTAGTACACTAAATAGTTCTCTGGAACCAAGCAGGCCTAGCACAGCCGCAGCAGAGAAATGAACCTGATGAAGGGATACATCTGTTAAAAAAATATATGGTGGAGGCTGTTTTAAAAAGAAATTGCATCCCCATTGAAACGATGGGAAGATAGGAGGCACATAGTAAGCAGAACAACAAAAATTGAAATACCTGAAGTCATGGGCAGTCATTGGGCTGGCATAACCAAAGATGGCAGATTCACTTGTCTCGAACCTGAATTTAGCAAGAAATAGATGTTAGATAGTGAGTTCAAATTTCATAAACATAGGTACTACTGGATGCCGAGATCATAAGTTGCATCAAAGTTTTTTTCTACTGGAACAGTTGCATGAGAATGTAAATATCAATGTATATATACATCCTTTCTGGGAAAAAAATGGGCCTATAAACTAAAAAGACAAACTCATAAATATCATGCCTCATACTAATATAAGGTGTGCACTCTTTTGTTTCTTACTGGGAATTAATATGGACTAATTTCTTCTAATTCCTTAAGATATTTATCTTCAAGGCAGAGTCTCTCTCTAATTAATAGGTACAGCAATATACATCTGTGCATGGTACCTCAATTTAAAAGGTAAAATTCAGATGCAGTCTAGACTCTAGAAAGTGCATATACATCTGTGCATGGTACCTCGATTCTGGACAGATCAAAACAGCAATAAAAAATCATGTAAGAACAAAAAGATACACATCACACACTACATGCGGCGTTTCCCTTTAAAATCGACTATTGGAACCATTCAGCTCTCAACAACTAATTTAAAAGCAAGCCATTCAGGTATGCCAAGCTTTGAACACAACAGAGGCTTTGAAAATAATGGCATCATAGATGGATTGAAGAAAAAAAAAGTGTTATATTTAAGCTCCTGAATGTGTATAAACTATCTACTTGCTTCTTAGCAATGAAAAACCTTAATTTTAAACTTGGAGGAGACACCATCCACATAGATGCACAGAAGTAAACTAAAAAAATCAATAGATGTCATGTAGTCACTAATCAAATCTTGCAATCTTGCAAACACAAAGAAAATTCTCAAAGTTATGCAATCATAACTATATAACTTAGCATCACGTGTGAACCAAGCTTCAGGATCAAACTCCATAGCCTCCTTGGAAATCACAAGGACATTTTGTAGGACATGAAACTTATGCATGCACTTGATCTGGGATGATGCAAGTAGCAACGTAGCTTAAGGCATACCAGCAAAGTTTAATGGAAGACATAAGATAAGGCCCTGGTGGATAAAAGAAATATCAGCTCGGTGGATAAAAGAACTATTTGCCAAAAGAAATCGATCTGTTGATGAAATAAACAGTTATATGCATGATGGACTCATGTCTCAAATGCCAGGAGAGTAAATCAATACTTATGTTTATGCACAAATAGCAAAGCCATGTCTACATAGCTTAAGATGAAGACAGTAATACCCAGCTGAGTTCTTGAATTGTCCAAAATTTTCTAGAATATATGCCAAAGCATGATATAAAGCCCAAGTTGGGTTGCATATACAGCCAACAACAACTAAATGGCATACATGGAGGCAAACGTACCATCGATTAAAAATAAGATCACTCATGTCATCCAAAAGTAAGCGTCATGGAAAAGCAGGCAACCGGCCAATCTAATTGAGAATGTAAGAATCACAATGCAACAATGACTAAGCACGGTGGACCTGAGAAGCTCGGACGTGCCCGGCGCACGTGAGATGGCGGTCTTAGGGTTCAAGTGTTCGGACGGTAACCCCGCGCCGATAATTTCCCACCCTTCCGCCTCGCGCCTAATTTCCCGCCCGCCCGCAGCTGTAACCCCGCGCCAATCCTGCACCTAAATTCCCGGGAGCTGCTAGGGTCTCGCGCCGATGATTACTTTAGCGAATCTGGCAAAACATACGCGAGTGGGCTGAATACTATAATGGGCCACTTCATAACTGAGGCCTTGTTCACTTCCCCATCCCAACCCAAAATATTTCCTCTTACACTCATCACATCAAATCTTTCGACGCATGCATGGAGCATTAAATGTAGGTAAAAAAGATAAATAATTGCATAGTTTGTCTGTAAATGTCGGGACGAATCTTTTAAGCCTAGTTAGTCCATAATTGGATAAATTTTGCCAAATAACAACGAAAAATGCTACAGTAACTTTTCAGCTACTTTTCGCGAAGTGAACACACCCTGATTAGAAACCATCAAGTATTACTCATGCATGCAGCCATGCAAAATTCCAAATTTGCTGACATCATCACTCATGCAACTTCTTTTGAAAGTTAAAAAATGTTATATTTGCCAAATCGGGATTCTAAATTAAATTATGATTGAACCATTATATTTTTTATAATAAAATCTTCAAAACAAGAACCCACTTACTCCCTCCGTCCCTTTTTGTTAGTCGTCCGGAAAGCGTGTCTGTGAGGAAAACATGGTTTCCTAAAGACAAACATTTAGAGACAGAGGGAGTAGGTATGTTTGTTAAAATTTTATTAACGGATATTTTATATAAATACAGAACAATTTTTATTGAGCAGGTGCAATGTTCTTAGTTAAGAAAACAATGTTCTGTCCTCATAAGAAAAATGTTTTCAGTTCAGAAAAGCGCCCTCTAGATCTAGGAGAAAAATTATAGATTCATGCAATTTGTATTATAATATCTATAAAAGAACTAAATATAGAAAAGACAAATGACAAATTTATGAAAATACAGAAATAGATAAATATAAAAGAAATAATATAACAATACAAATACAGAAGACAAGTCACAAATACACAAAAAATTTTATAGTTAAGTAAAGGCAAATGATGTGCTATGTGATGTGACCTAGACAAATGTAGAAGACCCATCAGAAATGTGCAAATTATTTATGTAGTTTAGCAAATTCAAATACTCTTGTATGTGATGTAGCCTAGACAAATACAAAAGACATGTCACAAATGCACAGATCATTTATATAGTTAAGAAAGGAAGATATTTTGATACGTGATGTAACAAGCCAAATTAAAAAAAGAAAAAAATTAAAAAAATAGAAGCAAGAAGGGAAAAAGAAA
Organism: Saccharum hybrid cultivar R570; assembly: GCA_038087645.1. Classification (NCBI taxonomy): domain Eukaryota; kingdom Viridiplantae; phylum Streptophyta; class Magnoliopsida; order Poales; family Poaceae; genus Saccharum; species Saccharum hybrid cultivar. Next base: position 427,108 of record JAQSUU010000273.1, read on the forward strand.
AATAAAATGAAAAAATAAATTAAATAAATTTAAAAATAATATACATAGAAAAGAAAAATAAAATACAAAAAAAGATAATTAAAATAAAAGAATCAGAAAAAACACTATATTGGCAGAAACATGCACCACGGAACCACCTTCCACCTCCATCACCACCGAAGGGTTTCAGCGTTATAGTTCACGTCAGAACACCTCACGTGTACAAATGAATACTCAAAAATAATCATAGAACATCCTATTTTTTGAATATTCTAAGATACATCATAGAATATTATATTGTGTGAACATCACAGAAATACATCATATAACATCACAAATATACCGCGTGAACATCGCAAAATATATCATAGAACATCACATGTATACTACATGAACATCACAAAATACATCATAAAACATCATTGTATACTACATGAATATCACATGTATACTATACGAATCTCACAAAATACATCATAAAATATCACATGTGTACCATGAATATAAAAACATCATCGAACATCTTATATATAATATATGAACATCAAGAAATACATCGTAGAACATCACATGTATACCACATGAATATCACAAAAATAAATTATAGAACATCATACGTGCATGACATGAACATTACAAAAATACATCATATAACATCACATGTAAACTATGTGAACATCACAAATAAATCATAGAACATCACATATGTAGCATGTAAACATCACAAAAATACATCATAAAAGACATATGTATACTAGGCGAACATCATAAAATACATTTAGAACATTACATGAAAACTAAGTAAACACCACCGGTATCTCATATAATATAGGAATTAAAAAATAAAAAAAACTAAAATTATTAAATTAATTAATGAGAATAAGTAAAATACACATGAAAATATGGATAATAAATAATAAATATATAGAAATATAAAATAAATGAATAACTTAAATAAGAAATAAAAAATATAGAAAAATAAAATGTGAAATATCTTCATTATTAAACCATATCAAATCGGAAAAATCTATCACACACCATCTTCATATGTACTATATTAATACTTAAAAATAATCGTAGAACATTAAAATAGATCTAGAACATCACATATATACTATGTAAACATCACAAGATATAACATAAAACATTACATATGTACTATGTGAACATCGCAAAGTACATCATAAAACATCATAAAATACATCACATAATATCACATGTGTGCTATGTGAACATAAAAAATACATCACAAAACATAAAATAATTTAGTAAAAATAAAAAAATAAAAAAATAAAAACATAATAGGGAAAATTAAAAAGAATATCACATAGATATTTTTCAAACATCCTAAAATAGACTATAGAATATCACATGTATAATAAGTAAACATCACTAAATACATTATAGAACATCGCATATATATTACGTGAACATCACTAAATACGTCATAGAACATCACATGTATACTGTATGAACATAAAAAACATCGTAGAACATCACATGTATACTACAAAAATATCATATGTATATTACGTAAACATCGTAAAATGCATCATAGAACATTACTTGCATACCACTTAAACATGAAAAAACATCACAGAACATCACGTGTATAACAAGTGAACATAAAAAAAACATAAAGCATCACATATATACATATGAACATAAAAAAACAACATAAAACATCATAAAAATAATAAGAAAATAAAATAAAATAAAAGAAATAAAAGAAATAAAAGAAAGATAAAATATATAAAATGATGGAAATAATAATAAACAAATAAAACATAAAAATAAAATAAAAAATGAATGATGCACGAAACAAAAAAGAAGCGCACGGTAAAATTGCTAGCGTAGGAGAAGAGGAAGAAGGGTGTCAGCGCACAGTAAAAAAATATCATAGAACATCATATGTATATTGTGATGTTTTTTATGTTCACATGATATACATGTGATGTTTTATGATGTATTTTGTGATGTTTGCGTAATATATATGTGATGTTCTCATAGTATACATGTGATGCTCTATTTTTTTTTATGTTCACATGGTACAAATGTTGATTCTATGGTGTTCACGTAGTATACATGTGATGTTCTATAATGTATTTTATTATGTTATGTGATGTATTTTGTGACGTTCACATAATATATATGTGATGTTCTATATTATATTTTGTAATGTTCACATAGTATATATATGATGTTCTAGATGTATTTTTTTCTTATGTTCACAGGGTATACATATGATGTTCTAGTATTTCTTTGTAATGTTCACATGACACACATGCGATGTTGTATGATATATTTTTGGATGTGCATATAATTTTAAAGTTCTATGATTATTTTTTAGTATTCATATAGTATTTATGATGGTATGTGATATATTTTTCTGATTTTTGTATGGCTTAATAATTCAAATATTTTGTATCTATCACAAACATTAATGTGTTGCAGTGGTAGGTGAATGACAACATAAATTATGGGGTCTTGGGTTCAAACCCCTACAACCTCACTATTTTTACTATTTTGTAAATGTTATTTACATTTCCCGGAGAAAGAAGCGCACGGTAAGAAAACGGGAAAGTTTCGAGCGAAAAAAATAATCGTAATTTGTGAGCGAAAAAATAATCGGTACCGGGCACGGGAAAGTTGCGAGCGAAAAAAAATAATCGTAATTTGCGAGCGAAAAAAATAATTGTAATCGTAATTTGCGAGCGAAAAAAATAATCGTAATTTGCGAGCGAAAAAAATAATCCTAATCGTAATTTGCGAGCGGGAAAAAAATCGTAACCCGTGCCGGACAGGTGTGGGCGGGAAGGTGCCGGCGCCGGGTTACGGTCCGATCGTCGGACCCTAACACCCCCCGGCGATGGCGATCTCGAGAACACCTGGAACACTCAGGTTGCGACGTTCCTTTACCTGGAACACTCAGGTTGCGACGTTCCTTTCAGATGTGCCACGAGACAAGAAACACCAGACTGTCAAAGCCTTTCCAAAGATCACCCTGCAAGTCATCTCTCCGACGCAGGATGTGTTTTATTTTGAGCTTGTGCTTTTTTTTTTGTTTCACGTTCTTAGGCATCATTTCCGATCTGTCGGTCCGGGAGTAATGTGTTCTCTTTTTTTTTTTAAGGAACAGGAGCCAGGAGGGGTACGAGCCCCTACTGCAATTTATCTATACTTTATTAATAAAGAGGTAAAATTTCAGCCTCTTTTTTTTGTTCATCTATTTTTTGGTCCGTCTTCCTCTAACTACCGAACAATGTAGACTTTCTTTGGTCTGGACTTATATATATAACCTGTGCTCATACGAGTTAGAGTAGCTCGCGTCTAGGCCAATATGGAGTAGGAATCCTAATCTAAATAAATTCCCCGTACTCAGAATAGAACTCTGAATAATTAAATAGAAAAGAATAAGAGTTGCGTTCTTTATTTTGTTTCGTTTTCTTTATTTACGTACAAGTTCATAGCTCGCGTCAAGACGAATATGTATTTTTAGTCCGGACTATTTTCCATCTGGACTCGGCTGCGTGCCTCCTCGGTCCGTGCAGCGATGCCAGATCCAGAGTACTGTGCAAGAAAATCCATGTAAAGAATAATAGAAAAATTCATGACTACAACCAGACTCGAACTTGAACTCCTTATCATCTCACTTCCGATCACGGATTCAGCACATGCAATCCAATCCAAATTGATCATAAATAAAAAAATAAATATGTATCAAACATAAAAAATTTGAGCCGGCGGCACAAGGCCATGGGGCTAAAGGGCACCAAGCTTCGGGCCGTCAAGGCACCTAGGCGCAGAGCCAACAGGAAGCCTGGGACGTGGGAGACCGGAGACGCCTGCCACTACCGGATAAGGCTTGTTTGCCGATGGCCGGCAGCCATCGGCAAAGTCTGGATTGTCATCGGTAAAGGCTTTGCCGATGGCAATCCGACGTGACCGTCGGCAAACCGCCATCGGCAGACATTTCATCGGCAAAGCGAAGTTTGCCGACGGCCACGTGTCAGACCATCGGCAAAGCTATGCTGATGGCCACGTCAGCCATCGGCAAAAGCGCCACGTCAGCCGACGCGCTGTCAGGCTGACGGCGGCTTTGCCAACGGCTGACATGGCACGGCCATCGGCAAAGCGTTTTTTTATTTTTTTTTTCGGAATTTCTTTGCCGATGGCCCCGGCCGTCGGCAAACTTTTTTTTGAACCTGGGGATTTGCTGACACATAATCCCAGGTTTGCCGACGGCTGGCCATCGGCAAACCTGGGAAAAAAATTCTTTTTTTCAGTTTTTTTTGCATTTCCTTGACATTTCAACACATACATCACATATATAGCATATGACCCACATATATAGCAACAAAATACCATTTTCATCCGCACATCACATATATAGCATGGAACCCACATATCCTCCAAGTCATCCATACACAAGCCACAAATGTCGATCGTCGTCCATACATAGTCATCCATACAAGTCATCCATACAAGGTCCAAAAGCGACAAGTGTAGTACCTAGCTCGAGGCGCCGTCCCCAGGGGTCCCAGAGCCCCCACCACCTTGCTCCCACGGAGACCAACTCGGAGTCGTGCCCCCACCTTGCTCCCGCTGCGACCAACCCGACTGCGGGGCCGAACCGTACTGCCAGTACTACCCCAGCTGCTGCGGAGAGACGCCTGGAGGCCTGTAGTGCCCCTGCTGCGGCCAGGAGGAGTACCCCTGCGACTGTGGAGGAGGCCAGACGTACGGCTACGTGGGGAAGCTCTGGTAAGGTGCCCAGCCGTGCGGTGGAGAAGGACCCAGTGGAGGGCTACCACTTGGAGTCGGGTTCGAACCCGCCGATGGTGCCTGCACAAAGACCAAGTGATGTAATTAGTACCTGCAGGCTGGCCGCGCAAGCTAAAGCGACAGGCATTGTACTCACCTGACCAGGTACAGGAATAGGCAGTGGAACTACCGGTGGTGGAGCGAAGATCGAGGCAGGAGGCTCCTGCATTCCCGGGATCTGGGCCCGGAAGTGTAGGGACAGGTCTGCCAACTGTCTCTGGTAGTGCTGCGTAAGTGCCACCAGCTGCTCCTGATGGGCCGCATCCCGCTGCGCCTGGATAGCCGCATGGGCCGCCTGGCTGGCCTGCAGCTCTTGGACCGTGGCCTGCAATGTTACAGCAGCATGGTTTATGGTATTTAAAGGCAAGGTACATCATGCGTGAAACGAGTGAACGACGAATGAAACTCCACTTACCTGAAGAGCCGTCATCATCTGCGCACTGCTCTGCTGCCGAGGCGCTATGGGGATCTGCGATCTGCCCCCCCCCCTTTGCTGGTCTTCTTTACGGATCTAGCTCAACGTCTGAACAGAGGACGGGTCGATGACGTTGTTAGCCATAAAGTACCGGTCGTGCTGCTTCCCTCCTCTAATCCTCATCATGAGGTCAGTGTCAAGGGGCTCGGTGGCGGGATCGTAGTCATCGCCATGGCGCTCTCGAGCTGCGGCAGCGTACTTGGTGAGCTTGTCGTAGACGATCGGGCTGGTGTACTCCTCTAGCCCGAGCGACGAGCTGTACACGGTGGTGGGCGCTTTCGCTTTGCCGATGTGAGCAAGCGCGTACCCCGTGAACTCGTTGATTTGCTCCCCACCATGCGTCGCCGACTGCGAGGAAAACACAAACATGGTTACAAGTAGTGACAATTGAGCGCTATAACAAATGCATCAACAGAAGCATACCCATGTGTCCATGAACTCTGGCAGGATCTGGCTCCCTTGGTGGTGTGAGACCCCTGACCTATCGAGCTCTGCCTTGCATTTCGCCCGACGTGCTCTGCGCTCCTCGTACGCCGCCGGCGTACGCCACCCTCTGACAATTACAAGCCAGCAGTCCTCGTACTTGCTGCACCAGCCCGGAGGCATCTGCATGACATTCAAGTTTTTGATATTCCAGATAATGAATTGAATGTGTCATGTAAGAAATCATAACGGATGTTTCCTGACAATTACTTAAGTTTTTGATATTACCTGCATGTACTGCTCCTCGGTGAGGTCGGTCTCCTCTTGAGACATCATCTCCCTAGCTTGCTCCTTATCTACCTTCACCTTCTTGATGTTGGCGTAGTAGCTGATGACGGCCTGGGTACGCGCCTCGTAGAACATGTCCTTGAGCCGGTCAACGCACACCAAGTCCTGATGCCGCGACGCCCGCCCGAGGTCCTGCCCCTCCTCCAACTGGAAGTACAACTGCACACAGGCATCAAACATCATTTCATTGTTTGAAGAAAGTCCAACGAATCCGTTGTATTGAGATATGCGATGCGATGCAAAGACTCACCCAGAACTCCCTCTTGATCTTGTCAGGAAGGACTTCGTCATTTTCATCCTTGACAAGGGAGAAGTGGTGCCATTTCTCGAGCACGATGTGGTTACCCTCGGCGGTGAGGACCAAGCCAGGGAAGTGCTTTTTAATCAGCAGGCCCTGGATGCTAGTGGGACAGCGTGAAGAACCCCTTTTTGTCACCTTTTTCTAGCCCCTACACGAGTCATTAACAACAATTGTTAGCATGCAGTTTGAATTTGAAAATGTCATATGAACAAGTAGAGAAATCAACAATGGTTACTTACTTGCCCGCGGGCTGAATCACCGGGCGCTCGTCAGTGACTGGCAGGTGGCTAGGGAGCCTGGTACGGCCGCGCTGGAAGGGCTTGGCCAAAGCTGTGGAAGTAGAGCCTCCCACTGTCTCCTCGTCGCCGTAGCCGAGGTCGTCGTCGTCGCCCTCGGCGTCTCCGCCGCAGACGCCGCCACCGTCACCGTCACCGCCGGTCGTCGTCGTCGCCCCCTCCTGGGAGGCCGTCTCGAACAGCCTCCTCGACGGCGTGCGGTGTTGTCCGCTGGGGGCCCTCACACCCCTACTGGTCGATGGCTCCACCTCAAGCTCCTCGTCCTCGCGGGGGTCGGCCGCCACGTGCTCCTCCTCCTCCTCGTCCTGGTCGACCGGCGCCATGTACTTCGAGGTGACGTTTCATCGTGGCCGCCCTCCGCCTAGCATTTTGTCGAGTGCCTGCAATGACAAAGATTAAAAGAGTTAGTATTAATAACAAGTACATGTAAAGAAACATAACTACAAGGTAATATTAATAAATGCAAGGTAATATTAATAACAATATAGTATTACATGAATTAGAAATTATCTCCGCGAAAGGCAATATTGCCGGCGAGCGCTCGTCGTCATCATCAGTACTGTCGTCATCACTATCAATATTGTCGAGCTCTCTTAATTCGTCATCACTATCAACATCATCCGCAACAACTACATCGTGTCGCATCTGCCATTCATTAAGGATTCGTAAGTCCTCAGCATCGTGCACCTCATCACCCTCGTCCTCATCGATGTCGTTGTTTACTTCCATACCCATCAGCGAAAGAACGTCTATCTCCAACCTACCTTCTGGCCCCTCAGGTTGATAGAACTCATCTGTCCTTGGGTCAAAGTTGTAATCATCATTGTTTAGGACCGCCGCTTTACCGCGTGGCGATACCATCTGCACAAGGCTCCAACCCGCAAGGCACTTGTCATTTTGGTTTGCCCATGGGAGGTAATAAACTTGCGTGGCATCTCGGTTAGCCACAATATAGACATCGTCCCCTCCATATTTGGAATCCTGTCGGATTTCGACTTGCCCAATCTTAAGGTCCTTTTTCGTGAACTCAGGATCGAACCAATGGCATTTGAATACCACTAGCTTACAACCTAGGTCTTTGCCAAAGTCAAGCTCCAATATCTCTTCGACGATGCCGTAATAGTCCTTCCTATCTGTGCCGGGAGTACGAACTCCGCTGCACGTGGTTTTTAGGTTGCCCCATTTCTCTTCGTAGGTTCTCGTGCGAAAGCGATAGCCATTCACGTCATAAACATCGAATGACCTAACATGTCGCTCGGCGCCTTTGCCCACACATCTCAATGCAGGACTCATTTCCGCATCACAATTAGCCTACAAGGTTAGGACAGGTAGATAGTTACATTACTCGCTCATAGGAGCAAAGTGGAATCTCAAAGTGGGAACTAGGTTAGTTGGATGGTACCTTTGTACAGAACCAATTGACAAAATCAGGCTTATTATGTCTGAGAAGATGGTCTTTTTCTTCCTCAGTAGGATCCGTACTACCGTTCCAGTGTTCATTAATATATTCCCTGGAGAAACAATAGACAACGGGGGTCGGATCGATAGGTGGAGGATAGTGGCGGCGTATGTAACAAGCTCATCGAGAACTTACTCTTGATAATCTTGGGTTTCGTCAAGGTTCAACAACAAGTACATCATGACAGTGTGCCACTCAACATGCAGCAAGTACACGTTGGTCCCTGCGCCTGCTCTTCCGAGATCCCCTCTGAAAAGGCTAAGGGTGCATGAATTCTCATCGATGTTGTAACGAGGGGTTGGATCTTGCGGTCTGTGAAGTGCCTCGGTATAGTACGCCTGTGTGAATGTCGACACCTCCTCCAGAATGAATGCCTCTGCCACGGAAGCCTCAATTTTGGCTTTATTTCTACACTTTTTCCAAAGAAGCTTTAGACACCTCTCGATTGGATAGCACCAAAGGTGCTGCACGGCCCCCCCCAACCGTGCCTCCCTTGGTAGGTGCAAAATCAGATGCTACATGGACAGGAAGAAGCCGGGTGGAAATATCATCTCCAACTGCAGAGCAACAGAGGTGCAGCCTTCTCCAGTTCAAGACAAATGTTCCGAGACAACTCCTTGGCACAAAGCTGGCGGAAGAAAAAGCTCAACTCTGCCAGGACGCGCCACACTGGCTCGGGGAGGTATCCCCGGGTCATTGCAGGAAGGATCCGCTCAATCCAGATGTGGAAGTCATGACTCTTCATCCCTAAGACTTTGCCAGTCTGCATGTTCACTCCCCTACTCAGATTCACCACATACCCATCAGGGAACCTTAGCGTCTTCATCCACTCTAGTACTTCCTTCCTATGTGGCCTTTTCAGGATGTAATCGGCCGGGCCCTTCTTCCATCTCTTGCCTGGCGCAGGGGTCTTCATCACTAGATTTGGTCTATCGCAAATCATTTCAATGTCCAGTCTAGCCTTAACGTTGTCCTTTGACTTCTTGCCAATGTCCATGAGTGTTGCCCACAATGCCTCGGCGACATTCTTTTCTATGTGCATTACATCGATGTTGTGTGGAAGAAGAAGGTCCTTATAGTAGGGGAGCCTAGTCAAGCCCGATATATGAGTCCACATGTGGTCGGTACCATATCCTTTAAAACCACCACCATTCTCTTCATCAATTTCGAGAGCCTCTATCTGTGCAAGGATGTCAGCTGGGCTCTTTTCCTGAGGGATGGGGCCCGTGACTTGAACACCTTTCGTGAAGTGCTTTTTATCTCGTCTCAGTTCATGGTCCTCCTCTAGAAATTGATGATGTTTGTCGAAAGAAGAATACTTACCACCCTTGGCCAGCCAGGTGAACATCACATCTGTCTTGCATGTTGGGCAAGGGAACTTGCCGTGAACACACCACGCGCTGAATAAGCCATACGCCAGGAAGTCATTCATTGAGTACTGGTACCACACATGCATCGTGAAGTTCGTCTTTGTAGCTCGGTCATACGTCAGTACCCCCTCTTCCAAAGCTTTGTGCAATTCATCCCACACTGGCTGCATGAACACACCTATATTGTTGCCCGGGTGTTCAAGTATTATCAATGTCAAGAACACGTTCTTGGGTTCGAACATCACGCCGGGGGGAAGATTGAGGGGGATCACGAACACGGGCCAAAAAGTGTACGGGGCCGCCATCATTCCAAACGGGTTGAACTCATCTGTTGCCAGCGCTACGCGTACATTCCGAGCCTCCTCGACCTTGCCAGGATCCATGGCATCGAAGTGCTTCCATGCATCACCATCCGCTGGGTGCTGCATCTTGTCACTGTATCTTTTGCCATTCTTGTGCCACATCATTTGTTTCGCGGACTCCTCTGTCATGTACTGCCGTTGCAGCCTCGATACTAGAGGAAGGTGCCGTATGACCATCTCAGGGATCTTAGACTGTTTCTTATTGCCATCATTGCCTTCTACCTCCACGTACCTAGAGGCTTTGCACTTCGGACAGTGTGTTGCTGTCTCATGGTCTCCCCGGAACAGGACACACCCATTCTTACAAGCTTGGATCGGGTCATACGATATCTTGAGTGCTCGAAGGAGCCTCTGTGACTCATACGTGCTCTTCGGTAGGCAGTGAAGCTCTGGAAATAGCCCGCCAACAGTCGCCAACACGAGATCAAAACCTTCTCGGCTGATGCCCAGTGATGACTTCAACCCTATTAGGTGTGAAATGGCATCCAGTTTAGAAATGTGGGTGTTCGCGTGAAGGGGCTGCTGTGCCGCCTCCATCATGGTGTAGTACGCCTTTGCAGTCTCCTCTGGATCTTCTTCCTCCACCTCCATTCCTTGAACGAACAGCGCTTCATCAACGTCTGCCAGCAAGTCTGCCATTCTGGCATCTGCATCAAACCCCTCGAGGTCCGGTCTCACCACCGCCTCCCTAAGCCGTTGGCGTTCCCCATGGAGGATCCAGCGGGTATAGTTTGGAATGTATTCGTTCTTCCAAATATCATGGTACATCGGCCGCCTCTCTTTCTTTTTGTCATTCTTACACTTGCTACAGGGACACCACACCCGAATCGCCCCTTTAGCAACTGGGCCAAATGCTTGCTCTAGGAAGTGACTGGTCCCCTTTACCCATTCCTCTGTCTTGTCTTTGAACCCTGTGTACATCCACTCACGGTCAGCCATCCTCTGTCATGCGCCAACGTAAGCGAGTAATAGAACCAACAACTGCATCTACAAGGCGTTCCTACCATCTAATAGGTGAAGGATAGGTCCTAATCCCACTCGAGGATGCATAGATGAGGTTAGCTTCCATGCTCCGCTCCCGTCCGAGATGGAATTTCGGTAGCACCTCCCCGCTGTCCTCCCGAGACACGTCCCGATAGGGAGAGTGTGTATCCGGAGAACAACAGGGAGGAGCTACCAAAAATCCGACTCGGACGGGGGCGGAACATGGAAGCTAACCCATCTACGCATCCTCGGACTGTCCAAAAAACGAGGACAATCCGGAAGAGATACCGTCGCAGATATGCACTGATCCGCATACCAACGACCGTGTATCCCTTTTGGATGGGAGACGCCTAACTCGGTTACGCAATCTACTTACAACAACTATAAGGAACAGAGGTGATTTTTACCTAGGGTGGCGGCGCAGAGGTGGGTAGCAGGCTGGTGGAGAGTCAACGCGGTGCAGGAAGACCCGCAGCGCCCATGAAGACAATCGAGGTCACCGAGTACCTCCCACAGGTCCTCCTCCTACAAAAAAGGGCAAAAATGGTTAGTATCCACTCAAAATTTCAGCAGCAGCTCCCCTGCGCGGGGAGGTTCCAAAACCTACAAAAAAACATGGCACGAAGGCCAACAACCACATCTTTACCAAACATGGGCACGAAGGCCAACAACCACCAATATACTTTAGTTCTCTTTCCATGCACATGAAAGAATTCAAGTACTACAAGAACAATGAGTACTAACCCTATAACTACTACTAACACTACTACTAACAACTACTTAACTACTAACACTACTAATACTAAGAACTAGTTAACTACTTACTAACTACTACTACTAACCCTAGAAATAACACTACTAACTACTACTACTAACCACTACTATCTACTACAACTACATCTACTACTAACACTAGAAGGTAGGGCTTACCTTGGCGGCGATGAAGCGAGGACCGGCGACGAATGAAGGGATCACCGCAGCAGCGAGGATCGACGGGACGTCGGCTTGGCACATTCCTTCTCTTCCTCCTCCCCCTTCCCTTTCTTCCTCCTCCTTGCTCCCCCTCCTTCTCTTTCTTCCTCTTCCTCCCCCCTCTTCTCTTTCTTCCACTTCCTGCTCTCCTTCTCCCTCTACTGGCCGGCCATAGGGTGCAGCGGCGCCAGTGAGGTCGGGGCCGGCGGCCGAGCGCCGGCGGCGGGACGGGGGCGGGGAAGCTTGGGCCGACGGTGGTAGGACGGGGCCGGGGAAGGTCAGGCCGCCGGCCGGCGGCGGGCGGGCTGAGCGGTGAATGCGGGGGCCGGGGTGCGGGAGAGCGGAGCGTCGGCCAGCTTCTCACGGCCGCAATGGAGGAACGGGCGGCGACGCTTGGCGGGCGGAGGCGGGCGCGGGCGGAGGCGGGGGTGCCGCAGGACGGGGCGGGGGAGATCCGGCCGCCGACCGGTTGCTCGCGGAGGAAGGGGCGGCGGTGGCGGGCGGTGCGGTCGCGGCGGTCGGGGGTGTTAGAAGGTGAGAGAGAGAGACAGAGAGAGGAGGTGGGCCGGCCCGTTATGTCGTTTTAGGGTTAGGCCTTTGCCGATGGCCCTGGCCATCGGCAAAGCCTGGGCACGTGGCGGCCTTACAGCGGGCCAGGGCCACCACCTTTGCTGACGGCCACGTGGGCCGGCCTCAGGAGCTGCCGGGCCCACCGGCTTTGCCGATGGTCGGCCATCGGCAAACCCACTTTGCCGACGGCCTTCACAAGGCCGTTGGCAAAGTTTGAATTTTTTTTTGTTTTTTCCTGCCCATTTTTTTCTGGTGTCTTCCTACCTCAAATACAACCCAACTTCAAAAGTTGGGACAATTTTGAGTTTTTTAGCTATATTTTGTTAATTATTTCTGCTTCTTTGAATTTTTCCGGCGACTCCAAATTTGAACTGCAGGTACATGAAATAATGGAACTTTTTGATTCGAAACATGGTATTCATGATGCTCGGAGTATGTTGAGGCCGTAACCAGGACCTCACATGAAATTATGACCATGTTGGCGTCGTAACAGGGGGAGTTACGTGCGCGGAAAGTGTTTTAAAATTATATAAAATCCAAACGAAGTCCAAAATTGACAAAACTTGACGAGTTGTTTCGCCATCGCATGTGGAGGCCGTGGTAAAAATTTCAAAAAGTTTCGAGCAAGTGGTGACGTCGGATGGCTAAAACCTAGACATCTCCACATGTGATTTAAAACTAGAATAAACAAAATCCACCAAGCAAGGTGTTACGGGAGAAGAGAAAGTGGAGAGCTGCTCCTTTCTGAGACTTGCCGATTTAGCACAAGAATTAAGTTGCTGTCGAGACTAATCAATGCTGCAGCTTGAGCTCTCCCCGCAGCAACGCACAAGTAAAATCAAAGTACCTGAAAACACACAGAGAGGGAACAAGCAGTCTAGCACCAGGGCAAGCAGCCGGCCACGAAGATCTACGACCAGCGCCGCTCAGAAGAGCTCACAAAGCGCACGCTCTGTGCTGGTAGCGCTGCCGCACAGCACCAAAAACTAACGACGCTGCCCGAACAGAATAATAGAGCGCCGAGCGCTACGAATAGAGGAAAGCTAGCTCAAAAAATTCAATGAAAACTCCGTCAAATCCACAACTCTTGAGCCCCAAATTTGCACAGAACAAATTCAACAAGCTACAAATCTAATTCTCAAAAAATTATCACCTGAGATTTACTCAAACTCCGGGAAAAATATATCGTAGCCAAGCACGAAAATGGGGAAAAATGAAGAACACTTAGAACGAAAATCACAGCTTCATTCGATCAATCCCAGAGGACACAAGGAGGATTTGGGCCTCCTTTCCCACTCCAAATCACAGCATAAAACCACAAATTCTCAGATTTTTTTGACCTCCCTCAAGAAACACTAAGAAAACCTAACCCTAGGGAGAAGGGGGAAAATGAGAGTGGGAGAGAGGTGAGGAGGTAAGGGGGCTGCCATCCTCTATTTAACAGGGCTATTTTATATTCCCATAAATGGCACTAGATACATAAGAGCTAAACCAATAAGGTCAAGGGCGTAGAGGTCCAACCCGGTCTTCATGTTGATCTGACGGCCACCGCGCCTCCTCACCGGTAGCTTCGCCTTGACGCGAACTCCCCGATGCCGCCACATGCCGTCCGTTCCTCCACAGAACCTCCGCCCCGGGTTTTGAGGCCCAAACCCGTAAACCCGCCTCCGATGGTTTTGAGGCCCAAACCATCAAACCGCTCCGCGAGTAGCGTACTCCATACGCGTCCCCCGCCATCCGACGTGTGTCACCTCCACGGTCAACACAGTCACTCCCATGTCTTCTCGCGCTTGTCGATGTCCCAAGTGTCAGCCACCGTGGCTAGCCACCCGGCCTCCGGGTCCCTCGATCCAAGCCTCACGTCCGTCCTTCACCCATCCGGTCTATCGGCATGGCACATCCTCCTTGACCTTCACCTCGCCGTCGGCTACCGCCTCCGTGCTCCACACCTGCACACACATAAGCCAAGAGACATGTCGCACACAAGGCTTTCGCCAAGGTAGGGTTAGTCACCACTCAACCTACTTCGTGGATCACATTAACAATCACTCATCACAAAACGAACACACAAGGGTACTTGTCAACCTTGTGTTCGCAAGTTGGTACCAGCCCAAAGGAAAGCCCAGCGACACTTGTCAATCTGGGAGATGGCCCATGGAAAAAGACAGCAGGTGATGCTTATGTGCACAGGGATCGCCAACAGCGTTACTTTGGTGAGCAACGTTCTACCCGCGTTTGTTAGCAGCCTAGATTTCCAAGTAGGAATTTTAGCGGCTACTGAGTCGATTAGCGCCTGCTCATCTGCTCCCCTCAACCGCGTCAGGGAAAGCGGAATGCCCAGGTACCGGCACGGGAACGGCGCGAGCGCGCAGGGAAACGCCTGCTGAATCTGAGCGACCATGCCGTCCGTGCACCGTATCGGAGTGGCCACGCATTTGTCGATGTTTGTGATTAGCCCAGACGCCCCGGCGAAGAGCGCTAGGATCTGCTGCAGGTAGTTGAGGTCCGCTGCCGTTGGCGAGAGCAGCACCACCAGGTCGTCGGCGTACAAGGACGCGCGGTGGTCGATGGCGTTCCCTGGCAGTGGAGCAAGGGCCCCACGTCGATCTGCCTCGCGGATCAGGGAGTTCAGCGCCTCCATGACTAGCACAAACAACATCGGGGAGATAGGGTCTCCTTGCCTGAGTCCACGAGCATGTGCTATTCGTCTTCCCAGCCTTCCATTAACGAGTATCTTTGTGCTTGCCGTGGACAGGAGAAGCGAAATCCAGTTGGTCCAGCGTCTCGAGAACCCGATGTGCTGCAACACTTCCAAGAGAAAAGGCCACGCGACGGAGTCAAAAGCCTAGCGATGTCGACCTTCAGCAGCACAGAGGGGAACTTCTTGCAGTTGAGCTTGAGCCAACGACACGCAAGCTGGACTGCCCGGAAATTATCATGTATTGATCTATCCTTGATGAATGCACTCTGGTTCATGGCGACCATCTCTTTCAGGCTTGGGGCAAGCCGCCTGGCCAGGCACTTCGTGAACAGTTTGCTGAAACTGTGCATGAGGCTAATGGGCCTGTAGTCCTTCAGTCTTGTTGGGACGTTCGTCTTTCTAACCAGGATCATCAGCGCGTCATTAAGTAGGTTGAGGCTCCTTGAGTCCAGCGACCAAAGGGCATTGAAGGCGTTTACAACATCGTGCTTGATAGTTTCCCATGTGACCTTGTAAAATAGCCCCGTGAACCCATCGGGGCCTGGCGCGCGATCTGATGGCAGCTCTTTGATTGTTGCCCATATTTCATCCGCAGTGAAGCATATGTCCAAGCCAGACATGTCTAGGCGGGGTAGGAGTTCATCGAGGCGCAGCGCATGCTCTATCCTGAAAGGCTTCCCAAGTATGTTGTTATAGTAGTCAAAGATGAAATCGGCCTTAGCTTCTTCATCGGAGAACCACTGGCCCTCATGTTGAACTGATGGAATGTAGTTCTTCCGACCTCTGTGACACGCTTGTAGGTGAAAAATTTTTGTGTTGGCGTCCCCCTCGCCCAGGAAGCGTATCCTGGAGCGGTGACGTGCGATCGTCCGTGAACTTTTTCTCGACTCAATCTTCAACTTGAGCGCATAGTAATCAAACTCATCAAGCAGGTCCTCTGCATCGTACACTGCATCCTTGATGTCCGGGAGGAGATCAGCGGCGTGTTCCTTATGGCTTTGCCACTCGACCCAATCAATCAGGTCAAGCATCTTAGGCATAGTTGTCTTCAGCTTCCAAAGACCGTCCATCAGCTGCTCAATTTCATCTTTAATCTGGTGCTGTGTTGTTGTGTTTGCTTCTTCTGGTAACTGTGGGGTTTGCCGACGATAATGTATGGCCTTTATGATTCCTGATGTCGTCCAGCTGAAGAATTCACGACATGCATTGATGTTGGAAAGTACATCAGCATACCCCATGAATTTTGCTAATTCCATGGCACAAAATGGTGAGCCCTGTTGCCATCACATAAAAATGATCGACGAAAATAGTCAATATATAGAATGGGAGACAGCTGGCAGCTAGAAGATGCAGTCTTACCTTATTTTCTTTGTTGCTTTGACGGCTGTTGGTGGAGAGATGCCTTGTTGGAAGTGGTTGTTCAGTGAGATAGATTCACAAAGGATTCACTCCGGTGGAAACATAGGCAACGAGAATACCGGCGCAGTGGATCTCACATGTTTATGGCATTTACCTGATCGTTAAGGTCAAACTTATCATGTCTGAAATAATACTAAACCATATAGTTGAATTTTGTTTCAATGTTGGCAAGAAAGCCAAGTTCTGGCATAGTAGTTGGTTGCAAGGAATGGCACCGAGACACCTGGCACAACTTTTTAATCTCATCAAGAGAAAGAACAAAACAGTGAATCAAGAACTGCAAAACAACAACTGGAACAGACCTCTATGTGGCAAGATCACAACAGCCACACAACTCGAGGAATTCATCTCTCTTTGTATATGGATACAGAGAAATCTATCTCGAGCCATTGATGGCCTCTACTCTGCTAAATCTGCCTATGAAGTATAGTTCAGAGGCTCCACCAATTTTTTCAAGCCAAGTCTAATTTGGAAGGCAAATACGGAAAACAGGTACGGGCACAGGACACTGATCGTTTCTGAAGGCATCAAATTAAGAGAGGAGACAGGTTGCAGACTTGCGTATTGCGGATGCGGTTGCGATATCCGGACTGGCACTCTGCAGCAGTTCGTAGGTTAGACCTAGACTAAATCCAATAAAGCCAGCTGTGAGCCAACGCGTATTAATATTCAAGAAAAAACAGCCGCAACAAATTGTTGGTAATCACTAATCAAAGTGGTGGATGATCAAACAGTATGGACATACTCTTTCACAAGATTTCTGGCACAGTGCTAAACTGGAGTGTCCTCTGCAAGGAAGACAAAAAGGAGGTTCTCTTGGAGATGGCTGGGGAGCTCAAATCAATGGCGAAAAAGGTGTTCTGGCTGACCCTCTGATCTGCCAAGAAATGGCTGGGCCGGCAAATGTGAAGCTGTTAATGGGCGAGTTCTTCAAATCTGTGGCGGCTGTGTAACCAGTTTACCTGTCTGTCTGTGCTGGATGTAGTTTCTTCTGTTGCTCGTTTGCTGTAAACTGGGCTGGAGTGTCGTGCGTTGAGTGGCTGGAAGTTTATGGATGGGATGCCGTCCACAATGCTCTAACGGTTGAAACCGTCTTTTAACATAGTTGAAAGGCTGGGGCGTTTTGCCCTAAAACTCTAAAAAAAAATCAAACACTATCAGG
The DNA here is from genome assembly GCA_038087645.1 of Saccharum hybrid cultivar R570. NCBI lineage: Eukaryota > Viridiplantae > Streptophyta > Magnoliopsida > Poales > Poaceae > Saccharum > Saccharum hybrid cultivar. The sequence goes on from JAQSUU010000273.1 coordinate 444,753, forward strand.
CACGTGCACGAATGATTCATAACATCCTAAGCAGCCCGTTCCTAACTGACCTAACAGCCATCGAACCTGAAGGCTGAAGCTCAAGCATCTGTGCTACCTCACTACCGTGTCTTAGCTCGCAAATTACTGTAACAGAATCAACAACGAGCAGAGCGGCCAGTTCTGAAATCGATCTAAGCATTCAGCAGGTCATGCGAGAACATCATTCAAAGAGCACGCTTCTCCAAGATAGCTAGCAGAAGAAGAAAGGTCAATTACCTGAGGAAACACCGTGGATTGTGGAGATGAGCTTCAGATGTTGCCTCGCTAGTTGCCACCCGCCTAATCAAAACGAGGAGACGTGATGCGAATATGTTAAGAAATCGGCAGCTCCGCAGCTGGTCAAGTTGCCACCAGCTTTTGCCCGCCCTCCGTCGAGTCGATACGCGTGCGGTTGAGGAAACCCGGAGGAAGGCGATCCACCGCCCACCGGGAGGAAGCTGCCGCTGCGGTCTCTAGATCTGGTCGAGCCGTCGAGGCGGCAACGGAGGCAACAGTCACACGCAGGATGGAGAGTAAGGAGTCCCATGCATTGATTGACAAAGTGGGTCCACCAGCCGTGGGACCCAGGAAAAAGAGTACAAGTTCTGTATACTACCCAGCAAAGAAAAGAAGAAAAAATATTTGAGAAACACAAACTGAGGTGAGGAACCAAGTGAAGGAAACCCAAGCAGAGATCCCCTCCTCCGATTTCTCTCCTATCATAGCTCACGTCACCTCGGACGGCCATGAGCTGTGACAGCAACCAAGTGAAGGCCTCGTCAGATAACGGTTGGGTACCCAAAAAAAAAAAAGCTAAGAACAGCTATAGCTAGCTGCTATAGCTGTCGAGGCGGCAGCAGAGGTAACCAAGTGAAGGGATCTCGTCATGGATGGATGGGTGTAGCCTAGTGTATGTCACATAAACATTTTCATATATAATTTTAAAAAAAACATTTAGCGATGATAAAGTGTATACTGGTGACAAATTTTACAAATCTTGGAAAAGGACCGTTGGTACTTCCAAGTATCTTTACTTTTTATTTTCTAACCCTTTATTTGAAAAAGATTATTTATAAAATTTAATTTCTGTTATTGAGAGTTTGGCCTCCATTGCGCTTGCGCTTCATGTCTTCGACCCCAACCTGTATCACTGTATGGTTGTATATTCATATCCGCAGCTTGACACTACTATAGCATGCACGGTGCGTGTATCGGGCATTTCTCCACTCCACAAAGCCGTGGTGCTTCGCGATGGCATTCTCCACTCCATTCGTCTTAGATTGTAAGATATTCTGGTTTATTTAGATATACAATATATCTAGATAAATAGTAAAAACTATGTGTTTATATTGAAATTTTCTAGTAGTAACAAGGTGGCTTGTTAAAATAGCGCCCTAGGCATATATAGTATTTTGTTCACTACTTGATATAGGTCATATATGGTTCAGCATCTAGAAAAGTAGAGCACCAACCATGCAAAAAGGTGGAACCTGAAGTCACTGCTTTCGTGTAGTATAATTTCTGCATCATCTTGGACCCTACTTTAGATTTTTGGCTTTTTTGCTTTTTGAATGGGTGCAAACAGAGAAACATTTTACTATTATTTCAAGGGGGATAAAGAGACGCGCATGTTTCATAGCTATTTTAATTATCAAACATCTTACAGTTTTTCACAGCACATATATATCTTATAGCAAATTTTTTTCATAGCTCTCATAGCTCATAACAGCTTCTCCACAATTTACAGCCCAATATGCTCATGCATGGTCTCAAGGAGTGCTATTGCATGGTGGCTATTCTACTCTTCGACAAACTGTTACTCTAGGAAATATATATACAAGTGATATAAGATTTTTTTTAACAAATCAATTAAACACAAGAATTTCCCCTTACAGACACTCTCGGGGAACATCCTTAAAAACAAAAGCTCTCCCTAAAAAGGACCCACGTATGCGTGAAAACCTAGGTGAACACAGTCATAGTACACGCACGTCTAATTTATCTCCCGCCTGCAACGCAAAGAGGTGGTTCCATGCTTTAAGACAGTCTTACAGAGACTACCCATATAGCGACCCAAACCCATTTTGCGTCTTGCACAGGAAAAACACGGCGTCCAACAGAGTAGCAATCCAGCACCCATTTTTGCGTAGAAGGAGAGAGGGAAGCCAAACGTGCGTCCTCCGTCGGTCTTCTCTCTCCTCGACTCAAATGCGCGAGCGGCCGGACACGTGCGGAACGGAGGCGGAGTAGGCGTCGGGGCAGGGCCGGCCCGAGGAGTCTTGGGGAGCAATGCCGGCTTCCCCGCTCACGCCGGTGAAGGAGGTGGTAGCCCCCCGCACGTCACAACCTAGAGGGACGAGGCCGCCGCCGTCGCAATCAGCAGTGGCGAATCCGCCGCGGTCGCAGCCGGGAGTTGCGTTTGACGGTTGGGGCCGCTGCCGTCGTAGCCTGGATGGTGGATCCGCCGCCGTCGTGGCCGAGAGGGGCGAGGTCGCCAAGTGGAGGGAGAGAGCGCCGCCAGCGGGTGGTAGGAGGTGCCGTCGCAGATGCCGAGTGGAGTGAGGAGCCACCGCCGCCACCCCCGGGCCTCGCGCTCGAGGTCAGCTCCGCGGGCGGCGACGGCGAGGCAGCCGCGGCGAGGAGCCGCCGGCGCGGACAGCGCCACCCCCGCACCTTGCGCTCGAGGTCCGTCCCGCGGGCGGTGGCAACGACGAGGCAGCCGTGGCGAGGAGCCGCCGGCGCGGACAGCCCCACCCCCACGCCTCGACTACCACGACACGGCCTCGCGGCTGCCCCCGCCAGCCGACCACCTTCGATGTCGCCGACCACCGCTGCTCTGGACTTTGCTTTTGCGTTAGCTGTTGGAGAGGCTAAGTTTTGGGTGCGTGACTCTTCTCCAGTGCGTGACCCAAACCATGAAATGGGTGCTGTGTTTGGGTTCTTGTTGTTGGAGACAGTCTAATTCATTTGGTAACAGGGTAAGCACTTGTGCTTTCAAAGCACAACCACCTGTCATCACGTTGCATGCATTTCCTGCAAAATAGAACGAATTAAGCATTGTATTTGTTAGCCTTGTTCAAAACATTGCTCAAAGACATATTGTATAAATCTATTAATTAGTATTTACTAGCCGTCTAGCCCATCAACTTGTGCTAAAATAAATCTTAGTAGGAGATAAGAATTAGATGTTAACATTTAATATCTACAACTAATAAAAACTACTTTAGATAACTTATAGGCAGCTAATTTAGACACAAATCAAATGTGTTACTTTGTATTATCTTTATAAGAGCATATATATAAGTGGGTAATTTAGATGTAAATTTAGGGGTTACATTGCATTGTTTTATAATGACAAACATATATTTATATATGAATTTAGGGGTTTCTTTAAATTATCTTTCATAACCAGTAGAAGTGTGTGCAATGTGGATATGGATGTAGTTGGTTATTTTTAAATTATCTTTCGTGGTGGATGTAGGTAATTTAGGCACAAATTTAGGTGTTACTTATGCATTTATTTTGTATAATGATAAAAAGGTCAGGATTTCTTTGTATAGATATAAAACACAATGGATCCAATGTCAATTATATCGTAAGGGCTTTTAAAATTTATCCTTTTTTTAGCATGTTTCATGAACATTAACATGGAGCATTTGATTCTCATTAGTAGTAATAGTATAAGATAAAGACTACCAGCTCGGCTCATAGATGCTCGACCCTTTTACTAACATTCAGCAAAACAATTTAAACTTGGACCATCATCAATCACTTTCAAAACAAGGCTTAGAATTTGTATATGTAGATATATCCATGAAATTAAGTCAAACAAATTTACAACCTATCTACTTGTGTCAGAGATTAAGTTTGTGTGTGTGTGTGTAATAACAGTCTGAAATTAAAGTCAAGTCAAGTATATACATACCTCGTTACATCTTTCCAAGTGTGCGGCTGCAGCCCAGGCATAAGCCCTTGAAGGATGTCGGTCACAAGTTTGTCACGATGTTGTATTGTCACGTACTTGGGTTCTGTGCCAATCGGAGTCAGCGTCCGCGTCCTACCGGCGGCAACCTCGATGGCGACGTCGGAGAGGCGGCCCACGGCCTCAATGCGCACCTCGTCAGCATAGCAGCATCGCCACTCGAACACCGCCAGCTTGGGCGCGCGTAAGCAGAACAACCAGTATTTGGGCCGTGTTTGGAAACCTGCAGCCTGGTAGCCTGGCCCCAAGACCAGGCCCAGACTAGCCACAACCAGGGTGGCCCGAACCACCCTCCTGTGTTTGGGTTTCTGGCCAAATGGAGTCAGGCCCAGTCGAGTTTGTGTTTGATCCACAGCCAGCAGCCAGGCCCAACCCCTAACTGCCATAACTGTCAGGGCGAGACTGTGTTTGGTGCCCAGCCAGGCCCAACTGAATGCAACAGGATGAAGATGAACTCATTCAAGCAAAGAAACAAAGGAGCAAATGAAGATGAACTGATTCAAATAGCAGGATAATAGAGAAATTTTTAACATGATGGCCTCAAACTAATGATGTTCATCAACATGGTTTCATGGCTGCACTTAGTTAATAACCGTGACAACAGAAACAAGGCAAATCAGTAGCATCAACAATCCCAAGTTCTCAGCATTAAGTTGAAGAAACAAATCAGCAACACACAATAGCAGCTCTTCCACTTATTTGTCATCATAGGCCTCACAGATTAGGTCCAACAAAAGCACCTTGTAGCAATGTAAAGCAGCAACATCATAGGGGTCCATTGGTTGCTGTTAGCAACAGATGGATCAACAGGTGGAGCAATTGACGGAGCAAAGATCCCATGTACTCCAGGAATGAAGCATCAGCTTCTTCTTTGGTTTTGAATCCTTTGTAGCTGTTCTTCTTAAAGCCAACAACCTGTTCATTGCACTTAGCCCAGGAATCATAAACCCCAGACTGCTTGCCTCGGTACACCACATACCAAGTCATAATCCCCTTGAGAACAACACAGATAGGCCTCAGTTAGCAATCATCATTGGTGGCATAAGAAAGAAAGTATTGTGACCAGTAAAATGTTCATAGCTGCCATGGAATCGTGTCTGATGACATGCCACCTCAGATTCTTATGATAACATAGTCCATGGTGGCATGTCACCATCACGCGATTTGATGACAGTCATGAGGAAATGGAGGTAACAGTTAGCCACCTCAGATTGCCATGCATCCATCATAGGCCCAAAAGAGAAGAATTTATTGGCCTCAGCAATAATCTTAGGTGGTCAAGACATGTTTTATATCATTGGTGGCTCCTTTTTAAAAAACAAACTGTAAAACAGAAGAAGAACAGGCAAGGTCATGGATGACATGATATCCATGATCACATCCATACTCTGCCATCAGCTCAAGATAGGAGCTGTTGCTAGGGTACGGATGTGTCTCATGGGTACAATGGCACATGAAACAACAAAATATCTGTCAATGTGAAAACAACAAAGAAAAAAGGAGCCACCTCTACAATTAAATTTATGCATCATCAGCCTCAGACACTTAACCCAATTACCACCATAGTGAAACAACATTGGAAGACAACATAAAAAAGGTATAAAGCTCAACAACATGAATATATGATAAAGTGTATTACAAATAGTGCATCAAGTGCATTATAAATACTAGTACACAGCCTCACATGTGGGCTGAAATAAGATCCATCTTGCCAACTGCTACATATAGTTAGCCACCCTCCATCTTAACTTGCACAAAAGGACAGGTGAATCAGCCTAGCTAGCTGCACAAAAGCTACACCAAGGATGGTGTACAAAAGGTTAGAGAGTGGGTGAGGGAGGTAGAGGAACTATACATCTCAACAGTCAACCCCCTCTTGACCTTACTGTCCATGATGGACAGAACTACAGGTAGTTCTTGGCAAGGTAGGTCCTCATCCATACATCCCTATGACTAGGCTGCATTTTCATAAAGCCACTGGCAATGGCCTTGTTCTCCAGCAGGTAAGTGTAGGCTACAATGAGAGCCTTAGTGGTGAACCCTTCCATCTCCAGCACAGCTAAGTAAAGGTCTGGATCCACATGAGCAGCACCAGTCTCCCTAAGAACACTGGCAATATCTCTAACAACATCAGACATATTGGTCAGCAACACCATCTCATCCTCAGCGAAGTTCCCCCTCTTCCTTTTCCACCCACAACAGACTGGGGCTGCTGGCTTATGGCCTTGCTGCTCTCACCCCTCTCAGTTGGGCTCTTCTGATCACTGGCTATGTTGAAGTAAGATCCCTCAATCTTGGCAGCTTGGCTATCTGCCAGATTCACTCCAAGGGGCTCCAATACAGTCCTACAAATAATTGCAAGTGTGATAAGCAAATAGAGTCCTATATGGTTTGAGCAATATAGTCCTATCGTCCTACTAGTGCAAATGACAATTACCTTCAAGTAAGGATTCCATCTAGAGCTGCCAAGAATCTTTGTAGGAATGGCAGCAGATGGAGGCTTAATTATCTCATTTCTTAGCTCACCAACAACATACAAAGCCTGGTGAAAGATTGATGGACCACTCTAAGCCTTTGGTTGTGACCAACTATGTGGAGGAACATAGCAATCTGCTTCTTCACACAGCAACCTGCAGTCTCAGGAACAAGACCCCTATGTCTAAACAGGTCACACAGAAAAAAAAAGAAGCTCTGGTCATCCTTATCATGGACAAGCACTCTCTATCTGTGGACTTGTAATGGCTTGTAAGGTACGCTGCCTATGTTGATCAGCCACACACTTAACTTGATACAGCATTGGGTTTGGCTCAGGGATAGGCCTCCTAATCCTACTGGCTACAAAGGAAACCATAACAACTACCAAAGTAGCAGCTTGCTTGGCCAGTGCCTCTCTTTTTTGGGCAGCATCCATCTACATGCATGAATATTGAAGACAAGTATAAATCATTTCACCAGTCATAGGCATCAACATGGATATGAAACAAATTATAAACAGAAAGGGCCACGATTGCATGTAAGAACATGCCCCCAGTGACTAGTGGACAAAATCATCGACCAAAAAGTCAAGAAAGGGCCACGGCTGCATGAATCAACATGCCTCCAGTGACTACTGTTCATCTTCATCAACCAAACAATCAAAAAAGGGCCACAGCTGCATGAATCAACATGCCCTCTAGTGACTCATGGACAACATCATCGACCCAACATCATAAATCGAACAAAGCATCAATAAATCAGCACCGTAATCGACCGTAACATGCACCGTAAACATCCAGAGGCAGGATAGAGAGGGACAGTGCAAAAAGTAGGTGCATTTCACCTCGGGGTGGTCGACGGTGCAAGGAACAACACAACACGAACAAAACCTGACGAAGACGAAGCAGATCCAGGCGAAGAGGAAGCAGATCCGGTACACAGCACCACCGCGCGCACAACCGGGACAGAGGAAGCCGAGGAAGAAGACCGCCGCTTCCCGGAGTACCAGCAGCAGGTGCGAAGCCGGCCTCACCAGATCTGGCCGCGGGGAACGGAGACGAAGCCCGCCGCCGGTCTCTCACAGGATTTGGTGGAGAAGGAGTGGAAGCGAGGAAGGAGAGAGCGGGGAAGGAGGGGCGCCTTATAAAGGCGACAGATTTCGGAGGAAGGCGAAGCGCGCGCGGAGGAGGGCAAAGCGCGCGTGGAGGTTTCCCATTTCCCGCGCGAGCCCGCGCGAGCCACCTGCGCCGCTGCTGGGAGCCCCAAATCGCCATGCCACGCGCCGCCAAGAGCCGTGCCCTAGAGATATGCTGGGGGAGCGTTTCCCCAGAGCCAGACCACGGGCTCCATTTTGCAGCTGGGGAGACAGGCCGGGAGCCGGGCCAAGGTCACCAAACGCGGGCCGCTGCAGCCCAGGAGTGCGAGCCACCCTGGTGGCCCGTTTCCAAACACGCCCTTGGTGAACACGGCTGTGACGCTCGAGTGACACAAGAACAACACCAGCTCCGATGGCGATTCAGTCTTGCTGTACCAACGGCATGACATGCGGAGAGTCCTCAGGTCATCGGCGAGCACGGTGATGGCGGCTTTGGTGTCATCCGTCCTCACGCTGACGTCGGTGAAGCGGAGGTGTTTGAGGCGAGGCATGGTGTCCGAAGAGACGCTCATACTGGCGGCGAGCGTGCACTCGCCGATGTGCAGGTCCTCCAGCGACGGGAACACGGTGGCGGCGAGCGGGAAGTCCTCGCGCACCACCGTCACCCCCAGCAGCGTCAGGGAGCGAAGGGTGCTGACGCCGGCGCCGTGGATGCGCGGCGGCCTCACCGCGTACCAGAACGGCAGCACCTGCAGCTCGACCGTAGCGGGCGGCAGCTGGAGGGACCAGGCGCCGGCGTCCGCGTCAGGTAAGAACTCCTTGCCCACGTGGGGGGTGAGAACCAGCTGTCTGCGTACCGGCATTCCATGGCCACGTCCTTCCTGTAAACCAGGCGAAGCATCTTGATAGCGTGGTGGTCCGCGCACCGGCGCCGGAGCGTCCGCGCCATGCTGTGGACGCGCGCCTCGCTCGGCGTGGCCTTGGACGTCGTGTCCACAGGCACCGACAGGCAGAAGGTCAGGTCCGGGAGTTGGGAGAGGAGGCGCTCCCACCTTGTTGAAACCGACACCGTTCTCATGAGAGTCCTGTAGGGGAACAAGGACAGGATCTGGACGAGAATGTCGTCCGGCAGCTTGCTGATATGGTCCTCCTCCTTGTCTGCTGCCGTCGTCGTTTGGTGTTGTGATGGCTTCTCCATTGCAATTTTGTTGCTCTTCTCCGCCTGTCGAGTCATAAAGGCACAACTCAACTGCTGGGGAACAAGATCCGATCAAAATCAATAAAGTGATCAAGACATGTTGCGTTTATATACTGTAATAAGCTGGACAGGACTTTTAATACTAGGATCAGAGTTCTTTTTCGTTTTTTTTGGGTAAAATATAATACTCGTAACGATCCGAGTCCTACTTGACTCTGAGTGCAGGATTGAGAAGCGTACCGTATGGGAGCGACCGGGTGGCGCGGATTCGGTCGCCGACCAGGATTCGCACTTGGGAATTTGGGATGCTGCACATTTTTTCTGCGCTTGTGGGCCGAAAGCTGCGGGCTGCGCTCATGGGCCGAAAACTGGATAGTTTGTGCTGCTGTGGGCCCGCTACACGCTCACATGGATGCTGCGCCACGTGTATTCTGCGTGCTCGTCCGGTGAAGAAACTGCGATACGTGAATGCAAAGCCATACGGTTTGAGACTTTCCTCAGGTTTGTGTTAGCCATGAAACATTTTTATATATTTTTTAGGAGAAGCCAGCCAGTTTTTTTTTTGAGCGGTGAGAATCACCCTGGGCAAACTACCCGTTATCCAATACCCGAACTCGAACTACCCGGACCCGAATTACCCAATTGCTACTTCGGATAGTGATTCCAGATACCCGAAATTAGTTTGGGTAATTCGGGTAGCACTGCCCGGTACCCGAATTACCCATTTTACCCGATCTTTTCAAAGCCCATCAACTACATAGGAGCTTACACAGGCACATAGCCTAGCAACGCAGCCAACTCCAGGCTCCAGCCAAGACCGAGCGGGCGAGCGGCAGTGGCCCCCAAATCCCCACAACCCCACTCCCCAAATCCCCCATACGCCCCTATCTGAACCCTACCCGAACGCAACCGAGTCCCCGACATATGCTGTTTTTTCTAAATATCGGGTAGTTCGGGAATACCCGAACCCGAACCCGAATTATCGGGTACCCGAAATTTCGGTTAGTGGTATTTCGGGGCTAAAATCGGGTAACGTTTTCATTACCCGAATTTCTTATTACCCGAACTACCCGACCCGAAAAATTCGGGTAACCTGAACGCCCAGGGCTAGGTGAGAAGCAAGCCAGTTGGGGGAAGCCGAAAGGGACACGAGGAGAAAAAATAAATGCAAAAGCAAATTTACCAAAATAGAAATAGCTACTAACTGCTTCAAAATTCTTTCCGTAAACAAGGTGTGCGTGCCACAAACTTAATGCACGGCCGGTCATGTATTAGCTGCCTCATTTTAGTTTTCCATTTTATAAAGAAAGGTTTCTTTATTCTTTTTTCCAAGACCGTGTCAAATTAATTTTTGACTATCATATTTACTATGATATTTTTATGTGAAAATTTGTGTAATTTCGGTTTATCAGCAAGTTAAACTTATCAAATCATACGCACCTCTTCACGTATTCCAAACTTCATGGCCGCAGTCCAGACATAAGTCCCTGAAGGATGTCAGTCATGGATTTTTTTAATAATATATTTAATGGTTAATTGCAAACCTAACATTTGGATGGTAAGAATTGTAAATATAGTGTACTGTTGGCTCCTGGCTAGCCGATGGGACTCTATCGGCAACTGGTGGCCCGACAGGGCCCTGTCGGCGACCCAGCAGCCGACTAGGTACCTGACCAAACCAGACACGATAGCCCAGTGGACCCATATCGGCTCGACAGGCATGTCGGCCCCTGGTTAGCCGATAGGTCGGACCTAAAATATCCAACCGATCATCTTCTGCCTCTCTCTCTCTCTCCGCACCGGCGCGTCATCGACCAGCGCTTCTCCGGTGCTTGGGTGGCTTTGGCTCGCCGCCGGCCGCCGGATCCGACGGTGGGCTTGCTGCCGCCGTCAGGCGCCAGCCCCCCGGCTCGCGCGGGCCACCGCCCCCTAGAGTTCTTAGGTACGTTTTTTTCCTTTTTTTATTTAGTTAGTTTAGTTTATTAGTTTAGTTAGGTTTTGGTAGTTTAGTTTTTTTAGTTTAGTTAGATTTTGTTAGTTTAGTTTATTAGCTAGATTTAGTTTTAGGAGGGTTAAGTTAACTTTTAGGGTTAGTTATTAGTTTTTTTTTTCTGTTTAGGGTTAGTTAGTTTAGTTAATAATTTTTCATCTAGGGTAGGGTTAGTTATTAGGGTTTTTTTTCTAGTTTTAAGGTTAGTATTAGATTAGATATTAGTTTTGGTTCTAGTTGTAGATTAGGGTTAGTTTTAGGGTATAAATTTTAAGGGTACCTCAATTAACTTACACGATATTTTGCACGATGCGAACAGGAATGCCGACCGATTTAGTCCCTTTCAAAATTTACTGTGGCAACGGTGAAATCAGATATGGGGACAACGGAGTAGACCTTACCGAGTTCCAGTTGTTTGACAAAGAACTGAATTCGCCACTAGATTATAGCCGGAAACAAGTTTAGCGTGGCTACACGAGCACTTAGGTGTTCCGCCCACCTAGCATCATTTCAGGATTAGTATGTTGGTGCCTAAAAAGTGGAAGAATGGATAGAGGTGGGAGCTGTACGAGGCAAGTAACAGGAAGAAGTGGCATTTTCTTGTGTCCAAGGCGTTGGAGCGTCCCTATGCCAACATCATGCTTGTTGAGTTCCTAGATGGTGCCATGCAGGGTGAGAGTAGCAACATAGGTGCAGCAGAGGAGAACTTAGAGTGAGCAATTGCTGAGCAGACCTATGTTTGCGATCCCAACAGATAGGCTTCCGGATGGAACGAAAGAGCGACGTATTCCAAAATGCAACACTAGGGTTTGAACTACGGCTTGTAATATTTTAGTTTGGGACTGTCGTCATTCGTTTTAGATTTTAGCTTCGGAAGATTATGTATTATTTTACTTTGGGACCATTTTGCGTTTAAGATTGTAGTTTCGGACTATTATGCAATACTTAAGTTTCGACTATTCTCCTTTTTGAATTATTTATTAATATGACATTGTATTTTCGAAAAATCTTTATTTTTGCAGGATGGCCGGTATGGAACTCATCGACCCTGTTGTTGACCAGAGGCACTGCTCCAACTTACAGGACGGGCAGCTTCCCATAGCCCTACGTCTTCGTACCCATGGCGAGTTGTGGTTACTTGACCAACACTGGGTTCCACGGTTTGTTTTATTCGTACCTTTTACGTTACAGCCTTACTTGTTCAAATTTTTATTATTTAATCACTAAATATGTTTCCATCAGTCTACGTGTTGCTGGTCTGGTTCCGTTTGCACGCCTGGTTGAGCGACACAGGCATATGAGTGTGTGTTTTCCGGTGAACCGTGCACTTCTCTCTGCTTGGGTGGACCGCTGGGGACCGGAGACGCACATGTTCCACATCCCAGTAGGTGTGGTGACTGTCACTCTACAGGACGTCGCCATGCTCTTCGGTCTACCACTTGACGGTGCCCCTGTCGGCCCTGTTGTCGTGCCGGTGGACTAGGACGAGCAGTTCTTGCACCGTTTTGATGGTTTCTTGAAGCCGGCTGACGGAGAGGTTGAGCAATTCGGCTTCCACGACCACCACGGGCCTCCGAAGGCTTGATTGTCTCAGTTCCGTGCGGAAAGGCTCACGGAGGACAAGGACGACTCGAGGGCGATGCGACACTCGGAGGCATACCTGCTTTGGCTGTTTGGCTAGGTACTCTTCACTAGTTCTCACCACGACAACATCGACAGGCACTTCGTCTACCACACGGCGTAGATAGCGTACACACCACTTGAGGCGATTCCCCAGTACAGTTGGGGTTCTGCAGTGCTGGTAGCTACGTACGAGGCTCTGTGTGACACTTGCATTCGGAGGACTTCGATAGGTACGTTGGCCGGTTTACCTTTGTTGCTGATGTTGTTGTCGTTCGAGCGGTTCAATATTGGAAGGCCAACCTTGTCGTCGTACGATCCGTACGGTGACGAGATGTACGTTTTCAACTAACTTGGTGAGGCCGAGCTCGACGCCCCCACGATGGGCACACTCTGGTTGTCCCGTGATGTAAGTATCTCGTCTCTACTATTTTTCTACATGTTAGTATTATGCTTTGAATCTTCATCAATTTTGTTGTTCTTTGCAGCCGAGGTGGGCAACAGCCATGGGTAGAGGCACATAAAATGCGTATGTCGCTGCATTGGACCAGCTCACAGCTGACAGGGTTCGGTGGACCCCATACACAGCAGTTGACATACAGTCCCGTTCTCTGTGTGGCTTGTCGGAGTTGTGCTACCGTGACCAGGAGCTGTTGTGCACGAGGAAAAGACTAGTGTTCGACATCTTGGTCGAGCCATACTGTATAGAGCGGGTGGCACGTCAGTTTGGGCATGTGCAGGTCTTCCCCCTTCCCCGACTTCAGCTAGACGGGTCCCATGGGTAAGCCTTGTTGCATTAAGCGTTTATCTAGATACTGTCATAGTATTATTCATTATCAATTGTATTGCAGGCATTCAAGGAAAGGTCAAAGTGTAGCATTCGAGCAGTCGTGAGTGGATAGGATGGTGCCTTGGGTCAATGACTGGGCACAAGCTGCCACCGACGTGCATAACCTTGGTGGGCCATTCGACGAGGCCACGTACCGAGAGTACTTGCGTTGGTTCCATGGAGCCACACGCGTCCGTTGCTTCCCCATGCCGGTAGAGGCCACGCCACACGAGGCCGAGATCACCGACACGTTCGCGATGGAGCCAGTAGCTGCTTTCCATGCGCCGGTAAGCAAATTTCTTACATACGTTGTCGTATCCTTACTTTGCAAATGAAGCATAACAATACATGAGATAATACATGCCTTACTTGCAGATAAATATTTGCAGTGATGTGGGCAACGAGATGCTTTCGTATGCCCAGTGGTTCGAGCACGACCCCCTAACAGTTGGTAGGCTGGAGTTGGTTGCCGCCCTTTGACGACACGCGTCCGTTGCTTGGCGGGAGTACGCCGGGCATCATGCCGCCACACCAATGACGTAGTTGTTCACGCCCACCAGGATTTGCCTCCACCTCCACCTCCACCTCCACCTCCACCACCACCTCTGGTCAATGATTGGGAGGACCTACAGTGGTATCGGAAGGAATGAAAACGGATCGGATACGAACAGATATCACTAATATTATATTTGTTTTCATATTTTTGTCTGGATTTGGATTCGAATACGGATAGTGTCAACCATGCCGGATATGATACAATTAGATATCGACATCATAAATATGCGATTTGGGTATTCGGATACAGATACGGTATCGAATATTGAATATCCGGACTCGGATACAGACAGATTTGAACCCCTCTACATAGATTCGGTCTCGAATACGGTCAGAAAATATCCGTACCGTTTTCATCCCTAGGTATCGGCAACTAGGCAGTCGACTTCCCTGTCGGCGCACCAAATGCCGACTGACCTGTCGGCAGTGGCGGAGCTAGGAATTATATATATCGGGGGCTGGTTGGCCGAACAAACAAACACATATAATGTATACATAATATAAATTTCAATATATATTTAATATATATAGGTATATAGAGTTAGATCACGTATTGAAACCCCAAAATCTCGTTTCAATAATTAATTATGCATGATCTGACAATTTTGTGATGAAAAATAACAATAAACATAAATTGTTAAAGAAGCTAACATGCCAAGGAAAAAATATTATCAACATTTGACATAAGCATGACTATGATTGTTTAAATTAAAAAGTAATAAACGAAATATCGTATGATGCACACCTGTCGATCAAATAGTAGTCATCTGATTTCCTGCTTCAGCTAAACCACTACAAAGCTCATCAATGGTTGTGATCTGATTTGTACGAGTAGGACCAATTAGGCATTAGCTCTAAACCGATGGACTTAAAAAATAGAATAGAACATACCGAAAACTGAAGTCCTGAACGGATGATGAATTGATGATGCCTGGACGTGTGCTGCAGACCTGCAATCTCACTGTCTCGGGGACGATCGCAAACTTGGACGGGTCCTGGACGCCGGAGGCCGGACGGACTGACGGAGATCGCCCTCCAGCTGCCGACAGGGAGCCTATCGGCTAGTGAGGAGCCGACAGGTGTCCTTCAACATTGTATAACAGCTTCCGAGATTTGCAATTAATCAGTAAAAAAATATTATTTAAAAAAACTCATGAGCCTGTCACTGCGTTCCACCGAGAAGAAGCTCTGTTCCTCTTCGTATGTCTTGGGCATCCGTCCCGCGGCGATCTCCACCGTGACGTCCGACAGGCGCCCAATGCCCTCGACGTGCACCTCATCGGCGCAGACGCAGCGCCAGTCGAAGACCTGCAGCTTGGGCGCGTGCAGGCTGTAGGTTGAGTAGACGGTGAAGGGCTGGCCTAGAAGCACGCGGAAACCAGGAACCAGCCGGGGTCAGATGACGGTGACTCCATGGAGCTGCACCTATGGCACGACAGGTGGATTTGTTCTCGGGCTTCTTTTTATTTAACGAAAATTCTCTTCTCATGGCGTCCACCTACGGAGCCCAATACGGAGCCTACTCTCAGCTTTTCCGTAAAAAATGTCGATTCCTTATTTCTCAACGCTAGTCGTGGCCTTCTTTCAGCGTGAACATGCGTCTTCCGCGCCCGACTCCACCGCGTCGCTCACCTTCCTAGTGTGGGGATGCTCGACACGGACAGCGCTGTCGCCCCCACAGCGGGGGACCGCACCCGCCCGCCCTGTCGCCATGAGCCGGGCAGCAGCTCATCGGTGGCCGCACAGCCGCTCGCCGGGGCCACGCAGCTGCCCGCCCACTGACATCATCCCCCATCCCCTGCGCGCCATTCGCGAGTCTCCATTCGTCCAAGCAGCAAGTGGATGCTACGCTGGAAGCGCATGTTGCAAGAGTATGTTTCAAGTGTTTCAGAAATTTCAGAGGTATGTTGCAAGTGTTGTATATCGATGTTACAAAAGTAGATCGTGATGTTGCACATGTTGCAATGACTATACACGTATGTTTTAAATGTACGTTCTAAATGTTTCATCTGTTCCAGATGTATGTTGCAAGTATTTTATGTGGATGTTGCAAAAGTAGATCTGGATGTTCCATATATGCATGTTGTAAGTTATGTTTCAAGTGTTTCATATGTATGTTGTAAACATTTCATCTGGATGTTATATATGTTTGTAATGGTTTTCAAGTGTTTTTCAAGTGTTTTTGCAAGTGTTTCATATGCTTGTTTCAAGTGTCTTATATGTCTTCTTTTATATGTTATAATTGCTGCATCTGGATGTTTCAAAAGTAGATTAGGTGTTACACATGGGATGCACGTGGAAAGCGCCCGGCGGCGTGGGCGATGTTTGGGGTGGCGCGGGCCTGCTATTGGGGCGCTCGCTCATAAGCCCAGCGCGCTAGGGTGCTCGCTTGCTCACTGTGTGGGCACCGTCCGATGCTACCGCCCTAGATCGGATGTCCGGGCATTAGCAAGTATATGTTTTTTAAGAGAACTGAAGGGGATCTGAGCCCCTATAGTGATTTATTTCGTAAATTAAAAGTTAATACAAGCAAGTAGTTAAAAAAGGGGTGGGGGATGAAAAACGGGACGGAACAAGAAGGAACGAAGAAAGAGAATACTAGAGATCCCCGTCTTTACAAATCAAGTGACACTGCTTATCCATTCCTGTAGTCTTGGGTAGTACCTTCTTTTGGCGCGATAAGACAACGCGTTCATTTCGGAGAAGATGAACCTACAATTTGGACCGAGGCAGCCTCTTGCTTGAAGATCTTCTTGTTCCTGGTCATCCAGATAGCTCAGCATAGAAGAATTATGATCTCCTTGAAAAATGATCGATTTATTTGTGCTCTCAGGCTCTCCAAGTTAGAAGGCGGGCTCAAGTTAGTGCTAATCCTCAAGCGAATGGTTTCCCAGCAGGCTTGGCCAAAGGGGCAGCCAGTGAATTGCCAAGCCATAACGACAGCCATGGGCGGATTCAAGGGTATTCCCAGGAATACCCCAACTATTTTAGGACTCCTTAATGTGTGTGTGTGTATATATATATATAATGCAACATTCTGCCACATTTCCACTCAATTTAGCCAAAAAAGCAAAAAAAAATCGGCATTTTGGCCTTGCTTCCAAAATATTTGAAGCCTATGGATTCGTTTTTTTTATAAGATGGAAGTGGGAATACCCAAGTTTCAAATCCTGGCTCCTCCGTTGACGACAGCACACGGATTATAGTCCAAGACTAGACTTAACCCAGTGACCGATCGAGCAATGTGAGCCAACTAATGAAATTTCAGTTAGACTAACAACTAATGAAACAAGGTTGAACAGTGGAACCATGTTACTAGTAATACCATCAATAACAGAAATTAAATTTTATAAATAATCTTTCTCAAATAAAGGGTTAGAAAATAAATAAATAAAAGTACCTGAAAGTACCGATACAATTGTAAGTTTGTAACCATTATAAAACTTCTCATTGTAATTTTTTTTCACCAATATATACCATTTCTCATCGTTAAATGCATTTTTTGGTCAGGCTAGCGCCCGGATGTCCGCATGAAAGCTCGCGCCCGGACGCCCGAGCCACGCCTGCACGTATGCATGCTGCTACGCCTGCCAGCACGCCTGTGCCTATTTCACGTGGGGGCCATGCTGCCCTATTTCCTGCGCCTACGAGCGCCCATGCGGGGGCCGTGTCTCAATGTACGGCCACTCCATTTCTCGCGCTTGCCGCTTGAGCCCCCTCTGCTCCCACGCGCATGCACGCGGGCCCAACAGTTGTAGCAGGTGGCTACGACAAGTGGATCCCACTGCAACATGTACAACAAAAGATCTATTTTTGCAACATCTAAATGAAATACTTGTAACATACGTCTGGAATAGTTAAAACACTTGCAACATACATCTGAAACACTTGAAACATACGCTTGCAACATGCATGTATATGCAACATCCTGACTACTTTTGCAACATCTAGATAAGAAAATAGGACACTTGCAACATATGTATGAAAATAGATGAAACATTTGAAACATATACTTGAAACACCATTGAACATGTGTAACATCCCGATCTATTTTTTGTAACACCGATAAAAAACACTTGCAACATATCTATGAAACACTTGAAACAGACGCGTGTAACATACGATTTCAGCGCAACATCTCCTTGCTGCTCGGGAGAATGGAGGCTCGTCGGCGTGTGAATTTCACTGGTATAGAGCTCGTCGATGGTGCGGAGATCGCCGCACCGGTGGAGAAGGCCGCGGTTGGTCTGGTGGAGAAGACCGCGACGGTCTCCACACTGTGCAGGTGAAGCACGAGCTTTGTGCGGGGTAAGCTCTGCTGCGAGCTGTGCGTGGGCGAGTTCCATCCCTGCCGTCGCAAGTTGCACGCAGGCAAGATCTACCCTGGCCACGGTGATCTGGACAGGCGGGGCGCGAGATGTGCACGGGCGGGCTCCGCTTGGGCTACCATGACTTGCACATGGGCGAGCTCCACCTCCAGCCGTGGCGAGGCAGGTGGAGCACGAGAAGTGTGTGGCTGGCCTCCACCCCGGTCGGTCACCGCGAGCTGCGCTGTAACACCCCGGGTATTATAGTTGCTAATTAATCTGACATGTCATCATATTGCATTGCAAAGCATCCATGTTTAGGTCAACCCTGTTATGCATTAACTAAAATGAGTTTACCTTCTTAGGTTGGATGTGCTTCTCAGTGCTGTGATTCGAACCAGAAACCCTAATTTCGAATGCCACCGCAAATACTTAGTCCATGCCCTACGTAATTTGAGGTGTGTGACTGTGTTACACACTAGTGTCAAGTGTAGGGTATGAACTCAAGTGCAACACATAAAATGAAGCTCCAAGTTTGAGTTTGAATTGGAATCCAAAAACTTGTCGCGAGTTTTCTGGTTCGAATTTGAATTCAAATTTGAGGAAATATTAAAAGATTTTTAAAAGCTAAATTGGTCAACCAAGAGTGGCATTTGGTCAACCATGTTATGCTTGTCTAAATGATGCCCTTGGATGATGGCTTGATTATTAAGTAATCACCAATTAAGGTAGCAACAAATTTCAATTGAAAATTCCTCCGAAAACCCTAAAATCCAAAACCCTGTTTTACTCATTTTCAAATAATTCAAAATCTAAGCAAAATTTGGGAAAAAGTTTAAAACCAAGTTTGTAGAACTATTCAAGGGCTACAACTTTGGTGTTTTGAGTTTTCAAAGTTTTAGTGTAAAATGTGGAGCAATTTTGAAAATAAGCAAATTTCAAATTTGACCCCTTTTTATCCCCAAACTCAAATTTCAAAATGGAGGCAGATTTTGAAAATGGTTTGAGTAGCAAAGTTGTAGGTCTTGGCTAGATGTACAACTTTGGTGTTTAGAGTTTTTAAAGTTTCAATACAAAATCCAAAGTAATTTCTAAATCACCAAATTTTCAAAAAGTGTCCCCTTTTGAATTTAAACTCAAATTTCAAAATCCAGTTCGAATTTGAAAAAGTGTTCAATACAAAACTTGTAGAGCTTGAAATTCTGAATATTTCATATCTTGGGAATTTTTCAAGTTGCTACATGATTTTGGGAGTAATTTGAGAAAACAGTTCAAAATTTAAAAAGTTGGGGGGGAGCTATAGTGCCGCGACCAATCACCGCCGGGCACCGCGCGGCATGGGCGCCAACGAGCCGCCGGGCGGTGTCCAGGAGCTTCTCGCGCGCGCCAGGACCGCCCGCATGGGCTTCAGTAGGTTCGCGTCGAGCCACACGTCGCCTGGAGGTCATTCTCGTCACCCTATATAAGGAGATCACCGTCACCAGCGTGTTTTTGTTTTTCTCCATTTCCACCGCCACCGCAGCTCTGCCGCTCGCTGTTGCCGCTGTTGACCCGCCACCAGCCACGCAAATCGCACCAGCAAGTTCGCCTCGCCCTCGCGCACCTCGTGGTCCAACAGGTTTAGCCGTTTTCTCGCCCGAACCACCGCACCACCACTTCCCGTGCCCAACTCCGGTCGGAGCACCACCACCACCGCCCCCACGTGGCCAGGCCACTCCAGCTCGTCGCCGTCGTCACCAAGAGCACCACCTTGACCGATGTGAGCCCCTGAACGTTTTCCTCGCATTAATTTAGCCGCTACTCCGTTGGGGACGCGTTTTCGTGGCTCACCGTCGACCGTGGTCCGCCATCGTCGTCGGTGAGGGATCGCCGGAGCTCGAGCTTAGCTATAGAAGGGCGTAGTGGAGTCGCAGGGTAGTGTAGATCGCTTTGGTCATGATGGTTGAGTCGTTAGCGGTGTGATCGTCGACCGGCCGCCGTGCGGGTATGGCTGAGCGCGCGGGAGAGAGCGAGAGAGTGGAGGAAGGCGATGACAGGTGGGGCAGAGCTGTCAGCGAGAGAGAGAGGAAGCGCACGCGCGCGAGCAGACCGCGCGGATGGGCCGCGTTGCTGGCCGCGCGGGCGCGGGCGAACGCGGGCGCGGGCGCGTTGCAGCGGGCCGTTCGGCTGGGCCTGTAACACCCCGGTGTTACGCAAGCATTTACATTGCAATCATAAGCATGACATTTCATATCATCCATAATCATATATGGTAATATTATAACTTGAATGAAATAAAAGCTTGGAAAATGGTATTCATGATGTAATATGTTAATGTGCTAATTACCTTTCATCAAAATTGTGCAACTATAAATTTTGTATCACTTAGAATTATAGGTCAAATTTTTGGAGCAACTAAAGTACTCAAAGTTTTGTCAAAAACTGGTTTCAAAAATGTATTCTAAAAATATGCAAAAATACTCCATATTTTAGCTTTTATTCTACAATTCAAAATCTGTTGAGAATTTTTAGTTGGCCCCTTAGTCAAAGTTGTAGAGAATTAAATTCTAAGCAACTTTTATTTTTGGGTCATTTCCAGAAAAGGTCTTTTTCTTGTTCAAAATAGGGTTTGAAAACTGTATTTGAAAATTATTTGAAAATAGAAATTTGAAAAAAAAAACCTAACATAAGCAGGCCGCCGCCTCGGTTTCGGCCTGCAGCCGGAAGCGGCCCGCCTCCACGCGCGTGCGCCCGCGCCCGCTCCCCGCCTCGGCCCGACCCAGTCCGGCCTCTCTCTTCCCCCTCTCGCTCTCGCGCGCGCGGCTAGCTGGCGACGCCCCGCGTGGCCGCCCGTGGACCCCGCGCGCGCTCCACCTCAAATCATCACGAGCATCTGGTCTCCAGTCCATTCACTGCTTCGTTCGCCCCCTCTTCCCTTCCTCCGGAGAAACCGAGCGGGAGCGCCGCTCGCCACCGTACGTTCTCGCCTTCACCGTCGTGTTCCGATGCCAGTGAACCACCACCGTTCGATTGCCCGTGCACGGAGCTCCGCCACCTTCTCCTCTCCTCCGAACGGACCTCCGTTTGCCTTGTTCGTCTACGGTAAGGCTCAATCGAGATCTTCCCGCTGCGCCACCACATCGGGGCCACCGAGCTCACGCTCCGTCCATCGCCTCCCTCGCTCCCTCTCTATCCTCCTGAGCCTCCCTCTCGAGTTCGCTATCTCCTCGCGAACACTGTGCGTGCGCTCGCTGGTCGGGAAGTGGCCGGAGATGGCCGTTGGCCGTCGGCCACCGCCACGCCGTTGCGGTTCCGAACGCCGATGAGGCCGCCCTGTTCTTTCCCCCCTTCAGTCTTCACTAGGCCGCCGCGCCTGTGGGCCGCGCCTCCGAGCGGGTCGGCTCGCCTTTCCCTGCGCGCGCGAACTAGGCCGAGAACGGCCACGGGCTGGTTAACTTCCACGGGCCAGCCCAGTACCAATATTGAAAAATCAATTTCTGTTTTTTTTTATTATTTCTTGATGAAAAATACTTTGGAAAATGTTTTTGTAGTCCTTTCAACTCCAAAAATTATGAAATAAATTTCTATAGACTCATTGGAACTAGATCTACAATATAAAAATATTGCATGTCAATATTGCATTACTTTTCTGTAGTGTTTTATTTAATCCTTGAAATTGGTGTTTTCTGGAAAAATTGATAATAAATTATAGAAAAATCAGAAAAATGTGATTCCAAATTTGTTAATCTTTTTGTGCCATGTACTTGCTAGGAAAATTATATATCATGCCTGTTCTGTAGAAAAATGTGTAGGTGTAGTTCAAATGCTTTCTATCACTAGTATTTACTATTTTTGTTAATTAAATAAATGTGAATAAAACATGCAAGTGATAATTTTTCTACAATGATTATTTACTGTGTAGAAAGTAGGAAAATTACTAAATCTGTTGTTTGATACTTTTCATAATGCAAAGTATTTTCATGCTTGTTTTTAGGCCTTAGCTTGTTATTTTTGTATAGACAGTTCTAATAATCCAAATGCAATGAAAATTTTGTGGCATGCTAGAATTAATGTTAGTAATCCGCTGTAATTCTCTAAGATTTTTCTGTGCTACCAAAATATGTGTTGCTGTTCAAGCATAGTGCTAATTAGGGTTTACACTCAACCTTTAATGCAAGATTAGTTAGTAAACTATGTTTTGGTGTATCTTTGAAGCATCTTAAGTGTCAGTGTGCCTTTGCATGATAGAGATTAGTGGTGGTAGTTTTTGAGTACATGTTCTTGAATGGCGTAGACTACCTTGTAGAAGAGTCGTAAGTTCCACGTAATCCAAATAAAGTAACATGCTCATTACATCTCATTCATTCATCATCATCTCATGTCATCCCTGCAATGCACCTAGGCATGAGCACTTCTATTTCTGCATCATACAGAATCGCAGGAAGTGACCCCGGTAGCAGTTCCTGAGAACCTGGAGGAGCAGTCCGAGGTGCAAGAGCAGGAGGCGACCGAAGCCGAAGAGGAGGTCGGTGAAGATCTTCCAGAGTGCCCCGACCACCGTCCTAGCTTTTTTGAGAGAGGCAAGCCCCGAAGCATTCCTCTCCCCCAGTTTGCAAATACTTTATGAATGCTTTACGTTAAGTGCTGCATTAAGTTTAGGAGTTGTTTGCAACCGTTGCTGCGTTATACCTTGTTTACTCCGTTCTACCCTATCCTTGTCACCTTGTCATTCGCAGTCAAGTAATGCTTAGCTTGCTTAGACCGGTAGAAGTCGGGTGATTTCCTGTCACCTGCGAGCTATAGGTGGTTACCTGGATCTGCTTGAGAAAAGATGTCATCATGAAATAACTAAGTGTTAATGTGAAATTGAGACCGGACGGAAACTTACAGGGTTTCAGACTGTAGTGTTTTCCGTCTGTGTCGATTAAGGACCGTCCGTTGTTGGGCCTCGGGTCATGTTGAACGCATGCCTCACATTTAGCTAACCGGATAAAGTACCTTTCGACCGCGAAGCTGGGAGATTATTCGGGCCGAGTGGATTGCCCGCAACGCACTGTACCGGAGTAGTAGTGGCAGGATACGGGGGCGCGATGATAAGGCCAAAGAGCAGTCGGGCGGCCCCTGGGTACAAGTGGTTCCTGGCAAGCTCGTGACTTTACCTGAATGGTTGACTCGGTGACCAACACCTCACTTTAGCGGGTGAGTGAGGTTTGTGTGAGGAATAACTTACCAGCTGGTTAATAATCGATTCGTATTGCCATCGTTCACTGGATAGTGAGCACTTGACTTGAGCTACTTCATCGTAGTAATATTGATGGAACACTTGGACAGTTATATGAAATATGGCATAATGGAAGTTGTTACTGATCATTTGGTTATCATTACCTGTTTAATTACATGTTACTTTAGTACAGGTGCAAATGTAGTTGACAGGTTAATAAAGATTTAAATTTATGCAAAGCTTTTGTAAAGATTCTCTAAATACTAAAAATGTCTTTTTGCAAATGAGTCAGCTACCCCACCAGACAGCCTGTCATGATTCCTTGGTGTCTTTTATTTTTGGTTCTGTCGGGTAAGTCTAGCTGAGTACCTTCTCGTACTCAGGGCTTTATTCCCACTTGTTGCAGATGGGCAGATGTATTACGGCTACTGTATCAACTGCCTCTATCCTGCAATGGGAGAAGCTTAGGACCATGGGCAATGGTCATTCACTACATCTCGTCTGATGCTTTTGATGGAAGATGACCATGAACTGGCAATGTATTTTGAACTCTGTGTGCGTGTGTGATTTGAACAAAATACTTCCGCTACTTTCATTCGAAACTGGTTTGTAATAACTATGTTTAAACTCCGATGTTTTTGTGCCGCGAACTTTTATGTAACTTGTGATGGTGACCGCTGAACTTATTACGATCTTGGCTGGTATGCAAGTTGGTTTGAAATCCGTCGTGATTTCACGGACTACCGGGTTATACGGGCTTAAGTTTGCTAAATCGTCTGCTCGGTGGGTGATTTTCTCACTTAATCTCGTATAATTGGTCGGTTCTGTTACAGCTGGCATCGGAGCATGGTTTAGCGTGATTACTGTTTATAAGTGTATTTAAAACAAAATTCTGTTTAAAAAGTGTGATTTTAAAACTAAAGGTGTGCCAGTGGTCATATCCTTTATGCCCAGTAAGGACTCTAGGTGGCTTAATTAAGTACTGACTTGGGGTTTTTGCACCATATTTCTATTTCGTCGCTCATACGGCGTGCTATTGTATGAGTGCCACTTACTTGGGTGGTAATGTATGGATCAGTTGCCTCTACGCCTCGGTAAGTGTGAGATGTGAGAGCATGATCGGATACATCGCCGATCTAGGGAGAGTGCTTATATGATACTAGAGTACTTACATGTTTTACGCATGTTTTTACAAAAGTGTCGCATGTGTGGTTGTTCCATCCGTTGAGGCGATGCCGTCAATAGGACGATGTTTTGGGGTGATTACTACCGTTGTACGCGTATCTGAGGATTCGTGTAGAGCGTGTAGATAGATTTACTGCTTTCATGCATGCATGGGGAAATGGGCTGAAATGAATCTTCTGCAGGTACATAACAGCGTTTCTCGTGTAGAACGTATTAGTTACGTATATGAGAGATCGCCGGTATGCCACCGAATTCGTCGATAGATATCATTATTTCATAAGTTTGTGAGAACGTAAGAAACGTGCATGCATCATGTTGCTTGCGCATTTCATTCATGCCATGAATTCCTCCCCTTATAAATTGATTATCCCCTTTCAATAAAAATTGTACCAACTTAAATTATGTTCTCACCGGGTATCGAAACTTTTGGTACAGATGGCCCGCACGAAGTAGACTGCCCGTAAGTCCATAGGTGGAAGAGCACCCCGACGCTAGTTGGCCCCGCGAGAGCGCCGCAACACGGACACCTTTCTGAGCGAGTTTGGCATGCCAACTTTGCTTTGGAGAGTGCTCCATGATGTGGGGTACCCGGAGGGTCAGGAGCCGGTGTACTCTTGGAGCGAGAACCAGTTGGCAGAGAATGGACTGGCAGTAGTGGAGATCACTGTCCCTGCTCTTGGTAATGCTCCAGAATGGGATGGTTGGCACTTGGAGTTTGAGGGACGCACTCCGGTTGAGGGTGCAGAGGGAGCAGCTTTCCGTGTCATCCGGGACATAATGAGCAGATTTCCCAACGAGCTGGCAGCAGCCTTGGCTAGCACTTTTCCAAGAGATGATCCTCGCGATGCTATTTGGGTACAACCGCAAGGAAGTGCTTTAGTTAGAGGCCCAAGCAAAGGATAGGCTAGCGACAACCACGCTATGAGTGCGATGTATGCAACTATCAGAGCATACCAGAGTCTGGAGTGCACGTATTGGACTTTGACTAGTTTGCGTGGCGATGACCGGCTTAAAGCAAGGAAGCAGAAGAAGAAGCAAGCACGTGCTATAGCTAGCTTACAGGAGCAGTTGGTCGACATGAGCTTGCAGCGAGACCGGACTCTCGAGAGAGGTGAGAGTGCCATGCAGCGGGTGCAGACGTTGACTTAGGTCAATAGAAATGTAGACCGCATGATTGGACAGTTGGTTCAGGAAAGGAATGAAGCCTGGAACGAGAGGAACCTCCTAAGGCAGAGGGTTGAGGAGCTAGAGGAGTACAATGTCAACTTGCATGAGGAGTTTCATGCGCTCTACAACGGGATTGGCCCGTATGCTCCTCTAGAAGCCACCGGTATGGACATCGACGACGATGAGGACGAGCCTGCAGCCGCACCTGCTGACGACGACGCTGCTACTGATGGTAGCAATGGTGACATCTCCAACCCCGACGATGGCCCCGAGGAGTAGGCTAGTTGCTTTGCGTTAGCTGCTAGGCCCTGTCACGATGACCTTCTTTTGGCTTCATGTATCTTGATGTATCTCGTTTGAACCTTGAGACTCGGTAGAATGTTGGATCTTGGTTGTTCATGTGATACCTGAGCGCATAAAGTCCAGTGTGTGTATGCTGGCAACGTGGTTGTATTGGACGCGATGTTTGCATTTGAAGTAATTTAATTAGTGGTGTTGTTTTAATTGGAATGCGATTATTGTGCCTCTGTTTTGTTGTATGACTTTGTTCTCTCCAATGAGTTCAGTACGGCATAATTTTTCATTCACTCACAATTACTACAACTTCGCTTAATCATTACTTGTTGCTGAAATATGCAGATGGCAAACACTCGACGCGCCACGTATGAGGCTGCGGAAACTGGTGGAAACGGTGCCGGGGCAGGTGGGAGTGGTGCTAACAACGTCAACCATAACGAGCCACACCCGGAACCGCATTTGCCGCCTCCTCCACCGCTCACTGCAGAGATGTTCTTTGCACAGTTTCTGGGAAGTCAGCGCAATGCCGAGCAGTCACAGAAAAATATGGAAGATTTCCTACATACCATCGCCAACAACGTGCAACGTGGTAACAACCAAGGTGGTGGCAATGGAGTGAATCAGTACAGCAACTTCAAGGATTTCATGGACACTAGGCCGCCAATTTTCAAGGAAGCAACCGAGCCACTTGACGCTGAAGAATGGATTAACACTATGGAAGATAAGTTCCATGTGTTGAGGCTGACAGAAGTACTGAAGACAGAGTATGCTGCACATCAGCTACAAGGACCAGCAGGGATGTGGTGGAAGCATCATCGCACCACTTTTCCTCCAAATGCTCAGATCTCGTGGAGAGAGTTCACCGAAGCCTTTCGTGGAGTTTATATTCCATTAGGGCTAATTGAGATGAAATTGGGAGAGTTCTTGGCTTTAAATCAGGGCACCAAAACCGTAACATAGTATTTGCATGCCTTCAACAACTTGTGTCGTTATTGTCCCGACATGGTTGACATAGATGCTAAGAAGATTGCTAGCTTCAAGAGAGGGTTAAGTCCGAAGATGATGAAGCATGTGGGTACCAATACCCACGCCAGATTCAATGACTTCATCAGTGATTGTCTGAAACAAGAGAAGAACAACAATGCGTACACAGCATCCAAGACTCGCAAGAGAGCCTTTGAGTCAGGACCGTCACAGTCCAGAATTATCACTGCTAATCGTTCAACCTATCGTCCGTCTGCACCTGATGCAAGGTTTAGGCCACCGTAGCATAAGACCCAGAACTACAAGGGACCGCAGAAGCCATACAAGATGGCAGTGCCGCCAGCAAGAACCGCCGCAACCGCGGGACAAGGTAACTCGAAGGGAGCTATCGGGTCTGCTGGTACAGTGAAGGGACCTTGCTATAACTGTGATCAGCCAGGCCACTTTTCCAAGTTCTGCCCTTACCCGCCCCGAAAGAAGCAACAAACTTATAATGCTCGAGTGCACCACACCACTATGGAAGAGATTCCTGAGGGAGAGCCTGTAACTGCTGGTAAGTTTCCTGTTAATCAAAACCCTGCAGTTGTTCTATTTGATTCTGGATCATCGCATTCTTTCATGAGTCAAGCATTTGCATGGAAACATGAACAACTATGCACAGACTTAAGTTGTGGTTACCGTATCAGTTCAGCAGGGGCTGATGTTTTAACCAATCAGATGGTTAGAGGGGCAACCCTTGAGTTAGGTAGTCGAACGTTTCGAGTAAACCTGATAGTCATGCCTGGACTAGTTCCGGATGTCATCATATGGATGAATTGGATGGAAGAATGGGGAGCAGTTATAGATACAGGAAGTCGGGTACTTACCCTAAAGGATCCCCAGGGAGAGGGTACTTTTCAGGTACCATTGCCCAAAAGAACAGACCTTGTGAGTGTGACATGTGCTATGGAAGTCATTCCGATTCATCAGATTCCGGTCGTGTGTGAGTTTCTGAATGTGTTTCCAGATGAGTTACCTGGTCTTCCGCCGGATAGAGATGTGGAGTTTGGAATTGAGTTGATCCCCGGGACAGCTCCAATTTCCAGGAGACCTTATAGGATGCCTCCGGATGAGTTAGCTGAGTTGAAGAAGCAACTAGAGGAGTTATTGAACAAGGGGTTTATCCGGCCAAGTAAGTCTGAATGGGGATGTCCTGCCTTGTTTGTGAAGAAAAAGAAAGAGGGTACTTTGAGGATGTGTGTGGATTATAGGCCTCTTAATGCTGTAACTATCAAGAATAAGTATCCCTTACCTCACATTGATGTTTTGTTCGATCAGTTAGCCAAAGCCAGAGTGTTCTCCAAGATAGATTTAAGATTAGGATATCATCAGATAAAGATTAGACCACAAGATATACCGAAAACCGCTTTCTCTACCAGATACGGGTTGTACGAGTATCTTGTTATGTCCTTTGGCTTAACAAATGCTCCTGCATACTTTATGTATCTGATGAATACAGTTTTCATGCCAGAGTTGGACAAGTTTGTGGTTGTGTTCATTGATGATATTCTAGTATACTCTGAGAATGAGAAAGATCATGAAGAGCATCTGAGAATTGTCTTAACTAGACTGAGAGATCATAAGTTGTATGCTAAGTTTAGCAAGTGTGAATTTTGGTTGAAGAAAGTTCCTTTCCTTGGTCACATTCTGTCGGAGAATGGAGTATCCGTAGACCCGAGTAGAGTACAAGAGGTCATGGATTGGAAGACACCAATCACAGTTTCTGAAGTTAGAAGTTTCTTGGGTTTAGCTGGTTACTATCGTCGTTTTATACCAGACTTCTCGAAGATTGCCAAGCCAATGACAAGTCTGCTACAGAAAGATCATAAGTTTGTATGGACAGAGGAGTGTGAGACAGCTTTCCACACCTTGTGGAAACTGTTGACCACTGCTCCAGTTCTAGCGCAACCGGACATTGAGAAACCTTTTGATGTGTTTTGCGACACATCAAAAACAGGATTAGGTTGTGTTCTTATGCAAGAAGGAAGAGTCATTGCTTATGCCTCCCGACAGTTGAGAAAGCATGAGATCAACTATCCGACGCATTATCTTGAACTTGCTGCCATAGTGCATGCCTTGAAAATTTGGAGACATTACTTACTTGGTAATGTGTGCAATATTTTCACCGATCACAAGAGTCTCAAGTACATCTTCACCCAACCTGAATTGAACATGAGACAGCGAAGATGGTTAGAATTGATCAAAGATTACAATTTGAATGTGCAATATCATCCTGGAAAGGCCAATGTAGTGGCAGATGCTTTGAGTAGAAAGTCAAATTGCCTGAATGTGCAACCTTTGCTCGAAGATGGTTTTGATCTAATGCATCCTGCAGTGTTACACAGTATTCAGATTAGTTGTTCTTTAGAGAGTAAGATAATAGAAGGCCAGAAAACCAACAAAGGGATATTCCATATCATAGAAAAGATTAAAGAAGAACCATCCAAGCACTTT
Source organism: Saccharum hybrid cultivar R570 (assembly GCA_038087645.1). NCBI lineage: Eukaryota > Viridiplantae > Streptophyta > Magnoliopsida > Poales > Poaceae > Saccharum > Saccharum hybrid cultivar. Next base: position 474,152 of record JAQSUU010000273.1, read on the forward strand.
AGATTGGATGAACATGACGTGTTATGGTTTGACGACCGTCTTGTTATTCCTAAAGATGGAGAGCTTAAGAATAAACTTATGGATGAGGCTCACCTTTCAAAGTTATCTATCCATCCCGGAAGTAGCAAAATGTACCAAGACTTAAGACCTCGTTTTTGGTGGACCAAGATGAAGAAAGAGATTGCGGCATATATAGCCAGATGTGACACCTGCTGCAGGGTAAAGGCTATTCATGTGAGACCTGCCGGATTGTTGCAACCTTTGTCTGTACCTAGTTGGAAGTGGGATGATATAAGCATGGATTTCATCATAGGTTTGCCCACTACTCAGAAAGGACATGATTTGATTTGGGTAATTGTGGATCGCCTTACAAAGACAGCTCACTTTTTACCTGTCAAGACAGAATATAGACCACCTCAATATGCCAAGAAGTATATTGCTGAGATTGTGAGATTACATGGCATACCGAAGAATATCATGTCTGACAGAGGGTCACAATTCACTGCTCACTTTTGGGAGCACTTGCATAAAGGTTTGGGGACGAGTTTAATTCGTAGTACCGCCTATCATCCTCAAACAGATGGTCAGACCGAAAGAGTTAATGCTGTTCTGGAAGATATGTTGAGAGCCTGTGTGTTATCTTCTAGAGATTCATGGGAGTCATGGTTACCTTTAGTAGAGTTCGCTTATAATAATAGTTATCAAGAAAGTATCAAGATGGCACCATTCGAAGCTTTGTATGGTAGAAAGTGTAGAACACCACTTAACTGGATTGAGCCAGGAGAAAGAAGATACTACGGTATTGACTTCATAGAAGAAGCTGAGAAAAAAGTTCATATCATTCAACAAAATATGAAAGCCGCTCAATCACGTCAGAAAAGCTATGCAGATCGAAGAAGGAGACCGCTGATGTTCGAGGTTGGTGACTATGTTTATCTGAAAGTCATGCCAATGAAGAAGAAACGGTTTGGAGTACGCAGAAAGCTTGTAGCCAGATTTGTGGGACCATATAAGATCTTGGAAAGAAAAGGTCCAGTCGCTTATAAGTTGGAGTTACCTGAGACAATGAGTGCTATATTCCTAGTTTTTCATGTATCTCAAGAAGTGTTTGTGTGTTCCCGAAGAAAGAATCGAACCTCGAGGTATAAAGCTCAAGTCAGATTTGGTATATCATGAGCAACCGGTTCAAGTGTTGGACTCTAAAGAAAGAGTTACTTGGAACCGTGTGGTGAAAACATATAAGATACAGTGGAGTCATCATGATGAAGGAGATGCATCTTGGGAAACGGGTGAATACCTACAAAAAGCATACGAAGATTTTTATAACAAATGGTTCGTAACCCAAATCTCGGGACGAGATTTTTATAAGGGGGGAGGGCTGTAACACCCCGGTGTTACGCAAGCATTTGCATTGCAATCATAAGCATGACATTTCATATCATCCATAATCATATATGGTAATATTATAACTTGAATGAAATAAAAGCTTGGAAAATGGTATTCATGATGTAATATGTTAATGTGCTAATTACCTTTCATCAAAATTGTGCAACTACAAATTTTGTATCACTTAGAATTATAGGTCAAATTTTTGGAGCAACTAAAGTGCTCAAAGTTTTGTCAAAAACTGGTTTCAAAAATGTATTCTGAAAATATTCAAAAATACTCCCTATTTTAGCTTTTATTCTACAATTCAAAATCTGTTGAGAATTTTTAGTTGGCCCCTTAATCAAAGTTGTAGAGAATTAAATTCTAAGAAACTTTTATTTTTGGGTCATTTCCAGAAAAGGTCTTTTTCTTGTTCAAAATAGGGTTTGAAAACTATATTTGAAAATTGTTTGAAAATAGAAATTTGAAAAAAAAATAAAAACCTAACCTAAGCAGGTCGCCGCCTCGGTTTCGGCCCGCAGCTGAAAGCGGCCCGCCTCCGCGCGCGTGCGCCCGCGCCCGCTCCTCGCCTCGGCCCGGCCCAGTCCGGCCTCTCTCTTCCCCCTCCCGCTCTCGCGCGCGCGGCTCGTTGGCGTCGCGGCAGAACGCGCCCGCCGCGTGGCGGCCGCATGCCGGCGACGCCCCGCGTGGCCGCCCGTGGACCCCGCGCGCCCTCCACCTCAAATCATCATGAGCATCTGGTCTCCAGTCCATTCACTGCTTCGCTCGCCCCCTCTTCCCTTCCTCCGGAGAAACCGAGCAGGAGCGCCGCTCGCCACCATACGTTCTCGCCTTCAACGTCGTGTTCCGACGCTAGTGAACCACCACCGTTCGATTGCCCATGCACGGAGCTCCGCCACCTTATCATCTCCTCCGAACGGACCTCCGTTTGCCTTGTTCGTCTACGGTAAGGCTCAATCGAGCTCTTCCCGTTGCACCACCACGTCGGGGCCGCCGAGCTCGCGCTCCGTCCATCGCCTCCCTCGCTCCCTCTCTATCCTCCTGAGCCTCCCTCTCGAGTTCGCTATCTCCTCGCGAACACTGTGCGCGCGCTCGCTGGTCGGGAAGTGGCCGGAGATGGCCGTTGGCCGTCGGCCACCGCCATGCCGTTGCGGTTCCGAACGCCGACGAGGCCGCCCTGTTCTTTTCCCCCCTTCGGTCTTCACTGGGCCGCCGCGCCTGTGGGCCGCGCCTCCGAGCGGGCCGGCTCGCCTTTCCCCGCGCACGTGAACCAGGCCGAGAACGGCCACGGACCGGTTAACTTCCACGGGCCGGCCCAGTACCAATATTGAAAAATCAATTTCTGTTTTCTTTTATTATTTCTTGATGAAAAATACTTTGGAAAATGTTTTTGTAGTCCTTTCAGCTCCAAAAATTGTGAAATAAATTTCTATAGACTCATTGGAACCAGATCTACAATATAAAAATATTGCATGTCAATATTGCATTACTTTTCTATAGTGTTTTATTTAATCCTTGGAATTGGTGTTTTCTGGAAAAATTGATAATAAATTATAGAAAAATCAGAAAAATGTGATTCCAAGTTTGTTAATCTTTTTGTGCCATGTACTTGCTAGGAAAATTATATATCATGCCTGTTCTGTAGAAAAATGTGTAGGTGTAGTTCAAATGCTTTCTATCACTAGTATTTACTATTTTTGTTAATTAAATAAATGTGAATAAAACATGCAAGTGATAATTTTTCTACAGTGATTATTTACTGTGTAGAAAGTAGGAAAATTACTAAATCTGTTGTTTGATACTTTTCATAATGCAAAGTATTTTCATGCTTGTTTTTAGGCCTTAGCTTGTTATTTTTGTATAGACAGTTCTAATAATCCAAATGCAATGAAAATTTTGTGGCATGCTAGAATTGATGTTAGTAATCCGCTGTAATTTTCTAAGATTTTTCTATGCTACCAAAATATGTGTTGATGTTCAAGCATAGTGCTAATTAGGGTTTACACTCAACCTTTAATGCTAGATTAGTTAGTAAACTATGCTTTGGTGTATCTTTGAAGCATCTTAAGTGTCAGTGTACCTTTGCATGATAGAGATTAGTGGTGGTAGTTTTTGAGTACATGTTCTTGAATGGCGTAGACTACCTTGTAGAAGAGTCGTAAGTTCCACGTAATCCAAATAAAGTAACATGCTCATTACATCTCATTCATTCATCATCATCTCATGTCATCTCTGCAATGCACCTAGGCATGAGCACTTATATTTCTGCATCATACAGGATTGCAGGAACTGACCCCGGTAGCAGTTCCCGAGGACCCGGAGGAGCAGTCCGAGGTGCAAGAGCAGGAGGCGACCGAAGCCGAAGAGGAGGTCGGTGAAGATCTTCCAGAGTGCCCCGACCACCGTCCGAGCTCTTTTGAGAGAGGCAAGCCCCGGAGCATTCCTCTCCCCCGGTTTGCAAATACTTTATGAATGCTTTACGTTAACTGCTGCATTAAGTTTAGGAGTTTTTTGCAACCGTTGCTGCGTTATACCTTGTTTACTCCGTTCTACCCTATCATTGTTACCTTGTCATTCGCAGTCAAGTAATTGCTTAGCTTGCTTAGACCGGTAGAAGTCGGGTGATTTCCTATCACCTGCGAGCTATAGGTGATTACCTGGATCTGCTTGAGAAAAGATGTCATCATGAAATAACTAAGTGTTAATGTGAAATTGAGACCGTACGAAAACTTGCAGGGTTTTGGACTGTAGTGTTTTTCATCTGTGTCGATTAAGGACCGTCCGTTGTTGGGCCTCGGGTCATGTTGAACGCATGCCTCACATTTAGCTGGCCGGATAAAGTACCTTCCGACCGCAAAGCTGGGAGGTTATTCGGGCCGAGTGGATTGCCCGCAACGCACTGTACCGGAGTAGTAGTGGCAGGATACGGGGGCGCGATGATAAGGCCAAAGAGCAGTCGGGCGGCCCCCGGGTACAAGCTGGGCGACTTTACCTGAATGGTTGACTCGGTGACCAACACCTCACTTTAGCGGGTGAGTGAGGTTTGTGTGAGAAATAACTTACCAGCTGGTTAATAATCGATTCGAATCGCCATCGTTCACTGGACAGTGAGCACTTGACTTGAGCTACTTCATCGTAGTAATATTAATGGAACACTTGGACAGTTATATGAAATATGGCATAATGGAAGTTGTTAGTGATCATTTGGTTATCATTACCTGTTTAATTACATGTTACTTTAGTACAGGTGCAAATGTAGTTGACAGGTTAATAAAGATTTAACTTGATGCAAAGCTTTTGTAAAGATTCTCTAAATACTAAAAATACCTTTTTTGTAAATGAGTCAGCTACCCCACCAGACAGCCTGTCATAATTTCTTGGTGTCTTTTATTTTTGGTTCTGTCGGGTAAGTCTAGCTGAGTACCTTCTCGTACTCAGGGCTTTGTTCCCACTTGTTACAGATGGGCAGATGTATTACGGCTACTGTATCAACTGCCTCTATCCTGCAATGGGAGAAGCTTAGGACCATGGGCAATGGTCATTCACTACATCTCGTCTGATGCTTTTGATGGAAGATGACCCTGAACTGGCAATGTATTTTGAACTCTGTGTGCGTGTGTGATTTGAATAAAATGCTTCCGCTACTTTCATTCGAAACTGATTTGTAATAACTATGTTTAAACTCCGATGTTTTTGTGCCACGAACTTTTATGTAACTTGTGATGGTGACCGCTGAACTTATTATGATCTTGGCTGGTATGCAAGTTGGTTTGAAATCCGTCGTGATTTCACGGACTACCGGGTTATACGGGCTTAAGTTTGCTAAATCGTCTGCTCGATGGGTTATTTTCTCACTTAATCTCGTATAATTGGTCAGTTCTGTTATAGGACCGAGCCGGAGGAAGGAAGGGGAGTCGGCCCGAGAGGAAAGTTTTGTTTTCCTTTTCAATAATGTGAATAGTGTTAGTATTTGTTTATTTCATTAGAATTTCTGTAGAGCTCCAAAATTAGTGAAAATTTTTATGTAAGCTTTTCAAGACGTAAACTACTTAGGAAAAATATTAAATGCTAAATTGGATTAGTTTTTGCAAGTTAATTAATTAGTTCAAGTTAATATTAAATGCAACTTCCATAAATTTTAGTAATTAATTTATTAATCCAAAAATCATGAAATTTATTCTAACACTGTTTTAGGCCATGATTAATCCTTAGAAAAAGTTTAAGCTTAATTAGATGAAGTTTGATTTATTATTAATTGTGCCCTAATTAATTAAATGTTTAAATAATTGTTGAATTGATCACTTTAAATGTTGTGTGCTTTTTTGATTGAGTGATGTCCTTGGGTCACTAATTCTTGGTGATCCTTGGCACTTTAATTTCCTGATTGAGCTCATTAGTAGCAAGTCCAGTAAGAAATGTTAGTGTCGCCAAAGTTATCGCTTTTAGTTAGTAGGTTTTGCTGTTTTGCGACTGTACCGCAAAGGAAAGTTGTACTCGAATCGTAAACCGTGGCATAGCATCATCAAGCATCATATTTATCATCAAGCATCATGTTGAAGCATGTTCTATACTCATGTAGTTCCCGCTTTTGAAGAAGTTGAAGTTGGCGAGCAAGTCTTCAGAGAAGAGTTGTCGTCGGTGGGTTTCGGACCAGAAGTCGGAGTCTTCGAGTCCGAGTCAGTCGTCATGTCAGAGCAAGGCAAGCCCCGGTGCATTTAAACCCTAACTTCAATTTTACAAATCTTTATCATTTATACTAGGGTTTACTGCATTAAGTAATTAGGAGTTGAGTGATAACCCAATTGCTGCATTATCATCCTTGATTATTGCGATATCACCCTTGATACCTATTTTACTAAAAATGTGTAGTATGCTTCGCTATGCTTATGAGTTAAGCTTTTTAAATGAATGCTTATATGGCAATGATGGCATACTTGATAAATATTGAAATATGAGAATAAATTTGTAAGATCAGGCGGGTGGTTTGGCCACTGCTAACTTGCATTGGGAAAGGAGTCTTAATATAATATTTCTGCCTTATCAGTTAAGGACCGTACGTTGTTGGCCCTCGCGTCATGGAGTTTTTATTAGTACTAGCCATATACCCCTATCAGGTAAGCCTTACTTTGACTATTCCATTACGAGAACGTCTAACCTCGCACTGGGAGTGGAGAGATGGCGAGAGTAACATGTACCCTCGGGGCTAGAATTGGGCTGGGTTCGAGGAGTACTGTGCTCTCGGGTGGCGATGGACACGTTCTGGTTTTGGGTTACTCGGGTAAGAGTTGATATATGCAAGATTCGGTTCTACATATGTAGTGTGGTTAGGAATCCCCAGCTGGATAAATGAAGCGGTTCGAATCGTCGTTACTCCACGAGAAAGGAGTCGTGGCCTTGCACCAACATCGTAGTTAAGAACTGGAATTAAAAAGAAAGATTGAGAAATGTCTTGATGAGAATTACTTTGATCTAGATTAGGATTACTTAGAATTGATTAATGAACCATCAATGGTAAAAGTAAAATAATGAAGGTAAGGACTTACTTTAGTAAGCTTTTCTGCAAAAGAAATTTTGATTCTCGAATACCCGTACCTTGATTCCCTAAAGCTAGCATGCCCTTGGAGTCTTTTCTTAGTCGGGTAAGTCTTGTTGAGTACTCTCGTACTCAGGGTTTGTTAAACCCCTTGTTGCAGGTGCGGTTCATGAACAAGTCTGCTTTGAGCCTTGTTGCATGACCGTTGTGGCTGAAGAAAGTGACGACGAGTAGACTGTGTGGTCTCTGGGCAAGGCACTTCGCTTGTGTGTTTGTAATAAAGTTACTACTGATACTTCCCTACTACCGGTTTGTAATAATGTTACATAAGGTTTGAAGTTTGGAAACTGTGGTTTGTAAACTTAAGTTATTGTAAGACTTCCGCTACTTTACTCTGATGGTATTTTGAATAAACTGTTGTAATATTGCAATACTCCTGTGATTAGATCATATTCGGAGGAAAGCAGGCCTTTTAAGTTATGAGAAACATAAGTACGGCTGTCAGAGGTCATTATGACGATGACAGGTATATGTGGGCCATCATAATTAGGAGGTTCTGTGACAGATGGTATCAGAGCATAATTACTGGATTTATTGTAGTATTATTTTACAAAACTTCAAAATGATTTAGATCGAACAAACTTAATATTGATATTTTGGTCCAAATTGCTTTTGGCTTATCCCAATCTACTTTCTGTAGTTTCCTTAGATCATATTTGAAAGCTTCGTAGTGAAGTATCATGTTATATTATCCTAAGTTACAAATATTATTGTATGTGTTACTTAAACTTTTCTGTTAGATCGTAAGTGTGATGCATGCATCATGTTTAATTAACCTGCTTAAGTTTCCTTCCCTTTTAAAGTGGTTTGGGTTAAGTAAGGTTCAATCATGTTCATGCTAACCTTCCGATCCCTCCCATCTGTCCTCATCTTTCTATTTCTATCTTGCTTCAGGATGGCACGTGTGAAGACGACTCCTCGCAAGAAAACTTGTCCACAAGGAGTGCCACGTCATCAGTTGGCAACCAGAGGTGATGGAGCGAGCAGTAGTCACAATCTGAACCCAGATTCCCAATCAGAGGTCGCAAGGCTCACGTCAAAGATAGAGCGACTGAAGCGCAACATGTATTTTTGGAAGCAGTGCCAGAACGAGTCTTTGGAAAAGGAGACAGAAGCTAGGGCTCGTGTTCGAGAGTTGGAGCTTTATGTGACACACCTGGAGCAGTACAATACAATCATGTATGAGGAAGTCCATAGGCTACATGACCTGATGAATCCCAATCATCAGCCCCAGGCGGTAGAAGATTATGTCGGTGTCGTGGTCGTTCCTGGTGGAGAGGATAATGAGGAAGAGGATCCGGAAGAAAATGAACTCGTGATGGAAAGTGGGGATGAGGCAAGTCATGTCACTAGTGCAAGTGTCCAGGAGAATGAGGATGGAGTGATAGTGATCAGTGATGATGATGAGGAGTGAAGTGTCAAAATGGATGGTTATGTAATATAGTAGTCTTTCCTGTTTTCTAAGAACCTTAGCGGGTAGTTGCTTGCTTGCGAGCAAGTTTGTAATAAAAATAATGTAAGATAAGTTTGATGTGTGTACTAGTACTGTACTAACTGCTTTCTAATTCAATAAAGCAATGTAAATAAAACATGGTTTGTGTACAACAGATGGACGATACTGGAACTTCTCAGGCTGGGGACAATGCTCCAAATCCCTCACCATTTCCACCTACTCTGGCAGAGGCTATTGTAGCACTGGTCAATGCCACTACTCTGTTGGCCAGAATCAGAACGGAAATCAGGGTCGTCGGGGCCGAAACAATGGAGGAGAAACCACTTATGTGGATTTCACGGATACCCGTCCACCGGTGTTTTCAAAGGCCGATGAGCCGCTAGAGGTGGATGACTGGCTCCAAACAATGGAGCAAAAGTTTGAACTTATCCAGTGCACGGAATACCAGAAACTCGTGTTTGCAGCACAGCAGCTCAGGGGTGCCGCAGGGGCGTGGTGGGCGAATCTGGTCGCCGCACTGCCTGCTGGCCATCATATCACTTGGCAAGAGTTTCATGATGCTTTCAGAGCACACTACATCCTAGATGGTGTCATGGCCATGAAGTTAGAAGAGTTTCTTTCTCTAGAACAGGGGAACCAGACAGTTCTTCAGTATGTGGGCAAATTCAATCATTTGTCATAGTATGCAGCCGAGTATGTGAACACTGATGCAAAGAAGAAGAGTTGTTTCATAAGAGGTTTGAATACCAAGATTCAGACAACATTGGTCACATGCTATAATGCCACATATCATGAAGTAGTCAATGTCGCTATCGCTTTAGAGGAGAAGTCCTGCATTCATAAAGAGTCAAAGAAAAAGAAGCAAGTGTTGTCTAGCTCATCAGGCGGCATTAAGAAGCGTCAAAGGTTTATCTACCACCCTCAGAATCATTTCCGCCCTCCCTATCGTCCACCGCAATACCAAGCTCAGCCGTAGACGTTTATCCGTCCTGCCGCAACCCAGCAATATCCACAACAGCCGAATGCCCCTGGTATTCGAAGTCAGAGCCCAATACCCCATAACTTTCCCTGCTATAACTGTGGAAAGTTAGGCCACTTCTCCAAGGACTGCCCGTATCCCAGGCAGTACAACCCTAATTATCCAAGAGCTCTCGTACCACAACAGCAACCTTAGAGTAAGAATAATAATTTGAATGTCCAGAAGGGTAAAGGTGAAAAGAAGAAGACGGGACGTGTATTCTACACCCAAGAAAGTGCAATTCCAGAGGGAGAACCTGTTATAATGGGTATGTTCCCTGTTGCTAATCATCCAGCAGCACTGTTATTTGATTCTGGTGCATCGCATACATTCATAAATCGCACCTTTGTTACAAAGTATGACATTCCAATTATGGGAACAAAAGAGGATTTCTTTATTCAGTCGCCCAGGGGACGACTGTGTACTAAGGAAATGGTACGTGATGTACCTATAGAGTTGGGTGGGTATATATTTCCTACCTCAATGATGATATTACAGAAACAGGATATAGATGTAATCCTAGGTATGAATTGGATGTACCAACGGGGAGCTATTATAGATGCACTGCGCAGAACTATAAGGTTGAACTTGCCAGATAATAAATCTCATCTTCTTATCCAACTTCCTATTCCAAAGAGAGCAGTTGAGAGGATATGTGCAACTTCAGTAAAAGAAATTTGTGATATACCGGTAGTCTGTGAATTTTTAGATGTGTTTTCAAATGATCTACTGGTTTGCCACTGGACAGAGAAGTAGAATTTGTAATTGAGTTAAAACCTGGTACTGCCCCGATATCCAGGAGAGCTTATAGAATGCCACCAAATGAATTGGCCGAACTCAAGGTTCAATTGCAAGAGTTGCTTGAAAAAGGTTTCATCAAACCCAGTTCATCACCGTAGGGATGTCCAGCTCTTTTTGTCAAGAAGAAGGATCATACTTTAAGGATGTGTGTTGACTATCGTTCGTTAAATGAAGTAACCATTAAGAACAAGTACCCCTTGTCTCGCATTGATATACTTTTTGATTAACTTGCGGGGGCAAAGGTATTTTCAAAGATCGATCTACGATTGGGGTACCATCAAATCAAGATCCGACCAGAAGATATTCCAAAGACTGCATTCACAACCAGATATAGAAAAGCCATTTGATGTTTACTGTGATGCCTCTGGTATTGGCCTTGGTTGTGTATTAATGCAAGAAGGCCAAGTCATTGCTTATGCCTCGAGACAGTTGAAGCGTCACGAAGAGCATTATCCAACTCATGATCTTGAATTAGCAGTTGTGGTCCATGCATTGAAAATCTGGCGTCATTACTTGTTAGATAATACTTGCCACATTTATACAGATCACAAAAGCTTGAAGTATATCTTTACTCAGTCAGAACTGAATATGAGGCAAAGAAGGTGGCTTGAGTTAATAAAGGATTATGATCTAGAAGTGCACTATCATTCTGGAAAAGCAAATGTTATTGCTGATGCACTTAGTAGAAAGAATCATTGCAATTGTATGACTGTGAAGCCAATAGATTATAGTTTGTGTTATGAATTGGAAAAGTTGAATATTGGAATAGTCCAGCAAGGTCAGTTAACCAATGTTACTGTGGAATCAACAATCAAAGATCAGATTATATCTGCTCAGAGAAAGAATTCCGGTATAGTCCACATCAAAGAAAAAGTTAGAACAGGTCAGCATACAGATTTCAGTATTGATGATACTGATGTGTTATGGTTCAAGAACCGGTTAGTGGTACCAAAAGTTCCAGAGTTACGACAACTCATTCTTGATGAAGCCCATGATATAAGGTTTTCTATTCATCCAGGGAGTAATAAGATGTATCAGGATTTAAAACAGAGATTCTGGTGGACTAAAATGAAAATTGAGATTGCTAAGTATGTGGCCAGATGTGATACTTGTCGTAGAGTGAAGGTTGAACATTTAAAGTCGGCAGGAATGTTACAACCCTTGCCCATACCATCTTGGAAGTGGGAAGATATCAGTATGGATTTCATTACTGGTTTATCCAAGACCTCAAGAGGCTTTGATTTAATTTGGGTTATTGTGGATCGTTTGACTAAATCAGCTCACTTTGTACCTGTGAAGACTAACTATAGAGCATCCAGATATGCAAAAAATTATGTTGTCCGAATTATGAGTTTGCATGGAATACCCAAAACAATTGTTACTGACAGAGGTAATCAGTTTGTCGCAATTTTGGAAACAATTTTAAAAGTCATTAGGTACTAAACTTCTTTACAGCATAGCTTATCACCCGTAAACTGGGGGACAGACTGAAAGAGTCAATCAAATTCTAGAAGATATGTTAAGATCTTGTGCTCTCACTTATCAAGATCAATGGGATGAAAGTTTACCATTAGCAGAATTCTCCTATAATAATAGTTATCAAGAGAGTATCAAAATGACACCGTTTGAAGCATTGTATGGCCGTAGATGCAGAACTCCGTTGAACTAGTCAGAACCGGGTGAAAGATGGTTTTATGGAGTTGATCTGGTAAAGAAAACCGAAGAAAAAGTCAAGCAGATTCAAAAGAGTTTAAAAGTAGCTCAGTCTCGATAGAAGAGTTATGCTGACAAAAGGCGTAGACCCTTGATGTTTAAAGTGAGAGATTATGTTTATCTGAAAGTGTCACCCAGAAAAGAAGTTACTCGATTTGGAGTCAAGGGAAAACTCGCACCACGTTATATTGGACCATTCCAAATCATTGAAAAATGTGGAAATGTGGCATATAGATTAAAGTTGCCTGAACACCTGTCAGCCGTGCATAATGTATTTCATGTATCGCAATTGAAGAAGTGTCTTCAAGTGCCTGATCAAGTTATTGATGTTGATGGAGTTGAACTTGAGCCTGATTTGACCGATTCTGAATATCCTGTTCGAGTTCTGGATCAAAAGGATCGTGTTACCCGAAGTAGAACAGTCAAATGGTACAAGATACAATGGGATCAACATTCAGAATAAGAAGCCACGTGGGAATCGGAAGATTTTCTGTTGGAAAATTTCCCCGAGTTTTATGCTTATATCTAGGTTGTAATTTCTACTTTAAATTGTAACCTGTTCTTTTCAAAAAAAATTAATGCAGAAAACCCCCTACCTGTTTTGTAGACAAGTTCTGAACGTGTTTGCTTGACACGTTTCCTTTTCTATTACTTAACTCAAGGCTTTAAATCTCAGGACGAGATTTCTTTAAGGGGGAAGGGCTATAACACCTCGGGTGTTATAGTTGCTAATTAATCTGCCATGTCATCATATTGCATTGCAAAGCATCCATATTTAGGTCAACCCTGTTATGCAATAACTAAAATGTGTTTACCTTCTTAGGTTGGATGTGCTTCTCAGTGGTGTGATTCGAACCAGAAACCCTAATTTCGAATGCCACCGCAAATACTTAGTCCATGCCCTGCGTAATTTGAGGTGTGTGACTGTGTTACACACTAGTGTCAAGTGTAGGGTATGAACTCAAGTGCAACACATAAAATGAAGCTCCAAGTTTGAGTTTGAATTGGAATCCAAAAACTTTTCGCGAGTTTTCCGGTTCGAATTTGAATTCAAATTTGGGGAAATATTAAAAGATTTTCAAAAGCTAAATTGGTCAACCAAGAGTGGCATTTGGTCAACCATGTTATGCTTGTCTAAATGATGCCCTTGGATGATGGCTTGATTATTAAGTAATCACCAATTAAGGTAGCAACAAATTTCAATTGAAAATTCCTCTGAAAACCCTAAAATCCAAAACCCTGTTTTACCCCTTTTCAAATAATTCAAAATCTAAGCAAAATTTGGGAAAAAGTTTAAAACCAAGTTTGTAGAACTTTTCAAGGGCTACAACTTTGGTGTTTTGAGTTTTCAAAGTTTTAGTGTAAAATGTGGAGCAATTTTGAAAATAAGCAAATTTCAAATTTGACCCATTTTTATCCCCAAACTCAAATTTCAAAATGGACGTAGATTTTGAAAATGGTTTGAGTAGAAAAGTTGTAGGTCTTGGCTAGATGTACAACTTTGGTGTTTAGAGTTTTTAAAGTTTCAATACAAAATCCAAAGTAATTTCTAAATTACCAAATTTCTAAAAAGTGTCCCCTTTTGAATTTAAACTCAAATTTCAAAATCCAGTTCGAATTTGAAAAAGTGTTCAATACAAAACTTGTAGAGCTTGAAATTCTAAAGATTTCATATCTTGGGAATTTTTCATGTTGCTACATGATTTTAGGAGTAATTTGAGAAAATAGTTCAAAATTTGAAAAGTTAAGGGGGAAGCTACAGTGCCGCGACCAATCACCGCCGGGCACCGCGAGGCATGGGCGTCGGCGAGCCACTGGGCGGCGTCCAGGAGCTTCTCACGCGCGCCAGGACCGCCAGCATGTGCTTTAGTAGGTTCACGTCAAGCCACACGTCACCTGGAGGTCGTTCTCGTCGCCCTATATAAGGAGATCACCGTCACCGGCGTGTTTATGTTTTTCTCCATTTCCACCGCCACCGCAGCTCCGCCGCTCGCTGCTGCCGCCGTTGACCCGCCACCAGCCACGCAAATCGCACCAGCAAGTTCGCCTCGCCCTCGCGCACCTCGTGGTCCAACGGGTTTAGCCGTTTTCTCGCCCGAACCACCGCACCACCACTTCCCGTGCCCAACTCCGGTCGGAGCACCGCCACCACCGCCCCCACGTGGCCAGGCCACTCCAGCTCGTCGCCGTCGTCACCAAGAGCACCACCTTGACCGCTGTGAGCCCCTGAACGTTTTCCTCACGTTAATTTAGCCGCTACTCCGTTGGAGACGCGTTTTCGCGGCTCACCGTCGACCGTGGTCCGCCATCGTCGTCGGTGAGGGGTCGCCGGAGCTCGAGCTTAGCTGTAGAAGGGTGTAGTGGAGTCACAGGGTAGTGTAGATCGCTTTGGTCATGATGGTTGAGTCGTTAGCGGTGTGATCGTCGACCGGCCGCCGTGCGGGCATGGCCGAGCGCGCAGGAGAGGGCGAGAGAGCGGAGGAAGGCGATGACAGGTGGGGCAGAGCTGTCAGCGAGAGAGAGAGGAAGCGCACGCGCGCGAGCAGGCCGCGCGGATGGGCCGCATTGCTGGGCCGCGCGGGCGCGAGCGAACGCGGGCGCGGGCGCGTTGCAGCGGACCGTTCGGCTGGGACGAGCCGGAGGAAGGAAGGGGAGTCGGCCCGAGAGGAAAGTTTTGTTTTCCTTTTCAATAATGTGAATAGTGTTAGTATTTGTTTATTTTATTAGAATTTCTGTAGAGCTTCAAAATTAGTGAAAATTTTTGTGTAAGCTTTTCAAGATGTAAACTACTTAGGAAAAATATTAAATGCTAAATTGGATTACTTTTTGCAAGTTAATTAATTAGTTGAAGTAAATATTAAATGTAACTTCCATAAATTTTAGTAATTAATTTATTAATCCAAAAATCATGCACAGTTTTAGGCCATGATTAATCCTTAGAAAAAGTTTAAGCTCAATTAGATGAAGTTTGATTTATTATTAATTGTGCCCTAATTAATTAAATGTTTAAATAATTGTTGAATTGATCACTTTAAATGATGTGTGTTTTTTTGATTGAGTGATGTCATTGGGTCACTAATTCTTGGTGATCCTTGGCACTTTAATTTCCTGATTGAGCTCGTTAGTAGCAAGTCCAGTAAAAAACGTTAGCGTCGCTTAAGTTATCGCTTTTAGTTAGTAGGTTTTACTGTTTTGCGACTGTACCGCAAAGGAAAGTTGTACTCGAATCGTAAACCGTGGCATAGCATCATCAAGCATCATATTTATCATCAAGCATCATGTTGAAGCATGTTCTGTACTCGTGTAGTTCCCGCTTTCGAAGAAGTCGAAGTTGGCGAGCAAGTCTTCGGAGAAGAGTTGTCGTCGGTGGGTTTCGGACCAGAAGTCGGAGTCCTCGAGTCCGAGTCAGTCGTCGCGTCAGAGCAAGGCAAGCCCCGGTGCATTTAAACCCTACCTTGAGTTTTACTAATCTTTATCATTTATACTAGGGTTTACTGCATTAAGTAATTAGGAGTTGAGTGATAACCCAATTGCTGCATTATCATCCTTGATTATTGCGATATCACCCTTGATACCTGTTTTACTAAAAATGCGTAGTATGCTTCGCTATACTTATGAGTTAAGCTTTTTAAATGAATGCTTATATGGCAATGATGGCATACTTGATAAATATTGAAATATGAGAATAAATTTGTAAGATCGGACGGGTGGTTTGGCCACTGCTAACTTGCATTGGGAAATGAGTCTCAATGTAATGTTTCCGCCTTACCAGTTAAGGACCGTACATTGTTGGCCCTCGCGTCATGGAGTTTTTATTAGTACTAGCCATATACCCCTGTCGGGTAAGCCTTACTTTGACTATTCCATTACGAGAACGTCTAACCTCGCACTGAGAGTGGAGAGATGGCGAGAGTAACATGTACCCTCAGGGCTAGAATTGGGCCGGGTTCGAGGAGTACTGTGCTCTCGGGTGGCGATGGACACGTTCTGGTTTTGGGTTACTCGGGTAAGAGTTGATATATGCAAGATTCGGTTCTACATATGTCGTGTGGTTAGGAATCCCCAGCTGGGTAAATGAAGCGGTTCGAATCGTCGTTACTCCACGAGAAAGGAGTCGTGGCCTTGCACCAACATCGTAGTTAAGAACTGGAATTAAAAAGAAAGATTGAGAAATGTCTTGATGAGAATTACTTTGATCTAGATTAGGATTACTTAGAATTGATTAATGAACCATCAATGGTAAAAGTAAAATAATGAAGGTAAGGACTTACTTTAGTAAGCTTTTCTGCAAAAGAAATTTTAATTCTCGAATACCCGTACCTTGATCCCCTAAAGCTAGCATGCCCTTGGAGTCTTTTCTTAGTCGGGTAAGTCTTGTTGAGTACTCTCGTACTCAGGGTTTGTTAAACCCCTTGTTGCAGGTGCGGTTCATGAACAAGTCTGCTTTGAGCCTTGTTGCATGACCGTTGTGGCTGAAGAAAGTGACGACGAGTAGACTGTGTGGTCTCTGGGCAAGGCACTTCGCTTGTGTGTTTGTAATAAAGTTACTACTGATACTTCCCTACTACCGGTTTGTAATAATGTTACATAAGGTTTGAAGTTTGGAAACTGTGGTTTGTAAACTTAAGTTATTGTAAGACTTCCGCTACTTTACTCTGATGGTATTTTGAATAAACTGTTGTAATATTGCAATACTCCTGTGATTAGATCTTGTTCGGAGGAAAGCAGACCTTTTAAGTTATGAGGAACATAAGTACGGCTGTCAGAGGTCATTATGACGATGACAGGTACATGTGGGCCATCATAATTAGGAGGTTTTGTGACATGCACGAGTGGTACGCTACGAGCTGTGTGCTGGCCGAGCTCCGCTGTAGTGTTTTTTAGAAACTGTGGTGTGTGGAAAGTTGGACGAGCTGATAGGGAGGGGATCATTTGGGTTTGCGTCACGGCCCACGAACAATTACCATTCTTTTGGTAATTCTAGAAAGCTCCGTTGATGGGCCACGATGCTGACCCAACTACTCATTTCTACCTGCCTCGCGGCCCTCTTCCTTCCCCAACGCAATCACAACCCACGCGTAGCTCGCAGCACCACGCAGTCGCCTGCAGCCCCGCCGTCCACCAACGCAGCCGCATGCCCCCACTGCCTCCTCGCTGTCGCGCCGCCCTCCCCAGCCACCTGCTGCGCCACCACACTTGCTCTCCCGCGGCCCGGACCGTCGAACCGCCGGCTCCTTAAACTCG
Organism: Saccharum hybrid cultivar R570; assembly: GCA_038087645.1. NCBI lineage: Eukaryota > Viridiplantae > Streptophyta > Magnoliopsida > Poales > Poaceae > Saccharum > Saccharum hybrid cultivar. Next base: position 491,363 of record JAQSUU010000273.1, read on the forward strand.
GGGTGGGAGCCGAGGACCATCGGCTGCCCTTCTTCCGAGATTTGTTCGTCACCTCCTTGAACTCGATGTGGGTGCCATCTTCTCCGCTCCTTAGCCCAGGCCGTTGCCTCCGGTGAACACATGCCGATGAGCCTCCATTCTCCCAAGCAGTAAGGAGATGTTGCGCTGAAAGTGTATGTTGCAAGCGTTTGTTTCCAATGTTTTAGAGGTATGTTGCAAGTGTTTCATATGGATGCTATAAATAGATCGGGATGTTACATATGTTGTAATGGTTGTATACGTATGTTGTAAGCTTCTATTCCCAATGTTTTATCTGTTTTTTCTGGGCGTACATTGCAAGTGTTTATTTTGATGTTGCATATGTTTTACACATATGTTACAAGTGTTTTATGAATGTTATGTATGTTTTACAATGTTTTTCATGTGGTTTTACAAGTGTTTCATTTGCATGTTTCTTAATGTTTTAGATGCCTTCAGACATATATCGCAAATGTTGTATCTGGATGTTTCGAAAGTAGATCGGATGTCGCATCTCCATCCTCGTTTTCTGTTGCGCCGCCTCGGTGTCTCTTCCTGTCGCCGCCGGCTGGCATCTGCCACCCCTATCTCCTCTTCTCGATGCTGGTGATATTCGGAGGTGGTGTGGGCCTGCGTGGGCGCGGAAAACGGCCCCCTTTTTTTTCTAAATGTTTGTGCGACATACACGATACCCTTCACTTCGTTACCTCCGCAGCCGCCTCGACGGCTATAGCTGTTTAGCCTTTTTTTGAGAACCCAGCCGCTAACCGACGAGGCCTTCACTTCGTTGCCTCCGCTGCCGCCTCGACGGTTCGACCAGATCGAGAGGCCGCAGCAGCAGCGCCCTCCCGGTGGAGCGCTTTCCTCCGGGCTTCGTCAACCGCACGCGTATTCGAAAAGCTGGTGGCAACTTGACCAGCTGCCGATTTGTCAACATATTCGCATCACGTCTCCTCGTTTTGATTAGGCGGGTGGCAACCAGCGAGGCAACATCTGAAGCTGACGTCCACAATCCACGGTGTTTCCACAGGTAATTGACCTTTCTTCTTCTGCTAGCTAGCTATCTTGGAGAAGCTCTTCGAATGATCTTCTCGCGCCTGGCCTGCTGAATGCTTAGATCGATTTGAGAAACGGCCGCGCTGCTCATTGAACATCTATAAAGCCCAACCCTCCAATGTAAACAAAATTTTCTTGCTTAATAAAAAACGCACAAATCTTTTGCGTGATCGTAAAAAAAGAACCGGCCGCGCTCTGCTCCGTAGCTGGTTTCTGTTACAGTAATTTACGAGCTAAGGCAGCAAGGCACTGTTGTGAGATGGCAGAGATGCTTGAGCTTCAGTCTTCAGGTTCGATAGCTTTTAGGAACGGTCTGCTTAGGATGCTATGAAACATTCATGCAAGTGCCTGATAGTGTTTCATCATCCACCTCTTGGATTAGTGATTACCAACAAATTGTTGCGGCTGTTTTTTCTTGATTTTGGCTCACAGCTGGCGCGTCCGGAGATCGCTGCAGAGTGCCAATCCGGATATCTCAACCGCATTAAGCAAGTCAGCAACCTGTCTCCTCTCTTAATTTGATGCCTTCAGAAACTATCGGTGTCCGTACTGGGGAGCCGGGGATCAGTGTCCGTACCTGTGTTTTTCGTTTTTCCTTCCAAATCAAGGTCTGATTGACACAGCTTTATCAACAGCTTCATAAATTAAATTGTTGTGAGCTGTTTTTTTTGCCAAACACCTTTTTTTCCAAAACACGGAACGGAGAGAGGTGAAACTGAAAAAAAAAAGTTTTTTCATAACTCTATCTCATTTCCCTCCCTTAGCTATGTATGAAGCAGTTAGTGAAGCCGTTTCGCCTTACAGTTTTTTCCAAAACAGATTAGCTTCACCAAGAAATTTGCTTATGAAGCTATTTAAAAAAAACAGCTTCACTGGCTGTGCCAAACGGAGCCTTAAACTTGCACTACCATGATCCCGAATTGCCTTGAGTGCCAAAAACCGGTAAGGAAAGGACTTAAACCGTCAAGGAAATGATCCTTGGTCACAAACCGTCAAGCAAATTCACTCAAATTAGTTTTCTTGGCAGTTTTGGCACTCAAGAATGATTTCCTTGAAAGCTGACTGCCAAGGAAACTAGCACCTACTTAATTTGCCAAAGAGACAAGGAAATATTATAGCCGCCAAGTAAATTAATTTCCTTGAGGGCCAAAAACCCCTTCCTTGGCTCCCCTTGACCTCCAAAGAAACAATGATTCCTAGGCTGCTATCATTGACCTTCAAGGTAATTGTGTTTTCCTTGGAGGCTGGCCCTCAAGTAAATGTTTACTGCCAACAAAAAAAATGCTTGCCATAATAATTCAAGATTCTAATCACTAAAATCAATTGGCACATGAAGACATGCATATAGATCATTTTATTATTCAGCTGTGTACCATCTCCGGATGGTAGAGGTTGGAACCTTGTTCCATTATCTAAAAAAATAGATCATTTTATATGGATCCCAACCATGATATATATTGATTCAATGTATCAATATGAATTTTACAAACTTACATACAATGTAATTCTCAAAAAAAAATCACATATACCATAGCCTGCACCCAAAATGAAAAACTAATCAAGCAATACAACATTATCTGTGTCAAAATATCACTGCTTTGGGATTTCAAATAGGCTCCTTAATGCTACTTTGCTCCTTCCTAATTCCCTTTGAGCTCCCAGTTGCACTCCTTGCTGCGTCACCCATTGCATGGTCTTTACATATATCAAACTAAGCTTCCTCCTTGTTTTTTCTACAACAATGACATGGATTCAGTGCATACAAGAATGATATGGATTCATTGCATATGAAGAAAAAAGAATGCTGCTTTGATTCTACTACCAGTACAAAATTCCCTCCCAGATTGTTCACACAATATGAACTAAAAATGCAGCAACAGGCAGGCGGATTAATGAAATGACCAAGACCAAATACATGCATCCAACCGTTCAATATTGCACCCTTGATTTGTTAATTGGCTTGAAAAAATTGGTGGAGCCTCTGAACTATATTTCATAGGCAGATTTAGCAGAGTAGAGGCCACCAATGGTCCAACACCATTTAATGGATTCGGCAATGCTTGGCTTGAGATAGATTTCTCTGTATCCATATACAAAGAGAGATGAATTCCTTGAGTTGGCTGTTGCTCTCTTGCCACATAGAGGTCTGATCAGTTGTTTCACAGTTCTCACTTCACTGTTTTGTTCTTTCTCTTCATGAGATTAAAAAGTTGTGGTGCTAGGTGTCTCGGTGCCGTTCCTTGCAACCAACTATGCCAGAACTTGGCTTTCTTGCCAACATTGAAACGAAATTCAACTATATGGTTTAGTATTATTTCAGACATGATAAGTTTGGCCTTAACGATCAGGTAAATGCCATAGACATGTGAGATCAGCAGCGCCGGTATTCTCATTGCCTATGTTTCCACTGGAGTGAATCCCCTGTGCATCTATCTCACTGGCCAACCACTTTCAACAAGGCATCTCCACCAACAGGCCGTCAAAGCAACAGAGAAAAGAAGGTAAGACTACACATCTTCCAGCTGCCAGGTGTCTCCATTCTATATTTACTATTTTCGTCAACCGTTTTAATATGATGACAACAGGGCTCACCATTTTGTGCCATGGCATTAGCAAAATTCATGGGGTACGCTGAGGTACTTTCTAACTTCAATGCATGTCGCGAATTCTTCAGCTGGACGACATCAGGCATCATAAAGGCCATATATTATCAACAAAACACCCCACAGTTACCAGACGAAGCAAACACAACAGCAGAGCGCCAGATTAAAGATGAAATTGAGCAGCTGATGGATGGTGTTTGGAAGCTAAAGACAACTATGCCCAAGATGCTTGACCTCATTGATCGGGTCGAGTGGCAAAGCCATAAGGAACATGCCGCTAGTCTCCTCCCGGATATCAAGGATGCAGTGTACGATGCAGAGGACCTGCTTGATGAGTTCGAGTACTATGCACTCAAGTTGAAGATTGAGTCAAGCAAAAATTCAGGGCAAGATAACTTGAGTGATACCTTTGTGGAGTTCTTCAACAGTTTCAGGTCCAATGGTTACATCAGAAAAGTTAACAGAATTCAAGCAAAGCTAGATCATGTCCATCGCCAGTCGATGGATATGCGTTTGGATCAAGCACCACTGAAGTTTGATAAATCAGTCAGGCCAGAAACATGTGCTTTCATTGATGAGCCAAAGATATTTGGTCGTGAAGAAGAACTAAAGCAATTGGTGAAAACACTAATAGTTCCAGCACGCAAGAGAGGCAGAGCTGATAGTAGATCAACAATGGTAAAGTTGCATGTGTTGCCAATAGTTGGCATGGGAGGTGTTGGAAAGACAACAATTGCCCAACAAATCTGCAATGATGCAAATGTCAAGCAACACTTCGGCGAAAATATAATTTGGACATGTGTTTCAGATGATTTTGACATAAAAAGGTTAACTAAAGAGATTCTAACTCATTTTTCGAGCGAAGGTACATCGTCAGATAGTTTGGATATTCTTTTGAAAAAACTAGACTTTGTCATCAAGTCCAAAAGGTTCCTAGTTGTCCTTGATGATATGTGGGATGATATCTTAAAACAAGATGGGGCGGGATGGAGGAAGCTTTTTAAACGTTTGGAAAATGGTGCTGAAGGAAGTAGGGTTTTGGTCACCACTAGATCTTCCGAGGTTGCTAATCTAGTTTGCACTGTGAATCATTATGAGTTGAACGGCTTACAAGGTGGGGTTTTCTGGGAATTCTTCAAAATATGTGCATTTGGATCCACAAGTTCTTGCAGCAACCGAGAATCCTTGGAGTGCATTGGTAAAAAGATACTTCCAAAGTTGAAAGGTTCCCCATTGGCTGCCAAGACTATTGGACGCTTATTGAGAATGGACCTAAGTACAACTCACTGGGAAAATATAGCGAAAAGTGAACTCTGGCAATTAGAACAAACGGAGACTGACATTTTGCCAGCCCTTCGACTGAGCTACATGTACCTACCACAGAAATTGAAGAGATGTTTCTCAATCTGTGCGATGTATCCCAAGGATCACATATTTGAGAAGGGTTTTCTAGCTGATGTTTGGATTGCACAAGGATATGTGGTGGGGCCCCAAGAAGCATCACTGTGTTTTGATGCCCTTGCTAATCGCTCATTCTTTCAGAAAGCATCTCCGCAGGATCATAATAAGTATGTAATCCATGACCTGATGCATGATACCGCACAACTAGTTGCAAAAGACGAGTGCTTCATCATTAAGGATCTGGGTGGCCCAGGTAAACTCCCATCAAATGTCCGTCATCTGTCGATATTCCCACAGGGAATTCTGCAAGAACTTCAAGCGACAGTAATATGGAGCACGAAAAAATTGAGGTCCTATGTATGCCATGGATCATCTAGCATATCTGAGAGTTTGGGCAACTCAAACCATCTGCGTTACATTGGTTTAAGACAACATTTCACCTCTCAGGAAACAAGGAAACTCGCATTTCCTCAATTGGTTTGTCATCTGCATCACCTCAAGATTATAGACTGTGGCGGTTGCGTGATTGAAAGGTTTCCTCCTGGCTTCAGTAATGCCATCAGCTTGCAGAAAATTAAATCAAGGAATTTTACTTATGACAGGGATCAATCTGACAAACTCTGCCTAGAATGGCCCGGTGATGGAACTAATCGTGAGGAGGCAGAATTGATGTTTAACCAGATGGAAGCATTACCTCACTGGAACCTCCAACATTTGCATGTGCGGGGTTATGGCAGTGAATCTTTTCCTAGCTGGCTTCGGCCCCACCTCCTGCCAAGGTTACGTTCACTAGAGTTTCATTCCTGTGGCAGCATCAAGAGCATACCCTTCTTTGGTAACGCTGCAGGATCAGACAATCATAATAGCATTGAAGAGTTAATTATCCGATCTTGTGATCAAATCAATTGGCAAGGCTCGATGGTGCTACCTACTTCTCTTAGAAAGCTAATCCTTTCTAAGTCAGGCTATTTCATGGATCACCTTGTGAGCAGCTTCCGTGACCTCACCTCACTCAATGATTTGCAAATAGATGATTGTGAATCGTTAACAGCTATACCCCTGAATGTGTGGGGTAGCAATCTTCCATCCCTGGAGGAACTACATATTAGCTATTGCCCCCGCCTTACATCAATTGGCGTGTCCGGAGCAAATAGCAGCAGCAATGGTTTTAGAGGATTCTCATCCCTTTCTAAGATACATATTAGGTCGTGTGGCACATTACTGAGTCTTGAGGAATTTCTGATACCAGATTATCTACCTGTCGTGAAGACCATTTTTGTTGAGTCTTGTGAAGAGTTGACATCCCTATCTGTTGATAGGCTTGATGGACTGCAGAAGCTTTCAATTTTAGATTGTCCCAGACTGAACCCGCAGAGGGTAATGACATTTCCATCCTCTCTTAAGGAGCTTCTTTTGCGGACATGTCGAAGGATAGAATCCATCAACATCAACATCAACAATAGTCAGTTGGGGAGCTCTCCAGCACTGGAGAAACTGAGCATTTCGTCGTGTCCAGTCCTCAGATCCATTGGTGGTGCAACAGCTGTGACCAAAATTAAGAAGGTGGAGATAAGTGATTGTCCCGAGCTCAAGGAAATACGACAGCCACTCAGTCGCTGGTATGTACAATCGCAGGGATTTTAATTACTTTATATGCACATCTAGCATTTGTTCTTTAAGATTGGTACTAAGAATGCTGCATACTAATTATGTCACTTCTGAAAAAAAAAACAGATCTATATCTTTCAGCTCATTAACCTTTTTCATAGACTACTTATGGTTACATGAAAAAAACTGGTTTTACTTCTACTAAATTGTACTCATTTCTGCTCCATCTCCAAATATATGTCATTTTTTATGCTTACAGTCAAATGTTCAAAGCTTTGCTTGGAAACTACTAATACAATTATTATGAGCACTACAACTTTTCCACAAGAATGATATTAGTAGATTTTTCATCAGACTTACTTTCCTATGATTGAAATTCTAACTTATTTCTACCATGAACTTTGAAAACAATAATATTTTAGTATTTTTTTGACACCGTGTACATGCCTAATTTAATATATATTATCCTTTTCAAAGGTAATTGGGTATTTTATAAAAGCAGACCCAACCTAAGGAGCAACTTTGCGGTTTTTCATTAAAAGAAAGAAAATGCATATTTGAATTCAAGTTGTCCTGGGGAGGACCCAACCTTGATGGTTGATGAGATGCACGGCATCACCTCCAACTAGAACTAGTTGAGCTAAGCTTTATTTCCTTAAAGGCTATCTTGTAGAAAAATGTCACACCCTTGGCCGCCGGCTAGTCGCCGTCGACGTGAGCGATCGAAGCAGTCACGGATGCGAGGACGTCGGCAGGGCAAACCCCTCTGCCTTGGCGAATCTGTATTACAGCTTAGGTCTTAGTTGTCGGATACAACACAGGGTTCCGGCACTTATGTGCCTCTTACGGTCTATGACCCCGTGGGTCCACATGTCATACATTACTGAATGAAAACGTAAATAAATAACTACGCCTCCTTCCCAGGCTTCAGGCTTCACTCATGGCATGAGGCATGACACCTCCCCCCGCTTGAGTTGTAGCTTGCCCACAAGCTGGTGCCTTCGGGAACCTCTCCTTGAGCACATAGTAGTCTTCCCAAGTGGTTGCTGTAGATGGCAGACCAGACCAGCGCAACTTGACTTGAGGGATGGCAGAGTTGCCCTTCTTGACCAGCCGATGATCTCTTCGGGTACAGCGACTGCGGCTTCTAGGTTGGTTGTCACTGGTAGAGAGTCATAGACTGGTGTGTAATGTGCAACAAAGGGTTTCAGTTGTCAAATGTGAAAAACAGGGTGTATCAGTGAGCCAGCAGGTAGTTTCAGGCGATATGCCACAGAACCAATCCTTTCTTCCACTGTATAGGGGCCAAAGTATTTGTAAGCCAGCTTAGGAAATGGTCTGTTAGCCACTGAGGATTGTGTGTATGGTTGGAGCTTTAACAGCACTTGATCCCCAATAGAAAACTGAAAATCTTATCTCTTCCTGTCAGCAATGAGCTTCATTCTATTTTGGGCTCTTGCTAGGTTGTTTTTCAGAGCTTGTAATTGTAGCTCTCTGTTCTCTATAGTGTCAGCCACAATTGGAGATGTGTCTGGTGGAACTAATGGAACAACACCAATATTAGGTTCATACCCATACAGTGCTTTGAATGGTGAGCACCCCAATGCTGTGTGATATGAAGAATTGTACCACAACTCTGCCAGGGATAGCCATGCTTTCCAAGTGGTTGGTGAATCTTGAACAGAGCATCTTAAGTACATCTCCAAACATTGGTTAACTCTTTCAGTTTGTCCATCTGATTGAGGGTGGTAGGATGTACTGAGTTGTAGGTTGACTCTGTATAATTTGAAAAGTTATTTCCAGAAGTGACTGAGAAATATGGTATCTCTGTTTGTCACAATTAAGCTGGGGAGGCCATGAAGTTTGACAATATTATCCATGAAGATTTGTGCTATGGCAGTAGTAGTGTAGGGGTGTTTCACAGGCAGAAAGTGGGCAAACTTGGTGAGCTTATCTACTACTACTAGTATGACACTGTATCCCTGTGACTTAGGCAAACCCTCAATAAAATCCATGGACAAATCTCTCCACACACTTTCAGGTATGGGTATTGGTTGAAGCAACTCCAGGGGGTGGTTATGACTATGCTTGGAGTGTTGGCAAATTGAACACCGTTTAATGTAATTCTCCACCTCTTGCCTCATTCCCTTCCATGAGAAGTGCCTTTTCAATTTGTAATTGGTTGCTGCTATTCCAGAATGGCCCCCAATGGCACTAGAGTGACATGCAACAATGAGCTTAGTTTGCAAAGCTGAATTATGACCAATCCATACCTTATCTTGCTGCCCGATCAATCCTTTGTCCAGGCTATACCCTTGAGAATATGGGCTGGAGATGGCTAATTTCTTCAGGAGGTCTTGGGCCTTAGCATCTGTAGCATAGGAGTTGATCACCTCCTGGATATCCATGCAGGCTGTAAAGAAGAAACTGCTTATAGAGGTAGAAGGTGTGCTATTCTTGATAAAGCATCAGCAACTATATTTTCTTTACCCTGCCTCTACACAATCTTGAATTAGAGGCCCATCAATCTTGTCATAGACTACTTATAAGTATGTACAATCGCAGGGATTTTAATTACTTTATATGCACATCTAGCATTTGTTCTTTAAGATTGGTACTAAGAATGCTGCATACTAATTATGTCACTTCTGAAAAAAAAAACAGATCTATATCTTTCAGCTCATTAACCTTTTTCATAGACTACTTATGGTTACATGAAAAAAACTGGTTTTACTTCTACTAAATTGTACTCATTTCTGCTCCATCTCCAAATATATGTCATTTTTTATGCTTACAGTCAAATGTTCAAAGCTTTGCTTGGAAACTACTAATACAATTATTATGAGCACTACAACTTTTCCACAAGAATGATATTAGTAGATTTTTCATCAGACTTACTTTCCTATGATTGAAATTCTAACTTATTTCTACCATGAACTTTGAAAACAATAATATTTTAGTATTTTTTTGACACCGTGTACATGCCTAATTTAATATATATTATCCTTTTCAAAGGTAATTGGGTATTTTATAAAAGCAGACCCAACCTAAGGAGCAACTTTGCGGTTTTTCATTAAAAGAAAGAAAATGCATATTTGAATTCAAGTTGTCCTGGGGAGGACCCAACCTTGATGGTTGATGAGATGCACGGCATCACCTCCAACTAGAACTAGTTGAGCTAAGCTTTATTTCCTTAAAGGCTATCTTGTAGAAAAATGTCACACCCTTGGCCGCCGGCTAGTCGCCGTCGACGTGAGCGATCGAAGCAGTCACGGATGCGAGGACGTCGGCAGGGCAAACCCCTCTGCCTTGGCGAATCTGTATTACAGCTTAGGTCTTAGTTGTCGGATACAACACAGGGTTCCGGCACTTATGTGCCTCTTACGGTCTATGACCCCGTGGGTCCACATGTCATACATTACTGAATGAAAACGTAAATAAATAACTACGCCTCCTTCCCAGGCTTCAGGCTTCACTCATGGCATGAGGCATGACACCTCCCCCCGCTTGAGTTGTAGCTTGCCCACAAGCTGGTGCCTTCGGGAACCTCTCCTTGAGCACATAGTAGTCTTCCCAAGTGGTTGCTGTAGATGGCAGACCAGACCAGCGCAACTTGACTTGAGGGATGGCAGAGTTGCCCTTCTTGACCAGCCGATGATCTCTTCGGGTACAGCGACTGCGGCTTCTAGGTTGGTTGTCACTGGTAGAGAGTCATAGACTGGTGTGTAATGTGCAACAAAGGGTTTCAGTTGTCAAATGTGAAAAACAGGGTGTATCAGTGAGCCAGCAGGTAGTTTCAGGCGATATGCCACAGAACCAATCCTTTCTTCCACTGTATAGGGGCCAAAGTATTTGTAAGCCAGCTTAGGAAATGGTCTGTTAGCCACTGAGGATTGTGTGTATGGTTGGAGCTTTAACAGCACTTGATCCCCAATAGAAAACTGAAAATCTTATCTCTTCCTGTCAGCAATGAGCTTCATTCTATTTTGGGCTCTTGCTAGGTTGTTTTTCAGAGCTTGTAATTGTAGCTCTCTGTTCTCTATAGTGTCAGCCACAATTGGAGATGTGTCTGGTGGAACTAATGGAACAACACCAATATTAGGTTCATACCCATACAGTGCTTTGAATGGTGAGCACCCCAATGCTGTGTGATATGAAGAATTGTACCACAACTCTGCCAGGGATAGCCATGCTTTCCAAGTGGTTGGTGAATCTTGAACAGAGCATCTTAAGTACATCTCCAAACATTGGTTAACTCTTTCAGTTTGTCCATCTGATTGAGGGTGGTAGGATGTACTGAGTTGTAGGTTGACTCTGTATAATTTGAAAAGTTATTTCCAGAAGTGACTGAGAAATATGGTATCTCTGTTTGTCACAATTAAGCTGGGGAGGCCATGAAGTTTGACAATATTATCCATGAAGATTTGTGCTATGGCAGTAGTAGTGTAGGGGTGTTTCACAGGCAGAAAGTGGGCAAACTTGGTGAGCTTATCTACTACTACTAGTATGACACTGTATCCCTGTGACTTAGGCAAACCCTCAATAAAATCCATGGACAAATCTCTCCACACACTTTCAGGTATGGGTATTGGTTGAAGCAACTCCAGGGGGTGGTTATGACTATGCTTGGAGTGTTGGCAAATTGAACACCGTTTAATGTAATTCTCCACCTCTTGCCTCATTCCCTTCCATGAGAAGTGCCTTTTCAATTTGTAATTGGTTGCTGCTATTCCAGAATGGCCCCCAATGGCACTAGAGTGACATGCAACAATGAGCTTAGTTTGCAAAGCTGAATTATGACCAATCCATACCTTATCTTGCTGCCCGATCAATCCTTTGTCCAGGCTATACCCTTGAGAATATGGGCTGGAGATGGCTAATTTCTTCAGGAGGTCTTGGGCCTTAGCATCTGTAGCATAGGAGTTGATCACCTCCTGGATATCCATGCAGGCTGTAAAGAAGAAACTGCTTATAGAGGTAGAAGGTGTGCTATTCTTGATAAAGCATCAGCAACTATATTTTCTTTACCCTGCCTCTACACAATCTTGAATTAGAGGCCCATCAATCTTGTCATAGACTACTTATAAGTATGTACAATCGCAGGGATTTTAATTACTTTATATGCACATCTAGCATTTGTTCTTTAAGATTGGTACTAAGAATGCTGCATACTAATTATGTCACTTCTGAAAAAAAAAACAGATCTATATCTTTCAGCTCATTAACCTTTTTCATAGACTACTTATGGTTACATGAAAAAAACTGGTTTTACTTCTACTAAATTGTACTCATTTCTGCTCCATCTCCAAATATATGTCATTTTTTATGCTTACAGTCAAATGTTCAAAGCTTTGCTTGGAAACTACTAATACAATTATTATGAGCACTACAACTTTTCCACAAGAATGATATTAGTAGATTTTTCATCAGACTTACTTTCCTATGATTGAAATTCTAACTTATTTCTACCATGAACTTTGAAAACAATAATATTTTAGTATTTTTTTGACACCGTGTACATGCCTAATTTAATATATATTATCCTTTTCAAAGGTAATTGGGTATTTTATAAAAGCAGACCCAACCTAAGGAGCAACTTTGCGGTTTTTCATTAAAAGAAAGAAAATGCATATTTGAATTCAAGTTGTCCTGGGGAGGACCCAACCTTGATGGTTGATGAGATGCACGGCATCACCTCCAACTAGAACTAGTTGAGCTAAGCTTTATTTCCTTAAAGGCTATCTTGTAGAAAAATGTCACACCCTTGGCCGCCGGCTAGTCGCCGTCGACGTGAGCGATCGAAGCAGTCACGGATGCGAGGACGTCGGCAGGGCAAACCCCTCTGCCTTGGCGAATCTGTATTACAGCTTAGGTCTTAGTTGTCGGATACAACACAGGGTTCCGGCACTTATGTGCCTCTTACGGTCTATGACCCCGTGGGTCCACATGTCATACATTACTGAATGAAAACGTAAATAAATAACTACGCCTCCTTCCCAGGCTTCAGGCTTCACTCATGGCATGAGGCATGACACCTCCCCCCGCTTGAGTTGTAGCTTGCCCACAAGCTGGTGCCTTCGGGAACCTCTCCTTGAGCACATAGTAGTCTTCCCAAGTGGTTGCTGTAGATGGCAGACCAGACCAGCGCAACTTGACTTGAGGGATGGCAGAGTTGCCCTTCTTGACCAGCCGATGATCTCTTCGGGTACAGCGACTGCGGCTTCTAGGTTGGTTGTCACTGGTAGAGAGTCATAGACTGGTGTGTAATGTGCAACAAAGGGTTTCAGTTGTCAAATGTGAAAAACAGGGTGTATCAGTGAGCCAGCAGGTAGTTTCAGGCGATATGCCACAGAACCAATCCTTTCTTCCACTGTATAGGGGCCAAAGTATTTGTAAGCCAGCTTAGGAAATGGTCTGTTAGCCACTGAGGATTGTGTGTATGGTTGGAGCTTTAACAGCACTTGATCCCCAATAGAAAACTGAAAATCTTATCTCTTCCTGTCAGCAATGAGCTTCATTCTATTTTGGGCTCTTGCTAGGTTGTTTTTTAGAGCTTGTAATTGTAGCTCTCTGTTCTCTATAGTGTTAGCCACAATTGGAGATGTGTCTGGTGGAACTAATGGAACAACACCAATATTAGGTTCATACCCATACAGTGCTTTGAATGGTGAGCACCCCAATGCTGTGTGATATGAAGAATTGTACCACAACTCTGCCAGGGATAGCCATGCTTTCCAAGTGGTTGGTGAATCTTGAACAGAGCATCTTAAGTACATCTCCAAACATTGGTTAACTCTTTCAGTTTGTCCATCTGATTGAGGGTGGTAGGATGTACTGAGTTGTAGGTTGACTCTGTATAATTTGAAAAGTTATTTCCAGAAGTGACTGAGAAATATGGTATCTCTGTTTGTCACAATTAAGCTGGGGAGGCCATGAAGTTTGACAATATTATCCATGAAGATTTGTGCTATGGCAGTAGTAGTGTAGGGGTGTTTCACAGGCAGAAAGTGGGCAAACTTGGTGAGCTTATCTACTACTACTAGTATGACACTGTATCCCTGTGACTTAGGCAAACCCTCAATAAAATCCATGGACAAATCTCTCCACACACTTTCAGGTATGGGTATTGGTTGAAGCAACTCCAGGGGGTGGTTATGACTATGCTTGGAGTGTTGGCAAATTGAACACCGTTTAATGTAATTCTCCACCTCTTGCCTCATTCCCTTCCATGAGAAGTGCCTTTTCAATTTGTAATTGGTTGCTGCTATTCCAGAATGGCCCCCAATGGCACTAGAGTGACATGCAACAATGAGCTTAGTTTGCAAAGCTGAATTATGACCAATCCATACCTTATCTTGCTGCCCGATCAATCCTTTGTCCAGGCTATACCCTTGAGAATATGGGCTGGAGATGGCTAATTTCTTCAGGAGGTCTTGGGCCTTAGCATCTGTAGCATAGGAGTTGATCACCTCCTGGATATCCATGCAGGCTGTAAAGAAGAAACTGCTTATAGAGGTAGAAGGTGTGCTATTCTTGATAAAGCATCAGCAACTATATTTTCTTTACCCTGCCTCTACACAATCTTGAATTAGAGGCCCATCAATCTTGTCATAGACTACTTATAAGTATGTACAATCGCAGGGATTTTAATTACTTTATATGCACATCTAGCATTTGTTCTTTAAGATTGGTACTAAGAATGCTGCATACTAATTATGTCACTTCTGAAAAAAAAAACAGATCTATATCTTTCAGCTCATTAACCTTTTTCATAGACTACTTATGGTTACATGAAAAAAACTGGTTTTACTTCTACTAAATTGTACTCATTTCTGCTCCATCTCCAAATATATGTCATTTTTTATGCTTACAGTCAAATGTTCAAAGCTTTGCTTGGAAACTACTAATACAATTATTATGAGCACTACAACTTTTCCACAAGAATGATATTAGTAGATTTTTCATCAGACTTACTTTCCTATGATTGAAATTCTAACTTATTTCTACCATGAACTTTGAAAACAATAATATTTTAGTATTTTTTTGACACCGTGTACATGCCTAATTTAATATATATTATCCTTTTCAAAGGTAATTGGGTATTTTATAAAAGCAGACCCAACCTAAGGAGCAACTTTGCGGTTTTTCATTAAAAGAAAGAAAATGCATATTTGAATTCAAGTTGTCCTGGGGAGGACCCAACCTTGATGGTTGATGAGATGCACGGCATCACCTCCAACTAGAACTAGTTGAGCTAAGCTTTATTTCCTTAAAGGCTATCTTGTAGAAAAATGTCACACCCTTGGCCGCCGGCTAGTCGCCGTCGACGTGAGCGATCGAAGCAGTCACGGATGCGAGGACGTCGGCAGGGCAAACCCCTCTGCCTTGGCGAATCTGTATTACAGCTTAGGTCTTAGTTGTCGGATACAACACAGGGTTCCGGCACTTATGTGCCTCTTACGGTCTATGACCCCGTGGGTCCACATGTCATACATTACTGAATGAAAACGTAAATAAATAACTACGCCTCCTTCCCAGGCTTCAGGCTTCACTCATGGCATGAGGCATGACACCTCCCCCCGCTTGAGTTGTAGCTTGCCCACAAGCTGGTGCCTTCGGGAACCTCTCCTTGAGCACATAGTAGTCTTCCCAAGTGGTTGCTGTAGATGGCAGACCAGACCAGCGCAACTTGACTTGAGGGATGGCAGAGTTGCCCTTCTTGACCAGCCGATGATCTCTTCGGGTACAGCGACTGCGGCTTCTAGGTTGGTTGTCACTGGTAGAGAGTCATAGACTGGTGTGTAATGTGCAACAAAGGGTTTCAGTTGTCAAATGTGAAAAACAGGGTGTATCAGTGAGCCAGCAGGTAGTTTCAGGCGATATGCCACAGAACCAATCCTTTCTTCCACTGTATAGGGGCCAAAGTATTTGTAAGCCAGCTTAGGAAATGGTCTGTTAGCCACTGAGGATTGTGTGTATGGTTGGAGCTTTAACAGCACTTGATCCCCAATAGAAAACTGAAAATCTTATCTCTTCCTGTCAGCAATGAGCTTCATTCTATTTTGGGCTCTTGCTAGGTTGTTTTTCAGAGCTTGTAATTGTAGCTCTCTGTTCTCTATAGTGTCAGCCACAATTGGAGATGTGTTTGGTGGAACTAATGGAACAACACCAATATTAGGTTCATACCCATACAGTGCTTTGAATGGTGAGCACCCCAATGCTGTGTGATATGAAGAATTGTACCACAACTCTGCCAGGGATAGCCATGCTTTCCAAGTGGTTGGTGAATCTTGAACAGAGCATCTTAAGTACATCTCCAAACATTGGTTAACTCTTTCAGTTTGTCCATCTGATTGAGGGTGGTAGGATGTACTGAGTTGTAGGTTGACTCTGTATAATTTGAAAAGTTATTTCCAGAAGTGACTGAGAAATATGGTATCTCTGTTTGTCACAATTAAGCTGGGGAGGCCATGAAGTTTGACAATATTATCCATGAAGATTTGTGCTATGGCAGTAGTAGTGTAGGGGTGTTTCACAGGCAGAAAGTGGGCAAACTTGGTGAGCTTATCTACTACTACTAGTATGACACTGTATCCCTGTGACTTAGGCAAACCCTCAATAAAATCCATGGACAAATCTCTCCACACACTTTCAGGTATGGGTATTGGTTGAAGCAACTCCAGGGGGTGGTTATGACTATGCTTGGAGTGTTGGCAAATTGAACACCGTTTAATGTAATTCTCCACCTCTTGCCTCATTCCCTTCCATGAGAAGTGCCTTTTCAATTTGTAATTGGTTGCTGCTATTCCAGAATGGCCCCCAATGGCACTAGAGTGACATGCAACAATGAGCTTAGTTTGCAAAGCTGAATTATGACCAATCCATACCTTATCTTGCTGCCCGATCAATCCTTTGTCCAGGCTATACCCTTGAGAATATGGGCTGGAGATGGCTAATTTCTTCAGGAGGTCTTGGGCCTTAGCATCTGTAGCATAGGAGTTGATCACCTCCTGGATATCCATGCAGGCTATAAAGAAGAAACTGCTTATAGAGGTAGAAGGTGTGCTATTCTTGATAAAGCATCAGCAACTATATTTTCTTTACCCTGCCTCTACACAATCTTGAATTAGAGGCCCATCAATCTTGTCATAGACTACTTATAAGTATGTACAATCGCAGGGATTTTAATTACTTTATATGCACATCTAGCATTTGTTCTTTAAGATTGGTACTAAGAATGCTGCATACTAATTATGTCACTTCTGAAAAAAAAAACAGATCTATATCTTTCAGCTCATTAACCTTTTTCATAGACTACTTATGGTTACATGAAAAAAACTGGTTTTACTTCTACTAAATTGTACTCATTTCTGCTCCATCTCCAAATATATGTCATTTTTTATGCTTACAGTCAAATGTTCAAAGCTTTGCTTGGAAACTACTAATACAATTATTATGAGCACTACAACTTTTCCACAAGAATGATATTAGTAGATTTTTCATCAGACTTACTTTCCTATGATTGAAATTCTAACTTATTTCTACCATGAACTTTGAAAACAATAATATTTTAGTATTTTTTTGACACCGTGTACATGCCTAATTTAATATATATTATCCTTTTCAAAGGTAATTGGGTATTTTATAAAAGCAGACCCAACCTAAGGAGCAACTTTGCGGTTTTTCATTAAAAGAAAGAAAATGCATATTTGAATTCAAGTTGTCCTGGGGAGGACCCAACCTTGATGGTTGATGAGATGCACGGCATCACCTCCAACTAGAACTAGTTGAGCTAAGCTTTATTTCCTTAAAGGCTATCTTGTAGAAAAATGTCACACCCTTGGCCGCCGGCTAGTCGCCGTCGACGTGAGCGATCGAAGCAGTCACGGATGCGAGGACGTCGGCAGGGCAAACCCCTCTGCCTTGGCGAATCTGTATTACAGCTTAGGTCTTAGTTGTCGGATACAACACAGGGTTCCGGCACTTATGTGCCTCTTACGGTCTATGACCCCGTGGGTCCACATGTCATACATTACTGAATGAAAACGTAAATAAATAACTACGCCTCCTTCCCAGGCTTCAGGCTTCACTCATGGCATGAGGCATGACACCTCCCCCCGCTTGAGTTGTAGCTTGCCCACAAGCTGGTGCCTTCGGGAACCTCTCCTTGAGCACATAGTAGTCTTCCCAAGTGGTTGCTGTAGATGGCAGACCAGACCAGCGCAACTTGACTTGAGGGATGGCAGAGTTGCCCTTCTTGACCAGCCGATGATCTCTTCGGGTACAGCGACTGCGGCTTCTAGGTTGGTTGTCACTGGTAGAGAGTCATAGACTGGTGTGTAATGTGCAACAAAGGGTTTCAGTTGTCAAATGTGAAAAACAGGGTGTATCAGTGAGCCAGCAGGTAGTTTCAGGCGATATGCCACAGAACCAATCCTTTCTTCCACTGTATAGGGGCCAAAGTATTTGTAAGCCAGCTTAGGAAATGGTCTGTTAGCCACTGAGGATTGTGTGTATGGTTGGAGCTTTAACAGCACTTGATCCCCAATAGAAAACTGAAAATCTTATCTCTTCCTGTCAGCAATGAGCTTCATTCTATTTTGGGCTCTTGCTAGGTTGTTTTTCAGAGCTTGTAATTGTAGCTCTCTGTTCTCTATAGTGTTAGCCACAATTGGAGATGTGTCTGGTGGAACTAATGGAACAACACCAATATTAGGTTCATACCCATACAGTGCTTTGAATGGTGAGCACCCCAATGCTGTGTGATATGAAGAATTGTACCACAACTCTGCCAGGGATAGCCATGCTTTCCAAGTGGTTGGTGAATCTTGAACAGAGCATCTTAAGTACATCTCCAAACATTGGTTAACTCTTTCAGTTTGTCCATCTGATTGAGGGTGGTAGGATGTACTGAGTTGTAGGTTGACTCTGTATAATTTGAAAAGTTATTTCCAGAAGTGACTGAGAAATATGGTATCTCTGTTTGTCACAATTAAGCTGGGGAGGCCATGAAGTTTGACAATATTATCCATGAAGATTTGTGCTATGGCAGTAGTAGTGTAGGGGTGTTTCACAGGCAGAAAGTGGGCAAACTTGGTGAGCTTATCTACTACTACTAGTATGACACTGTATCCCTGTGACTTAGGCAAACCCTCAATAAAATCCATGGACAAATCTCTCCACACACTTTCAGGTATGGGTATTGGTTGAAGCAACTCCAGGGGGTGGTTATGACTATGCTTGGAGTGTTGGCAAATTGAACACCGTTTAATGTAATTCTCCACCTCTTGCCTCATTCCCTTCCATGAGAAGTGCCTTTTCAATTTGTAATTGGTTGCTGCTATTCCAGAATGGCCCCCAATGGCACTAGAGTGACATGCAACAATGAGCTTAGTTTGCAAAGCTGAATTATGACCAATCCATACCTTATCTTGCTGCCCGATCAATCCTTTGTCCAGGCTATACCCTTGAGAATATGGGCTGGAGATGGCTAATTTCTTCAGGAGGTCTTGGGCCTTAGCATCTGTAGCATAGGAGTTGATCACCTCCTGGATATCCATGCAGGCTGTAAAGAAGAAACTGCTTATAGAGGTAGAAGGTGTGCTATTCTTGATAAAGCATCAGCAACTATATTTTCTTTACCCTGCCTCTACACAATCTTGAATTAGAGGCCCATCAATCTTGTCATAGACTACTTATAAGTATGTACAATCGCAGGGATTTTAATTACTTTATATGCACATCTAGCATTTGTTCTTTAAGATTGGTACTAAGAATGCTGCATACTAATTATGTCACTTCTGAAAAAAAAAACAGATCTATATCTTTCAGCTCATTAACCTTTTTCATAGACTACTTATGGTTACATGAAAAAAACTGGTTTTACTTCTACTAAATTGTACTCATTTCTGCTCCATCTCCAAATATATGTCATTTTTTATGCTTACAGTCAAATGTTCAAAGCTTTGCTTGGAAACTACTAATACAATTATTATGAGCACTACAACTTTTCCACAAGAATGATATTAGTAGATTTTTCATCAGACTTACTTTCCTATGATTGAAATTCTAACTTATTTCTACCATGAACTTTGAAAACAATAATATTTTAGTATTTTTTTGACACCGTGTACATGCCTAATTTAATATATATTATCCTTTTCAAAGGTAATTGGGTATTTTATAAAAGCAGACCCAACCTAAGGAGCAACTTTGCGGTTTTTCATTAAAAGAAAGAAAATGCATATTTGAATTCAAGTTGTCCTGGGGAGGACCCAACCTTGATGGTTGATGAGATGCACGGCATCACCTCCAACTAGAACTAGTTGAGCTAAGCTTTATTTCCTTAAAGGCTATCTTGTAGAAAAATGTCACACCCTTGGCCGCCGGCTAGTCGCCGTCGACGTGAGCGATCGAAGCAGTCACGGATGCGAGGACGTCGGCAGGGCAAACCCCTCTGCCTTGGCGAATCTGTATTACAGCTTAGGTCTTAGTTGTCGGATACAACACAGGGTTCCGGCACTTATGTGCCTCTTACGGTCTATGACCCCGTGGGTCCACATGTCATACATTACTGAATGAAAACGTAAATAAATAACTACGCCTCCTTCCCAGGCTTCAGGCTTCACTCATGGCATGAGGCATGACACCTCCCCCCGCTTGAGTTGTAGCTTGCCCACAAGCTGGTGCCTTCGGGAACCTCTCCTTGAGCACATAGTAGTCTTCCCAAGTGGTTGCTGTAGATGGCAGACCAGACCAGCGCAACTTGACTTGAGGGATGGCAGAGTTGCCCTTCTTGACCAGCCGATGATCTCTTCGGGTACAGCGACTGCGGCTTCTAGGTTGGTTGTCACTGGTAGAGAGTCATAGACTGGTGTGTAATGTGCAACAAAGGGTTTCAGTTGTCAAATGTGAAAAACAGGGTGTATCAGTGAGCCAGCAGGTAGTTTCAGGCGATATGCCACAGAACCAATCCTTTCTTCCACTGTATAGGGGCCAAAGTATTTGTAAGCCAGCTTAGGAAATGGTCTGTTAGCCACTGAGGATTGTGTGTATGGTTGGAGCTTTAACAGCACTTGATCCCCAATAGAAAACTGAAAATCTTATCTCTTCCTGTCAGCAATGAGCTTCATTCTATTTTGGGCTCTTGCTAGGTTGTTTTTCAGAGCTTGTAATTGTAGCTCTCTGTTCTCTATAGTGTCAGCCACAATTGGAGATGTGTTTGGTGGAACTAATGGAACAACACCAATATTAGGTTCATACCCATACAGTGCTTTGAATGGTGAGCACCCCAATGCTGTGTGATATGAAGAATTGTACCACAACTCTGCCAGGGATAGCCATGCTTTCCAAGTGGTTGGTGAATCTTGAACAGAGCATCTTAAGTACATCTCCAAACATTGGTTAACTCTTTCAGTTTGTCCATCTGATTGAGGGTGGTAGGATGTACTGAGTTGTAGGTTGACTCTGTATAATTTGAAAAGTTATTTCCAGAAGTGACTGAGAAATATGGTATCTCTGTTTGTCACAATTAAGCTGGGGAGGCCATGAAGTTTGACAATATTATCCATGAAGATTTGTGCTATGGCAGTAGTAGTGTAGGGGTGTTTCACAGGCAGAAAGTGGGCAAACTTGGTGAGCTTATCTACTACTACTAGTATGACACTGTATCCCTGTGACTTAGGCAAACCCTCAATAAAATCCATGGACAAATCTCTCCACACACTTTCAGGTATGGGTATTGGTTGAAGCAACTCCAGGGGGTGGTTATGACTATGCTTGGAGTGTTGGCAAATTGAACACCGTTTAATGTAATTCTCCACCTCTTGCCTCATTCCCTTCCATGAGAAGTGCCTTTTCAATTTGTAATTGGTTGCTGCTATTCCAGAATGGCCCCCAATGGCACTAGAGTGACATGCAACAATGAGCTTAGTTTGCAAAGCTGAATTATGACCAATCCATACCTTATCTTGCTGCCCGATCAATCCTTTGTCCAGGCTATACCCTTGAGAATATGGGCTGGAGATGGCTAATTTCTTCAGGAGGTCTTGGGCCTTAGCATCTGTAGCATAGGAGTTGATCACCTCCTGGATATCCATGCAGGCTGTAAAGAAGAAACTGCTTATAGAGGTAGAAGGTGTGCTATTCTTGATAAAGCATCAGCAACTATATTTTCTTTACCCTGCCTCTACACAATCTTGAATTAGAGGCCCATCAATCTTGTCATAGACTACTTATAAGTATGTACAATCGCAGGGATTTTAATTACTTTATATGCACATCTAGCATTTGTTCTTTAAGATTGGTACTAAGAATGCTGCATACTAATTATGTCACTTCTGAAAAAAAAAACAGATCTATATCTTTCAGCTCATTAACCTTTTTCATAGACTACTTATGGTTACATGAAAAAAACTGGTTTTACTTCTACTAAATTGTACTCATTTCTGCTCCATCTCCAAATATATGTCATTTTTTATGCTTACAGTCAAATGTTCAAAGCTTTGCTTGGAAACTACTAATACAATTATTATGAGCACTACAACTTTTCCACAAGAATGATATTAGTAGATTTTTCATCAGACTTACTTTCCTATGATTGAAATTCTAACTTATTTCTACCATGAACTTTGAAAACAATAATATTTTAGTATTTTTTTGACACCGTGTACATGCCTAATTTAATATATATTATCCTTTTCAAAGGTAATTGGGTATTTTATAAAAGCAGACCCAACCTAAGGAGCAACTTTGCGGTTTTTCATTAAAAGAAAGAAAATGCATATTTGAATTCAAGTTGTCCTGGGGAGGACCCAACCTTGATGGTTGATGAGATGCACGGCATCACCTCCAACTAGAACTAGTTGAGCTAAGCTTTATTTCCTTAAAGGCTATCTTGTAGAAAAATGTCACACCCTTGGCCGCCGGCTAGTCGCCGTCGACGTGAGCGATCGAAGCAGTCACGGATGCGAGGACGTCGGCAGGGCAAACCCCTCTGCCTTGGCGAATCTGTATTACAGCTTAGGTCTTAGTTGTCGGATACAACACAGGGTTCCGGCACTTATGTGCCTCTTACGGTCTATGACCCCGTGGGTCCACATGTCATACATTACTGAATGAAAACGTAAATAAATAACTACGCCTCCTTCCCAGGCTTCAGGCTTCACTCATGGCATGAGGCATGACACCTCCCCCCGCTTGAGTTGTAGCTTGCCCACAAGCTGGTGCCTTCGGGAACCTCTCCTTGAGCACATAGTAGTCTTCCCAAGTGGTTGCTGTAGATGGCAGACCAGACCAGCGCAACTTGACTTGAGGGATGGCAGAGTTGCCCTTCTTGACCAGCTGATGATCTCTTCGGGTACAGCGACTGCGGCTTCTAGGTTGGTTGTCACTGGTAGAGAGTCATAGACTGGTGTGTAATGTGCAACAAAGGGTTTCAGTTGTCAAATGTGAAAAACAGGGTGTATCAGTGAGCCAGCAGGTAGTTTCAGGCGATATGCCACAGAACCAATCCTTTCTTCCACTGTATAGGGGCCAAAGTATTTGTAAGCCAGCTTAGGAAATGGTCTGTTAGCCACTGAGGATTGTGTGTATGGTTGGAGCTTTAACAGCACTTGATCCCCAATAGAAAACTGAAAATCTTATCTCTTCCTGTCAGCAATGAGCTTCATTCTATTTTGGGCTCTTGCTAGGTTGTTTTTCAGAGCTTGTAATTGTAGCTCTCTATTCTCTATAGTGTCAGCCACAATTGGAGATGTGTCTGGTGGAACTAATGGAACAACACCAATATTAGGTTCATACCCATACAGTGCTTTGAATGGTGAGCACCCCAATGCTGTGTGATATGAAGAATTGTACCACAACTCTGCCAGGGATAGCCATGCTTTCCAAGTGGTTGGTGAATCTTGAACAGAGCATCTTAAGTACATCTCCAAACATTGGTTAACTCTTTCAGTTTGTCCATCTGATTGAGGGTGGTAGGATGTACTGAGTTGTAGGTTGACTCTGTATAATTTGAAAAGTTATTTCCAGAAGTGACTGAGAAATATGGTATCTCTGTTTGTCACAATTAAGCTGGGGAGGCCATGAAGTTTGACAATATTATCCATGAAGATTTGTGCTATGGCAGTAGTAGTGTAGGGGTGTTTCACAGGCAGAAAGTGGGCAAACTTGGTGAGCTTATCTACTACTACTAGTATGACACTGTATCCCTGTGACTTAGGCAAACCCTCAATAAAATCCATGGACAAATCTCTCCACACACTTTCAGGTATGGGTATTGGTTGAAGCAACTCCAGGGGGTGGTTATGACTATGCTTGGAGTGTTGGCAAATTGAACACCGTTTAATGTAATTCTCCACCTCTTGCCTCATTCCCTTCCATGAGAAGTGCCTTTTCAATTTGTAATTGGTTGCTGCTATTCCAGAATGGCCCCCAATGGCACTAGAGTGACATGCAACAATGAGCTTAGTTTGCAAAGCTGAATTATGACCAATCCATACCTTATCTTGCTGCCCGATCAATCCTTTGTCCAGGCTATACCCTTGAGAATATGGGCTGGAGATGGCTAATTTCTTCAGGAGGTCTTGGGCCTTAGCATCTGTAGCATAGGAGTTGATCACCTCCTGGATATCCATGCAGGCTGTAAAGAAGAAACTGCTTATAGAGGTAGAAGGTGTGCTATTCTTGATAAAGCATCAGCAACTATATTTTCTTTACCCTGCCTCTACACAATCTTGAATTAGAGGCCCATCAATCTTGTCATAGACTAATTATAAGTATGTACAATCGCAGGGATTTTAATTACTTTATATGCACATCTAGCATTTGTTCTTTAAGATTGGTACTAAGAATGCTGCATACTAATTATGTCACTTCTGAAAAAAAAAAACAGATCTATATCTTTCAGCTCATTAACCTTTTTCATAGACTACTTATGGTTACATGAAAAAAACTGGTTTTACTTCTACTAAATTGTACTCATTTCTGCTCCATCTCCAAATATATGTCATTTTTTATGCTTACAGTCAAATGTTCAAAGCTTTGCTTGGAAACTACTAATACAATTATTATGAGCACTACAACTTTTCCACAAGAATGATATTAGTAGATTTTTCATCAGACTTACTTTCCTATGATTGAAATTCTAACTTATTTCTACCATGAACTTTGAAAACAATAATATTTTAGTATTTTTTTGACACCGTGTACATGCCTAATTTAATATATATTATCCTTTTCAAAGGTAATTGGGTATTTTATAAAAGCAGACCCAACCTAAGGAGCAACTTTGCGGTTTTTCATTAAAAGAAAGAAAATGCATATTTGAATTCAAGTTGTCCTGGGGAGGACCCAACCTTGATGGTTGATGAGATGCACGGCATCACCTCCAACTAGAACTAGTTGAGCTAAGCTTTATTTCCTTAAAGGCTATCTTGTAGAAAAATGTCACACCCTTGGCCGCCGGCTAGTCGCCGTCGACGTGAGCGATCGAAGCAGTCACGGATGCGAGGACGTCGGCAGGGCAAACCCCTCTGCCTTGGCGAATCTGTATTACAGCTTAGGTCTTAGTTGTCGGATACAACACAGGGTTCCGGCACTTATGTGCCTCTTACGGTCTATGACCCCGTGGGTCCACATGTCATACATTACTGAATGAAAACGTAAATAAATAACTACGCCTCCTTCCCAGGCTTCAGGCTTCACTCATGGCATGAGGCATGACACCTCCCCCCGCTTGAGTTGTAGCTTGCCCACAAGCTGGTGCCTTCGGGAACCTCTCCTTGAGCACATAGTAGTCTTCCCAAGTGGTTGCTGTAGATGGCAGACCAGACCAGCGCAACTTGACTTGAGGGATGGCAGAGTTGCCCTTCTTGACCAGCCGATGATCTCTTCGGGTACAGCGACTGCGGCTTCTAGGTTGGTTGTCACTGGTAGAGAGTCATAGACTGGTGTGTAATGTGCAACAAAGGGTTTCAGTTGTCAAATGTGAAAAACAGGGTGTATCAGTGAGCCAGCAGGTAGTTTCAGGCGATATGCCACAGAACCAATCCTTTCTTCCACTGTATAGGGGCCAAAGTATTTGTAAGCCAGCTTAGGAAATGGTCTGTTAGCCACTGAGGATTGTGTGTATGGTTGGAGCTTTAACAGCACTTGATCCCCAATAGAAAACTGAAAATCTTATCTCTTCCTGTCAGCAATGAGCTTCATTCTATTTTGGGCTCTTGCTAGGTTGTTTTTCAGAGCTTGTAATTGTAGCTCTCTGTTCTCTATAGTGTCAGCCACAATTGGAGATGTGTCTGGTGGAACTAATGGAACAACACCAATATTAGGTTCATACCCATACAGTGCTTTGAATGGTGAGCACCCCAATGCTGTGTGATATGAAGAATTGTACCACAACTCTGCCAGGGATAGCCATGCTTTCCAAGTGGTTGGTGAATCTTGAACAGAGCATCTTAAGTACATCTCCAAACATTGGTTAACTCTTTCAGTTTGTCCATCTGATTGAGGGTGGTAGGATGTACTGAGTTGTAGGTTGACTCTGTATAATTTGAAAAGTTATTTCCAGAAGTGACTGAGAAATATGGTATCTCTGTTTGTCACAATTAAGCTGGGGAGGCCATGAAGTTTGACAATATTATCCATGAATATTTGTGCTATGGCAGTAGTAGTGTAGGGGTGTTTCACAGGCAGAAAGTGGGCAAACTTGGTGAGCTTATCTACTACTACTAGTATGACACTGTATCCCTGTGACTTAGGCAAACCCTCAATAAAATCCATGGACAAATCTCTCCACACACTTTCAGGTATGGGTATTGGTTGAAGCAACTCCAGGGGGTGGTTATGACTATGCTTGGAGTGTTGGCAAATTGAACACCGTTTAATGTAATTCTCCACCTCTTGCCTCATTCCCTTCCATGAGAAGTGCCTTTTCAATTTGTAATTGGTTGCTGCTATTCCAGAATGGCCCCCAATGGCACTAGAGTGACATGCAACAATGAGCTTAGTTTGCAAAGCTGAATTATGACCAATCCATACCTTATCTTGCTGCCCGATCAATCCTTTGTCCAGGCTATACCCTTGAGAATATGGGCTGGAGATGGCTAATTTCTTCAGGAGGTCTTGGGCCTTAGCATCTGTAGCATAGGAGTTGATCACCTCCTGGATATCCATGCAGGCTGTAAAGAAGAAACTGCTTATAGAGGTAGAAGGTGTGCTATTCTTGATAAAGCATCAGCAACTATATTTTCTTTACCCTGCCTCTACACAATCTTGAATTAGAGGCCCATCAATCTTGTCATAGACTACTTATAAGTATGTACAATCGCAGGGATTTTAATTACTTTATATGCACATCTAGCATTTGTTCTTTAAGATTGGTACTAAGAATGCTGCATACTAATTATGTCACTTCTGAAAAAAAAAACAGATCTATATCTTTCAGCTCATTAACCTTTTTCATAGACTACTTATGGTTACATGAAAAAAACTGGTTTTACTTCTACTAAATTGTACTCATTTCTGCTCCATCTCCAAATATATGTCATTTTTTATGCTTACAGTCAAATGTTCAAAGCTTTGCTTGGAAACTACTAATACAATTATTATGAGCACTACAACTTTTCCACAAGAATGATATTAGTAGATTTTTCATCAGACTTACTTTCCTATGATTGAAATTCTAACTTATTTCTACCATGAACTTTGAAAACAATAATATTTTAGTATTTTTTTGACACCGTGTACATGCCTAATTTAATATATATTATCCTTTTCAAAGGTAATTGGGTATTTTATAAAAGCAGACCCAACCTAAGGAGCAACTTTGCGGTTTTTCATTAAAAGAAAGAAAATGCATATTTGAATTCAAGTTGTCCTGGGGAGGACCCAACCTTGATGGTTGATGAGATGCACGGCATCACCTCCAACTAGAACTAGTTGAGCTAAGCTTTATTTCCTTAAAGGCTATCTTGTAGAAAAATGTCACACCCTTGGCCGCCGGCTAGTCGCCGTCGACGTGAGCGATCGAAGCAGTCACGGATGCGAGGACGTCGGCAGGGCAAACCCCTCTGCCTTGGCGAATCTGTATTACAGCTTAGGTCTTAGTTGTCGGATACAACACAGGGTTCCGGCACTTATGTGCCTCTTACGGTCTATGACCCCGTGGGTCCACATGTCATACATTACTGAATGAAAACGTAAATAAATAACTACGCCTCCTTCCCAGGCTTCAGGCTTCACTCATGGCATGAGGCATGACACCTCCCCCCGCTTGAGTTGTAGCTTGCCCACAAGCTGGTGCCTTCGGGAACCTCTCCTTGAGCACATAGTAGTCTTCCCAAGTGGTTGCTGTAGATGGCAGACCAGACCAGCGCAACTTGACTTGAGGGATGGCAGAGTTGCCCTTCTTGACCAGCTGATGATCTCTTCGGGTACAGCGACTGCGGCTTCTAGGTTGGTTGTCACTGGTAGAGAGTCATAGACTGGTGTGTAATGTGCAACAAAGGGTTTCAGTTGTCAAATGTGAAAAACAGGGTGTATCAGTGAGCCAGCAGGTAGTTTCAGGCGATATGCCACAGAACCAATCCTTTCTTCCACTGTATAGGGGCCAAAGTATTTGTAAGCCAGCTTAGGAAATGGTCTGTTAGCCACTGAGGATTGTGTGTATGGTTGGAGCTTTAACAGCACTTGATCCCCAATAGAAAACTGAAAATCTTATCTCTTCCTGTCAGCAATGAGCTTCATTCTATTTTGGGCTCTTGCTAGGTTGTTTTTCAGAGCTTGTAATTGTAGCTCTCTGTTCTCTATAGTGTCAGCCACAATTGGAGATGTGTCTGGTGGAACTAATGGAACAACACCAATATTAGGTTCATACCCATACAGTGCTTTGAATGGTGAGCACCCCAATGCTGTGTGATATGAAGAATTGTACCACAACTCTGCCAGGGATAGCCATGCTTTCCAAGTGGTTGGTGAATCTTGAACAGAGCATCTTAAGTACATCTCCAAACATTGGTTAACTCTTTCAGTTTGTCCATCTGATTGAGGGTGGTAGGATGTACTGAGTTGTAGGTTGACTCTGTATAATTTGAAAAGTTATTTCCAGAAGTGACTGAGAAATATGGTATCTCTGTTTGTCACAATTAAGCTGGGGAGGCCATGAAGTTTGACAATATTATCCATGAAGATTTGTGCTATGGCAGTAGTAGTGTAGGGGTGTTTCACAGGCAGAAAGTGGGCAAACTTGGTGAGCTTATCTACTACTACTAGTATGACACTGTATCCCTGTGACTTAGGCAAACCCTCAATAAAATCCATGGACAAATCTCTCCACACACTTTCAGGTATGGGTATTGGTTGAAGCAACTCCAGGGGGTGGTTATGACTATGCTTGGAGTGTTGGCAAATTGAACACCGTTTAATGTAATTCTCCACCTCTTGCCTCATTCCCTTCCATGAGAAGTGCCTTTTCAATTTGTAATTGGTTGCTGCTATTCCAGAATGGCCCCCAATGGCACTAGAGTGACATGCAACAATGAGCTTAGTTTGCAAAGCTGAATTATGACCAATCCATACCTTATCTTGCTGCCCGATCAATCCTTTGTCCAGGCTATACCCTTGAGAATATGGGCTGGAGATGGCTAATTTCTTCAGGAGGTCTTGGGCCTTAGCATCTGTAGCATAGGAGTTGATCACCTCCTGGATATCCATGCAGGCTGTAAAGAAGAAACTGCTTATAGAGGTAGAAGGTGTGCTATTCTTGATAAAGCATCAGCAACTATATTTTCTTTACCCTGCCTCTACACAATCTTGAATTAGAGGCCCATCAATCTTGTCATAGACTACTTATAAGTATGTACAATCGCAGGGATTTTAATTACTTTATATGCACATCTAGCATTTGTTCTTTAAGATTGGTACTAAGAATGCTGCATACTAATTATGTCACTTCTGAAAAAAAAACAGATCTATATCTTTCAGCTCATTAACCTTTTTCATAGACTACTTATGGTTACATGAAAAAAACTGGTTTTACTTCTACTAAATTGTACTCATTTCTGCTCCATCTCCAAATATATGTCATTTTTTATGCTTACAGTCAAATGTTCAAAGCTTTGCTTGGAAACTACTAATACAATTATTATGAGCACTACAACTTTTCCACAAGAATGATATTAGTAGATTTTTCATCAGACTTACTTTCCTATGATTGAAATTCTAACTTATTTCTACCATGAACTTTGAAAACAATAATATTTTAGTATTTTTTTGACACCGTGTACATGCCTAATTTAATATATATTATCCTTTTCAAAGGTAATTGGGTATTTTATAAAAGCAGACCCAACCTAAGGAGCAACTTTGCGGTTTTTCATTAAAAGAAAGAAAATGCATATTTGAATTCAAGTTGTCCTGGGGAGGACCCAACCTTGATGGTTGATGAGATGCACGGCATCACCTCCAACTAGAACTAGTTGAGCTAAGCTTTATTTCCTTAAAGGCTATCTTGTAGAAAAATGTCACACCCTTGGCCGCCGGCTAGTCGCCGTCGACGTGAGCGATCGAAGCAGTCACGGATGCGAGGACGTCGGCAGGGCAAACCCCTCTGCCTTGGCGAATCTGTATTACAGCTTAGGTCTTAGTTGTCGGATACAACACAGGGTTCCGGCACTTATGTGCCTCTTACGGTCTATGACCCCGTGGGTCCACATGTCATACATTACTGAATGAAAACGTAAATAAATAACTACGCCTCCTTCCCAGGCTTCAGGCTTCACTCATGGCATGAGGCATGACACCTCCCCCCGCTTGAGTTGTAGCTTGCCCACAAGCTGGTGCCTTCGGGAACCTCTCCTTGAGCACATAGTAGTCTTCCCAAGTGGTTGCTGTAGATGGCAGACCAGACCAGCGCAACTTGACTTGAGGGATGGCAGAGTTGCCCTTCTTGACCAGCCGATGATCTCTTCGGGTACAGCGACTGCGGCTTCTAGGTTGGTTGTCACTGGTAGAGAGTCATAGACTGGTGTGTAATGTGCAACAAAGGGTTTCAGTTGTCAAATGTGAAAAACAGGGTGTATCAGTGAGCCAGCAGGTAGTTTCAGGCGATATGCCACAGAACCAATCCTTTCTTCCACTGTATAGGGGCCAAAGTATTTGTAAGCCAGCTTAGGAAATGGTCTGTTAGCCACTGAGGATTGTGTGTATGGTTGGAGCTTTAACAGCACTTGATCCCCAATAGAAAACTGAAAATCTTATCTCTTCCTGTCAGCAATGAGCTTCATTCTATTTTGGGCTCTTGCTAGGTTGTTTTTCAGAGCTTGTAATTGTAGCTCTCTGTTCTCTATAGTGTCAGCCACAATTGGAGATGTGTCTGGTGGAACTAATGGAACAACACCAATATTAGGTTCATACCCATACAGTGCTTTGAATGGTGAGCACCCCAATGCTGTGTGATATGAAGAATTGTACCACAACTCTGCCAGGGATAGCCATGCTTTCCAAGTGGTTGGTGAATCTTGAACAGAGCATCTTAAGTACATCTCCAAACATTGGTTAACTCTTTCAGTTTGTCCATCTGATTGAGGGTGGTAGGATGTACTGAGTTGTAGGTTGACTCTGTATAATTTGAAAAGTTATTTCCAGAAGTGACTGAGAAATATGGTATCTCTGTTTGTCACAATTAAGCTGGGGAGGCCATGAAGTTTGACAATATTATCCATGAATATTTGTGCTATGGCAGTAGTAGTGTAGGGGTGTTTCACAGGCAGAAAGTGGGCAAACTTGGTGAGCTTATCTACTACTACTAGTATGACACTGTATCCCTGTGACTTAGGCAAACCCTCAATAAAATCCATGGACAAATCTCTCCACACACTTTCAGGTATGGGTATTGGTTGAAGCAACTCCAGGGGGTGGTTATGACTATGCTTGGAGTGTTGGCAAATTGAACACCGTTTAATGTAATTCTCCACCTCTTGCCTCATTCCCTTCCATGAGAAGTGCCTTTTCAATTTGTAATTGGTTGCTGCTATTCCAGAATGGCCCCCAATGGCACTAGAGTGACATGCAACAATGAGCTTAGTTTGCAAAGCTGAATTATGACCAATCCATACCTTATCTTGCTGCCCGATCAATCCTTTGTCCAGGCTATACCCTTGAGAATATGGGCTGGAGATGGCTAATTTCTTCAGGAGGTCTTGGGCCTTAGCATCTGTAGCATAGGAGTTGATCACCTCCTGGATATCCATGCAGGCTGTAAAGAAGAAACTGCTTATAGAGGTAGAAGGTGTGCTATTCTTGATAAAGCATCAGCAACTATATTTTCTTTACCCTGCCTCTACACAATCTTGAATTAGAGGCCCATCAATCTTGTCATAGACTACTTATAAGTATGTACAATCGCAGGGATTTTAATTACTTTATATGCACATCTAGCATTTGTTCTTTAAGATTGGTACTAAGAATGCTGCATACTAATTATGTCACTTCTGAAAAAAAAAACAGATCTATATCTTTCAGCTCATTAACCTTTTTCATAGACTACTTATGGTTACATGAAAAAAACTGGTTTTACTTCTACTAAATTGTACTCATTTCTGCTCCATCTCCAAATATATGTCATTTTTTATGCTTACAGTCAAATGTTCAAAGCTTTGCTTGGAAACTACTAATACAATTATTATGAGCACTACAACTTTTCCACAAGAATGATATTAGTAGATTTTTCATCAGACTTACTTTCCTATGATTGAAATTCTAACTTATTTCTACCATGAACTTTGAAAACAATAATATTTTAGTATTTTTTTGACACCGTGTACATGCCTAATTTAATATATATTATCCTTTTCAAAGGTAATTGGGTATTTTATAAAAGCAGACCCAACCTAAGGAGCAACTTTGCGGTTTTTCATTAAAAGAAAGAAAATGCATATTTGAATTCAAGTTGTCCTGGGGAGGACCCAACCTTGATGGTTGATGAGATGCACGGCATCACCTCCAACTAGAACTAGTTGAGCTAAGCTTTATTTCCTTAAAGGCTATCTTGTAGAAAAATGTCACACCCTTGGCCGCCGGCTAGTCGCCGTCGACGTGAGCGATCGAAGCAGTCACGGATGCGAGGACGTCGGCAGGGCAAACCCCTCTGCCTTGGCGAATCTGTATTACAGCTTAGGTCTTAGTTGTCGGATACAACACAGGGTTCCGGCACTTATGTGCCTCTTACGGTCTATGACCCCGTGGGTCCACATGTCATACATTACTGAATGAAAACGTAAATAAATAACTACGCCTCCTTCCCAGGCTTCAGGCTTCACTCATGGCATGAGGCATGACACCTCCCCCCGCTTGAGTTGTAGCTTGCCCACAAGCTGGTGCCTTCGGGAACCTCTCCTTGAGCACATAGTAGTCTTCCCAAGTGGTTGCTGTAGATGGCAGACCAGACCAGCGCAACTTGACTTGAGGGATGGCAGAGTTGCCCTTCTTGACCAGCCGATGATCTCTTCGGGTACAGCGACTGCGGCTTCTAGGTTGGTTGTCACTGGTAGAGTCATAGACTGGTGTGTAATGTGCAACAAAGGGTTTCAGTTGTCAAATGTGAAAAACAGGGTGTATCAGTGAGCCAGCAGGTAGTTTCAGGCGATATGCCACAGAACCAATCCTTTCTTCCACTGTATAGGGGCCAAAGTATTTGTAAGCCAGCTTAGGAAATGGTCTGTTAGCCACTGAGGATTGTGTGTATGGTTGGAGCTTTAACAGCACTTGATCCCCAATAGAAAACTGAAAATCTTATCTCTTCCTGTCAGCAATGAGCTTCATTCTATTTTGGGCTCTTGCTAGGTTGTTTTTCAGAGCTTGTAATTGTAGCTCTCTGTTCTCTATAGTGTTAGCCACAATTGGAGATGTGTCTGGTGGAACTAATGGAACAACACCAATATTAGGTTCATACCCATACAGTGCTTTGAATGGTGAGCACCCCAATGCTGTGTGATATGAAGAATTGTACCACAACTCTGCCAGGGATAGCCATGCTTTCCAAGTGGTTGGTGAATCTTGAACAGAGCATCTTAAGTACATCTCCAAACATTGGTTAACTCTTTCAGTTTGTCCATCTGATTGAGGGTGGTAGGATGTACTGAGTTGTAGGTTGACTCTGTATAATTTGAAAAGTTATTTCCAGAAGTGACTGAGAAATATGGTATCTCTGTTTGTCACAATTAAGCTGGGGAGGCCATGAAGTTTGACAATATTATCCATGAAGATTTGTGCTATGGCAGTAGTAGTGTAGGGGTGTTTCACAGGCAGAAAGTGGGCAAACTTGGTGAGCTTATCTACTACTACTAGTATGACACTGTATCCCTGTGACTTAGGCAAACCCTCAATAAAATCCATGGACAAATCTCTCCACACACTTTCAGGTATGGGTATTGGTTGAAGCAACTCCAGGGGGTGGTTATGACTATGCTTGGAGTGTTGGCAAATTGAACACCGTTTAATGTAATTCTCCACCTCTTGCCTCATTCCCTTCCATGAGAAGTGCCTTTTCAATTTGTAATTGGTTGCTGCTATTCCAGAATGGCCCCCAATGGCACTAGAGTGACATGCAACAATGAGCTTAGTTTGCAAAGCTGAATTATGACCAATCCATACCTTATCTTGCTGCCCGATCAATCCTTTGTCCAGGCTATACCCTTGAGAATATGGGCTGGAGATGGCTAATTTCTTCAGGAGGTCTTGGGCCTTAGCATCTGTAGCATAGGAGTTGATCACCTCCTGGATATCCATGCAGGCTGTAAAGAAGAAACTGCTTATAGAGGTAGAAGGTGTGCTATTCTTGATAAAGCATCAGCAACTATATTTTCTTTACCCTGCCTCTACACAATCTTGAATTAGAGGCCCATCAATCTTGTCATGGTCTTCCTCTGCATCTCAGAGTGAACATTCTGTTCATTAAGATAGGCCAGGGACTTGTGATTAGTCACTATGATGAATTCATTTCTCTACAGGCAATGTCTCCATTGTTCAACAGCCATTATCAGTGCCAAAAACTTCTTTGCATATATAGACAGTGTTTTGTGTTTCTCCCCCAATGCTTTGCTAAGATAAGCAATTGGTTGCCCAAGTTGCATAAGGGCAGCTCCAATGCCATCTTGGCATGCATCAGTTTCTATGGTGAAGGTGTCCTAGAAATTAAGTAGAGCCAACACAGGTGTTTGGGTCATAGCCTCCTTAACTCTATCAAATGCAAGCTGAGCTTCTGGGGACAGGTAAACTGCTTCAATCAAAGAATGTTGGTGAGTGGTTTGGTGAGGACGCCATACCCTTTGACAAATCTTTTGTAATAACTAGTGAGGCCTAAGAATGCCCTGAGTTCAGTCATAGTGGGTGGTACAGGCCAATGAAGCATGGCACAAACTTTAGATGGGTCAGTAGAGACCCCTTTTGCTGATATGATATGCCCCAGATACTCCAAGCATGGTTGGGCAAAATAGCATTTGGACTCCTTCAAGTATAACTAATGCTTCCTCAACTTCTCCAAGACTTGTTGCAGATGCTCAATATGGTCCTCTATTGTGGAACTGTATATTAGAATATCATCCAGAAAAAACAAAAAAACTTTCTAAGGAATGGTTGAAGGAGGTGGTTCATCAAACACTGAAATGTTGTTGGGGCATTGGTCAAGCCAAAAGGCATGACTTAAAACTAATAGTGTCCCTGATGTGTCTCGAAGGCTGTCTTGTTTTCATCCTCTGGATGCATTCTCACTTGATGATAGCTTGATCTCATGTCCAACTTAGTAAGCCATCTAACTCCAGCCAACCCATCCAATATCTCTTCAATTACAGGCATTGGGAATTTGTTCTTGATAGTGATATCATTTAGTTTTCTATAGTCCACACAAAATCTCCAGGATCCATCAGTTTTCTTGACTAGCAATATTGGAGAGGTAAAAGGGCTGTGGCTATGAGCTATGAAACCTACTTGTAATAGTTGCTGCACTTGGTTTTCTATCTCAGTTTTGTGGTGAGGAGAATAGTGATAAGGTTTGCAGTTGATAGTAACGGCTCCAGGTATTGAAGGGATAGCATCATCATAAACCCTCTGTGGGGGCAAGGGTTTGTGGATCCTGGAAAACATCTCTATATTGGGTAAGTAGAGTTTGGATAGATTCAGGTGGTGTATTGGGTGCAGCAATAGTAGTTGTTGATGGATCTAGAATATGATCTACCAGGACAAAAGCCCACACATCATTGCCCTTGGCTGAATTAAACACCTTTGTAGCTGAGATAGCACTGAGGTTCATGGGTGGCTCTTGAATTCCTTGGAGTTTGATGGATCTGCCATTGTCACAGAATTCCAAGGTCTTGTTTTCCTAGTCACACTACATGGGGCTATGAGTTTGCAGCCAATCAAAACCCAAAATAGCATCATATGGATACATATCCAATACAACTATATTAGTGGAGAGAATATAGCCTTGACAATACCACTAAAGCTGAGAGACTTTTTGGTCTGTGACAATCTATTCTCCATTGACCAATTTAACTTTCTTTGGTGCTGTTGGAACAGTAGGAATCTTGGCAGTGTCTACAAATTGGGAGCTGATAAAACTGTGTGAGCTACCACTGTCTGAGTTTGAGCATCACTTTATCTTTGACTCTGGTTTTGAGCTTGATACAAGTGGAGTTCTCTAGACTTGATAAGGCATTGAGAGATAACTGATAGAATTCTTCATGTAAAGCATCTTCAGCTGCTAAATCATTGAGGACCTCATCAGATAATTCCCTGTCCAAGTCATTCACCACAATAGCATTGGCTTGGGGCTTGTTTCTTTTGGGGCAGACCTCCAAGTGGCCTAGACTAATTTTTTCTCCACAGTTGAAGCATAGACCATTAGCTTTTCTGTAGTCTCTTAGTTGCCTATCATTCCACAGAGTGCTCTGCTGTAGTGGTGGTTTGTTGTCATTCCTTGAGGGATTGTAAGTCCTAGGCTATGGAGCTTGTCTGGTATATCTAGCTTTAGAGATCTCTAAGACTTCTTGATGTATCCTGGCTATGGTGCATGCCCTGGTGACAGCTTGTGGCATCTGAGGCTCAACTATTGCTGATCTCCTCTTTCAGGCCCTGATGTACTGTGGTGTGAAAAATAGATCATCATAATTTGCATTGTGCATAATGATTTTAAATTGCAGAGCTTGGAATTGTGAGGTGTATTCTTCTATTCTTCTACTAACTCATTCATAGCAGATCTCAGATCATTAGAACCAAACTCTTCTTCCACTGCTGCACAGAATTGTGCTCAATTGCTATGGTTCTGCTTATAGGCTTGGTACCATTTGGCAACTGTCGCGGGGTCGGAACCGTGGCAAGCATTGTTGTTCAAGGTAGTGTCAGAGTATGTGTCTCTGGTGGCTCGGGTAGACTCAAGAACACAAGAATCACAGAGAGGACGCAACGGTTTATCCTGGTTCGGGCCACTCGGTGCCCTACGTCCAGCAGCTAATGATCCTTCTACTCAAGAGCACCCAAAATCGGGGGGTTACAACAGAGTGTACAAGAGAAAGAGAAAGATTTGGTAGGGGATATCTCGGTGCTAATCCTCGGGTGGCCTCGCCGTCGGTGGAGCCTTCTCCCTCGTCAGAGAGGAGGAAGAGGACGGATCAGAGGAGGAGCTCTCGGTGCCCCTCTCTGGGTTACTCTACTCTTGGTGCAGAGCTCGAGCGGAACGATGAGGATGCGAATGATCTGAATCAGATCGTCCTCCCTCCTCTTAGGATCTGACCTATCCCTTATATACTGAGATAGGTTGGGTACATGGCGGTTTGGGGGATAAGCCTATGGTCTACATGCGCCAGAGTCCACGAGGGTCTTGCAGTGACGTTCTGTGGACTGTGGCGATGTCGTGGAGCCAAAGAAGCCCTGGGTGTTGTCCAGCTGCTCTATTCTGACACGTTGAGTGTCAGGCTATGTCGTCTTGGACCGGCCTCCCCTAGGTGCACCTTCTGAAGACTTTTTGGTGGTGAAGGAGGCCGGCTCGAGGGGCTGACATGTTGGCCCAGGAGCCCCTGAGCCCCTGGAGGCTGCGCAGGAACTTGTCTTCTTGTGTCACACCCATGCGTGGCCCTGTCGGGGGAGCGTTTGACAGAGCCGCACCCAGGGGGCAGCGCTGGGGAGCCCCTGAGCCTCGGTGGCTTGGGGCCTATCTTCTTGCGCCCGGGCCTTGGCTAGCACCTAATGCCAGGAGGAGGCCAAGGATCGGGACCAAGCTCCTGTCAATCGGGAGCCTAAGGCTCAGTCGAGCCCTCGAGCCCCGAGCGATAGTGGCGGTTGCACTCGGGCTCGGCCGATTTCTTTGGCCTGATGATGCGCGCGAGCGTACCCGATGGGTATAGCCCTCGAGCCTCGGGGCGATCCGGGAAAGGTCGGTCGGGGGTCTTTCGGTCCGGAACCCTTGATCTCGAGGCTTAACATACCCATATGTTAGGATCTCGTCAGCAGCATTATCCTTAAAGTGCAATGTGGCTGCTGTGATCCACATACCTTCGGGCAGGCTATATAGGTCAAAATAACTCTTGCAGTTATCGTTCCAAATCTTGGGGTCTGTGCCATCAAATATGGGAAATTGCATTTTGGGTATGCTCTGTCTAGGCAAAGAAGTTTTGTCACCAGAAGCTTTATCACCAGCAGCTTTGTCACCAGAAGTATGCATAGGCCGTTTGGTTTTGGATGTTCCAGGCTTCTTGCTAGCTTTCTGATCAGCAAAGACATTTTGGAAGTCAGTGTCGTCATCATAGAGTACTGAAACTGACTCATTGTCATCTTCCATCCTGACTTCATTGCTAAATTGTCTCAGTGTCAATTGGGCCACAGCCTGCCCATTGGCCTTAACTTGCTGTGCAATCATGTGTTGTTCTTGAGAGTATTGATCCATTGCTGCTCCCCTGATGTCCAATTGAGTTTTCAGCTGTTGTTGCACCACCCCCAAGTCATTCATCTGAGAAAACAGAAGGTCGAAATTTTCCATGACCTTATCCCATCTGGATTTCTCTTTGTTAGCACTTCTGGACATGAAGTCCAACGGAATCTGAGTCTGCTTCGATGCTTTAGGAGGAGCCGTGATGACAGATGACTGAGAACAACACCAGATAAGGTACCAGTAGTAGGTTTGGATTGCTCCTCCCCTAGAACGTGCTATATACCGTCGCCGCCGCCTAGGAGTGATGCGGAACCAAGGGTTTTACACGAGAACTGCTGCCTCACAACCCAAGTTCACGGACACTCCCCTGCCAATCGCCACCACACCGAATTGAACAAAGCTACTATGGAATTTTACACAAGAACTGACGTCTTGCAACCCTCATGCTTCATTCAATCGTGCCAAATGAGTGAAAAAGAGCAAGATTGAGTATGCTCACTGTGGTTCCTGCCGCCGAACCAAGAGTTTGCCGATGTAGTCCGCCAGTCATTTGTCAAGCCGTAGATGAAGTGGATCTGTGTAGCCGGTGTGGTGGATTAGGGTTTGGTGGAGGTACGGTGGTAGAGCTCAAGTTAGGCGTCGCCGACGTTGATGCTGACCCAGTTCAACCAGAGGAGGGACCTATCGGACCTCACGTCGAACACCTCGAGGGTGCGGACAGAGATCACCAATCTATTGGAATTATGAACTACGATCTAAGCAACAGGATCGAGATGGTACCGAGGAAAACTTGAGCGCTTCAGTGTTGGTGGTGGTGGTGATGATGACGCCGGACCGCTGGATCCGCCGTTGGACGTTGTCGGAGTTGGTGTACATAGCGAAGATGAAGAGCGGTGAGCACCCATCACCCACACCGAGGATAGATGCCTCTGATACCACTTGTCACACCCTTCGCCACCGGCTAGTCACCGTCGATGTGAGCGATCGAAGCAGTCGCGGGTGCGAGGATGCCGGCAGGGCAAACCCCTCTGCCTTGGCGAGTCTGTATTACAGCTTAGATACAACACAGGGTTTCGGCCATAGTTATTAGGACCGGACCGGACATCGAACCGGTGAGGCCGTCGGTTTGTTTGTTTACTGGTCTAACCGTTAAGAACCGGTTGAACCGCTGGTTCGATTGTTTTGGACCGGATGAATTGAACCGCTTAGAAATACTTCAAACCGGTGTAATATAATGATATATGATAAATAGATTTTTAGAAAAATAGCAACATATATTTGATCACATATACAAATAAGATGATAAAACACAATTATATAACTTGCTTCCCACTAATCTACACACGTGCTCCAAGACATCAGTGCTCTTGAGTTGTTTCAGCAGATATGTAAAAAATATGTATAAATAATATATGGAGCACTTACAAATTGGTGGCAAAAATGACTAGAATAGTAATTCAAATATTCACTTTTGGAAAACAATTTCGAATGCTAAAAAAGAGTACACCATTACGAAGAGCTCGTTGAGATAATCAAAATAGATATATTATTTATCTAATTTAGAGCTCATTTGAAAAAGTTATGAAAATTCAAAATTTAAAAGACACCTCATCTCACGCCAGCATTACCAAAAAGTCAAAGAACCAGGAGCAGCCGGCAGCACCTCCTCGGATGCAACATTCAATTCCAAAGTGAGCAGCAGCCATGCGGGCCCACCGATGGCAGGTGCAGGCGCTCCACCAGCTTTGGACAGGGGCCACGCGTCCACGGCTCCATGTTGCACAGCAGAACTGCGTGCGCGGCATCAGACCGGGGCGGTTCATATGGAACCGGCCGGTTCATCCGTTCCTCAAAAAGCCGGCCAGTTCAACGGTTTTTACCGGTTCAATTATATAAGCGGTCTTTTAAGTGAATCGGCTCGGTTTATGCTCTGGTTCGGTCTTTTAGTGGTCAAACCGCCGGTCTGGTCCGGTCCTAATAACAGGGGTTTCGACACTTATGTGCCTCTTATCGTCTATGACCCCATGGGTCCACATGTCATACATTACTGAATTAAAACGTAAATCAGGCTTCACTCATGGCATGAGTCATGACAAAAAAGAGTACTATTTGTTTAGACTAATTTGTTATGGTAAATAAGGATGTTTGGATCCAGTGACTAAATTTTAGGACGTGTCACATGAGAGTGTCGCATGAGATGCTCGGATACTAATAAAAAATAAATTACAGAATCTATCAGTAATCCGCGAGATGAATTTTTTTTGTTTGGAAAAATTAGCAGGAGCACTGCTATATCATATAAGAGGGAAGCAAAGCAGTTACAACAATTACATTATTACATTATTTAGACCCCTCAGACTCAAGAACATAGTGATAAGTAAGAGGATACTCATGGTGGCAACTATAATTTCCCAGTGGCTGTACTGAAGAGACCGAGTTCTTCCTTGATTAGCCCCAAAACTTGGGCCGGTGTTCTCGTTGTCCCCTCGAAGGTTATCCGGTTGCGCTCTTTCCATATATTCCAAGCTGAGTACATCAAGATGGCTGCCGATGTTTTTTTGTTGTGCTGTTGATCTCCCCTGCAGTGACCTCTCCCACCACGTTTTCAAAGTCTGCACATCCTCATCAATGTGGACAATGTGTTCCCCAACCCAATTTTTGACTAGCATCCAGACTTCCTTTGCAAATGGACAGCTGTTTCCGCTTCCTGATCACAAAGCGAGTAGATTGGGTTGCAAGGCCAATGCCTCAATGCAAGTTTATCAGCCGTTAAGAT
This sequence comes from Saccharum hybrid cultivar R570, assembly GCA_038087645.1. NCBI lineage: Eukaryota > Viridiplantae > Streptophyta > Magnoliopsida > Poales > Poaceae > Saccharum > Saccharum hybrid cultivar. Next base: position 532,743 of record JAQSUU010000273.1, read on the forward strand.
TTTTGTCTGCACTAGTAGCCACATGAAGAATTTTAGTTTGCCTTCGGCATGAGCCTTCCAAATTGATTCCGCCATTATATTCGAGTAAGATCCTCTGAACTGAGCCAAGTATGCAGACTTTGTGGTGTAGGTCCCATGTGCTATCCACCTCCATAAAATTTGATCATCTTGGTCATTGGGTTGCTGGGCTGTTACCAGGTCCCATAACTTCACAAATTCTCCCATCTGCTGTACAGTCTCCATCCTCCATAGCCCCCTGGTCCAGTTGTGATTGCGTAGGTCGTCCTTCACTGTTTGGTTTGTTTGGTTTTTCCTCTAAGCCCAGGTGTACAGGTTAGGAGCTATATCAATAGGAGCTTGACCATCAAGCCACGATGAATGCTAGAACAAGGCTTTATCTCCCCTGCCCACCGTGACCACCGTTGATGCTCGAAAAAGCGCTCTGTCCACTGAATTGCATGGTGCATGAGTCCCTGCAGAGGGCCACTCTGGACTTGCCCACTCCTGCCACAGCCATATCAGCCGCAGTGCTCGGCAAAATCTCTCCAGGTCAAGAATGCGGAGCCCACCAAGTATTTTTGGTCTGGTTGCTTTGGCCATCGAACCAGACAACGACCCCCATTTGCCGAAGCTGCCCCCTTCCAGAGAAACGATCTTCTAATATTGTCGATCTTCCTGATCGCCCATTTTTTAAAGGCGAATACTGTCATGAAGTGAACTGGCATAGATGTGAGCACTGAATTAACCAAGGTTAAGCGCCCAGAATGGTCCAGAAACTTGGCTTTCCAGGCCGGAAGCTTGGAGGCTATCCTGTCGATTAGCGGCTGCACATCAATTTTCCTCAAAGCTCTAGTGTGCAGAGGCAAGCCCAAATATTAGCAAGGGAAATTTTTGACCTCACAAGGGATGGCGTCGAGCAACCCCTCCAGTTGCACGGATGTACAAGCCACAGGGTAAATTACACACTTGGCGAAATTTGTGACAAGACCCGAAGCCTGTGCAAATGCTGCTAAGATCCGCATTGCCCCCTGTATCTCCTGTCTGTTGGGATTAAGAAATAAGGCCGCATCATCTGCGTACAATGACACCCGCAGCTTAACTACCCTGTGCTGAACCGACTGTAGTAGCCAAATTTGGGTGACCCTGTCAAACATCTTCTGCAACGGGTCTATTGCAAGGACAAACAACAGTGGCGACAAAGGGTCGCCTTGCCTGAGACCTCGACCGTGCCTGAAAAACTTTCCTTTTGAGCCATTGACAAAAACTGCAGAGGAGGCTGTTGAGATCAAAGTCGTGACCCAAGCACGCCATTGATTACTGAAGCCGAGTCGCTGCAACACATCTAGTAAATAATCCCATCTGAGTGAATCAAATGCTTTTGTGATATGCAATTTAAAAAACATTGTTGGATGCTTTGCCCTGTGCAGTTCTTGGATCGTGTTCTGTGTATATAGAAAATTATCATGAATGCTTCTCTTCCTTATGAACGCACTCTGGCAAGATGAGATCAGGTAGTTCAAAGAGCTGCCTAGTTTGGTTGCCAGCAATTTAGATATCAGCTTTGATACACTGTGGGTGAGACTGATTGGCCTGTAATCTGATAGAGATGCTGCATCAGCCTTCTTTGGGACCAAAACAATGTGTGCTGTGTTTACTAGCTTCAGGTGCTGATCATGTTGATGGTAGAAATAGGTAGCCGCTGCCAACAGATCCTGCTTGATGATGTTCCATGCACTTTTGAAGAAAACTCCAATGAACCCATCTGGTCCAGGAGCCTTTTCCGATGGCAAATCTTTGATAGCTGCATGCAGCTCATCCATCGAGAATTAAGCCTAATTAATCAGTCATTAGCACATATTTACTGTAGCACAACATTGTCAAATCAGGGACTAATTAAGTTTAAAAAATTTGTCTCGCAAAATAGTCTCAATCTGTAAATTTAGTTTCGTAATTAGTCTATATTTAATAGTTCATGTATATGTCAAACATCAACTAAAGTCTAAGGGCAAACCAAACACTCCCTCGGATGCTCAGCACATCCTTCTCCTTTCTGTGCCAAATAGCGTTCTCCCTTTCTTCCCCTGCTCTGCTCTGCAGTCTGCACCTCAGCGATTTTCCACACCTCGATTCTAGCTACCGAGCTGCCCTAGACGTGTGGGTCGTGACGGTGAACCGATCGTCTGTTCCTGTTCCGTTCGCGGTCTAGAATTTGTTGCAAAAGAAATATTCCACTTCATATGGTTTTCTAGAAGTTGCTCTGCTAAGCTAGATGCAGATTATTACTATACTATACATACGTTTTATACTACTCATCATTAGATAAAATTTAATCACCTCTATATCTCTGTATTTGATTTACAGAAGAGCCTGAAGAGACAAATTCGAAGGGAGGAAACTGATCACGGAGTACTGAGGCCACAAGTGTACATAAGTACATTAGCAGGATATTGTGTCGTCTAAGGATTCTTCAGTGCTATTAGGTTTGGCACTCGGGGCTAATACTGTTCTAATTCATAAATAAAGTACTTCATCCTTTTCAAATTATATGCCGTTTTGGCCTTTCTAGGTTCAAAGTTTTACCATGTGTCTAAACATAGTATATATTTAGCGCCTATTTGACACAGCATAGCTTTACCAATAAAACTAGTTTTTTGGTTTTTAGCTTCGCACAAGTAGCTTTGTCGGTGAAGCTGAGCTGTTTCTTTTTGACTCGTTTGGCAAAACGGCTTCACATGATGGATAAGAACAAAAAATGACTTTAATACCCTTAACTTTATTTCCTTCTCTATATTTTATTCTGTCGTCTCCTTCCCACGGTTTCTTTTTTCCCCAAGCCGTTCTTCCTTACGGCCGGTGGCCCACAGCACCCCGATGGCCGTGCTACCAGGTCCCCGACGGCTGTGCTACCAGGTCCCCGTCGGCCCTCGCCCTGTCTGACCGCATCCCCAGCGGGCCGCGCCTCGGCAGGCTGCGCCGCCGGCGAACGCGCCCCTGGCAGTCTGCTTCCCGGTGGGCAGCGCCTCGGCAGGCAGCGCCTCAGCGGACGTACCTCCGGTGACCGCGCTCCCATGTCCCCATTGGTACTCGCACCCGCAGGCTGCACGGCGAGATTCAAGAGTCGCATGCTTGCGGCTGCTCAGCAAGCGGACACGGCGGCGCTCGCTGCCCCGACGACCGCGGTGCCTCTCGCTGGCCCCGGCTGACCTGGCGGCGGTCCTCGCTCACTGCGTCCAGCGGCACCTGTTCGCATAGCAGCGCCTGCATTCTGGGGGCAAATCTTGTCTTTGCACTTGGTAGGGCCCACAAGGTGGCAGGTGAAGCTAAGATAAGCTATTTTTTTACTTCATCCCAACTCATTCATGTGTGAGAGGAGGGAAAACAGCTTTATCCATAAAGTTGTTTTGCAAATGAGTGTTTGGCAAAAAAAAACACACACAATAGTTGTGAGCTATGCCAAACAGGCCCTATCTAGAAAAGCAAAATGACTTATACTGTTTAGAATGGAGAGAATATGATATATTTGGCTCATGCAGCCGCCTTCATGTTCCAGACTTCCAGTGGTTGCTAATTGCTATCTATGAATAATTAGATGATACCCCAAATGTTGTTGTGGAAATTTGTAGCTATGTATTGGAGTCAGATTTATAGTGAGAAATAGTAAAATCATGAAAGAAGAAATGTATATGTTTGTGAGTTCATTTAAACGATTGCTGAAATAAATCACATTTTATGATATGAAAAAACAATTCTCCTTAAACTGCTGTGAGAATTAGAGAGTTTCAGAGGAGCGCATGCATTGGACGAGTCGAGCAAAGAGATAGTAGCAGGAACTTACACTTGCAGTCTGAACAAAATAGTGTATTATTAATAATACACATGCTAGTGCTAATTTCTATTTCAGTCAGAAGCACGTTGTCCCTAACAAATTTCTATTTCAGTCACACATGCTAGTGCTAATTTGCAGACTGAACCTCTACGTGGTCCAAAGAGTGATTAATTATGTAGTGTTTTGTCATGTAGGAGCGCTAAGTTCAGATTGTAGGCTGTTTTGGCATAGTATTACCCCATTAAAATAATTGGGACTAGAGACTTAGAAAGTTCACATCAGCACTAGCCAATAGAATTGGCAATACAAATCTTAGGTAGCTCTAGAGAGAACAGTCAAATGAAATCAGGATGACAAATTCAATGGAAACAGTAAAGCTATTTAGTTCAGTTCAGTTCACCAGTAGAGTGAGAAAACCTACAGATGTGACAGAAAGAGGACAGGAATTAACAAACCTTTTGGGCTCACTAAACACATAAACTGCACAATTTAACTTCAGAATAACCAGGGTTGGTACCCAATCAGATTCTTCTTGTGTCCAAACATATCTGAGGCCAAATAAAAAAATAAGTCCTCTGCTGTAGTAAGAAGCAAGGCTAATCTTCTAGAAATCTGCACTTTGACTTGCATTTTGTGTATTATTGTATTACTATTATCAAGCCCTTGAAACTTAGCTTAGATAACCAGCACACATATAACCAATAATCGAGATTAGTCTTCTTTATTTTCACTTTCCCTGTAAGCTACTTTGATTGCATAGAGAGCAATTCTAATTCCTCATAAAAGAAAAAATCAGATCAGTGGTCGCTTGCATTCAATTAATAAGTACTAGGAATTACTTACAGGGTCTTTACTGAGTGTTGCTACCTTAATTTACATAGCTTGGTTAAACACTTTGCAGAGAAGTGATCATATACTGATCGACATGATTAGTAATATGATAAATTTACGCCCTGTTCGCTTGAGCTTATCAGCTAAATCAGTCAGCCATTCAGCCGTGCTTTTCTCTCATAACAAATTAGCGAACAATACTTTCAGCCATGGCTTATCAGTCAAGCGAATAGGCCGTTAGAAGTTGTGTTTCAAACAGTATTTAACACAAAGGCGTTGCAACCGGATAGAATAAGCATTTTGATCCATTGCCCATAAGCCATATATTGTAGAAGTATGCCTTTGGACAACATAACAGACAACAAAAATATCCCTACCTGTGAAGCAACACTTAGATCAAAACTCTTCTCGACACTCCACTTGGCTCTCCAACCTTTCACCTCTGCAAGCACCCTATCAATGGCTTTATGCTGCAAACATCAAAGTCACGAACAAAAATGATTGACAGATCTACCGTACAATCACATATATATGCTGCATTACCTTCTTCTGGAAGACAGGCTTGGTCTGACCACTATATCCTTACAAATGGTATTATGTACAACAAAATGCCTGAGACAGAAGATAGGATGTCATGCCAGAGATAGAAGATTGCATAAGGGTGTGTTCACTTCGCGAAAAGTAGGTGAAAAGTTATTGTAACATCTTTCGTTGTTATTTGGCAAAATTTGTCCAATCATGGACTAACTAGACTCAAAAGATTCGTCCCGACATTTACAGACAAACTATGCAATTATTTATCTTTTTTACCTACATTTAATGCTCCATGCATGCGTCGAAAGATTTGATGTGATGGGTGGAAGAGGAAATATTTTGGGTTGGGATGGAAAGTGAACAAGGCCTAAGGCTCATAGGAATTCGAGGAAAGGAAGCAATACCACATCTCTGAGCAGGGATGACAACCAGGAGTACGATTGCCTCTACTAGCCTTTTTGTTTTAGGCCTACAAGTTACCATGCTTTGCACAAGGAAATTGGCATATTTCTACAAACTATATATACATACAGAGAAGAATAAAGTAACATAGAAACTTAGAAAGACGCTAACCTGTCAGGTAGTCCTGAACAGGCCAAATTCCTTCATCTCAGAAACAAAACAATTTGTATCACATTTTTTCTTTGATTGGAGCTATGGTTGAAGGTTACAATATAAAGCATACTGAATACTATGGGGTGCTGTGCGCCTGCACCTCAAGATACTATTATGAATGCACACTCAGAATTACTTTGCTAAATCAAAACAAAACTTGCTTGCAAAAGTCTACAAAATCACATTGCCTCCCAAACATCTCTTTTTGAAAGAACCCTTTACAATGCAATGCATAACAGATCATGTGCAACCCAGAGATAAAACTCTGAAAACATGCCTTGTACAATATTTCAAGCTCAACATATAATTTCTCAAATACATAAGTACAATGAATCATTATAAACAGGGGAGAACCTATCTTCTCTTGCATTTCTTTTGTGCCAACACACTACAGCAATCGTTGCTAAAAAACAATATTGTATGGGTCATTCAGCTAACTGCTGTGTGTTGTGCAAATGCCACCATACCCATGAAATAAGTACACCTAGGCCACACATAATGGACGATTACCGGGCACAATGCACCGCATTCAGCAGATGCAGCTACGGCAAACCCTGTAGGATGCTCGGGCAAGAGCCACCTCTCGACACCCATCTGAATCTGAGTAATTTGATGCCAAATCACAGCTAAACCGCGTCCTCCCCCCACCAAATCCTGCCCGAATTCTGCTACGATACGAGCTGAAACACGTCAACCCAGCTGAATAGCCCTCATTTCCGCCCCCGGCGAGCCCGACCCTCGCTCCGACAGCACGAATCCGCATCCAAGAGGAAAGGGAAGGGGAAGGGGGCGGCATGGATCCGCGCGACACGCACCTGGGATGGGCAGCGCTCGGCGCGGTGGGCTGAGCCGCCGCTACGGGAGGCCGAGCAATGCGGATCCTCCTCCGAGCATCACGCTGTTGGCGTCCTCCTCCGCATCCTCCGAGCACCGACTACCCCGCCGCTGCAACCTTCTCTCCCATCTCCCTCCTCTAGATCTCAACTCTCGAGGCAAGCCGGATCCATCGAGGACCATGCCCAGCGCTCGCTCTCCAGCTGGCCTGCCACCTCACCAGATGTTTTTGGTGTATGATTGTCAGGGACACATACCAGGTGTGCCCCACGGCACGGCTAGCAACACACTTGGGGCGGCCCAGCTGGCCATGACCCAGTGCCCACGGCCCGCCTCGACCACTCTTACTCCCCACTGTATGGTATACGGCCCGCCTCGACCATTCTCTTCTCTTGACTATACGGCGCGTAGCCGCCTAGATCACCTCTGGACTCGACCCGCACTGTGCCGCCATAGCGCGTCGTACCCGTCACGACTTTCATTGTGCCACCATGGCACACCATGCCTTGACGTGAAGAGCAAGAACCTCGCGACCATACTCGGATGTGCAAATAGAAGCAGGGAATAATCTTGGGGGCCCACCGTCCAAGCTCGCCAGCTTCCCCCTCCTCTTAGGATCCCGACCACTCGGGTCAGAGAACATGGCCCTCTCAATTGTCACCTAGACCCAAGGCTATCTAAGGGGAGCCGTCCCTTCATTCGGGAGCATGGAATCTCCCTACCTTGAATCCCCCCGTTGAGTCTTTAGGGCACTTGAATCGATGAACACGAACTCGAACCCTTCTGAGACTGGACGTAGGCCGCCGTCCAGAACCAGTATATATAATTCCCCATGTCTCAAGTGCCACCATCGACTTCCTTGAGCAATGCGGCACTAAATTTACTGGTCGATCAATAAAACACCAACAGATGGCGCGCCAGGGAGGGCGAGTCGTGCACTCAGGTTGGTGATCAGGAAGTCGATGGCACCCTGCATCTATGTCGGACTTGCTCACGGTGCGGTCCCCGGCGACCGCATCTGCTTCGGGAGCCTCGAGTTCTTCGACATTGACGGGCCTATGCCCATCTCCGGTTTCCACCTCGGCCAGGCTCTCCGCTTCAAGGACTTGGACTTCGTGGCTAACCACCTGGGTCAGCTATATATATATATATATAGAGAGAGTATACACTATAGCTAGCTACAAAATAAGTTATTTTGTAGCCACCTCTATTTACGATAATTTTATATACTAATTTACGATAGTTGAATTACTATAACACATGGGGATATTGACCACAATGTTATAGTAAATCACATAGTAAGGAGTTACTATAATCTCGTAAATTAGCATAGCAATTATCGTAACTCAAAGTGGCTACAGAATAAGTTATTTTGTAGCCAACTGTAGTAAATCACATAGTAAGGAGTTACTATAATCTCGTAAATTAGCATAGCAATTATCGTAACTCAAAGTGGCTACCGAATAAGTTAACTTATTCGGTAGCCACTTTGAGTTACGATAATTGCTATGCTAATTTATGAGATTATAGTAACTCCTTACTATGTGATTTACTATAACATTATGGTAAATATCCCCATGTGTTATAGTAATTCAACTATCGTAAATTAGTATATAAAATTATCGTAAATAGAGGTGGCTACAAAATAACTTATTTTGTGTATATATATATATATTATATATATATATACATATATATACATACATACATATATACATATATATATATATATATATATATATATATGAGTTTTCTATACTCCCGGGAGTAGTTACTCCCATCTTTAAAAAAACATATTGTGTATGGATGCATACTCATTTATTATCTTGAGTATGTTTACATACTTATTTTAAGATACTCTAAATTTTACTACGTAAAAAAAATTAGCAGAGCCCATACTTTTTAATATATTACTAAAATGCCACTACTGTAGTATATAAAATAAGTATAACCATATACTCTACGTATACCTGCATGCTTGACATACATATTACCATAGATGGTCTAGTATGATCATATACTTCGTTGAGTCATATATACTCTAAATCTAGAGACGTAAACATGGGAGTAACTACTCCCTAGGAGTAGGAAATAATTTCCCTATATATATATATATATATATATATATATATATATATATATATATAATCTTTCCATGAAATATTCAAATAATTTTTACAAAGCGGTATTATACATTGTTCACAAATGGATACATTTCAATTCGCACATAGTTATAAGAATGTGAGATATCTATTTGTGAACAATGTTTTGTCTCACTTTAATAAAAATGATCTGAACTTTTTATGAAATGCTTATGGTCCTAAAATATTCTTCCGTGACAGTTTATAGAATTATCTGACAAAATTTAGATATTATAATAATATCTAAATTTGGATAGAAAATTTTACAAACTTGTGTGACAATATAAATGCAGAGTGTTACACATTTCTGTTGTGGCCCCTAGTCTAGTAATGCATTAGCCTCATTTGGCCTTTATTTTAGTTTTTCTATAGTAAATTTGATAATTATGACACTTAGACCTTCTTTAGTATTTTTAATTACTTGCTTGCCTATATATCTTTAAAAGAATTTGTGTAACCATCTCTTGGGAGTATATCACGTAAACTATCAGTGACCATCAGTGCCTGCAAATGATTAGGTATATAATAATAATGAAAATATAACAAATTACCAATTTGTACTCAGGGACCAAAATAGTTCCCGCTACTCAAGGTGCGGTGGAACTGTTACCTCCAAGATATAATATAATTAATTTAGACATTAATACTCCTATATTTGGATAAAATGAATCAAACCATAACTACTCCAGTCTCCTACAAATCAGGAGATCAAATCTCCCAAATTCCAACAAAGTTCCCACCCAAAATCCCATCTCCAATTGTTTATCAGAAAAGAAGTGCAGTTACCTATCTTGCGCAGATCCAATTGACCAGAAAAAAGAAGTCCAATTCCACGAGCTGCTTAAAATGGCCAGATTCGTTGTCATATTAGAGCCGCCTACCACACAACAATTTCGACGGGATTGGTTGAGTACCATCTCTCCTCCTGCGGTCCTGCCCCCAACATCTCTTGAAGATCCTTCTCACCTCCGGTAAGTAACAGCTCTCGCCCCCTCCGATCTGATCCACGATCGTCGTGCTTGTCTACCTATACTACTACTCTTGATCTGTGCTACACGTTCTGCATGCGTGTGCCTTCTCCAGTTCGCAGGCGAGGAGAAAGTTCTGCCCTAGACCAACACCATCATCACTATGGAAAAACCATCTCATGCCCTTCACCTCGTTAAAATTCACTTCAATCGTTGTTTAGGTGACCATCTTAGTAGATGCTTTGTTGCCAGGATCATCTCTAGATATGAAATTCAGTGGGAAATTTTAGGTCCTCTGGCCATGGAATTTATTTAAGGTGTGAACTGCACATCGGGCATGTGCTATTGAATTTGGATGCCGTAGATCCGGACTTGAGATGTATGACCCATTTATTTAAGACCTAATAAGGCAAGATATATGTGAATTTTGATTTGTTGCTCTCTGGCGACTTTCCCTTCTCTCCCCTGCGTGGGACGCTGGCAACGCCGCCCTGGACAGGCAAGGCAAGGCTGCCGACCGTCGATGGCTTTCACGTCCTGGCCGGGCGAGCTGCCGCGACATCCCTGGCTGGCCCTGTCGTTTGTTGTGCTCCTCTGCCTGCTGCACTTTCAGATCGAGCATGCACTACTTTGGTGAGCGGTTCTGATGGGGACGTGATTCCCGATCTTCCGTCAGGTTCAAGATAAACAACGATTTGATCAGAGAGCGACACACCGATCCGGCTTCAGATCACAAAGATCGAACCCTGCAACCTTAGCACCACGTCTTCTCTGGTTATCAACCGTGTCACAATCCGGTTGACCTCACCACGAAGGCTAATCCCTGCTGCGAATCGAAGAACATAAGCAAGAACAAGATAAAACGCAACTCAATTGAACTGACAATTGCAGATATATGATTAAGCACTTAAAGTTGGGGTCTCGTAAACCGATAACGGCAACTGTTTAAAGACAGATTGATCTAAAGTAAAACCCCAAACCCTAACATAGGCGGTGACTACTGATTATAAAGTCTAAGGGACATCAAGGACCCCTACTCACGCCGCTAAGAAGTCTCGACACGTTAAGGGCCAAACGGCCCAAAAGACGGCGACGCAGCGCCCTGACAGATTCTGGACGTCAACTTGTTTCGACGATTCCCGTTGACTCTAATGGAATTTGGGCCTCAAACTAAAGCAATTGGTTAGCTTATGAAATTATCTTTCCATCCATATGTGGATCATCGAAAACGGAGTCCGGATACGTCCTGGACGTCTATTTTACTACAGACTGGTCCTGAAGCCCGAGATGAACTTGAACTTGATATGGATTGAGCCTCCAACTTGGCTTGGACGCCCTTACTTTGACTCCTAAGGTAGTGGCCAAGGAGGAGGACATAATTGGGCATCTCTTAGGTGTTCTCCATCTTCTTGGGGTGTGCTCCAACTTGGACCTGGGTCCCAAGTGTGAATAACAAGCCCGCGACGACGCCGTAGCACCCGACAGAAATAGCGGCAGAATGTCTCGATGATTTAGAGGCCTTGCCAATGTAATATTGAGGTGGGACCAGATCTATTTGAAAGCCATCAAGTGCTCATTGACATCAATCGCACTCCGGACGGAGGAGTTATGACCTTCCTAATGAAGCACTATCGGGCTGCCGACGAACCGAAAGTTCAACTTTGATGGACTTGCATTTTGAGACACATTTGTACCTACATTCAAATAACGACATGTACATATGGAATCAAGTGAATTGTACCCAAAATTACTATACAAATGTAGGAACGAGCGCACCTTATAATCAATGGTCGTATCCGATGGTGTCATATGTCCTCATCAGGTTCCCCTATCATTTTTTTCAGAAGTTTTCCTGTACTGCCTTCTTGTTTACTTAACTAATTATTTTCTTATTATTTGTTTTCAAATATTTTAGAATCATATGTGATAATGTCATCTCACTCTATAATCTTCATTAAAAAAATTGAATCTTTCGTGTGGTTATACAAATTACAATTGTAACATATATGTTCAGCTAATATGGACCTCCTCATACATTTGAATGGATGATGTCCATCTACTCAGGCAGTATGAGTGCTTACCTCGGCCTGGTGCATACAAGCTAGCAGCGTTCTCCACCCTGGTCAGTGTGGACATCATGCCAAGCCTATTCCTGCAGACAAGCCTGCAAGGCCAAGGCGCCCTTTTTTAGCGCCTTGGCAAGAACTTGCTCTACTAGGCCAAGGTGCTTCAGGTATCACATATGTTCCCCCTACTTTAATTTGTTTGTTTGATCTGTGCTCCGGACCTTGACATCTATGTATTTTGCTACTGTTTCAATAAATTGAATTACTTCAAAGTGAAATTTCAGTATGTCATTTGCATACTATGAATAGCTCGCTTATTAAAGAGTACTTCATTCATGTATCTGATCTTTCTGATGTGTTTCATGCAGTTAGGTGTTTGCTAAAATGCCAAAGTAAATATGGAAGGTTTGAAACAACAAATTGGGATTGTGCATGATTCACTATGGCGAAACTCATAGGAGCTATACTCTTTCAAGTGGTTTTTTTTCTAACATACATTTTGGATATATTTATCATGTGACATCTTCATGTGTTAGTTCGCTTCTAGCAATTATGCTTTCTTTTACACGTTGAAAAAAGGGGCTCATGACACATCTTGGATTGCTTTAATTTTCTTCTATTTAAGCTACTACATAATTGTTTGCTTTCTTCTCTGTTACCTTTTTCTTTCTTTTGTTTAATCATTTTAATTTGTTGCCTGTTAAAGCAACCATTGATGATGACCTCCTTCCATTTTGCTATTATATGGTTGTCTATGCTACTATTTTTCTAATGTTAAGTGCATCAATCTGTGCAAATAGGAAATTAAATGCAAAGCATCTTTAACTCACAACATTTAATATCAGATTTTGTGGTACTTCATTTGTGCCATGCCTTTCTTTTGCACTTTCATTTCGTGATTGCACAATTAGGAAGTCTCAAATACATTACCATCTTACTAATACAACTCATACACATGTGTTCTTGTTTCTAAATTTTCCTTATGTGCTCAAATGCAATTCCCCATTGTTAACTTAACTTTTAATGGTAACCGAAGTATTTTTGAAAACAACAATGTTAACGGGTCAATGAGTTAAATTTCTACACATCAACTGAGTGTTGCGAAAATATTGTTATAGCCTAGAGACTTAGTGTTGGCAACACCTTAGTAACATACTGTTGAAATTTGCTGATGCATATGTCATTGTGTATTTTTCTTGAGCAGGAAGATACAGTTTGAGTGGAGCCCAGAGCCATGGCGTGGTCAAGTAAAGCAATTGTACAATGTCAAACAAGCAATTCCCAAGGCTACATATGATAGATTACTTTTGTCATCACAATGATAGTTACAAACTTCATAGTTCTAGTTTTGAGATACAAATAAAAGTTTTGTATTACTTAGTCACTTTACATTATGATTGCAAATACTATTTTAGAGGATAATGGTGTTGCCACAATATCTTTCTGTTGCGATAAATGCAAATGCAACAGTTATAATTCCATGTCATAACCTATTGCTACAATGCTCTTGTGTTGTGTTATCTTATTTCCACGTACATTGAGTGGTGTTATAAGATTTGGTTACAACCGCAACATTTCGTTGCAATAATATTTCTTGCCACAACACAATTTCCGTAGCAATAGAACCTATTGCAATACACTATTATGCGTGGCAATTGCGGCTATACCCACAAAATGGTTTCCATGGCAAGAAATCATATATTGCAATGGAAGAAACTACGTGGCAATTGGTTCTATTCATTGTAACACTAGACAAAGTGTTACTGGAGCTCAAAAAAGTGTTACAAACTATAGACTCTACCATAATATGGAAGTGTTACAAGAGCTAAAAAAAGTGTTACAACAGATAACCATGGTAACACTAGACAAATGTTCCAATAGATATATAAATGTGTTCCAATAGACGACTCTATAGTAACACGGCCAATTGGAACACATAAAAAATATGTTACTAAGAGGGCTAGTAACACTTTCTTAAACCAACAGTAACACAATTTGATGTTACTGTATCTCTGCCCTGTAGTAGTGGAGTCCTATGAATCACAGACCCTTTAGTCCCAGATCTCTATCCCAGTTGGGAAACCGAGACTAATTAAATCCCTTTCCCAACAGGGACTGTAGCCACTTTTTGTACTCGTGTTCGCTCCCCACTAGAGCAAATGTTCCCTCTATGCAAAGAGAATTTCAGTTTAGATTTGTTCTAAGTCAGACTATCGTTAGTCTGACAAAATTTATGAAAAGAACTATCAATATATATGATACCAAATTAGTACTATTACATTTGTCATAGAGTATATTTTCATAGTACACATATTTAGTGTCACATCTATAAATTTAGTCAAATTTATAATATATTTTAACTTTGACAAACTAGATAATATTTTTTAAGGACCTAGGGAGCAGGTATAAAACAAATTTTCTGCTACGTCACACGGAATTATGGAAGTGTCAGCGTACAACTTCATCAGGGCATGCAAGGAGTTACGTTTTTTAGGAAAATGCAAAGAGTCACATTGGAAACCAGAAATATGAAAGAGTACACACTTCCTCTATTCTAAATTATAAGATATTTTGGTTTTTCTTAGATACATCGTTTTTTTTAGAATAGTACATCATTTTTACTACGAAGAGAGTAGTAGCAGAGTATTGTATGGGAAGACGAAGTTACCGCCAGTTCTGTAGTGCCGTGTAAACAAGAACGGACATCTGTATTATGCTACACTGACTATGGTGCGTGCAAATATATAGCTGTAGGGAATGTACGCACGTAGACTAAAGTTCTTTTGATACAATCATGACAGCAAAAACAAAGTACTAGTTCGAACCGTGTACTTCATGGTTAGATAAGAATTCTGTGCTTTTTTCACTAATAACATTCTTACTATTACTAATTACAAACATAAATGGTGCACACATGTTAATCCTCAAAGACATGTTAGGATTCTTTTTTACAAAATTCAAAAACATCAAGCCATCAATTCATCAACCTGCTATCATCGACAATCATAAGCATCGGATCTATTTTGTTTTCTAAAACATTATAATTGCCATTATAAAAATAGCATAAACCAACACCCTCGAAAAACTCACCTAAAATAAAACCCAAAATCTGCATCTGCACTATTAGCCACATATGCCATTATAAAAAGATAGTCTAAAGTTACTCTCTATATTGCATCCGAATTACCAATCATATCATTATGATAGAAGACATCTATTTTTATGAAAATAAATAAATAATAACTATATATATTTATAAATATCTAGTTCTACCATTGTTAATATACTCCCTCCGTTCCATTTTATCTAGCGCAAGTTAGAATAACACGGTCTCCTAGATTACACTTTGACCATTCATTTGCTTTATATTATATTATTTATGCTTATAAACATATGATCATTGGATAGTATAATTTCTTACAAATCTAGTCATATAAAGTTTGTATTGTAATAATTAAAAATTATTAGTCTAATTGTTGGTCAAAGTTTTTAAAGTTTGAAATTTGATATGCATGTGCACTAGATAAATTGGAACGGAGGTAGTAAAACAATACAAACTTAAAGTAGTTTTAGAGTCATGAAAAAGTTCACTTAACGAATTATCTAGCAACGACAAGGACACTTTAGTTTAAACTATAATACTCCATGCATGACAATGAATTATATATGTAAGTAATTTATATTGGTACATTTTGACTGTAACAAGTATAACATATCTACAATGGTAGAATTGTAAGCATTCTATTTTTATATTAAAAAAACTAGGCAAAATTTGGGTCTATACCTAAATGTGCAATAAGAACTAGAGTTTCAACTTAAATCATGGATAAAAGAAAACTTCAACAAACAAGATCAAAACTTGAAAGCAAAATCTAGATTCATGACTTTAAGATGCATGAGCTACAACAAGAGCTGACATAATTTATACTAAAGACATGTTGAGGTGCAAATGGAGGAAAACTATAAATATTGATAAAAACATATAGGGTAATTGGTAGACCTAGCAATACTGAATAGACATAGCAGATTATATCTATATGAGTAGTGTGTTATAAAATGAATAGAGAGATCTCACAGTGAATTTTTTTATTTGTTATAGACTAAATGTATCCATAAACTTCTAATATTTATGCCTCTGGCCAATTGATGACTAGTTAACAAAATATAAAAAAATTGTTAAAATAGTTTTAATTATCACGTACTCTCTCTGTTCCAAATTATAAGATGTTTTGGCTTTTTTAGGCACATTTCTTTTACTATGTATCTAGACATAGTGTTTTTCTAAGTGCATAGCAAAAGCTATATATATCTAGAAAAGCCAGAACGTCTTATAATTTGGAATGAAAGGAGTACTATATATAGTTAGTAATTAAAAAAGTTTATTTCTGTATCTGTTAATCCAAACATGACTTTTAGTCCAGTCATTATTGCAATATCTCCCGATAAATCTAACTAACTGTAAGGTCCAAATAGGCTAGAGGGGGGTGTAGCCTAATTAAAACTTCTACAAGAAATACTTAACCACAAGTTAGTACGAAAGGTGGCGAAGCAAAAGCACTAGCTCTAACTAAATAAGCAAGCCACCTACACAAGTCTAGTACAAGGCTATCCACTAAACACAACAACAACTACAAGCTAGAAACAAGAAGTAATATGAGAGAAGAGCTTCGAGTGATTATACCGCCGTGTAGAGATGAGAAGTACCAATCAATCAATCAATCATACAAGAGAAATCCTCGGAAAGAGAATGACACAAGAATTTATCCCGAGGTTCACTTGCTTCCCGGCAAGCTACTCCCCGTTGTGGCGATACACCCACTTGTCAGTTCACGAGCTAATCGACTATCAAGAGTCGAGCCCTCGGCGGGCGCCGCACAACCGCACACAAGATGGGGATCCTCCAAGCCACGAGCTCCACTAGAGTATCCAATTCGCGAACTCCTGCGGGAAAGGATCAAGAACCCCTTACAACACTTGGTGAGGGCTCCAACAATCTTCAATTGTGAGCTCAATCACCTCCGCTGCTCTAAGCCATCTACTGTGTCGGGAAACACGGAAGAGTAACAAGAAATCCACAGCAACTTGAAGATCAAGTGCCTCTAGAATGCAACTCTCAAGTAATGCACTTGAATCTCACTCAATCTCACTCAAGATGTGCAACTATGCAAAGAGATGAGTGGAGGGGTTGTTCTCTAGCTCAAAGGATGTCTCTAGGTCTCAAAATGTGCAAGATTTACCCTCAAACCCCGGCCAACTTCTATTTATAGCGAAGGGGTACGCAGCTAGCCGTTACCGGACGACACGGTTCAAAACGAGCTAACCGGACGCACCGGTTAGGGTTACTGGACATGTTCGGTCACTACAGGACAAGCGTGAACAGTGTGCATCAGAAGTTACCGTTGTTGTGACCAGACGCGCTCCAGCGAATGACCAGACGCGCTGCTCAACTGACCAGACACGCCGATCGCACAGCACCGCGAGCCTGCGAAGCAACGACCGGACACGCTCCAGGCAACGACCGGACGCGACAGTGCCAGCGTTCGGTTAGAGTCCAGTAAGCTCCCTCAACGACCGGACGCGTCCGATCGCGTGTGACCAGACGCGCCGCGCGTCCGATCGACCTTGCGAACTTTCGTTCCCTCTGGGCGCCTGACCGGACGCGCCGGTCCCGCGAGTGACCGGACGCGCCGGTTGCAAACCCTAACACTCGTGCGCCTGACTATTGCGTTGAACTAACTGGACGCGTCCGGTCATACTATGACCGTGTCCGGTGCAGCGTCCGGTCACCTCTGTGACCTCCGTTCGCCTCCGTTTCTTTTCCGACTTCCGGCGTAGTGAAAAATAAGCATTTCACTTCTCCAAAAAGCGCCGAATCCCGCCTCGCAAGCTCGGCGGGAGGGAGAGAGGAACCAAAACCCCTCTCTACCGCTCAAACTCCACCGCCTTTGCAAACTGTGCTAACACCACCAAGTGTACACCACCATGTGCATGTGTGTTAGCATTTCACAAACATTTTCCAAGGCGTTATGTTAGCTCTCTACTAGATCCTAATGCATATGCTCAAGACATTGATCTAGTGGCACTTGAATCCCGAGCTAACTGTGATTTCCCCTCTTGATAGTCGGCAATGTATCCTAAACCCGGTCAATCACTTCTCTACTCATCTTAGACCGGCAAAAGGAAAACCCCTATGGTTATACCTTTGCCTTGCGCTCTTAGATCATTCTCTTCCACTTGATCATCATATCCTTCATTTTATGTGCATCTCCACCATGATCATAATTTCATGTCCATGCACCATCTCTTTGTGATCTTGTGGCCACCACTCCTTGCCACATACACCTTCATCACATGTGTTGCTTATGCCTAACTCAAAACACTTAACGCATGACATTAGCAACTTGGTGTCATTAATTACCAAAACCAAACTTGAGCTTTCAATCTCCCCCTTTTTGGTAATTGATGACAACCATCACAAAGATATGTAATGAAATCAATTTTCAATTTGATAGTATTAGCTCCCCCTACATATGTGCTTTCATGAGTTTGGTTCAATTGTGCACATATGTATGGATTTGAATTTTGGGAGAGTTACTATTATCAAATTGATGCTAAGGTATATAGAATGGACCTTTGAAGCGTGATACCAATCGGAGTTGCCTTTATATACCATCCTTAGCATCGATGTAGCTAGACACCACTTGTAATACATCACTTGTAAAGATCACAAACACTAAAGTACCCCGTGAGATCAACATTATAAGCACAAGGTGTCTAGATACCACTTGTAAAGCTACTCTTAACAAATCATCATTCAAGTTCTATTTGTAGCAATCACCATTCAATCATGAATATCAAAATTAAATTTGCAATGCAACACATCATCATGTTAGTGCACATACAAATGCAACAAATAATTCATGAGCTTGCTCCCTCTACTTGTGTGCTCAATTTTAATTTCTCTCCCCCTTACTATATCTTTCTCCCACTTTGTGACTTTTCTATCTTTGTGACTTTTCTCTCCCCCTTTGTCCACAATCACCAAAAAGGTGCCAATTTTAGTGAGAGATAAGTCAATCAATATGAGAGAGTCCAAATTATGGTTCAATCTAGATCACTTGCCTAGAATATGTAATTCGGTTTAACCCAAGGACAAGCTTCTTCACACCTCATAAAAGTATAAGGGTTATCTTGACCATGTTGAATTACACATCATGAGCTCATTTTCTAGATTCAACACTAGGTTTGCAAGCCCACAAACATGTCATATGCTACCACTAGATCAATCAAACATAGAAGCAATAGTGGTACCATATATACATCAAAATCATTTGATTTTCATGAATGAGCCTATTTGTCATGCAAATATGTCTATATGTTCTAACCATGTCCTTAGCAAAGTATGAATGATATGCCAAACAACTTTACCTTGCTATGTTGGAGGAGAGGCATGTCATATAAGAATGTGGGGGTGCACTCATTTCAAGTTGGAGAAGTCAAGTATGTTCAATTCATTCTTTAACTTGTAAAACCTTTTCTCATCAAGTGGCTTTGTAAAGATGTCGGCTAGTTGATCTTCGGTGCCAATGCTCTCAATGCTAATATCACCCTTTTGTTGATGGTCTCTTATGAAGTGATGCCTTATGTCAATGTGCTTGGTTCTTGAATGTTGAACTGGATTTTGTGTCATCTTGATAGCACTCTCATTGTCACAAAACAATGGCACATTCTTGAATTTGATTCCAAAGTCATTCAAAGTTGTCTTCATCCAAAGCAATTGTGCACAACAACTACCGGCACTAATGTATTCGGCCTCAGCGATAGATAGTGTAACACTATTTTGTTTCTTTGATGACCATGAAACAAGAGACCTTCCAAGCAATTGACAAGTGCCACTTGTGCTCATTCTATCAATCTTGCAACCACCATAGTCAGAATCCGAATATTCAATCAATTCAAAATTAGACCCCTTTGGAAACCATAATCCAACATCATGAGTGCCCTTAAGATATCTCAATATTCTCTTGGTTGCTTTCAAGTGACTTTCTCTAGGTGAAGCTTGATATCTTGCACACTTGCACACACTAAACATCACATTCGACCTAGAAGCGGTGACATAGAGCAAACTTCCAATCATAGATCGGTATAGCTTTTGATCTACCATGTTTCCACTATCATCAATACCCAATTGATGATTAGTGCCCATTGGTGTACTCATTTGCTTAGCATCTTGTAATCCAAACTTCTTAATCATGTCCTTGATGTACTTGCCTTGACTTACAAAAGTGTCATTCTTCATTTGCTTGATTTGAAGTCCAAGGAAGTAACTAAGCTCTCCAATCATAGACATCTCAAACTCATTAGCCATCATATTTCCAAACTCTTCACAAAAGTCTTGGTTAGTTGATCCAAAGATAATGTCATCCACATAGATTTGCAACACAAACAAGTTATTTCTAAGCTTCTTAGTGAAGAGAGTGGTGTCAACCTTTCTCATCTTGAACCCTTCAGAGAGAAGAAAGTCCCTCAATCTCTCATACCATGCTCTAGGTGCTTGCTTCAAACCATACAATGCCTTCTTTAGCTTGTAAACATGGTTGGGCTTATTGTCATCTTCAAAACCGGGAGGTTGCTCAACATAAACTTCTTCATTGATGTAGCCATTGAGAAATGCACTCTTGACATCCATTTGATAGAGCTTGATGTTGTGTGCACAAGCATATGCTAATAAGATTCTAATTGCCTCTAATGTTGCAACCAGTGCATATGTCTCTCCAAAGTCAAGACCCTCAACTTGAGTGTATCCTTGTGCTACTAATCTTGCTTTGTTCCTCACAACCATGCCATCTTGATCTTGCTTGTTTCTAAAGACCCACTTAGTACCAATCACATTGTAGTTCTTTGGCCTCTCAACAAGTTTCCAAACTTAATTTCTAGCAAAGTTGTTTAGTTCTTCATGCATGGAATTTACCCAATTGGAATCCTTCAAAGCATCTTCTAATTTCTTAGGTTCTTCAAGTGACACAAATGAGTAATGCTCACAAAAGGATGCTAGCCTTGATCTAGTTTGAACACCACTTTGAATTCCACCAATGATTTAGTCCAATGGATGATCTCTTGCAATGCTAGTAGGTTGGAGTATTGGGAGTTGATTGCTTCCACTTATTTGACCTTGAACTTGAGCTTCATCATGAGTACCACTAGAGCTTGCTTGATTTATATCAATTTGCACACTTTGGTTGATCACATGAATATCATCATCATCAACTTGCCTTGGCCTAACATCACCAATGTCCATGTTCTTCATTGCATTTGACAATTGATCTCCTCTCACATCATCAAGGTTTTAAGCTTCATTTTGAGATCCTTGGGTTTCATCAAACTCAACATCATGAACTTCTTCCAAGGTATCATTTGTGAGATTCCAAACTCTATATGCTTTGCTTGTGGTAGAATAACCAAGTAAGAACCCTTCATCACATTTCTTTTCAAACTTGCTCAATCTAGTGCCTTTCTTGAGAATATAGCATTTGCAACCAAACACTCTAAAGTATGCAATGTTGGGCTTTCTTCCATTCAATAGCTCATATGGTGTCTTCCCAAGCTTCCCATGGCAATAGAGACGGTTACTACAATAGCAAACCGTGTTGATAGCTTCACTCCAAAATGAATGACTAACATTTTATTCACTAAGCATTGATCTAGCCATATCAATCAAGGTTCTATTTTTCCTTTCAACTACACCATTGGATTGAGGAGTGTATGTAGGTGAGAATTGATGTCCAATACCAAGATCATCACACAATTCCTCAATTCTTGTGTTCTTGAACTCACTACCATTATCACTTCTAATCTTTTTGATGGTGATTTCAAACTCATTTTACACTCTCTTGACAAAAGACTTGAATAGATCATAAACATCACTCTTGTCATAGAGAAAGAACACTCAAGTGTATCTAGTGTAGTCATCCACTATCACAAAGCCATACTTGTTGCCACCAATGCTAGTGTATGTTGTTGGCCCAAACAAGTCCATGTGCAATAGCTCAAATGCCTTTGATGTGCTCATTTCACTTTTACTAGGATGTGTATTTCTAACTTGTTTGCCGGCTTGACAAGCACTACAAGGTTTATCCTTCTCAAAGGTGACATCCTTCAAGCCTCTAACTAAGTCATGCTTCAAAAGTTTGTTCAATTGTTTCATTTCAACATGACCAAGCCTTCTATGCCACAACCATCCCATACTAGATTTGCTAAGCAAGCATGATGTCAATTGTGTTTCACTATCATTGAAGTCAACCAAGTATAAGCTACCATGTCTAAATCCTTTGAATATCAAATTTGATCCATCAACACTTATGACTTCAACATCATCACTACCAAATATGCACTTGAAGCCAAGATCACAAAGTTGTGCCACAGATAAAAGATTGAAATCCAAGCTCTCAACTAGCAACACATTAGATACGCTCATGTCATTTGAGATAGCAATTTTACCAAGCCCCTTGACCTTGCCTTTCTTGTTGTTGCCGAAAGTGATAGCATCAAAACCACCATTTTGACTTGTATCAATTGATTTGAACATACAAGAATCTCCGGTCATATGTTGAGTGCACCCACTATCAAGCACCCAATGCCTTCCTCTGGCTTTGTTATTGACCTACAAGACAAGATCAATTCTTTTTAGGTACCCAAACTTGTTTGGGTCTTCCAAGGTTAGTGACCAAGCTCTTAGGTACCCAAATAGCTTTCTTCTTTGAGCCCATCCATAGTGTACCAATGAACTTAGCATGAACACTATTTGTACCCTTGGTAAGCATATAGAAAGAATCAAACTTAATTGAGGATACATTAGCATTGGATTTCTTGTTCATGCATTGTTGCTCTATGTGACCAACTTGCTTGCAACTTTTGCAATAGCTACCATTGTTCTTCACAAAACGAGTCTTGTGAGGAGCAAAAGCGGCCTTGCCTTTCTTGGGTTATAGCCCAATCCCTCTTTGTAGAGAGAAGCTCTTTGGCTACCCAAGCACATAAGCAAGCGGTCCTCACCACCATAAGCATTAGCTAAGGTGTGATTGAGCTCTTTTACCTTCTCCTTGAGATTTTCATTCTCAACTATAAGTGTGGAGTCACAAGTGAAACCATCACTACTAGATGAGGATGATGTAGATGTGCTACATGAAGGGTTAGTGGGAGCAACAACAATAGGCTTATGAAAGGATTCATCAATTATATCACATGATATGCCTATGTTGCAAGTTTTAGCTTTCTCAACATTAGTTGGCATGTTTTCACATTTTTTAACTAGATAGGAATGAGCTTCTTCAAACTTAGTATGAGACTTTTGAAGCTTCTTATGGTCTACCTTTAGACTCTCATAAGATGCCCTAAGCTCATCAAGTTCTTGCATAAGGTTTTTCTTATCCTTAAGCAAGCCCTTGCACTCCTTTCTAGATTCTTTAAAATGTTGAGTGCAATCTTCTAGCATAGTGATTAGTTTATTTTTAGTGAATTCTTCTTCATCACTATCACTATCACTAGCATTATCATAATCACTCTCATCGTCGGATGATACCTTAGCGGCCTTAGCCATGAAGCACGATGGAGTGTCGAAGAGGGAGACCTTCTCTTGGATGGCAATGCTAGCATGTCCCTTCTTCTTGCTCTTGTTGTCATCCTCATCATCACTTGAGGAATCATCACTATCCCATGTAGCAACATGAGAATCATTCTTCTTCTTATAAGAGCTCTTCTTCTTCTCTAGCTTCTTGTTTTGCTTCTTCCTCTCCTTCTTGATAGCATCTTCATCATCACTATCATAAGGACACTTTGTAATGAGATGGTCCTTGCTATGGCATCTAAAACATCTTATGGTATGCTCATTCTTCTTGGATGAGTTCTTCCTCCTTCTTGCACGAAATCCCTTCTTCTTCATGAATTTCCCAAATTGCTTGACAAAAAGAGTCATCTTCTCATCAATGTTATCACTATCACAAGAGCTTGAGTCTTCATCACTTGATGATTCAATCTTGGATTTACCCTTAGATGTGGTGGCTTTGAATGCCACACTCTTCTTCTTCTCATCATCCTTCTTCTCACTTTCCTTCTTCTTCTTTTTGACCAACTCTTCTTTCTCATCATCTTCTCTATATGAATCATCGGTCATCACTTCTTGGAATATTTGTTGAGGAGTTGAATCATTCAATGTAGTCCTCACTAGCACGGTGATCAATGTATCAAATCTCATGGGCAAGCTTCTCAAGAACTTCATAGAGAATAGGTTGTCCTTGACCTCCTCACTAAGTGCCTTGAGCTCATTTACAATGACTTGCAATCTACGAAACATTTCCGGTACACTCTCATCTCCTTGCATCTTGATGCTAGAAAACTTTTCTTGCAAGATGTATGCTTTAGCGGTCTTTGTGCCTTCGGTGCCCTCAAAAGTTTCTTCTAGCTTGGCCCAAGCATTATGAGCAATCTCAATGTTCTTCACTTGCTCAAAGGTCTTGTCATCTAGTGCCTCATGAAGAGCACTAATGGCAATGCTATTGCATTGGAGCTTCTTCTCTTCCACCGGTGTAGGTGCTTCCGGATTAGCAACCTCAAATTTTATTTTGGTGACCTTCCACACTTCTCTATTGATTGACTTTAGGTGTGTGGTCATCTTAACCTTCCAATATGCATAATTTGTGCCATCAAAGTGAGGTGCCTTCTTGGTGTTGTTGATGTGCAAGCTTAATTGAGCCATTTCTTTTTCACCGTAGGTTGTTAAGCCTCAAATAAACGGTGCCTCGGCTCCGATACCACTTGTAAGGTCCAAATAGGCTAGAGGGGGGTGAATAGCCTAATTAAAACTTCTACAAGAAATACTTAATCACAAGTTAGTATGAAGGGTGGTGAAGCAAAAGCACTAGCTCTAACTAAATAAGCAAGCCACCTACACAAGTCTAGTACAAGGCTATCCACTAAACACAACAACAACTACAAGCTAGAAACAAGAAGTAATATGAGAGAAGAGCTTCGAGTGATTATACCGCCGTGTAGAGATGAGAAGTACCAATCAATCAATCAATCAATCATACAAGAGAAATCCTCGGAAAGAGAATGACATAAGAATTTATCCCGAGGTTCACTTGCTTCCCGGCAAGCTACTCCCCATTGTGGTGATACACCCACTTGTCAGTTCATGAGCTAATCGACTATCAAGAGTCGAGCCCTCGGCGGGCGCCGCACAACCGCACACAAGATGGGGATCCTCCAAGCCACGAGCTCCACTAGAGTATCCAATTCGCGAACTCCCGCGGGGAAGGATCAAGAACCCCTTACAACACTTGGTGAGGGCTCCAACAATCTTCAATTGTGAGCTCAATCACCTCCGCTGCTCCAAGCCATCTACCGTGTCGGGAAACACGAAAGAGTAACAAGAAATCCACATCAACTCAAAGATCAAGTGCCTCCAGAATGCAACTCTCAAGCAATGCACTTGAATCTCACTCAATCTCACTCAAGATGTGCAACTATACAAAGAGATGAGTGGAGGGGTTGTTCTCTAGCTCAAAGGATGTCTCTAGATCTCAAAATGTGCAAGAGTTACCCTCAAACCCCAGCCAACTTCTATTTATAGCGAAGGGGTACGCAGCTAGCCGTTACCGGACGACACAGTTCAAAACGAGCTGATCGGACGCACCGGTCATGGTGACCGGACGCATCCGGTCACTACAAGACAAGCGTGAATAGTGCGCGTTAGAAGTTACCGTTGCTGTGACCGGACGCGCTCCAGCGAATGACCGGACGCGCCGATCGCACAGCACCGTGAGCCTGCGAAGCAACGACCGGACGCACTCCAGGCAATGACCGGACGCGACAGTGCCAGCGTCCGGTTAGAGTCTAGTAAGCTCCCTCAACGACTCGACGCGTCCAATCACGTGTGACCGGACGCGCCGCGCGTTCGATCGACCTTGTGAACTTTAGTTCCCTCTGGACGCCTAACCGGACGCGCCGGTCCCGCGAGTGACTAGACGCGCCGGTTGCAAACCCTAATACTCGTGCGCCTGACTACTGTGTTGAACTGATCGGACGCGTCCGGTCATACCATGACCACGTTCGGTGCAGCGTCCGATCACCTCTGTGACCTCCGTTCGCCCCCGTTTCTTTTTTGACTTCCGTCGTAGTGAAAAATAAGCATTTTACTTCTCCAAAAAAGCGCCGAATCCTGCCTCGCAAGCTCGGCGGGAGGGAGAGAGGAACCCAAACCCCTCTCTACCGCTCAAACTCCACCGCCTTTGCAAATTGTGCTAACACCACCAAGTGTACACCACCATGTGCATGTGTGTTAGCATTTCACAAACATTTTCCAAGACGTTATGTTAGCTCTCTACTAGATCCTAATGCATATGCTCAAGACATTGATCTAGTGGCACTTGAATCCCGAGCAAACTGTGATTGCCCCTCTTGATAGTCGGCTATGTATCCTAAACCCGGTCAATCACTTCTCTACTCATCTTAGACCGGCAAAAGGAAAACACCTATGGTTATACCTTTGCCTTGCGCTCTTAGATCATTCTCTTCCACTTGATCATCATATCCTTCATTTTATGTGCATCTCTATCATGATCATAATTTCATGTTCATGCACCATCTCTTTGTGATCTTGTGGCTATCACTCCTTGCCACCTACACCTTCATCACATGTGTTGCTTATGCCTAACTCAAAACACTTAACGCATGGCATTAGCAACTTGGTGTCATTAATTACCAAAACCAAACTTGGGCTTTCACTAACTTTACAAAAAATATGGATTGTTCATCCTTGTACTTCATTGGATGTGTAACATCCTAAATTTTTCACTATTTCAAAATAGCTAAATATGATTTATTTATGTATTTGAGTGTGCATTCAAATGTAGAAAATAATAAATTCTAGTGAAATTAAAATCGATCATAAGGTTAGCAACATGATTATGCACCCATGCTGCAGCATTTATTTTATGTGACGATTGGTTTGTTTTCAAAGTTCAAAGGAATTCAAAAAACATTTGAATTTGAGTTTGGAAAATCGAATTAGAAAATGAAAAGGAATTTTTATTCATTCTCTTTCTCCTTTTCCCTATTTGGCCTGTTGGCCCATTTCTTCACCGGCCCACGCGCCTCTTTTTGCCTCTCCTCTCCGCGCTCTTCTTGGGCCGGACTGCGTCGGAGGCCGCAACTGCCGCTGCCGCCTCCCCGCTCTCCCCCTTGAGCCGCTGACGCGCCAAGCCCAGCCGTCAGCCCCTTCCCCAACCTCCCGCGCCTCTCACTCGGTCATGGGCAACCAACCCGCCCGTGCCCACGCTCCACATCGTGGGAGTGTCCACCGCGCCTCGGGGCCTTTAAACGAGGGCGCGACCCCGTCTCTGCCTCCCGCTGCTGCCCTCCCCGCTCCGTTTTCGCTCGCAAAACCACCCCCCGCAACACGGCAACGGTCACCAGAGCGCCGTCTGCCCTCACCGCGTCGGCCATCGTCCCCGAGCCGCCTCTGCCCGTTTTTTCTCTCGGTGAGCTTCGCCTCGCTTCTCTCTTTCTCCTCATGCCTCTATCTTCTCGAATGGTGGCCTCTAGGGCTATCCCCGTGAGCTTCGGTGAGTTTCCTCCACTGCCGGCCATGGTGAGTGTCACACCAAACCTTCTCTGGCTCCGATTTTCCGTAGCGTGGACACGCCTTCTTCTCCGCTTTCCCCCGGTACTCTCGGTTTTGAAACCGTGCACCGTAGCGCCTGATTGGGCAACTCCGACGAGCTCCCGTCGTCGGCAATGGCGGCGCCGCCGCGTCCTCCCCTAACTCCGGCAGCCGCACTCCCTCTCTTCCCCTCCCATGTAATCCTGGCCGCCCATCGGTTAATCAACGGCCCAAGATGGCCAATACCCCTTCGCGGGTCATTTTGCTAAAGAGACCCCATCCTTTTGACTATTCATACCCGCGGTCCTGGCCAGAATTCAAAATCCGATTTTCTTTTATTTGTTTTAATTCAAAAATAGTTCTACCTATTTACAGAATTGCCACTGTAGTAAAACGCTTATAAAATCGTCGTTTTAAATCTGATTTGACCCGTTCAACTTGTGTTAGTTTCGTAATTTCATAATCTACGTGATGATGCTACTGTTAGATCTGTTAGAAGCTTTTGAATTTCTCGATTAAGTCTAGTTTAATAGCTAGATTATGGAACCTTAATTAGCTCGTAACCTTTGCGTTGTAGCTCCGTCTTTCATGCATTCCGCGTCGTTGTGATCGTAGTGAGACGTAGATGATTTTGGTAAATAGTTTATACATTTTCATTTATTTTTGGTGTAATGTTCTAATCGTAGTAATGTTTTGCTTGTATGTCTGTTCTAGAATGCGTGTTGTGGTTCGTGTCGTTTGAGTTCAAACGGTGAGGAGAACTTCGGGAACCCGGACGCATACGAGGAGCAGCAGGACCAGTAGCAGTTCGTGAACCAAGACAAGTATAGCATGGACTTACCTTGATGTCTTATTTATTAAATAATCCACTCATTATGCATGTGTCTAATATTGCTCGACTATAAGGACATCCTAGTCATTGATGACTTGTACATTGATTCCTATGAGTTTTATTGCACATGGGTAGAATGCTAGTGCTCTAACTGAACATGAACTACACTATGACTAATGGAACCAACGGGTAAACATGATGGCAACAGTGGAACTATAGGGTGATGGTGCAAATGATGTTGATCATGTTGCCCTAAACTCTCCGTAACGACTTATCTGTCGGCAAAAGCTGGGATTGACAGTGCAACTGTGAGGGTTACATGGCTCTGACTTTAGCTCATTAATAGGATCTTCTTTATCTTGTTAGAGGTTACCCGAAAGGGTGCAAGAGGGGCTTGCCACTTTGGGTATAGGGCTGCCCCTGTTCTTATGTGTATAGCCGCAAAGGATTTGTGCCATAGAAAGGGGGTTCCTACATCTGTCTGTCGAGGAAACCTCGTGGCCCTAACATGTTAGATAGACCTATGGAAGGCTTCGTAGTGTACCCTGCCTGCTCACCTTAGGAGTGTTAGGGGGTCGATGGGCCCCGGGCATTTGGGCAACACGACTCACGGGTAAAGATGCACAACCTCTGCAGAGTGTTAAAACTGTTATAACAGTCGTGCTCACGGTCACGAGTGGCCCGGAAAACTCACTGAATAAATGGATACTTGACATGTCGATGACTTATGATGATGATGATGAGATTACAATGTTGATCCAATTCTCTTCTTAATTCCAGTAGGTGATCATGTGGGTTAAATGGGAGCTTATGCTTAACTTGATGATAATTAATAATAAAATGTTGATTCACTAAAAGTGCTAACTACAGTCAACCGTGTCTATCCTTTTTTAGCCCCATGAATCCTCATACTATACTTGCGGAGTACGAGTGTACTCACACTTGTTATTATTTCATTTTTGGATAAAAATCCCGGATGGGTAACAGATGACAGCTTCTACGAGGATTTCCCCGAAGACTACTAGGTTTGGGTCAACCAGTCGGCCTTCCCTGTGGAGAAGTCACTACAGTTGAGAGTGTTATTTACTTTACCGCTTGTTATGTTGAGAACTATGTAATGTAATAACGTGATGTATGTACACAGTGATGATACTTCTGTTAATTTGTCGGCTTATGTGTGCGACTATTTCTGGGGCGCACATAAGATGTATGCACTCTATATTGTCCTTAATTTGGAGTGTGACAGGATGTCACTGTGTTTTGGAAAATGAGATGTTAGGTCAAAAAAGATACAATTCTAGGTGCATGCTTGATCGAACTGTTTGAAGTTTGACAAATTTATAGAAGAAAGTATCAACACTTATGACTCCAAATATAATAGTGATGGCTCATATTGACGATGACAATTTACTGCACACCAATATGCCTAATATGTTTTTTTCCATGAAACTGACTGTGCAGCTTGGTGCTTAAGCTTTTTATTTGCTGACAAGACCTGTTGTTGTCTTCATGAGAAGTATCATATCAGAATTATACCTTTTTAACTCCAACAGTGATTGAGCGAAAAAATTCTTCTTCGTGGATCGTGATGCCTCACTCACATGGAACCATTGAAAATAAATGGTTACCACAAGATCTAAAACAGCTAAGCCATGCATGAAGGAATTCAAGATCCAGATATAACTACTTGGCTACTGAGCAGTGGCCGAGCTCACAGCAAAACGTAGGGTGGGGACCATTTTGGCTTGTACGATACTCACTCCATCCTACTATATAAGGTGTAACAACCTTCGGTCCAGACAAAAAAAAACACATTTAATTCTCTCTCTCAACATTGATACTATTGTATCGATGTATACGTTTCTAGAAAGAGCACGCCTTATATTATGGGACATGAATAAAATATGATTATGTCTTATATTTCATCAGGGCTAACTAAGCAGTTGCCCACAACTCATGAGGTTCGGGGAATCAAAAGCAAATAAGCAAATATTAATTAAAACTACAAAAGAAGCAAATGCACATTCTTTCTAGGGAACTCTAGCTACCAGCAGATGAACCCATGATCAAGGCTAAGAAGGACTGGATTGGGCTGCGCAGCAGCGGGAGCGCATGAAGCCAGCGACGGCCGATCGATGACGCAAGTCCGCGGCGGCAGACGGGCAGAGCCCAACTATGCGCACGCGACCTCACGCTGACAGGCGACAACCTGCAGTCTGAGCTGCTTGATTGTTTTCCTTCTCGAATAGAAAGGCCCAAAATAAAGATTAAAAGAAAGATTAAAGCTTGATGGATCATCACGTGCATTGAATGGACCTTCAGGCTCTGAAAAATTGTTTGGACCAAGGTGGGGCCGTCGCCCATGTTTGCATACTGAGGAAGTACTCTCCCCTAGAGGTCCAACGAAAAGTTTTGCTTCTTGTGCACCCCATATATATAACTAGACAACTAGTGCATTCTGGAGTATGACTAGCTAGGGTTTGGAATTTCGGCCGATTATCGTCAATTTTCAATCGTACCAGTGACCCTTGGAAATATACAAACTTGTAATTTTGGTTCCATTTCATTCAGTTTTTTTTTGAAATTTAGCCAAATTTTCATAAAGATTTGAAATTTCAACCCAGATTTCATCGATTTTTACGATTTTCGGTCCTACACTGGACCCTCTGGTATTTATATATCAAATGGTAGGATGAACCCTAGCTATATGCATGTCCACCACTATTAATTGCAGAAGGTAGATGAGAATGAATCAATTGCTAGTAAGTAGGTAACATTGATCCAGGGTTAAGACGATGGGAAGTGCGTGTACCATGGATCTGGCTTGAGCTTGAACATGAATAACGAGAGCCGCGCCGAAGAAATATTCCTCGATCTTAGAGGTGCAAGAGTCCTAGTCCTGCTTCATAGATAGACAGAAAATGTAGAGCAAGGCCGATTAATCGCCAAGAAACAACGCATCAGCTGCAGATGAAATGAGATTTTGATTGGTGAGCAGGGACAATACCTTGACAACCCTTCAGATTTCAGCAGTGGATGGAAGTGCTCAGCCTTGCTGATGTATTAGCAAGCTGGTTTGCCTAACTGCATCGAGGTGGGCATACATGCGTGTATTTGTCAAGACCACAGTGAAAGGAACCTTAGCTATCGGCCCTTGAAATACGGAGTACTGTATATTAAAAACTGAGAGCAGCATGTGCCACCCTTGGAACATGGAGGAAAGGATGACATTAGTTTGGTGTAAAAATCATCAACACCGAGGATCGCAAGCATATATAGATCCATCCTGATACAAAACAATATGTACAATAGTAACAAACTAAAGTCAACGAACTACTAGTACTAGTAGCGTAAGTTGACAATCGGCTTGACACTACTGCAATAATGCACTATAGGGGCGGCTAAAAAGCCACTGTAAAGGCGGCTGGCCCAGCCGCCCCTATCTAAACGCTCTTACATTGGTTTCCACTGTATGGGCGGTTCAACACGAGCCGCCCTTACAGTGGATCACTGTAAGGGCGGATGGTAACAATAGCCGCCCTTACTAAGGACCACTATAAGGGCGGCTGGTTTTTCCAGCTGCCCTTACAGTGCCCATTAGTAAGGGCGGTTAGTGTTCCAGCTGCCCCTACTATTGCCGTTTCTAAGGGCGGCTCAATCTAGAATCGCCCCTACAGTTGATTTTCAGCAAAAAAATAAAAATTACAATAATCAAATTCACAGCACAGCACAACATATATATATAATCAAATTCACAGCACAACATATATATTTCAAATATGACCACATCACAGCACAAACATGAAATTCAAGTTTCATCACCATATTTACAAATTCAAAAGTTCCAAGTCCATCAAATCCATCCACGAATCCACATTTCCAAGTCCATCATATCCACAAGTCCATCACAAGTTACATCAAGTCCATCACAAGTTCACAAGTAATCAACGACCTACAGATAGCCTGTTCCACTCACGGAGGTGTTGGTACATAGGATTTCTACCTAAGTCGGACATGAAGTCATGGTAGTCACCTTTGAAATAAATAACCGATCCATTATGAAGTTGCAAAGGTCGCCGACGAGCTCTAAGAGTTCATCATCCTTGTAGAGATCCCTTTTCCTTTCATTCTCTTCTAACCACTACAAGATCACAAAAGCTAAGTCATTATAACATTAAGTCATTATCAAATTCAGTTTAGTAAGAGTAGTAGTAGACATTAGTAGTAAGGCAGTAGTAGCAGTAGGAGTAGTAGACAGTGAGAGGAGTAGTAGTAGGACAGTAAGGCAAACAAGAGTAGTACACACAGTAGTAGTAAGAGTAGGACAGTAGTAAGAGTAGGACAGTAGTAGGACCAGTAGTAAGAATAGGACAGTAGTAGGACTAGTACAGAAGAGTAGTAGAGTAGTGCAAAGTAGTAGAGTAGCAGAGTAGTAGTAAAGGAGTAGTACAGAAGAAGGGTAGTGCAGAGTAGTAGTACAGTTTCAGAACAGGCTGGTAAAAAACATCATTGCACATGTCTTATACCTCAGGTTCAGAGTAGCATCAAAATAAAACATCATTGCACATGTCTTATGCCTCAGGTTCAGAGTAGCATCAAAATAAAACATCATTGCGCATGCCTTATGCCTTAGGTTCAGAGTAGCATCAAAATAAAATATCATTGCACATGCATTATGCCTCAGGTTCACAGTAGTATCTTACAAAAAAATAATATTCATCACATTAGTAGTAGTAAGACAAGTACTAGTGGTAGTAGTTTCAAAAATCAACCCCGAAGGGCTAAGTCCTTCGGTCATCTCAAATTTGGGGCCATCAGCCACCAAGTAAGGAAAGAGATGTGCAGTAGGTAGAGAAAAGAGAGTATAGTAGTAGTAGAGAGAGAAGGATAAAAAATGTGTTCAATTCAAAATAGTTGGAGCAGCCGAGAAATTGAGTGGAGAGTAGTAGAGTAGTAGGAGTAGAGAGAGTACAGAGAAGAGTAGTAGAGTAGAGAGGACAGAGATAAGAGTAGTAGAGTAGAGAGAGTAGAGAGAATTGAGAGAAGAGAGTACAGTAGTAGTACAGAGGAGGAGCATAGTTTAAAAAATGTGATCAATTCAAAATAGGAGTAGAGGAGAGTTGGAGAGAACAACAGTGGACAGAGTAGAGTAGTAGTAGTAGAGGAGTGTGGCATATAAACAGTAGTAAACCTGCCATATAAACAGCAGTAATTATGCCTCATTATACAAAAACTATCATCATTGGTAAAATGCATGAGCTCAGTTTAAAAATCCAAATAGCAAATGCATATATCATCAGTATAAAAATATATCCCAATAGCAAATGCATATATCATCAGTATAAAAATACTAAGTCGAGGAGGCAGATATATGAAGCTTTGACCCATAATAGATGCATCTAATGACAAGCTCCAAGACATGCCCACATGTGTAGGCCATTGACACAAATGACAGTGATAGTAACCATCAACATTCAGACACAAATGACAGTGAACATGAAAATCATCCAACCAAACCTAGACAGTGACAGTGACCATCATCCAGCACATGAATATCATCTAGCACATGACCATGACAGTGACCTAGAATATCATCCAGCACAAGACCATGACAGGAGGTAGGCACACTAGGGCACTCTTAATCAGAGAAAGAGGGAGAGGAAGGTGGGGGCGATACCTTTGTAGGAGGAGGAAGGTGGGGGCGTCACTGCTTCGTCGGTGGAGACTGTGCACGGGCTTTTTCTTTTCAAAGAAAACCTTACCATTTTACAGCGACGGTCGGTGAAGTGGACGGTGGGGCACAGCCGGAGCCACCGGGGAGGGAGCACGACGAGGCGCCGGTGAGCTCTGGCACCGGATGGGGCCCGGTGAGCTCTCGAGCACCTCCTTGGCGCGGGGGACGGAGAGGTGGGGGGGCGAGCACGAAGACGGCGGGAACGGGACTGGTCGCGGAAACCCTAGGGTTCCCCTCGGCCGGCGGCGGAGGAGGAGCTAGGGGTTCCGCAGGCGCGGTGGTAGCGGCGGCGAAAACCCTAGCCGCCGTGCGAGGGCTCCTTGGCGCGGTGGACGGAGAGGTGGGGGGCGAGCACGAAGACGGCGGCCGGACACGGGACCGGCGGCAGAAGAGCTAGGGTTTCCCCAAGGGCGGGGACGGAGAGCTAGGGTTCCGCGCGCGCGGTGGTGGCTGCGGTGGAAACCCTAGCTGTCGTGCGAGGGGAGGTGGCCGCGGTGGGGGTAGGACACGGCGGAGGTAGGGAACGGGGGCGGAGGGGCGATGGTGCGGTGGAAATTCGGCAGCCTAACGACGTCCGAGGG
Organism: Saccharum hybrid cultivar R570; assembly: GCA_038087645.1. Taxonomy (NCBI): domain Eukaryota; kingdom Viridiplantae; phylum Streptophyta; class Magnoliopsida; order Poales; family Poaceae; genus Saccharum; species Saccharum hybrid cultivar. Next base: position 567,363 of record JAQSUU010000273.1, read on the forward strand.
GGGAAATCGCGCCCAAGACTTAGACAATTTTGCCCCCTGGGCGCGGCCTTGGCTTATAGATGGCAGGCGATGTTATAGGGGCGGCTGACCATATAAGCCACCTCTACAATAGATTTTTTTTCAAAAAAGATTTTATATACATGTAAAATTCTAAATTCATTTAAATAATAATGTTTAATTATTCTATAGACATACATATATTTTTTTGATCTATTTATATAAATAATTGCATTTCTAGTGGCGGTTCCTGACCCATCCGCCCCTAAAAAAATTTGTAATATTTTTTTAAAAAAATAGGAAATTGGAACTAAATTGTGATAAATATTTTTGAGGCAATAAATAGTGTCAAATGGAAATGATGTCAATAAAACATTTGTAGTAAACATCAAGATGTACAAATGTTATTATGGTGATCTTGTCATTCGACTTTGTTTCGATGACTCAAAATTTGAATTTGAAAAAAAATCAAATTATAACCACAATGTAAAATAGTTTTTGATTTCAAATGAAAAGGTAATGAATAATAGGTTTGTAGATCTTGATGAGTTCTACAATCCTGGTATGCAAAAAATTTTCATTTGAGGTCATTTAGAGCCTCATTTGACCAAGTTTGACCAAGTCAAATCTTGGATTTTAAAAAAAAAGACACTTTGACCAAACCCTAGATGGTCTCAACTACAAAAGTCATGAATACACAGTTTGTCAAACTCATCAAGGTCTACATTTGTTGTAATAGTCAACTTTTCATTTGAGAAAGTTTGAACCACTCAAATTTTGAATTTTGAAATTTTGACAGCTACATGCCAGTTTTCGAAACCCTAAACGGTCTCAACTCGAAAAGTCATGAATACCAAGATTGTTCCACTCATCAAGATCTACATTTGATACATAGGCCATTTTTGTATTTGACAAAATGTTAGGAAAGTGTATTTCTAAATCCACAAGTCTCACATGTTGTTTCATAAAGTCTACGTGAGATTCAAGATTTTGTGATTAGTGTTTACTAACACTTTCTCAAATGCAAAAATGGCCTATGTATCAAATGTGTATCTTGATGAGTTCTAACACCCTTGTATTCAAAAGTTTTTCATTTGAGGTCATTTAGTGCCCCATTTGACCAAGTGTGACCAAGTCACGTCTTGGATTTTTAAAACATGTGACTAGAGTTTATTAAAACTTTTCCAAATGGTAAAATGAACTATGTATCAAATGTATATCTTGATGAGTTCTACAATCCTTGTATTCAAACATTTTTCATTTGAGGTCATTTAGTGCCTCATTTGACCAAGTTTGTCCAGGTCAAATATTAGATTTTTTAAAAAAAGGCACTTTGACCGAACCCTAGATGGTGTCAAATGGAAAAGTCATGAATACAAAGTATATTAAACTCATCAAGTTCTACATTTGGTGTAATGGCCAACTTTTGATTTGAGAAAGTTTAAACCATTCAAATTTTGAATTTTGATATTTTGACAGTTACTTGCCAGTTTTCGAAACCCTAGACGGTCCCAACTCGAAAAGTCATGAGTACCAAGATTGTTCCACTCATCAAGATCTACATTTGATACATAGGTCATTTTTGCATTTGACAGTGTGTTACGAAAGTGTAGTTGTAAATCCACAAGTCTCACATGTAATTTTATAAAGTCTACGTGAGATTCAAGATTTTGTAACTAGTGTTTACTAACACTTTCTCAAATGCAAAAATGTCTTATGTATCAAATGTGTATCTTGATGAGTTCTAACACCCTTGTATTCAAAAGTTTTTTATTTGAGGTCATTTAGTGCCCCATTTGACCAAGTTTGACCAAGTCACGTCTTGGATTTTTAAAACATATGACTAGAGTTTCCTAAAACTTTTTCAAATGCTAAATTGAACTATGTATCAAATGTGTATCTTGATGAGTTATACATTCCTCGTATTCAAAAGCTTTTCATTTGAGGTCATTTAGTGCCTCGTTTGACCAAGTCAAATCTTGAATTTTTTTTAAAAAGACACTTTGACCGAACCCTAGATTAAAGGGTTGGAATAACATTTTCTTACCTTAAACAAGCTCCTCACCAAAGGATTTGAGTTCAAAACCTACCCCTTAGTAGAGCAATTTTTGGGAGGTGCCCAAGGCCTTCCAAGCCTTTTTTTGCGAGTGGGAGAGAGTGGCTCGGAGAGAAAGAAGAGTGGGCAGCCACTTATAGGTACAGACCACTGTAGAGGCGGCTCAATCACCAGCCGCCCCTACAGTGCTCCCTCACTGTAGGGGCGGCTGGCTTGCTGGCTCCCGCCCCAGCCACTATAAGGGCGGCTCCAAAGCCAGCCGCCCCTATAGTGGAGGGGGGTGTTCCCTTAGTTCGTTTTTCACGTATCATGATGAACATTAATTCATCGATCATCTGTCTCCCCAGTTTAATTTCATTTCAGACTGTGTGCTGATCAGTGATCGTGCACTAGCTAGAATCGAGTATTCGACGTGCCACGCATGTCGTCCCTTGTGGATGTGGAGCCCAGCGTGCGGCGTGCCGTCGCGCAGCACCGGAGGGTCGACGCACCGGCGAGGCTAGCGCTTGCCGCCGCTGGCGTCGGTATCCATCCACGACGTGTGCTGGCTCTTCCCGCAGCACACCACGCGCGGCTTCAACACCTCCGCCTAACCGACGCGGTTTCGTGTACAGACCAACGACACCAAGGCCCCGATCGACGCGCTCGCTGTGACGACGTTGTGAACGTGAAATAATTGGTCAAATGTTTGGCCTGCTCTCCTCCAGCTCGGCGGTTGGAGCGTTCGTGGTGTACTGGTGTGATTATAGTTCTGCTCGGTCTGTTTTGGTTGGGCTTCAAACAAGACCCTTTGTTTTTTCAATGAACATTTCGGTCGTTGGATTTTTTTTCAAGCCTTGTTTAATACTTTCTCTGTTCTAAATTATAAGTTTTTTTTAGAAAGGACGGCAAAAGTTTTGCCGCAGTTTTTATTAGACGATAGAAAGAAAAAAAAAGAGAGTTTTACAAAAAAAAATTACAAGCCGACAACGACTCCTATACCCACTCTCTGACCAAGAAAGCAACTAGCAGAGCTATAAACAGCAAAACAACTACTAAAGACCCAAACTGTCGGATGAGAAGAACACAACATCCTAGCATGGCCCCTAACACAGAAACCTAACCCGCAGCTGTATTTGACGTTGTTGCCATGGCCATCTCATACTGCATAATGTCATCTTTACAAAGAGTGGAAACTTGATTTGGGTTAAGAGCTTTTTGTTGGAATTGACGTCTATTTCTCTCCTTCCATATGTTCCACCAAAAATAGATGAATATCCCATCCACCTTTCTTCTCTCGTTCTTCTGAAACCTGCGTCTACATCTCCACCAGTGATTGTGTAATGATCCTGCGGTGTTCACCGATTGGATCACTGTTAGCTGTAGCCACTGCTTCAAGATCTCCCACACTTCTTTTGTGAAGGGGCAGTCCTTGCACAGATGTACCAGTGTTTCTAGTTCGTTGCCACAGAGCCTGCAGTCTGTATCATCTGTCCATCCCCGCTTTATCAGATTATTAGCCGTTAGAATCTTCTTATGTAGCAAAGTCCATGCAAAGAACCTGCATTTGGGCTCCGCTTTAGCCCTCCAAATGACAGAGATTTTTGTTTTGGCAAAAACTCCAACGAACTGAATGAGATAAGCGCTCTTGGTGGAGTATTCCTCATCCTGTGTCCACCTCCACCTCACTTCATCTTCAACTGTTTCATTTAGCTGCACTGCACTAGCGGCCTCCCAGAGTTTAACGAATTCTCTTACTTTCTAAATTATAAGTCGCTTTGACTTTTTTGATTCATCCATTTTGCTATGTATCTAGACATATTATTATATCTAGATGCCTAGCAAATTGGAAGTACAAAAAAAAGTCGAAACGACTTATAATTTGGAATGGAGAGAGTACCACGGAGTAGAAAAACAAATGGCGGCGCAGTTGAGTCTACTACAAGCCGCAGGAATTGGATAAGTAGCGACGCACAGCAGACATGGCGAGGATGATACCAGATACGGGTCTCCTCTCCTGGATGCAATGCAACCTGCTAAACTGGTTAGGTCACCCTTGACCTTGAGCACACAGAAGACAGAACTAGCACCCCTTCAACTAGCGTGGTGCTGGCAGCCTGCCTGCCACACACCCACACCACGCGTTCTGTCGTGGAGCACACCTGGGCTGCCACTGCCAGTGAGTTGTTCTTCTCATCTTCTGAGATAACTGCTGACGGAACCCTGCAAGGCTTCAACTGACTGATCCTAAACAGAACGGTGCTTCAAGTAGTACAATTGGATCTGTCTTGGTGACATTCAATTGTTTTGGCCCATCCTGTCAACTGAGTTTTTTCCATGCCCTTACACTATCTTCTAGCTATATTTACACTGTCTTATTACTATATTTACAATGACTTCTTCAGTATAATTTATTGAACACAGTGATATAATTTGGGGATGCTACAAATATATACCAAATTTTTCAGAAAAAGTTACAAATTATTTCTATGAATTGTGTATACCAGAGAAATATATTTCAAATTGTTCACAAATTCTTTATAAATTTCAGAAAAAATTACAAACTATTGACAGATTAGGGACAGGAGGGGGTTGCACCCGCATCAGAGCAGGGTACGATTGCCGGGGACTCCCGCGTCCTCGCCGGGGCGGCGGCAATGACCTGGGTGCGGCGGCCTGGGGGCGGCGGTTGCCTGGGGCGAAGCGCGCGAGCGCATTGAGCGGCCTGGGGGCGGAGCAGGAAGGAAGCGCGCGAGCGCATCGTGTGGCCTGGGGTCGGAGCGCGATGCAGGGAAGGAAGCGGTGAGCGCATCGGGTGGCCTTGGGCAGATGCGGATCGATCGGACGCACAAGAATTCGGTTGACAGAGGCGCCCGAATCAGTCAGCAATTCATTCTGGTACAATTAGCTGCTTTCACCACTACGTGAAAAAGGCTTTGTAGCAACAGGGCTTTTTCAGGGGCGGCTGGCATTAGAGCAGCCCCTACAGTGGGCATGCTCGGCCTCCAGCAGAGCAGCTGCCCCTACAAATGGTACAGTCAGGGCGACATTACCAGCCGTCCCTGCTGTGTCCATTTGTAGGGGCGGCTAAATCACCAGCCGCCCCTATAAATGTCTATCGTATATATAGAAGCAACCACCTTCTTCCACCTTGGGCCACTCTCTTCAACCCGAGCAAAAAAAGATTGAAAGGTCTTGGGCTCCTCCCAAAAATTGCTCTACTAAAGGGGGTTTTGATCTCAAATACTTTGGTGGAGAGGTTATATAAGATAAGAAAATGCTATTCCAAGCCTTTATTTGAAGTTTTAATGGTTGGTTAGTGAGTAATTAGAGTTTTGCTTTTCTCTCTCTTCTATGGTGCTTGAGCTTTGTATGAAGCAAATTAGACCCTAGTTTTGAAGCTATTAGTGTAAATTAGTTAGAGAAATGAGAATACACCATTTATTAGTCGATCTTGCTTTATTTTAGTGAAGATTACACTCTAGTTTCATGTATGTTTCATGTACACGTAGATCAGATCTAGATCTAGAGTTTTTTTAATTTTAATTTTGTAAATTTATGTTTCATAAAATTAGAATAGGGTTTGCATGAAAGGTAGTGGGTAAAGTATTAATTGTTGCTAATTGTTGTCTTTGAAATTATTTATTTTAATCAATAAATATATATTTTTAATTATTTATTGATAAATAGGCCATTAATTAATTACCCTCTACCATGGTGTGTGTTTGATATGCTTCATGTAATTTTATTTTATATTTATATTTATATATATCTAAAGTATATACAATTATTGTCAAGTAATTATTTATTAATTTGATTCCTTTACATATATATTTGAATTAGTAGTCCTTTAATGTATTTTTCTTTGGTTGTTGTGTTCTAAAAGATGGAGTATAGGAAGTCTTGGATGTATGATTCGTTAAGGTTCAAGGCAGGTTTCCGTGAAGAGGTGGATAAATTTATTCACAGCGACGTTGACAGAGAATAAGGATACAATTATTTGTCCCTGCAAAGATTGCACGAACCTTATGGCATGGACAGATATGAGTATCATCAGAGAACATTTGAATGTGCGAGGATTTGTTGAGGACTACACAGTGTGGATTCATCATGGTGAATCAACGGTTGTTGATAATGACGACGATGATGAAGAAGACGACGTTGAAACCCTTAAATACTTGTCCCAATACTCAGAAGAGCTTGATGCACAAATGGATCCTGAGTTTGGCATGAACAAGGTCGTGATGCTGGTGGTTGGGATGATAATGACGAAGGTGGTGCCAATAATGATGGGGGAGCACGTGTTGGTGATGAAGATGATTTTGATGATTTGGAGGAAATGATTCGGACCCTTGGATCAGAGATTTTACTAAAGAGCTCAAAAGGTCTAGAAAATTTGGAAATGGTGACAAAAGCATCGAAGGAGACTGTATACGGTGTTGAAAAGGGTTGTCCGACATTGGACATTGCTACATTTTGTGCTTAAGCTACTCATCCTGAAGGCTAAGTACGGCTAGTTAGACTGTAGTTTCAATGATCTATTGCGTCTCCTGTTATGGGTGCTGCAACAACCAAACTCAGTTCTCGCCAATATATACCAAGCGAAGAAGGTCATAAGTCCATTGACAATGCATGCCCCAACCCCTGTATCCTTTTTCATGGCGAAACATTCAAGTCACTAGATAAATGTCCTCGGTGTGGGGCCAGCCAGTACGAGAACAGTGACCTTTATGGTGGGGATGAAGTCTCCGCGGGGAACAAGAGGAATAAGAAGGGTACAAAAAAAGCGGTACAAGAATCTTAGCCCCTAGAGGACACTCCATTAGGCAACGATGCAAAGTAGAGAAGAATTCCTGCCTTGGTAATATGGTACCTGTCAGTGACCGACCGCTTGAGGCTTCCTAAACCCTAAGGAAGCCACACTCATGACATGGTGGGATGATGAGTGCAAGGTGGATGATGATAAGATTGCACACCCGGCCGATTGTAGTCAGTGGCAAGCATTCGATGAGAAGCACAAAGAATTCAGTGTTGACCTAAGGAATGTACGGTTTGGCTTGAGCACTGATGGAATAAATCCCTTCAATGAGAGGATGAGTGACCACAGCACTTGGCCAGTGATCTTAACCATGTACAACATCCCAACATATTTGTGTCAGAAGAGAAAATACCTTCTCACTATTCTTATTTCTGGCCCTAAACAACCAGACATTGATATAGACGTGTTTCTTGAGCCTCTGATGCAAGAAATGGAGAGGCTATGGAGGAAGGGAGAGTCGATGTACGATGTGTTCTGTAAGGAGGACTTCATATGTAGAGCAATAATATTTGTTACTACCATTGATTACCCCGCGCTGTTTGCTTTGTTCGGACAGATCAAAGGGAAGACGGGATGCTTAGTCCGCTTGGATAGTACTACATGGGTGTTCCTAGATGCATCCAAGAAGATAGTTTACCTAAGGAACCAGCACTTCTTAAAGACAAATCACAAGTACTGCAGCAAATTGTTCTTTAGATTTTATGACAACACCTCGGAGATTGAACCCCCTCCAGAGAGACGTCATAACGGAGAACATGTGTACAAAATAGTGAAAAACATACGCGTCTTCTATGGAAAGAAGAATCTGGATGGGACAAATAGAGAAAGAAGCACACCTCCTGTCGAAGGCATACCTTTTAAGAAACAATCGATCTTCTTTCAGTATCTGCCTTATTGGCCAGACTTGGAGGTCCCCCATGCCATTGATGCTATGCACGTGCAGAAGAATGTCTTTGAGAGTGTTGACATTAATTAACTATCGATTTTAAATGTCAACAAAAGAAGATAAAGGACTTAAAATGAATATCACCATAGACTTAGGGGTTTTAACTGACGATTTCCACAAGTTTTGGTGAATGTCTGTTTCTACAGGGGGTTATCAGGAAATAACCAAAGAAGTCCCACATGTCATGTTTACATAGAGATAAAGACCCACGCATCAGCAAGAAGACTCTAGAAGACTCGGGAAAGCACCCCCTAGACGATGGGGCCCACCTGTCAGGTGTACAGGGCGCCCACCCACATCATTAGGGCGCCCGCCCTACCCCTCAGCCAATCAGGGTCGAGCTCGTGGATCATGCCCCTAACCGCCTTTGAGGATCAATCTACACCGTGCATGAAGGTCGGTTTGATCCGAGGGCTCTGGTGCATTTAAGGAGGCTATATAGGTAAGGCCATAACCCTGGGTTGAAACCCTAATTCATTATTATTATTATCAAGAGGAAGCCATTGTAACAGAACTGACCAATTATACGAGATTAAGTAAGAAAATCATCCACCGAGCAGACGATTTAGTAAACTTAAGCCCGTATAACCCGGTAGTCCGTGAAATCATGACGGATTTCAAACCAACTTACATACCAGCCAAGATCGTAATAAGTTTAGCGGTCACCATCACAAGTTACATAAAAGTTCGCGTCACAAATACATCGGAGTTTTAAATATAGTTATTACAAACCAGTTTTAAATAAAAGTAGCGGAAGCATTTAGTTCAAATCACACACTCACACAGAGTTCATAATATAGTACCAGCTTAGGATCATATTCCAACAAAAGCATCAGATGAGATGTAGCGAATGATCATTGCCCATGGTCCTAAGCTTCTCCCATCGCATGATAAAGGCAGTTGATATAGTAGCCGTAATACATCTGCCCATCTGCAATAAGTGGGAATAAAGCCCTGAGTACGAGAAGGTACTCAGCTAGACTTACCTGATAGAACCAAAAATAAAAGACACCAAGGATCATGACTGGCTTTCTGGTGGGGTAGCTGACTCATTTGCGAAAAGCATAAGTTATCATGAATAAACTAATTTAAGTCCTTTTGCATCATCTTTATTATAACCTATTCAATCTAGGTAAGCACCTATGCTAAAGCAATCACTTGATTAACCATTAACATCAAAGATTATCATCTCATGTTTAGCATTTCCAACATCATCCACATAACCATCCGTGTTCCATCATTATTACTACGATGTCGTAACTCGAGTCAAGTGTTCACTATCTAGTGAACGATGGCGATTCGAATCGATTATTAACCAACTGGTAATTTATTCCTCACACAAACCTCACTCACCCGCTAAAGTGAGGTGTTGGTCACCGAGTCAACCATTCAGGTAAAGTCTCGAGCTTGCCAGGAACCACATGTACCCGGGGCCGCCTGACTGCTCTTTGGCCTTATCATCGCGCCCCCGTATCCTGCCACTACTGCTCCGGTACAGTGCGTTGCGGGCAATCCACTCGGTCCGAATAATCTCCCAGCTTTGCGGTCGAAAGGTACATTATTCGGCCAGCTAAATGTGAGGCATGCGTTCAACATGACCCGAGGCCCAACAACGGTCGGTCCTTAATCGACACAGGCGAAAACTACAAGCACCCCAGAACCCTGTCTGGTTGCCCAATACTTATTCCGCCCGGTCTCTAATTAACCATCAACACTTGGTTATTTTCAGGATATCATCCATTCCATAGCTAAAATATTCCAGTAACCACCTATAATTGCAGGTGACCGGAAATCACCGATCGCTACCGGTCTAAGTAGGGCTAAGCAATATTTTCGATCCTGAACCAAAATAGGATTTCAGACATATTTATGGGGCAAAGAAAGGGTATATATGCAGCAAGTGTTTCCAATCAACTCCTATAACTTAATGTAATAATATATATATAACATATATATACTCAATTGCTTTTATAAAGTAGGAGGCTTAGAATGCTCTGGGGCTGCCTGGGATCGAACACTTAGGTTAGTGATGACAGATGACACTCGCTTGGCGAGCATCTCCCATCCCGGCACTTGCTTAGTCCTTCCATCTTCGGGATAGGTCCACCAAACACCGTCTTCAGGTTTGGCTCCAACATCTCATCCTTCACGTGGTGCATCTAGCGTACCTAGATGAGATGCAAGATGCATGTGTATGAATATGATGAATGGTAACATAAGATGCATCACATAATCATTCAAGTAAACACACGATTCAAACAAAGACACCAAAAGCTAATTAACAAACATCACACAACCAATTAAAGAGGCCAAGCACATCAAGCATAACACAAGTTTGACAAGATCACAAGTATCTTAACTTGACCATCCTCAAGGGTATAAGCCACACTTAACAACACATGGAGTAAACAACCATAACTAGCATCTATCTATTTCTAGACTGCAAACAATAGCTGCATGTTTGGATCATAACTGGAGTTATACAATTCCAATAGCCATGCAACAAGACCTTCTAGAAAGCTTATGAAATTTTCCATAATTCATTTTTAATCATCTTAGCATGATTCTCAAGTTAACCAAGTCAAACATGCATATTTACAGAATTTGGTCCAGAGATTCCAGAGAACAGCTATTTCTGGAACCCAACTTGAAACAGTCATTACTCACAAACTATAAGGCAAAATGCCACCAAAATTTAACACAAGCTAGATTAATGAGTTATCTACAACTTTGTTATAAGCATTTTTCTAAGCAAACATCATTTTCATGGTGCAATTACCAAAGTCCTAGAAACTGTCCAGGAAAGCATCAATTGCAAGAATAAATATTAACTTATATCCAAACATACATTTGGCCACAACCAATGTAACCATCATAAAGTGCATGTTAAATGATCACCAAAAAGCATAGTGCTCGTCACTAAATAAATTCTTTTAATACATTTCTTAATTTATTTAGATAGCAAGGTGAAATAATAAACATATACCAAACGTCCATAATAAAATCTATAAAAATTACAGTATCTCTTACATACACCCAGTAGTCTACTGTACAAATTTCAAGGCATTTGGACATGTATATCAACCTCTATGAAAAAGACAAATTACTATTGCAAGAATTCATGTGAGAGCAAAATACACTAATAACTCACTCATATGGCAACCAAAATTCATGAAATTTTTACCATACATTAAACATCATATTAGTAGCAAGCCACAAAAATTTCACTTCATTTGGAGCCCTAGATCTGCAGTGACGAAAATGACAAATACAACTAACAAAGAAAACCTAGATGCAAAGATCTATTTTTAGAACTAAAACTTTAAACTAAAACATGCTATAATATAGATCTAATGCATAGACAATTTCACAAGGATTCCAAAAAGTCCACATTTACTATTTTATGAATTTCCTATGATTTACTATGAATTTCCAAAGTTCCTGCAAAATAATTACAAATCAGTCCTGAGAGCACTATTTATCTGAGTCTATGACAGTGCAGATAGGCCCTTCACTTTTGTCAAATTCTCCCGCGAGGTCCTTGACACGATTTGCACAGGGAGTTCACCGAGGTCTCGCTGCTCCGGCCGGAGAAGGCCATGCCATCGGCGGCTGAGGGGCAGGAGAGCACCAGGGGGCCCTTGCGCACCCACAGGGCTGCTCGGCTTAGCCCAAGGTGGCCCACGGCGGCTTGGCCACGAGCGGGCGCCGGCTGCGGCGGCGGCGGCCAGAGCTTCCACGGCTAGGGTGGCGGGTTGCGACGGCGAGCACGAGCACGGCGTGAAGGAGATGGCGACGAAGCTGAGGGTGGTGCTCGTGGGGAGTGAGAAAGCTGGGAGCGGCGAGAACAGCTGCGGTGGTGAGCTTGGCCAGCCGGCCATGGCGGACGCGCGTCCCGGCGCGGAGCGGAGCGAGGAAGAGCAAGTGAGGGAGAGCGCTGGGGAGTGGGGAGCTCGGCGTCCACCTCTATACTGCGTAGGGGAGGCAGGGCGCGTGGCAGAGAAGGCAGGACACACGGCAAGGAAGCTCGGCAATGGTGGCCACGTCCACAGACACGCGGCGTCCTTGAGGGCTTCTACCGAGCACGTGGCGGGCGACGGTATGACCGACGTGGGGAGCCGATTTGGGCCGCTTCCGGGCTGAATCAGTCCTTGGGCCAAAAATGAAGTTTGCTCACCTCGGCCTACTCTACGTTTCTCATTTAAGGTGCCTAATCATTTGAGCTCTGTAACAGCGGGTAATTAAGCCTCAAAATGACAGTGTCAACATGTTGATAACGGTCACGGGAACTCGCCTTCAGAGGTCAAACTCGGTCAAACTCAATGCAACTTTTTGCATGCTCTTCTCCATAATATAATCTTCAACTTTTATTTTTGGACCAACTCAAGTTACTTAACGAATTTCAGAGAACGCGGAATACCAACGTCGTTGCTTAGCGAAACTCCAGACTTAGAAATATTCTAAGTGCTGAAAACTGTAGCAAATTCAATCTTTGTGCACCGATTAGACTCGCTTCCAAGCTGATCTAGCTCTTGGTCCAAAAACAAAGTTTCTTCTACATAAAGTGAACTACAACTCTCATTTAAGGTTCAACCTCAAAACTAGTATAGAAACTACTGTTATACTTTGACCAAAGTAGGATCACGATGAAGCTTAAATCATCCTTTTTGATCCATTGGAGCATTTTCAGGACATTTGCTCAACACGAACCTTTCACGACTTTGTTGTAGAGTCTATCTAGAGTCTTTTGGGCAAGGTTGCAAGGTTGGGTTGATGACCTATATTTTCATTCACTTAATAGTGCAATTCAAGCACTTAGTAAAATCATTCCAACAAGGATATAACTTATCATTTCATGTGACTTTTTAATTCCAAACTTCATGAAACTTTTTGAGTGACCAATATAGATAGGTACTAAGGTGAGACACATGAAGATATTGTAATAACACTACCCAAGCATATATCTTGAAAATGGCCTATATGCAAAGCAATGGTGCAACAACCAAGTTTTAGTTTAGGCTCATCTCCAAAGGTTGACCTTGACATCGTCCTCTCCACTTAATCTATCATGTTTGAGCTCAAACCCACTGCTTAACTGGTGGCAAACACCTGGGGTGTTACAACCATCATCAGAGCTAGGGTTTAGAGATCTCTCTCCACCATAGAATTAGAATAGCTACTCCAATACTTCAAATTCTACATAGGTTTAGACTAGATAGATTCAAGAGTTGGGCGCCTGTGCCTAAGATTTGGATCATCGTCTACAACTTTGGTACTATCTTGTATCTTTATCTACGACTTTATTCTAAATATCATTATGTTTCTGTTTATTATGTTTCTAGTTTGCTCTAGTTCTATATTTGATATATTTATGATTGATGATGAGTTTATGCATAAGTTTGCAAAGCATTTAGCTCTTTTCTCGAGGGAGTTAAGTGGTAGATTACATGTAGGCGTGGTGCCTAGATGCTGTTTACCTACAAATGCACCCTATTGGCTGGGTCGTGTGGTAGTTCGCGGAAGTGATAGTTTCGTTGAGTCTTATATAATCCACCCCCGTTAGTAGGACAGACGGAATTGGTATTACGTGGGAAGTCATGCTATGTTCTGGCTTTCTTCAGTGATGTTCCTTATACATAGATGAAGAGTTTTTTGTGCTATATCACTATAAGAAATACCCTTATACATGACGATTCGCTCTCGTCATAGACAAGCGAAAACGCGTCACGGTTAACTTACCATGACGATCGGAAAGAACGTCATGTATCCCGCGTCATACATTTACTGGACCGAGATAAGCCGTCACGGATTGGCATTTGTGTTCGTCATGGAATCCCTGGAAGCCCATTCAGCCCAGGCTAAGACCGATAGCTTGTGACAAAATAGACCGTCATAACCATCTGCCACACAGGATGACATGTAGGATGTTTCTCCGTCACTGGTTTGAGTTACCATGTAAGTGCCATGTGTTCACAAAATTGACCATCACAGATTATATAATGAAAATCACATAAAGCCCAATCATTTGGTTAACTCAATTTGCAGTACATTAACACAACATGTTCTGATCATCATAAAACCTAAGGAAACACAAAAACAGGTCATTGTCAACCTTCACATCTATTACAACAGCATTCTAGACAGCCTGCATAAGCTTGAATTTTTTTTTGCTGTATAGTGACACTCCTTCAAAAATCCATTGCACCAGGTTCCTGGTCTTTGTACTTGTCTCCCTGAAAATACACATGTGCACAGATTAACTCAAATGTAGGCAAAGTAAACCGTAGACAAGGAACAAGGCGTCAAGTCATGTACAATGACAGAGAAGGTACATACATTGGGACATCTACACAAACATAATAGTGGTCCTATTGTGACCTCTAAGGAACTGAGAGGAGACAAGATCTCTCTCAGCAAGTGTGGTGAACTGACTTATAAAATCTGAGTGGAAACATGTAATGGACAGTCTTAGCTTGAGGGCCAAATGCATGAGGCAGGTGTATGTGCCTTCAGTTTTTGGGCAGCATCATGTACATAGTTGGAACTGTTTTTAGCAATATTAGGAACAAAGAAAATACTGCTCATAACTTCAAAGAAATAGTGGTAATTTGGTAACCGATCTACAAATAGTTAAATGATCAGGCATTCAGTTTATGCAGATGATGAAAAAATTGACTGAAAATAAATTCACTTGTAAAGTAGAGGCCTGCCAATTAACCATATACCAAAAACTACCACATTAGCAAATTGGTGTAAATCAGAGGCAAGAAGCATTCATGTTACGTGCCCTTTATTACCTCCTGATTCTTGTTCTGCTCAATTCAGTAGCTCAATTCACAGTTAATTGGTTGACTGTGGTGACAGACTATGATTCACCGATGCCACTGATCATTGGTTCAGTCCCTCAACTCATCCCTTTGTCGCTGCTGCTGCAGTTGCAGATATGCAGTTACATGTTCTTGCAATCGAGACCTGCACAATGGAACCTAAAAAACTTAGCATAAAACTTAGCTTAACGCTGAACTGATATTAACAATACAAAGATCATTTACTAACTTTGTTGAGAACTGACAGATTTAGGACTTTAGTACAATAATATCATTATAAAAGTGAAGCCATAGATGGAACTCAATGTCATAAGAATTTACAGCGTATAGATCTCCACCTGTGATGACATATCCAACACCTAGAAATATAGCACAAGAAATTATAGTACAGACTATGATTCATTTTCACACTATCCCACCAAAGGGAGAGTTCACACTAACAGCAGATATGGGTTGACATTGACACTCACACAACTGAAATTTTAGGAAATTCACAGTTCACTTAACTGAAATTTTAGGAAATTCATAGTTCAACTAAAAGCCGAGCAGTCTGCAGGACGGTTGAACTCTAGAGCATTCCTTGACAAATACGTACAATTGGTATCACTGCATTCATGGATGAACAGTCAAATAAGAAAGACTGTAAATCAGATCTGCTGAACCAAATAAAGTAAATTATATTATAAGCAAAAACATAAATTATTTAAGCTAGAGAGGAGGCACATATCCAGTGAATTAGCAGAGGAAGCACATAAAGATTGACAAACCTGATAAAGAAATATGAGAAAGATGATGACAGAGGAATCATGAGATCCAGCCATCATCCGTGTCACCTATTCTGCAGATGACGGGGAAGAACATAGGAGGTGCCGCCTGTGTTGCTGGAGATGTTGGTGAAGAGCATGGGGAAAGAGAAACCACGGCTGCCCGTGGAGAAGGAGCAGGCGCAGCTGGAGGGGGCTGCCACCGGAGGCGCTCCGTCGCCTGAGGGGACCACGGCCGGAGGGGGCGCAGCCACCGGAGGCGCTCCGTCGCCTGATGGGGCCACCGCCGGAGGGGGCGCAGCCACCGGAGGCGCTCCGTTGCCTGAGGGGGCCGCCACCGGAGGGGGCGCTGCCACCGGAGGCGCTCCGTCGCCTGAGGGGGCCGCCGCCGGAGGGGGTTTTACCACCGGAGGCGCTCCGTCGCCTGAGGAGGCCGCCGCCGGAAGGGGCCGCCGTCCGAGGGGGGCCAATCTGGGATGATGGAGGAGACGGCAGTGGTGGTGGAAGGAACCCGATCCGCTTTAGAGAGAGACGAGAGAAAGACGGCCGGTGGTGGGAGATGCTCGATCTAACCCTAAGTCCGTTGATATAGTCGATACTTGTAAATGGGCCAGCTGTGGGAGTCCAAATGAACCCATTCCTGATCCACGACGTTTTTAGAATACGTCACCTATAAACCGTCATGTACCATGGAATTTCTTGTAGTGTATATGATAGTGTATGTGCTAGAGTAGATGAAAGACTTAGTTGATTAGAACCTATCTAGAATTCAATCTTTTGCCTAGTCAGATGTCTACCTACATGTATGATGAGTAGTCTATCTATAATCTCTGTGTGTGTTATCCTCTGAGCTTATCAATTCATTATATTTATTTATCATGGCTTACCCCCTGTCAAAGCAAGTGATTGTGTGATTGATTCTCATAAGTAGTCGTGTTTTGCAAGTTCATCTCTAGTTTAAGTCCTTAGTTCTTTTCCTTGAGATAAATATAAATTAACGATACCTGAAATATTTCCTGGTGAAATGCTACAATAGTATTTAATCTGTGCGCTTGTGGATCCCTTATTTATTTTCTAGAAGAGCATTTATAATACCAACACTTCTGGCGCCATGCTAGGGATGACAACCTAGTACTTAAAGTAGTGTTAGAAGTGTCAACAGAGAGTCTCATTGCTACCTTGATGGACACAGGCAAGTCAAAGGATCGTCTGAAATGACGGAAAGACATGGTGTAGCTAAACGTGATGCCAGAGCTTCACCTGGTTGAGGTGGCTAATGGAAAATATACTCTGCCCGTGGCTAGCTTCAATCTAACACCAGAAGAGAATAGAGCTATATGCAGTTTCTTGAGGGGGGTCAAAGTCTCGACTGGGTTTTCAACGAATATGAAGAAGCTAGTGTCAATGAAGGACCTGTCAATAACACACTGCAAGGCTCACGATTGTCATTTGATGCTAACAGTGTTTCTACCTATTGCAATCAGGGCTAAGCCGAAGTTCTTAAAAATAGCCATCACCCGCATGTGCTACTTCTTTTTAAAGATCTCACATAAGACAACTGACAAGAAAAAGCTGAGTGACCTACATGAATTTGTGGTGGAGACACAAAACCAACTAGAGATGTGTCTACCTCCCGTTTTTTTTGATATAATGCCACATCTTATGATTTACATGGTTCATCAGATACAAGTGCTGGGCCCTTGCTACTTGCATGAAATGTGGTCCTACGAGTGGTTCATGTTGGTTCTAAGCCGATACGTGCATAATCGAGCATACACAGAGGGCTCTATGATAGAGGGTTATAATACTAAAGAAGTCATCGAGTGCTGTCAAGAGCACCTAAAGTACAGAAAGGGATTGGTAAACCCGATTCTCGTCACAAGGGTAGACTGGCTGGAAGGGCACCAGTGGTAGAAAAGTGTTCATCGACCTTGATTACAAAGAAGTGAGTCAGGCGCATTACAGTGTCTTGCAAAGTACACAACTGATACAGCCATACATTGATGAACATTTGGCTGTCATTATGGCGGAGAGAAATGGCCGTTCAGATGAATGGGTCATGAAACAGCACAAGCAACGACTAACTATATGGTTGAAGGACTAAAACATACTGCCTGGAGAAACCACATATTATATTACCATTAGTAGGTTGGCGGAGGGGCCATCGAGACAAGTGGCATCTTGGAAAGCTTATGACATCAATGGGTATACATACTATATCCACGCAAAGGATAGTAAATGTATGAACTGAAATAGCGGCATTCGAATAGAAGCTCTCGATGGAGTGGGGCGAAAGATCCAATTCTTTGGCATCATTGAAGAGATATGGGAACTTGACTATGGAAGGGATATAACGGTGGCCCTGTTTCGATGCCGCTGGATCAAACAACACCAACTAAACGAGATTGGATTGAGAGTCCTGGACCTCGAGAATCTAGGCTACCAAGATGATCCTTGGGTGCTCACTTCACGTGTTGCACAAGTTTTCTATATGCCTAACCCACAAAGTAACCTCCCCCCGAAGAAGAAGACAAAGCACATGGTTGCCTCCAGGAAACAGCATATTATCGGAGTTGATGGCGTGGATGATGTTGAAGCTTACAATAACTACGATGAGATGTCGCTATTCACAGACTTTCCTAAGAAGATCCGTGTTGTGAAAAAGAATTGTCCAAAGACATATTGCCATGGGAATGAAAATGTGTCAAGGGAAAAGTCGTTATAGCGGGCTAGCTAGTTGTTGAACGTGGAGTGTTTGTGTAAGTGTGTGTTTGTTTGTAAGACTTCATTTATGCATGTGTGTGACTACATTTATGTATGTGTGTGAGACTATATATTTATGCATGTGTGTGAGATTACATTTATGTATGTGTGTGAGACTATATATTTATGTATGTGTGTGATAGTACATTTATGTATGTGTGTGAGACTATATATTTATGCATGTGTGTGAGACTACATTTATGTATGTGTGTGAGACTATATATTTATGCATGTGTGTGAGACTATAATGTTTGCTAACACTTTGTGAAATGAAGAAATACCCAAAATAAAAGTTGTAGATCTTGATGAGTTCTACAACTTTTATATTTATCACCTTTTTAGCTGAAATCATTTAGTGTTTGAAAATCTGGTTTGAAGTTGTTATTTTTTAAAATTTAAAATTTGAATTATTCAATCTTTGTCACATGAAAATGTAAACCAAAAGAAAGTTGAAGATCCTGACGAGTTTTACAACTCTTATATTCATCACCTTTACAACTGAAATCATTTAGTGGTTGAAAATCGGGTTTAAAGTTGTCATTTCTGAAATTCAAAACTTGAATTGTTCAAAATTAGTGGCAAAGATAGATGACCAAACTCAAATGATAGAGCATGATTTTAGAAAAATTTAGAAAAAAAAATCATCACATTTAGAGTTAGTATGAGGGACAAAGACTAGTTACAAGTTTCAGTTACAGATTAAAAAGAGAAATCACACTTGTTCACACTTGTTCAAGTGTGATTTCTCTTTTTAATCTGTGGCTGAAACTTGTAACTAGTCTTTCTTCCTTATACTAAAATCATGCTCTATCAATTTGTTGAGTTTTTATTGCTATTAATTTATTCATATTTGCCTACAACTTTGTTTGGAGAATTTAAATTTTGATGAGTTATAAACTACAACTTCAAACCAGATTTTGAAACACTAAATGATCTCAGCTGAAAAACTATTGAATACAAAAGTTGTAGAACTCATTAAGATCTACAACTTTATTTTGATCATTTCTTCATTTGAGAAAGTGTTACCAAACATAGGTCACAAATTCATAAATCTCACACATAGTTTATGAAAGTAGATGAAAGATATGTCAATTTATAAACAATGTTTGCTAACACTTTCTCAAACGAAGAAATGACCAAAGTTATAGATCTTGATAAGTTCAATAACTTTGTTATTCATGACTTTTTTAGCTGAAACCATTTAGTATTTGAAAATCTGGTTTGAAGTTGTCATTTTTTGAAATTCAAAATTTGAATCATTCAAACTTTGTCATATGAAGAAATGATAAAAATGAAAGTTGTAGATCTTGATAAGTTCAATAACTTTGTTATTCATGACTTTTTTAGCTGAAACCATTTAGTATTTGAAAATCTGGTTTGAAGTTATCATTTTTTGAAATTCAAATTTGAATCGTTCAAACTTTGTCAAATGAAAAGTTGACCAAAAAGAAACTTGTATATCTTGATGACTTTGTACAACTTTTGTATTCATAACCTTTTGAGTTCAAATCATATACTCTCTCAAAATGTTGTTACAAGTTGAAATTTTTTGAAATTCGAATTTTGAGTGATTCAAACAAAGTCAAATGACAAAATGAACAAAATAAAAGTAGTACATCTTGATGAGTTATACAACTTTGATGTTTAAAGAATTTTAATTTGAGGTCATTTAGTCTCCTAAAATTCTATTCAAACTTTCAAAATTCAAAATTTCAATTTTAAAAATATCTTTTTTATTTATTTCTAAACAAGAAAGTATGGAATTATTTATATAAATATATCAGCAAATTATTTGTATATATATGGAATAAATAAAAATATTATATATCAGCAAAATATTTATTTCTAAACAAGAAAGTATGGATTTTGAATTTTGAAAAAATAAAAAATATTTGTAGGGGCGGCTGGTTCTAGAACGTCACTACAAATCTATTTGTAAGGGCAGCTTATAAGCTTAACCGCCCTTACAAATGGCTGGCCATATATATGCTGGAGCGCGTGGATGCCTCAAATCGGCTAAGGTCTCGTTTAGTTCGGTGAATTAGGGAGAAAAACACTGTATCAGAATTCCTGTAGCATTTCGTTTGTATTTGGTAAAAATTATCCAAATTTTGACTAACTATGCTTAAAATGTTCATCTCGCAAAGTACAACAAAACTGTGCAATTAGTTTTTGATTTCATCAACATTTAGTACTCCATGCATTTGCCGATATTTTAATATGACATGAAATCTTCTTTTTACGTAGTGAAATTTGGGGAGAATCAGGGGAACTAAACGAGGGCTAAGTGTTGGGCGCGTTTGTTCCTCGCAGACGCCGGCAGGCTGCCAAAATCCGGCACCGCCACCTCCTCCTGACCTCACCGGCACCGCCTCCTCCTCCTGACCTCTTCGGCGCGGACGCAGTCCACTAAGCCGTCGCTCTGACGCTGCTAGGGTTTGAGCGCTGGCCCCCGTCCCATCTCCCCGGTGCTCCTCGGCGTCCGCACTCTCCGGCGAGTGACCTCGGTGTGCTCCCTTCCCCGGCATCCGCGCTCGTCCCCTGCCGTCCTCGCTCCTCCCCCCGGCTAGCGGCCCGGCCCGGTACGGTGCCCGTTAGGGTTTGGCGTGAGCGCACCTCGATCGGCGGGCGGCCAAGCTACTCGTGCTGCCCGGCGTTCGCGGTCCTCCATTGGCATCCGCGGTCCTCCACCGGCGTCGGCGCTCCTCCACGGCCCCCCTCCACTAGCGCTCCTCCTCCCCGGCGCCCCCTCGTGCGCGTCCTCCCCGGCTCCATCTTCCCCGGCTCCGTCTTCCCCGGCACTGCCATCTGCCACCGAGGTGATGCACTCTACCTGTGATGTTGTATGCCACTGCCTGAGCATATGCCACTACTTGTGATGTTGTATGCTGTCTGAGCATTTGCCATTGCCTGTGATGCTGTATGCTATATGCTATATGTTTTTAGTTTCAGTGTTTTGGCATGGTATCTCTGATTTATCTTATTTTTCTATTTTTTCTTGTTTTGTTCAATTTATTTTTCATTTCCTTTTAACTCCTCTGTCTATGCTTCGTCAAGCACTTGCACTTGGTCCTGGTCTGGCACTTGGCTCCGATTAAAGTAATCAGTAGCAGAAATAAACAAAATGGCATCATTTGATCTACTGCAGTCAGGTAACCATAGCATGCAACATCCTTTGCAAATATGGAAGGCACATACAGAAGGGTTGTAGTGGAAGGCTTGAAGGAAATTGCATTTGATAGAACTCACTGCATTAAGCATTAAACCCGAACAATTAGCAACCTGAAGGTTGTCATGTAATGCAAGCACCAATGTAGCAGCTTTTGTAGTCACAGAAAGCAACTGTGTTGTTCATCCTAACCTCCTACAAAACCTACAGAAATTGATCCTAATCATGTATTAATCTCAGGAAGCATTAAGCATGCACTAAAGAAATTAGCATTTCTTTTTTATGAGAGGAAGATGGTATAATCGTTACATTCTACGATTAAGCATTAAGCATGACAGTCTAAAGATGGGCACTTACCTGTGTAAATTAAGTAGCAGTATGAAATAACATCAATTTATTCTGCGAACATAAAATCTATAGCCGATGGAGAAATTACCTATTTCTATTAATTGATGAATCTGTGCAGTACCATTTGAACAAATTGCAGCGCAATTATCAAAATGCAGTAATCTGTCGCCAGTTAGAAAGCTACATCTATTACTAATGGAAGACAAATCACCTGTTACTCGAGGCAGTAAATAGGCAAGTAAGGTTGGACTAAGAGGACCTACTACACAGGTGGAGAGGCAAAGCAATGTTGAAATATATATGTCAAGATTAGCGCAAGCAGGAACCTATATATCAGGAAAAGAACATAACTTTACCCTATTGTGTGTAGTGTGGCTGTGTGGGAAATGAAAATGGGATTTACAGCTAGCTGTTGGTGATTACCATGGTTGCTTGCTGTGCCTTGTTCATTGGGCCCTTGTGCATATCAAATGTCAGTTTTTTGGCACAGCAAGAGTTAATTTTGTTGGGCAAATAAATGTTTCAGTCAGCTGTTTGGCATGCTATTTAGCTATCCATGTATGGCATATCAAATGTAGTTTCTTGGGCAAATGTTTCAGTCAGCTGTTTGGCATGCTATTTAGCTATTGAACTATTAGCCGCCAAGAGCTAAGCCTTTCTTTTGTAGTCAGTCAATTTTCAGTTAGCTGTTTGGCATGCTGTTTATTGTCAATCTGATGCTTGTTGTGTATGTCCTGCTGTCATGCCTACCTACCATTCACAACTTGTGACGACGACGACGACGACGACGACGACTACTACGACGACGACGACGACGACGACGACGACGACGACGACTACTACGACTACGACGACTACGACTACTACGACTACGACGACTACGACTACGACGACGACTACTACTACGACGACGACGACTACTACGACGACGACGACGACTACGACGACGACTACGACTACGACGACGACTACGACGACGACGACGACGACTACGACGACGACGACGACTACGACGACGACGACGACGACGACTACGACTACGACTACGACCACCACCACCACCACCACCACCACCACCACGACGACGACGACGACTACTACTACTGGATATTAGCTACTATATCTTTGTGAGCATTTGCATCTATACTACTACTACTACCTTTCTATCTATTGCTCTGTCACTGGATATTAGCCTACTCTACCTTTGTGAGCATTTGCATCTATACTACTACTACTACTACCTTAATTTCTATCCTGTTGATCTGTCTCTGGATATTAGCTACTATATCTTTGTGAGCATTTGCATCTATACTACTACTACTACCTTTCTATCTATTGCTCTGTCACTGGATATTAACCTACTCTACCTTTGTGAGCATTTGCATCTATACTACTACTACTACTACTACCTTAATTTCTATCTATTGCTCTGTCACTAGATATTAGCTACTACTCTACCTTTGTGAGCATTTGCATCTATACTACTACTACTACCTTAATTTCTATCTGTTGCTCTGTCACTGGATATTAGCTACTACTCTTAACTAAATTTTGCCTCATGCTGCTGCTACTACCTTTCTATCTGTTGCTCTATCACTGGATATTAGCTGCTATGCTCTACTATATACTCTCTTCTCTCTTCTAGTGCTCCTACTTTTCTATTTCACTAGATATGTGCCTACTACCTACTGCTCCTATACACTACTACTCTCTTTTGTTGGCTCTATACTAGTGGATCGATTTGAAATGGCCCAAGGACTTAGCCCTTCGGCGACGAAGGCATTTACTTGGCTGCCTTCCTCTTCTCCTACTATCTCTACTCCTCTACTACTACTCTACTAATGGGGTTGTCCGCCTCGGTTAACCTTTTTTGCCCACCTCTATTAAGTTTTCTATACTATTGACTCGTTCTTTGTGGCATATGCAATGATGAACTTTTTAAACTTTTATAATAAGTGCTGAGGCAGTGGCATATGCAATTATGTAAAGCAACAGTAGCTATGGTGCTTTTATTGCAACCTTTCCTATCCTCTATATTTGGGAAGCAGCAGCTGCTTTTTTGACACATTTTTCTCTCTATGTTTGCGAAGCAGCTGTTGCTTTTTGTTGCCAAATCTCCCCTCTCCTCTCCTCCTTTGTTTTGCCGATGATGAAATTGTCCAAGTCCATACATTATATGGAATATGAGCTGATGATCAAGAACTTGTGAGGAACTTGGCATCATTATCAGTCGCCCCTACATTACCTTCTCCTCTCTTCCCTGTTACGATGCCTTGATGCTTCAAGTTCATGATCAAATGATGATTGACATGTTTCTAAGGCCTCTACTATGCTCGTTTTTTGATATATTGTTGTTTTATAGAACCTTTTGATTCTTATACCTTCTCGCGTACCTGAAGCACACTTTCTTGCATCTATTAGAACAAAGCATGAAATAATGTCATGTACACCAGACAGTGTAGCTTGATGCCCCGAGCATGATGAGCAGCCAACCTATGAGGAGCAAGCACTAGAGGACTAGCTTAATCAGGAGCAGTTCAATGAGTTAGAAAAGAATCTAGAAGTGATGCTTACTCAGGAGCAGTGTGACGATGAGGAAGAGGGAGCAGAAGGAAGAGCAGGAGTGGCTGCTGAAGGCGAAGAAGAAGATGATGATGATGATGATGGAAACGATGATGACGAGGACTCAGAAGAGGGATATGTAAGTCCCGAGGATCCTTTCCCATGTGTCGGTGTAAGAAACGGTGGTCCTAGCACCAACGAGTAATGAGTGTCTGCGCGTCGGGGGTCCGAATGGTGTGCAAGAAGAACACAGGTGATTTATACTGGTTCGGGCTGAGAAGTGCCCTACGTCCAGTGGAGGAGGCGAGTTCTGTATTATCTTGCACCGAAGTGCTTATAGTAGGGGTTACAAGCGGATGTGAGAGAGGAAGGAGCTCCCAAGTCTCAAGGTGAGAGAGGAGAATGTGGGTGTGTGTAACTCTGCTAGGAGAGTTATCTGCTCGTGTCTCGCTTTGTGTTGTTGTGGTGATTGTTCTTTTTTATCCCCTGGAATGATCCCTGCAGGCTCCTTTTATAGTCTCAAGGAGCTACAGGGTTACAAAATGTTGGCATGTGATGTGACCCTTGCTGGAGGAGGAGCCTAGAGGCCTCGGGAGGGCCTTATCCGGTGGCGATGTGGTCTGCACTGTGGAGGTATGGCGTCGGTACTTCTGGCATTGTTGCTACATATCCAGGCATGTGCGACACTATTGGGGGAGTGGTTTCTGTCCTTTAGTGTTGTAGCGATGCGCCCTATCATACCTGGTCCTATAGCTGGCGTGGCGTGTTCGTCCTTGTAGTTTGATTGGCGTAGAGGGTCGAGGCCTCGGAGGCGGGAATTGTGGTGCGATCTTATCCCGATCGTGGGAATAGTGGCCTAGGGCGGTTGTTTCGTACACTGCGCAGGCACGAATCGTGCGTATAGTGCTAGTATGGGTGGCATAGTGGTCAACAACTCTTTCCCATGCCTGTTACAAACGATGGCGTGGTGATTTGACCTCGGTCATTCCTGGCTTGTCTAGTTGGGCAGACGCAAGAACGTGGGTGACATCACAGGGGGGTCTCGAGCGCTCCAATGGAGGAGTGGCGTCAAAGGCCGGTCTCAGGCGAGGCGGAGATGGACTATGCCTGGCTTTTTCTGCCGAAGTACGAGAGAGAGAGATTAGGGCGGAGTCTTTTTCGAAAGGTGGTAAAAAAGAAAAAATCATTGGGACTTAGGGGGTCCCCCCACCTTAGCCCCTGAGGGAGGCTCAGCCCTGCCAGTGGCAGGGTCGAGCCTCGCTCTTGTCGTGCGGTAAGGAAAGACGCTTCTGACCCTGCTAGCGGGTCAAGATTGATTCTCAAAAGTATGATAAGTAAAGAACATCTCTTTATTGCTTTCGAGATAAAAATATGTACAAAGTTTGGGAGCTTAAGGGTAGAAGCGACGTAGCTACTCGATGTTCCAGGCATTGATGAAGATTTTGCCCTTCTCGTTGGCCAGCTTGTAGGTTCTAGGCTTTAGCACCTCGGCGATGATGAACGGACCTTCCCATGGTGGCGTAAGTTTGTGACGCCCTTTGTTGGATTGTTTTAGCCTTAGCACCAAATCTATGACGTTAAGGGCTTAGCCCCAGATGTGTCAGGAGTGGTAGCGTTGTAAAGCTTGCTGGTATCTAGCCGAGTGTAGTAGCGCAACATCTCGAGCCTCATCTAACTGGTCCAACGCTTCTTCACGGGTGGTCTGATTGCCCCGCTCGTCATAGGCTCTAGTTCTAGGGGCGCCATATTCTAGATCCGTGGGAAGGACAGCCTCGGACCCATAGACCATAAAGAATGGCATTGATCCCGTAGCATGGCTCGGGGTTGTTCTCAGACTCCAGATAACCGAAGGGAGCTCGGCGAGCCATTTTCTGCCTAATTTGTTCAACCGGTTGAAGATTCTTGGCTTTAGGCCTTGAAGGATCATGCCATTGGCACGTTCGACTTGGCCATTTGTCTTTGGGTGAGCCACTGCTGACCAGTCCACGCGAATGTGGTAGTCATCGCAAAACTCCAAGAATTTTCTGCCGGTGAATTGCGTACCGTTGTCAGTGATAATGGAGTTAGGAACCCCGAAGCGGTGGATGATATCTGTGAAGAACAGTACCGCCTGCTCAGATTTAGGAACCCCGAAGCGGTGGATGATATATGTGTCTCCCTGTTTCTCGTCTCTTTTGGGTTTCATCTCTAGCCTACCCCAACTTGCTTGGGACAAAAGGCTATGTTGTTGTTGTTGTTGTTGTTGTTGGCGAGCCTCGATCCACTTGGAGAAATTGTCCACGGCGACGAGTAGGTGCGTGTAGCCCCGGGTGCCTTTTGTAAAGGTCCAACTAGGTCGAGACCCCACATAGCAAAGGGCCATGTAATGGGAATCGTCTAGAGAGCTTGGGCCGGGAGATGTGTTTGTCGCGCGTAGAATTGGCACCCCTCACAGGAGCGCACAATCTCAGTGGCGTCAGCCACAGCAGTTGGCCAGTAAAAGCCTTGCCGAAAGGCGTTCCCGGCCAACGTTCGAGGTGTTGCGTGGTGGCCACAAGCCCCCGAGTGTATTTCCTGAAGCAATTGCCTCCTGTGCTTGAGGGAAATGCAACGCTGCAGGATTCTCGAGGCACTGCGTCCGCCAATCCGGTTCATCGTCGTGGTCGAGTTGTTCGTTTATTTCCATGACCTCGGGCTCGGGTGTCAAGGGAGTGTGGGCTCGGGGCGGCTGGTTGCCTTCTTGCCCTGGTTTCCCGTAGTCAACGGAGGGCTTGTGGAGGTCACTGGCGAAGACGTCTGGGGGAACCGTGGTTCAACCTGATGCAATCTTTGCCAGCTCGTCCGCGGCCTCATTGTGCTTACGCGCGATGTGATTGAGCTCAAGGCTGTCAGACCTCTCCTCCAGGCGCCGTACCGCTTTGCAATAAGCTTCCATTTTGGGGTCATGATAGCTTCACTCCTTCATTACTTGGTCGACGATGAGTTGCGAGTCTCCTCGGACGTCAAGGCGCTTGATCCCCAGCTCGACGGCGATGTGGAGGCCGTTGACAAGGCCCTCGTACTCTACTATATTTTTAGAGACCGCGAAGTGGAGCCGGATCACGTAACACATGCGAACTCCGAGGGGAGAGACGAAGACGAGACCAGCTCCCGCGCCCATCTTCATTAGAGAACCGTCGAAGTACATTGTCCAGCATTCGGCCTGGATTTGGGTCGGTGTTAATTGGGACCCAGTCCACTCGGCCAGGAAGTCAACAAGGATCTGCGACTTGATCGCCTTTCAGGGCGCATAGGCGAGGTCGTCGCCCATGAGCTCCACTGCCCTTTTGGCGATTCTTCCTGCAACCTCTCGGTTTTGATCACCTCCCCTAGGGGGAAGGATGAGACCACGGTCACCGGATGAGACTCGAAGTAGTGACGCAGCTTGCGCCGAGCCAAGACCATGGCGTAGAGCAGCTTCTGGATCTATGGATACCGGGTCTTAGTTTCGGACAGGACTTCACTAATGAAGTAGACTGGCCGTTGGATCGAGAGCACATGCCCCTCCTCTTTTCACTCGACGACGATAGCCGCGCTGACCACCTGGTACGTCGCTGTGACGTATAGCAAGAGGGGCTCCTTTTCTGATGGTGGCACGAGGATAGGAGCGTTGGAGACCAGTGCTTTGAGCCTATCGAGGGCCTCCTAGGCCTTAGGAGTCCAGGAGAAGTGTTTAGATGTCTTGAGGAGGCGGTACAGGGGCAGACCCTTTTCGCCGAGGCATGAGATGAAGCGGATGAGGGATGCGAGGCAACCCATGAGCTTCTGTACCCCCTTTAGGTTTCGGATCGGCACCATGTTAGCGATGGCCGAGATTTTTTTTGGGTTGGCCTCGATGCCACGCTCGGAGACAACGAATCCCAAGAGCATGCCTCGGGGTACACCAAAGACACACTTCTCAGGGTTTAGCTTGATGTTTTTCTTTTTGAGGCAATAGAATGCTGCTTCCAGATCAGTGACGAGGTCGCTGGCCTCTCTGGACTTGACAACGATATCATCTACGTACGCCTCAACGGTTCGCCCGATGAGGTCCCCAAAAACTCTGAGCATGCATTGTTGGTACGTGGCTCCCGCGTTTTTGAGGCCAAATGGCATGGTTATGTAGCAATACGTGCCAAACAGAGTGATGAAAGAAGTCGCGAGCTGGTCGGACTCTTTCATTTTTATTCGGTGATAGCAAGAATATGCATCAAGAAAGGATAACAATTCACACCCCACAGATCGATACGGGGTAATGGAAAAGGGTGCTTTGGACATGCCTTATTTAGACTAGTATAATCTACACACATTCTTCATTTCCCATTCTTCTTCTTAACTAACACAGGATTAGCCAACCACTCAGGATGAAATACCTCCTTGATGAATCCAGCCGCCAAAAGTTTGTGCACTTCCTCACCGATGGCTCGGCGCTTTTCTTCATCAAATCGGCGTAGACGCTGCTTCACCGGTTTAGAGCCGGCTCGGATGTCCAAGGAGTGTTCGGTGACCTCCCTTGGGATGCCTGGCATGTCCACAAACCCCATAGCTATGGAAAAAATTGAAGGAGCACAATCCGTACCGATGTCCAGGCCTCCACCCAGTCGATCAAGCTGCAGCAGCCGAACTAGAGGATGTAGCTACGGGGCAAAACCACTTGGTCAAGTCATTATCTCGAATCCAACATATTTTAGACTCTAATAAAATAATAATATGATATATAGCATCAAGAGTAGGCAAAACTCTTGCTCGTCCGTTTAAAAAGAGGAAAAAAAATGCACTTCGAGCTCATTCCTTGTTTGAATTGCGATATGAAACACACACACACCCCACGAATGTGCGTTTACAAATATACCAGTAAAACCGCTAAAAAGGACCCGCGTGTGCGTGAAAACCTAGGTGAACAGAGTCATACGGGCATCGGGGCATGTCTGATTCCTCATGTGTATCTATCCCGCCTGCTACGCGGAGAGCTGGTTCCATATACTTCCATGCTTTAATTCATTCGGTAGCAGGGTAAGCGCTTGTTGTGTCTTCAAAGCACAACCACCTGTCATCACGTTGCATGCATTTCCTGTAAAATGGAAGGAAAATTATTTAATCATTGTACTTGTTAGACTTGTTCAAAACATTGCTCAAACACATATTATATAAGTTGCTTCTTTGAAATACATCTGTTAATGAGTACTCCCTCCGTTCCTCTTTTCAAAGACACACACACATATCCAGATTCAAACTACTATTTTTTGAAAGGCAAGATTCAAACTTTAAATCCTTTGACCAATAAGTTGACTAATAATTTTTTTAATACAAATTCGATACGGTAGATTTATAATTAAATATACTACTATCCAATTATCATAACTTTGTAAGTATATAAATAATATAATATAAAATAAATAAATGGTTAAAGTGTGATTGGGAGATCGTGCCATGTCAATCTGCCTTATAAAAGGGAATGTAGGGATTATTCACTAGCCCATCAACCCGTGCTAAAATCTTAGTAAGAGATATAAGCATTAGACGTTAACATTTAATACCTAGAACTAATAAAATTACTTCAACGTATAGGTAGATAATTTAGATACAAATAAAATGTATTACTCTACATTATCTTTAATAATAGCATATGGAAATAATTTAGATATAAATTCAAGTGTTACTTTACATTATTTTATATAACGACATAGATTGAAAAATTATATACAAACTTGGGGTATTTTAAATTATCTTTCATCATGGCAGAAGTATGCAATTTAGATAGAAATTTACAGAGCTATTTTTTTTAAAAAAATATTTTCATAGTAGTAGGTGTGGGCAATTTAGATATTAGATATAGATTTAGGAGTCTACATTATGCATTTTTTATAATGGTGGAGGTAGACATTTTTTGTATAAATAAAAAACGCAATAGAGCCAATGGCTATTATAGACTATGATATTAATAGGATGTGCCAAATTTAAAACTAATTTTTTTTTATTATTGTGAGGATTTTTAGAATTGATCTTTTTTCTGGCTAGTTTTCATGAACATTAGCAAGGAGTCTTCTTTGGGGTCTCTAATAATTACTAATAGTATATAAGATAAAGACTAGCTTGGCTCATAGATGCTCGACCCGTTTACTAACATTCAGCAAAACAATTTAAACTTAGACCATCAATGACTTTCAAAACAAGGCTTAGAATTTGTATATGTAGATATATCCATGAAAACAAATTTACGACCTATCTACTTGTGTCAGAGATTTTTTTGTGTGTGTAATAACAGTCTGAAATTAAAGTCAAGTCAAGTATATACATACCTCGTTACATCTTTCCAAGTGCGCGGCTGCAGCCCAGGCATAAGCCCTTGAAGGATGTCTGTCACAAGTTTGTCACGTTGTTGTATTGTCACGTACTTGGGTTCCGTGCCAATCGGAGTCGGCGTCCGCGTCCTACCGGCGGCAACCTCGATGGCGACGTCGGAGAGGCGGCCCACGGCCTCAATGCGCACCGCGTCAGCATAGCAGCATCGCCACTCGAACACCGCCAGCTTGGGTGCGCGTAAGCGGAACAATGAGTATTTGGTTAACACGGCTGTGACGCCCGAGTGACACAAGAACAACAGCGGCTCCGATGGCGATTCAGTCTTGCTGTACCAACGGCATGACATGCGGAGAGTCCTCAGGTCATCGGCGAGCACGGTGATGACGGCTTTGGTGTCATCCGTCCTCACGCTGACGTCGGTGAAGCGGAGGTGTTTGAGGCGAGGCATGGTGTCCGACGTGACGCTCATACTGGCGGCGAGCGTGCAGTCGCCGATGTGCAGGTCCTTCAGCGACGGGAACACGGTGGCGGCAAGCGGGAAGTCCTCGCGCACCACCGTCTCCCCCAGCAGCGTCAGGGAGCGAAGGGTGCTGACGCCGGCGCCGTGGATGTGCGGCGGCCTCACGGCGTACCAGAACGGCAGCACCTGCAGCTTGACCGTAGCGGGCGGCATCTGGAGGGACCAGGCGCCGGCGTCCGCGTCAGGTAAGAACTCCTTGCCCACGTGGGGGGTGAGAACCAGCTTCGTGGCGTTGGCGAGCGCGATCATGTCGTCTGCGTACCGGCATTCCATGGCCACGTCCTTCCTGTAAACCAGACGAAGCATCTTGATAGCGTGGTGGTCCGCGCACCGGCGCCGGAGCGTCCGCGCCATGCTCTGGACGCGCGCCTCACTCGGCGTGGCCTTGGACGTCGTGTCCACAGGCACCGACAGGCAGAAGGTCAGGTCCGGGAGTTGGGAGAGGAGGCGCTCCCACCTTGGCCTTCTTCAGTTTCCAGAAAATTTTGTAAAATTTTTCAGATTCTCCGTCACATTGAATCTTTGACATATGCATGAAGCATTAAATATAGATAAAAAATAAAACTAATTACACAGTTTAGATGAAATGGACGAGACGAATCTTTTAAGCCTAATTAGACCATGATTGGATAATATTTGTTAAATAACAACGAAAAGAGCTACAATGCTGTTTTGCAAAAATTTTTGCATGTAAACCAGTCCCTTGTTGAAACCGACACCGTTCTCATGAGAGTCCTGTAGGGGCACAAGGACAGGATCTGGACCAGAATGTCGTCCGGCAACTTGCTATTTTTTTTTTTTGAAACTGCAACTTGCTGATATGGTCTCCTGCTTGTCTGCTGCCGTCGTCGTTTGGTGTTGTGGTGGCTTCTCCATTGCAATTCTGTTGCTCTTTTCCGCCTGTCGAGTCATAATAAAGGCACAATTCAACTGGTGGGGAACTAGACCCGATCAAAATCAATAAAGTGATCAAGACATGTTGCGTTTATATACTGTAACAAGCTGGACAGGACTTTTAATACTAGGATCAGAGTTCTTTTTCGTTTTTTTAGTAAAATATAATACTCATAACCATCCGAGTCCTACTTGACTCTGAGCTAGGATGAAAACGATAAGGATATTTTCCGACCGTATTCGAGACCGAATCTATTTAGAGGGGTTTAGATCTGTTCGTATCCGAGTCCAGATATTCACCATCCTATATCGTATCCGTATCCGAATACTCAAATCATATATTTATGATGTCGATATTGAATTGTATCCTATCCGACGTGGCTGACACTATCTGTATTCGAATCCGAATCCGACCAGAAATATAAAAACAAATATAATATCAGTGATATCTGTCCGTATCCGATCCGTTTTCATGTATGCTCTGAGCGCAGGACAGAGGCGCACCGTATGGGAGCGACTATACACCGACCGGGGTGGCGCGGAATCGGTCGCCGACCAGGATTCGCACTTGGGATGCTGCACATTTTTTCTGCGCTTGTGGGCCGAAAGCTGCGGGCTGCGCTCATGGGCTTTGGATAGTTTGTGCTGCTGTGGGCCCGCTACACGCTCACTTGGATGCTGCGCCACGTGTATTCTGTGTGCTCGTCCGATGAAAAAATTGCGATACGTGAATGCAAAGCCATACGTGAATGCGTAAAGGTTTCTCAAAAAAAAAAGTGAATGCATGAAGAGGAGAAAATGAGAAATAGGAGTAAAAGTAGAGTGTGTGCAAGGAGTTGAACACGAGACCTATGGTTTAAGGAATCCTTTACTCAGGTTTGTGTTAGCTATGAAACATTTTTATATATTTTTTAGGAGAAGCAAGCCAGTTTTTTTTTGAGCGGTGAGAAGCAAGCCAGTTGGGGGAAGCCGAAAGGGACACGAGGAGAAAAAAATAAATGCAAAAGCAAATTTACCAAAATTAAAATAGTTACTAAACTGCTTCAAAACTCTTTCCGTAAATAGGGTAAACTAGCAAAAATGTTCGTGCGTTGCAACGAGAGAAAATTGTGTCTTTCTTGTCACGATACATTCAGTCATGACTCCTTGAAAGCTTGCAGCAGTAGTTTGCCTCCAATTTCTTTGATTTTGAGGGCCTCGAAACATTTGTAGATGGCTATATGGTGGATAGTTGTTTGGAAGACCAAAAGGATGGAAATTCTGGAGAAAATTAGGTGGGTAGTATTGTGGAAAATTGGAGAACTGGGTAGGAGGCGAGTTTTGGCTCTCACTCTCTCCTTGCTGGTTGGAGGCAACCGTCCACTGAACTTGTCAAATTCCAATTGAAAGGCTCCATGTCTTTTACTTTTTTGTGGTGAACCAATCTATCTCAGAGCATATATTTATAGTGTTGTGTTGTTATTTTGTAGGCGTATGAAAAATCTACTGGCTGCAGTCCAAGCCAACGGTTGAAAGCAAGCAAGGATTACCTACTGGAATAGCTTGAAGTGGCCAGAGCAACGGTCATCAAAACAGTCTTGGAGGCAGGCCAGCAAACCAATGGCTCCCTCGAACGGTTACCTCAGTAGCATATTTTATTGTTGTAAACACGGCATAAAAGTAATGTATTTTATTTGCTTGCGGTTGGACCATAGACTTGCGGTCTTTTGCTGCCTGGCTTCAACTACGGCCGCTGCCTACCATCTCGTGGTCTTTTCCTGTAGCAGCATTAAATGCTTAGGGCTACCTTTTTGGACACATTGTGGGTGCCCTAAGTCATGAGTTCGACCAGTGCTCACCAGAACATCAAAAAGTTTAAGGCAATCTCGTCAAGCTTGACAGAAGCGTTCCCGTTATTGAGGTTCTCCAATCTCCCTCTGCACCGACTTGTATTGCCAAACTTGATTGATAGTAAGTGATGAGCCCGACCACCTACAAGTAACAGAATAGTGTTATCAAAGAATGGATCTCCACTTGACCAATTAAATAGCAGCCTTTTCTAACGTCATAGTGGTGATATCAATAGTTGATTAAAAAAACACTCAAACACATGCTTACTGAAAACACAACCAAACGAGTGACGGACTAAAGGAAGCATTTCCTCTTGCTCATGTCCAGAATGCTGTTAATGTTCAGTATGCACAATGTTTTAGGGCCACCGGGATGTCGTCGCTACCGATCAGCAAAGCACTGTTTTGATTCTTGGCAACAATGGAGGATGTTGTTCTCGCGCCTTTCGCCTTTTCAAGCACCCGTGGTGTCTGCACCAGCAAATTCTTCGCCACCTTATGTTTACCAGCATTATAACAAACTACCAGTTGAACGTCTACCAGAATTGAAGCAATTTCAAGCCATAACACTAAGTGCATATTGATACACCCAAACCAATTTAGCATTCAGGCATATTGCATCTACTATATATATGGATACATCAACTGGGTAAGTAACATATTAAGGCGAATTTGAGTGGACAGAGGCAAAACACCGTTCCTCCAGATCTGAGAAACAAAATAAGACAGGTAGAAGGTAGAGCACTTTGTGGGAACCAAAAAGGAAAACTTACAGCCATGGACAGTGACGAGTAGGAGAGACTGCATGAGCGGCAAATGTCAGTCATGGAATTTTTTTAAATAATATTTTTTAATGATTAATTGCAAATCTAGTATTTGGATTATAAGAATTGTAAATATAGTGTACTGTCGGCTCTTGGCTAGCCGATGGGGACCCTATCGGCAACTGGTGGGCCTATAGGGCCCTGTCGGCGACCCAGCAGCTGACTAGGTACCTGACCAAGCCAGACACGACAGCCCAGTGGACCCATATCGGCCCGACAGGCATGTCGGCCCCGGTTAGCCGATAGGTCGGACCTAAAATATCCAACCGATCATCTTCTCCCCCTCTCTCTCTCTCTCTCTCGGCTCCGCACCAGTGCGTCGTCAGCCAGCGCTTCTCCTCCGGTGCTTGGGTGGCTTTGGCTCGCTGCCGACCGCCAGATCCGGCGAAGGGCTTGCCGCCGCCCCCTGGAGTTCTCAGGTATGTTTTTTCTTTTTTTTATTTAGTTAGTTTAGTTTATTAGTTTAGTTAGGTTTTGGTAGTTTAGTTTTTAAGTTTAGTTAGATTTTGTTAGTTTAGTTTATTAGCTAGATTTAGTTTTAGGAGGGTTAGGTTAACTTTTAGGGTTAGTTATTAGTTTTTTCTGTTTAGGGTTAGTTAGTTTAGTTAATAATTTTTCTTCTAGGGTAGGGTTAGTTATTAGTTTTTTTCTAATTTTAGGGTTAGTATTAGATTAGTTATTAGTTTTGGTTCTAGTTGTAGATTAGGGTTAGTTTTAGGGTATAAATTTTAAGGGTGCCTCAATTAACTTATACGATATTTTTGCACGATGCGAACAAGAATGCCGACCGATTTAGTCCCTTCCAGAATTTACTATGGCAACGGTGAAATCAGATATGGGGACAGCGGGGTAGACCTTACCGAGTTCCAGTTGTTTGACATAGAACTGAATTTGCCACTAGATTATAGCCGGAAACAAGTTTTAGCGTGGCTACCCGAGCACTTAGGTGTTCCGCCCACCAGCATCATTTTAGGATTGGTACGTTGGTGCCTAAAAAGCGGGAGAATGGATAGAGGTGGGAGTTGTACGAGGTCAGTAAGACAAAGAAGTGGCATTTTCTTGTGTCCAAGGCGTTGGAGCGTCGCTATGCTAACACATGCTTGTTGAGTTCCAAAACATGTGTTAGCATACCTTTGTTTGCGATCCCAACACATAGGCTTCTGGATGGAACGGAAGAGTGACGTATTCCAAAACACAACTCTAGGGTTTGAACTACGGCTTGTAATATTTTAGTTTGGGACTGTCATTCGTTTTAGATTTTAGTTTCGGAAGATTATGTATTATTTTACTTTGGGACCATTTTGCGTTTAAGATTGTAGTTTCGGACTATTATGCAATACTTAAGTTTTGACTATTCTCCTTTTTGAATTATTTATTAATATGGCATTGTATTTTAAAAAAACTTTATTTTTGCAGGATGACCGGTATGGAACTCATCGACCCTGTTGTTGACCAGAGGCACCGCTCCAACTTACAGGACGGGCAGCTTCCCGTAGCCCTACGTCTTCGTACCCACGGCGAGTTGTGGTTACTTGACCAGCACTGGGTTCCACGGTTTGTTTTATTCGTACCTTTTACGTACTTGTTCAAATTTTTATTATTTAATCACTAAATATGTTTCCATCACAGTCTACGTGCTGCTGGTCTGCTTCCGTTTGCACGCCTGGTTGAGCGACACAAGCATAGGAGTGTGTGTTTTCCGGTGAACCGTGCACTTCTCTCTGCTTGGGTGGACCGCTCGAGACTGGAGACGCACATGTTCCACCTCCCAGTAGGTGTGGTGACTGTCACTCTACAGGACGTCGCCATGCTCTTCAGTCTACCACTTGACGGTGCCCCTGTCGGCCCTGTGTGTCGTGCCGGTGGACTAGGACGAGCAGTTCTTGCACCGTTTTGATGGTTTCTTGAAGCCGGCTGACGGAGAGGTTGAGCAATTCGGCTTCCACGACCACCACGGGCCTCCGAATGCTTGATTATCTCAGTTCCGTGCGGAAAGGCTCACGGAGGACAAGGACGACTCGAGGGTGATGCGACACTTGGAGGCATACCTGCTTTGGCTGTTTGGCTAGGTACTCTTCACTAGTTCTTACCACGACAACGTCGACAGGCACTTCGTCTACCACACGGCGTAGATAGCGTATGCACCACTTGAGGCGATTCCCCAGTACAGTTGGGGTTCTGCAGTGCTGGTAGCTACGTACCGGGCTCTGTGTGACACTTGCATTCGGAGGACTTCGATAGGTACGTTGGCCGGTTTACCTTTGTTGCTGATGTTGTTGTCGTTCGAGCGGTTCAATATTGGAAGGCCAACCTTGTTGTCGTACGATCCGTACGGTGACGAGATGTACGTTTTCAACTAACTTGGTGAGGCCGAGCTCGACGCCCCCACGATGGGCACACTCTGGTTGTCCCGTGATGTAAGTATCTCGTCTCTACTATTTTTCTACATGTTAGTATTATGCTTTGAATCTTCATCAATTTTGTTGTTCTTTGCAGCCGAGGTGGGCAACAGCCATGGGTAGAGGCACATAAAATGCGTATGTCGCTGCATTGGACCAGCTCACAGCTGACAGGGTTCGGTGGACCCCATACACAGCAGTTGACATACAGTCCCGTTCTCTGTGTGGCTTGTCGGAGTTGTGCTACCGTGACCAGGAGCTGTTGTGCACGAGGAAAAGACTAGTGTTCGACATCTTGGTCGAGCCATACTGTATAGAGCGGGTGGCACGTCAGTTTGGGCATGTGCAGGTCTTCCCCCTTCCCCGACTTCAGCTAGACGGGTCCCATGGGTAAGCCTTGTTGCATTAAGCGTTTATCTAGATACTGTCATAGTATTATTCATTATCAATTGTATTGCAGGCATTCAAGGAAAGGTCAAAGTGTAGCATTCGAGCAGTCGTGAGTGGATAGGATGGTGCCTTGGGTCAATGACTGGGCACAAGCTGCCACCGACGTGCATAACCTTGGTGGGCCATTCGACGAGGCCACGTACCGAGAGTACTTGCGTTGGTTCCATGGAGCCACACGCGTCCGTTGCTTCCCCATGCCGGTAGAGGCCACGCCACACGAGGCCGAGATCACCGACACGTTCGCGATGGAGCCAGTAGCTGCTTTCCATGCGCCGGTAAGCAAATTTCTTACATACGTTGTCGTATCCTTACTTTGCAAATGAAGCATAACAATACATGAGATAATACATGCCTTACTTGCAGATAAATATTTGCAGTGATGTGGGCAACGAGATGCTTTCGTATGCCCAGTGGTTCGAGCACGACCCCCTAACAGTTGGTAGGCTGGAGTTGGTTGCCGCCCTTTGACGACACGCGTCCGTTGCTTGGCGGGAGTACGCCGGGCATCATGCCGCCACACCAATGACGTAGTTGTTCACGCCCACCAGGATTTGCCTCCACCTCCACCTCCACCACCACCTCTGGTCAATGGATTGGGAGGACCTACAGTGGTATCGGAAGGAATGAAAACGGATCGGATACGAACAGATATCACTAATATTATATTTGTTTTCATATTTTTGTCTGGATTTGGATTCGAATACGGATAGTGTCAACCATGCCGGATATGATACAATTAGATATCGACATCATAAATATGTGATTTGGGTATTCGGATACAGATACGGTATCGAATATTGAATATCCAGACTCGGATACGGACAGATTTGAACCCCTCTACATTGATTCGGTCTCGAATACGATCAGAAAATATCCGTACCGTTTTCATCCCTAGGTATCGGCAACTAGGCAGTCGACTTCCCTGTCGGCGCACCAAATGCCGACTGACCTGTCGGCAGTGGCGGAGCTAGGAATTATATATATCGGGGGCTGGTTGGCCGAACAAACAAACACATATAATGTATACATAATATAAATTTCAATATATATTTAATATATATAGGTATATAGAGTTAGATCACGTATTGAAACCCCAAAATCTCGTTTCAATAATTAATTATGCATGATCTGACAATTTTGTGATGAAAAATAACAATAAGCATAAATTGTTAAAGAAGCTAACATGCCAAGGAAAAACATTATCAACATTTGACATAAGCATGACTATGATTGTTTAAATTAAAAAGTAATAAACGAAATATCGTATGATGCACACCTGTCGATCAAATAGTAGTCATCTGATTTCCCTGTTTCAGCTAAACCACTACAAAGCTCATCAATGGTTGTGATCTGATTTGTACGAGTAGGACCAATTAGGCATTAGCTCTAAACCGATGGACTTAAAAAATAGAATAGAACATACCGAAAACTGAAGTCCTGAACGGATGAACGGATGATGAATTGATGATGCCTGGACGTGTGCTGCAGACCTGCAATCTCACTGTCTCGGGGACGATCGCAAACTTGGACGGGTCCTGGACGCCGGAGGCCGGACGGACTGACTGACGGAGATCGCCCTCCAGCTGTCGACAGGGAGCCTATCGGCTAGTGAGGAGCCGACAGGTGTCCTTCAACATTGTATAACAACTTCCGAGATTTGCAATTAATCATTAAAAAATATTATTTAAAAAAACTCATGAGCCTGTCACTGCGTTCCACCGAGAAGAAGCTCTGTTCCTCTTCGTATGTCTTGGGCATCCGTCCCGCGGCGATCTCCACCGTGACGTCCGACAGGCGCCCAATAACCTCGACGTGCACCTCATCGGCGCAGACGCAGCGCCAGTCGAAGACCTGCAGCTTGGGCGCGTGCAGGCTGTAGGTTGAGTAGACGGTGAAGGGCTGGCCTAGAAGCGCGCGGAAACCAGGAACCAGCCGGGGTCAGATGACGGTGACTCCATGGAGCTGCACCTATGGCACGACAGGTGGAGCGTTGTCAGCTTGCCGACGAGCACGCTGACGTCCGTGGCGTCGAGGCGTCTGAGGCGCGGCATGCTGTCGGTCGTGATCTCAATGCTGGCGTCGAGCGTGCACATGGAGATGGCCAGGTCTTCCAACGACGGGAGTCGGGAGCCCGGTGAGGAGGAAGTCCTAGCCCTGATGCAGCACCGTCAGCCCCCGCAGCGTCCTGAGGCTTGCGCCGTGGAGGCGCGGCGGCCGCACCGCGTACCAGTACGGCTGTAGGTACAGTGCAGCTCTGTCGTCACCGACGCCAGATCGATGGACCAGGCGGCGATGTCCTTGTCCGGCAGACCCCTGGCGCACTGCACGTGGTGGACCAGCAGCCTCTGCGCGTTGGCGAGCACCATGAAGTCGTCGGCGTGCCGACAGCCCCTGCACTCCATGAGCACGTCCTTTCGGCAGACCAATTGGAGTGTTTGGACTACGGCGGTGTGGGTGCCGGTGTGCCACCGTCCGCGTCGCGGCGGCATGGAGAAGGTCAGGTTCCGGACAGGGGCGGAGCCAGAAATCCAAGATTGGGGGGGGGCAGCATTAAACAGCAAGTAAAGAAAATATAAGAGTACCGCACTCATAGTACTCTATATGCAACCTCTATAAGGAATATTCTATCCTAGTTATCGCTTTATATCCAGTTTCTTCGCACACATCCATACTCTATATGAATCTCTATCCTAACAACCCATGTACAGGTCGTACATGTCAGTCTCATCTTCTCCTTTTTAATTTTTTTTCTTTTTTCCCTTCCCTTTTCTTTTTCCCCTCTCCTCCTTATCCATTCGGCTTCGAGAGCGACACCGCGCGACGGCCTCCACCTCTCCGCCTCCGCCGGCCGCCTCCATGGGCCAGCTCCTCCACGGGCGGGTGCGAGCTCCGCCACGGCCTCCTCTCGCGCGGCGGGGTGCGAGCTTCCTCCAGCGCGTGGCGGCGCCGGCGAGGGCGGCGCGCGGCGGCCCCGGCGAGGAGCAGCACCCACAACGGCGCAGGTGGGCTCTGGGGACGAGGACGGCCATGGGGAAGAAGATGGCGAGCGCGCGCGGAGCACAGCCATGGGGCGCGGCTCGCCGGGACGCCCGCCTCCCCGTCGTCGGCGCGAATGGGCGGCCTGCTCAAGCCCGTGAGGCATCCCCTGATGGAGGCAGCCACTCATGATTCCGTGTCATGCTACGCCAGCCAGTTCGGTAAAAGTTGTTTGCCTTCTCAATCAAATCGCTCTCCCCCTTATCCTATATGGACTTGAAGTTGGCTTGCATTGTGCAGCACTACCTCTATGGCGGCGCCATCCCAGGTCATGGGGCTTTCCCCCAGTGGTGCCGGAGAGTCATCCCGTCGCCACTTGCCGCCGCCGAGCCCGTCTGTCCCCACACATCCCTCTGGTTCTGTAGTGGACGAATCGTCAGAAGAGCGTGAATCCTCAGACGACGTAGAGTACCATCAATTACTGAAGGATTACCACGAGGTCCAAGCAGATTTGTCATCGACCAGGCTGAACGCTGAGACACTGCACAGTGAGCTGGACGCCGCGCGCGACACACTTCAAGCTTACAAGAATGTAACACCCCGGGTGTTATAGTGCTAATTAATCTGCCATGTCATCATAATGCATTGCAAAGCATCCCTGTTAGGTTAACTTTGTTATGCATCAACTAAAACAAGTTTACTTATCTAGGTTGAATGTGTTTCTCAGTGGGGTGCTCCAAACCCGAAAACCCTAATTTTTAATACCACCGCAAATGCTTAGTCCATGCCCTGCGTAATTTGAGGTGTGCGACTGTGTTGCACACTAGTGTCAAGTGTAGGGTATGAGCTCAAGTACAACCTCTAAAATGAAACTCCAAATTTGAGTTTGAATTGGAGTCCCAAAACTTGTCACGAGTTTTCCGATTCGAATTCAAATTCAAAATTGGGGAAAAATGTAAAATAATTTTAAAAGCTAATTGGTCAACCAAGAGTGGCATTTGGTCAACCATGTCATGTTTGTCCAAATGATGCCCTTGGGTGAGGTTTTGATCACTAAGTAATCACAAATCAAAGTAGCAACAAATTCCAATTTAAAATTCCTCCGAAAACCCTAAATTTTAAAACCTTGTTTTACCCCTTTTGAAATAATTCAAAATCTAAGCAAAATTTTGGAAAAA
Source organism: Saccharum hybrid cultivar R570 (assembly GCA_038087645.1). Taxonomy (NCBI): domain Eukaryota; kingdom Viridiplantae; phylum Streptophyta; class Magnoliopsida; order Poales; family Poaceae; genus Saccharum; species Saccharum hybrid cultivar. Next base: position 608,963 of record JAQSUU010000273.1, read on the forward strand.
GTTCAAAACCAAGTTTGTAGAACTTTTCAAGGGATACAACTTTGGTGTTTTGAGTTTTCAAAGTTTTAGTGTAAAATGTGGAGCAATTTTGAAAATAAACAATTTTCAGATTTGATTCATTTTTTATCCCCAAACTAAGATTTTAAAATGGAGGCAGAATTTGAAAAAGTTTTGAACAGCAAAGTTGTAGGTCTGGTCGAGATGTACAACTTTGATGTTTGGAGATTTTGAAGTTTCAATACAAAATCAAAAGTAATTTCTAAATTACCAAATCTGAAAATTTTGTCCCCTTTTGAATTTAAACTCAAATTTCAAAATCTAGTGTGAATTTGAAAAAGTGTTCAATACAAAACTTGTAGAGCTTGAAATTCTGAAGATTTCATAGATTGGAAGTTTTTCAAGTTGTTACATGAATTTGAGAGTAATTTTAGAAAACAGTTTGAAAATTCAAAATTTAGGGGGTGCTACAGTGTCGCGCCAATCACCGACGGCCACCGGCCGGCATGGGCGCCGGCGAGACGCCGGACGGCTTCGGCCAGCTTCCAGGCGCGCCCAGGATCGCCAACGCGACGACGCGAGCAGTGCAGCTCTGTAGCCGCGACCGTCGTCTATAAATACTTCGAGGTCACAGTGACGATTTTCGTTTTTCCCCGTTTTCACCACCGCCGCCACCGCAGCTCCGCCGCTCGCCGCAGCCGTCGTCAAGCCATCTTCGGCCACGCCAACCGCACCCTAAGCTCCGCCTCGGCCTCACGCACCTCGTGGACCACCGGAGTTCACCGTTTTCGCACCCAAACCTCCGCACCGCCTGTTCCCGTGCTTGCCTCCGGCGACCGACCGCCATCGCGCCCCCACGTTGCCAGGCCACTCCAATCCCTCCCAGCCGCCAGCAAGAGCACCAACGTGATCACTGTGAGCCACCGATCCTTTCTACGCCTTTAATTTGATCGTTCCGTTCTTGGAGGCGTGTTTTAGCGGCTCACCGTCGGCCACGGTCTGCCACCGTCGTCGGTGAAGGGTCACCGGAGCTCGAGACGCGTTGTAGACCAGTGCCAGGGACTCAGGAGAAGGTGTGGGGCGTTGTGGTAGGGTCAGTTTGTCGACCGAAGCTTCGGTCACCGGCCGGCCACCGCAGGAGAGTGAGCGAGCACGCGGGATTGAGCGAGAGGGCGGGAGGAGGAAGATGACAGGCGGGGCCGGCTTGTCAACGAGCGCAGAGGGAGAAAGAGCGCGCGCGGGTGAGCGAGCGGGCTGGGCCGCTTGCTGGGCCGCGTTGCCGAGCGCGCGTGCGGGCGCGGGCGCGCGTGAGCGGGCCGACCAGCTGGGCCGGACCGCGGGAGAAAAAGGAGAATCGGCCCGATTTCGTTTTTGTTTTTCTTTTTCAAATAAATGAATAGTTTAGTTATTTATTTATTTCATTAAAAATTGTGTAGAGTTCCAAAATTCATGAAAATTTTTGTGTAGGCTTCTCAATGTATAAACTATCTAGGAAAAATGTTAAATGCTGAAATTGAGTACTTTGTGTAGTAGAATTAATTAGTTCTAATAAAGATTAAATGCAACTTCCATGAATTTTAATAATTAATTTATTAATCCAAAAATGATGAAATTTATTATGACACTGTTATAAATCATTCTTAATCCATAGAAAAAGTTTGAGCTTGATTAGGTAAAATTTGATTAACTTCTAATTATGTCCTAATTATTTAAATAATAAATAAATGTTAATTTAAGAACTTTAAGTGTTGTGTGCCTTTTTGATTGAGTGATGTCCTTAGGTCACTACCCTTTTGTGATCTTTGGCACCTTAATTCCATGTTTGAGCTCGTTAGTAACTTGTTTAGATTAAAGCTGGTATCGCTGGAATCGTCGCTACTAGTTAGTAGGTGTTCTGTTTGCGACTGTACCGTGAAGGGAAGTTGTACTCCAGTCGTAACTCGTAGCATGTTATCATCAAGCATCATGTTTATCATCGAGCATCATGTTAAAGCATGTTATGTGTTCGTGTAGTCTCCGCTTTCGAAGAAGTCGAAGCCATCGAGCCAGTTTTCGGAGAAGAGCGATCGTCAGTGGGTTTCGGACCTGACGTTGGAGTTCTCGGGTCTGAGTCAGTCATCGTGTCCGAGCAAGGCAAGCCCCGGTGCATTTAAACCCTACCTTGAATTTTACAAATGTTTTATTATTTATAATATGGTTTACTGCATTAAGTAATTAGGAGTTGAGTGATAACCCAATTGCTGCATTATCATCCTTGATTATTGTGATATCAACCTTGATACCTGTTTTACGGAAAATGCGTAGTATGCTTCGCTATGCTTAGAAGTTAAGCTTTTAAATGCAATGTTTATATAGCCATAACGGCATATTGAATGAATATTGAAATATGAGAATGAACTTGAAAGATCGGGCGGGTGGTTTGGCCACTGCTAACATGCATTGGGAAAGGAGTCTCAATGTAGTGTTTCCGCCTTGTCAGTTAAGGTCCGTTCGTTGTAAGCCTGTTGTGTTCAAGACTTTGCAACTAGCCTCATGCCTTGGGTAAGCCCAAAATGTTGGTGATTCCATTACGAGAACGTCTAACCTCGCACTGGGAGTGGAGAGATGGCGAGAGTAGCGTGTACCCTCAGGGCTAGAATTTGGTCGGGTTCGAGGAGTACTGTACTCTCGGGTGGCGATGGACACGTTCTGGTTTTGGGAGATCTAAATGAGGGTTGATATATGCAAGATTCAGTTCTACATATGTCATGAAGTTAGAGATCCCCAGCTGGGTATAATCGGTTCGAATCGTCGTTGCTCCTCGGTTATAGAGACTTGATCACCTGACTTGCATCGTAGTTAAGAACTGGAATAAAAGAAAGAATGAGAAAGGATTTGATGATAATTACTTTGATCTAGATTAGGATCACCTAGATTTGGTTAATAAACCATCAATGGTAAAAGTAAAATGTTGAAGATAAGGATCTACTTTAGTAAGCTTTTCTGCAAAGGAAAATCTTGATTCTAGAATACCTGTACCTTGATTCCCTAAAGCTAGCATGCCCTTGGAGTCTTTGTCTTAGTCGGGTAAGTCTTGTTGAGTACCCTCAAGTACTCAGGGTTTGTTAACCCCTTGTTGCAGGTGCGGTTCATGAACAAGTCTGCTTCGAGCCTTGTTGCATGACCGTCGTGGTTAAAGAAAGCGACGACGAGTAGACTATGTGGCCTTTGGGCAAGGCATCTCGCTTGTGTGTTGTAATAAAGTTAATACCGATACTTCTCTACTACTGGTTTGTAATAATGTTACATAAGGTTTGAAGTTTGAAAACTGGTTTGTAAACCTATATTATTATACGACTTCCGCTACGTTACTCTGTTGAATATTTTGAATAAACTGTTGTAATATTACAATACTCCTGTGATTGGATCCTGTTCGGAGGAAAGCAGGCCTTTTAAGTTATGGTGAACATAAGTACGGCCATCAGAGGTCATTATGGCAATGACGGGTACTTGTGGGCCATCATAATTAGGAGGTTCTGTGACAGCTGGTATTAGAGCAGCTGGTACCAGAGCATAATCACTCGGGTTATTGTAGTATTACCTTGCAAAACTTCAAAATGATTTGGGTCAAACAAACTTAATACTGATATTTTGGTCCAAATTGCTTTTGCTTATCTTAATCTATTCTATAGTTTCCTTAGCTCATATTTAAAAGCTTCGTAGTGAAGTATCATGTATAGTGCCCTATGTTATAAAGATTGCATGTGTTACTTAAATCTTTCTGTTAGATCGTAAGTGCGATGCATGCATCATGTTTAATTAACCTGCTTAAGCTACCTTCCCTTTTAAAGTGGTTTGGGTTAAGTAAGGTTCAAATCCTATTCATGCTAACCTTCAGATCCCCCTATCTGTTCTTATCGTCCTAATTCTATCTTGCTATAGGATGGCACGTGTGAAGACGACTCCTCACAAGAAAATGGGTCCGCAAGGAGTGCCGCGTCATCAGTTGGCCGCCAGAGGTGATGGAGCAAGCAGTAGCCGTAATCTGAACCCGGATTTGGAATCAGAGGTTGTAAGGCTTACATCAGAAGTGGAGCGACTGAAGCGCAACGTGCGTTTTTGAAAACAGTTCCAGAAGGAGTCTTTGGAAAAGGAGACAGAAGCCAGGGCTCGTGTTCGTGAGTTGGAGCTTTATGTGACACACCTAGAGCAGTACAACATAGTTCTGCATGAGGAAGTCCATAGGCTAAATGATCTGATGAATCCCAATCATCAGCCCTAGGCAGTAGAAGATGATGTCGGTGCCGTGATTGTTCCTGATGGAGAGGACAATGAGGAAGAAGATCCAGAAGAAGATGAACCCATGATGGAAAGTGGGGATGATGCGAGTCATGTCACTGGTGCAAGTGCTCCAGAGAATGAGGATGGAGTGATCGTGATCAGCGATGATGATGAGGAGTGAAGTGCCGACATGGATGGTTGTGTAATATAGTAGTCTTTCCTGCTTTCTAAGAACCTTAGTGGGTAGTTTCTTGCTTGAGAGCAAGTTTGTAATGAAATAATGTAAGATAAGTTGTGTGTGTATACAAGTACTGTACTAACTGCTTTTTAATTCAATAAAGCGATATAAATAAATATAGTTTGTGTACAACAGATGGACGGTACTGGAACTTCCCAAGAAGGGGACAATCCTCCGAATCCCCCACCGTTTCCACCCACCTTGGCAGAAGCTATTGCCGCACTGGTTAATGCCACTACCTTGTTGGCTCAGAATCAGAATCAGAATGGAAATCAGGGCCGTCGAGGCCGTAACAATGGAGGGGAAACCACTTATGTGGATTTCACCGATACCCGTCCACCAGTGTTCTCAAAGGCAGATGAGCCGCTAGAGGCGGATGACTGGCTCCGTACCATGGAGCAGAAGTTTGAACTTTTACAATGCACGGAGCATCAGAAGCCTGTGTTTGCAGCACAACAGCTTAGAGGTGTTGCAGGGGCGTGGTGGGTGAATCTAGTCGCCGCACGGCCTGCTGGCCACCGTATCACTTGGCAGGAGTTTCGTGAAGCCTTCAGAGCACATTATATCCCAGATGGTGTCATGGCCATGAAGTTAGAAGAGTTTCTCTCGCTGAAGCAAGGGAACCAGACAGTTCTACAGTATGTGGGAAAATTCAATCATCTGTCCCAGTATGCAGCGGAATATGTGAACACCGATGCAAAGAAGAAGAGTTGTTTCATGAGAGGTTTGAGTACCAGAATCCAGGAAGCATTGGTCACCTGCTATAATGCCACTTACCATGAGATAGTCAATGTGGCTATTGCGTCAGAAGAGAAGTCCCGACTGCATAAAGAGTCGAAGAAAAAGAAGCCAGTGTTTTCTAGCCCGTCTGGTGGCATTAAAAAGCGCCAGAGGTTTGTTTATCACCCTTAGAACCATTTCCGCCCAACTTATCGTCCACCGCAATACCAAAGCTCAGCCGTAGACGTTTTTCCGTCCTGCCGCAATTCCGCAGTATCCACAGCAGCCGAATGCCCCTGGTATTCGAAACCAGACTCCAGTAACCCATAACTTTCCCTGTTACAACTGTGGAAAGCTAGGCCACTTTTCCAAGGACTGCCCGTATCCAAGGCAGTACAATCCTAGTTATCCCAGAGCTCCCGTACCGCAACAGCAACAACCTCAGAGCAAGAATAATAACCTGAATGTTCAGAAGGGTAAGGGTGAGAAGAAGAAGACCGGACGTGTGTTCTACACTCAAGAAAGTGTAATCCCAGAGGGAGAACCTGTTATGATGGGTATGTTCCCTATTGCTAATCATCCAGCAGTACTGTTATTTGATTCAGGTGCATCGCATACATTCATAAATCGCACCTTTGTTGTTAAGCATGACATTCCAATTATGGGAACATAAGAAGATTTCTTTATCCAGTCGCCCGGGGGACGACTGTGTACTAAGGAGATGGTACGTGACGTACCTATAGAGTTAGATGGGCATATATTTCCTACCTCAATGATAATAATTACAGAAACAGGATATAGATGTAATCCTGGGTATGAATTGGATGTACCAAAGAGGAGCCCTTATAGATGCACTGCATAGAACTATAAGGTTGAACCTGCCAGATAATAAATCTCATCTTCTTATCCAACTTCCTATCCCAAAGAGAACAGTTGAAAGGATATGTGCAACTTCAGTACAGGAGATTTATGATATACTGGTAGTCTGTGAATTTCCAGATGTGTTTCCAGATGATCTACTAGGTCTGCCACCAGACAGAGATGTAGAATTTGTGATTGAGTTAAAACCGGGTACTGCCCCAATATCCCAGAGAGCTTACAGAATGCCACCCAATGAATTGGCAGAACTTAAGGATCAATTACAAGAGTTACGTGACAAAGGTTTTATCAGACCCAGTTCCTCACCATGGGGATGTTCAGCTCTTTTTGTCAAGAAGAAAGATCAGACTTTAAGGATGTGTGTTGACTATCGACCGCTGAATGAAGTAACCATTAAGAATAAATATCTGTTGCCTCGCATTGATCTACTCTTTGATCAGCTTGTGGGGGCAAAGGTATTTTCAAAGATCGATCTTCGGTCAGGGTATCATCAAATCAAGATTCGACCTAAAGATATCCCAAAGACTGCATTCACTACCAGATATGGACTGTATGAGTACCTAGTTATGTCTTTTGGTCTCACCAATGCACCGGCACATTTCATGTATCTAATGAACTCAGTTTTCATGCCGGAGCTTGACAAATTTGTGGTTGTGTTTATTGATGATATTCTGGTATACTCCAAAAGTAAAGAAGAGCATGTTGAGCATCTCAGAGTTGTTCTGACTCGTCTGAGAGATCACCAACTGTATGCCAAGTTCAGTAAATGTGAGTTTTGGTTAAGAGAAGTGCAATTCTTAGGACATGTGTTGTCAGCCGAAGGAGTAGCAGTAGATCCTGACAAGGTGGAAGATATTCTGAATTGGAAATTACCAATCTTAGTTCATGAAGTCCGAAGTTTTCTGGGAATGGCGGGTTATTACCGTCGATTCATACCTGACTTTTCAAAGGTAGCCAAGCCAATCACAGAGTTGTTGAAGAATCAAACTAAGTTCATATGGTCTCCAGAATGTGGAAAGCTTTTAGAATTTTAAAGAAGTCATTGACAACTGCTCCAGTTTTGGCACAACCAGATATAGAAAAGCCATTTGATGTTTACTGTGATGCCTCGGGTATTGGCCTTGGTTGTGTATTGATGCAAGAAGGTAGAGTCATTGCTTATGCCTCGAGACAGTTGAAGCGTCATGAAGAACATTATCCGACACATGATCTTGAACTAGCAGCTGTGGTTCATGCATTAAAAATTTGGCGTCATTACTTGTTAGGTAATACTTGCCACATGTATACAGATCACAAGAGCTTAAAGTATATCTTTACTCAGTCAGAGTTGAATATGAGGCAAAGAAGGTGGCTTGAGTTAATAAAGGACTATGATTTAGAAGTGCACTATCACCCTGGAAAAGTAAATGTTGTTGCTGATGCACTCAGTAGAAAGAATCATTGCAATTGCATTACTGTGAAGCCAATGGATTACAGTTTATGTTATGAATTAGAAAAGCTGAATATTGAAATAGTTCAACAAGGTCAGTTGACTAATGTCACAGTAGAATCAACAATCAAAGATCAGATTGTGTCTGCTCAGAGAAAGAATTCCGGAGTAGCTCACATCAAAGAAAAAGTTAGAACGGGTCAACAGACAGATTTCAGTATTGATGATGCAGATGTGTTGTGGTTTAAGAACCGGTTAGTGGTCCCAAAGGTTCCAGAGTTACGTCAGCTCATTCTTGATGAAGCACATAGCACAAGGTTTTCTATTCATCCAGGAAGTAATAAGATGTATCAAGATTGGAAATAGAAATTCTGGTGGACCAAAATGAAAATTGAGATTGCCAAGTATGTGGCCAGATGTGACACTTGTTGTAAGGTGAAGGCAGTACACCTGAAGTCGGCAGGAATGTTACAACCCTTGCCCATTCCATCCTAGAAATGGGAAGATATCAGTATGGATTTCATTACTGGGTTACCCAAGACCTCAAGAGGCTTTGATTCAATTTGGGTCATTGTGGACCGACTGACAAAGTCATCTCATTTTATTCCAGTTAAGGTGGACTATTCTGCTATAAATTATGCAAGAATTTATATTGCACGAATCCTGAGTCTTCATGGGGTACCAAAGACCATTGTATCAGATAGAGGTACTCAGTTTGTTAATAAATTTTGGAGACACCTACATGAGTCCCTGGGTACAAAACTTTTGCATAGTACCGCTTATCATCCACAAACAAGTGGTCAGACTGAAAGGGTCAATCAAATTCTAGAAGACATGTTAAGGTCATGTGCACTTAATTATTCAGACACTTGGGACAAGTGGTTACCTTTAGCAGAATTCTCCTATAATAATAGTTATCAAGAGAGTATCAAAATGGCACCGTTTGAGGCATTGTATGGCCGTAGGTGCAGAACTCCATTGAATTGGTCAGAACCGGGAGAAAGATGGTTTTTCGGTGTTGATCTTGTGAAACAAACAGAAGAAAAAGTTAGGCAGATCCAGAATAATTTGAAAGTGGCTCAGTCCAGGCAAAAGAGTTATGCTGATAAAAGGTGTAGACCTTTGGTATTCCAAGTAGGAGATTATGTTTATCTAAAAGTATCACCCATGAAAGGAGTTAGCAGATTTGGAGTCAAAGGCAAACTCGCACCACGTTATATTGGTCCTTTTCAAATCATTCAACAATGTGGAAAGGTGGCATATAAGTTAAAGCTGCCTGAACAACTGTCAGCCGTGCACAATGTATTTCATGTATCACAAATGAAGAAGTGTCTACAAGTACATGATCAAGTGGTTGATGTTGAGGGAGTTGAACTTGAACCGGATTTGACATATTCTGAACATCATGTCAGAGTTTTGGATCAAAAAGATCGTGTTACCCGAAGTAGAACAACTAAATGGTACAGAATACAGTGGAATCAACATTCAGAAGAGGAAGCCACCTGGGAAACGGAGGATTATCTGTTAGAGAATTTCCCGGAGTTCTTTGCTTCTATCTAGGTTGCAATTTCCTCTTTAAACTGTAACCTATCCTTTTAAAATCTTTGTAATGCAGAAAACCCCTACCTGTTTTGTAGACAAGTCTTGGACGTGTTTGCTTGACACGTTTCCTTTTCTATTACTTAACTCAAGGCTTTAAATCTCGGGACGAGATTTCTTTAAGGGAGAAGGGTTGTAACACCCCGGGTGTTATAGTGCTAATTAATCTGCCATGTCATCATAATGCATTGCAAAGCATCCCTGTTAGGTTAACTTTGTTATGCATCAACTAAAACAAGTTTACTTATCTAGGTTGAATGTGTTTCTCAGTGGGGTGCTCCAAACCCGAAAACCCTAATTTTTAATACCACCGCAAATGCTTAGTCCATGCCCTGCGTAATTTGAGGTGTGCGACTGTGTTGCACACAAGTGTCAAGTGTAGGGTATGAGCTCAAGTACAACCTCTAAAATGAAACTCCAAATTTGAGTTTGAATTGGAGTCCCAAAACTTGTCACGAGTTTTCCGATTCGAATTCGAATTCAAAATTAGGGAAAAATGTAAAAGAATTTTAAAAGCTAATTGGTCAACCAAGAGTGGCATTTGGTCAACCATGTCATGTTGGTCCAAATGATGCCCTTGGGTGAGGTTTTGATCACTAAGTAATCACAAATCAAAGTAGCAACAAATTCCAATTTAAAATTCCTCCGAAAACCCTAAATTTCAAAACCCTGTTTCACCCCTTTTGAAATAATTCAAAATCTAAGCAAAATTTGGGAAAAAGTTCAAAACCAAGTTTGTAGAACTTTTCAAGGGCTACAACTTTGGTGTTTTGAGTTTTCAAAGTTTTAGTGTAAAATGTGGAGCAATTTTGAAAATAAACAATTTTCAGATTTGATTCATTTTTTATCCCCACACTAAGATTTCAAAATGGAGGCAGAATTTAAAAAAGTTTTGAACAGCAAAGTTGTAGGTCTGGTCGAGATGTACAACTTTGATGTTTGGAGATTTTGAAGTTTCAATATAAAATCAAAAGTAATTTCTAAATTACCAAATCTGAAATTTTTGTCCCCTTTTGAATTTAAACTCAAATTTCAAAATCCAGTGTGAATTTGAAAAAGTGTTCAATACAAAACTTGTAGAGCTTAAAATTCTGAAGATTTCATAGATTGGAAGTTTTTCAAGTTGTTACATAAATTTGAGAGTAATTTTAGAAAACAGTTTGAAAATTCAAAATTTGGGGGGTGCTACAGTGTCGCGCCAATCACCGACGGCCACCGGCCGGCATGGGCGCCGGCGAGACGCCGGACGGCTTCGGCCAGCTTCCAGGCGCGCCCAGGATCGCCAGCGCGACGACGCGAGCAGTGCAGCTCTGTAGCCGCGACCGTCGTCTATAAATACTTCGAGGTCACAGTGACGATTTTCGTTTTTCCCCGTTTTCGCCACCGCCGCCACCGCAGCTCCGCCGCTCGCCGCAGCCGTCGTCAAGCCATCTTCGGCCACGCCAACCGCACCCTTAGCTCCGCCTCGGCCTCACGCACCTCGTGGACCACCAGAGTTCACCGTTTTCGCACCCAAACCTCCGCACCGCCTGTTCCCGTGCTTGCCTCCGGCGACCGACCGCCATCGCCGCCCCCACGTTGCTAGGCCACTCCAATCCCTCCCAGCCGCCAGCAAGAGCACCAACGTGATCACTGTGTGCCACCGATCCTTTCTACGCCTTTAATTTGATCGTTCCGTTCTTGGAGGCGTGTTTTAGCGGCTCACCGTCGGCCACGGTCCGCCACCGTCGTTGGTGAAGGGTCACCGGAGCTCGAGACGCGTTGTAGACAGTGCCAGGGACTCAGGAGAAGGTGTGGGGCGTTGTGGTAGGGTCAGTTTGTCGACCGAAGCTTCGGTCACCGGCCGACCACCGCAGGAGAGCGAGCGAGCACGCGGGAGCGAGCGAGAGGGCGGGAGGAGGAAGATGACAGGCGGGGCCGGCTTGTCAACGAGCGCAGAGGGAGAAAGAGCGCGCGTGGGTGAGCGAGCGGGCTGGGCCGCTTGCTGGGTCGCGTTGCCGAGCGCGCGTGCGGGCGCGGCGCGCGTGAGCGGGCCGACCAGCTGGGCCGGACCGCGGGAGAAAAAGGAGAATCGGCCCGATTTCGTTTTTGTTTTTCTTTTTCAAATAAATGAATAGTTTAGTTATTTATTTATTTCATTAAAAATTGTGTAGAGTTCCAAAATTCATGAAAATTTTTGTGTAGGCTTCCCAATGTATAAACTATCTAGGAAAATGTTAAATGCTGAAATTGAGTACTTTGTGCAGTAGAATTAATTAGTTCTAATAAAGATTAAATGCAACTTCCATGAATTTTAATAATTAATTTGTTAATCCAAAAATGATGAAATTTATTATGACACTGTTATAAATCATTCTTAATCCATAGAAAAAGTTTGAGCTTGATTAGGTAAAATTTGATTAACTTCTAATTATGTCCTAATTATTTAAATAATAAATAAATGTTAATTTAAGAACTTTAAGTGTTGTGTGCCTTTTTGATTGAGTGATGTCCTTAGGTCACTACCCTTTTGTGATCTTTGGCACCTTAATTCCATGTTTGAGCTCGTTAGTAACTTGTTTAGGTTAAAGCTGGTATCGCTGGAATCGTCGCTACTAGTTAGTAGGTGTTCTGTTTGCGACTGTACCGTAAAGGGAAGTTGTACTCCAGTCGTAACTCGTAGCATGTTATCATCAAGCGTCATGTTTATCATCGAGCATCATGTTAAAGCATGTTATGTGTTCGTGTAGTCTCCGCTTTCGAAGAAGTCGAAGCCGTCGAGCCAATTTCCGGAGAAGAGCGATCGTCGGTGGGTTTCGGACCTGACGTTGGAGTTCTCGGGTCTGAGTCAGTCATCGTGTCCGAGCAAGGCAAGCCCCGGTGCATTTAAACCCTACCTTGAATTTTACAAATGTTTTATTATTTATAATATGGTTTACTGCATTAAGTAATTAGGAGTTGAGTGATAACCCAATTGCTGCATTATCATCCTTGATTATTGTGATATCAACCTTGATACCTGTTTTACGGAAAATGCGTAGTATGCTTCGCTATGCTTAGAAGTTAAGCTTTTAAATGCAATGTTTATATAGCCATGACGGCATATTGAATGAATATTGAAATATGAGAATGAACTTGAAAGATCGGGCGGGTGGTTTGGCCACTGCTAACATGCATTGGGAAAGGAGTCTCAATGTAGTGTTTCCGCCTTGTCAGTTAAGGTCCGTTCGTTGTAAGCCTGTTATGTTCAAGACTTTGCAACTAGCCTCATGCCTTGGGTAAGCCCAAAATGTTGGTGATTCCATTACGAGAACGTCTAACCTCGCACTGGGAGTGGAGAGATGGCGAGAGTAGCGTGTACCCTCGGGGCTAGAATTTGGTCGGGTTCGAGGAGTACTGTACTCTCGGGTGGCGATGGACACGTTCTGGTTTTGGGAGATCTAAATGAGGGTTGATATATGCAAGATTCAGTTCTACATATGTCGTGAAGTTAGAGATCCCCAGCTGGGTATAATCGGTTGAAAGCCCAAGTTTAGTTTTGGTAATTAATGACACCAAGTTGCTAATGTCATGTGTTAAGTGTTTTGAGTTAGGCACAAGCAACACATGAGATGAAGGTGTATGTGGCAAGGAGTGGTGGCCACAAGATCACAAAGAGATGGTGCATGGACATGAAATGATGATCATGGTGGAGATGCACATGAAAGGAAGGACATGATGATCAAGTGAAAGAGAAGGATCTAAGAGCGCAAGGCAAACGTATAATCATAGGGGTTTTCCTTTTACCGGTCTAAGATGAGTAGAGAAGTGATTGACCGGGTTTAGGATACATAGCCGACTATGAAGAGGGGCAATCACGGTTAGCTCAGAAATCAAGTGCCACTAGATCAATGTCTTGAGCATATGCATTAGGATCTAGTAAAGAGCTAACATAACGCCTTGGAAAATGATTGTGAAATGCTAACACACATGCACATGGTGGTGTTAGCACATCTGCGAAGGCGGTGGAGTTCAAGCGGTAGAGAAGGGTTTGGGTTCCTCTCTCCCTCCCGCTGAGCTTGCGAGAAGTGAAATGCCTATTTTCTATTGCGCCGGAAGTCAAAAAAGAAACAGAGGCGAACGGAGGTCACTGTGGTGACCGGACGCTGGACCGGACGCGGTCTCTGTATGACCGGACGCATCCGGTCAGTGTTCAGCATCTGCGCGGTTTTTAGTTTGATGATCGGACGCACAGCGCGTCCGGTCACTGACGACCGGACGCGTCCGGTCATCAAGGGAGCTTACTGGACTCTAACCGGACACGGGCACTGTCGCGTCCGGTCATTACGAGAGGCGCGTCCGGTCGTTGTTTAGTTGTGCGCTACTCAGTTTGACCAGCGCGTCCGGTCAGTTGCGGGACCAGCGTGTCCGGTCACACCCGGCGCGTCCGGTCAGTACGACCAGCGCGTCCGATCGGTGTTTCAGATTTTAGCCGTTGCGCGACCGGCGCGTCCGGTCAGTTTGACCAGCGCGTCCGGTCAGCACGACTTCGGCTGGTTAAAGTTCCTAACGGCTATATTCGAAGGGGTACGCTATAAATAGAGGTTGGCCGGGGTTTGAGACAAACTCTTGCACATTTTGAGAACTAGAGACATACTTTGAGCTAGAGAACAACCCCTCCACTCATCTCTTTGCATAGTTGCACATCTTGAGTGAGATTGAGTGAGATTCAAGTGCATTGCTTGAGAGTTGCATTCTAGAGGCACTTGATCTTCGAGTTGCTGCGGATTTCTTGTTACTCTTCTGTGTTTCCCGATACGGTAGACGGCTTGGAGCAGCGGAGGTGATTGAGCTCACAATTGGAGATTGTTGGAGCATTCACCAAGTGTTATAAGGGGTTCATGATCCTTCCCCGCGGGAGTTCGTGAATTGGATACTCTAGTGAAGCTCGTGGCTTGGAGGATCTCCATCTTGTGTGCGGTTGTGCGGCGTCCGCCGAGGGCTCGACTCTTGATAGTCGATTAGCTCGTGAACCGACAAGTGGGTGTATCGCCACAACGGGGAGTAGCTTGCCGGGAAGCAAGTGAACCTCGGGATAAATTCTTGTGTCATTCTCTTCCTGAGGATTTCTCTTGTATGATTGATTGATTGGTATCTCTCTTCTCTTCACAGCGGTATAATCACTCGAAGCTCTTCTCTTGTATTACTTCTTGTTTCTAGCTTGTAGTTGTTGTTGTGTTTAGTGAATAGCCTTGTACTAGACTTGTGTAGGTGGCTTGCTTAATTAGTTAGAGCTAGTGCATTTGCTTCGCCACCTTTCGTACTAACTTGTGATTAAGTAATTCTTGTAGAAGTTTTAATTAGGTTATTCATCCCCCCTCTAGCCTATTTGGACCTTACATCGGTTCGAATCGTCGTTGCTCCTCGGTTATGGAGACTTGATCACCTGACTTGCATCGTAGTTAAGAACTGGAATAAAAGAAAGAATGAGAAAGGATTTGATGATAATTACTTTGATCTAGATTAGGATCACCTAGATTTGGTTAATGAACCATCAATGGTAAAAGTAAAATGTTGAAGATAAGGATCTACTTTAGTAAGCTTTTCTGCAAAGGAAAATCTTGATTCTAGAATACTCGTACCTTGATTCCCTAAAGCTAGCATGCCCTTGGAGTCTTTGTCTTAGTCGGGTAAGTCTTGTTGAGTACCCTCAAGTACTTAGGGTTTGTTAACCCCTTGTTGCAGGTGCAGTTCATGAACAAGTCTGCTTCGAGCCTTGTTGCATGACCGTCGTGGTTGAAGAAAGCGACGACGAGTAGACTGTGTGGCCTTTGGGCAAGGCATCTCGCTTGTGTGTTGTAATAAAGTTAATACCGATACTTCTCTACTACTGGTTTGTAATAATGTTACATAAGGTTTGAAGTTTGAAAACTGGTTTGTAAACCTATATTATTGTAAGACTTCCGCTACGTTACTCTGTTGAATATTTTGAATAAACTGTTGTAATATTGCAATACTCCTGTGATTGGATCCTGTTCGGAGGAAAGCAGGCCTTTTAAGTTATGGTGAACATAAGTACGGCCATCAGAGGTCATTATGGCAATGACGGGTACTTGTGGGCCATCATAATTAGGAGGTTCTGTGACAAAGAATCTGGCCTCCCAGGCGCGAGCCGACTTGGCGATCGCCCAGCAACAGGCCCAACACATGATGAACCTTGTTGTGGTACTGAGCACGCGGGTCGACACCTTGCAGATGTCCATGCTAGCCGCCTGTAATGTGCCCTTCCCCATTGGAAGAGTGGATAATCTGTTGGCCGCAGAGGAGCACCTCCGAGCCCTGCCAGCCCGAATTCGAGCTGTGGTGACCGAAGCCGTTCGTCAGGGGGCGGCCATGGCGCTGGCTACTGCCCAGCTTTAGATTGGCACAGAGGTGAACCTTGGAGTGGCGGAGCAGGGTTTTCTGCCGCGTTCGATGGACGATGACATCGCCGATCTGAACGAGTTTCGAGCCGGCCGACAACGCCGTCTTACCGAAGGTGGACGTGGATGAGATCCTGCATGACCCTTGATCTGTGGGACATATCAGTAGTATTAGTAGTCATGAATAAGTTTGATCTGCGGGACGCCCTTGCAAAATATGTGAACTCTTATTTGCATGTTGGTGTTAATTTTTGCTGAACTTTGTATCAGGCTTTGTTTAGATGCATGTGTATCCACATCAATCCACATGTGTTGGAGTGGAATGGAATGGAATTTAGTTTAATTCCACTCCAATCCACTTCAACACATGTGGATCCAAAGATAAATAGTTGGAAAATGCTATTGTGAAATTAGTAATTAAACTGAAATTGGTGTTTACACGATTATATATATACTCGAAAAAAAAAGTTTCCACAATTGTTATACTTGTGACATGCCGAATGAGTACGTATAGCAGTGCCACTCGCCACTGGTTTTGCTCAAGATATGAACTGGCATTCCATTGGTAACGTGTAAAAATGAAACGGCTGAGCTGGGATCACGCACGGGTGATCGAAGTTACGAAGACAACAGATGCCCATTCAAACTGTTTGCCAACCTTTCTGAAATTCCAAGTTTCCTCTCTTCCCAGAACATTGAGGAGCAACCATTTGCAGCACTGTTCTGCATGCTGCACAGCTGCAGGGAAGAGAACTGATTATCTTCTCTGTTCGCTTGAACTTATCAGCACTTACTTTTCAGCGAAAGAACAGTATCTTCCTCTCACAACAAATCAGCATCAGCATCAACATTAGCCAAATTTCAGCGAGCTGAACATGTCGATGCTCTCCTATGTTGATAAGGATGTCAACTTTGGATGTAAGGGGAAAATGAACAGGGTTCTGACAAAGGAGAAGAATGCAAGGTTAGCTACCAAAAGAATTGGGTTACACATGCATATACGTTTTCTTGAGTGAATGATATGATGATAACTCCTACGTTCTCAATGCCAAAGTTACATGTACAAACCTGACGGTGCCCGATGCAGCCTTAAGCGGTAGATAAGATTGCATCCAATAAGGTGTGATCCAACTGACCGGCAGGGATTAGAGGATCATCTTCTTTTTGAAGTAAATGGCAAGAGCTCTGTCTTTCAATTAAGAGGGAAAAGGAGTTTAAAAATAGAGTTAGGAGATAAAACACATAGCTCCTAGATGCTGCTCGGAAATGGTGCTTACAGGGCGCCAAAGCCCACTCGCTCACATATATGCAGCAAAGAAACAAATGAGAAACTAATTACAACGAATCAAAAGCCCTTTTCCATTGATCAATGTCTTCTTTTACCCTCAGAGCCACTTGTGCTGTTTGGAAGCGGTTTTCAAAAATTATCCGATTCCTTTCTTTGCAGAGGTTCCACATGACGTAGATTGCCAAGCCATTAAACTGTCGTTGTTGCTCTTTCCTGACCATTTGTGCCACCGCCTCCCAGCACAAGGTGATGGTCGATGATTCCTCCACGTGCTGGATCAAGCCCAAATTGAAGTGCTCCCAAGCCAGCACTTGATTCCAGACTAATTTGCCAAAGGACACAAAAGGCACCGGTGAAGGCCAGTCTCGAGTGGTCCACTGCACAAACTGCAGCTATCCTGGTGTGACCAGCCCCTTACAGTTACAGATAGATTATCAGCTGTAAGAATTTTGTTCTGGATGAGTATCCAAGCAAACAATTTGCACTTGATTTCTGTGGCTTAGAGGATCATCGATGAGAGTATCCACAAAAGCACCAACTGTCCCCCTTTCAAGTGGATCAGCTTGTAAGAAAAAACATGCCAACAACTACAGCCTATGCCTCTCCTCAATGTACCCCTCATACTCCAGCCTTACGATCACCTTAACAAGTTAAGTACCTGTTTTTGAAACAACTGGGTTGCCCTAATTAGCGATTGCATTGCTCACGTTTTGCCTGAAACGCTTGAAGCATGATAACCGGTGGTTGTGTTTTATACCACAAGTGTTTATAAGTACCCTGTCAAAGAATGACCACAAGTGCTTGTAAGTCCAGGTTTGGGTTCTGCCATCAACTTTTGTGCCAATACATAAGTACATAACAACCAAACAAAATTACAAAAACAATATGGATTTGACATGGTCAAGTGTATATGAAGGACAAAAATACTATCTGCTTATTCCACAAGCTCATACTTGTGCTACCTGAGTTTCTAATGCAAAAATGTGATATTTGTTCATAACTCATTCAAATTCTAACCTGTAACTAAACTAATGAATTTGATTAAGCAAATAAAATGGGATAATCCACATCTTCAAATTGATACAGTTAAGACTCTTTGTGTTGGTAGAAAAACAAAATGCCAATTAATTCAGTCCAGTTAAGGACATTCTAGGGCAGATAAGCATTACCTTTGAAGATTAGTTTGCATTGCAAGAGTCGCCCATCAACATAGTATGGAAGGGACATGACGGATCAGATGATAATCCTCGCCAATTCCCACAGCGCATCTGCTG
Source organism: Saccharum hybrid cultivar R570 (assembly GCA_038087645.1). NCBI lineage: Eukaryota > Viridiplantae > Streptophyta > Magnoliopsida > Poales > Poaceae > Saccharum > Saccharum hybrid cultivar. The sequence continues at coordinate 627,027 of JAQSUU010000273.1, forward strand.
CTCAATGCAGGGCAGCTATGAAGCACAATCTTCCTAAGGGATCTGAAGTCTGGGATGAAACTTGGTAGCTTCTCCAATGCCTTACAGTTCACAATCGCAAGATATTGAAGAGAGGAGGCAGCAGCTTTGAAGCTCTCTGGAAAACCCATCAATTTCGGAAGGCCAACAAGTTGGAGCCAACGAATACTCCTCAGCCCAGTCAGGGCATCCCCTGGTTCCATCAAATCCAACACTGCACAATTGTTAATTGACAACCTCTGGAGGTTTGACAGATGCCTTGTTGAAGAGGGAAGAGAAGCCAGCTCTGGGCAGTTGGATATACGTAGCTCCCTGAGGGCAGTGAGGCTGCCGAATCCATTTGTTAAAGATGTTAATTTAGGGCAATAGCTTAACTGCAGAAATGTCAAAGAAGACCAGCCACAAAACCCATCTTTCAGTAAATATTTCTGTTTCGAGGTCAGGGAAAACCACGTAAGGTTGATAAGTCCATGCACATCTCTTGGCATCTCCAAGAGTTGGTTGCACCTACTGAGATTAACTGTTTGTAGATTGACTAATTTACAGAAAGCATTTGGAAGGGATTTGAGTTTCTTATTCCATTGCAGGTCCAGGTACCTTAGGTGCCTCAAATTACCAATTGAACTTGGTAGCTCTTCAAACCCAACTGCAGAAAAAACCAAGACACGTAGGTGCTTGAAAGTAGAGAAAAGGTCCTCAAGAAAGGCCTTACTCAAAGTACCGTTGTTACATCTACTTGCAAATGTCCTGGCCTTGTGTGCCTTTTTCAGCTGCTTAGGAAATTTTATCTCTTTTGAAAAGTCTTGACAATCCCACACTACATGTCTGGTTCTCTCTGAGACACCTACTTTTTCACAGCTAACAATTGCGTGCTCCTTTTGGGACACAAATATCGCAAGGTCATGAACAAGATCATGCATTTTACATGCCCGGATGGTTCCATCATAAACAACATACTGTTCTTGAAAAAGAGATCTTCCAAGAAGTTCATGCAAGTATTTTGTTCCAAGAGTTATAGCTTCCTTAATTTCACTAGTTCTATGCAACAACCCCAGTGCCATCCAAAACATGATAAGAGAATCCGTAAATAGCACATAGCCTTTTGGGAAAGTGGATAAGGATGAAAAGCATGCTTGTAGATGAGATGGAAGTGCATCATAACTTAATTTTAGTGCTGGCAAAATACCATCTTTATCTTGTTTAACATTCCACAGTTTGTCATTCTCAATGCTCTGCCACTCTTCAAAATTTCGACTACTAGACAATAGGGAACCCAAAGTCTTTGCAGCCAAGGGAATACCACAACACTTCTCAACAATGGAAATCCCAATTTTTAATAATTGGGGGTCCTTGTCTTCATCACCTTTGAATGCATGTCGAATAAATATTTGCATACACATATCCAGTGGTAGCTTTGCCACATCATATGGTTCCATAGTCTTCACTACTGATGCAACATCTGAACGTCGTGTGGTGACTATAATCACACTTCCCCTTCCACTGCTGGACAGTATGCTTCGCAAGTCTTCCCAGTCACTAGCCTTTTCATTCCACATGTCATCTAATACAAGAAAACATCTCTTTTCCCTTAAAATATCACATAATTTTCTCTGTAGCACATCCAGGTTTAGTTGTTTGTAGCTTTCACCAGTACATGATTGTATTATGTCATCCAAGATCTTGTTAAGATCAAATACATCAGAGACACATGCCCATAATTTCATTTCAAATTTGTTAGTAATCTGCACATCATTGTAAATCAATTTGGCCAGTGCAGTTTTTCCTATGCCTCCTAAACCAACAATAGGAAGCACAGACAAAGGACCTGAAGAGTTTGCAGCCTTTAGAACTTTTGCAACTATCTCATTTTTAGCCCTATCTCTTCCAACAATGTTGGGCTCACTGATGAAGGAATGTGTTTCCCTGTTGATGCTTCTGGATACCTGGGTATCAATTGGCTTCTCGGTTAATCCAAATTGTGCTCTATTGGCTGCTATCTCATCTAACTTTTCACGCACTTCCTTTACTTTGTGACTCAATATAAATGGGTAAGAAATAAGATGTTTTCCTCGAGCAAAACAACCTTTGTGGACTTCTTGCTCCAACGCTTCAGTGGCCATGTCATCCAAAACATCATCTATGTCATAGACTACATCTCTTAGATTGTCTAACCACTCCAGAAGTGCATGAGAAGTAGACTGCTTGCTCTCAGCATCTCTAAGAACAGCACATATGGATCTTAGTGACCTTTCTAGTTTTCCCACTTCTTTCTTGACATTCCATGCTGACTTGAACTCATTAATGGCCCAATCAGTGCCGAAGGATGCTGCCTTGTGAAGAACTGAGACCGCTAAACTTGACAGATGCACCTCCACCATAGTCTCCCTGTGTGTGATGCAAAATAGGTTACAGATATGAATATACATCCAGGACGCAGATGTGTAAACTTGACAGATGCACCTCCACCAAAGTGATGATGTATTTGATGCTCAATTGCTCATCTTAAGGGAATTAGTACTGTCAAAACAATTTACTGCACTTTCTGTACATTGGGTAAATCTTTGTGAACAATTTCAGTGGAATTGCTCCATCATACTCCAGCATAGCTAACAGTGGCAGCCGAAAGTGGTGAAATGGTGCTTATGGAATGTGTAAATAGCTCAAGGAAGCTAGAATTGAATGTGCAGAAGCAGTTTAAGAGGTGAAATCAAGCCGACAAAAAGTGCTCTGGGTGTGAATAGAGGCAATAGCACTTAACAGTCCATGGTTCAAAGAACCAACATCGCACAGAAAACTAGTGCGTTATGGAATGTGGATACGTGTGCATCTCTAAAAATTGCAGGATGTGAGAAACACATATGTACATCTATCCTTGAGCTTGAAGAATGGGGCCCAAATATTCTTCAATGCTCGCAGTTTCGCTTGATAGAGAAGAGATTGAGGAAGGCAAAAAAAACCACGAATCACAATCTGGACAAGGAATTCTCCATAAACACCTGGAGAAAGCAAAGGAGATGAATCGCTGCTACTTTGATTGCTGTAGGGACTACGATGCAAGCCAAATTGCTGCAGAAAAGGTCGTCAGATCTAAAGTTCTACAGCATCCCAAAATCAATCAATTGCTAGTTCCGACAGTCTACCGCATACGAATATGAAAATAAACTGCAAGTGATGCGAAGATTCATGTTAAAAATTGAAGATTAAGCTAGGGCTTACAGATCTCACCTCAGCTGCTGAGCAGCGCACTATTCGGTCGGGAGCTCCAACCAGCTCTGCTCTTGCTCCAATGGTGGAGAAAACTGGTGGATGCCAGCCATCATGCGACGACTTTGCGCCCTTTCTTGCGGGGACCGAACGGCCTGCGCATTCTCCAACACTGGCAAGCGGGTCCCCCCGTATCATAAGGTCTCACACGATGCAAGACTTTCATGGCATCTTGCCGGAAGAATCTAAGACTTTTTGGTTTGCTCGCAAAGTCAGAAGTCAAAAGGATCGATGCGTAAATCCTACAGCACCTAGCTGTGCCCATGGCCGACGGGAACAAGGTTGATGGAGATGGAGATCCCAGAGGCCATGCACGCATAAATGAGGGATTTTAACTTTTTTTTTTCCATCCTTATGGAGGTCACTCCTTCGATCGTCAGTTTTGTACGCGCTCCTGCGTATTTGCCCTAGAAAACAGTAACACTCCTACGTTTTTACCATTTTCGGTGATGTGGCAAGTCAGGTGGGCGTGTCAGCGTGGCAGCGAGCCTGGAAGCCCTAACTGGCCGCGGCGAATGACTACCCTGCTCTCGCCTCATTCCATTGCCTCCAGCCAGCCCAGCTCGGGTCAGACCCAGTCCACCCCTCCTACTCCCCCAGCTGCGCCCTCTCCCCCCACTGTCTTCACTGGCGACGGCGATGGCGGCTGCCCTTCTCCCCTGCGCACTCCCCCCCATGGTTCGGAGGATGGAGCCATCTTCGTCGAGGAGCATGGCATCGTGAGCCATTGTGGAAGAAACTGGGAAGGAGACTGGGCTCCCACTGATTGTGTGCCTGACTTGCAAGAGGGAGAGGGTAATCGAGCTGATAGTGAGGTCAACGGACAATGGCAACCAGGGGCGCGTGTTCTTCAAATGCCCCAGAAATGTGCCCGGTGTAAGTGTTTTGTTCAATTTGTCTTGCTTTTGGTTTGGGTTGAAGAACCCTAAGTGTGAACCCTAAGTGATAGTTGGGCATTTTGCAGATGCCTGGTAGATGTAGATTCTACGAATTCCAGAAGACATACTTGAAGAAGCTGGTGGAGTTGAAGTATGTTGTCATCGATCTTGAAGCTGACCTGGCTGGAGAAGAAGCAGCAGGAGCGGGGGGTTTTGATGATGGAGAAGAAGCACAGTCACAGTTTGCTGCAAAGGTTGGGAAGAACAGCATGGAGAAGAAGCTGGATGCTCTGCTCTCTCTGCTGAAGATGTTGGTTGTAAAGATGGCAATGGGGACCCACAACCCGATACCCGATGGGTATTTACTCTATTAGGATACCAATATGGAGTAAAACTCGTACCCATGGGTACGTAAACGGAGCAAAACCTTCACCCATCGGGTACGTGGGTACGGGGACGGTGTAGCAGGCCCCATACCCGTTTACCCGTGGATAAAAAATACCCGGCCCAAAATTAAAGAATTATTATGGTGCTATGTGATTGGTGGTTGCAATAGAAATTATTATGCTACTATTTTGTCTATTTTTTGTTCTAGGAGTGATGGTTGCTTGTGATTTGTGAATTGCTGATTTTCTATGAGGCAACAAAAGGACTTTTGGTGGGTATGGGTGACCCGTCGGGTATAATTTAACCTAACGGGTATGGGTCTAGGGAAATCCCCCACCCGCAATCAGATATGGGGATACCCGCGGTGTCATATTGTTATCATGGGGATAGGTCTGGGGAGTCCATACCCGATGGGGATTTACTCATTGCCATCTTGAGTTGGTTGTAGTCTTATTCTTTAGCTTTCTTGTTGGCATAATGTATGTGTTGAAGTGAATGGCTATGGTCTGTAGGAAATGTATATTGAACATGTATATACAATGGAAATGCTATCTTAATGCAATGGAAATGCATGGTGAATGGTTCCTTTTGTCATAACAACATCTTGGATGAAATGCCACAGAATATGTATGCCACAAAATGGATGAAATGCTATGTTAATGCAATGGAAATGGATGCTGAACATTTTGGTAGCAAATGTATCTTGTTAATGTCAGAAAAACAGCATCTTGAATGAAATGCCACAAGATATGCATCTTTTCTCATAACAGTTTGCTAGCAAATGTATATGGTGCCACAAAATGTTCATAGACATCACATAAGATGAATTTGCCACAAATTACCATAACACACACATGTGGTTCATCCAAATCCTGGTTCACAAGTGTAGAAGTTCACAAGTGCAGAAGTCCAAATCCTGGTCCATACATTACTAGTGCATACAAGCTGGTCCATGCACATAATAGGCATTCAAGCCACATACAAGTTCATGTCTCCAAAAGAATTACATTCCAGAAAGCACAGTTCACAAGTGCAGAAGTTCACAAGTGCAGAATACTTTAGTTCCCATCCTTTGTTGGTGTGGCCTTCTTCACCTTGGTTGCAAGTTGTTTCTTCCTTGGGGTCATTTTTTTAGGTGGTGGCCTTGCTTCAACTTCATCTGCTGGTATTACTTCTAGTGCGTCTAGTTCATCCAAATCCAGCCTCCTGCATATGAAAAATGCATTAGTGATACTATATCTAGTGGTAAATGGGTTTAAGTAAAAGGGAGCAATAAACCTCTTGCTGCTTGGTGCTCCTGCCTCTTCCTGCTGTGCTGGTGCTCCTGCCTCTTCTTGCTGTGCTGCTGCCTCCTTTCTTGCTGCAGACCTGGTTCTTAGAGTCCTTGGATTTGTTGACTCCATTAGGGCTGCTCCCTCTTCTAGTTCATCCTCAGCTATTTTCTTCTTCTTCCTTGTTGGTTTTTTAGTTGCTGCCTTACTGGTGTCAGCTGTTGGTTCTTCCTTAGTCCCAGCCTGCTTCTTTCTTTTAACTTTCTTGGTGGTGGCAGCTGTTGGTTCTTCCTCAGCCCCAGCCTGCTTCTTTCTTCCAACCTTCTTGGTCCTCTTCCTGTACATGAGTTGGTTAGTAACATAAATACACAAGTGTAACATCAACAGAAGAAATTGCATAATAAACATACCTTTTTTGTCCCTGTTACAGGACACCTCCAGCTAGTTGCTCTATGGCAAAGCTCACAAGTCTTACATGTCACTTGCCTTGTTGTCTTCCCTGTCCTTTCCAAACAGCTAAGGATCCTATTCTTCTTCTGTCTCCCAGGTCCTTTCTTTGTCTTGGCCACTGGTGGATACACTTTGAAGCCCTTGTCAACAATAGGCCATTGTTGTTTGTCTGTTATATTGGGTATCTCACCTACATAAGCTGCTTGCAACTTCTTCACAGAGTAGTACTCATGCACATACTTCTCCATGTCAGGCTGCCTTTCGGTGGTAATGACAACAAGGGCATGTGAGCATGGCTTGCCACTAACCTGCCACTCCCTACATGTGCACTCCTATTTTTGTAGGTACACAACATGCCTTCTCACCTCCTCACCCTTGCACATGACAGTAACTTCAGCAGACATGCTTCCTTTAGTCACCTGCAGATGGTCTAGTCCCTTACAGCATTTAGCTGGTGAATGACAGCAGGAAGAATGCCACCAGACAAAGCTAGTGAAATCTTCCTTCTCTTCTCCCACAAGACCAATGTCTTGATCCTAATTGCATCTGTAAGGGAGTCCAGTGGCAGGTTTTTTAGCTCTTTGATCCAAGCATTCCAGCTCTCAGCAAGATTGTTGTTGATATAGTCACACTTTATCTCTGGGGTGAACTTGCTTCTAGCCCAAAGCAGTTTGTGATGCTCATTTAGCCAAGGTAGTATGTCTACAGATCCTGCAACAACCTTAGCCATGAGCCTCTAGTACTTCTCCTCTGTGTAAGCTCTAGCTGTAGGCCACATGTACTGACCCAATAAGATACCACTCCTTTTCCCTTGATTAAACCTTTTTTCTTCAAGTTGTCCATCAGATGCCTAAAGCATTCCCTCTGCTTTGACATTGGGAAAACTTTTTTAACTGCAGCCTCTAAACCCTTGCAAGCATCTATGCACACTGCAAGTTTATCTAATGGACCAAGTGCCTTGCCTAACTGCTCCATGAATCAAACCCAATTTTCTTTGGTCTCAGAATCAAAGAAACCAAATGCTATTGGGAACATCTAATTGTGCCCATCTATAGCATTGGTTGCAGGCATATGTCCATTCCACTGCCCATTAAGAGCAGTGGAATCTATACTAATATATGGCCTGCAGCCCTCTAAGAAACCATCTATACTACCCTTGAATGCACAGAAGAATCTACTGAAATGAACCTTGTTTCCTACTTTGACAATGTCTATCTCAACAACACTGCCAAGTGACCTAAGCTCTACCTCTGCTTTGAATCTGAATAACCAACCAAATGAATCATCCCACTTACCAAAAAGCTTATCTGCAGCCCTCTTCCTACCATACCAGCAAGTCTGGTAGTTTATCTTGATCCTGTATTGCTTCTCAAGCTCTTTTCTGACCTCCTTTGCCCCCACTAAGGATTGTCTTTCAGCAGAGGCACTGCTCTCTCTGCAATCCAAGCTTGGGATGTCATCCTGTTAAGCACTCTTCTTCTTGAGGCACAAGTATGGACATAAGAGTTTATTTGTATCTGCAATAAAAGAACAAACAAACAGCAAGCATTAGAGTCCATTTACCTAAAAAGTATCATAGACACTGAGTAAATAGTTAGGTAAATCAAAACAGTGGCATGTTCTACACAAAACAATAGTTAGTAATATACCCTGACATTGTTATCCCTCAGAGTTCTAGCTCTAATAATCCATTTGCATCCTTCTGATTTGCAGAAAACCCTAAACCTTTTCTTGTCAGATTTCTCTGTGCCCAGCTCAAACTCTTTTACTATAGCATGCTGCCTAACTGCCAATTTGAATTTAGGCATTGATGGATACAGTGTGCCTACTGACATGTCAGGATTGTCTCTATCATAAAAAAACATGGGCTTAATTGCTTCATTGTCATTAATAGGGATAGCTGCTGCATCCATTTCTTCTTCCAATTCAGCTGAAATCTCTGGCACTAGAATCTCCTTTGGACCATCACCACCTGTTGTCCCCTCATCTGTAGCTTTTAAGCCCATGGCTTCATAGACTAGTTCCTCATCCAGTAGCACAGTAGCATCACCATCTAATTCTTCATCAGGTATTATTGTATAAGCTGACCAATCAATGACAACATCATCTGACTTAGAATGTTCAGGACTGCTACAAGCATCATCTATGCATTCAACATTTGATTGCTCTGCTGTTACACTAGATGTGGCATGAACACTTTGCTCATTTGGCACATTTGCCTTTCCTGTATCCCGTCTAGCCTGTCTGGATGAGTCCTTGTCCCTGTCAACCACTTCACAGCTAACATCAAGCTCCTTCTCATCCCATCTAGCCTCTATCATGTCCCTGAACTGCTCACCAGTAGTCACATTCCATTTTGTCCCACTCTCTTTGTCAAGACCCCAAACAATTACCTGTTGGTCCCTACCCCAAATGATCTTTCCAGCCATTTCATCAAGAAACTTAGACAGAGAGCAATGACGGGTAAGATCAAGCCAAACATCGTGCTCCTGGGCAGCCATTTCGATAGAACCATCATAATCAGATTTGGCTGTGTACTTATCAACGCTAACGTGGACTCTAAAGGCATTGCCAGGATCAATCCTGACATAATCATAAACAAATGAACAAACACGGAGGAGTTAGGGAGACATCCAACTCCAAAACACTACTGGTTCCCAAACTACAGCACAATAAACTTACCAAGGAGGGCAGTCACTCCACTTCATCTTAACGCATACGCATCAACAACAGGGGCTACCGCAGTCACTACAATCAAATCGAGGGAACCACCAATGAAATCAAAACCCTAGCATACGAGATTGGGGGAAGGAAACTGAGGGAATAGGGTTTAGGGGTGTGGGCAGTACCTTGGGGGAAGAAAGCCGTCGCGGCGTCTGCCACAACCGTCGTCGCAGTCACCGTCGCCAGTGAAGACAGTGGGGGAGAGGGGCGCGGCTGGGGGAAGAAAGTCGCCGCCGCGCGTCTGCCACAGTCGCCGTCGTTGTCGCCGTCGTCGGTGAAGACAGTGGGGGGAGAGGGGCACAGCTGGGGGAGTGGGAGGGGTGGACTGGGTCTGACCCGAGCTGGGCTGGCTAGAGGCAATGGAATGAGGCGAGGGCAAGGTGGTCATTTGCCACGGCCAGTTAGGGCTTCTAGGCTCGCTGCCACGTTGGCACGCCCACCTGGCTTGCCACATCACCGAAAATGGCAAAAACGTAGGGGTGTTACTGTTTTCTAGGGCAAATACGTAGGGGCACGTACAAAACTGGCAATCGAAGGAGTGGCCTCCGTAAGGATGGCAAAAAGTTAAAAATCCCCATAAATGAAGTGGCATAGATCACTTGTGGTAAATTGGTAATCTCACTCTGCCAGCTAGACATGTTCAATCGAACTACTTGCCTGATTGTTCATGTGAGGAGCAGAAAAAATTGCATGTTTATACTTTATATACTCTTCCCGGATTAAAAAAAATCTTCCCAGAGAAGTGAGGACCAGAGTACCAGACCATTTCTTTTTTTTGAAAGATCCGAATATCCGGCATTATATTAATAAGCAAGAAATAGAGTTGCAAACACATGCGTGAGAGGCGCTAACCCACACCGCAGACCGTCGTGTGGGGTACCAGGAAGCCTATGCTAATTACTCATGTTGTTTAGAACAATCCTTGGGAAACTAAGCCCCCGCCTTCCCACTGAAGCCTAGTCAGAGCATTCGTCCTTGATCCTAGTGGAGACAGATTGTTCCCCACTCGATGATTCGTTGAAAACTCTGGCGTTTCTCTCCTTCCAAATATGCCAAACAGTCAGTATGACTAAAGAGTGTGCCTCCTTGTTGCCTCCCGCCGTCATTGCCATGAACCGGTCCTCCATATCTCTGTGCTCAGTCCAAACAGTAGGCTCAAGGTTTGCACAATTGCTCCACTCCGCGATTAGAGTCCAAACCTTCCTCGCATAAGGGCATTCGATGAAAAGATGAGTGGCGGTCTCAAGGTTCCTTTCACATAGCGCACATAAGTAATTGTTCTTCCATCCCCTTAACTGTAGCCTGGCTAATGTCCACACTGGATCTTGCAGGAGCAGCCACATGAAGAATTTACAGCGTGGTGTGGCCCAAGCTTTCCAAATGAGTCTCGGGAAATTTGAGATGACATGTCCGCTGAACTGAATTTCGTAAGCTGATCGGGCAGAGTAGTTCCCCGAGCTTTCTAACGTCTAGGTGATCTGGTCCTCATGCTCACATGTCAGATCAAGATGCATCGATTGAATGAGCTGCGACAGTAGGAAGAGTTCTCTCAATATGTCTGCATTCAGATCGTGTGCAACGTCCTCAATCCACTTCTCATTCAGCACTGCCTCACGTACTGATCTGTGCTTTCGTCTACTATGCTAGTACAGGCGTGGGAAGAGAAGCGCCGGTGACTGCCCATCGATCCAGCTAGACAGCCAGAACGAGGCTTTCCTTCCATCATGTACACTCACCCTTGTAGCTGCTGTAAAGAGGGCGATGTCCATCTCATCGATTGGAAGCTTCATTCCCACCCATGGCCTCTGGTTGCTGCTCCACGCCAGCCATAGCCATCGTAGCCGTAGCGCCCTACTAAACCTCTCGAGGTCTAGGATGCCGAGGCCCCCAACTTGTACTGGTCTGGCAACAAGTGGCCAAGCGACTTTGCATTTTCCTCCTGTGATCTCACCATCTCCAGCCCATAGGAAACGCCTTCGTAACTTGTCCAGCTCCTGTAGTATCTGCTTTGGCGCCTTGATCTATGTCAGCATATATATTGGGATCGAACTGAGAATAGACCGTACTAGTTCCCTTCTGCCTGCCGGGTTTAGTAGCCGGCCCTGCCAGCCTGCCAGCCGATTCCGTGCCTTATCCACTATGCCTTGTAGGTGCACCACCTTGAGTCGTCCCATAGTCAAAGGTAGCCCCAGGTATGTAATCGGAAATCGTACCCTTTGCCCAGCGAATGACTCAAGTATATGGTCCAGATTGACACCACTGCATCTAATTGGAGCTACTGAACATTTATCCCAGTTAAGTCTCAGTCTCGTGGCCGCACCAAAGTGTGTCGGATATTTAGGAGAGATGTTGCTTCTTGCTTATCCGGATTCAGAAAGATGACGGCGTCATCCGCATATAGTGATAGCCTGATCCTTGCAAATCTTCCTCGTAGGGGGGAGAGGATGCCTTCTTGTGTTGCCAGCTCTGAGTACCTTGTATCAATGGCCAGGATGAACAGGTAAGGGGAAAGATGGTCACCTTGTCTCAAACCTATGGCATGCTGAATCCTCTCGCCCGCTGTTCCGTTCAGAAGAACCGAAGAGTGTGAGGTGCACAACAGCAAGCTTATCCAATCTCGCCATCTAGCGCTGAAACCGCGGTTCTCCATCATTTCCAGGATGTATTCCCACGAGACTGTCAAAAGTACCAGACCATTTCGAGCACAGTTCTTCATGCTTCAGAGTACAGCAATCTATAACTAGGAATACCCAAATACAAAAGATACGTCATCTAAAAGTGGTGCTTCTCAGCTTCTGGTAAATTCTCAGCTTGGGCACCTAAAAACGTAATCTTGACAAGCAACTAAAATAGAGCAGAACTCAAAGGTAAGATTTCAAATGCATCTCTGAATTATCAGCACATTAGGGCGGTGTCCATCCTTAACAAAACAGTAAGGTTCGAGCTGTTCACCCTCGGCCACATACAGAATTCAAAATACATCATGCTATGAGTTGCTATGATGACTAGTGACTAGGATGTCTGACCTTAGATCAATGGGCAAAATATTATGCGGTTAATTGTGGAACTATTACAGTGAACAAGGTTCCACTGAAGAAAACAAAAGGCAAAGGTTAGATGCCAAAAGAGCGGGACTAGAACGATGATGGTTCCTAGTACCCTCAATGCCAAAGTTCGAAACAGAAACCAGGTGGCGCCCGTTGCAGCCTTTTGCTGAAGATTGCATCCGAGAAGGCGGCATTCAACTGACTGGCAAGGCTTACAGGATCATCGATGAGAATATCCACAAACATACGAAATGCCCTCATTTCATGTGGAGTAGCTCGTAGGCAGAACCATGTCAAGAACTTCATCCTAAAACTGGCCTCAATGTATCCCTCGCACTCCAGCCTTCTGATCACCTTAGCACAGTACTCGTAAGAAGCTTCTGAGTATCCACCCCGGTGGCTGATCTCCTCCAGTTTACCTGAGAGCCTTTTGTATGATGAACTATCTGGTTCGGTTTCAGTCTTTGAAGGGCATGTTTGAGCAGTATGATAATCTGTTTCTAGTTCACTGAGTAGTGGTGAGCCACAGTGTGGCTGTGGACCACCCAAATGATATTCACTTGGCACATCTGATGCATTCTCCAACATAGCAGCATCTGCATTCAAGTTTTGCTGAAATCTTTCCCTACTTTGTAAGGACTCTCCATATAAAGATGTCTGGACAGTTGTAATTGGATCTGCAGGTCCATTCTCATGTCCGCCATCCTCAAATCTTCCGGAAGTTCTTTTGCATGATGAACTCCTTGGATCTGTTTCAGCCTTCTTAAGGATCCGATCCTCCAGCACTCTTATTTGAGCATCCATATTACCCAATAAATCCTCAAAAGAAGGATTGTCCTTTTCCATCCTAATCACCTCAACCTGCATTTGGCGTGCCAAGGATTGTAACTGAGTAAAATTTGGTAGAATCAAATAAGGTGCCAACATTGAAAGTTCTTCTCTGGCCTTCAATTCTTCTGTAAGCAAGTCCTTCTCTTGGGTAACTTTCTCAACCATTGTTTTTTCCAGTTTCAATGCTTGAGATGATTCGTCGATTCGTTGGTTCAGTTGATTTACTTGATCTTCTGAAGCTATAAACAAGACAAGTAAAACATTCAGTAAGGAGATCAGTTTTTTACTAGAGTTAAATGCGTGCAAGGGAAAAGTGTTACCTTTCTTCTCTCCCTCAAAGGTCTTCTTCACGTGTTCGAGTGTTCTACTTGCATGCTCGATTTCTTTTCTCAGTTGCTCAACTTGATCCTTTAGGGCTACAAAGATGATAAGAAAAACATGAAGGAGATTGTTTACATGAGCTCAAATATATGCAAGGGAGAAGCTTGATTGTTTACATGAGCTCAAATATATGCAAGGGATAAGCTTTACCTTTGTTCTCTCCCTCATAAGACTTGGTTACTTGATCAATTGTTTGATTATCTTGCTTGTTTTCCTTATTCAATTCCTCTACTTCTTTCTCTAGATCTATAAAAAAGAGAAGTAAAACATAAGTCGACGTTTCTTTTTTGTTTTATCACCCGAGCAGATGTTGCAAGGGAGAAGGTTCACCTTTTATCTTTCCCTTACAAGTAGCATGTAAACTTGTTACAGAAGCAAGGTCTTCGCACTTTCGAGATAAATCTGACCTAAGGGCTTCTGTTTCTTTAAGCAACTCTGTCTTGGTTCTCTGATTCCGCTCAGACATCGTCTTAAGTGCTTCTTCCATAGATTTTGCCCTCGTGAAAGTATCAGCTTCCTTCTTTCCTGCAGTCTCTAACTCTCTAGAGTTGGTTATAAGAATAGCAAGTTAAATGCCTTAATAGGGACATTAAAAGGAGAAAATCACAAGTGTTTTTTGCTTACTCTGTCAATCTCACTACTTCTGCTTTCAAGCAGGCCTCAGCTTCTTTTTTACCAACCTCATAAGCAAGCAATTCCAGTTTCTTACATTCCTAGTCATCACACGCAAAGTTAGAAAGCTATAAATCTAACCTCTACAAATGATGAACTATAACATATTACTTACTTGAATGACAGGACTGCATAAGTCTGTCGACTTGGACAGGAGGTTCATCCGGGAGTGAGAAGGGATGCCTATCACAGCTGCCTCTGGGGTTGCCACCTCAGTAACAGTATCTGTTGTTCCAGCAATCGAAGGAGAAAGATAGGTTGCCTGATCTTGTCTGGCAGCTGGTTGGTTGTGTGCGATTACCTCCCTCTGAACATGAGAAGGGCCTTTCTCAGCAATATGATTACATGTTTCGGATTTACTGCACGTTGCAATGCTTCCAGTGTCAGATTTGATCTCATTCCCAGTTTTGCGACAAACCAACTCCTTTTCATTAGGTGCCTTTGATGAATGTTCCAACCTAGCAGCATCTGCATCCAGGGTAAGTAAAGATGTTTGGACAGTTGTACTGGGATCTGCATGTCCATTCTCATGTCTGTTGTCCTCAAATCTCTCTAGGTCTGTTGTACCCTTTAGATAGCTATTCTGAGGAACTTGATTGCCAGATTTTGCCTTCTCAAAGCTCTTCACTGAATCCCCCTTGTGATTTTCAGTTCCTTTAGGTATGATGTTTAGTACTGACCTAGAGTTTTTGGATGGACCAACCAACATATTTTCAGTGTGCGCATGTGTTGCGATCTCTAACCCAGTAAAAATCATATCCAGGTTTTGCTTCAAAGTTCCTCGATTATACACCATTAAGCTTGAGGACTTCTTCACTGGCTGAGTATCTGACCTGGCTATTTCATGTTCGTCGCCAAAAGCTGCTGCTGAGACCCCAGGAGATCTCTCCACACCATTAACTTTAGCTTCCCTAACATCACTGATGATTGATGTTTGTGATTTACTGGTAGGTACACTACAATGAGTTATACAGGATCCTGAATTACAAGTGAAACATAATCACTAATTCCAATCACAGATGTAGGATATAAAGTAAAAGGCATAGAAACTTACTCTCAATTTGCAAATCAGCAGTTAAAGAACCAGAGAACAACGATTGGACAGCCTCTATGGCACATGTACAAAGCTCCTGAACTTCCGTACCTACAGCAAGACGACCAACAAGTCCATGGCCCATATCTCGAATGCTAGTGATAGGACCAACCTCAGCCTCCAGCTTCTTCATTACTATATCCACATAATTATGAAGAACCAAGTACTTTTTAGTGGATATAAGCAGCCTGTGACTCAGAAAAATCCGGTGGCACAACACATCCAACCGCCGAGCATTTTTTGCTACCGATAGTTGTTTCTCCCAGCACCTGAGAAAAACACATGCAAGTTCATTATATTAGGTTACATGCTCTACATAAGTACATATATATGGAGACGGCCTCTTTGACAGGGACGTTTTAGTGCACCAGGATGTAATTATGTTTCAGAATGCATTGCAAATATCACCTGACCAAACACTGGCATGTGTCCCTTGGCCCACTAGTAAGCCTCACATTTAATAGTACTTTTCTATTTTATGCATATTTATGATAATTCTGAGCTATGGTTTTTTTCTCTAGGAAAATTGGAGGGGAAGAATACCTGCGTTCATTTTACTTTTTTATTTTTTATTTTTAAAAAAGAGAAGCGCTGGCAAGCTCGACAGAACTAGAGTAAGGCAAGAGAGAAGTACAGATCAATGAAGGGAAAGAAGTAAAAAGTGTGTTGTAAACATCACTGAACTAAGAAAAAAAAAACCTCTATCATAGAATAATATT
Source organism: Saccharum hybrid cultivar R570 (assembly GCA_038087645.1). Lineage (NCBI taxonomy): Eukaryota > Viridiplantae > Streptophyta > Magnoliopsida > Poales > Poaceae > Saccharum > Saccharum hybrid cultivar. Next base: position 642,762 of record JAQSUU010000273.1, read on the forward strand.
TCCTGTGTGCCAGTTCAAGGCTATCCAGATGCATTCTGGCTATTACATTGATATGTCTCAACTGCATCAAAGATCTTTACAGATACTGAGCTAATTTTATGCATGTAAAAGATTAGTCCAAATCAATTCAAACTCAAGTGACTGATCATAGTTCTAGTTCTAATGTTTAATACAACTATCTTCGTAATACAAAAATGACTGAAACTCAAATTGCACATTAAGCAAAATATGACAAGCAGTGATGAAGTGAAGGAACAGTTATTGCGCCTAGTGAAATAACTCATAAGCTTTGGTTGTATTGGAAGGTTGGAAGGGTGATCTTACAAATTTGACCTTCTACAGAAGGTAGGAAGAATGGAAGGTGGCCCTCCAAAAGGAAAAAAATGAAGAAGCTACGAGATTAACTGTGCTAAATTACTGAATAGTGGAGATGGCTTAATAATATAGAACTGATACAATATGACAGCTAACGAGTAGGACCTGGAACAAAAGTGCCAAAAAGATATGTACCACCAAATGAAATGTTAAAGACAAATGCACCTAAAAAACATCATTTAAGAAAAATACCTGAGCAAATCATTTTGTTTTCCACACTGAATGCAGTAATAATCACCATCAAGTTTCTTGGACTGTCCACACTGTTGAATGCCAGATCTTTTATCCTCAAGAGCACATTCAAGGTGACAAGAAAAACCACATGAATCTTCCTGCGATGGTTGATCTGAGTTGCAGAAGAGCCAGAGGGTAGGATCCTTATTGTCATCATACTTGAAACAAATACAGCATAAACAACGTTTGCAGAATTCATCTCCTGGGTTAATAGTAGCTCTACAAGCTGAATTTTGGCAAAGGTGGGCATTGTTTCTAACTGCACTTACACCAGTTGATGCTGGAGTTCTTCCCGTAACTGGAAACAAGGATGAACTGCCATTCTCTCTCTGTCTTTTGGAAGGGAACCCAAGGTTCAATGTGTCCTGATCAGGGTTAGACTTCCTTTTCTTATAATTCCTAGGGTGAAATGATTCTCCCTTCACAACTTTGAAGAGAAAATCTAGCAATTTGTGTTTTGGCATTGAAGAAAATGTATTTTCTTTTCTTTCTCTTCCTAACTCAGCACACAGAACCTCTACTATTTCACGACGAGTCCATTCTTGTAGCTGTTCAGGTGCACTGAGATGATGCTTTGCCAATTCATGGACAAGTTCTCTCTTTTCTTTGACACTCATCAAACAACATGTAGCCAGATCAGGAACAAATCCTACAGCACCAGAACAGTATGTCACTACTCACAACAAACTTATGAATATTCTTAAGGTACTGGTGACAGAGAATAGTTTAAATGGCAAAATATTTTACTGACAACAATTCTGGTGAAAAAATGTGCTTTACGACATGTTATAAAGAAAAGTAAAATTCATCCAAGAACTTCTGAGTGCATTGTTCCTTCATCAGATAACCACGCCTTCCAAAACATATGGTAAAAGACCCTCAAATAATGCTCCACTTAACAGATGGCACACATATACAGCAAACTATATAAAGAAACTAATCTGGAGAACAAAAAGATAAATTAGCCCATAATTAGCAACTGTGTGTTGCCTCTTTCACTATATGACATCATCAATGGAATATACTCAAAGTAAGTACTAGTGCAAAATGAGCTATTGCGCATGTAAATTTTTCATGTCTGATCATATATACACAGAAGCACATCTAGAAAAACTTGATGTGCAACTACCATTGGTGCAATAGAACCTTGAAGAGAGCATGTGTTTGCTTAGAATTTATTAGACACTTGTTGAACATGTGCAAAAAAAAATCACTATGGGCAAATCAACACGAAGAAGCAAGTTTTGATGACTAGCAACCTCATACAAGACAACTTACAGCAAAAATCGTTCAACAGTTGACCCCAGAATGAAGTCACAGTGAACATGAATATCATATAGCGTAGCTCCGCCGCCCATTCTAGCAATAAGATGTCATCCATGCAGCTTCTAATCATCTAATGAGTGAAAAGCAGGGTAGTACAAACAGCAAATAAAACTCATTCGCTGTCTATGCATGCAAGCCAAACAACCTGTAAGAACACGTGACCGGCTAACTCACAGTTCAAATAATTTAATAAACACAATGCAATCATGCAAGTGACCATCCCCACACGTATACAAACCTACACGGCTACACGTTGTAAAGAAGCCAACCTTCTTTTTTTTAAAAAAAAAAAGGCAACCTTTTTCTTTAGTATTTCCTTTCTCACTTAACCACGGTGACACCTACGGGTTGCTAGGCAGCAAGCATCGCATCACCAGCAAAATACAACAGCCTAACTCCGGTAGGCGACCCAAGCGAGCAAATGCAGGTAACAAGAAACGAAATTTGGTGAGCAACAACCCCTAAGCGCAGCCAACCTAGGGAACAAATCCCCCTAAAAGGCAAGATCAATCTCGATTGCGTCAGGAACCATCCACCTAGTTCCTAGTACCACGATCAGCAGATCGAGACCTACGCGAACCCATGTAGGACCAAAGCGTCACCGGGCAAATACAACGAATATAGCGCAAGAAAATTCGTGGGGAAAGAAACATAGAAAGAAAGAAAGAAAGGCGGGTTGGTGCTGACCGCCGGAGGGAGGGGACGAGGATCCCATGGCGCGGAAATTTCGGTCTCCAGATTGAGGAGGGGGAGAGGTCTCTCGCGATTCTGCGCTCGCTCTCAGATGGAGTACAGGAGTTAATTCAATTCCGCATTTGTGCCTCCGGTGACAAAACCCCAGGTCGCCAACGAGCAGAAGCAGAGGCCCGAGAAGACGAGTTGAGTGACAAAGCGAGGGCTTTGCGTTTTGCTATGACACCCCTGGGCTTTGCGGTATTTGAGGAGTTCATCAGTGGATGACAAGACTGAACCGTAGGGATAGTTATAATTATATTTTGGGTCATTAAATCGATCAAAAACTTGCTCATATAAACTAGAATGGTATTTCACATGACTTGAATGAGGATAAAATAAAGTAGAATGATATTTGACCGTAATTAGTAAGCTGACCCTCGGTGTCTGTCAGGGATAGTATCCCTCCTTGTACACATGCGCTGGTCGCCAAAGATTTGACATTGGTTATTTCATAAGACTACCCGCACTCATGGACCTCTTTATTCATCCTCTATACGTCCTAGTCAGCAAGATTCTCTCATCTATACTCAATTCTCCCGCACCCATCCATCCTCTATATCATCCTCTATTCACTCTATCTACTGTGGGACCTACTTGTCACTTTATCTAAATATATCCATGTGTGATCTAGTTTTGAAGGATTTATTGAGACGAATTTAATGGTGCAATCGAAATTTAATTTGTATTTTTGGTTTGTGAGTTATAGCATTTTTTTCTTTGTTTAGCTAGTGGGGCCGTCACTATAGAGTATAGAGTAAGCACTGTAGCACTCTAAATATAGAGTGAGAGAAAAGATAAAGTATCGTTTTAGAGTACCCAGTGCAGCAGTTTTTACTCTATATTCATACTCTAAAGCTTTAGAGTATCGTTTTAGAGTACCCACTGCGGTTAGTCTAATGGAGATATCTTCTAGTTTTAAAAAAAACACCATGTCTGGTATTAACTGTAATTTGATTTGTTCATAAACTTAGATTGATTTGGTGCACGCTTTTGTGTTAATCCACAAAAATCACTTGAGCTTTGTGCAAAATATGAAAATATATAGCCGAGGTAGTTGACCCGCGATAATTGGCGCTACCTTCATTTTCAAATACTCCTGCTTCCTCTGTCCCGCTTTAAGTGTCATTCTAGCACTGCTTTTAACTGTTCAGGTTCAAACCACGTAGCAGGAATCTAGATCCAAGGCAGCATCAAGTTCATAGCAAGGAGCACGCACCTGGTCGAAGGCTACAACGACAATTAATACCTCGTCTTCTGCTGCCTCACTTTGGTGTCTCCTCCTCGTCTTGGTGCCAGCTGGGCATCCGGTGTTCTCTTCCTCTCTTCTCAATGTTGGTGACATTCGAGAGCAGCATGGGCCTGCGTGGACGTACGAAATGATGCCAGGAAAATATTGCATGCGTGGCGTCCGGACGCCCCCATCGGTCCCGACTAGGGCTGGACAAAAAGCTCGTTAAGCTGGCTCGGTGGCTCGATACAAAAGTGTTCCGATTGGACTCATTTATCTTTTAAAATGAAAATGACTTGATTTGGAACGACTTTCAACTTCGGCTCGGCTCGTTAGGCTCGGCTCGTTAGGCTCGTCGTGAAGTTGGGTTTTAAACAATGCAGGAAATAATGATGAATAAGATTATACCAATTTCTAAAAAAGCTCAAAAAAAACTACGGTTGGCTCGATATCCAGCCCTAGTCCCGACGTTGGCCCTGTTCATTCGGCTTATAATCCGTCTTTTTCAGCTTGTTTTTTTAGCCGGAACAGTATTTTTCTCTCACACCAAATTAGCAAACAGTGTTTTTCAGCCGGCTTATCAGCATAGCCGAACGGCTCCCTTCAGGGTGCTAGCAAGCCCTTAAACAAAACACGAGCAGCAAAAAAATTCTTTCGACTCGGGAACAAATGTAGTACTTCGTGTTCCTAGTTCCTTCGTCAATCTTACCATGCTCGCTCGTTTCGTTTTGTTTCCGCCCTTGCACTTTTTTTTTGTGAGAAGAAGATCCGCCCTTGCACACATGGGTTTCTCTAATCTTGTCCAAAAAAGGGCCGGGAACGAATAGTAATCCACAAAGCCCGGCCTTTTCCAGAAGCGAGGGGCCAGGTAGCCCATCTTTATAGGGGCTTGAAACGTCGTCAGTCTCCACAGTAGCCAGGCTATAGCCCCAAGAGGCCCAGACAAATGCGGCCCGAAAGGCCCTATCCAAGAAAGAACATGACAACATTTCGCAGCTGATGCTGAAGGTATCGCTTGCTTGGAGTTGAGCCTTGTGTAGTTGTGTTGGACACTGATTTTTTTTTCTGACCCCATAAACAAAATACAGAGCTTGGACACTGACTTCACTCGCACGCTGAACAGCAAAACAGAGCAATGCATTTGGTCTCTTCCCTCCAGTCGCCACTGTGCAGTACCGTGCTACGGGCGACGGCGAGGACACGGTTGACGTTGTTGCGAGCTGTACGTACTGTCGTGACGCTGACATCTTCCGTCTTGGAGACGTGACAGCGACGCTGGCAAGAAGTAACAGTTGGGGTACACTGTGGACGGACCTCTCCGCTCCGGGCGGTTGCGTTCGCCGTCGGTCGTCGGTGTGAGCAGGGCAGGGGCGGTCGGCAGTCGGCACGGGAGGAGCGCCCTTTTGCTGTTTCTGCTGCACTGGACAGTGGAGCCGGTGGCCGAAACAGAAAAGGCCCTTCAGCTTCAGGTAGGCACCCTGCAGGAAACGCCCGCTTCGCTTCCTTCCCCTGTTTATAAGCAACCACCGCCGTCCCACTCTGCTCTCAGTCTCAGTCACCCACAGCCACAGGCCCCGTCAGTCGCCGTCACGCCCATCTGGACCTGTTCCACGGCCGCACCGCACGCACCGGTCTACGCGACGCGACTACCCCTGAAACAAACAAACCTTTTTTTATGAGAAGAAACACCACCGAAAACGAACAAAACTTGCACGGAAACGCACGGGTTTTGTCAATGGTTGTACAACCGCACGTCCACTGGAGTTATATCGAATGGTTGACACCCGACAGTCTTTGCTCAACTCCCTCCCTGTCGACTGTCGATAAACAGTGCCAAATGCACACGACAGCTGCTTTCGGGAGAAATTTGCAGCGACTTTGCATGAATTTCATTTCATGCAAGAATTTCACGGTTCGATTCGTGCGTAGTAGTAAAAACCGGGAAGGAGTTTCGCGAGTTCCATGAGCTGAGTGTTAGAAACTGTAGATCGCCTAGCAGTAGATCGGGATGGGTAGGACACTTACAATCTCGATGCATACCTCCGTGGAGAAAACAACAGAGATCGCTGTGCGGTGCCTCCTGTGGTGACGAGAACGCCGGGTGACGCAGATCCCGCGGCGAACACCGGTGGAGCTTCCCGTCGCTGGCAGCGCAACCCTCGAGATCGGATTAAGGTTAGGACGGTGGGGAGTGGCGGCTGCAGTCGTGAACCTCATATCCATGCCCTGGCCCCCACCTCCTCTTTATATAGCGCTACGCGACGGGGGCCCACCAGCCATATATCGGGCTGGGCTCCCCCGATCAGGAAGCGAGGTCAAGGCCCAGTTAGCCGTTGGGCCAACTAGTGGGAGATCAACCTAACAATCTCCCCTTTGATCTCATTTTATACTTTAACTTTAAACTTTGACTTTGATTGCTTTCACTTTTATTTGTTCCATCACAAATTAGTGTATAGAGCATGCCTCATCGTCACGGTCAGTCGCCGATAGATTTAACAGCTACAATACACATCTTTGATCTGAAACAGATTCCTTAACTTTTGGGCCCTTTATTGTCCGGAAATCATAGGCTATACCATAGACCCATGTCGACTGTGTGTTCTCTGAACACACTGGGTGGTAAGCCTTTGGTAAGCGGATCCGCAAGCACTTGCTTGTCACTTTTACATTCAATACTTTTAGTATGATTCCGGACTTTCTCCTCAACAACGTATAACTTTAGTGTCAATGTGTTTGGCAGCACACTTGACTCATTGTTATAGGAGCAAACTACTTAAATGGTTATTGCTGTTGACAACCATTATCAATTCCGGGTTTAAGTTTCTTAACCATTTTGCCTGTCCCTCAGCCTCATATCATGCTATATTATAACTTTACATCACTAAAGATACTAGAACTGTTTCTTTTGGAGCTTTTCCACAATAAAACTCCAACTGCGAGTGTTAGCTACTATGTGGGTTTCACTAAACATCTCGCCAAAATATAACATTTGTACCCACAACTACTTGAGAGTACTTGTTCTTTCTTTTTAGCATGAGGCCGACTTTTTAACTCCATTCCAGTGATCTATATCTGGACTGGTCTTTTGCCAAAACAACCCGGATACGTAAACTGTGTCAGGGCAAGGTCTTATCTTTGTACTCATTAAGCTTCCAACAGCTGAAGCATATAGGACGTCCATCTATAACAATCTTACATTGCATTTGGAACATTAAAGTTCTCAAAACTATTACCCTGACCATGAGAACAGGCGTGGGTTTACTCGCATAGGTACTTTATTTCTTTAGAAACTTTTCTTAGCATGCCTATGCGATAGTCATAATACCCCTTTTCTTCTATCTCGGTGAATTTCAATTCTTTTAACGAGATACATTTCACCGAGAATTTTCTTATTCAACCTTGAGGACAAGAACTTCTTCTCTTGCAGTAGATTGACATCACTACTAACAATTAGGGTGTCATCCATACAGGATTAGGAAATAAATTTCCCATTCTATAACTTTGTATAACCGTAATTGTCCTCTCATTCTCTTTAACCCAAAATTTCTAATTGACTCTTCAACTTTAAATGCCACTGTCTAGAGATTTGCTCTAGTCCATAAGAGATTTCTACAGGTGGCATCCCATACGTTCTTTTCTTTTCATGACAAAACCTCTGGGTTGTGCCATGTAATTATTTTCATACAAATCCCATTGGGAAATGTTGTCTTTACTTTCATCTGATGTAACTCAGATCATGATGTGCCACTAGCACTCATTGTAGTCTATTCATTCACTTCACGCAAAACTTTTGATTCAAGTTGCGCTCCACATCTTTACATATTTCCTTTGGAGTCACATTTTGTCTTGTAGACCCATTACGGCCTACTGTTTTGGCTCCTTAGGAATTTATTCTAGATCCCAAAGTATTATTGGTATTATCGATTTCATTTCATCTTTCGTTGCTTTTTGCCACTTGGACGAGTGAACGCCTCTCATGGCTTCTTCAAATTAGGTGGGATTACCCTCCATTTGAATTTCACTAATATAGACTTTATAATCGTCAGAAGTATCTGATTTTCTTATTTTGGGTTCAATCTGCTAAAACTCATATGGTGCATTTAGCATCGCCTTTAAAACTCTGAACACGTCCAGTATAAAATACTGGCTGACTATGCTATCCTTCTATTGGAACTGTAAAAGGTCCATGGATTTAGCTATTTCTTTACTGTAGGGGTATCGATATTATGACCGTCTTACTCCCCCGACGATCACATTTATCTTTTATAGATCACTTTAATATGCATCGCATTGTCTGGATTATGGGGAAGTATCTTTCTTAATTGTCTCACCTTTCTCCCCCTCGAAATGTGGTACGAACTTTCCTACCACAATTTCGAAAACTATCCAGAACTCTTGTGAATGAGGAAACTTTGATTACTTTCTTCATCCATATGATTATATCATGCAAATGAAATTATTTCTTAATTCGTTGGGAGTACTTTTCCTCATTTCACTTTAAAAACTCAACAGAGTCTTTTATCATTAATACTTTCGCAAGTCACGCTTGCATGTCATTCTTATCTTGAGGTTCGTCTGTAACTTTCTGTTCTCCTTAAACTTATACTAGGATAGCATAAGAGCTACCCTAATCTTTCTCCCTATGCGGGATACACTCAAAGCACTTGAGTCATCACAACTTTCTCCTGGATTGATTAACATAAGTACTATGCCAACTTTACCCCGCCATGCGGGTATTTTCTCAAACTTTTCCCGTCATACGGGTACTATCACGAACTTTTTCCCGCCATGCGAGATAATTTTCTTGAAGGGACATAAATATTAATATTGGCTCATATTCAATCAACAAATTTAGAAATAAATCTAAACACTCTTTAACACACATGCTTAATCTGACGTTGGTCAAATTAAACATGCATGTCACTTATTACATTTCAAACATGATGATTAAGACTAAAATTATATTACTTATTATTATTATTTTAAAGAGTACATAAAAGACATCTCTTAAACTAAGCTCTTATTGCTCTATTTCTTTCTTGGATCAATATCCTAGAATCCTTTTTCTTTTGAAGCCATTCTTTAAAGAGACCGCAGTCCCTTATACAATGGACTTCTTTCTGCAAAAAATTTGCATTTTTCATCTTCTGAGTCACAAGTACCCAACTCATTTCCTTTTCACCCTTCAAGAATAAAGGCATGATAATCAATAATAATAAGCATGAAAATAACCCTACATTGGTCTGGTTAAAGACATGCACATTAAACTTTTAAATCTTTATGTTCTATTCTATATCACCGTTGGGCAGAAATAGAATAAAACAACATTCATCTACATTAATTCCACATCACCGTTGGGCAGAAATGGAATTAACATATGAAAACTCAATTATTTTATAACCCTCTTCAAAACTAAATTCTCCCATTGGTTTGAATTTAATTTTGAAGATCATCATCACTATTGCAGCGGAAACATGAAAATACATTACATTCTGCTCGCTCTTGGAGCATCTTTTGTCTCTCATCTATTCTCTGAAAAATTGTTCACTTTGATGCAAAATTCATCAGAGATTTAAACTTTAAACATAAAACTCATAGAATCATAATATTGTTATCATCAACGTTGGTCAGAAAATAACAATATCATAATTTTCTTTAAACATAAACTCTTAAATAAACTTATAATATTGTTATCATCAACGTTGGTCAGAAAATAACAATATTATAATTTATCTTAACTATAAACTGATTATTCCTCCAATTTAAAATTCTCGTTGATTCCAACTTCAACTGGAGGATCAACTTTTCATTATCATTCACTGAATAACTATAACTGCTCTTCAAATTAAATCCTCCCGTTGGTTCGGATTTAATGAGAAGACACTATTCTTTTTCTTTGTAGCGGAAACAATTAAAATTCTTTTTAAAAAAAAAATTCTAATTCAGAAGCACCACTATGTACTTTTCTTCTCTCTAAACAAATTTATCCCGTTGAATCAAATTGAATAGAGATGAAAAACTATACAAAATACCTCAAAAAGGCTTCTGAAAAGAAGAAAACTAATTCTCAAAAGATACTTTTCATTCGGCCCGAGCCAGCCCAGCAGCTCGCTTTCATTTTGGCCCGAACCGGTAAACAGGGCCAGCGACCCAACTCAACCGGCCCAGTGGCCTACCTTGCGCAGTGCTCCCCCTGCCCAGGCCGCAACCTGGGCCTGGGCCGGGGAAACCTCCTCCCGCAGGCCCATCAGAGAGGCCGGAGCATCCACTGCCGTTGATCGGCATCGGGCGGCTGTCCACTCCTTTCGGCCGGATAAAATCGGCGAGCGGCCGTTCCCATCAAACCCTAGTCCATTTTCACTCCTTCCCAGAGCAGTAGCCGCCACAGCAGCAGCGGCTCCCCCCGAGGATGGCGACCGTGGTGGCGGGGCCGAGGCGAGCGCTCGACAGCAGCCCGCACCCTTTCCTGGCGTCACCTGCACGGCGGCCAGCGGCTGCTTCATTTTCCTTTTCTTCCTCGCGCGGTACAGCAGCAAGTGAAGATGGCGCGGTTACCGGTCCCCTCGCCGGCGCGCGCGTTCGCCAAGGCTGAGCGCGTCGCCGTCGAGCGGCCGGGTGACCGTGCCCTAGACCGCGATCCTTCATGCCGTTCATTCGAGCGTGACTGGCAGCGGGAGAGCCCGAGGTAAGGCCCCAGCCCGGTCTCCTTTTCTGTGCCCGCGCGACGGCGGCCTGTGGTGGCAGAAAACCGACGGCGGTGGCCGCGGCTAGGAGATGGAGCCCCGGAGCATGTCTGCGGCGGCGGCTCCTTTTTCTGTCTTTTCTTTTCCTTGTCCGATCAATTGAGTTAGGGTTAGGGATCCGATTCGAAAAACATTTAATCCCTTTTCTTTTGCGTTCAATTTCTCTGTTATTTGTCCCCTTTCTAGGGTTCTTTACGGCAGTGGGCAGGTGAATCCCTCCCCCGGCCACCGTCCATTTCCTCTCCGCACGATGGCGGTGGTGACGGAAAGTGAAACCACCCCATCCGTTCTCTTTCTGTTGTTTTAGTTTCTACCCGATCTGAATCACACGCTAGGAAAAACCTTGGCTCCGGTACCATTGTTAGAAACTGTAGATCGCCTAGCAGTAGATCGGGATGGGTAGGACACTTACAATCTCGATGCATACCTCCGTGGAGAAAACAACAGAGATCGCTGTGCGGTGCCTCCTGTGGTGACGAGAACGCCGGGTGACGCAGATCCCGCGGCGAACACCGGTGGAGCTTCCCGTCGCTGGCAGCGCAACCCTCGAGATCGGATTAAGGTTAGGACGGTGGGGAGTGGCGGCTGCAGTCGTGAACCTCATATCCATGCCCTGGCCCCCACCTCCTCTTTATATAGCGCTACGCGACGGGGGCCCACCAGCCATATATCGGGCTGGGCTCCCCCGATCAGGAAGCGAGGTCAAGGCCCAGTTAGCTGTTGGGCCAACTAGTGGGAGATCAACCTAACACTGAGCTCTTCATCGGTGCAGCCTGTGATCGCTGGGTGCTGTGCAACCGCCTCGGTCGGGTCCGACTCCGGGCCGGTCCACGGGGCGCCGCGCCCACCCGGGACCAGGACCGCCGGCCGCCTCCCTCCACAAAAACGCCCGTCGGCTTCACTCGCTTGTCCCGCGACACTCGCCACCCCACCCCGCCTCGCCGTTACTCCCCCCCACCATCAATGCCCTCTTCCTCCATTTCGCTCCCTCTCCCTCTCCTCCTCTGCTTCGACCACCACCACTTCGCGGGCTCGCTCTCGTCGGCGTCTCCGGCGTTGCCGCCGACTCCAGCATCGAGAAGAGAATGAAGCCTCTGTACCTGCGGAGCAGCGGCAGCTTCAAGCGGCTCCTCCTCCTCTCCATCGGCCACCGGTCGCCGACTACTAAGCCGGTGGACGCCGACGCCTCCACCAAGGAATCCCCGGAGGAGCCGGGATCGTCCCCGGGGCGCAGCAGCAGGCCGGCGTGGCGCTGCTTCTCGTACGACGAGGTCCACCGCGCGACGGACGGCTTCCACGAGCGCAACCTGGTGGGCCGGGGCGGGTCCTCGGAGGTGTACCGCGGCGAGCTCCCCGACGGGCGCGCCGTGGCCGTGAAGCGCCTGCTGGGCGCGTCGGCGTGCGAGCGCCGGGAGCGGGACTTTTTAGCGGAGCTTGGCACGGTGGGGCACGCGCGCCACCCCAACGTGTGCGGCCTCCTCGGCTGCTGCGTCGACCAAGACCTCTACCTCGTCTTCGACTTCTCCCGACGCGGCTCCGTCGCCGCCAACCTCCACGGTACGTGCATCCGTGCGTCGGTGCGTGGGTAGAGGAACCGACCGGCACCGCCGTCGAAACGCAGCGCACGGCGCGCGCCAGTAACTGGCCATGAATGAATGCGCGAGCGTGACGTTTCTTTCTTTTCTTCCATGAATGATCGGCAGACGAGACGTTGCCGGCGATGGGGTGGGCGGCGCGGCACGGCATTGCGGTGGGCACGGCGCGCGGGCTGGAGTACCTGCACAAGGGGTGCCGGAGGCGGATCATCCACCGGGACATCAAGGCCTCCAACGTCCTGCTCACCGACGACCTGCAGCCGCAGATCTCCGACTTCGGCCTCGCCAAGTGGCTGCCGGCGGAGTGGACGCACCGGGCGATCGCGCCCATCGAAGGCACCTTCGGGTACGGTACACCTCGCCATGGATCGTCGGTCGTCGCTCGTGATCGACGACGACGACTCCCCTGTTAGTTCAGTTCATCAGCCATGTTTGGTTTTCCGCTCAGGTGCCTGGCGCCGGAGTACTACACGCACGGCATCGTGGACGAGAAGACGGACGTGTTCGCGTTCGGCGTCTTCCTGCTGGAGCTCGTCACGGGGCGGAAGCCGGTGGACGGCAGCCACCGGAGCCTCCTCAGCTGGGTATGTATGTAAACAAGACGTTTCCTCCAACCCGCACTAGTGTAGTCTGTGTCTGTCTACTGACTGCTGACAGAAACCGGTCGTATGTACTGTACGTGCGTGTGCGTGCAGGCCCGGCCGCTGCTGAGCGACGGCAAGACGGAGGCACTGGTGGACCCGAGGCTCGGCGGCGACTACGACGGCGAGCAGGCGCGGCGGGTGGCGTTCGTGGCGTCGCTGTGCGTCCGGGCGCCGGCGACGTGGCGGCCGTCCATGACCGAGGTGCGTGCGTCCCGCTTGTGTCGTGTCGTCGTCAGGTGGTGGCGATCACTCCAACTCACAGGTCAATCTCGAGTGGCAGGTCACCGTACCGACTCCGCGACGCCCGTGTCTGCTTCCGAAGCACATTACTGCCAACTCGCAGTATTTTTTTTTTGTTAGCGTTTCCGGGGCGGCGAGTTTAGTGGTAGTTTAGGGCCGGCGTTCGTGGCAGGACACCGGAAGCACATGTCTCCATGCGTGCAGCTACTGGCTGACCTATTCCTCTGTTGGCTAGTTTACCTGTAACAGTTAGGCCCGTCTCAACGGAGATTTCATGTCACTGTTTCTAACATATCTAAATTTTGAAAACAGTGCAGAAGAGTTTTATCCCCATAAAACTCTCTCTGCTCGTATGAAACTCTTAGCATCTCTTCATAAATATAGTGTCACATCAACCTAATTAATGCTCATGAAACTCTGATGAAACTTCATTGAGATTGACCTTAGTGTTATGTTAATTGTTAGTAATAATGTAATGTTGTGGTGGTGGTGGCAGGTGCTGAAGCTGCTGGAAGGCGGCGAGATCCGGCAAGACCGGTGGGCGATGCCCGAGGCGGCGGTCAGGGACGAGGAGCAGCCATGGTGGCTGGACGATCTCGACGACGAATATGAAGACGAGGACTTCAGCACCCCGTCCCCCTCTTCCTCGTCAACCACGAGCAATTAGCCCACGTCACGACTCACGACCTGATGACAAATGCATTCTTCAAAAGAAATTTTTACTCTAGATACCTGTGGTGTGGATTTTGCTAGTTTGTCCTAAGGGGAGGTTGGGGCCCACTTGTAAATACAATATTATCTTGAAATGTTTAGTGTACGTGATGATGTAAAGTAAATATACGTACCATACCAGTCTCCATCGATCGTGACAAGAAACACCATGTATACATACATAACTGTAGACGTCAGAGTGTGTACTTGCCCTGCGCATAATACGGGCGATTTTGCGAGGATAATGATGTGGTGCGGACTGAGATTTCGTCGGCCGGCGACAGAACAGGTTTGGACACGCGCATGAAAGGCGCGTGTGGTGCCGCTGCTGCTGCCGACTTGGCTGCTTGCATCAGTTGGGTTACAGTTGGGACGAAGGTGACCAAGCGTGACACTAATTTAAAGTGAGCAGTTGGGGTGCTGCGCCAGCGCGACCGGGTGGTTCGCTGCCAAGTGGTCTCGACCTCTCGCTCCACCAGGTTGTGGTTGTAGAGAGGGGCAGTTTGCGACAGGCCGAGCTGTGCCCGGTAAAGCAGGGCGACGTGTGCCGTGTGCGCGGCCACCGGCCACCGGCCAGCCCCAGCTCCGAGGACCCTCGCAGGTGTAGACGTGTAGTACTACTATACTAGCAGCTGCTGGTGTTCATCTTTCCCAAGGCCTGGACCCTGGTGGCCATCCGCCATGGAAGTTGTTGGGCGTGTCTCGAGCTCGGCGAGCTACTCCCTTTGGATAAGGGCGAACAAGGAGCAATTTCTGTTTAGAAAACGTTAAACAAAGCGAAGTACTGGCTTCAAAGGAGCACATTGGTTTGCATGCTGCCTATAATACCCCAACGAGTGTAGCATAGGTTTTAGAATATCTTGCGTGGTGCGTGCGTGTTCCTCAAGTAGAGGTTGTACTGAGTACAGTAACATGAATACTGGCGTTGGCACTCGATCTCGAAGCCTTTGTTGGGGGCCTGATTGGCTGATTGCTTGGACGCTCTGCCCTGCAGCAGCACAGTAGTGCTCTGCCTGAGTACAGTGGTTTCTAGAATCTGGAGGTCAGTTGGGAGGATGTGAGACAAGAAAAGAATCGTGTACTACCACAACCGGCCGGACGGTGATCAGATAGTAGAGCAAGAATTCGTGGCCCTTTTACGTGTCGCCAGCGTCCAGCAGGGAATCATATCTCCACTGCTTTAGTAGGCGGTTTAGGTACCCAAACCCAAACGAGAGGTAACACATGGCCAATGCAGGTCCAGGCGTGCCGAGTCTGACCTAATCTGACCTATTGCGATGGCCCTGTTTGTTTGTTCTTTACAAACGACAAGTTACGTAGAGAGGTTCAGTGCTGGAGCAGGGTCAAACCTACCTTGTCCTTAGTATGCGCAACTGGGTTGGCAAAGTTCAAACCAAACTGGGATTGTTCCCAGCGCCTAAAACAACGTCGCAGATTGGGAATGGCGTGGCATAGGGAAATCACAAAGCAAGCATTTCAGAAATGATATACGTATGATATATGGGGTCAAAGAAAATAAGACCATATTTTAAAAGAGAAACCTAGGCATGACTTCATCTAAGAGTCAGCAAAGTAGGCGTCTCTGTCTCATTGACAAATTAAAGGCGGACAATTCCCAGGGTCATCACTCGCACAGCTGCACCAACTAAATGCAAGCTAGATAAGGGCTGCCTGATGGTTAATTGCTGTTGACAGTCCACCGGATCGACCAGCAGCTAATGTTCCACAGCAAAGGAATGAAAGGTGTTGTTCAACAATGCTAATGTCATGCTTTTCCCTTAAATGCAGCTTGCTTAACTGTTTGGATTACAGCCTTATGCAACACAAAGGAATTATTTTGGTTGGCCTGATTTCGACGTCGATGTCTCATGACACAATAAACCAACCGAAAAAAAAGCAAATACAGTACAAAATCATGTTAATATATCAGCAAGCCCTTTCCTAGATAGCTGTGAAATGCCGGGTTCCACAAGTCTATTCTAATGAACACCGATCAATAATGCTGGTACATGGATGAATGTACAAATGTTTGAGTTGAATTTCATTTCTCTTGTAACAGACTTTAATTGCATTAACAGGCATTATATTATGAACTTGTGGTCTATCAATCAACATAAAACTTCCAGAAACGTATATAGGTTGCTACTGACTGAAATTTCCTTAATGGTATGAACAGTAATTATGGGGCAATCAAACTGCCATGGTTCAAGAAAATAAAATGTGCAGGGAGGCTGGAAAAGGAGACCCTGCTGTATTTGTCTATTTAACTACGATAATGTCTTATTTCACCTATATAATGGTTTAAGGTAAGGAAACATATTTATAATAATCATACAGCTACATAACATTGGATAATCAGAAGACAAAAACAAAACAATGACCGGGAAGCACAGGACAGTATGGACCTGATCCAGGAATATAATATCATATACAACTCTTAAAAACTTGAAAGTGTTTCTTTACAGATGCGAGTGAGATATAGGCTGTGTTTAGATGCCATGGAATTGGCATGGAATTTGAAATGTGTCAGATTTTTTGTAAATTTGAGGTGTTTTTGCATTGGAACAGTAAATCCCAGATTTCCTTGGTATTGCATGTGTCCGGCCCATAAATGTGTCCGGCCCATGTCGGACGGACATAACCCTCGGCCACCCCGTAGCAACCCGAGCCTTATCCTTTCCCCCGCCGTCTCTCCCCAATCGCCCTCACTCCACACCCGCCGCCGCCGCCTCCTCTCAAATCCCCTCCATCCCCCGCCTCATCCACTACCTCCTCGTCTAGATCCACCCCGATGGACGACGAGGACGGCGGTAGGCACACCGGTGCCATCGGCGACGGCGGGATGTACGGCCATGACGGTGCATACGGCGACCATACCCGGGAGTTCCTATCCCCGGCGGCGGCCTTTCCTCCCGGCTTCCCCTTCAACCCCGTGTACCCCCCCGCGTATGGCATGGCATCGTCGAGCAGCCTTCAACCAAGTCGCCTGGACCTTGAAGGGCTCGACCTCAACTCCGCCTCGGAGTGGTCAGACGGCCATGGATTCGGAGAACTCCTTCGATCTGGGGGAGCGGCCGTGCGGCAGGGTCCGACTCCCATACGCGTGCCCGCACGCAGCGGGAGGGGAACCCTGGGGATGCGTGGCCCGCGCGCCGGCGGAGGTGCGTTCATGGGCGGCCACCCTGCAGCAACGCCTGGCGGATATGTGCCATACGGCGGTGCATCGGCCTTCCACGGCGGCGCATCGGCCTTCCACGCCGGCGCGTCGGGCTTCCACGGCGGCACGTCGGGCTTCCACGGCGGCGCAGCAGCGTTCCAGGGCGACGCATCTGCGTTCCACGGTGGCTACGTGTCCCCTACACCCAACGCGGGTCGATCTGCAAGGGGAGCAGCTCGTGGAGCCAGGCGTCGCAATGCCCATCGCCGAAGTGGGGTAAAATTCTCTTCATTTACATGTTTTTGTTCATGCAAAGTCACTACTATGCAGCATTCAGCACTTAGTATACGTTAAATTTGTACCCATGTCACCCGTCGTTTAGGAGGACACCCATAGGGGTCAGTGGAGACCTGAGCTTATCAAGCAATTTTGTGAGATATATTGCGGCGTAATGGACAGTGGGAATGACAAATTCCTACGGGGTAAAATGACGCCGCGCGGCTGGGACGAAATCTCAAACAGGTTTGTGTTGGCAACCCAAATTTTTCATGACACTGAGCAATTCAAGTACCTGTTAAAGAAGCTGCGGACGAAGTGGAACTTCATAGAGCAGAAGTTGAGGAAAGGCTCTGGGTTGGGCCGTGGTGATGGCACCATAGCTCAGGCTTCTGAAGACTGGTGGATGACGGCGACTGCGGTCAGTATTGAAGAGAACACACGCCAGTGCCTTGTTTTATTTTCATTGTATGATGTACAATGAAATAAGAATACTAATGCAGTCAAATTTTACTAGGGTAACCAAGACTTGATGGCGCTCAGGGATGGGATGCCTGACTACCTTGAGGAGATGGATAAAATGTTCACTGGCTTTGTTGCTGATGGTTCCACCTCGTATGCCCCTGGGCAACAGGTAGTCCATGACATTCCCAGTGAGGATGCTGACGACGAAGAGCAACAAGAAGCAGATGATCAAGATGTGGCCACACCGGTTAGCGTTGGTAGCAAGAGGACCAGCAGCTCACGCAGCACACCCAGCCTACGCAGCACAGCGACCAGTCCCAACAAGAAAGTTAAGAGCCCCGCGGTGAGGGCCATCTGCGAAAAGATTGGAGGGCTCACTGCAGCAATTGGCGACAGCCGTGGATACTTCAATGACACCCTGAGGCTGCGTGCAGCGCAACGGGAGGCAGCAGAGCAGGCAAGCAGGGAGGCAGCGGAGCGCAAGAGGAAAGAGGAGGAGGAGCAGGTGGACCTCATTATCACATTGGCTAAAGAGTGTGGGTTCACGGAGAGCAGCCCAGAATGGATTGGTGTGCTTAACATAATCGAGAGTGAGAAGGCCATCATCTGGTTCCTCAAGAATGGTGTTGAAGGAAGGAAACAGACCATCAAAGCCTACGCAAATCGGGTCTAAAACTTCTCAACCATGCATGTATAGTTCGCAGTGTCCGTAGAGCTACGTTTGTGATGGGTGTGTTATGTTAGTGATGGGTTTGTGATGGTTGTGTGTTGGACCTATGCATGTGTGTTATTTGAATTCGAAACATGTGTGTTTTCGGACTGGTTTCAACTGATGTGTGTGTGACCATGTGCACTTCTGAGGGCCTCAATTTATTTTTTTGTTATTGTTGCTTACAGGTTGCAGCTTCTGCCTTAGGTAGGAACACCTCTGAGGGTGAAGTGCATGAAGAGGCTGAGGATAGTGAGGAAGAGTTTGACGACCTCCTACTAGCCACCCTCGAGTATGAACAGGCTGCTGCCCTTGCTGCATTGTTAGGTATGTCCACAATTGCTATGCATGTTGACAAGTATTTCACCAGATCTGAGTATAGGGTCGTACCACCTGGTCTAAGTGGTGATGAGTGGGTTAGGAGGAACCTTGGAAATACAGAAGATTGTTATGACATGTATAGAATGACCCCCAAGGTATTCTACAAACTCCATGATCTGTTGTTAGAAAAGTATGGGCTCCCATATAGTGAAAAGTCTACCACAGTTGAGGCCTTAGGAATGTTCCTTTGGATAGTTGGAGCTCCCCAATCTGTTAGGCAAGCTAGGAATATATTTCAGAGATCATTGGGAACGGTTCATAACTTGTTTTTCAACGTGCTCCAGTCTGTGGTGAAGCTAGCTGATGACTACATCAAACCAAGAGACCGACGGTTTAGAACCATGCATTCCAGACTGAACAATCCTAGGTTTTATCCATACTTCAAAGATTGTATTGGGGCAATTGATGGCACTCATATTCCTTGTGTTGTGCCCAAAGATCTTGTGAATCAGTACATGTGCCGTAAGAACATAACAACCCAAAATGTCATGGCCTGCTGTGACTTCGATTTGATATTCACATTTGTCAATGCTGGTTGGCCTGGTTCAGTTCATGACATGAGGGTGTTTGATGATTCGCTGTCTAAGTTTGCAAATGTGTTTCCAAAACCACCTACAGGTACTTCACTACCTGTTGTGTCTTTACACTTCCTAATTACATGCACTTCATACTTACAGGTGCTTGCCGATGCAGGGAAGTTTTATCTGGTAGACTCTGGGTATCCGAACCGTCCAGGGTACCTTGCCCCGTTCAGGACCACAAGATATCATCTCGAAGAGTTTCGAAACGCAGAAGAACCACAAGGTAAAGAAGAGTTGTTCAACTATGCACACTCTTCACTTAGAAACTGCATTGAGCGAGCCTTTGGAGTGCTGAAACAAAAGTTCAGGATATTGCTGGGTATTCCGAGTTATGATCTAGAAACACAAACACATATAATAGTTGCATGCATGGCACTTCATAACTTCATCAGGTTGAGTGAAGAAAGGGATCGACACTTTGCACGTTGTGACCGTGATCCAAACTACGTGCCGGCTGCTGCTTCGGTACAGCAGCCACCAACTGAGGAGCCGCCTGTTGTGTTAGATAGCCAACAGATGAACGAATTTCGAGATTTGATTGCATTTCAAATGTTTCATGCCGGGCAATAAATGTGCGTTCAAATACTTGGGCGCACACAAAAATTCATGTATGTCAATGTTGTAATTTTTTTAGAACATGTTGTAATCCAATCGGTTTTTTTTTACCTGTGATGCATGCGGCATGCAGTTGCATGGGAAGTGCATGCAGCATGCACAGTGGTAGCAGGAATTTGTATGAGATCAATAAATAAGGGTAGCAGTGTCTTTTTTTCATCCTTGGACTGTCCACATCTGCCACATTCAGTGAGAACTGACATGTTTAGATTTCAGCACAAATTTTACACAAATTTTGCACAAATTTTGGATCCCAATTTTGGGATCTAAACACAGCCATAGGAACAAACATCAGACATGGTATTAAATATCCCAAACATCAAAACTACACCAGAATGTCAGGTACAGTATGCCTGATGCAGGACATGTTTTAAGACGTCACCTACTACGAGAAATTGACTTATTTCTACACATGCTTCATATTCAATTCATGAAGAGCTATTATATGCAATCTTAAGAGTAATATAATGTGGTAGGATCTAGTATAACCTGTGGGGAGCTCCAACGCTAATGAATGTAGTAGCAAACTGGTGTTAGTTAGATAGGGCAATTAATAATCTTTGACGTACTAGCTTTAAGATAACATGCGTACAATTCTGATCAGTAGATGGATTCCGAAAAAAGAAAAAAAAACTTAGGTTAGCATACTCAGGACTCAGGAAGCTATTGTACACAATTATTGTTCCGAGCAGATAGATTTGTTTTGACAAGGCGGCCTAAAGAAGATAACCTACACTAGAAGAGAATATGTTTAACATATGAGTAGCAAAACCGATGAAGTGGTTGGCCTGACAAGTTGAAGAGAGAACTTTTTCAGACCAAACCCCCTATTATTTCATTCATCCCCACTGTTTCTTATTCGATTCCCATGGCACCCTCAATTGAAACGCAAAATCAACTGCAAATACAAGACAGAAATACTATATTTGAAACAAGTTCAACTAAGTTCAACTACAAACACCAGGCAAATATTTATTGACAAAAGGTAAAAAAAAAAGCTGAAATCCATGATGAGCAGTTGGGCACCATGTTATTGTTATCTATGACAGAGTAAACATACTAAAAGAAATGGGCAAGATCACATCATAAGTTCATAACTCATAATAAGCATAAAAAGGGGCCCAAAAAAGATGATCAAACATGGCAACCGGAAGGAAGCATGGAAAGAAATGAATGAGAAGATTGCACTGTATATTCCAGTAGAATAAAAACAAGTAAACAGTATTAAGCAGATCCATCCAGCAACTGCAGCATGCCCATGGTCTCACATTCCAAGTTTCTAACCGATCTGCGTGTCTGACAGTCTGAGTAACTTGCTTGGCAACTAAAAAACGGGTGCTCAGTGCTCTGTACAAATAAAAATGCATGTACTAGATGTGCATACTTAAAGCATATACACGAATGCTATTCAGTACCTAAAAACTGCCAATAATCTCAAATGCCATTATACTAGTCCTGAAGATGATAACATTGATCAACCGTTTAAAAGAGACTTGAAATGATAGTCATCAATAGTGGAATAGAGGCAGGCCAAATCGACCAGACGCTGGGCGGTGACCCTGCATGTTTAAAGATATATAAGATTTAGCATAGTTCATATGCTTGTGATGAAATACATGAGGGGAGAGTTATATACATAATTTGTGCTCTTGGCATTCCAAGTCTCCTTGCCACTTCATCAACATGTACTCCATTTTCAAGTGCACTGCGTAAAAGTGAAAGCAATGGTCAATTCAGAACTCCACAAGAATACATGCATGGAAATCAATGTGAGTATTGAAATACTACACATCTTAGTTGAGAAGATGCCCAATCCAATTGGACAAACAGGGAATTTTGATTCAACTGAAAACTAGGAGACAATCAAACAAATCAAAGCATCTTGATTCCTTGAAAAGTCAGAAGATCGCCAGCAAGTAACATACCATAGCTTTAACACTTATGACTTGACAAAGCTCATACAGCCACCTAAGTTATTTATATAGAAGACTTCAAACAAAAGGATCAAGCAGGAATCAGATTACTAGATTCTTTGTGAAACTCCATAACATTGTTACAGCTTACTTCACGACACATTGCATGCATGAAAACACACAGGATGGGCCAAAAACACAGGATGTAGGTAGCAGACCACTTTTTTATGTGCATTATGATTAAAATATTTCCATGTTATTTCCGGGTCATTTTTCACTTTGTGCAACCAGACCATGAAGTTACAGCATAGGTCATCATCACTTTATAATATCCAAATGAAGCAGCAAAATCATACTCATTTAAATGTTAATAGATGTAACTGAATGAATACCACACTACACTCTCTCTCGCAAATCAATGTTGATCTACGTTCTTTTACCTATTATTTGAACATAAACGTAGCTTGTGCATATTTAAAATGAAAGTATATTTCCTACTTTCCTTTTGGAGCACACTGAAAGACTCCTACATGCAGGGCACCAAAATAAGAAATCAAGGATGTATGTAAGGCTGAAACTAACTTGCAATCACTGATTGGGATTAGGGCTTCTCAAGCTTGTGACCACAAATAAGCACATCATTACAGCCAAACTTTAGCACTACTTAAGATCCTCTACCGTTTATCATAATTCAAAGCAAAGCTGATCTTACAGTATATCTGGTTGTTGCATAACCTCCAAAACCATACTCTGCAGATTGTGCTGTTGTCCACCAGTACCTGGGTAAGCTGAAAACTGAACAAAAATTATCGCAACCAATAAGTTACAAGAGGCAAACATACTTACCCAAGAGAAAGGGCAGTGAAGGATATAAGTTCAAGAATAAAATATAAGGCAGCGATGAAAAGTCCTAGGACAGGCAATGAACTATCTCAATTGAGAATATCATAATGCTCATGTGTAAAATTTGTAGATCAAGATCAACACAATCAGATTCAGATCTCAAACGTCAAATGCCATGACTAACTCATAGATTCACCTACTTTTCTTTAGCAAGAAACTCTCAAAAGTGAGAAAAAAAAGAGGTTTCTTACTTGGTTTGGTTGAGGAGTAAAGTGAACTTGCTGTTCTCTAACTCCACCAGAAAAGGGTACATGAGTAGATGTGTTTGTTTGAACTGATGAAGGGAATCGCCCTTGGTTTACTTCAGGAGCAAAATCAACTTGATGCTCTCTTACTCCACCAGAGAAGGGCATATAAGCAGGTGCATTTGTTTGGACTGTGTGAGCGACTTGAGTTTGCATCTCGTGAGTAGACGCATTTGCTTGAACAGTGCGAGGGAATTGACCTTGCATCTTCAAAATGGAAATGAAATAACAGTTTGTGCTTTCATAAATCATCAAATAGAACTGACACAAAAATTTGCCATTTGCTCTAATCACCTTTGGCCGGACATTTACCAAATGCACATACATAGACTCAATGAAGTGCAGCACCACTTCATTGAAATTGGTAACAGGCCTGTAAACAAAATTACAATGATCTAAGTACTAGTTGTAAGAAGCTGGTAATTTTTTTAAAAAAAATAATGGTAGAAGTATTGGTACTTACAGAATAGAAATAGGCAAGAAACGATCAAGTATTCATAAACATACACTACCATAATAAGCTAGGTTTCTACAGTATAGTTGTGTGTCCCGTTCCTCACTCTGAAAGTAACAAAATACATAGAGAATATTAACTAATTCAATTTCTAGCTTGGATGATACTGTATTGCAGCTGCCACTAGGCTTCAGAAGATCAACCCAAAGGAAGAAGTTGGGCAAGGACTATAATTACAATACGGTTCTTCAGTGCAGAATAAGGATCCATTATCAACAGTGCTTATAATTCACTACGAAATGTAACCAACAAAGCTTTAAGTTAATCGTAGCCAAATGAAAACTCAAAGAAGAGTGTAAATACACTAGAAAAACTGAGAAAATATAGGAACAAGTGTAACGTGGAAGACAGTAAACCAGCCTTATTGTCCAACGAAAATGCATCTGGCCTTCTATTCTAAGTTTTAATGTCACTTTCATCTAACAATAACAAATTAACAACAATAAAACTATATGTGAGATAACTGGTTAGAGCCCAGAAATATTTAGTATGGGCAAGACCATGGTTCCAAAGCTAAATGCACGGCAGGGGACCACAATAAGAGATAAGGGAGGCAACACCTACACAATTTTTTTTGAAAGAGATGGCAGGAGCTCTGCCTTTCGATTAAGATAGGAGGGACACTTCCCCGGCTAGGGCACACACAACCACCACTCCCCCAAAAACACACGCAGAGATATCAATGGGCTACCTCGCTGATACCTACACAAAATTTATGCCCACTTGCCCTTACGTCTTCCTAAAAAAATGATGCATTTCAAATTCCAATCTGCTTCTGATAAGAATATCCTAATAACAAGGCTAGCATTCCATTCTTGATAAACCTTATCTCACTGAAATCATTATTAAAAATTACTGTAGAAGCAGCAGTCAAGCTTTATGCACAAATCAAAACTTGGATTAGTAAATATTGAGTAAACAGGATGAACACATTCTATGAATGTTTAAGATCCATTTTACAGTAACAAATTATATTATATTGATAAAATTTCGCTAACAAGACAAGCATTCCACCTGAATTTAAAATCCAACCAAAATAGTATGCATACAGAAATAGAGGTAGAAAGACCATCAATACCAAAGAGAACTTAGATCCTTTACCTAATAGAGCGAGCAAAACCATGCTGCTTAGCTCGAAACCCTACGAGAGTAACTTGAACCTTGAGGTATAAACCATTCCTTCATATACACCAGCAAACAAGTAAATAACAACTATGTCATATCAGCTTCCCGATAGCTAAAAGCAAAATGCCGAAATCTCAAATCACTTCTAAAAACTAAACTAAATGCATCTCAGAGCTTGTCAACATCAAATACATACTGGACGAAAGACACTTCCTTAACATCAATATCATCAGTGATCCTGCATTTCATGAAAAAACTCTCACATACTGTACAGCACATCCTCAGGGCTGCATCTAGCGAAAACATGAATGAAACACTAATCGCGAGTTCGCGACTCACCACCGCACAAGCGGGATCTTCCCAGTGCCGTCGTCGAGCGTGAATGACACGCCAGCCTCCATATTCACCACGCTCACCGCCCTCCCCAGAATCCAAACCTACACGCGCGCGAGTTGGGGAATTTTTCAGAGCAACACAGAGGTAAGCGAACCCGCGCGGATGCAACTATAGGAAGGGATTCCGAGGCTCGGGGGTGCTTACGTTGGTGGCGTCGACGCCGTCGATGGAGATGACAGGGTCGCCACCACCGGTGGCGGCGAAGGAGCGGGCGATGTGACGCACGGTGGTGGGGGCGCATCCGGAGAAGCGGGGGTCACGCGACTGCTGCGATCGGAGCGGCGAATGGGGTTAGGGACTTAGGGTTCGGCGGGAGGGGCGGGGGATGGAAATCGGTCACGAGGAATCGAGGATTACGGACGGACCTTGGCCGGAGAAGGGGTGACGACGGCGGAATTGTCGGGCGCCGCGGCGGCGCGCTGCGACGGCAGGATGGCCGGGCCGGCGAAGTAGGAGGAGGCCGCGGCGGCCATCGTGCTCGCGTCGGCGCGGGTACGGTACTGCGGTTTCGGTGGGGACGATGACGACGAGGAGGGGATTTGATCGAGTGGGGGCCGTGGGGACGGCAGTCATTTGAGCGGGAAAAATAAAAAAAAAATTGTTTCGGTGCCGCTTCCCGGGCAGGCGAATGGTAATTTCGGCCAGGCCTCCGTGACCGTAGGCCCGTAGCCCGGTTCGGGGCGGCCGAAATCCTCGTCCCAGCGAGGCCCAAAGAAAGGCCCAACAACGAAAGGCGGTGCAGGCCTGAGAGGCCTGACTGACCCAAGCGCCAACGTCAGCACCAGACGCGCCCGCCTCGCCCTCTCCTACTTCTCCTCCTCCCCCTTCTTCCCCCCGCCGCCACTTTCCCCCAACTCTTCACCACCGAGGCCCCGCCGCGTACAAGGCGAAGCGGCACCGGAAGGAGAGGAAGGAGAGAAGCGAGAGTCCTCCCCGCCCGTGCCCGCCGGAGCAAGCCGAATCCAAAGCGAGCGGAGAGGAGAGAGAGCTGAGCGAGGATGCCGACGGTTACCTGCAACGCGTGCAACGCCGGGTTCGACGACGAGGAGCAGCAGCGGCTCCACTACCGCTCCGAATGGCACCGCTACAACCTCAAGCGCAAGGTAACGTCGCCCCCCGCCGCAGCCGACCTTCTGTCGCTAGAACCCTAGGTATTAGGTTCATCGGTTCGTGCGGCCTGCCTTGGGGGCTAGAACGAGAGGAATTGAGAATTACTAAGCGTATGAGTCTTGACACTCCGGTAGCGAAATTTTGAGTTTGTTAACAGCTAAGGTCTTGGAATGTTTGCAAAACTCCAACCTCTGCTCCTGAGTTTTGTTGATTTTATAGTTTGTGATAGTTGTATGTGAATATTTAGATATAGAAATACTGCTGCAGAATGGTAAATTCTAAAGTTGGGTCCATCTAGATACTTAAGAGTTCCATTTCAGTCATGAAATTTGATTAGAATTACGAAATTCAGGATTTTTTTTATATTTTTATGGACCTAAAAACGAACATATATTGGTACATTTCTGGCCTGGCTATGATGGATATTACGTGTAGAGAATTGTTCAGTTTTTTTTTTTGTCTGTTTGGTCATGTTGTTACTTCCTTGTGTGTTGAACTTCAGTTATGCTTTGTCTTGATATGTTAAATTCTTCAGGTGGCTGGAGTTCCTGGTGTCACAGAGGCTCTGTTTCTCGCTAGGCAAGCTGCTTTGGCGGAGGGGAGCAAGCCTGCAAGCACCCCAATGCTTTACAGCTGTGCTCTTTGTGGAAAGGAGTACAGGAGCTCAAAAGCTCATGAGCAGCATCTTAACTCGCGATCACATCTTTTGAAAGCCTCTCAGGAGCCCAATGCCTCTATTGCTGGTATTACAATAGTCAAGCCACTTCCTGAACGAGTCCCGCGCAAAGCTCCATCTGCAGTAGAGGAGGATGAAGACGACGATGAGGAGGAAGAGTGGGTTGAAGTTGACCCAAGTGAGATGGAGTTGGCTGATGAGTCTACTTCAAACATGCAAGAAGATGAGCAGTCCGCCAAATCAGATGATGACATGGCTGATCTTCAAGAGTTGGATATCTCGTCGTGTTTCATGTGTGATCTGAAGCATGACACCATAGAAGACTGCATGGTCCATATGCATAAGAAGCATGGGTTTTTCATACCTGACAGTGAATACTTGAAGGATCCCAGTGGTCTTCTTACTTATGTCGGGCTGAAGGTATACATTTTCATCAGTGTAACATCGAATGGTGTATGTGTGCAAACATGAAGTTTAATCCTCACGTTGAATTGGTTATCCTACCTGCAGGTGAAGCGTGATTTTATCTGCCTCTACTGCAATGACCGATGCCAGCCCTTCTACAGTCTAGAGGCTGTCAGGAAACACATGGATGCAAAGGGGCATTGCAAGTTGCGGTATGGAGATGGTGGAGATGATGAAGATGCTGACCTTGAGGATTTCTATGATTACAGCAGCAGGTTTTGTTAAGCTCAACTCTATGTTACTAAGTTTGTTATTTTTAAATGGTCGATGTTTATTCCTATTTTTTCTAAACACCATGGAAAGTTTTCTGAAATGAAAGGGTTTTAATTTGGGGATTGAGTAATAGGCCATCCCTTAGCACTTTACTTAGGGAATGATCATACTGAGACCATATTCATTTGGAGGTCTGTGGATTATAGTCATAATCTATGCAGCACAGATACGGATATGTGTATCAGTATCAGGCGGATACGGATACGTGCATACGGTATTTTTAGAAAAAAAAAACCGATACGTGGATACGTTTTAGTATTTTTAATAAATAAATAAATAAGAATAAAGCATATTAAAAATTCTAAAAGCAGTAGCAGCCAAGGCTTGCATTCTTGTAATTGTGTTGTTTTGCTCATGTTTTCCGCATTTCCATCTAGCCAACGTTCCAACAGAAGCTTGCCAAGCATCTCCATGCACTCATCAAAATCCAATTAAGAATGTACAGGTGTTTAGTGCAGAAGTAGAACTAGTCAACTTGAGGGAGGATTAAATTATTCAGGTATATCACAATGCTGCATCTATATAATATCAAGATCCGGAGAGAAATTAAACCAAAAGGGGATTAGAGAAAGGGAAAATGGGAAAGCTCACTAAGTTGGCCTAACTGTTGGCCATGACCAGCAAGCGATCTAGGGGCCTTAACTCCCTTCACCGGCCTAGCCTCCACAGTTCACAGGACCAGCGGTGGAGCAGAGGACCTCCTCGCCGCCGCCCGGCCGTGGAGGAGCTCTTGCGTGCGGGTGTGTTATCGCGGCTGTGTAGGGTTAGAGCCTTAGAGGACAAGAGGCAGCGGGCACACCCGCACAAGGGAGTTTGGAGTCATCCAACTAGCTGTTGATGGGCTGGGCCGTATCGGACTAACGTATCAAACAATGTTAACGTATCCATGAAGAGTATCCGAATTATTGTTGATTTATTTTTTTACGGATACTCCGTGGATACATATCCAACGCGTATCCATGCTGTATCGGATACGGATACGTATCCAATACGGGATACGTCCCTATCTTGGAGTATTGGGGTAACAGAGGTCATAATAAACTATACTTCGGCATATTAGTATTGATAGGTTGCTGGATGTGTTTTCGAATTTCAGAATTCCGTAACTTATTTTTAACTGTCTGATTATGGTATGCTCTTACTGTTTGGGTTGTGCTGTTGAGTTGTGATCCCCTGATATTTTATAAAATTGCTTAAAGTGGTGCATCATTCGTTCATTGGCAAAGAATAATCTTGAGAATGCAGACTGTTATTCAGTCATTTGTGGTGTGACAATATTAGGGTTATATTTCATAACACATAGAAAGGTAAGGTAAAATGTTTGGAGATTTGTACATAGATGGTTGAGACAGTGAATTTGTGGTGATACCATGGTCAGTTTTGTAGATAATCTTAGTTTTTGTGGAGAGGTAGAGGAAGACCGAAGCTGACATGGGGGGAGACAATAAAAAGAGATTTAAAGGGTTGGGATATACCTAGAGACCTTTGTTTGGATAGGAGTGCTTGGAAAGCTGCCATTGATGTGCCTGAACCGTGACTAGGGGCTCATATTGGGTTTCAACTCTAGCCTACCCCAACTTGCTTGGGACTAAAAGGCTTTATTATTGTTGTTGAGAGTCAATGAAGTTTGGACGCATCTTACAATATTACTTTTGCTGCAGTTATGTTGATGCAGAAGGCAAGCAGTTGATTGCTGTTGATGACTCAAACGACAACATTGAGCTGGGAACCGGTGGGTCTGAGCTAGTAATAACAAACAAGAGTGACAAAGGCACTCGGGTCAGAACCCTTGGTTCTAGGGAATTTATCCGCTACTATCGCCAGAAACCACGGCCTTCTGTTGCAACAGACCGTGCGCTTGCACTTTCACTGGCTTCCAGGTCCAAATCTTTGTGCTGCCCCCTTTTCCATTGCATTGCCTTCGTGTTATTTCACTAGCTTTTGGGTTGGCACCATTATTTATGATATCTGTTTTTACTGCAGCTACAAGAGCATGGGTTTGGTGACTGTTCAGTCTAAGGAGCAGATGGTAAGGCTGAAAGTTCTCCGTGCAATGAACAGGACCGGGGTCGAGACGATGCGAAACAAGATCGGGATGAAGAGCAATGTGATCCGGAACCTCCCTAAGAACTGTCCGTATTAGACACTGCCTTTTCCTGCACCCAGTCTGGAGCTCCTCCAGACATTTATATGGTGTCTTATGGTTTCTTGTCTATCACTGACAATGTTGGCGCTTAAGATATTTGGAATAGGAGTATACCTTCCATACGAAGTTTTTGTTGAACTCTGAGGTGCGGAAGCAGCTGTGACCTGCGTGTTGGACTGCTAACGGCCTACTGTTTCCGTGTTCTGTGTTATGTGGTAACATTGTTGCAAGACACGGGTGCTCAAATCGCTGCTACACCGTGGTTAATATGTGTGGTCGCCTGTGGCATCAACTGCCAGCCGCAAAGTCGATCTTCGATGGAGACTAGAAGTAAAATCGCTAGTAGAAATGATTGTAACATCACGTACTACGTTGTCCCAGCTGTGGCCATTGTGACCGTTGTGGCAAGGTCTGGTCTTTGTTTTTAGTCTCCGCATACATGGTCATGCCGTCATGGTCTTCCTTCGATTATATATCGTTCAATGTGGTTGCAGTAAGCTTTTCAAGTGAGGCCACGAGAGACCCTGTGCTTACTTATAGGCTATAGCTGACAAAATGGTCAATTTTCGACATTTCGACGATTTGTATAATTGTATTCAGTTGCTAGGATGCTAGCTAAAGTGCTAAACCAAAAAGAAACAAACTACATGCATGTGAGCAAGTGAAAACGTGGGGGCGATATTTGCGCTCTGGAGCACGTTGATGCTAACCAGTAACCACAACGGAGATGTAGTAGGAAAAACATTCAGAGATGTAAGGGAAAATATTCAGTGGGATGGTCACCATACGCCCTATTCGTTTGAATTTATCAGCTATGGTACATTATTTTTTTCTCACTACAAAACAGCATTAGTCGGCTTATCAGCCGTGAAAACCATCAGTCAACACAGTAGTCACTTATCATGTATTTGATGATTTTGTAAGTACACGTGTCGTGAATCTGCTCGACTTAGTTAAAGTCTAAAAAAGCTCCTATGTCAAAACTAAAGTGGTCTATCATTTAAAACGGGAGAGTATCATGAAATCACAACACGCCAAAAATGCAAATCCAATGCCACTACACTAAAATTCGACAAACAAACCCATACGAAGTGAACGTTTGATTTTGGGTCTCTCCAATTACCGTGCACAATCGTTTGGAGCCACAAATCTCACGTGAGCCACTTCGCGGTGCCTTTTGGGAACCAAGGAAAATTGCCGGGGCCGAAAGGGGGCAGGAGCCCACGACACAAAATCACAAATTCTGGAAAAGAACCTTTTTATACCTTTTTGAAAAAAAAATATCAAGAATGTTAATGGGTTACTAAAATGTTTGTATGGCAACATGGGCTAGTAGTCCTGTGGAAATCTTTGTACATATCATCAGAACATGTTCTCAGAACTCAGAAACTATCCAAAAAAGTTACCAGGTGATTCATGTACTTTAAAATGTAAACTGCACGAGCTTAAATACTCCCTCCATCTTGAAATATAAGAAATCAAAGCGATTTTCTCATAAAATAAGGTCACAAGGAGTCTAGCAAAATACAACAGTACTCGTCACTAATTAGGAGGGAGTGATCGAATGAGTAGCACAGTTATTGTTTTCTTAGTTTTTAAAAAAAAGGAATTTTTACGGGCATGACGGATGTACAGGGAAAGCAGTATCTGGTTAATAAAGACAGAGGAGAGAGCAGGAGGGTTAAAGACCTAGAATACATTATATATTTTGTTATAAATTTTGAATCCTCAACGGTAGCTAATGAGGTGATTAAAAGAAATACGGACTTGCTAGCGCCCGGACGTCCGATCCGGGGCGCTAGCGCCGGACCGTGCTCCCGCGCTTGCGCCTGACGCACGCAACTCCCTCGCACGCACCCATCCCGCTCTGGAGGCCGCATGGGCCTACGCATGCGCAGGGACCATCCAAGCCTGCTCCATTTCACGTGCCCGCATGCACGCATCAGCACAACATCACCAGCAGGCGTGCGCGGTGACCCATGACGGCACAGTAGCAGTAGCATGTGCTTCCCCGAGATCTACTTTTGAAACATCAAAATAAACACTTGCAACATACATCTGAAATAGATAAAACACTTGAAACATGCGTTTGAAACATGCGTGTATAGCCATATCAACATGTGCAACACCATATCTACTTTTGAAACATCCAGATGAACTCATTTGCAACATCCGTCTGAAACAGATGAAACACTTGAAACATGCGTGTATAGCTATTGTAACATGTGCAACACTAAGATCTACTTTTGAAACATCCAGATGAAAACATTTCGCAACATACGTCTAAAACACTTGAAACATGCGTATTTTGTTCATTGCAACATGTGCAACATTTCGATCTACTTTTGCAACATCGATATACCTATGAAACACTTAAAACATACGTTTGCAACATGCTCTTTCAGCGCAAACATCTCCTTGTTCCTTCGCAAATGGAGGGTCGTCGACGCATGGAGGTCACCGGTGTGCTCGCCGGCAATGCGGAGCTAGGTAGCAGCGTGTAGCCGGATTCGCATCAATGAACATGTGTTGGTGTGGAGTAGAGTGGAACTTGAACTAAATTCCACCTTAATTCACCCCAACACATGTGGATTGAAGTGAATCCGATAACATCCAAATAAGGTTAAGAGTGTGTGGTTTATCAATAAATGGTACTAAACTTTGTATTTTCCAGGTATTCACAAGCTGGTCATGATTCTCTGTCTTCACTGTTTACTGTTAATAAATAAATCTAACCACACCTTTGGAAATATGGTTAATTTTTAGTGGGTTCGATACCTTGATGATGGGACCAGGCAATCTATTGAAGGTGAACGAGAGAAACTTTTAGTACCTCCTTATACCATAGTGTTAGTGTTCGCCATTGTTTACCACCAAGCTAGTATAATTTTATTGATACCTCTATGCTCTGCATATAAGGTGCTACAATGTACGACTACGTGGTTACCGCAGATGATGTTGACACTGTTCTTGCTGTGCAATACAACCCTATGGATGAAGACGGTCTCCAGGTTAGTCACATGCATAAAACCTTGGGGAATTTCATTCTCAAGAGGAAAAAGACTAGACCAGCATACAAGCTTAGGTGTCTTTCTTTTAAGGAGAATTGTCACCCATTTTGAGTTGAAAGGATTCAAACCTGAATTTCTTTATGAATTCCTAGAAAAAAAGGGCACTTGGATGGGTACCCAGAAAGCTAGTGTGTTCCTTTTCTAGTTCTATTGCATTTCACTTAACCTGTTAATTGGGCATTATCTTTTTTTTATTTAATAACAGTTGCATTCACAGTTTGTGCACCAAGTTCACTGTTTGATGTTAGCTACTTCAATATTTGACTCTTTTCTGAAATCATGTATAGGGTACCTTTCCTGTAAATTGTAATCATCCATTTAGTCCCATTACAAAATATGTATGTTCCTAATGATGAATTAGCATAATCCAGATACACAAATATATTATTCTCGTATTTTGAATCTCAATTCTGTCATAACTTACTATTAGTTTCATGAACCTGTGTTCTTGAACCGTGTTTGTTAGGGTGAGTTGGTGAGTGGTGACAACATTTGCAAATGGGAAGTGTAAGATAGCCTGTGGTGAGTTTAAAATGTCTTTTTTTCCCTATGATTGTAATGTATGCTTGTGGTTAGGTGTTGCATAATTTGCTGCTTTTATAAGGGCTTCTCTAGTGGCAATTGAAAACCGACTCAATGGGCCGAGGTGGCACCCTGTGAGTCGACTCATACCCACTGGACAAGTACCGACTCATGGAAGGTGTCAGGAACCGATTCAAAATGTTGAGCCGATTCATGGAGATTAAAAATGTATTTTGATACAGTGCAACAACGGTCACCCGCCCACCCGACCAACCACCCAACAATTATATGACCCAACTAGCTGTTGTTTCTGCTCTATATATGAACCTGCACGAGTATTCAACAACATACAAGTAGATACAAATGCTCCCTCCTCTCCAGTTCATAAAACACAAGCAATAGGAAAATTGCTGACCCTCCCCATTTCACAAAACACAATCAGATATACAAATCAGTTCTCCTCTCCATTTGAGAGAACACAAGCATTGACCCATCTTCAATCGGTAACTTCACAAGTTTGTTGAACTCCTCAACCTCAAGCCCAGAATTTCAAGGACCACAAAGTGGCTACAACCAGCAGTATCCAAACTTCCCTCCACCTCAATTCGGCCATGATTTTCGACCACCACCATATGGACCCATTCAGCAGCCCCATTATCCACATCATTTCAATCCTTTTCGGGTTCAACTAGGATTTTAACAGTTTCATGGCACATCAAGCTACCATGGTACTCCTTACCATGAAGGTTTGATGCAGTTCCAGCAAGGAAGTTTCAGAGTTGTTATGGCCGGTGATCCATCATCTCTGGTTGGATCAGGTGGCTTGTTTGGAGGCATTGGTGGAGTGGTAGTGGTTCACGTGCTGATGAATTTGAGTCTGCCATTTTTGTTCCACAACCATCACATGGGGTTCCTGTTATCAATGAAGAGCAAAGTGAAAGCAGTCCAGAGGAAGAAAAACAAAATCTAGGCGCAGATTGTGGACTAAGCCTATGAACCTAAGGATAGTTCATGCATGGCTCAACAACTCCAATGATCCAATACAAGGCGTTGACAAGAAATATGATCACTATTGGAAAGATGTCACCAAAGAATACAACAAGCATTCACCTAAAAAAGAGCGAAGGTTAGCGGTCGTGTTGAAAAATCACTGGAATAGATATCATCCTATAGTGATGAAGTTCAATCATTGTTGGAATAGAATGAAAAATGCACAAGCTAGTGGTGAATCAGATGATCAAATAATGGTGAGAGCTCATGCAGTTTTCAGTAATGAAAATTCAGACAAGCAATTCCTATTGGAATATTGGTGGAGAGAAGTGAAGAGGCAACCTAAATGGGAGAGAGTGAGTATCATCACATTGTTCAGAAGGCTACCTGTCAAATGATATAGTGAACTCTTTCAATGATTTCCAGCTGAAGAAGTTACAAGCAGTTGAAAAAATGGCTGAAGCAACAAGTGAGCATTCTAAAGCCATTGCTAAGCAAGCTGCAGTAAATGAAGAGAAGACAAAGGACAACAAATTGAACAAATACCTAAAGCTAGTCACGGTCGATACTATAAATTTTAGTGCTGAACAAAAGGCTGGACATGACATGATGTTGAAACACTTAACTAAGGAATTATTTCCTGCAGATGAATCTTAGATGAACTCTGTAGTTTTCCTAGTAGTTATGCATGTATCTTCTGTATTGTATCTTGTCTACTTATTAGTTATGACATTGCGCCATTGTATCTTCTCTAATTATTAGTTAATGTATCTTGTCTAGTTATTAGTTATGGCATTGTGCTATTGTATCTTCTCTAATTTAAAGTAATGGCAGTTTGTTTACCTCTGTTCTGTGGACTGTTAAAAACACAAGACACGAAGCACATAATGCTCTGCATGAAAAAAATGTCAGGTGTTAGCCAAGCTTTTATTGTCTAGAAAGTTGTGAAGTAGCTGTTAAGAACTAGCTGTTGGGAAGTAGCTGTTAAAAACTAGCTGTTGGGAAGTAGCTGTTAAAAACTAGCCGTTGGACTTACTTCTGTTACTGGTTGTTGTGCTCTGTATCACTATAAAAGATACATGCTACCTCTACTAGACACAAGTCCCCCATCCCAGCCCACCCCACCCTGCACCAACATTTAGCCAGATTCAAACTCCCATTCCAACTCTTCTGAAGAGTCATCTAGCCCTTCCCATGCTCTTCCCCATATTCCCGCTATTGAGGCCATTTGGGAATTTATCAATGATCTAATCGAAGAAAAGATTGCAGCACATATTGCGGCTCAAATAGAAAAGCAACAGAGAGGTGAATCGAGTCAACATCAAAGGCTTTTCTCGAAGGTACATTGTGAGAGATCGTGAAGCTAGTCAGAATCAGTTGATTAGAGACTACTTCTCCACCAATCTAGTGTATACTGATGAGCAGTTTAGACGGAGGTATCAAATGAGACGCCATCTGTTCCTTCAAATTGTGCAAGCGCTAGAGAATATCCTTTCAAAAAATGGAAAGCACTAGAGGATTTCTTCCATGTTAGTAATTACTTTATTTTCTGAAGTATAGTCTTTTTTATAACCATAACAATCCATAGAGTTGAAAACCAAAACATGTAATACCAAGTTGACACGGTTCCAACACTTAAACTAATAACTTACTGCAATACTAAATGTGTAGGAAGACAGACACTAGCAGCCACCATGAATTGAACAAAGAAGTACTAGTACCACAACCCACCCATAATCCATAACTCATCAAAAGACTGAAGTAAAAGTAACTGATTGTACCCACAGTCTTGTTCAGTTTGTCTTAAAACCATGGGGAATGGGAGGGATTAAGGAATGAGGGGGATTAAATCCCCTACAAGTCAAAATCCTCTCCAATCCCCTCTAATTCCCCTTGATCCCCATGGGTTAGGGTTGAAACGAGCAAAGCCTGAGATTAAAAGACTGTGACCCCATTCAATGTCACAGACTAGATAATCACCAAGCTCCCAATGGCATGCACAAGGGAAGAACCTCCCAAGTGCATCTGGTCGAAAGATCTTTCGTTGGGCTAATCCTCCTGTCCTTGAAATGGTATATGCCCAAATGACGCCATCTCTGGAGAAATCAGTTAAGGTACACTGCATCAGCGGCAAGCTTGGGGAACTTGTAAGTGACACCAACAAATGCAGCATAGTTCCCCACAATGCCTCTCAGTGGGATCAGCTACCTCTTGGCGAGGTCCACCTCAAATAGTTCCATGCCACAGGAAACACCATTCAATGTGAACGTCTCTGTGTTGCTCATAATGGTCACGAGAGAGGTCAACGCTGGACAAGAACCGCACCATGAGCATCCAAATTGATCAAGGGACCGGACGAGGTATGGGTAGGCAGCGGTTCTGACACTGAACGCTGTCAACCTGGATACGTACACCATCCGTGGCCCCTTGGCTATCCGGGGGCACAGATCTACCATCATCAGGTCACCCCGAGTTGTTGCAACATAGCAATGTCCTCCAAAGGACAGCAAAGAATGGAAGCAAATCCTATCGTTCCAGTTGTACAAGGAAAATTTCTGCTCGTCGAAATGCACGGACACCCAATGCTGGTCATCAGGCTTCGCGCAGATTATGCGGTTCACCCAGTGTCTGAGGGCAAGTACAAGAAGGGTTGGCAACGAGGTCGAGTCATCAATGCCAGCACCATTGGTAACAGAGGGGTCATCGGGGACGTCCACCTTGAGCGCTTCGGTGACAATGCGGGTGTCCTCCTTCATAACGATGTACGTGGCTCCGAGCTGAAGTAGAAGGCCTTGATGGCACGTCTAGACGCGTTGACCAGGGAGCGGCGCGACGGGGATGCGCAGTGGGAGACGACGATCCAGTTGCGGGGACGGAAACGACGGTCAAGGCCGCCGCGACAGTAACGGGGTTCTTCGGTGTACTCGCGCCAGGGCTTGCACGCGGACCTGAAACAGAGATACTCGGACACGTCCACGGAGAGCAGTCGGCCGGCGATATCCCTCGGTCCGCTCACTCCCAATCCCTCCACTCGGGTTCAGACGCTGCTTCCGTCTGGCCGCCGTAGAAACACGCCGTGTATTGCTGCTTCCTAGGACGACCGGACTCCGCCTCCCGGCAGTAGCGTGACTGATACTGACTGGTAGGGCCGCCGCCGAGGTCCGTCGCGATTACTTCAGATCTAGTGCAAGCCGCCAGCAGATTAGTAGCGTGCAGGCGCCAGCGCCTCCCTCTCGTCATCATCCCCTCTCATTCAGCGCCTACGCTGGAGCCGGAGGCGCAGCCGGACCCGCGGGGACAGGGAGATCGGCGAAGCTGCGGCTCTGGCTCTGTGACCGTGAACAATCTTTGG
This sequence comes from Saccharum hybrid cultivar R570, assembly GCA_038087645.1. Taxonomy (NCBI): domain Eukaryota; kingdom Viridiplantae; phylum Streptophyta; class Magnoliopsida; order Poales; family Poaceae; genus Saccharum; species Saccharum hybrid cultivar. The sequence continues at coordinate 680,478 of JAQSUU010000273.1, forward strand.
GCATGGCTACGACGTCTGGCACGCCGCGTGTGTCCAGACGTCCTCTTAGCCCGCCTATATCTGCCTTCGCCCCCGCCCCACGCGCGGAGGAGCACGGCCCCAGCGTGCCCCCTCAAACGCAATACCCTCGTCCGCCGGCCCCCAACGCCCCCGTCCGCTAGCCCTCCGGTGCACCGCATGCCCCCGCGCGTCCACCTTCGCAACGCCCCACACACACGACGAGCATGCCCCGAGCGCCCTCATTCGCTGGCCCCCAATGAGCTGCACGCCCCCGGCTCGCCCTCAGCCAAACACCATAAAACATTCAAAATATAAACACTTGCAACTTGTAACATGGAACAACTTGCTACAACATAAGACTGAAATATTTGGAACATATTATTACAACATTTGTGTGAAGTATATGAAACATTAAGATCAGAACGATTGCAACATACGTCTACAAACAAATAAAACATTTTGAACAGATGTTTACAACATGCCTCTGAAACACTTGCAACATGTGCAACATCCTCCCGATCTACTTTTGCAACGTCAAGATGAAATAATTGCAACATACTTCTGAAACGTCTGAAACACTTGAAACTTGCATTTGCAGCAAATGCAACATGTGCAAACATGTGTAACATCAAGATGAAACAATTGCAACATACTTTTGAAAGGTCTGAAACACTTAAAACATGCAATTGCAACATATGCAACATGTGAAACATCAAGATGAAATAATTGCAACATACTTTTGAAAGGTCTGAAACACTTAAAACATGCAATTGCAACATATGCAATATGTGCAACATCCCCTGATCTACTTTTACAACATCAAGATAAAACAATTGCAAAATACTTCTGAAACGTCTGAAGCACTTGAAACATGCATTTGCAATATATGCAACATGTGCAAACATGTGTAACATCAAGATGAAACAATTGCAACATACTTTTGAAAGGTTGAAAAGTCTTGATGGCTAGAGGGGGATGAATAGCCTTTTAAAATTTTCTATAAAGACAAGCTAAACAGGTTTATCAATATAACAAGTAGCGAGATGCGAGTTTTGCTTAGCCTACGGGGTGTTTGCAAGCCACCTAACAAATTCACAATTCTAGTATATTTGCACTCAACCGCACAAGTCAAACCGAGAAGGTAACTACAACTACAACTAGCAAGCTATACAAAGGAGCTACTCTAGCAAAGCTAACTAGCTAGCAAAGATAACTAAGAAGGTAATGCGGAGTTGAGTTAGGAGAGTTTCATCGAGGGGCGAAGTATTGAGCCAACCAATATGATCAACAATGAATACCAAGACAACCGAACACCGGGATCAATCAATCACAATATGAAAGCGATGACACGAAGATTTATCCCGAGGTTCACGTGCTTGCCGGCACGCTAGTCCCCGTTGTGTCCCTCTTCACCACGTGGTTCGGTGGCTAATCGGTCTCACACTGAGCCTCTCAAAAGACGCCATAAGAACCTACCAAATGGCAAAAGGTTGCAATGACACGAGCAATTTACTAACGTTGCCTTTGGCGCTTCGCCGAGGTAGGCACAAACCCCTCACAATCACCGGAGGTGGCCAAGAACAATCACCAACTCTTGCCAATGCCTCCAAGCTGCTCCAAGCCGTCTAGGTGGCGGCAACCACCAAGAGAAACAAGAATCCCACAGCAAATCAACCACCAAGTGCCAACTAGATGCAATCTCACAATGCAAATGCACTTGGATCACTCAATCTCACTTCGAATATGCAAAGAAGCAAGAGAGATGAGTGGGAGGAGAGTTGCTTAGCTCAAAGTGCTCACAAGTATGTCAAAGAATACAAGAGAGATAGCTTTGAGCCCGCCAATGAGTATTTATAGACGTACCCCTTCGAATAGAGCCGTTAGGCACTTGAAAATGCTGCAGTCGCGCTGACCGGACGAGCTGGTCTAATTGACCGGACGCGCCGATCACACAGCGCCTACGCTCGCGAACCATCGACCGGACGTGCTCGTCGCAACGACTGGACGTGCTGGTCCCGTTACGGACCGGACGCGCTGCAGAACTGACCGGACGGCATAGTGCCAGTGTCCGGTTGGAGTCCAGTAAGCTCTCTGATCGACCGGACGCGTCCGGTCGACTGTGACCGGACGCGCCACCGCGTCCGATCAAAAAACCGAAACACGCGCAGACGCTGAACACTGACCGGACGCGTCCGGTTAAACAGAGACCGCGTCCGGTCCAGCATCCGGTCAAACAGAGACCGCGTCCGGTCCAGCGTCCGATCACTTCTGTGACCTCCGTTCGCCTCCGTTTGATTCACCCTTTTACATATGAGCTAGACTAAGTATGTGTGTCACTTTAGCACATGTTTTAGCTCATGAAACAACATGTGACAACGCCTCCAAAACTCGACATTGGCGTAAAGGAAAATAGGCATTTCAATTCCTCGAAAACGCCTGAATCCCGCCTCGCAAGCTCGGCGGGAGGGAGAGAGGACCCAAAACCTCTCTACCGATCAAACTCCAACGCCAACTCAAAAGTGCTAACACCACCAAGTGATCACGTCATGTGCGAGTGTGTTAGCATTTTCACAATCATTTTTCGAGGTGTTATTAGTTCTATCCAAATGCATATGATTATGAAATGCACACCTAGAGGCACTTAGGAGTTCAATAGCCACGTCATTCTCCTCTTTATAGTACGACTATCTATCCTATAATGTAACCACACCCACTAGGTGTCTTGGTTACTAAAACATAACCCTTAAGCACATACCTTTGCCTTGATCACGTAGGGTTGAGTCCAAATCCAAGTGTGGCCATCATGATCACCATGTCCATCTTGCCACCAACCTTGAAATATACTAATCCTCATATGCTATATACAACTTAGGCATAGGATTAGTACTTAGACATTGTCACTAATTACCAACACCAAACATAGAGCTTTCAAAGGTCTGAAACACTTAAAACATGCAATTGCAGCATATGCAACATGTGCAACATCAAGATGAAATAATTGCAACATACTTTTGAAAGGTCTGAAACACTTAAAACATGCAATTGCAACATATGCAACATGTACAACATCCCTCGATCTACTTTTACAACATCAAGATAAAACAATTGCAAAATACTTCTGAAATGTCTGAAGCACTTGAAACATGTATTTGCAACATACGGGTCCTCCCTAGCATGGTATCTTCGGCCGACCGCGGGAGACGATGTCCCGGCCAGCGACAACCTTCTCCTGGTGGTGGTGGAGTCAGAGGCGAAGCCAGCGATTTTGATTATGGGAGGCCAGACAAATGTGATTGCATTTTTAGTATGATAAAATATATATAACTAAATGTTTCAACAACTTTTCAAAAAAACACTATTTCTAACCAAAATCATGATATTTTAACAAAAATGGGTGAAATTGATTTTTTGTGCTATAAATACCAATATTTATATAGTTATTTAAATGAATTACTATGCTTGGGGGGCCATGGCCCTTGGTAGCCCCCCTCCTCCGGCTCCGCCTCTGGGTGGAGTTGCATGTCGTGGCCGCGACGGGTGAGTGCGGATTGGGCGCGCAGTGGTGGATGGCCGCGACAGATGGCCGCGCGGAGGCCGAGTGGATGGCCGGCCGGAGACGAAGTGAATAGCCACGTGGAGGTGGAGTGGGCACGGGGCAACGCTGCGTGGCGTAGGATGGGTGCGCGCGGGGAATGGCGGAGTGAGCGGCCAAGTGTAGGATGGGGGCGCGCGGTGGCGGCCGCGGCGGCCAGCGGTGTGGGGCGAGCAGGATTTTTTTGGAGGAGTGAGTCACGCAGGGTGGGATGGAGGAGTGGATGACCACGGCGGTCAGCGGAGTGAGTCGCGTGGCATCCGGATGGGGGCGGATGCCCGTGACGAAGCATTATCAACAATCTTTGTGATTAATCAATATATCCTACAGATTTAGACTATCAGAGTGAGATCAATGCGTGTATTTCCAACGAAGAAGCTTTATATAATGTTTGTATACTGGTACGTGATTCATGCACCTTTGTATTACCTATTTTACCGTCATACAAATAGGATACCTCATGAAAGCTATGAATTATTACAACAATCCTTATGTGGCTTTTTTGTAAAAGTGTTTTTTTACAAAAAAAAAATGTCTAAAAGACGCTGCTAATACTGAAGTTGTTGCACTAGAGTACGCGTGCTCCAAGAAACTGAAAGGTTCCAGCCTTCCAGGAATTTCTGTCGATAGAATTAGGCCTTATTTAGATGCGAAAAGTTTTTGGTGAAAATATCACATTGGATGTTTCGTGCGATGTCGGAAGGGGTTTTCGGATACTAATAAAAAAAACTAATTACATAGCTTGCCGGAAAACCGCAAGACGAATTTATTAAGCCTAATTAATCCATCATTAGCATATTTGTTATTGTAGCACTTAGTGTCAAATCACGGCCTAATTAGACTCAAAACGTTCATCTAGCGATTTTCAATCAAACTGTGCAAATAGTTTTTTTCATCTACATTTAATGCTCCATGCATATGCCGTAAGATTCGTTATTGTAATTTTTGTAAAAAGTTTTTGTTTAAACAAGGCCTTATAGGTGCCATTGGCTAGGAAGTAGCACTTTGGATGTGGTTCCATCCACAGGAGTTCATTACTTGTTTAAGTGTTAAACTAATGTCACCAACTAGCTCCATAAATGCTGTTGCTGGATGCGAAGGTCACCTTTTCTTGTTTCTGTTGCTCCATAGATCGCCGATTCTTAGGAAATACATCACCTACCACTAAAAGAATAGGAAATACGTCAACTACCACCGAAAGAATAACGCCGTTAAATTCTGAAATAAAAAAAATACGAGCACTCGATGAACCGGGTGGGCAAGTTCCACTGCAAAGAACCCACCAGCTGAACTATGCAGGGTTCGCAGGTTAAGGTCAAGATGTTAGACGAAGTCATAATTGAAGAGAAGTATTCACAAATGCTTCAGGTATGTTCTCTGTCAGATGTATGTTGGTCAATATTCATGGTTATAATCACCTCACCTAATGTAATAATGTTCACTTGACATTATATCTGATTTTTGCTACGTGGAACTCGTCCTAATAACAGACAAAAAATTCCTAATGGACAAGCCACACAATTTGTTCTGGTAAGTTCTGGCGGTGTTAACCTAGCATTCAACACATCTGGAATAACAGAGAACTGAACGAAATTTGTGCGTCTGATTAAGTTCTGCTTCTGTAGGTTGCGTGATTTAATCGTGCTGGCTATGAGAGCTTTCCAGGAAAAGGTATGTCTTGAATAGGGAGAGTGGGAGACAGTGACGCTGAAACTATATTTGATTTGCTAAGAGGTTGTGTGTCTATGTAACAAAAATATCATTGTTAGAGTTAGTGTCTAAAGAGAGTTCTAACTGTATTTGACATAGGCACTCAGATTGGAATTGGATGCTGAAGAGGAAGGCGAGTCTTAGACAGGCCTTGTTTAGTTCACTCTAAAATGCAAAAAGTTTTCAAGATTCTTCATCACATCGCATATGCCGGTACATGTATGGAGCATTAAATGTAGGTAAAAAATAACTAATTGTATAGTTTGTCTGTAAATGTCGAGACGAATCTTTTGAGCCTAGTTAATCAATGATTGGACAAAGTTTGTTCCAAATTTTTCGGTTCTGGTGCAAGGTGTTTTCAATTGGCACACACGTTCTCTCCGCACGCACCGTACACTGGCCTGTTTGTCACGTCTGAATCAAGATAGGCAGTGTTTAGTTCTTTTAAAATTCCAAAAATTTTACAAGATTTCCCGTCATATCAAATCTTTGGACGCATGCATGAAGCATTAAATGTAGGTAAAAAAATAACTAATTGCACAGTTTGTCTGTAAATGTCGAGACGAATCTTTTGAGCCTAGTTAGTCCATAATTAGATAAATTTTACCAAATAACAACGAAAAGTGCTACAGGAACTTTACACACACTTTCCAAAAATTTTATCAAATTTTACTTTGGTATTCTCACTTTGACCGTCGGTGCTTTTGTAAAATCCCAAGATGGATGTGGCGCTGTCAGATATTTTTGTTAAGAAAAAGTACTACCTCAAGAAGATTATGTAATGACAACTTTTCTTTTTGAAAGTGTAATTACAACTATTTACATTTGTATTTCTTGAAAATCAGTAGTCAAAGCGTATGCACCAGAGTTGAATCAGTTAGTTCGCTACTTAAAATTAAGTACTACATTTTCCACTTATAAGTTCATAATTCTAAAATGACAATTTTCTCGCATTTTGTTGGGCATGAAAAAAAGAATGCCTACTCCCCCTATCCAAATCAAAGGTCACATTAAATTTGTTCTAAACCAAACTTCTCTAACTTTCACTAAAATTCTTAAAAATGTATGAACATCTTCGACACCAAACAGATGCACAGTAAAGGCATATTCTATTGTGATGAAATTAATTTGACGTTATATATGCTGGTGCATTTTTGTACGGCATAGTAAAATTAGGAAATTGGCTTATGTCAAGTTAAAAGTCATATAGGTAATTTGAAACGGGGGACTATCACAAAATCCCAACCTGCCAAAAATGCAAATTTAATGCCACAACACGAAAGTTAGACAAAAAAAAACACCATAAAAAGTCAACTTCTGATTATGGTCTCTCCAATCATCAATGCACTTATGCACAGTCGTTTAAAGCCCACGAATCTCACGTGGCCCACTTGGGGTTCCTTGGGAGCCAAGGAAAATTGACGGGGCCGAAAGGGACTAGGAGCCCAGGACTCCTGCGAGCCTATAATAACTTGCCAGTTGTCATTGGGCTCCTTGCTACATTGCTTGCCCCTGCCCGGTGCCCGCAGCCCGCCGAAGCAGATCAAAGCGAGCAGGAGAGAAAAGAGAGGGAGGCTAGAGAATGCCGATGATCACCTGCAACGCGTGCAACGTGGTGTTCGTCGACGACGAGCAGAAGCGGATCCACTACCGCTCCGAATGGCACCGCTACAACCTCAAGCGCAAGGTACTGATCGTCCTCCACCCACCGCCATGGCCATACCTACGGGTCAACTCTAACAATGATTTTTTGCTAAGAAAAACTCCAACAATGATTTGCTGAAACAAAACTCCAACAATGATTTTGTTGCTTGTCGGAGTACATGACAATGATCCGTACGATATAATTAGTTTCTATCTCTATCTTTAGAGTTGCTCTGTTTATCTCCGTAGCACATTATTCACTTCCAAGTCAATAATCCAATATCCGTAGCATTGTTGTTGTCGTTTTTTCCTCCTAATAAATGTTTGTAAAATACAAAACGAGCCAATTGATATATATATATTCAGGTGGGGAGTAATCTCCCGGTGACATTAAAAAGAAATCCGTAGCATGTTTATCTTCACTTCCCTTCCCTTTGTTTTTGAACTCGCCATTATGCCGGTGGATTTGGACTGATTTTTATGCTCCAGGTGGCCGGAGTTCCAGGCGTGACGGAGGCTCTGTTTCTGGCATGGGAAGCCGCTCTATCGGTTGGAACCACTCCGACGCTATACACCTGTCCTCTGTGCGAGAAGGAGTACACGAGCTCACGAGCAGCACCTCAGCTCGCGATCGCATCTCATGAGAGCTGCCTCTCAGGAGCCCAGTCGTTCCTCCACTGCCGGAGGAATCACACCACTTCTGGTTTGCACCACCACCACGGTACAAGAGGATGAAGACGCAGCGTTGCCTGACGAATCCACTTCGAACAGCATGGAAGTGAACGCGGCGGATTATTCCTCTACTAGACGCGACGAAGAGATCGAAGAGCTGGACATGGACCCATCGTGCTGTTTCATGTGTGACCTCAAGCACGGCTCCGTGGACGACTGCTTGGTCCATCTGCACAGGAAGCACGGCTTCTTCGTACCTGACAGCGAATACTTGAAGGATCCCGGTGGTTTTGTTACCTATGTTGGACTGAAGGTACGTAGCGAGGCATATCTTTTGTCTTGTGTCACATCATCTAATGTTTTGTTTATTACAGTATCTGGTTTGAAATCTTTGTTCATGCTGTGTATGTTGGGTTATTCGGCATAATGCAGGTGAAGCGGGATTTTATCTGCCTCTACTGCGATGACAGACGCCGGGCCTTTCAGAGCCTGGAGGCCGTCAGGAAACACATGGATGCAAAGGGGCACTGCAAAGTGCGGTATGGTGATGGCGGAGACGATGAGGACGCGGATCTCGAGGATTTCTACGATTACAGTAGCAGGTATAATATTTTTGTTCAGCTTAACTTTATGATCTTACAAGTTCGGAAGTTCCTCCTGCTTACAAGGCACAAGAGGTCAATGGTTCTCCCTGTTCCCGTGAACATGATGGAAAACTGCTTTGTGCAAGTAGTCAAAAGCCTAGATAGATTTGGACTGCATGGTTCATATGCACAAGAAGCATGCTTCGCAAGTATCGAATCTAACCATGCTGCTCTGACTGCAGCTATGCTGATGTGGACGGCAAGCAGCTGGTTGCTGCTGCTGATGGTAACTGTGGCATTGAGCTTGGAATCGGCGGGTCAGAGCTAGTAATCACAAACAAGAGTGAAAAGGGAACTCGTGTCCGATCACTCGGTTCTCGGGAGTTCATCCGCTACTACCGTCAGAAACCGCGGCCTTCTGCTGCGGCGACAGGTCGTGCTCTTGCGCTCCCCATGGCGTCCAGGTATGTTAATTAATTAACACGGGCTAATAATCTATGAAATCTTCAGGCTTTTCGTTCAAACAAGTAGTGCTTCTCCTTATTACTAATAAAGTGCAGTATTTGTGTTTGCCCCTTCAGATACAAGAGCGTGGGTTTGGTGACAGTTTAGTCTGAGCTGCAAACTGTAAGGATGGAGAAGCAGGCTGATCTTGTGGTCCTCGCGTGGTACTAGGAGTAGGTATGTAAAGGCCAGCAAAAAAAAAAGATCAATATGTGAGTTACGGGGAGTAGGTATGTCAAGGGCAGCAAAAAAAAGATCAATATGTGAGTTACGGGATCAATAATCAAGAATGGATTGCGAATTGGGATGATGCAATTGCAATCTAGGAGAGTAGGAGTACAACTGGAACGAAGGGCAATGTTTTCAGAGACCTTCAGAAGAATCGCCCGTATATTGGTGTGTTGGGAGCTTCCCTTTGACGTTCATGGAATCATGGTGTCTATTTTTTTCTTCTTTTTCTATTACTGATCATCATTGTGCTTAAGATATGTCGAATTTGAATGTAACTCCCATGTATCTGTTTTTGGTGCCGTTCGGCTGGAATTATAAGCCGGCTGAAAAACACTGTTGGCTGATTTTTTGTGAGAGAAAAATATTGTTCCGGCTGAAAAAACAAGCTGAATAAGACGGATTATAAGCCAGATGAACAGGGCCTTTGTTGCATCTTCTGAGTCGCGAAAGCAGACATTCTGTATGTATAATCTTGGTCCTTTTATTAGTTTTGCAACTTGTTCAGTACCTGCGCCGGACATCTACGGCATATGTGTGCGTTCTTTTTCTTCTCTGTCCTTTGCTGTGTGTCATGTGCTAATCCTAGAGATTAATTAAGTTCGCCCCAGACTAGTCGCTGGAGTAATATACGCACTCTTGTTCGTTTCCCTTGTATCGGACGTACGGAGTAGTAGGCGAAGTTGTCGTTTCCCTTTGGATTGGATTGCGGAAAAAAAAACAGCAGATGATGTGACGTGCAGTCTAGACCGTTCCCATTCGTCTCTGCACGCGTCATTCACACCGACTAGGGCGCTTTAGATCCGAAAAATTTAGCAAAATGACACTGTAGCGTTTTTCGTTGTAATTTGATAAATATTGTCTAATCATGGTCTAATTAGGCTTAAAAGATTTGTCTCGTCCATTTTATCTAAACTGTGTAATTAGTTTTATTTTTTTATCTATATTTAATGCTTCATGCATGTGTCCGAAGATTCGATGTGACGGGGAATTTGAAAAATTTTGCAAAATTTTCTGGGAACTAAACTGAGCCCTACTCTTTGGCGCGTCATCGCTGTCAAGGAGAAACGTCCTTCTGACTCTCGCCTTGTTTAGATGCCAAATTCTGGACTGCCTGAATCACAGTTGAGCACTGTAGCAATTTTGTTTTTATTTGGTAATAATTGTCCAAACATTGATTAATTAGGCTTAAAATGTTCGTCTCGCAAAGTACAACAAAACTGTGCAATTAGTTTTTGATTTCATCTACATTTAGTACTCCATATATGTGTCGATATTTTGATGTGATGGGGAATCTTCTTTTTGCATAGTGGAATTTGGGGTAAATTTGAGAAACTAAACAAGGCCTCTGCCGTTTACAACATGACGATTCTTCTCACGTTTTGACGTGGGTGAAAAAGAAAAAGAATAATCGCTTTTGAAACATTAACGCACTAAATTCAAATCCGTAACGGGTTGTTAGCACTTGCATACACTCTTCCAATTAATATTTACTTAAGTCGTTCCATATTATTATTCACCTTAGCTTAGGACACTTTAAGTCAAAGGTCTTTCATTTTTAAAGTATAATATAAAAAAGGCACAATCTGAAAACACTAAATTAATTGTATTAAAATGTATCTTGATAATATTTTTTTGGAGTGTAGACACTAATAATGTCTTCTAAGATAATGATCGAACATTCCACTTCGAATCGAATAAAACTAAGTACGCTATAATGCTATATAATTTGAAACAGAGGAGCGAGTACACCAATAATAAATTATATGGCCATATTGAGAACGCTGAACACATGAATTTTATATGGCCCTATAGTATAATCATTAATTTTTGAGAAGGACATGAAAAGGAATTTTAGCAACTTAAATGGGTATCAGACCAACGTAATAAAAATAATAAAGTGTTCAACACTTGACCAACATCTGGAAGAAAAAAAAGAGAAAAGAATAGAAAAGGAAAAGGAAAAGGTTAGCCACGGAAGGCAAGCGGCAGAAAATGTCAAAGGAGAGTGGCTGCAATCGCCGGCCCGAGGGCCCTCCTCTCCCATCGGAGCAGGCATCCTCCCCACTCTCTCTCTCTCCACTCGTCGCACGCAATACGCAAGCGCAAATGGCTCTAAAAAGTCCAATTCCAAACCTAGACTAGACTCCTCACCGAGGCGACGACGCACGCAGCCCAGCGCCACGCCGCCGCCCCGTCCCGCGCCGCGCCGCGCCGGCCCCTCCCACCCCGCGCCCGACGGATCCTCCCTCCACCCGCCGCCCCTCGACGGGTCGAGCGGAGCGGAGATCCATCCATCCGGCCGTCGGTCGGTCGGTCTCGTCGTCTGTAGTTGGTGAGTGACCACCTCCAGCTGCCTCGTGCCTGGATAGATAGATTCGATTCCCCTTTCCGTCGGTTTCGTTCGCAGTCGATTCCCTTCGTCGCTTCAGTTGACCCGATTTGTGTGCTGCGTGGTGGCACTGAGCTAATCTGCCCCGTCCCGATACAATCCGCCGCTCCCGCCCGTGGTTCATCAGCGCGCAAAATCCGCCCATCTCAGTTGGCGCCGCGCCGTAGAAGGAAGTAGTTAGTTGTTGGTGCCCGATTAAGGAGTTCGCGCCGTGCGGTTTATTTTCCGATTTTTGGGGGGTTGGGGGACGAGGAGATCAACTGAACCCCGTCTCCCCCGGGCCACGCGGTATTTTGGGGTCGAAATCAGATTCTGACACAGGTGTAGTTATTGATCTCTTCTGGGGGTAAGGAATTTTTCTAGGATTCGTTTGAGTTTTACCAGAACTGGCACAGGTGTAGTTATTGATCTATTCTGGGGGTGAAGGAATTTTTCTAGGGCCTTGTTTTCTTCCCTTCCAAATTCCAAGTTTTTTCACTCTCTCCATCAAATCAATTTTTGGACGCATGGATGAAGCATTAAATGTTGATAAAATAAATAACTAATTGCACAGATTAGTTGTAAATCACAAGACGAATCTTTTGAGCCTAGTTAGCCCATGATTGAACAATATTTGTCAAATACAAACGAAAGTGCTACAGTTAGAAAAATTCTAACTTCCCACCATCTAAACAAGGCCTAGGATTCGTTTTGAGTTCTACCAGAACTGGAAGTTGTGGTTGTGGCAAATCATTAGGTGGTTGAGTTCGTTTTTAGTGTCAAATAGTCATGTGGGGTTATAGGGGATTTCATTATATCGATTGATTGTGGACATTAGGTTGTTTGTGCCCTGCCATACACTGATACACTATCATTTATCATATTGTCTTTTGATGGAAATGCTCAGTCTGTTCACTATCACACACAGAATTTGTGCACTACGTTTTTGAAGGAGCTAGCTGGAACTGATCTGATTGGCCTATTGGTGTCCTGTAGGTTGTAATGAAAAGCTGGACCTGCTAGAGCCAAGATTTTTTGTAGGTTGTAATGAAAAGCTGGACCTGCTAGAGCCAAGAGTTTTCGTTGCAAGTCTGCGTGTCCGCGATGGGTTCAGGCAACTTGATCGTCAAGAAGGTGGTAAAGCACAGCTCCTTTGATCTGGACATACAGCTTGATAAGAGTTGGATGGAGGACGTTACCTGCCCGATCTGCCTTGATTACCCTCACAATGCAGTGCTACTGAGATGCACGTCTTATGAGAAAGGCTGCAGGCCGTTTGTTTGTGATACAGACCAGACCCGCTCAAACTGTCTTGAGAGATTTAAGTTTGCATCTGAACTGCCTTCCAATGCGAAAGTTTCATCCTTAGCTGTGCCTCCTCTTGATAGCATTATTCATATTGTGCCGTCTAATGCAAACAACCGTCCCAGTTGCCCCTTGTGTAGAGGTGATGTTATTGGGTGGATTGTTATTGGTGAGGCTCGGCTGCATCTTAATCAGAAGAAAAGGTGCTGTGAAGAGGATTGCTGCTCGTTTGTTGGTAACTTCAATGAGCTTCAGAAGCACACGCAACAAAAGCATCCAGATTCACGCCCTTCAGAGATTGATCCTGCTAGGCAAGTTGATTGGGAGAATTTCCAGCAGTCTTCTGATATTGTAGATGTCTTGAGCACAATACATGCACAAGTTCCTAATGGGATTGTTTTGGGAGACTATGTGATTGAGTATGGGGATGATGACACTGGTGAGGACTATGAAGTTTTCCACAGTGTCAGGACAAACTGGTGGTCATGTATATTCTGCAAGGCGTTTTCAAGATCTTCAAGAAGTCGTAGAAGAGCAAGAGCAAGGGAAAGAAGAGGCAGTGGAAGGAGGAATGGGAACCAGGCAAATCTGGAAAATTTTAATCTCGAGGTTCCAACACAATCTGTTGAATTAAGGGAAATTAGATTTGATGAAATTGATGATGAATACATAGTCACAGGGGCCATTCCTAGTATTGCAGCACCGGGAAGAATGGCTAGTTTCCATTACAGGTATGCATAAGTAATATTTTTTTTCAATTTTCCTCACATTTGTTGGAGTATGCTATTACAAATCTGTAGTACTAAGAAATAACTTATAAGAACCACGGGTCCTTCAAAAAGACAAGGCACACATAGTTGCACAACGGGCTCATGCTATTCCACTTTCCAAATAAACCAAATATAATCCTTAACATAGATGATCTACAATACAACTTTTTGTTCTTGTCTTACATCTATGATGCCAAATTGAGCTGGTGAGTTGTATATATTTTTTTAACCATATCTTACTCTTTGGCATGTTTCCCCATTTCATTTTTGTGGGGTAGAATTTTAATGTATGTTGATTAGGTATGCATCACCTAGAAATGCTGGAGTTTTGTTTACACCCTTGAGGGGATATTTAGAGCTGCTCTATAGAATCAGTGTTATCTTTTGATAGTATTTATATCTTTTAACAGAACTCTTATGAAGTCCAATTCCTCGTATGCTTCTGTGGATGTAGGGATACAAGATATGGACGTTGATGCATAGAATCTGCAGTAAAAAAAAAGGAATAGCTGTTATGCAATGTATCGATCATCATAACCATTGTACCTCCGTTCATTTGAATTTCTTTTCCACCTGTCCTCGGTAGGTGCTGCCGCAGTTTAAACTTATCTGTGCATAAAAAGTAGCAACAGAACCCCGCTGTTCGTTTGAAACAGGCCTCATGATCCTAGTTTTTATTTTGTATATATTTAGCACCCATCTATATAGGATGTTGGTGACAGTTCTTTTTGGAATGCTTCTTCGATGTAGCGCAGTTTCACATAAAAACCTGAAACAACCGCTCTAAAGGATTTGTTTGGAAACTTCTGTCTCTGGGTAGTGCTTCAGATAAGGGCTTCTGAGCCGGGCGTTGCAGGTGCGGTACTCCCTCCGTCTCCGAAAAAGAGTTGGGAATCATGTTGGTCAAATTTTCTTAATTTTGATTAGGTTTGTAGAAAATGCGTGTAATATTTATATTTCTAAATAAGTTTATTATGAAAATATATTCAACGATCTACCTAATGATTTTAATTATGTACCATAAATATTAATATTTTGTTAAATATATTTGGTTAAAGTTAAAATTTATTGATTTTTTGAGAAGCGAGAATGACTCTTTTTTGGGACAGGGAGTATGTGTTTTCCTGAGAAGACACTGGATGAGACATCATCTTAGGGCCTGTTTGGTTGCAATGTGTTAAAGTTTAACTCCCATCACATCAACGTTCCATGTCAACACAGATTAGGAGTAATTTACGAGACGAATCTATTAAGCCTAATTAGTCTAAGATTGAAAATTTTATGTCAAATAAAACGAAAGTGCTACAGTGTTTGTTAAACTTTAACTCCTCAAACCAAACACCCCCTTAATCATGTGAAAGTTTTGTGTCACGAGTTGAAGCTTTCCCCCTGGCCCCGTCAGACAGTTGTCTGGAAAGCTACATGCCCCATATATACAGACATACAGTGCTTCATTGCTTGTGTTGTATATTTAATGTTTCCCCATTTCATTTTTGTGGGGTAGAATTTTAATGTATGTTGATTAGGTATGCATCACCTAGAAATGCTGGAGTTTTGTTTACACCCTTGAGGGGATATTTAGAGCTGCTCTATAGAATCAGTGTTATCTTTTGATAGTATTTATATCTTTTAACAGAACTCTTATGAAGTCCAATTCCTCGTATGCTTCTGTGGATGTAGGGATACAAGATATGGACGTTGATGCATAGAATCTGCAGTAAAAAAAAAGGAATAGCTGTTATGCAATGTATCGATCATCATAACCATTGTACCTCCGTTCATTTGAATTTCTTTTCCACCTGTCCTCGGTAGGTGCTGCCGCAGTTTAAACTTATCTGTGCATAAAAAGTAGCAACAGAACCCCGCTGTTCGTTTGAAACAGGCCTCATGATCCTAGTTTTTATTTTGTATATATTTAGCACCCATCTATATAGGATGTTGGTGACAGTTCTTTTTGGAATGCTTCTTCGATGTAGCGCAGTTTCACATAAAAACCTGAAACAACCGCTCTAAAGGATTTGTTTGGAAACTTCTGTCTCTGGGTAGTGCTTCAGATAAGGGCTTCTGAGCCGGGCGTTGCAGGTGCGGTACTCCCTCCGTCTCCGAAAAAGAGTTGGGAATCATGTTGGTCAAATTTTCTTAATTTTGATTAGGTTTGTAGAAAATGCGTGTAATATTTATATTTCTAAATAAGTTTATTATGAAAATATATTCAACGATCTACCTAATGATTTTAATTATGTACCATAAATATTAATATTTTGTTAAATATATTTGGTTAAAGTTAAAATTTATTGATTTTTTGAGAAGCGAGAATGACTCTTTTTTGGGACAGGGAGTATGTGTTTTCCTGAGAAGACACTGGATGAGACATCATCTTAGGGCCTGTTTGGTTGCAATGTGTTAAAGTTTAACTCCCATCACATCAACGTTCCATGTCAACACAGATTAGGAGTAATTTACGAGACGAATCTATTAAGCCTAATTAGTCTAAGATTGAATT
The DNA here is from genome assembly GCA_038087645.1 of Saccharum hybrid cultivar R570. Lineage (NCBI taxonomy): Eukaryota > Viridiplantae > Streptophyta > Magnoliopsida > Poales > Poaceae > Saccharum > Saccharum hybrid cultivar. The sequence continues at coordinate 696,361 of JAQSUU010000273.1, forward strand.
TTTTTTGTCAAATAAGACGAAAGTGCTACAGTGTTAGTTAGACTTTAACTCCTCAAACCAAACACCCCCTTAATCATGTGAAAGTTTTGTGTCACGAGTTGAAGCTTTCCCCCTGGCCCCGTCAGACAGTTGTCTGGAAAGCTACATGCCCCATATATACAGACATACAGTGCTTCATTGCTTGTGTTGTATATTTAATGTTTCCCCATTTCATTTTTGTGGGGTAGAATTTTAATGTATGTTGATTAGGTATGCATCACCTAGAAATGCTGGAGTTTTGTTTACACCCTTGAGGGGATATTTAGAGCTGCTCTATAGAATCAGTGTTATCTTTTGATAGTATTTATATCTTTTAACAGAACTCTTATGAAGTCCAATTCCTCGTATGCTTCTGTGGATGTAGGGATACAAGATATGGACGTTGATGCATAGAATCTGCAGTAAAAAAAAGGAATAGCTGTTATGCAATGTATCGATCATCATAACCATTGTACCTCCGTTCATTTGAATTTCTTTTCCACCTGTCCTCGGTAGGTGCTGCCGCAGTTTAAACTTATCTGTGCATAAAAAGTAGCAACAGAACCCCGCTGTTCGTTTGAAACAGGCCTCATGATACTAGTTTTTATTTTGTATATATTTAGCACCCATCTATATAGGATGTTGGTGACAGTTCTTTTTGGAATGCTTCTTCGATGTAGCGCAGTTTCACATAAAAACCTGAAACAACCGCTCTAAAGGATTTGTTTGGAAACTTCTGTCTCTGGGTAGTGCTTCAGATAAGGGCTTCTCAGCCGGGCGTTGCAGGTGCGGTACTCCCTCCGTCTCAGAAAAAGAGTTGGGAATCATGGTGGTCAAATTTTCTTAATTTTGACTAGGTTTGTAGAAAATGCGTGCAATATTTATATTTCTAAATAAGTTTATTATGAAAATATATTCAACGATCTACCTAATGATTTTAATTATGTACCATAAATATTAATATTTTGTTAAATATATTTGGTTAAAGTTAAAATTTATTGATTTTTTGAGAAGCGTGAATGACTCTTTTTTGGGATAGAGGGAGTATGTGTTTTCCTGAGAAGACACTGGATGAGACACCATCTTAGAGCCTGTTTGGTTGCAATGTATTAAAGTTTAACTCCCATCACATCAACGTTCCTTCAAATGCGTGGAGTACTAAGTGTAGACTAATTACATACATGTCGACACAGATTAGGAGTAATTTACGAGACGAATCTATTAAGCCTAATTAGTCCAAGATTGAAAATTTTTTGTCAAATAAAACGAAAGTGCTACAGTGTTTGTTAAACTTTAACTCCTCAAACCAAACACCCCCTTAATCATGTGAAAGTTTTGTGTCACGAGTTGAAGCTTTCCCCCTGGCCCCGTCAGACAGTTGTGTGGAAAGCTACATGCCCCATATATACAGACATACAGTGCTTCATTGCTTGTGTTTTATATTTAATGTTTCCCCATTTCATTTTTGTGGGGTAGAATTTTAATGTATGTTGATTAGGTATGCATTTTTGTGGTCAAGTTTTGTGTCACGAGTTGAAGATCTTGATAGCATGGTTAGTACCGTGCCTATCAGCGAGAAACTCTTTATAGGAGGAGACCTCAACGGCCATGTTGGTGCGACTAATGTAGGTTTCGAGCGGGTGCACGGGAGGTTCGGGTATGGTAGTAGGAATCAAGAGGGGGAGGATGTTTTGAACTTCGCGCTGGCCTATGACTTGTTGATAGCGAACACCCTCTTTAGGAAGAGGGAATCTCATCTAGTAACATTTCGTAGTGGACAACACTCGAGCCAGATCGACTTTATCCTTGCAAGGAGGGAGGATAGACGTGCTTGCTTTGATTGTAAGGTGTTACCTGGGGAGTGTGTTGTCCCTCAACATAAGCTTGTGGTGGCGGACTTTCGCTTTCGGGTACGTGTCCACCGGGACAAACGGGCCAAGATTGCGAGAACGAAGTGGTGGAAACTTAGAGGGGAAGCAGCGCAAACGTTTAAGGAGAGGATGCTAGATGAGGGACCTTGGGAAGAAGGAGAAGATGCCGACGACATGTGGCTAAAGATGGCAACATGTGTCCGGAAGGTGGCTTCGGAAGTGTTTGGCGTGAGTAGGGGAGGCAAACGGGAAGCGAAAGACACATGGTGGTGGAATGACGAGGTGCAAAGGGCTATTAGGGAGAAGGAGTGTTTCAAGCGTCTCCACCATGACAAGAGTGTAGCCAACATCGAGGGCTATAAAATAGCGAAGAGGGTTACAAAGCGAGCTGTGAGTGTAGCAAAAGGTCAGGCGTATGATGGCCTTTATCAGCGGCTAGGCACGAAGGAAGGGGAGAAGGACATTTATAGGATGGCTAGAATCCGCGAGAGGAAGACAAGGGACATCAACCAAATAAAATGCATCAAGGATGGGACAGATCGACTTCTGGTGAAGGATGAGGAGATCAAGGACAGATGGAGAGAGTACTTCGACAAGCTGTTTAATGGGGAGAATGAGGGTCCTGCCCTTGAGTTGGACGACTCATTTGACGATACCAACAGACGCTTTGTGAGGAGAATTCAGGAGGCAGAGATCGGAGAGGCTTTGAAAAGGATGAAGGGAGGTAAAGCGATGGGCCCTGATGGTATTCCCATTGAGGTGTGGAGATACCTAGGCGCCAGAGCGATAATATGGTTAACTAAGCTTTTTAACCTTATTTTTCGGTCAAACAAGATGCCTGTAGAATGGAGGAGAAGTATATTAGTACCTATCTTCAAGAACAAGGGAGATGTTCAAAGTTGTACTAACTACCGTGGGATTAAGTTGATGAGTCATACGATGAAGCTCTGGGAGAGGGTTATCGAGCATCGCCTAAGGAGAGTGACACATGTGACCCAAAATCAGTTTGGGTTCATGCCTGGTAGGTCGACCATGGAGGCAATTTTCTTATTACGACAATTGATGGAGAGATATAGGGAGCAGAAGACGGACTTGAACATGGTCTTTATTGACCTCGAGAAGGCATATGACAAAGTACCGAGAAATGTCATGTGGTGGGCCTTGGAAAAGCACAAAGTCCCAACTAAGTACGTTACCCTCATCAAGGATATGTACAGGGATGTGGTAACGTTTGTCTGAACATGTGATGGCGACACCAGTGACTTTCCAATTAAAATAGGACTGCATCAGGGGTCAGCTTTGAGCCCTTATTTATTTGCTTTGGTGATGGATGAGGTCACAAGGGACATACAAGGTGATATCCCTTGGTGTATGCTCTTTGCTGATGATGTGGTGCTAGTTGACGACAGTAGGGCGGGGGTTAATAGGAAGTTAGAACTATGGAGGCACACGTTAGAGTCGAAAGGGTTCAGACTTAGTAGGACTAAGACCGAGTACATGAGGTGCGATTTTAGCGCGACTAGGCACAAGGAGGGAGACGTTAGCCTCGATGGGCAAGTGGTGGCCAAGAAGGATACTTTTCGGTATTTAGGGTCGATGCTACAAAAGGATGGAGACATTGATGAAGATGTTAGGCATAGAATTTCAGCCGGCTGGTTGAAATGGCGTCAAGCTTCTGGCGTTCTCTGTGACAAAATGGTGCCTCAGAAGCTGAAAGGTAAGTTCTATAGGACGGCGATTCGTCCGGCGATGTTATATGGTGCTGAGTGTTGGCCTACAAAAAGGCGACATGTCCAACAATTGAGTGTAGCGGAGATACGTATGTTGCGTTGGTGTTGTGGGCACACAAGGAGGGATAGAGTACGGAACGACGATATTCGGGATAGGGTTGAGGTGGCACCAATTGAGGAGAAATTGATTCAACATCGGTTGAGATGGTTTGGACATTTCCAACGGAGGCCTCCTGAGGCGCCGGTGCGTAGTGGAGTTCTAAAGCGGGCCGATAATGTAAAGAGCGGTAGAGGTCGACCTAAACTAACTTGGGACGAGTCCGTTAAGAGAGATCTTAAGGAGTGGAATATCCCCAAGGTTTTAGCTATGGACAGGAGCGCTTGGAGATTAGCAATCAACGTGCCTGAACCGTGACCTTTTTTTGTCTTGTGCCCTTTATGTCCCTTTTATGTGTCTCCCTGTTTCTCGTCTCTTTTGGGTTTTATCTCTAGCCTACCCCAACTTGCTTGGGACAAAAGGCTATGTTGTTGTTGTTGTTGATTAGGTATGCATCACCTAGAAATGCTGGAGTTTTGTTTACACCCTTGAGGGGATATTTAGAGCTGCTCTATAGAATCAGTGTTATCTTTTGATAGTATTTATATCTTTTAACAGAACTCTTATGAAATCCAATTCCTCGTATGCTTCTGTGGATGTAGGGATACAAGATATGGACGTTGATGCATAGAATCTGCAGTAAAAAAAAAAGGAATAGCTGTTATGCAATGTATCGATCATCATAACCATTGTACCTCCGTTCATTTGAATTTCTTTTCCACCTGTCCTCGGTAGGTGCTGCCGCAGTTTAAACTTATCTGTGCATAAAAAGTAGCAACAGAACCCCGCTGTTCGTTTGAAACAGGCCTCATCCAGTGTCTCATCCCCCTGGCCCCGTCAGACAGTTGTCTGGAAAGCTACATGCCCCATATATACATACATACAGTGCTTCATTGCTTGTGTTGTGCTTGTGCCTGGTTATCTTGTTCTGACGAGCTCCCGTGGTGGAAGCACTGAACTGCTACCAGTAGCCTCTGGTTTCTTCCATGCCATCCATTTGGATGATTTGGATCCATCATCCATGGCGATGTGTTCAATTTGTTTAAGATGCTATCGCTCGGAGACGTGTTGAGAATTGAGATGAGCAGGGAAGGTACGTCCTCTTGACGTTTCCTTTTGACCCTACCCACCTGTGTTATTCTAAACTAAGTACGCTCAGAAACACATGTCTGGAGTCTGGTACATCCTCTATTGTGCTCCACATAATAGAGCTTCGTGCTGCCTTCCTGCTAGAACTACAATTATTTTAGTGATCTTGCCGGTGAGGTCCATGACAACTGGCAAGGACCTTGCAAATTCTTTCAGGCCTCGCTTAGTTCGCTATTTTTTTTTTAGGAAATGGTACTGTAGCACTTTCATTGTTATTTGATAATTAGTGTTCAATCATGGTCTAATTAGGTTTAAAAGATTCGTCTCGTGAATTTCGTCTAAACTGTGTAATTAGTTTTATTTTTTTATCTATATTTAATGCTTTATGCATGCGTCTAAAGATTCGATGTGACGGAGAATCTTAAAAATTTTTGTGAACTAAACGTGCCCTAACTTTTATTCCTGTCGATTTGCCTGTTAGTTTGACTGACCACGTCGCTGACACTATGGTACCTGATTGCCGACACTGATGCCCGAATGGTCAGCGGTCTGTGGGTGGGGTAGCAGAGCACATTTGGAGCAAATACTCTGTTGAGAATCGCTTTGTGGATGACGTGGAGCACGGCTAAACAGCAGAGCTTTTATTTATATTAGTATATAAGACAAAAAAACGTGGTACCAGTAACCAGAAGATTTGCAAAATTTGTACATTATTCCTTCTTTTTTTTGAGGGGAAAAATTTGTACACTACTCGAGACAGGCGAACGAAATGGAGCCGTAGAGTATGGGACCTGGCCTTCTCATATGACGTAGTCCAGGCAGTTGGGCCGAGTAGCCGTAGAGTATGGGACCTGGCCTTTCCTCTCATTCAACCTAGTCCAGGCTGTTGGGCCGAGTACACGTGACAAACAATTACGCACCTTTGGAGCAGAGTGGGGGTGGGAGCGCTGGATCCGTCGTCCGTTCTCCTCCAGCTGGAGAAGCCATGCCTCTAGTGCTCGCCATCGGGGATCCTCGTCACCGGACGGGTGCCCATCCAACCGGGATTGACCCGATCCTTCTCGCAGACGACAACTCGACGCTCATCCTCCCCGATGGTTTGGTTCCCTACCCCAGCGCAGACGGAATCGGCGCTGCCATCTCCAATCCACTGCATCCTCCCCGGCCCTGTGCTTGATGCCGTCGGCTTGAGGTGCCCGCCAGATCCAGCGCTACCACCGGTGGCCGCACGCGCCACGACGTCGTGCCATGGCAAGCCGCAGCCCGCAGGTGAATGATTGCGGCCAAGCAAACCAAACTTGGTTCGTTCCAATCATTCGATTTTCTTTTCTGCTGCTACTGTTGTGCAAGAAACTTGTGCCGGTTGTAGAGGGAGTAGAGACATCATCATCCATAGAGCACCCTCTCAATAGTGCAAATTGCATCCAGGTATATGGATCAACATTGTTCAGCTTATCAGCTACTTGTTGCCTTGGAATTAGATAATGAAATCTGTACATTTTGATGTCTCTGATATCTAGGCTAATCTTCTCATTACATACAGTCCACTATCACCATCCAGGGCATTCTCATTTGATCATGCACTGTTTATGGCTTTAGTTCAAAATTCATGTTCCTGTCCTCAAGAGTCACATCCTCTAATTCTGTATCAGTAACCACTCATTCTATTCTCTCGGAACTTAGTTTATGTAAAAGAATTTTAGAAAAGGGACTTGCAGTAGCAGAAGTACTAGTTTCTCTCTGTCTATAACCTAAGGGGTTGTTTAGTTGGTGAAAAAGTTTAGGTTCGGCTACTGTAGCACTTTTCGTTTTATTTGGCAATTTGTGTCCAATCATGGACTAATTAGGCTCAAAAGATTTGTCTCGTGATTTACAACTAAACTGTGTAATTAGTTTTTTCTTTCGTCTACATTTAGTACTCCATGCATGTGCCGCAAGATTCGATGTGACAGGTACTGTGCAAACTTTTTTGGGTTGTATGGGCAACTAAACATGCCCTAAAATGTGTGTCAGCATATAGGTTGGCATGAATAAAGGTTCCACATATTTGTAATTAATGACTCACTATTACACTTCCCATGTGTTGATATTTTTTTATTTAGAACTTTCAGCAATTACTGAAGTTGCAAAAAATCGAACAGACGGGGTGCACGGTGCCGAGGAGGTCCAAATGACATCGATTCAGGCCTCGTACAGTTCGAGAGTGTGCACTTTTAGTGTGTCATGTCGGGTGTCACGTAAGGGTGTCGTATAGGGTGTTCGGATACTAATAAAAAAATAAATTACAGAATGCGTTAGTAAACCGCGAGACGAATTTATTAAACCTAATTAATACATCATTAGCACATGTGTTACTATAGCACTTTATTGTCAAATCATGAACTAATTAGGCTTAAAAGATTTATCTCGCAAAATAGTCACAATTTGTGCAATTAGTTATTTTTTAGTCTATATTTAATATTCCATGTATATGTCCAAATATTTGATGAGACAGGGCGTAAGCTTTTAGGGAGAAACTAAACAAGGCCTCAGTTGAATATTGGTCATAGCCATTGTACCTTGCCGGCCTTTCAGGTTTAGTATTAGTTTTGGTTCAGATTTGAGACACATGATAGTTTTAGGTGCTGCTGTTTTAGTCTTTGTATTGCCTCCATTGGTTATGAAGGTAGTACTACTATGTACATCCATACTTGACATTGTATAGCAATGCATTCATGTCTTGTTTTGGCTGCATGAGAAGAATATATAATCCACTATGCCATGTTTAACTCTTGATCTTATGCTATGATCAGTTGCAAGTGATAATACTGGAATTGATTGGTTACATCGTTTCTTTTTTGCAACGCGAACTATGAAATATTGACAGTCCATTGTATCCAATGTCAAGCTTAAGTTCCAGGCTGATTGTGGCCATGACACTGATATTCTGAGCCACCAGGATCGAGCAGGTGGCAGAGCTCCAGCATGATTAATGACGGGCCCAACATGTGGACATAGCAATAATAAGCTGAAGAATTCTCCTTTTGAGAATATTGTGGACGATTAGAAAAAACGATACATTTTCATGAACCTTCATCTAAAGAATTGCTCTAGATGACCCTATATATCCAAGGTTGAAGGTTGCACCCTATATAATCTTGATGCCATTCTTAACGTGGGAGGAGAAAGATGTCATTCGCACAAGCTGGTGTTGGCTTCTCATGTAATAAGAAATCGATTTTCTTACGGTTGCCAAACTCAAATGATGGTTGCCATCACTATCTTTGTTATTTTCTTCAAATAGAATGGATATTGGTACATAATCGATCATATATATAATATTTTAATTTGGTAAAAATCTACATCGATCCAAAATTGTTCCTTACTAATGATGCTTGTCACTTCATTTTTCCAGTTTGGGTAGGCAGCATTGTGCATAACTGAATTTCGGTCCTTATGCACCGGAAAACATGACACTTACCTTTGTGTCAGTAGCAACCTACGAGCCATTAATAGTAAAGTAGCACACTGTAGCTTTTGTACTGAGTATATATTAGGGCTTTGTTGTTTGCTCTATGGTTTCAAATGACGGTGGCCTGGCTTAGTTTCAGAAAATTTTGCAAATTTTTTTAAGATTTTCCATCACATCGAATCTTTAAAGATATGTATAAAGCATTAAATATAGATAAAAAATAAAACTAATTATACAGTTTAGTCGTAATTCACGAGACGAATCTTTTAAGTCTAATTAGTCTATGATTGACACTAATTGCTAAATAACAACAAAAAGTGCTACAATAATATTTTGCAACAATTTTCACCATCTAAACACAGCCCAAACAACATTGCAATACACAGACACGATGTGGTGCAACTGTGAGAATGCCTCGCTCAACAGCAGGCCCAGGTGCTGCTGGCCACCGCGCTCATTGGACGACACGACAGCTGGGAGCGCCGCTGTTACCGCCTGAGGCCTTCATTACTTCGCAAAAGGAAAAACTTTAGGCGTTATGTCAGATGTTTTATGGAATATCGAAAATGAGATTTAGATACTAATTAAAAAACTAATTGCATAATTCGTCTGAAAATCTTGAGACGAATTTATTAAGCCTAATTAAGCCGTCATTAGCACATATGTGTTACTATAACACTTAAGGCTAATCATGAACTAATTAGGTTTAAAAGATTCGTCTCGTGTTTCCAACTAAACTGTGCAATTAGTTTTTTTCGTCTACATTTAGTACTCTATGTATGTGTCCAAACATTTGATGTGATAAGATGAGAAATTTTTAAGCGGAAACTAAGGCCGTGTTTAGTTCAGGGCTGTAAAGTTTTTAGGGTACTGTAGCTTATGTGTAACTATAGCGATTAGTCTCTAATCATGGACTAATTAGGCTTAAAAGATTCGTCTCGCAGAATACATGTAAACTGTGCAATTAATTATTTTTTATCTATATTAAATGCTCTATATATATTTCTAAACATTCGATGAGATAAGATATAAAATTTTTGGGTGAGTCCTAAAGACCCCCTAGACACAGCCTCTTCCAGGTGTCAGTCACTCTGAGACCGTGACGTCGCCGTCCTTCCGTCGGACCTGCTGGGCCGGGAGCATCATGTAAAGCCACACACACATTGTTCGGCTGACTAGTGACCGGTGCTGAATTGATGGGAGAGAAAAATACTGCTGGCTGATAGATGGTTGGTGACTAGTGCTGAATTAATATGAGATAAAAATATTGCTGGCTGGCTGACATCCAGCCAGCCGAACAAGCTCATTATTTCTCAAACAATCCTTCCGTTAGCTAAGCAGCAGCAGTCCCTTCCTGCCCGTATTGCGTATCATGGTCTTGTGTAGTTCACGATTTTTTTTAAAATGATACTTTAGCACTTTCATTGTTATTTGATAATTAGTGTCCAATCATGATCTAATTAAGCTTAAAAGATTCGTCTCGTGAGTTTCGCCTAAATTATGTAATTAGTTTTATTTTTTATCTATATTTAATGCTTCATGCATGCGTCCAAAGATTTGATGTGACGAGGAATCTTGAAAATTTTTACAAAATTCTAGGAACTAAACAGGCCCAAGCTAACTTTAGTAGCTTTTTTGCTTTCTCTAAGGCCCAGTTTAGTTACCCAAAAATTTTGCAAAATTTTTCAGATTCCCCGTCACATCGAATCTTTAGACACATGCATGAAGCATTAAATATAGATAAAAAATATAACTAATTACACAGTTTAGACGAAATTCACGAGACGAATCTTTTAAGCCTAGTTAGTCCATGATTGGATAATATTTGTCAAATAACAACGAATTTGCTACAGTAGCGTTTTCCAAAAATTTTCAGGAACTAAACAAGGCCTAAGTAGCAGCAGTCCCTCCCTGTTTGCTTGAGTTTATCAGCCAAATCACCCCATCATTCAATAGTGTTTTTCTCGTACAACAAATCAGTAAATAATACTTTCAGCCATGACTTATCAGCCAAGCGAACGGTGCGTGGCAACAGCTAGTAGGCACCGATTAACATCCAACTGGTCACAATCTATTTGTATTGACGCTGCACGGACGCACGTCGCGTGAACATTCATGCGCCAGACACCTCGAAAACGTGGAAAATTTTAGTAGGGATATATAGGTATTTTTTTTTAGTATTCTTGATCTCTCCAACAAAACCTAGAATACATTTATTTGGAACGGACGAGTATATGCTAGAAATTGTAATTTATGCCGGATAGAGATGGTGGATAAAAGGCTGGTGTAGTGTAATTTACGTCTTTATTGGTGAAGAGCTTTTTACTGTAAGTGAGCATATCCACATTTTTATTAGGGAGGACCCATTTCCCTTTGTCGGTGTTCGGACCCGAGAGGGTTCTAAACCGACGAGTGAATTTGTGCTGCGTGTTCCCTAATCCGAATGGTGATGCAAAGAGAATACACGAGATTTTATCCTGATTCGGACAAAGAAGGCCCTACGTCCAGCGGGGGAGTGAGTTTTGTATTTTCTTGCACCTAAGTGCTTGCGTAGGAGTTACAAGCTGTGAGAGAGGGAAACAGTCCTAAGTCTCACGAAAAGGAAAAGAGTATATTGCTTGAGATGTTGATCTTAGAAGCTGAGGAGTGTCTTGTGGTTTTCGTCCTTCGTTTTCCCCCCTTCCCTAGGAGAGTCCCCGGCCTTCTTTTTTATAGGGTCAAGTGAAGGCAGAGGAGTCGATGAAACCCTAGGGCGGTGCCTTAAAGGTGAAGGTTCGACAGGCGCTGTAGAGGTTGTTTGTAGCGACGTGCTCCAGGAATGGCCGGCCATCCCCGGGTACCATGATGACGTTAGGGATGGGACGGTGAAAGACCCTGGGTCCTGTGGCGAGCGGACGTGCAGGCATTGTTCCTTTGTTGACCGGCGATTAGTCGAGGCCGGGTCGAGGCGTAGCTGTGGGGGGTCGACGGGGAATGGATAAGGCCGGGCCCCAGGAATCCCGGGATATGACGGTCGTCGTGTTGTGCCTCGAGGGGGCATCGATGGTGGAACAGTACCCGGCATGGTGTGTACAGTGACAGGTTTTCACCGCCCATCCCGGGATGGGCAGTAAAAAGAGGGATTTGACACCGGTTCTGCTTCCATGCTGGCAGTGTTGTAGCTACGTGGGTGAGAAGTGGTTGGCGGTTGCATTAAATGCCTTAACTTTTGTCTGTAAGTAGGTGGGTGAGGAAGGGTCAACCGGGTCAACCTAGGGTTATACGAGTCGGAGATTTCCCTGGGGTCGAGGCGTCCCGTCGAGCTGGCCTCGTGCGAGTCGGAACGCAGTCGAGGGTGCCCCGTCTTCATACGTATGTGGTTTTGGCTCGTTGTACCTGCGCGGGTGGAGCCTTGGCGTGGTTTTGGGGGGGTTGCTCCTTTTAGTCGTGGGTTTTAGGTACCCCTAGTTTAGGTACCCGACAGTAGCTCCGAGCCTTTGTGTGAGTGTGGGCACTCTTACAGAGGCTCTGCGAGTCATAAACTGGAGTTGTAGCGTCATTGCTCTTCTGGTGGGTGTGTGCGAGTGCACCCGGCGGGTGTAGCCCCCGAGGCCTCGGAGGAGTGTTTGACTCCTTCAAGGGCTTTAGTATGTTATGTCGAGGGGCGCTCATGCGTTCGAGCCCCCATGGCGCGCTTGGTCCCCTTTCGTTTGAGGTTAGCTTTTTGCGATCAAGCCCTCGAGCCTCGCACGCGTGAGGTCGATCAGGATCTTGCCCGTCTTTGTTATACGACCCACACGTGTCATTTAGAAAAGGAGGAGGGGTGGGGAACATCGCACTACCCTCGGTGGGCGAGTTTCGATGATCTTCGGTGAGCTGCTAGTGGGAAATTCGAGTGGGAGCCCGTGCCCCGTTCGATAGGGGTTTGCTGGCGGCTGTGGAGGCGCTCTCCAAAAGTGCTAAAGAGTAGTCATGTGGATCTTGGCTCCGTTCGGTAGGATCCGAGGGCTCGATGCCTCCCTCCAAGGGGATTCCACCGCCGACCTCTCTTTTAGCCTCGAATATGTCTGAGGTCGTCTCAAGAAAGTGGCTCGAGCCCTGGTCTTGTACGAACATGTCCTCAGTCATCCCTGACTCTATTTACTCGAGGGCAGCTGTCAAACCCTGGTCGAGGGCCAGCTTCCGTACCCTTGAGGTTTGAAGCGGGCTCGGAGCCCGTGGTTCCTTCCCGCTCGTTGGGGCGTGTCTTTTTAGGAGGGGAGCGAGAACAGTGCGGTAGTGGGTGGCGTGGTGCGACGGTTGCGAAATGGGAGGTGGACATGTATTCTGATATGCGAGTTTCGAGGGAGCGGTTAGGTAGGAGCATTGAATGCGAAAACTGTTCCTACCTTTTCGCTGGATCTGTCCATTGCCCTTCCACCAGGGTATAAGTATGGAGCCTAGGGTTCTACGTGTCTCTCACCAGCCCTTTGCGATTGCACTTTCCTTCCTTCCCCCTCATCAGCTGCTCTCTACCACCGCTGTCATCTCCTTCCCCGTCACCACCGTAAGCCGATCTTCGACGCTCATGGCAGGAAAGAGTCAAGTTCTCCCCGCGAACGTGTGGGTCCATTCTTTGGTAACGGAGAGGAAGCTGGAGGACCTGGTTCATGACGTTCTCCTATGACCGAGGGCGAGTCGGAGCCAGCCGGAGTGGAGGATGCCGCCGTCCAGCCACCGGGAGCTGGCGCCCCCGGAGGGCCATGTGGTGAGCTTCATCGCCTTCCACGAGAGGGGGCTCGGGATGCCACCAAGCCGGTTCATGTGGGTGCTCCTGCATTACTACAAGGTGGAGTTCCATCACCTTGCCCCCAACTTCGTCTCGTAGGTCGCCATCTTTGCGGCAGTCTGCGAGGGGTACTTGGGGATAGAGCCCCACTAGAATCTGTGGCTCCACCTCTTCAAGGCGGAGCCCTTTGCAAAGAAGGTGGGCGAGAAGGGAGTGCGGCGTGTGGTGCACGCTGGTAGCTGCACCCTTTAAGTCTGGGCGGGTCGAGGCGAGTTCTACATCCCGGAGTAGCTCATCTCGTCGAACAGCGGATCGCACAATGGGTGGTTCTACCTGCGCAACGACGATGGCCGTCTGCTGAAGTTCTTCAGGTGGGTCTTGATGTCGTGCGAGGACAACTGGTCATACGATGTCGTTGAGGAAGAGAAGCTGAGGCTGTAGCCACTCCTCGATGCGCTAAGGAGACTCCGTCAGCGTGGATTGACCCCGGGGATGGTGGCCGCCGCGTTCCACCATCGGAGAGTGCTGTCATTGATGCAGCGCTGACTTTGGATCGATGAGATGATGCCGGGCGTCTCGTTGGAGGGGAGTCGGATGTCGCACGAGACCCTCCCCCTCGACGAGGTTGCCCGACACGCGCAGTGGATGGTGGGTAGCTTTAAGCAGGAGGACATCGACAAGGTCCCAATGCGACCCAACCAGGGTTTCAAGCATCTGGTATGTGTTGTTTCGCTAGCCTTGTGTCCTTTTGCCTCTTGGTTCTCTTGATTTAGTTCGTCAAGGCTTCCGTGCAGGATCTGTCAGTGGTCAAGGACTCGCGGCCACCGGTCACAGAGGATCGTGCTGCTCGAGAAGTGAGATGCCTTTCTGCGGTTCAAATGAAGAAAGAGAAAGATGCCGTGAAGAAGCATCATATCAGGAAGGCCCTCGAGCGTGAGACGTTGAATAGGCGCCGCCACCAGCAAAGGCTCGAGGGTCTCCCCATCGAGGAGCCCCCCTCTAAGATGGCCTTAGGGAAGGAGGAGGATGAGGATAGTGATGATAATGGTGTCGAGTCACGGTATGACACTGTGACTTTTCCCTCGCATCTCCCTGGCGTGCGGTCCCTACAGGGGCCCGTTGGTGGGGGTCGACCTTCTAGGCGTCGAGGGCAGCCTCGGCACCCGTCGAGGGGGAGGAAGAGCCAGCGGGAGGAAGGGCCCGAGAGGGACCTTTAGAGAGGGGGTCCATCGCGCCTAGGGTCCCTTCGATGATGTCAGTGGTACCGCGCCCAAACGTCCAATCGCCCCGGACCTCATTGGTGGGCGGGCTAACAATGTCGTCACCTCAGACCAGGGCACCATCGTCAGGTGTGAGGACCCGAGGCCAGATGGCCTCATCGGCGCAGAGGATCCCAGAGGCCTCGTCAGCCTAGGCTCCAAGAAGCTCCAGGCCGAGCGAAGGCTCGACGGAGGGGCCATCTCAGAAGCCATCTGGTGGCTCGGGGAAGCTGGGGACGAGGCCCCTGATCCCCCTGTCTGGGTAAGTGTTTCACTTCACCTTTTTGACAAAGTTGTTTTGCTTTTTGTTCTCATGTGGTTGTTTACTGCGTAGCCATAAGCGTAAGGTGGAGCTTGCGGCTATGACCCCCGTCAAGGAGCTTAAAACTAGAGCTACCCTGATGATGCAGACACCGGTCGACGACGCCGCTTGGGTCACAAAGTGCCAAGCTGCTATAGAGCGGCTCAAGGCGAAAGAGGCTGCTGCTAAGGCAGGTGCAAGCGCCTAGGAGGGCACCGGAGTTGGCAAAGCCGCACGGGGGCCAGAGCAGGTCGAGGGAGCTCTGAGCGGTACCTGGCACGATGGGCCTGGAAGTGGTGGGCGAGAGCCGGGGTCGACCACGAGGACCTCGGTGACCGTCGAGGCTGGTAAGGCCGAAACATCCATCCGCGATGCGAGGCGAACGGATGTTAAAAAGACAAAAGAGGCGGTGGAGGCCCCACAGGATGCGGGGAAAGAGGAGCAGCTAGAGCTGCAAACAGAGCAGGAAGAGCTGCGACGACAGCCGCAGCAGCAACAACAGGGAGAGCGGCTGCTGGAGCCGCAGCCGAGAGCGGAGCGGGGCGAGCTGGACCAGCCGGGGGAGCCGGTGATCGAGGCAGAACGGGAGGTGGCCATGCCACCACCCAACGTGCAGGTGGAGGCGCCAGCTAAAGGGAGGCCAGTTCCGCCCCAAGGGTCGACTTTGGCTGTGATCAATCTCACCGTCGACGACCCTCCTTCTGACAAGGGGAAGCAGAAGGCGAACGTCGAGATGGTCGATGCCCCAGATCAGCCTAGGACTCCCGTAGCACCGGAGGACGACATGGCAGAGGCGTCCACCAAGTGGCCTGATTTCGTGGAGGTGGCGCTTCTGCGGTCGGAGGAGGCGCTCCCGCGTTGGGATCGGTCAACCCTTGAGTTCAGGGATGCGGCTAACCCCAACGCCGAGCCCTTCTTCGCCCTCGACGATAAGGATGAAGTGTAGCACTGGGAGTACGTCGAGGAACTCCGCAAGCATTCTGTGCAATCCCTGCGGATGGTTGTGGATACCCTAGTGCGGCAGATGTTAGAGGCCTTCGAGGTGAGCCGTGTTCGTTATTTTATTTGGCTCGTACCCCCTTTTGCCTTGGTTCTGACTTTGAGTTTGGCCGTGGTCAGGAGCTCAAGGAGCGATCGTGCCACAAGTCATTATTCATCCGCCATGAGAGCGGTGTGTGGGTGGCGCTTCCGCGCCAACGGGCTCTGGTCAAGGAGGCCAACCAGCGGCTGTCCAAGAAGAGCGCCGAGGTGGACGAGCTTTGTGTCGTCACTATGGTGCTTAAGGAAGAGGCGGCATAGGCACGGGATACCACGGCCAAAGCCCTAGAGGACGCGGCCAAGGCTCGTGAGAACCTTGCACCATTGTTGGCGCACGTGAAGGAGCTCGAGGAGGACGTCGCTCTTGTCAGTGGCCAGCGCGATGCCCTCAACGTCCAGATCGGGCTGGCGTCCGCTCACGTCGGGACCTTGAAGAATGAGGTCACGATGTTGAAGGGAACCATCCAAGAGAGGGACGAGGCTCTCTTGGGCACTGGTCGAGAGATCGAGACGCTGAGGGTGACCGTCTATGACAAGGGTGAGGCTCTTCAGGCGGCACAGAAGGCGCGTGATGAGTTGTGCAATGAGATCGTGGGTTAGCAGACCCATGCAGAGGGTAAGCCTTTGCCGAGCTTTGACCTTGACTTTGGGCTCCCGTGTTTTTGCTGACTTGGTATTTGTGTTTCAAAGCTGGAGAAGCAGCAGCGTGCGACCCAGGCGATGGCTACCTCATTTCAAACCCTCCTCGAGGCTAAGGCCAGGCAGAACCAAGTACTCCAGGGCGTGATCACCTCGGTGTGCGATGGCCTAGGGGTCGAGCCCGATGCCGATACTAAGGAGGATGTGCCAGGGAACTTGTTCGTACGCCGGATGGCGGCGCTGGGTTGCCTTGTCAGCGAGAAGATCCGAGGCGGGCTGCATCATGGCGTGAAGAGGGCCATGGCGGTCATCCGGTCTGGGTTCGAGTATGACATGGGCCTCATTGCGGATGGCTTCATCTCGGACCCAGACAGGACTAAAGAGGAGAACAAGGCGGTCTGCCTGGGATTGATCGAGGCTGCAGAAGAGCCCAGGGGTCGACTCGCGAGGCTGTTTGAAGATGAGATGGTCCCGCCTGCCGACGATGAGGGTCTATGAGCCAAACATGGGCATGAAGGCCCATGTAATAAGGTAGTTAGCATTCATGACTCGCGTCGTCGTGGCCCTAGGGGCCTTAAAACATCTAGATGTAAATATGTACTAAATGTCCTTTTTCGTTCGGGTCCTTTGTTCCCTTTTCGTTCAGATCACGTTCTTATGTGATCTTCTTGGCGCGCGGTTGCACCCCTTGGCGTGGGGTGCGAGTGGAGATACCATAGCCCAGAGGCATGGGTGGTCTCATGACTCGACTGCCCCTCGTCATTAGGATGACCTTGTGGCCTTGTCGATCATGTAAGAACTCGAATTGAAGCATATAGGGATGTCAGACGTCAATTTTTTGAGATCGTATGATTTTACAAAATCTTCTTAGCGCATGGTTGCACCCCTAAGCGTGGGAGAGTGAGTGGAGGTGCCATAGCCTAGAGGCGTAGGTGATCTCGTGGCTCAACCGCCCTTGAACCTTAGGGTGCTCTCATGGCCTTGTTGACTATGTAAAAGTTTTTTAAAAAATACAAGCTAAAATGTGAGCTTTTTAGGGACACAGGGGGTTTCCCCCTTTTCAGCCCCTGAGGGAGGGTCGACCATGAGAAAACAGGGTTGAGCCTACCTGTTTTTTATAAAAGAATGCTTTGAACATGTACTCTTTATTTATTCACGTGAGTGATGACAAAGGTACAAAGCCTCGAGGCTCTAGGGGTAAAAGCGACATAGCTGTTCAATGTTCCACGTGCTGAGAGACGTGTCGAGGGTCCCCCGTATATCATAAAGCAGTCATGGATCTCGAGAAACCCCTCATCCTTGTCATCACCCTTTTCTTTGGGGTCCTCCTTCTTGTCGTCTTTCTTGATGCCTAAGCTTTCAAAGTATCTCCACAGCATGTGGCAGTCCTTGAGATTGTGGTTCGTGGGCCCTTTATGGTAGGGACACAGTTCTTTGAGTATTTTGTCGAAAATGCCCCCACCGGGGGGTCCTCGAGGCTTTTTGTGGTCAGCAGCGGCGACGAGGTTGTCAACCGTGGCTTCGCGCTTGCCCTGCTAGTTCTTCTTCTTGTTGTTGTTTCTTTTGGTGCCCCGGTTAGAGCCCTCGGGCTCCTCGTTCTTGTGCTTCCCCTTGTCCTGGTCACCACCAAAATTGGCACCAACCACCTCCTCACCGGCGGCGTAGTTGGTGATGATGTCCATCAACTCGTTGGCAGTGGTGGGGGTGCTGCGGCCCAACTCCCAGACAAGCTCCTTGCAAGTGGTTCCAGAGAGGAAAGCCATGATGATGTCAGAGTCGGTGATGTTGGGAAGCTCGGTGCGTTGTTTGGAGAAACGTCGGATATAGTCACGGAGAGACTTGTCCGGCTTCTGTTTACAACTCCTGAGGTCCCAAGAGTTGCCGGGGCGCACGTAGGTCCCCTTGAAGTTCCCTTTGAACACTCTCACCAAATCATTCCAGTCGTGGATCTATCGAGGCGGGAGATCCTCGAGCCATGCTCGAGCGGTGTCCGATAGGAACAGGAGGAGTTGCTAGATGATGACTCGGTCATCGATGGTGCCGCCCAACTAACAAGCCAAGCGAAAGTCAGCGAGCCAAAGTTTGGGTTTGGTCTCATCATTGTACTTAGTGAGAGTCGATGGGGGCAAAACCGGACCGGAAGCTGGGTTTTTCGAATGGTCTTGCTAAAGACTCAGGGGCTCGGTGGCTCGAGTGATGGACTACGATCCTTGGCGCTATCATAACACCCACCCCGGTGCTCATGGTAACCTCGAGGTGCACTGTCAACACTTTTGCGCCTACAGCGCTCGTTGATGTTGTCACAGACATCTCGGGGCTCGCGGTTGTCGACGATGCGTTCACGGATAGAGGCAGCCTTGTTTCCTTGAGGTGCGGGCTCAGGATGGACCGAGGCCACCCTTTCCTACCGGGAGGGTTCCGCAGGTTGCTTCGAGGCAAGCGCACGACGCCTCAAGGCAGAACTCTCAGCCTGTTGCATGGCCACAGTCTTGAGGAGACCTCGAATCTCATCACGGGCCCGACGGGCCTCAGAGGTAGATGGTTCGGGCATGTTGCGGAGAAGCATAGCAGCGACGATGACGTTCTGGCTGGCTCGGTTGAAGACCGGGAGTTCGCTCGCCTGATCCTCGATGATGCGACGATTGACGTCACGAGCTCTCTCTCTCGAGCTCCTCCGCCATGTATGCGTGTCGCATGCTCCCGCTCGAGGGTCTGCTGAAGCAGGCGCAGGCGTTCTCGCTCCTCGTCGAGCTTGGCCTGCAGTTCTTGAATCTGAATGAGTTGTGCTCCCTAGTTTGCTTCAAAAGGTTAGGGTCCACCCCGTGTGCCAGGGTGCACTGCGTGGGGTGGTGTGGCGTTCCCCCCTCTAGTGGCAGCCTTGGCTTCCAAATCTGACGCGATGGCCCCATCAATTTGGAAGCACTCGCGAGTCGGATCATAGCTGTCATTGGCAGAGTCAGAGTCGGCGGCGCCAAAGTAGTAGTACGATGGATGCATATGAGGTCATCGATTAGTGGAAGCATAGCGGCGAGAGGTGATCGCACGAAGCTCCACACCAGGGGTCTCCGTAGAGTCCAGGTACTCAGAAGCTGGCGTGGATGCCACAAGGTCAAGGGTAGAACATAGATGGTGCCTGGGGAGCTCCTCGTAAGCGCTCATGCTGGTGCTTATAGAGGAAGCGTATGCCCGGGTAGCCGTGTTCAGCCCATATGGGAGTGCCCACGGAGGCATCGTCCCTGGTGTCAGAGCTGTTGATCCTGAATCGGCTAGAGGTGGCGCCGCGCCGGACGGTGGGGTGATGGAATGCCCCGTCGGCATCTTACCCTCAGCCAAGCTCATCCTACATAGATCCTCAGCAAGGGAATCCGTGTGGACGTTCGGGTGAGGGGCACCGGATTGGGGAACACTGCCACCCCCTGTGAGGCGATGGTGGTGGCTGTGCTGGGCACGTCGTCGCCTGGCTGCATGAGCCCGATGAGAGCGATGGTACCGGCG
Organism: Saccharum hybrid cultivar R570; assembly: GCA_038087645.1. Taxonomy (NCBI): domain Eukaryota; kingdom Viridiplantae; phylum Streptophyta; class Magnoliopsida; order Poales; family Poaceae; genus Saccharum; species Saccharum hybrid cultivar. Next base: position 716,096 of record JAQSUU010000273.1, read on the forward strand.
CAGCGCTCCCCCAGGCTAGGAGAGCTTGTGATCACCGTCGGTCGGGTGTCTAGGCGAGAGGAGGACCATGTCATAGCCATAGCCGAGAGACATGAACTCCAAGCTCCTAAACCAGATCACTGTGGCCAACGGAAGTGGACGTTCGGGATCAGCCATCTAGAAAAATGGCAGGAAAACGATGTTGACACATAATGTCCCCTACCTGGTGCGCCAACTGTAGGTGTTCAGACCCGAGAGGGTCCTAAGCTGACAAGTGAATTTGTGCTGCGTGTTCCCTAATCCGGTTGGTGATGCAAAGAGAATACATGAGATTTTATCCTGGTTCGGGCAAAGAAGGCCCTATGTCCATCAGGGGGTGAATTTTGTATTTCCTTGCACCTAAGTGCTTGCGTAGGGGTTACAAGCTGTGAGAGAGGGAAACGGTCCCAAGTCTCAAGAAAAGGAAAAGAGTATATTGCTTGAGATGTTGATCTTAGAAGCTGAGGAGTGTCTTGTGGTTTTCATCCTTCGTTTTTCCCCCTTCCCTAGGAGAGTCCCCGGCCTTCCCTTTTATAGGGTCAAGTGAAGGCAGAGGGGTCGATGAAACCCTAGGGCGGTGCCTTAAAGGTGAAGGTTCAACGGGTGCTGTGGAGGTTGCTGTAGCGACGTGCTCCAGGAATGGCCGACCATCCCTGGGGTACCATGGTGACGTTAGGGATGGGACGGTGAAAGACCCTGGGTCCTGTGGCGAGCGGACGTGCAGGCATTGTTCCTTTGTTGACCGGTGATTAGTCAAGGCCGGGTCGAGGCGTAGTTGTGGGGGGTCGATGGGGAGTGGATAAGGCCGGGTCCCAGGAATCCCAGGATATGACGGTCGTCGTGTTGTGCCTCGAGGGGGCATCGATGGTGGAATAGTACCCAACATGGTGTGTAAAGTGACAGGTTTTCACTGCCCATCTCAGGATGGGCAGTAAAAAGCAGGATTTGACACCGGTACTGCTTCCATGCTGACAGTGCTGTAGCTACATGGGTGGGAAGTGGTTAGCGGTTGCATTAAATACCTTGACTTTTGTCTGTAAGTAGGTGGGTGAGGAAGGGTCGACCGGGTTGACCCAGGGTCATGCGAGTCGAAGATTTCCCTAGGGTCGAGGCGTCCCGTCGAGCGAGCCTCGTGCGAGTCGAAACGCAATCGAGGGTGCCCCGTCTTCATACGTATGTGGTTTTGGCTCATTGTACCTGCGTGGGCTGAGCCTTAGCATGGTTTTTTGGGGGAGTGGGGGGTTTGCTCCTTTTAGTCATGGGTTTTAGGTACCCCTAGTTTAGGTACCCGACACCCTTAAACTCCCTACAAAGGATTGAAAACAAATATATAATTCCAAGTTATAGAGAAGTGCAAGTGAGCATATGAAAGTCCCTAGTTTGGTTTTGGCTAATTGATGAAACCTAGGACTAACCTTTGTATCTAAGTGGATGATTTAGATAAAGGTGGTTATTGAATATGAGACATGACATTGACTCATGTGACCAAGATGGTGAAGACCAAGATGAGGCTTGGCTCGATGGACCGGTTGTGAAGGTGAAGGGCAAGTCGACACTTCGAAGCGAAGGACCATGCGATGGTGAAGCTTGAGCATGACTTGGTGCCGACGGACCGATGCAATGGTGAAGAGCAAGTGAAGTCAAGGTCGATGGATCGAGACGGTCATGTGATGATATGAAGTGGATCATATCATTTGGAGAAACAAAATGGGCTTAAGGCAAAGGTATAACCATATGTCCATTTTGTTTTGCACTCAAGACACCATAGAGGGTGTGAGTGGTTTAGGATCGATAGCCGAACTATTAAGAGGGGAAGTCTTATCGGTTACTCGACGCACGGGTGCCACTAGGTGAATTCATGAAGCGCATTGCATGTAGGGCCTAGTGAGCTAACTGTAAAACTTTTGAAAATAATTATAAAAATGCTAACACACGTGCACAAGGTGGTGATCACTTGTTGGTGTTAGCACATTTGCGAAGGCGATGGAGTTTGAGGGTAGAGAGGGGTTTGGGGTCCTCTCTCCCTCCCGCGGAGCTTGCGAGACGGGATTCAGGCGTTTTTCGAGGAGATGAAATGCCTATTTTCCTTTATGCCAATGATGAGATTTGGAGGCGATGTCATATGGTGTTTCACGAGCTAAAACATGTGCTAAAGTGTTACACATACTTAGTCTAGCTCATAAGTGAAAGAGCGAAACAAGCGGAGCAAGAAAACGTTGCATAATCGCCAAATTATGGGCAATAGACGCTGCTGCCCTGAGCGTCAGACGCTACTATGCAGTGTCTATCGCCATACCCTAATGAGCGCCGGCGTCTGACGCATTGTCGTGTTTGCGACAGACGCTGCTAGAACTACTGTTCTAGCGTCTGTCGCATGAAGGTGAGTCGACGCACAGCGACACGGTGGCAACAGACGTTGGCCAGCGTCTATCGGTCGAGCAACGAACGTGTCTATCGGTTTTTCGCCGTGATGTGCTCTCTGTGATGAGTCTGTCGGTCACGACAGACACTGAAAATTTCATGAAGTACACGTCTGTTGCTTGGGGCGCGAAACCGTCTCTTTTAAACGGTCGGTACACGTGGCGAACGGCGAGGGCGTCAGACGCCGAAGCCGCGTCTGTCGCTAAGGCGATAGACGCGTCTGTCTCTAAGGCGATGGACGCGTCTGTCGCGTGCGTCTGCACACCTTTTAGCTCCTAACGGCTCTATTTGTTTGGGATGCTTATAAATACTTGTTGGCCGGCCCTTGGGGAGCACTCTTGACATTTTCTAACACTCTTGTACATCATTTGAGCTAAAGTTTCTCCCTCCCTCTCATCTCTCATGCTTAATTGCAAATCAAAAGTGAGATTGAGTAATCCCAAAGTGCATTGCATAGTTTGAGGGCATCTAGTGACACTTGTGGGTGGTTTAGCCAGTGGATTTCTTGTTACTCTTAGAGAGTACCGCTCCTAGCCGGCTTGGAGATTGTTGGAGACATTGGCAAGAGAAGGAGATTGTTCTTGGCCACCTCCAGTTAATTGTAAGAGATTCTTGTGCTTTCCTCGACGGAGTGCCAAAAGCAACTCTAATACATTGCGCGTGTCATTGAGTTACCTCACTTGAGAGTGGTGTCTTGCGGTGCCTTGCGGGGCATGCCTTGAGGGGCAAGTGACTTGAGGGTCACACCGAGAAACAATCTAAGTGTTGGTCGACACAACCGGTGACATAGCTTGTCGGTGCACAAGTGAACACCGGATGAACAAAAATATTGTGTCTCTTGTCTCCCGGTGATTGGTTTTCATATTGTGTTGTTGTCAATATTGATTGATTGTATATCATCTTGGTGATTGACAACATCTTTACTCCACCGTCGGTATAAGAATCACAATCCTCTCTCTTGCATTTATATTTACTAGATTATCTTGTGTAGCTCTAGTGGTAGCTTTGCTAGTAGTATTGTTAGCTCGCTCACCTTTATAAAATTAGTGACATAGCCCTTGTGTGAACTAGGGATCATAATCTACTAGACTTGTGGATAGGAGGCTTACATCACAACCGTAGGCTAAGCAAAACTCGCTTTACGCTGTTTGTTTTTCTTACAAGTTTGCTTTTTGGTTCGTGTAGGTTTTTTTTATAGGCTATTCACCCCCCTCTAGCCATCTAGGACCTTACAGCATATCAATGTCTTTATTGGTGAGGATCTTTTTACTGTAAGTGTAAGTGAGCAAATCCACAATTTTATAAGGGATTGAAAAAATATAATTCTAAGTCATAGAGAAGTGTTGCAGACCGACAAAACCCTGGCCATGTTTGGTTCCCAAATTTTTTTTAGAAAAGCACTGTAACACTTTTCGTTTGTATTTGACAAACTTTGTCCAATTATAGATTAATTAGGCTCAAAAGATTCGTCTCGACATTTACAGACAAACTGTGTAATTAGTTATTTTTTTACCTACATTTAATGCTCCATACATGTAGCGGCATTTGCGATGTGACGGAGAATCTTGAAAACTTTTTGCATTTTGGAGTGAACTAAACAAGACCTCTATCCCTTTTGTTAAAAAAAGCTATCTCTCATTCGAGTATTCCAACACTCGATTTTCTTCATCATTAGGTTAATCTCAATGAGAGTGCTGACATGACACTTTATTAATAAAGAGAGATAATAAAAATTTTACAGTAATAGAGATAGTTTTATGAAGATGAAACTCTTCTACACTATTTCTAAAATATAAATACGTTGGTACTGTCCTTTGCACATGGGCGGTGCATAAAAAGTTGGGAGGTTCGGTGACTTGGCTTTACAGCCTCGTTTAGATGCTAAAATTGGGAGACAAAATTTGCATAGTATATGTCACGTCACACTGTGGCAATTTTGTTTTTATGTGGTAATAATTGTCCAAATCTTGATTAATTAGGCTCTAAATGTTCGTCTCGCAAAGTACAACAAAACTGTGCAATTAGTTTTTTTATTTCATCTACATTTATTACTATATATATATGCCGACATTTTAATATGATAGAGAATCTTCTTTTTGTATAGTGAAATTTGGGGTGAATTATGAAATCTAAACTAAGGCCGCGTCTAGTAGTACCTAGTAGAGTCTAGTCTAGATTCGGTACGCAGAGATTCTCTCCGATTTTAAAAGTCTCCATTTTAGTTTTTCCTACTATCAAACAAACAGTTTCTTTCTATAATTTATTTTTCAGCTTCTCTCATGCACACAGTTTTCTAGGTGAAATTAGGTGAAACTAAAAATACTAATTTCTCCTGGCTCTCTCTGTTTTTTTTGTCTGAGAAGCTATTTTACATGATGTTATTTTTTGAACAACTTTAGCTTCACAGGTGAAATAACTTTATGAAACCAAATCTAAAAAAACTACTTCCCTGGTGAAAGTGACTCGTACCTAATAGACCGAGACGCAAGAGTACAGTGTAGTGGGCTGTGGCGGTACTTTGGTCTCTCGTTTCTAGCCAGTTAACTCTGCCTCACATCTTCTGGATCGAGTGTTCAATCCATTCCACCGGTTAGATTTCGAATATCGGTCAGGTAGATATTGATTTTTTTTCTAGTTGCAAATATGGATCGAATATCTTTGAATACGAATATAAAACAAATAAGATGGATTAGAATATAGATCAAACAAGGAAAGGATAGATTTGAATTCTCATTCGAATATCTATTTAAATTTATTTAATATAAGTACTGCCTTCGTCCTAAATAGGATGCAATTCTTGATTTCCAAAACAAAATTAGTGAGAAGGGCGAGGTGGGCGGCACGGTCGATCGCAGGATGGTCCCTGGAGTTGCCATCCAGGGTCTCCACTAGCATGGCTAAATCGCAGGATCAAGACGTAGAAACATAGAGTCTGTTGACCCGCCTTATAATCCGTCTTTTTCAGCTTGTTTTTTTTTCAGCCGGAACAATATTTTTCTCTCACAACAAATCAGTCAACCGTGTTTTTCAGCCGGCTTATCAGCCCAGCCGAACGGGGTCATACACTGCGAACCAACCATCTAGAATTACATAATCCAGAAATCATACGTCACAATTAATTAAAAGGGATATTACACTTATAATGATGAAACAGTGGACAAGATAAAAGTTTGCATTCATCAACCTTGCTAGCTATCCTGTGATCTGTTTCGCTCTCATCAGAGTAATTGCGGCTTCCGAAGGAGAAGCCCGTTCCCTTCTCTTTTTTTTAAGCCTCTCATCTAGGTACAATTGTAGTATCTTGTACATGCACGAATGCACGCCCACGTTACCCACACACACCATACTGACGCCACACGTACACAACTAGACCTACAAATACACACAGATCAGAAAACCGTGTCCTTCTTAAGATTACTGGGACCAATAGAGCTCCGTAGGCGACGGAGGAATAAAACCCCGAGTTGAAACATCCTGGGTCGACTGGAGGAATCGAACCCAGGACATGCCGCTTGTATAGCCACGAGCGAGCCAACCGAGTCGTCTTTTTTTTTTTTGTTTTTAGCCCTTTTTCAAAAGATTCTCTCAAATATGCTTTTGGTGGAAAGATTTTAAAAAATGGACTCAGGGCTTCGGCGTCATCCACGCTGGCGCCAAGGTAACACAGCTTGACGCCATTGGCGCTGGCGCCAAGCACCCATGCCACTTGGCTGACGACGCCGAGCTGGCGGTGACGTGGCAGCCACCTTAGCACCGTCGTCATTGGCGTCAAGCCTGGCGCCATAGATCTTGGTGTCAAGCTGTTGGAATTTGTTAACTCTGGAATTTTACTATGACATTTACCATGAGATGGACATATTAAAATTTGTTAAGTCTAAAATTTTACCACGACATTGACAAATTTGAGGTTATCATGAGATCAAATCCTAATATATAGTAAAAAAATCATAAGCTCAGCTAAGTCTGATTTTTTTAATCATGGCTAAGTCCAAAATTGACGAGACTTGTTTTGTTGTCATCTTCTCAGAGAGTATTCAAACTCGTAGTAAGGTATTAAATTGATTTGCTATACAAATTTTAAATATCCAAGTAATGGTAAACTTTTAAATTTATCAGTGTCCAAATCATAGCAAAAATCCATAGCTATACTTCCATCCCATAGTAAATTTAAAGACTTAGCTAAATTCTAGCATACTCAAGTCATAGTAAATCTGGATTTTTTGCTATGGCTTGGATATGTTAGAGTACCAACTCTCGTGTGGTAGACATATGAAAAAATGACTTTTTTACCATGACTTGGACATTTACAAATTTGAATTCTTATCATAACTTGGATATTGAGAAATGTGGCTAACTCTAGAGTTTTTACAGCGACTTCCTGTTTGATCACTTAGAACAACCTAGAAATACTTAGGATAAAAAATGATATGCATGGTAATAGATCTATAGCGCCAGGCTTGGCGTCAATGGTGACGGCACCAAGGTGGCTACCACGTCACCGCCAGCTCGGCGTCATCGGCCAAGTGCCATGGGGGCTTAGCGCCAACGCCAATAGTGCCAGCGTGGATGGCGCCAAGCTCTGGATCCATTTTCTAAAATCTTTCGGTCAGGGACATATTTAGAAAATCTTTCGAAAAAAAACTTAAAAAAAAAGACGGCCAACTGAGCTACGCTCGGTCCTCGCCCATCCCCTTCTCCGGCTAGGCCGTCGACTTCACTCAAGCCTTCACCCCTGTTCTAACATGAGAGCTAGGGGTAAACGAGTAGCAATAAGGTCAGTCTCAGTGAAGATTTCATGTCATTGTTTCTAACACATCCAGATTTTAGAAACAGTGTAGAAGAGTTTCGTCCCCATGAAACTCTCTCTACTCCCATAAAACTCTTATCACCTCTCTTTTCATTAATATAACGTCACATCAGCATAATTAATATCTATAAAACTCTATTAAGACTGGCCTAAAGCACTACCTCTGGGACCCGGGAGGCGCACATCGCTAGCATGCATGCACTGCGCCACTCCACTCTCTCGTTCCAGATTGCATGCATGCTCGGTCACCGCAAGTCCGCAACACAGCACAGCAGCCAGTTTGACCGAACGCACTCGGCACTCTCCCTCTCCACGCCCGCACGCCGCCTGCTCGCATACGCGCACGCGCGCCTTCCTCTGCTGGCACGCGGGCCCGTGCCCAGCAGCAGGAAGCGGCCGGCAGCGACGCTCACACGCTTCCCACGCTGAAGTCTGAAGAGCTTGCGCATCTCACTATAGGCCTGGTTTAGTTTCCCAAATTCACTCCCAAATTTCACTATAAAAAAGAAGATTCTACATCATATCAAAATACCGACACATATATGAAGTACTAAATGTAGATGAAATCAAAAACTAATTGCACAGTTTAGTTGTATTTTTGCGAGACGAATGTTTTGAGCCTAATTAATCAATGTTTGGACAATTATTACCAAATAAAAACAAAATTGCTACAGTATTGCACAGTAATTCGGGGAGGCCCAAATCGAAATCTAAACATGGCCATAGTAAACAAGACAGGCATCGCATTAAGGCTTCCTGAATTTAGTACTATGCAAAAAGAAAATTTTCGTCACATCAAACTTACGGTACATGCATAAAGTACTAAATGTAGATGAAATCAAAAACTAATTGCACAGTTTGGTTGTACTTTGCGAGACGAACCTTTTGAGCCTAATTAGTCAACGGTTAAACAATTATTACCAAATACAAACGAAATGCTACCGTGATTATTACCAAATACAAACGAAATGTTATAGTGTCACTGCAGTAACTTACACTCGGAACTAAACACAGCCTTAAGTACCGAGCAGAGGCATGACTAGTGGCCGCATCCCCGCTGCGCAATCGGGACAGTCGACCGAGGTCACGCGGCGGCATGGCTGGCCATAGCAGCGGCAGGCAGCCCGGTGTGTGGTCATTGATCAAGTCGGGTGAGCGCGCGGCAGCGCGATGGCACGGGACATGGCGAGCGCGGCAAGGCGGCAGGATAGGCGGCTACGGCTAGCGGCGGTCGGCGTAGGTGGCTCATGCTGGCAGGCCACGGCGACGCAGCGAGCGCCGCGGACACAGCAGCTGGCGGCATGCAGTGCGAGCGCAGACGGCAGCCAGCCAGAGCGACGACGCCAAGATTTTTTTTAATTGTATGATTTAAACTCCATTCTTTTATGTGTCATCTAAGGATTTTTTTAGTTTAAAGGTTTTGGTACACAGATCAAAGATGGAGATTAACTCCAATTTAGGCCGGGTCGTTCCATTCCATTAGACAGTGGGTACTCTAAAACGATACTCTAAAGCTTTAAAGTATGAATATAGAGTAAAAACTGCTGCACTGGGTACTCTAAAACGATACTCTATCATTTCTCTCACTCTATAGTTAGAGTGGTACTGTGCTTACTCTATACTCTATAGTGGCGGGCCCCACTAGCTAAACAAAGGAAAAAATGCTATAACTCACAAACCAAAAATCCAAATTAAATTTCGATTTCACCATTAAATTCGTCTCAATAAATCATTCAAAACTAGATCACATATGGATATATTTAGATAAAGTGACAAGTGGATCCCACAGTGGATAGAGTGGATAGAGGATGATATAGATGGTGGATGAGTGTGAGAGAATTGAGTTTAGAGGAGAGAATTTTACTAATTAGAACATATAGAAGATGAATATAGAGGTCCATAACTGCGGATAGTCTTAGGCTGCTTCGTACTGCTACTCATCGCTCTATCTCCTCCCTGCATGGTAGCATGTAAACTTGGGCATGACTACGTGCAGACTTTTTTCTTTTTTTTTGAACCTGGCTGCACGCAGACTTAAAATGGTGTGGAACAAATGAGGCGGCGTTTAACTGTGTTACTCTCCGAACAAAACGATTAGACAAGAATACGGCATCTAATCGTGACTTTTTTTTTCCAAAAACCAAACGTGACACTTGATAAAAAAAAAGTGAGGAAGTATATAGAACAAAATAAAAATATGGATGAAACCCGCGTTGGATATAAAGTTTTTTTCTATGGTTTTATAGGCATTAAATTTTAAGATTCATAGAGAGTTATAATTGTGCCAAGATAAAAAAAACTCTTTTGATTTCACTCTTCATACTCTTTTATCTCCTGCAGTGCATGCCCTCCCAGTCCAGAGTTTATTATATTTATATATCCATGCAAAGCGAGCGAGGATTGAACTCCCTTCTTGATCTTGCCCATATATGTATGCATGCAAAAGAGCATCCGGCCTACCCCTAAATTGAGCACGTCTGCAGTCAAACCTCTTCCTTGTCGTCCTTGTCCTTTATATTATTTATTTTGCTTGTCATTTGTTAGTGATATAATTGATGCTCAAATATAAAAATAAACTTGACCCTGCTGATCATAACAATCCTATGCATATCTTACACTTTGATGCTTGGAACACAAGAATTGTTATAAAAAAACTTACAAAAAACAATACTCCAAGAAAGCAGGCCTGAATTGGATAGAGTTTATACATTAGGAGGCGGCGTTTGGCAATGCTTCAAGACCTGGTCAGCTAACCGCAAAAATTCACCCAACTTCTTCCGTGCATTCGGCGAATCCTTCTTCCATTTTTGTCTCGTTCGGCTACCGGGTGACCGGTGGCTGATGTCTGGCGGCTGCTGCTGATTTGTTGTGGCTGGTGGTCGTGCTGAAATAATGTGAGAGAAAGCACTGCTCACTAGGGGTGTGTTTAGTTAAGAAAAATTGGGTGAAAAGTTACTGTAGCACTTTTCGTTGTTATTTGGTAAAATTTGTCCAACCATGGATTAATTAGACTCAAAAGATTCGTCTCGAACTTTACAGACAAACTATGCAATTAGTTATTTTTTACCTATATTTAATGCTCCATGCATGTGTTCAAAGATTCGATGTGATGGGTAGAAGAGAAAATATTTTGGGTTCGCATCGCAAGTGAACACAGCGTAGGGGAGGTGAAGACACGCATGACTGAAGCACCAGCGGAGATATAGGACAGCAAGATCTTGCAGCAGTCCTGCTTTCCATCTTCTCTTCGGGTGTGTTTAGATGTGTAAAAAGGTGTAAAAAGGTGTAAAAAAAGTACTGTAGCACGTTTTGGCTTTATTTGGCAAATAGTGTCCAAACGTTGACTAATTAGGTTCAAAACGTTCGTCTCGCAAAGTAGAACCAAGTTGTACAATTAGTTTTTTATTTCATCTACATTTAGTACTCCATGCATATATCGCAAGTTTGATGTGACGGGGAATCTTTTTTCTGCACAGTGTTTTTTTGGTGGAACTAAACACAGCCTTCATCTTCACGCAAGTTCCCGGTGATCTTCACGCAAGTTCCAAGTTCCCAACGCCGGCTATCCACTTGCACCTGACCTATGGCCTATGGGCTTGTTTAGATGTGAAAAAAGTTTGGTTAAAATTTCTGTAACATTTTTCGTTGTTATTTGGTAAAATTTATCTAATTATAGACTAACTATGCTCAAAAGATTTGTCTCGACATTTACAGACAAACTGTGTAATTAGTTATTTGTTTTATCTATATTTAATGTTTCATACATGCATCCAAAGATTTGATGTGACAGCTACTATACAAACTTTTTTAGCATTTTTTTTCCAACAAAACAGGGCCTACGGCTATTCTACTGTGGTTTCTCGTCTCACCAGCTCCTCCTCCTGCCTATAAGATTTGACATGTAGTACTCTCTCTCTCTAGCCGGGCGGCGTCGCATTCATTTCCCAGTTACCGACACTGTCGCGTCAGCTTTCCTGACTCAGGCCTGGTTTACATGACCGACTCGGGTGGCCGATTCGGCACACTGTCACCAGCGTGATACTTTTGTTTTTTTAATAATTGTTCAAATTTTGATTAATTAATCTCTAAATATTCGTCTCGTAAAGTACAACAAAATTGTGTAATTAGTTTTTTTATTTCATCTACATTTAGTAATCCATATATGTGCCGGCATTTTGATGTGATGGGGAATCTTCTTTTTGCATAGTAAAATTTAGGAATGAATTCTGGAATCTAAACAAGGCCGGAATGGAAAACGAGGAGTTTCATTTTACTGTCTCCGATACAAGCCGCACGAGTTAATCTGTGTTTAGTTCCAAAATTATTATAGTATTACTGTAGTATTTCGTTTGTATTTAGTAATAATTATTCAACCATTGACTAATTACTGCTCAAAACGTTCGTCTCGCAAAGTGTAACCAAACTGTATAATTAGTTTTTGATTTCGTCTACATTTAGTACTTCATGCATGTACCACAAGTTTGATGTGATGGAGAATCTTCTTTTTGCATAGTGCCAAATTCAAGAAGTTTGGAGGAACTAAACACAGCCACCATGAACCATGAAGGTGTGATCCTACCTGCTAAACTATGTAGTCATTCGTAAATATATCTTAAAATAAATATAATCGTAACTACAATATATCTTATGTAAAAAATAATCATAAAATAAAATATATTAATTAATTCAACCTTCATGAGTGCATACGCATATATTAAAACAACCACATATAATTTAAACGGGTTACATTTTATATCTAAAACTCAAGATATATTTCGATGGTGCCCAAACTTGTTTCAAATATGTTCCACCAAATCTTTCTTCCATCGATGATGCGCCAAACGATCCCGAATGTCACTATCTTTCTTTGAAACTCTTTCAAATGTAACATATTGGTCGGGAGAGAATTCCGGTTCTTTGACAATCACTGTATTTGGAGCCTCATTCAAATCGAGATTCTCTTCCAGGTCATCTTTCTTCTCATCTTCAACTATCATACTGTGATGTGAAGTATAATGCAAGCTAGCACAATATTGTGGAGTTGATTCCGGTTATATAGACGAGCTGGTTGTTTTAAAATGCAAAGTCGACGACGCAATACACCAGAGGCCCGTTCAATATCCATCCTTGCTCCTTCTTGTTCCTGTGCATATAACTTATCCTTTTTGGAGATGGACATTGATATTGACTTCACAAATACAGCCCAATCTGGATATATTTTATCAACAAGATAGTACCCTATGTTGTGTTAATTCATGTTGACCATGTATTGGACTCCAGGAGCTTGTTCCTTTAGCTCTTCAATAAATATAGTAGCCTGGTTCAAAACATTGATGTCATTGTTAGAACCCGCGACCCCAAAGAACGCATGCCAAATCCAGAGATCATGTGATGCCACGGCCTCAGAATTATCGTCGGCACTCTCTGATCATCACAGGTAAATTGCCCCTTCCGTGCTTCTCAGTTCCAAAATATTACCCCCCGTCCTGGAAAGAATACAACTATGGATGGCGTGCCAGTTAAAGTGCTTCACATTTGACCAAATTTCTAGTAACTAATATTCACATTTATGGTTCCGAATTAATTTATTATGAAAATACATTTCGTAATTAATCTAATGATATTTATTTGATATTATAAATATTTGGTACTCAATCCAGAATAGCAGCTTATGAATTGTAATTACCTTATGATTATCTGGTAAAAAAGGCCAAACAACAAACGACGAACATATCACTACCCTTTGTCTAAATAAAGAGAGCAGACCAGTGGAAAACATATAATCTTCCAAGTAAAGCAAACAGCCGCTACCAGAAGATTCAGTATGCGCATTCAGTCTTCTAGTTCTGCTGGTGATGACAATCAAACTTCAGCCTTCAGGTTGCACATGAAGCCCCATGACTAGAGACCATTCCGGAACTCAAACTGAGGTGCTCGCCAAAGAAAGCTCATGCATTTGCCGTGTATATACTAACTTAAATTCTTGATGTGCATGGCAAAGAATCCATGTACATGAAGAAGCAGAAATTGGAATAGCACGCGTTATGCCAAACCATGAAAGAATAACATACAAGGAAACAACAGCTTAGTCGAATTTCTTGACGTTCAAAGTAACCATGATATACATATTAGCACATTTAACATAGATAGAAGCAGTAAGCATATACTGGCCACTGGTCGCATGCCATTGTCTTTGGAGTTCAGTAGTTCACATATGGCAATCAACTAGCATGGATAAAAGGGAAGCTGAGGCCTAGGAGATTAAGCCCACACATGAACCAAAACAGTTCTCTCTAGACCTAACTGAGACCAGGTTCTAGGGAAGCAAAAGCACAATACTGCAGGTATGAATTTTTCCCATGCTGCAGCTCTTCCGAAGAACTCGTTACAAAATAGTAGCCCATACCGTCGTAGCCAACCTCCACGGCATATCAGTGGTATCCTAACACTGAAAAAGAGACCAGGTGTAAACAAAGTGAGAAGCTTTATATTAGAAAACAAAATAACACATCAAAGTGATCAAACTGAATGAAAGGTTTTATCAGCTAAGACAAATGTCTCATAACAGATGCAAATTTGAAACTAGCTACTCCGTCAGAGTAATGTTTTTATTCAGTAACCAATCGCATGGCATTGAACTAATTTTGAGACCAATGCACTCGATCAGAGTACACATCTACACAATGATAAGCTTGCCGTGTGTGCTTGCATGCCAGCACAATATCCAAATTAAACAACTGGATGCATGAATCACAAATATGCTACCGCTTATCGATGGAGCAAGGTAGAACTTTTTATGCTCAGAGATAGGTAGCTTTGAAATGCATCCACGAATACATGTCACTGCTCAATGGGTCAAATAAGCTGTTGGATAGAGTACGGATCCACGATACATGTCACGGTCCAGCAATTGAGTGTAGCGGAGATGCGTATGTTGCGTTGGTGTTGTGGGCACACAAGGAGGGATAGAGTACGGAACGACGATATTCGGGATAGGGTTGGGGTGGCACCAATTGAGGAGAAATTGATTCAACATCGGTTGAGATGGTTTGGACATGTCCAACGGAGGCCTCCTGAGGCGCCGGTGCGTAGTGGAGTTCTAAAGCGGGCTGATAATGTAAAGAGCGGTAGAGGTCGACCTAAACTAACTTGGGACGAGTCCGTTAAGAGAGATCTTAAGGAGTGGAATATCCCCAAGGATTTAGCTATGGACAGGAGCGCTTGGAGATTGGCAATCAACGTGCCTGAACCGTGACCTCTTTTGTCTTGTGCCCTTTATGTCCCTTTTTGTGTCTCTCTGTTTCTCGTCTCTTTTGGGTTTCATCTCTAGCCTACCCCAACTTGCTTGGGACAAAAGGCTATGTTGTTGTTGTTGTTGTTGTTATAGTACACAATAGATGCACTTTCATAGAGTTTCAGTGTTCACAAGAATATAACAAAACAGATGACATATCTTGCACAAATTCAATAGAAATTTCTTCAAAAAAAAACAAATTCAATAGAAAGGGAAAAACAACAGACATAACAAACTGATCAAACAAACTTAGCACGATGTCTCTAGTGTGAGCATTCAGTTAGGAGCAGTACATTGGTTGCAATAGCATGTCAGTATCACAGTTAAAGTTCTGACCATACGCAATCAACCGAACTTGCTAATGTGTGCTTCAAATTAAAATCAGATCATGATACCAAGTTTTAGCCACGAAAGTAACATCAGACTTAGGCCAACTTAACAGGATTTGTTTTGGTTAATACTTGATAGAAATGGATTGGTTGCAATGGCATGTCAAAATCACATTTTAGAGACTACTGATATATGCAGTATACTCCTTGGCGACCAACGTTTCGAACTAGAACAAGAATTTAAAGGCAAGATATAGTCATCAAGATACAGTAACTACTTCTTAACAATATATAGTAACTAATCAGATTTGCAAGGCAAGATACGGTAACTACTGCTTAATAATATGGAGCAAGATAGAACTTTTTTACGCTATGAGTACGGTTTGGGCAATTGAAAGACACAAACATGAATACTACATTTCCACCCCAACTCTACCTAGTGCAAGTGACCTAAAGACACGGTTGCAGAACCGTGGAAACAAATTCAGCTTTGTCGCTACACAGTACAGCATCTGTTTGGGGTCTCTGAAGAATGCAGCAACCAACTATAGCCAGCACTGTACCTCCAAACAATCTCTACTATTCCAGGGTTTTCATAGTCTGAACCATACTAAAGGCTAGAAGACCAATAATATGTCTGGACTAATACATGAACACTAGCAATCATATGGTTAACAAGCAAGATAATACACTACTAACATGATACCGGAATTTCTGAAATAATACACTAGCACAGTATAAATATTGAGAATGACTGGCAAAGGAAAACTAACTTCTTGTCACTCACAGAAAGAAAACAGTATGGGGTCAATGGATCGCTTAGGCTGCTGACTAGTACACAAAATATGCACTTTCATAGAGTTTCGGTATTCACAGTAATACGAAAAAAATGGATAACATATCTTGCACAATTCAATAGAATACAAAAGGGAGAAACAACAGATATGGCGAACTGATTAGATAAACTTAGCACGATGTCTCTAGCATGAGCATTCAGTTAGGGCCAGTAGATTAGTGGCAATAGCATGTCAGAATCACAGTTCAACATCAGAGGATATGCAATCAACTATTTCTGCTACTCTGTGTTTCAAAATAAAATTGGATCATGATGCCTAGTTCTAGTCATGAAAGAAACATCAGACTTAGGGCGACTTAGCATGATGGATCACAACAGAGTTATTCCCTGATTAAGGGATCACATAAGCTGCTCGCTAGTACACAATAGATGCACTTTCATCTAGTTTCGGTGCTCACAAGAATACGAAAAACGGATGACACATATTGCACGAATTCAATAGAATACGAAAGGGGAAAACAACAGGTATAGAAAACTGATACAACAAACTTAGCACAATGAATTCAGTAAGCAGTAGATTGGTTGCAATAGCATGTCAACTGAAATTGCTAATCTGTGCTTCAAATTAAAATCAGATCATGATGCCAAGTTTTAGCCATGAAAGAAACATCAGATTAGGCCAATTTAACAGGATGTTTTTTAGTTAATACTTTACAGAAATGGATTGGTACGGTTGCAGTGGCATGTCAAAATCACATTTTAGAGACTACTCCATCAGATTAATGGTTAATAGCCAATCGCATTGAACTAATTAGGAGACCAAATTCACTCGATCAGTACACACATGCATAATGTGACGAGGGTGCCATAGCATGCTAGCACAATATGTCAATATCCAAATTAAACAACTGGATGCATGAATCACAAAGACATGCTACTGATTAACAATATGCAGCAAGATAGAACTTTTTAA
This sequence comes from Saccharum hybrid cultivar R570, assembly GCA_038087645.1. Classification (NCBI taxonomy): domain Eukaryota; kingdom Viridiplantae; phylum Streptophyta; class Magnoliopsida; order Poales; family Poaceae; genus Saccharum; species Saccharum hybrid cultivar. The sequence goes on from JAQSUU010000273.1 coordinate 732,734, forward strand.
GTTGAGAGAGGTAACTTACGGCAATGCATCCACGGAAAGCACATCACTGATCCTCCACTACCACTGGAGAGGCTCCCTGAATCTGATGGCTATGGTCCAGTAGCAGCTCGACCTTCAGCTCATCAGGACTGATGACGCCCTTGCACATGGCGAGGGCAAGGTCCCTCATATCGCTCGCGCCCATGGTGTAGCCCTCGTGCTTGAGCTGTTCTGCGTCGTCCGCGAGTTCCTCCTTCAGCTGTTTTACCTCGGCCGCAAGCTCCTCCTTCAGCTGGGCGCTCTCGGCGGCATGCTCTTCCTTGAGCTGCGCGACTTCAACACTGGCTGCCTGGAGCCGCGTGACTTCAACACTGGCCGTGCGCAGGTGACCGATGAGCTGGTCGCGCTCGGCCACATACTCCTTGTCAAGCCGGACGAGCTCCTCATTCAGATGGTTGTTGCGGTCATTGGCCGCACGGAGGTGGGCGATGAGCTCGGCGATCTCGGCGGCGTGCTTGGCTCCGGCAGCCCTCAGCTCCTTTTGCCATTGAGTGTTCCAGGTTTTCACCAGGTGCAGCTCCTGATTTAGCTTCGCGATCATGGCCGCCTGCTCGTCAGCGTTGGCTCTGGCCTCCCACAACTGCAACACATCGCTAGCACACATCGTGTGCGGCGCCGGCGGGGTGATTTCGCTGCTGCCTCCGATACTAACATCTTGAGCTCGAGCTCTCATAGCACGCAACTGCCACGGCGTTGATGTGGACTCACCGAAGCTCCGTTGCTGCGACGGCGGAATATGCCCGCTGTGGTCTCCAGTGCTAGAAGCTCTGATAGGAGGCAAGCCCGGCGGCGGAATGTGCCCGTTGTGGCCTCCAGTGCTAGAAGCTCTGATAGGAGCCAAGCCCGGCGGCGGAATATGCCCGCTGCGGCCTCCAGTGCTAGAAGCTCCGATAGGAGCGAAGCCCGCCGGCGGAATGTGCCCGCTGCGGCCTCCAGTGCTAGAAGCTCTGATAGGAGCCAAGCCCGCCGGCGGTGACGTCGGCAGGGGTTGTCGTTGGGACAAGACCGCCGCCGGCGACAGCCTGCTGCGCTTCCTCGTGGATGCGTTCTCTGCAGCAGCACCGGCTCCGGCTTCCGCTTTCACCGCCGACTGCAGCGGGGCAAGAGCAGCTGGGTCGCCGACGGGCATCTCGCGTTTGGCCAAGAAGACCTTGATATCGATGCACCCCTTCTGCTTCAGCTTTTCTATCACCGTGTCGGTGAGCTGCACGCGACGCGCGTCCTGCTTCCTCGGCTTGCCCCACTTCACCTGGCACTTCCACCCCGATGGGCAGTCAAGGAAGAAGAACCTTGACTTCCACCCGCTCCAGCTGGGCAGAGTGCCGGTAAACAGGCGGCGGCGGACGTCGTGGTTCGGCTGGAAATGGTGACACCCCGTTGGCTTGCCTTTGTGGCTGTGAGCGCATATGGTGAAGAAGTACCGGAACGCTGACACCAGCGGCTCCACGCAGGCGTCCTGGCACAGCAGGACGAAGGCGGCCAGGTAGCTCCACGTGTTGGGGGTGAGCTGGGACGGCGCGAGGCGGTAGTGCCGGAGGACCCTGGCGTAAAACCCATGGAGCGGGAAGCGGAGGCCGGCGTCGAGCGCGGCGGCGTAGACGCACATCTTGTTCGAACCCACCGTCGGCGGCGTGCAGGCTCTCCACCCCAAGTGCTGGGCGCAGACAGGAGTGAGCTCGCTGGGCACGCCATGCTTGCTGCACAGAGCGACGAGCGAGTCTTGGCTTGTCAGCGTGGAGTGGATCTCCGACGCCGCAGGCCAAGACAGGCCGGGGCCAGCGGCACTGATGTCGCTGAAGAACAGCCTTGAAGTGGCGTCGTCGAGGTCTGCGGCCTCGCAGAGGTCCACTGCGGAGGAGCTGCTCGAGGACGTTGCCATTGCCGTGGCGAGGGAAGGGAGCTGCAGCCTGCAGCAGTGATCTGGAAGCGGCGCCGGAGCTCGACGGCCGCCCGGGGAAATGACGGGAAGGGCGTGTGGGTCGGCTACTCGGCTCATGAGTAGTAATTGTAGGTGGACGGTGCTCTCGTTCACACCAACAATTAATCATAAAACATGTAGTATAAGTTAAACATTTAACTTTGTTCCAGAAGTTATATATAAAAGTTGAGTATAACTTTGTAATTTTCTAAAAAGAGAAAGGTATGGAATTTTTTTTTGCCAAAAATAGAAAGCTTTCCAAAAAAAAGGAAAATTGTGGAAATTTTTTTTTGCCAAAAAAAAGAAAGTCGTGAGGCTGTCCGATCGTGCACCGGATTTTTCAGTCTGGTGAACGTTCACTGTTTAGCCAGAGCCGATATTATTCCCTCTATTCTCTTGTATTAAGCATTTACATTTTTTTTAAAAAATATTTGTAAGTCGTAAGGAGATGTAAGTTACCGACGTGTATGTATTTAACTTGTGTCTCATGGCATTCAGAAGCGACACAAGTGAGTTTTTACATAGAATTGGCTGTTGTTAGGCCAGTCTCAGTGACAGTTTTAAGTGAGTTTTATTTGCGTTAAATAGATTATCACATAAGCATTTTTCATGATATGGCAGTGTAATTAAGAAAAGAGAATAAATAAGTTTTATCAAAGATGAAACTCTCTTGACACAATTACCAATATTTTATGAGTCATGAAATTTAATCCCTATAAAACTATAGAATGAAATTTTTGCATTGAGAGTGAGTGTTTCATCTAAGTTTTATTTCATTCTACATGACATGGCAATCGGGAAAAAAAGTCACGAAACTCTCCACTGAGACTGACCTTATTTCCTCTAGGCTCACATGCATATGCAAATGTGAAAAGTAATCCATCCAGGTTAAGCGTGGCATGTAAAATGAACACTAACACGGCATCAAGGCTATATTAATTCTCGGACGTCTGCTCCTAAAATAAGTGTCATTCTCGTTTCCCGCTTAAAGGTTTTTAAATTTTAGCCGAATATATAATAAAATATTAAATATTAATATTTATAATATAAAATTTTTATCATTAGATGATATTCAATATATTTTCATAATAAACTCATGTAGAGATACTCTGATGCTTCTTCTCTAAAAATCTCTGTGAAACTTAAAGCAAAAACATTAAATCCCAATAAACTCATATAATGGTATAATAGTTGTCATATAGTCCTAAATTTCAGCTCACGAAGTGGTTGTTTCGTGAAGCAACGACCTCTTTCTCTCTCTCCTCTCTACATCAGCAAAAAAAAAATCCTATGTGGCACTGCATCAGATGAGGTACGAGACCGCTGACGCATAGCAACGTACTTGCCCTAATCATGTGGGATATTAATAGTATATATGGCGTGGGTAGTTCAAGCAACAATAACACATGTTTTGGTCTAGAAAAGCAAACATGAGATAAATGTAAGTGAAACAAAAACACGTGAGGAAGATCAACAGAGACATGTTATCGTTTTCACATTTTTTTGTTCACCCCGAAATCAATAAAATTCAAAGTTTTGATGATATTCGAGTCTAGAATTATATATTACAATGAAGTGCATTCTTTAATGTAATGTGAAATTTTGGAATTTTGTTTCAGACACTCCATGAGATTCATGAATTTTCAGTGAAATTTTGAATCCAGGTGGCCCTGTTCATTTCACTGAAGTTTGGCTTAGGCTGCTGTTTATGCTGAATTGTTATGAGATAAAAAAACATTGTTTCTTCACTGAAAAATAGAGCGCATGATTGATCAAGTAAGATATTTTGGAACAGAGTGATGGAGTACATTAGAGCAAGGCTAATAATGCAGCTAACTTACTAACTCTAAGGTTTGTTGCAGTCTTCTCTCAGTCCATCCATATAGTAGTTAGCTTTTCAGTGTTAATACATGGTCCATTTGTCTCTTACACAGTTTCGTGGTTCTTATGCCTTACAGCTCGCTTCTCCTCTCTCCTTTTCTCTCTCCTCGACCCATATAGTAGTTAGCTTTTCAGTGTTAATACATGGTCCATTTGTCTCTTACACAGTTTCGTGGTTCTTATGCCTTACAGCTCGCTTCTCCTCTCTCCTTTTCTCTCTCCTCGACCTTTTAGCATTCAGGGGCTGTTTGGTTCCCTGCATCTGGCTGCACCAGGCTGGCCGGTTGTAGGGTCCTCGTTTGGTTGCCTGCTCGTGGCGCCGAACCAGGCTCTGCTCATGCAACATGCACCCCCAGCCCGGGGCTCCGGGGAAACGCCAGAATCGACCGTTTCTGCCGGGCTAGGCTGGCTGGGTACAACTGTTTACTTGACTAATGATGTATTAGTATATGACTAGTAAATATTAAGTGATATTTATGTATTTTAAAGATATTTGGGACATAATTAGATAAAATAAGAACTTCAAGAGTGTATTTTGTAAAAAAATCATAATCATAATCATGACTTTATAATATTTTTATCTTATGCAACATATCTTTATACAGACAACCAAACAACATCTTTTCTTAGCCAATCTAACATGACTACGTTACATGTCCTCAGCCTGTCCTATGTAAGCCTGGCTCTCAGATTGCTACGTGAACAAACAGGCACAACTAGCTTACTGTCTGTTATTATAATATACTCCTTCCGTCCCATAAATAAATGCACGTCTCGTTTTCCGAAGAGTCAAACTTTTTTAAGTTTGACTAAAAATATATCAAATAATATCAATATTTGTATTTGCAAATAAGTATATTATGAAAGTATATTTCATGCTCAACTTAATGATACATATTACATATGATAAATATTAGTATATTTTTTTTATATATATTTGATCAAACTTTAAAAGGTTTAACTCCTTAAGAAACGAGACGCACAAATATTTATGGGAGGAGGGTGTACTAGCTCCGGATCAAAAGCCGGTCTATAAATGAGTAGTACTCCATCCTTTTTTATTTTTTGAAACGTATCTCTTCCATCTTTAGACTATCTGTACTCATGCACCTCTATATTCATCCTCTAAAAGAAATATTTTATCCTAGTCACCGCAAAATATACAGTTCCTTGCATTCATCCATCCTCTATATCATCCTCTATCCACTGTGGGCCCACTTGTCACTTTATTTAAATATATCCATGTGACATCTTGTTTTGAAGAATTTATTGAAAAAAATTTAATGGCGTAATCAAAATTTAATTTGGTTATTTGGTTTGTAAGTTATAACATTTTTAGCTAGTTGACAAAGTGGGACCTGCTGCATGTTCTCTCCTCTCTCACCCGCTGCATGGTCTGCATGCCGATAGCGGAGCTCCTGGCAGCCGACAAATTTGGAGGACAGCGCGTGCGCGCCGGATAATATCCCATATCCGCTGGAGGAGGCCGTACCGGATCCGGTGCGGACAGTCTTACTCAGGATCCGCGACTTGGCGTGCAGTGCAGCGGTCTTTAGACTGACCGCACTGTTATTCGGAATCACGGACGCTCTGGCGCATGCACGAAGGGAATCTTGGAGGGGCCATTGTTTTAGTTTGTTAAAAAAAATATTATAACTCACAAACCAAATAATCAAATTAAATTCGGATTGCATCATTAAATTCGTTCCAATAAATTCTTCAAAACAAGATCTCACATGGATATATTTAGATAAAGTGACAAGTGAGCCCCACAGTGGATAGAGGATGATATAGAAGATGTATGAGTGTGGGAGAATTAGATATAGAGAAGATAATTTTGATGACTAAGATATATAGAGGATGGATTTAAAGTAGCACGAGTGCAAATAGCTGCCAGTCTAGTCAAGGAAGTAGGAGTGGCAGGCGCGTGGAAGGGGCTGTCGCGGTCGGGTTGCCTGGTCTCTAGGCCTGGTTTAGATGCACCAAAAAGTTATAATTTTTTGATTCTCTTTTCATTATATCAATTTTTAGCCGCTTGTATGAAGTATTAAATATAGATAAAAAATAACTAATTACATAGTTTAGTTGGAAATCACGAGATGAATCTTTTGAGCCTAGTTGGTCCACGATTGGACAATATTTGCTAAATAAGACGAAAATAGTACTATTTATCGAGTTGAAAAAAATTACAAACTAAACGTGGCCCTAGTTTCTAGCCGGTCACACCCTGCCTCACATCTGCTTGATCCCGGGGTGTCCACGGTCATTGAAAAGTGCATTGCGCAAAAAAAATTCCCCATCACATTAAACATGTGATACATGCATAGAGTAATAAATGTAGATAAAATCAAAAACTAATTGCACAGTTTGGTTGTACTTTGTGAGACGAACGTTTTGAGCCTAATTAGTCAATGGTTGGATAATTATTACCAAATACAAACGAAATGTTACAGTATATTTTGGCACTCCAAAATTTGGATACAAACCGATTAAAAAGGAATGGGTTGATTTCGAATGCCAGTTAGTTAGATATATAATTGATTTGTATTTAGATTTTGAATAGTAGTGTTGCTGTAAACTGCTGCAGATGTGTTCGTTTAATTGACCGTTTATCCTTTTTAATTTAATTGATCGAGTAAGTCATTTATGTGGCCATATAGCTCGGTTAAATGCTAAACGATATGTGGTCAACTGTTTACCGTTTGGCATTTTAGTGTGAACATTGTTGCCAAAGCAAAATTAATGAGGATCAGAGCATAAAATACATTGGTTCCCATATAGTACATTTCCTTCCCAGGCGTGCCTGTCGTGCCACACAACCCTCCCCGTGATTACCGCGGCGGTCCATCACGCTGCTCGCGACAGCGGCGCCGCCCGTAGCTCGTGGGAAGGAGGGACGAGGCTGCTTGTGGGGAGGCAAACCAATGCAGGACAAGAAGGGGCGGCGCTAGCTAGCCGGTGATGAGACCGCCGGCGTGAGAGGAGGATGGATGGTGGCATGGCGCGGCTACGGCAAAGGCTCCTAGACTAAGATTGGTCTGGAAGGGGCCTCACCCATTGCCAGCGGTTGTGCTCGAACTTCTCCGACGCTGTGGAGTTCGTCGTCACGAGGTATCTTCTGTCAAAGCTTTGGTCCGCTGTCCCAAAGGCCATCTTCATAGTACGGCAACACGGTCATGTTGCATGGGGCGATGGTCAAACGGGGAAGAGAGAGGATAAGATGGAAGTTGTGGGGATGAGAATGAATCATGATATGGTGTTGTACTACATATAATGGGACCTACTATACATGCTACATTATAAGGACAAAGATAGAGAACTAGAATTTCATGCTTATTCAATCTGAGGAAGTATCTTTCTTTTTTATCAATAGTTTTGGAAGAACAATATCTTTATACATGTAAAGATTAAATAAGAGTATATAACACAGGTAGCACATGGTGTTTAGGATTCATCAACTAAATATTTTAACTATTAAAATAAAAATGAAAATTTATAAATAAATAGTTATTTCAATCATATATAAAAACATTTATAAAGTAATTAATGAAGTAAAGCGCGTAAAGATAGTATTCAAGAACAATAAATTGAGTAGTGCATCGAAATATGATTTATAACAGTACTCAAATTAAATTAAGACAATATTAAATTAACTTAAATGTATTTAAATATTATATTTATATGATTAGTCATTAATCATTTGCCATAAACATAACTTCTAAATAGTTTCACCATGTATATAATCTGTCAGATATTCTACGATTTTTAATGCAAATATAAAATCGGATAGACAAAAGTTACAAGAAATATATTTATTTATGTGTCCATTTCGTAAACGGTTAACCAATTTGCAGGGGCAGGTCTAGCCGTCTAGGTCTAGGGCCATGGCCCTACTCACGGCCTCTGTAAAGATCAACAAGACAAGCATTCACCACAGCTCTTCTAGTCGCCCACTCGCCCGAGCATTGGAGTCTCACCCTCGTGTCGCCGCTCATAGTTGCAGCTGCAGAGATTGAACGAGGTAGGATAGGACGGTTCTATTTTCGTGTTTAGGCCAGGTTTAGTTTTCAAAAAAATTCAAGATTCCCATCATATCGAATGTTTGGACACATATATAGAACATTAAATGTAGATAAAAAAACTAATTACACAGTTTGCTAGAAAACCACAAGACGAATCTTTTGAGTCTAATCAGTCCATGATTGGACACTAATTGATAAATACAAATGAAAGTGCTATAGTAGCCAAAGCTAAAAATTTTCGCGAACTAAATACACCCTTACTCGAAAGAACGGAGCAGTTCTGTAAGGTTGAAGTTGTATTTTCGTGGGAATTGCATGGTTATTCAAATGTAGGGAGTATCTTTCTTTAAATAGTTTTGGAAGATCGTTATGCAAGTAAGGGTGTGTTTAGATAAGGGTGTAAAATTTTTGGAAGCATGATAACTCTTTTGTTTTTATTTGACAATTAGTGTCCAATTATGACCTAATTAGGTTTGAAAGATTCGTCTCGTGATTTATAACCAAACTGTGTAATTAGTTATTTTTTATCTATATTTAATGCTCTATGCATGTGTCCAAAGATTCGATGTGACGGAGAATCTTGTAAAATTTTTGGAACTTTGAAGCATCTAAACATGGCCTAACGATTAAAGTAAGAGTATATGACACATGGTATTCATGATTAATCAACTAATAAATATTTTGGAGGGAGGGAGGGAGTACATTACACGGTGAAAAGCTGATTGCTCCACCAACTTTCCTTCGTAAATTTTACTGCAAAGCAGCTCTATAAAAAAACTGAAGATTACGGAGCACCTCTTTAGGTGCTTTCGTAACTTCACCAATTTTTTTTTAACAAAACACGTAGAGCTGAAACTGTTTGACTAAACAACTCTTTAGGTGCTTTTCGTAACTTCACCAATTTTTTTAACAAAACACGAAGAGCTAAAACTATTTGACTAGCGAAGCTGAAAAACGTGAAGCGGAGCACTGCCAAACGCCCCTAAATGTCTACTACTGCATCTGTGTGTGTGAAACGTACTCCCTCCGTCCAAATGAATATGCAATTCTCGCATCCCGAGAAGTCAGCCATTACAAATTTTGATTAAAATTACATAAAAAAATACTAACTCTTATGAGACAAAATAAGTACCGTTAGATTGGTTATGAAATATATTTTCATAATAAATTTATTTTGAGACATAAATACTAATACTTTTTGCTATAAATTTGATCAAAGTTGACACAGTTTGAACGGCACGTTTCCCATAGTTGCACAATCAATGGGACGGAGGGAGTATCTCTTCCGTCTTTATGAGGATTCGCGACTAGCGCCTTGTTTAGTTTGCCTCAAAGTTCCAAGTTTTTTCACTATCTCTCCATCACATCAATTTTTAACCGCTTGCATGGAGTATTAAATGTAGGTAAAAAAATAACTAATTACACAGTTTAGTTGGAAATCACGAGATGAATCTTTTGAGCCTAGTTGGTCCATGATTGGACAATATTTGCCAAATAAGACGAAAGTGGTACTATTCATCGGGTTGAAATTTTCTTCAATCTAAACAAGGGCTAGGCGTGCAGTGCAGCGGCGGTCTTTACTAGCCAGTCAAGTCTAGGAAGCAGGAGTGGCAGACTGGCAGGCGTGTAGTGTAGAGGCCGTGGGCTGCGGCGATCGGCGGGTAGTCGCCGAATGCCCTCCGTCCGTGTCTCTCACCCTCGCGTCGCTGCTCGCTTTGCCAGATGGCAAACCCCGGTTCCCGCTCTTGGCATGCATGCTGCCCCCGCCCTGCTCAGTCGGCAGATCTATGTATAATCTGTGGGGGCCATCTGGCCCCACAGGTTTTGATAAAACTAGTGAAATTTTACTGTAGTATATATGACTTGGTCCCACAACTCCTACTAGCTGGCCCCATAGGTTTTGAGTCCTGGATCCGTCACTGGCTCAGACCATCTGCACTGGGGACGGTATACGCGACAGCTAAAGGGACAGCGTGGACATAGCGGCTGAAATCGGCTGCAGCGGCTACGGCAAACTGACCGCTACCCACTCCTCGTCCGCCATTCTTGGCGATGTCACGGACGTCCGCTACGTGCCCGGGGCGGCCCACCTCGTGTGCTGCGCCCAACCACCTTGCGCTCGCGTGCGGATAGGGAAAAGGGAAGGGAGCGGAGGAGGAGGAGGAGGGACGACCACCGCTGCCTAGTCGGAGGAGACGAGCCACGCCGGGCGGGCAGAGGAGGGGGCTCGCCGGGCGGCTCGCCGGCGGGGAGAGGAGGGGGCGCAGCCGGAGGAGGTCGTCCCCGCACGAGCTCCATGGCCCACTGTCGTTGTGCGGCCGACCGCCGATGGATGGAGCGGGGAGGGTGCGGCACGGAGGACGGACGCGCATGCCCCCACATCAAGCTCCTCTGCCACACTCCGCCGCGGGGAGGGAGGGAGGCCGCGAGCTCCATGGCCGACACGGGGAGGGAGGCAGGGAGGCCCGCCGGGGATGGAGGAAGGCGACAGAGCGGTCTCCACCCACCGACGGCGACGGAGCGGCCTCCACCCACCATGGCGAGCGCGGTCGCGCCCCTCCCCGAGGACCGACTGCGGCGCGGCGGCGGCCCTCCACGAGCACCGACGGCGGCAAAGGGGCTCGCCCGCGGTCGGAGCTCGCCGCGCCCGGCGGAGCCACGCGCTGGTCCGCCCGTTGGCCCGACCGATGAGGCCTGCCATGCTCGACCGCGCTCGTCGCACTCACCGGAGCCGCGCTCGCCATCGGGGTAGGGAGAGAGTGAGGCGACGGAGAGAGGTGAGGTGGGGAGGATGGGTAGGGGCGCGGGTGGGAGATGGGAGAGAGAGAGGAGAAAAAGGGAGGGAGAGTATGACGTGTGGATCCCACCCGCTGGTAGTTGGTATAGAGGATGAATATGGAGTATGGATGAGTGCGAAGAAACTGTATATTTTGTGGTGACTAGGATGAAATATTTCTTTTAGAGGATGAATATAGAGGTTCATGAGTGCGGATAGTCTCAGAATTTTTTTAGATAATGCCGACTTCCCTGTGAGTAATGGCGAGTGACATGTTAGGCCTCCAGCGGCCGACAAGGTCCCTTATCGTCGATTAATCATTAAAAATATTATTTTAAAAAAATTTCCCCTGCATAGCTGCACGTATGGCCCGTTGCCCGCACCGCTACGCCCGACTCGTCCATAGGCAAAAAAGTGCATCCGGCCTAGGCGCCTAGCCCTGGACTGAGCACGCCAACAAGCAGCAGGCAAACCTCTTCCTGGTCCTCGTTCTTTGCATTATTTATTCATTTTAGCATTTGCTAACCTTTCGTAGTGGACAACACTCGAGCCAGATCGACTTTATCCTTGCAAGAAGGGAGGATAGACATGCTTGCTTTGATTGTAAGGTGTTACCTGGGGAGTGTGTTGTCCCTCAACACAAGCTTGTGGTGGCGGACTTTCGCTTTTGGGTATGTGTCCACCAGGACAAACGGGTCAAGATTGCGAGAACGAAGTTATGGAAGCTTAGAGGAGAAGCATCGCAGATGTTTAAGGAGAGGATGCTAGACGAGGGGCCTTGGGAAGAAGGAGAAGATGCCGATGACATATGGCTAAAGATGGCAACATGTGTTCGGAAGGTGGCTTTGGAAGTGTTTGGCGTGAGTAGGAGAGGCAAACGGGAAGCGAAAGACACATGGTGGTGGAATGACGAGGTGCAAAGGGCCATTAGGGAGAAGGAGTGTTTCGAGCGTCTCCACCATGACAAGAGTGCAACCAACATCGAGGGCTATAAAATAACGAAGATGGTTGCAAAGCGAGCTATGAGTGTAGCAAAAGATCAGGCGTATGATGGCCTTTATCAGCGGCTAGGCACGAAGGAAAGGGAGAAGGACATTTATAGGATGGCTAGAATCCGCGAGAGGAAGACAAGGGACATCAACCAAATAAAATGCATCAAGGATAGGACAGATCGACTTCTGGTGAAGGATGTGGAGATCAAGGATAGATGGAGAGAGTACTTCAACAAGTTGTTTAATAGGGAGAATGAGGGTCCTACCCTTGAGTTAGACGACTCATTTGACGATACCAACAGATGCTTTGTGAGGAGAATTCAGGAGGCAGAGATCGGGGAGGCTTTGAAGAGGATGAAGGGAGGTAAAGCGATGGGCCCTGATGGTATCCCCATTGAGGTGTGGAGATGCCTAGGCGCTAGAGCGATAGTATGGTTAACTAAGCTTTTTAACCTTATTTTTTGGTCTAACAAGATGTCTGAAGAATGGAGAAGTATATTAGTACATATCTTCAAGAACAAGGGAGATGTTCAAAGTTGTACTAACTACCGTGGGATTAAGTTGATGAGCCATACGATGAAGCTCTGGGAGAGGGTTATCGAGCATGTGACGGCGACACCAGTGACTTTCCAATTAAAATAGGACTGCATCAGGGGGTCAGCTTTGAGCCCTTATTTATTTGCTTTAGTGATGGATGAGGTCACAAGGGACATACAAGGTGATATCTCTTGGTGTATGCTCTTTGCTGATGATGTGGTGCTAGTTGATGACAGTAGGGCAAGGGTTAATAGGAAGTTAGAACTATGGAGGCACACGTTAGAGTTGAAAAGGGTTCAGACTTAGTAGGACTAAGACCGAGTACATGAGATGCGATTTCAGCGTGACTGGGCATGATGAGGGAGACGTTAGCCTCGATGGACAAGTGGTGGCCAAGAAGGATACTTTTCGGTATTTAGGGTCGATGCTACAAAATGATGGAGACATTGATGAAGATGTTAGGCATAGAATTTTAGTCGGCTGGTTGAAATGGCGTCAAGCTTTTAGCGTCCTCTGTGACAAAAGGGTGCCTCAGAAGCTGAAAGGTAAGTTCTATAGGACGACGATTCGCCCGACGATGTTATACGGTGCTGAGTGTTGGCCTACAAAAGGCGACATGTCTAGCAATTGAGTGTAGCAGAGATGCGTATGTTGCGTTGGTATTATTGGCACACAAGGAGGGATAGAGTCCGGAATGATGATATTCGGGATAGGGTTGAGGTGGCACCAATTGAGAAGAAATTGATTCAACATCGGTTGAGATGGTTTGGACATGTCAAACGGAGGCATCCTGAGGCGCCGCTGCGTAGTGGGGTTCTAAAGCGGACCGATAATGTAAAGAGCGGTAGAGGTCGACCTAAACTAATTTGGGACGAGTCCGTTAAGAAAGACCTTAAGAAGTGAAATATCTCCAATGATTTAGCTATGGACAGGAGTGCTTGGAGACTGGATTAGCTATGGATAGGAGCGCTTGGAGACTGACAATCAACGTGCCTGAACCGTGACCTCTTTCTGTCTTGTGCCTTTTATGTCCCTTTATGTGTCTCTTTATTTCTCGTCTCTTTTGGATTTCATCTCTAGCCTACCCCAACTTGTTTGGGACAAAAGGCTATGTTGTTGTTGTTTTAGCATTTGCTAGTGACATGGAGTAGTCCTCCTTCAGTCCAAAAAACAATTCTACCACAGTCTCGTATTTTAGTATATTAAACTTAATCAATTATGTATATAAAAATATAAATAGTTGTGATATAAAATAATATCATTAGATTTGTCACGAGAATATTTTCATAATATGTTTATTTGGTGTCAAAAGCACTATATTTGGTCAAATTTTAGATATCGAAACAAAAAAAATGCATCTAAAATTGTGTCTTTTTCAAGACAAAGGGAGTAATTTATGCTCGAGCGTAAAAGAAGCTTGACACAAAGTCATGAACCTATAAATACCTTATAATTTGAATTGGATAGAGTTTACTCCTGTATTACATTAAGTGAGGACATGCAAACACAACTTCCGTGATGAATGAAGCACGACTCCTCCTTCATTAATATTTGTATCTCTAAATGTGTTTAACTATGACAATACATGACATGATTGGTCTAATATGCCTATTTGGCATTATAAATATTTGCATTTTTTCCTATATTTTTGCCAAACGTAAAAAATATTTAACTCAAAGTGCGAGGTAAATACTTATTTTGGAACGGAGGCAGTACCATACTAAATTTATATTCTGTTGTGGAATGAGAGAATAAGAGGATTCGGTCCTGTTTTTCGTACAAGTCTGTCTAGTTAAACGGAGTCATGTCTGTGTTACCTCCTCCATCCCATAAAAGGCTCGCTATATGATTTGTGTTGATCAATTTTTTTTAATTTAACTAAATTTGTAAAATATTAGCAACATCTATATCTTTGAATAAATTTATTATAAAAAAATATTTAAAGATCTATCTAACGATACTAATTTATATATATAAATATTAATATTTTTATATATATTTGATTAAGGTTAAAAATGCTTTATTTTTTGGAAAGTGAGAAGACGCCTTTTTTATGGGACGAGGTGGTTCGTTGACTTCAGTAATGGACGGAGATATTAAAACCGCATCAAATGGTCTTCAGTTACCCATGCAAATGGGTGCCAATGCAGACTGCAGTACTGCACTACCCCTCCGCCCCTTTTGCTGTGGGGTTGTTTAGTTGGGCACCGTTTAGATGCCAAAAATTTTGCCAAAATTTTCAGATTTCCCGTCACATCGAATCTTTGGAAGCATGCATTAAGCATTAAATATAGATAAAAAATAAAACTAATTACACAGTTTAGACGAAATGGACGAGACAAATCTTTTAAGCCTAATTAGACTATGATTGGACAATATTTGCCAAATAACAACGAAACTGCTATAGTAACGTTTCGCCAAAAATTTTGCCAACTAAACAGCCTCTTGGTGAAAAAGTTTGGGTTAGGCTACTGTAGCACTTTTCGTTATTGTCCAATCATGGACTAATTAGGCTCAAAAGATTTGTCTCGTGATTTACAACTAAACTGTGTAATTAGTTTTTTTTTCTTTCGTCTACATTTAGTACTCCATGCATGTGTCGTAAGATTTGATGTGACAGATACTGTAGCACTTTTTGGGTTCACTTTTCGCGAACTAAACAGGCTCTGTGTTTAGTTCCACCAAAAAAAGCACTATGCAAAAAAAAGATTCTCCATCACATCAAACTTGCGATACATGCATGGAGTACTAAATGTAGATGAAATTTAAAACTAATTGTACAGCTTGGTTATACTTTACGAGACGAACGTTTTGAATCTAATTAGTTAACGATTGGACACTATTTACCAAATAAAACCAAAACGTGCTACATTTATCCTTTTTTTCATGAAACTAAACACACCCTTTATCTTCGTTCGGGAAGCGTGAATGCAAGGGACAGAGAGTAGTACTTTTTTTTATTGCTGATGTAGTACTAGTACGTCGTGTCAAACAGACGAGGAGCAGCTGGTGTGGACTCGGCACACGATGGTTGACGGGCTCTACACGTAACACGTCCGCGTCCAGCAGCCCTCCACCCAGCAGACTATTGGAGTAAGGCTATCGGTACTCATGATACTTTAAATTTATTCTCTATATCTTCTAGTCATCGAGATTCTCTTGTCTATACCTAATTCTTTCACAAACATCTATTTTCTATATCATCTTCTATCTACTGTAGGACTCACTTGTCACTTTATCTAAATATATCCATGTAAGATCTAGTTTTGAAAAATTTATTGAAACGAATTTAATGGTGCAATTAGAATTTAATTTGGTTTTTTTTTGTGAGTTATAATATTTTTTCATCGTTAAATAATTGGAGCCCACCGCTGTGTCAGAGCCGTGCATGCTCTCTCTCCCGCTCCTGCCTCCGCGCATGCTCTCTCGCCCGCGCGTGATGCCCGGTACCGGACGGACGCTATCACGCTGAGAACAGCGGACGGAGGCTGCTCCTGTAAAACAGTGGAGGCTTTTACCGTTGCCGCTATGGGTGTGGTGTTTTTTACGGTACATGCTCCTACAGGATGGTTTAGCGGGTGCCGATACAGACAATCTAAGTAGGCAGTTGAAGTTAACGAGCTACAGCGATGATGGCTTTGTTTAGTTCGAGAGGTAAAGTTATGGGACGTCACATCCCATGTCATATGGGGTATTGTATAGAGTGTATACTAATAAAAAACAAATTACAGAATCCGTCAATAAACTGCGAGATGAATTTATTAAACCTAATTAATTCATTATTAGTGCATGTGTTACTGTAACACTTATTTATGTTTAAAAGATTCGTCAATGCACTCGCAATATGTGTAATTAGTTATTTTTAGTCTATATTTAATACTTCATGTACGTATCTAAGACTAGTCGCAGTGGATACTCTAAAACGATACTCTAAAGCTTTAGAGTATGAATATAGAGTAAAAACTGCTGCACTGGATACTCTAAAACGATACTCTATTCTTTCTCTCACTCTATATTTAGAGTGGTACAGTGCTTACTCTATACTCTATAGTGGCGGGCCCCACTAGCTAAATAAAGGAAAAAATGCTATAACTCACAAACCAAAAATACAAATTAAATTTCGATTGCACCATTAAATTCGTCTCAATAAATCCTTTAAAACTAGATCACACATGGATATATTTAGATAAAGTGACAAGTGGGTCCCACAGTGGATAGATTGGATAGAGGATGATATAGAGGATGAATGTGTGCGGGAGAATTGAGTATAGAGGAGAGAATCTTGCTGACTAGGACGTATAGAGGATGAATATAGAGGTCCATGAGTGCGGGTAGTCTAAATATCCGATGTGATATGGTGTAAAGTTTTAGCGTGAGAACTAAACAAGGCCAAAAGATCATGTTCGCTTTGCTGAAAAGTACTGTTCACTAATTTGTTGTGAGAAAAAACACTGTTTCAAACGGGGCCTTAAAAAATATCCAAATTTTTGCAACAAGTGATAAAACACCTAAAAAGCACATGAATTCTTTCTTAGGGTGCTGCATACACGGTTACAAATTTGGGTGATTGTCAGGCTAGCACCCAGAAGATTTGATCCGGTTTCAAACTTTGGATGTGAGGAAGGCAAAACGCTAACATACAAAGTAAACGCCCCTTATGCTATCATTTGACTCTACAAATTTTATCTGGCAACCTGCAGCCTGAAGAGGAACTGCAACCTCCTCTCGATACGTTACCATCTAGTATGATCCTATCAAGTTTCTCCTGAAAACAATTAATTACACTTGATTTGGCATTGTTGCATAAACATAACCGCTGTCTTTAATCATGTCCATGATAATACAACAAGTGAAATAGAAGACAAGTAAACCGATACTGAACTAAGCTCTCACCAGACTGAAATTTCTACCTATGGCTGTGTTTACTTCCCCCAAAAAAAAATACTGTGCAAACAAAAGATTCCCGTCACATCAAACTTACGATACATGCATGGAATACTAAATGTAGATGAAATAAAAAACTAATTGTACAGCTTGGTTATACTTTGCGAGACGAACGTTTTGAACCTAATTAGTCAACGGTTGGACACTATTTGCCAAATAAAGTCAAAACGTGCTACAGTACTTTTTTACACCTTTTTACACAACTAAACACAGCCTATTACAAGTTCTATACAAAAACATGGTTGATCGGTGATCACCATGCATCACGCCTACGAGCTGTGCGCCTCTGCCACAAGACAGCAGCCTCAAGTTTTCCATGTACGGTACATCAAAAGATTAAACTATATACAAGGTAGTCCTTTGTTTTCCTAACATATTGCAAGTCAGAAACATCTGAGGATACATATAAAATTTGGTACTCATTCCACAATAGTAGCTTATGAATTGTAATTATCTGGTAAAAAAGGCCAAACAAACGGCAATAAAAATGAACATATCACTACCCTTTGTCTACATAGAGCGAGCAAACCAGTGGAAACCATATCATCTTCCAAGTAAAGCCAAGTAGCTGCCAGAAGATTCAGTATGCTCATCGTTCATTCTTCTAGTTCTGCTGGTGAAGACAATCAAGCTTCAGGTTGCATGAGAAGCCGCATTAATTTGCAAGGAACTTTACCAGAAACCCCTTCCGGAACTCAAGCTGAGTTGCTTGCCAAAGAAAGCTCATGTATTTCTGTAAGCATCCACTCTTCTCCAGTCTGTCCACCAAGGACTATCGCTTTTGTTCCTCCAACAACACAGGTGCTGTGGCCCCAGGCGAACCGGGGAGGGCGCCCAGGAACATTCAGTATTCTCCAGGTCGGCTTTTCTTCAGTTGGATCCAACAGATAAAGCTGTGATGCTGAGTGAAGACCTGCCACTGAGCCACCAAATATCAAAATTCTTCCACCTGGCAGGCTCACAGCAACATGATCCAGGCGAGGAGGTGGACCTGCACCAGCTGGATTTCCAGCACCAGGCATTCCACTACCAGTGAGACATCGCCAGTAAGGCTCTTCTTCACTTAAGTCCATTGTGTACACATCACTAGACCGGAGCCGCAGAGGGCCGCTCTTAGCAAGACCACCAAACAACAGGATCTTCCTGCCACCATACACAGACATTGAGTGCCCCAGCCTACAAGGCGGTTTCCAGGATGCAGGAACTTCTCTCCAAACTGGTCTATCCATGGTTACATCAAGAAGATATGTGTCACTGAGGAGTACACCTGAATCAGCACAGCCACCAGAAACTACCAACTTCGTTCCATCCAAAGTGCAGGAGCTGTGCCATGAACGCGGAACTGGGGGTGCAACTCCAGGTATCTCACGCCAGGTTGGTTGTTTTGCATCCAAATCCAACATGAATACATCGTTAAGCAGACCCTGCCTTCCACATCCACCAAAAACAACCAACCAAGAGCCATTTAAGCATGACAGAGTATGGCCCCAGCGACCTGGAGGAGCTGCGCTCACATTGATATGCCTCCACTCTGGATTGCTAGCATTTAAATCCAATACAAACGTGTCATTCATCGGTTGCATGTTAACACCTTCCCCGCCAAAGAGAACAACACGGTTCCCCACAGCACAGGCACTGAAATTGCATCGAGATGGCTCCACTGCACCCCCAACTGTCAATTTCCTCCAGGCAACAGCTTCCAGGGTTGTCAGTTCTCTTGCCAGCCGACCCCAGCCCAGCCTTCTTGCGGCAGGCACTGTCTCAAGAGCTCGAGTAGTCTCACTACCCCAAGCATTCTGGCAAACCATTCTCCAGAGATCTTCATTTCTTGTCAAATGATACAAGCGCCTACACACAGAGCTCACAGACGCTATATCTCTTGGTGACAACCTTGACAGTATACTTTGGCAAAGCACTTCATCTGTTAATTGGAAGAGGCTAGAATATTCCCGACAGAAATTGCTGTGCTCTGGCCCCGTAGAAATGGGTCGAAATGAGTTATCTGGAGCAAACCGTGTTGACCTCACTGGTTCCTTTGCCACTGAACATGGCAATGGTCCCAAATCAACATTAGCATCAGTGAAGAACTGAATGCCCATATAATGGGTTATGGTTTCATCATCTCCATATATAGGGGTCAGATGCAACCTGTTCATCAATGGAGTTCCATCCTTTCTGAAATTTAGTAAATCACCACGGAATTCAATGCCATTGTCTATGCATCTTCGAATCTCTGATACCACTGCAGCATCAACTAGGGGGTGCCTCCTTCGAGCAAATGGTCCTCTGCACTGCAGGAATCGGCTGAAAGAGAGAAGAAATATCACAGTAAATAGAGCAATAAATAAATTGCATAGCTTATATTGTATTATTGTGGCATAATTTAGGAAAATAATGAAACAATCGAAGATGAAAGATGCATGCAGACAGGAGCTGCCAACCACAAAAATCCGGGTACGGTTGTCTTAGCCCATGACAATACCTAAATCCTTGCATGTTTTAACATGAACAATGGTGTTTGGCAGCCAAACACAACAAATGCGAGAGAATATACTTACATACACAGGGTAAGAATTTTGATATGGAGCCAAAACAAGGTAACCAACTAAGCTACACCACAGGACGCTAAGCATCTACTTGCATAGGGTGTAACATATAAATCTGCTAACTAGACATAAAGTGGCATGTTCGGCTCACTCTAAATTCCTATTTGACGATACAACTGCATTATATCGGATGGATAAGTATTGTACCTATTTGGATATGAACGGAATTTTAAATATCTTAGATATCTTTGAACTAGAATCCAACATAAAGAACACCAAAGTGCACTTGGATTACTAGTTACTGATATGAATCATGTATCTGCAATTCTTACTCAAATACAAGGTTAATTGATGTGCAATCATCAAGAAGCAAAAGTAAGTTTAGGACCCAATGTGCATTCACGGTATTTTCCAATCTTCACTTTTATCTACTACTTTTAGCAGAATTACAGATTCCCAGTTAATCATTTCCTTACACTACTCTACGTTCCCTGTTTCGAGTTACAGCTTGTTGGTGCAATTTTCGTCTAGGCTAATATCTTGGAAATCCCTCTAAATCACATGTACCTACCATAGAGCAGCTACCATAGTTTTCAGAATACAGATGAAAATCGCATCAGACCTCTTGAGTATCGACTATTATCAAGTATTAACTGTTCAATCATTGATTACAAAATTATTCCAGCAAACCGGACAGGTAAAAGACTGACTAAACATGAACCCTCGACTAATCAGGTCATCATTTTCTTTCCCTAGAAATCAATCTATTGATTCACATCTGAAGTGCTAACTTACAACAACAACAAAGCCTTTTAGTCCCAAGCAAGTTGGGGTAGATATTCTCTCTCCAAACAATATTGAAGGACATGACCTCAAAACATCAATATCATGCCAGTTAAAGCCAAGCAAACGATTTTCTTTGTAATCAGTAGTATGGTATCATGCCAAACAATCCTAGAATGAAATCATTATAACTGAGAAGTATCAAAGGTAACTCACATACTGGAAGAGATATGATTAAGTAATTCTAATCTAGAATAAATCGACTTGATTCTAATCCAGAGTAAAAAGAATCAGAACGTGATTCTAATAAATTTTCAATTAGGCAAACCCTGCAGTCTGCACAATCAGATGCCTGATTCTAAGCAGCAGTAATCCTTGCACCTAAAAACAAAAGGATGCCACTCCATTTTGCTGAAAGGAAGAGTATTCCAACAGCTAAACTGAGCACCTCCTAGTCTAAGCTCGCTTCTAATACTCAAAATCACAACAACAGATGCTTAAAACCTATTAGCTAACAAAGAACCATCGACTCTACGTGGCAGAGATGAGTCCTTGGAACCAAATGAAAATAGTGTGTAACGAATTGAAAGGAAAGCATATTATGGGATAACATAGCAGCAACCAGTTCATGCTGAACACCTCCTCGGCATGGTAACCCGTGGCCTCCTCGAAGCCACGGTTGACGTAGATGATGGGCCAGTCGGGCTCGAGCGCATCAACGACGACCACCCCGCACGACCTAGATGCGCACAGCATGCCTTCAATGCAGAGATGGTGGGTTCACGCTCGGTTGGAATCTCAGGGAGTGAGTTGGACACTGATGAGTGGATGGGACAAGGGTACAGTGGCCGTCAACCGTAAGAATCCGGTCCGCTACACCATTGGGTGATGGCCATGAGGTTACATGGACTGGCTGAGATGCGATTAAGTTGGCCTGGTTGCTTGCTGCCTGTAGTATTCACTTGTGCATCGTACAGACCAGCTGAGCTACTCGGAGAGCTGTGGTTTGTTCGCACAGCTTTTATACCAGCTAAATGAACAAAAACAGTAGAGGGGAAGCCCAAAGTAGCAAAAGGATGTCACTACTTTCCATTTCACTGAAGGTGCGAGTCTTGTTACAGAAAAACCAAACACCTGTCATTCTAACCGCAATTCCAATACTCAAATTGCCAAAACAGGAACCCATGACAACACAACAACAACAACATAGCCTTTTGTCCCAAGCAAGTTGGGGTAGGCTAGAGATGAAACCCAAAAGAGACGAGAAACAGGGAGACACATAAAGGGACATAAAGGGCACAAGACAGAAAGAGGTCACGGTTCAAGCACGTTGATTGCCAATCTCCAAGCGCTCCTGTCCATAGCTAAATCCTTGGAGATATTCCACTCTTTAAGATCTCTCTTAACGGACTCGTCCCAAGTTAGTTTAGGTCGACCTCTACCGCTCTTTACATTATCGGCCCGCTTTAGAACTCCACTACGCACCGGCGCCTCAGGAGGCCTCCGTTGGACATGTCCAAACCATCTCAACCGATGTTGAATCAATTTCTCCTCAATTGGTGCCACCCCAACCCTATCCCGAATATCGTCGTTCCGGACTCTATCCCTCCTTGTGTGCCCACAACACCAACGCAACATACGCATCTTTGCTACACTCAATTGTTGGACATGTCGCCTTTTTGTAGGCCAACACTCAGCACCGTATAACATCGCCGGGCGAATCGCCGTCCTATAGAACTTACCTTTCAGCTTCTGAGGCACCCTTTTGTCACAGAGGACGCCAAAAGCTTGACGTCATTTCAACCAGCCGGCTGAAATTCTATGCCTAACATCTTCATCAATGTCTCCATCCTTTTGTAGCATCGACCCTAAATACCGAAAAGTATCCTTCTTGGCCACCACTTGCCCATCGAGGCTAACATCTCCCTCCTCATGCCTAGTCGCGCTGAAATCGCACCTCATGTACTCGGTCTTAGTACGAAACAGAAAAAAAGTTAATAGTACGCTTTCGCTGAAATGGATGCCACTTGCACTTAATAATACCAAATTGATGCCACTTGCTATTTCACTGAAAGGAAGAGCATTCCAGTCTAAGATCGCTCCTAGTACACAAACAGCGCTAGCGGGAAAGGCTTTTCTAGCAGCTAATATAACAGAAAAATCAAGCACCTATCGTGCTAACTGCATTTCTAATACACAAAATCGCCAAAACAGGAAACCGTCATGACAGAACAAAGAAAAAGTACTACTACGTTTTTGCTGAAATTGATGCCACTTGCGCCTAATAATAGCAAATGGATGCCACTTGCTATTTCACTGAAAGGGGGAGCTTTATAACAGCTAAACAAAGAACCCTCCTACTCACTTCTAATACACAAACAGCGCTAGCGGGAAAGGCTTTTCTAGCAGCTAATGTAACAGAAAAACCAAACAACTACCATTCTAACTGCATTTCTAATACTCAAAATCACCAAAACAGGAACCCATGACGAAACAGAAAAAAGAAGAAGCAATACTATGTTTTTGCTGAAATGGATACCACTCCACCTAATAATAGCAAATGAAAGACACTATTTTGCTGAAAGGAAGAGCATTATAACAGCTAAATTAAGAACCTTCCAGTCTAAGCACGCTTCTAATAGGCAACCAGCGCTAGCAGGAAAGGCTTTTCTAGCAGCTAATGAACACAAGCAGTAGAGAGGAATCCGAGTACCAAAATGAAGCCACTATTTCCAGTTCACTCTATGTGTGTGTTCTAATAGCAAAGCCGAATAACTTCTAATAATATTAGCTCGATTCTATGTGGCAGCAATCCTTGCACCTAAAAGTAGCAAAAGGATGCCAGGATGCCACTTGCTATTTTGCTGAAAGGAAGAGTATTCCAACACCTAAACTGAGCACCTTCACTCTAAGATCACCTCTAATACTAAAGGATGTTTGTAACGTAGCTAACAAAAGAAATAACAGTAAGCTCTGCTCTAAGTGGCACAGACCCATCCTTGAAGCCAAACCAAATTGTTGTGAAACAAATCGAGGAAAGCACACGAGATAAGCTAGCACCGACCAGTCCTGCTACACACCTATTATTGCAACCGCATTTTTATACTCAATCACCAACACAGAAACCATGATGAAACAAACAAAAATGTAATACTACGTTTTGCTTCCTTGCACCTAACAATAGCAAGAGGAGGCCAACCCTTGCACCTAACAATAGCAAGAAGATGCCACTTGCTATTTCACAGAAAGGAAGCGTATTCTAACAGCTAAAATGAGCACCTCCCAGTCTAAGCTCTCTTACTCAAATTCATGACAACAATAGATGAGCAACTCCAACAGTTTGCCAAAAGGATTTGCTATCCTTGTTTTTTTGGCAAAAGAAGAAAAAAGAAGCTCCAACAATTTGGTAAAGGGGTTGGCATCTTTGGCAAGTTGCTAAAAGTGCTTGCCGCGTGCGCATATATGCGCGCAGGCGCAAGCGTGCATCCGCTCGCGCATCCTGCTGCTCACCTGCAACTGGGTCGCTGAGCGTGGGCCAAGGACGGACAGGCGAGCAGGCAGCGCCCATGCGTCGTACGAACAAGCAAGCTGGCCGTAGTCTTGTCTACTCTGTTGCTTGTGGTTCGCGTCATGGCCTCTGCCTTGTCTTGTCTACTTTGAGCCTGCTGTATGGCTGTTGCTGTGCAAGTACTTTGAGCCTGCTGTAGGCGTCATGACCTGCTGCTGCTGTAGATATGAGCTGCTGCTCGCTGCCATGACTGCTGCCCAAGTGCTGATATCTCGCTGCAATGCGCTGTCTACTAGTAGCTGCCTCGAGACGATGGCCGGCTGATGCAGTTTGTTGGCTCTTTTTTTATTTTACCAAGTCAAAAATACCAAACTCTTGGAGAGGAACTGTCTTTTTACTTGGCATATAGTTTTAGGAGTTGGCAAATCACAAGATTTGCCAAGTGAAATTTGGCAAACTCTTGGAGATGCTCAACGTACAGCTAAGTAGAGAACTAACAGCGACAGTAAGTTTTGCTCGATTCTAAGTGGCACAGATCAATCCTTCCAACCAAATGAAACTGGTGTATGACCAGTTGAAAGGGGAGACTAGTCTAACAGCTAAAATGAGGACCTACCAGTCTAAGCTCGTTTCTAAGAAACAGAATCATGACCGCAGATGCTTATACAACGTATGTATATAGCTAACAAAAGAACTAACAGTAGGTTCTGTATGATTCTAAGTGGCACAGAGCAATCCTTGCAACCAAAATGAAAGCATATGGGATAAGGTAGCACCGACCAGTTCCTGCCGAGGACCTCCTCGGCGCGGTAGCCCGTGGCCTCCTCGAAGCCGCGGTTGACGTAGATGATGGGGCAGTCGGGCTCGAGCGCGTCGGTGACGACGAGCCCGCACGGCCCGGACGCGCGCAGCATGCCTTCAATCGCGAACGTGAACATCCCACCGGCGTCGCCTCCTCCACCCAGGCCTCCCCGTTCCCCCTCCTCCTCCTCCTCCTGCTCCTCCTCGCCGGCGCCGACGCTGCCGGCGCCGTCGGACTCGCTGTCCCACTCCATGGCGGTGCCGCCGAGGACGGCGGAACCCTAGCTCCGGATCCGGGCTCCCCACCGCGACGCGGTCAGCCCATGGATGCCACGCGCGCGAGGCGTGGCGCGGGTGCCTAGGGTTTGGTTGGCCTGGCTCTGGATTGGGTTTTGGGCGGAGGTCGGAGGGCGGAGGCAGCCGCGAGCGGAATGGACGGAGGTCGTGGGTTCGGGCTTGGGTTGGAATTGGGAGGAAGCCTCGCTGTCTCGGCGGGGACGCAACAGGCAAGTGGGGCGCAACGAGTGGCCCGGACAAGGGCACAGTGCCCGTCAACCGCCTCACCCCGTGCACCCGAAGCGTCCGGTCCGGGGGATCTGCACCGTTGGATCTTGGCCGTGGGGGTACGTGGACGGCTGGGATGGGATCAGGCTGGTCTGGTCGCTTGCTCATGCTGCCCGTAGTTTTCGCTCGTGCGTGCGTCTGTCTGCTGACGCTGCCCGTAGTATTCGCTCGTAGGCTCATCACACTAGTAAGCATCTTCAAGAGTCTTTCTAAATCTTATTCTCTAAATTAATATTTAAAGAGTCATTTGCATAAAAATCGTTTTCTATATCTTTTCACTCTCCAACAGCTTTTCTATATCCCATGTGCACTCTAAAGAGTTATTCTCGTCTTCTATTTTTTTCTAGCGAAAAATCCGGAATAGAAAATGACTATATTTGATGACCATTTGGAAAAGCTATTGAAGGGTAGTTTTTCACAAAAATTTCTATTCCTAGCATTTAGGAAGAATATATGGAGTCTCTTGGAGATGCTCTTACTCACTTTATTTTTTTCCCAAACACTATTAAGGTAGACGCAAAAACTAACCACTGTTGCAGGCGAGACGAAGAACGGTAAGTGTGAATTTTTTACAGTGAACAGTGATATCACCAAGGCTTACTGTGTTTATTATGGGTGCCATGTTGCTTAAATGATTTTTTCCCCCAAGATTCATGTTTTTCTGTTTTTTTTGTACTTTATTTGCCTGATACTCCCCCATCCTAGATTATAAGACGTTTGACTTTTTTGACTTTAAGTTTAACCACTCGTCTTATTCAAAAAAATTATGCAAATATAGTCAAATTTAAGTCATTATTGAAAAACTTTTATTAATAAAGAAAGCCACGATAAAAGAAGTGATATTTTGTAAAATTTTTTGAATAAGACGAGTGGTCAAACTTGTTGTCAAAAAAGTCAAACGTCATGTAATTTAGGATGGACCTGATAGTTACACTCCTAATACCGTGTGAACTCTATCCAAAATTGGTTAAAGCTGGGATAACTGGAAGAGGACTGCAACGATCTGAGAGTCAAGATGGCAACGAGGAATTCCCCGTCGGGTTTTGCTTCCCCATCCCCGTCCCCGCGGGGGAAGAAATTCCCCGTCCCCGTCCCCGTCCCCGTCAATGGTCGCGGGGGACGTTTTCTCCCCATCCCCGTCCCCGTGCGGGGAATTTTTCCCCGACGGGGTCCCCGTCCCCACGTCGTTTCTAGAGGGGACCTGTGCAGACGCCGCCGTCGATGTCGTGGGTGCCACTGCTGCCGTGGGGAGCCACGAGCAGATGCCGCTGCTGTAAGGTCCAAATAGGCTAGAGGGGAGGTGAATAGCCTAATTAAAACTTCTACAAGAATTACTTAACCACACGTTAGTACGAAAGGTGGCGAAGCAAATGCACTAGCTCTAACAAATTAAGCAAGCCACCTACACAAGTCTATAACAAAGCTATTCACTAAACACAACAACAACAAGCTAGAAACAAGAAGTAATACGAGAGAAGAGCTTTGAGTGATTCCAAAGCACTGACCGGACGCGCTGGTTGTGACCGGACGCGCTGGTCCCGCGACTGACCGGACGCGCTGGTCAACCTGAGTAGCGCACAACAAAACAACGACCGGACGCGCCCCTCGCGACGACCGGACGCGACAGTGCCCGCGTCTGGTTAGAGTCCAGTAAGCTCCCTGGATGACCGGACCGGACGCGTCCGGTCATCAGTGACCAAACGCGCTGCGCGTCCGATCATCAAACTGAAAAACCGCGCAGACGCTGAACATTGACCGGACGCGTCCGGTCATACGGAGACCGCGTCCGGTCCAGCGTCCGGTCATCTTTGTGACCTCCGTTCGCCTCCGTTTCTTTTCCAACTTCCGACGCAGTAGAAAATAGGCATTTCACTTCTCCAAAAAGCGCCGAATCCCGCCTCGCAAGCTCGGCGGGAGGGAGAGAGGAACCCAAACCCCTCTCTACCGCTTAAACTCCACCGCCTTTGCAAATGTGCTAACACCACCAAGTGTACACCACCATGTGCATGTGTGTTAGCATTTCATAAACATTTCTCATGGCGTTATGTTAGCTCTTTTACTAGATCCTAATGCATATGCTCAAGACAATGATCTAGTGACACTTGATTTCCGAGCTAACCGTGATTGCCCCTCTTGATAGTCGGCTATGTATCCTAAACCCGGTCAATCACTTCTCTACTCATCTTAGACCGGTAAAAGGAAAACCCTATGGTTATACCTTTGCCTTGCGCTCTTAGATCCTTTTCCTCCACTTGATCATCGTGTCCTTCCTTTTATGTGCATCTACACCATGATCATTATTTCATGTCTATGCACTATCTCTTTGTGATCTTGTGACCACCACTCCTTGTCACATACACCTTCATCACATGTGTTGCTTATGCCTAACTCAAAACACTTAACACATGACATTAGCAACTTGGTGTCATTAATTACCAAAACCAAACTTGGGCTTTCAATCTCCCCCTTTTTGGTAATTGATGACAACCATCACAAAGATATAAAATAAAATCAATTTTCAATTTCGATAGTATTAGCTCCCCCTACATATGTGCTTCCATGAGTTTGGTTTAATTTTGCACATATGTAATGATTTGAATTTTGGGAGAGTTACTACTATCAAATTGATGCTAAGGTATATAGAATGGACCTTTGAAGCGTGATACCAATCGGAGTTGCCTTTATATACCATCCTTAGCGTCGATGTAGCTAGACACCACTTGTAATACATCACTTGTAAAGATCACAAACACTAAAGTACCCCGTGAGATCAACATTATAAGCAAAGGTGTCTAGATACCGCTTGTAAAGCTACTCTCAACAAATCATCATTCAAGTTCTATTTCTAGCAAACATCACTCAATCATGAATATCGAAATTAAATTTGCAATGCAACACATCATCATGTTAGTGCACATACAAATGCAACAAATAATTCATGAGCTTGCTCCTTGTACTTGTGTGCTCAATTTTAATTGATCCCTTTCTCCCCTTTGTAACTTAACTTTTTATTTTTTTTTTGTCTCCCCTGTGACTTTTCTCTCCCCCTTATTATCTTATTTCCTCTTTGCAATATCTTTGTGACTTTTCTCTCCCCCTTTGTCAACAATCATCAAAAAGGTGTCAATTTTAGTGAGAGATAAGTCAATCAATATGAGGGTGTCCAAATTATGGTTCAATCTAGATTACTAGCCTAGAATATGTAATTCGGTTTGATCCAAGGACAAGCTTTTTCACACCTCATAAAGTATAAGGGTTATCTTGACCATGTTGAATTTCACATCATGAGCTCATTTTCTAGATTCAACACTAGGTTTGCAAGCCCACAAACATGTCATATGCTACCACTAGATCAATCAAACATAGAAGCAATAGTGGTACCATATATACATCAAAATCATTTGATTTTCATGAATGAGCCTATTTGTCATGCAAATATGTCTATATGTTCTAACCATGTCCTTAGCAAAGTATGAATGATATGCCAAACAATTTTACCTTGCTATGTTGGAGGAGAGGCATGTCATATAAGAATGTGGGGGTGCACTTATGTCAAATTGGAGATGTCAAGTATGTTCAATTCATTCTTCAACTTGTAGAATCTCTTCTCATCATGTGGCTTTGTAAAGATGTCGGCTAGTTGATCTTCGGTGCCAATGCTCTCAATGCTAATATCACCCTTTTGTTGATGGTCTCTTATGAAGTGATGCCTTATGTCAATGTGCTTCGTTCTTGAATGTTGAACCGGATTTTGTGTCATCTTAATAGCACTCTCATTATCACAAAACAAAGGCACATTCTTGAACTTGATTCCAAAGTCATTCAAAGTTGCCTTCATCCAAAGCAATTGTGCACAACAACTACCGACACTAATGTATTCGGCCTCGGCGGTAGATAGTGCAACACTATTTTGTTTCTTTGATGACCATGAAACAAGAGACCTTCCAAGCAATTGACAAGTACCACTTGTGCTCATTCTATCAATCTTGCATCCACCATAGTCAGAGTCCGAATATCCAATCAACTCAAAGTTAGACCCCTTAGGATACCATAATCCAACATCATGAGTGCCCTTAAGATATCTCAATATCCTCTTGGTTGCTTTCAAGTGACTTTCTCTAGGTGAAGCTTGATATCTTGCACACTTGCACACACTAAACATCACATCCGGCCTAGAAGCGGTGACATAGAGCAAACTTCCAATCATAGACCGATATAGCTTTTGATCTACCATATTTTCACTATCACCAATACCCAATTGATCATTAGTGCCCATTGGTGTACTCATTTGCTTAGCATCTTGCAATCCAAACTTCTTAATCATGTCCTTGATGTACTTGCCTTGGCTTACAAAAGTGACATTCTTTATTTGCTTGATTTGAAGTCCAAGAAAGTAACTAAGCTCTCCAATCATAGACATCTCAAACTCATGAGCCATCATATTTCCAAACTCTTCACAAAAGTCTTGGTTAGTTGATCCAAAGATAATGTCATCCACATATATTTGTAACACAAACAAGTCATTTCCAAGCTTCTTGGTGAAGAGAGTGGTGTCAACCTTTCCCATCTTGAACCCTTTAGAGAGGAGAAAGTCCCTCAACCTCTCATACCATGCTCTAGGTGCTTGCTTCAAACCATACAATGCCTTCTTTAGCTTGTAAACATGGTCGGGCTTCTTGTCATCTTCAAAACCGGGAGGTTGCTCAACATAAACTTCTTCAGTGATGTAGCCATTGAGAAATGCACTTTTGACATCCATTTGATAGAGCTTGATGTTGTGTGCACAAGCATATGCTAATAAGATTCTAATTGCCTCCAATCTTGCAACCGGTGCATATGTCTCTCCAAAGTCAAGACCCTCAACTTGAGTGTATCCTTGTGCTACCAATCTTGCTTTGTTCCTCACAACCATGCCATCTTGATCTTGCCTGTTTCTAAAGACCCACTTAGTACCAATCACATTGTAGTTCTTTGGCCTCTCAACAAGTTTCCAAACTTGATTTCTAGCAAAGTTGTTTAGTTCTTCATGCATGGCATTTACCCAATCGGA
Source organism: Saccharum hybrid cultivar R570 (assembly GCA_038087645.1). NCBI lineage: Eukaryota > Viridiplantae > Streptophyta > Magnoliopsida > Poales > Poaceae > Saccharum > Saccharum hybrid cultivar. The sequence goes on from JAQSUU010000273.1 coordinate 763,095, forward strand.
ATCCATCAAAGCATCTTCTAATTTCTTAGGTTCTTCAAGTGACACAAATGAGTAATGCTCACAAAAGGATGCTAGCCTTGATCTAGTTTGAACACCACTTTGAATTCCACCAATGATTTGGTCCAATGGATGATCTCTTGTAATGCTAGTAGGTTGGAGTATTAGGAGTTGATTGCTTTCACTTGTTTGACCTTGAACTTGAGCTTCATCATGAGTACCACTAGAGCTTACTTGATTTGTATCAATTTGCACACTTTGGTTGATCACATGAATATCATCATCATCATCAACTTGCATCGGCCTTATATCACCAATGTCCATGTTCTTCATTACATTTGACAATTGATCTCCTCTTACATCATCAAGGTTTTGAGCTTCATTTTGAGATCCTTGGGTTTCATCAAACTCAACATCATGAACTTCTTCCAAGGTGCCATTTGTGAGATTCCACACTCTATATGCCTTGCTTGTGGTAGAATAACCAAGTAAGAACCCTTCATCACATTTCTTTTCAAACTTGCTCAATCTAGTGCCTTTCTTGAGAATATAGCATTTGCAACCAAACACTCTAAAGTATGCAATGTTGGGCTTTCTTCCATTCAATAGCTCATATGGTGTCTTCCCAAGCTTCCCATGGCAATAGAGACGGTTGCTACAATAGCAAGCCGTGTTGATGGCTTCACTCCAAAATGAATGACTCACATTGTATTCACTAAGCATTGATCTAGCCATATCAATCAAGGTTCTATTTTTCCTTTCAACTACACCATTGGATTGAGGAGTGTATGTTGGTGAGAATTGATGTCCAATACCAAGATCATCACACAAATCTTCAATTCTTGTGTTCTTGAACTCACTACCATTGTCACTTCTAATCTTCTTGATGGTGATTTCAAACTCATTTTGCACTCTCTTGACAAAAGACTTGAATAGATCATAAACATCACTCTTGTCATAGAGAAAGAACACCCAAGTGTATCTAGTGTAATCATCCACTATCACAAAACCATACTTGTTGCCACCAATGCTAGTATATGTTGTTGGCCCAAACAAGTCCATGTGCAATAGCTCAAATGCCTTTGATGTGCTCATTTCACTTTTGCTAGGATGTGTATTTCTAACTTGTTTGCCGGCTTGACAAGCACTACATGGTTTATCCTTTTCAAAGGTGACATCTTTCAAGCCTCTAACTAAGTCATGCTTCAAAAGTTTGTTCAATTGTTTCATTCCAACATGACCAAGCCTTCTATGCCACAACCATCCCATACTAGATTTACTAAGCAAGCATGATGTCAATTGTGTCTCACTATCATTGAAGTCAACCAAGTATAAGCTACCATGTCTAAATCCTTTGAATATCAAATTTGATCCATCAACACTTATGACTTCAACATCAACACTACCAAATATGCACTTGAAGCCAAGATCACAAAGTTGTGCCACCGATAAAAGATTGAAATCCAAGCTCTCAACTAGCAACACATTAGATATGCTCATGTCATTTGAGATAGCAATTTTACCAAGCCCCTTGACCTTGCCTTTCTTGTTGTTGCCGAAAGTGATAGCATCAAAACCACCATTTTGACTTGTATCAATTGATTTGAACATACAAGAATCTCCAGTCATATGTTGAGTGCACCTACTATCAAGCACCCAATGCCTTCCTCCGGCTTTGTAATTGACCTACAAGACAAGATCAATTCCTTTTAGGTACCCAAACTTGTTTGGGTCCTTCAAGGTTAGTGACCAAGCTCTTTGGTACCCAAATGTCTTTCTTCTTTGAGCCCATCTATGGTGCACCAATGAACTTAGCATGAACACCATTTGTACCCTTGGTAAGCATATAGAAAGAATCAAACTTAATTGAGGATACATTAGCATTTGATTTCTTGTTCATGCATTGTTGCTCTATGTGACCAACTTGCTTGCAACTTTTGCAATAGCTACCATTGTTCTTCACAAAACGAGTCTTGTGAGAAGCAAAAGCGGCCTTGCCTTTCTTGGGGTTATAGCCCAATCTCTCTTTGTAGAGAGAAGCTCTTTGGCTACCCAAGCACATAAGCAAGTGGTCCTTACCACCATAAGCCTTAGCTAAGGTGTGATTGAGCTCTTTTACCTCCTTCTTGAGATTTTCATTCTCAACTATAAGTGTGGAGTCACAAGTGAAACCATCACTACTAGATGAGGATGAAGTAGATGTGCTACATGTAGGGTTAGTGGGAGCAACAACAATAGGCTTAAGAAAAGATTCATCAATTATATCACATGTGTCGGTGTTCGGACCGAGGGGGGTCCTAAACCAACGAGTAAATGCTGCGTGACTCTTTCCTGGATGGTGATGCAAGGAGAACACACGGGGGTTTATCCTGGTTCGGGCAAAAGATGGCCCTACGTCCAGCGGGGAAGAGAGATTTGTATTTCCTTGCACCGGGGTGCTCGTGTAGGGGTTACAAGCAGGCGAGAGAGGGTGTCGAGCCCCAAGTCTCAAAGAGAAAAAGGAGAAAGATGGTTGCTTCGCGTTTTTTCCGTGATGCTTCGTGTTTTTTTTCTTCTTCCCGTCCTCCCGTTGTCCCGTTCTCCTCCCTTTTTTATAGGGCGAGAGGTGCTCAAGTCGAGGGGAGGCCTGAGGTGATGCTTTGTCGATTCCTGTAGAGTTGACTTGTAGCGACGTGCTTCAGGGATGGCTGGCCATCCCTGGGTACCCTGACGTTGTGGGAGATAAGATGGCGAAATGACCCAGAGCGCCACGCCATACCGTCCTCTGGACTGAGTCGAGCATCGAGGCTGGGTCGAGGCCGGGTCGAGGCCGGATGGATAAGGCCGAATCCCCGATATCGCGGAGAACGGGCCTTGTCTTATCCTCCCTCGAGGGTGATTGATGGTGAATAGTGCGCGGTAGGGTGGATACAGTGACGGCTTTCACCTCCCATCACGGGATGGGCGGTAAAATAGTGAGACTTGACGTTGGTATTGTTCCCACGTTGTCCCATGCCGTAGCCATGCCGGTAGGTGGTGGTAGGTAACCGCATTGAATGCTATGTCTTTTGTCCTGGGTAGATGAAGAAAGGGTGTCGAGGGGCCGGAGCGCGGTCGAGGCGCCCCGTCGAGCGGGCCTCGTACGAGTCGGAGCCGGGACGCGGTCGAGGCGCCCCGTCGAGCGGGCCTCGTACGAGTCGGAGCCGGGACGCGGTCGAGGCGCCCCGTCGAGCGGGCCTCGTACGAGTCGGAGCCGGGACGTGGTCGAGGCGCCCCGTCGAGCGGGCCTCGTACGAGTCGGAGCTGGGACGCGGTCGAGGCGCCCCGTCGAGCGGGCCTCGTACGAGTCGGAGCCGGGGCGCGGTCGAGGCACCCCGTCGAGCGGGCTATCTTTTCTACTGGTTTCAGTTTTTGTTAGTGTTTAGGCGATAGCTGTGGTACCCCGTACTGTGGGTACCGACAGTAGCCCCCGAGCCTTTGGGTGAGTGTGTGATCACTCTCCCAGAGGTTGGTCAGAATTGGAGTCGTAGCGTCGTGGTTCTTCCGGTGGGGGCGCGCGAGCGCACCCGCCGGGTGTAGCCCCCGAGGCCTCGGTGGAGTGTGGAGACTCCTCCGAGGTCTTGTTCGCGTTCGATTGGGGGACATTTCGTTGCGGTCAAGCCCCCGAGCCTCGTGCGCGCGAGGTCGATCAGGGTCCCGGCCGTCTTTCGCTGTGCGACCCTCACGCTCCTTTTTCGGAAAAAGGAGGAGGGGTGGAGAATGTCGTACTACCCTCGTTTGGGCCCGAGTTACGACGATCTCCGGTGAGCTGCTAGCGGGGGAATTCGAGTGAGAACCCGTGCCCTGTTTGTTAGGGGTCGGCTAGTGGCCCGGAGGCGCCCTCAAAAATGCCAAGAAGTGGTCATGTGGATCTCGATTCCCTTCGACAGGATTCGAGGGCTCGATGCCTCCCCCGGAGGGATTCCTACCACAACCTTCTCCTTCGGCCTCGAATACGTCCTGGGGTGCCTCGAGAGCGTGGCTCGAGCCCTTGGCCATGTACGGGCGCACCCTGGGTCGTCCCTAACTCTGTTGCTCGAGGGCAGCTGTCGAACCCCGTTCGAGGGCCAGCTTTCGTTCCCTCGAGACTTATTGCGGGCTTCGCACCCATTTTTGCGGTCGGGACCCCGAGCCTCGCACGCACGAGGTCGATCAGAGTCCCGGCCGTCTTTCGCGACCCTCACGCTCCTTTTTCGAAAAAAGGAGGAGGGGTGGAGAATGTCGTACTACCCTCGTTTGGGCCCGAGTTACGACGATCTCCGGTGAGCTGCTAGCGGGGGAATTCGAGTGAGAACCCGTGCCCCGTTCGTTAGGGGTCGGCTAGTGGCCCGGAGGCGCCCTCAAAAATGCCAAGAAGTGGTCGTGTGGATCTCGATTCCCTTCGACAGGATTCGAGGGCTCGATGCCTCCCCCGGAGGGATTCCTACCACAACCTTCTCCTTCGGCCTCGAATACGTCCTGGGGTGCCTCGAGAGCGTGGCTCGAGCCCTTGGCCATGTACGGGCGCACCCTGGGTCGTCCCTAACTCTGTTGCTCGAGGGCAGCTGTCGAACCCCGTTCGAGGGCCAGCTTTCGTTCCCTCGAGACTTATTGCGGGCTTCGCACCCATTTTTGCGGTCGGGACCCCGAGCCTCGCACGCACGAGGTCGATCAGAGTCCCGGCCGTCTTTCGCGACCCTCACGCTCCTTTTTCGAAAAAAGGAGGAGGGGTGGAGAATGTCGTACTACCCTCGTTTGGGCCCGAGTTACGACGATCTCCGGTGAGCTGCTAGCGGGGGAATTCGAGTGAGAACCCGTGCCCCGTTCGTTAGGGGTCGGCTAGTGGCCCGGAGGCGCCCTCAAAAATGCCAAGAAGTGGTCGTGTGGATCTCGATTCCCTTCGACAGGATTCGAGGGCTCGATGCCTCCCCCGGAGGGATTCCTACCACAACCTTCTCCTTCGGCCTCGAATACGTCCTGGGGTGCCTCGAGAGCGTGGCTCGAGCCCTTGGCCATGTACGGGCGCACCCTGGGTCGTCCCTAACTCTGTTGCTCGAGGGCAGCTGTCGAACCCCGTTCGAGGGCCAGCTTTCGTTCCCTCGAGACTTATTGCGGGCTTCGCACCCATTTTTGCGGTCGGGACCCCGAGCCTCGCACGCACGAGGTCGATCAGAGTCCCGGCCGTCTTTCGCGACCCTCACGCTCCTTTTTCGAAAAAAGGAGGAGGGGTGGAGAATGTCGTACTACCCTCGTTTGGGCCCGAGTTACGACGATCTCCGGTGAGCTGCTAGCGGGGGAATTCGAGTGAGAACCCGTGCCCCGTTCGTTAGGGGTCGGCTAGTGGCCCGGAGGCGCCCTCAAAAATGCCAAGAAGCGGTCGTGTGGATCTCGATTCCCTTCGACAGGATTCGAGGGCTCGATGCCTCCCCCGGAGGGATTCCTACCACAACCTTCTCCTTCGGCCTCGAATACGTCCTGGGGTGCCTCGAGAGCGTGGCTCGAGCCCTTGGCCATGTACGGGCGCACCCTGGGTCGTCCCTAACTCTGTTGCTCGAGGGCAGCTGTCGAACCCCGTTCGAGGGCCAGCTTTCGTTCCCTCGAGACTTATTGCGGGCTTCGCACCCATTTTTGCGGTCGGGACCCCGAGCCTCGCACGCACGAGGTCGATCAGAGTCCCGGCCGTCTTTCGCGACCCTCACGCTCCTTTTTCGAAAAAAGGAGGAGGGGTGGAGAATGTCGTACTACCCTCGTTTGGGCCCGAGTTACGACGATCTCCGGTGAGCTGCTAGCGGGGGAATTCGAGTGAGAACCCGTGCCCCGTTCGTTAGGGGTCGGCTAGTGGCCCGGAGGCGCCCTCAAAAATGCCAAGAAGCGGTCGTGTGGATCTCGATTCCCTTCGACAGGATTCGAGGGCTCGATGCCTCCCCCGGAGGGATTCCTACCACAACCTTCTCCTTCGGCCTCGAATACGTCCTGGGGTGCCTCGAGAGCGTGGCTCGAGCCCTTGGCCATGTACGGGTGCACCCTGGGACGTCCCTAACTCTGTTGCTCGTGGGCAGCTGTCGAACCCCGTTCGAGGGCCAGCTTTCGCTCCCTCGAGACTTGTTGCGGGTTTCGCACCCTTTTAAGACATACCTGGAGATATTTCGTTGTCCGGGCGCGTTCTGTCGGTGTTCGGACCGAGGGGGGTCCTAAACCAACGAGTAAATGCTGCGTGACTCTTTCCTGGATGGTGATGCAAGGAGAACACACGGGGGTTTATCCTGGTTCGGGCAAAAGATGGCCCTACGTCCAGCGGGGAAGAGAGATTTGTATTTCCTTGCACCGGGGTGCTCGTGTAGGGGTTACAAGCAGGCGAGAGAGGGTGTCGAGCCCCAAGTCTCAAAGAGAAAAAGGAGAAAGATGGTTGCTTCGCGTTTTTTCCGTGATGCTTCGTGTTTTTTTTCTTCTTCCCGTCCTCCCGTTGTCCCGTTCTCCTCCCTTTTTTATAGGGCGAGAGGTGCTCAAGTCGAGGGGAGGCCTGAGGTGATGCTTTGTCGATTCCTGTAGAGTTGACTTGTAGCGACGTGCTTCAGGGATGGCTGGCCATCCCTGGGTACCCTGACGTTGTGGGAGATAAGATGGCGAAATGACCCAGAGCGCCACGCCATACCGTCCTCTGGACTGAGTCGAGCATCGAGGCTGGGTCGAGGCCGGGTCGAGGCCGGATGGATAAGGCCGAATCCCCGATATCGCGGAGAACGGGCCTTGTCTTATCCTCCCTCGAGGGTGATTGATGGTGAATAGTGCGCGGTAGGGTGGATACAGTGACGGCTTTCACCTCCCATCACGGGATGGGCGGTAAAATAGTGAGACTTGACGTTGGTATTGTTCCCACGTTGTCCCATGCCGTAGCCATGCCGGTAGGTGGTGGTAGGTAACCGCATTGAATGCTATGTCTTTTGTCCTGGGTAGATGAAGAAAGGGTGTCGAGGGGCCGGAGCGCGGTCGAGGCGCCCCGTCGAGCGGGCCTCGTACGAGTCGGAGCCGGGACGCGGTCGAGGCGCCCCGTCGAGCGGGCCTCGTACGAGTCGGAGCCGGGACGCGGTCGAGGCGCCCCGTCGAGCGGGCCTCGTACGAGTCGGAGCCGGGACGTGGTCGAGGCGCCCCGTCGAGCGGGCCTCGTACGAGTCGGAGCTGGGACGCGGTCGAGGCGCCCCGTCGAGCGGGCCTCGTACGAGTCGGAGCCGGGGCGCGGTCGAGGCACCCCGTCGAGCGGGCTATCTTTTCTACTGGTTTCAGTTTTTGTTAGTGTTTAGGCGATAGCTGTGGTACCCCGTACTGTGGGTACCGACAACATGATATGCCTATGTTGCAAGTTTTAGCTTTCTCAACATTAGTTGGCATGTTTTCACATTTTTTAACTAGAGAGGAATGAGCTTCTTCAAGCTTGGTGTGAGACTTTTGAAGCTTTTTATGGTCTACCTTTAGACTCTCATAAGATACCCTAAGCTCATAAAGTTCTTGCATAAGGTTTTTCTTTTCCTTAAGCAAGCCCTTGCACTCCTTTCTAGATTCTTTAAAATGTTGAGTGCAATCTTCTAGCATAGTGATTAGTTCATCTTTAGTGAATTCTTCTTCATCACTATCACTATCACTAGCATTATCATGATCACTCTCATCATCGGATAATACCTTAGCGGCCTTAGCCATGAAGCACGATGGAGTGTCGAAGAGGGAGACCTTCTCTTGGATGGCAATGCTAGCATGTCCCTTCTTCTTGCTCTTGTTGTCATCCTCATCATCACTTGAGGAATCATCACTATCCCATGTAGCAACATGAGAATCATTCTTCTTCTTATAAGAGCTTTCCTTCTTCTCTAGTTTCTTCTTTTGCTTCTTCCTTTCCTTCTTGATAGCATCTTCATCATCACTATCATAAGAACATTTTGCAATGAGATGGTCCTTGCTATGGCATCTAAAGCATCTCATGGTATGCTCATTCTTCTTGGATGAGTTCTTCCTCCTTCTTGCACAAAAGCCTTTCTTCTTCATGAATTTGCCAAATTGCTTGACAAAGAGAGTCATCTTCTCATCAATGTCATCACTATCACAAGAGCTTGAGTCTTCATCACTTGATGATTCAATCTTAGATTTGCCCTTGGATGTGGTGGCTTTGAATGCCACACTCTTCTTCTTTTCATCATCTTTCTTCTCATTTTCTTTCTTCTTCTTCTTGACCAACTCATCCTTCTCATCATCTTCTCTATATGAATCATCGGTCATCACTTCTTGAAATATTTGTTGAGGAGTTGAATCCTTCAATGTAGTCCTCACTAGCACGGTGATCAACATGTCAAACCTCTTGGGTAAGCTTCTCAAGAACTTCATGGAGAATTGATTGTCCTTGACCTCCTCACCAAGTGCTTTGAGCTCATTCACAATGACTTGCAATCTATGAAACATCTCCGGCACACTCTCATCTTCTTGCATCTTGAAACTAGAAAACTTTTCTTGGAGAATGTATGCTTTGGCGGTCTTGGTGCCTTCGGTGCCTTCATATGTTTCCTCAAGTTTTGCCCATGCATCATGAGCAATCTCAATATTCTTCACTTGTTCAAAGGTCTTGTCATCTAGTGCCTCATGAAGAGCACTAATAGCAATGTCATTGCATTGGAGCTTCTTCTCTTCCACCGGTGTAGGTGCTTCCGGATTAGCAACCTCAAATTTTGTTTCGGTGACCTTCCACACTTCTCTATTGATTGACTTTAGGTGTGCGGTCATCTTAACCTTCCAATATGCATAATTTGTGCCATCAAAGTGAGGTGCCTTCTTGGTGTTGTTGATGTGCAAGCTTAACTGAGCTATTTCTTTTTCACCGTAGGTTGTTATGCCTCAAATAAACGGTGCCTCGGCTCCGATACCACTTGTAAGGTCCAAATAGGCTAGAGGGGGGGGTGAATAGCCTAATTAAAACTTCTACAAGAATTACTTAACCACACGTTAGTACGAAAGGTGGCGAAGCAAATGCACTAGCTCTAACAAATTAAGCAAGCCACCTACACAAGTCTATAACAAAGCTATTCACTAAACACAACAACAACAACAAGCTAGAAACAATAAGTAATACGAGAGAAGAGCTTTGAGTGATTATACCGCCGTGTAGAGATGAGATGTACCGATTAATCAATCACACAAGAGAAATCCTCGGGAAGAGAATGACACAAGAATTTATCCCGAGGTTCACTTGCTTCCCGGCAAGCTACTCCCCGTTGTGGCGATACACCCACTTATCGGTTCGCGAGCTAATCGACTATCAAGAGTCGAGCCCTCGGCGGGCGCCGCACAACCGCACACAAGATGGGGATCCTCCAAGCCACGAGCTCCACTAGAGTATCCAATTCACGAACTCCCGCGGGGAAGGATCAAGAACCCCTTACAATACTTGGTGAAGGCTCCAACAATCTCCAATTGTGAGCTCGATCACCTCCGCTGCTCCAAGCCGTCTACCGTGTCGGGAAACACGGAAGAGTAACAAGAAATCCGCAGCAACTCAAAGATCAAGTGCCTCTAGAATGCAACTCTCAAGCAATGCACTTGATTCTCACTCAATCTCACTCAAGATGTGCAACTATGTAAAGAGATGAGTGGAGGGGTTGTTCTCTAGCTCAAAGTATGTCTCTAGTTCTCAAAATGTGCAAGAGTTACCCTCAAACCCCGTCCAACGTCTATTTATAACGAAGGGGTACGCAGCTAGCCGTTAGGAACTCATCCAGCCGAAATCGCGCTGACCGGACGCGCTGGTCGTACTGACCGGACGCGCTGGTTACACTGACCGGACGCGCCGGTCACACTGACCGGACGCGCCAGTCGCGCAACGGCTAATTTCTGAAACACTGACCGGACGCGCTGGTCAAACTGACCGGACGCGCCGGTCACGCAACGGCTAAATTCCAAAGCACTGACCGGACGCGCTGGTTGTGACCGGACGCGCTGGTCCCGCGACTGACCGGACGCGCTGGTCAACCTGAGTAGCGCACAACGAAACAACGACCGGACGCGCCCCTCGCGATGACCAGACGTGACAGTGCCCGCGTCCGGTTAGAGTCCAGTAAGCTCCCTGGATGATCGGACCGAACGCGTCCGGTCATCAGTGACCGGACGCGCTGCGCGTCCGATCATCAAACTGAAAAACCGCGCAGACGCTGAACATTGACCGGACGCGTCCGGTCATACAGAGACCGCGTCCGGTCCAGCGTCCGGTCATCTCTGTGACCTCCGTTCGCCTCCGTTTCTTTTCCAACTTCCGACGCAGTAGAAAATAGGTATTTTACTTCTCCAAAAAGCGCCGAATCCCGCCTCGCAAGCTCGGCGGGAGGGAGAGAGGAACCCAAACCCCTCTCTACCGCTTAAACTCCACCGTCTTTGCAAATGTGCTAACACCACCAAGTGTACACCACCATGTGCATGTGTGTTAGCATTTCACAAACATTTCTCAAGGCGTTATGTTAGCTCTTTTACTAGATCCTAATGCATATACTCAAGACAATGATCTAGTGGCACTTGATTTCCGAGCTAACCGTGATTGCCCCTCTTGATAGTCGGCTATGTATCCTAAACCCGGTCAATCACTTCTCTACTCATCTTAGACCGGCAAAAGGAAAACCCTATGGTTATACCTTTGCCTTGCGCTCTTAGATCCTTTTCCTCCACTTGATCATCGTGTCCTTTCTTTTATGTGCATCTACACCATGATCATTATTTCATGTCCATGCACCATCTCTTTGTGATCTTGTGACCACCACTCCTTGTCACATACACCTTCATCACATGTGTTGCTTATGCCTAACTCAAAACACTTAACACATGGCATTAGCAACTTGGTGTCATTAATTACCAAAACCAAACTTGGGCTTTCAGCTGCCGCCCTGGGGAGCCGCACGCGGACGCAGGCGCCGCTACTGCCATGGGGAGCCGCGCGTGGATGCCGCTGCCACCATGGGAGCCGCGTGCGGACATGGACGTCGCTGCTGTCGTGGGGAGCCGCTTACGAACGCCGAGGACAAAGTGACCGGCATGGCGGAGTCGCTCGAGTACTCAAGTTCTTGATCTGAGCATGTGTGGCGGCTGGAGGGACGAGAGAGCGTGGGCACCATGGGATCGCAGAAGGGCGCTGGCGAGCGAGACTGGGGAGTGGGGAGGGATCGACGGGAGCAGACACTTAGGTTTCTGCTTTTATATGCAGGGCATATATGTGGGCTGTGATGGGCCATGACGGGCCGAGCGGACGAGATTGTATACTGCGAGTGTGAGGCATAGAGCTATGCGAAGCGGGTATCGGGGAATCGGGGACGGGGGACGCTGTATCGTCCCCGTCCCCGCTAGACCCGACGGGGACAAGTTTTCCCCCGTTTTCTTCCCCGTGGGGATTAAATTCTCCCCATCCCCGTCCCTTAACAGGGGAATTCCCGGTGGGGAATCGGGGATCGGGTCCCCGTTGCCATCTTTATCTGGGAGGTGAGGTACAGCTGCGTTAGCTCTTTCACCTGCTCTGCGGGCCTGTGGCATACGGGCGCCTTTTTTGTTTTTTGGCCCTTTTTTTGAAAGATTCTCTCAAATAGGCCCCTGACGGAAAGATTTCAAAAAATGGACCCTCAGCTTGGCGCCATGGTCCATGGCGCCAAGCTACAACGTCATGGCGCCATGTATCCTGGCGCCAAGAGGCATCCGACGTGGCTACACGGGGATCTACGTGGCGCGTAGGCTTGGCGCCATGCATCTTGGCGCCAAGGCTTGGCGCCACGGATCTTGGCGCCAAGCCTTGGCGCCACGGCCCTTCCTTTTCTTCTTCCTTCTCTTTCCTTTCTTCCTCATTTGTTCTTCCTCTTCCTCGCGCCCGACCCCGCCGCCACTCGCCGTCGCCGCCGCCGGTCGTCGCTCCGCCCGCCGCCGCCCGTACCACGCCGGCCGCCGCGCCCTCCGCCGGCTCCCGCCGCCGCCGGAGCCGCCCGTGCCGCGCGCGGCCACCGCCGCCCCCGCCGGCCGTAGCGCCCGCGCCGCCGCCGGCCGGCGCCGCCACCGCCGGCCGCCGCCACTAGGCCCGGCGCGGCCCCCGCCGGCCGCCGCCGCCCCCTCCGCCGGCGCCGCATCACCCGCCGCCGGCCTCCGCCGCCGGCCGCCGCCGGCCACAAGTAAGTTTTTTTTTTTTAAATTAAGTTAGGATTATTGAAATTTAATATATTTTTGAAGTTATTATTTATTATTTTATTATTTATTATTTAATTTAGTATGAAACATTACATATCACAACACCAAGCACGGTCCAAAAACTTAAAGTGCACATGACGTACATGACGACGAATTAAATAACAAAGAACATGTCCTAGGCACATGATTTACCTAAAGTACATCGACCATGTTCTGGGCATACAAGTAGCATACTACTGAGTACAACGAGGCCACTTTCCCTTGTTCTGAGCATCGGGATTCTCCTCCATCGCTGCCTTCGCTCGGCGCACGCGCTCAAGCTTCCTCTCCCTCTCCTCCCTACAAGCAGCAACACGCCTCATTTCCTCCTCTTCCTTGTGCTCCTTCGCTGCTGCCTCCTCTCTACGTCTCTTCTCTAAGATCTCCAGGCGCTCCGCATCCCACTCCTTCAAGCCTTGTAGAAGCCGCGTGTCAGCCTCCTTGATCTCAGTGTCAATCCACTGTTCAAAATCACATAGCGGTGGAGGGGTCTGCAGCAAATTCAATTGTTTGAAATCCAATTATTAAGCAGAACTTCATATGACACAAATTAATTAATAAACAAAAGCAGTTTCTCACAATAAATGTACTGCGGCGCTGACGCTCTGTTGGTTCCCATGCAAAATTAGAACACATCCAATATCTCTGCTTATATGTTGCCTCATCTTCGGAAATTTCAACCTTGCAAGGATCACCACAAAAACACATTGGTATTGGGACACCGCTAGGGAGCGGCTTTAGGACGTATGGACTTTCGGTCATCCGTCCATAGCTATAATTCAATAAATACGGTCAATATAACAAAACAATTAACAATAAATCTTAAAAATAAAGGTTTATTATACGATGAAACGAATGTACACATACCTTTGTTTTCTAGCTTTCCCACGCCTAGGCATCCTACGGTTCAACAATACATATGTATTTCAAAATTTTGAAGTTCATAGGTAAAAAATATGCCTTTATTTTACCAAATCGATTCGAATAAATTAAGGAAGGGTGACAGGATACCTACCTCTCGAAGATCCACGGATAAAATCCAACTTCTCCAGGATACATGGCGCCATGACGTTGTAGCTTGGCGCCATGGTCCATGGCGCCAAGATGAGGGTCCATTTTTTGAAATCTTTCCGTCAGGGGCCTATTTGAGAGAATCTTTCAAAAAAAAAAGGGCCAAAAAAACAAAAAAAGACGGGGCATACGGCCTGGACTGGGTCCCCGGTGGTGCGCGTGCGCGGTAACACTTAGGCCTGTTCATGTGGAAAAGATCGTTGTATTTCGGCCCAGCTGGCCCAGTTGATAATTTTACCAAAAAATGGCAGATGGAGTTTACAAAGACGACCCTTCACTGACGCCGCCGGCAACCGGCGACGAGGCGCTACAACCCTCCAGTCCGCCATGCCTCACGCCGCCGCTGCGGCGGTCCCCCACGCCGCTCTGCTCACTATCTCCGCGCCGCTCCGTGACTCGCTCGCCGCGGCGCCGTACGAGCCCCCCGCGGGCTCATCCGCCTCCGTCAAGGCCCTCCTCGCCTCCCTCCTCCCTTCGCCTTCCCCTCCCCCGCCCCAGGCCCAGGCGCCGGCGGGCAAGGAGACCGGGGACCTCCTCCTCTTCTGCGCCGCCGTCCTCGCGGCCTCCCCGGAGTACCCCGCGCTGCACTGGGTCCCGGCGGGCCTCGCGGGCGCGGCCGCCGCCGCGGTGAAGGAGATGGCGGCGGCGGGAGGTTGGGGCAGCGTCGGGGAGATGGTGGTGGCCGTGGCGCCGGAGGTGGTGCCTCCTCTCAAGGCCGTGGTGAAGGACTCGTGCGTCGACGCTGACAGCGACGAGATTGGCGCTGTGAAGCCGCCCAAGGAGCACGCTGCGGTCGCCGCGCACCAGTTCCGGTGGCTGGTGTCTCAGGTTTGTGCTCCGTGATGGGTACTTAGGCATTGTTCTTGCCAATCGTTTGGTTATGCGTCTATGCGAACACTTGGTACTGGAAACTTGTACTGGAAACTCCTTTATAGAAGTTCAAAAGAAGACGATGTTAGGAGAATTTGGTACTGTTATGAGAACATTTTGCACTGGAAACTTGTAGTACTAGGCTACTAGCATAAGCAACAGCAGAACTGTATCAGTAAGTGAAGCAATGATGTGGTTGCTTGGAGATGCTTACTTCAGTTTCTATTTTTGTATTTCAGGTTAGTTACCCTAAGCTTGGGGATTTGTGTTGGTTAGTCATTCCATGTGCCCTGACAACCTTGGATCATTGGTCACCAGAAGTTAAGGTACAGTGTTATTTTCTCTACTGGGATAACAGTAGTGTAGACTGTATTTTAGTGCCAATGCCAACTTTGTATAAAAGTAGCATTCATTTAAATTTTGTTTTCTAATTACTGTTCAAGATTTGGCCCTATTGATGGACATTGTTCCATATAATTGACAGGTACAGGGAATGGTTAGTTTTGTACACATAGCGAAGAATGTGAAAGTAACCGAATTAAGTTTGTACGAAGATGCCATACTTGATGTTTGCTGTCAGAACATTCCTGCGGACGACGAATTATGGTACCAGGTTATTGAGGTATCTGTGCTGTTGCTGACATGCACTCAGCGGAGCAATCCCCGTAGCCCTTGGTAAAGTTTCTGTCTAATTTAAATCCTTTTTTCCTTTTATAGTCAGTTGTGATCAAGTCTTCTTCCTAGCTTACATGTTCCAAATAGGTAAACCTATTCTTCTGTGAGTTTATACTTGACTGTAGATATTCAGATTTTTATATGATAATATGTATTTCTATCGCTCCTTCAGTTTTTGAACTGTGCACTATGGTATCCCTTTTAAATTTTGCACCAAAAATTAGAGGAGGATGGCTCAGGGAATCATGATTGCCTTATGTTTAAATAGGCACTGCTAGCTTGTGAAAATAAATATTTGTGAATTGAATGGTTTGGACCAAAAAGTTTAACATATTTAAGGGATATATAGCATTTGTTGTACTTATATTGGGATACAGAATCATTGCTGAGCACCCTATAGGTAAAACGTTAGCGGTTGCTGTGGAGAACACAACCTATAATTAAGTGATTGAACTGACTATTGGCTGATATTTGCATTCTATAAGAGTTCATGCTTGCATTGCAAAATCTTGCTCGACTAAGTATGAACATCCACAAAATATGCTTATATTTCTTGAACTCCCTTATCTTTCTTTTATTCAACTTCATTGTTTAAATTGGTTCCAGGTATGATCGAATGCTTAGTGAGATGTTGGGCCACCTGGAACGGCAGCCACTAAATAAAGAGCACCGTGTTGCATGGCTGAGCCTTATTGGGCCAGTTTTTTATGCTATGGGCCTCTTCCTATTGGCACATTTTCGCCGCCTTTTCTCACTCTTTTTCCAATGGATGCATAATGATGATGATAAGACAGTTCTTCTGGTAGGGAAACATGTTCTGATTGTTAATTAACATTAAAAGAAAGTACAGTAATACATCTTCATATTGTTGATCCTGTCAGATAATGTCACCAATTTATAGGATATGGAATCTTGTTAACCTAATTGATTATGGATTTTTTTAATATGTATTTTATCCATGAATATTTTTTCAGACTTTAAAGCAAATCCATGCCATTATCAAGCTTACCTGGATCAGGAAGTCACCTTATACTTTGAGGTATTAGAAGCTGTGATATATGTATTCTTTTTACTATTCAGCTTGTTGTGCTCCCTATATTATAGCATCAAACGTTCCTAATCCAAGGGCAGAATAATGCGTTATTAACTAATGAGTAACTTCAAATCCACTTCTTTTGTGTATAGGCTGGTGGACGAGCTTGTTCTATTATATAAAGAATCAGCAACAAGGAGCAACCGTGAAGTCATGCGAGATCATATCCTGGAGATACTTGTACTGCTTCAGAAGTAAGAAACTCTCTGGTAACAGTTCTTGTTTTTACATCAGAACATGCATAGTGGCACATTAAGACCTACTTTAGTGGCAATCAGGCTTGCTCTTTGAAAATCCATTTTGTTCAGAGTAATTCATTAAACCAGTGCATTCTGTCTTGCTGTCTGCTGTTCTACTCCCTAGGTGCCACTAGCTTGCATAGTTGTTTTCACTTTATTTACCTCTTTGGAATCAGTGTTTCAGATCGATGTATGCTATTTTGCACTAGCTTTTATTTGACGGATTGAAGATAATGTATCCACCTCAGCAATGGGATTAATTAGAACGGGACTTAATTTAGAGTTTACATTATTTCATTTATGGGACGGGTCTGATTATGTATTTATTCTCGTTATCTTCTCATTCTTTTGTGCTAAACATTCCCCTGTTCTCCTGAGGGAAAGGTTGTGCCACATGAACAAGGAAAAGGTTGCTGTATGCACCTCCATTTTTGCCCTGTATATCTCTGTTTCTTATAGTAAAGGGTTTACTGTTGCAGCTGCAAGGGACAACAATTTGAGGAAGCTTGGAAGAAGCGTGAACTAGACCCAGACTTGACGATGCTGCTGTCCACTTTCAATGAGCTTTGTATAAAAAATAGTTCACCATGATGTTGAGTTTAACTATGTGTTATCAGTGTAAATATTTCACCATCGCCTATTCTGCCATCAAATATTTCATCATTGCCTATTCTGCCATCCTCATCTGCTGAACGAAACCAACCTTGATTCCTGTGACAAATCCCATCCCATTAAAAAATTCTAAGTACCTGTAGGGGCAGCAGGACAAGGTATGGACAACTCATGCCTTGTTGACAGCTTCTTCCTTTGCATCCATTCTGGTACACACGTTTGTATTCCGTGTTCATCATGATGCAGTGCAGCTGACTGCACCAGCCAACAGTGTTTTTCTCTCACAACAAACCAGCCAATATTACTTTTAGCCGATTATTTTCAGCCAAGCGAACAGTGCTGGAAGCCTGCAACGTGTATTTCGCTCACAGCTTGATGCATTACTTGAGGAGTACAGAGATCATAGCATATACCGATACATCTGACTGACGCTCCCAGGTCCTAGTAGTACTGTAGTACTACCAATACAGCTAACTGAACCATTCGGAGCCTTATTTGTAGCCGGAGTTACGGGTGTATTTCTACCTAAATTCTATATATTATATGATGATGATGCGAGTCTACGTCTGGCCGTATTTCTCCGGGAAGCTCAGTATCTGCGGCTGCAGGTACTTGCCGTGGTAGATGAGCCTGGACATGGCCCTGTACGCCGCCTGCGTCATGTGTATCCCGTCCCAGCTCAGGTACGTGGACGGCTCCTCGCACGCCTCCGCCCCGGCGAAGCCGCACATCCGCCGCCAGTCGAAGTTGTACTCGCTGCCGCCGCCGCCGCAGCAGGCCTTGCGCGTGCTTGCCGCGTCGAAACCTGATGACGAGACAGAGATGCGTACGTACGCGTCAAAATGCACGGCACGAATCGCGTTACGCATGTCGGCATGTGTGATCAGACAGTCCGTGCGTGCGTACCGAGCGTGGAGGCGTTGTGGAGGAGGGTGAGGAAGGAGTCGAAGTAGTCGGCGTAGGCGACGGCGGCGTCCGGGTACGACGCCTGCAGGTCGGCGACGGCGCGCCGGAGCTGCGAGTTATGCTTGGCGGCGAAGTCGTTGAGCTCCCGGAGGCACCCCGCTGAGTCGTAGTCCGCGGGCTCCGACTTGGCGGCGTTCATGGCCAGGTACCCCGGCACGCAGCCGATGGGGAAGTTGCCAGGGACGATGACTCGGCTGGCGCCCATGTCCAGCACCTCCTTGGCGGCGTCGATGATGGTCTTTACAACCCCCGGGATCAGCTTCTCCACCTCGGCCACCGGCTTGTCCTGAAAGAAGGCGTAGTTGTAGTCGTTTCCACCGATCTCCCCGACCAAAACCAGTGACGTCTGAAGCCGTCTGCGTATCTCTGCATGCATGCAGTCACACACACAATGCAATAATTTGAGCCTTTCAGTGAATCGATCCATGGAGGGAGCTGAGGACGGTTGATCGAGGAGGAAGTAAGTGTTTTTGCCTTGATCGGTGCCGAAGGTGTACTTGAGGAAGTCCTTGAACCAACGGAGCTGCACCTTGAGGGAGTTGGAGGCGACCGGCACGGGAACGGTGAGGTTGTACTGGTCGGCCGGGTCGACGGCGGTGGCTCCGGCGACGGCGAAGTTGACGCCGTGGTTGAAGCTCTTGTTCTTGCCCAGGTACGGGTTCAGGAACGGGAGACCCAGGTCCTGAGCTGCATCATCAATCAGATCAATGCATTGTGCGAATGCAGATCGATCAGATCAATACATTGTGCTTATGCATGTCACGATATGATCACGACTGTGTACTGAGCTTAGCAGCTTCTGTAAAAGTGACGTCATATATACATACCCAGGAAGTCGATCATGAGGAGGCCGTCAGAGCACCGCCCAGTCGGGTACCCGAACGTGACGCCGTAGGGGAGGTGCTTGATGGTCTCAAACATGCCCGGAGGCGCCTCCTTGACGAGGTTCCCCGTGTCAGTGATGGAGTCGCCGAGGCTGTAGATGGCAGTGATGCCGTTGCCGCTGCCGGCATCGGCACCCTGCCCATGGCGGCAGCACCAGTGCAGAGCGGCGAGGGAGACCGCCAGGAGGAGAGCTGATGCAGAGGAAGCCATGGCCATGCACTCTACTAGCTCGTACGCACGCCGGAGGAATGAATTTAGCAAACGCTAGCGGATGATTACTCGGAAAGAGATGGCCGGCGCTCGAGTGACGAGTGACGAGGAGTTACTTGGCGGCCAAGGCGGCTTTCTTATAAAGCATGTTGGGTGGATGGGCGAGAAGAGGAGGCAGGAGATCCAGGATCGGCCACGGCATGTTCTAGAACGAACGAAAGCATGGATGGGTGGGATCGGATGGCGATTTCGCCGCCCAGAAGGCTCGGTCGGCCGCGCGTGTAGATGGAGATGGCTTTTCGTCGAGGGCCATGCTTTTGTCACCTTGTTAGCGACAAGGATGCATCATAAGATCGGATCGAGTCCGAGATTACGGGGGCTCTCTCCTGTTGACTGACAACGGTTAGTAGTCGGTTAGTTCCTTTTCATCAGTCTCTAACCGTCAGTGAATCAAGCAGAGGAGGAATAGGACATGCAAAAGCCACAACCACGCTGATTCTATGATCTACTCTCTTTTTTTTCCGAAAGGATTCTATGATCTACTAAACTGTCTATATATTTATTATTACAATAAATAAAAAAAGAAACACATATACCGTTCATTGTTACATGATACTAGCAAAACATATCCATACGTTGCAACAGATTGTTATTCGCTTCGTTCTAAGAAGTGGCATCCCCTCCTAAGGGGTCATTCGTAGGTCTATGGTGCTCTAGCTCCGACTACAAAGTCATTGTAGCTAGCACGGTAGCATGGGGCCACTTTATCTCTCTCTCTCTTCCTATATCAGTGTGGAGCTAGGACCAGCTAAAGCAGCCCTTCTAAAAAGGGGTCTAAGTTATTATCATCCACTTGTGGCGATAGCTGACAACACCCTTAAATGTAGAGACGTATATATTGCTTAGCTAACAACACCCTTGAAGCATGGTTGGGTCTCTGCCAAATTTACCACAACGCCTAGATGTTAGTTGGCCTCCATGCCCACATGATGCCTCCCAGCTCGAAGACATACACTGAAGTTGTCTTACTTGGTCACACCGAGGGAGCTGAGCTCGCCACGCTGGATGGGTGCACGAGGGTCTACATGTCTATCAAATCTGCCACAGGCTATTGTAGATATATAGCATGACTGCTCGACGATTGTAAATGGACTAGTATGGGCATTTCTTGGCACGTTAGCAAAAAAGGCCATGTCTCATATAAACGATAGTATCATCCGCATTTATACTAAGTCTAGAGATACTTCATCCACTGAGGATGCGTTTGGTTCGAGGACAAAGTTGGAAGGGGTACGGGGATAAGGATATCCATGATGCATGTTTGATTAGATGAATATGACGAGCTATTTTTCTGTTTGGTTGGATGGATGACAGTGGATGGGATGAGAATAGTTGACTAATTATATCTATTATTTAAAATAACAACTAATTAGACACTAATACTAATTTTTCATGGTAATCACTAATTTAAAATAAATATGTTAATTAAAACCACTAATAACCTAATTAGCACATGAAACATGCACTATTAAACGTATTAGCACTTATTAAAAGTAATTCTACCACCATAATTACTCAGTAATAATATAACATACTAATAATCCTTAATTTATTTACTAATGATAAAGATTAGAAAACATGGATAAGCTGGTCCGCGAGATTTTTAAGAACTAGGAATCTAACATCTTGTGATATATTCTTTATCCAGGGATTTCTTTAGCCTAGTGATCTACCAAATCAAACACCAGATATCCATGACCAAACGCACCCCTAAATGCAGGACTACTCCTGTGATTGCCCAATTTCCTTAGCCGTTGCCATATATATATATATATATATATATATATATATATATATATATACCGCCAAAATATATTTAAAAGTATTGGTGTAAGAAGACCACCCTTTCCGAAGCCATTTTGTTCGAAAAGTAGTGGCCAATATTATTATTCCCTTTAACTCCCACACATCCCTTTTTAGCAAAAGTCCTCGATTCAGCACCATATACGTGAAGTTCCATTCATTTGCATTATTTGTTTTTTTATTTCAGAATTTTATTTAGTCGAGACACCAGCTAAGTTAACAATGACAATTATATTATATGTCAAAGGATGGACTTTTACAATGTTACCACAAAAGATTAAACATATAACTTACTAATTGTAAATTACAAACATATATATCCAGACTCTTTGCACGTGACTTAGGGACATAAAATTTAGACATTATGTTGTAAATTGAATTGTAGACTATGGACATGTCCAAACTCTTTGCACGTAATTTAGCAACATAAAAGTTAGACATTATGTTGTAAATTATAGGTTTCCATTTACTTCCATTTAAAAAAATACAATTCTAGTTTTGTCCACAACGAATTTATATTAGAAAAAGGCTACCAAAATTTATGACCAGATAAATATTATTAAATCCATCATGAAATGTATTATTATAGTATACCTACTTGGTTGTTATTACTCTTCTCTACAAACTGGTTAAACTTAATAATAGTTAAAATAATAACAAAACTAGAACTGTGTTGCTTTTATTATGATACAATACTAGAATCATGCGGTGGCGGACCTAGGATTTGGCCAAGATTAAGGTCAAATCTTAGCGGCCAAAAACCAAAAGCTACAGTATAGTCTATAGGACCATTTATGTCATAGAAAACAATTATTCTCAAGCAAAGTTTGCAAATCGAGATAAGTTCTTGAACAATATAATTAATAGTATGATACAATAACTAAAAAATATCATGGAACATTGAAAATAAATAACTATTGTCCACCAACGATTTGGTGCATTTGCTAAAGTCCTTGTCCTCTTCATCTAATTGGAATTAAAAGTTTAAAATTAGCAGTTGAAATCAAAATTAGCACAGATTACTTGAACTCTTGAAGTAAATAAAGAGGAGAAATATCTTCACAGTTCTTCAGACTTCAGAGTTCTGCACTTCTGCTCGCTCGGCAGGTGCAGGGGTAGGGACCGGCAGCCGAGGGGCCAGGCGCGGTGGGTCGGGGACCGGTAGCCGAGGGGCGGCGGTGCGGCGGCCCGGGGACCAGCAGCCATGGTTGCCTGCGAGGGCGACGACAGCTGCCGACAGGCGGGGGCGGCGAGGGGGATGGGTGCCGCCGGCCGCTCCGACAACGCCGATGCGACCGGGAGGCGGTCACGCGGGAGCGGCGGCGCGTGATAGGCCGAGTGGGTGACCAGAGGCGGAAGAGCCACGAGCAGCGCGTGAAACGAGCGTGAGCGAGAGTGTCCGTGATCTGCCTCTGCCCTACTCTCCTTCTTACTGGGCTCTTCGTTGTTGGGCAAAATCTGAAGACTTGTTCCTAAAAGAATTGGGCCGCGACTAGGGCCATGGCCTTACTGGCCCTAGGACTGGGCCTGCCCCTGGAATCATGTGTCACTCGAGTGGAATAACCACCATCAGTGACCACGAGCATTATCATCAGGTTGTCATTGTTAGGGTCGGCGTGGTGGACGTCGCTGTTACTCCCTCCGTTCCGAATTACATATTATTCTAATTTTTTTTGGAGAGTCAAAACATTTTAAATTTAACTAAAATTATAGAGAAAATTATAAAGATTTATGACATCAAATAGGAATACTATGAAAATATAATTAATGAAAAATTTAATGATACTTATTTGGTATCGTAAATGTTATTATTTTATTATATAAATTTGGTCAAACCTAATATGGTTTGACTCTCCAAAAAAGTTAGAATAACTTATAATTTGGAACGGCAAAAATATTCAACAATATATATGTAAATGAAGGGTACTTACTTTATAATAAAACCTAGCAATATATACATTTTCCCCCCTTAATCAGTAGATTGTGACACTGGAAAAAGGTATTAGAGTATGCATATATAGTCACGCTATTTGCACGAGTGATCTCGATAGATGATCATCTTGATACTTTGGGTGCACATCTCGAGGACATTGCTAGAAATGCAAGTTTGTATGCGCTACCGAGATGCTAGTGCTGCACTTGTAGTAGTAAGTTGTAACAGCACCGGAGAGAATCGTGGACCTGAAATAATAATGCACCCCATTGGCCGCATTATTGCTGCCGATTTGCGGTAAAAAGACCAAAGAAACGGCCTCGCGCGCGCACGCTGTGGCCGGGCAAAGTGGGCGATCGACGGTCACGCGCCGGCCGGCCTTGGCCTTGGCCTTCCGTCGTCCGGTGCGCTGCTTCTGCTCCCAACTTTTCGACCGGTCGATATTGATAGGGCGGTGGATGCGATTGGGCCGTGCGCAGATTCGCTCACCGCTCGGGCCCGCGGGTAAGCCTGGGCACAAAAAACCGAAACCGAGGAACCGAACCGAAAGAACCGGAACCGAAACCGAAAGAACCGAAACCGAAAAATTCGGTTCCTTGTTCGGTTCCTAATTTTGAGGAACCGAAATAACCGAAGAAAATTCGGTTCCTACTCTCGGTTAACCGAACTAACCGAAAGAACCGAATTACATGTATCATACTTCATCTACTCATATTTTGTAAGATTATTTTTGGTTTATGTGTGATATTTTATATTTCAAAAGCTATATATTTGTGTTAGTATATTGCTATTGTTGCCTTCTAAATTATTATTAATAAAAATGGATATAGTGTTGCATAAATTTGCCTTGGAACATGTATATTTATTCTTGTCTTGACCTATGCTGAAAAATTTCGGTTAGTTCGGTTAGAACCGAAACCGAACCGAAATAACCGAGAACCGAAATTGTCGGTTCCAAGATTTTTTGGGAACCGATCGGTTCCTATTTTCTGAGAACCGAATTTCTTCAGGAACCGAGGAACCGAACCGAACCGAACCGAATGCCCACACTGACCCGCGGGGGATCGAGTCGAGTGCGCGCGATTGGATGGCGGCAGCCACGCCTGCTTTATTTGGGCGGCGCACCTATCAAAGTTCCTTTGCAATTGATTGAAGCCAGTGGCCGTGCGCCTTCGTTGCGCTGCTTGCTTGGCCGGGGTCGGTCGGTCGGTCACCAAGTGTGATCGATCGATCTGCATGTAAAGCAGATGCTGATCGTGTGATGACCAGGGGAAGGGAAGGTATCGTATCGCTCGAGTATATACGTGGGTGTCTGTGTGTCGTTTGGTTTGCGGCCTCCAGTGCTCGCGACGCATTCGGATCCGGGCAGGAGGCGACGTGAATGAAGAGAAAATGAATCAGGCACGGTTCGGTTCCCAGGAACCATGTCATGTCTATCAAAAATGATTGGCTAATTTATCCGATAATAATGCTCTGGCATAAGCGTCAGACGCCCGAAAATATCGTATAGTTTATTCTTTTCTTTTTTTCGAAACAAATCAGGCAGAAGAGCGGCCGATTATATTAAAAAAAAAACTCAGATTGGGTAAGTACAATAGAGCAACAAACCCCCCCAAAGAGTCCAACAGCAACCGTAGTAGGAAAAAAAAGAGACTAATGACAACAAAGAGAAAAACTCGGGCCGGTTGGATTGGGACATCTAACACGTGCCAAACTTGAACTCAAAGAGAAAACAACTCTGGATGGTCGGATTAGGGCATCGACGCAAGCCAAACAAAGCCGAACTCAAAGAAGCCGCACACTGCACCGCCTCCAAACGCCGGTCACCACACTGTACCCCCGTCCCCCGGACGACAAAGACGTCAAGACGAAACACCATCGTCACTGCTCATGCCGTCGTAGCCGACGATGTCCCACACCGAGGTAGCCCGCTACGAAGTAGAGCTAGTCATCGCAGGGCGCTGCAAGCCGTGTAGCCCTCCCACCAGAATCCGCTTGCGCCGCTCCTCAAGACGTTGTCCCACGGCGAGCTGGCCACTGCCAAGCAGGGCTAGCAGCCGTAGTCCGCTGCAAGCTGCCAACTCAAGCGTGAGCGGCTGCCTCTGGCACTCAGCAAGTCAACCCTGACCACCGAGATCCATGCGCGCACCGTGTCGCTTCCAGTAACCTAGCTGCCTCACCGAAGGTACAAGTGCCACACGCCAACTCCAGCAGCCATCAGGGCGCCTCCTTGCACCGAAACGATCGCCGTTGAGCGGGACCGTCCGCCGCCACTCCACGTAGGTCACCTCGGCAACGCAAATATGCTAGCCACCACCTCCCACGTCGGCCTCCACGCCAACTCCATGGGCGTCACCCCACGCCGGCCTCCTCGCCATCTTCGTGGTCGCAATTGGCACACAATCTCGCTAGACCGTCGCCCTCCACTGGCAAACAAATGCGAAACCCTTCATTCGCTGCGTCAACACACTCCTCCTGGCTACCTTCCACCACCGTGGACACCGGTGCCTCTAATCCTCAACTAGATCTCCACCTTCCTTGCCACGGCACCGCCCACCACCACAGACTAACAGGCGCACGGCTGTAAGGTCCAAATGGCTAGAGGGGGGGTGAATAGCCTATTTAAATTTTCTACAAGCTTTACTAAACAACAAGTTAGTAAATAAGATGGCGAAGCTAATTCTAGCACTAGCTCAACTACTTTTATGCAAGCCACAAATACAATTCTAGTGCAAGGCTATGATCTCTAGTTCACACCAACAATGCTAAGTCTCTAAACTAACTACTCCTAAGTGATAAGTTATTCTACTCAAGCTAAACAAGGCAAAGAACAATAAGTAAAGGAGTGAGCTTGAATAGATATACCAACGTTGATGAGAAGAGATATGTCCAATGTACCAATCAATAACGTGATCACATACACAAATGAAATCCTCGGCAATAAGATGACACAAGATTTTTTTTACCGAGGTTCACTTGCTTCCCGGCAAGCTACTCCTCGTTGTGGCGATGCACCCACTTGATGGATCGCGAGCTAATCAACTATCAAGAGTTGAACCCTCAGTGGGTGCCGCATATCCACTCACAAGATGGGGATCCTCCAAGTCGCGAGCTCCACTAGAGTAGCCAATTTACGAACTCCCGCGGGGAAGGCTCAAGAACCCCTCACAAACACTTGGTGAGGCTCGAAACAATTTCCAATCATGAGCTTAACACCACCGCTGTTCCAAATCGTCTAGGGTGTCGGGAAACACCCAAGAGTAACAAGCAATCCGCAGCAAACTTTAAGAATCAAGTGCCGCTAGATGCAACTCTCAATGCAATGCACTTGAATCTCACTCAATCTCTCTAGAGTATGCAACCAAGCAAGGAGATGAGTGGAGGAGAAGTTCTCTAGCTCAAAGTATGTCTCAAGTGTTCAAAGAGTCAAGAGTTACCTCCCAAGGCCGGCCAAACGAGTATTTATAAGCATCCCCAAAGAATAGAGTCGTAGGCTCGAGATGCCGCTCTGCGCTCGTTGACCGGACGCGCTGGTCTGAACGACCGGACGCGCTGGTCAGATTGGGTAAGTACAACAGAGCAACAAACCCCCCTAAAGAGTCCAACAGCAACCGCAGTAGGAAAAAAAAGAGACTACTGACAACAAAGAGAAAAACTCGGGCCGGTTGGCTTGGGACATCTAACACGTGCCAAACTTGAACTCAAAGAGAAAACAACTCTGTGAAAGCATCTAGGCCCCGAGGTTTGGTTTCGGCAATTGATGACAATGCTTTATTACCATGACTAACGTGTGTTTTGCAGAAACTTTGGTAAGTTAGGTCATGAAGGTTTTAACTGCTTTGGGCACCATGGTATTCATGCCCCTTGATGGAAATCGTTTCGGTTTTCAAAAGAGTAACGTCAAGATTAAGGACGGTTAGTTCCGGATGTCGAGGTGTTGAGAGACATTTGGAATAGTCGTTAGGATCTTCGTTTTTCTCTTTTGGCCGTACTATTAAGGGGGGCATGAGCGGGTAGCTTGACCTAGGCGAGTCCTATGTTTAGGTGTGGTGCACACTTGTTAAACTTGGCGCTAGGCAGCTCTAGAATAGCTCAAAGTCCAGTTGGAAGCAACTTGGTTCAAGTTGTAACACGTTTCGGAGAGTTTCGGGTCGTTTTCCCTTGACCGGACGCGGTCCTCGGCGTCAGTACAGTTCCGCGGCTAGGGTTTCAGCTCTGAACACCGGACGCGGTCCTCGCGAGGACCGGACGCGGTGGTCAGAAGTCAACACGTGTCACTTGAGGGAAACACCCGATCGGACGCGACCTGGGTGTGATCGGCGCGTCCGGTCACAGTCCAGTAAGGTCCAGAGACGACCGGACGCGTGAAAGTCCCTAGTTTGGTTTTGGCTAATTGATGAAACCTAGGACAAACCTTTGTATCTAAGTGGATGATTTAGATAAAGGTGGTCATTGAATATGAGACACGACATCAACTCATGTGACCAAGATGATGAAGACCGAAGTGATGCTTGGCTCGATGGACCGGTTGTGAGGGTGAAGGGCAAGTCGAGGCTTCGAAGTGAGGGATCATGCGATGGTGAAGCTTGAGCAAGACTTGGCGCCGACGGACCGATGCAACGGTGAAGAGCAAGTAAAGTCAAGGTCGATGGATCAAGATGGTCATGTGATGATATGAAGTGGATCATATCATTTGGAGAAACAAAATGGGCTCAAGGCAAAGGTATAACCATAGGGCCATTTTGTTTTACACTCAAGACACCATAGAGGGTGTGAGTGGTTTAGGATTGATAGCCGAACTATTAAGAGGGGAAGTCTTATCGGTTATTCGATACACGGGTGCCACTAGGTGAATTCATGAAGTGCATTGCATGTAGGGCCTAGTGAGCTAACTGGAAAACCTTCGAAAATGATTGTGAAAATGTTAACACACGTACACAAGGTGGTGATCACTTGTTGGTGTTAGCACATTTACGAAGGTGTTGGAGTTTGGGTGGTAGAGAGGGTTTGGGACTCTCTCTCCCTCCCGCCGAGCTTGCGAGCGCGGGATTCAGGCGATTTCGGGGAAATAAAATGCCTATTTTCCACTACGCCGGAAGTCGGAAAAGAAACGGAGGCGAACGGAGGTCACAGAGGTGACCGGACGCTGCACCGGACGCGGTCATGGAATGACCGGACGCGTCCGGTCAGCTGTCAAGCGCACGGGCTAGGGTTTGCAACCGGCGCGTCCGGTCACTCGCGGGACCGGAGCGTCCGGTCATGCGCCCAGAAGGAACTGAGGTTCGCAGAGGACGATCGGACGCGAGGCGCGTCCGGTCACACACGATCGGACGCGTCCGATCGTTAAAGGAGCTTACTGGACTCACACCGGACGCGGGCACTGTCGCGTCCGGTCGTCGCAAGGGGCGCGTCCGGTCGTTGTTTCGCGGGCGCAGGTGCTGTGCGGATCAGCGCGTCCGGTCGTTGCCTAGGGCGCGTCCGGTCGTTGGTTTGACCGTTGAGGGTCAGTGACCGTTGGAGGATCGGACGCGGTTGAGCGCGTTCGGTCGTTTTGAGAGGCGCGTCCGGTCATGGGGTTTGACCGTTGGCGCAGTGACCGTTGGAGGATCGGACGCGGTTGAGCGCGTCCGGTCAATTATGACCGGAGCGTCCGGTCATCCCGACAGAACCCAGTGAAGGGGTATAACGGCTCTATTTGGAGGGGATGCTTATAAATACTCGTTGGCCGGCCCTTGGGGAGGCAACCAGTGATTTCTAACATTCTTATACATCCTTTGAGCTAGAACATCTCCTCCCACTCATCTCTCTTGAGTGATTGCATATCATAAGTGAGATTGAGTGATCCCAAAGTGCATTGCATAGCTTGAGGGCATCTAGTGGCACTTGTGGGTGGTTTAGCCGGTGGATTTCTTGTTACTCTTGGAGAGTACCGCTCCTAGCCGGCTTGGAGATTGTTGGAGGCGTTGGCAAGAGAAGGTGATTGTTCTTGGCCACCTCCGGTTGATTGTAAGAGGTTCTTGTGCTTTCCTCGGCGGGACGCCAAAAGCAACTCTATTGGATTGCGCGTGTCATTGAGTTACCTCACTTGAGAGTGGTGTCTTGCGGTGCCTTGTGGGGCGTGCCTTGAGGGGCAAGTGACTTGAGGGTCGCACCGAGGAACCATCTAAGTGTTGGTCGACACAACCGGTGACGTAGCTTGTCGGTGCACAAGTGAACACCGGGTGAACAAAATATTGTGTCTCTTGTCTCCCGGTGATTGGTCTTCATATTATGTTGTTGTCAATATTGATTGATTGTATATCATCTTGGTGATTGGCAACATCTTCACTCCAC
Source organism: Saccharum hybrid cultivar R570 (assembly GCA_038087645.1). Classification (NCBI taxonomy): domain Eukaryota; kingdom Viridiplantae; phylum Streptophyta; class Magnoliopsida; order Poales; family Poaceae; genus Saccharum; species Saccharum hybrid cultivar. Next base: position 792,064 of record JAQSUU010000273.1, read on the forward strand.
CGTCGGTATAAGATTCACAATCCTATCTCTCGCATTTACTTTTACTAGATTATCTTGTGTAACTCTAGTAGTAGACTTCTCTAGTAGTTGTTAGCTTGCTCACTAGTGTAAGTTAGTGACTTAGCACTTGTGTGAACTAGAGATCATAATCTACTAGACTTGTGGATAGAAGGCTTGCATCACAACCTTTGGCTAAGCAAAACTCGCTTTACGCCGTTTGTTATTCTAACAAAGTTGCTTAGTGGTGCTTGTAGAATTTTTATATAGGCTATTCACCCCCCCTCTAGCCATCTAGGACCTTACAAGTGGTATCGGAGCCGTGGTCACCGTTTTAATCAAGGCTTAACATCCTTCGGTGTGAAAAATGGCTCAAATTGTGTTCAATCATGTTGGGGGCAAGCCACCGTTCTTTGATGGTGTTAGTTCTTTTGCTCATTGGAAGAGAAAGATGACAATGTACCTTGGTTCTATTCATGAGAGAGTTTTGCAAGTCACTGAGAATGACTTTGCTATGATTGATCCCGATCATCTCACCGATGAAGATAGAGCAAATAGAACATGCAATAGAATGGCTCTCAATACACTTTACCATGGTATTGACACAAAAGTATTTGAGGGCATCAAGGACTTAGAATTGGCATATGAAGTATGGACAAGGTTGAGTGAAACATATGAGGGCACTAAGGTTGTGAAGAGTGCCAAGCTATATGGGCTCAAAAGTGAGTTTGAGAACTTCAAGAAAAAGGATGATGAAACAATCATTGAAATGTTTCATAGATTGCAAGTGATAGTCAATGATCTCAAGAGCTTAGGGCACAAGACTCAAGATCAAGATTTTTGCCATAAGTTCTTATTGAGCTTACCTAGAAGATTCAAGATGTTGATCATGATGTTACAAAGAGATGGGCTTAAAACAATGAAGCCTAATGATTTGCTTGGTGAAGTATTGACCTATGACAAATATGATCAAGATGTTGATGACAAGGAGAAGGTGGAAGATGAGAAGAAGAAGAAGACCGTGGCATTCAAGGCCACCTCCTCCAAGGGCAAAGCTACCATCATTGAAGAAGAAGAAGACAATGATGAAGATGAAGATTATGAAATTGATGATGAGGCATTTGCTTTTGTAGTCAAGAAAATGGGTCACATGTTCATTAAGAGAAGAGGCTTCAAAAAGAGAAATGACAATTTCAAGAGCAATGAGCAACAAAGGAAGTGCTTCAATTGTGATAGCACCGAACATCTTCAAGCCGATTGTCCCTATGACAAGAAGAAGAACAACAAGAGGGGCAAGTTTGAGAAGAAAAAGAAAGAAGCCAAGATAACATTCAAGAAAGGCAAGAATGGAGTCTATGTGGCCACTTGGGAAAGTGATGATGATGAAGAAGAAGAAGAATCATCCAACAAGGCTTTTGCTTCCATTGCTATCAACAAGAAGCCATCACTATTTGACTCATCCTCTTCGTGCTTCATGGCCAAAGAAGCTAAGGTGTTATATGATGAGAGTGATGATGAAAGTGAAATGGAATATGTTCATAATAGTGATAATGATAATAATGATAATGAAAATGATGATGATGAACCAACTAAAGAACAACTATATGACTTGTTGCAACAAACTAGAGACATAGATATTGCCAAGAACAAGGAGTGCAAGAAGCTTTCAATGAAAGTAGCAATACTTGATGAGCTTAAGACCACTCATGAGAGTCTAGTGGAAGACCACTCATGAGAGTCTAGTGGAAGACCATGAGGATCTTGATAAAGCTCATTCCAAGCTTGAAAAAGCTCACTCATTGCTACTTGAGCAACAAGCAAAGAAGGAGGTTGTTGTATCATGTGATATAGGTGTTACATGTGATATAATTGATGAATCTTTTTATAAACCTATCATCATGTCAAATGCTGACCTTTCTTGTAGCTCTTCATCCACCACCACCAACTCTACCTCTACTACTAGTGATGGTTTCACTTGTGATGCCTCACTAATGGTTGAGAATGAGACTCTCAAGAGAGAGGTGGATGAGCTCACTCACGCCCTAGGCAAGGCCTATGGTGGTGAGGCCCGCTTGCTTAAGTGCTTGGGTAGCCAAAGGTTCTCTCTTAACAAAGAGGGATTGTGCTACACCCCCAAGAAAGGCAAGTCGGCCTTTGCAACTCCAAAGCTTAGCTTTGTGAAGAGCAATGGTCGGTTTTGCAATAGATGCAAGCAAGTTGGGCACCTAGAGCAAAATTGCAATAAAAAGAACCAAAGCAAGAAATTCGTTAATGCTATACCTTTTGATTCTTGCTATGTGCTTACCAAAGGTGTGAAGGGTGTGCAAGCTAAGTTTATTGGTACACCCATTGTTGGCCCAAAGAAGAAGGCTATTTGGGTACCAAAGAGCTTAGTTACTAACCTACAAGGACCCAAGCAAAAATGGGTACCTAAGCTTCATTGATTTGCTTGTAGGTCAATTACAAAGCCGGAGGAAGGCATTGGATTATTGATAGTGGGTGCACTCAACACATGACCCGTACATCAAGAATGTTTGACTCAATCAATGACAATGATAGTGGTGTTGATTCTATCACATTTGGCAATAACAAGAAAGGCAAGGTTATTGGCTTGGGCAAGATTGCAATATCAAATGACATGAGTATCTCAAATGTGTTGCTAGTTGAAAGTTTGGATTTCAATCTTCTATCCGTGGCACAAATATGTGATCTAGGCTACAAATGCATCTTTGGGGTTGATGATGTGGAAGTTATTAGTGTGGATGGTTCAAATGTGGCATTCAAGGGATGTAGATATGAGAATCTCTACCTAGTTGACTTCAATGCTAGAGAAACTTCTTTGACAACTTGCTTAGTCTCCAAATCAAGCATGGGTTGGCTTTGGCATAGAAGGCTTGGTCATGTTGGCATGAAACAATTGAAGAAGCTTACAACTCACAATCTTGTCAATGGTTTGAAAGATGTTGAATTTGAGAAGAATAAGCTTTGTAGTGCATGTCAAGCCGGGAAGCAAGTTGGAAGCTCACATCCAAAGAAGAGTACAATGAGCACATGCAAAGCATTTGAGTTGATGCACATGGATCTATTTGGACCAACAACATATACAAGCATAGGCGGCAACAAGTATGGCTTTGTCATAGTGGATGACTTCACAAGATTCACATGGGTATTCTTTCTTAGTGACAAAGTGAAGTGTTTGACACCTTCAAGACATTTCTCACTAGAGTTCACAATGAGTTTGAGATTAGAATCAAGAAAGTGAGAAGTGACAATGGAAGTGAGTTCAAGAATACAAGAATTGAAGAACTTTGTGATCATTATGGTATTGGACATCAATTCTCGGCCAAGTACACTCCACAATCAAATGGCCTAGTTGAGAGGAAGAATAGAACATTGCTTGATATGGCTAGATCAATGCTTCATGAGTACAATGTGAGTCAATCATTTTGGGATGAAGCAATCAATACCGCTTGCTACTACATCAATAGATTATATTGTCATCCATTGCTAGAGAAGACCTCATATGAGTTACTTCATGGAAGAAAGCCCAATATTTCTTACTTTAGGGTGTTTGGTTGCAAATGCTATATCTTGAAGAAGGGCATTAGATTTGGGAAGTTTGACAAAAGATGTGATGAGGGGTTCCTACTTGGTTATTCAACTACAAGCAAAGCTTATAGAGTTTGGAACAACTCAAGTGGCATTCTAGAAGAAGTCCATGATGTGCACTTTGATGAAACCAATGGGTCACAAGATGAAGAAGAGAATCTAGATGATGTTAGTGGAACTCTATTGGTGGAAGCAATGAAGAACATGGACATTGGGGACATTAGAGCAAAGCAAGTTATTGATATTCAAGATGATGATAAAGATCAAGTGCTCAATTCTCCATTCAAGCTAGCTAGTGACTCTCAAGTGCAAGATCAAGGTGCTAGTTCTTCTCATCGAGATATGCAAGATCAAGGTGCTAGTTCTTCTCATCGAGATACATCAAGTGATCAACCAAGCTCAAGCAATCAAGTGCAAGTACTCCAACCACAACATGTTTCAAGAGATCACCCCATTAATAGTATTATTGGCGATATTAGAAGTGGTGTGCAAACAAGATCAAGATTGGCTATGTTTTGTGAGCATGCATCATTTGTGTCAACCATAGAACCAAAGAAGATAGAAGAAGCTTTGAGGAATGCCGATTGGATCATAGCTATGCAAGAAGAACTAAACAATTTCACAAGAAATGAGGTTTGGGAATTGGTAGAAAGGCCAAATGACTACAATGTGATTGGAACCAAATGGGTGTTTAAAAACAAGCAAGATCAAGATGGCATTGTAGTGAGAAACAAAGCAAGACTAGTTGCTCAAGGTTACACTCAAGTTGAAGGTCTTGACTATGATGAGACATATGCTCCCGTGGCAAGATTGGAGGCAATAAGGATTCTATTGGCTTATGCTTGTGCATACAATATCAAACTATATCAAATGGATGTTAAAAGTGCATTTCTCAATGGGATTATCAATGAGTTAGTATTTGTTGAGCAACCGCCCGGATTTGAAGATGACAAGAAACCCAACCATGTCTACAAGTTGAAGAAAGCTTTATATGGCTTAAAGCAAGCACCTAGAGCATGGTATGAGAGGCTAAGGGATTTCCTTCTCTCTAAGGGATTCAAAATGGGCAAGGTTGATACTACTCTATTCACCAAGAAGATTGGAAATGATCTATTCATAGTGCAAATATATGTTGATGACATCATCTTTGGATCAACCGATCAAGCTTATTGTGAAGAATTTGGTGCTATGATGGCCAAAGAGTTTGAAATGTCTATGATTGGTGAACTTAGCTACTTCCTTGGTCTCCAAGTCAAGCAATTAAAGAATGGAACATTTGTGAGTCAAGGGAAATACATAAGGGACATGTTGAAGAAGTTTGGAATGCAAGATGCAAAGCCAATTTCAACTCCAATGGGCACAAATGGCAATTTGGATAGTGATCTTGATGGCAAAATGGTGAATCAAAAGGAATATCGGTCTTTGATGGGAAGTCTACTCTATGTCACCGCATCAAGACCGGATGTCATGTTTAGTGTTTGCATGTGTGCTAGATATCAAGCCTCACCTAGAGAAAGTCATCTCACGGCGGCAAAAAGAATATTGAGGTACTTGAAGCAAACAAGAAATGTTGGACTATGGTATCCCAAGGGGTCAAAGTTTGAATTGATTGGATATTCGGACTCCGACTATGGGGGTTGCAAGATCAATAGGAAAAGCACAAGTGGCACATGTCAATTACTTGGAAGATCACTTGTGTCATGGTCCTCAAAGAAACAAAATAGTGTGGCAATCTCTACCGCCGAAGCCGAATATGTGAGTGCGGGGAGTTGTTGTGCACAATTGCTATGGATGAAATCAACTTTGAAGGATTATGGCCTCAACTTCAAAAATGTGCCGTTGCTATGTGATAATGAGAGTGCAATCAAGATGATACAAAACCCGGTTCAACATGGAAGAACAAAGCATATTGACATAAGACATCATTTCATTAGAGATCATCAACAAAGGGGAGATATTGCCATTGAGAGTGTTGGCACCGATGATCAACTTGCCGATATTCTCACTAAGCCACTTGATGAAAAGAGGTTTTGCAAGCTAAGAAATGAATTGAACATTCTTGATTTCTCAAACATGAGTTGAATGCACCCCACCCACTTATTGACATGCCTCTCCTTCGACATTGCAAGGTAAAATTGATTGACATGTCTTTCATCCTATGCTAAGGACTTGATAGAGCATGTAGACATAATAAGTGGTACGCATAAGCATTCATGATAAATTAAATGAATTTGATGGATATATGTTACCACTATTGCTTCTATGCTTATTTTGATCTAGTGGTGGCATATGACATGTTTGTGAGCTTGTAAACCTAGTGTTGAATCTAGAAGATTTGCTATAAGTGTTTAATTCAACTTAGGCAAGATAACCCTTATTTTGAGGAGTGAAGAAGCTTGTCTTTGGTTCAAATCGAATTAAATATCTTTGGCAAGTATTCTAGGTTAAACCAAATTTGATAAAATATTTAACCTTACATATGGTATCGAATTAATTTCAATCTACTCCATCAAACACTTTTCCTTCTCTCCACAATTTGATCCTTTTTGGGTAAGTTGTTGACAAAGGGGGAGAGAAAAAGATGATTCGACTTGATAAAGGGGTAAATAAAATTTATGATGAGAAAAGATGATTCAACTTGATAAAGGGGTAAATAAAATTTGTTGATGCACACAAGTAGGGGGAGCAAGCTCATAAACAAAGTTGTTGCATTTGTTTGTGCATTCTCATATGACTTGCTCATTGCACATGTATTTAAATTCAATATACATGCTTGTGTGGTGCAATGCTAGTATAGAAATTGGATGATGAAATGATCTACTAGCATGCATAGGAATAGTTTACATGTGGTATCTAGACTTGCCTAAAGCTTTACAAGTGGTTAGCTTTACAAGTGGTTCAAGAACCTTTACATATAATATTGATCTCACGGGGTTCTTGAGTTTTGATGGATGTCTAGTTACTTCATGATGCTAAGGATGGTGTAAAAGGCAACTCCGATTGGTATCACGCTTCAAAGGTCCATTTCTTACACCATAGCATCATTTTGGTAGAATTACTCTCCCAACATTTCTATCCATGCATATGTGCAAAGCTTTCAATCCAAACTCTATGCACATATGTAGGGGGAGCTAATGCTACCAAAACCGAGCTTGTGATAATTGTCCAAATTTTATTTATGAGCATAATGATTGGACAAGTATGACAAGTTCAAAACTTTTATTATCAAAATCATCTTTGTGAGGGTTGTCATCAATTACCAAAAAGGGGGAGATTGAAAGTCCCTAGTTTGGTTTTGGCTAATTGATGAAACCTAGGACTAACCTTTGTATCTAAGTGGATGATTTAGATAAAGGTGGTCATTGAATATGAGACACGACATTAACTCATGTGACCAAGATGATGAAGACCGAAGTGATGCTTGGCTCGATGGACCGGTTGTGAGGGTGAAGGGCAAGTCGAGGCTTCGAAGTGAGGGACCATGCGATGGTGAAGCTTGAGCAAGACTTGGCGCCGACGGACCGATGCAACGGTGAAGAGCAAGTAAAGTCAAGGTCGATGGATCAAGACGGTCATGTGATGATATGAAGTGGATCATATCATTTGGAGAAACAAAATGGGCTCAAGGCAAAGGTATAACCATAGGGCCATTTTGTTTTACACTCAAGACACCATAGAGGGTGTGAGTGGTTTAGGATTGATAGCCGAACTATTAAGAGGGGAAGTCTTATCGGTTATTCGATACACGGGTGCCACTAGGTGAATTCATGAAGTGCATTGCATGTAGGGCCTAGTGAGCTAACTGGAAAACCTTCGAAAATAATTGTGAAAATGTTAACACACGTACACAAGGTGGTGATCACTTGTTGGTGTTAGCACATTTACGAAGGTGTTGGAGTTTGGGTGGTAGAGAGGGTTTGGGACTCTCTCTCCCTCCCGCCGAGCTTGCGAGCGCGGGATTCAGGCGATTTCGGGGAAATAAAATGCCTATTTTCCACTACGCCGGAAGTCGGAAAAGAAACGGAGGCGAACGGAGGTCACAGAGGTGACCGGACGCTGCACCGGACGCGGTCATGGAATGACCGGACGCGTCCGGTCAGCTGTCAGGCGCACGGGCTAGGGTTTGCAACCGGCGCGTCCGGTCACTCGCGGGACCGGAGCGTCCGGTCATGCGCCCAGAAGGAACTGAGGTTCGCAGAGGACGATCGGACGCGTCCGATCGTTAAAGGAGCTTACTGGACTCACACCGGACGCGGGCACTGTCGCGTCCGGTCGTCGCAAGGGGCGCGTCCGGTCGTTGTTTCGCGGGCGCGGGTGCTGTGCGGATCAGCGCGTCCGGTCGTTGCCTAGGGCGCGTCCGGTCGTTGGTTTGACCGTTGAGGGTCAGTGACCGTTGGAGGATCGGACGCGGTTGAGCGCGTCCGGTCGTTTTGAGAGGCGCGTCCGGTCATGGGGTTTGACCGTTGGCGCAGTGACCGTTGGAGGATCGGACGCGGTTGAGCGCGTCCGGTCAATTATGACCGAAGCGTCCGGTCATCCCGACAGAACCCAGTGAAGGGGTATAACGGCTCTATTTGGAGGGGATGCTTATAAATACTCGTTGGCCGGCCCTTGGGGAGGCAACCAGTGATTTCTAACATTCTTATACATCCTTTGAGCTAGAACATCTCCTCCCACTCATCTCTCTTGAGTGATTGCATATCATAAGTGAGATTGAGTGATCCCAAAGTGCATTGCATAGCTTGAGGGCATCTAGTGGCACTTGTGGGTGGTTTAGCCGGTGGATTTCTTGTTACTCTTGGAGAGTACCGCTCCTAGCCGGCTTGGAGATTGTTGGAGGCGTTGGCAAGAGAAGGTGATTGTTCTTGGCCACCTCCGGTTGATTGTAAGAGGTTCTTGTGCTTTCCTCGGTGGGACGCCAAAAGCAACTCTATTGGATTGCGCGTGTCATTGAGTTACCTCACTTGAGAGTGGTGTCTTGCGGTGCCTTGCGGGGCGTGCCTTGAGGGGCAAGTGACTTGAGGGTCGCACCGAGGAACCATCTAAGTGTTGGTCGACACAACCGGTGACGTAGCTTGTCGGTGCACAAGTGAACACCGGGTGAACAAAATATTGTGTCTCTTGTCTCCCGGTGATTGGTCTTCATATTATGTTGTTGTCAATATTGATTGATTGTATATCATCTTGGTGATTGGCAACATCTTCACTCCACCGTCGGTATAAGATTCACAATCCTATCTCTCGCATTTACTTTTACTAGATTATCTTGTGTAACTCTAGTAGTAGACTTCTCTAGTAGTTGTTAGCTTGCTCACTAGTGTAAGTTAGTGACTTAGCACTTGTGTGAACTAGAGATCATAATCTACTAGACTTGTGGATAGGAGGCTTGCATCACAACCTTTGGCTAAGCAAAACTCGCTTTACGCCGTTTGTTATTCTAACAAAGTTGCTTAGTGGTGCTTGTAGAATTTTTATATAGGCTATTCACCCCCCCTCTAGCCATCTAGGACCTTACAATGCGTCCGGTCATCACCAATCGGACGCGGCTGCGCGTCCGGTGCGAGTACAGTTTGCTCCCTGCACGATCGGACGCGTCCGGTCACCTCTGACCGGTGCGTCCGGTCACTCAGCTGTTTTTCGGATTTCGACCGTTACGAGCGACCGGCGTGTCCGGTCAGCTCGTGTTTTGCTGAGTCAGCAGGTAACGGTTCGTTTTGTTTGTGGGGTGTATAAATACATCCCCACCACCTCTTTTAGAGGTCTCTTGCTCATTTGATCAGCTGATAAACACCTTTGGAGTGCAAGGGAGTGCAAGAGCACTAGTGAGGATAGAGATTTGAGAATCAAAGCTTGAGAGTTCCTCACTAGCGATTAGAGAGTAGCAAGTGTGCATCCACTTTCTCATTTGGGCTCGTAGTGGTCAAGTGAGAGTTCTAGCTTGTTACTCTTGGTGATCGCCATCACCTAGACGGCTTGGTGGTGATTGGGAGTTCGGTGATCATCCGGCGGAGCTTGTGGATGACCCAACTCATCTTGTGAGCGGTTGTGGGTGATTCACCGCGACGGAGTGTCAAAGAATCAACCCGTAGAGAGCACTTGATCCTTGCGCGGATCAAGGGGGAGCGACACCCTTGCGCGGGTGCTCCAACGAGGACTAGTGGGGAGTGGCGACTCTCCGATACCTCGGAAAAACATCGCCGTGTTCCTTGCCCCTTTTCATTCAAGCATTTACATTCTCGTATTTACTTTCATTGCTTGTTTACTTTCCTAGACTTGCCATGCTAGACTAGGTTTGGAAACTAGGGTGCAAAACTTTGTATCAATAGACTCTCTAGGAACACTAGTAGACACTAGGGGTGAATTCCGGCTTGTAGGATTTATTTCTTGCATTTAATTTTTAGAAAAGCCCAATTCACCCCCCCTTTTGGGCATCTTGATCATTTCAATTGGTATCGGAGCCTTGTTGCTCTATTTTTAGGCTTTACCGCCTAGAGCAAGATGTCTAATGGGGAAGGACCACCTCCCACTTTTAAGGGAGACAATTTTCCATATTGGAAAATTCGTATGGAGGCGTACCTCGAAGCCATAGATGTTGGGTGCCTTAGAGCCGCAACCGAAGGGCTTCCCCCCATAAGGGATCCCGCTAACCCAAGTGGTGACGAGGAGAAGTACGACCGGTGGAATGCAAAGACCAAAAATGCACTCTACCGGGGTTTAGGCAAAGATATCTTCAATCGCGTGCGTAATGCAAAGAACGCTCATGAATTGTGGGAAAATCTTTATGCTCTCCATGAGGAAACTAAGAGTGAGCGTGAGGAACGCTATCACATAGCCTTAAAGAAAATTAATTCTTTTGAGATGCTTCCCAAAGAAAGTGCTAATGACATGTACACTCGCTTGAATGTTCTTGTAGAGGACCTCAATGCTCTTGGGCTCACCAAAATGAGCCAATCGGATGTTGCAAGGAAGATCTTGAGTGTGCTTCCCGTTGAGAAGTATGGACACATTGTCACCGTGCTTCACCAAAGTGATCTTTCCACCGCAACACCGACTCAAGTTTTAGGGAAAATCAATGCTCATGAGATGTACATGCATATCACTCCGGAAGAGGGCTCATCATCTTCCAAGAAGAAAGACTTGGCCTTCAAAGCTAGTCATGACAAGAAGAAGAAGAAGGGCCAAGCCATGATGATGCAAGAAAGCTCAAGTGAAAGTGATGTTGATGATGAATCACTTGCACTCATGGTGAGAAAGACCACCAAGATGCTAAAGAAGCTCAACAAGAGTGGCATCAAGTTCGATGGCAAGAAGAAGAAATTCTTCACAAGTAGCAAGAGAAAGCCAATCTCGGAGATGGATTGCTACAATTGTGGTGAACTTGGCCACTTAGCTCATCAATGTCCTAGACCACCAAAAGACAAGTACAAGAACAAGAACAAGGGCAAGAAAAGTGATTCAAGTGATGAAGAAGAAGAGAAGAAGAAGAACAAGCCATACAAGAAGAAGGATGGCAAGAAAAAGGAGTTCCACAAGAAGAAGAAGGGAGGAAAGGCATACATTGTTGGTGATTGGCTCACCGACATTGAATCATCTTATGAGTCCTCCGAAGATGAGAGCGATGATGAGAAAGAGAAGGTTGCCGCATTTGTGATGGGGCCATCATCTTCACCAACATCTTCATCACCACCTTCACCGCCTCCTTCACCATCATCGTCCACTACTCACCTATGCCTTATGGCCAAGGGTGAACGAAAGGTACAAAACCATGATAGTGATGATGATGATGATAGTGATAGTGATGATGAATATGACTCACCTTCTTATGATGAACTTGTAAAATTGCTAAACAAATACACTAAAATCATAAGAAGGACTAGAAGTGAAAATGATGATCTTCAAAATGAAAATGAATCACTCTCATCCAAGCTTGAAAATATTCAAAAGACTAGTGGTGAGCTTAAAGTTCAAAATGAAGTGATGTCTTCCACTCTCAAGGAGCTCAAAACCTCTAATAAAGAGCTTAAAGATCAACATGATAAACTTGAGAAGAAGCATGATGAGCTCATCACTAGATATAATTCTCTAAAGGACAAATACACCACATTAAAAATTGACTATGATAGTCTTGTGGTTGCTAATGAACTTGCTCTTGAGACACATGATGCTACTAACCATGTTGTTAAGTGTGATATAGCTACATCATGTGATGACTTGATCATTGAAAGCATTGAGCAAGGTTCTAGTAGCAAAGGCAAGAGTGTGGTTGAGTCAAGCAACCATGATGATTATGCCAAGATTAAGAGTGAGAATGAGAAGCTTGCAAATGAGAACAAGAAGCTAAAAGGTTTGATAGCTCTTGAGAAGCAACCAACAAATGAGTCACTCATTGAAGAGAACAAAAAGCTCAAGCAAGAAAAAGAGCATCTCAAGACCGGCCTAAGCAAGTTCACAAGAGGCCAACATTTGCAAAGTGAGCTCCTCATGAACACCGTAATGAAGATGGATAGAAGTGGTATTGGGTACTTGGCAAATCAAGAGAAGAAAGCAAAAGCTCAACAACAACAAAGCAAGTCAAAGCTCAAGCCAAAGAGATGTGTTGAGTGTGGTCAAGAAGGTCACTTTGCTCATGAATGCAAAACTTCACCACCACAACCCTTGCCCAAGCATGCTAGACCTTTCGCTTTCAATGCTCATTATATGCTAAGAAAAGATTCAAATGGAAAGACGAAAGTCATGTTTTTGGGTCCCCCAAACAAGAATAGGCCAAGGAAAATATGGGTTGCCAAGTCACTAGTGGATAAAGTCAAGGGCCCCTCTCAAGTTTGGGTCCCTAAACAAAAAGCTTGATCTCTTGTGTGTAGGTGAACTACAAGACCGGTGGATCTCATTGGGTTATTGATAGTGGTTGCACTCAACATATGACCGGTGATCCTCGTATGTTCACCACCATTGAAGAGAATGGAATATGTCAAGAGAAGATCACATTTGGGGATAATTCAAAGAGCAAAGTCAAGGGTATAGGCAAGATTGCAATATCACATGATCACTCACTCTCAAATGTGCTCTATGTTGCTTCATTGAGTTTCAACTTATTATCCGTTGGGCAACTTTGTGACCTTGGCTTCCAATGCTTGTTCACACCAAATGAAGTGGAAGTTTCAAAGATAGATGACAAGCAAGTGATATTAAAAGGCTTTAGATTCAATAATCTTTATCTTGTTGACTTCACCTCCGAAGATGCAAATTTGATGACATGTTTGTTCACCAAGACCTCACTTGGTTGGCTTTGGCATAGGAGGCTTGCTCATGTTGGAATGAACACTCTCAACAAGCTATTGAAGAAAGAACTAGTGAGAGGATTGAAGGATGTGAAGTTTGAAAAGGACAAACCTTGTAGTGCATGTCAAGCGGGCAAACAAGTTGCAAACACTCATCCAACCAAAGCTTTCATGTCAACTTCAAGAGTGCTAGAACTTCTACACATGGATTTGTTTGGGCCTACAACATACAAGAGCTTGGGTGGTAATCTCTATTGTCTTGTGATAGTGGATGACTACTCAAGGTATACATGGACTTTCTTCCTTCATGACAAATCCGAAGTGGCAAATTGCTTCAAAAAGTTTGCAAAGAGAGCTCAAAATGAATTTGAAGTCAAGATAAAGAAAATTAGAAGTGACAATGGGAAAGAGTTTGACAACACCAACATAGAAGCTTATTGTGATGAAATTGGAATCAAGCATGAGGTCTCTTCAACCTACACTCCTCAACAAAATGGTGTAGTTGAGAGAAAGAACTGAACATTGATCACCCTTGCAAGAACAATGCTAGATGAGTACAACACTCCGGAGAAGTTGTGGGCCGAGGCAATCAACACCGCATGCTATGCTTCAAATCGCCTCTTCCTACAAAAGTTTCTTGGCAAGACCCCCTATGAGTTGCTTAATGGGAAGAAGCCGGACGTCTCTTTCTTTCGGGTGTTTGGTTGCAAATGTTACATCTACAAGAAGCGTCAACACCTAGGGAAGTTACAAAGATGTTGTGATATTGGTTTTCTTGTTGGTTACTCATCAAAGTCCAAAGCATATAGAGTATTTAACCATGCCACCGGTTTGGTTGAAGAAACATATGATGTGGAATTTGATGAATCTAACGGCTCCCAAGGAGCAATTGAGAATTATGATGATGTAGGTGATGAACCCTTGAGGGAGGCCATGAAGAACATGCCGGTGGGAGACATCAAGCCAAAAGATGATGATGATGATGTACAAATTGTTGATCCACCATCTTCATCACGTGTGCCTCAAGATGATGACAAGAATGATAGAGTTGAAAATGAAGACACTTATGTCTCTCATGAACAAGCCGAGGCACAAACTCAAGATGTTGATGCTCCCCATCCACCTCCTCAAGTGGTTGATAGAAGAAACTCACCACTACTTCAAGCACGTCCACAAGATCTCATCATAGGGAGTCCTACAAAGGGAGTAATGACTCGATCCCAAAAGCTAGCTTCTTTTGTTGAACATCACTCTTTTGTCTCTTGCGTTGAACCTAAAAATGTAGAAGAAGCTCTTCAAGATCCGGATTGGGTGATTGCAATGCATGAAGAATTGAACAACTTCACCCGCAATCAAGTATGGACACTTGAAGAGCATCCCAAAGGTGCAAGAGTCATTGGAACCAAGTGGGTGTTCCGAAACAAGCAAGATGACCAAGGCATAATGGTGAGGAACAAAGCAAGACTAGTTGCAAAAGGGTTCTCTCAAGTTGAAGGTCTTGATTTTGGAGAGACCTTTGCACCCGTTGCAAGACTTAAAGCCATTCGTATCCTCCTTGCATATGCATCACATCATGATATGAAACTATATCAAATGGATGTGAAAAGTGCATTCTTAAATAGCTTTATAAATGAACTAGTCTATGTTAATCAACCTCCCGGGTTTGAAGACCCTAGATATCCTAATCATGTTTATAGGTTGTCCAAGGCGTTATATGGGCTCAAGCAAGCCCCTAGAGCGTGGTATGAACGCCTCCGGGACTTTCTCATTGAGAAGGGCTTCACCATTGGGAAGGTCGACACCACACTATTCACCAAGAAGTTTAATGGGGAGATCTTCATTTGTCAAGTATATGTTGATGATATCATCTTCGGATCAACAAATGAAGATTATTGCAAGGAATTTGGTGAATTGATGTCGAAGGAATTCGAGATGTCAATGATTGGTGAGCTCACATTCTTCCTTGGATTTCAAGTAAAGCAAATGAGAGAAGGGATTTTCATCTCTCAAGAAAAGTATACCAAGGATCTTCTCAAAAGATTCAAGATGGAAGAATGCAAACCAATCAAGACCCCAATGCCATCAAATGGACATCTCGACCTAGATGAGGGAGGTAAACCGGTTGATCAAACTCTCTACCGTTCTATGATTGGTAGCTTGTTGTACCTTACCGCATCTAGGCCCGATATCATGTTTAGTGTGTGCATGTGTGCTCGCTTTCAAGCGTGCCCTAAAGAACCTCACCTAAGTGCCGTAAAAAGAATCCTAAGATATCTTAAGCTCACCCCAAGCATTGGTCTTTGGTATCCCAAAGGAGCTAGATTCCAACTAGTTGGCTATTCCGATTCGGACTATGCCGGTTGCAAAATTGATAGAAAAAGCACATCCGGAGGGTGCCATTTGCTTGGAAGATCTTTAGTATCTTGGTCATCTAAAAAGCAAAATAGTGTGGCTTTGTCCACCGCCGAGGCGGAATACATTGCCACGGGGGCTTGTTGTGCACAAATCTTATATATGAAACAAACCCTCCTAGACTATGGAATTGTTCTTAAAAAGGTGCCACTTTTATGTGATAATGAAAGTGCCGTTAAAATTGCTAACAATCTGGTACAACACTCTCGCACCAAGCACATTGATATCCGTCATCACTTTCTAAGAGATCACGTTGCTAAAAATGACATATCACTAGAAGGTGTAAGAAGTGAAAATCAATTAGCGGATATCTTCACTAAACCTTTAGATGAGGCAACCTTTTGTAGGTTAAGAAGTGAACTCAATGTGCTTGATTCTAGTAACTTTAAAAAATGAGCGTGTGTTGTCTCTTGCATTGCATTGTATAATATGCCACGTTTATTTTATCGCAATGTGTTTAGGGCTTGGCTAACACGGTTACGATAACCCTTCTTTGGAGGAGTGAAAAAGCCTAACCGTGGATCAAACTTGACAAGCTTTCTAGTTTTACCTTCTTGTATCGCATTGCATATGCATGGTTGTTGTTCTTGTCGTTTCTTTTCGGTTAAGCTTTGAGCAACCTCTGTGTTCGTCCATGGATAGAGAGAGCATTTTGACGCTCCTAAAGGTTCAAAAACTCTATTACGTGGCCATACGTTGCTCCTTGGGTGTTTATTGCCTATTTTCTTAAAAATCATACTAGCCGAAGGCAATCTATTTTGAAAAATTTGAGGGTTTGAGTGAGGTCACTCATATCATGTTCCAATTGGTGGTTATTTGTGTCTTCTTGAATTGGAACCTGATTGGGAGAAGTCGCGTCGCAGTTCGGAACAAAGAAGGGCGAAGAACAGTCACCGGACGCTGCACCGGACGCTGCACCGGACGCAGTGATGCTTCACCACCGCGTCCGGTCCCGGCGTCCAGCAGCGCGTCTGGTCATCCAGAAGACCAACTCCAGATCTAGTGATCGGACGCTGCACCGGACGCGCCTCTGTTGACCACCGCGTCCGGTCCCGGTTACCACCACTGCGTCCGGTCATTCGCGATGAATTCCTGAACTCCCAACGACCGGACTCTGACCGCGTCCGGTCAGTCCTCACCGGACGCGTCAGGTCACTCCAGGAGCTTACTGGAGTGTGACCGGACGCTGCACCACCGCGTCCGGTCATATCGACCACCGCGTCCGGTCATCACGCGTCGAGCGGATCTGACCTTTCATATACCGCTTTGTCCTCGGCCGTTTTCTTTTCTCCGCCCGAGCCTCCTTGCGCCGCCGCCGGTTTCTTTCGCCACCACCGCACTTTGCGCCTCCGCCGCACCCCCTGCCGCCGGTGAACCGCCGCACCGCCTGCCGCCGGTGAGCCGCCGCCACCTGCGCTGTCTTCCTCAGCCTCGCTCGTGCGCACGCCAGCTGCCCGCACGCGCCCGCTCGTGCCCAGTCGCGCCGCCACCACGCTCGCGCCGCGCCGCCGCAGCCAACGTGCCACCACCACCGGTGAGACGGGTTCCTGCAAGCCAGCTTCTCCTCCGAACGAAGAACGACCCATCCTCGCCTCCGATCAATTTTCGTCGATTCGCCCTAACCCTAACCCTAGGGTTCGTCGTTCGTCGACGAGATTCGTCGCGCGTCGTCTTCTTCGCAAGGTTGTTTCGCGTCACCTTGACCTCCTTGCTAGGGTTTGCCGTAACTGTTTCTTTTCAATCCTAATTATACCTTGTTTCGGCAAATCAGAGCTTGTTCGGTGATTTCGGGAATCTCGCAATCTAGGTCACCTCACCCTGTCAGTCATCTCGACGATCCGAGGTAGCTTCACGTTTCAATTCATATCGTATCTCATATGCTTGCTATCTCTAGGATTCGTACCTTTTAGTTATATATGTGTTTATAGTAGATCTCTCTATTCCGTCTTTGCAGCAAGTCTGTCGTGTGTCGGGTGAGATCAGTTTGCTAAATCCGAGGCCAAGCCTGTGGATACGGATTGAGGCCAAGCCTCTTGAGTAACAGTTAATCATCTTGCAGAGTTTTTCAGTCAGTTTGTCAGCATGGTGCGTTGCAAGAACGCCGGTGGTGCTCCTGGTGATGGGGACGACAGTCCTCCTCGTCGGTCTGAGATTGCACGTGGGAAGCGTGTCAAGATCTTGGCTAGAAAGAAGAAGAAGACACTCACAGAGGCAGAGATTGCTCAGGCCATGGCAGATGTAGCAGAGCAGGTAGAGAGAGGTGGCAGGAGCAGTGGCATACGCATAGGCGAGCATCGCTTTCATCTTGAAGGTCGACAGCTCGGCACAGAGGCCACTGAGGGCACTGAGGATACTAGAGCTGCAGAGGATATGTCAGTTGATCCACCCACAGAGGCCACAGAGGCTCCAGAGGCTACAGTAGATATAAAGGAGCAGCCAGCTCAGTCTCCAGTACGTCGCCGCTCCACACGCACCCATACTCAGGTGTCTCCTAGGCCAGAGGGCCAGCGACGTGGAGCACGTCCTCCTCCCAGAGCTAGAGGTTCGCCCCCGGTCGAGCACTTTGACTTGAGGGGTGCTACAGCACGTCAGGTGCAGGGGTTGAGGTTCGTGGAGGTCAGTCGGTGGTTTCCACCTGTGAGAGATCCCAGAGCTTCAGAAGGGTTCTATACCCCACTTCAGGAGGATTTCTACAGGGCTCTAGTTGACAGCGGTATTGCTTTCCGATCACAGAGGGTCTGTCGACTTGAGTCACTAGTTGAGATTGTGGGAGAGCAGCTACGTCCGCACCTGTCCTTTTTGCCAGGCTTGTCAGATCTTCTTGGACGGACAGGTGCATACTGCGGCACATGGGTCAGAGAGTTTTATGCTTCACTATGGATTGATCCTGCCCATGATTTCATTCACTTTGCATTCCGAGGCCGCGATCACCGCCTATACAGCACCAGAGTGCGGGAGATTCTCAGACTCCCAGCTTCTGACACAAAGATACATCAGCTGTGTTATGGTCAGACTCCTCCACCGAGACGCCCTCATGGCGGGACAGTGCCACCTACAGACCTGGTTCGACCCTGCTTCCGTGAGCCTTTTGGCGAAGGGTCTCGTCGCACGCCTGCCAGTTTGACACCTCTTGCCAGAGTTCTGGATGCTATAGTCAGACACACTTTACTTCCCAGACTTGGCTATAGAGAGGGACTGACTCGGATGCAGCTATGGGTTGTTCACCACCTCCTCTCACAGACTCAGTTTGACATTTGGGATCTCATACTTAGTGAGATGGAGGACACCATAGCTGAGGGCTTCAAGGGTAATCGTCAGCTGCCCTATGCACACTGGATCTGCTTCATTATCAGATCATCTATTCAGCTGCCAGCAGAGATCAGAGCTGAGATATCAGATACTACCACTGCTTTTCCTGAGTATGATATCCGTCAGCTTTGGGCGTCAGTCACCAGAGATTAGGCCCCAGTGCCAGGACAGCGTGTGCGACCTGAGGTTCCTGAGACAGCAGCTGAGCAGGACGCCACAGTTGATGAACTTGCAGAGGCAGAGCTTGCAGATCTTGACGCTCAGCCTGCTGATCTTCCTGAGGATGGGACATCTGACAGCACTGATGAGGACTACCAGCCCATCCCCAGGTACCGGTCTCCTCGGTCTCACGACCACGAGGCCGGTGGCTCTGGTTCAGCCTCCCGCACAGACCCAGCCATGGTGGCAATACTTGAGAGGTTGACCCAGGCACAGGAGCAGCAGCAACAGCAAATACAGCGACAGGCTCAGGACACTGCTGCAGCACTTGCACAGATTCAGGCTCGTCAGGACGAGTTTCAGCGTCAGCAGCTTGAGATCCAGAGGCAACAGGTTGAAATGCAGCGACAGCAGTATGAGATTCAGCGACAGACTGCAGCTAGTCAGCAGCAGTACTTGGACCTCCTGCGCCACCTAGTCACTGTTGGGGTTTCTCCACCTGCTTTCGTCCTGACTTCTGCTTTACCATCTACTGATCCATCGAGTCAGGGACAGCCGGGTTTCCAGTTCACATCTCCACAGCAGCAGGTTCCCCAGTCTTTCCAGTCCCCAAGCTTCACGCCTATTCACACGGGGTTTACACCATCAGACCAGCCTCGCCCTCACCTCCTGACAGGCACACCTTTTGGTGATTTCAATGCTACCTACAACGAGTTGACTGGTCAGCCGACGCCCTCGCACACTACATTTGCTACTTCTTCAGGGTTGTCAGCTTCAGAGGCAGCTATTCCTCCAGTGACAGGGACTGGTACTACAGAGACTCTACCTTCGTCAGTTGCCTCCATAGATCCTCCTGCTATTGGCTCGCTACAGGCTCAGGTCACTCAGACGGATCCTATTATTACTACTACGACAGTACCTGTTCCTGCCGTTCAGACTCAGACAGTTACACAGCCACATGCTTCTTCAGAGGGTCAGCCAGATAGCTCAGATTCCGAGGGTGATTCTCTACACTTCATGATTACTCCGCGCACCTCGGCACCCGACACGACTTCGTCTGTCCCCCCATCAGATCCTTAGATTAGCTTTGTTGGCGCTTGATGCCAAAGGGGGAGAGAGAGTAGTTTTAGGGGGAGTTTTGAGAGAGGGTTTTCGTTTTTTCTCCTGTGTGCTACATTCATGCATCATGTTTACTTTTCAGTCGTTGTGAGATAAAACCTTGAGTCTTAATGTTTTATCCTGTCACTTTGTTATCTCTTGTCACCGTTGTTAATTATAGCTCTAAGGTTGTGCTTCCGTGCCTTACTCCGATTACTTATGAGCTATATCTGTTTGTGTACTAACGCTTTTTGTCTTATCTTATGAGTACACTCTTTTGGCTTGGGACACATAAGCAATTCCTAACCCCTTGTGCTTATTGCTTGTTGCTTATGTGAACCATGCATGTTCGAAAACCTCAACTCCAATCTTTCATATCTTAGTGTTGTCATCAATCACCAAAAAGGGGGAGATTGAAAGCATCTAGGCCCCGAGGTTTGGTTTCGGCAATTGATGACAACGCTTTATTACCATGACTAACGTGTGTTTTGCAGAAACTTTGGTAAGTTAGGTCATGAAGGTTTTAATTGCTTTGGGCACCATGGTATTCATGCCCCTTGATGGAAATCGTTTCGGTTTTCAAAAGAGTAACGTCAAGATTAAGGACGGTTAGTTCCGGATGTCGAGGTGTTGAGAGACATTTGGAATAGTCGTTAGGATCTTCGTTTTTCTCTTTTGGCCGTACTATTAAGGGGGGCATGAGCGGGTAGCTTGACCTAGGCGAGTCCTATGTTTAGGTGTGGTGCACACTTGTTAAACTTGGCGCTAGACAGCTCTAGAATAGCTCAAAGTCCAGTTGGAAGCAACTTGGTTCAAGTTGTAACACGTTTCGGAGAGTTTCGGGTCGTTTTCCCTTGACCGGACGCGGTCCTCGGCATGACCGGACGCGTCCGGTCAGTACAGTTCCACGGCTAGGGTTTCAGCTCTGAACACCGGACGCGGTCCTCGCGAGGACCGGACGCGGTGGTCAGAAGTCAACACGTGTCACTTGAGGGAAACACCCGATCGGACGCGACCTGGGTGTGATCGGCGCGTCCGGTCACAGTCCAGTAAGGTCTAGAGACGACCGGACGCGTCCGGTCATCACCAATCGGACGCGGCCACGCGTCCGGTGCGAGTACAGTTTGCTCCCTGCACGATCGGACGCGTCTGGTCATCTCTGACCGGTGCGTCCGGTCACTCAGCTGTTTTTCGGATTTCGACCGTTACGAGCGACCGGCACGTCCGGTCAGTTCGACCGGCGCGTCCGGTCAGCTCGTGTTTTGCTGAGTCAGCAGGTAACGGTTCATTTTGTTTGTGGGGTGTATAAATACATCCCCACCACCTCTTTTAGAGGTCTCTTGCTCATTTGATCAGCTGATAAACACCTTTGGAGTGCAAGGGAGTGCAAGAGCACTAGTGAGGATAGAGATTTGAGAATCAAAGCTTGAGAGTTCCTCACTAGCGATTAGAGAGTAGCAAGTGTGCATCCACTTTCTCATTTGGGCTCGTAGTGGTCAAGTGAGAGTTCTAGCTTGTTACTCTTGGTGATCGCCATCACCTAGACGGCTTGGTGGTGATTGGGAGTTCGGTGATCATCCGGCGGAGCTTGTGGATGACCCAACTCATCTTGTGAGCGGTTGTGGGTGATTCACCGCGACGGAGTGTCAAAGAATCAACCCGTAGAGAGCACTTGATCCTTGCGCGGATCAAGGGGGAGCGACACCCTTGCGCGGGTGCTCCAACGAGGACTAGTGGGGAGTGGCGACTCTCCGATACCTCGGAAAAACATCGCCGTGTTCCTTGCCCCTTTTCATTCAAGCATTTACATTCTCGTATTTACTTTCATTGCTTGTTTACTTTCCTAGACTTGCCATGCTAGACTAGGTTTGGAAACTAGGGTGCAAAACTTTGTATCAGTAGACTCTCTAGGAACACTAGTAGACACTAGGGGTGAATTCCGGCTTGTAGGATTTATTTCTTGCATTTAATTTTTAGAAAAGCCCAATTCACCCCCCCTTTTGGGCATCTTGATCCTTTCACTCTGGATGGTCGGATTAGGGCATCGACGCAAGCCAAACAAAGCCGAACTCAAAGAAGTCGCACACTGCACCGCCTCCAAACGCCGGTCACCACACTGTACCCCCGTCCCCCGGACGACAAAGACGTCAAGACGAAACACCATCGTCACTGCTCATGCCGTCGTAGCCGACGATGTCCCACACCGAGGTAGCCCGCTACGAAGTAGAGATAGTCATCGC
Organism: Saccharum hybrid cultivar R570; assembly: GCA_038087645.1. NCBI lineage: Eukaryota > Viridiplantae > Streptophyta > Magnoliopsida > Poales > Poaceae > Saccharum > Saccharum hybrid cultivar. The sequence continues at coordinate 814,166 of JAQSUU010000273.1, forward strand.
AGGGCGCTGCAAGCCGTGTAGCCCTCCCACCAGAATCCGCTTGCGCCGCTCCTCAAGACGTTGTCCCACGGCGAGCTGGCCACTGCCAAGCAGGGCTAGCAGCCGTAGTCCGCTGCAAGCTGCCAACTCAAGCGTGAGCGGCTGCCTCTGGCACTCAGCAAGTCAACCCTGTCCACCGAGATCCATGCGCGCACCGTGTCGCTTCCAGTAACCTAGCTGCCTCACCGAAGGTACAAGTGCCACACGCCAACTCCAGCAGCCATCAGGGCGCCTCCTTGCACCAGAACGATCGCCGTTGAGCGGGACCGTCCGCCGCCACTCCACGTAGGTCACCTCGGCAACGCAAATATGCTAGCCACCACCTCCCACGTCGGCCTCCACGGCAACTCCATGGGCGTCACCCACGCCGGCCTCCTCGCCATCTTCGTGGTCGCAATTGGCACACAATCCCGCTAGATCGTCGCCCTCCACTGGCAAACAGATGCGAAACCCTTCATTCGCTGCGTCAACACACTCCTTCTGGCTACCTTCCACCACCGTGGACACCAGTGCCTCTAATCCTCAACTAGATCTCCACCTTCCTTGCCACGGCACCGCCCACCACCACAGACTAACAGGCGCACGGCTGTAAGGTCCAAATGGCTAGAGGTGAGTGAATAGCCTATTTAAATTTTCTACAAGCTTTACTAAACAACAAGTTAGTAAATAAGATGGCGAAGCTAATTCTAGCACTAGTTCAACTATTTTTATGCAAGCCACAAAATACAATTCTAGTGCAAGGCTATGATCTCTAGTTCACACCAACAATGCTAAGTCTCTAAACTAATTACTCCTAAGTGATAAGTTATTCTACTCAAGCTAAACAAGGCAAAGAACAATAAGTAAAGGAGTGAGCTTGAATAGATATACCAACGTTGATGAGAAAAGATATGTCCAATGTACCAATCAATCAATGTGATCACATACACAAATGAAATCCTCGGCAATAAGATGACACAAGATTTTTTTTTACCGAGGTTCACTTGTTTCCCGGCAAGCTACTCCTCGTTGTGATGATGCACCCACTTGATGGATCGCGAGCTAATCAACTATTAAGAGTTGAACCCTCAGCGGGTGTCGCATATCCACTCACAAGATGGGGATCCTCCAAGCCGCGAGCTCCACTAGAGTAGCCAATTTACGAACTCCCGTGGGAAAGGCTCAAGAACCCCTCACAAACACTGGGTGAGGCTCGAAACAATTTTCAATCATGAGCTCAACACCACCGCTGCTCCAAGCCGTCTAGGGTGTCGGGAAACACCCAAGAGTAACAAGCAATCCGCAGCAAACTTCAAGAATCAAGTGCCACTAGATGCAACTCTCAATGCAATGCACTTGAATCTCACTTAATCTCTCTAGAGTATGCAAGCAAGCAAGGAGATGAGTGGAGGAGAAGTTCTCTAGCTCAAAGTATGTCTCAAGTGTTCAAAGAGTCAAAAGTTACCTCCCAAGGCCGGCCAAACGAGTATTTATAAGCATCCCCAAAGAATAGAGCCGTTAGGCTCGAGATGCCGCTCTGCGCTCGTTGACCGGACGCGCTAGTCTGAATGACCGGACGCGACGATCGCACAGCACCCGCGCCGGCGAAGCACCGATCGGACGCGCTGCAGAACTGACCGGACGCGTTACACCCGGTGTCCGATTAGAGTCCAGTAAGGGTCCACTTGCGATTGGACACGTCCGGTCGCAAGTGACTGGACGTGCCACGGCGTCCGATTGGAGTCTAGAGAGCTCCTCGTGCGATCGGACGCGTCCGGTCGCACGTGACCGGACGCACCACGGCGTCCGATCCGTACTGAGACACGCGCTGCCCACTGGGTGCGTGACCGGATGCTTCGGTTCCGCGAGGGACCGGACGCGCCGGTCCGTGACCTTCACGCGTGCGTCTCTACCTGCGGTTTGAACTGACCGGACGCGTAGGTCCACCCTGAACCGCGTCCGGTCCAGCGTCCGGTTGGAGTTTTTCAGAGATAAACACTCCGGACTTTCGCCACCTTTTCTCGCCTCCGGCGCAACGGAAAATAGGCATTTTATTTCCTCGAAAACGCCTGAATCCCGCGCTAGCAAGCTCGACGGGAGGGGAGAGAGGACCTCAAACCCCTCTCTACCGCTCAAACTCCACCGCCTTCGCAAATGTGCTAACACCACCAAGTGTACACCATCATGGGCATGTGTGTTAGTATTTTCACAATTATTTTTCAAGACATTATGTTATCCCTCTACTAGATCCTAATGCATATGCTCAAGATGATGACCTAGTAGCACTTAATTCATGAGCTAACCGTGATTGCCCCTCTTGATAGTTGGCTATCAATCCTAAACTCGGTCAATCACTTTTCTACTCATTTTAGATCGGCAAAAGCAAACCCTACGATTATACCTTTGCCTTGATCACTTTGTTCCATGTCCATCTCCTCATGCTTGATCACCATGACCATCATTTCATGCCAATGCACCATCTCTTTGTGATCTTGTGGCCACCACTCCATGCCACATGCACCTTCATCATATGTGTTGCTTATGCCTAACTTGAACCACTTAACACATGGCATTAGCAATTTGGTGTCATTAATTACCAAAATCAAACTTGGGCTTTCAATGGCCTTCCAAAGCGACGCCTCCAAGGAGGGCACGATGCCATCGACGCCGTCGTCGCCTGACCAGAAGGTCAAGGTTATACACCTAGGAAGAACACGCCACGCAAGGGGAGAGGGCCTTTTGGTTGACGCTTCCAAGGAAGTAAACGACGCCCGAAGACGTCGCCGTCACTGACCCAAAAAATAGGCAAAGCTTTCGCCATGGCCCCTCGTCCCATGCACAACAAAGGCCGACCTGTACTCGCTATGGTAGCCTTCCTCGGTGAGCCCACCGATAGGGCCACCAGTCCCAGGCAGCAGGTAGCAACGAAGGACGCCTTCACTGTCGCTGTCGCCGAACTTTGAGAAGCTAGTGTGCCTCGCTCGACCGACACCCGCCTTGCCGACATGGCGCCGCAGACGCGAAAAATGAGCAAGACGTCGCTGTCCACGCCACCACGACGCCGATGTCGCACAACCAGCGTAGCTGCCCAAATTACCGCGATGTATGATGGAGCACGCACTGGCTGCGCCACCATGCCCAATTGGCCCGCCACCTTCGCTCACCCCGCACTGCCGCAACCACGCCCGTCGCGCCATCACAGCCGAGTCAGCACACCCACACGCCGGCGGCTCAGTGCCTCAGATGACAGCCACGTCGTGCCGCAGCCGTCGAGATCTGCCCCCACCTCCTCTCGCCCCCGAATGTCGTTGATGGACCAGATCTGGCCGTCTCTGGCCAGACCCACGCAAAATTCACATGCCCCCGCCGAGCAGACCACCAGTGCAGGTGCTGCTGACGCAGATGTGCCCAAGATGGGTGAATCTGGGCATTGGATGTGGCCCGCCGCGCCATTACCGCCTTCCTGCACGCCGTAAACCTTAGGCACAGAAGACGGCACGAGCGCTTCCCAACAGAAGTCCAACCTCGAAGGCCTCGCCGCCGCCGTTCTCGTGGGTCGGCGGTGGCTCACTCAGGCAATGGCAAGATGAGAGGTGTGGAGGGTGACGGAAGTTAGTGGCGGCGCTCTGGGGTCGCCGCCCGAGTCGCGCCGACCTGGAGCAACGCGGGGCCTTTTCGGTTTGGAGACGGTAACTGGTAACTTCAATCATATAGTTTATTCTTATCCACACATTTCTTTAGCCTCCACCGACACCGCCTCTTACTCAGCCCCTTCTTCAACGAAACTCATATCCACCAGCCCTACTCTGTCCCCGCCAACGCCCCTTCTCCCACTGTGCCCTGTCTCTCATAGTCTCGCTGCGCCATGCGCTTCCCCCCACTGTGCCGCACCTTATCGCCATCCGCGCCACGCACATCCTCTGTTGCGCGCCCGTGCCCCACTCCACCTCGCGCGCGTCGCGACCGTGGCGTCACCGGCCGGGCCACCACCAACCCGCCACTACTAACAGGAAGTTATCGTCGGCCAGGGATCGTCTCTTGCGGCCAACCGAAGACACCATGACAGGAAGGGAAGTCCTGTAGCAGAGGTGTACGCTAGGTCATTGCTCTCGACGTCCCCCTGACCCGAGCTTGCTGGCTACCCTAGTTTCCCACCAGGTAGGCTATGGCTGCCGGTGACGCCGTGTTTCAAGTGTTTCAGGCTTTTGAGACTTATGTTTCAAGTGTTTCATCTATGTGTTGCAAAAGTAAATCTAAGATGTTGCATATATTGAAATGACAGTATACGCATGTTACAATCGTATGTTTCAAGTGTTTCATTTATTTCAGACACATGTTTCAAGTGTTTTATCTGGATGTTGCAAAAGTAGATCTTGGTGTTTGCACATGTTGCAATGGTTACACACGCATGTTTCAAGTGTCTCATGTGTCTTTAGACGTATGTTGCAAACGTTTCATCTGAATGTTTCAGAAATAGATCTGGTGTTGTACATGTTGCAATGACGCGGTGGCTGGCCACACCTTCTTGTTCGTGAACTCCTTGAGCAGTGCCACAACCATGTCCCCGGTCACTAGCAGCTCCGACGCCTGACCTCCTAGGAGGCGCAGTTGAGAGGGATGGCTGCGTAGGTGTGCAAAGAATGCAGACGTCTGAATGGGAGGCGCGGAGGAAACACAGATTTCTGGGTGCACGCGTGAAATGAGCAGCAGACGCCGACGTCTGAATGCGGGCGTCCGTCCGGACATCCGGACGCTAGCTATACCGTAATTTATATAACATTTGATGAGTTGGAACGATTCTAAGAGTTTTGGAATCACTAGCCTTAGAAAGGAGATGGATCGTTCATACTCAAGATGGGGGTGGATCATCCATGGAGCGAACCGCATCCGCTCCGCTGATCCATACAGCAGGTGGTGGAGCACCGATTAATCCATTATACCAGAGTTGATTTGCTTCTTTGCCCCAATGGATGTCATGGATCGATCCATGTCTCGTTGCTTGTGTGCTAACAAGGTATAGTACGTGTATTGTTAGATGTGGCAAATATGGCCCATTACTCCATTAGGCCAAGTAGCAGCCCAGGTAGAAACTCTCTCGTCTCTCGTGTCTATCCACTAGTAGAGAACAGACCTTTCATCCGAGGTAAAAATGGGCTCTAGTCCCGGTATTTTTTGCGCCCGGGACTAGAGAGACCTTTAGTCCCGGTTGGTGTCTCCAACCGGGACTAAAGGTCCCTGCCCAACGGCTACTGCGCTCGGCACAGTGGTAGGGGACCTTTAGTCCCGGTTGGAGACACCAACCGGGACTAAAGGTGGACCTTTACTCCCGGTTGGAGCCACCAACCGGGACTAAAAGTCCCCAACCTTTAGTCCCGGTTGGAGACACCAACCCGGACTAAAGGACCCTTTAGTCCCGGTTGGTAATACCAACCGGGACTAAAGATCTCCCGATGGGTTAGTTCAAAAGGGAAGCATCCCATACTATGTCAGATGTGTTGTGTAGGTGGGGTGGTAAGCTACGCGCGAGGCAATGCATGAGGTCTTGGGTTCGAATCTCACGGGACGCAGCGGTGGGAGGCATTATTTTTTTAAAGCTGAGAGGACCTTTAGTCCCGGTTCCTGACCCGGGACTAAAGGACCCCCCTTTAGTCCCGGATGCTTGCTCCCGGGTGGGGAACCGGGACTAGAGGGGGTTCCCCACTGGGAGTAAAGCTTTGTTCTCTACCAGTGATCGCGCTGTCGCACATCCGTTGAGAGCCGTCGCGGACAAGAAACAGAAGCAAGCAAGGGCAAGCGGTGGCGGGTAGGTAGGGCGCTAGGGCCGCGGCGCCCGGCGGTGCAGCGGCCCCTCAGCCACTCGCCCTAGCGCATTGCCTGCCCGCGACAGCCAGCAGCAGGACCTCTCCCTCGGCCTCCTGCAGTGGACCGGCCATCCCAGTCCTAGCTCGCTGGCAAGGACGCAACGCAAGGCTGAAGCAAGGTGAGCATACAGACACAGCACAGACCTCAGCTGTCGTCACTGCCGCCGCCGGACGAAGGGAGACGGGTTGGATCGACCCGCTCGATCCTTCGGTTCTGGGACTCGCTATCCACCGACCCTAGGGTTCTATTTGGATCGCTCGAGGGGGCCGTTTGGATCATTTTTACGGTAACCACCCCCATCTTTAGAGCAGCTCCAGTGTAGTATCAGATGGAACCATGGGGAGAGAGAAATGAGGGTAGAAATCGATTCCACGGGTGTGTTTAGATGTGTAAAAAGGTGTAAAAAAAGTACTGTAGCACGTTTTGGCTTTATTTGGCAAATAGTGTCCAAACGTTGACTAATTAGGTTCAAAACGTTCGTCTCGCAAGGTATAACCAAGTTGTACAATTAGTTTTTTATTTCATCTACATTTAGTTTTCCATGCATATATCGCAAGTTTGATGTGACGGGGAATCTTTTTTCTGCACAGTGTTTTTTGTGCTAAGGCCGCGTTCACTTCCTACAGGAACCCAAAATATTTCCTCTTCCACCCATCACATCAAATCTTTAAACGCATGCATGAAACATTAAATGTAGGTAAAAAAAAAACTAATTGCATAGTTTGTCTGTAAAGTTCGAGACGAATCTTTTGAGTCTAATTAATCCATGGTTGGACAAATTTTACCAAATAACAACGAAAAGTGCTACAGTAACTTTTCACCCCAACTTTTTCATCTAAACACACCCTAAACACAGCCCACATTGGAGCACCCGAACCATGGCAGAAAATTGTTTGGTTCGGACACAGGGAATAAAAACTTATACTAGCCACTGAGATACACTGCATTGATTGAAGGAAGTGAGATACACTGCCCCCGAAACGGCCGATGGCCCCGCACACAGCCCAGGAGAGGATTTTGCATCCCTATAAGCCCGCCGGCTCCCGCGACGACAAACCGCCGTTTTGAAACCAACCAACCTGCCGCGCCCGCGAGGCCGCGACGCTCGTCCGTCTCCATGTCCATGGCGCCGCACCTCGCCTCACGCCCGCGCCGTGGCTCGGCGGGTCCATGACGCCGTCGCGCTGCCGGCATGGTTCACCTCGCCCGGCGCCACGGCCACTCGCCGGCGCGGCTCTCGGCTCCACAACCACGCCCGCCGACGGACCTGCCGCTCCCGTTCCTCCCGCCGCCGTCGCTCGCCTCGCTGCTGCTCGCCGCCGTCGCGTCCTCGCCGTCCCTCCCGCACCTCCGCCACCTCCACGGCCTCCTCGTCCGTATCCACCCCTACCTCCCGCCGCCGTCCGCCCCGTTCCTCCTCTCCCGCCTGCTCCGCCGCCTCGCCGCGCTCCCGCTCCCGCTCCCACCCACGCCCACGCCGCTCCGCTACGCGGTCGCCGTGTTCTCCTCGCTCTCGCCGCCGGACCCGTTCCTCGCGGCCGCGCTGCTCCGCTTCGCGCACCTCACGCAGCCGCCGATGGAGACCTTCCGCGTCTTCTCCGGCCTCCGCCGCGCGCACGGCCGCGACCTCCCGTTCCTCCCGTTCGCCTTCTCCCCGCTGGCAAAGTCCGCCGCGGCCGCGCGCTCGCTGCCCGCCGCTGCCGGCGCGCACGCGGTGTCGCTCCTGCTTGGAGGGTTCGATAAGCACCGGTTTGTTGAGAACTCGCTGATCAGTGCCTATGTCGCCTGCGGCGACGTTGGTGCCGCGCGTAAGGTGTTTGATGAAATGACGGTGAAGGATGTCATTTCGTGGACGAGCATTGTGGCGGCGTATTCTAGGAGCCGTGATATGGGTTCGGCGGAGGAGGTGTTTGCACTCTGCCCGGTTAAGGATATGGTGGCGTGGACAGCAATGGTGACGGGGTATGCGCAGAATGCTATGCCAGTGAAGGCGCTTTTGGCATTTGAGCAGATGGCGGTGGCCGGCATGCCCATTGATGAAGTTTCACTCACCGGTGCTATCTCAGCTTGTGCTCAGCTCGGTGCGGTGAGGCGAGCCACCTGGGTTCAGGAAATTGCAGAGCGGAATGGTCTTGGGCGGAATGTGGTTGTCGGGTCAGGGTTGGTGGACATGTATGCCAAGTGCGGTCTCATCGATGAGGCGCGCAGAGTTTTTGAAGGGATGCAAGAGAAGAACGTGTATACCTACAGCTCAATGATTGTTGGCCTAGCATCGCATGGGAGGGCCAGTGATGCAATTGCTTTGTTCAAGGACATGGTTAGGAGGGCAGATGTGGAACCCAACCATGTTACCTTCATTGGAGTATTGACAGCTTGCAGCCATGCGGGGATGGTAAAAGAAGGGCGCTACTACTTTTCACAGATGCAGGACAGGTATGGGATATTGCCTTCTGCAGACCACTACGCTTGTATGGTTGATTTGCTTGGTCGGGCTGGGTTGGTGATTGAAGCCCTTGACCTTGTAAGATCAATGACTGTGGAGCCTCATGGTGGTGTCTGGGGGGCACTGCTAGGGGCTTGCCGAATCCATGGAAATACTGAAGTTGCTAAGGTTGCAGCTGAACATCTTTTTAAGCTTGAGCCAGAGGGCATAGGGAACTACGTGTTGTTGTCAAATACACTTGCATCAGCAGGAGAATGGGATGAAGTCTCAAAGGTTAGGAAGCTGATGAGAATTCGGGGGCTGAAAAAGGATCCTGCAGTGAGCTGGTTTGAAGGCCGTGATGGTTTTGTGCATCAGTTCTTTGCTGGTGATAATACGCACCCATGGATGCATGAAATAAAGAAAAGATTATTGGAGCTACGGGCAAAACTGAAGCTTGCAGGTTATGTGCCAATCCTTAGTTCAGTTGTTTATAATGTAAACGAGGAAGAGAAAGAAAGGTTGTTAATGGGTCATAGTGAGAAGCTTGCTCTGTCATTTGGATTGCTCACACTTGAGTCTAGATCCTCAATTAGGATAGTAAAGAATCTAAGGATATGTGAGGACTGCCATTTGTTTATAAGATTGGTGTCAAAAGTTGAGCCCATCGAGATTATAGTCAGGGACAATATGAGATTTCATTACTTCAGAGATGGAGAATGCTCATGTGGTGGATTCTGGTGAATGCAGTACATGTATTATTTTATTGAGAAAAAAATAAACATGGGAGAATAAACCTCCATCAATTAATAGTACCTTGTCCAACTTATTTATCTGACATGTTTTTGAATATAGGAAGGTCAACTCTCAACAGCAGAGCAAAGCTTGGAAAGCCGCTTATGAATTCAAAAAAAGCAGTTAAATAATGGCAATCTTTGTTTGCAATGAAGAGCTACGCAGGGCAGATCTAGTTGGCAATGCATGGGTAATGAGGAAGTGGGTGTTTGATTGTAAAAATGGACATGTTGATTTTGGAAAATGATACTTGAAAGCATGGAGTTCACACAATACAAATGCAAATAGTAAAGCATCAATCATGGCGGGTCACTCAAAACTACTAAGTATATTATTGAATGTAACTATATTATTATTATTATTGCTGTAGGAGAACTGAAAGGGAATTTTCTTTTGGTTCTTTCAAATTCAATACTTACCTAATGTTTTTATCGCTTTTGTTCTGAAACTCAAAATTATGCACAAGACAAGCAAGAACTGAATTGCCACCAATCCTTTGCTTGGCATTACATTAGTGCAGTCCTACTGTCCTAGCCATAGCAAGTATTGGTACCTGTGAGACTCTACATTTTTGGCATACAGATCATTAGTGACTAAAGAATTCTAATCAAAATCTGATGGAAGCATTTCTGGGCCTTGGTTTTTTGGCCGAGGTGCCATGGGAGTTAGAAGTGCATTTTTTTTCAGATCTGTATTTCCACAAATCCACATGCCATTTTTAATGGAGGCTTCAGCTTTCTCAGCATATGAAACTATGGTGTGCTGTCTTTTGCTTCTCGTGCCATCAAACTAAATGATCAGATGTTTACTAGCTTGCTGTCATCGATGCTGGCCAGAAGGGTTTCTTTCCCTGCTTCCTGAGAATAGCCAGTGCGGTCTTTTTGGTGAATGTGAACTGGGGCCAATGCTTAGTTTGAGGTCAAGATCACTCTCTACAGCGGCATTCCAACTTTCATCTTCAGGTGATTTATGGTTCTCCCTGTGAAATCTTTCTTTGACTGTTGAGTTTTCTTCACTAAAGAGGTTGAGGCAGTTTACTGGCTTGCATTCATGAAGACTCAAATCTTCAGGTACTTGCTGGGGAGTTGAGTGTTGTGCATTACCAAGGCGAGTAGATTGATTTGTCCCTGAGGTAGAAGGACTACTCTTGAGATTCGACCTTGATCCCTGCACCATTTCATGAGTTTCTTCTGTTCTCGGTTGATAACTATGGTTATCGCATTCAGCCATCAATGATTTTTGTACACGATACAAACGATGCAGCTCATGCACCTGATGCAAAGAAGCAGTATCAGATGCAAAAGTTCTTGTTGCATGGATGACAAGACAACTTAGGTCTGACTAACAACTGGTTGTCAACTTATCACTAGAAAGATGAAGGTTTAATGCAGCATAAGCAGTAGTATGCACTACAATATATTACAAAACTGGAGCAGTATGTTAACTTCTCGTCTATGTGTGCAAATATACCTCAGAAAATCAAAAGGCTCAGGAGTGAAGACCTATTAGGGTGCCTGATCCCCTTGCTTTCTTATTATGTTCTGTATATTTGGTGAATCCTTATGATATGGATAACTAGAGTACAAGGCTACATACTACATACCTGCTGTCTGAAGACCTTATCATGCTCCATGATTGTTCTCCGAATTGAGTCCTTGCTGTCTTGTATGCAGTGCTCGTCCATTGGCTCTTCCAAGGTGCATAAAAGCTTTTGCTCACCAGCTTTCAGCAATAATTTGGTTATTTTCTGGATATTATCTCTACCTTTTATATATCTCGAGATGATTATTCCCTTTATCTCCAACAGGGTGGAGAGGATTCTGTGAATATGAAGCAAATCAATAGCCATACCTGAAACAGCCAGTTTGAAAGATCAGTACCATGTGTAGTACGCATCAGTTAGAGCCTGATAGATTTGCCATAAAAATTATAACTGTAGCTTGTGTCAATTGCACTATGCTTACAAGTGAATGATGGATACTGAGATAACGCTGAGCCAAGAATCAAACAAAGAGAAACTGAAGATTTACTCACCTGTATCCCTGATTCTCATGGTCCAGCTGCTTATCTTGCATTTTTCCTCTTCTTTGGTCACAGATCATAGCCACTGGCAATCTCCATATGTTAGCAGGGACACAGAATGGGACGTGACTTGCTCAACTCTATCCTCAGCACCCATTACTCATTTCAGAGCCTAACTGCGGGAGAGTTCACTTTGTGGGTAGCTTCCACGCTCTATCTCTCCTTGTGCTTATGAAGCAAACAGCGTCCTTTTGTACTAGAAACAAGAGATGCCAACCAAAAGTGAAGAAAAGCTAGTAATGCAATGGCTGACGGGCTGTGTGAAGCTGAAGGGTAAGCAGGATATAAGGGCGGCAGTGCAATAGGATGATAAGCTGGAGATCGTTAGTTAGCAGGAGGCATGCTGCGTCGCTATTTGTTTATCAAACTCGAGGAAAGATCAGGGAAGTGCAGGCAGCAGCCAATTGGAGAGCCAAATCTGGTTGGTTTAATGAAACAACAAGCCAACCTAAAAACATGTGAAGCAGATATGCCACGCAGGTTTTGCCAGGATTAAAGATATCAGGATTTTTGGACTTGCGCAACCTCTCTCTCTCCATCTGATAGATAAGCTAGGCCACACATATCTTCACATGCTTGTACTCCCTCCATCCTAAATTATAAGGCATTCCAAGAATCTTGGAGAGTCAAAGGATCTCAAGTTTGACCAAATTTATATAATAAGATAATAATATTTATGACATCAATTAAGTATCATTAGATTCTTCATTAATTATATTTTCATAGTATACCTATTTGATGTTATAATTTTTTGTAATTTTCTCTATAATTTTGGTCAAACTTAAGATGTTTTGACTCTCCAAGAATCTTGGAATGCCTTATAATTTGGAATGGAGGGAGTTGTTTGCAGTGGAGATCTGAAGATACCAGGGGCCCACAGCCATGAGTTATCCTAGGCTGTCCATCCTCGTTGCAATCCCAACTAGGGGATCTGCCCACAGCCTCAGAAAAGTATTGCCGTTTAAGCTTCCATGTGCGTTGCAAATCCCTTACTTTGTGTGTGTGCTTTTTTTAACCTGGACGTTGTAGCTCTACTGCCGCCCCTGCATGTTCCGTCACTGTCCCTGCCTTCCCAGTATTCTTGGACGGGTGGATCTCAAAACCAAGATCTTGTTAATTCGTTCATCCCACCGACACAGGTACTAAACTAACACCTCTTTCTGATCTAAATCACACTTGAGTTGCTCAGTTGACTTGCTACACACCAGGCTGTTGATCCGTTCATGATTCGATGCAGTAGCCAGTACCTATGAAACTCCTGATGTGCATGATATTCTAAACGTTAATCGGGTTTGACTTTTTTTTTGAGTTCCTGGATGCCCTTGATCAATCTTTCCCTGCCTTGTCAGGCAGCGTTGCCACATGAATGTTATCTAGAGCTTAACACGATTTTCTGTCGTGTGTGGTACACAAATAGGACAGTAGGAGTACAACATAGGATAAGGTTATGCCGCCCATCACCTGGCTTTCCAGGATTCCTTTGTCAACAACTAAAGATTTATGCCGGGACCAATGATAAGCCTATATATGGTGCTTGCTATCTATTCCAACTCCAATACGCATTCACTTCTAGGGGGTTTCCTAGCTTCCCCGCAAAAGAAGGGATTCTGAAATCACAGTCCCTGTTCCCTGAAAAGGATAAGCACTTAGATAGCATCTTTAAACCCTTGACGTTCATTTTTTTCCATTTGGAAAAGCAAAAGTTCTATTTAGGTCGAGTCACAACTAAACACTAGTATACCTCATTGGTTAAAGTAGCATGTAGGCTTAGCCACCCCTCACCAGTGTGACATCAGTGCTGGTGCTCATCCTCGTATTGATCCCTATATTTATCCGTTTGTTGAGTTCAAAGAATATATGATATCCAAAAACTAAATATCTTGTTTCGAAAGTTGGAAAGGAACTTTGCAGCGCCATGACCGTCCACGTACCACGCGAAAGCAAAAACCAGCAGCATCAGCTCATATACGCGGATCGGCGGATAAGCTTGACAGCGATCAGATGGTTCATAGACATCAGACAGAACCGACTAGCTGCTCATAAAAGTTAGAAACGAATCATGTTTAAATTTCTTTGGCACTGTTTAGAAATCCTGTTGCACATGGCAAAGATTTGCATGCATCTCAGAGCTAACCTGTATATTCTGAAAGGAAAACAGAAATTGCAGATACACATGGAAACGAGCATGTGCAGATGCCAATTCGCAGGCTCTGATGCCACCGCTCTGAGATGGAATCAAACGCAGGCAGAAATCCCAAATGAGGAGGACCAGCCAGCAGCAGCAGCAGGAGCCAAATAATGTAAGCAACTTAAAAGAGAATATAATTGGTGGAATAATGGATATATTGCATTGGGCCTCATGGGCTGATTATGTAGGGTACATAGGACTAACACCTCACGTGGGTACACAATGTGGTACTATTCCTATTTACTCTAACATCCCCCGCAGTCACAGCGGGAGCGCTGCAGACGGTGAGACTGGAGAAGAAGCTGACAAAGCTAACATCCCCCCGCAGTCATAACAGTCGATGCGTCGCGATGCTGTGGCTGGAGAAGAAGCCGAGGACTCCTCATGCAAGGCGGTAGCCCTTTATGCCAATGTCGAGGTAGCCGAGTGTGAGGGCGCAGTAGCCGTGGTCGAAGAAGCCGTGCTGAAGATGGCCGAGGTCGACGTAGTTGTGGTCGGGTTGCCGTGTCGATGGAGCTGCAGGCGCACAAGGGGCGCCATGGTGATGACGGAGACGCGTTGAGGCAATCGTCGTGGACGTAGAAGAAAGGCGACGATGCAATCGAGGCAGACGGGGTGGGAACGGGAGGGTCGATGCCGAAGTCGATGCAGTCAAGCCGCCTGAGCGCCGAGGCGAGGCTGGATTTGCCAGATCCAGCAACGTGTCGGGGACGAAAGCACGCGACGGTGTTGCCAATACCAGGCGTACAAGGGAGAGAGCCCCAACCGTGAGGTTGTGCTGGACGAAGAAGAAGCAATGCGGGAGAGGACGCATCGGCGAGTAGGACTCAGCGACGACGCGATGCGGTGGCCGGACCGGCGAGCAGGGCTCAGCGACGGTGCGGGTAGGGGCAACTCGATGACGAAGACCCAATCAGCAGGACGAAGACCTTGTGTAGACGAATGGCGCAACAGGGATGGCGCAGCACAATCATCGATGCACAGGTGACGGCGATGTAGATGCAACGGCGAAGAAGACACACGGGCGCCGGTGCTGCGGCCCGAAGAGGCGACACAGCAGCAGCCTTGTTGCTCGGAGAAGATGCACGTAGTACTCGGCGATGGTTGGCGTGCCGGGGCAGCCGACGTGTCGGGGCAGCCGATGCCGATGCCGGAGTAGTACGCGCGAGGTCGACGGGCGGTGGGCGACTCAATCCCGATCAATGATCAGGCAAACCAAAAAGATACAGCAGCACTCGGAGTTGGACGGCGCCGGGGCGCACGGGTCGCGGTCACGCGTGGTCGCGCGAGGATGGCGTAGATTAGCCGGCCGCCACCATGGCGGCTCGGTGTCAGGGTCGACTTGGCCCGGGCCACCACCACGGCAGCGCAGGATGGATACGACGCCCAGCACCTCCATGGCGAGCATGGTGAGGGCGACGAGGTAGCGTGGCGTCGCGAGAAAGCCCGAACTGCTGCTAGACGACGACGAAGATGGCAGCGGGATCAATAGGATCCGGCGCCTAAAGGGGTGGCGCTGCCCCCGGCGGAGATCGACCTCTCCCCGGGGGCGCGCGGAGCAGAAGCGGCGGCGGCTAGGATTAGGATCTATAAACCTAGGCGAATGATACCATGAAAGAGAATATAATTGGTGGAATAATGGATATATTGCATTGGGCCTCATGGGCTGATTATATAGGGTACATAGGACTAACACCTCACGTGGGTACACAATGTGGTACTATTCCTATGTATCTGTCACAGCAGCGCTCCCCTCCAAAGGCCGACAGGCTACCTGCCGTTAATCCTTTTCATTGGCGTCGTGATCTGCACAGGTGATGCAGCCATGTATGCCTCTGCTCTTGGGCTAGAGCAAGAGCGCCATCAAACTGGCTGGCTCTGGGCTGTGGCTCGGCTCACATGGACCACACACCCACGCCGTGGCATGCAGTCCACGCTTGGTGAAAACATCTTTGGATGCACGTACCCATCAGCTGCTAGCCATGGCCATGGAATACTTGCAATTTGCAAACTCCGCTCCGGTTCCCCTCAGATCTATATATCTACTTGCAGATGCAGATCAGGCTAATTGTTCGGTGGAGTGCAGTTTTCGTTCGCTTTCTCGGTTCAAGTCTTTATCATTTTGTTTATCTCATCAAGTGGATGGATTGCGAGTAGTGGTATGCATAGTAAGCGATTCCATTGCTGCATTGCGTCCCTTTGGGTGGCGTTTCTGTGGCTAGGATCAGTTGGGGGAGATATCTGCGCCCACATCGCTGATTTGGACAGACTTCTCACCTGAAAACCTGAAATGAACTCGCATTTTCAC
Source organism: Saccharum hybrid cultivar R570 (assembly GCA_038087645.1). Lineage (NCBI taxonomy): Eukaryota > Viridiplantae > Streptophyta > Magnoliopsida > Poales > Poaceae > Saccharum > Saccharum hybrid cultivar. Next base: position 829,841 of record JAQSUU010000273.1, read on the forward strand.
CCAGGTTCTGTTCTATCCATGTTGGTAGCGAAGACTTTTCTGCTTCCTTCCATATATGGTGCTGTGCTGTGGAAAAATAAATCCTAGGCGGACATGTATTCCGAGGCAGGGAAAAAAAATGAAGGTCCGTGTAGTACATGTGCCATTTTATTAGCTTTCTTATTATTTTTTTCACCCAAGGAATTCCATATAAATTCATCGTACTTGCTAAAATTCATGTCCTGAATTTTAGTTTTCTTTAAAATTGCAGCTTTAGTCCGTTGTAATTTTGTAGGCACAATTTGCAATTTTTGTTTCCGAGAATAGAAAAAACCATCAAACAAAACCACAAATCTGACAAAATTTGATTTGTGTTGACAAAGACAATTAAAAATTTGCAATTGTTGTTCGCAAAAAAAAAATCGCAATTGTTACTACAGTGAGACACGGGATGGAAGGGCAAAATGCTGAACAGAGCTAGCACTCTGGCAGGCATACTTTGGTCACCACAGTACCATCCTTAATGCCCACCTACCACCTCACGTTGTTCCCCCTAGTGGTTTGGGCAAGAAAAAAAGATAGACAAAATCCAAAGATCATTTCTTTGGAAGGAAGATAAGAATGCTAATGGAGGCCACCGCCTAGTAACTTGGCCGACCGTCTACATGCCCAAGGACCGGGGGATGTGGGTGCCGGATTTGGAGAGATTTGGGAGGGCGTTGCGCCTCCGATGGCTGTGGCAGGAATGGACAGATGACTCCAAATTGTTGGTGGAAACAGAAGTACCATGTAAGGATATACATAGCCTCCTGTTCAATGCCTCCACCACGGTCACAATTGGCAATGGACACAAAGCCCGTTTCTAGCATCACGCCTAGCTAGAAGGGAAGGCTCCCAGATATCTGCTCCTAACCTGTTCAAGCTGGCACGCAGAAAAATAGGACGGTCAGCCAGGAATTACACAATGGGAGTTGGATCAGATCACTGCGGACGCGTATCACAACAACTGCACAAAATCAGGGAGTTCATTGATCTGTGGATCAGATTACTAGATGTGCAGCTGCAAGAGGGCGTGCAGGATTCAATCACTTGAAAGTGGACGGCTAACGAAAATTACTCCACTCGCTCAACTTATAGGATAAAATTTCGAGGTTCACATCCGAAATTTCAACATGACCTCATCTGGAAAGCATATGCGGAAAGCAAATGCAAAGTCCACGCCAGGATCCTCATGCATGATAAAATCGTAACGGTAGATAATCTTCAGACGAGAGGATGGCCGCACCTGGAGCACTTTGTCATGTGTAATGGCCCCCTGGAGACAAGGACGCATCTCTCCTTGTTGTGCCCTTTTGCTAGAGCAGTTTAGAACCAAGTTCTGTCTTGGGGAAAAAATTCAGTGTGCAGCTACCACAGGCCGTATATGCTTTGCCAATTGGTGGGAGGAGGCAGCAAGCAATGTGCCAAAACAAGACCGAAGGCGGTCCAATAGAATCCTTATTTACATTGTATAGAACTTGTGGAAGGAGGGAAATACGAGGATCTTCGATAAAGCCCATAAAACGGTCTAGCAGGTGGCCTGGACAAGAGACGATATAATGCAACGTCGCAGGGCTATGTCCTTTGATGGGTAAATCCACTTAAGGGTGAGGCATGTCTTTCTTTTCCGATCTTACAACCATAGTGTTGGCACCAGGAGTGCTTCCTATACATAAAACTTTTACCCTTTACTTAATTGAGCGGCAGAGCTCGTCTTTTATTTAAAAAATGATAGTGAGATAAGGACAGAAACGGATATGTTATGACACAAAGACAAATAACAAATCATAAAAATAACAATTTACTTGTACTATTTAGTGGTACAAGAGTGTTATCTGAAATCATCTTAAAATTTAGTCACCTTAAATATTAGATAAATATTAGAGAAGGTATTTATATATACTACATGGCGGCTGGCGCATCAATTATATATGGTCTAGCCCTCGAATGCACGAGATAATGGTGTCTCGGAATAATTTCCTCATGTTGCTGTCATGTCATGTTGGTTGGTGCTCGTCACAAAATGCTGTTTCCTGGCTTCCTGCGATGCATCAGTTGTGATTGTGTCGTATGCCCATACTGATTGTAGTTTGCATGGATGGGACCTACTTCTCTTTAATAAATCAGTCTATGCCCATACTTTTTTGATCGGCAGTCTATGCCCATACTGGTTTAACACGTTCCGACGTAATCATCATCATCATTCCACCATCAAAATCTGCACATAGCACAATCTAGTCCAAACCAATTGTCGGGGAGTTCAGCTGGCCTTTGGAGCCCAGAAAGGGCCAGTTGAATCGTTGGAAAACAGCCCAAAAAAACCTGTTTTTCTTTGGGGGAAAAAGTTCACATTACCTCCCTCAACTTTCACGAAAGTATGTTTTTCCTCCCCAAACTCCAAAACCAGGCAAAACACCTCCCTCAACTTTTAAAACCGTTCATCTTACCTTTCTGACCCTATTATAAGCGGTTTTAAAGACAATTTTATCTTTTTCTTTTTTATTTATTTCGGCAGAATCTTTGAAAAATCATAGTAAATCACAGAAAAATTATAAAATAAAAAATCCAATTTTGTTAGACTCCACATGAGTAGACCTACACAATGAACATATAATATGGTATGCTTTAGTACAAAGTTTTTGTTGTGGCTTTAGATCTATGACTTTTCTGTAATTAAATGTAATAATTCATAGTTGCAGTTTCTATGGTCCAATTATGGTGACATTTTTATGGTGGGATAATTATTATATGCTTAAATTGTAGTAAAAATTTCATACTCATTGGATCATGTATAACTTAGTTATAGATTTTATTTAGGTTTATGCTGGTTAAATATAAATAAATATATAACTAAGCTATACATGATCGAATGAGTATAAAATTTTTACTACAGTTCAATCATACAATAATTAGCCCACTATAAAAATTTCATCACAATTGGATCATAGAAACTGCAGCTATAAATTATTCCAATTAATTACATAAAATCATAGATCTAAAGCCACAACAAAAACTTTGTATTAAAGCATACCATATTATATATTCATTGTATAGTTCTACTCATGTGGAGTCCAACAAAATTAGATTTTCTATTTTATGATTTTTCTATAATTTAATATGTTTTTTCAAAGATTTAGCCGAAATAAATAAAAAATAAAACCGCCTTCAAAACTGCTTATAACAGGGTCAGGAAGGTAATATGAACGGTTTTAAAAGTTGAGAGAGATGTTTTGCCTGATTTTGGAGTTTAGGGGGAAAAGCGGATTTTCGCGAAAGTTGAGGGAGGTAAGGTGAACCTTTTCCTTCTTTCAGTCAGGTTCGATCGTTAAGAGTGGACTGGGCTGACAGTAATATTGGGCCCTAGTTGCATTCTATAAAAGCAAGAGCAGGTTTTACCTCCGGGAAAAAGTCTATTTTTCCTCCCCCAACTATCACAAAAGTCCACTTTTCCTCCCTCAACTTCAAAACCGGACAAACCACCTCCCTCAACTTTTCAAACCGTGCATTTTACCTCCCTCGAGCGGTTTTGAAGGCGGTTTTGCTACAGTAAACGGCGGTATGCTACAGTGTCCGTGGTTTTGCTACAGTACCCGTGTTTTTGTCTTTTTTATTTTGGCTGAATCTTTGAAAAATCATAGTAAATCACAGAAAAATCATAAAATGGAAAATCCAATTTTGTTGCACTCCACATGATTAGATCTACACAGTGAACATATAATATGGTATGCTTTAGTATAAAGTTTTTGCTACGAAGGTTTTGCCTTTTTCTTTTTTATTTATTTCGGCTGAATTTTTGAAAAATCATAGTAAATTATAAAAAAATCATAAAATAGAAAATCTAATTTTGTTAGACTCCACATGAGCATATCTATATAGTGAACATATAATATGGTATATTTTAGTACAAAATTTTTGTTGTAGCTTTAGATCTATGTTTTTCTATAATTAATTGCAATAATTCATAGCTGCTGCTTCTATAATTATTTTGTTGGACTAAAGCACACCATATTATATGTTTACTATCTAGATCTACTCATGTGGAGTCCAACAAAATTAGATTTTCTATTTTATGATTTTTCTGTTATTTACTATGATTTTTCAAAGATTCAGTCAAATAAATAAAAAAGAAAAAGACAAAACTTTTATAGCAAAAACTTTGTACTAAAGCATACCATATTATATGTTCACTATGTAGATCTAATCATGTGGAGTGCAACAAAATTGGATTTTCCATTTTATGATTTTTCTGTGATTTACTATGATTTTTCAAAGATTCAGCCGAAATAAATAAAAAAAGAAAAGACAAAAACATGGGTACTGTAGCAAAACCACTGGACACTGTAGCATACCGCCGTTTACTGTAGCAAAACCGCCTTCAAAACCGCTCGAGGGAGGTAAAATGCACGGTTTGAAAAGTTGAGGGAGGTGGTTTGTCCGGTTTTGAAGTTGAGGGAGGAAAAGTGGACTTTTGTGATAGTTGGGGGAGGAAAAATAGACTTTTTCCTTACCTCCGTCAAAAAAGAAAGTAATAGTGGGCCATGGGCTCTCGACCGTAGATCTGCATGCTCAAAAGTTTCAGCCCAACAAGGCCTCGGCGACGACGGCGAACCACATCCAGCCATCCAGGAAACGAATGAATCAGCATCGGACAACCAACTCCCCTCATCTCTTAAGCTCAAAAAAAAAAACCCTCCCCTCATCTCTTGGCTGCCGAAAAAAGATCGGCAGAGATTCAGGTGAGGCTCTGTCTCCGGCAAGTGGCGGCCGTGGCCCACCTGCAGCTCCCCCCTCGCAGCCACCCTCCGCGCAAGGTAACCCCACCTCGTCACCTCAGCCGTTCTTCCTCTTGGCTGCCTCCGCCTGCCCGTGATTCTCTCCCCAGAGTTCCCCAAGCTCCCTCTCCCATGGCCGGCTCAGCTTCAGCCACACGTCGCTGCAGATGACGCCCGACCACCTACGTCACCGAGCAGGTCTGTTCGTCACAGTTTTTTCCTCTTTTTTTTCTTCTGCAAAATCATAGCCACAGCATGCAGCAAGTGCAAGTCTGAACGATCACTGTATGCGTTCAATGATGCTCACGTACAGCGATCAAATAACTTCTGAATCAGCACCGAGAGGGCCATCAAATGTGCTTTATGACCACCCATACAAAAATACCAATTTCCTTGGGGAAAATTTTCAAATATAGGTACTCCCTCCGTATCGGATTTAGAAGTCGTTTTGGATAAAGTTTGGGTCAAACATTAGGAATATAAATCATCAAAAACTTTTAAGTTGTTGAGTTTGCAAATGTAAAAATTATATAAATATAAATAGATTTGTCTTGAAAAATACTTTCATAAAAGTATACATATATCACTTTTTCATAAATATTTTTTATGAAAACAAGAGGTCAAAGTTGTGTTTTGGAGACCGTGTCGCTGTCCTAAACGACTTCTAAATCCGATACGGAGAGAGTACATTATGTACAGAGTTATCTGAATTTTCATATGATTTGACTCAAAGTTATCAAACCCCAGTTCAATCAAATACACGAAAAGGGCAAAATTATCTCTCTACTCCGAAATACAGCATCAATTCACATATCCAGACTGAGCCATGGGTGGAATTTGAGGAAATAAATGCTTGTGCTGTCAAAGATTCCCATTAACATCAACTCACACTAAAAGTAACTCATACATATGATGGCTATTTCTTCATTATTAATGCAACAAACAAGCATCCAACAAATACCCTCATTCACTATAGATTTTTCCAGTCACTGATCCAAAAATGTTGCTCAAAAAGAACTAGGTCCTCAAAAAGAAATACACAGAACAGTGAAACTATTTCCCCAATACCACTGGAGAACTATGGCTGATTCCTACCACACCATAATTATAAATATGAAAGGTGAAGAGTTATGATGAGCTCATGATTCATGAACCTGATAGTGGTAATCCTTTTGCAGCAAGCAACAAACATATTCCCATATGCTCTTCACAATACTCTATGGTTTGAAGTTGCATGATAATATGAAGGTACAAGATTAATATTTTATTTATAGGAGGACAAGATCTGGCACCTGAGGAATGCCGAGTTCATCTTTCTAGGATTTGGTACTATCCAGATGGGGGCTGGCCAGTTGGACCAAATCCGAGGAGAAACAATTTTCTCGCTAATTTTATTACCCAAGTTAAAAACTCCCATTTTACGGCCTTTATTCTTAAATCCATATGACATGTACTCATCATCATCAGTAAAGTAGACATGATTCCCCTTCAGCTGCGGATATTCTTTGGCACATAGACAAATTGATTGGTTAAGCCCAAGAAATAGTATGTTGTCACCCAAGCAACTTATCTCCACAAGCTTCATTGCTGTCAAGTTCACTCTATAAACTTTGAACACAGTGGTATAGTGTCTATATGGTACAGTGTCTATCTCAGATTCTGATTCATCTTCTGATACTGAGAAATATTCATCATCCTCTGGTGGGTCTAAATCAGGTTCAGAAACATCTTCGACCTCCTGATCAGAATATTCACTCACCTTCCAAATTTGCAGCAGATCTCCGCATGGAGCTTGAGCAATGTACACTTTAGGAGGGAGGCAGCCCTTAAGCCCCTCCATGACAACTCGTGGTTTTACTGCAGGGTCATATAGATGGTATGCATGGATTCCTCCATCAACTAACAATGCATACAATAGCTCATCCTTGAAAGCACAATCTGTATAGTAAGAATGATATGGCAACCAAGTCTAGTGTTCATCCCCGCCTCTCGCAAATGAAATATGGCAGTATGGGTGATGGATCAGCACTACAATGTAGTTTCCTGTGGACGGATCAGAGGAAAAAAATGCCTTGAGAAATATATAGTCCCGCAGCTTGTCAAGGCACAAGACTGATGGTGGGTCGAGTTCACCGTGGGTCCCGGTGTACCTTGAGTACTTGTACATGTGAATAGCACCATTGCTGTCATAGATGGGCTTCACCTGCTCAATGGTGGTGACGGAAGGGAGGGCAATCTGGTCACGTGTGATGGGGTTGACAAGGTGAAGCCCAGACCTCTCGTCGGCGGTGACAACCCAACCGTAGGCAGAGCCAATCAGGTACCTGCTACGGATAGGAGGGTCTGGGAGAGTAAATGTGTATGGCTTGTTCTCCACGAGGCTGTAGAAACCTGCAACGCTTGCACCTGAAGACTTATTGGTGTATATGAGGCTTGGTGTTTGTGGCTGAATACTAGCCCCAAATTTCCGAAGGCAATTGTAGGCATGGAGCCAAGAGGAGCAGACAGAGCCTGCACGGACAAGGTCAGGAACCTCAAGAGTTGCAAATATCTCCATCAAGACGTCCTCTGGCAGCCCCCCCTGACATGACACCAAAAATGTTAAGAGTCTGATGTAGCTTCTTTTACAACTGATGAAATACTTGGATGTTGAGGTGTGGTGAACCCTCGTCCAACTACGAAAACCAGTTTGGATCCAAGAACTGTGGAAATATCCAAAATGGGCAGTATACAACTTCTGTTAGAGGATCCCAGTTATTCAGCCGCTTCGGATCAGAAATTGTCCAAAGATATGGGCTGCATACATCTTCTGCTAGAGGATCCTATTTATTCAGCCACTTGGATCCAAAATTGTCCAAAGATCCAATTTTTGACGCTATATATAAAATACAAGACCGGCGGCAGTGGTGAAACACCGATAATATATAATTTTTGCTAGAGGATCCCTGTGATTTCGTCGTTTGGGATCCGATTCTGTTGCACCACTGGTAAAAATACGATCTTCCCCGCGTAACATTAACATCAGAGCTCGGCATAAACCATAAGGACCTGAGTGAAACAAGCATATCAACAATTAACGAGGAAACGGAAAGCGCTAGACCACCAGGGTGGTACGCACCTTACTCAGTTACCCCTGCCGTGGCCAGAAGTTCCCCGCCGCGTCCTCCGGCGAATTGCGAGAGGGGTCCAGCGTCCGTTCGGATAGTCACGCCCGATCTTGGGGATCGGGTAACAAGCGGTCGCTGGGGTTGGCGCCCCAAGAGGAACAGATGTGATGGTAGAGGGTAACAGGGGAATCGGATTAGTCGGCGACGGCGGCGGCGAAGAATTTACTTAAGCAGTTCAAAGCCAGTTGTCGGCGAGTTCAGCTGGCCTTTGGAGCCCAGAAAGGGCCAGTTCAATCGTTAAAAACAGCCCAAAAAACGCTGACTTTTTTTAGTCAGGTTGCAATCGTTAAGATGGACTGGGCTGGCAGTAATAGTGGGCCCTGGTTGCTTTTCCTTCTATAAAGGAAAAAGTCTACTTTTCCTCCCCCAACTTTTACGAAAGTCCGCTTTTCCTCCCTCAACTCTAAAACCGGGCAAATCACCTCCCTCAACTTTTCAAACCGTGCATTTTACCTCCCTGGAGCGGTTTCGAAGGCGGTTTTGCTACAGTAAATGGTGGTTTTGCTGCAGTGAGGCGGTTTTGTCTTTTTCTTTTTTTATTTATTTCGGCTGAATCTTTGAAAAATCATATTAAATCACAGAAAAATCATAAAATGAAAAATCCAATTTTGTTGCACTCCACATGAGTAGATCTACACAGTAAACATATAATATGGTATCCTTTAGTACAAAGTTTTTGCTATAAAGGTTTTGTCTTTTTCTTTTTTATTTATTTCGGCTAAATCTTTGAAAAATCATAGTAAATTACAGAAAAATCATAAAATAGAAAATCTAATTTTGTTGGACTCCACATGAGCATATCTACACAGTGAACATATAATATGGTATGCTTTAGTACAAAATTTTTATTGTAGCTTTAGATCTATGCTTTTCTGTAATTAATTGAAATAATTCATAGCTGCAGCTTCTATAATTATTTTTTTGGACTAAAGCATACCGTATTATATGTTTACTGTGTAGATATACTCATGTGGAGTCCAAAAAAAATAGACTTTCTATTTTATGATTTTTCTGTGATTTACTATGATTTTTCAAAGATTCAGCCAAATAAATAAAAAAGAAAAGACAAAACCTTGGTAGCAAAAATTTTGTACTAAAGCATACCATATTATATGTTCACTGTGTAGATATGCTCATGTGGAGTCCAACAAAATTAGATTTTCCATTTTATGATTTTTCTGTAATTTACTATGATTTTTAAAGATTTAGCCGAAATAAATAAAAAAGAAAAAGGCAAAACCTTCATAGCAAAAACTTTGTACTAAATGATACCATATTATATGTTCACTGTGTAGATCTACTCATGTGGAGTGCAACAAAATTGGATTTTTCATTTTATGATTTTTCTGTGATTTAATATGATTTTTCAAAGATTCAGCCAAAATAAATAAAAAAAAGAAAAAGACAAAGCCGCCTCACTGTAGCAAAACCACCGTTTACTGTAGCAAAACCGCCTTCGAAACCGCTCCAGGGAGGTAAAATGCACGGTTTGAAAAGTTGAGGGAGGTGATTTGCCCGGTTTTGGAGTTGAGGGAGGAAAAACGGACTTTCGTGAAAGTTGGGGAGGAAAAGTAGACTTTTTCCTTCTATAAATGCAGAGTTTACCTCCGTCAAAAAATAAAGTAATAGTGGGCCATGGGCTCTGGACCGTGGATCTGTATGCTCAAAAGTTTCAGCCCAACAAGACCTCGGCGAACCACATCCAGCCATCCAGGAAACGAATGAATCAGCAACGGACAACCAACTCCCCTCATCTCTTGGCTGCCGAAAAACGATCGGCAGAGATTCAGATGAGGCTGAGTCTCCGGCAAGCGGCGGCCGCGGCCACCAGCTCCCCCCTCGCAGCCACCCTCCGTGGCAAGGTAACTTCACCTCGATCGCCCCCAGCCTTATCCTCACCCGTTCTTCCTTTTGGCTGCCTCCTTCACTGACCTGCCCGCCGTGATTCTCTCCACAGAGTTCCCCAAGCTCCCTCGCCCATGGCCGGCTCAGCTTCAGCCACACGTCGCTGCAGACGACGCCCGACCACCGACGACACCGAGCAGGTTTGTTCGTCACAGTTTTTTTTTCTCTTTTTTATTCTGCAAAATCGTAGTCACAGCATGCAACAAGTGTAAGTCTGAACGATCACTGTATGTGTGTCCAACCTGCAGGGTGGGCGGTGCGCGTGCTTCCGCTGACGGAGGAGAACGTGGAGAAGGTGCTGGACGAGGTGCGGCCGAGCCTGATGGCGGACGGCGGCAACGTGGCGCTGCACGAGATCGACGGCCTCGTCGTCGTGCTCAAGCTGCAGGGGGCGTGCGGCTCCTGCCCCAGCTCCACCATGACGCTCAAGATGGGCATCGAGACGCGCCTCCGCGACAAGATCCCCGACATCCTCGAGGTCGAGCAGATCGTCGACACCGAGACCGGCCTCGACCTCACCGCCGACAACGTCGAGAAGGTCAGCTCTCGCTTGGACGCAAGACTGCAAATTACAAAAGCTGTGCTCTGCTGCTGCAATGATCGTGATCGAACTGTGATTCTGACTTCTGAGGACTGTTTGTTGATGCATGCAGGTGCTCGATGAGATCAGACCGTACCTCTCCGGCACCGGAGGTGGAGGCCTCGAGCTTCTCCAGATTGATGGATATGTCGTCAAGATCCGGATCAGTGGACCTGCAGCTGGTGTAATGACAGTACGTGTAGCTGTGACACAAAAACTGAGGGAAAAAATACCTTCCATCTTGGCTGTTCAGCTCACAGAATAGAAACGTGAGAGTTCATTTGTGCACCGATCTTCGGAACGAGATGTGGCCATCTGGTGAATGTTCAGTGTTCAGTTTTATATTTCAGTCCTTACAATGAATTACAGAACTGATTAATAGAATTGTCATGCAAGAATTCTTCGACGTGACAACAAAAAACTTTTCGTTGGACAGAGCTAAGCTTACAACCCTTTCTAGTATATAAAAGATATTATTCAGCACAATCTCCCACAGTTATTAAATCAATGACAAATCATCAATTACATTTTACAATGGATCACAACAATGTATCAATTTCAAATTTGAAGTGCCTTGTCTACACAAAGGCAGAGCTTTTTCCGCACAACTGAAAATAGGAACTCCTTCAGTTGGACCCTCCATACCACTTCCTCACAAATTGACAGCTTCAGTCAGATATCCATTTCCATTCATTCCCTGTTCTCCACTGTTAAAGCTTTCCACAGTTCTAGAAAGCTCGGCCATTGCTGCATTTCACCCTTGACATCAGAAGCCATCGTTTCATCAGGAAAAGCAACCACAAGAGTGTTCAAGCAGCTTCTTCAGTTTGAGGACCGTACAATTTTGTCGCCTTCGTCATTTGGCTGATCTCCTGAACCTTCCCAAGTTCCCATTTGGCTGATCTCTACCTTCCCAAGTTCCCAAATCAACCTTATATATAAACCCTTCTAGAACCCTAAACCCTTGCCTATGTAAATACTTGGATTATTTTATGCTTTAATCAAGTGGCTTTCTGGTGACATTTCCTATTTCAGCCTTATAGTTCTATATGTGATGTGACTATTATAGTTGTTATGTACAGTATTCTCTGACTTGACAAAACAGAAGTCATGAGTTTGACAGAAAAGAACTCACCACCTTAACTCTGAAAGATAATAATAATCAAATAAACTTCCAAGTTCCAACTCTTGTTAATTCAGTGTATAATCATTACATTTTGCACTGGATCATATCAACGCATCGGTTTTATATTTCAAGTGCCTCTTCTTGGCAAAGGCCAAGAGCTCTTTCCACAGAACTGAAACTCCAGTTTCTAGAGCTGAACATACTTCCAGCAATAAACCCTTCGCCAGGTCCAAAACTCTTAACAATTAGAAGTTTCAGGATACTCATTTATTCCCTGTCATCCACAGATGTAAAAAGCTTGGCCACTGCAACATTTTACCCTTGATATCACGGGCCATCAAACAACGGCTAACACAATCCAATGATTTCATCAAGGACAAGCAACTGCAGTAGTACTCCTGCTCATGCAGCCTCTTCTTCAATCTGATGCCCCTCCAGCTGGACAGCCTTCATCATTTGCCTAATCTCTTCAACCTTCCCGTATTCCCGTGTCTGCCTTAAAAACCCTTCCAAAACCCTAAATGCTCGATCTGTTGGTGCCATCCCCATCTCGATTATTTCCCTGAAACACCTGTATGCCTCAGAAACCACACCTCTACAGCATAAACCGGTAACCAGAATGTCCAATGCATGACGGTGAGGTACACATCCCTTTCCCATCAGATAATCCCACAGCTCCAGCCCAAGGTCAGGTCGTCCATTCTCGCAGAAGACCTTCATGAGCAGCATCGTCGTCCTGGTCCTCGGCATAAACCCTGAGCTAACCATCTTGCTGTACACTTTCCAGATCCCCTCCAAGTCGCCAACTCTCTGAAACCCGCAAAGCATCGTGTTGTAGCTAACATCATCTAGACCGATTCCCTTTCTCTCCATGTCACTCATCACCGCCATCGCAGACTGCAAATCCCTAGCCCTCACATACGCGCCCATGAGCGCATTGTGAGCACCGCGGTCAGGAGTTACTCCCCACTTCTCCATTTCATCAAACAGCAGGCGTGCCCTCGCCGCGCTCCTCACAATCCCAGCTCCGTATATCAATGTGGTGAACACCTGCAGCGTGGGCTTGCAGCCCCCCTTGTTGCGCATTTCGTCGAGCAGATCGAGGGCGTCCAGGAACCTACCTATCTTGCAGTAAGCGTCCATCCTCACGCAGTACGACACGGCGTCCGGCACGAAGCCCCGCAGCACGGCGTCATGGTAGAAGAGGTCCAGCGCGTGGGCGTGTCCGGCCTCCTTGAACCCGAGCAGCAGCGTGTTGAACGTGCGCGTGTCGGGCGGGTACGCGTCGCAGTAGCGGTGGAAGAGCACGCGGGCCTCGGCGACGCGGCCGCGGGCGCAGAAGGCGCGGAGCAACGCATTGAGCTCGGCGGCGCCGAAGGCCCTGCCAGCGCGCGCCCAGACGCGGGCGGCGGAGTCGAAGCAGGTGACGGCGGCGTCGAAGGACGCGCCGGGGGCGGACGCGGAGAGCGCGGTCGAGAGGAGGACGGCGAGCGCGGGCGTGGAGAGGAGGTGCGGGTGCGTGGACGGGAGGGACTCGAGCAGCGGGAACGAGAGGTGGGCGTGGCGGCGGGAGCGCGCGAGGAGGCGGAGCAGGACCGGGAGGGAGCTTTCCGGCACGGAGAAGTGTCGGAGCGCGAGGAGGCGGCGGTACAGGGAGAGCGCCGGGAGCGGCGGTGAGTGCGAGAGGAGGAGGTGGGAGAGGAGCGGCGTGAGGAGGGCCGGGCAGGCCGGGAGAAGCGCGATGAGGAGCGGAGGGGTCTCCGGCGCATGGGCGAGGAGGAGGCGCGCGAGGTGGGGGACGGTCGGGGTGAGGAGTGGCGCGGCGGCGCGGCGAGGCGGCGGGAGGACGCGGAGGGGCATGGGGCGGGGCGTGGTGGTGGCCGGTGTGGAGAGGGACGAGGGACGACAGAGCTCGAGGTGGGTGGGCTGATGACGTTGAGGTTGGGCTAGCCTGAGCCCAGACAGAAGTGTTCGTGGGCCGGGTCGTGGAACCGATTGTGGGAGCTATCTGTGAATCTGTCTTCCATTTATTTTCCGACAAAGGCACCGGGTCTCGATGGTTTCCCGACACACTTTTCTAAGTGACATTAGGAGCTTTATGGGAAAGAAATCACAGCCATGGTGCTGAAACTTCTGAATGGCGAGGAGGAGCCAACGGGCATCAACGAGACTGATCGTTTTGATCCCCAAGGTGGCTCGCCTGGAGGAAATTGGACAGCTTCGACCAATAAGCCTATGTAATGTAATGTTATTTAGAAAATTGGATCCAAGATGTTGACGAATTGGTTAAAGATTTTTTTTTGTCAGAAATTATTTGACAGGAGCAATCGGGCTTTGTTCTAGGCGCCTTATTATTGACAATATTATTTCCGCTTATGAGTGCCTGCATTTTATGAAGCGGAAGCGAGCGACTGGTCTGAGATGTGCTGTGCTTTAAAGTTGGACATGAAGAAGGCAAATGATCGAGTCGAATGGGTGTATCTCGACGCCATAATGCGCCGGCTGGGCTTCCATCGTTGGGATGACACAATTATGAGGTTTGCCAACCGGTTTCATTTTTAGTTCTATTTAACGGTGAGCTCATTGGCGGATCAGGGGGGCTGGGGGGCTGCAGCCCCCGTGGGCCAAAATAGCAGAGAGCAGCTCTTCAGAGCCCAGTGCAGCCCAGTCCAAAATTCCCCACTGAACCCTAGTCCCAGCCCCCTCTAGCAGAGCGACCGCATCCCTGCGCCTACGTCGCTACGCCTACGCACGACCGTGACGGCTCCTGGCGCCTTCGCCCTCTGCTGCGATGCTGCCCCTCTCGCCCTCTCGCTGCCCTCCGCGGCTCCGCCGGCGGCCGGCGCCCTCCGAGCTTCCGAGTTTCCGATGTCCGATGGCCCCGTCCTCTGCTGCAACAGCGGCTCCGCCGGGATCCGACGGTCGGCGGCCACTGCCCACCGGCCTGCTGCCCCCTGGCCCCTGCTGCTGCGGTGCTGCCCCTTTCCTCAGTAAAGACAGACAGTGAGGAGTGAGGTATACTGCTGCCCTTTTCCTATTCTAATATTTTCTTTTGAATATTCAGTGATCCGATTATGATAGTTTTACTTTTATACCTTGTAGGGTATAATCAGTAGTACTGTAGTAGACTGGAATGGAGAGATATTGTGCTAAGAATGATGCTTCAACTTCGAAGATTGCAACTAATGAGAGTCGGGTTGAGAAAAAAAAGACCCCGCATTGAGCTTGATATGAATTGATATCAATCTTTGCTATATCTATTAGTGTACTATATACAGCGAGCAAAATTTTTTTTTACCCTCTGTTATTTAGCCCCTCTTACCCCGTTTCTGGATCCGCCACCGGGTGAGCTGGAGAGTTTCAGACGACTCGCGGCGTACGACAAAGAGACCCAATTTCTCCCTACTTGTTCCATCTAGTAGCAGAGGCCCTTTCGTCACAATCCCGACTTGTGCAGGCCCAGCGACGCCAGCAGGCCCCGCAGCTCCGGCGCCGTCACCAGCCCGTCGCTGTCGGAGTCGAACGCCTGGAACGCCTCCACCAGCCTGCTGCTGATGTAGCTCAGCGCCTCGAAGTCCACTGCCACCAGCCGCCCCGGCGCCGCCGCCGCCATCGCTGCGCGCTCAATTAGCTTGCGTTGCGGGGGTGAGGAGCTGGTTGTCTTGTCGGTCTGTGGATGAGCCCTGCTGTTTGATGGCTTGCAAGCAAGCACACTACGGCCTTTAAAAGAGTTGGAGCCAGCGTGCGATCCGTCGCCATTGATGAAGGTCTCGATAAGGTCTGGACGGGGAATCTGAATCTTTGGCTGCTTTGTGTCGGCATGGAATGGAACATGATTTTTCTAGGATTTGTTATGTATCTTATAACTTTTAGCCGATCTGATCATTTTTTCGGAAAAAGAAAAACTAAAAGGCACTTTTGCATTGGGACCCAAACTATTTTCAAATCCCTGCAACCTCTCTCCCACATTCTTTTCTGTCCTGCACTTTCTCAACTGAAACCCTCTCTTCTTTCTATTCATCTCCCCACTCCACCTTCCTCTTCACGTACAAAAGCAGAGCACGACGCACAGGGTGTCCATCGATTTGCCGGGCATGGCCTCACCGGCGGTAGGGAGCGGGACAGCGAGCCTCCCTGGCCTCTCGCGCACCCAGGATTCCAGGAGTTCGCCCGGAATCGGCACGTGGCCGGCCGGCCATGTGCGGCGGCGGCGCACAGCGCGGCGACGGAGCAGTAGGCGTTCACGGCGGGAAAGGGTTGTAGAGCATCAGGAGGTTAACTTAATGGGGGCGCTTGCGTCAGTACAGCAGGAATATACCAAAGCCGGGCTGCCCTCGTGCAAGCGCGTGACGGCGGCCATGGCTAGCGGCGGCCCACATGGCAACGGAAGCGTCCCAGAGGTTCCCATGGTGAGTTTCCGGAGCGCGCGTAGAGTCGCCGAGCTCGAGTCGACAGAGTCCCGAGCTCGAGTCGGTGTCGGATTGCCCCAATTCGATGTGCTCGTGGAAACACGTCACGCTCACGCTTGAATGCACAGAAACTCAAGACGGATTCGATCGGCTCGTTCTATATAAATAAGGCGCACCGATTTCCCAATTCCATCCGCATCCGCTCGTCCACTGCTTGCATCCGCCGACCCTACCCGCCGGCTTTCCCTCATCCGCCGACCCTACCCGCCGGCTTTCCCGCATCCTCAGACATGGCCAACGAGCAGAGCGGGAGCCCTCTACGACGCTGGAGGCCGTTCTACAGCACTTTCGGCGCCATCGACGAAGCAATCGAGGCAGCCGGCCACCCGCGCGCCGCGTTCCGGGAGGTGAGGGTCCGGATCGTCCAGCTGCTTCGCGGCGCCGTGCACGACGGCGTAGCCGAGCAGCTCTGCGCCGCGCTCGACGACACCATGGTGGAAGCGCTCGAGACTCTGCGGGTGGCGCCCGTCCCGCACAGCGCGCTGGCGTCCACCGACCTCGCAAGGGCCGTCGGCGCGCTCGGGAAGCACGGGTCGGCCCGGATCCGTACCCTCGCGGGCGACGTCGTGCGCGGGTGGAGCACAACCATTGACGGCGCTACAGCTACAGCAGAGGAGGAGCTCGACAAGCTCTCTGATGATCGGATCCCACGCCAGGGCATCTCTACAGCAGTCAAGAAGCCGGTCGACGCTCAAAGCGAGAAGATGAAGGCCAAGAAGCCGATTGTCACTCAAAGCGAGAAGATCGAGGCTAAGAAGCCGGTCGCTGCTCAAAGCGAGAAGATGGAGACCAAGAAGCTCATCGTCACTCAAAGCGAGAAGATGGAGAATACTAAACGGAAGCTACGTGAGGGTTACGAAGAAGCCAAGAAGATCAAACGTCTTCACACGATTCAGAAGATCGAGGATAAGGAGGCGCCAAAGCTTTTGGAGCAAAGCCAACGGAAGATGCATAGAGTCCCAGCAAGATGTAGGATCTCCTCAGGCGTTCGTCGTTCTTTGCTTCCCTCTCTTCAGCTGATTTAGGGCTTGGTCTAGTTCTTTGATAACTATTATTAGTTTATTGATGTCAGTTACATATCTGTATGTATAATGAGGTGTAATCGTTGGTAATAGAAAAGAGCAATTTTTGTCCTGCTAGATGTCGATGCGAAATTGTTTGTCATGTTTACTCCAAGGCGCTCTAATGCGCCGGATGACTTCAGTCAGGCATGCGTGCATCATTCAGCACATAAACGTATCATCTAATTCTAAGCGGGCGCGGTGCATAACACTTGACATGCTGAAATGAAAATGATTCGGTACAGGATTTGTTGAAACAGCGCTACTCAGACGTTATAACCATTACAGTAAGCAAATTCGTGTTTCTCGAATATAACCGAGATAATAGATACAAACTGCAGCCAGCGTGATTTCTTCGGTTGCCGGTGTACTGCAGTAGTGATAGAAAATCTGCTCGGCCCAAACTGCTTGGGCTAGGAAGGCCTAGATAAGTGCATGGGAAATCCTTGACCGGGCATGACAGAATTTCTGAAGTGAGCAGCAAATCAGTTTCAGAACAATGAATAGGAGAAACTGAACTTTTTGCCCAATTTATTCGGAGACCAGAGGCGTGCCCAAAATAATCAAGGATGAGTTTGATGGTCTGAAGATCAGTGCAGGATGGTCTCAGAAACATCACAGCATCATCCACAAAGAAAGAAACCCGGTGACTGACATGGTGCTTGGCAAGCGGCTGCAAGAGATGAGGCGACGGGAGCATTCCAGTTCTGCTGAACAGCATCCAGAGAGCCAGGGATTTTTGTCCAGAAACTACCGAAATGAAAACACCGCTTGCCTTTTGTGCTAACCTTCAAACCGAGAATAAGAGGGCAATGATCAGAAACAACTGAGGCGGTGCTCATCAGGGAAAATGTCCTCCCATTCTGAGCAACAGAAAGCCCGATCCAACCTAACAGGCGTTGAAGACCTTTCATTTGAACAAGCGTCCCAGGAAGGGGATTTCCTTGACTTCGAAATCATCTAAGAATCATCGAAATCTTCCCATCAAAGCCCTGTCCAGATTAGCAAAGATGAGAGATCAATTTACTGAGGCGGTCCACACATTAAGCATCTGCGTTTTGCAAATAAATAAATGAATAGAAATTGGCAGGCCTATATCTACAACATGAAGAACTGCTTGTTTTCTGGTTGATCAAAGGCATCACCAAACTCAGTAGTCAGTAGCACTGATGCATCTGGAAATCAATTGATCAGAATGAAGTTGAAACAGTAGTTATTTTCTTTTTCTTGATCACACAGTAGAGCTATGTATCTTTGTATTAAAGAGAGAAAAATGGGAAAGAATCCCATACAAGGCAATCCTATAGTTGGACAACAAACGAAATCAGTTAACCAAACTAATTACACGGGTAAATCAAAGCAAGAAAATTTGTTAATCTGCAGTTATGTCCCTTCTCTGATTATCAATTCTAGAATCATTGTTATGCAGTTGCACTCTTTGCATTACTCACAGACATAGCCTCCTCTCACCATCCACCAGTAATACCTGAACCAGAAGTGCAGGACCACTAAACAGATTAACCTAAAGCTGCACAGGCATATAGTTTCTGATTTGCAACAAGAAGAAAGCAGACGGATTCTATGGAGTGAACTAATCCGTTCAAACTATTATCTATCAAAAAGGGGTTCATAAATTTGCAGTCTTTAGTTATTCTGCATTCACAGCTTCCTGACTATTACAAACCGAATTACAGAATTTGCTTTCCTTTTGTAACCACTGGTAAGACAGCATAGTATCAAACACTTTATTGTATTCTTGGATGAATCCTGATGAGTGAAGACTATTTAAGAGTGTCATGCACTGATCCTCAGAAGGACAAATACCCATCTCTTTCATTTCTTTTAGCAAATTTAAAACTTCAATCAGTTTGCTCTTCCTGCAAAGGCCATCCAATAAAGCAAGATAAGATGTGCAGCCCACAATAGCACCTTTTGCAACAAGAGCATCATGTAGCATCAAAGCCTTATCCAAATAGCCTTGTTTGCAATGAGACTGGATCATGTTATGTATCACATCTAGAGGAACTAGTCCTTGATTTATCATGTCTGTAAACAATGAAGACAAATGATCTGTATCACGATGTGAAGCATTCTTCTGTTGCAGCTCAACAAAAATTGTGTGCACTTCACTGAGTTTCCCAGCCTCATCGAGTCCACTCACAATATTTTCAACAGTCAGCAGGCTAGGGACTATGTCTTTGTCCATCATCACATGGAGAAACTTCACAGTTTCCTGTAATTTTCCACGTTTACAGAAGCCATGGACCAAGGTGTTGAAAGAAGAAATACTTGCATATCCCCGAACAATCATTTCCTCAGTTATAAACAGAGCTTGTTGAAGGTCTCCGGAGTTTGAGCAGCCAGCAGCAAGCACACTATAGACAAAAGCATCTGGAGTTACCCCATCTGTAAGCATTTCATTATACAGATCAATAGCATCACGGATATCACCAGCTTTGCAGTATCCATCCATCAAAGTTGTATATGTCACACAATTTGGGAGTAATCCCTTACGTGATATGCTATTGAAGATATTACGGGCATGAGAAATATCATCAGACTTACAAAACCCATCGATCAGGGCATTATAGCATGAAATACCAGGCTCTATACCTTTTTTAGCCATCTCATCAAGAAGACCAACAGCTTTCTCCATGTCAGCTGCCTTGCAAAAACCAGATATCAAGGAACCGTATATAAGCGAATCAGGAACTAATCCATTCTTCTCAATCACTGAGAGAACACTAACAGCAGCTTGCATATGTCCAGAGCTGGACAGATTGTGAATCACAATTCCATATAAACGGTTGTCTGGCATTAACCCCTTTTCTAACATGGATTCAAGAGTAGAGGAAACCTTTTCAAGATTGTCTGATTTGAAGTAAGCTTCTAGGATGTGGGCATAGATAAAATCCTTGGGGTTTAGTCCACTGTTTCGCATCTGATGGAGTAACTGTTCAGCCTTTTCTAGATCCCCAGTCATACTATAGCCATGAATCAGACCATCATATGTGAATTCATTAGGCTGAAACCCTTTCTCCAGAATCTGGTCGTAGTACTCTATGGCTTCATCCATCTTTCCCACCTTAGACAGTCCAATTATAAGAGAATTGTAGCAGTACAAATCAGGGGTTAAGTTTGCCCTAGTCATCTTTTTGAGAGTTTCACAAGCCAATGAGAAACTACCTTCCCTGCAATAGCCTGAGATAAGAGGTGCATAAACAAACGCATTGGGCTTTATACCATCTGCAATCATTTGCTCAAGGAGACCACTTGCTCTTTCTGATTCACCAATTTGGCATAGCCCGTTGATGATTATGCTGTAAGTGTATACATTAGGTGAAATAGCACCCTTCCTCATTTCATTAAGCAGCGAAAAAGCTTCTTCTTTGTTATGCTGTCGGAGATGACCTTCAATGATCAGATTATAAGTCATAGTGTCAGCCATATAACCAATCTTAGCCATTTGCTTCAGAATCCTGGAAGCCCTGCCCATCTGCCCCAGTTTACAGAGACCCCGGATGAGATTGTCATAGGTGATCTTGTTCGGCTGCACCCCAGCAGCAGACATCTCCTTGACTATCTTAAAAGCTTCATCTGCATTGCCCTGCCTCATGAACCCATCAATCAGAGTTGAATAAACAACCACGTTAGGCATCAACCCAGCACAAGACATCTCGTCCAGCAAGCATTTTGCCTGATCCGGCCTGCCACGCTTGCACAGACCGTTAATGATTGCGCCGTAAGTGAACCCATCTGGAACCAGCCCATAATCCTCCATCTCCTTCTTGTATCCAAACGCCTCTTCAACAGCTCCAGTTCTGCATAGACCACCAATCAATGTATTGTAGGTCACTACATTCAGGCTACATCCCGTCTCACGCATTTCCTCAACCACCTTCTTGGCAGACTCCAAGTCCCGGACCTTGCAGTACGCCTCGATCAGCGTCGAGTACGTGTAGACATCGGGCGAAATCCCGGAGCCGTCCATGAAACCGCGCACCTTCCAGAGCAGATCCAGGGCGTCAGCGCGCAGCAGGTCCTTGAGCAGCCCGTTGCAGCAGCGAAGGCTGGGCGCCAAGCCGAGATCTTTCATCAGCAGGACAACCTCGGCACCGTCCCGGACCCTCCCGGTCTTCTTGTAGGTGTCGACGAGCACGTCGAGGACGACAGGCCGGCGTTCCTGGTCGGAACCGGAGAGCGCGCCGTGGACGGAGCTGAGGACGAGGGGAGGGGTGGGGTAGGCGCGGATCATCTGGTCGAGGAGCCCGCTGGCCTGAGGGTAGAGGCCGGCGGCGCAGAGGGAGACGGCGAGGTGGGCAAAGGCGTCGGGGGCCGGTGCCGACGGCGCGAGGCGGGTGCGGGACCAGTAGAAGAAATCCAGCAGGAGCTTGGGGTGGAGGCGCGGGGAGGAGTTGCGGCGGCGGCGGAGAAGGGAGGATAAGGCAGCGGGAGAGAGGCGAGAGGGGATGTCGGAAGCGGCGATGGCGAGCTTCCAGTCGCCGGAGCAGCGGGAAAGGAGGGTGGCCAAGTCCGCGGCCACGCCGTCCGGGTCGGCGGCCGTGGACGAAAAGGTATCGCTGGTGGAGGTGGTGGTGGTTGTGAAGGGCGCGGGAGGCGGTCGGGTCGCGCGGATGGACGAGACGCCGGCGCCGGCGGCTGGACGCCGCGCGAGGTGGAGCATGTTGGGTACGACTAGAAAGAGAGGATGCGAGGATTCGGCCTGTTAGTTTGAGGTTTGAGCCTGTTATTTTCAGCCCGCCAGTCATTTTTTTCTCACGTAAATCAGCCAACAGCCGGTTATTTTCAGCCAATCGAGCAAGCTCATCGTTCGTGAGCGAGCTGTGTGACGTATTGGGTCATCGGTACTGCTTGCTGCAGCAAGCCTGAGAAACAACTTGATTCCATCACAAATCCAACCTGCAAAGCCTGCTTACAAACTTAGATTTACATAGATGATGCTCTGATGCCATTTGGTGATACTGAACATTTAGGATCAGTTATTAGGCAGGGAGGCGGTTGCCTTTGTCAGGCTAGTTCTGTACCTCTGACGGTTTACTTGCATTCTGCTAGTACGCCTACAATAACCACGCTTCAGTGCACTGATATTGGCAGAATAATCGTCCCCTTATATTTGATACATTTCAGAGTTTATAACTCAAACATCTTTATGTTTGTAGTTGTCAATACTCTTATGGTTCGCTCGCTTGCTTGGGCTCACCTTCATATGACAGAGAATGGGCCAAAAATTGTCAAAACCGAGAGCTAAATCAAAATAAGGGTATTGAAACACTTTTGTGAGAATCCAAAATTTTTCTTCGACATTAGCAGTAACAGCTCACGTCAGTGACCATTAAAAAAAATTCTATAGCACTGAACTGAAGATTTAGTGACCTATAAAGAAAGGAAAAACTCTTTGACAAGCTGATCAGCTCCTAAGTTCTACAAAAAGAATGAAAATCAGCCTTCCACTTGAAGGGCATACCATGCTTCCCTGCTACTGTGAGTTTGTTTCCCTATATGCAGTTTCTATTATGTCTCTGTTTTCGAGTGATTGATCGGCCCAGACGAACCCGCCTGGCAGTGAGAGCATCCAGCAAGATATCCAACGAGCACTCCACTGCCTCAGCTTGCTTTTCCAACTCAAATGCGCTGAGCTCAGGCCGCAGGTTCAACTCCCAGAGGAGGCCAGCTGCAGCTGCCGCAGTGCAGGTACGATCCCATGCAGGCTGCGGTCTGTTCAGTTTTATCAAGGAACATATAGTATCCACAAATAAGCATTTGAAAAGGGGGAAAAGGGAACCACAAATGAAGGAGGCGATAAGAACAAATAAAGCTTTTAGCTCACCGTAGTTTATGCATCACTGAGGCACTAAGTGTAGATAGTGCAATACAAGGTATATCTTCATCTCCCCATGTTGCAGTCCATCTCTCCTGTACAAGATAACAGATATAGGTCATATTTAGCAACTTGTTTCTCACATGTGAACATACCTAGGTAATTTGGAGTCCAAATCTTAAAACTCCTGATTGGATAGTGGCAAGTGCCTTGCAACCCAACTCTATTCTACATCAATCCAACTGTAGTCTGCTTTTGGATTGTTCCGAATGGTTTTTGGTCAAGGATTTGCAAGTACATATTTGTAGGAACTAATCAAGAATCATCTACGAAATTATACAATCTAAAGGCTAAAGGTAAAACTTTTGATGTGAAACCTACAAGATTACCATGCAGCTCTTTAGGTATGAGAAATGCCATCAGATAGCATTTATCATTAACCTCTACTTAAAATGAGCCAATTTCATAAAATTAAAGCATTTGACATAATAGTGAAGAACTAAACCTTTGGAAATTGACGTTCATTAAGCTATACTCCCTCCGTCCCAAAATAGATGACCCTTTAGCTATGAATCTGGAGGGAGTATGTACCTAACTTTGGAGTCTTGGCCAAATATTTAATAATGTACACATCCAGCGATTTAGTTGAATGTGAATGAATTCAACTGGTGGGACCAACATGTCTGTGTAAATGTAATCTACATGTCAGACCCAGCAGCCAGCTGAAGAAATAGGAGTAGTTCTGTGTTTACTGGTAGTCTAGACAGCCTAATAAAGGAATGCTTGGGCCAAATGAGAAATGCATTGAACTGTACCTTCAACCTTCTGTACAATGCAGCAGAATTACTCCAGGTACCATCAAGCAAAACAAAATTGAAAGGTTCGTCCTGCAAACTCTGCATTGCAAAAGTTAAATCATTACCATTTACCCAAATGTTGAAAGTTGATAGAGGTGTTAGTTGCAAAAACCACTAAAGACTCAACGAATTGAATCATTATGGATACTTGATATGATGGATGAAAGGTGCTCATGGAAAAAAAAATCTACATGAAAGTATATGTATAAAAGAAGGGAGCACTTCATGAAAAAAAATCCACATGGAATATATGCATAAAAGAAGGGAGCACTACTACTTTGCTGCAGTGGAAACCATGGAATGCCATTGAAAAACAAACACCACCTCATGAAGGTCAGCAGTCAAGGACAAGCAATCAAATTCAAGGTCTTTAACTGACTTGGGGGTGCTACTCTTGTTTGGATATAGAACTGAGATCTTCCCCTTTCCTGCACGAACACCACATCAGAATGGAAGTGAGACATTTAACGATGAAGAGAAGGGAAAAAAACACATGTCCTAGCTGAAGATAGAAATATGACTTATGCTGAATGATTGATTAGTGCAGAAATCTTCTGCAGATCATACAAAACTAAATGCATTCTGCATTCGTTTATATGAAATATCAATTTGTACCATAGACAATTAATGCATCAAAGGATGCAGTTTCAAGCTGTTAGGACCAGGTCAAGCATACAATGCATCAATAGAACAGTTCACAGTGATCAAAATAGAAAGGAGCACATGCAAACAGAAAAGAACAACAAACAATGCACAAAATTTCAATGTGAAAACTACATTAACAGAACCATAGAATCCTGAATGTCAGTAAATATGGACAGCTACAGGCCCCAATCTCCATTTCTCATAAACATGACAACCCACTGTGAAAGAGGTAATACAAGTGACACATTCATTTAAAATATGTTGAATATTCCAAATTAGTCCATACATTATTATATATCATGTTATAAATCAGCAAGTGCACCTCCCTATAGTGGTAAGCAGACTGGAAAGCATAAATATTTGCATGTGCCATATGAGTTAAAAAGAAAAGTAGAAAGGTAAAAATTGGGTCAGAAAACACATCATATATTGCCTTTAATTTAAATGAGAACATGATGCTAGTTACTACTAATGTGATTTCGGGAAAGTGAACAGAATTTAAGTGCAATGTGACCAAAACAGCATAAGGGACACTTTAGAACTGTAACCCTAGGGCATGTTTGGATCCTTCACACGGCCCGCCTCGCCTCGCCCATCTCACCTCGCCGGACCAGGACAGACAAAGCAAGGGGAAGCAACCTATTTGGTTTCCTTGTGTAGCTAGCTCTTTCTTTCACTTCCTCTTCACAAATGGAACAGAGCGAGAGCACCAATCTAGCACAGTAGCACTGGCCTTCCTGCAGCTGCTAAAACAGGACGAGACGCTGGTTGAAGATGATTGCGACCTTGCCGAGTAAGTGGATCAAATCCATGTCCACTGCTGTGCTGTGGTGTAAAAAGAAGCAAACAGAGCAGACGATGAAAATGGATTGCCCAAACACAGAGGTCCTTAGCTTCTCATGTAGCAATACCATTTAACTATTTAAGGCATTGGGCCACCGTCAGGCTTCAATTCGAGCACCCAGGACTTATTCTGTGCCGCCTTGCGATCGATTTGCCCCGCATGGGGCTGGATTTTGCACCGTTTGTGCTTAAATTTCTGCTGCAGGTGACGATTCCGAGGTCATCTTCTCGATTGACTAGAGTGAGAAGGAAACAAGAACCAACGCCGCGTGACCTTTCCCACGCAGGAGAGCTGATTTGGCTCTCCTGCGCTGGCAGGGAAAACCTTGCCATGACAGGCGAGATTGCTCAGCAAAGCAAGGGTCTTTTGCTGTACCAAACAACTATCCTAGTAAGGCGAGGAGAGGCGGAGCGATAGATCCAACAAACCCCCCTCGGCCCTCCCAATCTAGAGGCCTTATATGTTGGTCTAACCCACACTCAAAAACCAAGGTGGGATTAGACCCCCACAATCTCACATCAACATATAGACATGGGCCTATATGGCCCAAATTCCAAAGTGGGCCGGATGTCACATAGACCTACGACCAATGATAATGGAGATTATCAAAGTTATCAACGCCGCTACTTAGAGCTGTGGGTTAAGCTAGCACATGTCCAACTTTTGGTAATCAAATTATTAGCATGACACTTATTTGCATTGTTTCCATATCCTTTAAGTCATTAAGCAACGACAGCATAACCAGCAAAATCACAGATCTAAAAGCATTATTACATGCCTCTTTCCTAAATAGGATTCAATATACTAGGTGAGTTTAGTTGACAAAGTATGCTTTGCTCATCAAACAAGAAATTTACAACTCTGGAGAGGATCAATCGCAGCAAGTGAAAGCTAATCTAAACTACCAAACAGAAAAATGACTAAATCAAGGTTTCAACAATTTATATGTTTGAGAAACCAATGATGGTTCTAAGATCACCTGAACTCTGAAATGCATCCCACATGATATCCTCATGCTCTTTGATACCAAAGAGGCATAACTGTGCAGCTTGGATGCCAAATACTTGCCAGAGTAACTTTCCTGTGTTATTCTGGCGCAAAAAATCCTGCAGAAAGAGACATGGTTACACATACTAGGAGGAAACATAAGAGAGTACTGCACAACTCTCTACGGACAGACCTTTGGGTGCATATATAGCCAGAATTTCATCCCCTTCCAAAGATTGCAAGGAACAATATTTGTGCACATACAGTCTTCAGTTGGTAGCCAGCACTGCAATTTCAGAGACAGACGGATCACTTAACCACACTCTTGGAAGGAGAGGAATCAAGAAAATTGTGCGCAGCAGTGCTCAAGCGCTTGCATTGCTGAGGTTGGACACTAGAGTACCTTCTGGCACAGATACCCTCTGCAACCTAGCAAACGGCAGCCAATCTGCCGCGCGGAGAAGTACCGCAGCTTCTGGTCGGAGTCGGCGAGCCTCTCGTAGACAGCCCTGTGCTTCTTGTCCTCCAAGTCCTTGAAATTGCCCTGCAAAATCCAGAAAAATCAAAACCAAGATGCACCAGTTCAACTCCTGTTGTGCTCGAACAGAAGCTTGAAGAACCTCCAAAATCTAGGGATTGGTAAATGGTAAATGGTAAATGGTAATAAAATAATGAGGGAGGAAGGTGACGTCACCTTTAGCTTTGAGCCGACGCCGCCGAAGCGCATCTTCTCGCCGGCGGCGGCCTCCATCTTGAGCAGCTCGTGGATTACACCGGCCACCGCGGCCGGGAGCGGCGAGGAGGTGCCCCAGCGCCGCCACTCCTCGCGGCTCACATCGCCCCAATCCCCGGCGCCGGCGACTTCCGTGGGGAGGGCCTCGTCCTCCGCTTCCACCTTCTCTTCGACCGCTGCTGGATCGGTGGAGAAGGCCATGAGGGAGCGCGCGAGGGGAGGCGCCCGCCGCAGTAGGAGGGGCACTGGGAGACTGCGGTGGAAGGCGAGGGCATCAATGGAGGAGACGGGAGGAATAAGAGCAAGCATTTTTTTTTTACTTCGCGATAGTCTGCCAGTTTTTTTTTTTTTTGCTCGTGCGAAAATAAAAAACGGCGGGCATGTGCCCGGCCGTTCATCAGACCAGTGACATGGGTTCTCCAACTTTGGCCCAAATTCCACTGTGCAAAAGCTGTCGTATCAAAATACCGGCACGGAGTACTAAATGTAGATGAAATTAAAAACTAATTATATAATTTTATTGTACTTTGCGAGATGAACATTTTAAGCCTAATTAATCAATGTTTGGACAATTATTACCAAATAAAAATAAAAATGCTACACTTCACTACAGTGATTTGGCAATCCCAAATTGGGGAACTAAACAAGGCCCAGATGAAATACAAAATGTGGATAGGTCATATTTGGTTACCGATAAGATATGAATCGATATCGATTGTCATATGTATATAAACTAGGTAGCGTGCCCGTGTGTTGCTACGGGATAGCTAACAATTTATACTAAAAACACACAGATCGCACGGTAAGATAACAATACTGTAAAAATTAAATACCAACGTTAAAGTGACAGTTAATCTAAAAAGCATAATTTGTGCCACAGGCTCACAAACTCTACTGTATAGATTTTCCTGTGATGTGGCTAAGATAATATTTTATATCGGCAGGAAGAAATCTCCGATATCCATTTCTTTCGTGCGCCAATAAATCCACGAATAGGTTCATTCCCGTGAGTTGCTACGGGAATAGATTTTTTTTGCAACGGGATTAGAATTTCTTTTCAATGTGTTTTGGAGCGCTCAAAGCATAATACATTATAGAAATACCATAATAACTTTTTTTTGACAGGTAGAAGTACAAGATTGAGAAGCAAATTGTCAAGCTTGTTTGGCTAATCTATGAGCATCTTGTTTAAAATATTCATCAAATCGTGGAAAGACAATACCAATTAATCAAAATGTAAAAGTGGAAAGTATGTCAGGTTTCCAAAAAAAAAGTGCCATCAGAATTAACACAAGGAACACACATAAATGAAAATGCACAAACACATGAGTGATATACATCCATATGACCGTTGATCACAGTGTCCAACTTCAAGGCGATAAGCGCTTGCAACAGGCAAATAGGGCTCTTGAGGGATCCAATATGTTAACATCATATACGACTCCTTTGCCCCACACCACTGCACAGCCCGCACAAAACATCAAGAACTGCTAGGCATAGAATTGGTACATGCATACAAATAAGGTAGCAAGGAGTTATGAAATAACGCAACATTACAATTTACAAATTGCATTGTTAGCAAAATGAACTGTTAACCTTTACCTCCGTATATCAATTAGAACCCTTCACGGCAATTTTCTAAAATACAGCAATAGTTGATGGTATGCAACAATGATTAGCATGTAGCTACTGTTAAAGAGCTGGTCTAACTATGTCAGAAGTAGAGCAACCAGGTGTGATACCTTTAGTGCAGAAGTCTCATTTATATCATAAAGATTTGGCTGCTCATACAGTCATACCCCATTTCTTTCTAAGTTGGCTTGAATGAAATTGTCAAATAATCTGCTTCAGAAGACCTCTTAGGCTCCATCAATATTCTCCTTCCAGCTTCAACCTGGACATATTGTTTGAAATAGTTGAAAATAACTTTCACCCAAAATATTTCTACTCACTCTAGAAAAAAAATCATGTGGACAATATAAGATGCTTCAAGCCATGTGAAAACATTGCGAAATAGGATTGCAGTATAATATAGAGCAAAAAAAATGATACCTCAAGGAAAGGAGCAATCGCATCAAGGAGCAAAATCTGAAATATACAATAAATAAATAACATAACAAATTTAATGAATAAAATAGAGAAATTAATCATAGTTTCTCATCTGAATGTACTCTGTAGAAGTTAAACTGAACAGAAGAAACTAACCTTTAGAATCAATGGATGACCTACAGAATGATCACAATTCACACAAGCTCTGCAACAAACTTTGGCAGCTGTCAGGTTGTAAAAAAAGATTGATCGATTGCGGTGGTTCTTATCAATGCATTGATTTGTGCATTCGATTAACCACGACACTATTCGATGCATGCATGGGATGAGTGGATTCGATTGTTAGACACACGCCGCCGCCGAGGGCTTGGTGGTGGTGGAGGTTGCTACCCGACAGATTCATGGAGTCCGGCGGTGGGCTACCCAACCCGTTGCATCTTGGTGAGCGCGGAGAGCCGATCTGGAGCTCGATCTCACCGCCCCAGCCGTGATTGAATGAGCTGGGCCGGCCGGTGCATCATGGATCCCCACCGGCCATGCGGAGGCTGTGACTGTGAAGGCGCTGGTGGTGGTGGAAGGGAGAAGGAAGGAAGAGGGCTCAGCAGAAGCAGAACCGCAGAACTGCTGGGACGCACGCACGCCCGTGACGGTGGCGTCTGGCAATGATTGTTGCATAGAGGTGGGGTGGTTTGTTTTGGAAAGAAAATCAAAGAGATACGACAGGCAGGGGGCATCCATCGCATGCATGATATGAGCCGTGATCAACGTGACGATGTGGACGTCGATTGCGGAATGTCCCACCTGCCATGACCGGTTGTATCGGCAGAGCGAGATGATCGCACAGGGGAGGGCAGGAAGGTGAGGCGAAGTTTTCGTCGCACCAAAACGGTGTCTTCTCCTTAGTCTTTTTAGTTGGGAGAGATGAGAGATATAAATTCTACAAACTTGTGGTACATACACTAAGAATAGCAGGTAGCTAAGAACACCATAATCCGATTAATCAAAGGCATCACTGCTCCTTGTTTTAGTGCTACGTCCATAAGCAAAGGGTTGTTTGAGAATTGAAAATACCATTCAGTCTATATTGTCAGATCGTGCACAGTTTATATAATTATATAAAACTTCTCTAAGAAAAAATAGTGTGCAGGTTATGCCGTTAAGGAACCAGATGCATTATGTCGTAATGTTTAAACCCAAAACATCATATAAAATTTTCAAGGATGACAAGGGCAATCCTTTCAATCATACATGACCATGGCAGAATGTAAATCTATATAGATTTTGAACTGTCAATAACCCAATTTTGCATCGTATTTCCATAGCAGAATTCATGCCTCATCTTGTAATTGGACATCATCTATCATCTAGTGTCCAACCAGACAACATAGAGAGAATAATGCTTTATAACCTAGGAACAAAAAAAGTCAAAAGGAAAACTGTGCACGTGAACTTGCGCTTGTGAATTTGATGTTATCTGACCAGCTGTTTGAAAATAAGTTGATAGATATTTACTTAATTACCACAAATAATACAAGTGAAAGTGTCTATGGATATGTGAATAAACAATTACCTCCATTGATGGTGTTTGTCAAGTCTGCAAATGGTGTACGACCTTCATTATTTTGCATAGGTTCCATTATGATGAAACTGAACACAAAATTAATCCCTAGTTTCAATAAGAAATTAATATCGAGTGGTCGAAGTTAGCAGGCATAATACATGTACACAAATGTAATTAGATCAGATCCGAATACAAATAACCAATTAGGTTAACCAATTAGATCTGAATTGAGAGGAAGGGACCTGAAACATGGGAAGGAGATCTGGTGCAGTTGAACTACATCTGTCGACCGCGCAAATAGTTATTTCAAGCATAGGTGTGCAGTACATACATTAATACAATGTTTGGTTTGATGTATTTTCTCAACAGTATCATGATCAGTCTGTGTTGATCTTTAGCTTCAATATATTTTCTGCAAACTTGAAATATCAAGATTCAAAGAGTATGCATAGATTCAGAAAATTCAAACATGAAGAAGCGCCAAATCAACAAGCTGAATGAAAGGAGGAAGATTGTGTCATCTAGGGAAATATTAAAACTTAAATGCCACTCATCTATCCACCAACCCTAATACTCCATCAAAAGTATTTGACAAAGAGTTGAAAATAGGAAGCAATGAAAGAAGAGAATGGAAATAGTGTATCCTTACTATTGCTTTAATTCTAACCAAACCTTGGATTTTTCTACAATAAAAGAACTTGCTTGATCCTAAGAATGTAGATAAAAGATCAAAGCATTCTCTATAACTAAACAGCTGATCAAAGCATTCCCTAACAATGTAAATAGATAAAACCACAATTATTTCTATCCTTAGTTACAGATACATTGTTAGATAATGCTCACCTAACCCATGCAGATCAACAAAGGCAATCTGTCCCTCTCTATTTTAGTTTATAGTTCACCAACAAGTCTAAACCATCCAGAGGCAAAAAAGTACATGGTGGTAGCATTAGAATATATTTTGTCCCTTTTATTTCTCTTACAAATGAATGGAAGAAAGGTTGCTTCTTAAATAGACACATTCTCCAACTCATGACCTGAGCAGTCACAGCATGGCAACGACACAGAAAAGAGAAGCAACAAAGCAAAATGTGCCAACAACATACGTTGAATATTCTATACTCCTCTGCATGTCAATAAACTGCATCAGAAAAACGAGCTGCATACTTTATGACCTGGCCTTTGGAGACAAATTTAAACTTAATTGCCCAGTACTCGACTTTTATCATCTCATTCCCCATCAGTCAGGATGAACCGGTCTATCAACTAATATCATAGACACTGAGTTAGCTTTTTTCTATCAAAATTTCCAAAAGTAACTTATCAAGGTACACAAACAATGTCCTACATACTGAACGCAATGGAGAATGTACAGAAAAACAAAAGCAATGTAAACTAACTATACCTTAGAGCTCAGGCAGTACCTGTTCCACTCATTACAGGGAGGCTATGTCCTACTGAACTCAATGGAGAATGTACAGAAAAATAAAAGCAATGTAATCTACCTGTTACAGGGAGGTTATCAGAAACAAGCAGCTTGCCCTCCCCCAATGTCTGCAGTTCCGCACACCTCCTTGAACCTATCAAACACAACAGGACATTTTTGTTTGTTCGGCCCAAATGAAGAAACTCAAAACAGCAGCAGAGTAAATTTCAAACCTGAACCGTTGTTGGTCCTCGTCTGCTCTGTTGGTCCTCCTATGCTGTTTTGGCAGGGCAAGGGTGCGGGTGGGGCGGCAGTCGGGCAGTGTGTCATGTGCGGCTTGGACAGTGGCCTGCCTGGGGGCGCGGTGTGCAGCCTCGTACTCACCTTGGCGACAAAACAACGCAGCACCTCGCTACTTGCCCGCAGGGCCGAGTTTTTTATTCCGATGATTGAACCTGGCGGGAGAGGGCGGCCGCAGCTCGCCACGGCGAGGGCGACGGTACAGTGGGTGCGGGTTGCGCCACGATCGTCGATCTGCTGCAGGCTCAGCGGACTGCAGAGCGAGGGCGAGGGCGGTGTTGGCGGCGCCGATGGTGGTGCGAGGACGCGGGTTGGTGGCGGCGCCGTGGCCTGACGGCAGTGGTGTCGCAAGGGACGGGTGTTTCCTTCCTTTTTCAATTTTGTTTCCTTCCTTTATAATTGTTTCCATGCTTTATAATTGTTTCCGACCTTTTAGGTAGCTACGGGACAGGTGTAGGAGCAGCAAAGGGCACGAACTTTGCAAAAGGGTGTTTCCTGTTATAAAACATGTCGCCAGCGGTCGGAACATTTTCCTCTCCGTCTCTCATGATCAATATAGTAGATGAAAGTAGAACACATAGACACAAGATGTAGAGAGACTATTCTTTATTCCTCTGAATATTGGTGATTACAACATAGAGCTCCCACGTATATATAGTCCTGCCAAGGGCTAAGAGTTTTGGTAAGAGCCCACATACAAACGGACTAGGATTAGGATTCCTCCTTCTCCTTTCCTTCTAGGATTAAGTCCGTATGTTTTACAACACTCCCCCTTGGGCGATTACCACGATATGCACATGCCTCGTTAAAAACTCCATCCGAAAACCCAGTGGGAAAAAATAGTTCTTGGAGAAAAGAGTACATTGCATTCGTTAATTGCATTGCTTATGTTGTCTCATTAAAAACCTTGTGTGAGAAACCTTCAAATAAAAACTCACGTAGGAAAAAAGAGTACAACATCTAACCTTCTTGGTTATGTATTCTTCAGGATATTCTATTCTTCATGAATAGATATTGATCTTCACGATATATGCATAAACTTCAGTGTTTTAGCAAATATGATCTAATTGATGTTTGTAATTCTGGTGGTTTACCTTCAAGGTAGATGCAATAAAATATACTCCTCCTCGTAAAGCCATCATTTGAACTACATTGCTCAAACCACACATTTCATAAATGTATGCTTAATAATGGTATGCATTACCATAATACTATATCCTTCAAAATGTTGGCTCGAAATTCTTCTATGAATTATAATATGAGAAAATAAGAGTGATATACTTCATGCATAAATGACCACTTATTAGTTGTGCAAGACAAAAATTTATCCTTCAGGGTAATAAATCATATCAGAGGATTATGGGGGTAAATAACTTACAATATTCAATATCTTCTAGATAGTACACCAAACTTATTATTCTTCCTTAGTAGATTTTCAAATTATATATTATACAAATCTTCAAGATTTTGATTATACGACTAAATAATAAAAATCCAGTCTCACATATGACATTTAGGGGACAATTCAATTGCCAAAATCACCACTACTCTTATACCTTCATGGTATTTAGAGGATATCAACACTTCATTTGTAGCTTTACAATATACACTTTCTAAGTGTTTATATGATTCCTCATTTTCTTTCTCTCAGGTCTCTATTCACTTCAGGAATTAATGGTGTTTATTCAAGAATCGACTGGTAAATCCTTCATGGATTGACTCCTTCAAGGACTTTCTCATTTTTAGTGACTAATATTTCTTTTCTATAAGATATATTCTCTGCTTCATGAGAGGTTGTTATGTGATATACACAATGAGATAGTGTTATTCACTACAAAGTCATTTGATGACTCTTCCTTCTAGGACATGCTCTTCTTGAGACATATATATTCATTCATGAACATATTCTACCTTAGACTTTTTAATACTTATATGAGATTTAATTTTCATATGTTATGATTTATATTCTTCAAGAATTTTATGGATTTTTCATAATCCACTTATTAACTGCATATTCCATATTCATTCAATTCATTTGCTAGAGGTATAGCAGAACATTTATTTCTTCTTAGTAGGGGATTTAACCTCAATTGCTTTCTTCATTGACCCGATATAATCGCTACAGGCGACTTTGCCATGGACTTTATTTACCGGATCCGGGTTCTCATAAGAGAAACATTTGTAATTATAGAGGTAGTGTTGTCGACAACTATTATTTTCTCCCAATATTCTCATAATATGAGATTATTCTCTGTCTCTTTGTTATTTCTCAAACAAGAGATGATTTGTTGTTCTGCGTACCCAACACTATGATGCGCGTTTATGTGTTGGATTTCATCTTCATGATGATCCTCTTCATGAGGTGCTTGACCTGTAACACCTCAGGTGTTTGGTTTCCTTAAGTGCATTGCATTTCATGAGCATTAACATTAATCACCTCATTCATGAGTGGGAGCATCATTCATTTCATGCATGAGCTTATAATATGTGAAACATGCTTCGAAAACATTGCCACATATGTTATATTTTATGTGAAGTAAGAAGTGAATAGTGTGCAACAAGTACCTTATGCGCAATTTCTTTTGGAAACATGCTAACCACTTTAGTGTAACATAATTAGCAAGTGTTGTGCAACACACTCATGCAACATGTGCAACATGAGCTTGCAACATTTAGGTGGAATATTGATTTGCTTGTTTCAAAGTGTGTGACACTAGGAATTTTCGTGTAACCAATGTATAGAGTGGCTAATTAGGTCTCATAACACCTTAATTATATTTAGGGAAAGTAGTGGAGCAATGTTCATGTTGACCAAAATTACCAAATTGCCCTTCCAAATGTTGTTGACTAAGTGTGGACCCCTAGAGTGATCTGGTTTGACCAATTAAAAAGTTTAGCTTAGAGATCTTGCATGAAGGAGCAATCTTAAGAAAAGTTGTAGAGAATTTCATAAGGAACAAAAGTTCTAATATGGCTATCTCATGAAAATGATCAGAATATGCTCAAAAATGGCCCACAAGTCAGTATTAGAGGCTGTTTTGGGACTTAGCAATTTTGGCTAAGTGTGAAGCTGAAAACCGTTTCACTGTACCTCACTTTGGCAACTTGTAACTCACAAACCAGGCCGAACCAGTCCTTGAGCCAATTGACAAAGTTGTAGTCCTCATGTAGCTCTACCATTTTGGTATTATCATCTTCTGCTAACTCGAGCTGGTTTAGGAGATAATCGGCGCCAAAATCCCTCTATCAGTCTAAGCCTTGGACACCGATTCAGTCAAAACACGACGTTCAGTAAATGTCGTGGCCGACCGACCGCAGGGCCGTGCTGCCGCGTGGGCGCGCGGTGGCGACCGTACGCCGGCCGGGGCCCCACCAGTCAGGCCGCGAGGGCTTCAAGGGCGCCACGACGCCGCACTCCTCCTCACTCGCGCCTCTGTCTCCTCTCTCGCTCTCTCCACACTCAAGCGGAGAGAACCGAGCCGCCATTACCGCTCTTGCTCCGACGAGCTCGCGCGCGTTTTCCACCGCACCACCGCGCCTCAAGTCCGGCCAACAGCTACACCTTGAGCCCCTCTACCCACTCGTCCCGTCCCTGTCCTCAGACGCACCTCGGTAAGGATGAATCGCCAGTTCCGCCACCGCCAGACCTCGTCGGCATTCTCCCGCGCGGCGGCTCACCGTGGCTAGGGTCTTCGGTGCTTCCACTGCGAGCGCTAGTAGGTGCATTAGGACCGGGGTAGTACGGGGATGCTCACCATTGGTCTAGGAGAGGGTCCCGAGGTCACCGCCGGCGAGGAGCACCACCACCGCCCCGCCGGTCCGCCATGCCCGCCACCATCCCCCATAGTCGCAGCCATTGCTCCAATTAGTGGCACCCCTAGGTGCGCAAGGGAGAGGCGAACATGCCTGTGCCCTTGGTCTCGCCGGAGTTGCCGCCGGCGACGAGTTCACCGTCGACCGCTCTTCCCCCTGCCCTGTCTCGCTGACCTGTGGGCCCTTCTCGTCAGAACGCGGGCGTGGGCGGGAGGCCGTCGCGGGCCGCGCACGGAGAAGTGGGCCGCGCGTGAGATCTGGGCCATGCGGGCGTGTTGAGCCGGCCCAGTGCCCTTTTTGATTTGTTTGAAATTTCAGTTTCTTTATTATTTCACAGATTTGAATAATGTTTGTGATTTTCATATCTAGGGTTTGGTAGATCCAAAAATTGTGATCCAAATTTTGTTGGGTTCCAAATAAAGTGTAGGATCTAGGAAAAATATCAAATGCTTATGTGATGTTTAGTTTCTGGGAGATTTAAATAGGTTTTTGAAATGTGTTTTAGATTGCATGCAAACTTGTTTAAATCATATCTTGAGTTTCAGTGTTCCAAAAATTATGAAATTTGGTGGGTAGGCTAATTTATACTTGCTCTAGCTTTGGTAAAAATTTGGGCAGTAGTGCTTAAGTACTTTTCAAGTTATAATGCTATCTTGTTATTTTTGGAAATACTTAAATGAATTTTAGTAATTTTTCTACATGTGCAATGTTCTTATAACTTTTTGGAGAATGTCTTGGTACCCTAGAGTGTCTAAAATAATTAGGAAATCTGTTGTTTGACACTTTTTACTATGCTTTGTTATTTATACAAAAATCAGTCTTTTTGGCTTGTGAATTTTGTTTGGGGAGTTTCTGTAAATAATTTTAGTTCACATTTTTACAGAGGTCTCTTTTTGGTTCATAGAGTCTCCTGTAATTTTTGTAGAATTTTAGGAGTAGTTTACATATATGTTTAAAATCCCACTTAATTAATTGAGTAAATTAAGAAATGAGTATAAATAAATATTCTAGGTGGGCACACCTTACTTTCTGGTGTTTTTGTGACCTTTGTGAACTTGTGGTAACATTAGTTTGGTCTTATGGGATGTTTGCCACATAAATAAATATTTAATCTTTGTAATTCTAGGTTTTCTGGACAACTGGTAGTATTTCTAGGTTTGACCTTTAATAAAGGTGGTTGCTGGAAAACTTGTAAGTACCAAAGTTGTAGTAAACTTGATAAACTAGCCTGTGTCAAAATTTGGGAGCATTTGGCTTAATAGTTTGGGAGTTATTGCTGTTTAAAGTGCCAGTCCAGAATTGGCTACTCTCTGTTTAGAGAGGACAGATTCTGGAACTTTAGAATTTCGACTAGGTAAACTTAGGAATTTAAGGTTGAGGTCTGAAAATGATTTGTAGTGCATTTCTTAAGCTTTTCAGATTGTCCTAAACCATAACTTTTGGAGTTAGGAATCTTCAGTTATGTTAGAATCCTTGAGCTGTTGTCCAGAATGTCTTACTGTGGTAACCTAAGTAATATTACTCTTGTGTTGTTAGGTGTTAGGGCCTTAACCGAAGAGGAACAGCTGTATCTTAGGTTGAGTAGCTTAGGTAAGTACTTCTCCACCGGAGAAGAAATTTGCACAAACTGATAAAGTGACTTGATTAGATTATTATTTTTATTTCTGAAATGCATTTCATCCCGAGCATGTTGCACCATTATGCACCCATGATATTTATTGTGCACTCATGCAATAGGTGTTCCGGAGGGGATAACACTCCTCGAGTTCGAGCCAGTGATTCTGGAGGAAATCCAGGACCAGCCAGAGGAGCCAGCGGAACCAGTCGACGGAGGAGACGCCGCTGAAGACTTGCCTGAGTGTCCTGACCACCGGCCTTCGACCTTTCTGAAAGGCAAGCCCCGGTGCATGCTGAACCTACTGTTTTATAAATTAATCTTGAGTACTTTTAATTGTTTACTACATTAAGTTGTAGGAGTTGTATGAAAACAATTGTTGCATTATACCTGTCCTTGTCCATATATCATACTTAATCCTATATTGGGTTTAGGCACGTGTCAATGCTTAGCCCTGCTTAGTTCGGTAGAAGTCGGGTGATTTCCGGTCATCCGCAAGATGTAGGAAGGTGTCACGAGTGGCTTTATGGCTATCATGGATGGAATCATGCCTTAAAATAAAATTGAGACCGGGCGGGAATTCGATAGTACAGCCGCAAGACACTTCACGTCTTGGGTGTGGAGCTATGCCCGTCTGAGTCATTTAAGGACCGCTTCGCTGTACGTCCTTGAGTCATGTTGAACGCAGTCTAACACTTAGTTGGCCGGATAAGTCGTTCCGACCGCGAAGTCAAGTAGTATGGTTCAGGCCGGGAATCGAATGGTAGGTTGCATCTTGGAGGAGAGAAAGGATGTGCTTGGGGATATTGGCGTGAGACCAAGGGGGGTTAGAGTCCCTATCACCTGGTAGAGTGTCGCCCTTGGGGACGCGACATTATTCGGACCCGTGATTCCTGAACTGTACAAAAGATGACCTGAGCAGCCCTCGCCAGGCGTGACTCGGTGAGTGTTAGAAATACCCCTCCAGCTGGATAGGAATTCGATTCGAATCGCCGTCGCTCCCGGTTAGTGAGCACTTGACTTGAGCAGCGGCAACGTAGATCTCATTAAATGAACCGGTGGTTAAGGGAATGATACAATGTTGCCACAATTCATACCTGCTCTGGATATAATAATGATAATTGTTTGATTATAATCAAGTGCATGCTTAGTACAGGTGCTAAGATAGATGACAGGTAAATGCTAAAAATAAATGCTAGTACAGGTTAAAAGAGTTTAAATTACTTATGCTTTTCCGCAAAAGGTAATGTCAGCCAGCTCCAATTATAAAAGCCTTGCATAATCCTTGGTGTCATCTTATTTTTGGTTTTTGTCGGATAAGTCTAGCTGAGTACATTCCAGTACTCAGGGTTTATTCCCTCCTATTGCAGATGATATGCTCTACCAAGGCTTCTGCAAAAATTGTCTCCACCCTGCGGGTGACGAAGACTAGATAACTAGGGCGTGATCATCTTTTATGTACTTTCCTGATGTTTTTGCGGGTTGTTGATCAACAAGACTGGCAGTAGTTAAACAACTGGTGTGCGTTTGCTTCCGCTACTTTTATAAACTTGGTTTGTAATAATTTGCGACTCCGTGTGTGTAAACTTATTTCGGAACTACTTGCGAAATGTAACTTATGATGTTGTATGTTGAATGATGCGATCTTGGTTGTAAGCAAGTTGGTTTGAAATCCTTCGTGGTTTCGATTGACTACCGGGATTATATGGGCTCAAGTTCGAAAAAATCGAGCGCTTCGGTGCTTGTTTTTGTACTTGTGCTCTTATAATTTGGTCGGTTCTGTTACAGCTGGTACCGGAGCATAATTCAACATTAAACACATCGTACGAGTATTTAAAAATAAAAGTAATTGATTATGAAAAGGGTTAAAACATTAAAAATTATTTTCATAGGTATGCCAGTGATCACATCGCATAGCCCAAATAAGGACTCTTAGGTGGCTTATAATAAAGACTAACTTGGGGGCCTTGTTTGTTTTTGTTTCGTCGTCCATACGACGTGATATTGTATGGATGCCATCCACTTGGGTGGTAATGTATGGATCAATTGCATCGACGCTCTGGTAAGTGTGAGTTGTGAGAGTATGATCGTCCAACCGACGATCTAGGGGAGAGTAGTTTTGGTGACTTGTATACTTACATGTTTAAACCGTGTAATTATGTCGGCACTTAATTGCGGGAACCATTATATCGGGTAGCTTTGATACTGAAGTATATACATCAGGGGATGTGTATATGGAAAGTATTTAATTTACTGCTTTCTTGTGTGCTGATTTTGGGGAAACTGTTGGGCTGAAATGAGATTTTCTGCAGGTACACTAACAGCGCAAACGAGTAGACCGATAGTGTCGTCTATATGAGAGAACGTATGTATGCCACCGCCTAGCGTTAGAAATTTATGATTCTACTAGGATGAGAGGGCATACGGAACGTGCATGCATCATGTTTAATTATATCATACATATCATTTACTCCCTCAAAAATTTCAATAGTCCCGACTGAATTAAATTTCGTATCCCCTAAATGATCCTCACTTTCAGTCATATCTTGTGGCTACAGATGGCACGTACCAAGAGGACCGCTCGCAAGTCCACCGGAGGCAGAGCACCTCGTCACCAGCTCGCTCCACGTGAGCCCCGCCCTGAGCCCACTGAGGTGGAAAGGCTGAGGGCGGAGTTGGCCAAAGTGACTGCTGCCCGGAATGCAGCGCGCCAGCAACTGGAGTAAGTGATCCGTGATCGTGATCAGGAAACCCTTGCAGTCCAGAGATTGACAGTAGCAAATCGCAACTGTCAACGCATGCTGGTCCGTGTTATGAATCAGAGGGATGAAGCCTGGCACGAGGATAACGTTCTGAGAGCTCGTCAGTTTGAGCTCGAGCAACAGTTGGAGAATGCTGAAGAATACAATGACAGTCTTCATGAAGAAGTGCACCGCCTGAACAACCAACTAAATCCTCTGTTGCCTCGAAACAACAACGCAGATGAGGACATGGGTTCAGGAATCTTCATGGCTGAAGATGATGATGAAGTGGAGGTCAATGGGCCCCAAGATGCCGCACCTAAAGAAGCACCAGAAGACGAGCCAGAAGAAGAAGAAGACGAGGAGTTAGAGCCTGTTAGCGACGAGGATGGCGGGGAGATCCTTGACACCGACTCTGAGGACAATGCTTAGAGTAGTCATCGCGTAGCTAAAATGTTAGGATCGCCTTTTGTGCCCTCCATGTGTTAGAGAGAGGTTTTGTAATAACTTGGCTTTTGGGATGTAAGGTTGAACCCTATGTTTCCTGGATGTTTAGTTGGAACCTGTTAATTTCGATCGCAATTGGATGTCTTATTGTGTTGCGTTCGATGATGGTGTCACGATTAGCACCCTTCGGTGCCGCGACGAAACCGAGGGCCTCCTATGGCGCGCGACATAAGGCTGTGCTGCTTGGCACGCGCTGGTATCAAGGTGGCTAGTCAGGATCCACCATGGAACTCTACCGTTGAGAAGTCTCTTTGTGGTTAGTTTGAAGTAGCATTTCTCAGACAACTAAAAATGTTGAGATCGAATCCAAATACCGGGCGAAGGGTCA
This sequence comes from Saccharum hybrid cultivar R570, assembly GCA_038087645.1. Lineage (NCBI taxonomy): Eukaryota > Viridiplantae > Streptophyta > Magnoliopsida > Poales > Poaceae > Saccharum > Saccharum hybrid cultivar. The sequence goes on from JAQSUU010000273.1 coordinate 871,184, forward strand.
AAAATCACGTAGATATTAATATAAACGGTTCAGTAACTGCTGTGCTCCTTGTGAGTGAGCCTTTATCAAAGTACATCTTGTTGGATTCCCCTCGCATGATTGCGTCAATTGATGCGCTTGAATGGATTGTGCGATTGTGATGAATGATTATGCCATGATTATTTTAAGAAGTCTATTTCATAAAGTCAGTTTGACATATTTACAATAATTCATCTACAAATTTCCCACATCGTTAGTGCTCATTGGCTATGCATTTTGCAGATGTCGTACAATCTCCGTCGGGGTCGTGGCAATGAGGATGAGGAACAGCCACCCCCTCCGCCACCACCTACCCCGGCTGAGCTGATGCAGACAGTGGTCGAAGGGCAGCGCATGCTGGCAGATGCTATGCGCCAGCTGGCCAACCGGGAGGCTCGTCATGGCCGCCAGGGCCCAGAACCCAATCAGTACAGTGATTTCAAGGACTTTCTTGATACTAAGCCCCCGCTCTTTAAGGAGGCGGAGGAACCACTGCAAGCCGATGAGTGGTTGAACACTATTGAACAAAAGTTTCGTCTGGTTCGCTTGACCGATGAGCTGAAAACTGAATATGCTTCTCACCAACTACATGGTCCAGCGGGTATTTGGTGGAGCCACTATCGTTCCACACTGCCTGCAAATGTCCCGATTGCTTGGGACCAGTTCAAGGCCGCATTCCGTGGGAACTATATTCCTCCAGGTCTTATGGCTATCAAGCACACAGAATTTATGAGGTTGTCGCAGGGCAATAAAAGCTTGACTGAATATCTGCAATCTTTCAACAACCTGGCAAGGTATGCCACAGAGTTTGTGGATACCGATGCCAAGAAAATTGCTAGCTTTAAAAGGGGCCTCGGTCCAAAGCTGATGAAGACTATGGGCACTAGCAAGTGTACTACCTTCAATGAATTTATCAGTGATGCTCTGACTCAGGAAAACAATAACTCTATCTATGCTGCTTCTAAGAGCCGCAAGAGGGCACTTGAGGCAGGTGCTTCACAGTCTCAAGCTCCAGCTGCCCCGAGGGCTCCTCCTCGCCCTCCTGCCATAAGTGCTAAGTTCCGTCCTCCACAAAAGAAGGCGCCAGTGAAGACTGGGTTTCGCAAGGCATATACAGTGGCTCTGCCAAAGGGTAATTCGGGCCAAGGCAGCTCCAGTGTTCCTCCTAGCAACATGCCTTACTGGAACTGCAACAAGCCAGGCCATTGGTCCAGGAACTGTCCTTACCCTAAGAAGAATGTCAACCAAGGTGGCCGTCAAGGGCACGCTCATTATAACAGTATTGAGGAAATCCCATCTGGTGAGGTTGTCACTGCTGGTAAGTTCCTAGTTGACCAACATCCTGTAGTGGTACTTTTTGATTCAGGTGCTTCGCATTCCTTTATCAGTCCTAAGTTTGCATCCGAGTTTGCACACAAATTGCATACTGTTTGTAACACCTCAGGTGTTTAGCTCCATAATTGCATTGCATTGCATGAGCATAAGCATGCATCATTTCATGTTAATTCACGTGGTTGCAACAAATGTGATTTGTTTTTAAAGTTTTGTTTGACTCACATCATGTGACACTGTGGAGTTGGTGCAACTAAAGGGTAGAGTAGCTAATTACATCTCACAGCACCTTAGTTATACTTAGGGTCACTCATAGAGCAAGGTTCATGTTGACCAAAATCACCAAAATGCCCTCCAAGGTGTAGTTGACCAGCATTTAGCCCTAGGATACTCTAGTTTGACCAATTAAAAAGTCTAGCTTAGAGACCTTGCATGGAGGAGCACCCTTAAGCAAAGTTGTAGAGAATTTCATAAGGAACAAAAGTTCTAATATGGCCATCTCATGAAAATGACCAGAACATACTCAAAAATGGCCCACAAGTCAATTTTAGAGGCTGTTTTGGGACTTAGCATTTTTGGCTAAGTATGAAGCTGAAAACCGTTTCACTGTACCCCACTTTGGCACCCTATAACTCAAACTAGGCCGAATCAGTCCTTGAGCCAATTGACAAAGTTGTTGTCCACACATAGCTCTACAACATTGTCAACATCACCATCACCTGGTTCTAAATGGTTTAGGAGATATGGTGCTTTGAAAAATGGGGTTCAGTCGGCATAGTTGACTGAAACTCAGTTTCAGTTTTTGGGTACCCCACTTTAGAGCTCGGTAGTTTCAAATCTAGGCCGAACCAGTCCAAGCTCCAATTGATAAAGTTGTAGCCCTCACGAAGCTCTACAATTTTGGTGTTATCATCTTCGACTAACTCGAAACGGTTTGAGAGATAATCAACGTCAAAATGTCGCTGTCAGACCACCTCGTCGGCTCCTTTCAGTCGACAGACAGCCTCGCTGTCGTGGCGGCCGCGCAGAGCAAGGAAGCCGCGTGGCGCTCGCGCCCTGCCGTCGCCTCCACGTCGCAAGCATGCGCGCGGGCGTGAAGTCGGGGCCGCCACCTCAACCCCCACCACTCGCGCTCACCATTCCCTCCTTCTCTGCTTCCTCCTCCGCACGCGGGCGGTGACCGGAGAAGCGGAACAGTGACCGCGTTCGAGCCATTCTCCCAAACCGCAGCTCCATTGGCCAAACCGTCTAGACCACCGCACCACCGTGAGCCCCTCCACCTCCTCGTCCTCACCGAACCATCTCTATCGCTTCAGGTGAGCTACACCGCGAAGGCGGCTCCACCGGGCCGCCACGTCCGCCGCCGTCGAGCTCGCACGTGGCCATGCCATTCGGGCCCCCCCTATCCTATCTCCTCCATGCTGTAGGTATAGTTAGGTATGCTGAAGCTCATAGGGTAGGCAAATTGAGCCGGGATGCTGGCGACGCGTCGGAGTTGGTCGAGCCGCGGCCGCACGCCGCCATGACCGCTGCCATCCTCTCTGGCCGCCATAATCCTAGCAATTGAGGGTACCCCTAGGTGCGCGAGGTTGAGGTGAACGCGCTGGTACCGTAGCTTCGCCGGAGGCGCCGTCGTCGGCGAGCTAGAGCTCGCCGGAGTCGCGGCCGTCTCCTCCCCTCCGCCTCTCTCTCGCTGACCGGTGGGCCCTTCTCGTCAGAACGCGGGCGTGGGCGGGAGGCCGTCGCGGGCCGCGCACGGAGAAGTGGGCCGCGCATGAGATCTGGGCCGTGCGGGCGTGTTGAGCCGGCCTAGTGCCCTTTTTGATTTGTTTGAAATTTCAGTTTCTTTATTATTTCACAGATTTGAATAATGTTTGTGATTTTCATATATAGGGTTTGGTAGATCCAAAAATTGTGATCCAAATTTTGTTGGGTTCCAAATAAAGTGTAGGATCTAGAAAAAATATCAAATGCTTATGTGATGTTTAGTTTCTGGGAGATTTAAATAGGTTTTTGAAATGTGTTTTAAATTACATGCAAACTTGTTTAAATCATATCTTGAGTTTCAGTGTTCCAAAAATTATGAAATTTGGTGGGTAGGCTAATTTATACTTGCTCTAGCTCTGGTAAAAGTTTGGGCAGTAGTGCTTAAGTACTTTTCAAGTTATAATGCTATCTTGTTATTTTAGGAAATACTTAAATGAATTTTTGTAATTTTTCTACATGTGCAATGTTCTTATAAATTTTTGGAGAATGTCTTGGTACCTTAAAGTGTCTAAGAAAAATAGGAAATCTGTTGTTTGACACTTTTTAATATGATTTGTTAATTATACAAAAATCAGCCTTTTGGGCTTGTGAATTTTGTTTAGGGAGTTTCTTTAAATAAATTTAGTTCAAATTTTTACGGTGGTCTCTTTTTGGTTCATAGAGTCTCCTATAATTTTTGTAGAATTTTAGGGGCAGTCTACATATATGTTTAAAATTCCACTTAATAACTTAAATAAATTAAGAAAGGGGTGTAAATAAATATTCTAGGTGGGCACACCTTACTTTCTGGTGTTTTGTGACCTATGTGAACTTTTGGTAATATTAGTTTGGTCTTAGAGGATGTTTGCCATGTAAATAAATATTTAATCTTTGCAATTCTAGGTTTTTCTAGACAGCTGGTAGTATTTTTGGGTTTAGCCTTTGATAAAAGTGTTTGCTGGAAAACTTGTAAATACCAAAGTTGTAGTAAACTTGATAAACTAGCTTGTGTCAAAATTTGGGAGCAATTGGCTTAGTAGTTTGGGATTTATTGCTATTTAAAGTGACAGTCCAGAATTGGCTACTCTCTGTGTAGAGAGGACAGATTCTGGAACTTGAGAAATTCGACATGGAAAACTTAGGAATTTAAGGTTGAGGTCTAAAAATGATTTGTAGTGCATTTCTTAAGCTTTCCAGATTGTCCTAGACCATAACTTTTAGAGTTAGGAATCTTCAGTTATGTTAGAATCTTTGAGCTGCTGTCCAGAATGTCTTACTGTGGTAACCTAAGTAATATTACTCTTGTGTTGTTAGGTGTTAGGGCCTTAACCGAAGAGTACAGCTGTATCTTAGGTTGAGTAGCTTAGGTAAGTACTTCTCCACCGGAGAAGAAATTTACACAAACTGATAAAGTGACTTGATTAGATTATTGTTTTTATTTCTGAAATGCATTTCATCCCGAGCATGTTACACCATTATGCACCCATGATAGTTATTGTGCACTCATGCAATAGGTGTTCCGGAGGGGATAACACTCCTCGAGTTCGAGCCAGTGATTCCGGAGGAAATCCAGGACCAGCCAGAGGAGCCAGCGGAACTAGTCGGCGGAGGAGACGTCGCTGAAGACTTGCCTGAGTGTCCTGACCACCGGCCTTCGACCTTTCTGAAAGGCAAGCCCCGGTGCATGCTGAACCTACTGTTTTATAAATTAATCTTGAGTACTTTTAATTGTTTACTGCATTAAGTTGAAGGAGTTGTATGAAAACAATTGTTGCATTATACCTGTCCTTGTCCAGATATCGTACTTACTCCTATATTAGGTTTAAGCACGTGTCTATGCTTAGCCCTGCTTAGTACGGTAGAAGTCGGGTGATTTCCGGTCATCCGCGAGATGTAGGAAGGAATCACGAGTGGCTTTATGGCTATCGTGGATGGAAACATACTTTAAAAATGAAATTGAGACCGGGCGGGAGTTCGATAGTACAGCCGCAAGACACTACACGTCTTGGGTGTGGAGCTATGCCCGTCTGAGTCGTTTAAGGACCGATTCGCTGTACGTCCTTGAGTCATGTTGAACGCAGTCTAACACTTAGTTGGCCGGATAAGCCGTTCCGACCGCGAAGTCAAGTAGTATGGTTCAGGCCAGGAATCGAATGGTAGGTTGCATCTTGGAGGAGAGAAATGATGTGCTTGGGGACATTGGCGTGAGACCAAGGGGGGGTTAGAGTCCCTAGCACCTGGCAGAGTGTCGCCCTTGGGGACGCGATATTATTCGGGCCCGCGATTCCTGAACTGTACAAAAGATGACCTGAGCAGCCCTCGCCAGGCGTGACTCGGTGAGTGTTAGAAATACCCCTCCAGCTAGATAGGAATTCGATTCGAATCGCCGTCGCTCCCGGTTAGTGAGCACTTGACTTGAGCAGCGGCAACGTAGATCTCATTAAATGAACCGGTGGTTAAGGGAATGATACAATGTTGCCACAATTCATACCTGCTCTGGATATAATAATGATAATTGTTTGATTATAATCAAGTGCATGCTTAGTACAAGTGCTAAGATAGATGACAGATAAATGCTAAAAATAACTGCTAGTACAGGTTATAAGAGTCTCAATTACTTATGCCTTTATGCAAAAATGTGATGTCAGCTAGCCTCTTGTGTAAGCCTTGCATAATCCTTGGTGTCATCTTATTTCTGGTTTTTGACGGGTAAGTCTAGCTGAGTACATTCCAGTACTCAGGGTTTATTCCCTCCTGTTGCAGATGATATGCTCTACCAAGGCTTCTGCAAAAATTGTCTCCACCCTGCGGGTGACGAAGACTAGATCACTTGGGCATGATCATCTTTTATGTACTTTCCTGATGCTTTTGTGGGTTGTTGATCAACAAGACTGGCAGTAGTTAAACAACTGGTGTGCGTTTGCTTCCGCTACTTTATAAACTTGGTTTGTAATAATTGCGACTCCGTGTGTGTAAACTTATTTTGGAACTACTTGCGAAATGTAACGTATGATGTTGTATGTTGAATGAGGCGATCTTGGTTGTAAGCAAGTTGGTTTGAAATCCTTCGTGGTTTCGATTGACTACCGGGATTATATGGGCTCAAGTTCGAAAATTTGAGCGCTTCGGTGCTTGTTTTTGTACTTGTGCTCTTATAATTTGGTCGGTTCTGTTACAGCTGGTATCGGAGCATAATTCAACATTAAACACATCGTACGAGTATTTAAAAACAAAAGTAATTGATTATGAAAAGGGTTAAAACACTAGAAATTATTTTCATAGGTATGCCAGTGATCACATCCCTTAGCCCAAATAAGGACTCTTAGGTGGCTTATTATAAAGACTAACTTGGGGGCCTTGTTTGTTTTTGTTTCGTCGTCCATACGGTATGATATTGTATGGATGCCATCCTCCTGGGTGGTAATGTATGGATCAATTGCCTCGATGCTCTGGTAAGTGTGAGTTGTGAGAGCATGATCGTCCAACCGGCGATCTAGGGGAGAGTAGTTTTGGTGACTTGCATACTTACATGTTTAAACCGTGTAATTATGTCGGCACTTAATTGCGGGAACCTTTATATCGGGTAGCTTTGATACTGAAGTATATACATCAGGGGATGTGTATATGGAAAGTATTTAATTTACTGCTTTCTTGTGTGCTGATTTTGGGGAAACTGTTGGGCTGAAATGAGATCTTTCTGCAGGTACACTAACAGCGCAAATGAGTAGACCGATAGTTTCGTCTACATGAGAGAACGTATGTATGCCACCGCCTAGCGTTAGAAAATTATGATTCTACTAGGATGAGAGGGCGTACGGAACGGGCATGCATCATGTTTTATTATATCATACATATCATTTACTCCCTCCTTAAAAATTTCAATAGTCCCGACTAAATTAAGTTTCGTATCCTCTAAATGATCCTCACTTTCAGTCGTATCTTGTTGCTACAGATGGCACGTACCAAGAGGACCGCTCGCAAGTCCACTGGAGGCAGGGCACCTCGTCACCAGCTCGCTCCACGTGAGCCCCGCCCCGAGCCCACTGAGGTGGAAAGGCTGAGGGCAGAGTTGGCCGAAGTGACTGCTGCCAGGAATGCAGCGCGTCAGTAACTAGAGCAAGTGATCCATGATCGTGACCAGGAAACACTTGCAGTCCAGAGATTGATAGTAGCACATCGCAACTGTCAACGCATGCTGGTCCATGTCATGAATCAGAGGGATGAAGCCTGGCACGAGGAGAACGTTCTGAGAGCTCGTCAGTTTGAGCTCGAGCAACAGTTGGAGAATGCTGAAGAATACAATGACAATCTTCATGAAGAAGTGCACCGCCTGAACAACCAGCTTAATCCTCTGCTGCCTCAAAACAACAACGCAGATGAGGACATGGGTTCGGGAATCTTCATGGCTGAAGATGATGAAGTGGAGGTCAATGGGCCCCAAGATGCCGCACCAGAAGAAGCACCAAAAGAAGAAGAAGATGAGGAGTTAGAGCCTGTTAGTGATGAGGATAGCGGGGAGATCCTTGACACCGACTCTAAGGGCGATGCTTAGAGTAGTCATCGCGTAGCTACAATGTTAGGATCGTCTTTTGTGCCCTCCCTGTGTAGAGAGAGGCTTTGTAATAACTTGGCTTTTGGGATGTAAGGTTGAACCCTATGTTTCCTGGATGTTTAGTTGGAACCTGTTAATTTCAATCGCAATTGGATGACTTATTGTGTTGCATTCGATGATGGTGTCACGATTAGCACCCTTCGGTGCCGCGACAAAACCGAGGGCCTCCTATGGCGCGCGACATAAGGCTGTGCTGCTTGGCACGCGCTGGTATCGAGGTGGCTAGTCATGATCCACCATGGAACTCTACCGTTGAGAAGTCTCTTTGTGGTCAGTTGAAGTAGCATTTCTCAGACAACTAAAAATGTTGAGATCGAATCCAAGTACCGGACGAAAGGTCAAAAATCACGTAGATATTATCGTAAACGGTTCAGTAACTGCTGTGCTCCTTGTGAGTGAGCCTTTATCAAAGTACATCTTGTTAGATTCCCTCGCCTGATTTCGTCACTTGATGCGCTTGAATGGATTGTGCGGTTGTGATGAATTATTGTGCCATGATTATTTTGAGAAGTCTATTTCATGAAGTCAGTTTGACATATTTACAATAATTCATCTACAAACTTCCCACATCGTCCGTGCTCATTGGCTATGCATTTTGCAGATGTCGTACAATCTCCGTCGGGGTCGTGGCAATGAGGATGAGGAACAGCCACCCCCTCCGCCACCACCTACCCCGGCTGATCTGATGCAGACCGTGGTCGAAGGGCAGCGCATGCTGGCAGATGCTATGCGCCAGCTTGCCAACCGGGAGGCTCGTCATGGCCGCCAGGGCCCAGAACCCAATCAGTACAGTGATTTCAAGGAGTTTCTTGATACTAAGCCCCCGCTCTTTAAGGAGGCGGAGGAACCACTGCAAGCCGATGAGTGGTTGAATACTATTGAACAAAAGTTTCGTCTGCTTCGCTTGGCTGATGAGCTAAAGACTGAATATGCTTCTCACCAACTGCATGGTCCAGCGGGTATTTGGTGGAGCCACTATCGTTCCACACTGCCTGCAAATGTCCCGATTGCTTGGGACCAGTTCAAGGCCGCATTCCGTGGGAACTATATTCCTCCAGGTCTTATGGCTATCAAACACACAGAATTTATGAGGCTGTCGCAGGGCAATAAAAGCTTGACTGAATATCTGCAATCTTTCAACAACCTGGCAAGGTATGCCATAGAGTTTGTGGATACCGATTCTAAGAAAATTGCTAGCTTTAAAAGAGGCCTCGGCCCAAAGCTGATGAAGACTATGGGCACTAGCAAGTGCACTACTTTCAATGAATTTATCAGTGATGCTCTGACTTAAGAGAACAATAATTCTATCTATGCTGCTTCTAAGAGCTGCAAGAGGGCACTTGAGGCAGGTGCTTCACAGTCTCGAGCTCCAGCTGCCCCGAGGGCTCCTCCTCGCCCTCCTGCCACAAGTGCTAAGTTCTGTCCTCCGCAAAAGAAGGCGCCAGTGAAGACTGGGTTTCGCAAGGCATATACAGTGGCTCTACCAAAGGGTAATTCGAGCCAAGGCAGCTCCAGTGTCCCTCCTAGCAACATGCCTTGCTGGAACTGCAACAAGCCAGGCCATTGGTCCAGGAACTGTCCTTACCCTAAGAAGAATGTCAACCAAGGTGGCCGTCAAGGGCACGCCCATTATAACAGTATTGAGGAAATCCCATCTGGTGAGGTTATCACTGCTGGTAAGTTCCTAGTTGACCAACATCTTGTAGTGGTACTTTTTGATTCAGATGCTTCGCATTCCTTTATCAGTCCTAAGTTTGTATCGGAGTTTACACACAAATTGTATACTGTTGAAGGTGGGGGTTATTGTATTAGCGCCGCAAGTGGGAATATTTTCACAAATAAAGTAGTGGGGAATCTTGAGCTTGAGATAGAAGGGCGAAAGTACTCGCTTGCCTTAGTGGTTTTGCCGGGATTAGGCATAGATGTTATTCTGGGCATGAATTGGATGAGTCAGAATGGGGTACTCATTGATACATCCACTCGGGTAGTTATGCTCAGAGATCCTACAGATCAGAAGGGTTTTCTGGTACAACTTCCCAGAAAAGTTGATTTGTCTGGCGAAGTTCATGCTGTGCAAGCAAAGGCATTGGCCAAAATTCCAGTAGTAAATGAGTTTCCGAATGTTTTTCCCGATGAATTGCCGGGGCTCCCTCCGGATCGGGATGTGGAATTTAAAATTGAGTTGTTGCCTGGCACGGCTCCCATCTCTAGGAGACCTTATAGGATGCCTCCGAATGAGTTAGCTGAACTTAAGGTGCAATTGAACGAACTTTTGAAGAATGGGTTGATTCGTCCCAGTTCGTCTCCGTGGGGATGTCCTGCTATCTTTGTAAAGAAGAAGGATCAGTCATTGCGAATGTGCGTAGATTATAGACCTCTCAATGCAGTCACTGTCAAAAATAAGTATCCTCTACCACGCATCAACATCTTGTTCGATCAGTTGTCTAAAGCTAAAGTTTTCTCCAAGATCGATCTAAGATCTGGTTACCATCAAATCAAAATCCGTCCCGAAGATATTCCAAAAACGGCTTTCTCGACAAGATACGACCTTTATGAGTATCTTGTTATGTCTTTCGGCCTGACAAATGCCCCCGCACACTTCATGTACTTGATGAATTCGGTGTTTATGCCCGAATTAGACAAGTTTGTGGTGGTATTTATTGATGACATCCTGATATATTCTGTAAATGAGGAAGATCACGCTGAACATCTGCGTATAGTCCTCGCAAGACTGCGTGAACATCAACTATATGCAAAGTTCAGTAAGTGCGAATTCTGGCTTCGAGAAGTACCTTTCCTTGGGCATATGTTGTCCGATGGAGGAATTATAGTGGACCCCACCAAGGTACAAGAAGTACTGAACTGGAAGGCTCCTATCTCGGTTCACGAGGTCTGGAGTTTTCTTGGGTTGGCTGGCTATTATCGTTGCTTCATCCCGGATTTCTCCAAAATAGCCAAGCTAATGACTCGGTTGCTACAAAAAGACACCAGGTTTGTCTGGACTCCTGAGTGTGATGCGGCTTTTCACCAACTGCGAACCCTCCTAACCTCAGCTCCGGTTTTAGCACAACCGGATATCGAGAAACCATTTGATGTTTATTGTGATGCCTCAGGCACAGGTTTGGGAGGTGTTCTGATGCAGGAAGGCCGAGTAATTGCATATACCTCTCGACAACTTCGGAAGCATGAGACGAATTATCCAACGCATGACTTAGAACTAGCCGCAGTTGTTCATGCTTTGAAATCCTGGAGGCACTATCTGCTGGGCAATGTCTGCAATATCTACACAGACCACAAAAGCCTCAAATACATCTTCACCCAACCCGATTTAAATATGCGTCAAAGAAGATGGCTCGAGTTGATTAAGGATTATAACCTTCAAGTGCACTATCATTCTGGCAAGGCAAATGTGGTTGCGGATGCTTTAAGCCATAAGTCTCATTGCCATTCCTTAGTTGAAACTGATTTTCATCGATCTCGTCTTCTACATCCAGCAGTCTTGTACAACATCACTGTCAGTTGTACTCTCAAAAGCAGAATTATTGAGCTTCAAAAGACTGATCTTGGTGTATTCCACATAAAACGCAAGATGAAAGAGCAAGAAACTACACAGTTCAGGGTAGATGAAGAGGGTGTACTATGGTTCAAGGATAGGTTAGTTGTGCCTAAGGACCGAGAGCTTAGAAATGATATTATGACTGAAGCACACTCCTCAAAGTTGTCCATCCATCCTGGTAGCAATAAGATGTATTATAATTTGAAGCCATACTATTGGTGGACCAAGATGCGGAAGGAGATAGCTGCATATGTGGCTAGGTGCGACACCTGCTGTAGAGTTAAGGCTGTGCATATGAAAGCTAGGTTGCTTCAACCACTTTCTATCCCAGGTTAGAAATGGGAAGAGATAAGTTTGGATTTCATTGTCGAACTTCCTCCTACTGTCAAAAATCATAACTCCATCTGGGTAATTGTGGACCGCCTAACCAAGTCGGCTCACTTCATTCCTGTTCGAGTAGACTATCGTCCTACTGACTATGCTGAGTTGTACTTCAATCAGATAGTCCGACTCCATGGGATACCTCGTACTATCATATCTGACCGTGGTCCCCAGTTCACTGCTCGCTTTTGGGAGCACTTGCATAACCTTCTGGGAACCAAGTTAGTGAGAAGCTCTGCTTATCACCCCCAGACGTCTGGTCAGACAGAACGGGTTAACCAAATCTTGGAAGATCTGTTGCGGGCATGTGTCATTTCATCCAAGGGTTCTTGGGAAAAATGGTTACCTCTAGCCGAATTCTCGTACAATAATAGTTACCAAGAGAGTATTAAGATGGCCCCATTCGAAGCTTTGTACGGTCGTAAGTGTAGAACCCCACTAAATTGGATAGAAGCTGGTGAGAGGAGATTTTATGGTATTGCTTTTGTTGAGGAAGCGGAGGAACAAGTCCGTACCATCCAAAAACATATGGCTGCAGTCCAAGCTAGATAGAAAAGTTATGCTGATCGTCGTAGAAAACCACTCGAGTTTGAAGTTGGAGACTTCATGTATCTGAAAGTTTCTCCAATGAAGAGTGTCCAATGTTTTGGTGTTAAGCGGAAAATTGCTCCAAGATACGTGGGTCCTTTCCAAATCATAGGCAAGAGTGGAGCTGTTGCATACAAAATCCAGTTACCTCCAGAAATGAGTGCCATATTCAACGTCTTCCATGTATCTCAGCTCAAAAAGTGTCTTCGAGTTCCTGAGGAAAGAGTTCCTTTAGGAGATATCAGGCTGGAATCCGATCTAACTTACGAAGAAAAGCCAGTCCGAGTGATCGATACTCAGGAACGAGTGACTAGAAGCAAAGTGGTTAAGTGGTATAAAGTAATGTGAAGTAATCAGGGTAGTGAAAGTGACGCTACATGGGAACGGGAGGACTATTTGCGGGATGGTTATAAGGAATTCTATGAAAAATGGTACGCTTTCCAAATCTCGGGACGAGATTTTTATAAGGGGGGAGGGCTGTAACACCTCAGGTGTTTAGCTCCATAATTGCATTGCATTGCATGAGCATAAGCATGCATCATTTCATGTTAATTCACGTGGTTGCAACAAATGTGATTTGTTTTTAAAGTTTTGTTTGACTCACATCATGTGACACTGTGGAGTTGGTGCAACTAAAGGGTAGAGTAGCTAATTACATCTCACAGCACCTTAGTTATACTTAGGGTCACTCATAGAGCAAGGTTCATGTTGACCAAAATCACCAAAATGCCCTCCAAGGTGTAGTTGACCAGCATTTAGCCCTAGGATGCTCTAGTTTGACCAATTAAAAAGTCTAGCTTAGAGACCTTGCATGGAGGAGCACCCTTAAGGAAAGTTGTAGAGAATTTCATAAGGAACAAAAGTTCTAATATGGCCATCTCATGAAAATGAACAGAACATACTCAAAAATGGCCCACAAGTCAATTTTAGAGGCTGTTTTGGGACTTAGCATTTTTGGCTAAGTATGAAGCTGAAAACCGTTTCACTGTACCCCACTTTGGCACCCTATAACTCACAAACCAGGCCGAATCAGTCCTTGAGCCAATTGACAAAGTTGTTGTCCACACATAGCTCTACAACATTGTCAACATCACCATCACCTGGTTCTAAATGGTTTAGGAGATATGGTGCTTTGAAAAATGGGGTTCAGTCGGCATAGTTGACTGAAACTCAGTTTCAGTTTTTGGGTACCCCACTTTAGAGCTCGGTAGTTTCAAATCTAGGCCGAACCAGTCCAAGCTCCAATTGACAAAGTTGTAGCCCTCACGAAGCTCTACAATTTTGGTGTTATCATCTTCGACTAACTCGAAACGGTTTGAGAGATAATCAACGTCAAAATGTCACTGTCAGACCACCTCGTCGGCTCCTTTCAGTCGACAGACAGCCTCGCTGTCGTGGCGGCCACGCAGAGCAAGGGAGCCGCGTGGCGCTCGCGCCCTGCCGTCGCCTCCACGTCGCAAGCATGCGCGCGGGCGTGAAGTCGGGGCCGCCACCTCAACCCCCACCACTCGCGCTCACCATTCCCTCCTTCTCTGCTTCCTCCTCCGCGCGCGGGCGGTGACCGGAGAAGCAGAACAGCGACTGCGTTCGAGCCATTCTCCTAAACCGCAGCTCCATTGGCCAAACCGTCTAGACCACCGCACCACCAAGAGCCCCGCCACCTCCTCGTCCTCACCGAACCATCTCTATCGCTTCAGGTGAGCTACACAGCGAAGGCGGCTCCACCGGGCCGCCACGTCCGCCGCCGTCGAGCTCGCACGCGGCCATGCCATTCGGCCCCCCCTATCCTATCTCCTCCATGCTGTAGGTATAGTTAGGTATGCTGAAGCTCATAGGGTAGGCAAATTGAGCCGGGATGCTGGCGACTCGTCGGAGTTGGTCGAGCCACGGCCGCACGCCGCCATGACCGCTGCCATCCTCTCTGGCCGCCATAATCCTAGCAATTGAGGGTACCCCTAGGTGCGCGAGGTTGAGGTGAACGCGCTGGTACCGTAGCTTCGCTGGAGTCGCGGCCGTCTCCTCCCCTCCGCCTCTCTCTCGCTGACCGGTGGGCCCTTCTCGTCAGAACGCGGGCGTGGGCGGGAGGCCGTCGTGGGCCGCGCACGGAGAAGTGGGCCGCGCATGAGATCTGGGCCGTGCGGGCGTGTTGAGCCGGCCCAGTGCCCTTTTTGATTTATTTGAAATTTCAGTTTCTTTATTATTTCATAGATTTGAATAATGTTTGTGATTTTCATATCTAGGGTTTGGTAGATCCAAAAATTGTGATCCAAATTTTGTTGGGTTCCAAATAAAGTGTAGGATCTAGGAAAAATACCAAATACTTATGTGATGTTTAGTTTCTGGGAGATTTAAATAGGTTTTTGAAATGTGTTTTAAATTACATGCAAACTTGTTTAAATCATATCTTGAGTTTCAGTGTTCCAAAAATTATGAAATTTGGTGGGTAGGCTAATTTATACTTGCTCTAGCTCTGGTAAAAATTTGGACAGTAGTGCTTAAGTACTTTTCAAGTTATAATGCTATCTTATTATTTTAGGAAATACTTAAATGAATTTTTGTAATTTTTCTACATGTGCAATGTTCTTATAAATTTTTGGAGAATGTCTTGGTACCTTAAAGTGTCTAAGAAAAATAGGAAATTTGTTGTTTGACACTTTTTAATATGATTTGTTAATTATACAAAAATCAGCCTTTTGGGCTTGTGAATTTTGTTTAGGGAGTTTCTGTAAATAAATTTAGTTCAAATTTTTACAGTGGTCTCTTTTTGGTTCATAGAGTCTCCTGTAATTTTTGTAGAATTTTAGGGGCAGTCTACATATATGTTTAAAATTCCACTTAATTACTTAAATAAATTAAGAAAGGGGTGTAAATAAATATTCTAGGTGGGCACACCTTACTTTCTGGTGTTTTGTGACCTATGTGAACTTTTGGTAATATTAGTTTGGTCTTAGAGGATGTTTGCCACGTAAATAAATATTTAATCTTTGCAATTCTAGGTTTTTCTGGACAGCTGGTAGTATCTTTGGGTTTGGCTTTTGATAAAAGTGTTTGCTGGAAAACTTGTAAATACCAAAGTTGTAGTAAACTTGATAAACTAGCTTGTGTCAAAATTTGGGAGCAATTGGCTTAGTAGTTTGGGATTTATTGCTGTTTAAAGTGACAGTCCAGAATTGGCTACTCTCTGTGTAGAGAGGACAGATTCTGGAACTTGGGAAATTCGACATGGAAAACTTAGAAATTTAAGGTTGAGGTCTGAAAATGATTTGTAGTGCATTTCTTAAGCTTTCCAGATTGTCCTAGACCATAACTTTTGGAGTTAGAAATCTTCAGTTATGTTAGAATTTTTGAGCTGCTGTCCAGAATGTCTTACTGTGGTAACCTAAGTAATATTACCCTTGTGTTGTTAGGTGTTAGGGCCTTAACCGAAGAGGAACAGCTGTATCTTAGGTTGAGTAGCTTAGGTAAGTACTTCTCCACCGGAGAAGAAATTTGCACAAACTGATAAAGTGACTTGATTAGATTATTGTTTTTATTTCTGAAATGCATTTCATCCCGAGCATGTTGCACCATTATGCACCCATGATAGTTATTGTGCACTCATGCAATAGGTGTTCCGGAGGGGATAACACTCCTCGAGTTCGAGCCAGTGATTCCGGAGGAAATCCAGGACCAGCCAGAGGAGCCAGCGGAACCAGTCGGCGGAGGAGACGTCGCTGAAGACTTGCCTGAGTGTCATGACCACCGGCCTTCGACCTTTCTGAAAGGCAAGCCCCGGTGCATGCTGAACCTACTGTTTTATAAATTAATCTTGAGTACTTTTAATTATTTACTGCATTAAGTTGTAGGAGTTATATGAAAACAATTGTTGCATTATACCTGTCCTTGTCCAGATATCGTACTTACTCCTATATTAGGTTTAGGCACGTGTCTATGCTTAGCCCTGCTTAGTACGGTAGAAGTCGGGTGATTTCCGATCATCCGCGAGATGTAGGAAGGAGTCACGAGTGGCTTTATGGCTATCGTGGATGGAAACATGCTTTAAAAATGAAATTGAGACCGGGCGGGAGTTCGATAGTACAGCCGCAAGACACTACACGTCTTGGGTGTGGAGCTATGCCCGTCTGAGTCATTTAAGGACTGATTCGCTGTACGTCCTTAAGTCATGTTGAACGCAGTCTAACACTTAGTTGGCCGGATAAGCCGTTCCGACCGCGAAGTCGAGTAGTATGGTTCAGGCCGGGAATCGAATGGTAGGTTGCAGCTTGGAGGAGAGAAAGGATGTGCTTGGGGACATTGGCGTCAGACCAAGGGGGGGTTAGAGTCCCTATCACCTGGCAGACTGTCGCCCTTGGGGACGCGACATTATTCGGGCCCGCGATTCCTGAACTGTACAAAAGATGACCTGAGCAGCCCTCGCCAGGCGTGACTCGGTGAGTGTTAGAAATACCCCTCCAGCTGGATAGGAATTCGATTCGAATCGCCGTCGCTCCTAGTTAGTGAGCACTTGACTTGAGCAGCGGCAACGTAGATCTCATTAAATGAACCGGTGGTTAAGGGAATGATACAATGTTGCCACAATTCATACCTGCTCTGGATATAATAATGATAATTGTTTGATTATAATCAAGTGCATGCTTAGTACAGGTGCTAAGATAGATGACAGGTAAATGCTAAAAATAACTGCTAGTACATGTTATAAGAGTCTCAATTACTTATGCCTTTATGCAAAAATGTGATGTCAGCTAGCCTCTTGTGTAAGCCTTGCATAATCCTTGGTGTCATCTTATTTCTGGTTTTTGACGGGTAAGTCTAGCTGAGTACATTCCAGTACTCAGGGTTTATTCCCTCCTGTTGCAGATGATATGCTCTACCAAGGCTTCTGCAAAAATTGTCTCCACCCTGTGGGTGACGAAGACTAGATCACTTGGGCATGATCATCTTTTATGTACTTTCCTGATGCTTTTGTGGGTTGTTGATCAACAAGACTGGCAGTAGTTAAACAACTGGTGTGCGTTTGCTTCCGCTACTTTATAAACTTGGTTTGTAATAATTGCGACTCCGTGTGTGTAAACTTATTTTGGAACTACTTGCGAAATGTAACGTATGATGTTGTATGTTGAATGAGGCGATCTTGGTTGTAAGCAAGTTGGTTTGAAATCCTTCGTGGTTTCGATTGACTACCGGGATTATATGGGCTCAAGTTCGAAAATTTGAGCGCTTCGGTGCTTGTTTTTGTACTTGTGCTCTTATAATTTGGTCGGTTCTGTTACACTGTTGAAGGTGGGGGTTATTTTATTAGCGCAGCAAGTGGGAATATTTCCACAAATAAAGTAGTGGGGAATCTTGAGCTTGAGATAGAAGGGCGAAAGTACTCGCTTGCCTTAGTGGTTTTACCGGGATTAGGCATAGATGTTATTCTGGGCATGAATTGGATGAGTCAGAATGGGGTACTCATTGATACATCCACTCGGGTAGTTATGCTCAGAGATCCTACAGATCAGAAGGGTTTTCTGGTACAACTTCCCAGAAAAGTTGATTTGTCTGGGGAAGTTCATGCTGTGCAAGCAAAGGCATTGGCCAAAATTCCAGTAGTAAATGAGTTTCCGAATGTTTTTCCCGATGAATTGTCGGGGCTCCCTCCGGATCGGGATGTGGAATTTAAAATTGAGTTGTTGCCTGGCACGACTCCCATCTCTAGGAGACCTTATAGGATGCCTCCGAATGAGTTAGCTGAACTTAAGGTGCAATTGAACGAACTTTTGAAGAATGGGTTGATTCGTCCCAGTTCGTCTCCGTGGGGATGTCCTGCTATCTTTGTAAAGAAGAAGGATCAGTCATTGCGAATGTGCGTAGATTATAGACCTCTCAATGCAGTCACTGTCAAAAATAAGTATCCTCTACCGCGCATCAACATCTTGTTCGATCAGTTGTCTAAAGCTAAAGTTTTCTCCAAGATCGATCTAAGATCTGGTTACCATCAAATCAAAATCCGTCCCGAAGATATTCCAAAAACGGCTTTCTCGACAAGATACGACCTTTATGAGTATCTTGTTATGTCTTTCGGCCTAACAAATGCCCCCGCACACTTCATGTACTTGATGAATTCGGTGTTTATGCCCGAATTAGACAAGTTTGTGGTGGTATTTATTGATGACATCCTGATATATTCTGTAAATGAGGAAGATCACGCTGAACATCTGCGTATAGTCCTCGCAAGACTGCGTGAACATCAACTATATGCAAAGTTCAGTAAGTGCGAATTCTGGCTTCGAGAAGTACCTTTCCTTGGGCATGTGTTGTCCGATGGAGGAATTATAGTGGACCCCACCAAGGTACAAGAAGTACTGAACTGGAAGGCTCCTATCTCGGTTCATGAGGTCCGGAGTTTTCTTGGGTTGGCTGGCTATTATCGTTGCTTCATCCCGGATTTCTCCAAAATAGCCAAGCTAATGACTCGGTTGCTACAAAAAGACACCAGGTTTGTCTGGACTCCTGAGTGTGATGCGGCTTTTCACCAACTGCGAACCCTCCTAACCTCAGCTCCGGTTTTGGCACAATCGGATATCGAGAAACCATTTGATGTTTATTGTGATGCCTCAGGCATAGGTTTGGGAGGTGTTCTGATGCAGAAAGGCCGAGTAATTGCATATACCTCTCGACAACTTCGAAAGCATGAGGCGAATTATCCAACGTATGACTTAGAACTCACCGCAGTTGTTCATGCTTTGAAAGCCTGGCGGCACTATCTGCTGGGCAATGTCTGCAATATCTACACAGACCACAAACGCCTCAAATACATCTTCACCCAACCCGAGTTAAATATGCGTCAAAGAAGATGGCTCGAGTTGATTAAGGATTATAACCTTCAAGTGCACTATCATCCTGGCAAGGCAAATGTGGTTGCGGATGCTTTAAGCCGTAAGTCTCATTGCAATTCCCTAGTTGAAACTGATTGTCATCGATCTCGCCTTCTACATCCAGCAGTCTTGTACAACATCACTGTCAGTTGTACTCTCAAAAGCAGAATTATTGAGCTCCAAAAGACTGATCCTAGTGTATCCCACATAAAACGCAAGATGAAAGAGCAAAAAACTACACAGTTCAGGATAGATGAAGAGGGTGTACTATGGTTCAAGGATAGGTTAGTTGTGCCTAAGGACCGAGAGCTTAGAAATGATATTATGTCTGAAGCACACTCCTCTAAGTTGTCCATCCATCCTGGTAGCAATAAGATGTATTATGATTTGAAGCCATACTATTGGTGGACCAAGATGCGGAAAGAGATAGCTGCATATGTGGCTAGGTGTGACACCTGCTGTAGAGTTAAAGCTGTGCATATGAAAGCTGGGTTACTTCAACCACTTTCTATCCCAGGTTGGAAACGGGAAGAGATAAGTATGGATTTCATTGTCGGACTTCCCCCTACTATCAAGAATCATAACTCCATCTGGGTAATTGTAGACCGCCTAACCAAGTCGGCTCACTTCATTCCTGTTCGAGTAGACTATCGTCCTACTGACTATGCTGAGTTATATTTCAATTAGATAGTCCGGCTCCATGGGATACCTCGTACCATCATATCTGACCATGGTCCCCAGTTCACTGCTCGCTTTTGGGAGCACTTGCATCACCTTCTGGGAACCAAGTTAGTGAGAAGCTCTGCTTATCACCCCCAGACATCAGGACAGACGGAACGGGTTAACCAAATCTTGGAAGATCTGTTGCGGGCATGTGTAATATCATCCAAGGGTTCTTGGGAAAAATGGTTACCTCTAGCCGAATTCTCGTAAAATAATAGTTACCAAGAGAGTATTAAGATGGCCCCATTCGAAGCTTTGTACGGTCATAAGTGTAGAACTCCACTAAACTGGGTAGAAGCTGGTGAAAGAAGGTATTATGGTATTGATTTTGTTCAGGAAGCTGAGGAATAGGTCCGTACCATCCAAAAACATATGGCTGCAGCCCAAGCTAGACAGAAAAGTTATGCTGATCGTCGTAGAAAACCGCTCGAGTTTGAAGTTGGAGACTTCGTCTACCTGAAAGTTTCTCCAATGAAGAGTGTCCAACGTTTTGGTGTTAAGCGGAAACTTGCACCAAGATACGTGGGTCCTTTCTAGATCATAGGCAAGAGTGGAGCTATTGTGTACAAAAGATGACCTGAGCAGCCCTCGCCAGGCGTGACTCGGTGAGTGTTAGAAATACCCCTCCAGCTGGATAGGAATTCGATTCGAATCGCCGTCGCTCCCGGTTAGTGAGCACTTGACTTGAGCAGCGGCAACGTAGATCTCATTAAATGAACCGGTGGTTAAGGGAATGATACAATGTTGCCACAATTCATACCTGCTCTGGATATAATAATGATAATTGTTTAATTATAATCAAGTGCATGCTTAGTACAGGTGCTAAGATAGATGACAGGTAAATGCTAAAAATAAATGCTAGTACAGGTTAAAAGAGTTTAAATTACTTATGCTTTTCCGCAAAAGGTAATGTCAGCCAGCTCCAATTATGAAAGCCTTGCATAATCCTTGGTGTCATCTTATTTCTGGTTTTTGTCGGGTAAGTCTAGCTGAGTACATTCCAGTACTCATGGTTTATTCCCTCCTATTGCAGATGATATGCTCTACCAAGGCTTCTGCAAAAATTGTCTCCACCCTGCGGGTGACGAAGACTAGATCACTAGGGCGTGATCATCTTTTATGTACTTTCCTGATGCTTTTGCGGGTTGTTGATCAACAAGACTAGCAATAGTTAAACAACTGGTGTGCGTTTGCTTCCGCTACTTTTATAAACTTGGTTTGTAATAATTTGCGACTCCGTGTGTGTAAACTTATTTTGGAACTACTTGCGAAATGTAACGTATGATGTTGTATGTTGAATGATGCGATCTTGGTTGTAAGCAAGTTGGTTTGAAATCCTTCGTGGTTTCGATTGACTACCGGGATTATATGGGCTCAAGTTCGAAAAATTCGAGCGCTTCGGTGCTTGTTTTTGTACTTGTGCTCTTATAATTTGGTCGGTTCTGTTACATGACCTTCTTCGTGAGGTGTTCTCTTCATAAGAATGAAGGAGTTTGTTCTTATTTTATTTACCAAGTGTACACTAAACTATAACCCATAGGCGTCCCCATAGATTTTAGCTTGATAATATACAACATTTAGTTTACTACTAGTAAACATAACTTCTGGTTTTTCTATAACTTCAAGTTACTCCTCTCATTTCAAATATATCTGGCATATGCTCTGCTTCATGCTTCACAAGAGCATTAGTCAAACTATTGTTTGATTTAGTGCATGATACTATTCCTACTTTAAACTTAAAGGAATATTTTCTCTTAAGATCACTTTCCTTCCATGGAAATAATATTTGGCATTCAACATATCACTTTCCTTCTATGGAAATAATATTTGGCATTCAACATAGCCTTTCTCTCCCCCCTAATGCCAATATTAGATCTATAATAACATACTTCAAAAGATATCCCCTATCATGGGCTTAAAATAATCAAATTCATGTGTCTCCGACTACAAGTGGAGGCCCATTCATGTATGCTATAAAAATATATGGAAAAAATTCAAGCACATATTTAAATACGGGGGTTATTATACATTATATGCAGTGAGCTAGAATACATAAAGTGCAATAAAGAATGTTCGTCATTCCTGTAAACTCTGGAGTGTCCTCCCCCTGATTTGCACATATTGTAGTTCAAAAAACTATTTCATTATCTAGCTTCTTTATTGTTTAGCCAAAAAAATGATCCAATTACTCATACATAAAAACGGACCATATATTTCAAAAGTATAGATATGCAACATTCAAACTTACAAGGAATTTCTTCTATAATTTTCTAACCAAATGCCTTTTCTTCATAAATCCCAAATCATCATTAAGTGTTTTATCTATTAACTCAATTTCCACTATAATTCAGCCCATTCAAGTGGGTCACTTCTCCATTTAGTTAATTTCAATATAAGCAACTCCCCCTGATCATAGGCTACTTGGCCATAGACCAATATATTGCTTATGCATGCAACACATTGAAAAGCAAAATATTTCTTAGTTCAACGGGAACTATATAGACATAGTATACTAGCTAGCCAATCTAATTATGGGGGAAAGTAGCTACTAGCTACAAAATATAGCTTCTTTGCTAATATTCATGCAGGAGTGGAGATAGTTGCAGCTCGACGAGAGCACAACATAGTGATACACATTCAAGTGTAATGTGGAATGTTGGTATTCAATCCAACGTAATAGATAACAACAAAATGCAAAGCTACAAGCTTACTTGCAATTAGTGCAATGTAGAGAAAGTTAATTCGGCCGGAAAGAACATGACTATAACTTCAAGTCCTTATATATGCACTCAAAAATAGATTTAGGAAGGCTATGCCTATTAAATATATATTACCCACATTTTCTCATGCCTTTACTCAAAATTCCTCTCCCTTTTCATGCCATAATTACTTCAAGCAGTAATATGCTTCTTGCATCTATGAAAAATCATTTCAAATGTTCAATAGAATTCAATCATACTTCTAGTATTCAATGGTTCTGGCATGAAATTCACATATCCAGTATACTATTCAGTGTACAACAACATATTTAGGGTAGGACATAAACTTCTAGTTTCTGGGCTCAAGTATTAAATACTTGGTTTATGGATTATACTCTTTCTTGGCTAAATTGGTCTTTCTAAGATCACTTTATATGTCAGTACAGTCCAATTGTTCATGTGCTTCTAGAAAGTTTAATTTCCCTTCTACCTACGTAGTAGTGGTGCACAAAGAACGATAACCTTCATGGTTAACTAAGGCTTCTTTGTGGATAAATTAATGCAAAATTTATTTAGATAGACAATAGGCAATTGTTTATATGTAAAACATAATTCATTCCATGCAAGGTTAACATATATCACTACAAGTAAAAATTGCAACTAAGAATATTAAATGCTTTATATTAGTCTTCAAGCCAATAAATTAACCATTAACTCTTCTATGAGTATACGAGAACCACTTAATTCAACGGGAATTAAAACTTAATGCACCACCACTACTACTAATATTCTTGGATAGTAATTTCAAAGATAAAACAAATATGTAAGCACATGATTCAAGTTCTTCTTCCGGAGAAACCTTAAAAATTCTTATCCGTTCTTACATGTCTTAGCTTCTATGCTTGACACTTAGCAGCTTCATGCATGCTCTACTTCATAGTTAGGAGTACAACATATGCAAGTCATATATCCTAATTCGTAATGCTGTCCAAAAATTTTAACTCAATTCTACTTGATATTGAGTAATTATGGATGATAAATTTGAATACTTCTAGTACTTCAATGCTCTCGGTCTTTCTATTTCAAGAAATATTTCTTCTAGAATTAGGCAAAGTCTTATTTACCATCCCGTCTTCTATGACTTTTAATCACAAAGCTTCAAGCTTATTGTATTTTTTCATAGAGCAGCACTATATCACGTATGGTCATATAGCTTGAAAATTCAATTTGCTTTATGCAATCATAATGTAGGATATCTTCTAGAATTTCTCATTCAGTGAGTCCCATAAGACCTTCGGGATTTAGCTTAGTCACGTACTCATTCTTTGAGAGTAATATAAGAAACTATCCACCACTTCAGTGGTAATAGAATATCCTACTAGAATTTAATAAATGACCATGCTATATAATTTTGTCATTCAGGACAAGTCCAGGATATTCCTTCTTCATGAAGGTATGCATATATTATTATTATAAAATCATGTGCAAATAGGTTTACTGTGTGTAAACAAGTAGCAAGGTGCAAAAAGATAGTGGATGGTTATCTAAAAATATTCTTAGAAGCAACCTAGCAATTTTCAGGATATAATCATAGTACATGCTAATTTTCAAAATTAATATCAACCATTCATTCATCCCAAAAATTCATTATGCTAGAAAAAAAATGAGTCTCTTAAAAGTGATAAGTCTCAGATCTGTAGAATTCAGAGAGCTCATATATCTTATAACTATAAATAAGTACATTCAAAGTAGCACTGAAACGTCAGCACGCGTCCTCTGTACACGAGTAGAAAGTAAATACCATAAAATCATGCCTAGACAATTTTATTTTCTGTAGGAAAAATCTAAATTTCTCAAGAATTCATTTGCCGTCAAATTTCAGCTTGACAAGCTAATTTTTCTTTATTTATATCTATCCATATTGATTCTCTCATTGTCATCGAGAAAAAAAATACACGCTCTATTCTACCTTCAGGGTTAGCTGGCTCCACCTTCGGTCGATTATGCAACGACTAGTAGGCCCAATTCAATGTCAACGGTCGTGGTCGTGGGATATCTGGTTTCAAACCAGGTTATGCTTGATTGTCGTGACCAGCCAGGACACCGTACGTACGTGTAAGTCGCCGTGCGGGGCGGTAGCTGCATGCGGCGCGACAGCAATAATTCGGTCAGTCGATACGATGACTTGTACGTGATCGTTGTGGCGTAATTCGATTAACGGCCGCAATGCCACACGCACGGAAAGGTGCCGATGACTTCAGGATGACAACCTATATACGTACGTACTTGGTATGTGTACTGTGTGGTAGACCTACTTGATTTTCTCTTGTACAGAGATCCATCATGGTCTTTATATTCAATGCCAATGGCAATCCCTTCCTGTATATTCAAGGATGCAGATTCTTCTAGCATACGGGCCAATGCGATTCGGCGACCGGCGTGTTATTCTCGGCAAGGGAGATGGCTAGCCCCTACACACCACGCACGGGGCGACGCCGCGACGCACATGCTGGTGCAAGAGCATAGTGCCTAGGACTTGGTGGCGTGTAAACCACATGCTTATTCTTTTCTTTATTGTATAACCCTAGATGCAATTCTGTATGTACTGTACATATTTTAGATATACTTACAGAAGGAGTCCGCTCATGACGTGCAGGCCACGTAGCTGGAGTGTACGATGTGTGTGGCAACGGCTTCAAGCCGAGTATGGCCCATGAACCATGCAGGAGGTGGATTGCCTGGGCATGCGGGTCATATGCGGTGACATGGACTTCTGGCCCGGTGGCATGCAAGCCAATAATAATAACTAGGTGATGTTACCGTATCATTTTTTCTAAAAAAAAATCTAGATTCAACTCATGTAGATTCCATTACTATATGTATATACTTCGAGTATATGCACTTCATGTACAATTATATGCGCACATAATATATAGACCAGCTCGATGGCTACACAAACAATCTGCAAGATGTGTTTCATACCTCGTAGACGATGCCAATTTGATCTACGTCACGTGCCGCGTAGGGCAGTGATTAGTAGATACATACCGCGTAGGGCGTTTGACATTGTCGTAGATCTGCCTGATCGGTAGCAGGTAGAGGTAGTAGATCCATTCCGCTAACCACGTCAGGATGTCGACGTCGTCGAAGTAGTCGCGACAGGGACGTCGGCACGAGCGGCGGCGTCGTAAATCGGCGGCGACTTCAATGGCGATGTCGACGTAGAGCTTGTCGTGCTGATAACGTGTTATAAAACATGTTGTCAGCGATTGGAACCTTTTCCTCTCCGTCTCTCATGATCAATATAGTAGATGAAAGTAGAACACATAGACACAAGATGTAGGGAGACTATTCTTTATTCCTCTGAATATTGGTGATTACAACATAGAGCTCTCACATATATATAGTCCTGCCAAGGGCTAAGAGTTTTGGTAAGAGCCCACATACAAACGGACTAGGATTAGGATTCCTCCTTCTCCTTTCCTTCTAGGATTAAGTCCGTATGTTTTACAACATTTCCTTCCTTAATTTTGTCGCAAGGACGGGTTCAAAGAGAGAAGGGTGCGGGATCACACCAGGCAGAATTATGGACTCATGTTAGAATGTCGCACCAAAATGATGTTCACTCTTTAGTCTTTTTAGTTGTGAGAGATTTGATTTGAGTATCTAGATACGAATACAATATAAATATTAAATCTCTATATTTGAATATGGTATGTTTCATATGAATCTAAAGCTTTTGATCGGAGGCGTGGCTATCCTGACGTCCGCACGTGCCGAGATCAAATCGAACGAGGGGAAGTGGGTAAGCAAAGATGGGAGGGGTGGGTTTAATACGAAAAGAGCGAAGTGGTGAAGGCGACTCGATTGATTCGTTACGGCTCTCAGGGACGCGATGCGACGCGAAGATCTTTCTGCCCACTGGCTGGCTGGTGCCGTGAACCTGCTATGGTCGCTCAAACCGAAGCACACGTGGCTGACATTCACGCATAGGGCACAGGTCTGGATGCGAAGATGGTGGTGGTAGCGGATCCCCACGAGCCGATAAGACGATAAGATTTTGCGGCTAGCGTGCTCCATACTACTTTGCACGTTGCTCCATGCCTGCGCCCGCTGCATGCGTGTTGTTGCTCGCATGTTGCTGCGCACTTGCGCCTGCTGCTGAAGCATTTGTTGCAACATACCTCTAAAACAAAGTGAAACATTTGAAACATAGGCTTGCAACATATGTGTGTAGCCACTAAAACATATGCAACATCCAGATAAAACACTTGTAACATAAATCTGAGCAGGTGAAACATTTGCAACATATGCTTGCAACATATTTATATAGCTACTGCAGCATATGCAATATCCAGATAAAACACTTGCAACATACTCCGAAAGTAGCTAAAATATTTGAAACATGCACTTGCAACGTATATTTATAGCCATTTCAACATATGCAACACCAGATCTACTTTTGCAATATCAAATGAAAACACATGCAACATCCAAATGAAACATATGAAACACATGAATACGTAGCTCGACGCCGACGCGGAACTCGATGCCCCGGAGTGGCGCGGAGGTCGCCAGCGCGGAGCTCATCGGCGGTACGGACTTCGGCGGGTGAATGGAGCGTGGCCGCGGTGGAGACAGTGAATCCGTGCCATTTTCTAGTCTTACGTCACCATCGCTGCCTATTAGTCTCTGTAGCCCAGCTTTAGCCCGTGTGGGCGGGGCGCGCGAGGCGCGGGTTGGGGTGCGCGGCACGTGACACGGGTGTGGGCAACATTCAGCGTGTGTGGGATCCGTCCGAGACAGACGCCCTAGGTATCATTACCGTATTTAAAAATATTTAGCTAGCACATTATAGTTTTTTTTTCCGAGAAGCCCTGTCGACTAGCCGGGCGGTGACTTTGCCACTGACACCACGTGCTAACCGTATGTTGTGTCTCAAGTCAGACGCTGATCTTATGTCACATACTCACGTCATCCATCCCCACCCCCCCACACACACACCTCGCGGTGGTGTGCAGCTAAACCGGAGTGCACGACAATTGAAGTTGATGTGGCTCCGCGTCGATCGGTACTCTTGAAAAAAATCAGACGCTCGGATCAGAGCATTTCCGTTTGATCGGTCAGTCAAAAAAAATATACGTGCCATTTGTACCTTTACTGGTGACTGATCTCGCGTGCGCAAGAGCTATGAGTCTTAATAGATGAAGCTCATTTTTATTATAATGTTGTGAAAGAGATAAAAACACGTACATGAGTTTCTTTCCTAAAACCATTTGATTATAAATGAAAAAGGTTGTTTTTTTTAAACTTTCAAGGGGGGATTTCTCCCCACCTGATTTTATTGATTCAAAGCTTTGGCGGGATGATTACAAAGGTGTTTTACAAGGGAGTTTGTGGTTTCGATTCAGAACAGCCCTATGTTACATTGGGAGTATTGTTCACCGACATGTCAAAAAGTCTGGACCAAGCTTCAATGACATTTTTGCTTCTCTTGGGCATTCTAGCTTTCCATTGAGCGGCCTCGGCCTTGCAAGACAGTAGAAGATTTCTAAGGCTGAGATGCTCATTTCGGAATACAACTCGTTTCTTCTTTTCCAAATTTGCCAGCAACAAAGGGTGATGAACGCACTGAACTGATCATCAGGTATTCAGGTACATTCTGTAGTTTCTGAATGCAGTAAAGATTCTGAGCTTGAGGATTCTGATTTCCGGGCAATCCAATTGCAGACCAGCATTCGAGAGCGATAGGACAGTGAAATATGATGTGGTCCGGTGTTTCCTCGGCCGCGCCACATACCGTACAGATCGGCGAGTCGACAATCTTCTTGTGATATAAATTTGACATGCATTGCATTCTGCCTCTGATCAACAGCCAGATGGAACTCGCAGCGGTGCGGCATTCTTCCAAATGAATGTGGATGCCGGGTCATTGGACTGTCCCTTAGCCTTAAGTAGCCTGTATATAGTTAACGTATCCAACTTGTCCGCTGTTCGGCTGAATTGAGATAGCCGCTTGTCTTGATCGGTTAGTGTTGTTTGTCGGACTAGCTGAAGCACTTGCTGGAGTTCCTGCTGGGCTTGTACACTCCGCCGATTTACAAACGCTCCCTGAAGATTGGTGGTAATGGCTTGCTGCACCGTTGATTCTTTCTTCACACAGTGACTGAATAACCTGGGGTATCGGTCAGCAAGGGCATCATCTCCGGTCCATACATCGGACCACAATAAGGTCGTTCGCCCGTCCTCAATTTCCACGGTTGTGAGTGCTTGATAGAGCGGCAGTAGAGATCTCAGGAGCTCCCAGTGGTGTCACAGGTTCTCACACTTCATGTTTGCAATGTCAGCTCTTCCTCTGATCCAAGTTGTTTCAAAAAAGGGTTCGAGTGTCTACTACGTATTTGACGACGGAATGTACAAAAATATAGCATTCGAGGGTTGTTAATGCAATCATATAGCATGCCATGCTGGTTTTGAAACCGGCTTGAGCCGGTTTTGACAGTCTGAGACCTAGATTGTGTATTTCTTTTGAAAACTCATCCGAACTTATGAGAAAAAATTTTAAAGTATGCATGGAATAAGTTTCCTACTAGTATAAGACCACACTCCTCTATTTATATTAGAGGATCATGGTCGATTGAGAGATCCGTCTATTAAATCTCAAAAACACATATCTACATTACTTTTCATCTCCAAGCCCTAGCTTTTCCACCCCCTTGTTATCCAACACTTCTTTCGACGAAATTTGCTAGCGTTCTAGGTGGCCTTGCCGATCCTAGGGCACTACTCCTGCTACGTTCCTTCCCAACATGTCTTTATGGGAGACGTTCCTGGTTTTTTTTTGGCTGAAGAACAAACATTGATTAGCCTTGTCGACCTGTTGGTCGGTCTCGCCATTTGGATCTACCTTTGCTACGTATTTACGCCATGTGCGGCCTAAGACGTTCTAGCCCTTACTGGTTGTTGGTCAGATCTAGTGCCAACGCATTTTTAGCGACTCCGCTGGGGACGAAAGCAAATCAATCTACTGCAAAAGATATCTCAAGACAAGACTGAACCAAGCAAATCCCAAAAAACATTATCAAACCTTCAACCGATCAACTTTTTGAGGAGATTCGCAACATGCTGGAAGAGAGGATGAAGGCCTGAGCTACTGCCGATCTAGAATATGCCCTAGCATGCTTGAGGTGGATCGGCGAGGAGCAATCAAGAAAATCCAAGATGTCGTTTTCGATCCTCTTCATGCCACATCTGCATTTGAGGTAAGATCTTATCAACCTCTCCTTAGATCTAGTACTAGTACGATGCATGATGATGCGTTGCGATGCTTAATGATAAGTGCAAAAAATCTTAGTAAATTTATGGTTGGTTTTGATAAAGGGAGAAAAAGAAATATGATTTTTTTCCCATCAGAATGCACTTGTTAGAGGTCGATCCCGGTTGCTACTTGCTAGCCAACCTTAATATAGATTGCCGTTTGGTTTTTTCGACGGAGATGAGCTACTCATCGGCTAGCCAATCCAAATTGGCCTATTTGGCGACTAAAACCAATAAGGCTAATCTAGGACATGTCTCGGTGTATACTTTAATAGCCATCGGTAAAGTAGTACCCCTCAATTGGACCTATCGGTTTCAGTCACTGGTTTAGGCAAACTTGCAAGAGGCAGCATACTAGAACTTTACAGGTCAGGCATTCAGTGTCTAGGATCAACCCCTTGTTCCATACGCAATTTACATATTTCTCACAGGATCGTAACCGAAAAAAACCCTTATTTCGTTGCACTCCTCGTGTTGGTACTTGGAAGTGACAAAAGGCCATGGGTGCTGCTCTTGGCCGACGAGCCTATCGAGTGTTCCGCCGTCTTGTCACTAGTCGACGAGTAGCCTCCGGTGTTGGCACTTGCGGACGACGACGTGGTGCTTGACCAGTTGTGACCCCTGGCAACAGGCGGCCCATACGTCGCCACCGGCATCTCCAGCGGGAGCTCCGGCAACGGTGCCTCGAACTGGAGCACGCTCATGGCCTGTCGGATCGATGCCCGGGACGCGTAGTCCGGATGCACGCACCAGAGCCCCACGCATAGCACCCGCTCCATCTCCAGCGGCTGGAACCCGCCGTCGTTCAGCCGGGGGTCCGCCGCGTCGAGGAGCTCGCCCCTCCCGTACAGATCCCAGACCCACTGCACCAGCAGCACTCTGCTCTCGTCTTCCTCCTCCAGGACGACGGGCTTCCTGCCGCAGGCGACCTCGAGGAGGACGACGCCGAAGCTGTAGACGTCGGACTGGACGCTGGCGCGGCTGGTCACCACGCACTCTGGGTCCATGTAGCCCATCGTGCCGGCGAGCCACGTCGTGTGCGCGGCGCGGCTGTGGTTGACGAGGCGCGCGAGGCCGAAGTCGCCTAGCTTCGCGTTGAACGACGAGTCCAGCATCACGTTGCTCGGCTTGATGTCCCTGTGCACCACGCACTGCTCCCATTCCTGGTGAAGGTACAGGAGAGCAGAGCCCATGCCGAGGATGATGTTGTACCTGATCGATCGATGCCCAAAAAAGAAAACTGAACTTGTAATATCTGACAAGCATGCACAAACTATCAGCTCCCTTGATTGATCAAGTTCGTTCTTACCTGACTTGCCACGTTAGAATGTTGTCTGTGCTATAGAGATGCTTGTCAAGGCTGCCGTTGCTCATGAGCTCGTAGACGAGCAGGAGCTCGTCGGCGTCATGGCACCACCCGACGAGCTGCACGAGGTTGCGATGCCTGAGGCGGCTTATGATCGTGACCTCGGAGACGTACTTCCTCCTCCCCTGCTTTGACGTCTTGGAAACCTTCTTGATGGCCA
The DNA here is from genome assembly GCA_038087645.1 of Saccharum hybrid cultivar R570. NCBI lineage: Eukaryota > Viridiplantae > Streptophyta > Magnoliopsida > Poales > Poaceae > Saccharum > Saccharum hybrid cultivar. Next base: position 902,539 of record JAQSUU010000273.1, read on the forward strand.
CATGGAGACCTTGATCCTGCAGGTGCCCACGGTAGACTGATCCGAAGCCACCTTCGCCGAGCTTCTCCTCGTCAGAGAAACCTCGTGTCGCTTGCGACAGCTGGTTGTAGGTGAATCTCCGAGGCCCGGCCCCCATCTCGAACTCATCGTCCATTTCTCCATCGAGGTGGAGGGGAGTCTCTGTATCTTGAGGTGCCCCTGGCATTTGTTTGGCGCGCTTTCGTTTTAGGTATTCGTTGTAGCTGAGCCAGGCTGCTATGATCAGAAGTACGAAGATCCCAGTAGATGCCAATCCGGCTATTAGGCCTATGTTTCGCATCTTTGACGTTTCGGTTCCTGTCATTTAATAAAGATGCATAAATACCAACTGCAGAAGCTTATAAAACACACATCATTGGCTTATGAGCATACACATTCCCCCCGTGATTTTTCAACAACACTATGTATATGTTATATAAAAAAACACTATGTATATATAGTGAGAGTGCACAAATCATGCATCGAAGATAGATAAAACATTGTTCCCAGAAACATTTACGCATTTGATTTCAGCGAAGCAATACAAACTTATGTTCACAGATTACATAAGATTCATATTATATATAGAGCAACGCGAATTTCTAATAAAGAAAAAAAAGGAGAAATAATAACAAAGCTAAAAACAGGGAGAAGCACTTGCCGGTCGTGTTGACAACGGCGATGCTGACGAGAGTGGACTCGAACGACCACGAAAGGATCTGATGGCGCTCGACGAAATCTCCGGTGGCTCCGGAGAACCCGACCGCCGCTTGCTGCGGCAGCCCAGCCTCCTTGAAGTCGACGGTCGCGCTGACGTTGTAGAGGCCCAGCTCTGGCAGGTGGTCGAAGCGCAGGGTCGCCGAGAGCGTGCTCGCGTTGGCGTCGTACCTGACCCACGCCGACATGGTCCCGTTGAAGCTCGCGTCCGGCAGCGCCGCGTACGCGAGGGAGGCGATGCTGTTGACGTCTACGCCGACGTGGTTCACGGTGTTCGCCGGGTCCCAGTCGTTCTTGAACGCGTCGAACTCCACGGCGACGGTCGGCGGGAAGTAGGCGTTGGCCGTGTTGTTGGGGTTGTTGAAGAGCCCCAGGAAACCGCCGTTGGAGTCCTGCGGCAGGCTCGGCGGGTACGGCGCCACGAAGAACGCCATGCCGTCGCCCTGGCCGGTGCCGTTGCGTGGCGTGATGGCGAAGGTGAAGTTGGAGGTGAAGCTGGCGACCTTGGAATTGCCGGTGCTGCTGTTGTCCCAGAGCAGCACGGGCTGCCCGTACGCCACCCGGCCGGTGCTCCAGGTCGTGTCCTTGGTCAGGTCGATCAGACCGCTGGCGGCGGTGGCGTTGGACATGTACGTGAGTTCGGCGCTGGTCAGGACGCCGGGGTTGGAGAAGTTGTAGCTGAAGCTAAGCGAGGTGGCGGCATGGGAAACACAGAGCAGGCAGTACGAGGACAGGCTGAGCCTGAGGAGAAGAAGGCTGTTTCCTCCCTGCTTCTTAGCCATAGCCATGGCCAAGGCCAAGGATACGGCTTTGCTTGTGGGCTAAAGCTTTTAATCTGTGAAAGTACAACGTCAAAGTGTGTACTACCTGTTTGGCTGCTCTGCTGAACGCAGGGGGTCGTCGTTTCTCGCCTGTCTCCGTCCGCAATTGGCCATCAAAGTCTAGCTGCTGCTGCTGCTGTGTGTGTGTGTGGGGGTTTTTTTTTTTGCGACGAAAAGTCTAGCTGTGTTGTGCGTGGGTCTTTCCACGTTTTTAGTTTACGTGCTAAAAATGTGCATGTTCACGTCAGAGTTGAACTAACGTGTGCGCGAAGTACTTGATTTATGTAGTTCTTAATTATTGGTCATCAAGCCATTGAGTTCGTTTACCTTTCTTAATTTTTGGGTGGTCTGTGTTTTCTGTCCTTCGTGTGGACATTATTGGGACATTGGTAATTGGTAGATTAAACCATACGCCAATTGAAACTTCCCAGCAATGCCATTTTGAGTAAGAAAGTCACGTGTTTCAAATATTGTTTTTTAATGCTCTCTCATCTCAAAATGAATCAACTTTTTAAATTGTTTTAAGTCAAACTATTTCAGATTTGACCAAATTAAATTAAATGTATAGAAAACAACACCAAATTTATGACACCAGATACAAATATATTTTCATCATATGTTTATTTGGTGTCAATGACATTGTTAGGGCATGTTTGGACACATTTGCACTAATATTAGCTAGATTTGTTGTGAGAGAAAAATACTGTTTCTTCGCTGAAAAAGTACGGCTGAAAAGACAAGCGAACATGACTATCGAAAAGTGCTGCTAATTTATAGCTACCTATTTTTAAGTAGAGGGCTATTTGGATCTACCTACCAATAGATGGTTGGGTGTGATGAAGGTGCATATAAACCTTTAGCATCTATTAACAAACTCCAAACTATCTAGCTAATAGAACTAATAGTTAGCAGCCCCAACTAATAATTAGCCAATTTATTAACAAGTCTATTTGGGTCCACTATTACTAATTTTAGTCGCTATTTTTAGTATTATAATATAGATCCAAATGTGTCCTTATTCTTTTCTATAAAATTGATCAAACTTAAAGGTAGTTTAACTTTAGATGATTGTAAGAATGGATTATTTTAGGATGAAGGAAGTAGCACATTAAATTAGGACCTCGCCACCACCGCCTAGAGGCCTCCTTCCTCTACAACATAGCCGGCCAATAGCAAGAAGGAGATGGCCTCATCCATCATTTACAATTAAGCGGTTTTTTTAGTTTACTTTGGTTATATTTATTTCAAATAAATCTGTCGATAAAATCATCTTTGATGTTTGCGCGTGAGTTTGTTATCTGAGATGACTTCAGCAATGGCAATGATGGGATCACTAACGCGAGAGTCGATTTCATCGTCAGGAGGTCAATTTGTTGTTACTATTTGCAAGGGCAAGGGTGCTCGTGGCCACCAGGTCATTGAACTCATGGCAATGGCTATGGAGAGGAAATCAGACATTCAACTTGATGGATCAAGGATTGAGTGCTGAATTTATAACCTCACTACTATAGAACACACAATCATTGTCGACATATGGCTGCCAAATCGCTTCGCCACCGGCGGTGATAGAGCTTTCACTATCGGTTGAGAAAAAACAGGCATCATTGTCGGTTTTTAACAACAACTGACAATGGCATGAAACATGGACCCAAAAATGACATCAAATCCAGTTAACTCTAACCTCCTCCTCCGTATCGAAACCGATTCAGTCACACTCACTCGATTCCACCGCCGCTCTCTGACAGATGTCCCCCTTTTTGGTGTTTTTTTTCTTTTTTGAAAATGACATCATCGCCCGTCAAGCAGCCAACAGTGAACACCAAGGCTAACACTATCAATTACTCACTGCCACATCGAAATCCGGCAGTGAAAGCCAGTTTGGAACCGCTAGTGATCACAGGTTGTAATGTAGTGCATGTGCTATGCTCATTGATTTAACCACTAATGTTAACGGTTCATTGATTGAGATGCGTTTTGCTCTGGTTCTGGATTGTTGGATCCTATAAAATGTCTAAGATTTTAAAGTTGGTAGGCGAATCCGGCATGAGAATTGTACTCTGGTTTCGATGTTGGATGATGCTTATTTACTTAGCATGCATCAACCAATCCACTAGCTAGAGAAGAATATGACGGAAGGACTTGATAGAATATATTTTTTTGTTGTGGATGTACTATACTAAAGGTATAACACCTAGACGCATCGGACGGACCACATCCCACTAAGTAGCCCACCGCTCACCTTCCCTCATGAAGTCTTATTGATTCGCTCATGTCCTATCCTGTGGCACTCCTGGCCTCCGTCTCCTTCTCCTCTTCATCACCCGCAGCTGATTACGCACCGCACTGCCCCCATCCTGTGCCCGCCACCCCGTGCCTACAACTGACCTGCGCCTCTCCTAGGGCCGTCGTCACCTGGGCCCCGCGCGTCCCTACCCCATGGATGCGCCCCTCGCCCAGCCTCCCCTCCACGCAGCATGCAGATCGGCCGGCGCCTGTGGTAGGCCATGCCCGCCGGTGATGCCGTGTTTCGAGTGTTTTATGTGTTTCATGCGTATGTTTCAAGTGTTTAATCTAAATGTTATATGTTGCAATGGTTATATGCGCATGTTGCGCCTATGTTTCAAGTGTTTCAGACATATGTTTCAAGTGTTCCATCTAGATGTTGCATATATTGCTATGGCTATACACGCATGTTTCAAGTGTATGTTTTCAAGTGTTTTAGATGTTTCAGACTTATGTTGCAAGTGTTTCATATGGAAGTTGCATATGTTGCACAGCTATACACGCATGTTTCAAGAGCATATTTCAGGTGTTTCATATGTTTAAGAAATATGTTGCAATTGTTTCATTTGGATATTTCAAATGTAGATTTGGTGTTGCACATGTTGCAATGGCGCCGATGGGTGGCAGACAGCGGCCTGCCGCAGTTGTCTGCCGCTGCTTCTGGGGCACCACCATGGTTCACATGCGGGCACCTGAGGTCGGTAGACACCACCGAGGCGCGCATCCGCAGGCGGGGCAGCTGACTTGGGACCCATGTGGGTTTCCCCATGCGAGCGTGGGATTGGCGTGGTTCTGGACACTGGTGCGCGATGCGGACGGGCGTAGGAGCTATGTCCGGACGCGTCCTGCGGCCAGAGGCCAGCCCTTCCGTATACTGTTGTTTTTTTGTCACATAGGATCATGCCCGTGCATTGCAACGGGAAAAAATAATATCATGATAATTCAGATTTAAACGTGTGTTGCACCAGAAAAAATGATTATACCTGTGCGTTGCAACCAGATCAAGTAAACTATGATATCATATTTCCAAGTCTTGAGAGTGCTCCTGCAATTGTTCAGCAATAATCCTCTTTGTGGTATGGTGCAGTGTTGCCTTGGAGCCATGGAGAGCCACAGCCATACTCAGCAAATTGAAATGAATCGTACAAATATCCTTAGATTAAATAAACCGTGCCTCGCACATTTTTGTAAATTTTATAACTTCGGCTGATATCAGAATCGACAAGACACCAACAATACTGATGCAAAGTATCCAATAATATACTTCCTTTTAGTTAACCTTTTTCCAGTGATTTCTTGCTCGACGAGTTGTTCATCAGAAGGGAGGCTATCCCCGTCAGTTCTGTCTTGCTGGACGACGCTGCTTGTTGATGCCGGCCTGTCCGTGCATGTGAACAACACTGTCCTGGAACGTGCGTAGGCTGTGACGAGGGACAACACAACCTGGTATATTAGCAAATATATTATTTATCCAATCTAACATTTTCTTTTTAAAAAAATAAGAAGCATATGAATAGTGAGAAAAGAACGTAAAATTCTGCCAATTCACCATAGTACTCCAGATTCCGACAGCATGACCTGGTTTGTATATATGCTAAAACATCTTTATCCAAAGTCCACACAAGGAGAAGCATAAAATGAGAGAAATGAAGGCATATGTTTATTCACGTGATAATTTTCACAGTAAAAGGCATAATGAATAGTTGTATTTCTAATAATAAGATTAGAAGTTTTAGTATTTATCTTTCTGGCTCGCGTTTGATTATGGTTGATACATAATTCAGCTCTAAAATAAAAGTAGCATCCATTAAACTGACTAACTGAGGTGACTAATAATATATAAGAGAATCAATTCTCTAAAAAGTCAATGGGTAGTGCATCACTTGTTAAAAAGTAAGTGCTCTGAAGACACGAGGAGACACCTTGTCCCCCTTTTCAGATGGTAGGGTAGGAATCTGAAACCACAAAAAACATGATTTTAGTGAAACAATGGGGCATTGCCTTTCCTGATCTATCATTTATGGTTTCAGCAAATCAGTACCACTGTGTAGACAAGCACATATATTTATTCTACTTCTGTAATCGTTCAACAATCCAGACAGGGGTACTGGCCACACCATTCTAGCTTATTGTTTTTGCCAAACTTTATATTATAGGAATTAGAATCAAGAAGAATGTGCCTTGCAATAAGAATGTCTGTTATTCATCTTACAAATATGTAGAAACCTGAAGGTTTTGTGGTGTCAAAATCGCAACCGTGCTCATATAACGCTCCAAGAAAACAGCCTATAAATGCAAGAGGGATGCAAAGGAATTAGAGAAATGTCCTGCTGACAATTAGCACCATACGGCACCATTCGACAAGGAGGCATCAACGCTAGACCTCAAGGTGCCACGGGCGACATGAGCCTGCTAGCCTGTAACTGGAGGGGCTCTGCAGTTCAAAGATGCTGCATTGATTGGAAATCACATAGCCTTGTAAAGGCCAGTAAGGGCCTGCACCTCCGTGCTCTGGATGAAGTCGGGTTGGTTCGTGACGGACCTGACCCAAGCCCACTTGTAGTCCTTGGTGTCGACGTGGTTGTGCGCCTCGGCGACATCCACCGCGGGGATGTAGCCATTGCTGCCATTGTCCGTTGATCGGCCCCGGCACGAAACCCGTGTACCCCGCCACGGCGCCGTGGATCGCCGAATGTGCCAGCAGCGTGCAGTACAGGTTGTCGGCCGCGTTGGCCGCCACGGCACGGACGATGTACGTCGGGTCGATGTACTTCAACGTGAGCGGCTCCCCGGCGTGCTCCTCCGCCTACCACGCCCCTAGCTCGGCCTTGAGCCACGCGCCCACGTCCAGGAACACCGGGTTGCCGGACTCGTCGTTCTGCTGCTGGCTGCTGCTGTGGGTCGTGTCTCGGAATGAGGTGCTGCCCGGCGCCCTCGGCGACGACGACCACGGCGTGGCCTTTCTCGAGGCCGTGCGGTCGAACAGCCCGCCGACGCCGCGGAGGTAGAAGTCCTCCTCGGGATGAGGCAGCAGTCGACGTCGCGGTTGCTGAGCGTGGTGTGCAGCGCGATGTGGCCCGCGCTCCGGCCCATGAGCTTCACGAGCCCCACGCCGTTCGCAGCGCTCTCGGCCTCCACGTGCGCCGCGGCGCTGGTGGCCCGCTGCGCCACCTCCACTGTCTGCGGTCTACGCGACGCCGGCAACGCTCACGAGGAGGTCGCGCGACCGCACCTCCTCGAAGATCTTCACCAGTCCTCGCATTGCGTGACGTCGCCGCCGATGGCGTACACCTGGTTGAACCCCCGCCCGTCGATGTCATCCACGATCCTAGTAAGGTCGAACCCCACGCAAACCCTAGGCATGGCCACTCATTCACGCACCGCCGCGGATGGGAGAGCCGCTCCTTTGCGGTGCAGGGAGGATCGATCCGCAGCTGGTGATGACGGAGCCACGGAGGTGGTCTCGATCGTGGGCATGGTCGTGGGTGTAGGCACGAGGTGGATATGATCGGGGCAATGGCAATCTGGATCGTGGTTGGGGGCGGGGACAACCCATGGGAATCAGAGCGATGATTTGCGATAGCCTTCCTAATCGGCATGGCGCAGCGCTCGCGAGGGGGAGTGAGGGAAACGACGAGCGGGTGTGCGGGCGGGCAGACGGGCGTGCGAGCGCCGGTGGACGATTCCATGGAGATTTTTTAGCGCGGTGATTGCGCGTCGCGAGGGGGGCGGGGGCCACTGCATGCGCGGCCGATGGAAGGCGCGCCGGGCGAGCGACGGAGTGAGTAATTTTTTGCACGACGGGTGAACGATTCCCTTCGGTAATTTTTAGTTGCAGAGAAGAGATTCTAGGGCCTATGTAAGTTGCGAATGTCATCAGTCAGATCAACCTACTTGGGATGGCTCTCTACAAGGTAAGTACGTCCAGCGAAGACTTTTTTTTCCCTTCTAAACTCCCCACGTTAATTTTTATTAGACATGCTATAAAATAAAATGATTAATTCGCAGAGCTGAAGCAAAAAAAAAAAGATTCAATGCTAAAGTTGAGTTATGCCAAACGATGCCTTGTAATAGTACAGTATACTTACCATCAACAATAATAATTATTTGTTCTATCCTGCTTCCTAAAAATCTATTCAGGTATGTCAATAGATATAATGTAAACGAATTTTCATCTATACCATTATGAAAAATAATCTAAAGTAATTTAAATTTACATATAAGCTACTGACGCCTCCATTATTATATTAACCATAAAAGTAAAGTAACCCTAAATCTATATCGAAATAACATAAGTATGTAGTTATAAAAATTTTCCCCAAGTACTATATATAGTTCTAAAGTATTCACATCAAACACTAAATTCAAATAAAGTTTCAACTAAATATATATATTAAACACACTAAGTAAATGCCCGTGCGTTGCAATGGGAAAAAAATAATATCATGATAATGTAAATATGAACATTATGTGTTGTACTGTGAAAAAATGATATTGTGAGCTCAAATCAAGATGACAGTTGAAATAATTTATTGTGCGTCGCAACGGGAAAAAATAATATCTTGATAATGTAAATACGAACATACGTTGTACCGTTAAAAAATGATATTGTGAGCTTGAATGAAGATGACAGTTGAAAGAATTTATTCTGCTGACGGTTTATAGCCTTAACAAAAGTTTCTAACCGTGGCTAACCCATGCCATGGAGGCGGCTAGAAATTGGTCGTTCGATCTATATCTTAATATATTGACGTGCTCAATTGCATGCTAGAGAAAAACAATGGCTAGCTACCTTGATTCAAACATAACCATGCTAATTCGTTATCTCTTAGGCCCATTTGAATCCTTGGAATTGAATTTATTTAATAATTATAATTTAGGTATAAATTAATTAAGCTAATATAGTTTTATATGTAATATATTTGTATATTGTTGTTAGCAATACAAGAGAGATACTTATATGTTACATTTCTACTACAGGGAGCGAGTTGAAGAGCATGCCATAAATTGGAGAGTAGAAATGATCTATAGAATCAATTTTTATCTCCCACCCTATGAATTGAGATAGGTTTATACGTGACCTTAGGAAAAGTTGTATAATGTCAAATTCTAAGCTAAATAGCCTAATACATTAAGTAGATTCTAATTCCTCCAAAATGAAAGGATCCAAACGGCCCCTTATAGGCCACTCAGATAAACAAATTATGTAAACCTAACATAGGAACCTTTGTTCATCAATACATTCAGCGGTGGAACCCGATTGAGGCTATTATAAGTTTTCATTTAGACAGACAAAGATCAAATCCATACAAATACTATTGCCTTCCAGAAGTACTATTGTCTCCATCTCCTCGGATCGCTGCAATGGAACAAAACACACATCGCTATTGGAGATCTGTTCTCCAGCTTGCACAACATTGTTTCTAACACTTCAAATTAAATGCACCAACTGAGGATGAGGAAGTTTGTAAAGGACCTCGATTGGATACAAATCAATGATCAATAGCTATTCTGGTACCGAGTAAGCTATGTCCTTGTCATCAGATAGAGCCCAATACTGTCCCATTGCTTGCCTAAGAGCAAAAATATGAGGACACCTGATATTTACATTGAAAAAAACCTCGATCTGCAGTGGCTAGACAGTCCCTAGGCATTCCGGCTTAAGAAGATTTTCTCACGTAGATCGAGAAAACCTCCAAACCCCTGCCCCATCCATACACAGCGGCACCGCAGCTCCGTGAGATGAGCCGGCCACAGACCTGTGCTTTAGATGTGGGGGCAGACGAGGAATTTTTTCCCCTCTTGGTCACTGTGGCTGAAGCCACAAATAAAGAGTGAGTCCCTTGGGACTCGAACCCTGACGAGCCTCTATTGACCACTCGGTCAACTAGGTCATTCCCATATTTACATTGAATGGAAACAATCTTTTCTTTTTGCTAGCCACAAGTGCAATGCTGCTAAAGATGACGATAACACCTGTCAGCTCTTGTCGATAGACAATTATTTATAACTATGTTTCCTGATCATGCATAAATAAAATAGCTTCTAGAAAATGTTTACCTGTTTCAAGTGATAAATCCAAATGCCTCAAACAAGGCCACAAACAACATAAATTGATCAAGCTACATACATGGATCAACTGTTCAAACTTGAAGATGCCATGCTGAATCTTAACTGAGCAAAAGACCAAAAACCTGTGTATTGCACAACCATCATCAGAACATAATTAGAAATGCAGGGCACTGAACAAGTAATAGACTAATCTGGGCACTATGGCACTGTAATTTGCTAGTGTAAGAGGAAACATATAAGTTAAACAGCTGAGAATATTGGCAATGAATTTAGAGTAGAAAGATAATTCAGGACAAACAACAGTCATAAAGGAAGCATGGTCTCAAGATGTGACCTAAGCAAATATAAATTCAGGAAGCAACCGGCATGATAGTGTGATTCATCCAATATCTCTTCTGTTCAGGTCAGATCAATAGATTGGAGATGACCTGAGCAGATGCTTTACATTCTGAACTATCCATTTGCAACACATGTCATCAGTATTTCTAGTAAATCATTTGTATAAACCATGTTGTTAGAGATATTACAACACATGTCAACAGATGTGGGGGTGTGGTGCAAATAGAACAAGAATAAATAAGGATAGAAAAAGTACATATACAAAATAATTGATAACTAAAGATATTACAACTAGACAAATATAAAAGCATCTACATGAGTGTTAAAATATGAACATACTAAGAAGAGCAACATCGCAACTTTTAATTAGCTACGGGTCCTAACTTCATCCATGAATGTCTAACATTTATCTTAAGTTACTACCTCGACTAGTTAGGAGAAAAGTTGTAACACCCCGGTGTTATGCAAGCATTTAGGCACTGCAAATCATGCATATTATGCATCATCAAGCATCATAATCATACATGCCTAATCATGTTAAATAATAACTGAAACAATGCTTTTAAACATATGAAACATGCTCGTGAAACATGAATGTTGCATACACTTGTTTAGAGTTATTTTTGCCCTAATTATGCTAGCTAGATCAATGGAACATGTTAGGTTTTAAATTTAAATCACTTAGAAATAATTACCATGCAATTTGGAGCAAAGTTTGTATTCAAACTTCTGTCAAAATATGCTTGTGAAATTATTATTGAAAATGGTCAAAAATCCTCCCTATTTAGCTTTTACTTCACAATTCAAAATCTATGCATAATTTTTGGTTGGTCCCTAAAGCAAAGTTGTAGAGGATTAAATTCTAAGCAACTTTTATTTTTGGACCATTTTCAGAAAAGGTCGTTTTCTTGCTCAAAATGGGATTTGAAAACTGTTATTTGAAAATTTATTGAAAATGGAAATTGGAAAATCCTTTTCTCACCTTTTTGGGCCGGCCTCCTCCTTTCTCGGCCCGCGACCGAAGCCGGCCCGGCCTGCCTTCGCCAGCGCCCGCGCGGCGCCTCCGGCCTGCCTTCACCCCCGCCTGGCCGCACACCGCCTCCTCCTCCATCTACTCTGTCCCCCGCTCCCCTCCTCGCTCGTGCGCCCACTCACTGTGATGTATGCTGGCCCGATCTTCCGAGAGGTAACCGGTAAGTTCGATTTGTGGAGATCTCGACGTTGGCGATCCGGCTTCAAATCAGACACGATTCGAACCCTACAACCGTTACACCACTGCTCCGTTGGTTATCAACCAAGCACAACTTGATTGACCTCGCCAAGAAGGCTTTTCCTGCAAGCGAATCGAAGAACACAAGCAAGAAGGTAAAAACACGCAATCTGAAATTGCAAATATGAATGTTGCGAATATCAATAGAGGGTTCAAGAACTCGGTTCCAAAGGACTAATCGACACAGTGGAGGAGATCAAGAACGGGGGCCCTGGATCACTGTAAAAGGATTTGTCACCACAGTTACAATGAACGATTCAGTTTCTCGATGGAAAACTAAACTATAAACAAAACCCAATTGTCTAACAGCAGCGACGGCTGTGTTTATAGTCTAAGACTCGACCTAGGGTTGGGAACGGCCAGGGGTTGGGCGTCCACAACTTGGGCTTAAGGCCCGACACGATACATGGCCAAGTTGGCCCACATAGGTGATGCAGCACCTTGACGTGGTCACATAGAATGATCCACGGACCTTCTGGAGCTGGGACCAGATTCAAAACGATGGCGTCGTCGTCCCCTTTCCAACGCATCCAAGAACGCCCCGTTTTGATGTCGTATGAGAGAGTTATGACCAAAACCGTGACGACGTGTCTGCTGAATCCGAGGGTGACGTGGTAGCTGAGTTGGGGACGAATTGCAACTTGGGAAAAACCATAACGTCGGTGTGTCCAGCGTGGCGATGTCCTCATCATCCTCCCCTTCTTGAATTGGAGTCGTCCTCGACTCCATCTTGGCGATGTCCTCATCATCCCCTCCTTCTAGAATTGGAGTCGTCCTCGACTTCATCCCATCATCAGTGAACTCCTGCAAAAAGTTAGTGACAGCAGGCAATGCACCAGACAAAATAGGTTGACAAAACATAGTGTAACATGGCGCATCAGGATTATCACATAATTTAGTAGTAGCAGAAGTTGTAGCTAGAAAAGTACCTCCTTTTAACTTAATCCCAATATTTTTATCAATGTGAGTTGGAGGTTTATTTTTAATCTCATTAGCATGTTTAATAATATCCGTAGGAGACAAAGGTAGCAATGTAATTTTCTTGTCCTTATGTATGATAGTGTATGTATTAGTTCTACCATGGTGTAAAGCATCATTATCGAATTCCCATGGGCGACCTAATAAAATGGAACAAGCTTGCATAGGAACAACATCAAAATCAGCAGTATCATGATAAGAACCTGTAAAAAAGCTAATGCGTGCTGATTTAGTTACCTTAGTCTTACCACTACTATTAAACCATTGAAGTTTATATGGATACGAATGTTGTCGTGTGGTCAAACCAAGCTTGTCAACCAAATCTGAACTTACCAAGTTATTGCAACTCCCGCTATCAATGATAGTGAGAACACAACAACCCTGCACAATGAAATACATGTGAAACAAATTGTGGCGTTGGATCGTTATCTCTTCTTCATGTCCCACACATGTACTCAACACACGCTGCACAAGAAGGCTAGGGTAGTCTGCGGCAGCAGCCACGGAGTCAATGATGATGGTCTCCTTGTCTTGATCGCCCTCGGTGGAATCTGCATCAATGTTAGCAACAAGGGCTAAATCATCTTCAACATCACTAGCACTTACATATCTATCCTCGGTAGCAATGAAAGCATGACGACTGGGGCAATCCTTCATGACATGTCCCATGCCTTTGCATCGGTGGCAAATGATTTTAGAGCTGGACGAGGAGGAGCGAAGGGAAACACCTGGAGTGGCACTTTTGTTCTGCACATTAGACAATTTACTTACCCCGGAAGGTGTAGACGGTTGTGATGTAATAGGAATCTTGGGCGTCTCCGGCTCGGAACGGTGCTGAAAAGTCCTCCCATTGTTAGACCTAAAAGGCTGGTGTTGTTTGCGTCCCTGTACTTCACGTTCTGCCTTAATAGCAAGATGATACAATTGGGAAAAATTACGCCATTCTTTGTAATCTAGGATGTTTTGTATATCGTGGTTTAAATCACCAAAAAATCTAGCACTAGAATCATTATCATCTTCATTTATGCCACAACGGGCTAAACCAATAAGCAATTCTTGATAGTATGCTTCGACTCCTTTATCACCTTGTTTTAAAGTTTGCAGTTTTAAACGTAAATCACGTTGATAATAAGGAGGAACAAAACGAGATTTCATACGTTGCTTTAAAGCATTCCAAGTTTGAGGCACAGCAGCAGCATTATTAGCATTGCATAGATCACTCCACCGGAACAAAGCAAAATTAGTAAACTCACTAGTAGCAAGTCTAACTCTATGCTCAGCAGGAACATTATGAGAATCAAATTTTTGTTGAACAGCAAGCTCCCAATCTAAATAAGCCTCTGGATCAACATTACCAACAAAAGGAGGAAGGCTAAATTTAATTTTAGCAAAAGGATCATTATGACCTTGAATATTACCTCCCATACCGCGACGGTTGAAGTTGAGGCGGTGACGGGCATAACCGTCAGCATCCGCATCTTCATCACCAAAATCATCCGCATCTTGATCATCAGCACGATGAGGTGGAGGGCGTTGCTCGAGTTGTTCAATGCGGGTGACCAGATTGTTCACATTGCGCGTGAGTTCGGTCATAAGATTGCGTTGTTTAGTCATGAACGTTGTAAGCTCACCCTTGGACACGCACTCATTGAAGTCCGTCGGAGATCCTGCCATGGTTAGAAGATAGAAAAAGACAACACTAAAGTATTATCCCTATCAACTAAAAGGAAACAAGTGGTGGTTGTAGTGAGTGGAATGCAAAATCACAAGCGGCTTACCACCGTCTTGTCTGTATTTTTACCAACGCCAAACAGGAGCCAAACCAAAGTGGCAAAGTAATCTGTTGTTGAGCGTGGGTACAGTTGCAAGATGAACCTGTGCTGATAGAAGAATATGTGGAGCTATGGGTAGGCACACAAGATGACAGCAAGGATTAGCAATTAACGAATGCAGATTAACGATTGTTCAATCCGGATCCAAAGTACAAATCACAGCTGCTGGCTAAGACGTGTCGAGACGTAGCGCAACAAGGTGAAAGCAAAGGACGATGGAAAGAACTCACAGAACTAGCAAATAACCCGAATTTTCCTTTTTCCTGGATTTTTCCTGGAATTTCCCAAAAGGCACTAGTAGGAATCAAACTTTTTTTTATTTTTTGCTATTTTTTTATATTTTTCTCTGAACAAGGATCACAAAAGATGCAACCACAAAAATTAGCACCTACAACTGAGGTGGGATGTGGTCTATAGAAATACAGCAAGTTCTCTGAAAAGCGTGCAAAAACGTTGACAATTTTTTTTTCTTTATTTTCCTGATTTTTTTGGCAATTTTGATGAAACCAAATAGGGCGAAGGGGTCGGCCTCAAATGGTGTCAAGAAGCTGCTCAAAAAATTTCAGATTTTTCTGATAAACGAGCGAAAAGTTATGCCTGTTTTACCGAATGTATCTCAAGTTATGTTTTCCGAAAGGCACAATACGGCAGTTAGGGCAAAACGTCCCTAAACTCCAACACCGATCACAAGATGGTTCCTGTGACTAATAGCAGTATGTATTTGCACCGAGCACAAGATTGTTCCTGTGACTAATAGCAGTAGGTATTCGCCTGATGATGTAAGGAGGGCTGCGATGTAGGCAAAATAAGAGCGGCTGACAACCTATCTAGGGTTTGCGCGGTGGCGAGAAGTTACACAAGGCGGCTAGCGGGGCAAGTCGAGTAATGTGGTGGCTTCGACTTGTTGTTTGGAAACGGTGGATGGGATAGCGGCGGAAAACAAAAAATCATAGCAACGGGCGATTGAACTACGACGACGAACACAATCCTAAACCAGCAACAAGACTCGACCACGGACACAAACTCAACAACGCGAATCTAAAACGAAATTGCAAAGGCACAAAGGTGATAGGACAGCGGAAATTGAAATATTATTGGCTTTTTGTGGACTCTAGGTAATGAACAAATATGAATCTAAGGCAAACGAGATTATACCTCGCGGGAAACCTGAAATATCTGATACCAATTGATGTATGCTGGCCCGATCTTCCGAGAGGTAACCGGTAAGTTCGATTTGTGGAGATCTCGACGTTGGCGATCCGACTTCAAATCAGACACGATTCGAACCCTGCAACCGTTACACCACTGCTCCGTTGGTTATCAACCAAGCACAACTTGATTGACCTCGCCAAGAAGGCTTTTCCTGCAAGCGAATCGAAGAACACAAGCAAGAAGGTAAAAACACGCAATCTGAAATTGCAAATATGAATGTTGCGAATATCAATAGAGGGTTCAAGAACTCGGTTCCAAAGGACTAATCGACACAGTGGAGGAGATCAAGAACGGGGGCCCTGGATCACTGTAAAAGGATTTGTCACCACAGTTACAATGAACGATTCAGTTTCTTGATGGAAAACTAAACTCTAAACAAAACCCAATTGTCTAACAGCGGCGGCGGCTGTGTTTATAGTCTAAGACTCGACCTAGGGTTGGGAACGGCCAGGGGTTGGGCGTCCACAACTTGGGCTTAAGGCCCGACACGATACATGGCCAAGTTGGCCCACATAGGTGATGCAGCACCTTGACGTGGTCACACAGAATGATCCATGGACCTTCTGGAGCTGGGACTAGATTCAAAACGACGGCGTCGTCGTCCCCTTTCCAACGCATCCAAGAACACCCCGTTTTGATGTCGTATGAGAGAGTTATGACCAAAACCGTGACGACGTGTCTGCTGAATCCGAGGGTGACGTGGTAGCTGAGTTGGGGACGAATTGCAACTTGGGAAAGACCATAACGTCGGTGTGTCCAGCGTGGCGATGTCCTCATCACACTGCAGCAGCAGCAAGCCGAGCGGGAGCGCTCACCGCCGCAAGCTGTCGCCCCTCCTGCCGGCGTCCAGCTTCGCCACCGCACCGCCATTCATCGATTGCTTCTGCATCTAGCTCCGTCGGGAGCTCCGCCATTCCATGCGCACGCTCTCGCTCTCGCCCTCGTTTTCGCCATGGTAAGGCAAGGGCAGGCATTCCCCTTCCACGGTGGCGCCATGGCCGCCGAGCTCAGCCCTCAATGGCTGGAGCTCCCTTACCCTCCTTCCCTCCATTTTTCTTTGATTTCGCGTCCGCCTTGACCTCGCGGACCTCGCGCGCGCCGCACCTTCCTTCGCCATGGCCGGGACCGGCGTACCGCCGGTGAACCGCACCACCGCACTGCCATGCACTCCGTTGAGCTCACCCGGGAGCTCCTCCAGTGCCTTAGACTAGTGCATTGGGTTCGCCTCTTCGCGAGGAAACTGTTGGTGGTGACCTCATCGCCGGCGAGCTCACCGGCGGCGAGACCAACGCGGTCAACGCCTCTCCCGTCATGGTGTGGCTAACCGGTGGGGTCGGTAGACCCACAGGCCCCACCCGCCTGTCTCTCTGTGTTCATCTGGGTGCACTACACCATGTGCACTCAGCGTTTTCAGCGACTGATTTAAAAGGATTTTGGAAAATGATTTTTTAGAAAAGATGTAAACGCTTTGGAAATTTGTAACTTGTTCATTTTGGATAAATTTTGTTGTAATCCTCATGAGTAGATCTATGGTTTAAAAATATTGCATGTTGATTTTGTGGCACTTTTCTGTAGAGTTTATTTAATCATTGAAATTGCTATTTTCTTGAGAAATGCATAATAAATCATAGAAAGCTCAGAAAAATATGGCTCCAATTTTGTTAATCTTCTTGTGTAATATACTTTCTAGGAAAAATATATGTCATGCTTGTTCTGTAGAAAAATTATGAGTGTAGTTCAAGTGCCTTTAATGGCCGATTTTTGTTATTTTTGCTAGAGAGCAAAATTTGTATAAAATATGCATATGATAATTTTTGTACACTGATTAATTACTATGTAGAACCTAGTAAAAATACTAAATCTGTTGTTTGATACTTTTCATAATACAAAGTATTTTTATGCTCATATTTAGGGCCTAGCTTGTCATTTTTGTGTAGGCTATTCCACTTACCCAAATGCCATGAAATTTTGATGGTAGTCTACTTATGGTAGTACTGTGCTATGGTAATTTTCTAAGATTTTTCTATGCTTTAAAAATGGGCGCTGCTAGCGCCCGGACGTCCGGATTCGGGAGCTAGCGGCCGGACGCCGCAACAACCGCCCCCTCCCCACGGAAGGACGCCGCACGCACGGGAATGAAAATAAAAACGAAAAAAACGACGCTGCCCCCGCCCCGCTACCGCATGGATCCGTGACCCCCCACGAACCATCGCGCGCATGGATCCACATGCACCCCCCTGCGAACGGATCTGCCCCCCGCCGCAACCTCACCGACCTAGCACCTCCACCACACCCCGCGGCACCGAATCACCACCATAATCCACCCCGACCAGATGAAATAGGAGGATAATGCTATTTCAACATTTGAAGAACACCTAATGCAGCGAACTAAAAATCTAGTGAAAGAGATGCAAAACAGGCAACGAACACCTACTGAACCAAAAAGCATGAAATCTACCGCAACAACGACCAAGACCTGCTAAAACAACGACCAAACTCATGCTACAACATGCACAAAATGAAGATTCAAACAACGAAAGTAGTCCCCTACTGCACCAACAACATGGAACTACTACAACAACCCTCAAACAACTACTGCAACAGTGGCCAACAACTACTTCACCATGCGGTTGAAACAAAAAAAAAACCTAAAACAAAATCTCAACCGCACTCCAACATCTGCTGAAACACTACTGCAACATTGAAAAACAACCATTGAAACAGGGAGCAAAAAAGGAAGGGGGAGGAGGAGGGAGGAAAAGCTCATACAACATGCCCCGATCTGCTTCTCCAACATCCAAATTGTTCTAATGAAACATACCTTTCGAGAAACAGAAACAAAGAGAGGGATGCTACTGAAACAGAGGGGGGCAAGAGAAGTGCCGCAAGATCTGCATCGCCCCCATGGATCCACCATGGGGGGCAACGCTGCTGCATGGATCCACCGCAGAGGGAGGTCCCTCATGCCGTCGTCGAGGTAGAGGAGGCGCGCAAGAGTGGAGACCACCACCCCTAGCTAGATCTGCACTGCCCCCCATGGATCCACCACAGGGAGCCCAACGCTCCATGAATCCGCCGTGGGAGGGCATGCTGCCGTCGAGGTGGAGGATGCTCCAGAGTGGAGGAGACCATCCCGCGCCGCTGGATTTGCGCCTCCCTCCATGGATCCAGCACGGGGAGGCATCATCGCCCATGGCTGCCAGCGGTAAAAAAATGGATGCGGAGGTCGCAGCGGGGAGGGGAAGGGAAGAGGGGGAGGGAGAGGAAGGCCGAGATGGGAGCTCGCCGGCGCGTGGGGGGAGGAGGCGCGCGGGCGCAACGCGAGCAGCTCGCGCGGAGGAGGCAGAGAGAACGAGGTGAGTGGTGGGGAGTGGAGAAGGGGAATGAGTGGGGAGGCAGCGAGCGGAGTCGGCGCGTGGAGTCAACAGGCGGGCGCGGGTGCTTCGGGTCACGCGGCGCGTCGCTGGATTGTGGCGCGTCCATTGCGTCCGGACGTCTGCCGTCTATCATTACCGTTTAAAAATAGATGTTACTATTCAAACCTATTATTGATTAGGGTTTAATCAAACAATGCTTTATGCATGATTAAAGAATTAATGAAGCTTTGGTGTATCTTTGAAGCATTCAATGAGATGTGTTGAATTAGCATGTTAGTAGTAGAAGAGAATGCAGTAGATGACATGTACTTGGATGATGTTGACTACCTTGTATGAGAATTGTATTATACTCTACCCATTAAAGCAAATCATACCCATCTACCTTGCATGCAAGCATATTCATTTTGTGCATTTCATCTGATGCACCTTTTGCATAAGCACTTACGCACCTGCATTATACAGGATCACAAACCGAAAGCCCGATCGTCGTACCCGAGGAGCCCGAGGAGCAACTCGAGGTGCAGCCGCAAGAAGTGACCAAGGTAAACGAGGAGGACGTTGAGGAACTTCCGGAGTGCCTCGATCACCGCCCGAGCTCCTTCGAGAGAGGCAAGCCCCGGAGCATTTTTCTCCCCCGGTTTGCAATCATTAATTAATGCTTTACTTTAATTGATGCATTACGTTCAGGAGTTGTTTGCAACCGTTGCTGCATTATATCTTGTTTACCTTTGTTATACTATATCCTTGTTACCCTGGTATCCGCAGTCGAGTCAATGCTTAGCTGGCTTAGACCGGTAGAAGTCGGGTGATTTCCTATCACCTGCAAGCTATGGGTGGTTACCTGGATCTGCTCGGATAACTATGTCGTCATGGTATAACTAAGTGTTAATTTGAAGTTGAAACCAGACGGAGACTTATAGGGTTTCGGACTATAGTGTTTTCTATCTGTGTCGATTAAGGACCGACCGTTGTTGGGGCTCGGGTCATGTTGAACGCATGCCTTACATTTAGTTGGCCGAATAACATAGCTTTCAACCGCGAAGCTGGGATATTATTCGAGCCGAGTGGATTGCCCGCAGCGCACTGTATCGGAGCAGGTGTGGTAGAATATGGGGACGCGATGATAAAACCGAAAGGCAGTCGGTCGGCCCCCGAGTACATGTGGTTCCTGGCAAACTCGAGATTTTTCCTAGATAGTTGAAAGTCCTATGTTTGGTGTTGGTAATTAGTGACAATGCCTAAGTACTAATCCTATGCCTAAGTTGTATGTAGCATATGAAGATTAGTACATTCCAAGGTTGGTGGCAAGATGGACATGGTGATCATGATGGCCACACTTGGATTTGGACGCAACCCTACGTGATCAAGACAAAGGTATATGCTTAAGGGTTGTGTTTTAGTAACCAAGACACCTAGTGGGTGTGGTTACATTATAGGATAGATAGCCATACTATAAAGAGGGTAATGACGCGGCTATTGAACTCCTAAGTGCCTCTAGGTGTGCATTTCATAATCATATGCATTTGGATAGAACTAATATTGCCTCGCAAAATGATTGTGAAAATGCTCACACACTCACACATGACGAGATCACTTGGTGGTGTTAGCACATTTGCAAAGGCGGTGGAGTTTGAGTGGTAGAGAGGGTTTGGGGGTCCTCTCTCCCTCCTGCCGAGCTTGCGAGGTAGGATTCAGGCGTTTTCGAGGAGTTGAAATGACTTTTTTCCACTACGCCGGAAGTCAGAAAAGAAACGGAGGCGAACGGATGTCACAGAGGTGACCAGACGCTGGACCAGACACGGTCTCTGTTTGACCAGACGCGTCCGGTCAGTGTTCAGCGTCTGCGCGTGTTTGAAAGCCCAAGTTTGGTTTTGGTAATTAATGACACCAAGTTGCTAATGTCATGTGTTAAGTGTTTTGAGTTAGGCATAAGCAACACAAGTGATGAAGGTGTATGTGGCAAGGAGTGGTGACCACAAGATCACAAAGAGATGGTGCATGGACAAGAAATGATGATCATGGTGGAGATGCACATAATATGATGGACATGATGATCAAGTGGAGAAGAAGGATCTAAGAGCGCAAGGCAAAGGTATAACTATAGGATTTTCCTTTTGCCGGTCTAAGATGAGTAGAGAAGTAATTGACCAGGTTTAGGATACATAGCCGACTATCAAGAGGGGCAATCACGGTTAGCTCAGGAATCAAGTGCCACCAGATCAATGTCTTGAGCATATGCATTAGGATCTAGTAAAGAGCTAACATAACGCCTTGAAAATGATTGTGAAATGCTAACACATATGCACATGGTGGTGTACACTTGGTGGTGTTAGCATAGTTTACGAAGGCGGTGGAGTTTAAGCGGTAGAGAGGGGTTTGGGTTCCTCTCTCCCTCCCGCTGATCTTGTGAGGCGGGATTCGGCGCTTTTTGGGGAAGTGGAATGCCTATTTTCTACTACGCCGGAAGTCGAAAAAGAAACGGAGGCGAACGGCGGTCACTGTGGTGACCGGACGCTGCACCGGACGCGGTCGCGGTTTGACCGGACGTGTCCGGTCAGTTCTCAGCTGTTGTCAGGCACGTGGGTGCTAGGGTTTCTGACCGGACGCTGGTCTAGCCTGACCAGCGCGTCCGATCAGTTCTCCTGTGCACAGAAGAAGAGCACGTGACCAGCGTGTCCGGTCCCTCACGGAACCAGAGCGTCCGGTCAGGCGTCTAGAGGGGCAGAGCGCAGCGGAGTGCTGATCGGACGCGCGACGCGTCCGGTCATGTGCGATCGGACACGTCCGGTCGCGGTGGGAGCTTACTGGACTCCGACCGGACGCCAGGTTCAGCGCGTCCGGTCAAACGCTAGAGCGCATCCGGTCACAGCAACGGTAACTTCTAACGCACACTGTTCATGCTTGTCCTGTAGTGACCGGACACGTCCGGTCATCCTGACCGGTGCGTCCGGTCAGCACGTTTTGAACTGTGTCATTCGGTAACGGCTAGCTATGTACCCCTTCGCTATAAATAGAAGATGTCCGGGGTTTGAGGGGAACTCTTGCACATTTTGAGACCTAGAGACATCCTTTGAGCTAGAGAACAACCCCTCCACTCATCTCTTTGCTTGGTTGCACATCTTGAGTGAGATTGAGTGAGATTCAAGTGCATTGCTTGAGAGTTGCATTCTAGAGGCACTTGATCTTCGAGTTGCTACAGATTTCTTGTTACTCTTCCGTGTTTCCCGACACGGTAGACGGCTTGGAGCAGCAGAGGTGATTGAGCTCGCAATTGGAGATTGTTGGAGCCCTCACCAAGTGTTGTAAGGGGTTCTTGATCCTTCCCCGCGGGAGTTCGCGAATTGGATACTCTAGTGGAGCTCATGGCTTGGAGGATCCCCATCTTGTGTGCGGTTGTACGGCGCCCGTCGAGGGTTCGACTCTTGATAGTCGATTATCTCGCGAACCGACAAGTGGGTGTATCGCCACAATGGGGAGTAGCTTGCTAGGAAGCAAGTGAACCTTGGGATAAATTCTTGTGTCATTCTCTTCCCGAGGATTTCTCTTGTGTGATTGATTTATTGGTACTTCTCATCTCTACACGGCGGTATAATCACTCGAAGCTCTTCTCTCGTTTTACTTCTTGTTTCTAGCTTGTAGTAGTAGTTGTGTTTAGTGAATAGCTTTGTACTAGACTTGTGTAGGTGGCTTGCTTAATTAGTTAGAGCTAGTGCTTTTGCTTCGCCACCTTTCATACTAACTTGTGGTTAAGTAATTCTTGTAGAAGTTTTAATTAGGCTATTCACCCCCCTCTAGCCTTTTTGGACCTTTCAAGTGGTATCGGAGCCGAGGCACCGTTTATTTGAGGCTTAACAACCTACGGTGAAAAAGAAATGGCTCAATTAAGCTTGCACATCAACAACACCAAGAAGGCACCTCACTTTGATGGCATAAATTATGCATATTGGAAGGTTAAGATGACCGCACACCTAAAGTCAATCAATAGAGAAGTGTGGAAGGTCACCGAAATAAAATTTGAGGTTGCTAATCCGGAAGCACCTACACCGGTGGAAGAAAAGAAGCTCCAATGCAATGACATTGCCATTAGTGCTCTTCATGAGGCACTAGATGACAAGACCTTTGAGCAAGTAAAGAACATTGAGATTGCTCATGATGCTTGGGCCAAGCTAGAAGAAATTTTTGAGGGCACCGAAGGCACAAAGACCGCTAAAGCATATATCTTGTAAGAAAAGTTTTCTAGCTTCAAGATTGAAGAAGATGAGAGTGTACCGGAAATGTTTCATCGGTTGCAAGTCATTGTCAATGAGCTTAAGGCACTTGGTGAGGAGGTCAAGGACAACCAATTTTCTATGAAGTTATTGAGAAGCTTACCCAAGAGATTTGATACATTGATCACCATGCTAGTGAGGACTACATTGAAGGATTCAACTCCTCAACAAGTATTTCAAGAAGTGATGACCAATGATTCATATAGAGAAGATGATGAGAAAGAAGAGTTGGTCAAAAAGAAGAAGAAGGATGATGAGAAGAAGAAGAGTGTGGCATTCAAAGCCACCACATCCAAGGGTAAATCTAAGATTGAATCATCAAGTGATAAAGACTCAAGCTCTTGTGATAGTGATGACATTGATGAGAAGATGGCTCTTTTTGTCAAGCAATTTGAAAAATTCATGAAGAAGAAGGGCTTTCGTGCAAGGAGGAAGAACTCATCCAAGAAGAATGAGCATACCATGAGATGTTTTAGATGCCATAGCAAGGACCATCTCATTGCAAAGTGTCCTTATGATAGTGATGATGAAGATGCTATCAAGAAGGAGAGGAAGAAGCAAAAGAAGAGGCTAGAGAAGAAGGAGAGCTCTTATAAGAAGAAGAATGATTCTCATATTGCTACATGGGATAGTGATGATTCCTCAAGTGATGATGAGGATGACAACAAGAGCAAGAAGAAGGGACATGCTAGCATTGCCATCTAAGAGAAGGTCTCCCTCTTCGACACTCCATCGTGCTTCATGGCTAAGGCCGCTAAGGTATCATCCGATGATGAGAGTGATCATGATAATGCTAGTGATAATGATAGTGATGAAGAAGAATTCACTAAAGATGAACTAATCACTATGCTAGAAGATTGCACTTAACATTTTAAAGAATCTAAAAAGGAGTGCAAGGGCTTGCTTAAGGAAAAGAAAAACCTTATGCAAGAACTTGATGAGCTTAGGGTATCTTATGAGAGTCTAAAGGTAGACCATAAGAAGCTTTAAAAGTCTCACACTAAGCTTGAAGAAGCTCATTCCTCTCTAGTTGAAAAATATGAAAACATGCCAACTAATATTGAGAAAGCTAAAACTTGCAACATAGGCATATCATGTGATATAATTGATGAATCTTTTTACAAGCCTATTGTTGTTGCTTCCACTAACCCTTCATGTAGCGCATCTACATCATCCTCATCTAGTAGTGATGGTTTCACTTGTGACTCCACACTTATAGTTGAGAATGAAAATCTCAAGAAGGAGGTAAAAGAGCTCAATCACATATTAGCTAAGGCTTATGGTGGTGAGGACCGCTTGCTTATGTGCTTGGGTAGCCAAAGAGCTTCTCTCTACAAAGAGGGATTGGGCTATAACCCCAAGAAAGGCAAGACCGCTTTTGCTTCTCACAAGACTCGTTTTGTGAAGAACAATGGTAGCTATTGCAAAAGTTGTAAGCAAGTTGGTCACATAGAGCAACAATGCATGAACAAGAAATCCAATGCTAATGTATCCTCAATTAAGTTTGATTCTTTCTATATGCTTACCAAGGATACAAATGGTGTTCATGCTAAGTTCATTGGTACACCATGGATTGGCTCAAAGAAGAAAGCCATTTGGGTACCTAAGAGCTTGGTCACTAACCTTGAAGGACCCAAACAAGTTTGGGTACCTAAAAAGAATTGATCTTGTCTTGTAGGTCAATTACAAAGCCAGAGGAAGGCATTGGGTGCTTGATAGTGGGTGCGCTCAACATATGACTGAGGATTCTTGTATGTTCAAATCAATTGATACAAGTCAAAATGGTGGTTTTGATGCTATCACTTTCGGCAACAACAAGAAAGGCAAGGTCAAGGGGCTTGGTAAAATTGCTATCTCAAATGACATGAGCATATCTAATGTGTTGCTAGTTGAGAGCTTGGATTTCAATCTTTTATTGGTGGCATAACTTTGTGATCTTGGCTTCAAGTGCATATTTGGTAGTGATGATGTTGAAGTCATAAGTGTTGATGGATCAAATTTGATATTCAAAGGATTTAGACATGGTTGCTTATACTTGGTTGACTTCAATGATAGTGAGACACAATTGACATCATGCTTGCTTAGTAAATCTAGTATGGGATGGTTGTGGCATAGAAGGCTTGGTCATGTTGAATGAAACAATTGAACAAAGTTTTGAAGCATGAGTTAGTTAGAGGCTTGAAGGATGTCACTTTTGAGAAGGATAAACCTTGTAGTGCTTGTCAAGCCGGCAAACAAGTTGGAAATGTACATCCTAGTAAAAGTGAAATGAGCACATCAAAGGCATTTGAGCTATTACACATGGACTTGTTTGGACCAACAACATACACTAGCATTGGTAGCAACAAGTATGGTTTTATGATTGTTGATGACTACACTAGATACACTTGGGTGTTCTTTCTCTATGACAAGAGTGATATTTATGATCTATTCAAGTCTTTTGTCAAGAGGGTGCAAAATGAGTTTGAGACTACCATCAAGAAGATTAGAAGTGACAATGGTAGTGAGTTCAAGAACACAAGAATTGAAGTTTTATGTGATAATCTTGGTATTAGACATCAATTCTCTCCAACATACACTCCTCAATCCAATGGTGTAGTTGAAAGGAAGAATAGAACTTTGATTGATATGGCTAGATCAATGCTTAGTGAATACAATGTGAGTCATTCATTTTGGAGTGAAGCTATCAACACGGCTTGCTATTGTACCAATCGTCTCTATTGCCATGGAAAGCTTGAAAAGACACCATATGAGCTATTGAATGGAAGAAAGCCCAACATTTCATACTTTAGAGTGTTTGGTTGCAAATGCTATATTCTCAAGAAAGGCACTAGATTGAGCAAGTTTGAAAAGAAATGTGATGAAGGGTTCTTACTTGGTTATTCTACCACAAGCAAGGCATATAGAGTTTGGAATCTCACAAATGGCACCTTGGAAGAAGTTTATGATGTTGAGTTTGATGAAACCTAAGGATCTCAAAATAAAGCTCAAAATCTTGATGATGTGAGAGGAGATCAATTGTCAAATACAATGAAGAACATGAACATTGGTGATATAAGGCCAACGCAAGTTGATGATGATAGTGACATACATATGATTAATCAAGATGTGCAAATTGATACAAATCAAGCAAGCTCTAGTGGTACCCATGATGAAGCTCAAGTTCAAGGTCAAACAAGTGGAAGCAATCAACTCCCAATACTCCAACCTACTAGTATTGCAAGAGATCATCCATTAGACCAAATCATTGATGGAATTCAAAGTGGTGTTCAAACTAGATCAAGGCTAGCATCCTTTTGTGAGCATTACTCATTTGTGTCACTTGAAGAACCTAAGAAATTAGAAGATGCTTTGAAGGATTCCGATTGGGTAAATGCCATGCATGAAGAACTAAACAACTTTGCTAGAAATCAAGTTTGGAAACTTGTTGAGAGGCCAAAGAACTACAATGTGATTGGTACTAAATAGGTCTTTAGAAACAAGCAAGATCAAGATGGCATGGTTGTGAGGAACAAAGCAAGATTAGTAGCACAAGGATACACTCAAGTTGAGGGTCTTGACTTTGGAGAGACATATGCACCCGTTGCAAGATTGGAGGCTATTAGAATCTTATTAGCATATGCTTGTGCACATAACATCAAGCTCTATTAAATGGATGTCAAGAGTGCATTTCTCAATGGCTACATCAATGAAGAAGTTTATGTTGAGCAACCTTCCGGTTTTGAAGATGACAAGAAGTCCGACCATGTTTACAAGCTAAAGAAGGCATTGTATGGTTTGAAGCAAGCACCTAGAGCATGGTATGAGAGGTTGAGAGACTTTCTCCTCTCTAAAGGGTTCAAGATGGGAAAGGTTGACACCACTCTCTTCACCAAGAAGATAGACATTGACTTGTTTGTGTTGCAAATCTATGTTGATGACATTATCTTTGGATCAACTAACCAAGACTTTTGTGAAGAGTTTAGAAATATGATGGCTAATGAGTTTGAAATGTCTATGATTGGAGAGCTTAGTTACTTCCTTGGACTTTAAATCAAGCAAATAAAGAATGACACTTTTGTAAGTCAAGGCAAGTACATCAAGGACATGATCAAGAAGTTTGGATTGCAAGATGCTAAGCCAATGAGTACACCAATGGGCACAAATGATCAGTTGGGTGTTAATGCAAGTGGCAACATGGTAGATCAAAAGCTATACCGGTCTATGATTGGAAGTTTGCTCTATGTCACCGCTTCTAGTCTGGATGTGATGTTTAGTGTGTGCAAGTGTGCAAGATATCAAGCTTTACCTAGAGAAAGTCACTTGAAAGCAACCAAGAGGATATTGAGATATCTTAAGGGCACTCATGATGTTGGATTATGGTATCCCAAGGGGTCTAATTTTGAGTTGAATGGATATTCGGACTCTGACTATGGTGGATGCAAGATTGATAGAATGAGCACAAGTGACACTTGTCAATTGCTAGGAAGATCTCTTGTTTCATGGTCATCAAAGAAACAAAATAGTGTTGCACTATCTACCGCCGAGGCCGAATACATTAGTACCGGTAGTTGTTGTGCACAATTGCTTTGGATGAAAGCAACCTTGAATGACTTTGGAATAAAATTCAAGAATGTGCCATTATTTTGTGACAATGAAAGTGCTATCAAGATGACACAAAATCCGGTTCAACATTCAAGAACGAAGCACATTGATATAAGGCATCACTTCATAAGAGACCATCAATAAAAGGGTGATATTAGCATTGAGAGCATTGGCACCGAAGATCAACTAGCCGACATATTCACAAAGCCACTTGATGAAAAGAGATTTTACAAGTTGAAGAATGAATTAAATATACTTAACTTCTCCAACTTGAAATGAGTGCACCCCCACATTCTTATATGACATGCCTCTCCTCCAACATAGCGAGGTAAAGTTGTTTGGCATATTATTCATACTTTGCTAAGGACATGTTTAGAACATATAGACATATTTGCATGACAAATAGGCTCATTCATGAAAATCAAATGAGTTTAGATGTATATATGGTACCACTATTGCTTCTATGTTTGATTGATCTAGTGGTAGCATATGACATGGTTGTGGGCTTGCAAACCTAGTGTTGAATCTAGAAAATGAGCTCATAATGTGAAATTCGACATGCTCAAGATAACCCTTATACTTTATGAGGTGTGAAGAAGCTTATGCTTGGATCAAACCGAATTACATATTCTAGGCAAGTGATCTAGATTGAACCATAATTTGGACTCCCTCATATTGATTGACTTATCTCTCACTAACTTTAGCACCTTTTTGGTGATTGTTGACAAAGGGGGAGAGAAAAGTCACAAAGATGGAAAAGTCACAAAAGAAAAAAAAAATAAGTTGCAAAAAAGATATAGTAAGGGGGAGAGAATGACTTTGGAAAGGATCAATTAAAATTGAGCACAGAAGTAGGGGGAGCAAGCTCATGAATTATTTGTTGCATTTGTATGTGCATTAACATGATGAATTGTTGCATTGCAAAGCTTAAATTCATATTCATGATTGTATGGTGATTGCTAGAAATAGAACTTGAATGATGATTTGTTAAGAGTAGCTTTACAAGTGGTATCTAGACACCTTTGCTTATAATGTTGATCTCACGGGGTATTTTAGTGTTTGTGATCTTTACAAGTGATGTATTACAAGTGGTGTCTAGCTACATCGATGCTAAGGATGGTATATAAAGGCAACTCCAATTGGTATCACGCTTCAAAGGTCCATTCTATATACCTTAGCATCAATTTGATAGTAGTAACTCTCCCAAAATTCAAATCCATTCATATGTGCACAATTGAACCAAACTCATGGAAGCACATGTGTAGGGGGAGCTAATACTATCGAAATTAAAAATTGATTTCATTTCATATCTTTGTGATGGTTGTCATCAATTACCAAAAAGGGGGAGATTGAAAGCCCAAGTTTGGTTTTGGTAATTAATGACACCAAGTTGCTAATGCCATGTGTTAAGTGTTTTGAGTTAGGCATAAGCAACACATGTGATGAAGGTGTATGTGGCAAGGAGTGGTGACCACAAGATCACAAAGAGATGGTGCATGGACATAAAATGATGATCATGGTGGAGATGCACATAATATGATGGACATGATGATCAAGTGGAGAAGAAGGATCTAAGAGCGCAAGGAAAAAGTATAACCATAGGATTTTCCTTTTGCCGGTCTAAGATGAGTAGAGAAGTGATTGACCGGGTTTAGGATACATAGCCGACTATCAAGAGGGGCAATCACGGTTAGCTCGGGAATCAAGTGCCACTAGATCAATGTCTTGAGCATATGCATTAGGATCTAGTAAAGAGCTAACATAACGCCTTGAAAATGATTGTGAAATGCTAACACATATGCACATGATGGTGTACACTTGGTGGTGTTAGCACAGTTTACGAAGGCAGTGGAGTTTAAGCGGTAGAGAGGGGTTTGGGTTCCTCTCTCCCTCCCGCTGAGCTTGCGAGGCGGGATTCGGCGCTTTTTGAGGGAAGTGGAATGCCTATTTTCTACTGCGCCAGAAGTCAGAAAAGAAACGGAGGCGAACGGCGGTCACTGTGGTGACCGGACGCTGCACCGAACGCGGTCGCGGTTTGACCAGACGCGTCCGGTTAGTTCTCAGCTGTTGTCAGGCACGCGGGTGCTAGGGTTTCTGACCGGACGCTGGTCTGGCCTGACCAGCGCGTCCGGTCAGTTCTCCTGTGCACAGAAGAAGAGCGCGCGACCGGCGTGTCTGGTCCCTCACGGAACCAGAGCGTCCGGTCAGGCGTCCAGAGGGGCAGAGCGCAGCGGAGTGCTGATCGGACGCGCGGCGCGTCCGGTCATGTGCGATCGGACGCGTCCGGTCGCGGTGGGAGCTTACTGGACTCTGACCGGACGTCAAGTTCAGCGCGTCCAGTCAAATGCTAGAGCGCGTCCGGTCACAGCAACGGTAACTTCTGACGTGCACTATTCACGCTTGTCCTGTAGTGACCGGACGCGTTCGGTCATCCTGACCGGTGCGTCCGGTCAGCACATTTTGAACTGTGTCGTCCGGTAACGGCTAGCTGCGTACCCCTTCGCTATAAATAGAAGATGTCCGGGGTTTGAGGGGAACTCTTGCACATTTTGAGACCTAGAGACATCCTTTGAGCTAGAGAACAACCCCTCCACTCATCTCTTTGCTTGGTTGCACATCTTGATTGAGATTGAGTGAGATTCAAGTGCATTGCTTGAGAGTTGCATTCTAGAGGCACTTGATCTTTGAGTTGCTGTGGATTTCTTGTTACTCTTCCGTGTTTCCCGACACGGTAGACGGCTTGGAGCAGCGGAGGTGATTGAGCTCGCAATTGGAGATTGTTGGAGCCCTCACCAAGTGTTGTAAGGGGTTCTTGATCCTTCCCTGCGGGAGTTCGCGAATTGGATACTCTAGTGGAGCTCGTGGCTTGGAGGATCCCCATCTTGTGTGTGGTTGTGCAGCGCCCGCCGAGGGCTCGACTCTTGATAGTCGATTAGCTCGCGAACCGACAAGTGGGTGTATCGCCACAACGGGGAGTAGCTTGCCAGGAAGCAAGTGAACCTCAAGATAAATTCTTGTGTCATTCTCTTCCCGAGGATTTCTCTTGTGTGATTGATTTATTGGTACTTCTCATCTCTACAGGGCGATATAATCACTCAAAGCTCTTCTCTCGTTTTACTTCTTGTTTCTAGCTTGTAGTTGTTGTTGTGTTTAGTGAATAGCTTTGTACTAGACTTGTGTAGGTGGCTTGCTTAATTAGTTAGAGCTAGTGCTTTTGCTTCGCCACCTTTCGTACTAACTTGTGGTTAAGTAATTCTTGTAGAAGTTTTAATTAGGCTATTCACCCCCTCTAGCCTATTTGGACCTTTCAGTGTTTCTGTTTTTGATCGGACGTGGTGGCGCGTCCGGTCACTGTTGACCGAACACGTCCGGTCATTTAGGGAGCTTACTGGACTCCAACCGGACGCTGGCACTATGGCGTCCGGTCAGTTCTGCAGCGCGTCCGGTCACTGTTGCATTGTGCGCAGTCTCTGCTTGACCAGCGCGTTTGGTCCATTATGGGGCTAGCGCATCCAGTCGATCCCAGCGCGTCCGGTCCACGCAATGAGTGCGTTCGGTCGGTGCTTCGCGGCATAGCCGTTGTGCGATCGGCGCGTCCGGTCAGTGTGACCAACGCGTCCGGTCAGCGCGACTGCAACGTTTTCAAGTGCGTAACGGCTATATTCGAAGGGGTACGTCTATAAATACTCGTTGGCCGGCTCAAGGCTCCCTCTCTTGAATATTTTGACATACTTGTGAGCACTTTGAGCTAAGCAACTCCCCTCCCACTCATCTCTCTTGCTTCTTTGTATATTCGAAGTGAGATTGAGTGATCCAAGTGCATTTGCATTGTGAGATAGCATCTAGTTGGCACTTGGTGGTTGATTTGCTGCGGGATTCTTATTTCTCTTGGTGGTTGCCGCCACCTAGACGGCTTGGAGCAGCTTGGAGGCGTTGGCAAGAGTTGGTGATTGTTTTTGGCCACCTCCGGTGATTGTGAGGGGTTTGTGCCTACCTCGGCGAAGCACCAAAGGCAACGTTAGTAAGTTGCTCGTGTCATTTGCAACCTTTTGCCATTTGGTAGGTTCTTGTGGCGCCTTTTGAGAGGCTCGGTGTGTGACCGATTAGCCACCGAACCACATGGTGAAGAGGGACACAACGGGGACTAGCGTGCCGGCAAGCACGTGAACCTCGGGATAAATCTTCGTGTCATCACTTTTATATTGTGATTGATTGATCCCAGTGTTTGGTTGTCTTGGTATTCATTGTTGATCATATTGGTTGGCTCAATACTTCGCCCCTCGGTGAAACTCTCCTAACTCAACTCCGCATTAC
Source organism: Saccharum hybrid cultivar R570 (assembly GCA_038087645.1). Classification (NCBI taxonomy): domain Eukaryota; kingdom Viridiplantae; phylum Streptophyta; class Magnoliopsida; order Poales; family Poaceae; genus Saccharum; species Saccharum hybrid cultivar. The sequence continues at coordinate 934,624 of JAQSUU010000273.1, forward strand.
CTTCTTAGTTATCTTTGCTAGCTAGTTAGCTTTGCTTGAGTAGCTCCTTTGTGTAGCTTGCTAGTTGTGGTTGTAGTTACCTTCTCGGTTTGACTTGTGCGGTTGAGTGTAAATATATTAGAATTGTGAATTGGTTAGGTGGCTTGCAAACACCCCGTAGGCTAAGCAAAACTCACATCTCGCTACTTGTTATATTGATAAACTTGTTTAGCTTGTCTTTGTAGAAATTTTAAAAGGCTATTCACCCCCTCTCTAGCCATCGAGACCTTTCAGTGGTATCGGAGCCATGGTCACCGTTTGTAAGGCTTAACAACCTCGGTGTAAGATAGCTCAAGTTATGTTCAATCATGTTAATGGCAAGCCTCTATTCTTTGATGGTGTCTCTTCCTTTGATCATTGGAAAGGGAAGATAAAGCAATATCTAGGTAAATACATGAGAAGGTTTGGGATGTGACCAAAGAAGGATACATTATTCTTGATGAGGAAAATCTTACTCCAAATGACCACATCAACAAACAATGCAACACGGCGGCACTTGACACAATCTACCGTGCCATTGATGATAAAGTATTTGAGCAAATCAAAGATCTTGAAAAGGCAAATGAGCTTTGGATAAGGCTTGAAGAAACATATGAAGGCACTTCAACGGTAAAAAATGCCAAACTATATATGCTCAAGGACAAGTTCTCCACTTTCAAGATGAAGGATGATGAATCCATCCCGGAGATGTTCTATAGGCTCCAAGTCATTGCCAATTATCTCAAGGGGCTTGGGAGAAGGTTGAGGACAAGGACTTCTCACACAAGTTCTTGATGTGTTTACCGAAGAAGTTTGCTACCTTGAGAAGAATGATCTTTAGAGAGGGATTGGACAAAGTCAAACCAACCGATGTGCTTGGAGATATAATGATCGATGCCCAATACAATGATGATGAAGATGAGGTAGAAGAGAAGAAGGAGACCAAAGTCAAGCAAGAGAAGCCCATTGCATTCAAGGCTTCATCCTCTACAGGCAAGAGCAAGGTGGAGAGCGATGATGATGATCCATTCGATGATGAGACCATGGCCCTCCTAGTGCACAAGATGGGAAGGTTCATGAAGAAGAAAGGATATGTGGCAAGGAAGAGGAGAGACACTATGAAGGCAAAGACCCTTTGCTATAATTGTAATAGCCCCGATCACATAGTGGCGGATTGCCCCTATGAAGATAAGAGATTTCATAATGGGGACTTGAAGCTCAAGAAGAACAAGAAGGATAAGAAAGAGAAGGAGAAGAAAGCAAAGAAGAGCTTCACATTCAACAACAAGAAGAAGGGTGGTGGTTATGTGGTCACTTAGGATAGTGACAACTTCGATAGTGATGATGATAAAAGCTCTAGTGATGATGAGAGGACCACTCAGCGAGCCATTGCAAGCATCGCCCTCTCCAACATGCCATCCATCTTCGACACTACAACGACATGCCTTATGGCCAAGCCTACCAAAGTAAAATATGATGATAGTGATGATGATTCTTGTGCTAGTGATGGTTGTAGGAGTGATGATGAGGAGGATGAGGACTACTCCAAGGATGATCTATTGGGCATAATAGATCAAATGAACAAAGGCTACAAGAGGACCACCAAAAAAATACAAAATCTTGGAACAAGAGCTCATTGCCAAGAGCAATAAAAATGATTCCTTGATGGAGGAGCTTGTTGCTCTCAAAAAGAGTAAGGAGTGCAAAGGAATTGAACAAGAGCTCAAAGCTCTTAGAAAATCCTTTGATGAGCTAGAGGCCTCTCGTGAGTGTCTAAAGGAAGACCACGAGGATCTTGAAATTGCTTACACTAGGCTTAAGGAAGCCCACTCCACTCTACTTGAGCTCATCAAGGAAAAGGACCTCAAGTTGGAGAAGTTCACGAAGAAAGCTAAGGAGGAGCAAGTGATTGTCACTTGTGACATTGGACTAACATGTGATATTATTGATGATTCTTTATTTGTTGGTCCTACTAATGCTTCATGTAGCTCATCATCATCCACCACAACCAACTCTACCTCTACTACTAGTGATTCATCACTTGTGGTTGAGAATGAGACTCTCAAGAGAGAGATGGATGATCTCACCCGCGCATTAGGCAATGCCTATGGTGGGGATGCCCACTTGCTAAAATGCTTGGGTAGCCAAAGGTTCTCTCTTAACAAAGAGGGTTTGGGCTATACTCTCAAGAAGGGCAAGGCGGCCTTTGCTACTCTAAAGCCTCGCTTTGTGAAGAGCAATGGTCGTTATTGCAATAGATGCAAACAAGTTGGGCATCTAGAGATTAATTGCAACAAAATGAACAAGAACAAGAAAAATGCTAATGTACCTTACATTCCTTTTGATTCTTGTTATGTGCTTACCAAGGGTGAGAAAGGTGTGTATGCTAGGTTTGTTGGTACACCAATTGTGGGTCCAAAGAAGAAGGCCATTTGGGTACCAAAGAACTTAGTTACTAACCTCCAAGGACCCAAGCAAGTATGGGTACCTAAAAGATATTAATTTGTTTTGTAGGTAAATTATAAGGCTGGAGGAAGGCATTGGGTGCTTGATAGTGGGTGCTCTCAACATATGACCGGTGATTCAAGAATGTTCAACTCTCTCAAAACAAATGATAGTGGCATTGATAGCATCACATTTGGTGACAATAGCAAGGGTGATGTAAAGGCTCTTGGAAGGATTGCAATCTCAAATGATCATAGCATTTCCAATGTGCTCTTAGTTGAAAAGTTGAACTTCAATCTTCTCTCGGTTGCTCAATTGTGTGATCTTGGTTTCAAGTGCATATTTGATGTTGATGATGTGGAGATAGTTAGTGTTGATGGCTCTAACTTGATCTTCAAAGGCTTTAGATATGAGAATCTATACTTGGTTTATTTCAATGCTAGTGACACTCAACTTTCAACATGCTTGCTCACCAAATCAAGTATGGGTTGGTTATGGCATAGAAGACTTGGTCATGTTGGCATGAAGCAATTGAACAAGTTAGTGAAGCATGACTTAGTTAGAGGCTTGAAGGATGTCACATTTGAGAAGGATAAGCTATGTAGTGCATGTCAAGCCGGAAAGCAAGTGGGCAACACTCATCCATTGAAGAGCATTATGAGTACTTCCAAGGCATTTGAGTTATTGCACATAGATCTATTTGGGCCAACTACATACACAAGCATCGGTGGCAACAGGTATGGTTTTGTGATTGTGGATGATTTCACTAGATACACATGGGTATTCTTTCTTGTGGACAAGAGTGATGTATTTGACATATTCAAAAAGTTCATCAAGAGAGTGCAAAATAAGTTTGAGACCACAATCAAGAAAGTAAGAAGTGATAATGGAAGTGAGTTTAGAAACACAAGAGTTGATGAGCTATGTGAGGAGCTTGGAATCAAGCATCAATTCTCGGCCAAGTATACACCTCAATCAAATGGACTAGTTGAGAGGAAGAATAGAACCTTAATTGATATGGCAAGATCAATGTTGAATGAGTATAATGTGAGTCATTCATTTTGGGCCGAAGCAATCAACATGGCTTGCTTCTATAGCAACCGCCTCTATTGCCACAAGTTTCTAGAGAAGACACCATATGAGATCTTAAATGGAAGAAAGCCTAACATTGCATACTTTCGGGTATTTGGTTGCAAATGCTACATCTTGAAGAAGGGTACTAGATTGAGCAAGTTTGAAAAGAAATGTGATGACGGCATTCTACTTGGTTACTCAACTACTAGCAAAGCTTATAGAGTTTGGAATTTGGGTAGTGGACAACTTGAAGAAGTACATGATGTTGAGTTTGATGAAACAAATGGCTCTCAAAATGAAGAAGAAAACTTAGATGATGTGAGAGGAACGCAATTGAGTAATGCTATAAAGGGAATGAATATTGGTGATATTAGGCCAAAGCAAGTGATTGATGTGAATGACAACAAAGATCAAGTGCTCCAAAGTCCAATTACACAAGCTAGTGGTTCTCTAATGCAAAATCAAGCTAGTACATCATCTCAAGTGCAACAAGATCAACAAGTGGCTAGTTCATCATCTCCAACTCATGATCAACATCAACATCCAAGCAATCAAGTCCAAGTGCTTCAACCAACTAACATTGCAAGAGACCATCCATTGGATTTCATCATTGGTGACATACAAAGAGGAGTTCAAACTAGATCAAGATTGGCATTATTTTGTGCTCACTCTTCTTTTGTGTCAATGGAAGAACCCAAGGACATTGATAAAGCATTGAGAGATCCGGATTGGGTAAATACAATGCATGAAGAGCTCAATAACTTCAAGAGAAATGAAGTATGGGAACTAGTTGAGAGGCCTAAGGATCACAATGTCATTGGAACAAGATGGGTCTTTCGCAACAAGCAAGATCAAGATGGAATAGTAGAAAGAAACAAAGCAAGACTAGTGGCTCAAGGTTACACACAAATAGAGGGTCTTGACTTTGGTGAAACATATGCCCCGGTTGCAAGATTGGAAGCAATTAGGATCTTACTTGCCTATGCTTGTGCTCACAATATCAAGCTATATCAAATGGATGTGAAGAGTGCATTTCTCAATGGGTACATTCAAGAGGAGGTGTATATGGAGCAACCTCCCGATTTTGAAGATGATAAGAAACCCAATCATGTATACAAGTTAAGGAAGGCTTTGTATGGATTGAAACAAGCACCTAGAGCATGGTATGAAAGATTAAGAGACTTCTTGCTATCCAAAGGATTTGTCATGGGCAAAGTTGATACAACACTATTCACCAAGAAGATTGGGAAAAACTTGTTTGTGTTGCAAATATATGTTGATGATATCATATTCGGTTCAACCAATCAAGATTATTGTGATGAGTTTGGGAAAATGATGGCAAAGGAATTTGAAATATCAATGATTGGTGAACTTAGTTTCTTTCTTGGACTTCAAATTAAACAAATGAAGGAAGGAACATTTGTAAGCCAAACCAAATACATAAAGGATATGCTAAAGAAGTTTGGTATGGAAGATGCAAAAAGAATCACTACTCTAATGAGCACTAGTGGAAGCTTGGATAGTGACAAGAATGGCAACATGGTGGATCAAAAGCTATATAGATCAATGATTGGTAGCCTACTCTATGTGACGGCATCACGGCCCGATGTGATGTTGGATTATGGTATGCATGTGTGCAAGATTTCAAGCCTCACCAAGAGAAAGTTATTTGAAGGCAACAAAGAGAATATTGAGGTACTTAAAGCATACACAAGATGTTGGATTATGGTATCCCAAAGGTGCAAGCTTTGAACTAGTTGGATATTCAGATTCCGACTATGCCAGTGACAAAGTGGAGAGAAAGAACACTTCTGAGACTTGTCAATTGTTGGGAAGATCACTTGTCTCATGGTCATCCAAGAAGCAAAATAGTATTGTACTATCTACCGCCGAAGCCGAATACATCGTCGCGGGTAGTTGTTGTGCATAAATCTTGTGGATGAAGACAACATTAAAGGATTTTGGAATCAATTTCAAAAATGTGCCATTGTTATGTGACAATGAAAGTGTCGTGAAGCTAACCAACAATCCGGTTCAACATCAAAGAACAAAGCATATTGATGTTCGCCATCATTTCATTAGAGATCATCAACAAAAGGGTGACATTGCAATTGAGAATGTGGGCACCGAAGATCAATTAGCCGATCTATTCACCAAGCCACTTGATGAGAAGAGATTTCACAAGCTAAAGAATGAGTTGAACATACTTGACTTCTCCAACATGAGTTGATACACCCCATATATGACATGCCTCTCCTTCGAGCCCCAAGGTACAATTGGTTGACATGTCATACATTCTATGCTAAGGACTTGTTTAGTGCATCTAGTCATAATTTACATTTTCTAGGCTCATTCATGAAAATCAAATGAATTTGAAGTTTATATGGTGCCACTATTGTTTCTTTGCTTTGTATGATCTAGTGGTAGCATATAACTTGTTTAAGTAGCTTGCGATCCTAAGTGTTTAATCTAGATCACTTGTCTAAATATTTGCTTCAACATGGTGCATGATAACCCTTCTAGTGAGGTGTGAAGAAGCTTGCCCTTGGATCAAACCGAAGTATTTTATTTATGCAAGCAATCTAGGTTGAATCACAAACTTGATCTCCTCACCCCATAATTCAACATGATAATCTATCTAAAATTGGTCCCTTGTGGTCATTGGTGTCAAAGGGGGAGAAAAATGTTGTTCACAAAGATAGAAATCAAAGGGGGAGAAGCACAAAGGGGGAGAAAAATATTGTTCACAAAGATAGATTCTAAAGGGTGAGAAAAACCTAAAGGGGAGACTTGATAAAAGAAGGGGATCAACTAAAATTTTGAGCACACAAGTAGGGGGAGCAAGCTCTTAAGCATGATTGTTGTATTTCCATGTGCACTTCATATGTATGATGCATAGTTATGCATCTCTTTTTCTCCGATACATTGCTTGTGTGGTGACTTGCTAGTATATTTTGAATGATATATTGAGGTACTAGCATGAATAGGAAGTAGTTAGATTTTTCTTGCTTCATGTTTTTCAAAGTGGTACTAGAGCCTTACTTATAATGTTGATCTCACGAGGTTTCTAGTTATGTTTGTGCTTTTCCAAGTGGTATCTAACTACACAAGGTGCTAAGATGGTGTTTATCGCTACTCCGATGGTATCACGCTTCAAAGGTCTATAATCTAAAACACTTAGCACCTATTGGTAGTCAATGCTCCTATACTTTCCTATCTAACACGTATGCTTCCAAAATCCAAACATATAGCATACATGTAGGGGGAGCCATTGCTATCAATTTGAATTCATGATCACATGTCCACAATTCTTACACATGGTAATATACTTGGACAATGTGACATGGGTTCAATTAAAATTTTATCATAATATCTTTGTGAAAGGTTTGTCACCAATTACCAACAAGGGGGAGACTGAAAGTCCTATGTTTGGTGTTGGTAATTAGTGACAATGCCTAAGTACTAATCCTATGCCTAAGTTGTATGTAGCATATAAGGATTAGTACATTCCAAGGTTGGTGGCAAGATGGACATGGTGATCATGATGGCCACACTTGGATTTAGACGCAACCCTACGTGATCAAGACAAAGGTATATGCTTAAGGGCTGTGTTTTAGTAACCAAGACACCTAGTGGGTGCGGTTACATTATAGGATAGATAGTCATACTATAAAGAGGGGAATGACATGGTTATTGAACTCCTAAGTGCCTCTAGGTGTGCATTTCATAATCATATGCATTTGGATAGAACTAATATCGCCTCAAAAAATGATTGTGAAAATGCTAACACACTCACATATGACGAGATCACTTGGTGGTGTTAGCACATTTGTAAAGGCGGTGGAGTTTGAGCGGTAGAGAGGGTTTGAGGTCCTCTCTCTCTCCCGCCGAGCTTGCGAGGCGGGATTCAGGCGTTTTCGAGGAGTTGAAATGACTTTTTTCTACTACGCCGGAAGTCAGAAAAGAAACGGAGGCGAACGGAGGTCACAGAGGTGACCAGATGCTGGACCGGACGCGGTCTCTATTTGACCGGACGCGTCCAGTCAGTGTTTAGCGTCTGCGCGTGTTTCTGTTTTTGATCGGACGCGGTGGCGCGTCCGGTCACTGTCGACCGAACGCGTCCGGTCGTTCAGGGAGCTTACTGGACTCCAACCGGACGCTGGCACTGTGGCGTCTGGTCAGTTCTGCAGCGCGTTCGGTCGCTGTTTTATTGTGCGCAGTCTCTGCTTGACCAGCGCGTCCGGTCCATTACGGGACCAGCGCGTCCGGTCGATCCCAGTGCGTCCGGTCCACGCAACGAGCGCGTCCGGTCGGTGCTTCGCGGCATAGCCGTTGTGCGATCGGCGCTTTCGGCCAGTGTGACCAGCGTGTCCGGTCAGCGCGACTGCAGCGTTTTCAAGTGCGTAATGGCTATATTCGAAGGGGTACGTCTATAAATACTCATTGGCCGGCTCAAGGCTCCCTCTCTTGAATATTTTGACATACTTGTGAACACTTTGAGCTAAGCAACTCCCCTCCCACTCATCTCTCTTGCTTCTTTGTATATTCGATGTGAGATTGAGTGATCCAAGTGCATTTCCATTATGAGATAACATCTAGTTGGCACTTGGTGGTTGATTTGCTATGGGATTCTTGTTTCTCTTGATGGTTGCCGCCACCTAGATGGCTTGGAGCAGCTTGGAGGCGTTGGCAAGAGTTGGTGATTATTCTTGGCCACCTCCGGTGATTGTGAGGGGTTTGTGCCTACCTCGGCGAAGCGCCAAAGGCAACGTTAGTGAGTTGCTCATGTCATTTGCAACATTTTGCCATTTGGTAGGTTCTTGTGGCGCCTTTTGAGGGGCTCGGTGTGTGACCGATTAGCCACTGAACCACGTGGTGAAGAGGGACACAACGGGGACTAGCGTGCCGGCAAGCACATGAACCTCGGGATAAATCTTTGTGTCATCACTTTCATATTGTGATTGATTGATCCCGGTGTTCGGTTGTCTTGGTATTCATTATTGATCATATTGGTTGGCTCAATATTTCGCCCCTCGGTGAAACTCTCCTAACTTAACTCCGTATTACCTTCTTAGTTATCTTTGCTAGCTAGTTAGCTTTGCTAGAGTAGCTCCTTTGTGTAGCTTGCTAGTTGTGGTTGTAGTTACCTTCTCGGTTTGACTTGTGCGGTTGAGTGTAAATATATTAGAATTGTGAATTGGTTAGGTAGCTTGCAAACACGTAGGCTAAGCAAAACTCGCATCTCGCTGCTTGTTATATTGATAAACTTGTTTAGCTTGTCTTTGTAGAAATTTTTAAAAGGCTATTCACCCCCCTCTAGCCATCGAGACCTTTCAATAGTTGACTCGGTGACCAATACCTCGCTTTAGTGGGTGAGTGAGGTTTGTGTAAGGAATAAATTACCAGCTGGTTAATAATCGATTCGAATCGCCATCGTTCACTGGATAGTGAACACTTGACTTGAGTTACTTCATCGTAGTAATGTTGATGGAACACGTGGACAATTATAATAGATATGACATTATGGAAGTTGTTAATGATCATTGGTTATCATTATTTGCTTAATCACATGCTTGCTCTAGTATAGGTGCAAATGTAGTCGATAGGTTAATAATAATTAACTTGGCAAATAATGTTTTTGGAAAGGTTCTTGAAATGCTAAAAATGCCTTTTGCAAATGAGTCAGCTACACCACTATAAAGCCCTTCATAATCCTTGGTGTCACTTTATTTTCGGTTATGTCGGGTAAGTCTAGCTGAGTACCTTATTGTACTCAGGGTTTTGTTCCCACTTGTTGCAGATGGGCAGATATATTACGGCTACTGTATCAACTGCCTTTATCCTGCGATGGGTGATGCTTAGGACCATGGGCATGGTCATTCCTTACGTCTCACCTAATGCTTTTGTTGGAGATGATCATCAGCTGGCACTGTACTTGAACTCCGTATGAGTGTGTGTGGTTTGAACAAATGGCTTCCGCTACTTTCTATTTGAACTCGGTTTGTAATAACTATGTTTAAACTCCGATGTATCTGTGATGCGAACTTTTATGTAATATGTGATGGTGACCGCTAAACTTATTATGATCTTGGCTGGTATATGAGTTGGTTTGAAATCCTTCGTGATTTCACGGACTACTGGGTTATACGGGCTTAAGTTTGCTAAATCGTCTGCCTGGCGGGTGATTTTCTTACTTAATTTCGTATAATTGGTCGGTTCTGTTACAAAAGTTAAAAAAACCCGCTATATATGCAACTTGGTTTTTGAGATGCCACCTCATAATACATTGTTTTCTGACCCACCTCATTGTCAGACTTTGTTGAAAGAAGAGCACCCCACTATACATGAGCGTAGCCGTTTGTATCCATTTTTCACAACTTTTTGGAGCCATTACAAACCATACCAAATAAGTCCATTTTAAGCCTAGTGGATGGATTATGCTTGTTCGTCGGGGTGGACCTAACTAGGCCGAAGGTCTCTAGGGCTGGAGCCATAGTTGTGGTCTAGTAACACTTACCTATCCCTACCTAATATTGGGTCATAAACATTAGGTCTAAAAACAAGATTACGAGAGCATGCATCTGTCGCCCCTTCTCGACTGGCAATCGCATCGTCCACGCTCGACCATTAGTAGCCGAAAACGTGGAACATGGCCACGTTTTTTTTTCCTGAAAACAATTACATTCTCATATAGTATAATTACATTATAAAGTATAGCTCCAAGTTCCCATTCCCGTATGGGAATATGGCTTCTAAGGCTTGACCTCTCTAAGTCCCAACCCTGATTCCTGGACTCGGTGACTGCACACTCCCGATTCCACCCCCACGAGCCATGACCCCACGTTACCCTCTCGATGGTGGACGCTGCCACTAGTCTTCCCGAGTCCACCACCACACGCCACCGATTCCACCCCCACGAGCCACAATCCCATGGCACCCTCCCCACGAAGGTCGTTGCCACCGGCCTTCCCGAGTGCGCCCCCACACGGCCACACCGCCACCACCGCGCCACACAATGCCCTCACCATGATAGTATGAGGAGGCCGTGGTGCTACTCCGGTTCATGCGCCTCGCGTGCACCGTTGGCACCGAGGAGGCCTACGCCGCCACGTGGCAGCTCGGCGCAGTCAACCACCCAAACCTTGTACATCTTGAATTCTTTCTAAGGAGTGAAATTATCAGATATCCTAATCTACATTCGTCGGATTTTGCCAATTCCATATCTTGTCTTGTATCAGAATATAATCGGATTAAATTATCCGTATCTATATGGATATTAAACGCTCTTCTTCATATCGTCAAAATTTGAGTTCGGTTCGGATTGGAGAATTGCCGGTGCTACTTTCACCCGCGGCATTAACTATATATATACAGTTGAATCCATTTTAATCATGCACTTTGTAGTCGCTGGCTCGATGCTATGGAGCATTTGGCTGTTTGCAACTGTCCCTAACTATAGATGCTATTCTCATTACATTTCACTGAACAAACTTATTACATACATTTCCTGATGCATCAGTACACTCTGTTCCTAGTATTCCACACGAAAAAATCTCGCCATATATTACACATGAAGGTGAAGGATGACATTCGCTACATCCCCTAGCTGGAGCTGGCATTGATAATCATCAGTAATCGTCGTAATCATCGTTGTTCCTGTTGAGAAACCGCCTGACAGCTCCGACGATGGCGCCCAACACCAAGAAGAGGACGAGCGTGTCTAAGCCGCCGCCGACCCCGACGGCGACGCTCGGCCCGGGGGCGAAGAAGCTGAACGGCGACCACCCGTAGCCGTACCCGCCGAAGAACGGGCTCCCGTAGCCGTACCCGCCCAGAGGCGGCGCCACCGGCGGGTTGATGTAGATGTTGGTCCTGCGCATGCACCATACAAGATAACATTTTTGCATCAGCAGACGCAGCATGCATCGATAGTTCGATACATGTCACAACTGATTTCAGTCGCCTGTCGTGCTATTCTAGATTCTTGCAAATGATTGAAAACAAACTGAACCATCAAGTTGCACAAGAAGGACGATCAAAGCTATCCAACTTCACAATAATTCAGAGTTCACATTCAGAGCTAGTAATCGGTGGGAGGAAGACGTCACCTAGTCTGAGCTCTGAACTGAACACGGCTAGAAGTAGTTACTGAACTTTGGCGAAAGATCCATGAGCTCCGACAGATTACATACAATGATTCAAATCACTCTAGAAGGCGCTAAAGATTTACCTGGAGTTGTTTATCCGAGGGCCGGACGACCGTGGCGCGGACCGGAACGCCTGCCCGCCGACCCTGCCGCCGGACTTGGCCGCCATGGCGCCGTCGACGGGGCCGAGCACCAGCACGCCGGCGGCCAGCGCAACCATCGCCAGCTTCCCGAGCTTGACCCCAAGATCATTCCCTCCCGACGGGACCTTGTCCTTGTCATCGCCGGCCGCCTTGCACGAGATCCTCGATGGCCTCCTCGCGTGCTTGGGCGTCGTCGCCGTGCACACCGGTCTGCTGCTGCCTGTGAGGAAGCACTGGAGAGGCGCCGGCGCCAGAGCCATGGATGGTCACTCGATTTTGGCAGTTCGCTCGCTTCTACCTTTGTTGAACGCTAGCTTCGTTCTCTTCTCTCGTGATTGCCGAGTAGGAAGAGGAAGAGAAGAAGAGGCGACGGTGGTAGGAGAGGAGGGCTTATCTGGAGATGGCGAAGACGCCACTTGGCCGAATTGGAGTGGATATGCTGAAAGCTTCTGGAGGGTAGAGAGATCTTTTGAGCGCCCCTTTGTTATCTAGCTCAAGTTGCTCTGATGTCTGAACAAGGCTGCATGGCACGGCTCCGTCCGGTACTTTTTCTTGCGTTTTCCTTCACTTGAAATTTCCTTCGGGCTTGGGGCATGAAAACATATAATCGGGAGTGGTACTCAAATTGGTGTTGTCATGTGTTTTTGCCTCGTCAGTGATTTTTCACACGCGTGAAGCATTAGTATAAAATTTATGAGAGAACCTTGAATTTCGCATGTTATTTTTGTCCTCTAACTCATAAAATATTATTTTAAGGGTGTGTCTCTGTGACAGGTGACTGAAGGTTTGTCTAACCATCAGTCACCATCTAACGACCGGGAGTTTTTCTGTTCTGTCGTTCACTTCACCATCTAACGAACAGGAGTTTTTCTGTTCTGTTGTTAACTTTTCTCGGCCATAACAGGCAAGCGTTCGCAGCTCAACTTTTAAATAAACAGGCCCATGGGCACAGCTGCATTGTGGGCTGTAGCTTGTTTAACAGGCATGGGGCTGCCTTTTTTTTGTGCACTTGGCCTTGTAAAAATCTATATTGGGCTATCGTCTTTAAATGTTAGCAAGCAGAAAAATAAAAAAAAACTAAAAAAATCTAAAGGGGAAACAGATCCGGCGGGAAATCTAGAAATTGTAGCCGCCAAAACAAACAAGGCTATAAAAAAGGAATCCCAAATCCTTTTCACGTCATCGGAACAACAGAAACCATCAGCGATGGAGGAGGAAGAAATCCAAAGAAGCAAGAAGAGGGGGAGGATGGAAGAGCAATGGAGAAAGGACAAAAATGGTGCAGATTCAACTGAGGTGAGGTTCTGGCCTGCTACGTGTACTTTTCCTCTCTCTCTACAATGATACTCACAGATCCAAATCTAATCTGTATTGCTTTTGCACCTCAGATCTCCAAAAGATAGTATCTGTTCTCCTATTGCTGTGCAGCCCTAAATCTGCAATGGGAAAACTGCAGTATTAAAGAAACAATCTGTAATAACATGAAAGCATGCATAAAAAAGATTTGAATTCTTTAGCAGTTTAGAAGATTTACAGTTAGTGAAAGATGTGGGAGGTGCTTCTTATAGTTTAGTAGTTTAGCAGATTTTAATCTGTCAAATCTGCTAGTTTCCCAAATCTGTAGAGATTTCAATCTGTCACATCTGCTAGTTTCCCCAAATCTGTAGAAGTCAAAATAATTGTAGTATTAACAACCATTATGTGGAACAGACATGAACTGTGGCACCATTCTAATCAAAATCCTTGATCGAGCTAAGAATAACTAGATATCCTCATCATTACATGCAGAAAAAATTGCTATGTACTAGCTGGAAAACAAACAACAGAACATTTGTTGTAATACTGGCACATGCTAAAAGCAATATAGAAATGTAGACGCCTGATGCATTGTAGAAGTCACCTGTAGATGTGTTTATTTAGAAAATAATTCAGCAGCTGTCAGGCAAAGTTTATTTTAGAAAATTACTCAGCTGCTGTGAGGCATATCTACAGGTTCTGTTGTTTAGTCTGTATTGGGGAACTAGTAGTTTGATCTTCCTTTAATAAAGGCTATATTTGCTAGCCTCTTGCATATAGTTTTTTGTCCCTCAAATTTGTGACTATTTCTATAGCTAGCAGTGACATGGTTATATTTCTTTTGTTTGCCAGACCAAAACTATAACTAGATATCATTGAAAACAAGACCTGTGACTGTCTTTTGCTAGCTATACTAGTAGAATTGATGAGGTTGTTTGGTAACAAGTATAAGGGTTCTTTCTGCTAAACAATCTCATACTAGTGCTACTTAAATGACTTAATGACTACATTTTTATTTAAAAAAACTCTTGGGCAGTCAACATTTTTATCGAAACATGACAAAATTATGACAACTTCACTTTCACATGTTCTTCAACTACAGAGTTACAAACAACTTTGATGTAATCCCTTTTTCAAGTGCAGGAGACTGATGATATTACTGGGACTACAAAATCGAAACAAGATCAAGAAACAATGAAATTGATGTTGCGAGCAGATACACATCACTGATGTTAGAGGATATGATTTATAGTTCATTCGAATTATGTTGAGGATACACATCACTGATGTTAGAACAAATCAGAAATTCACAAGAAGGACCAACATACACAAATTATGTTGAGGTATGATTTATAGTTCATTCGAATTTCAATTTTCAGTGCATGTCAACAACAAAATTGATGTTGTGCCTATTAGAAGGTTGCTCGGTTACTTATGAAGTAAAATTTTAATTTATGAAGACAATTGATGCATCCAATCTTCAAGTGCACTATTCCAGCTATGGGAAGGAAAATGATAGTAATGAGGTAAGAAATTGCAAAAAAAAAACACATACTGCTGTACATAATTTGAAATATGTTTTCTTGTATCATATGAAATGCTTATGGAGATACTATATCGACATATGAAACAGGAAACAAGACAAAAACAGGAAGCAATGTCAAATTCACAATATGATATTCAGAGTTGGGAGTCATTTGTTTGCCAAGGAGAACACAAAAATGATATGAATTTCATGGAGATGTATGAGGTACAACTATACCTAATTTAAATAGTTATCAAAAAACTAAAAAGGGGAAAAAAAACCCAAGCACTCACTTCTTTAATGTGTAACAGGGCCCAGTTGGTTCATTTATGCATATGGTGGAAGCACCAGAAGAGTGTGATCACGTATTTGAGGTAAGAAAAGACACATTTGACATATACAATGAATATCAGAAAAGATCTGACAAAAGCTAAGCAAGTACTCACATGATTGCCTTCTAATGAAGCAGAATAGTATGTATATCACAACAAGCAGATGTGATGAACACCCAACAACAATGAATGGAATGGAGACAGATGAGTATCCAATCAATACATCAATGAGTCCTGCTGAAGACCAAGGCCCAAATAACAATGACCAACACAAAACAGAAAGCAGTTCACATTTTCTCGAACGTTTGTATGAAGAAGAGCTAATGAAGAAAGCTCAGACAGCTCCTAATGCAAGAAATGGTGGCACAGAATATGCAGAACATGAAGGACAACTAAATGATGAAATAATTCCAGATCAAGAAACACACATATCAATTGTTGATGACACCACTGAAGCTCCTGTGAACTATGCAGTAACAGATTCAAGCAGTACACAGATCCTTGAACGTTTGTATGAAGAAGCACTAATGAAGAAAACTCAGTCAGCTGCTTATGCAAGAAATGGTGGCATAGAATATGCAGAACATGAAGGACAACTAAATGATAAAATAATTCAAGATCAAGAAACACACATATCAATTGTTGGTGAAACCATCGAAGCTCCTATGAACTATGCAGTAACAGATTCAAACTCAGAACAAGACCAAAACACAGACATCATAGAAGAAGATATACAAATTTTCAAGCATAACGAGAGTGTGGAGGCGGCTATTACACTCAGTCAAGAGGGGGAAAGCCAGCATGTTCCAAGGATAGATATGCAGTTTGAATCATCAGATGAGGCATACAAATTCTAAAACAACTATGCTTTGATTGTTGGATTCTCAATTGTAATGGCTCACAACTATCACTCAAGAGACAAGAAAATGATGGGCCAAGTGACTAGAATGACTTTCAAATGCCAGCGAAGAGGAATTGATAAACAACAAGAGAACAAATCAAGTGGACAGCAAAGGCCCGGTGTACAGTCAAGCACAGCATCAAGAAAAAGGAAAAATAACAATATCAACACAGATGAAGCTGCACCAACTGCCGCTGCAAGGAAAAAAGATGCAATGTGATTGACAAAACAAATTGCCCAGCAGAAATGATAATAACATTGAAGAATAAAGTATGGGTTGTAACTAGACTAAATCTAGAACACAACCACAATCTTCTAAGTCCACAACTTTCAAAACTACTGAGATCTCATAGGCATTTCACAGAACAGGAAAAGGCTATGATAAGAACATTCGTTTCAGTGAATGTTCCAAACAGAAAGATCCTAGCATTTTTGTCATACTTGAGGGGTGGAATGCAGTTCACAAATCTAGTGAAGACTGACATCAGCAATTTGGGTGTTGTAGTATGTGGCAGAAGAATATGAGAAGGATAAGATATATGTGATATATAAATCACAAGAACATTGTCAACTGGAGGTTAGGCCAAGAAAATACCTGGTACTAGTTGATCTGCCACAAGAAAACTATGTCTGCATATGTGCTCGATTCGAAAAGGATGGCATACTATGTGCACACATCCTAAGAACCCTCATCCAGTTGAACAAGCACACTTTGCCTGAAAAGTATTTCATAAATAGGTGGAGACCAGTGGAGAAAAACAAGTCAGAAACATGGATACATTGATCCCAACAGATCTGAGAGGAAGCAACAATACATTAAGATACAACTTACTATCAAGAAAGTTTGTCAACATGGCTTCAGAGGGATGCTTGGATCTTCACAGAACTAATTACATGCTATCAGAGTTTGACAGAATCCAATCTGAGATGAGAAAAATACCAATCAGAAATAAAAATTTAATCAATAATGATCAGAATATAGGAAAAAATAGAGTTGATGGAAGCATAACAACAACTAGCATGTCAACATCAATAGTTTCACCACAAACAACTATCCTTGAACAGAGTAAAACTATCCTTATACACAATACAGGCCAAAAAACAAAGCAAGACACAGACAAAGGAAAAAAGGCAATGTCAATGAACTCTCATATTGACTACAGCAAGATGGAAACACTAAAGAACCCTAATGTTGTTCCGAAGAGAGGAAGGCCTCGCAACATCCAAAAAAGCAAACGGATGATTCCAATAGCAGAGATAGTGAGGACAAAGCAAAAGATAACATGCAGTAACTGTGGCTCTCACAAACACAACAAGGCAACATGTACAAACCCAATAAAGGAAATGCCATCAACAAAAAAAATACTAGAAACAAGTCTACAGAAATACAAGGTAAGATGCAAGGACAACAGTTCATATGCTTTTATTTTGAGTATGAAATTCAAAATATAAATTATATTGTGACTGCTCATTTTTTAGTGAACGCATTATTTAAAATACTAACACATTATTTAAAATACAAACAAAACTAGTGTCCAGTCCCATCCATGGAAAAATTTGTGTCATGTGGACCTAAAACAAATTCAAACATACTCGCATATTGAGTGTGACATATAGAAGCCAAACTAGAATGTACAAGTAGCAATCATGTAAGCACTTAAAAACCTTGTGAACACAATTCACTTGTATGTATATTTATCTAATTTTGTTAATATTATGATATAGGAGATGTTGTCAACAACAATGGCAATGCAAGTGCAACAAAGAAAACTAAGAAGAGGAAAGTCAACAATTGAGAAAACCAGGAACAATAGATGGAAGCAACAATTATCAATCAGAAGGGAGCATGGAGTCAATTTGAGTGGCCAATTAATTTATGTAATGAACAGGATGTTGCAAGCTTAAATTAAATTATGCTCAGAACTATGATTGCATATGTTTTTGTTCAGAGATGATTTTGGTTCCATTACTTCAACTGTCATTTTCATTGCATAGGAAAAAAAGGTGTGCAGGAAAACTTACCAACTCATATGGTTGTTGTGCTCCTTTGGATAACAATTTAACAAAAATCTGGATGACTGGTAACTGAAACAGCTATGGCTTCAAACTCACACGATGGATAACAGACGCTAAATAGGTAACTGGATGATAGCAACAGACCTACACAAAGAAGCGATAAGCAATTCAGTGACTTGTTCACTGGATGACAAACAGATAGTATCAGATAGTATACACAAAAGCACATAGGTAGTATCAGATAGTATAGACATATTCAGATAAGAAATTCATGCATAATGCACATTCTCAATAAAAAAATAGAAAAATAAAAAAATATCAATGTTTGATCTGCAGAATGCAACTTGGTTCTTCTGACTTTATTTTGACTAGTGATTCAGTCATCACAAGATATCTAGATGGCAAATACATTCTAAATCCATTTTAAGAAAAAAAAGGCTGATGGATGTATGTATTTATCAGTAGAGCAACAAGCACACTGATAGGGGACAGATCACACACACACAAGCACAGATGCGCACACACAACCCCTGTGACACAGATATCTTGAAAAAGCCATGCCCTGCGCATCTCACACAATTTACTGATCCAAAATGATCACACATTGTAGCTAGCAACCCTTGGCTAGAATCATTGTTGGCATTATTCTTATCCACAGATTTCATGCTCATATTCAAACCTATTGCAACAACATAGCAAATAAAAGAAACTGAGTAAGAAGGTCACTTATTACCAGCAGCTATTTCATCATGAGCAGCTATTTCATCACAAACAGCAGTTCCAAAGACATGAACTCCTTGAGAATAATTGGTATGAACATGTCCATCAACAACAGCAATACGACCTTCACTTTCAGTAGTATGTGACTTAAAAACAGCAGCAGCAGCTTCACTTTCTTTAACATTTTCAGGAGCAACAAAATCAGAATCATCCTAGCTACGAGGAATCTTATCTGTCTGAGCACGGTGACAAAAATAATTTATCACATCCACAATAGCACTTTGAACATGTACAGGAACCAATTCATTGGGAGAAGTTGCATGCTTCAGGTATAATGCAGTAACGTCATCCAATGTCTACAATAGATAATTAAAAAGACAACTTAAAACAAGACATGAAGTAATAGGAAAAACACAACATTAGTATATTAATTAAAAAACACATACATGACAATCGAGACAGATTTTTGTGACCAAATTATTAGAACAATCCGAGTAAAGAAGTAAAGATTCAATGAACAATGAGCTACAAGATAAAAAACGGGCATATACCACTAACACAAAAAAGAAATGAGCATATACATACTAACCTGGGGAGATAAAGATGCACAAACAGATTCAACCAATGTCTTCTTGAAGCTGGATCCATCAATATTGCAGGAGGGTGAAGGAGTTCTTGTGGAATTCCTCTTACCATAGCAGGTACATTTAAACTGTAAGATCTAGACACCGCAGAAAAAATCTTAGACCATGTCACCATAACAATCTAAGAATAAGAAGGAAAAGTTAGTACAAAACAAACTTATAGGATGCTTGCCGTAAAAATGTCCTTCAACACAATCAAAATCAGAGTATTCTTTGATCATGTCACCTCTCCATACTTTAATGCGAGGAAAAATGGATGGTAGCAGTTCTTGTCCAAAATCCATAAAGTCAAGGTACACAACCTGTATAAATCAATAAAAGACAAAGATCAATGCAACAGAAAAAAAAGAAAGAAAGATGAAAAGATAGATCAATGGACACTCACACATATAAGATATAGGCATCCTCCAAGAGTAACAGATGCATGTGCTGCTTTCTTCTTGAGTATGTTATATTTCTTGATCTGATTCTGCGAAAATCCAAGACCTACTTAATGATGAATATTGAAACAAGAGATCTGACAACGTTATGTGCAAATAGCCAAAAAGAATACATTTTCATGCTACGCTTTGACCTTTCCTTTTCCCATGAATCCCCACCCCAGTCCTCAAATCAACCACAAAAAAATCCCAAATGAACTAGAAATCGAACACAAAACCAATCAAAATACTCGCACAAAGCAGATCCTAAACGAATAGGGTTACGAAACAACACAAATTACCTCAAAAAGTCATGGGGAACAGATCGACGCCGTCAACAAGAGTAGTCGTGCCGGAGCCTAGAAGAGGTTCCCGCCGCCGAAAGTGAGCGTATCCGGGAGCAAGGTCGTCGCTAGCCCTTCACCTTCCCTCTACCCTTGTCTCGCTCGGCAACGACATCGACAATCTGGAGCCAGAAACACTCGAGTTAGGGGAGATCGAGGTGCACGCACGGACAACCGGTGGTAAGCAACGAAGCGAGCCCACGCACCACCACATCATGAGAGAGGCAGAGACATGCTCGCCGGCCGGACTCACACGTCACCATGGCTTACCTCGCTTGGATCTCTGGTGCTCCCCCTCCGTTCTCTATCACGAGCGTAGCAGTACGCGCTCGGTAAACTGGGGAAAGTGGCGAAAGCAGCGACAGCCAGATAGAGGAAAGGAACGGACAACACAAACAGATAGAGAAGAATACAAGAAAAGAACAACGACCACTCATCTCAGATCGGACGGACGCCGAAAGTTGACTGACGAGTAAACAAAATATTAGGCGACTGCTGCCGAGTAATTCTGTTATTTTAAAGTCTTTAAACTTGACGTCGGGTGTCATCTAAGTTCCCAATTAATAAATTACAATTTTCATATCCTTAAACTTGTGTTTAGGTGGCATTTGAGCCCAAATGGGTCTTGAGCTATTCCTTTGCTGATGTGCCAATGTGACTTGTTAACTTTTATATTGACATGGACCGACATGTGGGGCTCATATGTAAGGTCCACATCTCCTCTCCCCCACTCCATGCAGATGAGGGTTGGCTCTAGCTGTTGCTACTATTACAAGACAAGACAGGGAAGAGGAGGACAAGGAGAACACGATGACATCAAAGAAGAAGAACATGGTACTCTCATCATCGTCACTCCTCCTCAATCTCCTTCTTGATCTTGATTTTGCCTTGAATGTTATGCTCTTCTTCGTTTCCTTCTCCTCTTGCTCATCACTCTCCTCTTGATCAGATGTGTTATGAGTGATGATCTCTCCCAACGCTTATGTGGGAGTGAAGTCCTTTAGTCGATCCCTCTCTAGATATCACAGTGACAATGATCTTGAACTTGGAGGGGAGGCACCACAAGAACTTATGTGATAAATCATCATCATCTATACCTTGTGTCCAAGTGCCCTCAACTCATTGACTATGACATTAAGGCGGTGGAACATCTCTAGCACATTTTCACCTTCAAGCATCTTGAATTTGGCATGTTTGCCCTTAAAGAGGCACAACTTGGCATCCTTTATGGTGGAGGTACCTTACATGCTTCTTCTAACCTCTTCCAAACCTTGTGCCATCTCCAAGTCTTTGATAGACTTGAATACCTTGGAATCAAGTGCCTCATATATGCAATTGAGTGATTGATCATTCAGTTGGAGCTTTTGTTCCTCGCTTGGGGTTGGAGCTTTCAAGTCAAGCACTACAAAGTCCTCCTCAACAACTCCCCAATTCTTCCTCTCCATAGCCTTTAGATGTGCACACACCCTTCTCTCCAATACTCATAATTTGTGCCATCAAAGTGCGAGGGCTTGCCAACATTGTTGCTAGCCATAGTTTACTCCAAAGATTATGAAATCTTAATTTAGTTAGAGGCTTGGCTCTGATATCACTTGTAAGGATCTATTATGGCTAGAGGGGATAAATAGACCAATTAAAATTTCATGCAAAGCTAGGCAAAAACGGTGAGCAACAAGATAGCTCTAATAAGCACTACATCTAACTTAAGATTTTGCAAGCCTATGGTGAACAATAGCTACTCAACACAAGATTTAGCTTCTTTGAGCACCCGAGTCGATTTCAGCTGGATCGTACAACACAAAAAGGATCTAGCTGGATCAGACGTAGAACACAAGATGATATAGACACAAGGGCAGTACTAGCGCCCAAATGTCTGGATGCCCATGGCTGCTGCACGCCCGCGCCAGGCGGGGGACGGATGCCCGTGTTTGGATGCCCACATCTACTGCACGCGCACGCCAGGCAAGGATGGCCCGCGCCGCTCCCCGCACCTATAGCCTTGCAACGCTCCATCCTTCCGCTTCTCACACGCATGCACGCCGCTCCAGCGTTGCACCAGACGGCTGTGGTAGGTGAATCACATTGCAACATGTATAACACCCGTTCTACTTTTGCAACATCCAGATGAAACTTTTGCAACATGCGTCTGAAGAAAGATAAAACACTTGAAACATGCATCTGAAACACTTGAGAAAACACCTAAAACACTTGAAAAGCCATTGCAAAACATATGCAACATCCTATCAAAAAGCACTTGCAAACATATTTGTGAAACATACGCAACATCCAAATAAAAACACTTGCAACATACGTCTAAAAAAACAGATGAAACATTTGAAACAGACGCTTTCAACATATGTGTATAGCCATTGCAACATATGCAATATCCGAATCTACTTTTCAACATCTATACGAAACACTTGCATACCTCTGAAACATCTACAACAATTGAAAACATACGTTTGCAACATAGGTGGAGAGAATGAGGCCGGTCGATTTCAAACGTTAGTG
This sequence comes from Saccharum hybrid cultivar R570, assembly GCA_038087645.1. Classification (NCBI taxonomy): domain Eukaryota; kingdom Viridiplantae; phylum Streptophyta; class Magnoliopsida; order Poales; family Poaceae; genus Saccharum; species Saccharum hybrid cultivar. Next base: position 957,159 of record JAQSUU010000273.1, read on the forward strand.
TAACATAACCGACCAATTATACGAAATTAAGTAAGAAAATAACCCGCCAAAGCAGATAATTTAGCAGACTTGAGCCCGTATAACCCGGTAGTCTGTGAAACCACGACAGATTTCAAACCAACCAATATATAAACCAATATCATACAAGTTTAGCAGCTACAGTCATATATTACATAAAGTTTGCAACAACATTGAAATACATCAGAGTTTAAAACATAAAGTTATTACAAACCAAGTTCATACTAAAGTAGTGGAAGCAATTAGTTTTAAAACCATTCACACATGTTTAGTTCAGATATAGTGTCAGGAGATAGTCAGATCCAACAAAAGCACCAGGTAAGAAGTACGGAGCGACCATGCCCTTAATCCTAGTTGTCACCCATCGCAGGGTATAGGCAGTTGATGCAATATCTGTAATACATCTTACCATCTGCAACAACAATAGAAACAACGCCCTGAGTACGAGAAAGTACTCAGCTAGACTTACCCGTCTTAAACTAAAATAAAGTGACACCAAGGAGTATGCAAGACTTTCTTTTAGTGGACTAGCTGACTCATTTGCGAAAGAGCAATAAGTTAAAATAATGAACTATTTAAGTACTTTGCATCATCTTTATTATAACCTATCAATCTAGATAAGCACCTATGCTATAGCAATTACTTGATTAACCATTAACATCCAGTTACCAACTGAGATTGAGCATTTTCAACATCATCCATATAATTAACCATGTTTCATCATCATTACTACGATGCTATAACTCGAGTCACTTGCTCACTATCCAGGAGCGATGGCGATTTGAATCGATTCCTAACCAGCTGGTGATTTATTCATCACACAAACTACACTCGCCGATCAAGTGAGCTATAGATCACCAATGACACTATCTAGGTAAACGTCGTGGGACAAACTGGGGCCGCAGTACCCAGGGACCGCCCGACTGCCAGGAATCAGGCCTTACCTGCCCTTGGGGTCAATCTTCGTGCCTCTGTCATACCCCCTTCACCACCAATACGCGCACCCATGTAGATCCCGGCTTGAATAATGTCACTAGCTTCGCGGTCGAAAGGTACTTTATTCGGCTAGATAAATATGAGGTATGTGTTTAACATGACAAGAGGGACGAGCAATGATTGGTCCTTAACCAACACAGACAGAAAACTACGAGCACCCTAGAACCCTGTTTGGTTGCCTCCAACTATTTTGTCTGGTCTCTAATTATTTATCAACGCTTGGTTATTTTCAGGATATCATCCATTCCATAGCTAAAGTATTCTAGTAACCACCTATATTTGCAGGTAACATGAAATCACCTATCGCTACCGGTCTAAGCAGGGTTAAGTAGTTATTCGATTCTACACCTAATAGGGTATAAGGATATAACAATGTAGACAAGGATAATATTAGATACATCAATGGTTTCACTCAACTCCTATAACTTAATGCAACAATATATAAAACTCATATATAATAGATTACTTTTATAAAGTAGGAGACTTAGAATGCTCTAGGGCTTGCCTCGCTCGAACGAACCTGGACGGTGGTCTGGACACTCTTGAAGTTTGTCAACGGCGTCTTCTTCGACCTGCACCTCTTGTGCGGGCTCTTTCTGCAGGACTTCCTCGACTGTTTCCGACTCGACTGCTACCGATTTCTCCTGCGATCCTGTTACGATGCATAGGTATAAGTGATTATGCAAAGTGGTGCATCAGATGAGATGACATGTGCTGATCATTATTGCATTCAATGGAGATAAACACGTTTAGCTTTATTGGACAAGATAGATGAATAATTCTTCTACTAGGTAGTCAACATCATCCAAAAACATGTATCATAAACACATGTCATATACTGCATTCTCTTCTACTACTAACTACCACTATGCACCCTAACTATCGTAAAGCCACACACAGATGCTACTCGTGCTAACACCACAACAATAACCTACCATGTAAAGTCACATCAGCAATTCAAGGTGCTTCAAAGATACACCAAAGCTACACAAAATAACTAATCATGAAATAAGAATCCTATTTTTATTTCACTTTAATCTAGGGATACAACATCAACATATATTTCTGGTGCTCATAAAAATCTAAGAAAATTACAATAGCTTTATCATACTATAAGTAGCCTACCATAAAATTTTCAGGGTATTTGGATAAGTAAAACAACCTACACAAAAATGACAAGCTATGGTGGATAAATGAGCATGAAAATATTTTGTACTATGAAAAGTATCAAACAACAGATTTAATATTTTTCTCATGTTCTATACAGTATACAAACACTATAGAAAAAGTTTCACATATATGTATTATACATATTTTTGGCTTTAGCAATTTTACAAGAAATAACACATAAATGCACATAAATCAGATAGCCATATTTTTCTACAGAACATGTATGGCATATATTTTTCATATGAGGTGCAGCACATTACTAGACCAACAAAACAAGTTTCATATTTTTCTGACCTAGGCATTTTCTAAGAAAACAACATTTACAAGAATTAAATAAAGCTACATATAAAAGTATCACAAAATCCACATGCAACATTTTTATATTATAGATCTATTCATAAGGAGTCTAGCAAAAAAATTCGACAAATTTGGAGCTATTTTCATCAAGATATGATTTTTGGAAGTATTTTCACAATTTCTGGAAAAGCATTTATTAATTCCTTTCCAAATTAGCCAGCAAAATTGCTAGATCCACCCGAATCTGCACCCAGTCGCACACCCCAGGGGCTGACAGTGGGCCCTCAACCCCATCGGTCATACACAGAGAGAGGGGAGATCACCGACGACGAGAACTCGTTGACGGTGAGGTCTCTGGCCACGGGGTGAGCACCATCGTGCTCCCTGCAGCGAGGCGATTCAGGCGCACCAGCTGACCGAGCCGAGGGAGCACTGGTACGGGCTCACCAGCGGTAATGGCAGAGCGGCGGCGCTGGCGCACGGCGGCGGCCATCTCCGGCCAAGAGACGGCGCGGAAAGGGGTGCTTCAGCACCGAGGAGCCGAGGCGAACAAGATGCGCTCAAGGATAAGAGGAAAGGTGGAGCGGAGAGAGGGAGTGCACGGAGCGGAGCTCTCCGGTGAGCTCGGCTGGGCTCCGGCGAGCAATTTCCGCTGATAGGGGCCTTACCATGGCAAGCCGAGGCGAGCGCGGGATGCGCGAGGTGGAGGCGGTGCTTGGAGCGCGATGTAGGGGCTGGCGGTGAGCGGTGGTGGCCGGGACGGCCAACTCCGACGAGGCGCGCGTGCGGGCGATGGCGGAGGCGAGCGCGCGTGTGCTTTGCTGCTACTGGCTCGGTGGGAAGAAATGAGAGGGAGCAGGGGAGGCGGACGCGGCGAGGCGGGGCGTAGGTGAAAGTCCTATGTTTGGTGTTGGTAATTAGTGACAATGCCTAAGTACTAATCCTATGCCTAAGTTGTATGTAGCATATGAGGATTAGTACATTCCAAGATTGGTGGCAAGATGGACATGGTGATCATGATGGCCACACTTGGATTTGGACGTAACCCTACGTGATCAAGGCAAAGGTATATGCTTAAGGGTTGTGTTTTAGTAACCAAGACACCTAGTGGGTGTGGTTACATTATAGGATAGATAGCCGTACTATAAAGAGGGGAATGACGCGGCTATTGAACTCCTAAGTGTCTCTAGGTGTGCATTTCATGATCATATGCATTTGGATAGAACTAATATCGCCTCGAAAAATGATTGTGAAAATGCTAACACACTCACACATGACGAGATCACTTGGTGGTGTTAGCACGTTTGCGAAGGCGGTGGAGTTTGAGCGGTAGAGAGGGTTTGGGGTCCTCTCTCCCTCCCGCCGAGCTTGCGAGGCGGGATTCAGGCATTTTCGATAAGTTGAAACGACTATTTTCCACTACGCCGAAAGTTAGAAAAGAAACGGAGGCAAACGGAGGTCACAGAGGTGACCGGACGCTGAACCGGACGCGGTATTTGTATGACCGGACGCATCCGGTCAGCGTTCAGTGTCTGCGCTTGTTTCAGGTTGATGATCAGACACGCAGCGCGTCCGGTCATAGACGATCGGACGCGTCCGGTCGTTCAGGGAGCTTACTGGACTCTAACCGGAGCTGGCACTGTGGCGTCCGGTCAGTTCTGCAGCGCGTCCGATCACTATTTTGTTGTTCGCTGCTCAGGCTTGACCAGCGCGTCTGGTCAGTCACGGGACCAGCGCGTCCGGTCGTTCGCAGCGCGTCTGGTCTACGCGTCAAGCGCATTCGGTCATTGCTTCGCAGTTAGCCGTTGTGCGACCGGCGCGTCCGGTCAGTTGGACCAGCGCGTCCGGTCAGTGCTTCATGACTTAGCCGTTGTGCGACCAGCGCGTCCGGTCAGTTGGACCAGCGCGTCCGGTCAGCGCGATTTCAGCTGTTTAAGTTTCTAACGGCTCTATTCGAAGGGGTACGTCTATAAATACTCGTTGGCTGGCTCAAGGATCTCACTCTCGAACATTTGACATACTTGTGAGCACTTTGAGCTAAGCAACTCCCCTCCCACTCATCTCTCTTGCTTCCTTGCATATTCAAAGTGAGATTGAGTGATCCAAGTGCATTTGCATTGTGAGATTGCATCTAGTTGGCACTTGGTGGTTGATTTGCTGCGGGATTATTGTTTCTCTTGGTGGTTGCCGCCATCTAGACGACTTGGAGCAGCTTGGAGGCGTTGGCAAGAGTTGGTGATTGTTCTTGGCCACCTCCGGTGATTGTGAGGGGTTTGTGCCTACCTCGGTGAAGCGCCAAAGGCAACGTTAGTATATTACTTGTGTTATTGCAACCTTTTGCCATTTGGTAGGTTCTTGTGGCGCCTTTTAAGAGGCTTGGTGTGTGACCGATTAGCCACCAAACCACGTGGTGAAGAGGGACACAACGGAGGCTAGCATGCCGGCAAGCACGTGAACCTCGGGATAAATCTTTATGTCATCACTTTCATATTGTGATTGATTGATCCCGGTGTTCGGTTATCTTGGTATTCATTGTTGATCATATTGGTTGGCTCAATACTTCGCCCCTCGGTGAAACTCTCCCAACTCAACTCCGCATTACTTTCTTAGTTATCATTGCTAGCTAGTTAGCTTTGCTAGAGTAGCTTCTTTGTGTAACTTGCTAGTTGTAGTTTCCTTCTCGGTTTGACTTGTGCGGTTGAGTGCAATTATACTAGGATTGTGAATTGGTTAGGTGGCTTGCAAACACCCCGTAGGCTAAGCAAAACTCGCATCTCGCTATTTGTTTTATTGATAAACTTGTTTAGCTTGTCTTTGTAGAAAATTTTAATAGGCTATTCACCTCCTCTAGCCATCAAGACCTTTCAGTAGGCAAGGCAGGAGGGCGCGGGGGCCACCGGATTCCACCCGGCCGGCGTCGCCGGCGTACGGCCACCACGCGGCGACGGGCGCCTGAGCGCGGTCGGGACGTTGGCGCGGCGCGCGGGAGCGGGTGCGGGCGAGCGCACGAGGCGGGCCAGGCCAGCTTCGACCGTGAACCGAGAAAAGAGGCAGGCGGCCCGTTAACCAAGGAAAATGATTTTTCTTTTTATTTTCTGAAGAACAACAATAAATCTACATTTTTAGCAACAAAAATTCATTTTCAAAAGTTGAACCAAAAACAAAAGTTGTCCAAAATTTCATTCTCTACAACATTGCTTTAGGGTACATTTTAAAATTCCAACTATATTTTGAAATAGGAATTTAAAGTCAATTTAAATTAAAAACTCATTTTTCTATATTATTTTTAAAAGCAAAATTTGAGGAAATTTTGAATACCAACCTTGCTCCAAATTACTTGCTAAATATTTCAATGTTGTTTTTTTACTAAAACAAGCACATATAAGGCATGACAAGCATCAACATCACATTAATTCTACTGAAATAAAATACTACAACATGCATGTTTCACTAGCATGTTTCAAGGCTATATTTCATGTGATGCTTATGAATACATAATGATGATTATGCTAATGATTTGCAAATGCTAATGCCTGCTTAACACCTAGGGTGTTACAGTTAGGGTGGGAGCCGACGACGTGCGAGCACCACCAGCACCGGTCGTGGTTGTGGGTGCCCCTGCTAGGCTAGAGACGACCTAAGGCGCCCTGGCACCTACGTCCAGTCGCCATTAGTAGGGGCAGCGGCGCCGGCCCGCGGCGGCGACACATCCTAACAGTGCTTGGGGAAGAGGCCGTGGAGATACTTCATGAACTAAGAGAGAAGACGACATGGTTGGCTTTGGTGGAGGAAAGAGGCAACAATAGTGGCGCGGGGCTCTGCTGCCAGCGGACAAGATGGGGAGGGCGAGACGGAGCGGAAAGATAGAGAGACGGGCAAGGCAGAGTGGAAGCCTCGTCCGTGTATTTGCGTAGACACAAAGTATTCCTATTCCTAGTAATTTAGATGGACCGGTATGGGCCAACCGCCAACCTTTACATTTTCTGTCAGCGGACACCTGGAGCTTCACACCCAACTTTCAGCCACGCAGGCCACCAGGCCCAGACCCTTCCTGGTCCAAAAGACACGCGGCCTTCTGATTTCTGAACCTCCAGTCAATAAGTCAACAACAATGCAACACAGACACCCACTCCACTCGCGCCACGTCCACTAGTGACGTCACAGAAGCAACACAAAACCGTCGCGCAACCACAACCAGCAGGCGAACGCGAACCCGTCGATCCAATTCCATCATCATCAGTTGGGGAACCTGCAGTCGCGGCGTATCTCGCCGTCGGCCGCCGTGCGGACCCCGACCCGGCCGAGCCTAGTCATCGCGGCGGCGAAGTCGCCGAAGAAGGCGCCCTGGTCCTCGGCGTAGCGCTCGACGGCGCCGCGGGACCTCGGGTCGGCGTACAGCACCTGGTCGGAGGCCAGGACCCCCATCCCGCCGCGCAGGTTCCGGTAGTACTCGTTGTCGAACTGCAGAGGCGTCGTGGCGTCCAGGAACGCGAACCCGGCCGGCCCGCCCCCCGGGCAGCGGCCCAGGAGCTGCTCCGTGAGCGCCGGGTCCATGGCCGGGTCCGCGCCCACCCGGTACGCGAAGAAGCCGCACGACGCCGCGCCGATCGTGTGACCCCCTGCTTGCACAGTTGCAGTACGTAGTGTCATGCCACGCGGCAGGCACCACACACGCAAGAACGGCCGTTAGCGACGGGCATGGATGCACTGCAGGCGTTCGTTCGCAGGAGTAGTAGTAGAAAACTAAACACGGCATGCATGCATGATGATGCTCTTGGCGTGTTACACTAGCTAGCTGATGTAGCTGACACATTTATATATGCATGCATGTACACGTGCGCGTTGACATGTACCTGAGAGTGCGATCATGTCGGTCTGGTTGAGGCCGAGGCTGGAGAAGAAGCCGTTGAGCTGGTCGAGGTCGAACGTGCCATGAGGAATCACGACGCTGCTACAGGTCGACAGCCTGCCGTCGAACCTGCCCAGCTCCACCTTGTAGTCTGGCCCTCCGCTCTGCGGCGGCCGCACGTACGTGTTCACGCCGAGACGAGAGACAGTCACGATCAACTCGAGAACGAGAGCGATCGAGGAGCAGAGCAGAGCAGCATGCATGCTTCGTTGGTGTTCGCGTGCTTACCAGGAACACGGAGTCCCTGGCGGCAAGGGCCAGGATGTCGGCGCAGGACACCCTGTTCCGGCACTGCGGGTCGCTGTCCACAGCCGCCTTGGCGTTCATCACCGTGCTGAACCCCTCCAGCTTCAGCGTCATGCCGTCAGGGCTCCGCCACTCGTCGTCGCCGGCGGGGTTGATCAGCATCACTGACGCGTCGCAGCCCTTAATTCACAGATCACAAGAGTGGCGGCACGGCATCGATCAACGATCACAAGCTCTGGTCGGCGTCAGCAATACTTCTACAATCGCACGTACCCTGACGGCGCAGTCGTGGAAGAAGAGCCGGAGCGTGGCCGGCGCGGCGAGCGGCGAGAGCGCCACGGACTGCTGCACGGCGCCGCGGACAATGCTCTCGAGGTTCGGGCACACACCGGCGTAGTAGTCCGGCCTCAGCTGGGGCTGGGCCGCCGCCGCTGCCATCGGCGCGGAAGCGAGGAGGAAGACGGCGGCCAGGAATTGGAGGCGCCTCATGGTACTGCCGCTAGGCTCGCTCTTAAGGCTGCTGTTTGTTTACTAATCTCTCTTAAATTAGCTAAAGCCGTTAAGCTGCACGAGCTCGAGGTGGTTTGCAAGCGATGACAGCGTGGGTTTATATAGAAGACAAGAGGTGGCGTGTGGCATCCCCGCGCTATCACCCATTAATTAACCTCTTGTTTAGTTTAACAGGCGTACAATTGGTCAATCTGAGACTGATGTCGATATCCATGGTTGATCACAGCTCATGACATTGGGTGTGAGACGATAAAACTGTGGGTTCTTGATTCTCTCCTCTATTATACTTGCGCATATCTGCTTAGTTTATTATTACATTCAGAAAGAGAAATCGAGGTCTAACGACTCTGAAAGTCTGAAGAATCTCCTTTCAGAGCAAAAATAAATGTCTGATGATCTTCAGTGTCATCCTTCCGAGTTTTGCAGTATGCAGGCAACTCGAGGCAACGACTATCAAGTATCAACTATGTTGCCAGATTTGTAAATCAGAAGATAGCTTTTGACACAGTCAGTTGGCCATACCTTTTGGAGGTGTTGCAGGCGATAGGCTTCGGACCACGCTGGCGCGAGTGGGTGTCGATCCTTTTCCGCACCACCTCATCGAGAGTGCTGCTAAATGGCATGCAGGGGCCAGTCTTCAGTCATAGAAGGGGGGTCCGTCAGGGTGACCCTCTGTCACCCATGCTGTTCATACTAGCCATGGATCCACTGCAACGACCGCTAGACATGGCAACACAGCATGGCGTACTCACCACTCTGCCCCTGGCAACGGCAAGATGGAGAACATCCATGTATGCTGACGATGCAGCAATCTTCATCAATCCGCTCAAAGAAGACCTCGAGGCCATCACGACCATCCTGCATGAATTCGGCATAGTCTCGGGCTTACATATAAACATGCAAAAGAGCTCAGTCCACCCCGATCAGATGCCAAGACATTGACCTTGATCATGTCCTGGCCTCCTTCACAGGAACAAGAGCATCATTCCCTTGCCGCTATTTGGGACTGCAACTGCATACGAGATCCTTGCAGAAAGTCCACGTACAACCTCTAATTGAGCGCATCGAACAAAGGCTGCCAGGATGGAAGGGCAAAATGTTGAATAGAGCAGGCAGACACACTTTGGTTACCACAGTTTTATCTTCAATGCCCACCTACCACCTAACCGTGTTCCCGCTAGCGGTTTGGGCAAGAAAGAAAATTGACAAGATACGAAGATCATTTCTCTGGAGAGGAGAGAAAAACGCTAATGGGGGTCACTGCTTGGTCAATTGACCAACCGTCTGCACGCCCAAGGACTTGGGGGGCATGGGAGCGCCAGACTTGAAAGATTTGGGAGAGCGCTGCGCCTCCGTTGGCTATGGCAGGAATGGACAGATGACTCCAAACCATGGGTGGAAACAAAAGTACCATGTAAGGACATTGATCGCCTCCTGTTCAACGCCTCCACCACAATCACAATCGGGAATGGCCACAAAGCCTAGTTCTGGCATCACGCCTGGCTAGAAGGTGAAGCGCCTAGATATTTGGCGCCTAACCTGTTCAAGCTGGCACGCAGGAAAAATAGGACGGTCAACCAGGAATTACACAACGGGAGTTGGATCAGATCGCTGCGGATGCGAATCACAACAACTGCACAAATCCGATAATTCATCGACCTGTGGATCAGGTTGCTAAATGTGCAACTGCAGGAGGATGCGCAAGACTCAATCACTTGGAAGTGGACGACTAATGGAATTTACTCCACTCGCTCCGCATATAGGATACAATTCCGAGGTTCACATCGGAAATTTCAGCATGACCTCATCTGGAAGGCGCAAGTAGAAAATAAATGCAAAGTCCACGCCTGGATCCTCATGCATGATAAACTCCTAACGGCGAATAATCTACAGAAGAGAGGATGGCCGCATCAGGGGCACTATGTCTTGTGCAATGGGCCTCTGGAGACAGGAGTGCACCTCTCTTTACTATGCCCTTTCACAAGAGCCGTTTGGGACCAAGTGCTGTCCTGGGAAAACTTCAGTGTCCAACTCCCACAGCAAGACCCCACAGGCATTGCCAAATGGTGGGAGGAGACAGCAAGCAAGGTGCCAAAGCAGAATCGAAGGCGGTTCAATGGAATCCTCATTTACATTGTATGGAACTTGTGGAAGGAGAGGAATAGGAGGATCTTCGAAAACGAATACAAAACGGTTCAGCAGGTGGCCTCATTAACAAAAGAGGATATCATGCAAAGACGCAGGGCTGTATCCTTTCATGGGTAAACACCATTAGCGGTGCGACAGGCTTGTCCTATTCCGGTCCTAGGACCGTAGTGTTTGGCGCTAGGGGGTGCTTTCTGTACATAAACTTCTTTATCCTTACTTAATTGAGCGGCAGAGCTCCTGCTTTTTATTTCAAAAAAAAATCAGAAGATGAATCGGTTCGTTTGCACAGATGGATTTCTCTGATCCGTTTGAATTCTGCTATAATTTTCTGAAAACTTGAGAAGTTAGCAGCATGATACTAGTATTGAAGAGAAGCGCAGGACCTCATCATAAATCAGCTATTCAAGTAGCCTCCATGAGTTGTTTAACGTAACTAACACATATCATCACCACCATGCATGTGCCAACGTGATGCCAAACAGGACATCAGACATGGCCAGCAACCAATTACCACCCAACACGCTGTCTAAAAAACAATTCTAGTACGATTCATATAACCCTAATCAAGTACTTCCCCTCCGCCGCTGCCGCCTATACAGAAAAAAGATTGTCTCCATAATCCTCATCTTCTCCGTCGTCGGCCTTCGATCGATACCGACGACTCGTCCTGAATTTTTCCCCATCAATCAAACGACTTCTCTATGCCCACCGATACCTCCGCCGCTTCCTTCTGCCCACTCTGGATCCTTCTCAACAACGAAGGCTACATCGGCAGCCGCCCCAACGCCACAACTGCCGTCGGCGAGGGGAGGGACAACCTGACGTTTGAAGCGTCCATCTGGCCGGCGCAGCCGCCGCTCCCCTCCAACCTCTTCGTGTATTGCCCCAGCTTGAAACTCCCCCGTCCCTCCCTAATCCTCTCCACATCCCAAGATCTACTGCTCTTCCGTGTCCCGGTCGCCGTCGGTCCTGCATCAAGAACCGTCGCCTTCAATGACTGCGACTACTTCGTCTACCGGGCCGGTGGCGTCACCAGGCCCCCGTCGCTCACGCTGATCCCAGATCCGAACCCCAACATCTTCCACGTTGCTGTCGGAGTCCTTCCCCGCGGTGGGGATCTGTACACCGTCGCTGCGCTGCACGCCAGGCCTCCCAGCAACGAGTACGAGCTCCACCGTTTTGACTCCGAGGCCGGGAGATGGACCTCCAAGTCGGTGTGGCTGGACGCGCCAAAGAGGGCCTTCCTGGTGAAGATCCCTGTTAACGCCCGCCGGCTCAACCACCATCTCACCACCACCGTGATCACGCTTGGGGGTGAAGCTGGCGCCATTGGTTGGGTCGATCTCTGGAGCGGCATCCTGCTCTACGACCTGCTTCATGATCATCAAGACAACAGTAGGCCCACGATCCGGCACATGCCGGTGCGGCGGTGCCGCTGCCAATGCACGCTATCACCTGCAACCGTGGGGCGGGCGCCAAGCTTGGCTGCCCACGCGCTCACCGTGGCATCACTGTCGCCACCAACAAGAAAGGCAACACCTTCCTCAAGTTCGCTGACCTGCAAACCATTGGCGGCCGTCTTCCCTACAATGACATCGAGACCCAGCTGCCTGCATTTGAAGTCGATGACTGGATCGTCACCACTTGGAGCAACACGGAGATGGCTGGCTTGTTCGAGGACTGGTACCAGGAATTCACAGTCCGTGGTTCCGAGATCAAGATCAGTGACGCCATGCGTGCAGAGCTGCTGAGCTCTGGATTGCTGCACCGTAAACCGACGCGGGATGATGGTGAGGAGCCTGCCACAGTAGAGCTCGCCTTGCAGAACCTCGCGGTGTCTGAGCCCACACCGAGCCAGAATGGTGATGAAGATGTCCTGTACCTGATGGCAAGGACCAAGCTCTTCCTCCCCAAGGCGTGGGCTCTCTCTATTGACATGAGGAACTGCACACTGCTAGGTGTGGCTGAGTTTGGCACCGAAAGTGGACGGGATGTATGTGTCACCTATCGCCCTAGCACTATCTCCAAGTATATGAAGTCAGTCTCCGTTCCGGGTAATTGATATGTTGTATCAGCCTAATTTTGTTGCTTCAATCAACCCACTTCGAAGCATGCATATGTTATGTGAATGACGTTTGATTTCAGTTCATATTGTTAAGAAACTGCTATTTCTATTCATTACAGTTGTATTAGCAAACTGCTATTTCTATTCATTATAGTTGTATTAGCTACATACACTCTGGTGTGGTCCTATTTTTCAAGAAATGAGATGAGACTAAGCTTTGCTAGTGATCAAATCAAACACTCTGTTTTTTCTTGGTTAGTATAGCAATCTCATATTAGTTGGTTGTACAATTTGGATCAGGGGGTTCGTGCTTTATGTATCATGCAATTTGGTTGTCTTCACAGTTCACCTCTTGTTTTGAAATATGTGAAACCCCTCTTCCAATCCCCACGGTACCAGTGGCAAATTTCTGCAGAGTTTTCCTACGTATATCCCTACAACTACAATTACTGGGTAATTAATTCCATAGTTACAAAGGGAGAATCCAGAGCATGATGCTGAGGGCATTTGCTTATCTTCCCTGACTTGTGTGACTCTTTGTATGTGACTTTTCACCCATATCCCGCTTGATTTTGCCATTATCAGCCCTCCGGCTTGATCTTCCACTGCTTCCCTGTTGATTCTGCTGTCTTCTGGTCAGTCTTGCAACTCACCTGATCAGTGCTCCAAGCATCGCATACGGACTGAAAGAGGCTGCTTTCTTCACATGGAATCGTGGGTGCCTTGTGTAGCAATGGCCTTTTTTGTTGTTGGGGGGGGGGGGGGGTGCGGGCTGAGCTGGTTGATTAAGCTAATGAAGGGCTTGGTATTTCTATGACTAATTCAATACTTAATCGAGCCAGATATCTCTCTTTTATTTATGGTGTCCTTGTACAGTGGTAACACGTGGACATGTTAATTAATCATACATAGGACTCGTTTGCATGTAGGGTTGACAATGAAATCGTACCGTGTTGACAAATGTGGGTAGTCCAACCTCTTCATGAGACTCGGAAGATATGTTAGTTGCCTTCTTGTATATTCTGTTAACAGGCAATTATGGTATCTCTCATTCGATGCAGTGACAAAGGAAACTTAAAGGTTGGTGGTCATTTCCTGCATCAACATGGTGAATAAGGCATGAAGATTAAGCTTAATGATATTTTAAGAATCTATAGATAGTCTTGCAATCTGAACTCCTATACCGGTGGTTATTAGCTCGAACTTGTACCTTTACCTTGTATAGTAACATAGTTTATATTGCCTTGTATGGTAACATATTTTATATTGGCTTGTATTATGGTACTAGAGCGAGATGGTTTTAACCTGCTCCATCCGTTCAAAAAAAAATCATTTAGGAATTTTAGGATTAGGATAGATTTAGAGCAACTCCAAGAGTTCTTCATATTTTGTTCCTTAAAATATGGTGTTTGTCAACTCCTAAATTAGTGTGGGGAGAAAAAAAAAGTCATCTCTAAGAGTTTCCTATATTTCTATCTCAAAAGTTTTTTTTCGACACTTTTTCCTATGACCCGGTCTCATGTTTTGTATCAGGAACCCTGAATTTGTTTCTGTACGCGTTTAAGCCCTTCCACCAGATCTTTCTCTCTTGCGCTTGTCTCACCTGGAATCCTGTCTTTCTTCCTTTTTACTAGACGGGCCGGGAAACTCCGGATACGCGCTCCTAGGCCGCGCGCATATATGCGCGCTCGGGATAGATTTTTGCGAGGTTATAAAAGATGGGGAGGGAGGATGCCAAACTATTGGAGAGGGTTTTTTTTTCATTTTGCCAAAAAATTAAGGATGAGAAAGCCGGATGACAAGCTGTTGGAGATGCTGACCATGTTTGCCTTTGTTTATTAGCCATATTTAGTGTTGATTGACTCTTGCATGTCTTCATGCATGCACACATGCACATACCAAACGGGGTAATAAATGACTTGTTTCCTCGGACAAATTTTGGATACTAAAATAACTTTTTTTGTGCAACTGTAGATTAGAAATGTGTAGAATTTCCTCCCCCGATGGAGTTGTATTTGTTTGGTAGTCTCGGTTCCGTCGTGCCGAGGACAGTGGTTGTATTTGTTTGATAGTCTCGTGCAGAGTACATTGCCCCAAAGCAATCTTATTGTTTCTCTACACAGAGACATACTAATTTCTGAACCATTTCATGTTAGAACTTGTCTATGAATATGATCATGCATCTTCTGCCGTTTTCCCGATTTCTGAGCATTCTACTTTACTATTATTTTGATGGAGAAACATGTAAATTGTTAATTCTACAGTTTAGCAATTAAGTGACGGATAAATTTGTTGTGAAACAAGTGCCTCTTTGAATAGACACCTCTTGGTGATCTCATCAAGACTAGAGTAGGCATTAGCAATTGTATTAGATGGTTACAATAGACACCAAAGGGGCATGTCCTTTAGCATAGAGAGTGTGAATGGTTGCCTTATCCTTTGGGACAAGACACCCTTTCACCACATCACCTCACCATGTATATATTTTCATGATCAGATCAATGCAAGATATAAGTTCTTCCCTTCTATTATTCCATTTACATTTCATACTTTAACACGTTATCAGCACTGTGTCGCTCTATCTGCACTCACTCGAAAGGGAGAGGCAGAGGCCACTCCATAGAAGAAGATAAAGTCCGTAAGACGATGGAAGGATTATTATTTGAGTACCGATAGAGAGTATGATAGTAGTACGACCAAAGTCAACTATCATGACATCGCGTTCAGCGATTATCAAAATATTTCTATGACACTATGTAAGAGTTTAGTAATATTTTGTTTCCCTATGTATAGAGTTTGTGATCCAACTGTCCACTAGGCAAAATTCCTCTTTGCATTGGATTTGCTCCCGTATAAATATATATATAGCATGAAGGATTTATTGAAATTCTTTGCAGATATATAGATTACATACAATTTAATGGAATATCAAATTTGGTGGCACATTATTGTGATATTCAATTAAAATTGATGACAATATATTATATTACAACACTAAAATAGGACCTAGAATCCTAGATACTAGGTATCTTTATAAATGGAAGTATCTTTATAAATGGAAGACAAATTCTGGTCTCCAAAATGTATCAAGCGAACGAAGTAAATTTGATGATTGTCTTATCTCTGCTTATAAGACCGACTTATTAATTAAGTGTTTGGTTGCTATTTTGTTCCTTCGTGAAACTTGTTGTAAGCAACTTGCATTCCTGGTGGTGTCAGGCTGAAGATTGAAGTATTTTTTCATATCTTTATCATTGAGCTGGATATTTATGTCCAATGGATTTCTATTACTGATCAACTTAATATCACAAGGCATGGCATTTCCATGTTGTGTGGCTATAACATCCACAACTTGGACAAAATCTGGTGGGTAATTTATATGCAAAGTTCGGGGTTACTTTAGGATACCTTTTCCGTAATGTCAAGTCTTGGTGGTTTTCTAGAAAAATAAGATGTAATGACTATGACTATTATTGTCAATTATAATTAGAGCCTATCGAATTCATGCTCACCTTTATACCTTTTTTAGGATTTCTATGATTTATTTTTTCTATTGCATATCATAATAATTAACCTAATTTAATATTAGTTGGTTAATTTAGATGCAAATAGAGGTTAGTTTCCAAAATCACAAACTGAATACTTTATATGTTCCTTTAGGATAATTTTTTGTAATGATAAATGTGGATATTTTTGTAGAGAAAAAAATCCAGTGACTATTGTTAACCAAAATAACTAGAGTGTACTGAATTAATAGCCACGTTAACTGTTTTTTAAAGAATTTATAGGACTTATTTATTTCTGGTACTTATCGTGAGAAATAGTGCTTCTATTGCTACTGTATTAATAATAGAAATATTTGTTTCCGGCGTACATCTTCCACACCGGGAACCAAAGCATGTATTAGAAGAGTTTAATACAGAGCAGATACTCCACGAAAGGTTTCAGATTTCTGATTAACAGAAGCTAGGCAGAAGTAAAGATTCGAGAATTTTCTGACAAAAACACCTAGGAAATAGTCTAGAAGTACAAACCAGTTTGTGCTTAACTTGATTGTTAAAACTGTAATAATTTTGTCGTTCATTGAGAAAAAATCAAGTTTGGTTGGACACAGGTGGCTTGGGGAAAAGCTTCTCTCCCTCACGTGCGGACCCCTCATGTCATAGACAGCAAGGCATCTTCTTCTTCCTCTCGACACAGGATGGCCGCACCCGCCCACCGGGGCTCACCGCGCTGTGTCCACCCTCCGTGGCAGGCCGCGCCGTGCTAACCGGCCTGGATGGTCGGGTCGTGCCCGCCGGTCGGGGTTGGCTGCGGACGAGAACGGCGAAGACGAGAACAGCTCGGACGGAGATGCTCGAACAGAGAACGGCTCGGACGAGTGCCGGGGCTCGCCGAGCTCGAGCCGCCTGCTCTACCTCATCTTCCCCAGATCCGGCGAGGAGAGTCCGTGGCGCCCGCCGGGCTTGGGGGACGGCGGCCGGAGAGGAAGGGCCGGCAGAGCTCTCGTGCATCGGATTGGGGCCGCAGGGATGCTGGGTTGGGGCAGCGGACGCCGGCCGAGGGGCCGTGCGTCACCAGGGCCTCCGCACAGTTTGTCGGAGTGGAGCACGTCAGGTGCCTATTCATCGGAGTCGAGTGCGTCCGCTATTGCTGCTCCTCTGCTTGCCGGTGTGGTGCGTGGATCTCGCCAGACGTGGGAGGGAGAGGGGAGGGGTGCTCACCGGAGTCCGAAGGGGGGCTCGCCAGAGTCGGGATGAGGGCTCGTCGGAGTTGGGATGGGGGCTCGCCGGAGTCAGGAGGCCATCCTCTAGAAAGATGTGCCGCCGCACGTAGCGGTAGCGAGGGAGGAGGAAACAGAGGGGTATGGCAGGTGGTAATATTTTGCCCTAAAAACAGCTGAAAGCAAGAAGTGAGCTGTTTTCAATTTTGTACTAGACCAAAGGTACATGTAGCTTTTAGGCCATTTGATTAAGCTTTTAGTTTTTAGGAGCAAAAGCCACATCCAAAAGCCCATCAAACAGGCCTTAATTAAAAAAAACAGTGCATATTCGGTCTTCTCTTTTGTATAATCTAGAAGCTGATGTATTAAAAACTTATAAAAACCTTGCGCAAAAAAAACTTGTAAAAATGCATCTTCGTCGTCAAGTCAACTGCATATGTCCCTTGCTGTTTCGGGGGAAAAAAGATATACCCGTTGCGATGCAGCACTGGCAAGATTACGCGTAAACCTACGCGAGTTCGTACACACCTGACCTACGCAAGCACTGGCAAGATTACGATTTACGCGTCAACTGCGGCCATGTTTAGTTGCCCAGTTGGTGCCGCCAAAATCACTGTGCAACACTGTAGCGTAATGTAACATTTCGTTTGTATTTAGTAAAAATTGTCCAAATATTGACTAATTAGGCTCAAAACGTTTGTCTCGTAAAGAACAACAAAATTATGTAATTAGTTTTTGATTTCATCTACATTTAGTACTCTATGCATGTGCCAACATTTTAATGTGATGAGAATTTTTTTTTTTTGCATAGTAGAATTTGAGAGCCGATTCTAGAATCTAAACAAGGCCCGCATATGTCCGTTCTCTGTATATGTTGCATGTGCAGAATTGTGCCTATCAAGGAATTCTTACACACACCTACGCGCGTAATTTGGAATGGACGGAGTAGTTTCCCGTGGGTCTCCACTCTCCACTCTATATGCCCCAGCTCGGCATGGCTGGCGGCATTGGTGCACGGTGTAGAGGCGGCGCGTGACTTGGCTCCGAGGTAGACATGGCCGCATGGAGCGACGATGGATTCGGGCCATAGGGCAGGTTTGGTGAGTTGGATTGCATTGCATGAAAAAAAAAAGGAACGGGTTGTTCGGTCGGGCTTTACGGGTGTTGCTTGGTGTGCGGGCCTGATCTCTTTTAGTTTTTTTTGTTCTATATACTGTGTCTTATACAAGTCAGAAGTTAGAAGTTGAAATAAACAGCCTAACTGTTAGGGCTATTTTTGAAAAACGGGAAAACTAGTTTATAAAAAATAAACTAAAAGTTAAAAGGTACTTCTTGAAGCGCTTTTTCTGTTTTTTTGGTGTGAACTAAAAACTTATTACAAAAGTCAAGAACAAAAAATCAACAGTCAAAAACCAAAAGCTAGAAAGGTAGTTCTTTTAGCCAAAAGCTCACAAGCTCAAACAAACAAGTCTTAAAAAAAGAAAGATATCAGGGCTGACGGAGCTAGACTAAAGAATGAGCTAGAGCGGTTGAGGCGATTCGATGGACAAGCCTACATGGGCTTGAACTGAGACAAGCCGAAAAGCAAGAAAGAGGAGAAAGAAAAAAAAACTTTTTTTCCCTACTAAGCTAAGGTTTTAAACAATTTATAAATTATTTTTAAACTATTTAAGTTTCAAAACTCTCAATCCTAATTTTGTCGTGCATTGAAAAGAATCAATTTCATTTTAACACAAAAAACCGTGCACATTCTATCTTTTGTTTCGTATAAATCTAGAAGCTATTGTGAAGTCAACCGCATATTAAGGACTTGCTGCATAATAGCATATGGTACACATACTATTTAGTTCTAGTCCTTTTTCCTCTCCTATTTTGTTGGTTAAGAAGGAACCATGAGGTTGTCATCTGTGTCGATTTTCAATGTTTGAATGCTTTGTCAATAAAAAAACAAGTACTCATTACCTATTATTGATGAAATTCTCAATGAACTGCATGGTACTTGTTGTTTCACTAGTCTGAACATGTGAAGTGGCTTCAATCAGACCAAACTTCAAGAAGGAGAAGAATACCAAACGACATTCTAGACACATAACTGTCGTTTTTATAATAAAGTCATGCCTTATGGGATAACAGGTGGTCCTACTTTCCAGGGGATCATGAATGACATTTTGCACCTCTCCTAAGAAAATGTGGTTGTCTTTATCGATGACATCCTCATATACAGCTAGACTCAGGAAGACCATCTTCATCATATCCGTCAAGTTTTTTCTCATTATGCAAAAACATAACTTCAAGGTCAAATTGTCCAAGTGCCATTTTGCCCAGCGGAAACTTACTTATCTTGGTTATGTTATCAAAAAGTCAAGTGTCTCTACCGATCCATACAAAGTTTTGATGTAAAAAAAAACTGGCCTTAACACACCAATGTCAATGAACTTCGCAGTTTGTTAGGTATGGCTAGAGATTATAGAAATTTTGTGCGCCATTGTGGATTACTCAGTAAGCTCCTTACCAGTTGCTTAAAAGGGAGAAATGTTCATATGGACTACAATCCAACAAGAAGCATTTCAAACACTGAAAGATGAACTCAGCTTTGCATCCTAGCTCTCCTAGATTTTTCCAAACCATTTGTCATAGAAACTGATGCATTTGTTAGTACATATTGGACAAATGTGTTGGTGCTATCATGCAACAAGTTGGAGACCCGTTGCATTTGTTAGTACATCTTTGGGTGTTAAGTCGCAAGGCCTATCCACATACAAGGAGTGCTTGGCTATGTACTTGTTGTAGTACATTGGATATCTTATCTACGACCCACCAAATTCATCACCAAATCATATCAGAAAGCTTAGTCCACCTAGGAGCATAGGCGGACCGACCTATAGGGCGAGCAAGGGTGGCCGCCCTAGGTCCCCTCCGGTGAGCACCACCCCTACCCTGCTATCCTCTGGCCGGCGACGGTGTTCGCGAAGCCCCAGGTGCGAACGCATGTCGCAGCGACCGAGCGACGGGAGGTTGAAGACGCACGTGCGTTGCTGGGCCGTCTGGCCAACAAGACCACTCCAATGGCCCATTTTCTACCCTGTTAGGCCCCTTGACTTTGGCCCTTAGGGACAGCCGGTTAGCACAAGCAGGAAGCCAGGAATCACGCACGCATCCACGCGAGTTTATTACATATTTCCTCATGTACTCGTATCATTTATTCATTACTAAATTTATTTTTATTGAGGGTTGTTTATGCTTTTTGGTTTTCATCATTTCATGTATGGTAAAAAAAATGGAACAAAAATTTTCCTTATGTGCTTTTCATGTGAAAGGGAATCATGTTCAAACTTCTATTTGTTTGCTGAATTACATGTTAAAATATATGTGTTATGTGATGTATCAATATATATATGGTATACATACATAGTTAGATCGATACATCGGTGAAGTGCGCTATATGTATATAGCGGTCCGCCCTAGCTCATATTTTCGGCTGGGTCCGCCTCTGCCTAGGAGACCAAAGAATCTACATAGCTTGGCAACTTAAGGCATTAGCCAAACTCATGGGTATGCACTACAAAAATCTTTACAAGAAAGGCCAACAAAACCGAGTAGCCAATGCCTTGTTCAGAGTACCTCATGCTCCTATTCATGACATTCTTGGTATTTTTGTCATCCAACCTTAGTGGTTCAATATAGTTGAGGACTCTTATCCAACAGATGAACAAGCTACCAAATTGTTAAGTGAATTAGGTATCTCTCTTCATGTGGCAATTATGCTCTAGCAAATTTAAATGGCCTTATTCATTAGAAGAATCATATATTGATTGGGGCTAACACTTTGTTTCAACACAAGATAATTTCTGCATTGCACAATAGTGTTATTGTGGATCATTTAGGCTATGAAGTGACTAACAAATGTGTTAAACGTATTTTTGATTGACCCAAACTAATTCCACCATCAGTCCTTTGTTGCTCAGTGCAGTACCTATCAACAGGATAAGTCAAAGAGGGTGACCTATCCTAGACTTCTCTCACCATTATTGGTTCTTGTTGGTACTTGACAAGTAGTGACTCTGAACTTTATTGAAGATCTTCCATGATCATCTTCTTACAATTGTATCCTAATGGTCATCGACAAGTTTTCTCGGTATTCTCATTCCCTTCCTTTAGCTCACCATTTTAATGCCTTACAAGAGGCCTAGCTCTACATGCACACATTCAAATTACATGGTCTTCCCTTTGCCATAGTGTCTGATAGAGACAAAGTTTTTACGAGTTCAGTTTAGCAACATCTTATTGGCACTGAGCTACACATGAGTCATCGTGCCACCCACTTTGTGAATTAGTGCTTGGAAATCTATCTCCACTTCTTTGTGCATGCTTGTCTTGTTAAATGCTCACAATGGTTATCTTTAACCAAGTTTCGGTACACTTGATACCACTCAACTCTAGGCACTACACCATTGGCTATTTTATATGGTCATGAACCTAATCAACTCAACATTTAGGGGATTAGGGCTTGTTAAATTCCTAATCTATGACTCTGTTGAAGGAAAAAAACTCTTATGCAAAAACTACTCCATCAACACTTAGAGCTCAGAAGTGCATGAAACTTCAAGTAGATAAACACCAAGCTAATGTGTCTTTGTTGTTGGTGATTTTGCTTATCTCAAGCTATAGCCCGAAACCATTGCTATGGTCGACGCTTGCCACTGACCTCTTGTACACCATTTTCATTCTCTCTACTCGTACATTGACCATGTACATGCATCCATGATGTGCCACAAGTGGTACATCTTCAACAACTTGTTCCTCACCCTTATGCTAAGGCTCCCTGCTATATCAACAGTGTTCGTCGCCTAGTACTCGAGTGTTTCCTCTGCCTTCTGCCTAGAGATGGCAACGGGTACCCGAAACCCGAGTACCCGACGGGTATTACCCGATAAAGAGGCGGGTATGGAATGAATTTTCTACCCGTGGGTATGTTATTGGGCAAAATCCTATACCCATCGGGTATGCGGGTATGGGTGCGGGTGTATACTACCCATACCCGTATACCCGCGGGTAAGACATACCCGCAAAAATAACTAGTCAACCTCAGTTATTTTAGCGCATATAAGTCATTAATTTGGCTCATTGAGACATTCACTATATTTCTAATAGATTGTCTTTGTTGTAATGATGCTAATAATATTTGGTAGCATGTTTGTAACTTGTTGGAAGCTTAGAATAATTTATTTTTGCATGTGACTATTTGATATTTTTAGATAATTTTCGGGTATGCTATCGGGTACGGGTTACCCGTCGGGTGAGAATTACCCGGCGGGTATGGGTATGGAACTATTTTTTTTACCCGCATGCGGGTACGGGTAACCCGACGGGTAAAATTTTGCGGGTACGGGTACGGGTGAGCACTACCCGTCGGGTATGTACCCGTTGCCATCACCACTTCTGCCTTTGGCACCCTGCCGCCTCTTAACAGTCACCTGCACTCTGTTGTTGATCTTAGCATCCACCGCGTCCCCTGTCTTTACCGATCGGGTCATGGACAACTCCATTGACTCTGCCTTCCACCATGTCACCGACGTTCCTCCGCCTATTTGGTTAGGACGTGTGCTATTGGGTTCCTAGAGGATGCACGCATCACTCAGTTTTGTGGCTTCTTCCCTAGAGGCTAGGTGGCGTTCGTGCTCGCCATGTGGTGCGGCCACTATCTCAACATCAACACTGGTGACCGTGTGAACCTCGTTGACCTCATCCGTTGTGCAGCTCTAGTATGCAACTGGTCATGGCAAATGATGTGGACCTTGCCTTTGGAGGGGAATGCTACCTCAGGACCCTATGGTGGATTCAATCCACTCAAGTGTCATCTCCACCATGGCTGTCCTCTAAGCCTTTTCGTAAAAAGGATACGGATGAGGCCCAGGAAGATCTTTTAAAGTGTCATGATGATGTCATATAGAAGATGAAGGTGATGTACATCGCAATTCATCTCCTGCTCTCTCCTCCTACGAGAGATATGGACAACTATGTCGTCAATGTGTTGGGTAGGAGGATGACGATGGTAGTGATAATGGTGACTTCGACCCCATCACCATGAGAATGATCATATTGCTTTGCATCAGGCACAGAGGATGACCCTGAATATGTGGTCCTTGCTCGCTACATTGTAGAATCTAGTGTGAAATTAGTTAGGGTTCGACACCTAGATCATCCAGAGTATTTTGATTTTTTACCCTAGAGGAGAAGCGAGCATCAGAAGGAGATAAGGTGCTTGCAAGGTGACATAGGTGCCTGTCTTGGGTGGCCACGAGAGGTTAGAAAAGTTGTACTGGTTAAATTGTAAAATTGCATTAGTGCTACCCATAATGCAACTATTTCAACATATTGAATGTCTATGAGCTAAAGAATCTTCAACGCCATAGAGGTTGAGATGAGTGCCTAACATTATTTTTAGTGCATTTAAGTTGTGTAATGTTGAATAGGTTGCCTTCATGTCTCTAGTTTTTTAGTTTCAACATACATAGTGGCCTACTATTTTGCGTTAATCTATTGATGTTTTTACTACCTAT
Organism: Saccharum hybrid cultivar R570; assembly: GCA_038087645.1. NCBI lineage: Eukaryota > Viridiplantae > Streptophyta > Magnoliopsida > Poales > Poaceae > Saccharum > Saccharum hybrid cultivar. The sequence goes on from JAQSUU010000273.1 coordinate 980,801, forward strand.
ATTTTTATTGATTTGGTTGAGAATACACCCTAATAGATCTTTTTCTAATGAAATAGTGACTGTGGGAGAATGGAGAGTGAGTGAGTGAGCAACTAAGGGAATGGAAAAAAGGTCCCCTCCACCTTGCCCCTCACCCCCTTTTATAGGTGAGGTGGGAGGTGGAGTTTCTCATTCCTTCCCTTGATGGCGCTTATTGAGTTATTTCTACCAGGGCATGTTCACCACTAGTAGATTAGTAGGTGGCACAGTGGCCTTCAAACCTATAGTGTTTTCATTACCAATTTGAAGGCCCACTACGTCTAGCCAAGTATCCTCATCAAGACCAAAGCCTGACGTGCATGTAATCTTATCGTGTTAGAACTCTTTGTAAGTGACTAGAAAACCAATCTGCACTTGATCAGGAGAATCAATCTATAACCCTACCCCCTAGACTGTATAAGGAGGGGAAGGTATCCCTATATTGGGACCATGAAATAGATTAAGAAACATCTTCACAAACACACACCAATGCCCCTTGCAAAATCGTCCATGCAACACACAAGCACTAAAGATCTCATCATCATGCACAGATCCATTTAAATAGATCAAATGGGTTTCTTCGATAACGGTGTAGGCAACCTAGCTCCAGGAAACACTATCACCTTTCGTAGCTTGGACTTCGTCACTGATCAAGCAGGCCAACTTCATCGTGCCCCCACTTTCACTGTCAATTAGTTTTTTTGGCTTTAGGAGCCTAGACTTCATCACCAATCGATGAAGCAAGCTTCACCTTTGTGATATGAAACCGATCCAAATTGCAGAGATCCCACATTGCCACCTTGAGGTCATCGCTGGGCTTGAAGATGCCATGTCCGCTGACACTAGCACATTGGTCTAGCCAAATCCACCAACTGAGGTCCAATCTCATCATTAGGAGATTCACCGTACTCCCCCCCAAGTTCCTCTTGGGGTTAAGAACACGACATCTGCTTTCCAGGTTAGATTCCATCAATGGATCCATCAAGATCTCAACACTGATCTCTACTTGGCATTCATCGGCATGATCAGCCTAGCGATAGATAGCCACCCAGAGCTTGCCATTTCCTATCTAACTCTCTTAGAGATCCTCGCCAAAGTCTCTGGGTACTCCACTCTGAGCATTGATTCCTATGATAAAAGCAGCGTAAGCTGTGGCACATAGCGATAGTGCTACATAGTGGATACACTAGAACAAGTACAAGGTCGTTAAGAGTTTGATGAGTACCTAAGAGAACAAGAAGATCTACTTAAGTCCTAGCAAGTCAAACTTGAGTTGGAAAGGCATCGACTTGAGGACGAATAGGTTGAGCTCCAATGCCAGCGTGACTTTGAAGACATGCGCCACTGAGGATACAACATTTACAATGATATTGCACAAGAAGGCAAAAGTGTGCTAGGCTTCAACCAAGATAGCCAAAACAACATTACTATAGCCCATATTCTACATGACCACTTGGAGCCCAATGACCCTAAGTTGCCCTATGACATCGGAAGACTAAGATCCTTGTTGAACAAGCTGCTTTGGAGGTGACAAGAAGTCATCTTCTAGGTGGTGGACACTATAAAGTACTTCATGGAGTCACCACTCTTGCATGACACCTCAATGCATCATGACTCGGCGCCCAGGAATAGTCCCAACAAAGATGCTAGAGGAAGTCAACAAATGGGATTACAATGCCTTAGTTTGGCCAACAAAGGATTAAGGAAAACATGGATGCCCGTAACACGTTCAATGCAAGGCACAATGCTTGGAACGAGCCCAATATCACCATAATGATGACAATCATCCTGACCACCATGGTCGAGACGACCGTTGTGGAGGCAAAACAAATCATACTTGCAAAGTTAACGACAACCGGGATCACCACGGAGCATCTTGGAACATTCATCATGGAGGAGACAAACTCGGTAGCTCAACCATGGTCCTTCACTCAATCGTGCTTAGGGCTTTTGGATCCGAAGTGCATCATTCCCAACTAATTTCCATGCACCTCATGACTTCTAAAGATAAAATGAAAGCATGAACGGCCTGGCCATGAGGTCCACCAGGAGCATATCCTTTGATGACTTGAGGTGACAACTTGTGCTCCTTACATCTTTGTGTGCACTCTCTCTATCATTGTTCCTTTCTAACCCAATGCAATATTCATCTCAATACTTTATAATCTTTATCTAGTTGTAATAAACTTATCAATTATTCTATGTTTTCTATCTACATGCCATATCCTTATTTTTTCTCCCATAATATCACACCTCTGAGTGATTTGCTGCAGCCCATGTCAAATTGAAGTCTTGTTCCTATTGTATATTTTTTCAATACTCTTCCTTTTGCATTTATTAAAACATTATTATAAATTCTAGAGTACACTCTGAATTACATCAATGTTATAAACTTGTTTATGCCTGCTCTACGGAGCTTTAAGTCAGATCTAGGAGGGCCCATGTGCCAACCTAAAGAAGATATTAGTATTTAAGTACTCAAGATTAAAAATCATACTTATTCTAAAAAAATCTTAAAAATCAGGGCCATCTTAGTTTGAACCAAGCTCCTCCGCGACTCTATTCAATTTTCTCTATCGAAGAATTATATTGCAATATTTTTTTTAAATAATAGAGTGGTTAAAATTAACCATATTGAATATAGGCAATCCCATAATATTATAGTCAAAATGTATAAATTTGTGTAAAACAACAACTTACATAATTTAAAATCATGGGTATTTGACAATGACTAGGCCGACTAGCTGATATGCGTGATGCCTCATCTACTTGCTGAACAAGACTTAGATGGATATGCTTGTTGATAGAGCATCTAGGCCCCTAAGGGCGGTCCCAATACTAGAAACTACACATAGTTTCTATACCTATTATTTTTTATAGACACTGCATATAGAAACTATGATCCCAATGGATAGTTTCTACAGAACAACTTTTTATCCAATCACATACACTCTCTTCCATTCTCTACCAATCGCATCCCTTCATGTCTTTTTCGTATAGACATGGTTTCTAACTTAGACCCGATTTCTATGTTTTTGCTCTCTCTCTTCAATAACTACCTTGCCACATCAGCAAGACGCTTAGGTGGCGGTACAATTAATATCCATAGAAACTATAGTGGTTTCTGCATTGGGAGTGCCTAAGTGGGTTTTGGTGCATTGATGACCATGCAATTATGGGTCTAATGGTATTTATGAGATGTGGATAAGTTATGAGTGATTGTGGGTGCATGACAACATAAAGAGGCCCCAGATTCAAAAGAATGTGGCATAAGGACAAATAAATGCTTCCATTTATTTTGTATTTGAAATTGAGTATAAGAAATGTCATGCTATCAAGGGGGATAAAAATTTAGTAAGCTTAAGGGAACCAGGTGTTCAAACTCCTATCCAAGTTATAGCTAACCCTTAAGACAAGCCAAATCCAGCTACACTTATGTAATACCCTATACTTTTATGAGTTATTAGTTGTGGTACTAAGTGACGGAGTTAACTAAATAAATCATAGTTCATGTACTCAAGTATTATATATGAGCATCCTTGCAAAAGAAAAAAATAATAATAACTTAAGTTTACTTTCCATGTAAGAAATATACCTAGTGGAATACTACCAAATATTTTATAGCTTCTAGTACACGTATTTTCATTTGTATGTGACCACACCATTATGTAGGTACCTGCAATAATTTCGTGCGTGCCTAGATGATGTGTGTAGTATGTATGAGAATATATATACATGCGTATGTGAAACTTGCTAGCTAGGAACATTTAACCAGCTTAGCTATATTAAAACGCTCGTGGGCCCCAGCTATCTATATATACCATGCCGTTAGTATATACTCCGTAGTGAGTTGCTTCATATATAAGCTATTCAAGTGGGACCCACTGCAGCTGCAAAATAAAATAAGGCCTTGTTTAGTTTAAAAAAATTTGCCTCCACCCATCACATCGAATGTTTGGAACATGTATTGAGTACTAAACGTAGGCGAAAAAAAAACTAATTGTACAATTCTCGGGAAAATTGCGAGACGAATCTTTTAAGCCTAATTAGTCCATGAAAACTTTAAGTGCTATAGTAACCAACATGTGCTAATGATGGATTAATTAGTATCATTATATTCGTCTCGCAGTTTCCTGACGAGTTCTATAATTTGTTTTTTTATTAGTATCTGAAAACCCCTCCCGACATCCTCCGACACATCCGATGTGACACTTAAAAAAAAATTCATTTCGCGAACTAAACCCAGAAAGGATATGAACGTCTGGACTTGGAGTGCCAGATTTTTGACCGAGTAACGGATGATGCCGGTTCATGTACCTGGCAGCAGTAGGCCCAGTGGCGTAACCAGGGGTCAGGCCCCCCTCCCCCAAGCACAGTTGTTAAAATTTGTTTTAAAAGTTGTCGAAACATCGTAGTTTTAATCTCCGGCTAAGCTTCTTAGCTGTCGTCGATGCCTTTTCTGGAGCCGGGCACCGGGCACCAACGCCGGGCACCGGGCACCGGGTACAGCAGCCGCCGTCGATGCCTTTTCTGGAGCCGGACGAGATGAAGAGACGAGTGACATCTAGGGTTAATTACGTGGTCTGGGCCTTTGGTGTGGAGGTATATTGGGCCAGCGAAGCTTTAGCTGCGGCTAAATGAAGCCATATTTAGCGGCTATCTCCAGCTAAGCAACGCTATTAGCGGCAGCTATCTCTTAGAGCGAAAATGTCAATCTCCTAGCTGCTCCTTTCTCCAGCAGCTATCTCCGGCTATAGCGGCAGCTATAGCCGGAGATTTAAAACTTTGTGAAACATATAATTATATATATATATTCATACTAAAAAATACGATATATTTATTCGGTCCTCTCTAATTAAAATCGCTGATTCCGCCACTTAGTAGGGCACCATGTACGTGTCCTCTTACTATTCGTTGGTTCAGCTATTGGAATTAGTATAAGTAACCGAGAAACCGGCCTCCTGCTGCTATAAATAGCGCCTCGCATGCACCTTCTCGGCCACTATACTCCGCTTTCATCGCTTGGCAAGAGAGCCATGGAGTGACAGAGCTGGGCACTCGTGGGTAGTGGCCGGTGCTCTGTTGTGTAGAGTAGCAGTAACTTGGTGCTTGTCATTTAAGTGGCTCCTACTGCTACTTGGGATTTTGTTGGGCAGCAAAGGTGCTGCCGGAATACTGCTAGAGAGGTAAAAGATTATTTTATATAGTGGTGTTGTGATAAGACAAGCAGCCAACATGCTATTAACCTTTATTTACTTATCCACCCTGACTAACAAGGCAATCAGCCTACTTACTAACACGCTAACATTTATATTCAAGCTATTTATGTTCTGCGTGGGTTTTATATTTACAGTTGTGGCGTTGTTTTATATTTCACATGCGTTTTATATTTGTGTTGCCCTTATATTCGCGTGCGTTTTACATTCCTGTTGTGGGGTTGCCTTAACTTCTCGTGTGCGTTTTAGGGCCTGTTTGGTTTGGGTGTTAAAGTCTAACAAACACGGTAGCATTTTCGTTTTATTTGACAAAAAGTTTCCAATCTTGCATTAATTAGGCTTAATAGATTCGTCTCGTAAATTACTCCTAATATGTGTCGACATGCATGCAATTAGTCTACATTTAATACACCATACATTTGCCGCAACCTTGATGTGATAGGAGTTAAACTTTAACATGTTGTAACCAAACGGGGCCTTATATTCTCATTGTGGCACTATCTTTATATTCTGCACTATTTATATTTCACGTGTTATCTATATTATGCAGCTGCTATTTACGTTCATGTGCCATTTATAATCCGTGATGTTGTGTTTATTTAAGTTGTTGTGATGCTTAAATTATCCGTATATTTCTATTTTACGCCGTTATGCTGCCGAATTTCTTTTATAAAGCTGGTGTTGTGAAGACAATCGTATTGTACGGGTCATGGTGCAAGAATGGGACTGTCTGAGTTCTCCAAAAGGGATGGCTCTGGCTCCGAACAAGGTGCTTGGTGATGGATCCGTAGGAGCGACCATGCAATAGTAAGTCAAGAAATGCGATTCCCTGAGGGTCAAAGAGCTCTACTCTTCTAGAACATGTATATACTCATGGTGTTCTGGTAGAGGCCATCGATGTCTATGTACCCCTCTATAGAGTATAAAAGTGTGAAATTTCACCCCTGTAACTCTCGGGTTGGAAGCTTGTGGTCACGTGTGGCACCAGTTTAAACTATTGTTTGTTCTCAAAATATTGTTCATATGATGTTGTCGGTGTTTTTACCGGCAGATATTCGGTTCTCGGAGGAACTCGTCTGATGCAAAGAGCAAGCACAGTAGAGACACTGGTTCGCCCCCCGGGAAGCGAGTAAAAGCTGTACGTCGAGTTGCTACTTGTTTGTATTATGATCTCGTCGAATAGTGAGATGGCGATTACAAGACGGCTATGCCTATGAGAGTTTCGATGATTACAACAGGGCGGATAGCTAGCGATTTATATCCGAGGCCTACTTGCCCTACAAGTTACATAGTTGAGCCCTAGTCAGAGTCTTGGCGTGATCTTCAGATATCCTTTCTTGAATAGGCGAGTCGTGAACCTTCGGGTCTTCTTCGGTACGAATTCGGTAACCAGCATGTCCGATAGTCGAGAATCCTGGGAGTACGGCACCATCAGTTGCCCCCGAGCTTGTCGGCCAAGTGAGACTCGGTAACCTTCCTATACTCAGGCCTTCAAGGGTGTTCGGAATCGGGACTTTTACTAAAAAAAGGCCCGACCTTTACCCAAGGCTAGTCAGGTAGAAGTTGCAAAGTCGCATTGTTGGGTGATGAGCTGTTGAATAAAATAAGCCATACTCAGGAGTCGTCTTGTCTCATCAACACGGTCCTTTCCCAAGTCAGGCGGCGGTTGAAGGCACTTAAGTGGCCGCGCCGGCTTGACTTTCGAGAAACACGCGTGCCTTGCGATTAATGCGTCGCTTCAGTTCGTGAGTGACGATTGGCTTGCCTTCCCAATTACCCCGGCCTCGGCTTTATAAGCGGGCATCTGAGTGTTAGGTTTAGATTCACTTAGCATCTCCACGTTTGAAATCATGAGGATGAAAACCGCCAGTTGCCATCGCAAGATCCCTCACTTGCTGCTCGGGGATTCGCCCAGGCGGCCCGCCAGGGTTTTGGCTCCACCGTCCCCCTCGGCGTCATCGTCTCCGCCTCCGGTGTCGCCTGCCACACCTGCCCCTACTTCATCCTCATCCTTGGCGCTCTCCCAAGGGAAGGCCGTGATCATGAAGGAGAAAGGAGAGGCCTTGGCGAGCACCGAGGAGATCACCGCCCTAGCCCCGAGGGAGCCGGAGGCGGGTGCGCTGCCGCAGGGAGTAATCGAGCTCTCTGACGACGAGTCAGATGGTTTGGTTGCCCCATTGCTGATGCCACCAGTGTTGGTCCCTCTGGAGCTGCCCCACCTACTCCTTGGGTCACCGCTGTAGCTGATACGAGCGGTGACTGGGAGTTTGCCCGGAAGCTCTTCATCGAGCTGAACCGGGAAGCCATCGGAATCCCTGGCAATGGGGCTATTGTGGATCTAGTGAGCGATGATGCAAACGTCATGGCAGCGGATGCCGGCAAGGCGAAGGAGGTCGCCCTAGGCGACGAGGAGGAGGAGGATACCGCGGTAGATGACGGGCCGATGGAGCAAATCGTTGTGCCTCGCAGTCCTCTACCAAGCGCCTCAGCTTGATGATGGTCACCTTGATCGAGCCATTTTGTCCCTGTTCTTCAATGTCCTTGCAGATCGGGATTTGTTCAGGCCTGACTTGATGATCGGTCTTAGAGTTGTTAATTAGGGTTTTAGGGTACCCCTTTGTAAATCCGTGCTTCAATGAAGTTATCAATGAAAAAACCTTTATTGGTCTATTTTTGCAGTTGAACATGCTGATACATAATGTGCATAGAAATAAACCGACTACTTCGTTTTGAGCCTAGTGGATCGGTTTGTTCATGAGTCATTGTGCCACGTCCCAAGCTGGTCGGTCTTTTAGCGTTTTGCTCATTTGTTAACCAAACACATGGAAATATTTAATCGAATTCTTCTAAATAGAAAGGAAATATCTTAAATGAAATATAATTAGAAACTAACCGAGAAATAATTTCGAGTGTGTAAATCGAGGCGCATACCGCGGCTGCCAAGTGGTTTTTTGGGGATCATGCGGGCTGTGCGGTCATTTAACCCCTCATTCTATTTTGGTGGCAACCACTGTTACACCTTTTCGCATTTTTGCATCCACCTACTGCCCTTTTCTCATCCTCGAGTCCTTCGTCTTCCTTGCGTCGTCATGGCCTCCAGCCGCCAGCAATCTGAGGGTTCGATGAGTGCCTCAAGCCAGATGAGTGCCGAGAAATCGCAATCTTCCTAGCCCTCCAAGGTCATGGAGCCCGATGAGTACTGGAAAACATCGACCACGAAGGTGAAGGACCTGAAGAAACTGAGGGAACGAGGCTTGCTACCAGATCTACAGATCTATGAGTGAGTTGCCACCAAAGGTCAGGACGATCCCACCCCCAATACCCATCAAGCTGCGGTTTTTATTGCGCATTTCAAGTGCAACTTCGGGGTTTTTCCATCTAAGTTCCTTGAGCAGATCTGTAGATATTACGGGATTGAGCTTGTACATTTGCTGCCGAATGCGGTAGCTATGCTTAGCGTTTTTGCCTTCTTCTACGAGGCGTGGCTTGGCGTAAAGCCTTATTTGGACTTGTGGCATTATTTTATTCTGTTGCTTATTATTCCAAGAACCTGGCTATTGGGTCAGTCGGTTTTTCCCTAAGGAAGGGAAGCAACTATATAGTATTCCCGATCAAGACCTCCTAGAAGGGGTATTAGAGAAAATGGTTCTACATCCAGCTTCATGAAGAGAGCCTGAGCAAAGGTAGGGCGCTAATGCCCGTGACCAATGAAAGGTGGAGGTCCGTCCTTCTCGTCAGTGAGAGGATGCAGAAACATATTGCGCGTATTCAGGAGCTCTGGGTGGCCGGGCTTACCGCGACGCACGTGGTGGAAACCTTTGTCAGGTGGAGGATTGTTCCCTTGAAGCAGCGGGACGCGGCCTACACCTACAAAGGGATCCTTGACCCAAACAGGGAATCGGTTGAAGGTACCGGCCCTTATCTCGAATTTGCCCTTGTTCTGGGATGGCGTTTATGCCTTTTTGTTGCTAAATTCTGTTTTGTGATGTTGTGTTAGAAGTGTCTGATGGAGAGATCACTCAGAGGGTGAAGGACATCCTCGATGTTGATCGGCCGGACTGGACTGGCGTGTCGTTGCCGTATAACACCGAAAACCCTCCTCCTCAAGTAAAAGCGAGATCTTTATTGACTTGCTTCTTTAACAATCTTAATGTTTACTCACCATGCCATACTAGGATGTCATCCCCTTGGGCCCTATCACTGGAGGGATGGACATTGGTAGTGATGATGATGATCCCGAGCAACCGGCAGCTAGCCCAATCTCGGAGGGTGAGTCAACTCGGGCGCGTGAAGCCCGAGCTGTCATGCCTACCCCCAAGCCAGGCTTGGGGATGCAGCAAAAAGGAGTGATCGGAGGAGCAGCTAATGACCAGACTAAACCCAAGGAGGTGCCAGCCCCCGAGCCTGCTTGGGTGGTTGAGAAGGAAGACTAGATCACATGGAATTGCGGAAGAACTCGAGCTGCCTGCTTCCAAGAGAAGCCGAGGTAAGTCCAAGAGCCCTCCTTCAGTTACCAGAACTGGCAGAGATCAGTTGGAGGTGCCACAAGAGGCGGAGCGGGAGATACCACATCATTCTAATGATTAGGTACCCCTTAGAGATGTTTTTGGTCGTTTGATCGGGGGTTTTAGTCATTTGGATAGCCTTAAACATGTTCGGGAGGTTTGTACTTAGGAGAAAGCCATTGTTTCTACTCATCCCAAGCTTGTTCCTTCTGATGTTCTATTGCTACTGTAGGAAAGCCAAAACCCCTGAAGCCCCGTGTACGGCTGCTGTTGAGGAACCTGGTGCTACCCCGACCCCTGAGGTATTGAACTTGGCCTTAACAACCAGCGTCCAGGTTCAGGGGGCCAAGGCTATACTCCTAAAGAGAAACCCCTCTCGACTGCGTGCCCTTGTCCAAGAGATGCAAGGCTTCTGTGATCTTCGGGAAGGAGATCTCAAAAGAGCCGAGCAGTCTGACTCAGACAATACTAAGCTACAGCAGGTGTATGATCTTCTGGAGGGTAATGAAGGTAAGCTTTGAAGTACTTTTGAAGTACGCCTGCTGCTTTTCAGGCCCTAACTCCTTGTTGTTTTCCTCAGGCCTGTGCAAACATGTCGATATCCTGGAGAGGGAGAAGGCGACTTTGAAGCAGCAAGCTGAGGAGTTGCAAAAGAAGCTTGAGGCTGCCGAGGAGCGTCGGGCCACTGTTGAGAAGCTGACCGAGGGAGCCGTCACTGCTGTTGAGCACGTGGTGGGAGTTATCAAGAGATGCCAGCCTAATTTTGACCTGAGTCTCATACTGCAAGGCTACAATTGCAATCAGGCGAACGATGCTCAGCAATTACTTGATGGAATCCGCCCCACAGCCGTAGCTTTTGTTGGGAAGCTCGGTTTCTCCATTGATGACAATGATGATGAAGATGGTTAGTGATTTTATCTTGCATCAATCACCGTGTTGTGGAACATTAACCCTGTCTTGAGACAATTTTCGTAAAGTTGAACACATTATCATTTGTTGTCATTTAAGCAGTTTTATTTTATCTGTAATTTTCCTTCTTGCATTGTCGTGCACTGTTTTCATGTTCGTCATAGGACTGGTGTACTTGAGACTCGAACGGTCTGTCTGTACAATTGTTCCTAGCAACTGTGTGTGTTCGGGCGTTCTAACTTCTATGCATTCGGGGAAATCAAGGTTTGGTAGGTATATATGTATAGTAGCCCTCGACTCTTTGTTTGAATAAAGAAATTATTCAAACAAAGAGTAGAGACTTAATAGAGTAGATGATCACCTCCCTCATATTTATGTGAACAATGCTGATCGATGTTCTAGATAAAGATTAACTTACTGTTTGAATGTCTCTCGTTTTAGGGTAGCCCCCGAGCCTTTCTATAATTGAATGTTCGTCGAATGGGGCTACCGGTAGGCTCCAGCCCCCAGGCATGTTTGAGTCAGGAGAAGGAAGTGTAGCCAAAGCATCAGAAAGGACCGATGATATGGGGGTAACTAATTTTGGTTTGTTCGGTTATTTCCGACAGCCCTCAATCAGTTTCTTTCAATTTTATGAAAAAGGCCCCTGCCAGTAGACGATAGTACAATTTTGAAAACAAATAGAGTACCATTGTGACATATTAGTTTTACTTACTTTGATCATTAGGGATCGATCTCATAAGATCTCTAATGATAGTAATTTTGAAATGATTAACGCAAACCCTGATCACTTGAGGTCGAGTGCTCCATTGAGTTCAATGGCCCCTCTTGTGATTGGTCTTCGGTTTAAATGAGTACTTTGATCACTTGAGATCAAGAACCTCGTCGAGCCTTTGGACCCTCGCATGATGGTGATTCGGGGTTTGACGAGTACTTCGGTCATTTGAGGTCGAGCACTCCGTCGAGTGCCTTGCGTGATATGCACTTTGGTATTAATGAGCACTTAAATTAGTTTGAGGTCAAGAACTCCGTCGAGCCTTTGGAGTTTGAACCCTCGCATGATTGAGTGCCTCGAACTGTACTTTGGACTCGTTTGAGACCAGGCGTAGCCTATTACACCAAAGGGTTCTCTCATGATCAAGTACTGTAGAAATTAGAACATATGTCACAAAAGTACCTTTTTCATTAACTTTTTGTTTTTCCTTTTTGACTTGGATTTTCCCGTACTCTACTTGATCGACTGTAGTGCACTATGCCAAAAAAACCTTATCAGTGACGTGTCTAGACAGTCATCACTGACACGAAAAAATGCGTCACTATTCTTGCGTCTGTGATAAGAGCAAATCAGTGACGCGTAAAAACGCGTCACTGATAACCCTCTATCGGTGACGCATGTACCCAAGACGTGTCACTGATAATCCTCTATCGGTGACGCGTGTACCCAAGACGCGTCACTGATAACCCTCTATCGGTGACGTGTCTACCCAATACGCGTCACTGATAACCCTCTATAGGTGACGGGTGTACCCAATACGCGTCACTGATAACGCTCTATCGGTGACGCCTGTACCCAATACGCGTCACTGATAACTATTTCAGAAAAACAAAAAAAGCTACAATGATCCTATATACATATTGGACGATCCTATAAACAATGATCCTATCAGACATGTTCCACGATTTCAGCAATCAATTCTTTACAAACTTTTTAGATACAAGTTATACTACAAAATGTGCATCAGCCATGGGCCCTTGTTTACAAGGTACAAAAATGGGAGAATTTACATATCTAGAAACAATCAAATGAAATCTTCATCCACAAATGTGTATTGCTTCCCATAATATACTCACAACATCCCTACGTATTTCTTCCAGTAGGACAGCAGTTGTTAAATCTCCAATTCCCTGCATAGCATTATAGAAACTGACTTCATTTTGAATGGCTTCAACTATGAATAATCACAGGTCTTGCTGCTAAAACACTAAATTTAATCCAACAAAAAGGAGACTAAATTTCAATAGAGATGTCAGTTATACCATCAAGTTCATCTTTTTTCACTTCCTGCAATGCTCTCTTTCCTGGCGAGCACTCCAGTGCTCTCTCTCAGAAATAAGAATGAAACCCATGACCATTTGCTTCACTCTATATAAGGTTAGGATCACCTAGTGAGTAAGAATAAACTGTAAATTGCCTTCAAAAAGGATAAACTGTAGATGGCAAACCTGTATGTGTGAAATCTTATTTTGTGAACAATTAGTAAATCGAAAGGTGATATCTGGAAGCGTTAGCTATGACTATTTTAGCATTTAGTGATAAAAGAGAATGTTCAAACATTGAAGTACATGTCTGTAGAACACAAGATGAAGCTGGTCAGGGACTTGGACCAAAGAACCAACATATCTGGCATCCTGAGAAGAGGCATAATGAGAGTGCCTGCAGCATACACATATGTAGTCAAATTTGACTATGAGGATGAAACACTAAATGATCTGCCGCAAGCACATATGTAGTCAAATTTGACTGAGGATAAAAAGCTAAAATATGCAACTCCTTTTAGGTGTGCAAGACATGATTCATAACACAACAGAGAACAAACAATATATGAAAGGAAAATAAAATTATGTCCATCGTCTTCAGAAAACAATATATATAAAGAAAATGTGATACCTAAGCTTAGATGGCGTCGTCTTCAGATGGAACAACACAGGAGTGTTTTAATATCCTGCAATAGTAACGATGGAAAAAGTGGTATCAGTAAGGCATAGAGACTACCTAAATCCACTGGTTGCTGGTCTTGATCTCATACACTTTTGTTTGGGCAAATGGAGCTTATATCATACAGGGGTAGTGAACAGTTCAGTTTAGTGTGCAAACATAATTACAATAAGAGGAACTAATATTTTTATAGGAGTACAACAGATCAATAAAGAAAGTAACCCTGCATACCTGAACAATCTATATTTCAGTGCTTTAAACGGTGACGTTGAGTAAGCATACAAGTTGTGACTGAAATTACCAGTTCATTGGAAATGGGTTTAATCTGAATTTTCAGAAGAAGCACACTAGTTCTTACAACAGATTTTACTACCTAAATATAACGTGAACAGTCCTATTAATCATTCCTAGATTCGATGCAGTTCAGAAGTTAAGATAATGCTTGTTTCGGTTAGGAACAAGAACAACTTAGCCAAAAGAGAATTTAGCCAACAATCATGTACAGTTTCAATTAGATTGTAGTGGATTCATACCTTTTCAGGTAACATTTCTGTGACACATACCACAAAATCATGTATAGCTTAATTCCACTTAACAAAACTCTGATTAGTGGGATGAACAATAATGTAACTAAATTGTTCAGAGACAACATCTAAAAACAACAATTGTACCTTGGTAACTCAAGCTCTTGTACGTAGCCACTTGGACATGTCAGTCTCGTGCCGATGAAATTTCAAAGGACATAAAGCTGCAGTGTACTAATTATTGCAGTGTACTCAGAATTTTTTTTGAACTAATGAGCACATTTTGTACTAATTAGTTCATAATAATAAATCATATGAACTACACATTTAATAATAATCAGTCTTTTATATTAAGTACAGTGGATTTGACCTACATAGTCAATAACAATTAGTCTTTGATATTATGTTTCAGGATCTGTCAGATAGACAATATAACCCGTGCTCACTGCTCAGTCGAGTGAGGTCTCTGAAGAGACAAACGATCTGATCATAAACCAACTAGTTGATGCAATGGCCAGTCAGGCACTAGCACACCTAAGCAGGTCAGTCTTGTCTCACATGGATGCATATGGTCTGACGATGATGGATTCCTCAAACACTAACACGTTTACTATTACTGTACTATCCAGCAGGACGTCCTTTTTTCTTCAGAAGAGACGCGTAACTAATAACTTAATCGCCCATCTACCTCGTGAAGAAGCCGTGCCCTGCACTCGAATCTGAATCAAAGCTCGACGGGATGCATCCTGCACTGAAACCATCAAATCGAATTAAGAAGGGGAAGGGAAACTAAAGGGGAATAACAAGAAGATGATATGGACGAGATGGAGAGGGGATCTGGAGGAGGAATACCTGGATCTGCAACCGGCGTTCAAGAAGCACGCGCGGGAAAGCAAGCGGCGGCGGCGGCGGCAGCGACGGTGTGCAGCTGCGCCGCTTCTTTCTTCGGCACAACAAGAGACTCGCTCGGCATAGGCATGGAAAGCACGGGAGGCTGCTTGGGGCGGGCACCGGCGTGGAGGTGCCCGGCTGGGGACGGGCCTCGGCGTGCGTCCAGCCATCCAGGTAGCCGGGCGGGCCTAGCGGGGAGGCGACCCGAGTGTGAGGCTGTGAGCAGCGGCGTGTGGGGATGCCGGATGTGGACAGCCAAGGATAAGGTTTGGGGATTTTTTTATTTGTTGTTTCGGTTGTGGCCAGCGGCAAGAGGCGCGAACATGCCTGCGAAAACTTGCCGCCTTCTACCAAGTGAAAATTTAGGTGCCTATAAATTTAGGCATTTTATTGTCCTATAATCAATCATCTCGTAGAAATATGTGTGATACAAAAAATAACAAAAATCGTAGGAAATTACAGATAATTATCATATGAGTTATGAGCTATTTTTTCTATGCGTTCTAGGTTAACTTACAGGGGAAAAAATAATTATGTGCGCCACACTAAAAGTAACGGTTCTATGGAGTTTGTCGAACTATTAACTGATCTCCCTGTGAGTTTTCATGTAACCGACACAAAAAAAAATTCGGGCATACATAGAATTTTTGGTTTCCAAGAGTGTTATTTTGTTTCAGCGGTGGCGACGACTTTGGCCCGTGACCGACGGCGGCGACAACTTCACGTGTACAAGAGAGACAAAAGAGGAAGGCAAAAGATGCATTAAGATTGGTGCTGCAGAGAAAGGTGAAAAAGGCATGCGAGTGATTTGTGACGCGGCTCAACAAGATGAGTCACAGATATGTACACATATCAGTGACGCGTAAACACGCGTCACTTTTATTATCAGTGACGTGTTTTGTCGAGAAGAGTCACTGATATTTCCTTGTATCAGTGACGCGTCTAGGAAAAACACGTCACTTTCCTTATCTGTGACGTGTCTTGTTCACCGGCGTCACCAATACGACCATGTATCTGTGACGCGTCTGGGTAATACGCGTCACAAATTTTATCAGTGACGCGTTTCCTTTGCAAGAGTCACTGATATATTGTTATTAGTGACGCGTATTGTTCCTAGAGCATGGGCAACAACTAATCAGTGACGCGTACTGTTTACCCGCGTCACTAATATTCTTATAGTGACGCGTTTCTTTTCTGAGTCACTAATCGAGGCGTCACTGATAAGCTTTTTCTGGCATAGTGGTGCCCAGACCTGAGACGCTAACATCATAATGGTGCGACTCGTGTACTATAGGGGTATGCCATGGTCTTTGTTTGCATATCATACAACTATTTGAGTCATAGGAGGAAACAAATGTGTTTTAGAACGAAATGCTCTGTACGTGATACTAAAGTGATTGTATAGCATACATGCAGATCATGAACTGACATAGACTTGATAATTTTCGTATTTTAATAAAAGAGAGATTTCCAATCATGTACCTTGACCTCTATGACTTGGGGGCGATGGATGCCAACGATGTCCGTCAGGTGTTTGTCTTCTAGACCCTAGACCCTGGAGTGACTTCGCACCTCTTTGTTCTTACTGATAGCTCTACTTTTATTTTTCCCAGAGTAGAACATCGGGACGTGTTGATTGGGAGTGTTTTGTTTATTTTCTTGCGCGATTCTTGTCGAATCGTTTCGGTTGAACTTCTTTCAACTTACTTTTTGGCAATATCATAATTGTGTATCACTAGAAAAATTTAGCTAACATAGCTTTGAACACAAATTGATAATATGCAAGAACATAATTTGGAAACCACAAGACATCCTTATTATTTTTATGTAAGAGTGTACACCGAAGGAAATTACAATTTTAGGCTAGTCCACGTGGTCGTTGCATATGCTACTTTGTCGATCTTCATGAGGGGAGACCTTGAACCCGTAGCGATCTACAGCTAGAGGTTGAATCTACACCATTGCTTTTTTTCCTTTAATACGGGCCACCTGTCTTCTTGGGATCGACGTTTTACAATGAAGAGGGCACTTTGTTGTATGAGATCGGTCTTTTTGAGTGACTGACTACTTCATGCATGAGTGCTCGGTCTTTTTTGCCACGCTGATGGTTCCCAAAAAAGTGCTCAATCAACCCTGTCTCGGGGAGTTGAGTCGTTTGACTAACCAGATTTGCCTTAGATTTTATACACCTTGCAAATCTAATCTATAGTTGCTTATAATGGTTTCCTTCGAGTCAAGGAGTATACCATGGGGCTTTCAACTTGCCTTTAACAGGGGATTGTTCTTCCCGGAAAAGGTGTTGACTGAGCCAATGTAGCCCTGCTCGGGCTATCTTAGTAACGCTCAGCATTATTGAGGTCGGCAGACCTCGGAGCCCTTCTCCTTGGCCTCCCAGTTCGCACTCGACATATGGATGCGTTGATAGGACGGTAAAAGGGGAATTGCTCTATTCTTTCCATGAGGTAGAAACAGACCTCGGCTATTCCAGTGTAGATGGTGGCATTGGTAGTATGTAGAAAAGGTCATCCCCAAATTATGGGGGTGTTTGGGTTCCGACCCGTATCCAACACTACAAAATCTGTTGGTACATAAGAATGTCTGATGCGCACGCAGACATTATCTACGATTCCTTCTACCCGGTGAGTCATCCGATCTGCAAACCTTAAACGCATGGTTGTGTGCAGCAGGGGCCGAATTGTAGAAAATTATCATAGATTACCTTAGGTATAATGTTTACGCTGGAGCCGATGTCGCAGATGACTTCGTCGAACTGTTGTTGGCCGATTGCTATAGAAATAATCGGACGACCAAGATCACCCTTCTTGATTGGCATGGAATCATCTAGCCAACCCCCCGGACATGGCTTCATGTAGAATCCTGGCTAAGCTATCTCAACGAAGTGCACGGTTTCCAATCTTTCATCGGTACATTGAGATGGGTGGGTCTATGATCGCTTGGTGTGGATAACCTCCCGATGCTGAGATGTTGCACAGATGTGATAATCTTGCGCAAGGTGGATTTCATCCTTTGAATTGTCAAAATCGAGACGGTGCCCGCTACCCTGTTTAATAGAAATTTGACCCGAGGATAGATTGATCGGGAAAGTTCTGCCGTAGATCGATTCGGGGCCTTGTGCCTTGTCAAGCGGCAGTTCGGCGTTTTCCTGGTGCTCAAATACCAAACTCCCGAAGCGAATGGTTGGTGGCACGTAGCGGGACATCGACATTGGTCGGGGAAATAGGAGGATTTCTCCTGTTGCCTCAGATCTAATGGAGTTTGGCCAGATGGTTGAGTCGAAAGCAATCGGATCTTGAACGCAAGCATTGTTGAAGATCGGCATGATCACTCTTTGCGTGAAATCCCCCTACTTGGCGTGCCTCTGTCGTTGTTTTTTACCGGTAGATATTTGGTTCTTGGAGGAACTCGCCTGATGCAAAGAGCAAGCACAGTAGAGACACGGGATTTATACTGGTTCGGCCCCTCGGGAAGCGAGTAAAAGTTGTACGTCCAGTTGCTACTTGTTTGTATTATGATCTCGTCGAATAGCGAGATGGCGATTGCAAGACAGCTATGCCTATGAGAGTTTTGATGATTACAACAGGGCGGATAGCTAGCTATTTATATCCGAGGCCTACTTGCCCTACAAGTTACATAGTCATGCCCTAGTCAGAGTCTTGGCGTGATCTTTAGATATCCTTCCTTGAATAGGCGAGTCGTGAACCTTTGGGTCTTCTTCGGTACGGATTCAGTAACTAGCATATCCGGTAGTCGGGAATCCTAGGAGTATGGCACCATTAGATGTGTTAAATATTTCTTGCTTCTGCGCATTTTGTTGATTTTGCTAATACCATGTACCTGTGTTGCTGAGTATGATTTACCGTACTCACCCTTGCTTGTATTTATGCTTTTTCAGCTTATGAAAATGGACGGAGCTAGGCCGGAAGGGAGACGACTAGATGTAGCTTTAGCAATAGATGGAATACTTGTACTTTTTATCATGTAAAATGTACCAGAAATATGAATAAATAAAAAATTGTTTTGATCCACTTCTTGTCTGTGTTTATTATATGCCTTGCAGGGTTATAAATTAGCCTTTATAACTATGTGGAGGTTGTCCCGTCTAGGCCCTAGTTGGGGGCGTGACAACTTATCTTCTATTGTGTTCTAACCTCCACAGAAGTTTTGCATCGTGGAAGTTCCGTGTTCAAGTGCGAAACTTGCACTTACATTGTAGACCATTTCAAATGGGTAGTGGCATAAATACCACCTCCCCTTCTTCCTCAAACATCATCTTCTAAATTTACTCGTCTCTCTCTCCCTCCCATTGAAGGCTCCCCAACCTCTCCTCTTGATTCTTGGTGTAATTCCTTGAGATATTGGTATTAGAAGTGAGTTAGAGAGCTTGTGAGCAAGAGATCCAACCAAAGAGAACCTGGCTCATCCTCTAGCTATCGGATTTGTGTTTTATCTCTTAGAAGTTGGCTCTTAGATGGTAGGTGTTGCCCAAGTGAAAGGTCTTGATGGCTAGAGGGGGGTGAATAGCCTTTTAAAATTTTCTACAAAGACAAGCTAAATAAGTTTATCAATATAACAAGTAGCGAGATGCGAGTTTTGCTTAGCCTATGGGGTGTTTGCAAGCCACCTAACCAATTCACAATTCTAGTATATTTGCACTCAACCGCACAAGTCAAACCGCACAACTTAACTACAACTAAAGCTAGCTAGCTACACAAACTAAGAGTTACACTAACAAGCTAGCAAAGTAACTAAGAAATTAATACAAGTGAGAGTTAGGAGGGTATCACCGAGCGGCGAAGTATTGAGCCAACCAATCAATATGATCAAGAGATGAATACCACAATACACAACCACCAGGATCGATCAAACACAATAAGAATGATGACACAAAGATTTATCCCGAGGTTCACGTGCTTGCCGGCACGCTAGTCCCCGTTGTGTCCCTCTTCACCACGTGGTTCGGTGGCTAATCGGTCACACACCAAGCCTCTCAAAAGGCGCCACAAGGACCTACCAAATGGCAAAAGGTTGCAATGACACGAGCAATTTACTAATGTTGCCTTTGGCACTTCGCCAAGGTAGGCACAAACCCCTCACAATCACCGGAGGTGGCCAAGAACAATCACCAACTCTTGCCAACGCCTCCAAGCTGCTCTAAGTCGTCTAGGTGGCGGCAACCACCAAGAGAAACAAGAATCCCGCAGCAAATCAACCACCAAGTGCCAACTAGATATAATCTCACAATGCAAATGCACTTGGATCACTCAATCTCACTTTGAATATGCAAAGAAGCAAGAGAGATGAGTGGGAGGGGAGTTGCTTAGCTCAAAGTGCTCACAAGTATGTCAAAAGTTCAAGAGTTAGAGCCTTGAGCCGGCCAACAAGATTTATAGACGTACCCCTTCGAATATAGCCGTTAGAAACTTAAACAGCCGAAATCGTGCTGACCGGACGCGCTGGTCCAACTGACCGGACGCGCCGGTCGCACAACGGCTAAGTCGTGAAGCACTGACCGGACGCGCTGGTCCAACTAACCGGACGCGCCGGTCGCACAATGGCTAACTGCGAAGCAATGACCGGACGCGCTTGACGCGCAGACCGGATACGCTGGTCCTGTGACTGACCGGACGCGCTGGTCAAGCCTGAGCAGCGCACAACGAAACAGTGACCGGACGCGCTGTAGAACTGACCGGACGCCACAGTGCCAGCGTCCGGTTGGAGTCCAGTAAGCTCCCTGAACGACCGGACGCGTCCGATCGACTGTGACCGGACGCGCTGCATGTCCGATCAACAAACTGAAACACGCGCAGACGCTGAACACTGACCGGACGTGTCCGGTCATACAGAGACCGCGTCCGGTCTAGCGTCTGGTCACCTCTGTGACCTCTGTTCGCCTCCGTTTCTTTTCCGACTTCCGGCGTAGTTGAAAATAGTCGTTTCAACTTCTAGAAAACGCCTGAATCCCGCCTCGCAAGCTCGGTGGGAGGGAGAGAGAGACCGAAACCCTCTCTACCGCTCAAACTCCACCGCCTTCGCAAACATGCTAACACCACCAAGTGATCTCGCCATGTGTGAGTGTGTTAGCTTTTTCATAATCATTTTTCGAGGCGTTATTAGTTCTATCCAAATGCATATGATTATGAAATGCACACCTAGAGGCACTTAGGAGTTCAATAGCCGCGTCATTCCCCTCTTTATAGTACAGCTATCTAACCTATAATGTAACCACACCCACTAGGTGTCTTGGTTACTAAAACACAACCCTTAAGCATATACCTTTGCCTTGATCACGTAGGGTTGCGTCCAAATCCAAGTGTGGCCATCATGATCACCATGTCCATCTTGCCAACAACCTTGGAATGTACTAATCCTCATATGCTACATACAACTTAGGCATAGGATTAGTACTTAGGCATTGTCACTAATTACCAACACCAAAAATAGGACTTTCACCAAGAGCTCCCAATTATTGTGTTTGGGCACCGAGAGGTTTGTATTGCCCTTGAAAAGCTAGTGGCACCCTTAAGCTTGAACTTTGTGATTCACTTGGGAAGAGGGTAGGTTAGAAGAGACCCAAAGCCTTTATGGCTTCCTCAACAACGAGGCCAATAGGAAAGCCTTGGTGACTCTGCCGAATCTTGGGTCAAATTTTGTGTCTGTCCCTTGTTGTTGTTGATTTGGTGCTCTCACTCTTGTTTGAATTGAATTCTATGGTTTACACCTGATCTACTCATTCTCTATGATATAATTGCAGGGTTGTGGTGCAAAAGGGAGGCAACACTACTAGACGGCTTGGTATTGAACTCGATCTGTGTTTCGACTTGGTTCAATTTAGTTGTAGTAGTTTTCAGCTAGGACGCGGAACTTTCGTAGATCTGTCCAGAACAGGAATCCACGGGAACCTCCACATACTGCTATCGAGTTTAAGTTTTTGTAGGCCTATTGAACCCCTGCCCCTTAATAAGCCTTTCCTGATCCTTTCACTCATAAGCATACAGTCTCAGATATGATTGTAACTGATTAGGAAAGAAACTTACTAATTATGAGATGTTGATCCACATGTAACTTGACCTCCTATGCTATATTGGATGTGACAAGGAGCACCTGATAATCATTCCACACATTGGCCACTCGCTCGAGCATTAAACGCACAAGCAATACACCAACATACATTGGACGTAGGGTACTGTAGCCTGAACTAGTATAATCTCTATGTCTTGAGTGTTATCCGTTTGATCTACTTCATGATATATTCCTGATTTATTGCCATTTATTGCCGATGGTAAAAACACAACATTAATATTATTTTAATTGATTTGTTAGTGTGTTGGTACAGTGGCGGAGCTTGAGACAAATTAAAGGGGGCGAATTTGAAAAAAAAACCAGTGAACAGTATTTGACGCAAGAAATGAACTGGCAATGCATATAATATCATTAATATATACATTCGTACTTATATTATATATATTTATAATTAGTCACATATTCATACCACACGGTTGTATAGATATATATTTAGCGCCCTGGTTATCACCAAAATACAATTGACCATAGGCGCTGTTAGACAAAAGACAAGACACCAAAATAAAAATCAGACATAGGATCTCGCTACTAGAGGTCTGCTCTTCTTTTCTTCAGATTTTTGAAATCTCTGATTATATCATCATAGGTATAGTCTCCTGCAATTTCACCTTCGATCTGAACTAGCAAGCTGTTGGCAAGGTAAAGATCTTCCATCTTGTTGCGCAATCTTGTCTTGGTGATCTTCAAAATAGAGAAAACACGTTCAGCAGTAGCCGTTGAAACAGGGAGAGTCACAAGCAACCGGATCAATCTATCAACCATGTTCCAGACTCTATGACGCTTTGTCTCAACAAGGATTTGACAAAGCTGCACTAAGGTTTCAATATTCTTCATATCTTCAGCACTAGAAGCATCAACCTTAAAATGGTTTAGCTGACGTTCTAATGCAATCATTTCTTGTTGATTGAAATCCATTGGGTAGTACTTCTCAATCAATCTGCAAATCTCCTTTGCTTGGAAAGATAAAAATCCATTTTTTGGTATGAGTGCGGCACTGATGGTCAAAAGATCCGTCACCTTCTCATTGAACTTCAAATTTAATTCAGCCATCTGAGTGTCGATTGTTGCCCGGAATATCTCCACTCGGAAGTAACACTCCCTAGTAAAGTGTTCAGGTTGACGATGAGCACGACCACCACGCAAAATGTAGGTCCCTTCCATATCTGGAACTTCAATGCCATGATCCATGCAAAATTCAACAACCTTGCAAAAAAAGGCTTCCCATCCATCATCAGATCTCATTTCCTCAAGTAGGACTTTTGTGGTGTGCACAAGGCGAACAACATTTACTATGTCTTGTGATTTCTTCTGTAATGCTTGACCAAGTTGCTCAGTTGTTTCCAATATTTCCCTCATCATACATAGGATAAACACAAACTCAAACGATGTCAAATACTTGAAGGCAGTATCTCCATCGGCACGGATTGCACCAGCTATTGAATCGGCGGCTAAATTTTGTAGAACTGAACTTACTGGATTGAACATGTCCATAAGACTAGAAACTGAGCCTAAGTGAGACCCCCACCTAGTATCTCCAGGACGTTTCAATGAGTGGATTTGATTTGCTCCTGTACCAGTCTCGAGCTCATCAATTGCTAGCAAATGTGCTAATTCAACCATTTGGGCATCATGGAGTTCATCATGACGCTTTGATGATGAGTCAACCGTGTTTATAATAAAGAGAAGATGCTGAAAAAACTGGGTAACAGGAACCACATCCTTGGCTGCAGCAACAAGAGCAAGTTGCAAGCGATGTGCGTAGCAATGAACATAATATGCATATGGACATTCTCTGAGAAAAAGTGCATGCATTCCATTTAACTCCCCTTTCATATTGCTCGCACCATCGTAACCTTGGCCACGAAGGTTCTGGATATCAAATCCATACTTGGATAGTACAGAACACAATTCATCCTTTAGTGTGAGTGCTTTGGTGTTCTTTACATGTATCAAGTCAAAGAACCGTTCTTGCAAAACACCATCTTTGTCAACAAATCTGAAAACAAGTGCCATTTGCTCTCTTTTTGCCACATCACATGTTTCATCCACAAGAATAGAGAACTTAGCATTGCCAATTTCATCATGGATTTGCTTCCTGATTTTTGTTGCAAAAATACTTAGAATCTCCTTCTGAATATCTGGTGACGTGTACATGCAACTATATGGAGCATTCTCTAAAACAACATTTGCAATTTCAGGATTAAACTCTGCAAGAAGTTTAATCAGTTCAACAAAGTTACCTCTGTTTCTTGACTGAGGTGTCTCATCGTGCCCTCTCAAAGCACAAGACTGCAATGTTAGCCATTTAACAGCTGCAATTGATGTTCTTAGACATAGACGGTTTCTTTCCTTCTCCCTATCACTTGCCACTTCAATAATTTTGGCTATATGGTTTGGCTGATTCAGTATAGCTTGACATTCTCTCACTGCATTGTGTGAACAAGGTGTAGATCCTACGTGAACTAAGAATGAACACTTTTTCCCATCATTAACTTTCTTATAGTTATCAAAACCTTGAGTTGTAAAGACATCAAAACCACCTCTCTTCTTTATATTTTTGCTGCAAAGAAAGCAGAAAAAACAGTATGCACGACCACTCTTCACAGAATACTCTAACCAAGATGGAAATTGGCTGAACCAAATATAATTGAAACGACGGCGATTTCCAGGGGGTCCAAAAGGCTTGTATTTCTTCAATAATGGTTGCATAGGACCTAACTGCAGGTATGCTCGTCGCACTTCATCTCTCTGATCAACTGGATATTGCCAAATTTGTGGACGCAATGCAGGATCTCGCTCCAAAAATTCAATGCCTCAAAATATGACAGGTTCATTTGTTTGATTTTCATCTTCAACTTCTGCTACTGGTGGTTCTGCTTGTGCTTCTTCTGGTACTTGTACTGCCCCTTCATCTTCATCTAAGTGATTTGCAGCTTCTTGTTGTTGTTGTTCTGCATCTTCTTGTCTTTCATGCTCCAGTTCATCTAACTGAGGTGTTGCTGCTCCTTGTTCTTGCCTCTGCTGTCCCAAATCACCTATCTGAAGTATTGGAAGAGCATCAAGTGGATCTTCCCCTTCTCCTTCTCCTTCTCCTTCTCCATCCCCTTCCCCTTCCCCAAGAGAAGATTCATCTCTTTTTCTTTTGAAGAAGGAATGGAGATTTTTTTAGACGCACCATGACTACCTAATTAACAAATAATTTCTAGTCAATTTGATTGGAACTACGCATCTAGCAAAATCATACCAAACTACCTGGGAAAAATTAGGGTAGGGAAAGAAAGAGATTTGGGATCGAACTAACCTGTAGCAACTTGCAAGCCAGCAAGGAGTAAGCTGCAGTGCCGAATGCTTCTACATCATCCAATCCAAGGGAATGACTAGCATAGTAGCCTTGGTTCAGAATTCTTGACGGCTAATCCGGAGCGGATCCAGGAATAGAGTAGGACCGGAGCTAGGTCAATGTACTCTGATATAGAGCTATCTGTGCTAGTCATTTGGAACTGCATGGGCTGACTTTTTGTAATACAGTCACATGAAGATACACGTTGTTTCCTGGGCTGGATTAGGGCTGCAGCATCCTAACACCGACCCTACTACATGCACCCCTGTAATTAAATTGAGGTGTCATTTGGTCTCGCGGGTATCATTTTCTAAACTATACGAACATATCACTTGGATCAAACTCCAATCATCGTATCTACATATCTCAAGTTGGTCCAATTGGCAGTTAAAATGGTCGAGGAAAGCCACGCGCTAGTACGCCCCCGTGCTATATATAAACCCCATGCAGATGGAGAGCCTCCATTCCAGTCTCCAATCCACCATCGCTTTC
This sequence comes from Saccharum hybrid cultivar R570, assembly GCA_038087645.1. NCBI lineage: Eukaryota > Viridiplantae > Streptophyta > Magnoliopsida > Poales > Poaceae > Saccharum > Saccharum hybrid cultivar. Next base: position 1,006,513 of record JAQSUU010000273.1, read on the forward strand.
AGACCCATACCCATCTCGGCTGAACGAAACCACCAGCTAGCCACAGCCTGAAACCCCACACTTTTGGAGCACTCACGCAACAGCCTTCGGTAAGCAACCCTTCGTGGATTTGCAGTTTCCTTTGGACTAGCACTAGCAGTAGCTAGAGTACTGCTACCATCGATGGCGAGTGGTCGGTTGAGTTTCGTCTTCGTCGTCGCCGCCCTCGTCGCGTCCGTGGGTCTCATGCCGCCGTCTGCCGTCGCCGAGCTGAGGACGGACTACTATGCCAGCACCTGCCCCAAACTGGAGGTCATCGTCCGGAGCTCCGTGAAGCAGTCCATGGCGCAGTCTCCCATCTCCGCGCCCGCCGCGCTCAGGCTCTTCTTCCACGACTGCGCCGTCAGGGTACGTATATATACTACTACATTCGATGGCGGCCGGGGACGGCCAGTGATCCAATGTCTGATCCGGGGACCGGGGGTATGTACGAGCACGACAGGGCTGCGACGCGTCGATCATGATCGTGAACTCCAACGGCGACGACGAGTGGCGGAACAGCGACAACCAGTCGCTCAAGCCGGAGGGGTTCCAGACCATCCTGAACGCCAAGGCCGCCGTGGACAGCGACGCGGAGTGCCGCTACAAGGTTTCCTGCGCCGACATCATGGCCCTCGCCGCCAGAGAATCCGTCTACCAGGTAGCAACAATGATAACTTGCCGCCGACAGAGCAATCACCATTTTCAGTTACATGCATGCATTGATTTTTCAGAGCGGCGGGCCGTACTACCAGGTGGAGTTGGGCCGGTACGACGGCCGGGTGTCCACCAGGGACGGCGTCGTGCTGCCGCACGCCAACTTCAACCTCGACCAGCTCAACGCCTTCTTCTCCGGCCTCGACTTCACCCAGGCTGAAATGATCGCGCTGTCAGGTAAACGAAACGACGACTACTGCTCACACGTCATAATCCACCTCACTGTCGCTTGTCCTGCACTCAATTTGCCATGCACGTCGTGGTCGACATGCCAGCCTGACCACCTTGCTTGCTTTGTGCGTGAATTCAGGCGCCCACACCCTCGGCGCCGCGGACTGCCCCTTCTTCCGGTACAGGATCGGCAGCGACCCGACCATGGACCCCGGCCTTGCGTCGCAGCTGAATGGCACCTGCAGCTCCGATCCCAACGCCTTCGCCTTCCTCGACCCCTCGCCGGTGGGCTTCGACAACGCCTTCTACCGGAACCTGCAGGGTGGCAAGGGCCTCCTGGGCTCCGACCAGGTGCTCTACTCCGACGCGAGGTCCCGCGGCACGGTCGACTACTACGCGTCCAACCAGGGCGCCTTCTTCGCCGACTTCGTGGCGGCGATGACCAAGATCGGGAGGAGCGGGGTCAAGACGCTGGCCACCGGCGGCGAAATACGCCGGGACTGCCGGTTCCCGAACTAGTTACTAATTAAACCCCGCCGGCTGGTTGGCACTTGACACCCCATCGTATCGTACATTACTACATTGACCTCAATATATAGTGCTACTAGTAGTCTACAACGACTGTACAATTACAAATTTACAATAAGCTCGTGGCTTTGATTCAGGGGCCTGACGTGTGTATAATACTAGCTCCTCGTGTGGCCTTGTGCGTTCATCTCAATGTTTGCCGTCTCAAGCAACCATTCTCTACACGTGGCCTTCTAGCTCATTTACTTTTCGTCTAAAGCGCAACCGTGGTCTTCATTGTCAATACATGTGAGCGGAGAGGGACAACAAAAGCGTCGAAATTAGCAAGTTATTTACTCACTAATGTTTCATCAAACACCTTAGGGAAATTTTGCTATAGGATAGTTCGCTTGAACTTATCAGTCTGGCTTACATGGTACAGTGTTTTCTCTCACAACAAATCAGCCAACGGTACTTTCAACCATAGTTTATCAACCAAACGAACAAAAAGCGTAATATGCTGATGGACACCATGAAGAGCTAAATTTGCCCAATACCATTACAAAATCGCGTCCATTTGTTGAAATACACCACAACTATTATTTTATTCATTTCTCGTATTCGCGGAGAGAGAAGGTAGGTGAAATGACATTTTTTTTCCTCATCTTCGACCTCCGGGTGGTCACTGATTTTTGCTGTAACACATCACCGCCCTTTTCTCATCGTCGTCCTCAACGCTGGTCCTTGCGGGAGTCCGCTGGGGATGGGGACAAGGGTGGCTGGCCTCCTGCGCAGGGGCGTCCTCCAGTTCAACGCACGTCGTATGTGCCACCAGCAGGGAAGCGCCCTGCAAGCAAGCTTGTCCACGGCCGTACGTTCCGGACCCTTCCTTCCCTAGGCAGCATCACTATCAGAAATCGGCTCTACGCCGAGTGTAAGTGTTTCGTCGAGTGTTTTTTTCGGGCACTCAGCATACAAGCTCTTTGTTGAGTGCTAAATAAAAAATACTCGGTAAAAAAAACACTCGGCAAAGCTAGGCAAATAAGATCTTTGTCGAGTGTTTTTTTTCACTCGGCAAAGACAAATTTCAAAGCACATTTTGAAGCAATAAATTAATTCAAATGAAAAAGTTTTCTACTACAAATTTGTATAACTTCTTAAGATCTACAAATTTTATTTTGGTCATTTCTTCATTCGATAAAGCGATAATAACGTTGTTCACAAAATTTACATCTCTCTCGTAAGTTTCATGAAACTACAAGAGAGATATATAAGATTTGTAAACAATATTAGAACCACCATGTCGGATGAACAAATGACCAAACAACCAAAATAAACTTTGTAGATCTTGAGAAGTTAATAGAATTTTGTAGTAGGAAACTTTTTCATTTGAGTTCATCTTGTCATGCAAAACTACGTTTGAATTTCAAAATTTTAAAACTCGAATTTTTCAAACGAACTCGGATGGAAAAACACTCAAAATGAAAATTGTAGATCTCGAAAAGTTATGAAACTTTGTAGTTGATAACTTTTTCATTTGAGTTCATCTTGTCATGCAAAACTATGTTTGAATTTCAAAATTTTAAAAATCAAAATTTTCAAACGACCTCGGATGAAAAAACACCCAAAATGAAAATTGTAGATCTCAAAAAGTTATGAAATTTTGTAGTTGACAACTTTTTTCATTTGAAATCATCTTGTCATGCAAAACTACGTTCGAATTTCTCAAATTTAAAATTCAAATTTTGTAAATAACTTCGGATGGAGAAACTTCCTAAATAAAAGTTATAGATCTCGAAAAGTTATGAAACTTTGTTGTTGACAACTTTTTGATTTGAATTCATTTAGGGCCTCAAACAAGCAATTTACACTTGGTTTTGTATAATACGTGGAGAACCAAAACGGAATCTTGATACAAGTGATAGTGTGGTGTAGTGGTAGAAGGGGTTACGCGCAAGGGAGAGGTCATGGGTTCGAATCCCACAGGCGCGAAAAATGCCACGACTTGCCGATGGGGCCTCCCCTGGTAATTTTTTTTTTGCAATTTTTTTGGTTTTTTTTCGTTTCAAACTTTGCAGTGTCGGGCACTCAGCAAACTATTTGCCAGTGCCCGACAAAAAGCAATCAGCAAAGACAGCTTTGCCGACATATGTTTACCGAGTGGAATTTGTCGAGTGTAACTGTGGCTTTGCCAAGTGCTCGTGCGAATCCGGCAGTGCATGTACGGCCATAACTCCTCTCACTGTCTCTCTCGTCGCGGCCGGGCCCGCGCGCCTGAGCATGTCGTCAACGGTGCACGAGCTCGGGGTGGAGGTGCCGCTGCTGCCCATGCAGCAGATGCAGGCCGCCGGCGCCACTGGCAGCTGCTCCCCGTGGGTCCAGTCGACGCTGCACGGCTGCCTCCAGTTCCCTCTCTCGCAGCTCTGTAGGGAGCACCTCGGGGCGCTGCTCCCATGTGGCGCGGCTGCTCTTCTCGCGGAAACAGTGCGGCTACGCGAGACAAGGGCTGAAAAAACGAAGAACGAAATCGCGACCATGGAAGACCTCACCAGAGAGGAAAAGGCGACGGCGGTGTGCCGGTGTGTTACGGCAAAAATAAGTGACCAGCCTAATGTTGAAGATGAGGGCAAAAAAGTCATTTCACCCACCTTCCCTTTCTGCGAATACGAGAAATGAATAAAATAATGGGCGCGGTGTGTTTCAGCAAATGGGCATGATTTTATAATGGTACTGGACAAATTTCGCTCCTGGCGGTGTCCATTACTATATTACGTATTTTAACAGTGTCCTGCAGCAAAATTTCTCAAACACCTTATGTACATACATCAAAACAGTCTTATAGTATCAATTCTTCAAATATGGTGTAATCCAAACTTCGCAATAAAAATATTTGCAAATATCAGGTCACTAACAGATCAATTCCCATCATCAACATATATACTAAACAACCCATATATGCCTCATATGCCAACTCAACCACACATCATGAACTTGGACAAAATGGCACCAATAGCAAGCAAATAGGGACCAATTAGCAAGTATGGCAAGATAAATACTGAATCACAAGTAGACACCATGATTTACATGGAAACCCCTGCAGGAAAACCCATAGGCGATGACGAGCAAGAATCCACTTTGAAGACGAAGATGCAAGAGGTGGGAACCAACAAGATTGAGGGAGGCTCCAAAGCCACACAAATTTCACTCTTCTAGCGGTGGATTTGGTAGATCAAAGTCTCACCCTCTCCACTCTCAAATCCTAGCTCTCTCTCCCCCCTCAAAATTAAATGAACAAACCACACAAGAAAGGAAAGCTCAGGATGCCCTTTCGGGCTAGTTTGAGTACTTCATAGAAAGGCCATCAAAGTTGTAGATTATCACAAATAAGTCTCTAGACACCTAAGCAAATATATAAGCAACATTTTGTATAATATAATTGATCAAATGAGCCTCAAATGGTGTGAATGGGGGCTGCAACATCACAGCACACATATTAGACTTCTGCGAATTATTTGACTCGGTATAGATTGGAAGATCCTTGCACCATCCAGAGAGGGAGCTTTGGGAACCAACCCCCACTTCCATGCCCCACTTGTACTGGCTAAGGGCTTGTTTTGACAAGTCCTATTTTAGGCTAAAGACCATGGTTGGAGCCATTTCAAGGATCTAGACACGCCTGAAGATACACTCATAATCATCACACCGGTACAAGTGGGGCATATATGGTTACATGGCCAATTCTTTTTTGCCTTGACCTGATCCGCGGTGAGGACCTTCGCCATAATTAATAGCCATGCAATGCAAAGAACTTATGTTTTCCCTTCATGTCACTCCAGGTTGAACTAGCCAGAAACCGCAAAAAAAAAAGAATTAGGTTTTGAGTTAAAACTTGTGAGTACTTGTGGGTTTTTTTAAGTAGTTGTAACTTTTTATAACAATAAGGTGGTTTAAACAAAGGCAGAATATTTCTTTCCATAATCTAACAGAATAAGGAAACTCAAGGTGGGCCAACCACCCCCCTCACTCATGTAATTTGTTTTGAAAGAAGTAATCAATGATTAGATCCAAATAATGGTTTTAAATTTTAAACACTTATACTTCTAGCTAGCTAGACTGTCTATCAATTGATGATTATTTAACTGAAATATTCTCAGGTTTGTTCTGGTAGAACAAAAATTTATACTATACTAGTTGAACAGGAAAGCCATACATCTTGAACAAATAATGTAATTCAAGAATATCAAAAAATTATACACTCTGAACAAATCGTGTGCAATTCTGGCCGGTGATGACTAATGGGCTTCAATTTGGAACAAACACAATGCAACTTGAGCCGAGAAAACTAAACCACATGGGCCGAAATGCACGTACACTGGTTCTCTTGAATCTTGAATGAGTGTGTGGAGGGAGAAATTAGCCATGTCCCTGTAGGTGTATGTATGTGTATATGCAAAGTCGCCTAAGTGACACGGGCCGAAATGCACGTACACTGGTTCTCTTGAATCTTGAATGAGTGTGTGGAGGGAGAAATTAGCCATGTCCCTGTAGGTGTATGTATGTGTATATGCAAAGTCGCCTAAGTGACACGCAGACACACCAGTGGAGCAGGGGCCGTGCGCCCGCCTCCCCCCTACCCCAAAAGCACAGTGGTTTTCTTCAATACCTATATAAATATTTAAATATATAGCACAAAAAATTATCAATTTTCACCTGTTTTTATTAAAATATTAGGATTTTGGTTATAAATAGTGTATAAATATTTAATTTAGCATAAATTAAATTTCAGCATAAACGAACAGGATAAATTATGTATATTTTATCAAATTAAAAAATATGATCGTATTTATCTAGCCTCCTTAATTAAAATCGATGTTTCTGCCCGTGAGGCACACGCATCACAGTCCCCATCGCAGTCCTGATCCGACGGTGACCGCTACAGCGCGTGAGCGAGTCACCCTCTGGAGCAGGCTCGCATCCGAACACGCTCTATGGGAAGGAGGATTGGCACACTGTCGGGCGAGGGGCGACGACTCATGAGACACAGACTGTGTTTAGATAATTGAAAAGTGCACTATGAAAAAAAAAGATTTTCTGTCACATTAAACTTACGATACATGTATGGAGTACTAAATGTGGATAAAATCAAAAACTAATTGCACAGTTTGGTTGTACTTTGCGAGACGAACATTTTGAGCCTAATTAATCAACGGTTGGACAATTATTACTAAATACAAACAAAATGCTACAATAAATTTTGACACACCAAATTCAGGAACTAAACAGAGCCACAGTCGTCATCAGGACACCAACGACGCTTGTGGTCAGTCGTCACGAAAACTACGTGACGACGGTGGTGGCCCTGTGGACTCGGTCAGTCATGACAGCGAGTCTCCAATAATTCCGTTTCCATGACTAGCAGAGTAGCAGGATATTATTGTTCTGTTTGTACGAGCTGGTTGGCATGGCGAGCGCGTGTCTAGAACTGTAGGACTGTTTTATACCGTGTACGTGTTATGATTTCTGAACAAATTTAAAATATTGGAAACCTCGTCTCTTCTGGCAATCACAATCACAATTATATTCCCTAATAATACAAAGTTTGATGGCGTACATGTATATCTGTAGCTATATTTTGGACTAGTAGGTTGGCCGTGCAACCGTGCTGCTGGTAGAAGAACCTATATGTTCATGCATGCATGTCGATTTTGTCATAGATTTACACTTTATTTAATTGTATTTTGTTACTATTATTTTTTATTTTTTAAAAAATATGTAATTTAAATATTTTTACATGAAGATATAATTAAAATGTTTTTATGCAAAGATGTAATTTCAATATTTATAGTGGGGGTATTTTGGGTTAATCTTACTATAACAAACGTGGTAGGGTGAGTGGGTTCATAGGCGTAGGGTGATTATATGTCTATAGTGGGTTTAGTAAAAAAAAACATAATGCTGGGTCAGGACGTCCATCCCGTCCCGTTAGGTCCGTCCAGACGCCTCCTTGCTGGGTAGATGGCCGGCCTAGGGAACCGTAGTGGTCTGTTCCGTGACCCCGTCCGGACATTTCAACAATCCAACTCTCCCATTCCGGATTGTTCTGCCGACCCCACACGTCTCTCCCATTCCCCTCCACCCTCCAGGCCTCCACGGCTCCGCCCCCCCGGTCTCTGACCCGCGCAACGAACCCGCGATGGTGCACCGTCTCCTTGCCGCCCTCCTCGTGGTGTCGCTCCTACTCCCGCTCGCCCACCCGGACTCCATCTCGTCACCCACCCGCCACCACAGCGTACGACGAGCTCTGCCTCAGGGGTTTCCCGCGCGGCCTGCTCCTGGCCAACGCGCGTGCCTACACACTCGACGCCGGCTCCTGGGACTTCACCGTCAACCTTCGCTCCAGCTGCCGCATCGTGCTGCGCGTGGGGAGCTACCTCGCTGCCTTCAACGACCGCCTCACGGGCTCCCTCGACGATCGCTGCATCTCGGGCCTCGACGAGGTCCTTCCTCCTCTGGTGGTCCATCAGGGGCACCGACAACCTCCATCCACTCTGTGGCATCGAGCTCCGCGCTGGCGTCGAGCTCCACAACAATGAGCTTCATTCGTCCAAGCAGCAAGGTGACAATGCGATGAAAGCGCATGTTGCAAACATATGTTTCACGTGTTTCAAAGGTATGTTGAAAAGGTTTTGTATGGATATTGCGAAAATATATCGGGATGTTGCATGTGTTGCAATGGTTGTACACTTATGTTGCAAACGTTTGTTCCTAATGTTTTATCTGTTTTTTCAGACATAATATTGCAAGTGTGTTTATTTGAATGTTGCATATGTTTCCCACATATGTTGCAAGTGTTTTATCTGGATGTTACTTATGTGTTGCAATGTTTTTCAAGTGTTTCATGTTTTTTTGTTTTAGACGCATGTTTCAAACATTTCATGTCTTCATACGTATGTTGCAAGTATTATATCTGGATGTTTCAAATATAGATCAGATGTTGCTCTCTCTCCTCGCCCCCTGCTGCCTTGTCTCGGTGTCTTCTCCTCTTCTCTATGCTGGTGATATTCAGGAGGTGTGGGTGGGGCACGAATCATTTAAGTGACGCGGAACCCGAGCGAGTGGGGGCGTGCGGCACGGAGCAAGCGCGGGCAGGGGCGGACCCAGGCCTAAGGCCACTAGGGCCGTGGCCCTAGTCATAGCCCAGGAAGCGACTGCCGATCAGTCCGTTCGGTGCTTCTCAGTCCCGCCGCCGGCCGCCCCATGTGGAAGCACCGCATGCTTTCATCTTTCAGCCATCCGCCTTTGTGAGCTCATCGGTTCACGCTATAGTCCAGTCGTCTTCGCGACCTCAATCGCTCCTCCGAAGCTCATCTCCTTGGACCTCAGTGGCTCAGTGGCTCATCCTCACATGCAGTCATGCGGTGTAGGCCGGCCACCGCAGGCAATCAGCAGGCCAGCGGCTCCCCTCCGGCCTCCATTTCTCCTATAGAATATGCTCCAGAAATTTAAGGCTTTGCGCTTGTTTCCCATTTCCCAACCTACTGAGTTTTAGTTTAATTGGATTGGAAGTTGAGTTATAAATTATGGTTAAATGATTGCTCAATTTTGTACTAAAATTATGTACTTGTTCGGTTGTTCATGTAATATTGAATCATAATCATGATAAAATGATTGCTCGATTTGTACTAAATTTTCATACTTGTTCGGTTGTTCTATAAAATCACATACTACAAAGCTGTTTGAAGAAATCACCTAAACTATTAGTAGTACCAGTATACCTGTGGTACGTTCTCATTACAAGATGAACCATGCCCAATTTTGGCCCTAGTCTTGGCTAATTTCTGGGTCCGCCACTGAGCGCGGGGCACGGGGAGCAGCATTCGGACGCGGGTCTAAGGCCGGACGTCCGGTCGCTAGCATGTCAAAAAAAAAAAACAGAGTGAATAACAGTATTTGCTCTACCTCAATCATGCTGATCGAATTGGCAGTTCGAAAGGACGAGGGCCGGCGGCCGCCTATAAATCCCATGCAAGACGCAACCTCCGTTCCAACGCGCCATATCGCTTTCGACCAGCCTCGATCGAACGAAATAACTACCCGCAGCCAGCTGCCACGCTTTGGAAAGACGCACACAACAAACAACAGCTTGAATTTGAAAGCCAAGCTGCCGGCCGGGGGAGAGAGAGAGAGAGAGTAGTGTGTATCATTCATTGATCGATGGCGAGGCTTAGGCTGGTCTTGTTTGTCGCCGTTGTCGTGTCCACGGTGTTAGAAACTGTAGATCGCCTAGCAGTAGATCGGGATGGGTAGGACACTTACAATCTCGATGCATACCTCCGTGGAGAAAACAACAGAGATCGCTGTGCGGTGCCTCCTGTGGTGACGAGAACGCCGGGTGACGCAGATCCCGCGGCGAACACCGGTGGAGCTTCCCGTCGCTGGCAGCGCAACCCTCGAGATCGGATTAAGGTTAGGACGGTGGGGAGTGGCGGCTGCAGCAGTGAACCTCAGATCCATGCCCTGGCCCCCACCTCCTCTTTATATAGCGCTACGCGACGGGGGCCCACCAGCCATATATCGGGCTGGGCTCCCCCGATCAGGGAGCGAGGTCAAGGCCCAGTTAGCCGTTGGGCCAACTAGTGGGAGATCAACCTAACAATCTCCCCCTTGATCTCATTTTATACTTTAACTTTAAACTTTGACTTTGATTGCTTTCACTTTTATTTGTTCCATCACAAATTAGTGTATAGAGCATGCCTCATCGTCACGGTCAGTCGCCGATAGATTTAACAGCTACAATACACATCTTTGATCTGAAACAGATTCCTTAACTTTTGGGCCCTTTATTGTCCGGAAATCATAGGCTATACCATAGACCCATGTCGACTGTGTGTTCTCTGAACACACTGGGTGGTAAGCCTTTGGTAAGCGGATCCGCAAGCACTTGCTTGTCACTTTTACATTCAATACTTTTAGTATGATTCCGGACTTTCTCCTCAACAACGTATAACTTTAGTGTCAATGTGTTTGGCAGCACACTTGACTCATTGTTATAGGAGCAAACTACTTAAATGGTTATTGCTGTTGACAACCATTATCAATTCCGGGTTTAAGTTTCTTAACCATTTTGCCTGTCCCTCAGCCTCATATCATGCTATATTATAACTTTACATCACTAAAGATACTAGAACTGTTTCTTTTGGAGCTTTTCCACAATAAAACTCCAACTGCGAGTGTTAGCTACTATGTGGGTTTCACTAAACATCTCGCCAAAATATAACATTTGTACCCACAACTACTTGAGAGTACTTGTTCTTTCTTTTTAGCATGAGGCCGACTTTTTAACTCCATTCCAGTGATCTATATCTGGACTGGTCTTTTGCCAAAACAACCCGGATACGTAAACTGTGTCAGGGCAAGGTCTTATCTTTGTACTCATTAAGCTTCCAACAGCTGAAGCATATAGGACGTCCATCTATAACAATCTTACATTGCATTTGGAACATTAAAGTTCTCAAAACTATTACCCTGACCATGAGAACAGGCGTGGGTTTACTCGCATAGGTACTTTATTTCTTTAGAAACTTTTCTTAGCATGCCTATGCGATAGTCATAATACCCCTTTTCTTCTATCTCGGTGAATTTCAATTCTTTTAACGAGATACATTTCACCGAGAATTTTCTTATTCAACCTTGAGGACAAGAACTTCTTCTCTTGCAGTAGATTGACATCACTACTAACAATTAGGGTGTCATCCATACAGGATTAGGAAATAAATTTCCCATTCTATAACTTTGTATAACCGTAATTGTCCTCTCATTCTCTTTAACCCAAAATTTCTAATTGACTCTTCAACTTTAAATGCCACTGTCTAGAGATTTGCTCTAGTCCATAAGAGATTTCTACAGGTGGCATCCCTTACATTCTTTCTTTTCATGACAAAACCTCTGGGTTGTGCCACGTAATTATTTCATACAAATCCTATTGGGAAATGTTGTCTTTACTTTCATCTGATGTAAATCAGATTATGATGTGCCACTAGCACTCATTGTAATCTATTCACTCGCTTCGCGCAAAAACCTTTGATTCAAGTCGCGCTCCATATCTTTACATATTCCCTTTGGAGTCACATTTTGTCTTGTAGACCCATAACAGCCTACTGTCTTGGCTCCTTAGGAATTTATTCTAGATCCCAAAATATTATTGGTATTATCGATTCCATTTCATCTTCCTTTGCTTCTTGCCACTTGGATGAGTGAACACCTCTCATGGCTTCTTCAAATTAGGTGGGATTACCCTCTATTTGAATTTCACTAATATAGACTTTATAATCGTCAGAAATATCTGATTTTCTTATTCTTTGAGACTTTCTGGGGCCTTAGCTACTATCATTTCTTGACCTTTATTGCCAAAAGACAATTAATTCTACAAGGTCCTGTGTAACAAGATCCTTGTTTACATTATTCATCCTCCTTGCGGAGTCAGGTTTCTTTGTACCATGCTCCCCCAGATTGTCCCATCTTTAATTTTCTTATTTTGGGTTCAATCTGCTAAAACTCATATGGTGCATTTAGCACCGCCTTTAAAACTCTAAACACGTCCAGTATAAATACTGGCTGTCTATGCTATCTTTCTGTTAGAACTGTCAAAGGTCCATGAATTTAGCTATATCTTTACTTTAGGGGTATCGATATTATGACCGTCTTACTCCCCCGACGATCACATTCATCTTTTATAGATCACTTTAGTATGCATCGCATTGTCTGAATTATGGGGAAGTATCTTTCTTAATTGTCTTTCTTAATTGATCTCACCTTTCTCCCCCTCGAAATGTGGTACGAACTTTTCTACCACAATTTCGAAAACTATTCAGAACTCTTGTGAATGAGGAAACTTTGATTACTTTCTTCATCCACATGATTACATCATGCAAATGAAATTATTTCTTAATTCGTTGGGAGTACTTTTCCCTCATTTCATTTCAAGAACTCAACAGAGTCTTTTATCATTGATACTTTCGCAAGTCACACTTGCATGTCATTCTTATCTTGAGGTTCATCTGTAACTTTCTGTTCTTATTAAACTTATATTAGGATAACATAAGAGCTATCCTTAACTTTTCTCCCTGTGCGGAATACACTCAAAGCACATGAGTCATTACAATTTTCTCCCGCCATGCAGGATAAATACTATGTCAAATTTCTCCCACCATGCAGGATTGATTAACATAAGTACTATGCCAACTTTACCCCGCCATGCGGGTATTTTCTCAAACTTTTCCCGTCATACGGGTATTATCACAAACTTTTTTCCCGCCATGCGAGATAATTTTCTTGAAGGGACATAACTGTTAATATTGGCTCATATCCATTCAACAAATTTAGAAATAAGTTCAAATACTCTTTAACACACATGCTTAATCCGACGTTGGTCAAATTAAACATGCATGTCACTTATTACATTTCAAACATGATGATTAAGACTAAAATTATATTACTTATTATTATTATTTTAAAGAGTACATAAAAGACATCTCTTAAACTAAGCTCTTATTGCTCTATTTCTTTCTTGGATCAATATCCTAGAATCCTTTTTCTTTTGAAGCCATTCTTTAAAGAGACCGCAGTCCCTTATACAATGGACTTCTTTCTGCAAAAAATTTGCATTTTTCATCTTCTGAGTCACAAGTACCCAACTCATTTCCTTTTCACCCTTCAAGAATAAAGGCATGATAATCAATAATAATAAGCATGAAAATAACCCTACATTGGTCTGGTTAAAGACATGCACATTAAACTTTTAAATCTTTATGTTCTATTCTATATCACCGTTGGGCAGAAATAGAATAAAACAACATTCATCTACATTAATTCCACATCACCGTTGGGCAGAAATGGAATTAACATATGAAAACTCAATTATTTTATAACCCTCTTCAAAACTAAATTCTCCCATTGGTTTGAATTTAATTTTGAAGATCATCATCACTATTGCAGCGGAAACATGAAAATACATTACATTCTGCTCGCTCTTGGAGCATCTTTTGTCTCTCATCTATTCTCTGAAAAATTGTTCACTTTGATGCAAAATTCATCAGAGATTTAAACTTTAAACATAAAACTCATAGAATCATAATATTGTTATCATCAACGTTGGTCAGAAAATAACAATATCATAATTTTCTTTAAACATAAACTCTTAAATAAACTTATAATATTGTTATCATCAACGTTGGTCAGAAAATAACAATATTATAATTTATCTTAACTATAAACTGATTATTCCTCCAATTTAAAATTCTCGTTGATTCCAACTTCAACTGGAGGATCAACTTTTCATTATCATTCACTGAATAACTATAACTGCTCTTCAAATTAAATCCTCCCGTTGGTTCGGATTTAATGAGAAGACACTATTCTTTTTCTTTGTAGCGGAAACAATTAAAATTCTTTTAAAAAAAATTCTAATTCAGAAGCACCACTATGTACTTTTCTTCTCTCTAAACAAATTTATCCCGTTGAATCAAATTGAATAGAGATGAAAAACTATACAAAATACCTCAAAAAGGCTTCTGAAAAGAAGAAAACTAATTCTCAAAAGATACTTTTCATTCGGCCCGAGCCAGCCCAGCAGCTCGCTTTCATTTTGGCCCGAACCGGTAAACAGGGCCAGCGACCCAACTCAACCGGCCCAGTGGCCTACCTTGCGCAGTGCTCCCCCTGCCCAGGCCGCAACCTGGGCCTGGGCCGGGGAAACCTCCTCCCGCAGGCCCATCAGAGAGGCCGGAGCATCCACTGCCGTTGATCGGCATCGGGCGGCTGTCCACTCCTTTCGGCCGGATAAAATCGGCGAGCGGCCGTTCCCATCAAACCCTAGTCCATTTTCACTCCTTCCCAGAGCAGTAGCCGCCACAGCAGCAGCGGCTCCCCCCGAGGATGGCGACCGTGGTGGCGGGGCCGAGGCGAGCGCTCGACAGCAGCCCGCACCCTTTCCTGGCGTCACCTGCACGGCGGCCAGCGGCTGCTTCATTTTCCTTTTCTTCCTCGCGCGGTACAGCAGCAAGTGAAGATGGCGCGGTTACCGGTCCCCTCGCCGGCGCGCGCGTTCGCCAAGGCTGAGCGCGTCGCCGTCGAGCGGCCGGGTGACCGTGCCCTAGACCGCGATCCTTCATGCCGTTCATTCGAGCGTGACTGGCAGCGGGAGAGCCCGAGGTAAGGCCCCAGCCCGGTCTCCTTTTCTGTGCCCGCGCGACGGCGGCCTGTGGTGGCAGAAAACCGACGGCGGTGGCCGCGGCTAGGAGATGGAGCCCCGGAGCATGTCTGCGGCGGCGGCTCCTTTTTCTGTCTTTTCTTTTCCTTGTCCGATCAATCGAGTTAGGGTTAGGGATCCGATTCGAAAAACATTTAATCCCTTTTCTTTTGCGTTCAATTTCTCTGTTATTTGTCCCCTTTCTAGGGTTCTTTACGGCAGTGGGCAGGTGAATCCCTCCCCCCGGCCACCGTCCATTTCCTCTCCGCACGATGGCGGTGGTGACGGAAAGTGAAACCACCCCATCCGTTCTCTTTCTGTTGTTTTAGTTTCTACCCGATCTGAATCACACGCTAGGAAAAACCTTGGCTCCGGTACCATTGTTAGAAACTGTAGATCGCCTAGCAGTAGATCGGGATGGGTAGGACACTTACAATCTCGATGCATACCTCCGTGGAGAAAACAACAGAGATCGCTGTGCGGTGCCTCCTGTGGTGACGAGAACGCCGGGTGACGCAGATCCCGCGGCGAACACCGGTGGAGCTTCCCGTCGCTGGCAGCGCAACCCTCGAGATCGGATTAAGGTTAGGACGGTGGGGAGTGGCGGCTGCAGCAGTGAACCTCAGATCCATGCCCTGGCCCCCACCTCCTCTTTATATAGCGCTACGCGACGGGGGCCCACCAGCCATATATCGGGCTGGGCTCCCCCGATCAGGGAGCGAGGTCAAGGCCCAGTTAGCCGTTGGGCCAACTAGTGGGAGATCAACCTAACACACGGCGCTCATGCCGCCGCCTGCCGTCGCGCAGCTGAGGACGGACTACTACGCCAGCACCTGCCCGAAACTCGAGACCATCGTCCGGGGCTCCGTCAGGCAGTCCATGGCGCAGTCCCAGATCGCCGCCCCCGCCGCGCTCAGGCTCTTCTTCCACGACTGCGCCGTCATGGTACGCTACGCATGCACATAATACTTATCCCAGCTGCTGGTTCCCCGCTAGCAGCGCACGCAGCTGATCGACCGAGGTCGATCGCCGTCTTCTGATGCATGCGGATGCAGGGCTGCGACGCGTCGATCATGATCGTGAACTCGAACGGCGACGACGAGTGGCGGAACACCGACAACCAGTCGCTCAAGCCGGATGGGTTCCAGGCCATTCTGAGCGCCAAGGCCGCCGTGGACAGCAACCAGCAGTGCCAGTACAAGGTGTCGTGCGCGGACATCATGGCCCTCGCCGCCAGAGAAGCCGTCTACCTGGTACGTGCTATTCGTCAGCCTCCATGCTGTCAGTCGTTTCTACTTGGTCGTCCATCTGAAAGAATAAAATCTTGTCATCAGTTACATATATGCATGCAACTAACTCTAACTTTCTGCATGCATCGGTTGCAGAGTGGCGGGCCGTACTACCAGGTGGAGCTCGGCCGATTCGACGGCAGGGTGTCGACCAGGGACAGCGTCCGGCTGCCGGGCGTCAACTTCACCCTGGACCAGCTCAACGCCTTCTTCTCCGGCCTTGGCTTCTCCCAGGCCGAAATGATCGCCCTCCTAGGTAAACGGCCGGCACCGCCGGCTCCTCATCCATCGTCTCACTTGGCTCGTCTCGGAATTGCCAGCCTGCTAACCGACCCTGATGACCTTGCACGCCCGCACTCCAATTCGACCAGGTGCGCACACGCTCGGCGCGGCGGACTGCCCCTTCTTCCAGTACAGGATCGGCAGCGACCCGAGCATGGACCAGGGCCTGGCGTCGCAGCTGCGCGGCACCTGCGGCTCCAACCCCAGCAGCGGCTTCGCGTTCCTCGACCCCACTCCGGGGAGCTTCGACAGCGCCTTCTACCGGAACCTGCAGGGAGGCAGGGGGCTCCTGGGCACCGACCAGGTGCTGTACAGCGACCAGAGATCCCGCGGCGCGGTCAACAACTACGCGTCCAACCAGGGCGCCTTCTTCGCTGACTTCGTGGCGGCGATCACCAAGCTCGGCAGGATCGGTGCCAAGACGGCGGCCACCGGCGAGATACGCCGCGACTGCCGGTTCCCTAACTAGGTAGCAAGCAGCTGTATAGTCAGTTATTACTTATTAGCCTTGCTGGCCGAACCACATCATGATACATAAGTATATGTACCGTATATTACAGTATATACTATATATAGGAGTATATATAAGTTTATATATGACGGCTGTAATTATAATAAGTTGATGGCGTTGATTCAGTGGCCTCATGTCATTGGCGGTATCGCACGACAGCTTTTGTCCCAAAGAATTTTTTCTGAGGTATATTGGCTGCTTAAAAATTTTGGCTACTTTGAAGAATCTGCTATCTAAGAGTTTGTTTGGACGCAATCGTATCTACGTCAATCTATGTGTGTTCAAATGGATTGAGATAAAATAAACTAAATTTCACTCTAATCCACTTCAACGTATATGGATTAAAATGGACACAGGTGCATGCAAACAAGTCCAAAAGATGTTGGGTATCAAGCATCCGGCAATCCTTTCTCCAAGGAGAGTGTACGTCCCAACCTCCAAGTATCTAAAAACATTGAATTCCCTAGAGCTGATCAGTTGTGGATGATGGATACAAATTAAAGTCACAACTAAACCAATAGAGCTCTGTAAGGCTCGATTCATGGTGGAGACATAATGGAAAAAAAAAACACACTAGTGAAAATCAGGATTTAGAAGCTGAGAAAATGATGCACCAAAACGAAAGTATGGCAGAGGCCCTACCTAGCAATAGCATTGAGTGCTCCACTAGAGCTTATGATGCCTTGCATTCTTTAGACCTTTTTTGAATTTGGTCTAATAATTTTACCATTTTCTACATCAGAAAAGAGAGAAGTTTTAAGTCTTCGTGATGCTGCAAGGTGACCAAGTCAAGTCAATAGTCATTCATGTGTGTTAGAAAATAGTATGTAACGTGTGGTGTGAATGAGTCATGTATGTAACGAGTGGTGTGCATGAGTCTAGATGAGTGTGTGCGTAAGTATAGCCATCTAGATATATGGATCACCTTGTATACTGAGTCTTGTACATGCATGCCACGGTGGGGGCTATTCCCACCCATATAACACGAACCGTGAGCCGAGGCAAAGGCATCACGTTAACCTCCATTAAATTTTACATGGTATCAAAGAGCTAGTTCCCCACAGAAAGTTTCTTCATGGCGTTCGCATTGTCCTCCTCCTCCTCCACCACCATGATTCCATTCACTTTCCTTCCCACCAACGAAAAACTCAACCACACAAATTTTCAATCCTGGAGGGCTCAAGTCCTCTCCGCTCTGAATGGAGCGCATATGGGCTCCTTCATTGCTCCTGGCGTACAACCACCACCGGCCACCATCACGCCGACGGGCACCAAGACCGACGGCATGCCCAAGGATCCTGAGGCCAACCCGGACTATGCATCTTGGGTGGCAAAGGACCAGACGGTCCTCAACTATCTTCTGACGAACATGTCCAAGGAAATCCTTGGGCATGTCAACACGCATGTCACCGCGTCGAGTGCCTGGGTGGAGATCCAAAACCTCTTCGCCTCCCAGTCACATGCCAAGATCATCAGCACCCGCATGGCTTTAGCCAACTCCTCCAAAGTTACATCGTCCATCAGTGATTATTTTACCAAGATTAAGAGGTTGTCAGATTCTATGGCAGGAGCAGGACGTCCACTTGAGGATGAGGAAATCGTTTCCTACATCCTCAATGGTCTGGACATGGAATTCGATTCTGTTGTCTCCTCATTGGCGGCGAGGGTAGAACCCATCACCGTCAATGAGCTCTTCACCCAGTGCATCGCGCATGAGCAGCGCATTGAGATGCGCAGTGGTGGTCATGAATCATCCGTGAACATGGTGGCCCGAGGTGGTCGTCATGGTGGCCCATCTCCTCGTGGTGGTCGAGGGGGTGGTGGTCGCCACAATGGAGGCCGAGGCGGTCAAGGCCGCAACGGTGGCCGTGGCAGTGGTGCGCGCAGCAGCTCCTTCCAGCAGGGCCTTTTCTGCCAAATTTGTGGCAAAGAGGGTCATCCCAGTTGGAAGTGCTACAACAGGTACGACTCCTCCTACTCAGGGGGGTCATCCACCACACCAACAACATCACAAGTCTGTCTCTTCTGCAACAACCGGCTACGGGGTGGACACAAACTGGTATATGGATACCGGTGCTACAGATCACATCACCAGTGATTTGGAAAAGCTTACGGTGCGCGACAAGTACTACGGTGGTGATCAGGTGTACACCGCTAGTGGATTAGGTATGGAAATCAAACACATCGGTCATAGTGTTTTGAATTCCCCTCCAAATGATCTTCATCTTCGAAACATTTTGCATGTGCCCCAAGCCAACAAGAATCTTTTATCTGTTAATCATATTACTCGTGATAATCATGTTTTTCTAGAATTTCATCCTGATCAATTTTTTGTTAAGGATCAGGGAACGAAGGAAATCCTTCTTCAGGGCAAGAGTGAGCGTGGCCTCTATCCTATCAAGCCTTCAAATAAGATGGCATTTGGTGCCGTCAAGCCTTCGACGACCGTGTGGCATCACCGCCTTGGCCATGCATCTCTTCCTATTGTTCATCGTGTTCTAGATTGTCATCAACTTCCGTTTGTTCAAGAGCCAAATAAACACACTATTTGTGATGCTTGTCAACAAGGAAAAAGCCATCAACTGCCATACCCAAAGTCAACTAGTGTGTCTAGCAATCCTCTTGATCTTATTTTTTCTGATGTATGGGGCCCTGCTCCAAATTCTGTTGGTCGTTACAAATACTATCTAAGTTTCATTGATGATTTTAGTAAACATTCATGGATTTATTTGTTACGAAATAAATCAGAAGTCTTTCAATATTTTCATGACTTCCAAAACCTTATTGAACGTCAATTTAATTGTAAGATCAAGGTGGTACAAACCGATTGGGGCGGGGAGTATCAGTCCTTGAGTCCTTTCTTCCAACAATTAGGCATTGCACACCATGTTTCATGTCCATACGCTCATCAGCAAAATGGATCTGCTGAAAGAAAACATAGACATATTGTCGAAGTAGGCCTCTCCTTACTAGCTCATGCCTCAATGCCATTAAAATTTTGGGATGAGGCATTCCGAACAGCTGTTTTTTTAATCAATCACCTTCCTTCCAAGGTGATCAACTATGACACACCATTTGATCGACTCCATAACCAGCCACCCAATTATTCTTTTCTACACACTTTTGGTTGTGCATGCTGGCCTAATTTGAGGCCATATAATTCACATAAACTTGAATTTAGATCTAAGCAATGTGTTTTCCTTGGTTACAGTGATCATCACAAGGGATTCAAATGTCTTGAACCCAATACCGGTCGCGTATACATCTCTCGAGATGTTGTCTTCGATGAGCATTGGTGGAGGCAACAAATACTCCATCTATTGCCTGACATTCTTCTTAATCCTTCCCCTTCTTCGTCCACATCCGGGGATAACTCAACACATGATCGATGTACTGATTTCCCATTACCTACTAATGCTTCACAAAGTTTGCCTAGTGATGAATTACAGGGTGCTAAAACTTTGATCAAGTCTGGTGAAAATTTGGGTGAAAATCGTGGCTCAACACGCCCTTATTTCATATGTGCCTGCTCGGGCGGCAGCACAGCGACCGGAGATGATCCACCTGCGACGGTCCTGAGCGCATCGCTCTCGGGATCAGGGCCGGCTTCGACGCAGACTTCATCTGTCGTGGATCCACGCATGTTGGGAGCTTCTCCGATCCCTGTGCCCGGATCCTCTGCATCACCACACCACCTGGTCCACTCTCCCACCCAGCATGCGGTGCCCCAGACAGATTCAGCTGCCCTAAATTTGCTAACGCGGGTGGGATCTATTGTGCCACGTGCTGAATCCACTGCGGCAGCTGCCCCTAGTGGCGAATTTGTTGCCTCCACCGATGCTACTACATCTACCACATCGGTTCACCATGATTCACTACCACTTTGACCCACTACCCGATCTCAACATGGTATTGTCAAGCGTAAAACATACACCGACGGTACTGTACGTTGGTGTAATCTTGCCACAACTGGGGAACCAACTACACTTGGTGAGGCATTAAGTAACAAAGATTGGATTGTAGCTATTGATGAAGAACATCGTGCACTCATTCAAAGTGGAACATGGCATCTAGTCTCACGACCTCAAGACAAGAATGCCATTGATTGCAAATGGGTTTACAAGATCAAACGGAAATCTGATGGTACAATTGAAAGATACAAGGCTTGATTGGTTGCTAAAGGTTACAAGCAAAGGTATGGTGTGGATTATGAGGACACTTTTAGTCCTATTGTCAAGGCGGCTACTATTCGGCTTATTCTATCAGTGGCAGTGTCAAAAGGCTGGTCACTTCGGCAGTTGGATGTGAAAAATGCTTTCCTTTATGGTGTACTTCAGGAGGAAGTGTATATGCATCAACCACCGGGCTATATTGATTCCAAACACCTAGGGTATGTCTGCAAACTTGACAAGGCAATATATGGCCTTAAGCAAGCTCCAAGGGCTTGGCATGCTCGGCTATGTGGCAAACTTGAAACATTGGGTTTTGTCCCATCAAAAGGAGATGCTTCTCTCTTCTACTACACCAAGGGACGTTATACCATGTTTGTTTTGGTCTATGTGGATGACATTATTGTAGCTAGTTCCTCACCACAAGTGACCAATGCTCTTCTTATTGATCTTCAATGCGACTTTGCAATAAAAGATCTCGGTAACCTTCACTACTTCTTGGGCATAGAAGTCAAGAGAGGACCACATAAGTTGATTCTCACCCAAGAAAGGTATGCTAGAGATGTGCTCAAAAGATCAGGTATGGAAAAATGCAAATCGATTGATACACCATTGTCTAGTTCTGATAAGTTGAGTATTGAAGATGGTGATAAACTTGGACATGAAGATGCTACAAGATATAGAAGTGTAGTAGGAGCATTGCAATACTTGACACTGACTAGACCAGACATCTCATTTTCTGTGAACAAAGTCTATCAATTCTTACACTCACCCATCACAGTACACTGGAGCGCCGTGAAATGGATCCTGAGGTATATACAAGGAACCATCAAAATTGGCCTACAAATAGGTAAAACAAAATCTATGCTAGTCAGTGCTTTCTGTAAGGTCCTAGATGGCTAGAGGGGGGTGAATAGCCTATAAAAAATCCTACATGAACCACTAAGCAAACTTGTTAGAATAACAAATGGCGTAAAGCGAGTTTTGCTTAGCCTACGGTTGTGATGCAAGCCTTCTATCTACAAGTCTAGTAGATTATGATCTCTAGTTCACACAAGGGCTAAGTCACTAATTTTACACTAGTGAGCAAGCTAACAACACTACTAGCAAGGCTACCACTAGAGCTACACAAGATAATCTAGTAAATGTAAATGCAAGAGAGAGGATTATGATTCTTATACCGACGGTGGAGTGAAGATGTTGCCAATCACCAAGATGATATACAATCAATCAATATTGACAACAACACAATATGAAGACCAATCACCAGGAGACAAGAGACACAATATTTTTGTTCACCTGGTGTTCACTTGTGCACCGACAAGCTACGTTACCGGTTGTGTCGACCAACACTTAGATGGTTTCTCGGTGTGACCCTCAAGTCACTTGCCCCTCAAGGCACGCCCCGTAAGGCACCGCAAGACACCACTCTCAAGTGAGGTAACTCAATGACACGCACAATGTATTAGAGTTGCTTTTGGCACTCCACCGAGGAAAGCACAAGAACCTCTTACAATCAACCGGAGGTGGCCAAGAATAATCTCCTTCTCTTGCCAACGCCTTCAACAATCTCCAAGCCGGCTAGGAGCGGTACTCTCCAAGAGTAACAAGAAATCCACCGGCTAAACCACCCACAAGTGCCACTAGATGCCCTCAAGTTATGCAATGCACTTTGGGATCACTCAATCTCACTTTTGATTTGCAATCAAGCAAGAGAGATGAGTGGGAGGGAGAAGCTTTAGCTCAAAGGATGAACAAGAGTGTTAGAAATGTCAAGCGCTCTTCCCAAGGGCTGGCCAACAAGTATTTACAGCTCCACAAACAAATAGACCCATTGGAAACCTCATTGGGCATTTTTTGCGAGCAACAGATGCGTCTATCGCTACGTCGACAGACGCGGCCAGCGTTCGTCGCTCCTGTGCCACCCATAGTGGATCGCTGCCACGTGTCCCACTTCAAATACGAGCCGTTGATCTCCAACGGTCAATAACACCGCCGTGCTTCTCCACCATGCGACAGACGCGTCCGTCGCTGGGCGATAGACGCGCCCTCTGGACCGACAGACACGGTCTAGAGAGGCCTGCAGCGCGCCGGGGCAACAGACGCGTCCCCTGGCCGAGCGTCAGACGTGTTGTAAGGTCCTAGATGGCTAGAGGGGGGTGAATAGCCTATAAAAAATCTACAAAAAAAACACTAAGCAAACTTGTTAGAATAACAAACGGCGTAAAGCGAGTTTTGCTTAGCCTACGGTAGTGATGCAAGCCTCCTATCCACAAGTCTAGTAGATTATAATCTCTAGTTCACACAAGGGCTATGTCACTAATCTTACACTAGTGAGCAAGCTAACAACACTACTTGCAAGGCTACTACTAGAGCTACACAAGATAAACTAGTAAAGTAAAAGCGAGAGAGAGGATTGTGAATCTTATACCGACGGTGGAGTAAATATGTTGTCAATCATCAAGATGATATACAATCAATCAATATTGACAACAACACAATATGAAGACCAATCATCGGGAGACAAGTGACACAATATTTTTGTTCACCCGGTGTTCACTTGTGCACCGACAAGCTACGTCACCGGTTGTGTCGACCAACACTTAGATGGTTCCGCGGTGTGACCCTCAAGTCACTTGCCCCTGAAGGCACGCCCCGCAAGGCACCACAATACACCACTCTCAAGTGAGGTAACTAAATGACACGCACAATCCACTAGAGTTGCTTTTGGCGCTCCGCCGAGGAAAGCACAAGAACCTCTTACAATCAACCGGAGGTGGCCAAGAACAATCTCCTTCTCTTGCCAACGCCTCCAACAAACTCCAAGCCGGCTAGGAGCGGTACTCTTCAAGAGTAACAAGAAATCCACCGGCTAAACCACCCACAAGTACCACTAGATGCCCTCAAGCTATTCAATGCACTTTGGGATCACTCAATCTCACTTTTGATTTGCAATCAAGCAAGAGACAAGAGTGGGAGGAGAAGCTCTAGCTCAAAGGATGCACAAGAATGTTAGAAATCACGAGTTGCCTCCCCAAGGGACGGCCAACGAGTATTTATAAGAATCCCAAACAAATAGAGCTGTTATACCCCTTCACTGGGTCCTTTTCGGGATGACCGGACGCGCCGATCGAAACTGACCGGACGCGCTCAACCGCATCCGATCCTTCAACTGTCACTGACCCCAACGGTCAAACCAATGACTGGACACGCCCTAGGAAACAACCGGACGTGCCCGTCAAACGACCGGATGCGCCGATCGCACTGACCCGCGCGCCCGCGAAGCAACGACCAGACGCGCCCCTTGCAACGACCGGACACGCCGATCGCACAGTACCGCGCACGCAACGACATGACCGGACGCGCTCCACACAACGACCGGACGCGACAGTGCCAGCGTCCGGTTTGAGTCCAGTAAGCTCCCTCAACGACCGGACGCGTCCGATCGTGTGTGACCGGACGCGCCGCGCGTCCGATCGTCCTTGCGAACTGCAGAGCCCTCTTGGTGACTGACCGGATGCGCCGGTCCCACAAGTGACCGGACGCGCCGGTTGCAAACCCTAACACCCGCGCGCCTGACTGTTGACCGGACGCGTCCGGTCATACCATGACCACGTCCGATGCAGCGTCCGGTCACCTCTGTGACCTCCATTCGCCTCCGTTTCTTTTCCGACTTCCGGCGTAGTGAAAAATAGCCATTTCAACTTCTCAAAAATGCCTGAATCCGGCGCTCGCAAGCTCGGCGGGAGGGAGAGAGAGACCCAAACCCTCTCTACCGCTCAAACTTCATCGCCTTCGTAAATGTGCCAACACCAACAAGTGATCACCACCTTGTGCACGTGTGTTAGCATTTTTATGAACATTTTTCGAAGGTTTTCCAGTTAGCTCACTAGGCCCTACATGCAATGCACTTCATGAATTCACCTAGTGGCACCCGTGCATCGAATAACTGATAAGACTTCCCCTCTTAATAGTTCGGCTATCGATCCTAAACCACTCACACCCTCTATGGTGTCTTGAGTGCAAAACAAAATGGCCCTATGGAAAGATATGATCCACTTCATATCTTCACATGACCGTCTCGATCCATCGACCTTGACTTCACTTACTCTTCACCGTTGCATTGGTCCGTCGGCGCCAAGTCTTGCTCAAGCTTCACCATCGCATGGTCCTTCGCTTCGAAGCCTCTACTTGCCCTTCACCTTCACAACCGGTCCATCGAGCCAAGCATCATCTTGGTCTTCATCATCTTGGTCACATGAGTTAATGTCGTGTCTCATATTCAATGACCACCTTTATCTAAATTATCCACTTAGATACAAAGGTTAGTCCTAGGTTGTCATTAATTAGCCAAAACCAAACTAGGGACTTTCACGCGTCTGACACGTCGATGGCACGCGTCTGTCGCACCGACAGATGTGGCACAGAGAGCATCTTTCCCTCGCGCGGTCAACAGACGCGCCTGACGGATGAGCGACAGACGCGGCTCAGCGTCTGTTGCTGCCAACGCCTTCGCCGCCTCCACAACACGCGACCGACAGACGCTGACTTTAGCGTCTATCGCGCGAACACCCACGTGTCTGACGCCTCTTCTCCGCAGCCCGTCTTCTAGGGTAAGCCGACAGACGCGGCGCCAGCGTCTGTCGCTGCCCCGGCCAGCGTCTGTCGGGTGTTTCTCAGCGAGAAACACTCTCGCGACCATGCCACTTCTTCCCACCTTCGGCGTAAAGAAAAATAGGCATTTTATCTCCTCGAAAACGCCTAAATCCTGCTGAGCAAGCTCGGCGGGAGGGAGAGAGGACCCCCAAACCCCTCTCTATCCCTCAAACACCATCACCTTCGCAAATGTGCCAACACCAACAAGTGATCACCACCTTGTACACGTGTGTTAGCATTTTTATAATCATTTTCAAAGGTTTTCCAGTTAGCTCACTAGGCCCTACATGCAATGCACTTTATGAATTCACCTAGTGGCACCCGTGCATCGAGTAACCGATAAGACTTCCCCTCTTAATAGTTTGGCTATCGATCCTAAACCACTCACACCCTCTATGGTGTCTTGAGTGCAAAACAAAATGGCCCTATAGTTATACCTTTGCCTTGAGCCCATTTTGTTTCTCCAAATGATATGATCCACTTCATATCATCACATGACCGTCTTAATCCATCGACCTTGACTTCACTTGCTCTTCACCGTTGCATCGGTCCGTCGATGCCAAGTTTTGCTCAAGCTTCACCATCGCATGGTCCTTCGCTTCGAAGCCTCGACTTGCCCTTCACCTTCACAACCGGTCCATCGAGCCAAGCCTCATCTTGGTCTTCACTTGGTCACATAAGTCAATGTCATGTCTCATATTCCAATGACCATCTTTATCTAAATCATCCACTTAGATACAAAGGTTAGTCCTAGGTTTCATCAATTAGCCAAAACCAAACTAGAGACTTTCAATCTCCCCTTTTTTGGTAATTGATGATAACCCTCACAAAGATGATTTTGATAATAAAAATTTTGAACTTGTCATACTTGTCCAATCATTTTGCTCATAAATAAAGTTTGGACAATTATCACAAGCTCGGTTTTGGTAGCATTAGCTCTCCCTACATATGTGCATAGAGTTTGGATTATAAGCTTTGCACATATGCATGGATAGAAGTGTTGAGAGAGTAATTCTACCAAAATTATGCTAAGGTGTAAGAAATGGACCTTTGGAGCGTGATACCAATCGGAGTTTCCTTTTACACCATCCTTAGCATCATGAAGTAACTAGACATCCATTAAAACTCAAGAACCCTGTGAGATCAACATTATATGTAAAGATTTTTGGACCACTTGTAAAGCTTTAGGCATGTCTAGATACCACGTGTAAACTATTCCTATGCATGCTAGTAGATCATTTCATCATTCAAGTTCTATACTAGCATTGCACCACACAAAGCATGTATATTGAATTTAAATACATGTACAATGAGCAAATCATATGAAAATGCACAAACAAATGCAACAACTTTGTTTATGAGCTTGCTCCCCCCTACTTGTGTGCATCAAAAATTTTATTTACCCTTTTATCATGTTGAATCATCTTTTTCTCTCCTCCTTTGTCAACAACTTACCTAAAAATGGGATCAAATTGTGGAGAGAAAAAAATGTTTGATGGAGTAGGTTAAAATTTATCAAAGTTGGTTCAACCTAGAATACTTGCCAAAGATATTTAATTCTATTTGAACCAAAGACAAGCTTCTTCACACCTCATAATAAGGGTTATCTTGCCTATGTTGAATTAAACACGTATAGCAAATCTTCTAGATTCAACACTAGGTTTGCAGGCTCACAAACATGTCATATGTCACCACTAGATCAAAACAAGCATAGAAGCAATAGTGATAACATATATCCATCAAGTTCATTTGATTTATCATGAATGCTCATGCATACCAGTTATTATGTCTACATGCACTAGCAAGTCCTTAGCATAGGATGAATGATATGTCAATCAACTTTACCTTGCAAAGTCGAAGGAGAGGCATGTCAATAAGTGGGTGGGGTGCATTCAACTCATGTTTGAGAAATCAAGAATGTTCAACTCATTCCTTAGCTTGCAAAACCTCTTTTCATCAAGTGGCTTGGTGAGAATATCGGTAAGTTAATCATCGGTGCCAACACTTTCAATGGCAATATCTCCCTTTTGTTGATGATCTCTAATGAAATGATGTCTTATGTCAATATGCTTTGTTCTTCCATGTTGAATCGGGTTTTGTGTCATCTTGATTGCACTTTCATTATCACATAGCAATGGTACATTCTTGAAGTTGAGGCCATAATCCTTCAAAGTTGATTTCATCCATAGCAATTGTGCACAACAACTCCCCGCACTCACATATTCGGCTTCAACGGTAGAGATTGGCACACTATTTTGTTTCTTTGAGGACCATGACACAAGTGATCTTCCAAGTAATTGACATGTGCCACTTATGCTCTTTCTATTGATCTTGCAACCCCCATAGTTAAAGTCCGAATATCCAATCAATTCAAACTTTAACCCCTTGGGATACCATAGTCCAACATCTCTTGTTTGCTTCAAGTACCTCAATATTCTCTTTGCGGCCGTGAGATGACTCTCTCTATATGAGGCTTGATATCTAGCACACATACAAACACTAAACATGACATCCGGCCTTGATGCGGTGACATAGAGTATACTTCCAATCAAAGACCGATATTCCTTTTGATTCACCATTTTACCATCAAGATCACTATCCAAGTTGCCATTTGTACCCATTGGAGTTGAAATTAGATTTGCATCTTGCATTCCAAACTTCTTCAACATGTCCCTTATGTATTTCCCTTGACTCACAAATGTCCCATTCTTCAATTGCTTGACTTGGAGACCAAGGAAGTAGCTAAGTTCACCAATCATAGACATTTCAAACTCTTTGGCCATCATAGCACCAAATTCTTCATAATAAGCTTGATCGGTTGATCCAAAGATGATGCCATCAACATATATTTGCACTATGAATAGATCATTCCCAATCTTCTTGGTGAAAAGAGTTGTATCAACCTTGCCCATCTTGAATCCCTTAGAGAAAAGGAAATTTTTTAGCCTCTCATACCATGCTATAGGTGCTTGCTTTAAGCCATATAAAGCCTTCTTCAACTTGTACATATGGTTGGGTTTCTTGTCATCTTCAAATCCAGGAGGTTGCTCAACGAAGACTAACTCATTGATGATCCCATTGAAAAATGCACTTTTGACATCCATTTGATATAGTTTGATGTTGTGTGCACAAGCATAAGCTAATAGAATCCTTATTGTCTCCAATCTTGCCACGGGAGCATATGTCTCATCATAGTCAAGACCTTCTACTTAAGTGTAATCTTGAGCAACTAGTCTTGCTTTGTTTCTCACTACAATGCCATCTTGATCTTGCTTGTTTTTAAACACCCACTTGGTTCCAATCACATTGTAGTCATTTGGCCTTTCTACCAACTCCCAAACATCATTTCTTATGAAATTGTTAAGCTCTTCTTGCATAGCCATGATCCAATCGGCATCCTTCAAAACTTCTTCTATCTTATTTGGTTCTATGGTTGACACAAATGATGCATGCTCATAAAACATAGTCAATCTTGATCTTGTTTGCATACCACTTCTAATATCCCCAAGAACACTATCAATGGGGTGATCTCTTGCAACATGTTGTGGTTGGAGTACTCGCACTTGATTGCTTGAGCTTGGTTGATCGCTTAATGTATCTCGATGAGATGAACTAGCACCATGATCTTGTACTTGAGAGTCACTAGCTAGCTTGAATGGAGAATTGAGCACTTGATCTTTATCATCATCTTGAATATCAATTACTTGCTTTGCTCTAATGTCCTCAATGTCGATGTTCTTCATTGCTTCCACCAATTGAGTTCCACCAACATCATCTAGATTCTCTTCGTCATCTTGTGACCCATTGGTTTCATCAAATTGCACATCATGGACTTCTTCTAGAATGCCACTTGAGTTGTTCCAAACTCTATAAGCTTTGCTTGTAGTTGAATAACAAAGTAAGAACCCCTCATCACATCTCTGGTCAAACTTCCTCAATCTACTACCCTTTTTTAAGATATAACATTTGCAACCAAACACCCTAAAGTAGGAAATATTGGGCTTTCTTCCATGAAGTAGCTCATATGGGGTTTTCTCTAGCAATGGATGACAATATAGACTATTGATGTAGTAGCAAGCGGTATTGATTGCTTCATCCCAAAATGATTGACTCACATTGTGCTCATGAAGCATTGATCTAGCCATATCAAGCAATGTTCTATTCTTTCTCTCAACTAGGCCATTTGAGTGTGGAGTGTACTTGGCCGAGAATTGATGTCCAATGCCATAGTGATCCTAAAGTTCTTCAATTCTTGTATTCTTGAACTCACTTCTATTGTCACTTCTCACTTTCTTGATTCTAATCTCAAACTCATTTTGAACTCTAGTGAGAAAGGTCTTGAAGATGTCAAACACTTCACTTTTTCACTAAGAAAGAATACCCATGTGAATCTTATGAAGTCATCCACTATGATAAAGCCATACTTGTTGCCGCCTATGCTTGTGTATGTTGTTAGGCCAAATAGATTCATGTGTATCAAATTAAATGCTTTGCATGTGCTCATTGTACTCTTCTTTGGATGTGAGCTTCCAACTTGCTTCCCGGCTTGACATGCACTACACGGCTTATTCTTCTCAAATTCAACATTTTTCAAACCATTGACAAGATTGTGAGTTGTAAGCTTCTTCAATTATTTCATGCTAACATGACCAAGCCTTCTATGCCAAAGCCAACCCATGCTTGATTTGGAGATTAAGCAAGTTATCAAAGAAGTTTCTCTAGCATTGAAGTCAACTAAGTAGAGATTCTCATATCTAAAGCCCTTGAATGCCACATTTGAACCATCCACACTAATAACTTCCACATCATCAACCCCAAAGATGCATTTATAGCCTAGATCACATATTTGTGCCATGGATAGAAGATTGAAATCCAAGCTTTCAACTAGCAACACATTGGAGATACTCATGTCATTTGATATTGCAATCTTGCCCAAGCCAATAACCTTATCTTTCTTGTTATTTCCAAATGTGATAGAATCAACACCACTATTATTGTCATTGATTGAGTCAAACATTCTTGATATACCAGCCATGTGTTGAGTGCACCCACTATCAACATTCCTCTGGCTTTATAATTGACCTACAAGCAAATCAATGAAGCTTAGGTACCCATTTTTGCTTGGGTCCTTATAGGTTAGTAACTAAGCTCTTTGGTACCCAAATAGCCTTCTTCTTTGGGCCAACAATTGGTGTACCAATAAACTTAGCTTGCACACCCTTCACACTCTTGGTAAGCACATAGCAAGAATCAAAAGGTATAGCATTAACAAATTTCTTGCCATTGTTTCTTTTGGTGCAATTATGCTCTAGGTGCCCAACTTACTTGCATTTATTGTAAAACCGACCATTGCCCTTCACAAAGCTAGGCTTTGGAGATGCAAAGGCTGACTTATCTTTCTTGGGGGTGTAGTCCAATCCCTCTTTGTTAAGAAAGAACCTTTGGCTACCCAAGCACTTAAGCAAGCGGGCCTCACCACCATAGGTCTTGCCTAGGGCGTGAGTGAGCTCATTCACCTCTCTCTTGAGAGTCTCATTCTCAACCATTAGTG
Organism: Saccharum hybrid cultivar R570; assembly: GCA_038087645.1. Lineage (NCBI taxonomy): Eukaryota > Viridiplantae > Streptophyta > Magnoliopsida > Poales > Poaceae > Saccharum > Saccharum hybrid cultivar. The sequence continues at coordinate 1,037,630 of JAQSUU010000273.1, forward strand.
AGGCATTACAAGTGAAACCATCACTAGTAGTGGAGGTAGAGTCGGTGGTGGTGGATGAAGAGTTACAAGAAGGATTAGCATTTGACATGATGATAGGTTCATAAAAGGATTCATCAATTATATCACATGTAACACCTATATCATATGATACAACAACCTCCTTCTTTGCTTGTTGCTCAAGTAGCAATGAGTAAGCTTTTTCAAGCTTGGAATGAGCCTTACCAAGATCCTCATGGTCTTCTACTAGACTCTCATGAGTGGTCTTAATCTCACTAAGGGCTTTCTCAAGTATTGCTACTTTCATTGAAAGCTTCTTACACTCCTTGTCTTTGGCAATAGCTATGTCTCTAGTTTGTTGCATCAAGTCATATAGTTGTTCTTTAGTTGGTTCGTCATCATCATGTTCATTATCATTATCACTATCATGAACATATTCTATTTCACTTTCATCATCACTCTCACCATATAATACCTTAGTTTCTTTGGCCATGAAGCATGAAGAGGATGAACCAAATAGTGAGGGCTTTTTGTTGATAGCAATGGAAGCAAAAGCCTTGTTGGATGATTCTTCTTCTTCTTCATCATCATCACTTTCCCAAGTGACCACATAAGCTCCATTCTTGCCCTTCTTGAAGGTCATCTTGGCTTCTCTCTTTTTCTTCTCAAATTTGCCCCTCTTGTTGTTCTTCTTCTTGTCATAGGGACATTCGGCTTGAAGATGTTCAGTGCTATCACAATTGAAGCACTTCCTTTGTTGCTCATTGCTCTTGAAATTATCATTTTTCTTTTTGAAGCCTCTTCTCTTAATGAACATGTGACCCATCTTCTTGACTACAAGAGCAAGTGCCTCATCATCAATTTCAAAATCTTCATCTTCATTAGTGTCTTCTTCTTCTTCAATGATGGTAGCTTTTCCCTTGGAGGAGGTGGCCTTGAATGCCACGGTCTTCTTCTTCTTTTCTTCCTCCTTCTCCTTCTCATCATCATCTTGATCATACTTGTCATATGTCAAGACCTCACCAAGTAAATTATTGGGCTTCATTGCATCAAGTCCATCTCTTTGTAGCATCATGATCAATATTTTGAATCTTCTTGGTAAGCTCAACAAGAACTTGTGGAAAAAATCTTGGTCTTGTGTCTTGTGCCCTAAGCTCTTGAGATCATTTACAATGACTTGCAATCTATGAAACATCTCTAAGATTGTTTCTTCTTTCATCTTGAAGTTCTCAAACTCACTCTTGAGCCCATATAGCTTGGCACTCTTCACAACCTTAGTGCCCTCATATGTTTCACTTAACCTTGTACATACTTCATTTGCCAATTCTAAATCCTTGATGCCCCCAAATACTTTTGTGTCAATATCATTGTAAAGTGTATTGAGAGTCATTCTATTGCATGTTCTATTTGTTCTATCTTCATCGGTGAGATGATCGGGATCAATGATAGCAAAATCATTCTCGGTGACTTACAATACTCTCTCATGAATAGAACCAAGGTATATTATCATTTTTCTCTTCCAATGAGCAAAAGAACTAACACCATCAAAGAACGGTGGCTTGCCCCCAACATGATTAAACATAATTTGAGCTATTTTTCAAATCGAAGGATGTTAAGCCTTGATTAAAACGGTGACCACGGCTCCGATACCACTTGTAAGGTCCTAGATGGCTAGAGGGGGTGAATAGCCTATAAAAAATTCTACACGAACCACTAAGCAAACTTGTTAGAATAACAAATAGCGTAAAGCGAGTTTTGCTTAGCCTACGGTTATGATGCAAGCCTCCTATCCACAAGTCTAGTAGATTATGATCTCTAGTTCACACAAGGGCTAAGTCACTAATTTTACACTAGTGAGTAAGCTAACAACACTACTAGCAAGGCTACCACTAGAGCTACACAAGATAATCTAGTAAATGTAAATGAAAGAGAGAGGATTGTGATTCTTATACCGACGGTGGAGTGAAGATGTTACCAATCATCAAGATGATATACAATCAATCAATATTGACAATAACACAATATGAAAACCAATCACCGGGAGACAAGAGACACATATTTTTGTTCACCCGGTGTTCACTTGTGCACCGACAAGCTACGTCACCAGTTGTGTCGACCAACACTTAGATGGTTTCTTGGTGTGACCCTCAAGTCACTTGCCCCTCAAGACACGCCCCACAAGGCATCGCAAGACACCACTCTCAAGTGAGGTAACTCAATGACACGCGCAATGTATTAGAGTTGCTTTTGGCACTCCGCCGAGGAAAGCACAAGAACCTCTTACAATCAACCGGAGGTGGCCAAGAACAATCTCCTTCTCTTGACAACACCTCCAACAATCTTCAAGCCGGCTAGAAGCGGTACTCTCCAAGAGTAACAAGAAATCCATTGGCTAAACCACCCATAAGTGCCACTAGATGCCCTCAAGCTATGTAATGCACTTTGGGATTACTCAATCTCACTTTTGATTTGCAATCAAGCAAGAGAGATGAGTGGGAGAGAGAAGCTTTAGCTCAAAGGATGCACAAGAGTGTTAGAAATGTCAAGAACTCTCCCCAAGGGCCGGCCAACAAGTATTTACAGCTCCACAAACAAATAGACCCATCGGAAACCTCATTGGGTGTTTTTAGCGAGGTCTGTCGCTACGCCGACAGATGCGGCCAGCGTCCATCGCTCTTGTGCCACCCGCAGTGGATCGCTGCCACGTGTCCCACTTCAAATACGAGCTGTTGATCTCCAATGGTCAATAACACAGCCGTGCTTCTCCACCATGCGACAAATGCGTCCGTCGCTGGGCGACAGACGCGCCCTCTGGACCGACAGACGCGGTCCAGAGAGGCCTGCAGCGCACCGGGGCGACAGACGCGTCCCCTGGCCGGGCATCAGACGCGTCTGACGCGTCAAGGGCGCGTGTCTGTCGCACCGACAGACGCGGCACACAGAGCACCTTTCCCTCGCGTGGTCGACAGACCCGCCTGACGGACGAGCGACAGACGCGGCTTAGCGTCTGTTGCTGCCAATGCCTTCGCCGCCTCTGCAGCGTGCGACCAATAGACGCTGACGTCAGCGTCTGTTGCGCGAACACCTGCACGTCTAACGCCTCTTCTCCGCAGCCCGTCTTCTAGGGTAAGCCGACAGACGCGGCGCCAGCGTCTGTCGCTGCCCCGGCCAGTGTCTGTCGAGTGTTTCTCAGCGAGAAACACTCTCGCGACCTCGTCACTTCTTCCCACCTTCGGCGTAAAGGAAAATAGGCATTTCATCTCCTCGAAAACGCCTGAATCCTGCCTCACAAGCTCGGTGGGAGGGAGAGAGGACCCCCAAACCCCTCTCTACCCCTCGAACTCCATCGTCTTCGCAAATGTGCCAACACCAACAAGTGATCACTGTCACGGAACCGCCCAAATTATAAGAACAAAAGTACAAAAACAATCGCCGGAGCAATTAAATTCCCGTACTTAAGCTCCTATAACTCCGGTAGTCCAATAAAACCCCGAGGGATTTCAAACCAACCAACATACAAGCCAAGATCGTAGTGGTCCAACATAATAGGTCATATGTTATATCCATTTCATAAGTAATTCAACATATATCGGAGTTTAGTAGAGTTATTACAACTCAAGTTCAAAAGTAGCGGAAGCAAAGTAGTTTGAAAACTAATATCACCTTAATTCAAATACATGCCAGTACCAAGGTCAAATTCCCATAAAAGCAAGAGAGACAAGATAGCTCAGACGGATCATGCCCATGATCACACTCCGCCACTACAGCCGGAGTCTTCCAATTCTTGCAGTAGCTATGTTATATCACAACCTGCAACAAGTGGGAATAAACCCTGAGTACGAGAAGGTACTCAGCTAGACTTACCCGTCATAAACTAGAAATAATGACACCAAGGAGTATGCAAGGCTTTCTTTCAGTGGACTAGCTTGACTCATTTGCGAAAAGCATAAGTTATCCTGAATAAACTAATTTAAGTATTTTTGCATCATCTTTATTATAACCTATTCAATCTAGGTAAGCACCTATGCTAAAGCAATCACTTGATTAACCATTAACATCAAAGGTTACCATTTCAGGTTTTAGCATTTCCAACATCATCCACATAACCATCCATGTTCCATAATCATTACTACGATGCAGTAGCTCGAGTCAAGTGCTCACTAACCGGGAGCGACGGCGATTCGAATCGAATTCCTATCCAGCTGGAGATTTATTCCTCACACAAACCTCACTCACCCGCTAAAGTGAGGTGTTGGTCACCGAGTCAACCATTCAGGTAAAGTCGCGAGCTTGCCAGGAACCACTTGTACCCGGGGGCCGTCCGACTGCTCTTTGGCCTTATCATCGCGCCCCCGTTTCCTGCCACTACTGCTCCGGTACAGTGCGTTGCGGGCAATCCACTCAACCCGAATAATCTCCCAGCTTCACGGTCAAAAGGTACCTTATTCGGCCAGCTAAATGTGAGGCATGCGTTCAACATGACCCGAGGGCCAACAACGGTCGGTCCTTAATCGACACAGACGGAAACTACAAGCACCCCAGAACCCTGTCTGGTTGCCCAATAATTATTCCGTCCGGTCTCCAATTATTCATCAACACTTGGTTATTTCCAGGATATCATCCATTCCATAGCTAAAGTTTTTCAGTAACCACCTATAGTTGCCGGTGACAGGAAATCACCGATCGCTACCGGTCTAAGCAGGGCTAAGCATTTATTCGACCCTAAACCTAGCAGGATAAGTATGTAATAAGGTAGGCAAGGATAGTAATAAATGCATCAACGGTTTCACTCAACTCCTACAACTTAATGCAACAATACATATATAACATATATATACTCAATTGCTTTTATAAAGTAGGAGGCTTAGAATGCTCCGGGGCTTGCCTGGGATCCGACACAAGTCAGTAGTTGTCAGATGACACTCGCTGAGTACTTCCATCTTCAGGATAGTTCCACCAAACACCGTCTTTGGGTTTGGCTTCAACATCTCATCCTTCACGTGGTGCATCTAGCGAACCTAAATGAGATGCAAGATGCATGCGTATGAATATGATGAATGGTAACATAAGATGCATCACATAATCATTCAAGTAAACATACGATTCAGACATAGACACCAAAAGCTAATTAACTAACATCACACAACCAATTAAAGAGGGCAAGCACATCAAACATAACACAAGTTTGACAAAATCACAAGTATCTTAACTTGACCATCATCAAGGGCATAAGCCACACTTAGCAACATATGGAGTATACAACCATAACTAGCATCTGACAATTTCTGGACTGCAAACAACATCTACATGTTTGGATCATAACTAGAGTTATACAAATCCAATAGCCATGCAACAAGACATTCTAGAAAGCTTATGAAATTTTCTATAATTCATCTTTAATCATCTTAGCATGATTCTCAAGTTACCCGAGTCAAACATGCATAATTACAGAATCTGGTCCAGAGATTTCAGAGAACAACTATTTCTGGAACCCAACTTGAAACAGTCATTACTCACAAACTATAAGGCCAAATACCACCAAAATTTAACACAAACTAGATTAATGAGTTATCTACAACTTTGTTATAAGCATGTTTCTCAGCAAACATTATTTTCATGGTGCAATTACCAAAGTCCCAGAAACTGTCCAGGAAAGCATCAATTGCAAGAATAAATATTAACTTATATTCCAACATACATTTGGCCACAACCAATGTAACCATCATAAAGTGCATGTTAAATGATCACCAAAAAGCATAGTTCTCATCACTAAATAAATTCTTTTAATGCATTTCTTAATTTATTTAGATAGCAAGGTGAAATAATAAACATATACCAAAAGTCCATAATAAAATCTATAAAAATTAAAGTAGCTCTTATATACACCCAATAGTCTGCTGTACAAATTTCAAGCCATTTGGACATGTATATCAACCTCTATGAAAAAGACAAATTGTTATTGCAAGAATTCATGTGAGAGCAAGATACACTAATAAATCACTCATATGGCAACCAAAATTCATGAAATAATTTCCACACATTAAACATCATATGAGTAGCATGCCACAAAAATTTCACTTTATTTGGAGCCCTAGATCTACAGTTATGAAAATGACAAATACAACTAGCATTAAAAACCTAGCTGCACAATTCCATTTTTACAGAGAAAACTTTAAACTAAAACATGCTATATTATAGATCTAATGCATAGATAATTTCACAAGGATTCCAAAAAGTCCTCATTTGCTATTTTACGAATTTTCTATGATTTACTATGTAATTTCAAAGTTACTGCAAAATCATCACAAAACAGTCCTCTTGGCACTATTCATCTGAGTCGATGACAGTGCAGTTAGGCCCTTCACTTTTGTCGAATTCTCCCGCGAGGTCCTTGACGCGATTTGCACAGGGAGTTCGCCGGGGTCTCGCTGCTCTGGCCGGAGGAGGCCATGCCACCGGCGGCTGAGGGGCGGGGGAGCACCAGGGGGCCCTTGCGCACCCGCGGGGCTGCTCGGCTTAGCCCAAGGTGGCCCACGGTGGCTTGGCCACGCGCGGGCGCCGGCTGCGGCGGCGGCGGCCAGAGCTTCCACGGCTAGGGTGGCGGGTTGCGACGGCGAGCACGAGCACGGAGTGAAGGAGATGACGGCGAAGCTGAGGGTGGTGCTCGTGGGGAGTGAGAAAGCTGGGAGCGGTGAGAACAGCTACGGCGGCGAGCTCGGCCAGCCGGCCATGGTGGACGCGCGTCCCAGCGCGGAGCGGAGCGAGGAAGAGCAAGTGAGGGAGAGTGCTGGGGAGTAGGGAGCTCGGCGTCCACCTCTATACTGCGTAAGGGAGGCAGGGCGCGTGGCAGAGAAGGCAGGATGCGCGGCAAGGAAGCTCGGCAATGGTGGCCACGTTCAGAGACACGCGGCGTCCTTGAGGCCTTCTACCGAGCACGTGGCGGGCGACGGTATGACCGACGTGGGGAGCCGATTTGGGCCACTTCTGGGTCGAATCAGTCCTTGGGCTCAAAACAAAGTTTGCTCACCTCGGCCTGCTCTACAACTTCTATTAAGGCACTCAGGTCATTAGAGCAACCAATTAGCAGTAAAATGGTTGCCAAGACAGCAGTGCCAACACAACAATGGTGATCGCGGAAACTCACTTTCGGATGTCAAAACTAAGTCAAACTGGTGTCATCCTTTTGCATACTCTCCTCCACATTATCTACTCCAACTTTGGTATTTGGCTCAATTGGAGTTGCTTAGCAAAAACACGAGAACGCGACGCGCCAACCGTCTTGTCCTTGCCGGTCCAAGTCCATGAGTATGATGAAACTAGCAGTTTTGGGAATTAATTTTGAAGGTCCAAATGAGCTCCAAATCCATTCAAACTTCTCTGAGCTCTTCTCCACTCTAAACACTCCAACTTTTATAAAGAGTCCAACTTCAGTTGTTTAACAAAATTTTGAGAACGCAATGTGCCCACCTGTCAATGTCAGTCCATAATTCCATGACTTAGAATATTTTCCAAGGCTAAAAACCAGCAGCTAATCCAATCTTTGAGCCTCTATTTGACTAGGTTAGAGACCAAACTAGCTCTTGACCATTAAACAAAGTTTCTTCTACATAAAGTGAACTACAACTCTCATTTAAGGTCCAACCTCAAAACTGATATAGAAACTGCTGTTATACTTTGACCAAAGTAGAATCACGATGAAGCTTAAATTATCCTTTTTGATCAATTGGGGCAATTTCGGGGCATTTGCCCAACACGAATCTTTCACGACTTTTGTTGTAGAGTCCATCTAGAGTCTTTTGGGCAAGGTTGCAAGGTTGGGTTGATGACTTATATTTCTATTCACTTAATAGTGCAATTCAAGCACTTAGTAAAATCATTCCAACAAGGATATAACTTATCATTTCATGTGACTTTTTGATTCCAAACTTCATGAAACTTTTTGAGTGACCAATATAGATAGGTACTAAGGTGAGACATATGAAGATATTGCAATAACACCACCCAAGCATATATCTTGAAAATGGCCTATATACAAAGCAATGGTGCAACATCCAAGTTTAGGTTGGGGCTCGCTTCCATAGGTTTGACCTTGACATCTTCATCACCATTTAATCTACCATGTTTGAGCTCAAACCCACTGCTTAACTGGTGGCAAACACCTCGGGTGTTACAGCCCTCCCCCCTTAAAAGAATCGCGTCCCGAGATTCGGTGCGAAGAACTTTCTAAGGGAAGAGAAGCATGTTATCCAATTCCAACATCTGCAAGCGCATCAGGCTACTTAGCTTCAAGCATCAGAGAGGCTAATTTGGAAGACAACTTTCTGATACTCACTCTAAGTAGAAACTTTGGTCTAGATAATTTCCTTCACTGACTTCCATGAAGCATTGTTACTTTGGGAGGAATCCAAGACAATACGGTACTTTGTTCACGGTGCACGGAGAGTACTGCGAGCATGGACTAATTTACTCACTCAGACGCCAACTGATGGAAAACTACATATTGTTCCACGTGTGCAGTTCTCTTTCTCTGATGCCAACACTGTATTATTTGAGTCTGCTGAGGGAACAGTGAGTGTGATAGCTGACTCTGTCGGTTCTAGATTTCTGCCAACTGTTACCTAAGAAGATTCTCTTATACAAAGGCACATAGGGGTGTAATTAGTCTTTCCAAGGGTACTGAGGGTTGTCTAACAGCAAGATACCTATCAATTGCAAGTTCTTGGCATGCATTACAAACATAACCTTCAAATGTAAAGGATGATCGCAGTCAACAGAAAAATCACCGATTCTGTACCCTTTTGTTTTCTATTCATATCACATAAACTACTACTCCAATATGCACAAATATTGGTGGGCATATAGATCCATGGGTCTTCTAACTACTCGCCAAAATTGAGCTCAAACGGACACCGTTTGACTATCCAACAACCCATCCACCAAAATAGCTCTGTTCTGAAATGGCAGCAACCCAAGCTGACATGACATCTCTCAAATCCTATGTTTTACTCAACCAATGCTCATACCCACTTAAGACATTGAAGGGTCCTAAGCAAGGAATGAGATTACCAAGTTTGGGTCAATCCAACTTCGTTTGAGTCACTAACCATCAGTTTGAAGATAACCGGTGTAGTGTCACAAAAATCTAGACAAATTTCGCGTTCTTCCTTTTCTTTTGCTTCACATGTTGAGGTGTGTGTTTTGCACTCTCTGATCTTTCTCATAGTAGCAGAAGCCTTTCTCTAGCTAAGGATGGAGGCAAAAGTCTTCCTGACATGTTTCTCAGGGAACAATTTCAACCGTTGATCTAGACACCAATCTCGACGATGCACAAGCATTGGACTTGTGGGCTGTCTTCACAGAGCACAAAGCATTATTCCACATGGGGGGCATCCCTACGTAGATAAGGAATCACACCAGAGAAAGTTGATTTCAATTGTATGACTGTCATCTACACAAGGATCAAGACTTTTGATAACTAGGTCAAATGCACAATGTGATGATAAATTCTTATCCCATGGATAACTTGTCCAATAGTAAGTGTTATGTGCCCATTCGATTCAACAGGGATGGCATACATTACTCAATCGATGACCGACATCGTACAAGGGCACATAGGGAGAGTCACTTGTCTACCACCGCTTGCAGTATGTTAACGCTTATGCCGGTGACTGTTCTTCAAAGGTCATCTTCTTAGCAACTTCAAGGGATATCTACTACATAAGGTCTAAGATATGAATCTTTAGATACGATATAGGGAGATAACCAAGGAAAACGGTCACGAGAAATAACACATCAGATGTTGTTTCATAATGGATCATGAATAGCAACTTTGATACCAGCGCGTGCCGAGCAGCACAACCTTATGTGCGCGCCCATAGGAGGCTCTCGGTTTCGTCACGGCGCCATAGAATGCTAATCGTAACACCATTATTAAACGCACAAACAAAGTGGAATTTCAAGTGGCACCGATTGGGTGGTAAGAACAAGCACCAGACAAGGGAGGAGTAGCAAGCAAGGGTAGTTACAAGGTTTAGAGTCAACACAGAGGCGATTCGAAGATTAAAACATAGCGCAAGAGAAAATAGCGTAATTGCCGAAGACAACTGAGCAAGGGTTCTCGGTCACGTTGGACAACAACATGAGATCAAGATTAATAACGTTGAGAGACGTTAGAAGTTGAGAGGGACTTAGCAAACTTCCAGAACAAAATGATACACCAATCAGAGATTGGGTTGATAAGATAGCCACCTGACTTCGCAAATAAAGATTTCTAGATCAGACAACGAGAGATTAGCATTGCTCGGATCATCTGTAGGAGAGACAATCGGGAGGTCCAACATGGAATTGGGTATGGTCTCCAAAACTTGGCAAGCAACAACTGTGGTTAAGATCGACGTTCGTTAGGACTTAACTTGGTTGGTCAATCGACAAGGGCATTCTCCAAAAGGTAGCGGATGTCCAAGGCCTAAGCAAACATATAGGGGACTACGCTAGGGCCTATGGTTCAAACAAGGCATGGATACACAAACATTCAAGGGTTAGCAACCACGTCTACAGACTCGGGCTCCTACGAGAGAATCTAATTAGAGACGATGACCAGGCGATTACGTAACATAAGCGTTGTTCTAGGATAAAGCATCTTTAACACTCATATGCTCACCGAGGACAAAAGAGAGGTCAACTATGACACTACCTAGATAACAAGCATCTACACAGCATCACAAGTTTTTAAGCGGACACTTGAGATTATTAGTCAGGTTAGCTTAAGCATCCAATACTAAGCAGAAGGCTCACACCTAACAAGAATTTATCCAACAAGAACTAACTACAAGTTTAGCTAAAACAAAAGCATGCTAAAGTAACCAACTTAGTACATACACAGAGCATAGACAGCAACGCAGCAGACACGTGTTTTAAACAAAACATAAGTTGTAAGCATCAAACTAAGGTGGTACTAGACTTATTGGAAAGCTTACTAAGTTATCTATAACTTTCTTATTCACACTAAAGACTAATTCACAGATTACATTATTATGACCATGAAAATATTACTACAATAGAAACTGTTCTAGCAACCAAAGTTCATTACATGCAAAACAATGTTTAACCTTGTTGTGTTAACAAGAGAGCACACAACCACATTATTCTAGTAACTCCAAACATTCTTACTTTAGACTACTCAACAATTTAGTTTATTCATAGGAATCACAATTACTTATTTATTAGGACAAAGGTGGAAGGAGCATAGTTATATGCACAAAGCAACAACCATAATGATGCATGCTTCGTCCTATTCGTCCTCACAAGATTGCCAGCCTAAGGTGACAATCATGTTCTATGTCGGTGGCATAACACGCATTCTCTCGATATAGAGCTAGTCGCCTGCTACATTCAACTTACGCATTCGTGGTTAGCGTACCTGCAGAAAATTCCACTGCAGCCCAACAATTCCCAATATAGCACACAATGAAAGCAGTAAACTAAATACTCTCCATACATACATCCCCTGATGCATATACTTCGGTATCATAACTACCCAACAAATGTACCCACAATTAAGTACTTTCATAATTACATGGTTAAACATGTAATTATATCAGTAACCATAGCTAACTCTCCCCTAGACTGATGGTTGAACAGTCATGCTCTCCCAGCTCACACTTACCTTGGCGTAGGTGTGACGTTGCAAGAATGTAACTCTAGCGACATATATGGCTATTTCATATATGAAGGTTACCACTACCATTCGACCACAGGGTAACAGTGCGGTCAAGTTATCACTCATACATACCTTGGCTTGGGCGTAGATGCAAAAATTTAAAACCTCCAAGTTAGTACTTAATTAAGCCACCTAAGGGTCCTTAATTGGGCATAAAGGAAATTACCACTGGCATACTTAGATTTAAAATTCAGATTTGAACAAACCTATATATGTAGTAGCTATAAGTTGTCAAAAACTGATTTTTGCAAACAAAACCTTTGTTTTTCAATACACATATGATATGTTTAGTGTTGAACCTTGCTCCGATACCAGCTGTCACGGAACCGCCCAAATTATAAGAACAAAAGTACAAAAACAATCGTCGGAGCAATTAAATTCCCGTACTTAAGCTCCTATAACTCCGGTAGTCCAATAAAACCCCGAGGGATTTCAAACCAACCAACATACAAGCCAAGATCGTAGTAGTCCAACATAACAGGTCATATGTTACATCCATTTTATAAGTAATTCAACATATATCGGAGTTTAGTAGAGTTATTACAACTCAAGTTCAAAAGTAGCAGAAGCAAAGTAGTTTGAAAACTAATATCACCTTAATTCAAATACATGTCAGTAACAAGGTCAAATTCCCATAAAAGCAAGAGAGACAAGATAGCTCAGACGGATCATGCCCATGATCACACTCCGCCACTACAGCCGGAGTCTTCCAATTCTTGCAGTAGCTATGTTATATCACAACCTGCAATAAGTGGGAATAAACCCTGAGTACGAGAAGGTACTCAGCTAGACTTACCCGTCATAAACCAGAAATAATGACACCAAGGAGTATGCAAGGCTTTCTTTCAGTGGGCTAGCTTGACTCATTTGCGAAAAGCACAAGTTATCCTGAATAAACTAATTTAAGTATTTTTGCATCATCTTTATTATAACCTATTCAATCTAGGTAAGCACCTATGCTAAAGCAATCACTTGATTAACCATTAACATCAAAGGTTACCATTTCAGGTTTTAGCATTTCCAACATCATCCACATAACCATCCATGTTCCATAATCATTACTACGATGCAGTAGCTCGAGTCAAGTGCTCACTAACCGGGAGCGACGGCGATTCGAATTGAATTCCTATCCAGCTGGAGATTTATTCCTCACACAAACCTCACTCACCCGCTAAAGTGAGGTGTTGGTCACCGAGTCAACCATTCAGGTAAAGTCGCGAGCTTGCCAGGAACCACTTGTACCCAGGGGCCATCTGACTGCTCTTTGGCCTTATCATCGCGCCCCCGTTTCCTGCCACTACTGCTCCGGTACAGTGCGTTGCGGGCAATCCACTCAGCCTGAATAATCTCCTAGCTTTGCGGTCGAAAGGTACCTTATTCGGCCAGCTAAATGTGAGGCATGCATTCAACATGAACCGAGGGCTAACAATGGTCGGTCCTTAATCGACACAGACGGAAACTACAAGCACCCCAGAACCCTGTCTGGTTGCCCAATACTTATTCCGTCCGGTCTCCAATTATTCATCGACACTTGGTTATTTCCAGGATATCATCCATTCCATAGCTAAAGTTTTCCAGTAACCACCTATAGTTGCCGGTGACAGGAAATCACCGATCGCTACCGGTCTAAGCAGGGCTAAGCATTTATTCGACCCTAAACCTAGCAGGATAAGTATGTAATAAGGTAGGCAAGGATAGTAATAAATGCATCAACGGTTTCACTCAACTCCTACAACTTAATGCAACAATACATATATAACATATATATACTCAATTGCTTTTATAAAGTAGGAGGCTTAGAATGCTCCGGGGCTTGCCTGGGATCCGACACAAGTCAGTAGTTGTCAGATGACACTCGCTGAGTACTTCCATCTTCAGGATAGTTCCACCAAACACCGTCTTCGGGTTTGGCTTCAACATCTCATCCTTCACGTGGTGCATCTAGCGAACCTAAATAAGATGCAAGATGCATGCGTATGAATATGATGAATGGTAACATAAGATGCATCACATAATCATTCAAGTAAACATACGATTCAGACATAGACACCAAAAGCTAATTAACTAACATCACACAACCAATTAAAGAGGGCAAGTACATCAAGCATAACACAAGTTTGACAAAATCACAAGTATCTTAACTTGACCATCATCAAGGGCATAAGCCACACTTAGCAACACATGGAGTAAACAACCATAACTAGCATCTGACAATTTCTGGACTGCAAACAACATCTACATGTTTGGATCATAACTAGAGTTATACAAATCCAATAGCCATGCAACAAGACATTCTAGAAAGCTTATGAAATTTTCTATAATTCATCTTTAATCATCTTAGCATGATTCTCAAGTTACCCGAGTCAAACATGCATAATTACATAATCTGGTCCAGAGATTTCAGAGAACAACTATTTCTGGAACCCAACTTGAAACAGTCATTACTCACAAACTATAAGGCCAAATACCACCAAAATTTAACACAAGCTAGATTAATGAGTTATCTACAACTTTGTTATAAGCATGTTTCTCAGCAAACATTATTTTCATGGTGCAATTACCAAAGTCCCAGAAACTGTCCAGGAAAGCATCAATTGCAAGAATAAATATTAACTTATATTCCAACATACATTTGGCCACAACCAATGTAACCATCATAAAGTGCATGTTAAATGATCACCAAAAAGCATAGTTCTCATCACTAAATAAATTCTTTTAATGCATTTCTTAATTTATTTAGATAGCAAGGTGAAATAATAAACATATACCAAAAGTCCATAATAAAATCTATAAAAATTAAAGTAGCTCTTATATACACCCAATAGTCTGATGTACAAATTTCAAGCCATTTGGACATGTATATCAACCTCTATGAAAAAGACAAATTGTTATTGCAAGAATTCATGTGAGAGCAAGATACACTAATAAATCACTCATATGGCAACCAAAATTCATGAAATAATTACCCCACATTAAACATCATATGAGTAGCATGCCACAAAAATTTCACTTTATTTTGAGCCCTAGATCTACAGTTATGAAAATGACAAATACAACTAGCATTAAAAACCTAGCTGCACAATTCCATTTTTACAGAGAAAACTTTAAACTAAAACATGCTATATTATAGATCTAATGCATAGAGAATTTCATAAGGATTCCAAAAAGTCCTCATTTGCTATTTTACGAATTTTCTATGATTTACTATGTAATTTCAAAGTTACTGCAAAATCATCACAAAACAGTCCTCTCGGCACTATTCATCTGAGTCGATGACAGTGCAGTTAGGCCCTTCACTTTTGTCGAATTCTCCTGTGAGGTCCTTGACACGATTTGCACAGGGAGTTCGTCGGGGTCTCGCTGCTCCGGCCAGAGGAGGCCATGCCACCGGCGGATGAGGGACGGGGGAGCACCAGGGGGCCCTTGCGCACCCGCGGGGCTGCTCGGCTTAGCCCAAGGTGGCCCACGGCGGCTTGGCCACGCGCGGGCGCCGGCTGCGGCGGCGGCGGCCAGAGCTTCCACGGCTAGGGTGGCGGGTTGCGACGGCGAGCACGAGCACGGAGTGAAGGAGATGACGGCGAAGCTGAGGGTGGTGCTCGTGGGGAGTGAGAAAGCTGGGAGCGGTGAGAACAGCTACGGCGGCGAGCTCGGCCAGCCGGCCATGGTGGACGCGCGTCCCAGCGCGGAGCGGAGCGAGGAAGAGCAAGTGAGGGAGAGTGCTAGGGAGTGGGGAGCTCGGCGTCCACCTCTATACTGCGTAAGGTAGGCAGGGCGCGTGGCAGAGAAGGCAGGACGCGCGGCAAGGAAGCTCGGCAATGGTGGCCACGTTCACAGACACGCGGCGTCCTTGAGGCCTTCTACCGAGCACGTGGCGGGCGACGGTATGACCGACGTGGGGAGCCGATTTGGGCCACTTCTGGGTCGAATCAGTCCTTGGGCTCAAAACGAAGTTTGCTCACCTCGGCCTGCTCTACAACTTCTATTAAGGCACTCAGGTCATTAGAGCAACCAATTAGCGGTAAAATGGTTGCCAAGACAGCAGTGGCAACACAACAATGGTGATCGCGGAAACTCACTTTCGGAGGTCAAAACTAAGTCAAACTGGTGTCATCCTTTTGCATACTCTCCTCCACATTATCTACTCCAACTTTGGTATTTGGCTCAACTGGAGTTGCTTAGCAAAAACACGAGAACGCGACGCGCCAACCGTCTTGTCCTTGCCGGTCCAAGTCCATGAGTATGATGAAACTAGCAGTTTTGGGAATTAATTTTGAAGGTCCAAATGAGCTCCAAATCCATTCAAACTTCTCTGAGCTCTTCTCCACTCTAAACACTCCAACTTTTATAAAGAGTCCAACTTCAGTTGTTTAACAAAATTTTGAGAACGCAATGTGCCCACCTGTCAATGTCAGTCCACAATGCCATGACTTAGAATATTTTCCAAGGCTAAAAACCAGCAGCTAATCCAATCTTTGAGCCTCTATTTGACTAGGTTAGAGACCAAACTAGCTCTTGACCATTAAACAAAGTTTCTTCTACATAAAGTGAACTACAACTCTCATTTAAGGTTCAACCTCAAAACTGATATAGAAACTGCTGTTATACTTTGACCAAAGTAGAATCACGATGAAGCTTAAATTATCCTTTTTGATCAATTTGGGCAATTTCCGGGCATTTGCCCAACACAAATCTTTCACGACTTTTGTTGTAGAGTCCATCTAGAGTATTTTGGGCAAGGTTGCAAGGTTGGGTTGATGACTTATATTTCCATTCACTTAATAGTGCAATTCAAGCACTTAGTAAAATCATTCCAACAAGGATATAACTTATCATTTCATGTGACTTTTTGATTCCAAACTTCATGAAACTTTTTGAGTGACCAATATAGATAGGTACTAAGGTGAGACATATGAAGATATTGCAATAACACCATCCAAGCATATATCTTGAAAATGGCCTATATGCAAAGCAATGGTGCAACATCCAAGTTTAGGTTGGGGCTCGCTTCCATAGGTTTGACCTTGACATCTTCATCACCATTTAATCTACCATGTTTGAGCTCAAACCCACTGCTTAACTGGTGGCAAACACCTCGGGTGTTATAATCACTACCTTGTGCACATGTGTTAGCATTTTCATAATCATTTTCAAAGGTTTTTCAGTTAGCTCACTAGGCCCTACATGCAATGCACTTCATGAATTCACCTAGTGGCACCCGTGCGTCGAGTAACCGATATGACTTCCCCTCTTAATAGTTTGGCTATCGATCCTAAACCACTCACATCCTCTATGGTGTCTTGAGTGCAAAAAAATGGCCCTATGGTTATACCTTTGCCTTGAGCCCATTTTGTTTCTCCAAATGATATGATCCACTTCATATCATCACATGACCATGTCGATCCATCGACCTTGACTTCACTTGCTCTTCACCGTTGCATCGGTCCGTCGACGCCAAGTCTTGCTCAAGCTTCACCATCGTATGGTCCTTCGCTTCGAAGCCTCGACTTGCCCTTCACCTTCACAACCGGTCCATCGAGCCAAGCCTCATCTTGGTCTTCACTTGGTCACATGAGTCAATGTCATGTCACATATTTCAATGACCACCTTTATCTAAATCATCCACTTAGATACAAAGGTTAGTCCTAGGTTTCATCAATTAGCCAAAACCAAACTAGGGACTTTCACTTTCTCAGATGCAGATTGGGCTGGCAGTGTCGATGATCGAAGGTCTACTGGTGGTTTTGTTGTATTTCTTGGTGGAAACCTGATTTCTTGGACAGCTAGAAAACAACCAGCAGTGTCCCGCTCGAGCACAGAGGCAGAATATATGGCTCTAGCTAATGCAACCGCAGAGGTACTATGGATATAGAAACTCTTGACAGAACTTGGGAGTCATCATCCCTCTAGAGCTCGATTATGGTGTGATAATCTTGGAGCAACCTATCTTTCTGCTAATCCCATGTTTCATGCAAGAACAAAGCATATAGAAATAGATTTTCATTTTGTTCATGAACGAGTTGCTCAAAAACTGCTAGAAGTACGGTTTATCTCTACATGAGATCAACTAGCTGATGGATTTACAAAAGCACTCCCAGTTATCAAGTTGAGAAAATTCAGAGACAATCTCAACCTTCGAAGTGGTTGAAATTGAGGGAGGATGTTAGAAAATAGTATGTAACGTGTGGTGTGAATGAGTCATGTATGTAACGAGTGGTGTGCATGAGTCTAGATGAGTGTGCGCGTAAGTATAGCCATCTAGATATATGGATCACCTTGTATACTGAGTCTTGTACATGCATGCCACGGTGGGGGCTATTCCCACCCATATAACACGAACCGTGAGCCAAGGCAAAGGCATCACGTTAACCTCCATTAAATTTTACAATGTGTACCAATATCTCAAGTTGGTGTAGAAGAACAAGCTCGTCAACTTTACCACGATTTCTATTAGATGGAGAAAATAAAAATATAAATGTCTACCTAGCTTTTTGAGTAAAGACTGGGCCTAATATCCACATAATTGGGAGAGTGCGCCACTAATCTTGTTGAACAAACTATGGAACATTGTCCAAACAACTAACAACTTTACCCCACTACTTGCTCAACCCTAAGCCAACTTTGATCGAAAACGATCCAACTAGAAAATCAACTACACTAGCATCTAGCTAACAACTAAAGCAACTATGAACAACTCAACCCAAGAACCAAACTAGAAACAACTTCTTGGAGCTGAAAAACCTAGCGATGCCTTCAAGAAGGAAACGACGCCAAAGACGTCGACAAGCTAGCCCGTCATGGAAAAGTTTTCACCAGTAATTCCAGCATGGTAGGAGAAGATGTATGAAGAGGACGCCTCCAAGAAACGTTGCCGTACAGGCTTTCACCCTGACCTCGGTAACCTAAGAGAGACTATACTAGTAAAGCGGCTACGATAGAATCAGTGTCTTAGGAATGTAGTTTGTACTACAATCCTCGTACCAACGCCCAGAGGCACAACTAGTGAGTAATCCCTGTAAACTACCTGCGTCAATGATTTAATTGGTGATTTATCAATTGCTCCATCTGTCCTAAAATATAAATCACGGTTTAACTCGATAATTACTCTATCTTCAATATCACACTTTAACCGATAATTTATCTTATAATACATTGTTTCTAACAATAAAAGTTTGATCATTAAAAAAAATTCTAAATACAAGATCACACTTTAACTAATAATTTATCTTACAATATACTATTTCTGACAACAAAAGCTTGAACATTAAAGAATATTTCTAAATACAACTCCGTTGTAAGTACCTTTTTAGTACAAATTTTTTTGTTTGATTAGATTAATTACTAGTCAAAGTTTAAATTTAAAACACATACATTCTTATATTTTAGGACATGTATGCTAGTCGCTTAGGTCTTGTTTGGTGCCGTTTCAGCTCTAGCTCTGGCTCCGGCTGAGCCGGGGCCACACCAAATGGTCGAACGTGACGAGTGTGTCTGAGACGATGGAAGAGGAGCTCGGGCTCCGGCTTCTGTGGTGTTGAAGCGGAGCCGGAGCCAGAGCAGCACCAAACATGGCCTTAATTAGTGGTGAGAGTAAAGATATGGTCACTAGCTACCTCACTTCACCACTATCCATCCAGGTTAAACATATTATCCGAGATAGATGATGCTCATTAGCTGCTAGACTTCACTTCACTGTTTTTCTTCTACCCGAAAACCATATCAAACCTTAATCTACGGAGTCAGTTGTCAAAGGCAGATGATCAAAGCCAGCACCATCTGCTTTTGCCGTGGACAATGCTGATACGTTGCCCGGTTGCACGTGGACTCGGTACACCGTTCCACCGGTGCCGATCGTTATGTGCCACCAGTCACCAGTCATCACGCACCATTAGCACTAGACGTGCGGTGCGGCATCATCTTCACCACCATCACCACCGTGTTATGTTATGTTCGATCGATCGATAATGCCTTGCGCCATCGGCATCCGATGATCGATCTCCACTGTTTCCGAACCTAATCTTGCAAGCGCACCCTGCACAATGCGCGCGCTCCACTACACTCGATCGGCTCTCTCCACATGGACATACCAATGGGCTGTCACTGTCAGCTACTCCTCCTAGTGAATGTGTGTCGCTTCAGTAGTAGTAGCACCGAACTGAACTGCTATCCTTTGCTGTGCTTGTGACTTACGGAGTATTAGACAGCGGATTAAGCAAATGCTAAGCTGCCTTGTACCGCATTTCGTTGTCCAGCCAGGCAGCAGCCATTATATCACATCAACAGAAGGTTCACTATATACAAATTTTATTGGTTTATTATTGTGAGAAGAATAAATTTAAAGGATATAGAATACCGTCACCCAATGCAGAGATACACAAGTATATCACACGCTTGTTCAATTCAATCATCACAAAATAATTCAGACGCCTCTGGCTACGCCACGTGCTGACGTGCATGTTCTGGTGGCCTCATTATTGTGATGAAGCTCCAGCTAAACTAACTAAACTTTTTTTTTCTCTCGAATACGTAAAAAAGGTTTGCGCATCTTTGTATTGAAATCTAGAAATAGTTGAATACAACAACGTGCTGCCGTCGTAGCTGCGCAGACTCGCTTACAGATTAGCAATCACGCTTCTCCTCACCTAGCAAATGTAGACAACCTAAGTTTGCTGCTCCAACCTGGATCCACATTCCAGCGTAGCGGCGTATGGAAACTAACTAAACTTTGTTTTTGAATAACTAACTAGCTAGTTGTGTCCTGTACGTAACAGCACGATCAGCGTGATCCTGCTTTCCTCCAGAGTCCAGCAGTCCAGTCCACTCGCTCGTGCGCAAGTGTTCCATTCCACTTCATGCATCTAATAATTTTTCTGATGGACGCGGTTAACGCGCGACCCGTCGCGCCAATGCGCTAGCGCGCGACCACGCCCGCGATGCCCCCCGCGCCGAGCAGCCCTGCTGCTTGCTACTGTGCCAGCCCCTTTCCCTTCTCAGCTTGTGGTCCCAGGCGCAAAAGGCTAGCGTGCGGTGTCCTCCACTCCAGTCCCCCGTTCATGCAAGCTGACCCAAGTTGACATAAACGAAAAAATAAAATATTTTCTTTGACCTGGTATAACTTATGAATGGTGTCTTCGTTTTCAATTCCGTCAACACCAGTGTGTTCTACGTGACGAGACAAACAAAATTATATCTCACTTACATATGTTTCGAAGAATTTTATTTTAGTAGGAATTTATGTGTAATATGTGATAGGAGATTTATCAAAGGAGTTACTAACGTGTAATACTAAAGTTTTTTTAAATACATGTATACTAAAGTTGTTACTCCAAAAATATACTAAAGTTGCTACGTAGTATACACAAGCTCAGGGCAAAAAGTCAAAAGTAGTTACTGTCATATAATACTAAAGTTGCTAGTCCAAAAATATACTAAACTTGTTACATAGTATACACAAGCTGGGGGTGGGGGTATCAAAAGTGTTACTACGATGTAATACTATAATTGTACAATTCGGGAGACAAATTATTAAAGTAAGCATTGCATAACTGCCAACTGGGAGGGTGAGTTATTAATCTGCTCCTCTCCGCCGACTTGCTCCTCCTCCCCGTAGGTTGGCCGCTCCTCTCCGCACTAAAACACGTGAATGCTGGTATTGACAACCAGAAAAATTAACTGAAATTGACAATAAAAACTGAAAACTAAAGTAGACAAATGAAAATATATTGCAAAAATAACGATGAAGTTGAAATTACCTTGAACTAAACTGAAATTGAAAAATAGAAACCGAAAACCAAAGTAGACAAAATGAAAAACAAAAAAATACTAAAACTAAAATTACCATAAACTTATTGAAATTGACAACTTAAAACTGGAATTACCAGAAAATAAAACTAAAATTGACACCCACGAAAAAAATTAAACATAAAAATAAAAATAAAATTACTAGAAACTGATTGATATTGACTACTTTAAAACATGACTTGCTGCCAACTGGGGGCATTTAATAAAGGTTCTAACCCCTAAAGAGAGTAGCGATCCAAACAAGACAAGCTGCAACCTGGAGAGACAAATTATATAAATATTGCATAAGCTGCCAACTAGGGGACATTTAGGGGGTGTTTGGTTAGAGGAGTTAAAGTTTAACAAACACTGTAGCACTTTCGTCTTATTTGACAAAAAGTTTTCAATCTTGGACTAATTAGGCTTAATAGATTCGTCTCGTAAATTACTCCTAATCTATGCCGACATGCATACAATTAGTCTATATTTAGTACTCCATGTATTTGAAGGAACATTGATGTGATGTGAGTTAAACTTTAACATACTCAAACCAAACGGGGCCTTATTATAAAACGCATTACAAAAGCCAGAAAACATGACTTGCTGCTAACTGGGCATTTATTACAAAAGTTAGGATATATGACTTGCTGCAAACTGAAACTAAAATTGACAAATAAAATCTTGAACTGAAATTGATTAATAGAAACTGAAAAACTACAGTAGACAAAATAAAAAAAAGAATGAAACTAAAATTGACAACCAAAAAATAAAACTGAAATTGACAAATAGAAAATAAAAATGAAAGTAGACAAAATAAAAAATAAAACAAAAAACAAATATGTAGGAATTAGGAAGGCATTTAATTCTGAAAGGGTGAGCGAAACAATGAAACTCAAAACTCATTAAACTGAAACTAAAAGAAAAAATATAAAAAAACTAAAATGTACGATTTAGAAAGATATTTGACCCTGAAAGGGAAACTGAAACACAAATACTGAAGAAATGAAACCCATAACTCATTAAACTAAAAGGGAGACTAAAAAAATAAAACTCATAACTCATTAAACTAAAAATAATGAAATAAAAAACTAATATATAGGATTTAGAAAGGCATTCGAACCTGAAAGAAAAACTAAAAAATCAAAAGTGAAGAAATGAAACTCATAACTTATTAAACTAAAAGGGTGAATGAAAAAATAAAAATCATAACTCGTTAAACTGAAACTAAAAGAAAAAAATGAAACATAAAAATGTGACTCCAGGTTAAACATATTCTTGCATTACCAGACCACATGGCAGCGTATAAAAAACATTGTAGCAGTCCCAAACACACGACAAGCTGCCAACTGAAGATACGCTATAACCCTTGGAGCCACCCTGAATCGAAAACTAGCTACGACCCTTAATCAGTATGGGTGTGGTAGCACTCTGAGTCAGCACACGGATGAATGATTATGTATAATGTAGCTGAATTATTAGCATAAATTGCTACATACTTAATACATAAGTAGCTATTATATATACAATATAAATTGCTAGTATATAAAAATTATTTTTTAACATAGGCATCGCATGTCTACCTTTTCGGATCTCATAATAAGACATAAGGAGCACAATATAAAAAGGGCAGACCCAGTGCCAAAGGCTCCCACACGAGTGGGGTCTGGGGAACGAAATAACCGAAGCAAAGTCTTACACCTGCAGAATATCACAAACAAAAATAAAAATGAACATCCTATTTTAAAAATAGGTGAATGGTGTCAGATAGATTTTGTGAAAAGTTATCGCATTTTTAAAACAGACAACAGCCTAATAAAAAGCCTCTTGGGCTGGGCTAGGCTGGCACATGACGGAGTCCTTAGTGGAGTGGCACGCCGGTACAAAAACTTTGCTATTGGCCCTATTTAAGCCCACGTGATGATCCATTAATACGTGCATGTAAAAGCCTACGGGCCATGTCACAGCAATACAAAAGGCCGCGGGGTGTCGCTCGCTCAACAGCGAGCGCGACCGTGCGCGCAGTAACCTTTGCGTTTTCGGACACACAGGCATGCAAGGGCCGTTGTTTTATAGAGCCCCGGCCCGTGAACCTCTGCGATAAAGGCCCACGGACCGGTTGGGCTGTCGTGAATCTGGTTATGCGAGAGTCCAGCCCTGTGGGTCCGGCAAGGAAAGCATGTGGAAAAAGTCCACTTTTCCACCCTCAACTTTTGCGAAAGTCCGTTTTTCCTCCTGAACTCCAAAATCGGGCAAACCACTTCCCTCAACTTTTGAAACCGTGTGTTTTACCTCTCTGACCCGGTTATAAGTGGTTTTTGAAGGCAGTTTTGTCTTTTTCTTTTTTATTTATTTCGGCTGAATCTTTGAAAAATCATAGTAAATCACAGAAAAATCATAAAATGGAAAATCTAAATTTTTTGGACTCCACATGAGTAGATCTACACAGTGAATATATAATATGATATGCTTTAGTACAAAGTATTGATGTAGATTTTGATCTATTCTTTTCTGTAATTAATTGGAATAATTCATAACTATAGTTTCTATGGTCCAATTATGCTGTAATTTTTATGACAGCCTAATTATTATATGCTTGAACTGTAGTAAAAATTCTATACTCATTGGATCATGTATGATCCAATAAGTATGAAATTTTTACTATAGTTCAAGCATACAATAATTAGGTCACCATAAAAATTTTACCACAATTGAACTATAGAAACTGCAGTTATGAATTATTCCAATTAATTATAGAAAAAAAATAGATCAAAATCTACAGCAAAAACTTTGTACGAAAGCATACCCTATTATATATTCACTGTATAGATCTGCTCATGTGGAGTCCAACAAAATTGAATTTTCTATTTTATGATTTTTCTGTAATTTACTATGATTTTTTCAAGAGTCATCCGAAATAAATAAAAAAGAAAAAGACAAAACCACCTTCAAAACCGCTTATAACCAGGTCAAGGAGGTAAAACGTATAGTTTCAAACTTGAGAGAGGTGATTTATCCGGTTTTAGAGTTCAGGTAGGAAAAGTATATTTTTTCCAAAGCCTATTTGCCAAGTACTGTAGTTCGGGAAGGAATTGACAACGGATGGGCCGGCGCTCATTTTTGCCAGACACCTCACTCAGTCTCAGTGTCTCACACACACACACGTGCGTAGTTTCGTATGCTGCCGCTGGCGGACGCGGGCCTCTCCTTCGTTCGGAGCACGATGAGTTCCAAGTTCCAGCACGCATCCAGCCGAGTACACTTCCAGTGCCAGCATCGTTGTGCTAGGTAGGTTGCGTGGATACATTCCAAAGCCTGACCGATCGCTGAACGCCGCCGATCGAGACAAACAAAGAAGCCGATTGCGTGCCCTGTCCTGTGGCTGTGATCACGGCGCCTGCCATGCATATATCTCTTCGGCTCTTCCCGTTCCTGTAGGCAGAGCGAGCTCCCTCCCGGCGTGCGCCCAGGTCCATCTGGGACAAATCCGCGAGCTGGCTACTTCGCTCGGCGTACTGGTCGGTTGCCGGTTGGTCCAGTCCTACACTACACATGTTCGCTAAGTCTGCGCGCCAGCACATTTTGCTATGCAAATTGCAATGGACATTATTACAGTCCCTTTAGAAAAAGAGTGCCGGTATGATCGAGTGGACTGGACACTAGGAAAGCTCGTGACGAATCGGTATTGCGAGTCTACCGTACATCGCTACAACTGTATAAAGGCCAGGAATGTCACGATCGTCAATTATTATTCACGCGACTAGTACACCCCACGCACCACGCCACCACCTGTGACTGTGAATTGGACTCTGTCCTCAGCGACCGACTCCAGAACGTGCAGCAAACAGAACGAACACGTCTGGATACTACCTGTAGACGTATAATATAAACCAGTGCCGCCATGTTTTTTTTCTTCTTCTTTTTCACCATTTTTCTCTTCTTTTTCACCTTTTCCCTTCTTCTGATCTAATTGAGTCTTATGATCACAAATCTACAAAAGTCATAATGAGAAGTTGTGATGATAATTTGTCACGTAAAAAGTTGTGCACATAAGTTTTTTCTTAGGGGAAGTTGTGGACATAAGTTGTGACTATAACTTTGTAATTTTCTAAAAAAAAGTTATGAAATCTTTTTATAAAAAAAGTAAAAAAAATTATGATGATAAGTTGTTCCGTAAAACATTATGCACATAATTTATGTGTATAACTTCTTACTTCCCAACAGTAAAAAGGTTATGGAAATAATTTTTTAAAAAAAGTTCTGATGAAAAATTATGATGATAAGTTGTTACGTAAAAAAGTTATGCATACTAGTTATATGTACAATTTTGTAACTTCCCAAAAATAAAAAAAATGTGGGAATGATTTTTCCCACAAAAGGAAATTATGTTGAAAATTATGTTTATCAAAATATTATATATAAAAGTTATGTGCATAACTCTGCAACTTTATAAGAAAATATGGTGAGAAATTTTCACAAAAAGTTATACGTAAAAGTTGTGAATATAACTTTGTAACTTTCCAAAAAAAAGAAAAGTTACAAAAATAAATTTTCCCCCAAAAAAGTTGATGGCCTGGTGGGATCACTAATTAGTTGGGTCAGAGAACCCGTTCGCGCGTGGCAGAGGAAACGAAAAGATAATGAACGGTGTGCGCACAACACTGTCCAAATAGGGAAAGAGGTGGAAATTCTTTTTTTCGGAAAAAGAAAACTTGTGACAAATTGATCGTTGATTTAGAATTGAGTGAATGTAAGCTAATTAGTGAGGTCGTTACCGCAACCCGCGCGCGTAGGCCGGCTATGGTGGGATGAGCTGGGGGGCTTGAGCCGCCCAACCGCGACAATTCTCGCCACGAGGGAATCGCTGGTCGCCTTTACGAGCCCCCTACCGTGACAACTCTCGCTATGGGGAATCGCTGGTGGCTTTTACGTGCGGCGAAAACAGGAACTACACTAGAGAGCGAAGACCTTGGTACAGTGGCGGCATACCCTGCGTGCCCAGCGTATACAGTAATGTATAAAAGTATATTTGTATCAGGAATAAAAGATCACTTGGAAAATGTGTAACAAAGAACAGATGTTCTGCCAACTAGCAGCCTTTGTAGCGCGTTTCCTTTGCTTTCAGACCCACGGCCCCACGGCCCACGTGACGAAGTCCTGGGCTGGCCTGTTGGCCGGCGGACCACGGGATCAGGCAGGGAATCGGGATGCTCGGACCTCGGAGTATTCGGCAGACGTGACTTGCGAGACGCTGCCGGAGGCCGTACTGCAGGGTGCAGGTTTGCAGGAACGACGAATTTCGTCCAGATGACATCACGACGGGACTGTCTCGAGAGGCCAGGGGTGACCCTGCGCGTACAGGTGAAAGGTCTCGATGGCCAGAGCAGGGTGAATAGTCTAATAAAATTTTATACAAAAAGTGCTAGACAATTTAATTAGCAATAACAAATAGCAAGAAGCGAGTTTTGCCTAGCTTATGGAGTGTTGCAAGCCACCTATCCAAAAGACAATTCTAATATATTTCACTCGACCGCACAAGTCAAACAGCAAGAGGAAAAATTAGAAGGCTACTCTACTCAAGGTACTAAGCGCTAGAGAAAAAAATAAGTATTTGAAATGTAATACAAGAGTAGGGCAATAAATATTTCACCGAGGGGCGATGAATTGAGTCAATCAATCAATAATTCCAAGTGATGATATTCAAGATAACCAATCCACCGAGACAAATCAATCACAATCAATGAAGTGAAGACACAATGATTTATCCCGAGGTTCACGTGCTTGCTGGCACGTTAGTCCCCGTTGTGTCCCCCTACACCACGTGATTCGGTGGCTAATCGGTATCACACACCGAGTCTCTCAAAAGGCGCCACAAGAACCTACCAAATGGCGAGAAGTTCCGACACGAGCAATCCACTAGAGTTAAAATTTGGCGCTCCACCGGGGAACCACAACAAGCTCACCGGAGCCGGCCACAAACAATCACCAACACGTGCCGGACCTCCACCACTGCTCCAAGCTGTCTAGGTGGCGGCAACCACCAAGAGAAACAAGAATTCCGCAGCAAATCAACCACCAAGTGCCAACTAGATGCAATCTCATAATGCAAATGCACTTGGATCACTCAATCTCACTTCGAATATGCAAAGAAGCAAGAGAGATGAGTGGGAGAGGAGTTGCTTAGCTCAAAGTGCTCATAAGTATGTCAAAGAGTGTAAGAGAGTGAGCCTTGAGCCGGCCAACAAGTATTTATAGACGTACCCCTTCGAATAGAGCCGTTAGGCACTGGATTCTGCTGCAGTCGCGCTGACCGGACGCGCTGGTCGCACAGACCGGACGCGCGAAGTTCGATCGGACGCGCTGGTCCCGTAACTGACCGTTTCTTCGCGTCCGGCGCAGTGGAAAATAGGTGTTTCATTTCCCGAAAAGCGTTGAATCCCGCCTCGCAAGCTCGGCGGGAAGGAGAGAGGAACCCAAACCCCTCTCTACAGCTCAAACTCCACTGCCTTCGCAAATGTGCTAACATCACCAAGTGTACATCATCATATGCATGTGTGTTAGCATTTTCACAATCATTTTTGAGGCGTTAAGTTAGCTCTCCACTAGATCTACATGCATATGCAAATGAATCTTCATCTAGTGGCACTTAAGTGATCAATAGCCCTGGAAATTCCCCTCTTTATAGTACGGCTATTGATCCTTAATGTGATCACACCCTCTAGGTGTCTTTATCACCAAAATACAAAACCCTATTGATACCTTTGCCTTGAGCTCCATAGGGTTGCACCTTGTTCCTCCTTCACCATGGCAAGCACTTGATCACATCACCATTGCTTGATCCTTGCTTCACCATCTCATTGCACCAACCACATTATAGTTACACACATTCTTATGCATATGTGGTTAGTACTTAGGCATTGTCACTAATTACCAACATCAAACATAGGACTTTCAATCTCCCCCTTGTTGGTAATTGGTGACAAACCTTTTACAAAGATATTATGATAAAATTTTGATTGACTTCATGTCACGTTGCCCAAAAGTGTTACCATGTGTAAGAAGTATGGACAAGTGATCATAAAATCAAGTTGATAGCAATGGCTCCCCCTACATGTATGCTATATGTTTGGATTTAGGAAGCTTACATGTTTAGATAGGTAAAAATAGGAGCATTGACTACCAATAGGTGCTAAGTGTTTTAGATTATAGACCTTTGAAGCGTGATACCATCGGAGTAGCGATAAACACCATCTTAGCACCTTGTGTAGTTAGATACCACTTGGAAAAGCACAAACATAACTAGAAACCTCGTGAGATCAACATTATAAGCAAGGCTCTAGTACCACTTTGAAAAACATGAAGCAAGAAAAATCTAACTACTTCCTATTCATGCTAGTACCTCAATATATCAATCAAATTATACTAGCAAGTCACCACACAAGCAATGTATCGGAGAAAAAGAAATGCATAACTATGCATCATACATATGAAGCGCACATGGAAATGCAACATTCATGTTTAAGAGCTTGTTCCCCCGACTTGTGTGCTCAAAATTTTAGTTAATCCCCTTCTTTTATCAATTCTCCCCTTTAGGTTTTCTCCCCCTTTAGAATCTATCTTTGTGAACAATATTTTCTCCCCCTTTGACACCAATGACCATAAGGGACCAATTTTAGATAGAATATCATGTCATATTATGGGGTAAGGATCAAGTTTGTGATTCAACCTAGATTGCTTGCATGAATAAAATGCTTCGGTTTGATCCAAGGGCAAGCTTCTTCACACCTCACTAGAAGGGTTATCATGCACCATGTTGAAACAAAATATTTAGACAAGTGATCTAGATTAAACACTTAGGATCACAAGCTACTTAAACAAGTTATATGCTACCACTAGATCATACATAGCAAAGAAACAATAGTGGCACCATATAACCTTCAAATTTATTTGATTTTCATGAGGGAGCCTAGAACATAAGAAATCATGACTAGATGCACTAAACATGTCCTTAGTATAGAATATATGACATGTCAACCAATTGTACCTTGGGGCTCGAAGAAGAGGCATGTCATATCATGGAGGTGCATCAACTCATGTTGGAGAAGTCAAGTATGTTCAACTCATTCTTTAGCTTGTGAAATCTCTTCTCATCAAGTGGCTTGGTGAATAGATCAGCTAATTGATCTTCGGTGCCTACACTTTCAATAGCAATGCCACCCTTTTGTTGATGATCCCTAATAAAGTGATGGCGAACATCAATATGCTTTGTTCTTTGATGTTGAACCGGATTGTTGGTTAGCTTCACGACACTTTCATTGTCACATAACAATGGTACATTCTTGAAGTTGATTCCAAAATCTTTCAATGTTGCCTTCATCCACAAGATTTGTGCACAACAACTACCCGCGACGATGTATTCGGCTTCAGCAGTAGATAGTGCAATACTATTTTGCTTCTTGGATGACCATAAGACAAGTGATCTTCCCAACAATTGACAAGTCCCGGAGGTGCTCTTTCTCTTAACTTTGTCACCAGTATAGTCAGAATCCGAATATTCAACTAGCTCAAAGATTGCACCTTTGGGATACCACAATCCAACATCTTGTGTATGCTTTAAGTATCTTAATATTCTCTTTGTTGTCTTCAAATGATTTTCTCTTGGTGAGGCTTGAAATCTTGCACACATGCATATACTAAACATTACATCGGGCCTTGATGCCGTCACATAGAGTAGGCTACCAACCATTGATCTATATAGCTTTTGATCCACCATATTGCCATTCTTGTCACTATCCAAGCTTCCATTAGTGCTCATTAGAGTAGTGATTCCTTTTGCATCTTCCATACCAAACTTCTTTAGCATATCCTTTATGTATTTGGTTTGGCTTACAAGTGTTCCTTCCTTCATTTATTTGATTTGAAGTCCAAGAAAGAAACTAAGTTCACCAATCATTGACATTTCAAATTCCTTTGCCATCATTTTCCAAACTCATCACAATAATCTTGATTGGTTGAACCGAATATGGTATCATCAACATATATTTGCAACACAAACAAGTCTTTCCCAATCTTCTTGGTGAAGAGAGTAGTATCCACTTTGCCCATGATAAATCCTTTGGATAGCAAGAAGTCCCTTAATCTTTCATACCATGCTCTAGGTGCTTGCTTTAATCCATACAAAGCTTTTCTCAATTTATAGATATGATTGGGTTTCTTGTCATCTTCAAAATCGGGAGGTTGCTCCACATACACCTCTTCTTGAATGTACCCATTGAGAAATGCACTCTTCGCATCCATTTGATATAGCTTGATATTGTGAGCACAAGCATAGGCAAGTAAGATCTTAATTGCTTCCAATCTTGCAACCGGAACATATGTTTCACTAAAGTCAAGACCCTATATTTGTGTGTAACCTTGAGCCACTAGTCTTACTTTGTTTCTTACTACTATCCCATCTTGATCTTGCTTGTTGCGAAAGACCCATTTTGTTCCAATAATATTGTGATCACTAGGTCTCTCAACTAATTCTTGTACTTTATTTCTCTTGAAGTTGTTGAGCTCTTCATGCATTGCATTTACCCAATCCGGATCTCACAATGCTTTATCAATGTTCTTGGGTTCTTCCATTGACACAAAAGAAGAGTGAGCACAAAATGATGCCAATCTTGATCTAGTTTGAACTCCCATTTGTATGTTACCAATGATGGAATCTAATGGATGGTCTCTTGCAATGTTAGTTGGTTGAAGCACTTGGACTTGATTGCTTGGATGTTGATGTTGATCATGAGTTGGAGATGATGAACTAGCCACTTGTTGATCTTGTTGCATTTGAGATGATGTACTAGCTTGATTTTGCATTAGAGAACCACTAGCTTGTGTAATTGGACTTTAGAGCACTTGATCTTTGTAGTCATTGTAAGGTCCAAATAGGCTAGGGGGTGAATAGCCTAATTAAAACTTCTACAAGAATTACTTAACCACACGTTAGTACGAAAGGTGGCGAAGCAAATGTACTAGCTCTAACTAATTAAGCAAGCCACCTACACAAGTCTAGAACAAGGCTATTCACTAAACACAACAACAACTACAAGCTAGATAGAAGAAGTAATGCGAGAGAAGAGTTTCGAGTGATTATACCGCCGTGTAGAGAAGAGAAATATCAATCAATCAATCATACAATAGAAAACCTCAAGAAGAGAATGACACAAGAATTAATCCCGAGGTTCACTTGCTTCCCGGCAAGCTACTCCCCGTTGTGGCGATACACTCACTTGTCGGTTCACGAGCTAATCGACTATCAAGATTCGAGCCCTCGGTGGGCTCCGCACAACCGCACACAAGATGGGGATCCTTCAAGCCACGAGCTCCACTAGAGTATCCAATTTGCGAACTCCCGCGGAGAAGGATCAAGAACCCCTTACAACACTTGGTGAGGGCTCCAACAATCTTCAATTGCGAGCTCAATCACCTCCGCTGCTCCAAGCTGTCTACTGTGTCGGGAAACACGGAAGAGTAACAAGAAATCCATAGCAACTCGAAGATCAAGTGCCTCTAGAATGCAACTCTCAAGCAATGCACTTGAATCTCACTCAATCTCACTCAAGATGTGCAACCAAGCAAAGAGATGAGTGGAGGGGTTGTTGTCTAGCTCAAAAGATGTCTCTAGGTCTCAAAATATGCAAGAGTTACCCTCAAACCCCGGACATCTTCTATTTATAGCGAAGGGGTATGCAGCTAGCCGTTACCGGATGACGCAGTGAAAAACGTACTGACCGGACGCACCGGTCAGGATGATCGGACGCGTCCGGTCACTACAGGACAAGTGTGAATAGTGCACGTCAGAAGTTACTGTTGCTGTGACCGGACGCGCTCTAGCGTTTGACCTTGACGCGCTGCACCTGGCGTCCGGTCGGAGTCTAGTAAGCTCCCACCACGACCGGACGTGTCCGATCGCACGTGACCGGACGCGCCACGCGTTCAATCAGCACTCCGCTGCGCTCTGCCCCTCTGGACGCCTGACCGGACGCTCCGGTTCCATGAGGGACCGGACGCGCTGGTCGCGCGCACTTCTTCTGCGCACAGAAGAACTGATCGGACGCGCTGGTCAGGCTAGACCAACGTCCGGTCAGAAACCCTAACACCCGCGTGCCTGACAACTGCTGAGAACTGACCGGACGCGTCCGGTCAAACCGTGACCGCGTCCGGTGCAGCGTCCGGTCACCACAGTGACCGCCGTTCGCCTCCATTTCTTTTCCGACTTCCGGCGCAGTAGAAAATAGGCGTTTCACTTCCCCAAAAAGCGCCAAATCCCGCCTCGCAAGCTCGGCGGGAGGGAGAGAGGAACCCAAACCCCTCTCTACCGCTTAAACTCCACCGCCTTCGCAAAAGTGCTAACACCACCATGTGTATACCATCATGTGCATGTGTGTTAGCGTTTCACAATCATTTTTCAAGGCGTTATGTTAGCTCTCTACTAGATCCTAATGCATATGCTCAAAACATTGATCTAGTGGCACTTGATTCCCGAGCTAACCGTGATTGCCCATCTTGATAGTCGGCTATGTATCCTAAACCCGGTCAATCACTTCTCTACTCATCTTAAACCGGCAAAAGGAAAACCCTATGGTTATACCTTTGCCTTGCGCTCTTAGATCCTTCTCCTTTACTTGATCATCATGTCCATCATTTTATGTGCATTCCTTTACGATCTTGCTCATCATTTCATGCACCAAATCATGTGGTCTTGTGGCCATCTCTCCATGCCATTTCCACCTCCATCACATGTGTTGCTTATGCCTAGCTTAATCACACTTGATACAATATCATTAGCAACTTGGTGTCATTAATTACCAAAACCAAACTTAGGCTTTCAATCTCCCCCTTTTTTGTAATTGATGACAACCATCACAAAGATATGAAATGAAATCAATTTCAATTTTGATAGTATTAGCTCTCCCTACATATGTGCTTCCATGAGTTTGGTTCAATTGTGCACATATGTATGGATTTGAATTTTAGGAGAGTTACTACTATCAAATTGATGCTAAGGTATATAGAATGGACCTTTGAAGCGTGATACCAATCGGAGTTGCCTTTATATACCATCCTTAGCATCGATGTAGCTAGACACCACTTGTAATACATCACTTGTAAAGATCACAAATACTAAAGTACCTCGTGAGATCAACATTATAGGCAAAAGGTGTTTAGAAACCACTTGTAAAGCTACTCTCAACAAATCATCATTCAAGTTCTATTTCTAGCATACACCATACAATCATGAATATGAATTTAAGCTTTGCAATGCCACAATTCATCATGTTAATGCACATACAAATGCAACAAATAATTCATGAGCTTGCTCCCCTACTTGTGTGCTCAATTTTAATTGATCCCTTGATTTCTCTCCCCCTTACTATACCTTTGTGACTTACTTATCCCCCTTTGCAACTTAACTTTTTATCTTTATGACTTTTCTCTCCCCCTTTGTCAATAATCACCAAAAAGGTGCCAATTTTAGTGAGAGTTAAGTCAATCAATATTAGGGAGTCCAAATTATGGTTCAATCTAGATCACTTGCCTAGAATATGTAATTCGGTTTGATCCAAGGACAAGCTTCTTCACACCTCATAAAGTATAAGGGTTATCTTGATCATGTTGAATTACACATCATGAGCTTATTTTCTAGATTCAACACTAGGTTTGCAAGCCCATAAACATGTCATATGCTACCACTAGATCAAATAAACATAGAAGCAATAGTAGTATCATATATATATCAAAATCATTTAATTTTCATGAATGAGCCTATTTGTCATGCAAATATGTCTATATGTTCTAAATATGTCCTTAGCAAAGTATGAATGATATGCCAAACAACTTTACCTTGCATTGTCGAAGGGGAGGCATGTCATATAAGAATGTGGGGGTGCACTCATTTCAAGTTAGAGAAGTCAAGTATGTTCAATTCATTTTTCAACTTGTAAAATCTCTTTTCATCAAGTGGCTTTGTGAATATGTCGGCTAATTGATCTTCGGTGCCAATGCTTTCAATGCTAATATCACCCATTTATTGATGGTCTCTTATGAAGTGATGCCTTATGTCAATGTGCTTGGTTCTTGAATGTTGAACTGGATTTTGAGTCATCTTGATTGTACTTTCATTGTCACAAAACAATGGCACATTCTTGAACTTGATTCCAAAATCATTCAAGGTGGCCTTCATCTAAAGCAATTGTGCACAACAACTACCAGCACTAATGTATTCGGCCTCGGTGGTAGATAGTGCAACACTATTTTATTTCTTTAATGACCATGAAACAAGAGACCTTCCAAGTAATTGACAAGTGCCACTTATGCTCATTCTATCAATCTTACATCCACCGTAGTCAGAGTCTGAATATCCAATCAACTCAAAATTAGACCCCTTTGGAAACCATAATCCAACATCATGAGTGCCCTTAAGATATCTCAATATTCTCTTGGTTGCTTTCAAGTGACTTTCTCTAGGTGAAGCTTGATATCTTGCACACTTGCACACACTAAACATCACATCCGGCCTAGAAGCGGTGACATAGAGTAAACTTCCAATCATAGACCAGTATAGCTTTTGATCTACCATGTTTCCACTAGCATCAATACCCAATTGATTATTTTGTGCCCATTGGTGTACTCATTGGCTTAGCATCTTGCAATCTAAATTTCTTGATCATGTCCTTGATGTACTTCCCTTGACTTATAAAAGTGTCATTCTTTATTTGCTTGATTTGAAGTCCAAGAAAGTAACTAAGCTCTCCAATCAGAGACATCTCAAACTCATTAGCCATCATATTTCCAAACTCTTCACAAAAGTCTTGGTTAGTTGATCCAAAGATAATGTCATCCACATAGATTTGCAACACAAACAATTCATTTTCAAGCTCCTTGGTGAAGAGAGTGGTGTCAACCTTTCCTATCTTGAACCCTTTAGAGAGAAGAAAGTCCCTCAATCTCTCATACCATGCTCTAGGTGCTTGCTTCAAACCATACAATGTCTTCTTTAGCTTGAAAACATGGTTGGGCTTATTATCATCTTCAAAACCGGGAGGTTACTCAACATAAACTTCTTCGTTGATGTAGCCATT
The DNA here is from genome assembly GCA_038087645.1 of Saccharum hybrid cultivar R570. Taxonomy (NCBI): domain Eukaryota; kingdom Viridiplantae; phylum Streptophyta; class Magnoliopsida; order Poales; family Poaceae; genus Saccharum; species Saccharum hybrid cultivar. The sequence goes on from JAQSUU010000273.1 coordinate 1,073,243, forward strand.
GAGAAATGCACTCTTGACATCCATTTGATAGAGCTTGATGTTGTGTGCACAAGCATATGCTAATAAGATTCTAATAGCCTCCAATCTTGCAACGGGTGCATATGTCTCTCCAAAGTCAAGACCCTCAACTTGAGTGTATCCTTGTGCTACTAATCTTGCTTTGTTCCTCACAACCATGCCATCTTGATCTTGCTTGTTTCTAAAGACCCACTTAGTACCAATCACATTGTAGTTCTTCGGCCTTTCAATAAGTTTTCAAACTTGATTTCTAGTGAAGTTGTTTAGTTCTTCATGCATGGCATTTACCCAATCGGAATCCTTCAATGCATCTTCTATCTTCTTTGGTTCTTCTAATCAGACAAATAAGTAATGCTCACAAAATAATGCTAATCTTGATCTAGTTTGAACACCACTTTGAATTCCACCAATGATTTGGTCCAATGGATGATCTCTTGCAATACTAGTAGGTTAGAGTATTGGGAGTTGATTGCTTTCACTTGTTTGACTTTGAACTTGAGCTTCATCATGAGTACCACTAGAGCTTGCTTGATTTGTATCAATTTGCACACTTTGGTTGATCACATGAATATCATCATCATCAACTTGCCTTGGTCTAACATCACCAATGTCCATGTTCTTCAATGCATTTGACAATTGATCTCCTCTCACATCATCAAGGCTTTGAGCTTTATTTTGAGACCCTTGGGTTTCATCAAACTCAACATCATAAACTTCTTCTAAGGTGCTATTTATGAGATTCCAAACTCTATATGCTTTGCTTGTGGTAGAGTAACCAAGTAAGAACCCTTCATCACATTTCTTATCAAACTTGCTCAATCTAGTGCATTTCTTGAGAATATAGCATTTGCAACCAAACACTCTAAAGTATGTAATGTTGGGCTTTCTTCCATTCAATAGCTCATATGGTGTCTTCCCAAGCTTCTCATGGCAATAGAGACGGTTGCTATAATAGCAAGCCGTGTTGATGGCTTCACTCCAAAAAGAATGACTCACATTGTATTCACTAAGCATTGATCTAGCCATATCAATCAAGGTTCTATTTTTCCTTTCAACTACACCATTGGATTGAGGAGTGTATGTTGGTGAGAATTGATGTCCAATTCCAAGATCATCACATAAATCTTCGATTCTTGTGTTCTTGAACTCACTACCATTGTCACTTCTAATCTTTTTGATGGTAGTCTCAAACTCATTTTGCACCCTCTTGACAAAAGATTTAAATATATCATAAACATCACTCTTGTCATAGAGAAAGAGCACCTAAGTATATCTAGTGTAGTCATCAACAATCACAAAACCATACTTGTTCCCACCAATGCTAGTGTATGTTGTTGGCCCAAACAAGTCCATGTGTAATAACTCAAATGCCTTAAAAGTGCTCATTTCACTCTTGCTACGATGTGCATTTCCAACTTGTTTACCAGCTTGACAAGCACTACAAGGTTTATCTTTCTCAAAGGTGACATCCTTCAAGCCTCTAACTAAGTCATGCTTCAAAAGTTTGTTCAATTATTTCATTCTAACATGACCAAGCCTTCTATGCCATAACCATCCCATACTAGATTTGCTAAGCAAGCATGATGTCAATTGTGACTCACTATCATTGAAGTCAATCAAGTATAAGCTACCATGTCTAAATCCTTTAAATATCAAATTTGATCCATCAACACTAATGACTTCAACATCATCACTTCCAAATATGCACTTAAAGCCAAGATCATAAAGTTGTGCCACCGATAAAAGATTGAAATCCAAGCTCTCAACTAGCAACACATTAGATATGCTTATGTCATTTGAGATAGCAATTTTACCAAGCCCCTTGACCTTGCCTTTCTTGTTGTTGCCAAAAGTGATAGCATCAAAACCACCATTTTGACTTGTATCAATTGATTTGAACATACAAGAATCCCCGGTCATATGTTGAGTGCACCCATTATCAAGCATCCAATGCCTTCCTCTGGCTTTGTAATTGACCTACAAGATAAGATCAATTCTTTTTAGGTACCCAAACTTGTTTGGGTCCTCCAAGGTTAGTGACCAAGCTCTTTGGTACCCAAATGGCTTTCTTCTTTGAGCCTATCCACGGTGCACCAATGAACTTAGCATGAACATCATTTGTACCCTTGGTAAGTATATAGAAGGAATCAAACTTAATTGAGGATACATTAGCTTTGGATTTCTTGTTCATGCAAAGTTGCTCTATGTGACCAACTTACTTGCAACTTTTGCAATAGCTACCATTGTTCTTCATAAAACAAGTCTTGTGAGGAGCAAAAGTGACCTTGCCTTTCTTGGGGTTATAGCACAATCCCTCTTTATAGAGAGAAGCCCTTTGGCTACCCAAGCACATAAGCAAGCGGTCCTCACCACCATAAGCCTTAGCTAAGGTGTGATTGAGCTCTTTTACCTCCTTCTTGAGATTTTCATTCTCAACTATTAGTGTGGAATCACAAGTGAAACCATCACTACTAGATGAGGATGATGTAGATGAGCTACATGAAGGGTTAGTGGGAGCAACAACAATAGGCTTATGAAAAGATTCATCAATTATATCACATGATATGCCTATGTTGCAAGTTTTAGCCTTCTCAACATTAATTGATGTTTTTTTATATTTTTCAACTAGAGAGGAATGAGCTTTTTCAAGCTTAGTGTGAGACTTTTGAAGTTTCTTATGGTCTACCTTTAGACTCTCATAAGATGCTCTAAGCTTATCAAGTTCTTGCATAAGATTTTTCTTTTCCTTAAGCAAGTCCTTGCACTCCTTTCTAGATTCTTTAAAATATTGAGTGCAATTTTCTAGCATAGTGATTAGTTCATCTTTAGTTAATTCTTCTTCATCACTATCACTATCACTAGCATTATCATGATCACTCTCATCGTCGGATGATACCTTAGCAGCCTTAGCCATGAAGCACGATGGAGTATCGAAGAGGGAGACCTTCTCTTGGATGGCAATGCTAGCATGTCCCTTCTTCTTGCTCTTGTTTTCATCCTCATCATCACTTGAGGAATCATCACTATCCCATGTAGCAACATGAGAATCATTCTTCTTCTTATGAGAGTTCTTCTTTTCTTGCTTCTTCTTTTGCTTCTTTCTCTCCTTCTTGATAGCATCTTCATCATCACTATCATAAGGATACTTTTGCAATGAGATGGTCCTTGCTATGGCATCTAAAGCATCTCATGGTATGCTCGCTCTTCTTGGATGAGTTCTTCCTCCTTGCACGATAGCCTTTCTTCTTCATGAATTTGCCAAATTACTTGACAAAGAGAGCCATCTTCTCATCAATGTCATCACTATCACAAGAGCTTGAGTCTTCATCACTTGATGATTCAATCTTGGATTTGCCCTTGGATGTGGTGGCTTTGAATGCCACACTCTTCTTCTTTTCATCATCTTTCTTCTTATTTTCCTTCTTCTTCTTCTTGACCAACTCATCCTTCTCATCATCTTCTCTATATGAATCATCGGTCATCACTTCTTGAAATATTTATTGAGGAGTTGAATCCTTCAATGTAGTCCTCACTAGCACGGTGATCAATGTATCAAACCTCTTGGGTAAGCTTCTCAAGAACTTCATAGAGAATTGGTTGTCCTTGACCTCCTCATCAAGTGCCTTGAGCTCATTGACAATGACTTGCAACCGATGAAACATTTTTGGTACACTCTCATCATCTTGTATTTTAAAGCTTAAAATTTTTTCTTGCAAAATATATGCTTTAGCGGTCTTTGTGCCTTCGGTGCCCTCAAAAGTTTCTTCTAGCTTGGCCCAAGCATCATGAGCAATCTCAATGTTCTTCACTTGCTCAAAGGTCTTGTCATCTAGTGCCTCATGAAGAGCACTAATGGCAATGTCATTGCATTGGAGTTTTTTTTCTTCCACCGGTGTAGGTGATTCTGGATTAGCAACCTCAAATTTTATTTCGGTGACCTTCCACACTTCTCTATTGATTGACTTGAGGTGTGCGGTCATCTTAACCTTCCAATATGCATAATTTGTGCCATCAAAGTGAGGTGCCTTCTTGGTATTGTTGATGTGCAAGCTTAATTGAGCTATTTCTTTTTCACCGTAGGTTGTTAAGCCTCAAATAAACGGTGCCTCGGCTCCGATACCACTTGTAAGGTCCAAATAGGCTAGAGGGGGGGTGAATAGCATAATTAAAACTTCTACAAGAATTACTTAACCACACGTTAGTATGAAAGGTGGCGAAGCAAATGCACTAGCTCTAACTAATTAAGCAAGCCACCTACAAAAGTCTAGAACAAGGCTATTCACTAAACACAACAACAACTACAAGCTAGATAGAAGAAGTAATGCGAGAGAAGAGTTTTGAGTGATTATACCGCCGTGTAGAGAAGAGAAATACCAATCAATCAATCATACAATAGAAAATCTCGGGAAGAGAATGACACAAGAATTTATCCTGAGGTTCACTTGCTTCCCGGCAAGCTACTCCCCGTTGTGGCGATACACCCACTTGTCGGTTCGCGAGCTAATCGACTATCAAGAGTCGAGCCCTCGGTGGGCGCCGCACAACCGCACACAAGATGGGGATCCTCCAAGCCATGAGCTCCACTAGAGTATCCAATTTGCGAACTCCCACAGGAAAGGATCAAGAACCCCTTACAACACTTGGTGAGGGCTCCAACAATCTCCAATTGTGAGCTCAATCACCTCCGCTGCTCCAAGCCATCTACCGTGTCGGGAAACACGGAAGAGTAACAAGAAATCCGCAGCAACTCAAAGATCAAGTGCCTCTAGAATGCAACTCTCAAGCAATGCACTTGAATCTCACTCAATCTCACTCAAGATGTGCAACCAAGCAAAGAGATGAGTGGAGGGGTTGTTGTCTAGTTCAAAGGATGTCTCTAGGTCTCAAAATATGCAAGAGTTACCCTCAAACCCCGAACATCTTCTATTTATAGCGAAGGGGTACGCAGCTAGCCGTTACCGGATGACGCAGTGAAAAACATACTGACCGGACGCACCGGTCAGGGTGACCAGACGCGTCCGGTCACTATAGGACAAGCGTAAACAGTGCACGTCAGAAGTTACCGTTGCTGTGACCGGATGCGCTCTAGCGTTTGACCGGACACGCTGCACCTGGCGTCCGGTCGGAGTCCAGTAAGCTCCCACCGCGACTGAACGCGTCCGATCGCACGTGACCGGACGCGCCGCGCGTTCGATCAGCACTCCGCTGCGCTCTGCCCCTCTGGACGCCTGACCGAACGCTCCGGTTCCGTGAGGGACCGGACGCGCCGGTCACGCGCACTTCTTCTATGCACAGAAGAACTGATCAGACGTGCTGGTCAGGCCAGACTAGCGTCCGGTCAGAAACCCTAACACCCGCGTGCCTGACAACTGCTGAGAACTGACCGAACGCGTCCGGTCAAACCGCGACCTCGTTCGGTGCAGCGTCCGGTCACCACAGTGACCGCCGTTCGCCTCTGTTTCTTTTTTGACTTTCGGCGCAGTAGAAAATAGGTGTTTCACTTCCCCAAAAAGCGCCAAATCCCGCCTCGCAAGCTCGGCGGGAGGGAGAGAGGAACCCAAAACCCTCTCTAACGCTTAAACTCCACCGCCTTCGCAAAAGTGCTAACACCACCATGTGTATACCATCATGTGCATGTGTGTTAGCATTTCACAATCATTTTTCAAGGCGTTATGTTAGCTCTCTACTAGATCCTAATGCATATGCTCAAAACATTGATCTAGTGGCACTTGATTCCCGAGCTAACCGTGATTGCCCCTCTTGATAGTCGGCTATGTATCCTAAACCCGGTCAATCACTTCTCTACTCATCTTAAACCGGCAAAAGGAAAACCCTATGGTTATACCTTTGTCTTATGCTCTTAGATCCTTCTTCTTTACTTGATCATCATGTCCATCATTTTATGTGCATTCCTTCATGATCTTGCTCATCATTTCATGCACCAAATCATGTGGTCTTGAGGCCATCTCTCCATGCCATTTCCACCTCCATCACATGTGTTGCTTATGCCTAGCTTAATCACACTTGATACAATAGCATTAGCAACTTGGTGTCATTAATTACCAAAACCAAACTTGGGCTTTCAGTCATCCACATCAATCACTTGCTTTGGTCTAATATCATCAATATCCATTTCTTTCATAGCATTGGTCAATTGAGTTCCTCTCACATCATCCAAGTTATCTTTCTCATCTTGAGAGCCATTTGTTTCATCAAACTCAATATCATGAACTTCCTCAAGTAAACCACTAGCCAAATTCTAAACTCTATAAGCTTTGCTAGTAGTGGAGTAACCAAGTAAGAATCCTTCATCACATTTCTTCTCAAACTTGCTCAATCTAGTGCCCTTCTTCAAGATGTAGCATTTGCAACCAAATACCCGAAAGTATGCAATGTTGGGTTTTCTTCCATTTAAGATCTCATATGGTGTCTTCTCTAGAAACTTGTGGCAATAGAGGCGGTTGCTATAGAAGCAAGCCGTGTTGATTGCTTCGGCCTAAAATGAATGACTCACATTATACTCATTCAATATTGATCTTGCCATATCAATTAAGGTTCTATTCTTCCTCTCAACTAGGCCATTGGATTGAGGTGTATACTTGACCGAGAATTGATGCTTGATTCCAAGCTCCTCACATAGCTCATCAACTCTTGTGTTTCTAAACTTATTTTCATTGTCACTTCTCACCTTCTTGATTGTGGTCTCAAACTCATTTTGCACTCTCTTGATGAACTTCTTGAATATGTCAAATACATCACTCTTGTCCATAAGAAAAAATACCCATGTGTATCTAGTGAAATCATCCACAATCACAAAGCCATACTTGTTGCCACCAATGCTTGTGTATGTAGTTGGCCCAAATAGATCCATGTGCAACAACTCAAATGCCTTGGAAGTACTCATAATGCTCTTCAATGGATGAGTGTTGTCCACTTGCTTTCCGGCTTGACATGCACTATATAGCTTATCCTTCTCAAATGTGACATCCTTCAAGCCTCTAACTAAGTCATGTTTCACTAACTTGTTCAATTGCTTCATGCCGACATGACCAAGTCTTCTATGCCATAACCAACCCATACTTGATTTGGTGAGCAAGCATGTTAAAAGTTGAGTGTCACTAGCATTTAAATCAACCAAGTATAGATTCTCATATCTAAAGCCCTTGAAAATCATATTGGAGCCATCAATACTAACTATCTCCACATCATCAACACCAAATATGCACTTGAAACCAAGATCACATAATTGAGCAACCGAGAGAAGATTGAAGTTCAACTTTTTAACTAAAAGCACATTGGAAATGCTATGATCATTTGAGATTGCAATCCTTTCAAAAGCCTTTATATCACTCTTGCTATTGTCACCAAATGTGATACTATCAATGCCACTATCATTTGATTTGAGAGAGTTGAACATTCTTTAATCACTGGTCATATGTTGAGAGCACCTACTATCAAGCACCCAATGCCTTCCTTTGGCCTTGTAATTTACCTACAAAACAAATTAATGTCTTTTATGTACCCATACTTGCTTGGGTCCTTGGAGGTTAGTAACTAAGTTCTTTGGTACCCAAATGATCTTTTTCTTTGGGACCACGATTGGTGTACCAACAAACCTAGCATGCACACCTTTCTCACCTTTGGTAAGCACATAGCAAGAATCAAAAGAGATGCAATCCATTTTAGCATGAAACTTGTTGTTGTTCTTGTTCATTTTATTACAATTAATCTCTAGATGTCCAACTTGCTTGCATCTATTACAATAACGACCATTGCTCTTCACAAAGCGAGGCTTTGGAGTAGCAAAGGCCGCCTTGCCCTTCTTGGGAGTATAGCCCAAACCCTCTTGGTTAAGAGAGAACCTTTGGCTACCCAAGCATTTTAGCAAGTGGGCATCCCCACCATAGGCATTGCCTAATGCGCGGGTGAGATCATCCACCTCTCTCTTGAGAGTCTCATTCTCAACCACAAGTGATGAATCACTAGTAGTAGAGATAGAGTTGGTTATGGTGGATGATGATGATGAGCTACATAAAGCATGAGTAGGACTAACAAATAAAGAATCATCAATAATATCACATGTTAGTCCAATATCACAAGTGACAATCTCTTGCTCCTCCTTAACTTTCTTCATGAACTTCTCTAACTTGAGGTCCTTTTCCTTAATGAGCTCAAGTAAAGTGGAGTGGGCTTCCTTAAGCCTAGTGTGAGCAACTTCAAGGTCCTCGTGGTCTTCCTTTAGACAATCACGAGAGGTCTCTAGCTCATCAAAGGATTTCCTAAGAGCTTTGATCTCTTGTTCAATTCCTTTGCACTCCTTACTCTTTTTTAGAGCAACAAGCTCCTCCATCAAGACATCATTTTCATTGCTCTTGGCAATAAGCTCTTGCTCTAAGATTTTGGACTTCTTGGTTGTCCTCTTGTAGCCCTTGCCCATTTGATATATTATGCCTAATAGATCATCCTTGGAGTAGTCCTCATCCTCCTCCTCATCACTCCTACAACCATCACTAGCACAAGAATCATCATCACTATCATCATATTTTACCTTGGTAGGCTTGGCCATAAGGCATGTCGATGTAGTGTCGAATATGGATAGCTTATTGGAGAGGGCGATGCTTGCAATGGCTTTCCGGATGGGCTTTTCATCATCGCTTAGCTATCATCATTGTCATCATCGGAGTCATCACTATCCCAAGTGACCACATAGCCACCACCCTTCTTCTTCTTGTTGATAGTGAAGCTCTTCTTCTCTTTTTTCTTCTTCTTGTCTTTCTTCTTCTTCAACTTCAACTCCCCATCATGATATCTTTTATCTTTATAGGGGCACTTCGCCACTACATAATCAGGGCTATTGCAATTATAGCAAAGCATCTCTCTAGATTTTATGTAGTCTCTTCTCTTCCTTGCACCATAGCCTCTCTTCTTCATGAAGTGACCCATCTTTTACACTAGAAGAGCCATGGTCTCATCATCAAATGGATCATCATTATCACTATCAATCTTGCTCTTGCCCTTTGAGGATGAAGCTTTGAATGTGGTGGTCTTCTCTTGCTTGACCTTGATCTCCTTCTTCTCATCTTTATCTTCATCATCATCATATCGAGCATCGATCATGACATCTCCAAGCACTTGGTTTGGAGTCACCTTGTCCAAACCCTCTCTTTAGATCATCTTTCTCAAGATAGCAAACTTCTTAGGTAAGTTCATCAAGAACTTATGTGAGAAGTCCTTGGTCTTGACATCTTCTCCTAGGCTCTTGAGATCATTGACAATAACTTGTAGCCTATAGAACATCTCTGGTATAGACTCATCATCCTTCATCTTGAAGCTTGCAAACTTATCCTTGAGCATATAGAGCTTGGCACTTTTTACCGTTGAAGTGCCCTCATATGTTTCCTCTAATCTTGTCCACACTTCACTTGCCATCTCAAGATCCTTGATTTGCTCAAAGACCTTTGCATCAATTTCATTGTAGAGAGTGTTGAGAGCTATAGTGTTGCATTGGTTATTGATGCGGTCATTGTTGGTGAGGTCATCGGGATCAATGATAGCATAATCATGATGTGTCACCTCCCAAACCTTCTCATTAATAGAGCCAAGATATTGCTTTATCTTTCTTTTTTAATGATCAAAAGATGAGACACCATCAAAGAATGGAGGCTTGCCTCCGACATGGTTGAACACAACTTGAGCCATCTTACACCGAGGTTGTTAAGCATTATAAATGGTGACCACGGCTCTGATACCACTTGAAAGGTCTTAATGGCTAGAGGGGGTGAATAGCCTAATAAAACTTTCTACAAAAAGTGCTAGACAATTTAATTAGCAATAACAAATAGCAAGAAGCGAGTTTTGCCTAGCCTATGGAGTGTTGCAAGCCACCTATCCAAAAGACAATTCTAATATATTTCACTCAACCGTACAAGTCAAACCGCAAGAGGAAAAACTAGAAGGCTACTCTACTCAAGGTACTAAGCACTAGAGAAAAAATAAGTACTTGAAATGTAATACAAGAGTAGGGCAATAAATATTTCACCGAGGGGCGATGAATTAAGCCAATCAATCAATAATTCCAAGTGATGATATTCAAGATAACCAATCCACCGAGACAAATCAATCACAATCAATGAAGTGAAGACACGATGATTTATCCCGAGGTTCACGTGCTTGCTGGCACGCTAGTTCCCGTTGTGTCCCCCTACACCATGTGGTTCGGTGGCTAATCGGTATCACACACCGAGCCTCTCAAAAGGCGCCACAAGAACTTACCAAATGGCGAGAAGTTCTGACACGAGCAATCCACTAGAGTTAGAATTTGGCGCTCCGCCAGGGAACCACAACAACCCCTCACAACAAGCTCACCGGAGCCAGCCACAAACAATCACCAACACGTGCCGGACCTCCAACGCTGCTCCAAGCCGTCTAGGTGGATCACTCAATCTCACAATGCAAATGCACTTGGATCACTTAATCTCACTTCGAATATGCAAAGAAGCAAGAGAGATGAGTGGGAGGGGAGTTGCTTAGCTCAAAGTGCTCACAAGTATGTCAAAGAGTGTAAGAGAGTGAGCCTTGAGCTGGTCAACAAGTATTTATAGACGTACCCCTTCGAATAGAGCCGTTAGGCACTCGATTCTGCTGTAGTCGCGCTGATCGGACGCGCTGGTCGCACAGACCGGACGCGCGAAGTTCGACCGGACGCGCTGGTCCTATAACTGACCGTTTCTTCGCGTCCGGCGCAGTGGAAAATATGCGTTTTATTTCCCGAAAAGCGCTGAATCCCGCCTCGCAAGCTCGGCGGGAGGGAGAGAGGAACCCAAATCCCTCTCTACAGCTCAAACTCCACCGCCTTCGCAAATGTGCTAACATCACCAAGTGTACATCATAATGTGCATGTGTGTTAGCATTTTCACAATCATTTTTAAGGCGTTAAGTTAGCTCTCCACTAGATCTACATGCTATGTAAATGAATCTTCATCTAGTGGCACTTAAGTGATCAATAGCCCTGGAAATTCCCCTCTTTATAGTACGGCTATTGATTCTTAATGTGATCACACCCTCTAGGTGTCTTTATCACCAAAATACAAAACCCTATTGATACCTTTGCCTTGAGCTCCATAGGGTTGCACCTTTTCCTCCTTCACCATGGCAAGCACTTGATCACATCACCATTGCTTGATCCTTGCTTCACCATGTCATTGCACAACCACATCATAGCTACACGTATTCTTATGCATATGTGGTTAGTACTTAGGCATTGTCACTAATTGCCAACACCAAACATAGGACTTTCAACAGGTGACACTTTGTTGGCCAAACGATGGGACCCAAGGTCTGCTGGGCTGACTTCCAAAACTTAACTATGCTAAAGATTTGGCAAACTAGAAGTTGGACAAAATAATTGTCATAGACTTGGCAAGCCAAACATGAGAGTTTTTTTAGAAAAGAGACTATATTAATATCCCAGCTTCTACATCGACTAATGCATATGACTGTTTATTATTACAAACAAGCAAAACAATTCTACGGAATCTCGAAAACGAAGTTTGAACCATCGAGACGAAAACATTCTCAAAATGAAAAAACTAAAGAGCAATTCTATTGCTAAAACGTCAGCCGTGTCTTGCAAACACCTCCAACGTGGCTATCTCAATAGTCCTACAGCCCGCCTTCATGACAAGTTTTGATAACAAACCAAATACTAGCCAAAATCATGGCTTACCAAATCTTTAGCGTGGCAAATTTTGGAAGCAAACGGATCAAGCCCTCAGAGTCGATCAATCGGATCACCGTGAGATTCAATCTCTCTCTATCTGTGTGTTTGTATAAAAAAAAAGATATCACGGTCATCGCTATTCCCTCGTGCAGCGAGATCAAAGATTCACCCAACGTCACAAACGATCAAGATAGATGAACAACTCAGTATATATCATGCGAGTGTTTGTGTAATCACATGCGAGGGCTGAGGATTCAATACGTGCAAGTAAAAGTTAAAAAGAGAAGAGAAGACATTGCATCTCTTTGAATCGGATCAAGATGATATAATCGAGATATTCACGTCCCTTAGAAAGTGTGGGCTGAAAAAGTCAGATAAGTAGTATTGTATTTTATCTACTCATATTGTAATTTGTATATGTTTTTACTTAATCTTTAAATTTAAGAATTATTGTGTTATTTAGTGTATGTATACTGAATTGCGTTCAAATTTTACAACCGTTACCGAATTGTCAAATGGTTTTATCGAATTGCATATAAATTTTTTTTGACCGGCATACCCTAAGTTAAAATCCTGGATCCACCACTGCCTTGGTAAGCTCACCCGTGTTCTTGTTAAAAGCACGAAATGGTTCGGGACATATGGCTAATTGTTAGACAACTAATTTTTAGCTCTAACCCATCCAAAATATGGGGCTAATAGCTAGACTAATTTTTCAGCCAAGCATTTGTTAACCAAGCAGCTGCTAGCCAACTCAGCTAATTTGGACTAATTCTTAGCTGCAGGTGATCCAAACAAGCCTTAAGTGGTTGTTTGGATCTCAAGAATAAAGACTAGTTTTTGCAAAAACAAGTTTTAGAAGTGATTTTAAGGAAACAAATTCACTTGGTTAACCACGTGTTTAGATAATTATATGTTTGGATCTAATAATAAACCTAAGGCTCAAGCTTATGTCTCTCTCCCTCTCTCTCCTCCTTTCACAATTTTTCAATGAGCAATGGCAGCTTGACACTCAACTGAACGAAGGCAGCACATAACCTTCTGTGTCGTCCGGTCTCCATGCTGCATGCAGCCAGCGTCTGTGTGCGTGAGCACGATGTTTCGACACTGGTTTTTGTTAAAAACGAGTTGAAATCGGTTTTGATTAAACGTAGTTTTCTAGTTTTAGGGAGACTCAGATTTATGTGCACCTGATTTTTTTAAGTCTCTCGTCTGGGTATAGCTGTAGTATCTTATATATGTACGAACACACGTCCACACTACTTACACACACCACACTCACACCACACGTGCACAACTGTCGCAATTCCATTGTGGCTTCACACGAGAGAGACTGCAAATGAAGACGGGAAATAAAACCCCGAGGTGAGGCGCCTTGGGTCGATTCTAGGAATCGAACCCAAGACATGCCGCTCGTACAACCACGAGCGAGCCAACCGAGCTCCTCTACGTGCACTTGATTTTGTTGTGCTAACCGAACGGAGATCTAGTAGTAGTTAGGCCGAAATGGGTTTTTAAGGATGATGTTTGGATCCTTTAATTGAATCTACTTAATAAATTAGTCTATTTGGTTTGGAATTTCATATTCCACCACTTCCCAAAGTTCACATATAAACCTATCTCAAATTTATAGGGTGAGAGATAGAAATTAATTCTATAGATCACCATTCTATGTTTCTATTTTGAAACTTTAACATGCTCTTCAGCTCGCTCCCTTACGATAGAAATGTAGTACATAAGTATCTCTCTCGTATATCCAACAATAATATACAAATACAATCCATATACAACCATATTAGTTTAATTAATATGTGTCTAAATTATGATTATTAAAATGAATTCAATTCCAAGGGTCCAAACGGCATCGAAGTATTATTGATTTAATTATGAAATATGTTTTCATAATAAATAAATTTATCTATAGATGCATAAATGTTTATATAATTTTCTACAAACTTGATCAAACTCAATAAGATTTTATTGGTTCAAAACCTTGAATTACCCGGGGTGAGGTGGGGTACTGGGGTGGGGGTGAAGGAAGTATATCACACACTTGTTCAGCGCAGAGCAGTATCAGACAGGACGCCTGGCTAATAAGCAACGTGCATGTTTCTGCCCTGATGATTGTGATGAAGCGCTAGCTAAGTAAGTTACTTGTGTCCTGTACGTAACATAACTCCCTGGCCCTGATGAGTGTGATGAAGCAACGTGCAGTTTTCAAAGGTGTTTTGTCTTTTTCTTTTTTATTTAAATAAATAAAAAAAGATAAAGATAAAACCGCCTTTAAAAACCGTTTATAACATACTAGGGAGGTAAAACGAACAGTTTTAAAAGTTTAGGAGGTGGTTTACCCGATTTTAAAGTTTAGGGAGTAAAAGCAGACTTTCGCAAAAGTTGAGGCCGTAGAGATGACAATGGGTATATCCCATACTCGTACCCGTGAGATAAAATTTTACCCGCTAAATTACCCGTACCCATGCACCGGTAGAAAGACTTCACCCACACCCGTACCTGCGCAGGTAAAAATACCTGACGGGTAACCCATACCCGAACACATACCCGCTACAAACCAAGAGAACATGAATATATTGTATTATTAGAATCATATATTGTCAATTCTTTGTCAATAGAAATCAATAATTATAACATAGCAACATAACTAAACTAATTAATAGTATAGTAGTCATAGATATATTAGATATATGTGTATTCATAGTAATTAATGAATACATATGTGTTGCTAAGGTGGGTATAAATTACTCGCGGGTACACGGGTCTGGGTAGTATGTTCCCGTACCCGTACCCGCATACCCGATGGGTAGAGATTTTTACCTATTATTATACCCATGGGTGAAGAATTCTTTCCATACCCATCTCTTTATCGGGTAAAACCCATTGGGCAGTCGGGTTTCGGGTACTCATTGCCATCTCTGGTCGAGGAGGTATCGTGGACTTTTGCTTTTGTCTTTTTGAGGTTAACGTTGGCTCTACGGCCCAATGAACTCCTGCGACAAATGCCCACGGACCGGAGTGTGAGAGTCCAGCCCCGTCGGTCCGGCAAGGAAAGCCTATGTGCCAAGTAGTTCGGGAATCGTACGTACGTTGGGCCGTTATCGAGGAGCTATTTCAACAACTGATGGGCCGGTGCTCATTTTCGCCAGGCACGTCACTCGCAAGTCAGGCGGACCTCTCCTTCCCTCCCTTCCTTCCGAGCAAGATGAGTTCCAGGTTCCAACACGCATCCAGCCGGTTACACAGCCAGCATCGTTGTGCTAGGTTGCGTTGCGTGCCATCGGCAACATAGGCACATAGCGGCTCTAGCTTAGCAGATACTCCCTCCATTTCAAATTATAAGTTTTTTTCGAAATACCGGCAAAAAACTTTTGCTGGATTTTTATTAGACGATAAAAAAAGAGAGAAATAAAAACTAGGTTACAGATTTACAAAAATAAGCCTATGCTCGCCGCCACTTAGGCACGCAGGCCAGCCACTCAACTTTGCAAGCCACCGGAACCAAAAAAAACCTGAAGAAAACGAAACAAAACACCACCTAGAAAGACACTAAAATTGCAACTAACTGGTTCGAACATTGGGTCTTGTGGCCAATTATAAGTCAGTTTGATATTTTTGGTGCATCTATTTTGCTATGCATCTAAATATAATAATATATCTAGATATATAGTAAAATAGATGAACAAAAAAGTCAAAGCGACTTATAATTTGAGACGGAGGCAGTATATCCGAGACAATCCAAACCCTGACCGATCGCTGAACGCCGCCGATAGAGACAAAAGAAGCGATTGCGTGCCCTGTGGCTGTGATCACGGGCGCCTGGCATGAGTATCTCTCGTCCCGTTCCTGTAGGCACTGGGCAGCGAGCTCCCTCCCGGCTGCACCCAAGGTCCATCTGGGACAAATCCGGGAGTTCGCTTGGCTGGCTCGGCGTGCTGGTCCAACACATGTTCGCTACCGAAGGCTGCCGGTAGGAACGGCCGTCAATCCACGAAACTAGTGCACGCGACGCACCATCTGTGAACTGAACTCTGTCCTGAGCAACCAACTCCTGATTCAGCAAACATTATTTGCGCTCGTGGCTTGGGAGCTATGGAAGGAGCCGGACGCCAGGTGCTTTCGTGACGCATCGACGAACGTAGTGTACTTGCTAGCCGTGATCCGGCACTTTCGTGAACCTGTGGATCCATGCGGGGGCACGGCACCTAGGTTGCTTAGTGCGTGAGTAGTAGCTTATGTTTCAGTCCGCTAGGGAGGAATGAGCGTCCTGTAAAATTTATGTCCTCCCTAGTGCGCCGAGGGTGCGGCGTGTCATTGTACTTCGAAAACTTTCTCGACCTTAATACAAAGATACGCAAGACTTTTGTGTGTTTGAGAAAAAAAAACGTGCAGCATACATGAAGTACAAAACAGTAGTATACTACTACCAACAAAAAAAGATAAAGAAAAAGCAGTGGCCGTGCCCTGAATGCTGCATCTGCATGGGCACCTTTCAGCACGCGGACGCGAGCCACCTCCGCCGGCCAGCCAATGCAAAGCGGCAGTTCGTTTGTCATCTGGCCGTTCGGTGCTCCTTTACATTGCCAATACGTGTTTTTTTTTAATTCCAGCGTGCGCCGCTAAAGGCTCATCCAAACATCTTCGCCGATCCGTGAAGATAAACACGCAGCGACGTCCCTGATGTGCCGTGCTGCATGTGCGTCAGCAAGGCTGAGCTTTGTAGTTTGTGCTACCTGCACAAAGTTCAGTTCAGGCGTCGCGGCGTCAGAGAGGTCGCCGCCTGTGCAAATAATTCAGAGCTAGCGTGATGACGGACGGACAAGACCGGGATATGCACGATCGGCCACAAGGCCGCTGGGCGCGCGTGCATGTGCATGCATCCCTGGGTTTGGCCGCCGCGACAGGGACAAGGAACTGGATTTGCTGGAGAGGTGCCGTACACGGACCCGAAATCGTCAACCAAAGATAGTATGATTGGGCGATGACAGCAGCAGATAGGCCTAAAACGCCGACCTTTGCGTAGCGATGCAACAAGGGACGGGAGCAACCACGGGCGGCGGCAGCGGCGCCGCTCCAGGACAGTCAGGCCTCGTTTAGTTCGGTGAATTGGGGAGAAAAACACTGTATCAGAATTCCTATAGCATTTCGTTTGTATTTGGTAAAAATTATCCAAATTTCGACTAACTAGGCTTAAAATGTTCATCTCGCAAAGTACAACAAAACTGTGCAATTAGTTTTTGGTTTCATCAACATTTAGTACTCCATGCATTTGCCGATATTTGGATGTGACAGGGAATCTTCTTTTTGCATAGTAAAATTTAGGGAGAATTGGGAGAACTAAACAAGGGCTCACACGGAATCAGGGATACAGGACCGTCGTCGATCGCCTGATTACAGCAGGACTCCAAGAGAGACACGCCTAAACGTCGGCACTATGCATGCTCGTGGCCGATGGTTCACGGGTAGTTAGCTAGCGTGGCCCGTGCACGGCGGCGCATAATGCGGACGGGCGCGATGATTGCTGAGCAGTTTCTGCCGTTCTGCGAGATGCTTCTCTCTTGCGACGTCGTTATCGGTTTGTTCGATCAGCTGTTCACCACCAGCATCTGACCGGAAGCTCACAGGCCCAACAGTGCGCCCGTGCTGCTGGCTGCTGCTGCAACAGCTGCATTCAGAGCTGCAGCCTGCAGCACCGTGGCCCGGGCGGCGCCGGCGGCGACTGCCATCTCCCGACACGATCGAGTGCATGCGCGGGTGGCAAATCTCAGCAAAGATAACAACGTTCCTCGGTGGGCGCGCGAGAATCCAGGAAAGCGTACGTTGTCACACACACGGATAGATATATAGATGGATGGATGGATGGATGGATGGATGGATACGGCCATCGGCATTCGGCAAGGCACCCGCGGAGCGAGGGAATCCGCTGCGAAGACGACGCGTTCCGGTGGCCCGCCAGGCCGCCACCAAAGCTCCCCCCGCGCGTCACCCGGCCCGCCTGAGTCATCTCGCTGCCTTTCTCCTTTGCTCGCGGCGCGTGGCCGCATGCATCAGGGCGTCCGGCGCCACGGTGGGCCGACCGAGATCGGATAGGTCAGGACGTGGCGCGGCACCTCCCGCCGTGACCTACCCGTGCGGGAGCCGAGCCGAAACCTTGGGCCGTCGCGTGCGTGCGCGCCCCGGGATCAGCACGTCGTCCGGACCAGCTGCGTGCGTGCGTGCCAGTGCTGCGCCGGCTGGCCTTGCCTTGTCTTTGCCCGGCTAGGGTCATGTTTAGATCACAAATATTTCCCCAAATTATACTATGCAAAAAGAAGATTCCTCATCACATCAAAATGCCGGCACATGCATGAAGTACTAAATGTAGATGAAATCAAAAACTAATTGCACAGTTTTGTTGTATTTTGCGAGACGAACATTTTGAACCTAATTAGTCAATGTTTGGACAATTTTTACCAAATAAAAACAAAATACTACAGTGCAGCACAGTGATGCACAGTGATTCCGCCGCCGCCGATTCCGGGCAACTAAACACGCCCTAGGCCAGGGGACAATTAATCCTTGCGTGCACCAGTGGTCAACCCGGCCGGGCGGCATAGGCATGCAGGCAGGCGCCAGCCGCTACATTGATCGCCCGCCGGAGTCACGACGTGGAAACGACTTCACCCACCACAAGAACTCGGGCGCCCCAGGAGGCCCTACAGATGAACGCCGCAACCCAATTCCATTCCCTACAGGCGTTCACTCGTTTCCAATCCAGCGAGGCAGCGAACAAGTGAACAACGATCCGATCGAACGAACACTCTTCACCATAGGCCCACGGCGCGCATTGCTCCTCCTGTAAAGCTTCCGCTGTTCTCTGTAGCTCCCTCGCCTTTTTTTTTACGTGGCGTACGCTCTGTTCGTTTGGCTGAAAAGCTATGACTGAAAGTACGGTTCGCTGATTTGTTGTGAGAGAAAAACACTGTTACGAACAGGGCGCAGGTTGCTGAGTCGTTTGAGTCAGTCAGTCAGACATGCCGTAACTGCTCACACGCTAACCGCACGTGCGTCTATCTTTCTTCTTTTTTATTTTCTATGCTCCCTCCGTTACAAATTATAAATCATTTCAATAATCTTGGAGAGTCAAAACATCTCAAGTTTGTTCAAAATTATATAGAAAATTATAAAGATTTTTGACATCAAATAGGTATAATATAAAAATATAATTGATGAAGAATCTAATGATACTTAGTTGACATCATAAATGTTATTATCTTATCATATAAATTTGGTTAAACTTGAGATGCTTTGACTCTCCAAGATTCTTAGAATGACTTATAATTTGGGATGGAGGGAATACCTTTTTCATTTACCTCATCTTATACATTAACCTATCTATTTTATATGATCACATGTGTATTCATATACTAGTTGTAGACGTATAATATAAACCAGTGCACCATGTTTTTTTTCTTTTTCACCATTTTTCTCTCTTCATTCACCTTTTCTCTTCTTCCAATCTAATTGAGTCTTATGATCATAAATCTATAGAAGTTATAATGAGAATTGGGATGATAATTTGTTACGTAAAAAGTTACGTACATAAGTTGTGAGTATAACTCTGTAATTTTTTAAAAATAAAAAAAATATAAGTTTCCTTTTTCAAAAAAGAAAAGTAAAAAAATGATGATGATAAGTTGTTCTGTAAAAATTTATTTATGTGTATAACTTGTAACTTTCCTACAATGAAAAGTTATGGAAATATTTAAAAAAAATAAAAGTCATGATGATAAGTTGTTACGTAAACAAGTTATATGTATTGAAACTTTCCCAAAAAGGAAAATTGTGGGAATGATTTTTTTTCCACACAAGGAAATTATGTTGATAAGTTATGTTCCACAAAATATTATATATAAAAGTTATGTACATAACTTTGCAACTTTGTAAGAAAATATGGTGATAAATTTTGCATAAAAAGTTATAGTAAAAGTTGTGAGTATAACTTTGTAGCTTTCCAAAAAAAGAAAAGTTGCGGAAATAATTTTTTTCAAAAAAAGGAAAGTTGCTGGGCCAGTGGGATTGCTGATTAGCTGGGTCCGAGAACTAGCTCACGCGAGGCAGAGCGCATGAAAAGAGAATGAACGGCACGCACGATAGTGTCTAAATAGGAAAAGAGATGGTAATTTATTTTTCAAAAAAGAAAACTGATCACTGATTTAGAATTGAGTGAGCATTCCTAATTGTGAGGTTGTCACCACAACCCACGTGCGCTGGGGGCGGCTAGAGTGGGATGAGCAGTGTGGGGAGGGGGGGGGGGGGGGGGGGGGGGGGGGGGGCTTGAGCCCCCTACCGTGACAACTCTCACCACTGGTCGCCTTTACGAGCCCCCTAGTGTGACAACTCTCACCATGGGGATATTGCTGGTGGCCTTTACACGTAGCGAAACAGGGACATCAAGCGGTCGGACTGCAGAGACTGTATAACTATAGCCTTTCAAGATGCAGCATAGTTCGTAGTGCTATCTTTTTCTACGCCCAATGCATCATACAAGTTTCAAATCAAAAGTTGAATCACTCCTCCATTAGCATTGATGGTCTCTACAATTTATACAAGTTCAATAATGACGAAGTATCCCTGCAGATGACCATGGCATTTGTTAGTGCTGTAGCTGAATATGCAACTACAACCTCAAGCAAGTTTGGCACCGAACGAAATCCGGACTATTTGCCAAAGTGGATTTTGTTCTTTAAATATATATAAAGTAAATCCGGGCTGCTATTTGTCAGATTCAGTGGTGGAGATTCAGCGGCGGAGCCAAGAGAAGCCGACAGGGGACATGCCCCCCTAAGCCTTAACATATGAAAACAAAAAAAAATATTAGTATAATCTTATAATTTTTATTTATATTTAGTGAAGAAATATAACAAAATTATTGTTATATATACCTATCAATATCTTCTACTCTCTTCGTCAAATAAAAAGTGTAATTCTCATTTTCAAGAAGTCAAACATTTTGAACTTTGATGTATGTATAAGAAAAATATTTATACTTATAGTACATAATTAGTATCATTAGATAGACCGTTCAATATATTTTCATAATAAACTTATCTAGAGATATAAATATTACTAATATTTTCAAGAAACATAGCCAAACTTAAGACTAACATGAATTTCATAGCAACACTTTTTATGGGACAGAGGGAGTAGATAATAAAATTATTCAAAACACAGTTATATAATAAAATCATCCTACGACACATGTCGAAAGACTAAACCGGTGGATCTCGAGATTTATGAAGTCACTGTAGAGTCTTGCTTCAATGGGCATATCGCATACCACTGAAAGAATAGGAAGAAATGGCAAGCAATCATGTCTAGTCGATGAATTAACCCAGACGATCACCATGAAAAACCTAATCAGTTGAGCCACAATTAGTTTTTATAAGTTGGTTTTTTCTGACTGTCCTTCTTATTTATAATTTCTGGCTCCACCACTGATTAGAGTGGACTTGGTTCTTTAAATAAAAAAAGTACACGTGAGGAGATTTTACAATCTGAGAACCCAGAGATATATATATTTGGGATGATAGATACTCCAGTTAAGGACTGCCCACCAACTTTTCTTTTTATCGACCATGCCACACATTTTTCTTAAGAGACAAAATCCTGGCACTAACTCAGGTGCCTGGAGTTTGTGATCTCGCTAAAGGACTGTCTACTTGAAAAAAGGCCAACGGAATGTCTTGTATCTGTGGTTGAGTTTTATTGAAAAAATAATTTTAACACCTCGGATTTGAACATAATTAAGAAAGCGCATGACATTAGCCTGCTGCGCTCAATGCACATCATCCGAGATATATATATATATATATATATATATATATATATATATATATATATATATATATATATATATATATATATATGTGTCGGTGTTCGGACCGAGGGGGGTCCTAAACCAACGAGTAAATGCTGCGTGACTCTTTCCTGGATGGTGATGCAAGGAGAACACACGGGGGTTTATCCTGGTTCGGGCAAAAGAAGGTCCTACGTCCAGCGGGGAAGAGAGGTTTGTATTTCCTTGCACCGGGGTGCTCGTGTAGGGGTTACAAGCAGGCGAGAGAGGGTGTCGAGCCCCAAGTCTCAAAGAGAAAAAAGGAGAAAGGTGGTTGCTTGAGATGTTGATCTCTGGCTTTCGTTGTTCGATCGGGTGGTGGGTTGTTTCGTCCTCCCCTGCGTTCGTCCCCCCCCCTTTTTTATAGGGCGAGAGGTGGCCAAGTCGAGGGGAGGCCTGAGGTGATGCTTTGTCGATTCCTGTGGAGTTGATTGTAGCGACGTGCCTCAGGGATGGCCGGCCATCCCTGGGTACCCTGACGTTGTGGGAGACAAGATGGCGAAATGACCCAGAGCGCCACACCATACCGTCCTCTGGACTGAGCCGAGCATCGAGGCTGGGTCGAGGCCGGGTCGAGGTCGGATGGATAAGGCCGAATCCCTGGTATCGCGGGGGACGGACCTTGTCTTATCCTCCCTCGAGGGTGATTGATGGTGAATAGTGCGCGGTAGGGTGGATACAGTGACAGCTTTCACCTCCCATCACGGGATGGGCGGTAAAATAGTGAGACTCGACGTCGGTATTGTTCCCACGTTGACCCATGCCGTAGCCATGCCGGTAGGTGGTGGTTGGTAACCGCATTGAATGCTATGTCTTTTGTCCTGGGTAGATGAAGAAAGGGTGTCGAGGGGCCGGAGCGCGGTCGAGGCGCCCCGTCGAGCGAGCCTCGTACGAGTCGGAGCCGGGGCGCGGTCGAGGCGCCCCGTCGAGCGAGCCTCGTACGGGTCGGAGCCGGGACGCGGTCGAGGCACCCCGTCGAGCGGGCCTCGTACGAGTCGGAGCCAGGACGTGGTCGAGGCGCCCCGTCGAGCGGGCTATCTTTTCTACTGGTTTCGGTTTTTGTTAGTGTTTTGGCGATAGCTGTGGTACCCCGTACTGTTGGTACCGACAGTAGCCCCCGAGCCTTTGGGTGAGTGTGTGATCACTCTCCCAGAGGTTAGTCAGAACTGGAGTTGTAGCGTCGTGATTCTTCCGGTGGGGGCGCGCGAGCGCACCCGCCGGGTGTAGCCCCCGAGGCCTTGGTGGAGTGTGGAGACTCCTCCGAGGTCTTGTTCGCGTTCGATTGGGGGACATTTCGTTGCGGTCAAGCCCCCGAGCCTCGTGCGCGCGAGGTCGATCAGGGTCCCGGCCGTCTTTCGCTGTGCGACCCTCACGCTCCTTTTTCGAAAAAAGGAGGAGGGGTGGAGAATGTCGCACTACCCTCGTTTGGGCCCGAGTTACGACGATCTCCGGTGAGCTGCTAGCGGGGGAATTCGAGTGAGAACCCGTGCCCCGTTCGTTAGGGGTCGGCTAGTGGCCCGGAGGCGCCCTCAAAAATGCCAAGAAGCGGTCGTGTGGATCTCGATTCCCTTCGACAGGATTCGAGGGCTCGATGCCTCCCCCGGAGGGATTCCTACCACAACCTTCTCCTTCGGCCTCGAATACGTCCTGGGGTGCCTCGAGAGCGTGGCTCGAGCCCTTGGCCATGTACGGGCGCACCCTGGGTCGTCCCTAACTCTGTTGCTCGAGGGCAGCTGTCGAACCCCGTTCGAGGGCCAGCTTTCGCTCCCTCGAGACTTATTGCGGGCTTCGCACCCATTTTTGCGGTCGGGACCCCGAGCCTCGCACGCACGAGGTCGATCAGAGTCCCGGCCGTCTTTCGCGACCCTCGCGCTCCTTCTTCGAAAAAAGGAGGAGGGGTGGAGAATGTCGCACTACCCTCGTTTGGGCCCGAGTTACGACGATCTCCGGTGAGCTGCTAGCGGGGGAATTCGAGTGAGAACCCGTGCCCCGTTCGTTAGGGGTCGGCTAGTGGCCCGGAGGCGCCCTCAAAAATGCCAAGAAGTGGTCGTGTGGATCTCGATTCCCTTCGACAGGATTCGAGGGCTCGATGCCTCCCCCGGAGGGATTCCTACCACAACCTTCTCCTTCGGCCTCGAATACGTCCTGGGGTGCCTCGAGAGCGTGGCTCGAGCCCTTGGCCATGTACGGGCGCACCCTGGGTCGTCCCTAACTCTGTTGCTCGAGGGCAGCTGTCGAACCCCGTTTGAGGGCCAGCTTTCGCTCCCTCGAGACTTATTGCGGGCTTCGCACCCATTTAAGACATACCTGGAGATATTCCGTTGTCCGGGCGCGTTTTTTCGGGAGGCGAGACCGGCGCGTTATCGGCGTATGGTTACGACGTGGGGAGCGGCCACGTGCTCAGTTTCTGCGAGATATAAGGAAACGGTTAGGCGAGCGGTTTTATCGCGAGAAACTGCTCCTTACCTTTCGCGCGGCCGTTGGGCTTCCGTCCGAGCATATAAAGCTAAGGCCTTGGGGTCTCCGTTCCCCACCGATTACTTGCATCCCTGCAATCCTTTGCCCTAGACGTCCCCTGCCACATCGCGTTCTCCGCCCGTCTTGCCGCAGCCACCGCATCCTTTTCTCCCATCCCCTTCCGACGACATCGATGGCAGGAAAGAGCCAGATCCTTCCCGCCGACGACTGGGCCGCCTCCTCGGTGACGGAGAGGAGGTTGGAGGAGTTGGTCGAGGACGGGCTGTTGCGGCCGAGGACGAACTCGGCGCGGCCGGAGTGGGTGGCACCGCCCCCCGCCCACCAGGAGCCAGTGCCCCCCGAAGGGTACGTGGTGAGCTTCGTCAGCTTTCATGAGCGGGGGTTCGGCGTGCCGGCATCGGTCTTCATGCGTGCGCTCCTCCACTATTACCGGGTGGAGCTTCACCACCTTTCCCCCAACGCCGTAGCGCAGGCCGCCATCTTCGCGGCGGTCTGCGAGGGCTACCTTGGGGTGGAGCCACAGTGGAACTTGTGGCTTCACCTTTTCAAGGCCGAGCTCTTCGCCAAGAGGGCAGGGGAGAAAGGCGTCCTGTCCGCGGCCCGAGTGGGGAGCTGCGTGCTGCAAGTGAGATCGGGTCGGACGGATCTATACATCCCGGCCCGACTCATCTCCTCGAACAGTGGGTGGCACGAGGGTTGGTTCTATCTCCGCAATGATGAAAATCAGTTGCCGAGGTACACCGGCCGCGTGCTGACTGCTCGAGAAGAGCACTGGTCGTACGGAGTGCCCGAGGCCGAGAAGACGCGCTTGGATCCGCTGCTGGCGGCGCTGCAGCAGCTTCGCCTTCGGGGCCTGACGGCTGCGGCGGTGGCTGCGGGCTTCCATCGCCGCAGAGTGATGCCGTTGTGCCAGCGTCGTCTCCGCCTGGACCAGATGACTCCGGAGGCGAACCTGGAGGGCACCCGGATGTCCCACGAATCCCTCACCCTTGAGGAGGTTCTCCGGCGGGCTCGCCGGATGGTCGGGAACTTCAAGGCGGAGGAAGCCAATCAGGTTCCCATGAGGCCTACCGAAGGGTGCGAATCCGTGGTACGTATCCCGGGGCTGAGTTATTGCTATTTTCGTTTATCTTGTGGATTTCGCTGATGTGGTCGAGGCCGGCGTGTAGGATTTGTCGGCGTTGCGGGAAACGCGCCCACCAGTCCCGGAGGACCGGCCCGCCCGGGAGGCTCGACGCCTGCATGCCTCCCAGAAGAAGCAGGTCAAGGAGACGGCCAAGAAGCGGGCGATCCGCAAGGCCAAAGAAGCGGAGGCGTTGAAGAGGCGCCGGCGCCAGCAGACCATCGACGGAGCGCCCCTGTCGCCGTCGCCTTCCGAGACAGTCTCGGGGGAGGACGACGGCAGCAGTGGCGAAGATGATGATGCCCTGTCGCGGTATGAGATTGCAACCAGGCTTGGGGACCTTCCCGACATTCGCCCCCTGCTGGAGCCCATCGGGGGGGCGTCCTCCTCGGTCGTCGTGGTCGAGGAGGTCGAGGGGAAGAAGGTGGAGAAGGAAGCGGGCCCCTCGAGGGGAGGGGCCGTTTTACCCCGGACCCGGCGAGAGGGGTCGACGGGGACGTCCGCTCCAGCCGGGGCCTCGCAAGCTCCGGGAGGGGCGGAGACGACGGTACCGGCGTCGTCATCGGCGGTGGCACCGGCGGGAGTAAGGACCCGAGGCCAGCTGGCCTCGGAAGCACAAAGGGCGCAGGGCGGTGCGTCGGCCGGGGCCCCCAGGAGCGCTCGGCCCGCTGGTGAGGCCGCCGCGAGGCCACCAGCGGACGTCCCGGGAGGCTCGAGCCGCGCGGGGTCGAGGTACTTGGTGCCGATTTCCGGGTAAGTATCTCAGCTTGGTTGTCCTGTCTTTCCCAAAGTCCGTCGGCCGACAATTCTTCTCACTTCGCAGGCTGAAGCGGAAGGCGGAGCCGATGGGGCCTACCCCTGTGAAGTCGCTGCGAGCCGGCGCCGTTGTCCTCAACCGGACGGCAGAGCAGGACGCGGCCTGGGTCCGTCAGGTCGAGGCCGCGAAAGGGCGCCTGCGACAACGGCAGGGGTCAGCCGACGCCGCGGCGGTTGCCGGCCCGGAGCCTGTCGTCGAGGGGTCCGAACCGGTAAAGGCGGCGGCGCTTGACGTAGTCGAGGCGGAGCCCAGGCCGTTGGGGACGGCCGAGGCTGCCGTTGCCGTCGCGACGAGCGAGGCACCCGTCCGCGACGTGGAGCGGGCGGGGGCTGACGTGACCATGGAGGAGGTCGCGTCGGTGCCAGGGCAAGAGACGTTCCTGGCGAAGGGGTCGCAGCCGCGACAAGGCCCGTCGGCAGGGCCAGCGGGCGTGGTGGAGATCGGGGCAGTCGAGCCCCTATCCGGAGCACCCGAAGAAGAGACGCCGGCTCCGGCGGTGCCGACGGTCGAGGCGAGGGTACCGGAGCCGTCGTCGGTCGAGGTGCCGGCTCCGGTGGTGCCGGCGGTCGTAAGCGCCCGCCCTCACGCTTCCCTCGACAACCTCCCCCTGGACAAGGGAAAGCAAACGATAGGGGTCGAGGGGGGTGAGGGCGCGGACCAGGCCGGTGTCGCGACGGCTGTAGGAGAGGTAGATACCGCGGGCGAGGCCGGTCCTTCCGCGGGACCGGGAGACGCCCCGGCCGGGTCGTCCTCCTCGTGGCCCGACATCGCCGCGCTGGCGATAGCGCGGGTCGAGGCGGAGCTGCCGAAGTGGGGGGGCCGTCCCTTGAGTTTAGGGACGCTACGAACCCTGACGCCGAGCCCGTCTTTGTCCTTAGCGACAAAGATGAGGTGCACCGATGGGAGTACCTCGAGGGCGTCCGCCAGCATCTCGACCGGTTGCTTCGAGTGGCGTCCGGCGCTGTGCGGAGTATGGGGGATGCCACCGAGGTATGATCGACCCGTCGGCTCGCTTGATAGGCTGTTTTTTCTTCGGATTTGTGACCTTTTCGAATTGCGTTCAGGAGCTGAAGGAGTACTCCCGCCGCAAGTCACACTTCAT
Source organism: Saccharum hybrid cultivar R570 (assembly GCA_038087645.1). NCBI lineage: Eukaryota > Viridiplantae > Streptophyta > Magnoliopsida > Poales > Poaceae > Saccharum > Saccharum hybrid cultivar. The sequence goes on from JAQSUU010000273.1 coordinate 1,100,389, forward strand.
CCGGGACGAGAGTGGCGTGTGGGGCGCGCTGTCCCAGCAACGGGTTCTGGTCGAGGAGGCCCAGAAACGGCTATCCGATCGGAACGCCGAGATGGCTGAACTGCGCGTCGCATACGCCACATTGAAGGAAGAGGCGGCGCAGGCATGGGCGGCCGAGGCCGTGATGCGCACAAGCCTGGACAAGGCTCGGGAGGAGGCTACCCAGGCGCGCAGGGACCTCGAGCCCTTGTCTGCGCGGGTGAAGGAGCTTGAGGAGGATGTCTCCCAGGTCAGTCTTCAGCGCGACGTCTTCCATGCCGAGGTCACGACGCTGCAGGGAGCCGTCCAAAAGAAGGACGCAGCTCTCGAGTCTGCTCGGCAGGAGGTCGAGGCGCTAAAGGCGGCCATCCGTGACAAGGACAACGCCTTCCTGGGGCTCGAGCGAACATGTGGGGGGCTCCGCGACGAGGTCGTGGGCTTGCAGACCCACGTCGAGGGTAAGTATGGTTGTTATAGTCACGACGTTGAAGGCCCCGCGTTGGGTACTAACTTGCTTATCGTGTTTCAGAGCTGGAGAGAGAGAACCGAGAGGCCCAATCGTGCGCCAACTCCTTCCAGAGTCTCTTCGAAGCCGAGGTCCGGAGGACCCAACTTCTCCAGGGCGTGATCACTACTGTGTGTGATGGCCTAGGGGTCGAGCCCGACACCGACACCGGGGAAGATGTTCCGGGGAACTCCTTCGTCCGACGGATGGTGGCGCTGGGCCGCCTTGCCCGGGAGAAGATACGGAACGGCCTCCATCACGGCGTGAAGAGGGCGCTGGCCGTCGTCCGTTCGGGGTTTGTGTTTGATATGAGGCTCGTTGCCGAGGGCTTCATCACAGACCCTGATCGGACGGACGAGGAGAACGAGGACGCCTGCGTGGAGCTGATCGAAGCCGCCGAAGAGCCTGGGAGTCGTCTGGCCTCGCTTTTTGAAGCCGAGGTGGTTCCGCCTGCCGACGACGAAGGCCTGTGAGCCAAATCTGGGCATGAAGGCCCGTGTAATAAGTTAGTATTTCGAATTTTGATCGCGGTGGCCGCGGAGGCCTAAAAGACTCGAAACATAAACCGGTTCACGGGTGATTTAGTTTTACTCGAGCTTTTCTTCCCTTTATCGCACGGATCGTGTTCTCGCGTGATTTACCTAGCGCGCAGCTACATCCTTTGGCGTAAGGGAGCGAGTGGAGGTACCGTAGCCTCGGAGGCGTAAGTGATCTCGCGGCTCGACTGCCCTCGAGCTTCAGGGTGATGTTGCGGCCTAGTAAATCGTGTGAGAGCCTGATCTAAGCGACAGAGGGTATGTTCTTTTTTAACTTTAGGAATCGTTGTTTAGATCTTCTCAGCGTGAAGGCGTACCTCTAAAAGGCGCAAGGGTCGAGTGGAGGTACCGTAGCCCCGGAGGCGTAGGTGATGCTCCAGGCTCGAGAGCCCTTTGGAACCTTAGGGTGCTCTTTCAGCGAAGTCGATCTAAGAAACGGTTCTTAAATTTAAAAAAGAGCACAAGTTTTTTCGGTTTTTCGGGGACCGGGGGTTCCCCCCTTGCCAGCCCCCGAGGGAGGGTCGACTCTAGGAGTGCAGGGTCGATCCTTCCTCATTACGAAACGAGAAATTTTAAACATCGCTGTATTCTTTATTGACGAAAAAGGAAATACAGAGCCTCGAGGCCTTTTAAGGAAAGAAGCGACGTAGCTGTTCAATGTTCCAAGCGTTGGTGAGGATTTCGCCCTTCTCGTTGGATAGCTTGTAGGTGCCCGGCTTTAGTACTTTTGTGATGATGTACGGCCCTTCCCATGGTGGTGTGAGCTTGTGCCGTCCCTTGGTGTTCTGGTTCCGCCGTAGCACCAAGTCACCAACGTTGAGGTCACGGTTGCGGACGTATCTGTCGTGGTAGCGTCGGAGACCCTGCTGGTACCTGGCAGAATGCAACAGAGCCACATCTCGGGCTTCCTCGAGCTGGTCGAGGGCGTCCTGTCTTGTGGCGTCGTTGCGTACTTCGTTGTATGCCTTCAACCTTGGGGACCCGTATTCTATATCGGTTGGTAGCATAGCCTCAGACCCGTAGACTAAGAAGAACGGAGTGAACCCCGTGGCTCGACTCGGCGTTGTTCTTAGGCTCCACAGGACTGAGGGTAGCTCGGCAGCCCATCTTTTGCCATGTTTGTTTAGTTTGTCAAAGATTCTGGGCTTAAGGCCTTGTAGAACCATGCCGTTGGCACGTTCCACTTGCCCGTTTGTTTTTGGATGAGCCACGGCCGACCAGAGCACACGGATGTGGTGGTTGTCGCAGAAATCCAAAAACTTCTTGCCAGTGAACTGGGTGCCGTTGTCCGTGATGATACAGTTGGGGACCCCAAAGCGATGAACAATGTTAGTGAAGAAGAGTACAGCTTGTTCGGACCTGATACTGGTGATAGGGCGGGCCTCGATCCACTTGGAGAATTTGTCGATTGCGACGAGCAAGTGGGTGAAGCCGCCGGTCGTCCTTTTCAGTGGTCCGACAAGGTCGAGCCCCCAAACGGCGAACGGCCATGTGATGGGGATAGTCTGTAGGGTATGTGCCGGAAGATGAGTCTGTCTCGCATAGTACTGACAACCCTCGCAGGAGCGTACTAGCTTGACAACGTCGGAGACCGCGGTCGGCCAATAGAATCCTTGTCGAAAGGCATTTCCGACAAGGGTTCGAGGCGCAGCGTGGTGACCGCAAGCCCCCGAGTGAATATCGCCGAGCAGATTTCTGCCTTGCTCTTTCGTGATGCAACGCTGGAGGATACCGGTAGGGCTACGACGGTAGAGCTCCCTGCTGTCGCTCATGATCACAAAAGTCTTGGCCCGACGTGTGATCCGTCGAGCCTCAGTCCTATCCGAGGGGAGGTCGCCCTGGATGAGGTAGTCGAGGTACGGGACGCGCCAATCAGGCTCGAGGTCAGGCGGTGACGTCGAGTCTTCCACCTGCATGGCCTCAGCCCCGGTCGAGGGGGCTTCTGCCTCAGGTGGAAGGTCGATCGACGCCTCGTCGACCCCCCCGTCTGGCCTGAGGTCGACGGATGGGCGCTGAAGGTCTCTCGCGAAGACGTCCGGTGGAACCGTGGCTCGACCGGACGCGATTTTTGCCAATTCATCAGCGGCCTCATTATACCTGCGTGCGATGTGGTTGAGCTCGAGGCCGTGAAACTTGTCCTCGAGGCGCCGTACTTCCTGGCAGTAGGCCTCCATCTTGGGGTCGCGGCAGCTCGAGTTCTTCATCACCTGATCAATCACGAGTTGAGAGTCGCCTCGGACGTCGAGGTGTCGGACCCCGAGCTCGATGGCGATTCTCAACCCCGTGACGAGTGCCTCGTATTCGGCGACGTTGTTAGACGCAGGGAAATGAAGCCGGATGACGTAGCGCATGTGAACCCCGAGGGGTGAGACGAAGAGCAAGCCCGCGCCTGCTCCTGTTTTCATCAATGACCCGTCGAAGTACATGGTCCACAGCTCCGCCTGGAGCTGTGCAGGTGGGAGTTGTGTGTCAGTCCACTCGGCCAGAAAATCTGCTAACGCCTGTGACTTGATAGCTTTTCGCGGCGCATAGGACAATGCCTCGCCCATAAGCTCGACCGCCCATTTGGCAATCCTACCCGAGGCTTCCCGGTTCTGGGCTATCTCTCCCAAGGGGAAAGAAGAAACCACAGTAACCGGGTGACCCTCGAAGTAGTGTCGGAGCTTGCGCCGTGTCAAGATGACAGCATACAGCAGTTTCTGGATTTGTGGGTACCGACACTTTGTTTCTGAGAGCACCTCGCTAACGAAATAGACCAGCCTCTGGACGAGCAAGGTGTGTGCCTCCTCGGCCCGTTCGACAACCAGGGCAGCACTGACTACTTGTGATGTCGCTGCGACATAGAGTAGGAGTGGTTCCCCCGGGGTCGGAGGGACGAGGATCGGTGAGCTAGAGAGGGTGGCTTTCAGTTTTGTGAGAGCCTCCTCAGCCTCGAGGTTCCAGGAAAAATGGTCCGATTTCCTCAAGAGACGGTACAGAGGGAGTGCTTTTTCGCCGAGGCGCGAAATGAAACGGCTGAGTGCCGCCAAGCAACCTGTGACTCTCTGTACGCCCTTGAGATCTCGGATGGGGCCCATCTTGGTGATTGCAGAAATTTTTTCAGGGTTGGCCTCGATGCCACGTTTAGATACGATAAACCCTAAAAGCATACCTCGTGGGACGCCGAAGACACATTTCTCTGGATTGAGTTTGATGTTTTTTGCTCTGAGGCAATTGAACGCAACGTCGAGGTCGCTGACCAGATCGCCGGCACGTTGGGTTTTGACCACGATGTCGTCGACGTAAGCCTCGACGGTCGACCCAATGTGCCCCCCAAAAACATGTTGCATGCATCGCTGGTACGTTGCCCCTGCGTTCCAGAGACCGAAGGGCATCGTAACGTAGCAATACATGCCGAATGGGGTGATGAATGAAGTCGCGAGCTGGTCGGACTCCTTCATTTTGATTTGGTGGTAACCGGAATATGCATCTAAGAATGAGAGAGTTTCACATCCCGCGGTGGAATCAACGATTTGATCAATGCGTGGCAAAGGGAAGGGAACTTTCGGACATGCTTTATTTAAACCGGTATAGTCTACGCACATCCTCCATTTCCCATTCTTTTTTCTAACTAAGACAGGATTAGCTAGCCACTCGGGATGATGAACCTCCTTGATGAACCCGGCCTCCAGCAGTTTGTGTATCTCCTCGCCGATGATCCTGCGCTTCTCCTCGTCGAAGCGGCGCAGGCGTTGCTTCACCGGTTTGGCTCCGGCCCGGATCTCCAAGGCGTGCTCGGCGACTTCCCTGGGTATGCCCGGCATATCCGAGGGACTCCACGCAAAGATGTCGACGTTCGCGCGGAGAAAGTCGACGAGCACTGCTTCCTATTTAGGGTCGAGGGTGGCGCTGACGCTCAGCGCCCTCCCCTTGGGATCAGCGGGGTCGAGGGATACGAGCTTGACGTCTTCGGCGGACTCGAAGCTGCCGGCATGGCGTTTTGGGTCGGGGGTCGCGTTGGCTAGACCGTCGAGGTCTGCGGCCAAGATCGCTGACCCAAACACAGCCTCGCCGTGCTCGACGCACTCGACGTCGCACTCGTAGGCATGTTCAAACGAGGGCCCTACAGTGATGACACCGTTTGGGCCAGGCATTTTGAGCTTGAGGTAGGTGTAGTTCAGGATCGCCATGAACTTGGCGTAGCATGGGCGTCCCAGGATAGCGTGGTACGTTCCACGGAATCCGACCACTTCGAAAGTGAGAGTTTCCTTTCGGAAGTTCGCCGGCGTGCCAAAACAAACAGGCAGATCGACCCGCCCGAGGGGTTCTGCCCGTTTCCCTGGCACGACTCCGTGGAAGCCCCCAACGCTAGGCTGGAGGCGCGCTCTGTCGACCCCCAAGAGGTCGAGGGTCTGAGAATAGATAATGTTGAGGCTGCTTCCGCCGTCCATGAGCACTTTGGTGAGGCGTGTGTTGGCGATGACGGGGTCAACGACGAGTGGATAGACCCCCGGGTTGGGGACGTAGTCTGGGTGGTCATCACGGTCGAAAGTGATGGCCACCGCAGACCAATCAAGGAAGCGGGGTACTGCCGACTGTACGGAGAAGACCTCGCGCCGTTCTCGCTTGCGTTGACGCGCGGAGAGGCAGGTCGAGGGTCCTCCGTAGATCATATAGCAGTCGCGGATCTCGGGAAATTCCCCGTCCTTGTCGTCGCCCTTAGGGTCCTCCCCCTTGTCGTCCTTCTTGGCGCTGGCACCCCCGAAGTACCTGCGCAGCATGTGACAATCCTCGAGGTTATGGTTAGTGATCCCCTTGTGGTAGGGACACGGCTCTTTGAGCATTTTGTCGAAGACGCCCCCGCCGGGGGGGCCTCGAGGTTTCTTGTGCTCGGTAGCAGCGACGAGCTCGTCGGCCGGGGCCTCGAGCTTGCCCTGCTGGCCTTTCTTCTTCTTGCGGTTGTTTCTCTTGGGGCCTCGGGTGGAACTCGCGGGGTCGTCGACCTTCTGCTCCTCCCTTGCCGGCTCGCCGCCAAAGATCGCACCAACCGCCTCCTCGCCGGAGGCGAAGTTGGTGACGATGTCCATCAATCCGTTGGCAGTGAGCGGGGTGTTCCGGCCCAACTCCCGGACCAACTCCTTACAGGTGGTACCGGAGAGGAAGGCCGTAATCACGTCGGAGTCGGTGATGTTGGGGAGCTCGGTGCGCTGCCGGGAGAAGCGCCGGATGTAGTCCCGGAGGGACTCATCTGGTTTCTGCTTGCAGCTCCGGAGGTCCCACGAGTTGCCGGGGCGCATGTAGGTTCCCTTGAAATTTCCCTCGAACACCCTCACGAGATCGTCCCAGTCGTGGATCTGCCAAGGTGGGAGATCCTCGAGCCAGGCTCGGGCGGTGTCGGAGAGGAACAGGGGGAGTTGCCGAATGATGGCCCGGTCATCGGTGGCCCCGCCCAACTGACACGCCAAGCGGAAATCGGCGAGCCAAAGTTCGGGTTTGGTCTCGCCGTTATACTTGGTGAGAGTCGTGGGGGTCGGAACCGAGCCGGGGGCACCGTCTCACGGATAGCCCTACTGAACACCCGAGGGCCTGGAGGTTCAGGTGAAGGGCTACGGTCTTCCGAGCTGTCGTAGCGTCCGCCCCTGTGGACGTGGTAGCCTCGAGCTACACCGTCACCGTGTTTGCGTGTGCGACGCTCGACGATGTTGCCACGGGTGTCTCGAGGCTCGCGGTCGTTGGCGATGGGCTCAGGGGCAGGTGCTACCCGGTTTCGTCGGGCAGGCTCGGGATGAACCGAGGCTTCCCTCTCCTGTCGGGAAGGCTCGAGGGTCCGCTCCGAGGCTGCTTCGCGCCGCCTCGAGGCAGAGCTCTCGGCCTGCTGCATGGCGGCAGTCTCGAGGAGCCCTCGGATTTTGTCTCGAGCCCGACAGGCGTCAGGGTTTGACGGCTCGGGCATGTTGCGCAGGAGCATGGCAGCGGCGACAACGTTTTGGCTGGCTCGAGCGAAAACCGGGGGGTCGACCGCCCGGTCCTCGTTGATGCGACGGTTGACGTCGCGAGCCCTCTCACGAGCTCTCCCGCCAAATGCGTGTTCCGCACGCTCACGCTCGAGGGTTTGCTGGAGGAGATCCAGGTTTTCGCGTTCCTCGTCAAGCTGGTCCTGCAACTCGCGAATCTGTCCGAGCTGCGCTCCTTGATCCGCAAGGAACTGGGGCTCGTTTCGCTCGGCAGGAAGCTCGACATGAGGGGGCGTGTGCCCTTCCTCGACCGGCCCTCCGTCCTCTGACTCCGAGGTGCTTTCAACGTCGATGTTGAAGCACTCACGAGTCGGATCATAGGTGTCGTCGGCCGAGTCGGAGTCAGGTGCGCCAAAGTAGTAATATGATGGGGGAATGTGTGGCCGATGCCAACCATCCCCGAGGCGGTGACGTGGAGAAGCAATCACACGGGGTTCTGTTTCCGGTGTCTCCGTAGAGTCCCGATAATCAGAGACCGGCGTGGACGTAACGAGGTCCAGAGTGGAGCGTAGATGGTGTCCGGGGAGTTCCTCATAAGCGCTCATGCGAGTGCTCACGGAGGATGCATACACCCGGGCGACCGAGTCTAGTCCAAATGGGAATGGTGATGGGGACGTCACTGTTCGTGGCGAAATAGATGCTATGGGCAGTGGTGTCCCACCGGACGGGGGAGCGGCGGGATTCCTCGTTGGCACGCGACCCTCGACCAGGCTCATCCTTCCCAAATCTTCTAAAAGGAGATCTGGGCTAGCGCCTGTCTGGGGGGTGCCGGACCGGGGGACCCCATCGCCCTCCGTCAGGTAGAGACGGTAGTTGTGCTGGGCTCGCCGTCGCCGGGCGGCCCGCGACCGCCTGGAGCGTCGGTGCCGGTTGACTGCTCCCCCGGGCTGGGAGAGCTCGTAATCTTCGTCGGTTGGGTGCCTGGGTGGGAGTAGGACCATGTCGTAGCCAGAGCCGAGCGACATGAACTCCAAACTCCCAAACCAGATCACCGTACCCAACGGGATTGGGCGTTCGGGGTTAGCCATCCAGGAAGAACGGCGAGAAAGCGACGTTTGCACGCAGCGCTCCCCTACCTGGCGCGCCAACTGTCGGTGTTCGGACCGAGGGGGGTCCTAAACCAACGAGTAAATGCTGCGTGACTCTTTCCTGGATGGTGATGCAAGGAGAACACACGGGGGTTTATCCTGGTTCGGGCAAAAGAAGGCCCTACGTCCAGCGGGGAAGAGAGGTTTGTATTTCCTTGCACCGGGGTGCTCGTGTAGGGGTTACAAGCAGGCGAGAGAGGGTGTCGAGCCCCAAGTCTCAAAGAGAAAAAAGGAGAAAGGTGGTTGCTTGAGATGTTGATCTCTGGCTTTTGTTGTTCGATCGGGTGGTGGGTTATTTCGTCCTCCCCTGCGTTCGTCCCCCCCCTTTTTTATAGGGCGAGAGGTGGCCAAGTCGAGGGGAGGCCTGAGGTGATGCTTTGTCGATTCCTGTGGAGTTGATTGTAGCGACGTGCCTCAGGGATGGCCGGCCATCCCTGGGTACCCTGACGTTGTGGGAGACAAGATGGCGAAATGACCCAGAGCGCCACACCATACCGTCCTCTGGACTGAGCCGAGCATCGAGGCTGGGTCGAGGCCGGGTCGAGGTCGGATGGATAAGGCCGAATCCCTGGTATCGCGGGGGACGGACCTTGTCTTATCCTCCCTCGAGGGTGATTGATGGTGAATAGTGCGCGGTAGGGTGGATACAGTGACAGCTTTCACCTCCCATCACGGGATGGGCGGTAAAATAGTGAGACTCGACGTCGGTATTGTTCCCACGTTGACCCATGCCGTAGCCATGCCGGTAGGTGGTGGTAGGTAACCGCATTGAATGCTATGTCTTTTGTCCTGGGTAGATGAAGAAAGGGTGTCGAGGGGCCGGAGCGCGGTCGAGGCGCCCCGTCGAGCGAGCCTCGTACGAGTCGGAGCCGGGGCGCGGTCGAGGCGCCCCGTCGAGCGAGCCTCGTACGGGTCGGAGCCGGGACGCGGTCGAGGCACCCCGTCGAGCGGGCCTCGTACGAGTCGGAGCCGGGACGTGGTCGAGGCGCCCCGTCGAGCGGGCTATCTTTTCTACTGGTTTCGGTTTTTGTTAGTGTTTTGGCGATAGCTGTGGTACCCCGTACTGTTGGTACCGACAATATATATATATATATTCAAAAGTTCATGTATATATACGCGCCCGTCTCAACGAAGGCGGCCATGACATTCGCCTCTAAAAATGGCCGGTGAGTATTTGCTAGAGGCGGTCTCCGTGTCTGCCTCTGAAAATCCAAAAAGTTACCTCCGGAAATGCTTCCTATATATAGTATAGTAGTGTTAATAATAACTTGCTTTGAGGCATACAGGGTACGACGTGCGTGACTGCGTGCCATGCGGCCGCGCACATGCCTCACCGCGCGCGTCGTACTCCGACACTCCGTCACGGCTCTCTCTTCTCTCGCCGGGGCGCCGGGAAGGAAGTTCGCCCCAAATCTATGCGGCTAGCTCACATGCGCGCGTCGCCGAGAGAGAGACCGACGACGCAGGCGTGCTGTGCTCGATCGCGCCTTCCTCCTCCCCACGGTCCACCGCTGCACGGCACCGTGGCTGGTATTCGCACATGAAAACGTTGCCATCGCGTCGTGTTCGCAAGCCAGTTCGATACGTGGCTCTGTTGGCAGGCCTTCTCGCCAACGCCACATGGGAGCGCCGTGTTCTTCTACGACAGTGCAATGGCATGGCTGGGATCAGACGCCCCTGAAGGGCAAGCCGACGCAGAGTCGCCATCCGCCAAGGCCGTTGTGGGCTCGTGGCTGGGAGCTGGCAGCGTAATCATCATCGTCAACCGGTTCGGTAACTCAATCAATCATGGGTCGCCGGACTTTGCCGTTGAAGCTACGTCAGACACGCTTACCGATAAGATAATCGCGGTCGAACCACCGTGATCGAGCTCCTGCCGTTGCCGCGGCAAGCAAGCAATGATCTCCGGCGTTTTCCTGTCCTGGGAGCACGGCGGGTAGGCAAGCAATGGAGCCACCTGATGCGTCGCGTACATTCCTGTCAGTGTCAGGCCTTTCGCAAAGCAGGTGCCGTTAAAGCGGATACGTTTCTGCTTCTGTCCGCCCCACTCGCGGGCCTCGAAAGCTCACACGTGCTGCTACGGAATGTGGATGAGTCACCTGCTCTTTTTGCATCGTCATCATCGGGTGTGTTCACTTCCCATGCTAACTCAAAATATTTCCTCTTCAACTCATCACATCGAATCTTTCGACGCATGCATGGAGCATTAAATGTAGGTAAAAAAGATAACAAATTACATAGTTTGTCTGTAAATGTCGGGATGAATCTTTTGAGCCTAGTTAGTCCATGATTGAACAAATTTTGCCAAATAACAACGAAAGATGCTACAGTAACTTTTCAACTAAAGGAACACACCCATCGTTCCCATGGCTTGGCACACACTTCTATGCATCCGACTGGGCGGCCACTGATAGACCGTAGCAAGCATGAATGATTGATGAAGCACATTCCTGCGAGACCGTAGCCTGAAACCACTCCGTGTCAACCAAAATAACCGCACACAAATGATGGTTTGGAAAGCGAAGCAGGTATTACTCCTGCCTTGGAGCTGAAGGTGTATTATTTCTTTTACACTTTGGATGTTGAGTTCACACGCGCGTGCAGAGTCTTTTCATGTGTCTGTATCTGACACGACCATGATGCTCATCGACCTCGGCCTTGTTTAGATCCCAAATTTCTCCCTAAATTTCACTATGCAAAAAGAAGATTCCCCATCACATCAAAATATCGGCACATGCATGGAGTACTAAATGTAGATGAAATCAAAAACTAATTGCACAGTTTAGTTGTAATTTGCGAGACGAATCTTTTGAGCCTAATTAGTCAATGTTTAGACAAAAATTCACAAATAAAAACAAAATGCTACAGTGCAGAATCCTGGCACTGTGCAGATTTAGGCCATCCCAAATCAGGCCAACTAAACACGGCCCTCCTCGCAAGTCAAGCAGTGTGCAGTACAGTCACAGATCGTGGGGGGAAAATTCCACAAGACGATGACCCACTCGTGTGTGTGTGTGCTGGTAAAAGCTTGAAAACTTGCCGCTCGTTAAGCACCAACCACAGGCCCAACGTTCGAATCAGACAGGAACAGGATGACTGATAAATTAAGCTGAATTTTATATGGTCTGTCGTGGTTTACTTAGCGCTGGAGATCGGTCTAGTGCAGGGCCCGGCGCTGCGCTTTCTCCCCACTTGGAACCTTGCTGTGGCTCTCCCTTTCTTTCTTCCAAGCACTAGCATTTTTCCTTTTTCAGTAAGCATTTGTGGCGAGCAGGGCCCAGGGGGTGTTGGGGTTAGTCCCACATCGATAATTGAAGGTGGGGAGCACAACATATAAGGCGTGGCAGTCCTCACCTATCAGGCTAGTCTTTTGGGTTGAGTTAGGCCCATACCTTGATGTGTGTGCTCCGTGGACCTGGGCCCGTGGAGGCGCCGGCTCGCGCGTACAGCGAGCTGGGCCGGACCGGAAGCCGAGCCCAGTCTCGGTTCCAACAATTGGTATCAGAGCTCATGGTCAGAAAAAGTGGAACCCGCAACAAATCTCGGCAGGATCACACACAGACGCAGGAGCCCGCTAGAGGAGGGGCCCCGTCATGACAACGTCTTGGCCACACAGTTTGTGTGAGTTGAAGAGTTGGGACCAATGTGTGACTAGGGGCCCCGTCATGACAACGTCTTGGCCACACAGTTTGTGTTAGTTGTAGAGTTGGGACCGATGTGTGACTACGGGGGAGATTGTTGGGGTTAGTCCCACATCGATAATTGAAGGTGGGGAGCACAACATATAAGGCGTGGCAGTCCTCACCTATCAGGCTAGTCTTTTGGGTTAAGTTAGGCCCAGACCTTGATGTGTGTGCTCCGTGGACCTGGGCCCGTGGAGGCGCCGGCTCGCGCGTACAGCGAGCTGGGCCGGACCGGAAGCCGAGCCCAGTCTCGGTTCCAACATGGGGTTCCGGTTCCGGACGCGGCAATCCAGCACGAGTAGGACGGACGGTAGGAGGCGACCAGCCTAATTTACAAGGGACCTATAGCTCGTAGGACACAGCATGTGGAAGGGCAAAGGGCCATCCAGCACGCGTAGGACCAATCCTTTCCCGTCCACGTACAACGTGGAAGAAAGAGGAAGAAGAATCTGGTCATTTGCGACTTGCGATGGCTTCTCCGTCGTCCTAACACGGGGTTCAGTCTGTGCGGATATTCAGCTACCAAGGACAGAACAGCGACCAACCAGGACCCAGAACCAGAGCAGAGCTCCTGAATTTAGCAGGGGTGCGCACATTCCTGCATTCTGCCTGCCGCTCTAATCGTGCAGGATTGCATATGATACGAGTAGTACACCGTTTCCATTTCCAACAGGACACCGATACGCATCCAGGATCATGCATCGATGTCCTTACTCAGGAATGGAAAGCCGGTTTATTCTGCAGTTAAAGCGAGAAAACAGTACCCTCCCCTTCTCTGAAGAATTATCGAACATCATCTCCATTCCATGCCCTCTTTCGGCAGCACCACGGACACGGATGGATGCCTTGCCTTCGCCCCGGCGCGGAGCGGCGGTTAGCGTCACCGGAAGCCCTCGGAAAACGGCAAAAAGGAGCAGCGTCTTGAGCCACAACGGGCGCTTTTGGTAGTGGAAACATTAAAGAAACCACGGCAATCTTTCGGGAATATATATATGCGCAAACAAAACAAAAAGAGAGCGCTGCGCGCGCGCCCCTTTTGACTCCGCGCGGCTCGGCTGCCGCTTTGCTTCCTCGGCTCCCCGTCGCCATCCATCTTTGGGCGCTGGTCGCTAGCGCTCGCCACGAGTCCTCTTCCTCTCCCGGCGCCTCGCGGGCCCGCCGCGCCGTATCCAGTAGATGCACGCGACGCGACGTCACTGTAGACTGTAGGGCTACCCATGGATGCAGGAAGCCAGCAGGCAGCAGGGGTGCACCCACATGCCATGTCCTGGGTTTTCTATCTGATTCGGCGACCTTCTCGCCGGACGTACTCCCGTCTCGGACGGTGCTCCAAGAAAACAAAACGTGACGAGTGCGGAGACGAGCTGGATGTCTGGGTGGCGGAGAACTGGAGATGCTTTTCTGGTACTGGTATCTGGGACAGGCTACAGACTGCAGAGAATGCAAGCTACGGAGACAGGGGTCAAGGTTTTAACGGTGCTGGCCGTAGCATACACATACTGGTGGTAGTTTAACGGTTTCGAGGCTGGTCAATGCGAGAGACTGCGAGCACGTACATGGATGTCTGTACACTCGCGTCAGTAATTTATTTTCTTATTACGCGAGTCCTCCTACTCTCACCCCGTTTCTAGAACGAGCGGAGGACGAAGCAGTGAGAACGGGAACGAGGAGCAGCCGAGCAGGGGAAGGGGAGGCCAGCCCGGTGCGAGTTGGCCGCGCGCGTCGGGCATCAGACTATCCGCAGTGAAACCTGTATAGCAATCCTCTAAAGGACATAGAGGAATATATGGAGTAAAAACGCTAGCGCATACGGTAAACCATCCGCGAAGTGTTTTCGGTCCGCTATTTCTAACGTCTCGGCGGACGTCCGGTACCGGAGATGCTGCTGCTGTTTGTGTGAGTCGAGAGAGAGACAAAGTGCATGCAACATGGGCCCGTTGCTGCTACTTTTTGCAACTAACAAAAAAAAACTATAACTCACAAACAAAAAATCCAAATTAAATTCCGATTGCACCATTAAATTCGTCTCAATAAATCCTTCAAAACTAGATCACACATGAATATATTTAGATAAAGTGATAGTGGGTCCCACAGTGGATGAAGAATGATATAGAGAATGGATGAGTGCGGGAGAATTGAGTATAGAGGAGAGAATCTTACTGACTAAAACGTATAGAGGATGAATATAGAGGTCCATGAGTGCTGATAGCCTTTGTTTGTTTACCTCGGGATGTGATGGGATGGGATATTAGGCCTTGTTTAGTTGGCAAATTTTTTTTGGCAAAATGCAACTGTAGCACTTTCGTTGTTATTTGGCAATTAGTGTCCAATCATGGTCTAATTAGGCTTAAAAGATTCGTCTCGTCCATTTCGTCTAAACTGTGTAATTAGTTTTATTTTTTTATCTATATTTAATGCTTCATGCATATATCTAAATATTTGATGTGACGGGAAATCTACTGTTCTTTTGCAAAATTTTTTACGTCTAAACTGGGCCTTAGGCGATCAGCGGGAAAGAGAGTCTGTGTGCGTATCCGTCCCCAGGAGACCCATGCTGGGGCCTTAATATTCCCCCGTGTCTGTCCCCGTCCACAATTACCCGTCGGCCGCTTCGCTTGCTTATCATCGCCTCCCCCGGCAAGGGCAGGGCCAGCCGCGAGAGCAAGCTCGATCACCCTCGTGCCGAGGTGTTAGTCGGGGCCAGCTCATCTATATAAGCGCGGGCCTCTCTCCTCACTTAAAGCAAGCACCCAGTGTTAGCTCCACACGCGCACGGAGCGAACGAGAGGAGCATCAGGCGAGGCGAGCAGCTGCGGCTGCGGCTGCAAGCGGGCAATTAACGCCCAGACAGATAGGTGGTAGTAGTAGTAGTCGTCGTCGTCTGGTAGAGGTGGAGAGAGAGAGGAAGAGCCGAAGAGGGGAGGTACAAGCTCCGGGCACAATGAGGTCGAGGAGGCCGTCCCCTTCGTGGCGGCAGAGCGTGGTCGCCGCGGTCGTCATAGCGGTGGCGGCGGCGTGGTGCTCGGCGGCGGCGCAGGCGCAGCTGAGCCAGAGCTACTACGCGTCGACGTGCCCCAACGTGGAGACGCTGGTCCGCAGCGCCGTCACCCAGAAGCTGCAGGAGACCTTCAACGCGGCGCCGGGCACGCTCCGCCTCTTCTTCCACGACTGCTTCGTCAGGGTACGTACGGTCCATTCCATTTGCATCCGTCCGTCAGCCATCATGCACAACGATCGATTAACGTCCCCAGTCCTGACCCTTCTTCTCGGTTCATTCCAATCCCAGGGCTGCGACGCGTCCGTGCTGCTGTCGGGCACCGACGACGAGCACAGCGCGGGCGCCGACACCACGCTGTCCCCGGACGCGCTGGACCTCGTCACCCGCGCCAAGGCCGCCGTCGACGCCGACCCCAAGTGCGCCTACAAGGTCTCCTGCGCCGACATCCTCGCCCTCGCCGCCCGCGACGTCGTCTCACAGGTACTGTGTCTACTTCTTCTCTGGCCTCTCATCCATCCTTCCAAGCTGCAGGCCGCAGCTACACACAGAGACACGCCCCTCTTTTCTTCCCCCAGAACCCAGCTCCCGTAGAGAATTCGTTGGCGCGGTCGTCTCTCTTCACGTCACTTTCGGCGCCACAGACGAACAGAGAGCGAAGGGGATGGAAATGGAAACCCGGCGAGCCGTTTCTTCCACAAAAAAAGAACCTGCTTTTTTTTTCCAGACGGTTATGCCACTTTGGTCGATGACTCGATGGGGGATTAGCGACGGTGGGCATACGCTTAAACCCTAGTACTCCATTAGCGCACCACCGTAATAAATTAATAAGTAATCACCGGTGCTAGTAGTGCTTTGGAGTGGTTTCCGGCGCGCCTCGGGCAGGTGCGGGCGACAGCTATGATGAGGCTGTGCGAGGCGAGGCGAACGACTCCGCCGCCGCAGGCCGCAGCGGTAGCGCCTCGTCCACGTTGCGAGTCGCAATCACTGACCCTGAGCTGTGCCGCAATCATCCTAGTCCGTCCGCGCGCGTCATGTCCAGCCGCTGTCGTCTTCCTCCCCTGCTTCTGCCTGAAGAGAACCCAGGCAATCAATCAGGCACGCCGCACGCGTAGAAACCTTTTACATACATATCCTAATGCAAGCTCAATGAGGAGTTTAGGATCAGCACGAACCATTGAGCTGGCTGCAGAGAGGAGGGGAAGGAAGGGTTTGAAAGAAAAAGGAAAATTCGAGCCGGGTTTGGCAAAACAGGGGATTGGGTTTTGGGGGTGTGGTCCTGCCGTGTCCTGGTACTGCATCCTGTCGGAATTCTGCTGTCCCCGGCTCATTCACTCGGAGCAACAGCACGCGCTGGGACGGCGGCAAGGGCATGGCACGGCTGCGACGGGACCCTAGCGCCGGCGTTACTGCTCTCCCTCCCTCGCTGGCTCGCTGCGTCAGCCCGTGCCTTTGAATTCTTCTCTGACGCGAAAGCAGACACGGTTTGGCGGCGTAAATGAGCCGGTACGGCGTCGACGGATACGGGCGCCCGACACCTAATCCGCCGGGCCGTGCAGTACTGGAGCCCTGGACGGACAGACCGGTGCTCGTATATAGAGATAGATATACGGAGTATTCCGTATACACGGACACGGCCCATACGGGCTCAGTTATTGTGCCGAGCAACTCGGCCGAAGTTTCTGATGCTCGTATTCATATTTCGCACATACGTACGCGACCGTGCTGCTGGTACTGCGTCGGAGGACGTCGCAAGCCGCTGTTCTGGTTCTGGGTAGATTTTCACTGCAGGAGTCAGGAGATGTAGCTGTGTACTGCGATACTAGTCCGTACTTACCGATGGCTGCAAACTTGAAATTGTTTGATGCAGACGGGCGGGCCGTACTACCAGGTGGAGCTGGGGCGGTTCGACGGCAACGTGGGCACGCGCGCCGTGGTGAAGCACAGCCTCCCCGGCGCCGGCTTCGACCTGGACCAGCTCAACAAGCTCTTCGCCGCCAACGGGCTCACCCAGACCGACATGATCGCACTCTCAGGTACGTCATCACGTCACGCCCGCCTCAACACATGCCGATGTACGTACTATACTATACTATACAATGGGATAGCTCTCCTTCGGGTGGGGATTCGAAAGGAAACGCCCGACTGGTTCGGTTTGGTTGGCTGGCAGCTGCATGCGGTTGCGGTCGCGGTCGCGACGCCGGACCCAGAGGCGCGCGGCTCATCATTCCGCCTCGCCCAGACGCCCACTCCGCTCACTCCCCTCCCTGCTGCTCACATTTGCTGCTGCTCGTAGAAACGCATGTCCTTTCAAGGCTGGCTCCGGCGCTGGGTGTGCCCACCCTCCCTCCCCAGCTTCCTTCCTCCGGCTGCAGCGTCGCGCGCAGGCCTTTTCTCTTGGCATGGTCCCGTGGAGTCCTCCTCCCATGGCTTGCTCTCGGTGTCAGCCTGTCCCTCTCTCGTGACCACTGACGAGATCACCACGCACAGTCGTAGCACTAGCAGTAAAACCTTGCAACTGTCCACGGCCAGTCTTGTTTAGGCCACCACGGCTGGCGATCCGCCGCTGACGCTGCCAGCTACCAGCCACAGCGCCACTGACGAACTCCCGTGGCGCTTGCACTTGTGTTGCAGGCGGCCACACGATCGGCGTGACGCACTGCGACAAGTTCGTGCGGCGGCTGTACACGTTCAAGGGCAACAACGCCGCCGCCGGCCCGCCGATGAACCTCTACTTCATGCGGCAGATGCGGCAGACGTGCCCGCTCAACTACAGCCCCTCGGCGTTCGCGATGCTGGACGCCGTCACGCCCCGCAAGTTCGACAACGGCTACTACCAGACGCTGCAGCAGATGAAGGGGCTCCTGGCCTCCGACCAGGTGCTCTTCGCCGACCGCCGGTCCCGCGCCACCGTCAACTACTTCGCCGCCAACCAGACGGCATTCTTCGACGCCTTCGTCGCCGCCATGGCCAAGCTGGGCCGCGTCGGCGTCAAGACCGCCGCCGACGGCGAGATCCGCCGCGTCTGCACCAAGGCCAACTAGCTGGCTTAGCTAGCCCGTACATTGGGTAAATGGGTAGTACCGTAGTTGGGGGTTGAGAAAGAATGTTCCATCCATGATCCATCACAGTTCACAGTCAGTCACAGTCACAGTCACAGTGTACTATTAATTTGTTGATGATCCGCCGATTCTTTTCTTGATTATTATTGTGTAGTAGTAGTATAGTAGTAATTAAAACCATGTAACAAGAAGACGGAGCTCCATATATCCTATAGGATATTTTCATGCCTTATTACCATGTGAATGTGATAGAAGAAGAAGAGGAGGAAGGTACCATACTTACATCCATGTAAATGAATGCTACAGTTCGTCCAAGTACATGTTGCTTTTTTTTACGGTTGCTGGTCAGTCACGAGAAACATGAATGAGGTTGAGCGAGGGTGACCCGCTCGTCTGTGTACATTACTATGCTCATGGCGGATCCAGGCTGATGACAGCCAGAACATGTATGGTCCAAGTCCTCATAAATACAGCCGGCATGAGCTGTGTGTGTATACGCTATGCAGTTCAGCGACCATGTGATGCTTTCAGTGGATGGAGCAAGCAGAAATTATGGTAGTAGCTGCTGAGGATAAACAGTGTGATGATCTATGGTGCTGATGATGCCTACTCTGATGGAGAGGACGGCCTCTGTTTTCAGTGTTTGTCGCCTTGACAGCTTTCTATCATGACTCATGAGAAAAAAAAAGGAAGAAGAACAAGGCAACGGCCAATGGAAAGGTGACCGCAACATGTGATTCTGTGACACGGAATTGCAGAAACATGCGGCCATAAAACTCTGCTTTTCCACGTCGGGTGTGTTTAGATGTGTAAAAAGGTGTAAAAAGATGTAAAAAAAGTACTGTAGCACGTTTTGGCTTTATTTGGCAAATAGTGTCCAAACGTTGACTAATTAGGTTCAAAACGTTCGTCTCGCAAAGTAGAACCAAGTTGTACAATTAGTTTTTTATTTCATCTACATTTAGTACTCCATGCATATATCGCAAGTTTGATGTGACGGGGAATCTTTTTTCTGCACAGTGTTTTTTTTTGTGGAACTAAACACAGCCGTCAAGTACTGAACTTTCACGCCGTTGGCTCGAATGTGGGATGCGTACCTTGATGTGTTGGGATGGCACAATCGCAAGGCCCCTTTCGTCAGAAACAGCCGCCGAATTTGCTGTTTCCAACCAACTGAAGTTATATTCTTCCTCCAAACAAACAAAAGAGATGCTCTGGAGCTTACCATCAAGCTAACCAGTAACTAGCTGGGACGCATACCAGAAACCTGCAATTTGCAGCATGGGTAACCTTGACCTTATCTCTCTGAGTTGCGTCAATCTTGTATATTGACCAGCATTAATCTCGCTGGCCCGTGTTATTCCCTGAAATTTACGCCTAACCAGTAAACAGTAAATGTACATCGCATGGCACAGTGGGGACCTCACAGTCAAGTGTATGTCACCTTTCTGTTCGTGGTCATTTGTCGCCCAAACTCTGATGCTAGTCCTTTTCATGTTCCTGCAATGAAATATGCCGATAGGCTGTTTGGCTACACTTAGATTTGTATGCAGTAACTACTGTGGCCAAACCTTTTTTGTGATCGTGTCTTAGCACGTGTTTCATTAAGCTGTGGCCAAACCTTGCTGGTCCTTAAACCAGTGGCGGGCCCAGGATTTTGAGGTTGGGTATTCGAAACGTACAGGAGCGCAAAAAAAAAAAACTCAACCAAAAGGCTAATATTTGGCATGTATAATGCCACATGGTTGAAATTGCATAACATATATAGGAAATACATATATAATTTGAAATTGCATAATATTATATAGGATATATATATATATATATGAAATCCGGAAGCTAAGCCAAGAGATAGAGTCTGGAGTGTCGCCGTCAGAGCCTCGGACTCCGCCTCGCTGCTGCGTGCTGCTGGCTGCCGCCCTCCGCCCGACGCCCCAGCAGGCCAACCGGCGAGCGGCCGACGCTGGCAGCCTAGCGTCGTGGTGCCGCCGCCCACTCACCCACCCCTGAGTCCGTCGTGCGCGGTGCCGGTGCGTCGTGCCGCTACCACCGCCCGCTATTGGGAGTCGAACAAACCGTACCTGCGGCTTTGCGGGTGTGGGAGTAGAGAATATGAGCTCTCAGGCTGCTGGGCCTCGTTGGGCCTTCAGGTATGGGAGAAAAAGAGCAGGAACATACCATTTTGAGTGGATTTGATGTATAGATACAGTTTCACTGTGTATTTTTGTTTCTTTAATATACAGACTTGTATATTATATATATATATATATATATAATTTTTTGTTAAAAAATTTGGGTATTCAACTGAATACCCTTGAATACTAATGGGCCCGCCACTGCCTTAAACTGAAGAAAGTTTTAAAAAAACTCTCTATGGGCATATTTCTCCAATATTAGTATATTGCACATGAACATTCAGAACGGTCCAACAGGCCCTTGTACACACACCAGTATCAGAATGACTGTGATACGCAATTCGGCATGGCTATTTAATATGAATACCACATACTGTCTGTTTAATACCAACAATGGAACATGTCCCGCTAGAGTGCTGGACAGAAATTCTATGAATCTAGCCACAAATGTCAGGTGGGCTCAAACATCAGTTTCAACATCACCATAAATACTCGACCGTCTCATTTTTAGTCATAATAAAGAGCATTAAACCCTACACAATCTGCTTTATCTTAGACGGCATCCGTGAGGTCTTTTGCCACGGGGTGTTTAAATTTAGGGGCTAAAGTTTAGGGCATCACATCGGGTGTCACATGGGGGTGTCACGTGAGAGTGTTCGGATAATAATAATAAAATAAATTACACAAGTCCTCGGTAATCTGTGAGACGAATTTATTAAGCCTAATTAATCCGTTATTAGCACATATTTATTATAGCACCACATTGTCAAATCATAGACTAATTAGGCTTAAAAAATCCGTCTCACAAATTAGTCTCAATCTATGCATTTAGTTTTGTAATTAGTCTATATTTAATACTTCATGCATGCGTCAAACATCCTATGTGATAGGTACTCAAGTTTAGGAGGGAAACAAACAATCTGACGTGTCTTAGTAGCAGACATCCTCAGTCTTAGCTCGGCTCCCTATCTAGCTCATCAAAGAATGAAAATGAGAACGACAAAGTCAATCAAACACACAAGAAAAGTAATGATGCCGGATTTTTCTAAATGAATAAAATAATTGGAATTTTGGAAATGGTAATAGGTATCTTTATTACATTAACTAAAGCTAATATGTGGCTCTAAGAGTACAATTCCTCCTGCATGCCACACACTGCTGCTTTTCTAGGTTTACAATATTGAAGCCAGTGGAATGCATTCCATGCCTTTTTTTTTGGAATGCATTATATGCCTGATTTGGTGAAAATAATGGGCAGTCGCTTTCTAAGGTAAAATGAGCTATCACAACTGATTTAAGGGAAAATCTGAACAAGTTTTCAGGTTAACACAGAAATGCAGAGTCAGTATAATTCAGGCATTAATAGAATCTACAAAATTCATACGGTCCAGACTCCAGTCAGATCCAAGTACCCAACCACCAAGACTAGTAAATTATGAAACCAATATCAAGCTGCCAGAGCATACATCAATATTCAATGCATCCTGATCACTTTGACCTCAAGCTTAGGTTAATCAGTTAAATTGGGAAGAGGAGTACAAACACAAATTGTAGCAAATTTCTACACAGGTTTTTGCCAAGGTTGTGAAAAAAAGATCACCAAGTCATTGTCTTCCTACAATCCTACTAAGATTAAAAAAACAATTTTGGGAAACTTGACATATTTTTTTTTATATAAAAACACTTCTGGCCTTCTGGTGACTTGACAAAGATAAAGTGCCAACAACAGGCATCATAGCTCTGAAAAGTTGAAGCTACCAAACCGAGCTCCTATTTTTCCATGCTCAAATTGTGTTCCCGTAGTCCTGTGCACATCCATCCAGGCGTCCAGCACCTAATGACAACATGATTTCGAGCAAGAAAAAGGGCAACTTCTCATTTCCATTTCTACCCATGGACCCCTAAAGCATCCCAAAGAATCAATCCAGACGATGTTGCTACAACAGGTGGCATGCGGCCATGCAGAGGCAAGCCGATCAATCTGATAATGGCCTGCTCTTTTTTTGCATAAAGCTACAAGCAAGTACCTGTCTCTCTGCTTCAGCTTGACTGTACCTGCTCATGTGCTGAACTAAAATACTTCTATTAATATATCTTATCTGTAGGGGCTTTGGCCCCTCCAGTTTCCTAAAAAAAACTTCTATTAACTTTCCTAAGCTCTCGTGGGGGTAAATATTGCAACCAAAGCACTTGACTAAGATTAGTTTTGCTTTACATTGTGACATCGATGTCCATGCCTTGGTTACGTAGAGCCGTCATAGGAAAATGACATGAAGATGTGGCTAATTGGGTATGAGCCGTGTACTAAAAATCTACAGGTAGATCTCAAAGGACACTGGACAACTTTATGAATCATCACTTCTGTGCAGAAGATCCAAAAAGAAAGATCTTAGGCCCTGTTTGGTTTCTACATGTTAAAGTTTAGCTCTCATCACATCAATGTTGTGGCAAATGCATGGAGTATTAAATGTAGGCTAATTGCATGTATGTCGGCACAGATTAGGAGTAATTTACGAGACAAATCTATTAAGCCTAATTAGTCCAAAATTGGAAACTTTTTATCAAATAAGACGAAAGTGCTACAGTGTTTGTTAAACTTTAATAGCTCTAACCAATCAGGCCCTTAGATAGTTGGAATTTATTGCGCAATTTTTTTTAATGAGATAAGACCAACCTGAATGGCTGCAAACATATGATATCTGCCATAATTTGTCATGAAATTGTTGTTGGTTCCTCGAACTGTTCCTTGTCCTAAGAAAAATATCTTGATAACTGTCCATTGTCCTAAGAACTGGGTCCATTTATTTTCTTATTATGATTGGGGAATATAGGAGCATATTTGGAACATTATCATGAAACATTGATAGGGATAATTCTCCAGATTCACAATCTCATATTTATTTAAGTTGGCCAACCCAAAAGTTGAAGTAGGTTTCTGAAAAGGAAATAAAGGAAAAACATAGGACAGATATCTTAGACTGTGGGAGAGTCTTCGACAACAAAACACAAACACCGACACAGGTAGCAAGCTTAATTCAACAAGACATTATGCTATATGTCACGGCGCATGAGTCAAAACATGTAAATAGCTAGGTAACATATCGATAGTTTGAGACTGCAATTGCAGTGCTGTTTTTTCTTTCTTCTTTTAAGTTTCTACCGTTCTGTTGGCTGGGAGTATAACAAGCATGTAAACCTATTGTACTGTTTATTTTCACCTCTACTTAATGCAAAGGCAGAGCACCTGCCGTTACATGCTAAAAAAACAGTGGGAATAGGTTGGACTTGTCTTCGTCGACGTCCTCGGCAATTTCCTGCTCGCGGTTAGGGTCTTCGAGTAAGGGCTCAAACTCACGGTACTGTTCCAAACTCATCCTGGCCTCCAAGATCCTCGTGCTTTTTTTCTAGAACGTGCATAGCACGTGTTTCATTAAGAAGAAGTTAGAAGTTTTACACGTCCAACATCACATCACGGTGAGATGCCATGAGCGATGGGGTTGAACACGAACACAAGGCACCGCTAGGCGGTGGAACGCACGCTGTTGTAATTAACTAAGAAACT
The DNA here is from genome assembly GCA_038087645.1 of Saccharum hybrid cultivar R570. Lineage (NCBI taxonomy): Eukaryota > Viridiplantae > Streptophyta > Magnoliopsida > Poales > Poaceae > Saccharum > Saccharum hybrid cultivar. Next base: position 1,123,966 of record JAQSUU010000273.1, read on the forward strand.
CACTGTGCGACCAAAGAGCTTGCGACGTTGAGCGAACCCTTGCTCAAGACGTCTGCGCCGCCGGTCGCCTCCCGCGATCCCCAGCCATGGGGAATAGCTCCTGCATTGCCGCGCGCTTGGACGATGACAACGGCTCTTTGAATGTCTCGTGGAACCGAGTGGTGATTGTCGCGTCAGGCGTCACCAGCGCTGACCGAGGGTCGCTCGCCGATGGCAGCCATTTGCTGAGCATGACCCGCTTGGCCTGCTTCTTCGGATTCGGTCGCGGTAGACAGACTTGGCAGCAAGTCTATCACTGCGGCGCGGCACCATGTTGTCGACTGGCACACGCGAGACACGATGGCGCGGCGGTGACTGGATCAGCGGTTCCTCGAGCGGCAGCTTTAGACCGGCAATAAAGTCCTCGACAGAGGTGGGTTGGACTGAAGGCGAAGCTGCAACAGAAGTAGGAGGGAGGTCCGTCCCGTGTACCAGTGTTGATGGGTCGTCGTCAGTGGGCTGAGCGGGCTGCCCTGATGCATCAGGGAGGTCCACCGCCGGCCAGTCCTGGAATGCTCTATCATGATCCAAGGCGATCCAGTCAGGCACCCATGCCATAGGTGCCTGTGTCCCCGAGTCCGGGCAAATGCACGACGCATCATCCGCTGGCGTGTGCGCAACCGGACGACGCGAGTAGGATGTCTCCTGCGCCCCGGAGACATCTGGAACGACGGGACACGTGACGGAGCCCACCACCACAGACATTTGGGACGGGTCGCCACCAACTTGTGCCGGAGAGAGCGACGGTCGGCTTACGCCAACGAGGGCCATTAAGGCCAGTGACAATACAACCATTGCTGCCTCCAGCCCTGCTGAGCGAGGGAAGATCACGACTTCCACCTGCGGCCCCGCCGCTGGATCCCCAACCAGCGCCTGCAAAGGGCCATCAGGCACCACACCGCGCGGCGGACACGAATCTTCCGCGGCCGGACCGTTGGGCGGCACAGCAGCACGTCGATGCAGCTTGCCGCGCCGGCGCCCGACAACACGCGGTGTTGAGCGGCCACGCTTCCCGCCTATGGCGGCTGTCCCCTGGCCGCCCACACGCGCGTGCCAGCCCTGGGCATCCTCCGCGGCCACATCGTTGTGCAACACAGCCGCACGTCGTCGCGATGCACCGCGGCGAGGTTGGGCAGGGCGCGGCGGAAAGCAGCCACAATTTTGGGCCCCGACGGCCATCCTCCGGCCACAATCATGCGTGCGATGGCCCTCGCATCTGCAGCGGAAACAGCGCGTCGGGAACCTGCAGACTGCCTTGACGTGGTTGCTGGCAAGGCAATTGAAGCACAGACCTACAAGATTAGGCGGCACAGGCCTCGACTGGCGTGGAGTAGTCCTGCGCCGCCAACGACGGTGACTCTGAACCAGCCGAAAGCCATCCGCATCCGGCAACGTCGACAGCCTGGGCAGGTGGGCAACCCGCGCCGCGGAGGGCGCCTGCCTGGGCACCGGAGCCGGGCCCCGACCAGCCCCTGGAGCCGCCCCCAAGAAGCCTGAAGGTGCAATGCGCCTCCGGTGGCACCGCCTGCGGTGGCGCCGGGAGGGACCTTGTGGAACCGCAGGCGTGGAGGGCGCAGACTCGCCCGACGACAACTCCGAGGCGCTGAAGCTCACCCTCCCGCCCAGGCAACGGCCCGAGGAGGTGGGGGAGTTGAGGACGAGTGGAGACAGCGACACGAGCTGCACGAGGAAGGGAGGCGTGGGATCCTGGTGCTCCGGGGTTTGGGCACGAGCAGCGGCCTTGGACCCATCAAAGGAGAGCGCGGATGACGGAGGTGCCGGATCTGGACTCAGATGTGGCGGGGCTGGAGTGGATGGAGCGGATCTGGGAGGGTTGGGATCGGGCTGTGGAGGGGGGGGCTCTGGGGGATGACGAAGGGGAGGAGCGGGTCTCCCATCGCGTACTCTCCTTAAGATCCTCGTGCTCATCCTCGGTCACTCCGTTCGCTAGAATGCGCAAACAAACACACACAAAATAAAACAAATTTCAATGAGCTCCAGAAGAAGAAACTGGTATGAATGGATAGAGCGTGATTTTAGATGAATTTAGAAAAAAGAATTGATGGAATCGGAGTTCATACGAGCGAGATATTGATTTTGCAAGGTGGATGCTAATTAATCACGTGAAGGGTGATCAAGGGAGTTGATTAGTGGTCTCAGGTGTTTAGTTTTTTTTATTATAGAACTCAGGTGTTTAGTTTTGATGTGAGCTGGTGTGGTGTTTCGACTTAGTGGGCCCTTTTGGGTGCTGTTGTGGGCTAAAAGCCTAAAACAAAAATGATAGGCACGGTTGGGACTTGCGAGGAATTCCGGGCTTGAGACTTCAGAGCGTGTGTGTGTGCGCAGGGCGTTCGTGTGCTTCTCAGGCTTTGTTCGCCAAGGGCAGCTACCGGAGCTCGGAGCAAGCTCGATATAGGTAGCCTGAGGACAAGGTGCAGCTTGGGAAGGAAGGAGGAGGTGCTGAAGGTCCTCACTACTACAGTACTACTCACCTTAGTCGATTGTAGCCCGGCAGAGTTGAGATTGGCCGGACGACTCGCTTACTGGAAAACAGAGGGAACAGAAGGATGGGCGTAGGGAAGAAGCTGTGTTGATGGTGGTTCAGCAACTCAGTGAGCTCGGCAGCTTGGTTCAGCAACTCAGTGAGCTTCTTCCCTACGCCTGTAAAAGGGGACGTCACGGACCTCCAAACATGTGATGTAACATGGACTAAAGTTAGTCCGGGTGATCTAAACACCTCCTTAAGCTCATGTGGCACAACTTAGCGGAGTAACGGCGCTGCGGCGAAGCGACTGTGACTAACTATGAGCATGTGCAGGAAGCTTAGGAAGAAGACAAGGAGAAAGGAGATAGCGTTTGATCGTATTGAATTAAAATGAGTTGAGTTAGACTAGAAAATAATATTTGGACAAGAAATAAATTAAAGCTCAATTTGAGAATTAGTTTTTAAAATGGTTTGAAAATAATTTTAATTCGCATGATTTATTTGTTTTGAATTTTTTAATGTTACAGTTTTGTGGCTTAGTCTGTAATAATGTTTCTGTTCAGATGACCCTAACCTATGTTATGATGCTTGCAATTGTAGAGGGTTATCTAGACCCGTACATCGTTTGCAGTAATGTTCGATGCTGTTCTGCAGAGCTAGGAGTACATGTCGGTGTGATTGCCTCAACAGCCATGGGAATGTAATTCAGTAGCACACTCTTTGGTAGCTCTAGGTATGAATTGTAATGCTGGTCCTTTGTCCCAGATCATGTAGTTGTTCTTGTGTTCAGCGATTTGTATGGACATCCTGTTGAATGAAAGTCTTTTTTCATCTAAAAAAGGAAAATATGACATGATTGGTTGCTTGGATTTTTCTTGGCTGGGCCTACGAGATGTGACTTATGCTTGTTTGGTTTGCTGCACTAGCACTTGGGCTTGCTCGTCAACTGCAAAAGGGGTCCTCCTGCCCGACTACAGGGATATAAGGATAGTAGTCGTTTCTCCCATGCTAGGCTTGTGGGATGTGAGTAATTAGCCATCTAAGGATGTTCTTCATGCATTACTGGTTCATATTAAATGATATTAATACTTTTTATTAATATTAAGAGCAAGAAGATAAATTAAGAGCTACAGAATAACAGTTGCACATAGTAAATGTTAGGATCATAACTGTTTATATTTTTTTTATCTCACTCGGGTTGTCTTAGTGCAAGCAACCAAACAACTTCTTGGGGCAGCCTGATTTCGTGTAAACAACCAAACACCAGAGCATGCACTAAGCCTTGCTACTTAGAGCCTACTCCTAGATGCAAGCTAGTCTAGGTTCATCCACGAACCAGTCATGCCTTATAATGTATCTCTACTCCTAAAAAGGTTATACTGGAGACGTCAACAGGTGCTTCAACGTGCCCCTGGCTTCTGCATGCCCCTGACTCCCCGTACTCCTCGCGTCTCTCGCGGGCTCGACCAATCCGCGTCGCCACCGCCGCCCTTCCTTCCCCACGCGCTCCCGCACCCTCCCCAGCTAGAACCCCACCCCACGTCATCGATCCACGACATCCCGACGCCCCCAATCGGCGCTCGGCCTGCCCGTCCCTCCTTCTCAATCGGCAGCGGCGGTGCCGCCCCCAGTCCCATTCGGCAGTGACGACCTCGCCCTCATCCCAGTGCCCCAACCGCACCACGCCGAAGTTGCAGCTCCCGTCCGCCCCACTCCTTTCCACCCCACCCTGCTCCAACGACGCACCTGCCGCCGAGTGACCGACGCCGCCCGCCCTCATCAACGCCACTGCCGGCGACCGCCTCTCAGCCTCCTCTGGTGGTGGCGTAGGCGATGGCTACGCTAGTGAGGGCCCCGCCCTTATCCAAGGCAGGAACCCAGGCGCCGCTGAGTCCGTCCAGCTCCACTCGCCACAACTATCGCCGGCTGGCCGACGAGGAGCAAACGCGGCCCTCGACGCCACCACGGAGTGCGAGCCCTCGCCTCACCCGAACCCGTTCGCCCCTGACACCGCGCAGAACCCCTGCGTGGCCGCGCCTCGTCCTCTGCCATCGGTGACTGTAGTTGCGAGGGCATGCGAGGAAGGCGAGCTCTGCTCCGGTGCCGACGACGACGAGGTGAACTCTCGGGCCTTTTTGACCTGCGCTCGCTGGCTTGTCCCGGATCTAGCTGCTTCGCTCTGAACAAAATCTGCAATGGCTTGAATTTTACAACTACTACTGAACGTCGCTTCACCATGCTCCAGTTGATGATGGAATTCTGAACTGGAATGCATAAACCTGAATGAGTTTATAAGTGTGTTTTTGACTCTAGATGAAGTGCTTGATTCTGAAACCATCTTTGAAAGTTGTACTGAAATATTTAGTTTGGCAACCTTGAAAACTGATTATCAACTTGCATATGCTCTCCATTCCCCTGCTATAAAAAAGATGTATTCCTGTTTGGCATATTATATTACCAGATAGACGATGGAACTAGACTTAATATTATTTATGGGTGGATCAGTTCTTGTTTGATTAATTTTGAGTTAATGTTGCACACTCAGGTTGCGGTGGTCAATCTGGATGGCACACATGAGCAGATCTATACAGCCATAAACACCTTGCTGTCCGACGAAGCTACCACCATCTGAATCCAAGGAGGTATAGGCTGAATCCTCATATTCTTTCGAACAGAGGAATATTAGTAGAGGAAATCAAACTTTACATTAATGCTTTGTTTGGCGTAATGCTTTGTTACGAACCACCAAAGATACATTTCTCTCAAATTACCTTGAGCAAAACAAACGTATCACTTGACCATGCAAAGACCAGCTCAAACTTCTTTAAACAATAATCTCAACATTGTTTTAAAGAGACATGGAGTGTTGTTAAGCATTGGGCTTTCACTTTCCAACTGGGATTCATGTGGAGGATAAGACGTAGCTGACCATGTTCTTTAGGTACAATAAATGACAACTTGGTACAGCTTCTTTGAAGGATTTTAAATGCACATGCCTACTTGCTTGACTTTGGATAAGCGTGAGCTTGATTTCCAACAGGATTAGTTGGCTTATTGTTTGCCATTTCGTGGCCTATTATATCTCATCTTGCTTAACTTTTCATAATTGTGGGCTAAGATTTATGTGTCAATTTTACTTTTGAATCTGGTAAATAGAAATCGTATGTTTCTTTGAATTTGCCTGTAGGCTGCCTCTGTCTCTGTTTTTCAAATGAATGTGTCATGTCCTTTGTGGTATTAAGGGGAAGGTAGTCCATAGCAGTTTTAGATAAAAAAAATAACATAAGAAAAAAATAGTAGTCAAAACAAAGATGGGCATTCTCCTTGCAGATAGCTGGTGAAGCGTGTGCCCTTGAAGTTCTGCATAAATGATTTCTTGTTTCTTCATGGACTTGTAGGACCTAAATGGAACTCTTCTTTGAACTCTGCAGTTTCAAAGTTTTGTTATATATTATACTTGTTCCTTTAGTGATGTCTAAGTACGGATTTGGGCAAACAACCCAGATCCAAAAATAATACTGCTTTACAATTGAACATGTGGAATGTGTCCATTCCTTTTGCTTTTGGATTATATTATATGTATCAGAAATTGAGATCTTGAAACAACCATATCTTTTGGATAATTGGGGTTGCATAAACACTTTTGACATGACCTGATTCTATTGTAATTAAAGTGGTACAAAAGAATTCCTACTCAACCATGTCCCCTGTGCCTGCGGGAGTTGATCTTGTGGTTAAATGCCTGTGCAGCGCAATGCACCGTCTGAATAATCCTTTGATATTAGCGTTGATACTATGTGCTCAATTATTTTCCTAAACAAGTCAGGTGCAAATATGCTAGCCTTGTGATTAATTCTATATGCATAGCCAATTAGCATTCACAGAGGCTTGTTTTCAGTTTCATCCATATGTTCCTATATGCATTCTAAAAAAGGGATCAAAATTCTTTATGTATGATTCTACCTGTGTTTAAGGAATATATCAGTTGCAAAACTGAATCCACGAAGTCAGTTTTATGTTGTTCTGGAAGAAAGAGTTGAAGCAGAAATGAATTCACCAATGTCATTTTTTCACTTTTCTGTCTATAACTGTATGTTAAATCTAACAGAAGTTTCCCATTTTGGTGTAGTGCCCTAGCCTGATAACAGACTGAGTGGATGCAGTTCAGTATCCTCCGACTAGATTGACAAACTTGGAGCTTTTGAGAAACAACAAAAAAGGTTTGATTATCTTATTAGGAATCACAATGGGTGAACAATGCTTGAGGCCAAATAAATGCTCAAAGCTTAAAATATATTTTGGGGTTCACAATGATTTGTACATTGATAATTTCACACATTATGCAGCACCTCATTTTAATAATGTGAAAGTTATTGAGAGCCAAGAGGTGTATGGTACTTTTGTATGCTTTTGATTAATTGTACACATATAGACCAATTGTTTGCCATGCATGGTGGGTTTTTATGAAGATATCAGGTGTGAAACAATAGTGTTCTTGTATTGTTCACGGCCTGTGTATTCAGGTTGCACTTTTTTTACCCTTCCAATGATGCTTCTGTTAAACGGTTTTTGTTTTGTTTTTCCTTTGGTATACATGGTTCTCAATATTTTAATTTAATTAAATGCACAAACCAGAGATTTGTTTGATTTGCCTGATAACTAAGTTTGTGTGTCCTTTTACTCAGGCTATATACAATGTCTTCATTATTTTTGCTTTTATTCTTTGTAGTCGAACTTTGCTTCATGGACCCAGAAAAAAATAGCTGTGCACGCGCTCCATTTGGAGGCCTGACTAACAATACCAATGCCGGTATATAGCGAGACACATATATTAATGATTATATATATATATATATATATATATATATATATATATATATATATATATATATATATATATATATATATATATATATATATATATTGGTTATCACAATAAGCAGCGGCGGATCTAAGGGGGGGCTGGGTGGGCTCCAGCCCCCCTAATGACTTGATTTACCACTAAAAATACTGTAGCAAAAACATCAAATCACCGTTAAATCTTTATGCAAATCAACATCTCCATTGTTTTAGCTCCCCTTGATTCTCATCCTGCATCCGCCACTGACAATAAGTACATCTATTTATAATAAATCAGGAAGTCAAAGTGCATCCAATTCAAGGATACAAGTCGATGACCCTATGGAGCGTAAAAGGCAGAGAGAAAGAGCACGACAGGCAGCAATTACTAAGGAACAAAAGGTTGAAATAAATAGAAAGCAACTCGAAAACTATCATAAAAGAAAAGCGCAAGCTATGCTGCTAAGAGAATCTGAAGATGATGCACTGACAACATGTATGGTTACATTTGTTTGAGTTCGTACATGTGGTTTTTATTGATAATTTAATGGTATGCAAAGACAATATGCTGCCGCAATTTTTTTGTGTAGGTCAACCCATAAACAATATTGTAGACGACGGGAGTGTTGTTGACTTAACTAATAAAACACTTCAACCCAGTCCAGGTGTTACAAGACCAGTGCAAATAGTAGGAACATCATTTTCATCGAACGACATGCATAAAGTTGATTGTGTTACCCCTACACCCTATGCTGTTAAACCATGTACGCAAATTTCATCAAGAAGTCAGTACCTCAGTGAGTGGTACAAAAATATGACGCCTGAGTAGAGGGAAGCAAGGCTTGAACGCCAAAGGCTGCACAATACTCTTCCTGGTCATAAGCAGGCAAAGAAAATCTCTAAAGAAAGGTTAAAGGAGGTCCGAAAAAACACTCTTCACCAGGAATCCATTGCCATGGAGAACCCAATCTATGTTCCAGAGCCTGTGTGGCCCACTATAGAAGTATCTGAGCCTCATGAAACCACACCAACCATTGGTGAATCGTTGATCCCCGAGGTCATGGAAACACCCCTTTACATCCCACCAGATTCAGTGGAGATGATGGAGGTGGATAAAGACGGTTGCAATGATATACTACCTTGCCAAGTGACACAAAGACGACATGTGCCATCTGGGAAAAGACAAATATTGCTGGCCTGTCAAAACATGTTGTTTGAAGAATGCACTGGTGGTAAACAAAAACAAACTGTTAAACAAAGTGAGCTAGATAACGCAAATGAGATGCAGCCCGTAATTCAATCAATCATGGTCAACAACGGTAAATACTAAGGCTTTCCTTGTCCCATTTAGTTGATATGATTCAATGTTTTACTTGTACCAATCGTGCTCGTGCTATGCTTGATAGAAAGCATCGGACCAAGCATCCATCCTACCTCAGCTACACACACGCAACCATCCGTTGTTGATGATAGTGGTAATTTACAATATTGTTAATAATCCTTTGAGTATGTTCTCTAAAGCCCATAGTTCAAAAAATCAAGCCCCTATGATGGAAACAGATGATCAAGACGGTGATATATTTGAGGAGGATAAGGGATACCCATTCGCCGGGCAAGGTACTTGTCACAACTTTCGAATCACATTCAAATGTTGCACAAGTGTGTCTAAATTATTGTCGTTTAAATACCCTTGCAGAAGAAGAAGATGAGGAGGGTGTCCAAATCAATGACTCAGACGAAGATAACTCTTCTATCCCTGACACACTCGATCCATATGAAAAGGTGTATAGTAACATGCCAACAAATACACATATTCTCAAACCTGTCAAAGATTGTAAGCATTGTGGTGCGAAGAAGTTTGAGTCTGAGCCACCTGGGTTCTGTTGCCACAGCGGAAAGATGCATCTAAATGCACCGGACACTCTTGATGAACTTGTGAGGCTTTGGTCAAGTGGAGATGCTGATGCTAGGCACTTTCGTAACAACATTAGGTTCTTCAATGGCCATTTCTCATTCACTTCTCTATATTGTCACCTCGATAGTGCTACTGCTAACATGAAAAATAGTGGCATTTACACCTTCCGTGCACATGGTCAAATCTATCACAACATAAGGTCATTTGGTACAGAAGATGGTAAGGAGCCTAGGCATCTAGAGCTTTACTTCTATGATGATGATCCGAGCCTTGAGCACCGGTACCGAAAGTGCCACAAAGAGCAGTGCCAAAAAGATAAGGAAGTCATTCAAAGGTTGGTGGCTATCCTTCGTGATAACCCGTACTCACAACATCTTAGGAGTATGGAGTAGGCTGAACACCTCGAGGACTACTGTGTCACACTGAACCTTGATCAACAACTTGACCAAAGAATGTACAACGTGCCATTAACTTCATAGGTGGCTGCTGTTTGGATTGAGGGGAGCGAACGCTTGGGTCAGTTCAAGAACAGTGTAGTACTGCATGGGAAGGATAGATGCATACACGGCATACGATCATATCATGGATGTTACTATGCTCTTTCATACCCTCTATTCTTCCCTATGGGTGAGCTTGGATGGCATATGAATATTCCAAAAAAAAGGTGTTAGTATGGAGGAAGTCAATACGGTGCGTGCCCTTCATAAAGCTCGTAGTGGTACAAAAGAAAATCAGGTTCGGTTTTCTTTTTCTTCTTTTCACATAGACTGCTACATTTGTGCTATAAACTACTCTAATCCATGGTTCTTATATGTATAGTATCTCCTGGTAACCTATGTGTGTCTGTCCATGACTACTACTGCTACAAGTTCCAGATGAGGCCTGTAATTTTTAATCCAATACTTTTTGGAGGGCATCTTTTCCAACAATTTGCTGCTGACACTTATATCAAGATTGAGAGCTCGCAATTGGATTATATACGCAACCATCAGAGGGAGATTAGGGCTGACCTATACCAAGGATTGGTGGATAGTTTGCATGCTGGTGAGGGCAGAGCTGAAGCAATTGGAAAGAGGATTGTCATGCCTTCATCATTTATTAGAGGCCCACGAGACATGAGACGTCGGTATATGGACACCATGGCTCTGGTGCGCAAGTTTGGGAAGTCAAACATCTTCCTGACTATGGCCTGTAATCCAAATTGGGATGAGATCAAGAGTGAACTCTACCCTGGTCAGACACCACAGGATCGGCCAGATCTTGTGGTGCGGGTCTTTAAGGCGAAGCTCAAAGAGTTGAAGAGGAGGTTGTTGAAAAAGGATATTCTTGAAAAGGTTCGGGCCCATGTGTATATTGTGGAGCTCCAGAAGAGGGGTCTACCGCATGCACATTTTTTGTTGATCATGTAGGGGAAGTACAAGATCATGTGCCCAGAGTAGTATGACCTTCTTATCTCAGCTGAGCTTCCAAACAAGAGGTATCCAGAATTGTACAAGATGGTTACCAAACATATGATGCATGGGCCTTGTGGAATGCTTAATCGCAATTGCCCATGCACAAAGGGTCGTGATTCATGTAAGAATCGATACCCACGACCTTTTAGCGAGGTCACCGTACAGGGTAAGGATTCCTACCCAGTTTATAGGCAACGTGAAGATGGGAGGAAAGAAAAAAATTTGCAATCACGAGCTAGACAATAGATGGGTCGTGCCTTACAACCCTTACCTCTTGCGGTTGTTCAACTGCCACATCAATGTTGAGGCATGTGGGAGCATCAAGGCTATTAAGTACCTGTTTAAGTACATTTACAAGGGTTATGATCGAGCGTCTGTGGCTATGAGAGAGGCAAACAAGGTCGACAATGAAGGAAACATTGATGAGATCAAACAGTATAGAGATGCTCGGTGGGTGACCCCTCCAGAAGCCTTGTGGAGGATATATGGGTTTGATTTGAGCGATAGGTCCCCTTCTGTGCTGTCCTTGCAACTCCATCTTCTGGACATGCACATGGTATCATTTCACCAACGAGAGGGTGTTCGACAAGTGCTCAACCGTCCAAGTGTTGAAAGGTCAATGCTTACAACGTATTTCAAAAAGAACATGATGGATGAGAAAGCTCATGGTATCTTGTATCGGGACTTTCCTGAGTTCTATATATGGGTTGCAATGGGCAAAGAATGGAATGAGAGGGCAACAAAAAGGGAAGGACAGGTCAGAAGAATCGTCTCTGCCAATCCAGCCGAGGGGGAACGCTATTATCTTAGGGTTCTTCTAAACCACATGGCTGGTGCTACATCCTTTGATGATCTAAGGACCGTTGATGGAGTGACCCTTCTAACCTTCCGTGAAGCAGCAGAAAGAAAGGGTCTGATCGAAGCAGACAACACCCTTAATGAGGAGCAACGGGCTGCCTATGATGAGATTATGTCTGCTATTAATACCAAACATGGGAGGTTATTCTTCGTCGATGGACCTGGTGGCACGGGTAAAACTTATTTGTACAAGGCCCTTCTGGCAACTATACGTAGTTAGAACAAAATTGTTGTGGCAACAGTTATATCTGGTGTTGCAGCATCCATAATGCCCGGCGGTAGAACCGCACACTCGCGCTTCAAGATTCCTCTTACCATCGATGATGGAGCTTTTTGTAGTTTCACTAAACAAAGTGGCACTGCCAAGCTTCTTCGGGCTGCATCTCTTATCATTTGGGATGAGGCTTCCATGACAAAGAGGCAGTCTGTCGAGGCACTAGACAATAGCCTCTGTGATATAATGGACCAACCCAATCTACCATTTGGGGGGAAGACAGTGGTGTTTGGTGGAGATTTCAGGCAAGTCCTCCTTGTTGTTAGAAGGGGGTCAAGGGCTCAAATTGTTGGTGCCTCATTGCGGATGTCGTACCTTTGGAAATCCATGTGATACCTCAAACTATTGCGCAACATGAGGGCACAAAGCGACCCATGGTTTGCAGAATACCTGTGGATCTGAGGAGTCCAATGGTGATGGTGACATCCGTCTTCCTAATGGGATATGTGTGCCACATACCGGGGAGGATGGTGATCTTGATACTCTAATAGATTGCATTTTCCCAGGGCTCAACGAGAACATGACAAAGAGAAATTACGTCACTTCGCGAGCAATACCGTCTACACGGAATGACTGTGTGGATATGATTAACATGAGGATGATAAGTCATTTTCAAGGGGATGAGATGGTGCACCATAGCTTTGACTCTGCGGTAAACGATCCAAACAACTACTACCCTCCGGAGTTCCTTAACACTTTGACCCCAAACGGTCTACCTCCACATGTGTTGAAGTTGAAGATTGGTTGCCCGGTCATATTGCTTAGAAACATCGACCCCACAAACGGGCTTTGCAATGGTACGAGGTTGATGGTACGTGGGTTTCAAAAGAATACAATCGACGCGGAAATTGTTTTGGGGCAACATGCTGGAAAGCGTGTTTTCTTGCCTCACATACCCTTATGTCCGTCTGATGACGAGATGTTCCCTTTTCATTTTAAGAGAAAGCAGTTTCCCATTCAGCTTAGCTTCGCCATGACTGTCAACAAAGCACAGAGGCAAACTATCCCAAATGTCGGACTAAACCATTGTTCTCACATGGCCAATTGTATGTAGCGCCATCTAGAGCCACAGCTAGATCGAACATCAAGGTCTTGACTGTTCCAGCAATTGAGAAGGATGTGAAGAAAGGGAAGAAAAAGATCACAATGGAAAATGGCACACACACGAAAAATATCGTCTACGAAGAGGTGTTAACTCCACGACTAAGGTAATGTCCCACATTTAGTACATTTATTTAATTTATTTAATAGTTTATTTTCTAAATGTCAATTCTAAGAGAAACTGGTGGTGGCAGGAAGTCAGGGCAAGGTAGAGCAAATGGGCGAAGGCAAGCTAATTGCAGGGAGCCGAAATATCAAACTCGCGGAGCGAATTACTTTTGGCCATCAGAGATATGTTTCTCTAGGACCCTTTGAGGAGTAGAGAAAGTTCTAGCCACTTTTGATGTTTCGTCTATTCTTATCTCAATCACGCTTCAAGATTCCTCTTACTGTGTTGAAAATTTGAGGCTTCTAACCTACTATTTTTATCTTACTCTTATTGTATTGTATTGAATTGAAAATTTAATGTTCCCGTAGCAACGCACGGGCATATGCTAATATATACATATATAAGAACAATGTGCTAGTTTTTGCCCCTCTGTGAATACATACCATAAGTAATATGAAACAAGTCGTTCAAGCATTAAACATGAAGTACAATTATTCTTCATACACAACATGATGACGCAACTAACAGGAGTACAATTATTCTTTGGTACGCATTATTCATACACGATAGGATGATGCAACTAACAGGCACAAGAAGACATCATCATAAGAACATATATTGGTTTACTAGGAAAACACTCTTTGGTTGAGCGCACCTTATGGCACATCACATGCCTCCTCCACCACCACCGCCGCCGCCACCTCCTCCTCCACCACCGCCGCCGCCGCCACCTCCTCCTCCACCACCGCCGCCGCCGCCACCCAACAAACGTCTCAATGCAATGTGCTGCTGCAGGAGCAGTCCTCCCCCTCCTTCTCCACCGCCGCCTCCGCCTTCACCCAACAGACGTCCCAATGCAATGTGCTGTTGCAGGAGCAACATGCCGACAACGAAGAAGAGGAGGACGAGACATGGGGTCCTCTTCCTCACTGACACCGTCATCCTCACCTCACACAAACTTAGTTGTCTATCACTGCTATGCGTGTTGAAGGTGGCCTGCACGACAGGCTATTTATAGGTTGATGGAGGAGGTGGGTGGAGGGGGGGTATTGCAGCCATGAAATCTACCATCTACCATTCTCTTTATTTTTTACACCAAAATTCGTCGCCTCCTTCGGCCAGGTTGCCTCCTTCGGCCAGCTGTCCGATGCCACAGCGTTGTAGGCCACGTTTGGTTGTCTCGCTGTGCCTTGCTTTGCTTGGCTGGGCATCAAGACACACCGTTTGGTTGGTTTGCTTCCAGCCTCGGTTCTTGCGCTTTCCAGAATTCCGTCGCCAACACAAGCAAGCCAAAACTGCTCTCCGCAGCGGGCAAGCCTGGCTTTGTTGAGTGAGGCGAGGCTAGCTGGCCATGCAAATCAACGAAACGCACTGACGCAGTTCAGAGACCATGTGATGCTTTCAGTGGATGGAGCAAGCAGAAATTAGGGTAGTAGCCGAGGATGAACAGTGTGATGATCTGTGGTGCTGCTGGTGCCTGCTCTGATGGAGAGGACGGCCTCTGTTTTTAGTGTTTGTCGTCTTGACAGCTTTCTATCATGAGAAAGAAACGGAAGAACAAGGCAATGGAAACGAGAACATGTCTAAGCCTAGGCTGGCTCTCATGCACAGAAATAAGGTGACCGAAACATGAGATTCAGTGACACGGAATTGCAGAAACATGCGGCTATAAACTCTGCTTTTCCACGTCAAGTACTGAACTTTCACGCCGTTGGCTCGAACTCGGAATGCGTAACTTGATGTGTTGGGATGGCAGAATCGCAAGGTCCCTTTCTTGGTCAGAAACAGCCGCCGAATTTGCTGTTTCCCAACCAACTGAAGTTATTCTTCCTCCAAACAAACAAAAGATGCTCTGGAACTTAACCATCAAGGGACGCATACCAGAAACCTGCAATTTGCAGCATGGGTAACCTTCACCTTATCTCTCTGAAAGTCTGAACTGCATCAATCTTATGTATTGACCATCATTAATCTCGCTAACACGTGTTATTACTGAAATTTACGCCTAACCAGTAACCAGTAAATGTGCATCGATCGCTTATAGTCAAGTGTATGTCACCTTTCTTTTCATTGTCACACTGTATTTCTCCCCCATACTCTGATGATAGTCCTTTTCATGTTCCTGCAATGAAATATGCCATAACTGCTACGGCCAAACCTTGCTGGTCATTAATAAACAGGAAAAAAGTAATTTCTTTTAGAAAGACGGCAAAAACTTTGCCAGATTTTTATTAGACGAGGAAAAAGGAAAAAAAAGGGAGGAACAATGACAAAATAATTACAACTGAATAGGAGAGCTTGGGAAAACGACTAACGGTCGCAGACCGTCGATCCCACTGAAAGCAACTCCCAACAAAGAAAAAGAACCGGAAAAACTACTGAACTCAACTCACTCAGTTGTAACACGGCACGCAGACCGTCGTCCAGGGTATGTTGCACGTATACCAACTCATTCAGACGAATTAGAGTTTAAGCGATCTGAAGCAGCAATTAGGATGCCCCCGCTGGCGCCGACCGATGGCAAGTACACCGCATTGCTTGCCATATCCGAGCCTACCGTTTCAACTAGAAGGTTGTGTGTCAAGGAGCTGATCTTTGTTTCTTGCAAACATACAACCGTTGCCTCCGTGGAGATGATTTGGTTGCACACAGCAGCTCTCTTGGCGCCGTCATTTAAACCCCTTACATTCCAGCACATGATATTACAATTCTTGGTTGTCATAAACTCATAATTGAGGGATTCAGCTACTAGTTGAAGAAGCAAAGCTAATAAGCATTGACCAAAGCTAACAAAGTAACAAGCAAAGTCCAAACGGCTGAAGGCCAAACATCCAACCAGCATAAACCAGGGTGGCCGAAGGCAACAGAGCCAGCAGGCCGATCCCCCCAGGTAGTGACGGAACCAGGGGGGGCTAGCAGGGGCCGTGCCCCCCCAAGCACAGTAAGTTTCATTTAATACCTATATAAATATATGAATTTACAGCTAAAAAATATCAAATTTTACCTATTTTTATTCAAATATTATGATTTTGGTTATAAATAGTATAAAATATTTAAAAAGTTGTTGAATCATATAATTACATATATTTTAGCACACTAAAAAAAATATGATCATATTTGTTTGGCCCCCCCCGGTCAGAATCGCTGGTTCCGTCTCTGCCCCCGGGTCCAGCAGCAGTGCGTACAAATTTTTTGCCGGAGGCTACTAGGCCAGCAGGCGGTCGTCCGAGGAATTCTGAAAAACGACATGGGCATAACCGCCCTAAAGCCACGCAGGGCTCTGCTAAAAACGACTTGCCTAAAGATACAACGGGCTACCAGCCCAACCCCATTTCCTTGGAGGAGTTAACATTGATCAAATTAACTCCACTGTTGAGAGGCCCCTAGGCCAGCAGGCCTGAAGCTCCAGCCGCGCTCTTCTGGCTGCTGCCCTTCTTCTGCATTTTGTTGCGTTCCTCGATGAGGACCTTGATAGCCTCCATCGTGGACTTCTCAACCGGCTTATCAAAGTGCTGCAAATAGAAGTCGACGTCAACATTATTCTGATTTCTATCAACATTATTTTGACCGTTGTCTGCTCCAGATAAATCGCCTAATTTTTTGACTAGCAGCTCTTGAGAGATCTGAATGGCACCTTTGCCTCAATTTACTGCAGCCATTTTTGCTAACCTAGTGCTATGCCTTGTACTTGAACTTGGCATGGGGCTAGGCTGTAGATCGGCATTAGGGACTTGCTTGTTTGTGGCCTAGGTGTACTGGTACAGTGGTACCCACTTCGAGCAATGGCTGTCTAATAGGCCCGGAGATTGAGTCGATAAAGCTTTCTATAGGTAATAACTCAAAAGGCTGGACAGTGCTATTATCTGACTGACCTTCAGCTGGTTGGGTTTGTCCCTCTATGGTTGCTACTATCACTGGTGCAGCTTGTGAGTTTTGGCTAGGTTGAGTCTCTGCTCTCAAAGCCGACGGGTTGGGTTCACTAATGAGATAATCACCTTCCTGTTGCTGGTTAGCTATTGTGCTAGAATTAAACTGTTGATCGGCAACAGGCTGTTGGTTGACAACTAGATCTTCACTATCTATGTGTGTGGAATGCTGTAAAAGCGGGGGAGGGCTCACCAGCAGTTCCTGAAGCTGCTCTAGGATCAGTTCCACTGCCTTGTCCTTGAGAGGATTGTTTTCCATCTCATGCCCACCACTGATGCCTCCTGTCACCGGATCTGCAGTGCCACGTATCACCGGCTCCATGGGAATATATATTTCCAAGATTAGCAATATATAGAAACATGAACATTCTGAACGGTCCAACAGACCATTGTACAAGTACACACCAATATTAGTGTGATAAGCATTTCGGCGTGGCTATTGATTATGGTTATATGATGCCACATACTATTTCTGTTTAATACCAACAACGAAACATGTTCCGCTGGAGCGATGGACAGAAGTTCTATGAATCTAGCTAGACATTTCAGGTGGCCTCAAACATCAATTTCACATCACCATAAATACTTGACCATCTCATTAGTCATAATAAAGAGCATTAAAACTTATACAATCTGCTATATCTCAGACTGCATGAAACACTTTTTTTTGCTAAATCTGCATGCTCTAAGAAACAGAATGTAGAAGAGAATTGTGTGTTAATATCAGACATGCTCTTAGTCTTAGCTCGGCCTCCCCTATCTAGCTCAGACAATGAAAATGAGGGCCACAAAGTCAAGCACACAAGAAAAGTAATGGTGCCGAATATGTGTCTCTGGACTACAATTCCTCCTGCCTGCCACACACTGCTGATTTTCTAGGTTTACATTATTGAAGCCAGTGGCATTCCTTTGGAATGCATTCTATGCCTTATTTGGTGAAAATGGGCAGTCACTTTCTGAAGTTAAAATCAGCTATCGAAACTCAAAATTAAACTGCTTACCATCCCAACTGATTTAAGGGGAAATTTGAATAAGTTTTCAATCCAACACAGAAATGCAGAATCAATTTAATTCAGGCATTAATAGAATCCACAAAATCCACACCGTCCAGACTCCAGACAGATCCAAGTATCCAACCACTTAGATTATAGAACCAATATCAAGCTGCCAGAGCATACATCAATACATCATGATCATTTTGACCTCAAGCTTTGGTTTATCAGTTAAACCGGCAAGCACAAATTCTAGCAAATTTCTACACAGGTTTTTGCCGAGGTAGTGAAAAAAAGATCACTTGACATTTTTTTATATATAAAAACACTTCTGGCCTTCTGGCGACTTGACAAAGATAAAGTGCCAACAACAGGCATCATAGCTCTGAAAAGTTGAAGCTACCAAACCGAGCTCCTATTTTTCCATGCTCAAATTGTGTTCCTGTAGTCCTGTGCACATCCATCCAGGCGTCCAGCACCTAATGACAACATGATTTGGTGCAAGAAAAAGGGCGACTTCTCATTTCCATTTCTACTCATGGACCCCTAAAGCATCCCAAAGAATCAATCCAGACGATGTTGCTACAACAGGTGGCATGCAGCCATGCAGAGGCAGGCCGATCAATCTGATAATGGCCTGCTCTTTTTTTGCATAAAGCTACAAGCAAGTACCTGTCTCTCTGCTTCAGCTCGACTGTACCTGCTCATGTGCTGAACTAAAATACTTCTATTAATATATCTTATCTGTAGAGGCTTTGGCCCCTCCAGTTTCCTCAAAAAAAAAAACTTCTATTAACTTTCCTAAGCTCTCGTGGGGGCAAATATTGCAACCAAAGCACTTGACTAAAGATTAGTTTTGCTTTACATTGTGACATCGATGTCCATGCCTTGGTTACATGGAGCCGTCATAGGAAAATGTCATGAAGATATGGCTAATTGGGTATGAGCCGTGCTTTGTGTACTAAAAATCTACAGGTAGATCTGAAAAGGACACTAGAGAACTTTATGAATCATCACTTATGACAGTGGATAAGTATGAAACTAATGCAGGAGTACTCTGTACAGAAGATCCTAAAAACAAGATCTTAGATAGTTGGAATTTATTGCGCATTTTTTCTTTTTGAATGATAGCATGTCTAGATAAGACCAACCTGAATGGCTGCAAACATGTGATATCTGCCATAATTTTTTTTAGAAAGGGCAGCAAAAGCTTTGCCGCATTTTGTATTAGACAATGAAAAGAAAAAAAAACTGTACAAACCATAATTACAGAAGACAATCCAAAGAGGATTGCCAAAGCCACAACACTCCCAACTCAAAAAAACCTATACAGTGATAAAATTACCATGGCCTCAGAAAGCTACTTCGAGAGACTAAGAAAAACGCCACAGTAGATAACTACAAAAAACTGAAGAAAAATCTGGCAAAACAAAACTGAAACTGAAAGACTGTTCTTTGAGCAACTAATCTTGAACAGCTTGGGGCAACTGATGCCTCGGCACCATTGCAAGTCTATACTGCATAATGTCATCTTTGCATAGTGCAGCACTTCACAGCGCTCGGTCAAGGATGCCCTGACTGACCGATGTTGGGTCCGTGATATCACCGGAGCACGTACAGCTCCTGTACTCTACGAGTACCTCCACCTGTGGGAGTGGCTCATGCACGTACAGCTTCAGCCTTCCGAACCTGACCGCTTTGTTTGGCGCTGGTCCGCTGATAGCCAGTGCTCCGTCCTTCCGCCTACCGGGCCTTTTTCACAGGATGGACGACAATGGCCGAGGCGAAGGAGCTCTGGCATGCTGCAGTGCCGCCAAAGGCCTCCACTTTGCTGGATTGGTGGTTGCACACGAGGACAACGTTGCCGCAGGCACTGAGGAAGGACAACGTTGCCGCAGGCACTGAGGAGGAGCTTCGACTCCCTGGTACTACTCGTCTCCCGGTGTTTATGGAAGGAACGTAACCGTCGCACGTTCGACCAACGCTCGTCGACGCCAGCCAAGCTGCTCGCGGCCATCTTGGAGGAGGCAGGCGCATGGGTTGGAGCAGGCTTCAGCAGCTTGGCGCTGCTCACCGCACTCATCACTTGAATTGCGTCGAGCCCTCCTCCTGTCGTACCAACAGTATACTTCTTAGTACAACCTTTTTATCTCACCACTAGTTGGTGATTTGTATATCGTGTGCCCTCCAGGATGAGGACGGCTCCTCGCCGTGCTCATCAATGGAATCTGTAAAACTCTCGCTTCCACTCAATAAAGCACGTGCTATAACACACTTTCGAGAAAAAAAATAGTGCAGCCACTTGAATCGGATTTAGATTTTTATGTTGGAAGATCCTTCTATTTCTTTCTTTCCAAACATTCCACTAGAAATAGATCAGGATACCATCTACCTCCCTCCTCTGGTTTTTATCAAATTTGCACCGGCATCTCCACCAAAATATCTGACATAAATTGTCATGTAATTGTTGTTGGTTCCTCAAACTGTTCCGTGTCCTAAGAAAAGTATCTTGGTAACTGTCCATTGTCTTAAGAACTGTGTTCATTTATTTTCTTATTATGTTGAGGAATATAGGCGCATATTTGGAACATTATCATAAACAATGATAGGGCAATTTTCCAGATTCACAATCTCATATCTACTATACCTAAATAGGGGATCTCCATTTGCAAATTTTTCTACGATTTCGTAAAAAGCACGACCACAAGTTACTATGCCTAGGCGTTTTTTCCATTTCACAGGTCACCAAGGCCGTCGATGGGCAGGTGCGAGGTGGGCGACCGAACAGGGCCCCAAAATTCATGGGCCCCCACCTCGCATCCCTCACGCCTCAGCCCAGTACGTTGTATAGTCAGAAGTCTGAAACGAGAAACCAGGCGTCCGCCGTCCGCCGTCCGCTCGACTGCTCCCATCCTTGCGATCTCTCATCTTCCGGTCTTCGTCTCTTCGTCTTGCCCTAGTTGCGTCGTTGCCGGTCGCCAAACGCCGGTCGCCAGAGCAATCAGTAGTAGCCAGCAGGGATGTCAGGACCTCAGGTGATTCCCAAATCCCAATTTGATTAACTGAATTGAATTTTAATCTTCTGAAATTATGTGTTGGCAAATTGCGATGCAGCCTGTAGGATGTACCTATATAAATCTTTTTTATGTATTTGTAAACAGGGCATGTCAAGTAGATATAGAAAGTATGATTCTGGTGCTGAGAAGCGTAAGAAGAGACAAAGATTAGATGCAGTAGCTCAATCTCAGAAGGGTGCTCTTGAAAGATTTCTTGTCAGAGAAAGTGCAAATGCTAATGTTGATGATGGTCATGATACAGGAGACGTTGGGGCTCAGGCTCCTACTACAGAAATTGAAGAAGAGGCTCTAACTCCTGCTCCTACTACAGAAATTGGAGAAGGTCATGGTAATGATACAGTAGAGGTTGGGGCTCAAGATCCTACTACAGAAATTGAAGAAGAGGCTCAGGCTCCTACTGCAGAAATTGAAGATGCTCAGGATGCTATTCCCAGTGACATGAATAATTCTTTTCAGCCTGATATATTTGATCCAAGAACTTGGAATGCACTTGATAATAGAATGGTTGATATTTTGGTGCAAAAAGGCCCTAAAAGAGACTTGTCTATTGAGCATGGTCCTAGGGACAAATTCTCTAGAAGGTTTTCTGCATTATCATATACTAGAGTTCTGGCAAATGGAGAAAAGTGTGATAGAGAATGGCTTGTGTACAGCAAAGAACTTGATAAGGTATTTTGTTTTTGCTGCAAATTGTTGAGAAAGGGGCTTGTGAGAGGCCAGTTAGCAAATGATGGTTTCAGTGATTGGGCTCATCTTGGGACTCGACTTAAAGAGCATGAAACTAGTAGAGAACATGTCACAAATATGGCTACATGGTATGACCTGCGTCTTAGATTGCAGAATAATCAAACAATTGATAGTGTTGCTCAGCGAGAACTTGAGAAGGAGAAGGAACATTGGAGAAGAGTTTTACTCAGGATTCTTTTGATTGTAAAATTTCTTGCAAAACATAATATAGCATTTCGTGGCACTAATTGCAAACTGTACCAAGACAACAATGGCAATTTTTTAGGCTTGGTTGAATGTTGGCTGAATTTGACCCAGTCATTAAAGAGCATGTTGATCGTACAACTAATGACAGAATTCGTGATCATTATCTTGGTCCTTCCATCCGGAATGAGTTAATAAATTGTCTAGCTGCTGCAATAAAGTCTACAATCATTGAAAAGATAAAAGAAGCAAATATTTCTCAGTTATACTCGATTGTACTCCTGATGCAAGCCACCAAGAACAGATGTCTTTGATAATAAGGTATGTGGATGCAACATCTGATTCTGTTTGCATCGAAGAATCTTTCTTAGGTTTTCTAAATGTTAATGATACATCTGGGCAAGGATTATTTGATGTTCTACAAGAGGAGTTGAAAAATCTTGACCTTGATATAGATAATGTGAGAGGACAGGGATATGATAATGGGTCTAATATGAAAGGAAAACATCAAGGGGTGCAAGCAAAACTTTTGGATATAAATCGAAGAGCTTTTTATTCAGCTTGTGGTTGTCATAGTCTGAATTTGACACTGTGTGATATGGCAAGTTCTTGTCGTAAGGCAACAAAATTTTTTGGAGTTATTCAACGCATCTATACAACATTTGCTACTTCTACCAAAAGGTGGCAAATTCTAAAAGATAACATAACAGGGTTGACTCTCAAGTCATTGTCATCTACTCGTTGGGAAAGTCGTGTTGATAGTGTTAAAGCTATAAGGTTTCAAATCCCAGAAATAAGAGAGGCTTTACTTCAAGTGGCTGAAACTGATAGGGATCCATTGAATGCTAGTGAAGCTAAATCATTGGCGGAAAATGAACTTGGTGGATTTGAATTTTTAGTGTCAATAATCATCTGGTATGAAATATTATTTGAAGTTAACTTGATCAGCAAGCAGCTACAGTCAAAAGATATGCTTATTGATGTGGCAATTGAGTCTATACAGGGGGCTGATTTCCTTTTTCAAAAATTATAGAGAAACGGGCTTTTCAAAAGCATTGGAAGCTGCAAAAGAAATTGCAATAGAGATGGAGATTAACCCTGAGTTTCGGACTAAGCGTAAAATAAAAAGAAAACAACAATTTGATGAGGCCGCAGATGATGCATCTACTAGTTCACAATCTTCAGAGGACTTATTTAGGACTAATTATTTCATACCTATTGTTGATCAAGCTATAGCTTCGCTGGTCAGGAGATTTGAACAATATCAAGGGTATGAAAAAACTTTTGGTTTCTTGTTTACTTCAGATAGATTGCGATCCCTGGATGATAAGAGATTGATGGCTGCTTGTGTTAATCTTGAGAAAGCACTTCAAAGTGGAGAACACAAAGATATTGATGGACAAGAATTGTATGGGGAGTTGATTTTCATCCAGGGTGTACTGAAGGAATCTATGAGTGCTCTTGATATTCTGAAGTTCTTGAAAAAGCATCCCTTTTATCCTAATGCTATTATTGCGTATAGGATTTTGCTAACCATTCCTGTGACTGTTGCATCTGCGGAACGAAGCTTTTCCAAACTCAAGTTACTGAAATCATACTTACGTTCTACTATGACACAAGAAAGACTCAATGGATTGGCACTAATAGCACTTGAAAATGATGTCTTTGAGAAGATTAATTATGAAGACATAATTGAAGATTTCATTTCAAGAAATACTAGGCGGATGATGCTTTTCAATAGAACTTGAGGTTAGTAATACCTTTCTCATTTTAGAGTTAATGTTTGTTATATTTCTGCATATTGTATTGAAGATTACATATTTAAGTTATATATTTGATGAGTAAAAAGGATGCATTAGTTTTACTAGCCATTCATTAAAGGGCCCCAATTTACATTTCGAACCGGAGCCCCCAATTTCTGAAGACGGCCCTGCAGGTCACTATGCAAGCTGTTCCTATCTGACCCTTTGTCTTCTCTGCTTCCCCTTCCATTAGCTACCATGCCTTGCGCGAGGGGAGTGAGATGAGGTAAAAGAGCACGGCAAGCGCGTAGGCAACCACGAACGCAGCAGCAAACATGCTCCACGCAACCTGTACATACAGATATCATGCAATGTCAGTCTGCATGCATGCATATATCATCGTGTATTCGTATCATTCAATTTCTCGCCAGAACTTGAGAAGGAACTAAGGCCCTGTTCAGTTCCTAGAAAATTTTGTAAATTTTTTCAGATTCCCCGTCACATCGAATCTTTAGACACATGCATGAAGCATTAAATATAGATAAAAAAATAAAACTAATTACACAGTTTAGACGAAATGGACGAGACGGATCTTTTAAGCCTAATTAGACCATGATTAGACAATATTTACTAAATAACAACGAAAATAGCTACAATGCTATTTTGCAAAATTTTTTGCATCTAAACCAGCCCTAAACCTTTCCTATGGTCCTCTTCCAGGCCTCTGCGTCGTATTCCTTCTCCTCCACGCCCGGGATGATGATGTCCACGGCCACGTGCTGAGGCTGGCTTGCCGCCGCCGATTCGGCTGATGCGTTGATCCGGGTGGTCCACATCACGTACGATGACGGAGGGGCCGCCATTCCACTCGTAGCAAGTCGTTTGAGCAATTGAGCCGGAACGAAGCTCTATTTTCTTTGCCTACTAGCTATAATGACGGTGCTCTTCTGCGACCTCTCCGTTGCTGCGTTCTTTTCGTATCATATAAAACATATATAAAGGCTTCACCGACAGAGAAAAGGCTTCACTCGGACGTTTTCTTATTGGGCCAAGAAAATGAATCCGAGTTTCCAGAGGCCCACGATCAGTGCGACAACACGAGGAATTCGTTTGTTTCTATTTTTTTTAAAAAAGGCATGTCTACAAAATTAATTGAGCGAATTCAGTTTTAGGAAACACGGGTTCCTGTCACCACTTGTTTAGCGAGAAAAACAAATTTAAATGCCATACAATTTAGAGTGAGGAAAATATATCACCAAATTAATTGGCGAGATATGTATCTTTTTATAGGGCAGCATGTCTTGTTTATTTAAGTTGGCCAACCCAAAAGTTGTGAAGGACCGGAAATGGCGACCAGAGTGGGTTGAATGGGAGCCTCAAATTTCTTTCGAAACTTTCGACCGCTGTCCCAAAATCAACCCCCAAAAGGCACACAAACAAATGCTACGAAAACTCAAGCCACCAAGAGTTAAGAGACCCTAAAGATGTTCCTCATATCACTAGAAACCCAACGCAAAAGACGGATCGCAACAGCACAGACTGCGAGCCGCGAACAGTCCGCTGCAGTACCGCGGACAGTCCGCTACCGTACCGCAGGTCAAAAAACTAAAAACGAACTTCGCGGAAGCAGTTCTGTTCTCGACTGAAAAACAACTGCTACAGTACCGCGGACAGTCCGGGCTTGGGGGCCGGACAGTCCGCAAGTACGGATACCGTGCAACAAAGAAAGCACAGAAAAAAATCTCAACTCCCAGACTGTCCGCTACAGTACCGCGGACTGTCCGCGAATCGCGAAACAGCAGGAACAGAGAGCTCCGAAAATCGCCTCTTGTCTTCGATCTTCCGATTTGCGGCCAAATCTTCACCAACTGCCACGAAACTTGGTGAGCATGATCACAAGACAGTAGGGGAGCTACCTCTAAGAGGTCATCGTCCAATTTGAAGCCAATCAACGGGAATCGAAGGAGAACGAAAAACACCGGTTCTTGAGACCAAGTCCAAGAAATCGCCCGATCTACTTGCTCGTGAGGAATTGATGGATTTCCTTCGATGGAAAGATTCTACTCACGTCATAGCACGAATCAAGGCAACAAAAACGAACCAAAATGATCTAGAAACGACGAATCAAAGGAAGAACTATAGGGGAGAAAACAAAAAACGCGAAGAACACATCATGAACTCACAAAATTGATTTCTCCGCCGAGCACCGGAGGATTCGGGACCTCCTTCCCTCAAAGATGAAGAAACCCTAAGGGAGAAAATAAAAAATAGAGGAGGTGAGGGAGATGGGGGCTCCCTCATCCTATTTAACAGGGCATTACACAATCCCAGTTTTGTCTCTGGATACAAATGAGCCAAACCATTTAGCCCAAGGGCGTAAAAGTCCAACCCTGTGTCATCTTCATCCGACGGCCACCGCGCCTCCTCACCGGTAGCTTCGCCTCGACGCGAACTCCCCGATGCCGCAACGTGCCGTCCGTTCCTCCTCGGAACCTCCGCCCGGGTTTTGAGGTCCAAACCCGTAAACCCGCCACCGATGGTTTTGAGGCCCAAACCACTAAACCGCTCACAAGTAGCGTACTCCATACGCGTCCCCCGTCGATGGTTTTGAGGATGAAACCACCAAACCCCCGATGTCGACGCGTGTCCGACCTCCCGCTAAGCATGACGCCTTCGCCTTCCTTCTTGACTCGGCCCACCGGCCTCCGCCAAGTGCCACGACGCCATCGTCTCCATCTTGACTTGGCCGACGCCGTCTTCATCACTATGTACACTTGCACTTGTCGATGTCACAAGTGTCATTCACCGCGGCTAGTTATCCGGCCTCTTGGTCCCTCGGTCCAAGCCTCACGTCCGTCCTTCACCACTCCCAGTCCGTCGACACGGCACGTCCTCCTTGACCTTCACCTCGCCGTCGATTACCACCTCCGTGCTCCACACCTACACACCACGAGCCAAGAGACATGCCGCACATATAGCTTTCGCCATGGTAGGGTTAGTCACTACTCAACCTACTTCGTGGATCACATTGATAATCACTCATCACAAAACGAACACACAAAAGTACTTCTCAATCTTGTGTTCGCAAGTTGAAGTAGGTTTAAAGGGAAAAAAACCTAGGCTGACAAAAAGATGCATGTAGACTAAAATTCTTACACTAATAATGAATAGAAAACATGAATTCATTTTGTGGCTAATAGTCCTGACCGACCTATATAAATCATTCGACAGATAACTGATAGCTTTTTATTTGTTAAACTATGTGAAACAAACTGAAGAAAAAATCATCTCGAATCACACGAGCCTTTATCATTTGGAGAAAGCATATTATTCACCATGCCGCACATCAAAAATTCAAATACACAAGCAGGCCAAAAAAATTGGTGGAAAAAATATACCGTGCTTCAACTAGAACTAGAATGTATAATGCAGTCTTTGGCCAAGGATGCAATGAATCAGCCCAACGACCATCTTGCATAAAGAGGAAGAGGAGCTTCACCTGGAGGCATAGGGTGTGTTTGGTTGTCTGTAATATCTGAGTCTGGCTAGCCTTGAGGTGTGTTTGGTTGCTTGAATTGTTTTGATACAGTCACTTCTTCTCCGAATTGGTAAGGTTACCCCCTTCAGCAACTGAACCTCGAACACCAGTGCCTCCTTGGCACGAGACAGCAGACTTTGCCGCGGTCCAAACTGCAATTTTGAACAAAAAAAACAAAAGCAGAAGAGTAATCGTAAGTCAGCTGTATAAGTATAAACCATCGGAATTGTGCAAAAGTTTTAGAAGTACAGTACTAATGTCTCAATTAGGACGTCTTTCAGGCCTCAAATCATCTGAACAGCACATAAGCTAGATATAACCACAAACGAACTCACAGAACTAGAAACTGCAGCTGAGTGCACCTAGAGGATGTCTATACTCCTGAAGAATGTGGAGAAAAAGTTTCAGGTGTGAAGCTTGTAACCTCTTCGCCGCCACGGGCGTTAGAACTGGTCCCCGTAGTTTAACTGAATTTACTGAACTTCAGTTTCAGTTTGCAAGTACCCTATTTTGGAGCTCTCTACCTCCCACTCTGATCCGAGTTAGACTCTGAACCTTTAACCAATGTTGTAGCACTCATGTAGCTCTACAACATGGTGCAATTGGTTTACATTTTTGCTAATTGGATCGGGAGATAGAGATGGGAGAATTTGGCTGTTTCAGTCGATTTTTGGGCGTTTTTGAAACGCCATCACGCTCTCGGTCGTGGTGGCTAACCATGTCAGCGGCGAGGCGCCGCCGTAGCCTGCTGCTGCCCGCGCAGCCTCGCACCCGCGTGGTTGAGCTGCGCGAGCCAGCAGATCCCCAGAGCAGCAGGTCCGGCAGCCGCCGCCGCCTTGGCTCCGTCCATTCCTAGCAGGATCGACGGATGAATCTCCAGAGGCCCCGTCCTCCTCTGCTCCTTCACGCCCTCCGCCTCCAGCTCGTCCCCCGCCCTCGCCGTCGTCTTCTCCGCGCACCACATCCAGACGGAGACACTCCATCCGGTTGCCACCACCCCACGGCGGCCTTGTGTTGCCCATGAGGATGACGAAGCTTCAGCCGTCGTCGTCGTCTAGATCCGGTGGAGTTGTGGCCGGCGGGAGTTAGCAGAGCGGCGCAGTCGACCTCGACCTCCTCGCGTCGTCACGAGCTCACGCGAGGCGACACAGAAAAACGGCCGCCGATCCTTGGGTTCTCTGGAGGGCGTACGGTTAGCCCATTTAGGAGGATTTTAACTTTTTACTATTATAACGACCAACTCAAATAGCACTTTAACGGTTCACCATACAACTTTACCAGCAGAGCGAGAAAAGTCATACGAAAATACCACGTTTGCTTACGTTCGCTCCAGGTTGCATCCGAGTCAGCAGGGTGTGCTCCACCATGGCCACCAGCCTCTGTTCCGCGTCCCCGCGAGGGTTCGCGCGCAATGTTCAGGACCGCGAGGTGGGCGCGCGCGGCTGCGTGGTTGCCGTCGGCGGCCTCAGACAGAGACGAGCAGTTCGACAGAGATGCAGACACGAAGCCGGTGTGCTCCAGCGCGTGCTCCGCCTGGTGGCGACGCAGGGCGCCGTGCGCGGGCTGGCCTGGCAGCCGTGGGCGACCCCCGAGATGCTGCAGGAGATGGCACGCATAGGGGCCGTGGGGAAGCTCTGCCAGAGGTGCTGCGGGCAGGGGCGGATCCACGGCCCGGGCTGCCCGGGCAGCAGCCCCCCCGGCAGCTGGATTTTACATGTAAAGCACTGTAGCTTAGCCTCTAATCCACCATTAATCAACAGCTTAAAGTCTAATCCTTCATTATTTAGCCCTCCCCGTTTGCTTCATCCTGGATCCGCCCCTGGCTGCGGGGCACCTGGGCCTGGGCGTGTCCGCCGAGGCCGCGGTCGACGAGGATGGCGACCGAGCAGGGCGCCTCGCGGAGCACGTGCTTTGTTGGCGTGGATGGTGTCAGTGGCGGACCTAAGATTTTTGTATAGAGTATGCCACACAAAAAATTTTATATGCAATTCGGTAAAAACTGTTTATCAATTCGGTAAACAATTGCAAAAGTTACAACATAATTTATTATGTTGACATTAAATAACATAATAAATCTTAAATTTAGCAAATTACAATATAAATAGTTCAAATGCAATATTGATAGTTTGAAATATAGGCATAAAAGAGAGTTAATCATCCTACTTTTGTGTGATATGTCTTCTACTATTAATCTTGGCAAACTAGGAACCAATCTCTAATCTAGTGATGAGTGATCTTGCCTAATCTCCCTGATAAACAAATAATTATTGATAAAACAATTATATACATAAGTTTTTTATATGCAAAATTGGATGATTCAAACACAGCGCGACAAGGCATCAAACTGCAGCGGACAGTGGCGTAGAGGCGCACGGCGCAGCCGGTAGGGCGGTAAGGGAAGACAAGCGGAGACTGGGAGACGTGCCTGCTTCTCGCGTGCATGCGGCCATCGGGGCTACGTTGCATTCTGAAGCGGTGAATCGTTGTTGGCCAAGTACTTCTCAATCTAATCTTTGTATTTTTTTTTGTACATACAGTATATACCACAGGGGTTACTTGAGTCCAGGGTATGCTGGGGACCACCCGGCATACCCCCTAGGTCCGCCCATGGATGGTGTCCAGTCCAGGTCCAAGATGGCCGTCATCGGCCACACCTTCACGGAGCTCAGCTGTTCATGGGTGAAGCCCAGTTATGCCCACCGGGTGCCTAGGCACCCACGCCGAAAACAAAAACACATTGTTCCTATCAACATTTCACCCCTTGTGCACCACCCCCGCCCCAAAACGAGGCACAGTCTGGCTAGCAAGCAGCACCTTGGAGAGATTGAGGCCCAGCTGCTCAAGCCCACCTCGCACTCGCAGCCTCCTTCCAGGAGAAGGCACGGAGGCTCCCAGGAGGCCAGGAGGCCGCAACTTTTGGCTAGTGTGCAGCCGCGTATGCCCGCGAGTCCGCATTTTTACGCCTGAACGCTGATGGCAATGGCAACGCGGCGAGCGTGAGCCGGTGAGCAGCGACGCTGATGTCCCTTCCTCTTCCATCTCTACGGCTCTACACAGGGCAGAGCACCGGATAGCGTAACTAGCAGGCGGCGCCAGGCGAAAGAAGCCGCCAGCGACCCTCAGTCCCTCACGGCCTCACGCGTCTCCGGCTCTCTCTCTTCTGGTCCAAGCAAGGCATCACATCGGTTTCATAGTGTTCAAATTGAAATTGTAGCCTACAGGTTTACTGGTTTAGGGTTAGTATTAGCTGGGGTTCTCTCTCTTTTATATGTACATTTATAATAATACGGATCTGCAATTTGATTATGCTTTCAAATGTAATTATCTTGTTTTAGATATTGGAGACAAGCCAAAAAGTTTATTCCGGAATGATTCGATGAGTTTAGAAGTTTCATGACTATGGAAGGAAAAGGGCGTAAATATGATCTCCGGCGGGTAATGCAACGCATCTACTTTTAATAGATAATTGTACAGTTTGTTTGCTAAATAATTAACCTATCTATTCTCTTTCCTTTTAGGCTAGTGGGATCTTGATCCTGGTCTCCTGAACTTAATGACATATTTTGCTAAAGTGCTCAATGTGGTCTTATTTTTTTGTTAATGGTGAGTGTTATTATCATTTACCTGTACCTTATGCTTCGACTAAAATCTCATCATTATTACTAGAAGCTAAATTTTAATGTTAAAATATGATAATTACGTATTAGGTATGTTATTTTCTTTCAACATCATATGGGTCACTGTAGTTATGAACCCCCCCCCCCTCCCCCCAGCTTCGCCACTGCAGCTGTTGGAACACCTTGAACGCCACCACCTGCTCCGTCCACTGCCCCTTGTTGTTGAAGATGGGCATGCCATCGCGGGGCGAGCGCTGCACCAGGCTTATGGCCGCCGACTGCTCCGAGAGCTCCACCAGGTGCATGCGTACATGGTGAGGCAGTGGCGCGCGGTGCCCCATGAGGCCTCTACCAGGTTGAGCAGCTTGGGGATTTGGTGGTTGGCAAGATGGACATGGCGCTGCGCATGTCCATGGCTGTGGGCGGCGGACCGCGGACGGCGTGGGTCAGGTTGCGCGGGCCGAGGCCCTCTCCCGTGGTGACACGGAGATGGGCAAATGGCTCGGCTCGGCACTCGGCACCTCGCCCACCCCTCGTGCGTGCGGCGCGGAAGCTCTCCATCCGCTTCATCGTCAGCGTCCAGTTCTCCGTCGAACTACTCGCGGCTTCGTCGTCAGCGTCCAGCTCGCCGCCGACCTCGACGGCCACGTCGCGGCAGCTCCTGTCCGAGGCCACCGCCGCACAAGGAGTACCTCCGCGAGGTGCTGGAGCTGGCCGGCGAGGGCGCGTCGCCGCCGCGGCTCTTCATAATGGGCCGCTACGTGGGGTGGCGCCGAGGAGCGCGCCACACTGGCCAAGTCCGGGAAGCTGCGGGAGCGTGCGCGGCGGTGAGGCGTGGGCGGCCAAGGACGGACGAGATCGAAACAAACGGTGAACCGGAGCCCGAACAGCTGATGGCCAGTGCGAGCAGTGCGGCACACGCTGGGAGCAGGAAGAGGGCGAGGGCAGGAGGGACATTTCACGTGCATATGCTGATTCAGATCCTTGTGGCGTGAGAGCTGGCGTGTCACGCGAGCAAATATGATATTTTTGCATCTGTTCCTCTTTTCGCTGGTGAAAATGCATTGGCAGCCGTTAAGATGATATCTGAGGTGTCATTCGCTATAACGGTAAAAAGTTAAATCTCCCCGTCGCAAGTTACAACACCTGTACAATCCATGAGAACATATATTCCTCCATTAAAGCAGGAATGTTTTTATGCCAACATACTTGGATAAATTGTGTAACTCAACAATTCAATCAAGGAGAACCATTTCTTATTTAGAATCTGGAGAAATTTCTTAAGGAGAACCCAATTATTTTCGAGTTTCTGACCATACTGCTGTCAAGCAGCGCTCATGTTTCACAAGGGTGTGCTAAGAAGATAAAAGATGCAGTAACAAAAGGTTACAGGGATTCCAGAGAGAGAGAGAGGGTCTATCATATCCACAAATTGGGGTGAACTGCGTCAGCATCGTTCTAATCATAAATCCATGCTATTTACAAGTTTGAGCCAAGAGCCAAGATTCATGCGTCTCCCTTGTTCATCTCTGAAGGTATAGCTGAAGCTTTGCATATTGGACACCAGTTCTTCTGTCTAAGCCATTCGTGAATACAGCACACATGGTACTGATGTTCACATTGCATTGTACCAATCTCTTCACCTTCCACGTATTCCTCCTGGAACATCAAGTCAGTGTCAGTCAGAATGCAGGCTGCAGAACAATAATCATCCAGTGTCCAGAATATAGATGTTTATTTAGACAAGTAATTGCTGGGAATATGACATTTCAAAAGGCAAACAACATGGAGATACATTGTTGGACACAGATACTACAGGTTCAAAAATGTGTGTGTTTGGTTGAGGGTGTTGAAGACCTGAAGCAATGAGTTCTATGCGCAACTTTCCACAACATCAGTATACTTTTGTTTCCTTGGCTTGTGTGCACCCTTAGTAATTCCAATTCATCACTACATAGTCCCCCTTCCAGTTAGCCTATGCCTTCTCCGTTTGTCAGGCAAGGGACTAATGCAGCCCCTTTTTTTCCCCCAAGAAATGAGTTGAACATATGAATCATACCATCAAGTTAAAATTACATTGCCAATTCTTCATCAGAATTTAGAACGTTAATTGAACATTGAAATACTGGAGTACAAAAAATACCTGACATATGCTACATTTCACATCATCTGCTGCAATCTTGTTCACATCTCGATCAGAATTTCTGGCTTCGTACACACTTTGGTTTACACACTTGGCAAATTGCTCTTCAGTCAGGGCAGTACTCACTGAGCCAATATGATCTTCTAAAGCAAGTAGTTCCTGAAAAAGAAAGTCAAAAGAGAGACAAATTACATGCCAAGAACTAAACATAAGCTTTTCCCAAGCCCCAAGGATATTTAATTCGAACAATAATAATGGAGCAAACATGTTGAAAGTAATACCTCATATGACATATTGTCGATATCCAATCTCATATCTTCGTGCTCATCGTGCAAATCAAGGCCACTTAAGAGCAGATTTGTTTCTAGCACCAGCAGTTGCTGCCATTTTTTTATTCAGAATATATTTCAGTGCAAAAGTTGGTTAAAGGAGAAAAAAATGGACATCAGATAAAAGGACAAACCTCATAAGTCAATTCATCATCATGTTCAATCCTATCCAATGCTAGCAACGCCTACATACAGTAAACATGGCAAACATCAGAATTACTACTCCTTCGTCGGATAAAAATCAGTATACTTTATATTGTATGTAGCTTTGATCAATTTCATCGCAAATGATTTTTTTTTCAAAAAAAAAACTTGACTGCTAGGGGAAAGACCTCCCCTGAGGCATTCCATTAAGAGAAGCTCAAAGGATTGAGAAAAGGGTCTGAAGGCCGGACCGCCCTGGAACACGCTGAAACCGGCATAATTCAGTTAGGGTCCTTTTGTTGTGAGACCCAGGATTTGAACCCTGTTTCACAACTGGACACCCTACCACCACATTACTAGTGCGTTCACATCGTAAATGAAAATTTTACAACTCAGAACATGTATTAAATAAGTTACAGAAACCAACCTGTGCAATACCTTCCATGTTTACGCGCCTGTAGCCGTCTCTCTCCCCAAACATACCATGGAACATCCGTTGAGGGCTTTCCTCAGTACGAGAGGTAGATCTTCTCCTTGCTGTCTGACTACTTGAGCCTTGACGATTAGATGAATAAATAGCATGAGGTAATTCTGCATAAAAGGTTCTCCCTAATCTCTCTGGGGGAGTACCATCCGTGTGAAAATGACCGCATTCTGCATGAACGCTTGCAACAGTCTCATGCAGAGCAAATACGCTGTCCTCTCCTTCACCTGGTATCATCCTCTCCCTGGCACGCAGAGTAAAAGGTCGTCTAGTCCTTATCGAATCTGTAGGATCCTGAATACTTCTGCTATTGGTCCTTGCTGTTTGTTGAGAAACTAATTGTTCAACAGCTCTAGCTCTAGGACCAGTACTGCCAAGATAATTAGCACGCGGCTGACTTAAATTAGATTGTTCACTTATTCCCCTTGATCTTGAAGAACTTTCTGCATCAGAAGTTCTCTTCCTTGTAACTTCAACCCTCCTATCACAGACAGAATCAGATGAAGAACATCCTGAAGGCAGAACATCAGATATTGAAGTGCAACCAAGATTTTTTAGGCCACGTCTCTGTGCTCCAGTAATGGTAGTGCCAGGGGCAGTTGATGATCTGACACCAGTAGTTTGTAAAGCATGCCGACGAACAAAAGTGGAAGCACCTTGATGTCTACCTGAATTCAATTCTTCTTTATCCTTTTGCCTATGTGCCATAGCATTCAATGCAGTATTTCTGGAATTAACTGCACATGCAGAACTCCCTGAAGAACCAGAAACATCTAAAACTCCAAGATCATGCTCTTCTGGCAAGCTTCCTTCAGTAGTTGTTCTGGATGATGAAGCTTCTGATGTACCCTTTTGCATGTATGGATGCCCATCGCCAAATACAGAAGCTTTCTTGCCACTTTGTAGGCGTCTAACCTCAGTTCTTCTGTTACTGCTTTCAGCAATGTCTGTCTCTGGCAAAAAGGGCCGTTTTTGTCTCTCATCGCAATATTTTCTAACAGGAGCTTTTGAAGAGCTTACAGATGATGCCCTGGAGCCTGATGAATGAAATGGCCCTTGAAAATACCTTGGCTTCTCTTTATTTTCAGTGAACCGTGATTTTACAGGATTGAGATTCGAACTCTTCCCTGGCTGCCTGTTGTACTGGCTTGGCCTATCCTCATTGCTTTGATTTCTCAATGAAATGCCAGAACCTCTTCTAAGAAACCCAACTGGGGTAGTGGATCTACAGGAAGATTCGTCCATACCAAAATGCAGCAAAATGAACAGTCCAGAAGACTTCTACAACCCAAATTTGTAACGGTTAGTGACAAACAATTGGAACAAGAGGACATGAATAGACATGTGCAAGACATACAACAACAACAACAACAACATAGCCTTTTGTCCCAAGCAAGTTGGGGTAGGCTAGAGATAAAACCCAAATGAGACGAGAAACAGGGAAACATATAAAGGAACATAAATGGCACACAGTTCAGGAAAGCAAACTTAGAGAAGGCAATGCTACCAAGCTCCAGGAGAAACAAACAATCAAGTTTGGACCTATTGTTAGTTCAGAACATTCACGGGCACCCTATGAGAGTTACATTTACCATTATATCACGTGATCCTACATATTTAGTGTATTGTAGCAATATATAGTAAGCTCAGTATCTTCCCATATCTGATCTTCGTTCACCTTTAAGAGCAAAAAGTTAAAGGACACGATAAAGCAGTGTCCACAGCAAAAACGGACAAGGGAAGGTTACCCGTATGCTATAGTACTCCTGTGATCTTGTCTGTCTCATTCCCTCCAAGGGAATGAAATTACCGCATCAGTATCAGACAAGGATCGAGAGGCCCATAGAAATCACAGTTAGATTGATAAACAGTACAGGCAGAGCGAGAGCCATTTCTTGGGACCACATACTACCGAATAAAACACAGGGCCATTGATCATGATAGCCGCGTACCTATCTAGCATCCGATGCTTTCAAGTTCCCAAAACAGTAATTAAAAAAAAGCTAGTCTGAGAATGAACACCCACGGATGCGTCGAATGGAATGACGTTGCGATATACTGTATGGCACTACTGAATTCTTCCATCGTGAAATGAATGCGTGGGCCTACTGGCCTCTGATCAATTTCAGAGTACGGCGAACACGAAATTTCCGCAACTCTACTTCTGAACTCTGACGCACAGGTATTACTTCCGATCTCCGGAGAGAAAACCTCCCTACATCCATCCATCCATCCATCGACAAATCAAACAGGCACACCGGATTGGTGACAAAAAGGGAGAGAAAAAAATCACAACAGAGTTGGCAATCCAAGGTGGAAAGGTCCAACCCAACCGCAACAAAGAGCAGCAGTAGCAGCACCAAACCCAGGTCAGTACGAGCCCTTGATTCCAAAATCCCCAAAATTCAAACATACCGAACAAGGAAATGATCAGAGGATTCCATCCCAACCTCTAGAACTCCTGTACTGCCTCCCCCCACCTGGCCACCCGCACATCAAATCAAAGGCACCCTCCACCCATCATCGGCTGATCGCCATCCATGCCCCCCGTACCTCGTGGAAGCCGAAGCCGAAGCCGAAGTCGAAGCGGAAGCGGAAGCGGAAGCGGAAGCGGCGGCGGCGTGCCTCCCCTCCTCGTCTCCTCGCGGAAATGGGAAGCCGGGGAAGACGGCAAGCAGACGGAGGGAGGATTTGGGCAGATCCCAGGCGGATTTATTTAGCGGCGTTAGCGGGTCGGGTTCGCAGGGAGGAGAAACGCGTGATCGCTCCCTCTCTCTCCGCGGGTTAACGGGGTGGCTCCGCCTCCACGTGGCGGCGCTGACTGGGCGCGGCGCGCACGCGTCGACGTCGTGGACTCGCGGTGGGTGCGCCGTGCGCCCGTGACCCCGGGGCGAGGCTCACGCGCGGGCGCGGATGGATCGGAGCCGTTGGGGCCGCGCCGTGATTCGTGCGGGACCTGCTTTTCCGCATCGCTGAGGAGCCGTGGAATATGCCGCACACGGGTTAAACGCCTGCCGCCGCCGGTCGGAAACTTCAGCGGCGCCGCTGTCTCTTCTCTGATGTCCGAAGAAACGAATCAGCGGAGCTAGACTTATCCGTTTGGAATTTCATTTTTGAAAGATAATTCCTCCGGTTCTAAAGTGTGTTTTAGGTTCAGTTCAAAATAATAATAATAATAGTAATAATAATAATAATAATAATAATAATAATAATAATAATAATAATAATAATAATAATAATAATAATAATAATAATAATAATAATAATAAAGTGTGTTTTTGGATTAAACTCAAACATCCAAATAGGTGTATATAAGAAATGAAAAACATAGCTGTCTAAGAAAAAGATAAAGTTTATAATTGTGTTTTGATGAACGATGATAGTACAAGTAGATTTCTTGGCCAACCCATCATTTTCCGTCCTTTTGGAGTGCCCTTACATTCATCCATTCGTCATTATCAATCTATCAAAATTTTGAGACGGCTCCATCACGAAAGATTCGAAAGCAAGAGCAGGAAAAGGATGCCGGCCATTTGGAGATCGCCCTGCATTAATTAAAAACTCTGTCCCAAAATCAGATACGTAGCATAAAAAAATCTAAACTATAAATCATTTTGTTTTTTTTCTAAATACATTAAACATAGCAAAAAAAACTATGCATTCAGAAAAGTCAAACCAATTTGTAAGTTAAATGAGGGAGTACTTTATTGGAAAAACCATCCTAGGTTGAAAACTGAATGATTTTGGTAGATGGTAGTTCAAGATTGTAATATGAATTACTCCAAATTGTATGTCGTTTTGTCATTCCTAATTACATAGTTTTTGTTATATATATATATATATACATAATAAAAACTATGAATTTAGAAAAGCTAAACAGACTTACAATTTGAAATGGGGTGAGTATTTTTTGAAGTTTAAGAGTTGGAAAACAGATCGAGACTATTAATTATTTAACAGTTGATAAATGGTAAAAAACAGAGAGGCATAATGTCGTGAGTATTGGCCGAATAATAAGGTGTGAAATCCATCTCACTGTTCAATATAGATGGGATATATTTCCTGTTAGTCTTGAAATTAAAGATAAGTAGGTAAGAGTGAACACGAGATGAGTTGCCACTTCTTTCTCAAATGAAACAGATGCATGGCTTGTTCAAGTCCTAATCTTGCCTCTAGAATCTATTAGACTCTGGTGACCAATGCCTGTCAGAATAAAAAGAGGCACAGTTTTTATGGCGTTACATGCCTTCTTATTGACCTCGCAAAAAAAAAAAAAGTGTTTGCTTCGCACTGTTTTTTTTGTGATTATGTCTACTTCAAGGGTGCTTATATTTGGTGATTCTTGTGACCAGACCAAGTCCTTTTCTTTGCCATTTTTTGACCAAGGAGCTAGGACAGCCCCAAGTACCAACTACCAACTGCAAAGGGGTGCTTAAACATCGGCGGGCTCAATTCGATTGGAACCTTTCAGCTGTTGGAATGACAGACTAACATATACACAAGCTTCTTAATCAAAACATATCAGGAGTGTTAAGTAGGCATCGAAAAGATAGGGTTAGGTTTTCCTTTAAAGAAAGAAGAAAACAGGGTTAGGTTGAAATGAACTTGGAACAACAGACCTGGTGAACTTGAGTTGCTATGGCAGTTGTAAACTGATTTTTTTTAAATCATGGAGTAGTTAGCTCATGCACAATACCGGGACAAGTGGCTGACCAAATCAGCAACGGCACCCTGTTCTTAATTCTCAAGATAAGTATCTATTGCAAACAAACAAGCAAAGAAACATACAGAGACAAAAAGTGTATCTATCCACTTTGTAGTAACGGACGGCGCCGAACGGGGGAGCTCCACCATGTGTGTCTGCTGTACGCGCGTGTGTTTTGTTTGTTCTCTTGCAGCGTTTATTCGGACACACCGTACGTGTTAAATAAAAAAATCAGCCACCAGCGTCCGGATGTCCGGCCGCAGCAGCGGATGCAGCGCCCACTCATACGATACGAACCACAGGAACCCGTAAGATACGAGCGACTCACCCCAGCCTTTCCCACAGAGCGCCCGTCCAACGTCCACAAGCTCGGCGCGTGCCAGCCCCAGCCCGCCCCTACGAGCGACTCACCCTAGCCTTCCCACAGCGTGCTCGTCCACAAGCGTGGCACGTGCCGGCCCCCAGCCCGCCCCATCCCTGGGGCGCCACGTGCCCCATCTCCCTACCCCACCGTGCCCCTCTTGCAGCCTCCCAGCTCGTCACGCCCCATCCTCTCGTCTGCGACATGAAAACACTTGAATACACATACGTCTGAAAGATAAAACATTTAGAACATACACATGCAACATATGTGTGAAATATATGCAACATCCAGATTAAAAACTTGTAACTTGCAACATGAAAACACTTACTGCAACACAAGACTGAAACAACTGAAACATTTGGAACATACTTTACGATGTGAAAACATATGCAACGCTCATATTATAACGCTTGCAACATATGTCTGGAACAGACAAAACATTTTTGAACAAACACTTGCAACATGCCTCTGAAATACTTGCAACATATGCAAATAACATCCTCAATCTACTTTTGCAACATCCATATGAAACAATTATAACGTACCTCTGAAACGTTTGAAACACTTAAACATGCATTTACAACATAGGGAGGGGAGGACTGACCCGGTCGATCTAGCCGTCAGGTGGGGGCCAGCGGCGAGCGACCACCACTAGCATCTGGTCGTGCTTGTGGGTGCCCTTGGCTCTGCCGGAGATGGCCCCAGGCGCCCCAGCACGTGCACCCAGCGGCCAGCAGCGAGGGCGACGGCGGCAAGGCATCTCAGCGACATTGGGGGTTAGGGAAGAGGCCGGGGAGACACTCTGCTGCCAACGAATGTGAGATAGAGAGCGAGAGATGGGGAGAGTAGAGGCAGCACATGCAAGATGGGGCGTGGCGGGAGATGGCTACGGCGGGCGTGCCATGCGACGAGCGAACCGCGCAATGCGGGGGTCGAATCCGCACAGATTGGGCGCGTGACGGGCGGCAGAGTGACGGGAGGGAGCAACTGCCGTGGATGAGGCGAGCGTCGCAAGCGGGAGCGAGCAACACGGCCAGAAGCTGCCAGGCGAAGTGTTGCGCGCGGCGTCTGGACGTACGGACGCCCGCGTTGGAGCATTATCGATCAATATATTATTTATTGGGAGACAAATAAAGGTGGAGAAATAATGCCCGGCAACTAAACCGGATGCCGGATGATGGCATGCACTGTGTTTTGCATAGTATTTTTTCGAAACTTTATGCATAATAGTTAGTGGCTGCAACATCCTTGATGTAACCTAACATTTAACACTAGGTTCTCTTTGGTGATGTCCCTATTTAATCTAGGGCGTGCGTGAATGGAGATTTTGTTCGAACTCTGCGAAATCCTACGCCTTCGGCGCCAAAGAAAGCTACCTGTCGCCTTGCCTCCCGTCTTTGTCATATCCTGTGGCCTTTTGCGCCTTGGCGCACTTGTGCCTTCCTTTGGCGAAAGGCGGGCATCTAGTGCTTGGTCCGTCGTTGCCTTTGGCCTTTGGCCATGGACCATGATTGCTTCGCTTCTCGTCTCAAACAGAAGAACCAGCTGCACACCAGCTTTTGCAAGGAATTGGCCGCATTGGATCCCCCGCCGTCCGAATGTCCGAGCCTTCCCTGCCAGGAAAGCTATGCCACAGTCTTGCATCACGTCTTTCGGTTCGACATCCACTCTCGGGTGTCGACCGGTTGTCCAAGTTTCAGCAAATTTCAGGTGTTTTTGCCATGCCACGGTGAAAAGTTGCCAAAAAAAAACCTCTTTGATGAAGTGCAGATAAGGGAGGGGGATGGCAGTGGCACAGTCGTTGCACGGCAGAGATTGAGGCGACTCAGACGAGCATGATGGATTGGATGGATGATGAGCGTGTGGATCGGCACCTGGCGTCCGTTCCGTCGGTTGGAGGCTATCAGGCGGCTAATCATGTAACGGCATCTGTGCCTCGCTCGCTGCTTAACCGAACTACCAAGCCATTAGCTGGTGTCGAATCGAATATTCAATGGAAACCCGCGGGTCCTGGCCTGGGAATTGAAGCATGCACGCATGATGTTTGGACGACGACTTTGCTTGGAGCTGAATGATGCAAATGGCTTTTGCTGCTTGACAGGAGAACGCGTCCGGTTTTCAGGCATAGTTGTCAAAATCTGCAATTTTAGCATGTAATTCGCGTTTTTATGATCTTAATTAACTAAGGGATCTGATTGTACGATCCTGATCGATGAAGTCTACGATTCTACGAGCTTTATGTTTAGGATCTTACCTAAAGCCCTCCGATTTGATTTTTGATAAGCTTGGATTCAGGTATGATTGCTGCAGTGCTGTCGCGTCCGGTGATGGCGGACAGGCCTGCCGAATGCGCTCGAGACTTCGAGCTCCGACGTGGCAATAAATTATACCAGCCAGGCAGATTACAGGCCGCGCCCCCTATGGCCCTATCTGGCATGCCAAGAGACCAGACTACCCATCCCGCAGGCAGCGCGCGTGCCGGCTGTGCCGAGCGGGAACGCGCGACGCATGCGCCACCGAGGCGAACGCGCGCGTCCTGCTGCCTGCCGGGTCGGGTCGCGTGCATGTTCTCTCGAGGACGCGTGGGCGCGTGCGGTGCGGTCGAGTCTTTGCGGCGGGCCGCGGCATCAGCTGGTGCATACGCCCACCCGGCGACGACGGCACGGCGTATCGTCGGGCGGGCGGCCATGGACCCGGCCAGCGGTGCTTGATGGAGTCGTCGTACTCGGCGGTGGGTAGCCACGGCAAACAACCCGGTGGTGTCCAGTAGTGCGTGCCGGCTGCCTCTTGCCTGCGTCCTGCCTGCCAGATCAAAAGCAGGCGTACACAGCTTGCGGGTACGGGGACCGGCGGATGGCGCCGCGTCGCCGGACACCGTGCGTGCATGATTGGGTGGAGTCAACGACTGCGCGTGCGGCCCCTCCCGGTTTTTCTTTGCTTCCTGATCCTGATGAAACTGCTAACTGGTATCGTGCGGTTTGGGCGGCCTGCCAAGAAGGAAGCCCAGTCGAGAGAACCCCAGCGAGTTCGCGGGGCCTCCGCTTTGCCGCGCGCAATGATACCGGGCCAAACGGCCCATGTTGAGCCTAGAA
Organism: Saccharum hybrid cultivar R570; assembly: GCA_038087645.1. Taxonomy (NCBI): domain Eukaryota; kingdom Viridiplantae; phylum Streptophyta; class Magnoliopsida; order Poales; family Poaceae; genus Saccharum; species Saccharum hybrid cultivar. The sequence goes on from JAQSUU010000273.1 coordinate 1,166,123, forward strand.
CCTGGGAAAAACTGTTGAAGAGGGCTTACACCATTTTTTGTATTGTGGAGTATCACAGAGGAAATGTGTAGAGTACAGCTTTTAACAAAACTTGTTTAAAAAACATTACTTCCTCTGTTCCTAAATAAATCAATTCCTAAAGTTATCTTAAGTTAAACATTTTTAAGTTCAACTGGACTTATAGAAAAGAGAACCAAAATTGATGAAATCAAATTAGTATTGTTGTACACAGCTTAAAATATTGTTTTTAATGTGCTCATTTGGTGTAATAAACATTTGTGCTCTTTTCTATTTGGTCAAACGTAAAAAGGTTCAGTTTAAGATAACTTTATAAACTGATTTACTTAGGGATGGAGGAAGTACGATTTTAGCGATATTATGGTCTTCAACACTATAAATTTCTTGCATCCAAATACTCCCTCCATTTCAAATTATAAGTCGCTTTGACTTTTTTATATAACATATGTCTAAATGTCTAGATACATAACAAATTTTATGTATCAAAAAAGTCAAAGTGACTTATAATTTATATCAGAGGGAGTATTTCATAGTGCTACAAAACAAAAGTATTTACAAAGCTACAATGTTTTTCTAAAACTTTAAAAAATACTTTGCATCCGAATGATGCCTTTGGCAACTTGGATCCCGGTCGCCATCTCAACCCGAATTTGGCAACTTGGATCAAATTGTAATGCTAAACAGATTGGTCTTTGCTCATCAGAATTTCCAGCTAACCTGATCCTTGGATCATCAAATTTGGCTACAACTCAAATGGCATGTATTTGCTGTAGTCCAGAAAGCACGCGTTTTTTAGCAATTTTTCAATCAAAGAAATAAATATGTTTGAAACATCACAACTAATAAGGGTACAAATAGGTAACCAATAATGTTCTCCAGGTTACCTATTTTACCGGTTCATTACCCAATATTAATATAATCATTATTACAAGGCATGCTGTCTTAGTTTATTTTAGTTAAGTTTGGATCAACCAGGAAAAGGTCTGACCGGTGTAAAAATAGCCAGACGGAGAGCGAGCGACCCCCATGACAGATGGATCCTTCACCAGGTGTCAACTAGTAACCGGCCCTCACAGCTGTCATGCCAATTGCCAAGTGCCAACTATTTGACAGGTTCGGTTTTGCAAACATGGGGCTCTTCTGTTGCCCGGCTTTTTCTCATATTGCTGCTGCCTTCCGGCTTTCGTCTTCTCCCCTCCTCCTCCTCCCTCCCTAGCTCTCCACTGCGCCACAACACGCCATTCCTGGCCATTTCCTGCTTGCAAAGGTACGACGGTTTCTCCACCCCTCTTGGTTTTGAGACACGCAAAAAAGGCCATGATATTTGATTGATATGTACTGTTAATTGTTCCTGTGGTTGAGAAAGCAACCATGAATTGAACGCATTAGGTTCCAGGTACGTTGCTGTCGTCGTCCTTGGCTCGTCTAGGCATCTAGTTCCATGGAGAATAGACCTTGGTTCATCTTTGATGCGTTGCCACATGCTATTTGATTTGGGCGTCTAGCTTTGCATTAGATTCATTCATCAATTTCATTTGCTCCTCCTTCAGGTTTTATTTTTGCTGACATAACTGAAAGAATCCCCTGCATGTTTGTCATGATGGAGAAAACTGTAAAAGACGATTTTTTTTGTGGAAAAAAATTATAAAAGATGAATTTGACTGACTTGTTCTGCTTTGTTTGACGTAAACATATAGTTCCATCAGTAAAACAAAAAAAAATGCATTTGAGTGGAATGTTTTGACCGTGTTGATTGTAGTACAAAATGGGAATGGAATCAAGATAGTTTTTTTTTGGGTTAAAAAGGAGAAAACATCAATTGTCATTACAACGTGCCAGGAGTGTTTGTCACAGACATCAGAGGAAAGAAAAATACACAAAAATGCAAACATGGCATGCATGTTGCCTAAACATTTCAAGGTCAACCAGATACAAATTGGAGCTTTTTTTTTGCGACAGATACAAATTGGAGATGAGAAAATACAAATCTCCCAAATCACCTCAATCTGCCTTGCTGACTTGCTCTTACACCGGCAAAACAATTGACAAATCTCTCTGCTCTGTGTTGCGATGCAGCGGAAGCCGCCCATGGCCACGCGGCCGTCGCTGCGGTCGAGCGACGGCGCGCGCCCAAGAAGCAAGAGCGGGACCGGGACCGGCAGGCCCCCGTCGAGCCCACGCAGCTCCGACCCGTCGCGCCCGTCCTCCGCGGCGGCGGCGGCGTCCGACAAGCCGATGCCGTCCTTCCTCCGCCCCACCGTGAGCTCGTCGATGCACAGCTCCTTGTCGTCTTCCTCGCTGGCGTCGCCCTCCCCCTCCTCCACCTCCGCCGCCGGCGGCGGCTCCAAGGGCACCGCCGCCACGGCGAGACGGCCGATCACGCCCAAGGACAAGGCCCTGGTGCAGCCTGTGGGCGCGCCGCGGCCGATCACGCCCAAGAAGGACAAGGCCCCGGCGCAGCCTGTGGGTGCGACGAGGCCGATCACGCCCAAGGGCAAGGCCAAGGCCAAAGCGCCGGCGCCGGCGTCGACTTCCACGTCGCGGTGGGCCGCGGTGTCGCCGAGGCAGCTGATGCAGAGGGCGTCCAACGCGTTAAAGGCCAGCAGCAGGTCCCGCAGCAAGAAGAGCAATGAGGCGGCGGCGGCCTCGGCGTCCGGCAGCAAGAGCGGCTCTGGTGCTTCCGCCGCCAGGGCCAAAGGCCAGACGGCGAGAGCACAGACCGTCGAGGAGCAGAGCCAGCAGCCGGAGACGCCCGCCGAGCCGTCGCCTGCCGTGACTCCCGTGGAAGCAGAGGAGCCTGTCCTGTTGGACTCCGAAGCTGCTGACCAGAATGAACAAGATGTCGCCACGGCGCAGGAGGTTCAGGCTGTCAGTACTGACGTCACGACCGTGCAGGTTGGCGCAGGACAGCCGAAGGGAAAAGCGGAGGAGGAGGACGTCGCCGTGGAGGAGAAGATCATACAGGTGGAGGCTGAGCAGGTGAAGGCGGAGAAGCCGGAGCTGCAAGAAGAGAGGCCGCAGAGCAGCGAGGTCGTGGAGACAGAAACGGAGGCCCAGAAGAACACGGCCGATGGTTCGCCGGCCGTCGTTGTAGAAGAAGCCACGGCGAAGGAGGCGGCAGCACCTGAGGGCGGAGACGAGCTGGCAACCAGCACGGTGGAAGAGAAGGTTGTCGAGGAGAGCCAGCAAGCTGAGGTGACTGAGAACTCGGAGGCGAACGCGATCTCTGAGGAACCAAAAGAAGAAACCAGCGTTATCTCTGAAGAACCCAAGGACGAAACGAGCGTGATCTGTGAAGAACCAAAGGAAGCAGCTGACCCTGCGCCTTTGCAGAAGCACGAGGGGGTGGCCGACGAGCCAAAAGCGGCTGCCGGATCGAGCGCGTCAGCTCCGACGACGCCACTGAGAGAAGGGGCCAACAACGACGAAGACGTGGAGGCAGTGCCTAAACAGGTGAGCGCCTCGGAGCCCGTGACGCCGGTGGCAGAAGCCATCAGCAAGGGGAAGGAGGTGATGGAGACGCAGCAGCAGAGCGCGTCGGCGCCGACGACGCCGGCGGGCGCGGCGAAGAAGAGCGTGCCATCGAAGCAGGCGGCGATCCCCGAGGGGACGACGGCGTCGTCGGCGCTGGCGTTCAAGGGGCGCAAGGTGAAGACGGCCATGGAGAAGCGGTCGGAGGAGGAGCAGCCCAAGAAGAAGGAGGTGGCGCGGAGCAACGACGTGATCGAGGAGGCCAAGAGCAAGCTGATGGAGAAGCGGAAGAGCAAGGTGAAGGCGCTGGTGGGGGCGTTCGAGACCGTCATGGACAGTCCCCGGGCGAGTTGATTTGAATTTTTGGAGGGAAGGCCGAGTGGTGGTGTCTGGTTTGAACTTTGGTGGGGGTGTTTGGATTGTTGCTTTCATGTTTGTTGGTCGATCGTTGCTTCTTGTGATCACTCGAACAAATGGAGATGTGTATTATTGCTGATTTGATTATTTCTTGATGAACCTGTTCTTTTATATGAGGAGAAAATAGCAGTGTTTATTTGGTTTTGACCGATGCAAAATGTACGGTTTCTTCTTCTTAGATTATGACATACCTCTGTCCCAAAATGACGTAACTATGGTATGCGTGCCAATTAAAGTGTTTCATGTTTGACCAAGTTTTTAGTAAATAGTATTCACATTTATGACTCTAAATCAATTTATTATAAAAAATATATTTCGTAATTAATCTAATGATATTTATTTGATATTATAAATATTTATATTTTTTCTATAATTGGTCAAACTTGGTAGACTAAAACATGTCACTATTCTAGAATTGTATTCTTTTAGGGACGGAGGGAATATATAGCTTCTTTAGATTTGGAAAAGGGAAAGACTAGCGCCAAGACGTCCGCATGCGGCATCTGAACGGAAGCCCGCGCCTGCTACCCGCCCGCACGCTGCTGTTGCCGCGCCTGTCGACCTGGCCCTGCCTGCTGCTGCGGTGCGCATGCGCCTACGCATGCATGTGGGGCCGTCGTGTCTGCTTCGCTTCCCGCACGCACACGGGGACCGCTGCGTCCGAGGGGACCACCTCCGCCTACGCCCACTTTCCACGTCATGCAACACTTGCAACATAAAACATTTGCTATAACATACGTCCCAAACTGATGAAATTTCAAACATACACTTGCAACATATGTGTATGCCCATCGCAACATATACCATCCAGATAAAACACTTACAACATACGTTTGAAACAGATAAAATATTTGAAACATACACTTGCAACATACATGTATAGTCAGTGCAACATATACAATATATAGACAAAACACTTGCAACATACGTTTGAAATAGCTGAAACATTTAAAACATACGCTTACAACATACGTGTATGGCCGTTGCAATATATGTAACACAAAATCTACTTTTGCAATATTCAGATAAAACGTATGCAACATACATCTGAAACGCATGAAACATATGGTTGCAACATGCGCTCATCTACTTGCTGCCGTCTAATGGAGGCTCGTTGACGTGGAACTTGACGCCGGCGCGGAGCTCAAGGTCGCCCACGGACGACTGACAGATGGATCGTGGCCGCTACGGGGAGGCGCGGGCGGGGATGCGAGGCACAGGCGAGGGTGTGCAGCGCGTGGCGCGAGGCGCGGGGGCAGGCGGGTCGGTGCCATCCGAAAAAGGATGGACGCCATGAGGGCATCATTATGGATAAGAAAAGCTAGGACAACCATTTGGAGGTTGCCTTGCCCAAACTACAGATCGAGCGAGGCGAAGGCCTAATTAAAATAAAGCGATTAGAGCAACTCCGATCATGACCTCAGTGGTGCCCTCATCCCATTTTAAGAGTTCAAACGCACGAAAAACTCTCCAACCGAGATCCTATTCAGTCCCTAGGGCGCGTTTGGATGCCTGTATTTGCTTGGGCAAGGCTCTTGGGATGTAGTCGACAGACGTTTGGATACCTGCACTACGTGTCGGGCCAGCCCCTGCTCATGCAAATGCCCTCCCCCCCGCCCCCCGGCCTAGCTATGGGGAAACGAAAATGAATCGCGTTTCCCCGTGGCCTGGCTCGCACGGGCGCGTGATGCCTCTTCTCGTGACTTGCTGCGGTGTGCCAGAGCTCGGATATTTCCCCAACCAAATAGTTGCTCCTAATTTCCTGGCCCTGCAGCCGTGCGCAACCAAACATTGAAGCTTGCATGGCGTGAGCCTGGCTCCCGGCGGCCTGCATCCGAGATGCAAGGCGGGCTACATGGAGAAGAGAACCAAACACGCCCTAATAGATGTGAGGCTCTCGTTCTTCTCTCTTGAACCTCCAGATATAGGACTTGCTGACAAGTGGGGCTGATGAGCAAGGCCTACGATAATATACTGTCGACAGATTTTATGTGGTCAAATCTGTCAGATTTTTTATAAATATAACACTGTAGATAGTTATAGCACAAATCCTAAAAGCGCAATTAAACATATAAGAATATGACAAATTTAGTAAAAAAAAAAACTATCAACGGATAAATAGCAAAAATCAATATTGTAAAGGTCTGAGTGTTGGTGTTGCACAAGATGAAGATGCACAAAGGTACTATGTACGAAGGAAAAACTATGGATACAAATGATAAAACTGAGATCCATAATTGATAACATAATGATAAATGGGTAGAGATTACATAGATGTATATACCTATTAGGTTAAAGACAAAACATGCAAAACTAGTTCTAGGCCGTGGGTTGTAGATATTTTAGTAGTATTATTATTAGTTGTAGGTATTAAACGCTAACACCTACTCCCTTTATCCCCTTTTAAGTGTCATTCTCATGTATTGAGGAGTCAAACATATTCAACTTGGCCAAACGTATACAAAAGCTACTAATATTTATGATGCGTAATAAATATGATTGAATATTTTTTAATATATTAATTTGGAGATACAAATGTTACTATTATCTTCTATAAATCTAGTTAGCACAAAAGTTTAGGTGACACTTAAAAAAGAAAGGGAGGGCTGCATATATATTTTTTAAGATTTTAGGCCGTGGGTTGCATTGATAGACTAGTAAACTATAATTTGGAACAAAGTGAGGACTAATTTTACATGTCACATCAATAATTCGTACTGTATTATTTTGTTTGAAATGATTGCACATATTTCTCACACAACAATAATAAATTATATACTTCCTTCATTCTAAATTATAAAACGTTAGCCTTTGTAGATACATAATTTTTCTTATGTATCTGAAAAAACTAAAACGTCTTATAATCTGGATTCTGGAACGATGAGAGTACATCTTCCACCTGCTAAAATTAATATTCAGCTTAGCTCCAAGAAGCGCCGAGCCATGGGATGCTTGGCCCTGGACAGCTCTGTCGGCGCGAGCACCTCCACGATCTCGCCGGCAACGAGGAGGCACACCAGGTCTGCGATGCGCTGGATCTGCTTCACGCTATGGGAGACGATCACCGTGGTGAGCCCCCTCGCCTTCTTCAGCCGCACAATGGTGTCCTCAATGTTCTGCGTGGATATAGGGTCCAGTGCGCTCGTCGGCTCGTCCAACAGGAGCACCTGCATGCATCCAGCAACAGAGGTGATCGTAGCAGCAGTATGCATGATGAGGCGGCGCCATGGAGATGCGTGAGTGAGTGCGCGCGCACCTCAGGGTTGTTGGCGAGGGTGCGTGCCAAGGCGACGCGCTGCGCCTGGCCGACGGACAGCTCGTTGGCAGGCTTGGAGGATAGGCCAGGGTCCAGGTCGGCCAACCTTAGTAGGCTCTGCACCTCGTCTTCACTAAGCTTCTTGCCGCTCAGCTGTGGCCCGTAGCGCACGTTGTATGCCACAGTCCCTGGCATAAGAGCAACTCATTTCTTTGGCGTACAAGCACTTTCTATGTTGCTCCGTTTTACGCCATTCCTCATGGTTATCCCGAATTTTTTGCGGGATCGTGGGATACACTTTTTTTTGGTAGGCATGTGAAAGTGACAAAACTTAATCCATGTATATTGGAGTGGGTTGGAATTTAAACTAAATTCCATCTTAATCTATTCCAACACATATGGATTAAGGTCGATATATGCGTATCGAAACAAAGCTTAACTTTTGTGGAGAACATTTCAGATGACATTAGCAGGTGGCGTCATTGCGCAAGAGTATGTTTTCCTGTGAAGTCCTTATCAAATTGCTCTGAATCTAGAGTTCACAAAGTGCTTAGTGTCCTACTCATTATGACAAATGAATGTAAAGCCCAACTAAATGTCAAAATGGGCATCAAGTCTTGCTTGTCAACATACTCCCTCTGTTCCAAATTATAGGCCGCTTTGATTTTTTTTCGCTATTTTGCTATGCATGTAGATTTAACATATGTCTAGATACATAGTAAAATGGATGTACCAAAAAAATCAAAGCGACTTATAATTTGAAACAGAGGGAGTAGTTTGCAATGATTTTAGTATCTTCTCCCTCCGTTCCAAATTTCTAAGCTGTTTTGGTTTTTTTAAGTACATGGTTTTACTATGTGTTTGTTCCTCTATGCACCGCTACGCTCTTTCGAGAAATTCAATATGGGAATTATCGGGAGTCTTAATTAAATAATAACCGTAGAAGCTTATATTCAAAGCTACGTAACATACTACGTCAAAGCCACATCATTCTAGAATTATGCAAGTGTGTTTTACCCAGTCAAAACCGTCCTTTAGCTAATTATCCCAAACCTAGAAATTTGAGGTACGACTTGGTTTGTACCATTCAGAGGATGATAAAATTAGGCTATTTGTCCAATTTACAAACTACAACTTGCATTGTGATGTCATATGGGTTCTCACTTCTCAGTACACTTGACATGATGAAAGCTCGTTGAAAAATATAAGCGGAACGAATAGGATTTCTTGCTTCGAAGATGGCAATGGCGAACAATTTAGTTTTTTCTTCATCTTTGACTATTGACACCTAAAAAACTATAATTGGATTTACTACACGTCTACACAAGATCCATATCATTAAGTTTATTGATAGTACATTTTCATAGTACGTAACCATTTTCGTTTAAATAATATAGCTTGACATTTGACAAGATTAAGAAAAGTTTAAACTTAGGACAAAATTTGACGGACTTGAATTTAGTCTTAGAGAAAGCATGAGCCATGAGCTCTAGCCTCTGGGTGCATGATCTCAACAAAGGAATGGGAACATGGAATGGGAACGATAACTTAGAGTGTCATTTTATAACGTGAGAACATAAATATTCCTGAATTAGAGACGTGAATTTTTCTGGAACGATGTTCCACGTTCCCAGCTGCTAAGATCATGCGTCAAACGGTGTGAATTTAGTGTACTGCCCTTTTTTTTTTCCAGTTTCAGTCATGCAAGAAGCTCTCAAGTCATCGGTTGCGCTAGCTCTTGCACAATTTAATCTTAAGCAGACAAGGTCCACGAGTTCGTGCACTTCGTCTTGGACTTGGTTGCAGACGAGGCAGTTTGGCAGAGAAAGAATAAGAGTCCGTACCAAGGTTTTTTTTACCGGTAGGAAAAAAATTTCGGCCCCCATCGATAAATATGAAATTTCGGAAATATTGGGTCAAATTTAAATAAATTCAAATTGATTTTTTTAAAAAAATTGGCATCATTTCACTGGAAAAACTCTTTAATCCATCGTCCATCACAACTTTATATAAAATCGATAAAATAACACAATATATCACCACGGTAATACAGCGAGCTGACGATGATTGAGCTTCATATGCTAGTGCCATCGAATGTGTGAGTGAGAAGATTAAATACATTTGAAGAAATTTAGGGCTTTGATAAGACAAGAGGATATGGAGAGCTATTTTAGTGTGGTTTAGTGTAATTTTGGAGTGAAAGATGAATTTAACCGAAATTTTTTGATCGATATAAATTTTTTTTCGGACCTCAGCGAAAAAGGTGATATTTCAAAAATTTCGGTGATATTTCGCCGAAATTGTAAACCTTGGTCCGTACGTCTAGACTCTAGCTTAGCGTGTACTGGCACAGGAGTACGCGTACGTACCTTCGAACATGGCGGGTTGCTGGAAAAGCATGCCGACCTTGCGGCGGAGCGCGCGGACGTCGAGGCTGCAGACGTCGGCGCCGTCGAGGAACACGGCGCCGGGGGCGGGCTCCCAGAGGCGGTTGAGCGCGCGGAGCAGCGTGGACTTGCCGCTGCCGCTGGGCCCGATGACGCCCATGACGACCCCGCGCGGCACGTCCAGGTGGACGCCCCGGAGGATCTCCTCGCCGGTCGACGCCGCACGCTTCCTCAGGTCCCCCACCCGTATCTTGGGCGGCGCGCTACCGCCGGCGCCGGCGAGGTTGCTGTCCGAGTCCGCCACATCGAGCAGGAGCTCCCTAGCTTCGTCGTCTTCTTGTTCGTCGAACACGCGAGCCGCCCTCCCTGCGCTGTCGTCGTCGGTGCAGATGGTAAGCTCGACGTGCTGGTTCGGTTTGGGTGGTTGCTGACCTGAGGCTGATGAGGCCATTGGAGTGGAGATTTCAGAGGAAAGAGACAGAGTGAAGAAGAAGAAAAAATGAGCTAGTGTGCAGTTGCTTTGGTGCGGCCCTCGTGCTCTTTATCAGGATTGTTTGTGCTCGACTGGAATTGATTACTGAAAGACCAGGGATATTTTGCCCAGCTTTGCTGGTGCATGTGGGAGCGGCTGACCCAACCGAAGTGCAGAGGTGGCATGGGCTTAAGGGATCTCAGGTCCTTTAATTTGGCAATGCCAGGGAAGCAAGGTTGGCGTCTCATTACAAGACCTGAATCCCTTTGTGCAAGGGTCCTAATAAAAAGGAGGTATTTTCAAGATTCAGACTTCATGAAAGCGACTAGACGAAAACGTGCTAGCTGCACTTGGCGCGCAATCCTGGCAGGAAGAGAGCCGCTCGAGAAAGGTCTGGTTCGAAGAATTGTAAATGGGCATGATACTGCTATTTGGGGTGATAGATGGGTTTCAAAACACTTCGATGCGAGACCAATCACTCCCAGAGAAGGCAGAGATGTCGAGCAAGTTTCAGACTTGCTGTGTAACGCTGGACAGTGGGACGAAGGTAAAATACGGGCTCAGTTTTTCCCAATAGATGCTAATGCTATCCTTCGTCAGCCTTTGGGGAGAGGAGACCATGATTTTTGGGCGTGAGATCAGGAGAGACATGGCTGCTACTCGGTGAAATCGGCGTATAAGCTTCTGTTTAGCAGCAAGAATGAAGGAGTGCACAATCAGCAGCCAAGTTCTTCTTCTGGCTCTGGAAAATTCTCTGAAAACTAGAAATTCCTCCAAAAGTGAGAGTGTTTTGGTGGAGAGTGCTCCACGAATTTTTACCGGCAAAACAAATTTTGTGGAGACAACACATTGAACCTGTAGCTTTTTGTGAAGTTTGTGGAGATCCTGTAGAATCTATAAGACATGTTCTTGTTGATTGTATTGTGGCAAGAGAGTTCTGGAAACATATAAGGGTGGCTACAGGGACGAAGCTCCCGAGATTGAACTCAGTGGCCTGGACAGCTGATCTGTTGCTGGGAGTTTGCTCAAAGCGTGATCGTGCAATCATACTACCCGGGATGTGGTGTTTGTGGACGCGAAGACATGGAGAGCAGGCGTGCAGTTTGTATCAGGCGGTCACTTGGGCGCGGGATACGGCTTTCGATCTGTGGACCCTGGCACACCCGGACTGTCAACCGGAAAACAGCCGGGGATTGCAAAGGTGGAGGCCACCGAACCAGGGGTGGATCAAGATCAACGTCGACGCCGCCTTCTATGACGCGACGAGCAGTGGGGCAGTTGTTGCAACCTGCCGGGATCACCAGGGAAGTTTTCTGAAGGCGCATGGGCGTTGGTATGACAGAGTGCTAGGCGCCGGGATGATGGAGGCGCTTGCTTGCAGAGATGCGCTGTTTGTGGCGAACAGGCTGGGCTGCAAAAAGTTTATCTAGAAACGGACTGTTTGGAGCTTGTGCAGTTATGGAAGAAGATGGATTTCCAACGATCTCCGGTTGGGTCGGTTCTAACGGAAATCAAAGAATTGTTGCTTGCTTTTAGTGATTATATTTTCAATTTCATTGGTAGAGATTGTAATAGGGTTGCTCATGAACTTGCTAAACAGATCACCGATACAAATAGGTCGGAGGTGTGGCATGAAACGCCGGCTGGTATATGTGATCTGATCTTGTACTAGGCTTCGGCCGTTTCGATATGAATGAAAGGCAATCCAAATCTCAAAAAAAAAGCTTTGCTGGTAAATGATGCGTAACTTTAGCACCGTATAGACTAGACCGAGGAGTGAGGAGGTGGCGCCGGCGAGACCTACCCTCTGGGGAAAAAAATTCGACAATGACAGTTGATGTTTAGAAATCGCCGATCAGTAAATTTAGTGGATTGCGTGTTTGGGCTCGGATGGCTATGCAAAGAGGACACGAGGATGTATACTGGTTCGGACAGAACGTCCCTACGTCCAGTTGCGAGCTGCTCGTGTTACTTGCACCAAGTTCGTAGTAGGGGTTACAAACAATCGAGAGAGGGACGAGTTCCCAAGTCTCTGGCGGTTGTATGTGTGTGTTTTCGGTTTGTAGGCTTGTGATCTTTTTTCCTTCGTCCACCGTCCCCTCCGAAAGGTACTAGACTTTCTCTTTTATAGCTCCAAGGGAAAGGCCCCTCATAAAACCGAGAGAATGGGGAGAGAGAAAACCCCAGAAAAGAGAGAAGGGGCCCAGAGCTATGATGTTCCCCTTCCCCCGCCAGCGACTTCCAGCGGCCTGTAGATGATGGACATCTCCATGCTGCGATCTTGCCTACCACCGGTCCCACATGGGGGTGTCGTGAGTCAATCGTGGCGCTTCATACCGCCCGGGAGGACGATATGGTCAACGGACTCCCCTGACGGAGGCCACGGCAGAGACGATGGTACAGTACAGAACCGTGGGTGTCTGACGGGGGTCGCACGCGGAGGTGGCGATGCATGATTACTCTGCTGACGCTGAGGGCGACACGAGCTTCCAGAGGTGTCCTGTCACGGCTAAAAGCCACGTGGAAGCAATACCTGCCCACGGGAATGACCCATCACGGCTGCAGGCCGTGTGGAAGCACACCTGCTCACAGGGATGTCCCGTCACAGTTGCAGGCCGTGTGGAAGCACATCTGCTCACAGGGATGTCCCGTCACGGTCGCAAGCAGCGGGAAGCGTACCTGCTTCCCTTTTTGTGTCAGGGGGCGTGCGCTCATGACGGTCGAGGCGGCATGGGCCTCTTTCGGGATCTTTCCTCCACTCCTGAGAGTGGATCCGACCCCCTGGGGTCGGGCGAGGCGAAGTCGTCTCTTGGGGGGTCGGGCGAGGCGAGACCCGTGCCAGAAGGGTCGGGCGAGGCGGAACGCCCTCCAGGGGGATCGGACGAGCCGGGGACCTCTTCTGTTGGGCCGGACTTAGCCATAGCTGCGTTCACGATTATTTTAGGTGGGCCAAGGCCGATGTCTTTTGACTCATGCCTTATGGGTACCGTACTATCGGTACCCGACAATGACCATCCTTAGCAGGAAACTACGCGGATTGTGCAGCTGATGGGTGGACCATTATACTATTTTAAGCATGATAATAATATGATTAAGACGCTCAGAGGGACGGACGCCTCACCGCTCACTCCCGCAGTGCTTACGCCTCTCCCCATTCTTATCCCTTCGTGTCCCGTCCCACACTCGATAACGTGGCCATCGTTGCTTCCTTGGTCGGCGACGGCTCCTTCCTCCATCCCCGCGTCCTTCTCCCCCACCCCGGTGACTCCTTCCCCCACCCAGGCATCCTCTTTCCCTTCCCCCGGTGGCGCCCCTCCCCCACCCGTCCTCCCCTACCGGGAGCATCCAACGCCCGCAAATCCGGTGACCCTCTCCTCCACCTCAGCCAGATCCAAGCAAACTGCTAACCCTCCCCTACCCTGGCCAGCGGCGCCCTCTCTGGATCCGGCAACGTTTCCTCTCCCTCGGCCGATGGCGGGCATGGTGGGCGTGCGGGCGCGCACCATCCAACGAGCCCGTGCCACCGCAATTGCCCACCAGATAGGTCATGGCCGTGCGGCGATGCTGTGTTTCTGGACGCTTTTTAAGACATGTTGCAAGCTCATGTTTTAACTGTTTGAGTTGTTTCAGATGTATGTTTTAATTGTTTTCATACGGATATTGTGAAAGTAGATCGGGATGTTGCATATGTTGCAATGGTTATAAACGTACGTTGCAAGCGTCTATCCCCAATATTTCATCTATTTTTTTATACACGTATGTTGCAAGTATTTCAGACGCATATCTCGAGTGTTTCATCTGTCTTCTTTTGTGTGTTGCAAATGTTGCATCTAGATGTCTCAAAAGTAGATTAGGAGATATTGCACATGTTGCAATGGTGTTTCAACTATATATTTTAAATATTTCATTTGTTTAGACGTATGTTGCAAAAGTTTCATCCAGATGTTGCAAAAGTGGATCGGAGTGTTGCACGGCGTGATCAGTGGTTGTCGCTGTGCGGAACGCGTGGTGGGCGCGGGGGCGCGGGTCCCTGCGACGGACGCGGGCACGGGTCCTGGGCGGCGACACGCGGGGCGTGAGGTGGGATGCGGAAGCGTAAGCGGCACAAGTGTTGGAGCCACGTCCGGACGCTAGGTGTACCATTTCAAGCATGTAGATGGTAAATCAGATACCTCATGCGCCACCCGTCAGCCACATATCTCCACCGTATTTCTGTAGGGACATCATCTACCCTGCTAATGCACTGTTATTTTAATTGCTATAAATTTAACCCATCCCACAAAACATCTTCATTAAGATAGCCTCATCCACCCACCTAAAAAAACTGTACAACACCTTAGAAACAAACTATCAGATTGCTTCTAAGTCTTCTCTCCTTACCCACTCAAATCAAACGGTCAGGATCATGTGTGTCATCCTCCTCATCACTCATCGCTCGTCTCATCCCGCGCACGACTCCCCCTCTTCCCCGACGCCTCGTCTTCCACACACATGCGACTCGCGGACTCCCCTCCTCTCCACCACGGATGAACCTAGGGTGGGCATCCCTCTCCTGCTCCGAGTGCCTCTGTGGCCCTCCCTCGCCGCTACCGATGACACGCCCCCACGCCAAGTGCAGAGCACTGGCGATCCTCTCCCCCAGGGATTGCTCGTCGGAGCCGCGGATCTCGCCAACAGCCGCGGCCAAGATCAGCGTCCCCCATGGCCGCCCAGGCCGGCCCACCGGTAACTCTTAGGGCGTCCGGTGCGGCCACAGCTGGACGTCTTCCCCCGTTCTGGCTGCCGCAGGCCCGAGGCCGGCCACTTCCAACCAGTGCTGCTTTGACATCGCTGAGGGTACGCACCCAGTCCACCACTGCTCCTCCCTCTCCACGGATCTCGACCGGTGCTCTTAATTCCTCCCTCTTTGTTTAGAAGCCCAGTCGGTGGCTTGGCCTGTGGCCCGGCAAGGGCGTGCTCGGCGCAGCACACACCTGGTCAGGTGCACGCAGGAGCAGCAGCCGCTCAGACAGGCGCGCAGCCGGTGACGGCGCACGGGCCGCGGGCGGCAGGTGGAAGAGCCTGGCAAGAGGCAAGAGCTGCGCCGACGTCGACATGGGCTTGGGTCAGCGGGTACAACGGGCACGTGTGCACAGCGTGGTGCCCAGACGACGAGCTGCCGTATGACGACACCGACGAGGAGGAGGAGGATGCCCCGCCGGCCCGAGACTGAGGTTGCGCTGGTTTGAAACCCCTGGCCGCAAACACACATTTCTTGCCAGATTTCTGACTTCGGGATTTGCTTTTTTTGCTATTTTTTGTCTTATTTTTGGTCGTTCCTAAAATTCGATTTTCTAGAAACGGCTGACGAGGATATCGACGGATGGGTAACAACGGCCTATAAAGGGTCAGCAGCCGCCCCTAGTAATTGCCTCTGCCGTAGTGTACGTTCATCAACCAATTTTGTCTTTGTCCTATAGGTGATGGTGATGATATGAACTAGTGCTGGTTGACAACCCCCGCACATCGCCGCGGAAACGATAGGAGTGATGACACCCATGAACAGTCACATTCATGAAACAATTTCATGTCGAACACGCAGCAGCTAGCTGTCCGCGCGTATCTTCACTTTCTATAAAATAAAACATTGATGGGGAGCGAGGTGCTTGGCTGTGGTACCTGAGGTGGAGCGATGGAGCACGCGAGGGCGTTGCTGGAGCAGATGGCGCCGCCGGACCTGGGGGAGCCAGGCTTCCGGCGAGACTTCCTGGCGGGCATGCTCAAGCCAGCCGCTGATTTTTTTCTAGAACGTGCTTAGCACGTGTTTCATTAAGAAGAAGTTAGAAGGTTTACACGTCCAACATCACAACACGGCGAGGGGCCATGAGCGATAGGGTTGAACACGAACATATAGCACCACAAGACGGTGGAACACACGCTGTTGTAACTAATGTGCGACCGCTGCCACCGCCGTGGTCGCCCTGGCCGTCATGCTCAGCTTCACGCAGCGCCTGGGGATCGAGGCCGAGATGCTCTACGCCGTGGCGCGCTCCTTCCTCCAGCTCTCCCTGGTCGGCTTCGTCCTCCACTTCATCTTCGTCCAGAAGAACGCCACACCTTGGATCCTGCTCACCTACCTCTTCATGGCACGTAACCAAATGATCAATCATGCGCTCTCCGTTCATCATCATCTATACGTAATTGCATTGATGTGTGTTCTTGATCTAATTTGGTCCCTCGATTAGAAAAGTTTCCATCTACAAGACGATCTGACTAACTGAATTTGGTAACGAACGATACAGGTGACGGTCGCCAGCTACACGGCGGGCCAGCGCGCGAAGCAGGTCCCCCATGGAAAGTGCATCGCCTTCGTGTCCATCCTCGTCGGCACAGTGATCACCATGACCCTGCTCCTCGTGCTCGACGTCTTCCCATTTACCCCGAGGTACGTCATCCCCGCCGCCGGCATGATGGTCAGCAACGCCATGACCGTCACTGGAGTCACCATGAAGAAGCTCCGGGAGGACGTCAAGATCCAGAAGAACCTGGTCAGCTCGAACCCTATCGTAGCTTGACGACGTGCTGCTTATTTCTTTTCCCTTGCCAAATTCCTGCCTAATTTGTATGATCATCGATCGTCACTTTGCAATTGCAAATAAAATAATGTTTACAAATCTTGTTTATTTTCTCTTTTCTGCAGGTGGAAACAGCACTTGCTCTAGGTGCAACGCCACGCGAGGCGACGCTCCAGCAGATGAGGAGGTCGTTGGGCATCGCGTTGTCCCCGGCCATCGACAACGCCAAGACCCAGGGGCTTATCAATCTGCCAGGAGCCATGACAGGGCTCATCATGGCGGGTGCGTCGCCGCTGCAGGCAGTCCAGCTGCAAATAGTCCTCAAGAACATGATCATGGCCGCCTCCACCGTCAGCGGCATCTGCTTGTCATACCTCTGCTGGCCAGCCTTCTTCACAAAGACCTTCCAGCTTAAAGAAGAGGTCTTCTGCGATGACTAGCGTGCTTAACGATTGGTATCAAGTATAAGGCCAGTACTCCCAGGATATTATATTGTTGTTTTTAAAACTAGTTAACATGCACGTGCGGTGTCTTCAAGATATTTGTTGTTTTTATTTGCCATTTTATGGTTTGTTTGCCATTATCATCTTATCATAGTATTTCCACCTTTTTTCAAAACCAATATTTTTTGATAATTTCTAATTCCTCGCTATTTTTTATATTGTACGTATGTTGTGGCATTAGAGTAGAATTCCATATCGTTCAGGTAAGTTATTATTAGACACACCAATCATGTTTTTTCCTTATTAATGATTTTTTTCAGTTTTACTGTTACTGTGCTTACTGTTAGTGTATTTTTTAGTTGATTTCGTTTTTTTAGCAACTTTGTATATGTATATTTTTTTTGGAAAAAGTCTAAATCACCCCTGAACTATGGACTCTGGAACACATAACCCCTGAACTATGAAACGGTCTAATTTACCCCATGAACTATTCAAAACCGTCTATTTTACACTCTGGGTGATTTTCGACGGCGGTTGCTACAGCAACAAGGTTTTCCTGTAGCAACCCGACGTCGAAAACCACACAGAGGGTAAAATAGACGGTTTTGAATAGTTCAGAGGGGTAAATTAGACCGTTTCATAGTTCAGGGGTTACGTGTTCTAGGATCAATAGTTCAGAGGGTGATTTAGATTTTTTTTTTCTAATTCTCATCGGACCAGAAGCCCACGGACCCTGGTAGCAGCGAGCAGGCTCTGCCCAAGTGCCAAGCGTCCATAATTGTTACTGTCAGCATCTATTTTTTTCTACAGCGGCGCATCCCAATTCCACTGTCCTCCCCATTTCTCTCCACCTCCTCTCCTCCATATCTGCCCGTACTCCACCCTGTCGTGCAGAGCACCGCCGCCGGGGCTGGCCGCGCGTCCCAGCCTCCCAGGGCTGGCCGCCGGTGAAGAAGGTGAGCCGGGCAGAGCACCTTCGCCGGGTCTGGCCGCGTCGCCCAGGGCTGGCCGCCGGAGCTTGTGGATCCGCCTGCAGGACGCCGGGGCAGGGCTGAGCCGTGTCTGGCCGCGCTGCCTGCTGGCCGCCGGGACAGGGCCGCGCCGTCGGGCAGGTTGCCATTGCTGGCCGCGCCGTCCGAAGGCCGCCAGGGCATGCCCTCCTTCTTGCCTGGGAGGCGACAAGGGCGCCGTCGGCTCCTACTCGGCTGGTCCAGTGTTGGCTCCAGCAGCTCGCGTCTCCTTGCCGCGCTCTATTTCGTGGTAAGTTCAGTTAATTTCAGTTAAATGTCAATTTCCCCCCTTTAATCTCTTTTTGTTAGCAATAATGTGCCTACCATATTCAGTTTTTGTATTTGGTCACCAATCTAGTCAAACTGAAAGCGAAGGTTTGCGGCGAGAATTAGTAGATTATAGAGATACATAGAACATGTATATGTAGGTATAGATAGGGACGACTTATAGAATCAGAACCTAGCACCACCACCACTTTTTGATATATCTGTGTTGGATGGAGGGTAAATAGAGTAAAACTTTGTAGCTAATAATGACATGTATCCCAAGCATGTAACAATTGCAAAACTTATCTCTTAACATCTGTGGTTCCTGTGGCCAGCTCCTACACATGCAACACCTGCCTTTCAAGCTGTATATACTGACCTCAATCTTTTTTCTTGCAGGGAAGCTAATGATTTGCATGTTTCCTTGTTCCTTAGGTTCACCTGGAGATCCTCTTCTACCCTTACGCTAAGCATGAAGGGGTTCCTAATCCTTTTGGTAATCAGATTCAACTAACTTCATTGGAGAGGAGTCCTTTCGGTAACGGTCATCTCTGCAGAGTACTTGCCACCTATGTACATTGGTGGCAAGGCTGACCCATTTGTGGTCCTGTACTTAAAGAGGTGAGAAACAAAAAAGAAGACAAGGGTTATTATCTTTCCTAATCTCAGATTTATGTAGGTCCATATATTTTTTTCAAGGCTCTCATAATTAATTATTATTGTAGGTTGTGACAGACACGCTAAATCCAATATGGAACCAGACATTTGATTTCATTGTAGAAGATGCACTGCATGATTTGCTCATGGTGGAATTATGTGACCATGATACATTTTTAAAGGTGTGCATTCTGTCTCTTGCATATTGTTTGTTCATTTGAAATCTAAAACTCCCTACCTTGATTCTTTGTGGCTTCACGACATTTCTGCCAATTTGTCCCTGTGTTATTCTTTATAAGGGTATTTGGTTTTCGTTGTCTTGACCAGTTAAACATTCTTGTTTAACGTCAGAGAAAAACTGGGCGAGAGGCTATCTGAGTGGCACAGCTAGGTTTTTGGTTGCTGTATGCAAGATGCTCTTGTTTCACAATTTCAATCGTACCTAAACACAATAATATATTATTATAGATAGCTGTCTTAACAAAAGGTCACTATGCTTACATTTAACGCCACTGGCTGAGTTCAATAGAATACTGTCAAACAGCAAATAAGAAGGGCATTCTTTTCGATTGTTTATGTCAACCTCTCAAGTAATTCTCTAATACCTCTGTCGATGTTCTCTGTGCATTCATTCCATTTGTATTTGAGGATATTGATGAGGAACTTCATCCCGAGGAGTTCTGAATCCTGTTAACAAATTGATATCATTAATATTTTAGAGTAAAACAACAATAATATTCCGTTGGCATTATATACTTTTTTTCCTGGTTTATTATATTATTAATTTTTTTCTTGCTTACCATGCATATCTTTGTTTCAAACCCTTGACCATTCCACTCTTGCATGAAGTTTAGGATGAAATATCCCTTCGTTTTCCTGTACATATTAACATGTAAGGAATTTTGATTCAATAATTGTAAAATATTTGGTAGTATTATATAACGTTAAGAATATACTTACATGTCTGTTGTTTTTGGAACATAACCTGGAAAATATCTTTTCCAATCATAAACATCGTCGTTCCATTTGTCATCTAATATTCCATGGCTCTATGAAAAAACCTTTCCTAGTTTATATTGTTAATATATGGAGCACTGCAACCAAGGAATTTTAAAGCAATAGTGAAACAAAAAATTAAAGATAAATGCATAAACTGTAAATATATTATGTATAGGCAAGCGTCAAAATTTTAAGCAATTTTGTATACCTGCATTAATCAATCTTTTGATGTGTCAGGCAGAGAGCTGTAGGTGTCCACAATGGCAGGTCGACAACTACAGACATGAAGGCGGCACCGGCCGCTAGGGGCCCGCAGATGAAGCTGCTGGTGTATGCGGATGCCCGGAAGGACGCGATGGACTTTCTGATCGCGGTGGACTTCCTGATCTTCCTGCTGCCCGAACGTGACTCCGTGTCGCAGGAAACCGACGAACGTGACGCCGACAGCAGATGGATCGATCGAGAGAGGCTCGGAAGGACGCGATGGACTTTCTGATCGCGGTGTACTTCCTGATCTTCTTGCCGCGCAAAGATTTCTGTGTCGACGAACGTGACGCCGACAGCAGATGGATCGATCGGGAGAGGCTCGGAAGGACGCGATGGACTTTCTGATCACGGTGGACTTCCTGATCTTCTTGCCGCGCAAAGATTTCTGTGTTGTCTGATTGAGGGCTGAGGGCTGAGGGCTCACGTTTTCAGGGCTTGACGATGGAAAAGAGAGGTTTGGATTGGGACTCTGGAGGGGCGACGTGTGTATGTGTGTATGCGGGCGACGTGGAAGGAAAGGTTTGGGTCGGGACTCTGGAGGGCGACGTGGGTACGTGGGCGGGTAACTGGAGAGCGTGGTGAGAAAAAAAAATACCGGAGGAATCCTGCCACCAACGATTTGTTTGGCAGGAACGCGTAAGAATCTTACGTCTTACGGTGTGGCCCACTTTATAGGAAGTAAGGAGGCCTAATATCCCTTAGATTAAGATCTAAAATTATATCTAACAGTTAAAACATAAGGTGGGTGGAAGTTTTTAGGTGAAACGTAGGAAGTAAGGAGGCCTAATATCCCTTAGATTAAGATCTTAAATTATATCTAACAGTTAAAACATAAGGTGGGTGGAAGTTTTTAGGTGAAACGTATTTTTCAATTCTTTCACTCTTTTATAGTATAGATATAGATAGATAAGAGTAATAAAATACATAAATTAACCTGGGAGGCTGTGTCATACACATCTGAAACTTCTATTTTTTTTTAATTTTATTCGGTAATGCTGCTTATAGGTTGTCCTACCGTCTAGATAGACACTGTATAAGTCGTTCGCTCGCTTTGCGTCTTGCCCCCGCCCGTGTCGCCTGCTCGCTTAGCGTGCCTCTGCTTCGGGACAAACCTTGCCCTCGGCTGCGCCTCTCCCGCTCACACTGCGCGGCCCTACTCGCGTCCCTACCCTTCGCTTGTGCCGCTTGCCTACGCCTGGACTTGCGCCTCTCGTCGCGGCTACGCTCCATTTGCCTGTCCCTGCCCCTGCCGAGGTCCGTGCTACCGACGAGTTCCACACCGGCAATCTCCGAGCAACAAGCAGATGCTATGCTGAAAGCGCATGTGGAGGCGACGAAGCTCACCACGTAGCCCTGTGGAAGGCGACGAAGCTCACCATGTAGCCCTGTGGAGGCGCCGACTCTCGGTGGTTGGTCAGCGGCACCCTCCACTCCAGTAGGTCCCGGCTCGTCCTCGGTCGCAGGAGACCGTCGCGCACAAGCTCCTCCAGCCTCCTCTCCGTCACCGAGGAACGGATCCATGCCTCCGCAGGGAGGACTTGACTTTTTCCCGCCATCAGCGCAGAGGTTGGAATATGGTGGCGGCGAGGAAAGGATGACGGCGGCGGTGGAGAACGGCTGATGGAGGCAAAGGAAAGAGAATGCAATTGCAAAGGGCTAGGAAGGAACACACGAAACCAGTGGACTCTGTACTTATACCACGATAGAAGGCAAATGGACGGATTCGGCGAAGAGGCAGGTAAAGTTTCCGCATTTAATGCTCTTACCTAACCGCTCTCTCGAAACCCGCTCATGCGGGCACGTGTCAACCGTTCGCTCGATAACCGTCTGCCACGCCGCCCACTACAGCGCCGTTTTTGCTTCTCTCCTAAAAAGACGCACCCCAACGGGCAGGAAGGGAGGCTTACAGACGGACACTTCCAGGCGAAGGAACCACGGGCTCCGAGCCCGCTATAAACCTCGAGGGTTCGAAAGCTGGTCCTCGACCGGGGTTCGATAGCTGCCCTCGAGTAAACAGAGTAAGGGATGTCTGAGAGCGGACCCGTACAAGGCCAGGGCTCGAGCCATTTTCTCGAGATGCCCTCAGACATATTCGAGGCTAAAGGAGAGGTTGACAGTGGAATCCCCTCGGAGGGAGGCGTCGAGCCCTCGGATCCTATCAAACGGAGCCGAGATCCATACGACAACTCTTTGGCACTTTTGGAGAGCGCCTCCGCGGCTGCCAGTCGACCCCTATCGAATGGGGCACGGGCTCCTACTCGAATTCCCCGCTAACAACTCACCAGAGATCGTCGGAACTCGCCCATCGAGGGTAGTGCGGCGTTCCCACCCCTCCTCTTTGCCTAAAGGATGCGTGAGGGTCGTACGATTAAAAACGGGTAGGACCCCGATCGACCTCACGCACACGAGGCTCGGGGGCTTGCCCGCAATAGGCTAGCTCCGACAAAAAAGGACCGAACGCACCTTAGGGCTTAACAAAAATAACGTCCCACGATGCATCGTACTAAAACCCTCGAAGGAGTCACACACTCCTCCGAGGCCTCGGGGGCTACACTCGGCGGGTGTGCACACACACACCCATCGGCGAGCAACGACGCTACGACTCCAATTCATAACTCGCTCAAGCCTCTACGAGAGTGTCTGCACTCACACAAAGGCTCGGGGGCTACTATCGGGTACCTGGATTAGAGGTACCCAAAACCAACGATTAAAAAGAGCAAACCCCTGAGACTTCCGCGCCTTGAAAACCCCTAAAAAGTTGAATCAAGGCTCCATCTACACGAATACGCTGATCCAAGCCGCATACGTATGAAGAACGGGCCGCCCTCGACCGCGTTCCGACTCGCACGAGACCCGCTCGACGGGAGGCCTCGACCCCGAAAAACTTCCGACTCATACGACCCAGGGTCGAGTCGGTCGACCCCTCCTCACCCACCTACTTACTGAGAAAAGCATTCAATGCAACCACTCCCACTAACGTGGCTACAGCGCCAGCGTGGGAGCAACATCCGTGTCTAATCTCACGTTTTACTGTCCATCCCGGGATGGGTGATGAAAAAACTGCCACTATTCACACCACATCAAGCACTGTTCTACCATCGACGCCCCCTCGACTCATAAAACGACAACCACCGCGCCCGGGTTTCCTGGGGTTCGGCCTTATCCGTTCCTCGATGACCCCCTCAGCTACGTCCCGACCCGGCCTCGACCGCCGTCGGTCAACAAAGGAATGACGCCCGTACGTCGACCACAGGGAATCGCACGTCCTCTACAGCACCCGGGATGTTTCACTGTCCCGTCATCAGCATCGTCACGTCGCCCCAAGGATGGTCTGCATGCATCGGGGCACGTCGCTACAGCAACATCTACAACGCCCGTCCCGCCTTCTCCTCCAAGGCGCCCCTAGGGTTTTCTGTAGACTTAGACCCTCCTCTTGAGTCTATAAAAGGGGAGGGTAAAGAACTCCCTAGGGGAGAGGGGGACAAACGATAGAGAACAGAAAAAGACCATTTCCAGATCAAGCATCTCAAGCAACTCTTCATTTTTCTGTCCTGAGACTTGGGACCAGCTCCCTCTCTTACAGCTTGTATCTCCTACACAGGCACTTCGGTGTAAGGAAATACAACACTCTCCTTCTCTGCTGGACGTATGACCTTCTTTGCCCGAACCAGGATAACCCCCCGTGTATTTCTCTTTGCATCACCATCCGGATTAGGGAGCACGCAGCACGTATTCACTCGTCGGCTTAGGGCCCTCCCGGGTCCAAACACCGACAAAAATACGCTATATTTCAAGATAGAGGGAGTATTCCAAAATACTGTAAATGGATTTTTAGAGACGAACATCCTAAGAAGTTTTTTTAGATCTTTTAATGAATATTTGACTATTTTTTCTTTTGTATTCACTTTGTTGAATTTTCTAATGAATATTTGAGATCCTGAACGATATCAAATGTAAAAAGTTTGAACTAAAAAGTTTTAGATCTCGTCAAATACTATAACTTTGGTTTATGTCATATCTCCATCCGGTCCTTGGGGTTTCCAAATTACACTCAAGAAAATATGAATTATCTTGGCGGTTTCAAATAACACCTAGGGAAATAAGCAATTACCATGGCGGTTTGTAACAACACTCAAGAAAACATGGAATTACCTTGGTGGTTTGGTTCAACACTCAAGAATATCCATTTGCTTGGAGGTCTATGTCCGCAGCCAAGGAAACAACACTTTCCATGGCGGTTTTGTTTTGACCTCAAGGAAAATCTTTAGCACTCAAAGAAAATCTTTAGCCCTCAAGGTAATTCAAGATTATGGCAGTGAGTATGTCATAGCAATAATATATACCGTATTGTTTCTATTGATGACGCATATTTCCCATACATCAATCAGATAGTATGTATATCTTCCACCTGCTCAGATCAATCTTCAGCTTAGTATGTATATCTTCCCCGAACATGCTAATCTAGTCACACGAGGTCTAAATTACCATTGATTACAATAAACCGTCAGAAATGACTGCTGAGTATGCTCCTAGCATGTCGGCTCACATGCCATTCCTCTCTCATCTTCTTCCTCACTCCTACGGTTGAGCTCCATCTCGAATTAGTCATTAGAGACACATATCTCGAAGATTTGAATGAGCTAGAAGTACACATTCGGGAGCTGCCCATTCGGGAACTGGAAAAAGAAGCCGATAAGGTGTAGTGTTCATTTTTCGTGTCACCCCAATAATATATACCGTATTGTTTCTATTGATGACGCATATTTCCCATACATCAATCAGATAGTATGTATATCTTCCACATGCTCAGATCAATCTTCAGCTTAGCTCCAAGAAGCGTCGGGCCATGGGATGCTTGGCCCTGGACAACTCTGACGGCACGAGCACCTCCACGACCTCGCCGGCGACGAGGAGGCACACCAGGTCCGCGATGCGCTGGATCTGCTTCACGCTGTGGGAGACGATCACCGTGGTGATCCCCCTCGTCTTCTTCAGCCGCACGATGGTGTCCTCGATGTTCTGCGTCGATATAGGGTCCAGCGCGCTCGTCGGCTCGTCCAACAGGAGCACCTGCTTGCATCCAGCGACAAAGGTGATCATATCGACAGCGCCATGGAGGACGGGACGGCGACGACGACAAAGTGAGTGAGCGCGCGCACCTCAGGGTCGTTGGCGAGGGTGCGTGCCAAGGCAACGCGCTGCGCCTGGCCGACGGACAGCTCGTTGGCAGGCTTGGAGGACAGGGCAGGGTCAAGGTCGGCTAGCCTCAGCAGGCTCTGCACCTCGCCTTCGGTGAGCGTCTTGCCGCGCAGTTGTGGCCCGTAGCGCACGTTGTATGCCACGGTTCCTGGCATAGCACACGCAGAAACATGGCAAAAATAAGAGATCGTGGGATATTTGTTTTTTTTCTGGGTAACTGGGTAAAGCCCAAATAAATTCAATATGGGCATCAAGTCTTGCTGGTTACACAGTTCACAAAGGTTTTAGTATCTACTCCCTTCCCTTTAAATTGTAAGTCATTCTACCTTCTTTAGATATATAGCGATTCTGTAGGGGCTTCGACCCCTCAATAATCTTTTTTTTAAAAAGATATATAGCGATTATAGTTATATATCTAGAAAAGACATAACGACGTATAATTTGGAAGCAGTAGTTTGTTTGCTCCTCTCTACACCGTCTACTCTTTAGAGAAATCCTAGGAATTATCGAAAGGCTTAAATAATAATAACCGTATACAAGCTTACATTCAAAGCTACGTAACATAGTGCGTCAAAGCTACGTAACCCCTGAATTATGTAAGGATGTTTTGCCCTGTCAAAACCGTCCTTTAGATAATGATCCCAGCGTCAAACCTAGAAATCCGAGTCCGCCATTGCCATCTTGGAAGCAAGAAATTTTATTCGTACAGCTTAAATTTCTCTTTCATCGTGTGTACCGAAAGCCCATATGACATCACAAACAATTAAGTCGTACTTGTAAAATTGGACACATAGCCTGATTTTATCATCCTCAGAGAGGTACAAACTACAAAGCCGGACGTACAATGGACTTTCATTTTGCTCAACTTTTGGTGATGTTACTTTCTTCGATCACAATCAAGTCAATTTAGTTTTTTTTTCGTCTTTGACTATTTATACCTAAAAACTTACGTGGATTTACACACAAGATCCACATTATTAAGATTATTAAAAATTCATAATATGTAACTCTTTTCATTTAAATAAAATAATATTAACTTCAGAAGGTTTATTTTTTTATTTATAACAAAATTTAACGGACTTAAATTTAGTCTTAGAGCGAGGAAGCGAAGCCATGAACTCTGGCATCATGCTTCAAACGGTGTGGCACATTTTCTTTTAAAAAAAATCATGCAAGAAGCTACTAAAAGTCATCGGTTGGGCTCTTGCACAATTAATCATAAGCGTTGGTCCCCGATCGTACGGTCCACGTGTTCGTGCACTTCGTCTTGGTTTGCAGAAAAAAAAGGCCGCAATTTGGCAGAGAAAAGAATGAACGAAGTCCGTCTCTAGCCGTCTAGCGTGTACTGCCAGGAGTACGTATGTGTACGTACCGTCGAACATGGCGGGTTGCTGGAAAAGCATGCCGACCTTGCGGCGGAGCGCGCGGACGTCGAGGCCGCAGACGTCGGCGCCGTCGAGGAACACGGCGCCGGGGGCGGGCTCCCAGAGGCGGTTGAGCGCGCGGAGCAGCGTGGACTTGCCGCTGCCGCTGGGCCCGATGACGCCCATGACGACCCCGCGCGGCACGTCCAGGTGGACGCCCCGCAGGATCTCCTCGCCGGTCGACGACGCCCTCTTCCTCAGCCCCCGCACCCGTATCTTGGGCGGCGGCCTACCGCCGGTACCGTGCGCCGCCGCAGCCGGCGGCCCATCACCTTCGCCGTCGTCGTCGGCGAGGTTGTCCACGTCCAGCAGGAGCTCCTTAGCCTCGTCTTCTTCGTCGAACAAGCGACCCGCCGCCGTCCCTGCGTCGTGGTCGTCGCTGGAGATGATAAGCTCGACGTGCTGGTTCGTTTTGGGTGGTTGCTGACCTGAAGCTGAAGAGGCCATTGGAGTGGAGATTTCAGAGGACAGAGAGACAGAGAGAGTGAGAAGAAGATAAAAATGGGCAGACGTGCACTTGCTTTGTAGCGCCCGATGGCCCATGGTGCGGCCCTAGCTCTCGTGCTCTTTATCAGGATTCTATGTGCTCGAATTGATTACTGATTACTGAAACGAAGGATATTTTGCCCAGCTCTGCTGGTGCATGATACGTAACTTAGCACCAGAGAGAGTCTTCTCTTATTTACTGCCTCTGTCCTAAAATAAATTAACTTCTAAATTGCTAAAAATTAAATTATTTATAAAATCAAATAAATGTATTATATATGTATCATGTATGTATTGATATTAATTTCGTAAAGATTATTTTATAATGTACTTATTATTGATATTGGTTTAGTGTCATAAATAGTAGAGTTTTTTTAATAGATTCGATCAAATTTAAAACAGTTTGACTTAGAAAAGGTTTTATCAAACATTTACCAACAAGAGAAACTGGAGCAAGCTACTCCACCATAGAAGTCACAGCTAAAACTAATTTCACAGAAGTTGAAACTGTACCAAATGGACCCTTAGAGCTTGGTACGTAGACATGTAAAGCTATCCCATCGAGTCAAAACACTAAAAACTACAAAGAAGAGAATTAGAAAACGTGGCAGCATAGGAACCACATGTATAATGCAGGAAGATAATGTATGGGATACAAGGTCCTCTTGGAGCATCTCCAGCAATACTACCTAAAACACACCCCCTACTTTTCTGTTTAGGTAGCTACCAATTTCCATACTACCCATATTTCGTTGTTTACTCCAGCAACACTACCTAAAATAGACCCCCTAAATTCATCCTTGCAGAGAGTGACATGTGGAGCCCACCTATCATTCTCTGCTAGTTCTTCTTCTCCTGGATAGACGATGCACGGAAGCAGGAGGTGGGGAGTCGAAGCAGCCAAGCAGGAGGAGCGCCGTTGCACTGGAGCAGGGCGGACACGGCGAGGCAGGTTCACTGCGCCGCCGAGGAGGGCCACCTACTCCGCGGACGGACACCGTGGCAGGCCGCGCCACCAGGGAGGGCCTCCGGAAGGGCCGCCGTCACGCCGGGAAGGATGCCGGAGGGCTGCCGCCGCGCGGGGGAGCAGGGGGAGGCCGCATTGCATCAGGCGGAGTCACGAGGAGGTTGATGCAGTAGCATGAAAAAAAAGTAGAGGGAGTGGAGTAGGGGGGCCAACAGAAGTAGAGAGTCAAAGAGAGAAAGCAGGGAGCCAATAAAAGTAGTGGGTGTAGCAGGGGGTCTGCTGGAGCAGGTTTTTTTTTACCCTCACTGTCTAAATTGGAAGTAGGGGTCAAGCAGGAGGTGTTGTTGGAGATGCTCTTGGGCCTTCCCAATGCACTAGTGTGGCTGGGAGTTTCATGTTCCACGTCCTTGTTTAATTAGCATCCGAATCAGCGAGAGTATTGACTTCGAGAGTGTCTTGAGAGTAGCTCCAACGCAGACCAATACCAGCGAGTGGTCCGAGCAAAAAGCTACTGGCATGTAGGCTTTGTATGACCGGAACAGCTAGTATTCCAATGCATGTAGACATGGGGTGCTGCTTCATCTGAAAAGCGCAACCAGTGGTCTGAGCAAAAAGCTACTCATGTAGGCTTTGCATGACCGGAACTATTCCAACGCATGTAGACATGGGGTGCTGCTTCATCTAAAAAGCACAGCACGACAACAGGGCTATCAGCCATCTTTTTCTCTCGCGCATTGTCTTCTCTGTTCTCAAGCCGTTACTTTTTTCTGATGAAGCCATAGTTGCTTCTGCAGTCTACACTGACACACTGCCAAACCACCATCCCACAACTTCTCTCCTCTACTTGGCGTCCGAGCCTACCTGCCTCTGTTAAAGCTAATAGCCACGTGGTGCGTTGGGATGGCCTGAAGAGGAACCAAGCACCCTGTCTGATGCAGAGCAGAAACTCTCATCAGATTGCACATTGTGGCCTCAAGAACTATTGAATGAATGCCTAAAGCCTTCTGTTGTTGTTGGGGTGAGGAATAAAGTCGAAGCTAATGCATTGGGGATTTTACTGACTCGGCCCATTATTATACGGAGAGATTAGCGCTCGAATATCCGGACACAGCGTCCAACTAGATGCCCGGCCTGCTGCCCGCCCATTTTCAATCATTTTAAAAAATGATACCCTCAAGGCGCCTATGGATGCAGCTAGCTTTGTGCTTTGCTTCGCCTCGTGCTTCGTGCATGCTGTCTGCCCATGGATGCTACTTTGTGTTGCGCGTTTGCTACCCACCCATGGATGCGGCTTCGTGCTCCGCACCTGCTGCCATGCCCATGGATACAGCTTTGTGCTCCCCGCCTGCTATC
The DNA here is from genome assembly GCA_038087645.1 of Saccharum hybrid cultivar R570. Lineage (NCBI taxonomy): Eukaryota > Viridiplantae > Streptophyta > Magnoliopsida > Poales > Poaceae > Saccharum > Saccharum hybrid cultivar. Next base: position 1,195,770 of record JAQSUU010000273.1, read on the forward strand.
GCGCTCGCTTCACTTCCCGTGCGCATGTCGGGACCGTTGCAAAACAGATGAAATATTTACAACATACGCTTTATGTGTATGGGCACTACAACATATGCAACATCCAAATAAAGCACTTGCAACATACATCTGAAGACAGATGAGACACTTGCAACATACATATATAGCCAATACAACATATGCAACATCCAGATAAAACACTTGCAACATATATTTAAAACAGCTGAAACATTTGAAACATATACTTGCAACTTACGTGTATAATCATTGCAACAAATACACCACTAGATCTACTTTTGCAACATCCAGATGAAACATATGCAACATACATCTGAAACACATTAAACATACGGTTGCGACATGTGCTCATCTACTTGCTGCTCCGAATAGACGCTTGTTGACACAGAGCTTGACGCCGGCACGGAGCAGAACCAGAGCTGGAATTTTATAGTTCAACCTGATAACTCAATGATATCTAGTCTATAGAGTTGGATGAGAGAAGTAAGAACCCATAAGAAATTGTCTCCTCAAAGCACAAAACTCGCAATTCACCTGGCAAAGGTCGACATCCAGCTTGCCATCCTCCTCGTTGCCGCTCTGGGTTTGTCCACGATCCATAACCATCTTAGGCGCAGAGCTCTGCTGAACCGTTCCAAGTCCACAATCCCAAGACCTCCAAATTCTGTCGGCCGCGCCACTTTGCATTTCCCACCTGACAGCTCACTGTCTCCCATCCATAGGAACCGCCTTTTTGTTTTGTCTAGATCTTCCAACAGTTGTTTTGGCACCTTCAGTGCAGTCAGCATATATGTTGGCAACGAACTTAGGACCGATCTAACAAGCTCCCTCCTTCCAGCTGGATTTAAAAACCTACCTTGCCATCCTTGCAAGCGCGATCTGGCTTTGTCCACAACCCCTTGCACATGAGCTACCTTCAGTCGGCCAAGAGTCAGCGGCAAGCCCAAGTATGTTAGTGGGAAGCTCACCCTTCTTCCTTGTCTTTGTTGCATGTATCGGTGAAAACAAGAACTAAGCTACCTAGTGCTGGCTGACAACACCCGCACAATATTGCCACGAAAACGATAGAAACGTAGGTTTTCGGGGGGTGGGGGGGTAGGGAGCGGCAACACCATAGGAACGAAGATACCCATGAACAGTCTCATTCATGAAACCATACTTGTTGTATTCATGTCTAATAACACGAAGCAGCTATCTGTCCGTATGTATCTATATTCAGTTTCTATAAATCATTGCTGATTTGCTGTGGAGGAGGGTAGCCGAAGCCTGAAGATATGATGGAGCACGCGACGGCGTTGCTGGAGCAGACACTGGCGCCGCCGCCGCGGCAGCCGGACCTCGGGGAGCCAGGCTTCTGGCGAGACTTCCTATGGGGCATGCTCAAGCCGGCTGCTGCCACCGCCGTGGTCGCCCTGGCCATCATGCTCAGCTTCACGCAGCGCCTGGGGATCGAGGCCGAGATGATCTACGGCGTCGCGCGCTCCTTCGTCCAGCTCTCCCTCATCGGCTTCGTCCTCCACTTCATCTTCGTCCAGAAGAACACCACCCCTTGGATCCTCCTCACCTACCTTTTCATGGCACGTAACGTAACCAAATGATCAATCATGCATGCACACTCTTTTCATCATCATCTATACGTAGTTCGGTAGTTGCATTGATGTGTTCTTCATCTAATTTGCCCCCTCGATTTGAAAAGTATCCATCCACAAGATGATGTGACTAACTGAATTTGATAACGATTAACGAACGATACAGGTGACGGTCGCGAGCTACACGGCGGGCCAGCGCGCGAAGCAGGTCCCTCGTGGAAAGTACATCGCCTTCGTGTCCATCCTCCTCGGCACCGTGGTCAACATGGCCCTGCTCCTCATGCTCGACGTCTTCCCGTTTACCCCGAGGTACATCATCCCCGCGGCCGGCATGATGGTCAGCAACGCCATGAACGTCACTGGAGTCACCATGAAGAAGCTCCGGGACGACGTCAAGATCCAGAAGAACCTGGTCAGATCGAACCCTATCGCAGCTTGGCGACGTGCTGCTTATTTCTTTTCCTTGCCTAATTTGTATGATCATCGATCGTCACTTTGCAATTGCAAATAAAACAATATTTACAATCTTGCTTATTTCTTTTCCTTGCCTAATTAACTGTTGTTTCTATACTCGACCCTCTCCCCCCAGCGCTCCCAACGGGGCGACTCGGGCGGTCACCCGCCGCCGCGCCAGCGACCCCTCCCTCTCGGCACCTCTCCGGCCGCCGCACCGTCGCATCCCCAATCCTCCTCCTTCCCCCATCCCTACCCCTCCTCCGCATGCCCTACCTTGAGCATCTCCGGCGGGTTGGCCGGCCGGCGTGCCAGATCCGAGGCCCCTGGGGCCGGATCCGCCATTCCCCTCACCAGATCTGAGGCTTTGTGCGGCGCCCAGGGCGTGGCTGCTCGTCCCTTGCGTGGCGTCGTCCATTCTCGCGTGGCTTCCTTCCTCGAGGTGTCGGCGGGCGTGCGGCTCTGGCCGACCTGGAGATGGCCGACGTCCCTGCAGAAGCCGATGCTGTTGTGCTGCTCGTCGGCTGGCGGACTGGCCTGCGGAGGCTGGTTCTGGCCCGTGGTTGGTCACCAACGTGACTGCTGCAGGGGTGGTCGGCACCCCAGCCTTGTTGTGGGGGCACCGTGGCCTCCTATGCACGCCGGCTGGTGGCGGACTTCTAGGATCCATCGTTGGAGCCGAGCAACTTGCTTCAGTGCACCGGGCCGCGGCTGGTGGCTGGCGTGGACCCGGGCTAACTGGCCTCAGTGCACCGCATCACGGCCGGAGTTGCTGCTCTGTGTTGGCCTGGAAGCGACATGGCATGGTGGCGCCCCCCATCCCTGACTCATGGTGCCGACCTCTGTGCTTGGGTATCTACCCTGCCTGGCTTCTTGCTCCGGGCTAGCGGCGGTGGCGCAGTCTGTGTCATTTTCCTTCCTGAAGGCGTCGTCGAAGCTTGTCCTCACTATTTGGGTCGCTGGGGCAGGTCTGGGATGAAAATCTTTGTGTGCTCTTTTCAACGATGGTGGCATCTGCGGATGTCATTGCCCTTCTTCAAGGCGTCGTTGGAGCGCTCCTACCGCCATACTTCTGCTACTTCCGCTCCATGCCTGGAGTTACTCTTTGTTGTGCTAAGCTTGATCGTGCTTCATGCTTCTCTTCGCTTCGGTTTGTCCAGTAGTTGGTTGGTGTGGCCGCAGTCGTTTGGTTCTCTGAAGCGGATGCTTTGCCGCTATCACTTCGCTATTCTTGGACGGATGCTTTGCCGTCAGGTTGCTTGGGCGGCTGCTTTGCCGCCGGTGTCGCTTTTGTCTCCCCTCGCAGGCAGAAGCTTTGCTGTCATGAGCATGATGCCCCCCCTGTCCGCGGATGCTTTGCCGCGTTGATGGTCGTTGACTTGGGCGGATGCTTTGCCGTCATGCTACTCTTCTATGCGGATGCTTGGCCACTGTTGTTGTTCCGACACCCTTGGCGGATGCTTTGCCGTCGAGGTTGAAGTTTGCTTGGTCGCCTCTGCGGCTTCCACTACATTACTGGCTACTGATGTGTTGTCTTCTTGTATTAGGCTTAGTCAGTTGGGGTTTGCTGCTGGAGGGTCTCTCTCCCCCCTCGTGTTTTCTTGTTGTTCTTTTGTACCTTTGGGATACCGCCGGTAATCCTAGGATTACCTGCGAGTCCCATGTATCGTCCTTGTAACATTTGGTTACCTTCCTCTTAATGAAAACCGGGCTGAACACCCGATCTAGAAAAAAATAATTTTGTTTATTTTCTCCTTTCTGCAGGTGGAGACAGCACTTGCTCTAGGTGCAACGCCACGTGAGGCGACGCTCCAATAGATGAGGAGGTCGTTGGGCATCGCGTTGTCCCCAGCCATCGACAACGCCATGATACAGGGGCTTATCAATTTGCCAGGAGCCATGACAGGGCTCATCATGGCGGGTGCGTCGCCGCTCCAGGCAGTCCAGGTGCAAATAGTCCTCAAGAACGTGATCATGGCCGCCTCCACCATCAGCGGCATCTGCTTGTCGTACCTCTGCTGGCCAGCCTTCTTCACCAAGGCCTTCCAGCTTAAAGAAGAAGTCTTCTGTGATGACTAGCGTGCTTAATGAATGGTATCAAGTATATAAGGCCACTCTCAGGATATTATATTGTTGTTTTAAAAATAAGAGTAAAATACACTGACAGTCCATAAATATTAACTTGAGAGGCGGTGTCACACGTGTCTCAAACTTTCATTTTTTTATTTCTAGGTCCTTAAACTTATCTTGGACTCCAACACTAGCTAGTCTAAACAGGTTTTGATTTGCTCCATACGTTAACATGACATGCTGACTCAATGTTGACTTGAATCTAACATGCATGTTGGGGTCAATGACCTAAACAGTGGCGGAGCGTAGTGGAGGCAAAGCTTGAAGAAAAGAAACCTATGAATCTGTGCGTAGAGCAAAAGAAATGAGCAATCTGTAGGTGGCTGCTCGAACTAGCCCTCCCTCTGTTTAATGTTGTGCTCTGCAGCTGAACCTAAACTTATACGGTGATGCTATTTAGATTCCAAACTTTCAAATGTGTATTTAGGTCTCCAAACTTGCTAAATGGGGCCACACGAGATAACTAAATTTTCATGGTGGTGCCATATAATTCTCTAACTTTCAAAACTACAAATCAGGATCTCCGAACATGCTAATCTGGTCACAAGAGGTCCAAATTATCATTGATTGCAATAAACCGCCTGCATGGCTCCTGAGTATGCTCTAGCATGTCGGCCCACATGCATTCCTCTCTCATCTTCTTCCCCACTCCCTCTTGTACGGTTGAGGTCCATCTCTAGTAAGTCATTAGAGACACACATCTCGAAGATTTGAATGAGCTAGATGTACACATTCCGGAACATGCCCAATTGCCCATTCAGGAACTCGAAAAAGAAACCGATAAGAGGCCGCGAGTGTTCATTTTACATGTCACACCAATAATATATCGTATTATTTCTATTGATGATGCATATTTTCCATACAACAATTAGATAGTACATATATCTTCCACCAGCTCAGATCAATCTTCAGCTCTGACGGTGCGAGCACCTCCACGACCTCGCCGGCGACGAGGAAGCACACCAGGTCCGTGATGTGCTTGATCTGCTTCACACTGTGGGAGACTATCACCGTGGTGATCCCCCTCGTCTTCTTCAGCCGCACGATGGTGCCCTCGATGTTCTGCGTCAATATAGGGTCTAGCGCGCTCGTCGGCTCGTCCAATAGGAGCACCTGCATGAGGTGATCGTAGCATCAGTGTGGTGACTGGTGAGGCGGCGTCATGGAGGACGGCGACAAAATGGAGATCGCGTCAAAGATCAGATTGAAGAAAGACGTTAAACAGCGACCGGACGCTGGACCGGACGCTGAATCGGACACGGTGCTGCTTCACCACTACGTCCGGTCCCGGCGACCACCAGCACGTCCGGTCATCCCGAAGAACTTCTCTAGGATCTGTGACCGGACGCTGCACCGGACGCAACGTTGCGACCACCACGTCCGGTCATGCGCTTGAGTTTCCCAGGCAATCTCTGACCGGACTCTATCAGCGTCCGATCATCCCTAACCGGACGCGTTCGGTCGCTCCAGGAGCTTACTGGACTCTGACCGGACGCTGCCCCATCGCGTCCGGTCATCGCGTGAAAAGCGGATCTAAGTCTTTTTAACCGTACTTCGTCGCCTCTCTCTTTTCAATCCGCCGCCGCTCCTTGCCCTAGCCGCCTCCTCGCCGTGATCTCCAGCGCCGCCACAGCCGCGCGCCACCGCAGCCGCGCCGCCGTTGCTCTCCCGCGCTCCCTGCTCCTCGGCCCTGTGCCCTCCCGTTCTTCGCCTCTGGCAGCCACTCAACCGATCTCGCCACCAAGTTTGCCTCCGACCGTCGCGCCTCGACCTAACCCTAACAATCGCGTCGTCTTCAATTTGCCGTTCTCTGGCAAAGGACTTTCGCTCGAGTTCGACTCCGCAAGGGTTTTGTTCGTCGTTTCCGGGGAACCCTAGCGCGTCAAGATCACTTTTCTTCCTTCGGGATTTCGCTCATCCGAGGTAGCTATCGCGGTCTATTCACATCTTATCTAATATGCTTGCTTTCATTAGGATCTCACCCATCTATTAGATAATATATGTTGCTTATAGTAGCTCTATCTATTCTATCCTTTCAGTGCGTCCTATCGGTGCTTTGTGTGTCAGGTGATCAGCTGTAAATCTGAGGCCAAGCCTGCGGATACAGATTGAGGCCAAGCCTCACGAGTGGCAGTACACCATCTTGAGTTACAGAGTTCTATCAGTATGGTTCGCTGCAAGAATGCTGGTGGTGGACCGAGCGATGGGGACGATAGTCCTCCCAGGGTGACAGAGGTAGCCCATGGCAAACGCAAGAAGCTAGCCGTCAAGAAGAGGAAGAGGACACCCACTGAGGCAGAGATTGCACAGGCCGTCGCTGATGCAGCTGAGCGTGCAGAGATGGGTGGCAAAGGCACTAGGATACACATTGGTGAGCGTCGCTTTCATCTTGATGGACGACAGCTCGGTACTGAGGCCACAGAGGGCACAGAGGACCCACCTGCAGAGCAGCCCGTAGAGGACACTGAGGAGACAGAGGAACATACCGCTCAGACTCCACCGCGTCGTCGCTCAGGACGTACGCGTGCTCAGGTGACTCCTAGGCCAGAGGGCCAGCGTCGTGGAGGTCGTCCACCTCCCAGGGCTCGAGGTCACCCCCCAGTTGAGCACTTTGACCTTAGGGGAGCTACAGCTCGACAGGTACAGGCTCTTAGGTTTGTCGAGGTTAGTCGGTGGTTCCCACCTCAGCAGGATCCCCGAGCTTCAGAGGGCTTCTACACACCTCTGCATGAGGATTTCTACAGGGCCTACGTCGACAGTGGGATTGCATTCAGACCTCAGAGAGTCTGTCGACTTGAGGCTTTAGTTGAGGTGGTTAGTGAGCAGCTCCGTCCACACTTGTCCTTTCTACCTGGTCTGTCAGACTTTCTAGGATGGACTGGAGCTTACTGCGGGACTTGGGTCAGAGAGTTCTACTCTTCACTTTGGATTGACCCTGCTCATCAGTTCATACACTTTGCATTCCGAGGCCGTGACCACAGACTGTACAGCACCAGGGTACAAGAGATTCTCAGACTCCCTCCTTCAGAGACGAAGATTCACCAGCTGTGCTTTGGACAGACCTCACCACCGAGACATCCTCACGGAGGTTCAGTGCCACCCACAGATCTGATAAGACCCTGCTTTCATGAGCCTTTTGACGAGGGGTCCCGACGTACACCTGCTAGTCTAACACCCATTGCCAGAGTACTAGATGCTATTGTGAGGCGGACTCTTCTACCGAGGCTAGGATACAGAGAGGGTCTGACACGGATGCAGCTCTGAGTTGTTCATCACCTCATCTCACAGACATCGTTTGATATTTGGGATCTGATGCTATGTGAGATGGAGGATACTTTAGCAGAGGGCTTCAAGGGTGAAAGTCCCTAGTTTGGTTTTGGCTAATTGATGAAACCTAGGACTAACCTTTGTATCTAAGTGGATGATTTAGATAAAGGTGGTCATTGAATATGAGACATGACATTGACTCATATGACCAAGATGGTGAAGACCAAGATGAGGCTTGGCTCGATGGACCGGTTGTGAAGGTGAAGGGCAAGTCGAGGCTTCGAAGCGAAGGACCATGCGATAGTGAAGCTTGAGCAAGACTTAGCGCCGACGGACCGATGCAACGGTGAAGAGCAAGTGAAGTCAAGGTCGATGGATCGAGACGGTCATGTGATGATATGAAGTGGATCATATCATTTGGAGAAACAAAATGGGCTCAAGGCAAAGGTATAACCATAGGGCCATTTTGTTTTACACTCAAGACACCATAGAGGGTGTGAGTGGTTTAGGATCGATAGCCGAACTATTAAGAGGGGAAGTCTTATTGGTTATTCGATGCACGGGTGCCACTAGGTGAATTCATGAAGTGCATTGCATGTAGGGCCTAGTGAGCTAATTGGAAAACCTTTGAAAATGATTGAGAAAAAGCTAACACACAAGCACATGGAGATGTACACTTGATGGTGTTGGCACATTTGCAAAGGTGGCGTTGGTCGCGCTGTGGTATGCGGGTAGAGAGGGGTTTGGGTTCCTCTCTCCCTCCCGCCGAGCGTGCGAGCTCGGGATTCAGGCGTTTTCGGGGAAATGAAATGCCTATTTTCCACTACACCGGAAGTCGGAAAAGAAACGGAGGCGAACGAAGGTCACAGAGGTGACCGGACGCTGCACCGGACGCGGTCATGGTATGACCGGACGCGTCCAGTCAGTACAGCGCAGACGCGGGTGTTAGGGTTTGTAACCGGCGCGTCCGGTCACTCGCGGGACCAGCGCGTCCGGTCTTGCGCCCAGAAGGAACTGAGGTTCGCAGAGGACGATCGAACGCGGGGCGCGTCCGGTCACACATGATCGGACGCGTCCGATCGTTGAAGGAGCTTACTGGACTCTAACCGGACGCGGGCACTGTCGCGTCCGGTCATCGCAAGGAGCGCGTCCGGTCGTTGCGTCGCGGGCGCGTGGGTCAGTGCGATCGGCGCGTCCGGTCGTTCGACAGGCGCGTCCGGTCATCGGGACCGGCGTGTCCGGTCGGTTGAGCAGCGCGTCCGGTCATAGCGTTTGACCGTTGGCGCGCAATGACCGTTGGAGGATCTAACGGTCGCATTTGAAATTTGAGGGACACGTGGACGTCGCAGGGCGACCGGACGCGGTTGTAAGGTCGAGATGGCGGACTAGAGGGGGGGTGAATAGTCCTTTCTAAAACTTAAGCGTGTTGGCTAACTAAAAACAAATGCGGAATTAAACTTATCGGTCTAGCCAAGACTTCACCCCTCTAACTAAGTTCACAAGCACCTCACAAAGATCCTAATTAAGCAACTAAGGTGCTTTCCTTAGCAAGAGCTCTCCTATTTAATTCTAGAGCAAGGTCACACAAACCTATGCACTAGTACTTTGCAAGCAAGAAGGAGCTCCTACACAATTCTAGTAATCAAAGCGCACAAAGCCTAAGCTCACTAGTAATGCTCAATAACAAGGCAACTAATGCCAAATTAGAGAGCGCAAAACACTTAGCTACACAAACTAAGCAATGTGACTAACAAGGTTACATAAACCAAATTAGTCACGCAAGCGGGAGCTTCTAGCTACACAAGCAAGAAGATAACTAGCAAGCTACACAAGCAAACTAGTTACGAGAGCAACTACACAAGCACAAGTATATATGAAAGTAAATACAAGCTTGTGTTGCATGAAGGCAAACCACCGAGAAGAGTAGACAATGTTGACACGGTGATTTTCTCCCGAGGTTCACTTGGATGCCACCAAGCTACGTCCCCGTTGTGTCGACCAACACTTAGATGGTTCCTCGATGTGACCCTCAAGTCACTTGCCCCTCAAGGCACGCCCCGCAAGGCACCGCAAGACACCACTCTCAAGTGAGGTAGCTCAATGACACGCTCAACTAGAGTTGCTCTTCGCGATCCCCGCGGGGTGAGCACAATCCCCCTCACAAAGCTTCTCCGGAGCCTCGCACAATCTTCTTGCGAGCTTCGACGGAGCCACAAGCCACCAAGCCGTCTAGGAGGTGGCAACCTCCAAGAGTAACAAGCACTACCGGCTTGCAACACGATCACCTAGTGCCACTCGATGCAACCTCACGATGCAATCGCACTAGAATCGCTCTCTCACTCGATCCGATGAACACTATCAAGCATGAGTGAGTTAGAGGGCTCCCAAGCACTACCACACAAGCCACCAAGGCTAAAGTGTGCTCAGCTCACGGCCATAGCCGGCCAAGGCATCTATTTATAACCCCACGTTCAAATAGAGCCGTTACAACCCACTTGTCCGTTTTTCGCGGGACCACCGGACGCGCCGGTCGTAACAGACCGGACGCGCTCAACCGCGTCCGGTGTCCCTACGACGTCCACGTGTTCACGAAATTCAAATTCGTCCGTTAGATCTTCCAACGGTCACTGCGCGCCAACGGTCAAACGAGCCACCGGACGCGCTGTTACGAACCACCGGACACGCCGGTGCGCACAGTTCCCGCGCGCGCGAAGACAAGACCGGACGCGCTGCTCGCAACCACCGGACGCCACAGTACCCGCGTCCGGTGCGAGTCCAGTAAGCTCCCGAGACCACCGGACGCGCACCGCGTCCGACGTCCTTGTTTCCCTCAGGGCGCAAGACCGGACGCGCCGGTCCCGTGGGTCACCGGACGCGCTGGTGCCAAACCCTAGCTCGCGCGCCTGACGCCCGCGCTGCACTGACCGGACGCGCTGGTCCACCGTGACCGCGTCCGGTGCAGCGTCCGGTGCAGCGTCCGGTCACCTCTGTGACCGCGTTCGCCTCCGTTTCTTTTCCGACTTCCGGCGCAATGGAAAATAGGCATTTCACTTCCCCGAAATCGCCTGAATCCCGCGCTCGCACGTTCGGCGGGAGAGAGAGTGGAACCCAAACCCCTCTCTATCCGCAAACCACAGCGCGACCAACGCCACCTTTGCAAATGTGCCAACACCATCAAGTGTACATCTCCATGTGCTTGTGTGTTAGCCTTTTCTCAATCATTTTCAAAGGAGTTAGGCACTCAACTTGCCTCGCCACTTGATCCTAACACGTATGCACAGTTAGATCGCTCAAGTGGCACTAGATGACCGATATGCAAACAAGTTTGCCCCTCTTGATAGTACGGCCATCTATCCTAAACCCGGTCATAAACTTCTCTACACACCTATGACCGGTGAAATGGAAATGCCCTAGGTTATACCTTTGCCTTGCGCATTCCACTCCATCTCCTCTGACGTTGATGCAACTCATGCACCAACCAATCACCAAATGATATGATTCACTTCATATCATCACGTGACCGTATTGGTTCATCGATCTTGACCTCACTTGCTCTTCACCGTTGCATTGGTCCGTCGGCGCCAAGTCTTGCCCAAGCTTCACCATCGCATGGTCCTTCGCTTCGAAGCCTCAACTTGCCCTTCTCCTTCACAACCGGTCCTTCGAGCCAAGCCTCATCTTGATCTTCTCCATCTTGGTCACATGACTCCATGTCATGTCTCATATGCAATGAGCTTCTTCATGACACCATCACATGTGGACTAATCTCCTGTGTATCTCACATAACCACATATTAGTCCACCTAAGTTGTCACTTAATTACCAAAACCAACCAAGGACCTTTCAATCTCCCCCTTTTGGTAATTGATGACAACTCTACAAAGATATGGAAATTATGCTTTTTCAAGCTAGCACTTCACACAAGTGTAAATTGCTAACTTGTTTTGGATTTAATGTTACTTATCCAACTTTTAGGCACTATGTCAAGATTTGGATAAGCACCATAAAATCCGACTTGGTAGTGATAACTCCCCCTACATATGTGCTCAAATGGTTTGGTTTCAAGCTTGCACATATGCATAAATATGAAATTTGTGGGAGGGTTAGCACTACTAAGTGATGCTAAGGTGTATAGAATAAACCTTTGTAGCTCGATATCAATTAGTAGCTTGATACCATTTGAAAATCACAAGTTTGCCATCATCCTTAGCATCATGAGTAGCTAGACATCAAAAACACTAGAATCCTCGTGAGATCACATTATAAGCATGGTTCTAGTTTTTGCATAATAATCATAAGTCTAGCTAACATCCTATGCATGCTAGTTATCAAATCATCATTCAAGTTCTATAACTAGCATACACCACACAAGCAAGCATATTGAATTTAAGAATTTATGCAATGCAAGCAAGCACATGAATTATGCACATATCAAATATAATCAATTAAAGTTCATGAGCTTGCTCCCCCTACTTGTGTGCATTCTTTGTCCAAGAATATTTGATCCCCTTACATTCTTCAATGTTGCTCCCTCTTTGTCCATGTTCTTTGTCCATGTCTATGTCCAATATCATCTATCTCTCTCCCAAAGCAATCTCTCCTCAAAAGGAAATCTTGCATATCTTTGTCCAACTTCTCCCCCTTTGTCATCAATTTCCATAAAAGGTGTTCTTCTCAAATGATACAAAGGCTTGTATTGGGGTAGATGGTTGAGACTTGAATATTGCATTTTTGATAGACATTACCACATATGTTGGAATGACAAACTTTATGGTTGCTCTTGAGATACCACATAGGATCTTTGACCTTGATACCAATCGGTGGGGCTCCTTCCCCTATGTCATAGCATGTGTCATTCACTTGAGATACCATTTGAGGATGAGGGTAGCATTTCTTGATTTGATCACTTAAAGTTGAGGATCACTTGTGAAACCATTGTCTTGCATGAATGATACCATGTGAATATATCATGAGTAGGAATGTGATACCATTTGAAAGAGCTTTCTAGTATAGATCCATTTTGAAGGATTTGACAATAATATTCACTTCTTGAACATTTGCTATCTTTATGAGTACCACTTGTAAGATATCACTTGTAGATCATTATCTAGACACCACTTGTACATACCACTTGGAAGATCAATTTGAGTCTAGATACCACTTGAAACAAACTAGATATCCATTTTCATTGTTGTGCTTGTACTCTTATCATTGTCATGAGCTTCTTGTATGACTTGAACTATGTTGATTTGCCTAAGATTCCAAGTCCGGTTTGATCCAATGACAAGCTTCTTCACACCTCATGATAAGGGTTATCTTGCCAATGTTGTACTTGTCACTTGTTAGCAATCCAAACTAGATCAAATACTTGGGTTCACTAGCTCATGAACAAACTTATATCCATACCACTAGATCAATTAATCAACCAAGCAATAGTGGTAGGCTATGAATTTAAAACTTTTCATTTGTTATGCATGATCCTAATAAACATGTACTATATGCACTAACCGCATACTAGTAAGGGATGAAATGATCATGCACATTACAATGACACCTTTGCTATGTTGGAGTAGAGGATAGTCACATAGATTCCAAATCATTACTCCAATAGCAATGTGAAGTCCAATTTATAAGCTTGGTGAAGACCAATCATCATAGATAAAACCATTCTTCACCCATATGAAATGAAAACCACTTAAGATCAAGTGCACTATCTCTTGAGTTGTGGTTGGCTTGCTTCAATTTTTTTTTTTATCAATGCTTGCATGAGAGAACTACTTAGAATACTACTTGAAATACGTGACTAGCTCTCTTTTGGGTGTTGCTTGCTTTTCTTAATCAACCCTTTGATTGCTTCAACTAAGCATCACAAGTTCCTTGGATCACCACTTCCATGTTAGCCTTCCTAGTCCCAAACTTGGTTTCACCTACACACGGCGGCAAGCCCCTCACTAGGAAGAAGTGACCTTTCTCCAAAGAACCACTCTTGATACTCACGTGAAATGATATAGTTTGATTGATCCAAATGATGAACTCAATCTTGATGAATAATCCTTGAATCTACATTTGAGTCCAACTCTTTCTACTTGTTTAAGTTTTTTTTTTTACCAAATGATCTCTAATCATCACTAGAACTTAAACTTTATCTTCATCTTAAGTTTGATCTTGATCTTCAAATTGAGTACCAAATAAGTACACCAAGTACATTCCACAATCAAATGTTCTTGTACTCATTGCTTTTCATGCTTATAGATCAATCCAAAACCAAACTTAGGTACCTCAACCACTTATAAACAAGTTTCCAACTTGAGGACCTTTCAATCAAAGTGACTCTAGATTAATCCAATAATTGTCACTTTTCTTGGCAGATTCTGTACCCTTCAAAGAATAATTCATATCTCACAATGTACGGATCTAAATGCCATGAAATTTGGTGGAGATGTGCTTCACTAAGTCATCTAGCAACTGTAAAAATTTGGACTTCTTTTGACTTCTAGATTGCTACTAGATTTCAAATCTTCCACCACTGCTATATGCTGAAAACTGCTGCACTATAGCTGACAAGATGCACTCCAAAACCGAAGCATCTCTTATCCACTTCTCATGAAATTTCTACAGCATCTTCTTTCATAAGTGTAGAGCATGTATACCAAATTTCAAGCCAATCCAAATAGATTTGTTCACTCAAACATGGCTAAGATCACTGCCAGCTCAGATTTTTAATTTTGGACAGATTTTAATACATTGAGCAATACTTCATCAAATATGAATCAAACTTGAAACTAACTTGTTTGAATACTTTCACAAGACATATATCCATCCAATCCACTTACTAAATGTCATCTCATGAAATTATCCAACACAAACCAATCCAAACTTGATTACTAAGCTTTTTAATCCATTCAATCATCTCATAGCAAGCAACATTGCACATTTATCCAATTCAATCAACTCATATGCACCCAAATGAAATAATCAACAAGTGATATACCTTGGTTAGCTCATGATTATTCATAGCAAGCTTTCAACTTGAACATTTGCAAGCCATCAAATAATTCCAATAAATCATTCACGACTTGATCATGACACTTGTATGTTGTAGTACTTTGGACTTCACTCATTTTTGACTTGGCATTGGGATAGAATTGCAATAAGCTTCAATACTTGAGTCAACATATAATGATAAATATGAAACCAATTGAATCAAGCTTCCAATGCCGATGGTACCTACAAACAATCATCCACTCTTTGATGGTACCCAAACTAGTTTGGGTCCTCTCAAGTTAGGTGCAACATACTTAGGCATAGCCTTAGTATGAGTAGCGGGATGTTTTGCAATTCCAACCAATGAGGTACCATTGCCATCCTTTCTAAGCATATTAGTATTATCAATTGAAATAGGCTTAGAATTCTCACCTAGGGGACATGAATGAGCATTGTGTCCCCTTTCCCGGCATGAATAGCATCTTCTCTTTGATTGAGCCTTTTCTTCTTTGCTCATATGATGCTCTTCATTCCCTTGCCTCTCATGAGTTGCTTGAGCCTTCTTCTCAAGCTTGGTAGGACACCCCGAGGCGAAGTGTCCTATGTCTCCACATTTGAAGCACTTGATGTGAGCATGTACTTTCTTCTCATCTTGATTCTTGCTCATCATCTTGACATCTTGAATTTGCATTGGATGTCTTGCTCTTCCACCCCTTCTTGTTTTCTTCTTCTTCATCAAGTTATCATCATCTTCATGATTGATCTTGATTTGCTCTTGGGGTGTCTTCTCTTGCTCAACTAGTGGCTTTGGTTGAGGCTTTACTTGTTGCTTCACCAATTGCTTGATTGGGCACATTGAGGTAAGATGACCCCAAGTGCGGCACTTGAAGCACTTGACATGCTTTAGCCTCTCTTCTTCTTTCATCTTCTTGAGCTTCTCAATGTTTGGGCAACCATTAGCAAGATGTCCCGCTTCATGGCATCGATAGCACATGGAATGCGAGAGCTTCTTTTGAAGTAGCCTCTTCATCCTCTTTTCTTGCTTTCTTTCGCCCCTTGTCATTTTCTTCTTGAAGCCAAGGCCACTTTTGTCACCAACGTTTCTTTGAGTCTTCATCATGTGCTCAAATGTGACTTTTGAGTTGTAGCACCTCTCTAACTTGATGCTCAAATTCTTCATTTTACTTTTAAGCTCATTGTTCTCCTTCAAAAGGTTAGTCTCACAAGACATAGAAGTAAAACAAGCATTTAATTGTGAAGAACATGGCATATCTAATAAATCATCACAAGAGGTGGATACATGCTTCTTGCCTACATCACAAGGGTTAGTAATATGTGATTGATCATTTGACCCAAATGATGAGCTCTCACTAGATTTGGTTTCTTCATTAGAAGGCTTCTTAGTGAGTAAAGCATGTTCTTGTGCCAAATTATCATGAGCAACACTAAGTTCCTCATGAGCCAATTTTAGCTCCTCATGTGAACAAGTAGTAACATAAAGTAGATGCTTTTGTTGTTCACATGTGGTTTTTAGAAATGAGTTTTCATTTTTCAATTTACTTGTTTTTGCCATCTCATTTCTTAGGGCCTTTGAGAGTTTATATAGAAGCTCAAAATTTGGACCATCACAATCAACAACAAAACCACCAATAGATACCTTAGTGTCATCATGTGACATGGAACAATGTGGTGATGTTGAAGAGCTTGTTGAAGCATCACTCTCATAGCCATCATCTTCACCATCAAGTGTGCATGGAGTAGAATCATTGCTTGCATCACTTGTGGCATTATCATTCCTCTTGTCAAGTGATCTTGTGATATGATCATCTTTGTCATCACTTGACCGTGAGGTGGAGCAATCCTCCATAACCACCTTATTGTGGTCATGCTCAACATCCTCATGCGCCTCTTCCTTGGGCTCATCTTCATTGGAGATCACCCCATATTTCTCATTTAGAAACACCCAAATTTCATGGGCGGACTCGAAGTCTATGATCTCATGAAGTATGCTACTATCCATAGATCGATATAAAGTATTAGTAGCTTGGCTATCGAGATGTAGGCATTTACTTTGCGCTTGAGTTGCATTCTTTTTATCAATTGCAAAGGAAAAGCCTACATCTACGATCCACCACATTTGAGGAGAAATAAACTTAAAATTGCATGTCATCCAATTTCTCCACCGTGCAAAGTGTGTGCCATCAAAAATGTGTGGACACTCAACATCTAGCCCATAAGCCGCCATCCTCTCGGGTCGGTGAAGACCACAAAAGAGAGACCCGCTCCGATACCACTTGTAAGGTCGAGATGGCGGACTAGAGGGGGGGTGAATAGTCCTTTCTAAAACTTAAGCGTGTTGGCTAACTAAAAACAAATGCGGAATTAAACTTATCGGTCTAGCCAAGACTTCACCCCTCTAACTAAGTTCACAAGCACCTCACAAAGATCCTAATTAAGCAACTAAGGTGCTTTCCTTAGCAAGAGCTCTCCTATTTAATTCTAGAGCAAGGTCACACAAACCTATGCACTAGTACTTTGCAAGCAAGAAGGAGCTCCTACACAATTCTAGTAATCAAAGCGCACAAAGCCTAAGCTCACTAGTAATGCTCAATAACAAGGCAACTAATGCCAAATTAGAGAGCGCAAAACACTTAGCTACACAAACTAAGCAATGTGACTAACAAGGTTACATAAACCAAATTAGTCACGCAAGCGGGAGCTTCTAGCTACACAAGCAAGAAGATAACTAGCAAGCTACACAAGCAAACTAGTTACGAGAGCAACTACACAAGCACAAGTATATATGAAAGTAAATACAAGCTTGTGTTGCATGAAGGCAAACCACCGAGAAGAGTAGACAATGTTGACACGGTGATTTTCTCCCGAGGTTCACTTGGATGCCACCAAGCTACGTCCCCGTTGTGTCGACCAACACTTAGATGGTTCCTCGATGTGACCCTCAAGTCACTTGCCCCTCAAGGCACGCCCCGCAAGGCACCGCAAGACACCACTCTCAAGTGAGGTAGCTCAATGACACGCTCAACTAGAGTTGCTCTTCGCGATCCCCGCGGGGTGAGCACAATCCCCCTCACAAAGCTTCTCCGGAGCCTCGCACAATCTTCTTGCGAGCTTCGACGGAGCCACAAGCCACCAAGCCGTCTAGGAGGTGGCAACCTCCAAGAGTAACAAGCACTACCGGCTTGCAACACGATCACCTAGTGCCACTCGATGCAACCTCACGATGCAATCGCACTAGAATCGCTCTCTCACTCGATCCGATGAACACTATCAAGCATGAGTGAGTTAGAGGGCTCCCAAGCACTACCACACAAGCCACCAAGGCTAAAGTGTGCTCAGCTCACGGCCATAGCCGGCCAAGGCATCTATTTATAACCCCACGTTCAAATAGAGCCGTTACAACCCACTTGTCCGTTTTTCGCGGGACCACCGGACGCGCCGGTCGTAACAGACCGGACGCGCTCAACCGCGTCCGGTGTCCCTACGACGTCCACGTGTTCACGAAATTCAAATTCGTCCGTTAGATCTTCCAACGGTCACTGCGCGCCAACGGTCAAACGAGCCACCGGACGCGCTGTTACGAACCACCGGACGCGCCGGTGCGCACAGTTCCCGCGCGCGCGAAGACAAGACCGGACGCGCTGCTCGCAACCACCGGACGCCACAGTACCCGCGTCCGGTGCGAGTCCAGTAAGCTCCCGAGACCACCGGACGCGTCCGATGGTGTGACACCGGACGCGCACCGCGTCCGACGTCCTTGTTTCCCTCAGGGCGCAAGACCGGACGCGCCGGTCCCGTGGGTCACCGGACGCGCTGGTGCCAAACCCTAGCTCGCGCGCCTGACGCCCGCGCTGCACTGACCGGACGCGCTGGTCCACCGTGACCGCGTCCGGTGCAGCGTCCGGTGCAGCGTCCGGTCACCTCTGTGACCGCGTTCGCCTCTGTTTCTTTTCCGACTTCCGGCACAATGGAAAATAGACATTTCACTTCCCCGAAATCGCCTGAATCCCGCGCTCGCACGTTCGGCGGGAGAGAGAGTGGAACCCAAACCCCTCTCTATCCGCAAACCACAGCGCGACCAACGCCACCTTTGCAAATGTGCCAACACCATCAAGTGTACATCTCCATGTGCTTGTGTGTTAGCCTTTTCTCAATCATTTTCAAAGGAGTTAGGCACTCAACTTGCCTCGCCACTTGATCCTAACACGTATGCACAGTTAGATCGCTCAAGTGGCACTAGATGACCGATATGCAAACAAGTTTGCCCCTCTTGATAGTACGGCCATCTATCCTAAACCCGGTCATAAACTTCTCTACACACCTATGACCGGTGAAATGGAAATGCCCTAGGTTATACCTTTGCCTTGCGCATTCCACTCCATCTCCTCTGACGTTGATGCAACTCATGCACCAACCAATCACCAAATGATATGATTCACTTCATATCATCACGTGACCGTATTGGTTCATCGATCTTGACCTCACTTGCTCTTCACCGTTGCATTGGTCCGTCGGCGCCAAGTCTTGCCCAAGCTTCACCATCGCATGGTCCTTCGCTTCGAAGCCTCAACTTGCCCTTCTCCTTCACAACCGGTCCTTCGAGCCAAGCCTCATCTTGATCTTCTCCATCTTGGTCACATGACTCCATGTCATGTCTCATATGCAATGAGCTTCTTCATGACACCATCACATGTGGACTAATCTCCTGTGTATCTCACATAACCACATATTAGTCCACCTAAGTTGTCACTTAATTACCAAAACCAACCAAGGACCTTTCAGCGGTTGAGCGCGTCCGGTCAGTTTTGACCGGCGCGTCCGGTCGTCCCGAAAAAACGGTCAGTGGAGTGGCAACGGCTCTATTTGTTTGGGGTGCTTATAAATACTCGTTGGCCGGCCCATGGGGAGGGCTCTTGGCATTTCTAACACTCTTGTGCATCCTTTGAGCTAGAGCTACTCCTCCCACTCATCTCTCTTGCTTGATTGCAAATCAAAAGTGAGATTGAGTGATCCCAAAGTGCATTGCATAGCTTGAGGGCATCTAGTGGCACTTGTGGGTGGTTTAGCCGGTGGATTTCTTATTACTCTTGGAGAGTACCGCTCCTAGCCGGCTTGAAGATTGTTGGAGGCGTTGGCAAGAGAAGGTGATTGTTCTTGGCCACCTCCGGTTGTTTGTAAGAGGTTCTTGTGCTTTCCTCGGCGGGACGCCAAAAGCAACTCTATTAGATTGCGCGTGTCATTGAGTTACCTCACTTGAGAGTGGTGTCTTGCGGTGCCTTGCGGGGCGTGCCTTGAGGGGCAAGTGACTTGAGGGTCACACCGAGGAACCATCTAAGTGTTGGTCGACACAACCGGTGGCGTAGCTTGTCGGTGCACAAGTGAACACCGGGTGAACAAAAATATTGTGTCTCTTGTCTCCCGGTGATTGGTCTACATATTGTGTTGTTGTCAATATTAATTGATTGTATATCATCTTGGTGATTGGCAACATCTTCACTCCACCGTCGGTATAAGTTTCACAATCCTATCTCTTGCATTTACTTTTACTAGATTATCTTGTGTAAGCTCTAGTGGTAGCCTTTGCTAGTGTTGATTAGCTTGCTCACTAGTGTAAGTTTTAGTGACATAGCTCGTGTGTGAACTAGAGATCATAATCTACTAGACTTGTGGATAGGAGGCTTGCATCACAACCTTTGGCTAAGCAAAACTCGCTTTACGCCGTTTGTTATTCTAACAAGTTTGCTTAGTGGTGCTTGTAGAATTTTTTTTATAGGCTATTCACCCCCCCTCTAGCCATCTAGGACCTTACGAAGGGTCACAGGCAGCTACCTTATGCTCATTAGATCTGTTTCATTATTCGATCTGCATGTGACCTGCCTGCAGAGATTAGATCCGAGATATCTGATACCACTACTGCATTTCCAAATTATGATATTCGACAGTTGTGGGCTTCAGTGACTAGAGAGCAGGCACCTAGGCTAGGACAGCGTCAGAGGCCAGAGGTTCTAGAGACAGCAGCTGAGCAGGACGAGACCGTTGAGGGTCTTGCTGAGGCCGAGATTGCTGACCTTGATACTCAGCCAGCTGATCCAGTTGAGGATGCAGCCACTGACAGCACTGACGAGGACTACCAGCCTATCCCCCGGTACCGCTCTCCTCGGTTTCACGACCATGAGGCCGGTGGTTCAGGATCAGCCTCCCGCTCAGACCCAGCCATGGTGGCTATACTTGAGAGGCTGACCCAAGCCCAGGAGAGATAGGAGGTTCAGATGCAGAGACAGGCTCAGGACACGGCTGCCGCATTTGCTCAGATTCAGGCTCGTCAGGACGAGTTCCAGAGGCAGCAGCCAGAGTTTCAGAGGCAGCAGTTTGAGATGCAGAGGCAGCAGGCAGCCACCTAGCAGCAGTACCTTGAGCTCCTGCGACACCTCGTCATTGTTGGGGTACCTCCACCACCGTCTGTCCTTGCTTCAGCACAACAGTCCAGTGGACTTCAGAGTCAGGGACAGCCGAGCTTTCAGTTTACCTCTCCCCAGCAGCAGGTGCCTCAGGATTTTCAGTCCCCGAGCTACACTCCTATTCAGACAGGGTTCACTCCACCAGCTCAGCCTAGACCTCACCTTCTCTCGGGCACTCCTTTCACCGACTTGAGTGCCTCCTACAGTGAGCTGACTGGTCAGCCGACTCCCTCGTACACCACAGTTGTGACCTCTTCAGGGATGTCAGCTTCCGAGACTGTCGTTCTTCCAGTGTTAGGGGCAGGGACTACAGAGACTGTGCCGTCATCAGTTGCTTCGACAGATCCTCCCACTCATGGTGTTCTTTAGGCTCAGGTGACAAAGACTGCTCCTATTGTTGCTACTACGGTTTCAGCTCCTGCACCTGCTCTACAGACCCAGACTGCTTCACTGCCACGTCTATCTATAGAGAGTCAGCCTAACAGTTTAGATTCTGAGGAGGATACTTCACAGTTTATGATCACTCCGCGCTCCTTGGCACCCGACTCGATAACTTCTGTTTCCCCGTTGGATCCTTAGTTTTGTTTTTGGTGTTTGATGCCAAAGGGGGAGAGAGTAGATTCAGGGGGAGTGTTATTAGAGGGTTTCGTTTTCTTTGTGTGCTACTTTTCATGCATCATGTTTAATTTCCCGCCCTGCATTTTTGTGACAAGTGTGCTTGTGAGACCTTATTTTATATTATGTCACTTAATTGGTTTTAGCTCATAAGGTTGTGCTTCCGTGCCTTACTCCGATTTCACATGAGCTATGTTTTATGTGTACTAACTCTTCATGTTTTATCTTATGAGTACACTCAGTTGGCTTGGAACACATAAGCAATTCCTAACCCCTTGTGCTTACAGCTTTTTGCTTATGTGAACCAAGCATGTTCGAAAACCTCAACTATTAAATCTTCTAAATCTAAGTGTTGTCATCAATCACCAAAAAGGGGAGATTAAAAGCATCTAGGCCCCGGGAGTTGGTTTCGGCAATTGATGACAACACATTATTACCATGACTAACGTGTGTTTTGCAGAAACTCTGATAAGTTAGGTCATGGGGTTGATAACTGCTTTGGGCACTATGGTATTCATGCCCCGTGATGGAAATCGTTTCGGTTTTCAAAGGATCAACGACAAGATTAAGGACGGTTAGTTTTGGATGTCAAGGTGTTGAGTTACATCCGGAATAGTCGTTAGGATCTTTGCTTTTTTCCTTTGGCCGTACTATAAAGGGGGGCATGAGCGAGTAGCTTGACCTAGGTGAGTCTTTTGTTTAGGTGTGGTGCACACTTGTCTAACTTACCACTAGGTAGCTCAGGAAAAGCTCAAAGTTCAGTTGGAAGCAACTTGGTTCAAGTTGCATCGCGTTTCGAAGTCGTTTGAGCTGTTTACCCTTGACCGGACGCGGTCTCTGTCATGACCGGATGTGTCCGGTCAGTACTAACAGTCACTGCGTTTTCAACCTGGTTGACCGGACGCGGTCCTTGCGAGGACCGGACGCATTGATCAGTCTGAGACGTGTTTCATAGGGTAAAAGTATAATCGGACGCGACTGGAAAAATGACCGGACGCGTCCGGTCTTGTTCTAATAAGGTACTTGGCTGACCTGACGCGTCCGATCATCACTAATCGGACACGGTCGAGCGTCAGGTTAAAGTACAGTAAGGGTCTTGCACGATCGGACGCGTCCGGTCATCCCTGATCGGTGCGTCCGGTCACTCAGCAGTGTCATTCCAGTTTTCGACCGTTACACTCGACCGGCGCGTCCGGTCACGTCGACCGGTGCGTCCGGTCAGTGCGTGTTTTGCTGAGTTTGCTGGTAACGGTTGGATTTGACTGTGGGGTGTATAAATACATCCCCTTCACCTCTTTTAGAGGTCTCTTGCTCATTTGTTCAGCTGAGAAACACCTTTGAAGTGCAAGGGAGTGCAAGAGCCCTAGTGAGGGTAGTGATTTGAGAATCAAAGCTTGAGATCCCTCATTAGTGACTAGAGAGTAGAAAGTGTGTATCCATCTTCTCATTAGGCTTGTTATGGTCAAGTGAGAGTTCTAGCTTGTTACTCTTGGTGATCGCCATCACCTAGACGGTTTGGTGGTGATTGGGAGTTTAGTGATCATCCGGCGAGCTTGTGGATGACCCAACTCATCTTGTGAGCGGTTTTGGGCGATTCACCATGACGGAGTGTCGAAGAATCAGCCCGTAGAGAGCACTTGATCCTTGCGCGGATCAAGGGGGAGCTACACCCTTGCGCGGGTGCTCCAATGAGGACTAGTGGGGAGTGGCGACTCTTCGATACCTCGAGAAAACATCGCCGTGTTCCTAACCCTTACTTTCAAGCATTTACTTTCGTGTATTACTTTTATTGCTTGTTTACTTTCCTAGAATTGCCATGCTAGACTAGGATTGGAACTTAGGGTGCAAAACTTTTACCGGTAGAATCACATGGAACACTAGTAGGCACTAGGGGTGAAGTTTAGCTTGTAGGTTTTAATTCTTGCAATTAATTTTTAGAAAAGCCCAATTCACCCCCCTCTTGGGCATCTTGATCCTTTCACGTCCGAAACAGATGAAACATTTACAACATACACTTGCACCATATGCAACATCCAGAGATAAAATACTACAACATACATTTAAAACATACACTTGCAACATACATGTATAGCTAGTGCAACATATGCAACATCTAGATAAAACACTTGCAACATACGTTTGAAACAGCTGAAACATACACTTACCACATATGTGTATAGTCATTGCAACATATGCAACACTAGATCTACTTTTGCAACATTTAAATAAAACATATGCAACATACATCTGAAACACATAAAACATATGGTTGCAACATGTGTTCATCTACTTGCTGCCCCCAATGGGCGCTCGCTGATGCAGAGCTTGACGCCGGCACAGAGCTCGATGCCACGGTGCGGAGGTCGAACCTCGGCTGTGCGCGCGAGTCCGGGCGGGAGGTGCGAGGTGCGGCGGAGCGCAGAGCGTGGCGCGAGGTGCGGGCGACATGAGGCAAGGGCAGCGTGGCACGAGTGGGGGCGCACGAGGCGTGAGACGCGGGGGCAGGCGGGTCTATCCTGTCTGGCCTGACGGACGCTCGATATAGAGCATTACCGATTATTGGATACGTGGATGTTGAGACCGCTGCTCTTATGTGCCCATGTTGGGCATGGCCTTAGTAGGCTGGACCAAAATCCATCCGAAGGCTTTGCCTTTCCTTTCGTAATCTTCTTCCGAGCACAAAAAGAGAGATTACCATTATTTTTTTAAGGAAAGAGAGATTAGCATTATTGACCCATGAGAAAGCATTAACACCTTCAGATCCGTGCACTAGGAAGTCAAGAGTCCCCCAAGAGTAATTTCTAAGTTAGAAAGGCTTAGCCATCCTTTTGGGCTCACACCCACCACGGCTAGGCACCTCGTACACGTCGCCTAAGGCATCTCCTTCTTCCTCTCCAGAGAGGCAGCTGGTGGCAAGGAGAAGAGGACCACATCCCTTGTTGACAGTTAAGAAGTTCTTTAGATTTGATTTGCTTAGGTTCAATCCAAATAAATCTACCAGTGAAATCATCACTGATGATTGGCTAGGAGTTTATTGTTAATTAGCTATGATGACTTAGGCAATGGCCACAATGAAGTCGTCGTTGTGGGAGTCGATTTCGTCCGTAGGAGATCAGATCATGGCTACTATCTGCAATGGTAAGGGTGCTTATGGGCACTCCTAGTGGGGATATTTACTCCAGGGCGACCTCATTGTCAATGGCCTCAAAGAAGAAATCATACGTCTAACTCGCCAAGTCAAGGGTTACAGGTGTTGATGAATCTGTAGCATGTGCTATATTCGATGATTCAATTGTCAATATTCCTTCATCGATTCAGATACATTTTGATCTAGTTCCAGAATGTTGGATCTTACGGCGTGTCTAAGGTTTTAGGGTTGATCGACGGATTTGGCATGAGGACTGTACCCTAACTTTGGTGTTGGACAAGATTTTGTTCAACTAGAGCATCGGCTCCATCGACGGAAACCTTTATGAAGAGGATAGTGGAAGTATTTGAATATAATATTGTTTTTTTATTTCAGATTATTTTGAAATTTTGTCTAGGACGCAGGACGCACCGGCCTACTAGTAAACTGCCGGCATATTCCCTAGGCCATACTACGAACTCCAGCTATATGGACACTAGCTAACACGGTTAGTTGGGCCCACAGACGGAACCAGGGGGCTAGCAGGGGCCGTGGCCCCCAAGCACAGTAAGTTTCCTTTAATACCTATATAAATATATGAATTTATAACTAAAAATATTAATTTTTACCTATTTTTTATTCAAATATTATGATTTTGGCTATAAATAGTGTAAAATATTTAAAAAGTTGTTGAATCATATAATTACGTATATTTTAGCACACTAAAAAAATATGATCATATTTGTTTGGTTCCCTAGTCAGAATCGCTGGTTCCGTCTCTGGTTGGGCCATCAGCACTAATGTCATCTATGCCGGTAGATATATGGGACGGGTCACGGGTGCGGGGTGCATGTGTATCTGCAGCAGTGGGTGCGTGGTGCTTGAATTTAAGTGGCGACCTATTTTTGGATCGCAGAGTGCGGAGCATACGTTCACCACCCAATCTTGTCTCTATTGTATGCATCGGTGGTGAAAATATGAAGTAGCTAGTGCTGGCTGACAACCCCCGCACAATATTGCCGCGAAAACTATAGGAACGTAGGTTTCCGAAAAAAGAAAAAGAAAAAGAAACGATAGGAACAAAGATACCCATGAACAGTCATATCCATGAAACAATACTTGTATAAAACATTTCATGCACCTGGATATGATGGAGCAGCTAGCTGTCGTATGTATCTGTCTGTCGTATGTATCTGTCGTATGTATACTTGTATAAAACATTTCAGCTAACACGAAGCAGCTAGCTGTCGTATGTATCTGTCTTCACTTTCTATATAAAGCATTGATGTTGCTGTGGAGGAGCGAGGTCCTTGGCTGTGGACTGTGGTAGCTGAAGCCTGAAGATATGATGGAGCACGCGACGGCGTTGCTGGAGCAGACGCTGGCGCCGCCGCCGCGGCAGCCGGACCTGGGAGAGCCAGGCTTCTGGCTGGACTTCCTGGTGGGCATGCTCAAGCCGGCCGCGTCCATCGCCGTGGTCGCCCTGGCCGTCATGCTCAGCTTCACGCAGCGCCTGGGCGTCGAGGGCGAGACGCTCTACGCCGTCGCGCGCTCCTTCGTCCAGCTCCTCCTCATCGGCTTCGTCCTCCACTTCATCTTCATCCAGAAGAACGCCACACCTTGGATCCTCCTCACCTACCTCTTCATGGTACGTAGTTGAAGTGTTCTTGGTTTAGTCCATGCATGCATCAGGAAATTGTCATCCCCAAGATGATCTGACGATGGCTAGCTACTAATCCAGTTTGATAACGAACAACATAACACACACAGGTGACGGTGGCCAGCTACACGGCGGGCAAGCGTGCGAAGCAGGTCCCCCGCGGGAAGCACATCGCCTTCGTGTCCATCCTCGTCGGCACGGGGACCACCATGATCCTGCTCCTCCTGCTCAAAGTCTTCCCCTTCACCCCGCAATACATCATCCCCATCTCCGGCATGGTAATCGGCAACGCCATGACAGTCACCGGAGTCGCCATGAAGCAGCTCCAGCAGGACATCAAGACCCATAAGAATCTGGTCAGCTCCGAACCCCCTCACAGTTTGGCGCTACGTACTTGCTGCTTGTTTCTTTCCCTTAATTATTGCGCCATCATATCCATTGGGTACGTTTTTGGTAGGAATACTAGTCCAGTCCCAATTAAGAAACTATATGAAAATTTCCAGCTAAAAAACTGTGGTTGTCATGCCATATAGACACTAAAAAATAAACATAGAAATTATATTCACACATGAATACTGAGTAGTCCTAAAAAATATTTTTCAGCCAATTCACTGTCTTCTCTTCTATCATCTACTTACATTTTCCTATCTTAATTTCCGTGTAAATTATAGTTTCTTGCATAAGAAATCATTTCCTTATCTAAACTCTTGAATTTCAATACTACATCACTATTTTTCTTACTTGGTATATTATAATGCTATGCTATGAAAAAATCGTCCTAGTCACCCCATTAAGACTGCCCTACTCTTCTTATTTCAACATTACACGTACAGTGACGATTTTCTTTGGAGTGTATGACTTTGGGTCAAGGCTATTCGCATTCAGTGACGATTCTCTTTGAAGTGTTATGACTAGTCCTGTTAACTCTCTTTTTTTGGACCTCCGGACTAACAACTAGTCAATGACTAATGAACTAATAACTAGTCCTGATCTTTAATGACTAAAAATTAGCTAGCTACTCCATCTGTCCTCTCATAATAAGAGATTCTTTAAAAAAATAAAATAAAAACTAGCAAAATACCATCTTTTCCCTCACTAATCAGGATAGAGGATATAGTTATTATTTTCTTAATTTAATGCTGGTCGTTTTGGGTAATGCTAAGTTCAAAAGAAATATCAATATTTTCGCTGAAAAAGTAGAGGAAAAAGGAGGTCGACAATCCAAAATACCTTACATTTAAATATAAATTTGAACTCTGGAAGTCTGTATCTCTTATATTACAGGACGGAGGGAGTAGTTGTTAGTCCTATTGATCCAAATAGAACCTTGATACTAGTTATAATTAGCTCGTGACATTAGAGCAGTGCAACATATAGTCATTCTAAGAAACTGAATGAAGGCCACATTTATAGTCTTAAACTTAGGGTCTATTTGGCTCGCATGAGCTAGTAATTAGCAGCTAAAAGTTAATTCACCCAGACTGCATGGTGTTACAAAGCAGGGGCAAATGGCTGCTTCATTTCAGAGTGACAAGGGCAAAATCACAAAGTTAAAATAATAGAGGTAAAATCACCATTGGAGTCTGGAGCAGGGGCAGAAACACCAAATTCCCAAAGTATAAATGGTGGCCAAATGAGTGGCACGACACTAGCACTAATAGCCATTACTCGTTGTGACAGTATGCCTTATTCATGTTGTGTCGTATATGCTGACACGTCGTGCCGACTCTCGGTCCAAGCACGACACTATGGCCCCTTAGTTGTGTCGTGTTGGCTAAACAAGCATGTCGGACTGCGAGCTCGTGCCAACTAACAAGGGGTAAAAGTGCTACATATTGACAAAAAAATATCTACTACCCTCCCAACAACCCCTCACTCTCCCGTTGTAGTTTGAGCTCATCATGCTTTTGTGGCTGCCATAGCATCGCCGTATAGCCGTGGATGGCGCCTCCATGGCTACCGAGCCCACCATCATGTCTACCACCAAGCTTGGCATGACCTTCATTACAATCATCGCCATGGCCCACCTCATCGACTCGCAGTGTCGTGACACCCAAGACTGTCGCACTACCACAAGCGCGGGAGGAGGAAGATGGATCATGCCCATCGATGAGCGAGCCCTGTGTACCGTGGTGGGCTCCATGGCTGCTCGGGCGAGATCTCGGTACCCGCCTGATAGGATACATCTAGTCGGCCACCGTGCTGATGGAATCTACCCCAACCCACATAATATGCTCGCTTGCACCAACCTTGATTTGTTGTCCCCAGCGTTAGTTTGTCACGCCAACCTCGACTATGGCCCCGATGTTGAGCTACTGCGCCAACCTCGTCTGCCCCACGCCAGCCTCAACTGTCCCCACTCTGGCTTGCCTTAACCTCGGCCACTATCATCCTCGGCCTGCCAGTTGGGTGAGAAGAGAGATGAGCGAAGTTGGTGTATGGGAGAAGAAAGGGAAGGAGTGAGGCTGAGTGAGGGAGGATAGATAAGAAGAGCTGGCTATGTTTTAGTCAACCTAACAATTAGCCCTAGTTCATCCAAACAGGGTCTTAACTTGTTTCGGTCTAGTGCGAAGCACTATGCTGAGAGCCGTAGTTTGGTTTTGGTAATGAGGGACAATTAGTGGATTGATGCTTTCATTGGAGATGATTGAACTAGGTCGACATGCATGAGTTGAGCAAGGCTAGGAGGTGGTAGAGATGATCAAGACAATAGTGCATATGCTCAATATGAAGAGAAGGAGATGGATGGAGATGAAAACAAGCTTGTTGAAGGCAAAGGTATATGCATAGAGATTTAGAGTACACGTTCGAGTTTACGACATATAGCTATACTATTAAGATGGGAATTCTAAAGCATTGTCTAGTGCCACTAGGTGATGACTTACTTTGCATTTGCATTAGGTCTAGTGGTGTGATGAGAAAGCAAGTGAAAATATTTTAAAAAATGCTAACTTATTAATTCTTAAAGAAATTGGTATTCAATGGAACACATCGGAAGTTAGGACACTTTTAAAAGGATTTGAGAGTGAGGTCGCTGGAGAGATCACTGGAGCTTTGTTAGAGGCGGCTGAAGGCGTTTGGGTTCAACCGCCGCACCATGCCTCAGAACTTAAACTCGTACAGGAACAGTAGCGGTGGGTTCGACCGCCGCACCATGCCTCACCTTAAGCATTTCCTTTTTTTAGGAACATTTCAAATTGTTTTTACAATCGAACTTTGCAACGTTTTTTTTATGCTACCGTCGTCACAGCTCGCAGTCTTTGGAGAGAAGCAGATGGAGGGAGACAGGAGTCTGTTAGATAGAAGAAAGAAAGCGCACCATACCACTGAGATCACACAGACCAGACTGATCGACCGAAACCGAAGCACCTCAAAGACAGCATCTCCCGAAAGAAATATACTAATTTTCTATGGTGATTGTAACCTTTCAATTGCAGATACGTAATATCACATACATTTCTGTCTTGTGTTTTCTACAGGTTGAGACGGCACTTGCTCTGGGTGCTACTCCGCGTCAGGCGACACTCCAGCAGATAAGAACGTCGCAAGAGATCGCCTTGTCCCCCGGCATCGACAACGCCAAGACCCAGGGCGTGATCAATCTGCCGGGAGCCATGACAGGGCTCATCATGGCGGGCACGTCGCCGCTCGAGGCCATCCAGGTGCAGATCGTCCTCAAGAACATGCTCATGGCCGCCTCCACCGTCAGCAGCATCGTCTCGTCCTTCCTCTGCTGGCCAGCCTTCTTCACCAAGACCTTTCAGCTTAAAGAGGAGGTCTTTGCTGAGTAGCTAGCGTTCCTAATTGCTCTGTTTCAAACTATAAGTCGGTTTAGCTTTGTACCAAGTCAAATTCTCTGTTTTCCAACTAAGTTCTTAGGAAAATGTACTGACGTTTACAATTTCAAATAAATGCGCTGTCAAGGCATTATGAAGAATTTACCAAAACTAGTTTGATGTTGTACACAATGGCGCATTTGTCTATAAACTTCGTCAGAGTTAGAAGCTTGACTTAAGATTAATCTAAAGTTATGTACTATGTAGTTACTTTTGATTTTTCCCAAGTCAAATTATTTTAACTTTGAACAAGTTTATTAGAAGAAAAATTAGCATTTATGACACTAAACTAAATAAGTACGCTATATGAATAGTTGTTTCATAAATGATCTAATTATACTGGCCAGGTGCTTGAGACGATGATATTTTTTCTACAAATTTAGGGAAAATCTAGAAGTAATAATATTTTAAGATGAACATAGAGTTTTTTTTAGGAAACACCACACTCTTTATTAATTGAGTTGGTTATACGAATTACAAACGCCCTCAGCCGGAGTAAGCAGCAAGACATGCCTACCTGATACAAAAGAGATTAAGCTTCTAGCTAAGTTGTGAGCATCAACATTTGAGCTTCTATTCTCATGAGTAAAATCAACAAAATTAAGATCACGAGCCCTAGCCTTCACCTCCTTCACAACTTGGCCATACGGGCCCATACCCGTTTCTTCAAGACTTCTTATGACATTAACGTTGTCTGAAGCTAACCGGATGGATTGGAGCGTGAGATCAGAAGCCAGCGCTAAACCTTCCCTGCATGCAATCGCCTCAGCTGTTTCAACATCAGTAATACCTTCAAAAACCACACCTGAAGCTCCCAAGAACATCCCCACCTGATCACGGGCAACAGCAGCCATGGAAGCTCTACCCAAGTTCTCGGAGATTGTTGCATCAACATTAACTTTCGTACATCCCGCTAGAGGTGGTAACCACTTCGGATGCCTAGTCTGGAATGACGCCATCACTGCCCGAGGCGGCTTAGACACTAGAAGATCAGACACATAGTTATTAACAAAGCTGTGTGTTGATAGCGGACTCTGAAAGATGTTCTCATGTATTGCTTTCCTTCTTGCGTACCAAATAGCCCACATCGTCACCACCACTCGAATGAGATCACCATGGGGCACTGATTTGATCAAAGCAGTCACCCATGCCCTGACGTCTTCCTCATGCATCTCACTCAAATGTTCTACAATCTCTTCCTGCTCAAGCGCCCATACACACGGTGCCATATTGCACTCAAGCAAAGCATGACGCTAGGAGTCCTGAGCACCACACAGAACACAGCTGTTGTTGTCCGCCATGTTTCGACGATGAAGGACATCTGTCGATGGCAAAGAGTATTGAGCCAGGCGCCAAAGGAAAACTCTTATCTTTGAAGAAACCTGGACCTGCCACAAAGAGGACCACTCCTTCTCTGCCTCTCTCCTATTTGACCTTCCGGTATTCTCCATCAAAACACGTCTTATGATTGACATTCTGTATACCTTCTTAACAAAAAAAAAAGCAAGACGACTAACACTAGAGTTTGGAGATTAGCAAAGAGTAATTATGTCATGGGCTGCGTATCCAGCGGAGTGGTGGGCTTCGACTATGCATCTGTGGGCCTCGGCCTTGGGCGTGTTGGCCCTCGGCATTGTGAGTTGTCCAGAAAAAAAAAACAAATTAAAGCAAATCCGCCAAGAACATGTTTGGCTTACATACACTCTTAGCTGTCGAAGCTAACTAACAGATTGTATACACGAACAGAGGAGATTAGAAAGATAACCACGTCCGATCCTTTCCCTCCCGAACAACAGCTAGAAAGCATCCGAGGAGATGGAATCCAATCCAACGAAGCAGCAACCAGGCTTTAGCTGCTGAGCTCCAAGAAACGCCTGGCCATCGGGTGCTTGGCGTCGGACAGGTCTGACGGCGCGAGCACCTCCACGATCTCGCCGGCGACGACGAGGCACACCAGGTCAGCGATGCGCTGGATCTGCTTCACGCTGTGGGAGACGATCACCGTGGTGAGCCCCCTCGTCTTCTTCAGCCGCACGATGGCTTCCTCGATGTTCTGCGTCGAGATGGGGTCCAGCGCGCTCGTCGGCTCATCCAGCAAGAGCACCTGCAGCAACCGATCGATCTCAGTCTCAGCGAGCCAGCCATGGTGGAGGACAGTGTCAGGAAGACGAAGCATGCATGAGAGGCGACGGTGCACATGCCTCGGGGTCGTTGGCGAGGGTCCGGGCCAAGGCGACGCGCTGTGCCTGCCCGACCGACAGCTCGGAGGCCGGCTTGGAGCACAGAGCAGGGTCTAGATCGGCCAGGCTCAGCAGGTTCTTCACTTCGGCTTCAGTGAGCTTCTTGCCGCGCAACTGCGGCCCGTATCGTACGTTGTCAGCCACGGTTCCTGCCAAAATAGGTATTGTTTGATTCACATGTATCCTTCTAAATTCACATGTGTCGGAAATTCACGTGTTTCGTAGTGGGTTCGGGTGGATTTAGTTTAAATTTCATTCCAATCCACTCAAAGGTTATAAATATGATAAATAAGTTTATTCATACTTGTAGCTAAGTTTAACAAGAAAATAAATATATGCTTTATGATGTTGTTGATACATTGTACCATTTTTTCCCCAAAAAAAATCTATGATGCGTAGGGGTACTAGAAAAACATGATGCATCATAATTATAGCGTTAGAAGAAACAGCTGCCTAAAGAATTATGACATGACTGACATATGGCGTGGCAATATTAGGCATGAACTAAACATGAGCTAACCACTTGTACCACTACGAAAATACTGTGAAGTAACCCCTAAATTCAAGTTACCCACCTTTACCATTATGAAAACTAACCTAAAGTAACTCTCTAATCTTCATATGAAGTATCCATGTATGCTATTATCTTTTATAATATTAAGAGTACGAGTGTTTCTTCCGTACATGTTTGTTCCACCTAAAGACATACGGGGCTGGGCCATTGTGGCGTCTCTCAAATAATATTAGATTTTTATGATTATCTAATGGTTTCTATTAACTAAAAAAGCATGCAACAAATACAACAAAGCTCAACAGTTACACTTGGAATGAAATAAAGCAAGTTCCAACATTTACATCTAAGTTAGCCACCTTTGCTAATAACCTAAAATAACTCTCTATATGTGTATCCAAATTGCTCGCATCCGTTAATTAGAAAAATATGCCAAAGTAAATATATGTCAAGAACACTTGGAAGTGAGCCAAAGGATAAAATTATAAATAATGAAAGATTGAAAAGTATATAGAATAATTGATAACTGAAGTTTATTACAGCTAGATACAAATAACAGATCGTCTATATAATTATTGTGTTAGAATATGAAGAGAATAGAATTGATATGAGCCCTAAGTTTATTATGAATCTCTAACTCTTATAACTCTGCTACTCAAGCGAAATTAAATGTTTATGAACCATTAAATGACTAGACACGGTCCATTTAAATTGGAGCAGTTCTTGCTTGTCAATTGAAGTTTGTGATGATTTCATTAAGTTAATTGCTTTTGCTGGCTCTTCTTTAAACAATCAATTGTTTGCTAGCACTAATCTTGTTTAATCTACAGAGCATTTTACGGTTATATATTTGAAAGAGACAAAGCTACCTTACATATATCCAGGCAACACACTAGACCAGATCTTCAGCAATCCTAAAATATTTCATGCACAGTCAAAACTACTGGTTGGGTTCATAAATTAGTTGTGTACCATCAAAGTAAAAAAAAAATCTGAATGGCAGCCCAGCTTAAATTTGTCAATGGTTCAAGTTTTGTTTAAAGGTTATGACTTAACAGTTGCCTTCCTTCCAGGTTCGCCATCACGTGCATGATGTGCTCAGGATGGCTATTTCTGCATCTCAGGATGTAGAGGCCAGGCCCAATTTGCATTGTATATGTGAAAAAGAAAAATCATGGTGTGCTCATCAGAGTGATGGCACATGCTGTATCATGCCCAGCCCTGTTGTCTGAGTGGAGAAACGGTGCTTATCACCAGGAACATTGTTGATGACCTATTCAATCTTGAAAGGTCAGCTGGATAGCATATCACAGTTGGCCACTAACTGTCTACTCACTGCCAACTTATATGCGCTAAGAAAATGCCAAATTGTGATTTATTTTCCGCTTTATTCAGGCAATTAATTAACCGAACAGAACCTTCTGTTCGTAGCGCCATCGATCAATCAAATTACTAGGGATAGGGACAGACTGATTTCGAGTTTCCGGCGCAGCAAGGGAAAAAAACAGCTTTATCGATGTATATATAGATGCCCGCCGGATCGAGTCGGAGTCGGACGTACCGTCGAACATGGCGGGGAGCTGGAAGAGCATGCCGACCTTGCGGCGCAGGGTGAGGACGTCGATGGCGCAGATGTCGGCGCCGTCGAGGAGCACGGCGCCGGGCGCGGGCTCCCAGAGGCGGTTGAGCGCGCGGAGGAGCGTGGACTTGCCGCTGCCGCTGGGCCCGATGACGCCCATGACGACCCCGCGCGGGACGTCCAGGTGTACGCCCCGGAGGATCTCCTCGCCGGTCGCGTCGGCGCGGCGCCGCAGCCCGCACACCCGTATCTTGGGCGCCGCTTCCCCGCCGTTGGCCACGCCGTCCACGTCCAGCAGGTGCTCCCGGAGATCATCTGCGCATGTCGTCGAATCATATCATCACGGACCTGGTAGATGGTCTGTGCCCTGGGCTAGCTACACAAACATTCGGCTACGATCGACCAGTTGAGTTTGCTTGGTTGCTCACCTGACGAAGCTGAGCCCATTATTGGAGGAGGAGGAGGAAGAAGAAGAGCAGGGGATGCGAGTAGAGAGAGTGGCCGCAGCTCTCACTCTCTCGGTGGGGGGAAAGGTGTAGGGGGGAGATGGGGTGCCGATGGTGCGTCCCGTCTCCGTGTGATGTGGTGCTTCGGCTTTTCGGAGCGCAGCAAAGATGGGTTATTTGTTAGGTCTCGCAGTCTCGCTAGCAACCTTTTTCGCGGGGCTTCAACTGAGGTGGGCGGCTTGTGGTGTGCGTTGCGTGACAAC
Source organism: Saccharum hybrid cultivar R570 (assembly GCA_038087645.1). Lineage (NCBI taxonomy): Eukaryota > Viridiplantae > Streptophyta > Magnoliopsida > Poales > Poaceae > Saccharum > Saccharum hybrid cultivar. Next base: position 1,230,963 of record JAQSUU010000273.1, read on the forward strand.
TCGATCGGGCGGCCGAAGAGCGGTGGCATTCGGTGGCGGCCGGTCTCGGTGTCGGTCCCACGCATGGCACACAGCTTTAGACTACCTGTACTCACGGATCTCTATATTTATCCTCTATATATCCTAGTCAGCAAGATTCTCTCCTCTATACTCAATTCTCCCGCACTCATCCATGATCCATCCTCTATATCATCCTCTATCCACTCTATCAACCGTGGGACCCACTTGTCACTTTATCTAAATATATCCATCTGTGATCTAGTTTTTAAGGATTTATTGAGACGAATTTAATGGTGAAATCGAAATTTAATTTGGATTTCTGGTTTGTGAGTTATAGCATTTTTTCCTTTGTTTAGCTAGTGGGGCCCGCCACTATAGAGTATAGAGTAAGTACAGTACCACTCTAAATATAGAGTGAGAGAAAGGATAGAGTATCGTTTTAGAGTATCCAGTGCAGCAGTTTTTACTCTATATTCATATTCTAAAGTTTTAGAGTATCGTTTTAGAGTACCCACTGCGGGTAGTGTTATCGGTTGGGTTGTTCTGCTACTCTGGTTGGGTCGTTCTGACTTTTCCTGTCCAATAGCGTATCAGGTTTGGATCTCGTTTCTCTTTCTCCGTCGGAGTCTAGGGCAGCCAGCAACGCTTTTCTCTCCCATCAATTTAGCACTAGCCACCAGTCACCAGCCAGCCAATAGTATTTTTCTCTCACAGCAAATCAGCATCAGCCACCAGCCACCCGAACGAGGCCTAGACTTCTGGGCTATTTGAGCACGAGAAGAACAGTGCTTTCCACTGCCTGCGCACACGACTAGCCACTCTGTTTCATCTTTATAGCATCTTAATATTTGGCCAATAAAGAGCCTCCACACATCAGTTATTTAAGGCATGAGACTATCACATCAATTTTTATGTGAATTAATTAATTATAGTATGATAATAGAAGCATTTTAATTTAATAGTCCTTCCCTCCTTAAATAAATCAGCTTCTATAGTTGCCCTAAGATTCATTTTTAATTTTAACTAAATTTGTAAGACAATAACAGTGATATTTATGACATCATAAACTTGAAGTTAGTACTATATGCTTTTGAACAGTTATCAGGCCTCAAAATTAATATTTATAAAAGCGAATTGTTTTTTATGGTGAACAATCTTTCACAAATAAGTACACTGAACTCTTGAGGTGTAAAATGGTATCTCTTTCTTTTAGAGATTTGGGAATTCCCATGCAAGATTTCTAACATGGACTTGTCGTTTCAGGAAAAAAAAACTTGGTAGCTCGAAAGAAAAAACTTCTTTCAGCGGGGGCTGGGTAGACTGGTTTTAATTAACTGAGTCCTCTCGAGCCTTCCTATCTTTGTGTTTTCCTTCATTATATTTCATCGATAATGATGATAAAAATGTGGAGTATTGGGGGCTTTTTGTTTGAAATGTCTAGTGTATGTGGCACTATTGGTTACGTAATTTGTCGTCGATTGTCCCCTAGTTCTTGTCGACTTGGATGAGAGTGAGGTCTAGGTGTTAAAAGCTTGACCATCAACTATTTTTTCACAAATATTTAGTTTGAAGGCACTAAGACAACATGTATATGTGCTCTGATTTTTTTACACTCCTTCTGTTTATTTTATAAAGTGCATTGGGATTTGAATAAGTCTTTAATAGAAGTTGACTACCAATATAATTACTCCTACAATGATACACCGTTAATTGCTTCAAAATCAGTCTGGAAGATACATGAAATGTAAATTTAATGATAACAACTTTTATGTACTAAGTAAACACATACTTTGAGTAATTATTGGCAAAAGTTTATGAAGTTTTACTTTTCTAAATCATATAATAGGTCCTATATTTGAAACGGAGGGGGTACATATTATGTTATAAGAAAAAAAACAGTTGTGAAAGTTATGTTTTGGATGTAGTGTTGCTCTTCGAATTGAATTATGGATCTAGAGGAAATAATATAAAAACAATGTCTACGTAAATAGTGGACGTGAAATAGGAATCTATTCACGCTTCTTTGTACATGTAAAACATATACAAATATATTTTGAGTAATAGATACTCAAAGCTCAAAATGCTTCACCTTTTCGTAATAAATCATAAACATGCCATATATCTAATATAGAAATCAAAAAGGGTATTTTTCAACATTCTTTTTTTTTTACATTCCACAATTCTCACATCACTACTGTCCCATATGTGTGATCCAGATTCACCACTCCCCACTCATGCCGATACGAGTTAAAACGGCACAGCTCAACAGCTGTACAAAGTATGATTTCAAGACGTATTGAAATGGATGATGTAGTCGTGAAATAAATCTTTGAGTCATAAATCATCCATAACCTGATAACAAGCTATATGTTTCATTGCAAGATACGTGCAGTATTTTATAATAGCGCTGCAGGAATAGGAGTGGATCATACCTGGACTAATAAGAAAACAAGCAGGCACCTTGGCAAATGGCCACCCAGTATTCCGGTGGCCGAAATCAGGAGGTCGGCCTTGAGATCTCACTCTCACCTGCCCGGGCTAGAAAAAGACAAGATCACAAGACGCCTGACCAGCGGTATAGCCCCCCGCCCCCAGAAAGCACCCCGCCCAGATATCAGCTAAGCTAGCCGGAGGACACTTGTGCGATATGATAAAGGAAAAACACGCGTAGGCAGAGCCGCGGCCGGGGCGGTTATCTCGCCAGGCGGCCCGCACGGTGTTTTCATCTCTTCCCGGCCGAATTGCGTCGTGGGCCTCTGAGTTTTGGCCCGGAGGCCGAAAGGCCCAAAACAGAAGCGCTACTATATGGGATTTAAGCCTAAGGGATCTTAGAGCATCTCCAAGAGTTTGCCAAATCAACTTGACATCCATCTATTTTGGCAAAACAGAAAAAATTATGCTCCAATAATTTGGCATCCAACTTGGCAAATTTTAGCAACTTGGCAAATCTCCCCCCTCCACGCGCATATTTGCGCGCTGAGCGCGAGCGCGCATCCGGCTTCACGTGCAAATTTAAGCGGGGCTCTTCGTTTCTTAGCGGGGCTCTTCGTTTCTTAACGGGACTCTTCGTTCGCTTAGCGGATCTCTTCTTATTTTACCAAGTCCAAATGGCAAACTCTTTGAGAGAGTCTATTTTTTCACTTGCCATATATTTTAGCGAGTTGCCAAATCACGATATTTGCTAAGTGAATTTTGGCAAACTCTTGGAGATGCTCAGTTGAGTAGGAGTAGATCTGAGCTGCTTACGTGGGTTAGGAAGCTCATTGTCTCCGTAGAATGGCCTGATTCTTCCCCTCTCAAAGAGAGAGAGAGAAGGTGGCCTGAATTGGCCCAAAATAGCTTCAATTGACCATCGACTTTACCTTTTTTTAGATAATGCCCAGGTAGCTCTGTCTGCTAGCAAGCTCTTTTTAGGCTATCGATTTCAGTCGCTTGATCGTCAAGATCGCTGCCTGAGAAACGAGCTGTATACCAGGCCATAGTTTCACGAATGTTGAGGCTAACAGGCTGTTTCTTTACCCACCACCTGCTGCCACGACACAGGTGTGGCGCCGAAGATCGATGCCATAGTCGATGGCAAGAATCGTGCGTGTTTTAGTGTCACCAAACAAATAGCTATCAGTATTTTTGTGGCGTTACTACAACTGTACTTAGCATGGTGTTTTTGGTGGTCCGGAACCAAGCAGGCTCTTAAATTCAGATGTGAAACTCGGCAATTTTATTCTTTTCTTTATGACAGAGATCGTTTGCTACAGTTAGCCGCCATCTGCTATCTTCCTACGATAGCTACTAGTATTAACTTAACCAAAATCTTTTTAAAAGAAAATTCGCTATTGTTTATCGATAATGCTCCAGTTAAAACGTCCAGAACGGACGGACGCCTCAATCGCTTGCTCCCGCACCCCGTCTCTCGCTTCCTCCTCCATTCCGCACTCGCGCCCCGCGCCTACCCCGACGCACGATCATGGCTGCCTCCTTGGCTAGCGGCGACACGCTCCCCCACTCTGGCGGCCTCCTCCCCCACCCTGGCGCCATCCTCCCCCAACCTCGGCGTCCTCACCCACCGGGACCACCCAACGCCCGTGGATTTGGTGCCCCTCTTCACCACCCTAGCGAGATCCAAGCAAGCCACTAACCTTCCCATACCTGGGCCGGCGGCACCCTTCCCAGATCCAGCAGCGTCTCCTCTCCCTCAGCAGCCGGCGGGCATGCACCATCCAGCGAGCTTGCGCCACCACAGTTGCCCACCAAGTAGGTCATGGCCGTGCGGCAATGCTGTGTTTCAAGTGTTTCTGGACACTTTTTAGACATGTTGCAAGGTCATGCATGTTTCAAGTGTTTCAGTTGTTTTCAGATTTATGTTTCAACTGTTTCATACGGATGTTGTAAAAACAGATCAGAATGTTGCATATGTTGCAATAGTTGTACACGTTTGTTATAAGCGTCTATTCTATCCCCAATGCTTCATCTTTTTTACACGTATGTTGCAAGTGTTTCAGACACATGTCTCAAGTGTCATATGTCTTCTTTTATACTCCCTCTGTTCTAAATTATAAGTCGTTTTGACTTTTTTGGTACATCTATTTTACTATGCATCTAGATAAATAATATGTCTAGATACATAGCAAAATGGATGAACCAAAAAAATAAAAACGACTTATAATTTAGAACGGATGAAGTATGTTACAAATGCTGTATCTGGATTTTTTAAATGTATATCGAGATGTTGCACATGTTGCAATGGTGTTTCAACTATATGTTCCAATTGTTTCATCTGTTTTAGACGTATATTGCAAAAGTTTTATCTGGATACTGTAAAAGTAGATCGGAGTGTTGCACGACACAGGAGGTGGTTGTCGCGCTGTTGAGGTGCACCCGTGGGTCAACCCACATGGGTAAGTGGGTTTCCCCGTGCAAGGCGCAAGGCCGTCTTTTTTGTTTTTTAGCCCGTTTTCAAAAGATTCTCTCAAATATGCCCCTGGCGGAAAGATTTTAAAAAATGGACCCTTGTCTTGGCGTCATAGTCGTCGGCGCCAAGATATAACGGTATGGCGCCAGGGTCACTGGTGCCATAACCCTGCCGTCATGGCGCTGACGTGGCAGGGATCTTGGCGCCATGCATCTTGGCGCCAAGAACACACGTTTTAGCCATCCCCCTTCCCCCGACTCATTCTCGTTTTCTTTCTTCCACTCTTCGGGTTTTTCCTTTGTATACTTCGGCCAACCTCTTCAATCGACCTATTAGACCGTGAGAAGTTGGATTTTATCCGTCGATCTTCGAGAGCTAGGTATTCTCTCACCCTTCGTTATTTATTTCGAATCGATTTGGTAAAATGAAATCATATTTTTAACCTATGAACTTCACATGTTATTTGTTCATGTGCTTTTTAAAATTCGTATGTATTTTACAACCGTAGGATGCCTAGGCGTGGAAAAGCTAGAAAACAAAGGTATGCGTAGATCTTTTTCATATTGTTATTTGTTTTGTTATATTAGATTAGAATTTGTTGAATTGTAGCTATGGACGGATGACCGAAAGTCCATACGTCCCAAAGCCGCTCCCTAGCGGTGTGCCAATACCCATATGCTTCTGTGGCGATCCTTACAAGGTAGATATTTCTGAAGATGAGGCAACATATAAACAGAGATATTGGATGTGTTCCAATTTTGCATGGGAGCCTACAGAGCATCAGCGCCGTAGTACATTTATTGTGAGAAATTACTTTTGTTTATTAATTAATTTGTGTCATATGAAGTTTTGCATATTAATTGGATTTGAAACAATTGCATTTGCTGCAGACCCCTCCACCGCTATGTGATTTTGAGCAGTGGATCAACACTGAGATCAAGGAGGCTGACATGCGGCTTCTACAAGGCCTGAAGGAGTGGGATGCGTAGCGCCTGGAGATATTAGAGAAGAGACGCAGAGAGGAGGCAGCAGCAAAGGAGCACAAGGAAGAGGAGGAAATGAGGCGTGTTGCTACGTGTAGAGAGGAGAGGGAGAAGAAGCTTGAGCGCGTGCGTAGAGCGAAGGCAGCGATGGAGGAGAATCCCGATGCCTAAAAAAAGGGAAAGTTGCCTCGTTGTACTCAGTAGTATGCTAGTTGTATGGTTTAATCATAAACAATATGGTCGATCTAGTATGCAATGTGTTTAATCTATTGTACTTTAGGTAAATCATGTACCTAGGGCATGTTATGTGTTATTTATTTCGTCCGTCATGTACTTCATATGCACTTTAAGTTTTTGTACCTTGCATAGTGTTGTCATATATCAGGTTTAATGTTACTGAGTTACTAAAACTAGTTCTTGAGGTGCACATAAAACATAAGGAAGTACTGGATTTCATAATTCAACACGCATAACATAGGACATGGCATGTCAGAACTTGTACCAAACTAGGGCACATATGTCCTAGACTAAACCTAACATGCCTTAGATAATTAGAGCGAACAACAGGCATATTACATGGCATGTGTACACGATAGATTTGTTCTATCTAGTAGTGCGGCCACATAGCAAACTGTGTAGCCCCTTCTCTATAGTACCCTCCTATTGTTGATGGTGGCAGTGGCGGGGGTGGTGGCGGAGGCCCGTGTAACACCCAAGGTGTTTGCCACCAGTTAAGCAGTGAGTTTGAGCTCAAACATGATAGATTAAGTGGAGATTATGATGTCAAGGTCAACCTATGGACCAGAGCCCCAACCTAAAACTTGGATGTTGCACCATTGCTTTGCATATAGGCCATTTTCAAGATATATGCTTGGGTGATGTTATTGCAATATCTTCATGTGTCTCACCTTAGTACCTATCTATATTGGTCACTCAAAAAGTTTCATGAAGTTTGGAATCAAAAAGTCACATGAAATGATAAGTTATATCCTTGTTGGAATGATTTTACTAAGTGCTTGAATTGCATTATTAAGTGGATGGAAATATAGGTCATCAACCAAACCTTGCAACCTTGCCCAAATGACTCTAGATGGACTCTACAACAAAAGTCGTAAAAGGTTCGTGTTGAGCAAATGCCCCAAAAATGCTCCAATTGATCAAAAAGGATAATCTAAGCTTTATCGTGATCCTACTTTGGTCAAAGTATAACAGCAGTTTCTATATTAGTTTTGAGGTTGAACCATAAATGAGAGTTGTAGTTCACTTTATGTAGAAGAAACTTTGTTTAATGGTCAAGAGCTAGTTTGGTCTCTAACCTAGTTAAATAGAGTCTCAAAGATTGGATTAGCTGCTGGTTTTCAGCCTTGGAAAATATTCTAAGTCATGGAATTGTGGACTGACATTGACAGGTGGGCACATTGCGTTCTCAAAATTTTGTTAAACAACTGAAGTTGGACTCTTTATAAAAGTTGGAGTGTTTAGAGTGGAGAAGAGCTCAGAGAAGTTTGAATGGATTTGGAGCTCATTTGGACCTTCAAAATTAATTCCCAAAACTGCTAGTTTCATCATACTCATGGACTTGGACCGGCAAGGACAAGACGGTTGGCGCGTCGCGTTCTCGTGTTTTTGCTAAGCAACTCCAGTTGAGCCAAATACCAAAGTTGGAGTAGATAATGTGGAGGAGAGTATGCAAAAGGATGACACCAGTTTGACTTAGTTTTGACCTCCGAAAGTGAGTTTCCACGATCACCATTGTTGTGTTGGCACTACTGTCTTGGCAACCATTTTACCGCTAATTGGTTGCTCTAATGACCTGAGTGCCTTAATAGAAGTTGTAGAGCAGGTCGAGGTGAGCAAACTTCGTTTTGAGCCCAAGGACTGATTCGACCCAGAAGTGGCCCAAATCGGCTCCCCACGTTGGTCATACCGTCGCCCGCCACGTGCTCGGTAGAAGGCCTCAAGGACGCCGCGTGTCTGTGAACGTGGCCACCATTGCCGAGCTTCCTTGCCGCGCGTCCTGCCTTCTCTGCCACGCGCCCTGCCTCCCTTACGCAGTATAGAGGTGGACGCCGAGCTCCCCACTCCCCAGCACTCTCCCTCACTTGCTCTTCCTCGCTCCGCTCCGCGTTGGGACGCGCGTCCACCATGGCCGGCTGGCCGAGCTCGCCGCCGCAACTGTTCTCGCCGCTCCCAGCTTTCTCACTCCCCACGAGCACCACCCTCAGCTTCGTCGTCATCTCCTTCACGCCGTGCTCGTGCTCGCCGTCGCAAACCGCCACCCTAGCCGTGGAAGCTCCGGCCGCCGCCGCCGCAGCCGGCGCCCGCGCGTGGCCAAGCCGCCGTGGGCCACCTTGGGCTAAGCCGAGCAGCCCCGCGGGTGCGCAAGGGCCCCCTGGTGCTCCCCCGCCCCTCAGCCGCCGGTGGCATGGCCTCCTCCGGCCGGAGCAGCGAGACCCCGACGAACTCCCTGTGCAAATCGCGTCAAGGACCTCGCGGGAGAATTCGACAAAAGTGAAGGGCCTAACTGCACTGTCATCGACTCAGATGAATAGTGCCGAGAGGACTGTTTTGTGATGATTTTGCAGTAACTTTGAAATTACATAGTAAATCATAGAAAATTCGTAAAATAGCAAATGAGGACTTTTTGGAATCCTTGTGAAATTCTCTATGCATTAGATCTATAATATAGCATGTTTTAGTTTAAAGTTTTCTCTGTAAAAATAGATTTGTGCAGCTAGGTTTTTAATGCTAGTTGTATTTGTCCTTTTCATAACTGTAGATCTAGGGCTCCAAATGAAGTGAAATTTTTGTGGCATGCTACTCATATGATGTTTAATGTGTGGTAATTATTTAATGAATTTTGGTTGCCATTTGAGTGATTTATTAGTGTATCTTGCTCTCACATGAATTATTGCAATAGCTATTTGTCTTTTTCATAGAGGTTGATATACATTTCCAAATGGCTTGAAATTTATACAGTAGACTATTGCGTGTTTGTAAGAGCTACTGTAATTTTTATAGATTTTATTATGGACTTTTGTTATATGTTTATTATTTCACCTTGCTATCTAAATAAATTAAGAAATGCATTAAAAGAATTTATTTAGTGATGAGAACTATGCTTTTTGGTGATCATTTAACATGCACTTTATGATGGTTACATTGGTTGTGGCCAAATGTATGTTGGAATATAAGTTAATATTTATTCTTGCAATTGATGCTTTTCTGGACAGTTTCTGGGACTTTGGTAATTGCATCATTAAAATGATGTTTGATAAGAAACATGCTTATAACAAAGTTGTAAATAACTCATTAATCTAGCTTGTGTTAAATTTTGGTGGCATTTGGCCTTATAGTTTGTGAGTAATGACTGTTTCAAGTTGGGTTCCAGAAATAGTTGTTCTCTGGAATCTCTAGACCAGATTCTGTAATTATGCATGTTTGACTTGGGTAACTTGAGAATCATGCTAAGATGATTAAAGATGAATTATAGACAATTTCATAAGCTTTCTAGAATGTCTTGTTGCATGGCTATTGGATTTGTATAACTCCAGTTATGATCCAAACATGTAGATGTTGTTTGCAGTCCAGAAATTGTCAGATGCTAGTTATGGTTGTTTACTCCATGTGTTGCTAAGTGTGGCTTATGCCCTTGATGATGGTCAATTTAAGATACTTGTGATCTTGTCAAACTTGTGTTATTCTTGATGTGCTTGCCCTCTTTAATTGGTTGTGTGATGTTAGTTAATTAGCATTTGGTGTCTATGTCTGAATCGTATGTTTACTTGAATGATTATGTGATGCATCTTATGTTATCATTCATCATATTCATACGCATGCATCTTGCATCTCATTTAGGTTCGCTAGATGCACCACGTGAAGGATGAGATATTGAAGCCAAACCCGAAGATGGTGTTTGGTGGAACTATCCCGAAGATGGAAGTACTCAGCGAGTGTCATCTGACAACTACTGACTTGTGTCGGATCCCAGGCAAGCCCCGGAGCATTCTAAGCCTCCTACTTTATAAAAGCAATTGAGTATATATATGTTATATATGTATTGTTGCATTAAGTTGTAGGAGTTGAGTGAAACCGTTGATGCATTTATTACTATCCTTGCCTACCTTATTACATACTTATCCTGCTAGGTTTAGGGTCGAATAAATGTTTAGCCCTGCTTAGACCGGTAGCGATCGGTGATTTCCTGTCACCGGCAACTATAGGTGGTTACTGGAAAACTTTAGCTATGGAATGAATGATATCCTGGAAATAACCAAGTGTTGATGAATAATTGGAGACCAGACGGAATAAGTATTGGGCAACCAGACAGGGTTCTGGGGTGCTTGTAGTTTCCGTCTGTGTCGATTAAGGACCAACCGTTGTTGGCCCTCGGGTCATGTTGAACGCATGCCTCATATTTAGCTGGCCGAATAAGGTACCTTTCGACCGCGAAGCTAGGAGATTATTCGGGCCGAGTGGATTGCCCGCAACGCACTGTAGTGGAGCAGTAGTGGCAGGAAACGGGGGCGCGATGATAAGGCCAAAGAGCAGTCGGACGGCCCCCGGGTACAAGTGGTTCCTGGCAAGCTCACGACTTTACCTGAATGGTTGACTCGGTGACCAACACCTCACTTTAGCGGGTGAGTGAGGTTTGTGTGAGGAATAAATCTCCAGCTGGATAGGAATTCGATTCGAATCGCCGTCGCTCCCGGTTAGTGAGCACTTGACTCGAGCTACTGCATCGTTGTAATGATTATGGAACATGGATGGTTATGTGGATGATGTTGGAAATGCTAAAAAGTGATTGCTTTAGCATAGGTGCTTACCTAGATTGAATAGGTTATAATAAATATGATGCAAAAAGGACTTAAATTAGTTTATTTATGATAACTTATGCTTTTCGCAAATGAGTCAAGCTAGCCCACTGAAAGAAAGCCTTGCATACTCTTTGGTGTCATTATTTCTGGTTTATGACGGGTAAGTCTAGCTGAGTACCTTCTCGTACTCAGGGTTTATTCCCACTTGTTGCAGGTTGTGATGTTTCATGGCTACTGCAAGAATTGGTTGGCTCCTGCTGTAATGGCGGAGTGTGATCATGGGCATGATCCTTCTGAGCTATCTTGTCTCTCATGCTTTTATTGGAATTTGACCTTGGTACTGGCATGTATTTGAATTAAGGTGATATTAATTTCAAACTATTTTGCTTCCGCTACTTTTGAATTTGAATTGTAATAACTCTACTAAACTCTGATATATGTTGAATTACTTATGAAATGGATGTAACATATGACCTGTTATGTTGGACCACTATGATCTTGGCTTGTATGTTGGTTGGTTTGAAATCCCTCGTGATTTTATTGGACTACCGGAGTTATAGGAGCTTAAGTACGGGAATTTAATTGCTCCGGCGATTGTTTTTGTACTTTTGTTCTTATAATTTGGGCGGTTCCATGACAGCTGGTATCAGAGCAAGGTTCAACACTAAACATGTCATATGTGTATTGAAAAACAAAGGTTTTGTTTGCAAAAATCAGTTTTTGACAACTTATAGCTACTACATATATAGGTTTGTTCAAATCTGAATTTTAAATCTAAGTATGCCAGTGGTCATTTCCTTTATGCCCAATTAAGGACCCTTAGGTGGCTTAATTAAGTACTAACTTGGGGGTTTTAAATTTTCGCATCTACGCCCAAGCCAAGGTATGTATGAGTGATAACTTGACCGCACCGTTACCCTGTGGTCGAATGGTAGTGGTAACCTTCATATATGAAATAGCCATATATGTCGCTAGAGTTACATTCTTGCAACGTCGCACCTACGCCAAGGTAAGTGTGAGTTGGGAGAGCATGACCGTTCAACCATCGGTCTAGGGGAGAGTTAGCTATGGTTACTGGCATAATTACATGTTTAACCATGTATTTATGAAAGTACTTAATTGTGGGTACATTTGTTGGGTAGCTATGATACCAAAGTATATGCATCAGGGGATGTATGTATGGAGAGTATTTAGTTTACTGCTTTCATTGTGTGCTATATTGGGAATTGTTGGGCTGCAATGAAATTTTCTGTAGGTACGCTAACCACGAATGCGTAAGTTGAATGTAGCAGGCGACTAGCTCTATATCAAGAGAATGTGTGTTATGCCACCGACATAGAACGTGATTGCCACCTTAGGCTGGCAATCTTGTGAGGACGAATAGGATGAAGCATGCATCATTATGATTGTTGCTTTGTGCATATAACTATGCTCCTCCCACCTTTGTCCTAATAAATAAGTAACTTGTGATTGATGTGCATGCACTAAGTTGATTACTTTAGCATGCTTTTGTTTTAGCTAAACTTGTAGTTAGTTCTTGTTGGATAAATTCTTGTTAGGTGTGAGCCTTCTGCTTAGTATTGGATGCTTAAGCTAACCTGACTAATAATCTCAAGTGTCCGCTTAAAAACTTGTGATGCTGTGTAGATGCTTGTTATCTAGGTAGTGTCATAGTTGACCTCTCTTTTGTCCTCGGTGAGCATATGAGTGTTGAAGATGCTTTATCCTAGAACAACGCTCATGTTACGTAATCGCCTGGTCGTCGTCTCTAATTAGATTCTCTCGTAGGAGCCCGAGCCTGTAGACGTGGTTGCTAACCCTTGAATGTTTGTGTATCCATGCCTTGCTTGAACCATAGGCCCTAGCGTAGTCCCCTTATATGTTTGCTTAGGCCTTGGACATCCGCTACCTTTTGGAGAATGCCCTTGTCGATTGACCAACCAAGTTAAGTCCTAACGAACGTCGATCTTAACCACAGTTGTTGCTTGCCAAGTTTTGGAGACCATAACCAATTCCATGTTGGACCTCCCGATTGTCTCTCCTACAGATGATCCGAGCAACGCTAATCTCTCGTTGTCTGATCTAGAAATCTTTATTTGCGAAGTCAGGTGGCTATCTTATCAACCCAATCTCTGATCGGTGTATCGGTTTTGTTTTGGAAGTTTGCTTAATCCATCTCCAACCTTCCCATGTCTCGGGATGTCTATCAGTCTTGATCTCATGTTATTGTCCAACATGACCAGAACCTTTCCTTTGGTAATCACCTTGGTGAACGCAAGGCGTGCGTGGAAATAACCAAGAACCCTTGCTCAGTTGTCTTCAGCAATTAAGCTATGTTCCCTTGCGCTGTGTTTTAATCTTCGAATCGCCTCCTTGTTGACTCTAAACCTTGTAACTACCCTTGCTTGCTACTCCTCCCTTATTTGCTGCTTGTTCTTACCACCCAATCGGTGCCACTTGAAATTCCACTTTGTTTGTGCGTTTAATAATGGTGTTACAATTAGCATTCTGTGGTGCCGCGATGAAATCGAGAGCCTCCTGTGGGCGCGCACACAAGGTTGTGCTGCTCGGCACGCGCTGGTATCAGGGTTGCTATTCATGATCCATTACGAAATGACATCCGATGTGTTATTTCTCGTGACCATTTTTCTTGGTTATCTCCCTACATCTTATCTGAAGATTCATATCTTAGACCTTAGGTAGTAGATATCCCTTGAAGTTGCTAAGAAGATGACCTTTGAAGAACAGTCACCGACATAAACATTAACAGACTGCAAGAGGTGGTAGACAAGTGACTCTTCCCAAGTGTCCTTGTACGACGTCGGTCATCGATTGAGCAACGTATGTCATCCCCGTTGGATAAAAATGGCAAATAACACTTAATATTGGATAAGTTATCTGTGGGATAAGAATTTATCATCACATTGTGCATTTGACCTAGTTATCAAAGTCTTCATCCATGTGTGTACGATGGTCATACAGTCAAAATCAACCATCTCTGGTGTTTATCTGCGAACTTCGATGGCGACCATCCATTTGTGCTTCGACTGCAATTAGTGTTGTGGTCAATAGTGAAGATTTGGAACTTTGAGAATTGAGAGACAACTGATTAGTTACCAGTAAGAAGGTTAATCTCTAGTCAAGTAATGATTCTTCGATAGCTATGATGGTTATGTCCCGACGAACAATAGTAAGCAAGGAAGCCATAAAGCCGGTCAGAAAGGCAAGTGCTACTTCTTCTCCAAATGTACTTTCAAGTCAATTTCGTCTTGGACAATCACGTATATAGTGCAAGATGTTGTATTAGCCAAGTGAAGAACTAGAGAAAGCATGTCCCTAGTTTCGATCTGCATCATTGTGCCCCTAAGTACCACGATTTTGGTTCAAGGTTCTATTGGATGAAGTGCCAGAAAATATTCAGAAATGGTTCCTTATCTGCATAGGGATGCCCTCCATGTGGAATAATGCTTTGTGCTCTGTGAAAATTGCCCACAACTCCAATGCTTGTGCATCGTCAAGATTGGTGTCTAGATCACCGGTTGAAATTGTTCCCTGAGAAATATGTCAGGAAGACTATAGCCTCCATCCTCAACTAGAGAAAGGCTTCTGCTACCATGAGAAAGATGAGAGAGTGCAAAACACACACCTCAACATGTGAAGCAAAAGAAAAGGAGAAACACAAAATTGGTCCAGAATTTTGTGGCACTACACCGGTTATCTTCAAGTCAACGGTTAGTGACTCAAACGAAGTTGGATTGACCCAAACTTGGTAACCTCATTCCTTGCTTAGGACCCTTCAATGTCTTAAGTGGGTATGAGCATTGGTTGAGTAAAACATAGGATTTGAGAGATGTCATGTCAGCTTGGGTTGCTGCCATTTCAGAACAGAGCTATTTTGGTGGATACTTGCAACTTTTGTTGTCTTTGAGACCTAGCTATCATCCTTTTGCGGTAATGGTTCTCTAGTGCTGACGTGCCTCCGGTACTTTATATGTGTTTTTACCCAAGAGATTGCATCTAATTCAACCCAGATAACTGTTGCCTTTGTATAAGAGAATCTTCTTAGGTAACAGTTGGCAGAAATCCAGAACCGACAGAGTCAGCTATCACACTCACTGTTCCCTCAGCAGACTCAGATAATACAGTGTTGGCATCAGAGAAAGAGAACTGCACACGTGGAACAATATGTAGTTTTCCATCAGTTGGCGTCTGAGTGAGTAAATTAGTCCATGCTCGTAGTACTCTCCGTGCACCATGAACAAAGTAGCGTATTGTCTTGGATTCCTCCCAAAGTAACAATGCTTTATGGAAGTCAGTGAAGGAAATTATCTAGACCAAAGTTTCTACTTAGAGAGAGTATCAGAAAGTTGTCTTCCAAATTAGCCTCTCCGATGCTTGAAGCTAAGTAGCCTGATGCGCTTGCAGATGTTGGAATTGGATAACATGCTTCTCTTCCCTTGGAAAGTTCTTCGCACCGAATCTTGGGACGCGATTCTTTTAAGGGGGGAGGGCTGTAACACCCGAGGTGTTTGCCACCAGTTAAGCAGTGAGTTTGAGCTCAAACATGATAGATTAAGTGGAGATTATGATGTCAAGGTCAACCTATGGACCAGAGCCCCAACCTAAAACTTGGATGTTGCACCATTGCTTTGCATATAGGCCATTTTCAAGATATATGCTTGGGTGATGTTATTGCAATATCTTCATGTGTCTCACCTTAGTACCTATCTATATTGGTCACTCAAAAAGTTTCATGAAGTTTGGAATCAAAAAGTCACATGAAATGATAAGTTATATCCTTGTTGGAATGATTTTACTAAGTGCTTGAATTGCATTATTAAGTGGATGGAAATATAGGTCATCAACCAAACCTTGCAACCTTGCCCAAATGACTCTAGATGGACTCTACAACAAAAGTCGTAAAAGGTTCGTGTTGAGCAAATGCCCCAAAAATGCTCCAATTGATCAAAAAGGATAATCTAGCTTTATCGTGATCCTACTTTGGTCAAAGTATAACAGCAGTTTCTATATTAGTTTTGAGGTTGAACCATAAATGAGAGTTGTAGTTCACTTTATGTAGAAGAAACTTTGTTTAATGGTCAAGAGCTAGTTTGGTCTCTAACCTAGTTAAATAGAGTCTCAAAGATTGGATTAGCTGCTGGTTTTCAGCCTTGGAAAATATTCTAAGTCATGGAATTGTGGACTGACATTGACAGGTGGGCACATTGCGTTCTCAAAATTTTGTTAAACAACTGAAGTTGGACTCTTTATAAAAGTTGGAGTGTTTAGAGTGGAGAAGAGCTCAGAGAAGTTTGAATGGATTTGGAGCTCATTTGGACCTTCAAAATTAATTCCCAAAACTGCTAGTTTCATCATACTCATGGACTTGGACCGGCAAGGACAAGACGGTTGGCGCGTCGCGTTCTCGTGTTTTTGCTAAGCAACTCCAGTTGAGCCAAATACCAAAGTTGGAGTAGATAATGTGGAGGAGAGTATGCAAAAGGATGACACCAGTTTGACTTAGTTTTGACCTCCGAAAGTGAGTTTCCGCGATCACCATTGTTGTGTTGGCACTGCTGTCTTGGCAACCATTTTACCGCTAATTGGTTGCTCTAATGACCTGAGTGCCTTAATAGAAGTTGTAGAGCAGGCCGAGGTGAGCAAACTTTGTTTTGAGCCCAAGGACTGATTCGACCCAGAAGTGGCCCAAATCGGCTCCCCACGTCGGTCATACCGTCGCCCGCCACGTGCTCGGTAGAAGGCCTCAAGGACGCCGCGTGTCTGTGAACGTGGCCACCATTGTCGAGCTTCCTTGCCGCGCGTCCTGCCTTCTCTGCCACGCGCCCTGCCTCCCTTACGCAGTATAGAGGTGGACGCCGAGCTCCCCACTCCCCAGCACTCTCCCTCACTTGCTCTTCCTCGCTCCGCTCCGCGCTGGGACGCGCGTCCACCATGGCCGGCTGGCCGAGCTCACTGCCGCAACTGTTCTCGCCGCTCCCAGCTTTCTCACTCCCCACGAGCACCACCCTCAGCTTCGCCGTCATCTCCTTCACGCCGTGCTCGTGCTCGTCGTCGCAAACCGCCACCCTAGCCGTGGAAGCTCCGGCCGCCACCGCCGCAGCCGGCGCCCGCGCGTGGCCAAGCCGCCGTGGGCCACCTTAGGCTAAGCCGAGCAGCCCCGCGGGTGCGCAAGGGCCCCCTGGTGCTCCCCCGCCCCTCAGCTGCCGGTGGCATGGCCTCCTCCGGCCGGAGCAGCGAGACCCCGGCGAACGCCCTGTGCAAATCGCGTCAAGGACCTCGCGGGAGAATTCGACAAAAGTGAAGGGCCTAACTGCACTGTCATCGACTCAGATGAATAGTGCCGAGAGGACTGTTTTGTGATGATTTTACAGTAACTTTGAAATTACATAGTAAATCATAGAAAATTCGTAAAATAGCAAATGAGGACTTTTTGGAATCCTTGTGAAATTCTCTATGCATTAGATCTATAATATAGCATGTTTTAGTTTAAAGTTTTCTCTGTAAAAATAGATTTGTGCAGCTAGGTTTTTAATGCTAGTTGTATTTGTCCTTTTCATAACTGTAGATCTAGGGCTCCAAATGAAGTGAAATTTTTGTGGCATGCTACTCATATGATGTTTAATGTGTGGTAATTATTTAATGAATTTTGGTTGCCATTTGAGTGATTTATTAGTGTATCTTGCTCTCACATGAATTATTGCAATAGCTATTTGTCTTTTTCATAAAGGTTGATATACATTTCCAAATGGCTTGAAATTTATACAGTAGACTATTGCGTGTTTGTAAGAGCTACTGTAATTTTTATAGATTTTATTATGGACTTTTGTTATATGTTTATTATTTCACCTTGCTATCTAAATAAATTAAGAAATGCATTAAAAGAATTTATTTAGTGATGAGAACTATGCTTTTTGGTGATCATTTAACATGCACTTTATGATGGTTACATTGGTTGTCGCCAAATGTATGTTGGAATATAAGTTAATATTTATTCTTGCAATTGATGCTTTCCTGGACAATTTCTGGGACTTTGGTAATTGCATCATGAAAATGATGTTTGATAAGAAACATGCTTATAACAAAGTTGTAAATAACTCATTAATCTAGATTGTGTTAAATTTTGGTGGCATTTGGCCTTATAGTTTGTGAGTAATGACTGTTTCAAGTTGGGTTCCAGAAATAGTTGTTCTCTGGAATCTCTGGACCAGATTCTGTAATTATGCATGTTTGACTTGGGTAACTTGAGAATCATGCTAAGATGATTAAAGATGAATTATAGACAATTTCATAAGCTTTCTATAATGTCTTGTTGCATGGATATTGGATTTGTATAACTCCAGTTATGATCCAAACATGTAGATGTTGTTTGCAGTCCAGAAATTGTCAGATGCTAGTTATGGTTGTTTACTCCATGTGTTGCTAAGTGTGGCTTATGCCCTTGATGATGGTCAAGTTAAGATACTTGTGATCTTGTCAAACTTGTGTTATGCTTGATGTGCTTGCCCTCTTTAATTGGTTGTGTGATGTTAGTTAATTAGCTTTTGGTGTCTATGTCTGAATCATATGTTTACTTGAATGATTATGTGATGCATCTTATGTTACCATTCATCATATTCATACGCATACATCTTACATCTCATTTAGGTTCGCTAGATGCACCACGTGAAGGATGAGATGTTGAAGCCAAACCCAAAGACGGTGTTTGGTGGAACTATCCCGAAGATGGAAGTACTCAGCGAGTGTCATCTGACAACTACTGACTTGTGTCGGATCCCAGGCAAGCCCCGGAGCATTCTAAGCCTCCTACTTTATAAAAGCAATTGAGTATATATATGTTATATATGTATTGTTGCATTAAGTTGTAGGAGTTGAGTGAAACCGTTGATGCATTTATTACTATCCTTGCCTACCTTATTACATACTTATCCTGCTAGGTTTAGGGTCGAATAAATGCTTAGCAATGCTTAGACCGGTAGCGATCGGTGATTTCTTGTCACCGGCAACTATAGGTGGTTACTGGAAAACTTTAGCTATGGAATGGATGATATCCTGGAAATAACCAAGTGTTGATGAATAATTGGAGACCGGACGGAATAAGTATTGGGCAACCAGACAGGGTTCTGGGGTGCTTGTAGTTTCCGTCTGTGTCGATTAAGGACCGACCGTTGTTGGCCCTCGGGTCATGTTGAACGCATGCCTCATATTTAGCTGGCCGAATAAGGTACCTTTCGACCGCGAAGCTGGGAGATTATTCGGGCCGAGTGGATTGCCCGCAACGCACTGTACCGGAGCAGTAGTGGCAGAAAACGGGGGCGCGATGATAAGGCCAAAGAGCAGTCGGACGGTCCCTGGGTACAAGTGGTTCCTGGCAAGCTCGCGACTTTACCTGAATGGTTGACTCGGTGACCAACACCTCACTTTAGCGGGTGAGTGAGGTTTGTGTGAGGAATAAATCTCCAGCTGGATAGGAATTCGATTCGAATCGCCGTCGCTCCCGGTTAGTGAGCACTTGACTCGAGCTACTGCATCGTAGTAATGATTATGGAACATGGATGGTTATGTGGATGATGTTGGAAATGCTAAAACCTGAGATGGTAACCTTTGATGTTAATGGTTAATCAAGTGATTGCTTTAGCATAGGTGCTTACCTAGATTGAATAGGTTATAATAAATATGATGCAAAAAGGACTTAAATTAGTTTATTTATGATAACTTATGCTTTTCGCAAATGAGTCAAGCTAGCCCACTGAAAGAAAGCCTTGCATACTCCTTGGTGTCATTATTTCTGGTTTATGACAGGTAAGTCTAGCTGAGTACCTTCTCGTACTCAGGGTTTATTCCCACTTGTTGCAGGTTGTGATGTTTCATGGCTACTGCAAGAATTGGTTGGCTCCTGCTGTAATGGCAGAGTGTGATCATGGGCATGATCCTTCTGAGCTATCTTGTCTCTCATGCTTTTGTTGGAATTTGACCTTGGTACTGGCATGTATTTGAATTAAGGTGATATTAATTTCAAACTATTTTGCTTCCGCTACTTTTGAATTTGAGTTGTAATAACTCTACTAAACTCCGATATATGTTGAATTACTTATGAAATGGATGTAACACATGACCTGTTATGTTGGACCACTACGATCTTGGCTTGTATGTTGGTTGGTTTGAAATCCCTCGTGATTTTATTGGACTACCGGAGTTATAGGAGCTTAAGTACGGGAATTTAATTGCTCCGGTGATTGTTTTTGTACTTTTGTTCTTATAATTTGGGTGGTTCCGTGACAACCCGTTGTTCTTGTGGTTAGGGCAGGTGCAATATGGATCATGGCATGGTCCGTCTAGTGAAACGGCACCACTACTGGTATCGTCTGCTTCGTCGTCCTTGTAACCGTTGCTAACTTCCCTTTCTAGTTCGAAGATACGGTCTTGCAAGTAGTAGATGTACTGTGCGTGTGGATAGATTGGTCTAGGATTGACCCACCTAGTGAAGCCACAGTTTTCTTTGGACTCTGAACACTGTATTTCAAAGATTTTAGTGAACATGCAGTTAGTTTCGCCTATGAGATGCAAAATAATGGAGGAAAAAAATTTGAGTAATAAATTTTGGAATCAATTACCTCTGCTCGCGGACATTTAAAGAATCGGTGACCTCCATCCAAACCCTCCACGAACATCTACACTAAGCTGTCCTCACCATGCCTACATTTTGGCCAATCTTCTTTCCGGTTATTATATCCTTAGAGTGGACACTCTTTGGTGAAATCTCTCATGGTCTCGATAGGAAAATGATACACTGGTTCATCAAAGCCTTTCAGATCTAGAGACCCCGACCACACAATTGGAGTACCCTTAGTCCCCCCTGTTCCCTTCCCTCTCGATGACCCTCCAGACATTACTACTCGTAGATAACCAACTTCTGGTTTCAAGTGACTACCATTGTATGGAGGAAGGTGTATATATAGCCAGCAGTGCTGTTGAGAGCCGTTGTATTGTGGCTTTAATGCTCCTAAAAAGGTTAGATGCCATCCCTGAAAAGCCTATTTGAAAACTTATCTGTAAAGGCTAGATTCCTTGATCAATCAATTCATCTGTAAAAAAGAGGATGTACGATAGGATAGTGACATGATAAATCACTGAAAAGGCTACTTGATATCGGTGTACTGCATGACTTGACATGTTGCAGAAAATTTTGGTAGAGTTTTCCCTGTTTTTGATTCAATCCAAACACAAATATCACAGTAACATATGTCATCAACAATTATATATGACAATCACCTTAAACAATATATATGAGTATCCATAAACTCCATAGTAGTTCATACAATACATAATAATAGGATATAACAGTCTATAATAATAGTCCATACAGTCCATATAGTCCACAAGTCAGCTACAATCCCTCACTGTCTCCTAGACCTACCCTTGCCCTTGTGTCCAAGAGCGTGGGTGCCTGGAGTGTAAGGGTCAGGTGGTCAACGTCGCCTGGTACCGACCTGCTGCGTAAGGTGAGTCCAGGGAGCATCGTCTAGCTGAGACGGTCCAATCTCCTCGTGCCCCTAGTGCTCGTCCTCATGGTCGTCGTCGTCGTCCTCATCGTCATCGGTGCAAACCCCTCGTGACCCTGTAGGTGGGTGGCTAGATGAACCTACGCCACCTCTAGGTGCAGAAGGCACGTGCACGTCCTGCGTCGTGCCTGTCCTGCAACCACAGCGTGCAGCGGTACGATGTAGATGACGAGCCAGTCTCTAGTGCACAAAATCATGTCAACTGAATGTATTGAACGTGTTAGTAATCTAATATTTGCATATTTATAGATACTTACGTCAAGAAAGCTACGTGTGTTGTCGTCCCTCACCCTCGGATGAAAGCATTCTATTTCTTAGACCGACATCCTGAGGGAGTTGCTCTACAACAAAGTTTTAAGTTGTAATTCATTTTTACGCAAATCGATATATAAAAGTAGAGCAAATGACATACCACTCTGTCCAAGATTGGTCCTGCTCCCACCTGGCGACCTACACGAGTAGAGTGGTCGTACGTCGTGTCCTCATCCTCGGACGATTCAATGTCAGCGTAGTCATCGTGTGTCCACTGTAGCTTAAGCCTCGGACGAGTCGCTTGGTGGTACCAAGCATGGTACCGCCTGTGCTCTCTGTTTGTCTGCGGCTCATCGTTGTCGTCCACGTTCTCGTCGAACATCTCCCACTCTTCGATGTAGTTTTTGTGGTGATGGGCCCAATCAAAGATTTTTCTATTTTTCTTACGATTGAGCCTGCAAAACACGTACACAAGTTACTCAACATCGTGTGAGTATAACATGCATGTATGCCAAACTTAAAAATTTCGGTAGAGTTTCCTTTGTTTGTTGAAACAAACCACACCTATATGCATTCCATAAACATACAAACATACCAACAATTATTTCATCCATCTTATTCGACATATATCAAGTACTAATAATATAAGTGCAAATTCAGGAAAAATGTCCTATTACAAAGAATAGAACACTTACTTGTGCAAGTCAACACCGGTCGACACTGGAGATGGTGGACAACGCTGCCTTGCTCCAAACTGGCGTGCAACTCGATGTGGAAGGTGGTACTCGACAGCATAGAAGCAGATAAGAGGGCACCTCACCCTGTAGAGCTCGCTGTCGCTGTCACACACGTTGCTCACCGCAAAAGGAAGTGCAGCCTCGTCCGCGTATGGCTCCCAAGTCACCTGCAACGTGTCGAAACAAGAAGTTAGATAGCTTAATAAATAATTTCTTTCGAACCAACATGTATAATACTTTATACTTACACTAGAGGCCATTAGCCTGTCTAGCTCGTCCGTGTACTCTTTGTATGCCCGCTCCATCCTTGCGTGAGGAACAGTCACCTGGTCCCACAGGTACGCCCACGTCGGTTGTAGACGTGCGTTATGCACTGAGAACCAGTCACGAGGAGCCAGCACCACGGGACGAGCAACTAGGAGCTGCAACCACATCCACAGCTAGAGTAGGTACGCACACACACCCACCAAGTGAGGCTGACTGTGAAGACCGCCGACACGCCTCGCAAAGCTGACAGTAAAGGAAAGCCAACACTGCAGAGCCCCAGCTGTACTGACCCGCCTGGTCCTAGTCTGTGAGGCAGTGGATCCACATCCACGACGTAGTGTCCCCCGTTTCGTCGGCGAAGTGAACATAGCCAAACAAGTGTAGGATCCACACCCTACAGTAGTACTAGACTGTCTGCTCGTCTACCCCTGGAGGACACTGTGCGAACTCAGCCTAAAGCCATGAGAGAAGAACACCAGAAGTGCGCTCTCCATGCTCACCCACCGGACGTCCAAGGAAGGCCTCCACCCGAGCTCTCCAACCCTCTGACCTACACTGCCCTGTCACTGCCCTTCCCCTCACCCTCAGACCTAGCATCTTCTGACAGTCCTGTAGCGTTATTGTCATCTCCCCAAACACCATGTGAAAGTTGTGAGTCTTAGGTCGCCACCTATAATTTTACCAAACCAATAATGCTCCTCAGAAACATAATCGCGTGAACAAATGATTATTAATACAACCTATGTATTCATAAAATGCCTATCAACCAACGAAGTCAAGCCCGCTGAGTTGAACAAAGGCAGGCCACGACGAACCTGGAAAGATATGATGTCCAGGCTAGCTCTCGATAGGTAAGGTGTGTACCTGTCATCGTACTGCATTTCTAAGAACCCTCCATGTACTCTAGAATGAAGGAGCGGAAGGTTCTGCATTTTAACGAAATACAAATGTTACTTGACACACACATATGCACTTATAATTCAAAGTATGTGATATTGGAGTGTAAAATCTTACCTGCCCCGACGCTACGAGACGTCCTCGGTGGCTCTCGTCGTACACCGGGTCCAGAAGGTGGAATTGCGCCATCCTACAAAAAAATATAGTCAGTAAGTTTTAAAATAAATATGCATTTAAACATAAAGCAAGAATTGTACATTAAATACGATAGGTATTAAATAAAAGAAACAACTACAAGTCGCACCTCACTAATTTGCCAATGGCAAGTGCGGGAATTGTGGCCAAGTCTACCACACTTGCCACACTCGTACTGCTCTAGGTCATTAAGAAATGGCGTCGCTCTCCCACGTCATGTTCTACCGGGTATCTGATCCATAACCATCCTGTGCCTCGTCCTCTTTCTAGAGCCCCGCTTGTCCCAACGGTAAGCTGGATCTGCAACGTACGTTAGACCATCGTATGGAGGCCACTCTCTAGGGTCCCGGAAAGGCACAAAGTGGGGCCTCCATGTTTGTACAAGCTTGTTGACACTAAACTCACGAGGTATCCTAGCCTCAATATCATAGTTGTGATGCCTAGCAGCTGCTACAAGGTGAGAACATACAAAGTGATACTGCCTTGGTTTCTCACAAGTGCATGAGAAATCTTGGAGGACTACCACATGAATCCTTGACTCTCGGACCTCACCATCAGATGTAGTACCACCGATATGCTTCACTTCATATCTTCCTGTGGCATGGTCAAAACATGTGACCTCATGTGTGCGAGCCCTTTCCTTCGCCTTGTCTAGATGTGCATGTGGTGTAGGAGCCCAAATCTTACCTTCACTCTGCAACTGCAATGCATGGGCATGCCGATCGTTGAACCATGCAACAAGCTTGTAGAATATGAATTGAACGATAGCGTTCACGGGCATACCACGAATCCCCAGCAGCAACTTATTAAAAGACTCGGCCATGTTGCTACACTGAAACTCATACCTCCAGCCACCTACGTCGTGAGCTCTTGTCCATTTGTCCACATCTCTCATCAAACCTATCAGTCATTGTCTACCTTCGACATTAGATGTGGTTCTGACCTCCTCTAACTTCCTTTGGAAATTCCTATCCTCAAGCTGTCAAGCAGCCTCCTGGAAAAGATCAAAATTATCCTTCACACCATCGTTCCGGAGTAGATTCTCAACAAGGTGCTGAGTACACCAACGATGGTGCAAAGGTGCATACCCCTCTATCTCCTCTCGCACAGCATTATGTATGCCCTGGTGCCTATCAGATATGACGCCGACCTCCCTGTCAGGCCCAACCACATGTATCCAGACTAGCCTCAAGAACCATCCCCAGCTATCATTATTCTCCCTCTCAACCAAAGCAAATGCCAAAGGAACAAGCTTGTTGTTTGCATCACACGATATGGCTATGAGAAGTGTGCCACGATATTTGCTAATCAAGAATGTACCATCAATGGAGAAGACTGGACGGCAGTGCCTAAATGCCTCGACACACTGAGGGAAGCACCAGAAAGCACGGAAGAATATCTGTCTCCCATCCTTCCATGTGTCTGGCCTAGGGATGTACTCATAATGCATGTCTGGATTCACTGCTTTGATTGCATTGAGAAGTACTGGAAGCTGCTCGTAGCCATCCTCCTAGTCCCCATATATCATCTTCCATGCCCGCTGCTTAGCCCTCCAGGCTTTGCCATAAGATATGTCATATCCTCCATACACCTCATTAACTATTTTAATAATTGTCCTGACCTTCATGTTCGGCTCACCCTATAATACTTTTGTCAACCGCTTGGCAATGAGGGTAGATGTCAACTGCCGATGCTTCGTGCTGAGGTCATGTGAAGAACAAGTGTGTGCCCTGACAACTCTTGTGATCTTCCACTTTCCGGAGACCTTTTGCTTCCTTGCACAAACCCTCCATGGACAGCGTTCCTTGTCACAAACAACCGTGTAACGCCGCTCCACATGAGAATACATGACCTTGTACAGTCTCTTGCGTATCACTGCAAACGCCTGCAACCACCTCTTCAATGCAGGGAGGTCATTGAAAACCCTCCCCTTCTCTATCTCCATACTAGGACTAGCCTCTGGAGCTTCCTGCAGCTCATCTTCACGTCCTTCAGCACACGCCTGATCTGAATGAGTAAGATCACTGAACTCATGAATCACAGGATCACGACGGCCGAGAAAAATACGCCTCAGCATCTCAACGTCACTCTCCGTGAGCTCTCCAACGGAACGATCATCGTCAGAATCAATAGCCCTTGCGATCTCATATGGCTCTGAATCATTCATAATTTCAATACTATTGGAGGCACAGATTCCATCGCTAATCTGGACTTGAGCATCAGTAGGAGGAGCGCCCTCATTATCGGGAACGTCTTCTATAACATAGCCATAAATAAGAAGAGATGATAAGAAAATTGGATGAGAAGAAGAGACTTAAGCTACAAAGATAAAACGATGCCTAAATAACACTTACTCGGATGATTTTGTGTCAAAGGGATCTCCTGAGGAGGATGTGCCACATCATTGGGGGCAGATTGCACATCGGGAATGCTAGGCGGAACCTCAGCATCCACATCACATTCCGGGACGGGAGGTTCAAAAAATGCCTGCTCACCCATTGGTGGGGATAACCCAAGATGGATGGGATCAACGAGCACCCGATGCACAACCACGTCCAAACTTTGGAATTGGCTTTTCATAGCCGATCTCACATATTTGTCCCACTGATCTGCACACCCTATTGGGATCATCTTCCTTAGCATGTTGGGAGGGAAACCTAGGTGAAGTACACCCTCAACTATGATGCCATCATCTCCATAGCAATGCACCTCCTCACGAGCCCTTGCAGTCAACTCACTAAATGATGGCTTCTCATTGAATAGCACAGACACACTTTGCGTGTCAACAAACTCAACATATCCATAGCGATCTCGTTCCATAGTTCCTCCATGATATATGCTCACTAGGTTGTCCATCTAGTTCCCAAACATAATAAAGTAAATACAAAATACTACTAACTACTAAGTATTCATAACTAATAACTACTACTAACAGCACAGTACTACTAACTAACTATGTCAAGTAACTATCTCTGTAACTAACTATATAACTATTTAACTAACTAAATAACTAAGTAACTATATAAAGTATCCATCAATCTAAATCTATAATACACTAACTAACTAGCTTCATAACTAATTAACTTACTATTATTAAGTAAGAACAATAAAGTAGTTTACCTTGTGCAGAAACGGAGATGCCGACGCTTGAGATGCGAGCGACGAGCAGCAACGTGCAGCCGAGACGGCAGCGCGCGGGCGGCCGGCCGCGGCGCGGGCATAGGGGCGCGCGGCAGGGCACGCGCGGCCGGGGCACGAGCGGGCGGCCGGGCGTGGCGAGGCCGCGGGTGCGCGCAGGCCGGCCGGGGGTGGGCAGCGCGGGCGGCCGGGCGCGGGCGGCCGGTGGCGCGGCGCGCACGGCCGGGGACGCGGCACGGCGCGGGCGGCGGCGCTCGGGCACGGCCGGGGCGCGTGCGGCGGCAAGGGCGACCGGGCGCGGGCGGCCGAGCGCGCTGCACGGCGCGGGCGGCGGCGCTCGGGCGCTGCCGGGGCGTGGGCGACCAGGCACGGTGGGCGGCACGGGCGAAGAAGAAAGAGAGAGAGAAAGGAAAAGGAAGAAAAATGTGTTTTTACTGGGAGCATGGCGCCATGCATGGCGCCAAGATCCATGGCGCCATGCATGGCGCCAAGATCCATGGCGCCATGATCCCTGCCACGTCAGCGCCACGACGGCAGGGTCATGGCGCCAGTGACCCTGACACCATGTCGTTATATCTTGGCGCCGACGACTATGGCGCCAAGACAAGGGTCCATTTTTTGAAATCTTTCCGACAGGGGCATATTTGAGATAATCTTTCGAAAAAAGGCTAAAAAACAAAAAAATTAGGTGCAAGGTGGGTGCGGGGACGTGGGTGAAAGGTCATGATGGCTAGAGGGGGGGTGAATAGCCTTTTAAAATTTTCTACAAAGATAAGCTAAACAAGTTTATCAATATAACAAATAGCGAGATGCGAGTTTTGCTTAGCCTACGGGGTGTTTGCAAGCCACCTATCCAAAATACAATTCTAGTAGTTGCACTCAACCGCACAAGTTAAACCGAGAAGGTAACTACAACTACAACTAGCAAGCTACATAAAAGAGCTACTCTAGCAAAGCTAACTAGCTAGCAAAGATAACTAAGAAAGTAATGCGGAGTTGAGTTAGGAGAGTTTCACCGAGGGGTGAAGTAATGAGCCAACCAATATGATCAACAATGAATACCAAGATAACCGAGCACCGGGATCAATCAATCACAATATGAAAGTGATGACACGAAGATTTATCCCGAGGTTCACGTGCTTGCCGGCACGCTAGTCCCCGTTGTGTCCCTTTTCACCACGTGGTTCGGTGGCAATCGGTCACACACCGAGCCTCTCAAAAGGCGCCACAAGAACCTACCAAATGGCAAAAGGTTGCAAATGACACGAGCAATTCACTAACGTTGCCTTTGGCGCTTCGCTGAGGTAGGCACAAACCCCTCACAATCACCGGAGGTGGCCAAGAACAATCACCAACTCTTGCCAACGCCTCCAAGCTGCTCCAAACCGTCTAGGTGGCAGCAACCACCAAAAGAAATAAGAATCCCACAGCAAATCAACCACCAAGTGCCAACTAGATGCAATCTCGTAATGCAAATGCACTTGGATCACTCAATCTCACTTTGAATATGCAAAGAAGCAAGAGAGATGAGTGGGAGGGGAGTTGCTTAGCTCAAAGTGCTCACAAGTATGTCAAATGTTCGAGGGAGAGAGCCTTGAGCCAGCCAATGAGTATATATAGACGTACCCCTTCGAATAGAGCCGTTAGAAACTTAAACAGCCAAAATCGTGCTGACCGGACGTGCTGGTCCAACTGACCGGACACGCCGGTCGCACAGCTGCTAAGTCGCGAAGCACTGACCGGACGCGCTGGTCCAACTGACCGGACGCGCCGGTCGCACAACGGCTAACTGCGAAGCAACGATCGGACACGCTTGATGCGCAGACCGGACGCGCTGCAAACAGTCGGACGCGCCAGTCCCGTGACTGACCGGACGCGCTGGTCAAGTCTGAGCAGCGCACAACAACACAATGACCGGACGCACTGGAGAAATGACCGGACGCCACAGTGCCAGCGTCCGGTTAGAGTCCAGTAAGCTCCCTGAACGACCGGACACGTCCGATCGACTGTGACCGGACGCGCTTCGCATCCGATCATCAAACTGAAAACGCGCAGACACTGAACACTGACCAGACGCGTCCGGTCATGCAAAGACCGCGTCCGGTTCAGCGTCCGGTCACCTCTGTGACCTCCGTTCGCTTCTGTTTCTTTTCTGACTTCCGGCGTAAGGGAAAAAAGTTGTTTCAATTCCTCGAAAACGCCTGAATCCCGCCGAGCTTGCGAGGCAGGAGAGAGAGAGGACCCCAAACCCTCTCTACCGCTCAAACTCCACCGCCTTCGTAAACGTGCTAACACCACCAAGTGATCTCGTCATGTGTGAGTGTGTTAGCATTTTCACAATCATTTTTTTGAGGCGTTATTAGTTCTATCCAAATGCATATGATTATGAAATGCACACCTAGAGGCACTTAGGAGTTCAATAGCCGTGTCATTCCCCTCTTTATAGTACGGCTATCTATCCTATAATGTAACCACACCCACTAGGTGTCTTGGTTACTAAAACACAACCCTTAAGCATATACCTTTTCCTTGATCACGTAGGGTTGCGTCCAAATCCAAGTGTGGCCATAATGATCACCATGTCCATCTTGCCACCAACCTTGGAATGTACTAATCCTCATATGCTACATACAACTTAGGCATATGATTAGTACTTAGGCATTGTCACTAATTACCAACACCAAACATAGGACTTTCAATCTCCCCCTTGTTGGTAATTGGTGACAAACCTTTCACAAAGATATTATGATAAAATTTTGATTGAACCCATGTCACATTGTCCAAGTATATTACAATGTGTAAGAATTATGGATATGTGATCATGAATTCAAATTGATAGCAATGGCTCCCCCTACATGTATGCTATATGTTTGGATTTTGGAAGCATACATGTTAGATAGGAAAGATTAGGAGCATTGACTACCAATAGGTGCTAAGTGTTTAAGATTATAGACCTTTGAAGTGTGATACCATTGGAGTAGCGATAAACACCATCTTAGCACCTTGTGTAGTTAGATTCCACTTGGAAAAGCATAAACATAACTAGAAACCTCGTGAGATCAACATTATAAGCAAGGTTCTAGTACCACTTTGAAAAACATGAAGCAAGAAAAATCTAACTACTTCCTATTCATGCTAGTACCTCAATGCATCGTTCAAATTATACTAGCAAGTCACCACACAAGCAATGTATCGGAGAAAAAGAAATGCATAACTATGCATCATACATATGAAGTGCACATAGAAATATAACATTCATGTTTAAGAGCTTGCTCCCCCTACTTGTGTGCTCAAAATTTTAGTTGATCCCCTTCTTTTATCAATTCTCCCCCTTTAGGATTTATCTTTGTGAACAATATTTTTCTCCCCCTTTGTGCTTCTCCTCCTTTGAGTTCTATCTTTGTGAACAACATTTTCTTCCCCTTTGGCACCAATTGACCACAAGGAGCAAACTTTAGATAGATTATCATGTTGAAATATGCGGTGAGGATCAAGTTTGTGATTCAACCTAGATTGCTTGCATAAATAAAATGTTTCGGTTTGATCCAAGGGCAAGCTTCTTCACACCTCACTAGAAGGGTTATCATGCACCATGTTGAAGCAAATATTTAGACAAGTTTTCTAGATTAAACACTTAGGATCATAAGCTACTTAAACAAGTTATATTCTACCACTAGATCATACAAGTCATGGAAACAATAGTGGCACCATATAAACTTCAAATTCATTTGATTTTCATAAATGAGCCTAGAACATGTAAATTATGACTAGATACACTAAACAAGTCCTTAGCGTAGAATGTATGACATGTCAACAAATTGTACCTTAGGGCTCAAAGGAGAGGCATGTCATATATGGGGTGCATCAACTCATGTTGGAGAAGTCAAGTATGTTCAACTCATTCTTTAGCTTGTGAAATCTCTTCTCATCAAGTGGCTTGGTGAATAGATCGGCTAATTGATCTTCGGTGCCCACACTCTCAATAGCAATGTCACCCTTTTGTTGATGATCTCTAATGAAATGATGATGAACATCAATATGCTTTGTTCTTTGATGTTGAACCAGATTATTGGTTAGCTTCACGACACTTTCATTATCATATAGCAATGGCACATTCTTGAAATTGATTCCAAAATCCTTCAATGTTGCCTTCATCCATAAGATTTGTGCACAACAGCTACCCACGGCGATGTATTCGGCTTCGGCGGTAGATAGTGCAATACTATTTTGCTTCTTGGATGACCATGAGACAAGTGATCTTCCCAACAATTGACAAGTCCCGGAAGTGCTCTTTCTCTCAACTTTATCACCGGCATAGTCGGAATCCGAATATCCAACTAGCTCAAAGCTTGCACCTTTGGGATACCATAATCCAACATCTTGTGTATGCTTTAAGTACCTCAATATTCTCTTTGTTGCCTTCAAATGACTTTCTCTTGGTGAGGCTTGAAATCTTGCACACATGCATACACTAAACATCACATCGGGCCTTGATGCCGTCACATAGAGTAGGCTACCAATCATTGATCTATATAGCTTTTGATCCACCATGTTGCCATTCTTGTCACTATCCAAGCTTCCACTAGTGCTCATTGGAGTAGTGATTCCTTTTGCATCTTCCATACCAAACTTCTTTAGCATATCCTTTATGTATTTGGTTTGGCTTACAAATGTTCCTTTATTTGTTTGATTTGAAGTCCAAGAAATAAACTAAGTTCACCAATCATTGACATTTCAAATTCCTTTGCCATCATTTTCCCAAACTCATCACAATAATCTTGATTGGTTGAACCGAATATGATATCATCAACATATATTTGCAACACAAACAAGTCTTTCCCAATCTTCTTGGTGAATAGTGTTGTATCAACTTTGCCCATGACAAATCCTTTGGATAGCAAGAAATCTCTCAATCTTTCATACCATGCTCTAGGTGCTTGCTTCAATTCATACAAAGCCTTCCTTAACTTGTATACATGGTTGGGTTTCTTGTCATCTTCAAAACCGGGAGGTTGCTCCACATACACCTCCTCTTGAATGTACCCATTGAGAAATGCACTCTTCACATCCATTTGATATAGCTTGATATTGTGAGCACAAGCATAGGCAAGTAAGATCCTAATTGCTTCCAATCTTGCAACCGGGGCATAAGTTTCACCAAAGTCAAGACCCTCTATTTGTGTATAACCTTGAGCCACTAGTCTTGCTTTGTTTCTTACTACTATCCCATCTTGATCTTACTTGTTCCAAAAGACCTATCTTGTTCCAATGACATTGTGATCCTTAGGCCTCTCAACTAGTTCCCATACTTTATTTCTCTTAAAGTTGTTGAGCTCTTCATGCATTGCATTTACCCAATCCGGATCTCTCAATGCTTTATCAATGTCCTTAGGTTCTTCCATTGACACAAAAGAAGAGTGAGCACAAAAAGATCCCAATCTTGATCTAGTTTGAACTCCCCTTTGTATGTCACCAATGATGGAATCCAATGGATGGTCTCTTGCAATGTTAGTTGGTTGAAGTACTTGGACTTGATTGCTTGGATGTTGATGTTGATCATGAGTTAGAGATGATAAACTAGCTACTTGTTGATCTTGTTGCACTTGAGATGATGTACTAGCTTAATTTTGTATTAGAGAACCACTAGCTTGAGTGATTGGACTTTGGAGCATTTGATCTTTGTTGTCATCAACATCAATCACTTGCTTTGGCCGAATATCACCAATATCCATTTCTTTCATAGCATTGGTCAATTGAGTTCCTCTCACATCATCTAAGTTATCTTCTTCATTTTGAGAGCCATTTGTTTCATCAAATTCAACATCATGAACTTCTTCAAGTAAACCACTAGCCAAATTCCAAACTTTATAAGCTTTGCTAGTAGTTGAGTAACCAAGTAGAAATCCTTCATCACATTTCTTCTCAAACTTGCTCAATCTAGTGCCCTTCTTTAAGATGTAGCATTTGCAACCAAATACCCTAAAATATGCAATGTTGGGCTTTCTTCCATTTAAGATCTCATATGGTGTCTTCTCTAGAAACTTGTGGCAATAGAGGCGGTTGCTATAGAAGCAAGCCGTGTTGATTGCTTCGGCCCAAAATAAATGACTCACATTATACTCATTCAACATTGATCTTGCTATATCAATTAAGGTTCTATTCTTCCTCTCAACTAGGCCATTTGATTGAGGTGTATACTTGGCCGAGAATTGATGCTTGATTTCAAGCTCATCACATAGCTCATCAACTCTTGTGTTTCTAAACTCACTTCTATTGTCACTTCTCATTATCTTGATTGTGGTTTCAAACTCATTTTGCACACTCTTGATGAACTTCTTGAATATATCAAACACATCACTCTTGTCCATAAGAAAGAATACCCATGTATATCTAGTGAGATCATCCACAATCACAAAGCCATACTTGTTGCCACCAATGCTTGTGTATGTAGTTGGCCCAAATAGATCCATGTGCAACAACTCAAATGCCTTGCAAGTACTCATAATGCTTTTCAATGGATGAGTGTTGCCTACTTGCTTTCCGGCTTGACATGTACTACATAGCTTATCTTTCTCAAATGTGACACCTTCAAGCCTCTAACTAAATCATGCTTCACTAACTTGTTCAATTGCTTCATGCCAACATGACCAAGTCTTCTATGCCATAACCAACCCATACTTGATTTGGTGAGCAAGCATGTTGAAAGTTGAGTGTCACTAGCATTGAAATCAACCAAGTATAGATTCTCATATCTAAAGCCTTTGAAGATCAAGTTAGAGCCATCAACACTAACTATCTCCACATCATCAACACCAAATATGCACTTGAAACCGAGATCACACAATTGAGCAACCGAGAGAAGATTGAAGTTCAACTTTTCAACTAAGAGCACATTGGAAATGCTATGATCATTTGAGATTGCAATTCTTCCAAGAGCCTTTACATCACCCTTGCTATTGTCACCAAATGTGATCCTATCAATGCCACTATCATTTGATTTGAGAGAGTTGAACATTCTTGAATCACCGGTTATATGTTGAGAGCACCCACTATCAAGCACCCAATGCCTTCTTCCGGCCTTGTAATTTACCTATAAAACAATTTAATGTCTTTTAGGTACCCATACTTGCTTGGGTCCTTAGAGGTTAGTAACTAAGCTCTTTGGTACCCAAATGGCCTTCTTCTTTGGACCCACAATTGGTGTACCAATAAACTTAGCATGCACACCTTTCTCACCCTTGGTAAGCACATAACAAGAATCAAAAGAAATATAAGGTACATTAGCATTTTCCTTGTTCTTGTTCATTTTGTCGCAATTAATCTCTAGATGCCTAACTTGCTTGCATCTATTGCAATAACAACCATTGCTCTTCATAAAGCGATGCTTTGGAGTAGCAAAGGCCGCCTTGCCCTTCTTGGGAGTATAGCCCAAACCCTCTTTGTTAAGAGAGAACCTTTGGCTACCCAAGCATTTTAGCAAGCGGGTATCCCCACCATAAGCATTGCCTAATGCACGGGTGAGATCATCCACCTCTCTCTTGAGAGTCTCATTCTCAACCACAAGTGATGAATCACTAGTAGTAGAGGTAGAGTTGGTTGTGGTGGATGATGATGAGCTACATGAAGCATTAGTAGGACCAATAAATAAAGAATCATCAATAATATCATATGTTAGCCCAATATCACAAGTGACAATCACTTGCTCCTCCTTAGCTTCCTTCATGAGCTTCTCCAACTTGAGGTCCTTTTCCTTGATGAGCTCAAGTAGAGTGGAGTGGGCTTCCTTAAGCCTAGTGTGAGCAATTTCAAGATCCTCGTGGTCTTCCTTTAGACACTCACGAGAGGCCTCTAGCTCATCAAAGGATTTCCTAAGAGCTTTGAGCTCTTGTTCAATTCCTTTGCACTCCTTACTCTTTTTGAGAGCAACAAGCTCCTCCATCAAGGAATCATTTTCATTGCTCTTGGCAATGAGCTCTTGCTCCAAGATCTTGCACTTCTTTGTTGTCCTCTTGTAGCCCTTGCTCATTTGATCTATTATGCCTAATAGATCATCCTTGGAGTAGTCTTCATCCTCCTCATAATCACTCCTACAATCATCACTAGCACAAGAATTATCATCACTATCATCATGTTTTACCTTGGTAGGCTTGGCCATAAGGCATGTCGATGTAGTGTCGAAGATGGATGGCTTGTTAGAGAGGGCGATGTTTGCAATGGCTCGCTGAGTGGTCTTCTCATCATCACTAGATCTATCATCATCACTATCAGAGTTATCACTATCCCAAGTGACCACATAGCCACCACCCTTCTTCTTCTTGTTGAATGTGAAGCTCTTCTTTGCTTTCTTCTCCTTCTTGTTCTTCTTCAACTTCAACTCTCCATCATGATATCTTTTGTCTTCATAGGAGCACTTTGCCACTACATGATCGGGGCTATTGCAATTGTAGCAAAGAACCTCCTTTGCCTTCATGAAGTCCCTTCTCTTTCTTGCACCATAGCCTCTCTTCTTCATGAACCGACCCATCTTTTGCACTAGAAGGGCCATGGTCTCATCATCAAATGGATCATCATCATCAACAACCTTGTTCTTTCCCTTGGAAGAAGAAGCCTTGAATGCGATGGTCTTCTCTTGCTTGACCTTGATCTCCTTCTTCTCATCTTTATCTTCATCATCATCATATTGAGCATCAGTCATGACATCTCCAAGCACTTGGTTTGGAGTCACCTTGTCCAAACCCTCTCTTTGGATCATCTTCCTCAAGATAGCAAACTTCTTAGGTAAGTTCATCAAGAACTTATGTGAGAAGTCCTTGTCCTTGACATCTTCTCCTAGGCTCTTGAGATCATTGACAATAACTTGTAGCCTATAGAACATCTCCGGTATGGACTCATCATCCTTCATCTTGAAGCTTGCAAACTTATCCTTAAGCATATAGAGCTTGGCACTCTTTACCGTTGAAGTGCTCTCATATGTTTCCTCTAATCTTGTCCATACTTCACTTGCCATCTCAAGATCCTTGATTTGCTCAAAGACCTTTGCATCAATCCCATTGTAGAGAGTATTGAGAGCCATAGTGTTGCATTGGTTGTTGATGCGATCATTGTTGGTGAGGTTGTCGGGATCAATGATAGCATAATCATGGTGTGTCACCTTCCAAACGTTCTCATGAATAGAGCCAAGATATTGCTTCATCTTTCTTTTCCAATGATCAAAAGATGTGACACCATCAAAGAATAGAGGCTTGCCCCCGACATGGTTAAACACAACTTAAGCCATCTTACACCGAGGTTGTTAAGCCTTAAAACGGTGACCACGGCTCTGATACCACATGAAAGGTCTTGATACCACTCGCGCGGCCGAGCGCGCGGCACGGCACGGGCGGCGGCGCTCGGGCACGGCCGGGGCGCGGGTGCGGGCGACCAGGCACGGTGGGCGGCGCGGGTGAAGAAGAAAGAGAGAGAGAGAGAAAGGAAAAGGAAGAAAAATGTATTTTTACTGGGAGCATGGTGCCATGCATGGCGCCAAGATCCATGGCGCCATGATCCCTGCCATGTCAGCGCCACGACGGCAGGGTCATGGCGCCAGTGACCCTGACACCATGCCGTTATATCTTGGCGCCGACGACTATGGCGCCAAGACAAGGGTCCATTTTTTAAAATCTTTCCGGCAGGGGCATATTTGAGATAATCTTTCGAAAAAAGGCTAAAAAACAAAAAAAAATCAGGCGCAAGGTGGGTGCGGGGATGTGGGTGAAAGGTCATGATGGCTAGAGGGGGGGTGAATAGCCTTTTAAAATTTTCTACAAAGATAAGCTAAACAAGTTTATCAATATAACAAATAGCGAGATGCGAGTTTTGCTTAGCCTACGGGGTGTTTGCAAGCCACCTATCCAAAATACAATTCTAGTAGTTGCACTCAACCGCACAAGTTAAACCGAGAAGGTAACTACAACTACAACTAGCAAGCTACATAAAAGAGCTACTCTAGCAAAGCTAACTAGCTAGCAAAGATAACTAAGAAAGTAATGCGGAGTTGAGTTAGGAGAGTTTCACCGAGGGGCGAAGTAATGAGCCAACCAATATGATCAACAATGAATACCAAGATAACCGAGCACCGGGATCAATCAATCACAATATGAAAGTGATGACACGAAGATTTATCCCGAGGTTCACGTGCTTGCCGGCACGCTAGTCCCCGTTGTGTCCCTTTTCACCACGTGGTTCGGTGGCTAATCGGTCACACACCGAGCCTCTCAAAAGGCGCCACAAGAACCTACCAAATGGCAAAAGGTTGCAAATGACACGAGCAATTCGCTAACGTTGCCTTTGGCGCTTCGCCGAGGTAGGCACAAACCCCTCACAATCACCGGAGGTGGCCAAGAACAATCACCAACTCTTGCCAACGCCTCCAAGCTGCTCCAAACCATCTATGTGGCGGCAACCACCAAGAGAAACAAGAATCCCGCAGCAAATCAACCACCAAGTGGCAACTAGATGCAATCTCGTAATGCAAATGCACTTGGATCACTCAATCTCACTTCGAATATGCAAAGAAGCAAGAGAGATGAGTGGGAGGGGAGTCGCTTAGCTCAAAGTGCTCACAAGTATGTCAAATGTTCGAGGGAGAGAGCCTTGAGCCGGCCAACGAGTATATATAGGCGTACCCCTTCGAATAGAGCCGTTAGAAACTTAAACAGCCGAAATCATGCAGACCGGACGCGCTGGTCCAACTGACCGGACGCGCCGGTCGCACAACTGCTAAGTCACGAAGCACTGACCGGACGCGCTGGTCCAACTGACCGGACGCGCTGATCGCACAACGGCTAACTGCGAAGCAACGACCGGACGCGCTTGACGCGCAGACCGGACGCGTTGCAAACGACCGGACGCGCCGGTCCCGTGACTGACTGTCATAGAACCTCCTAATTATGATGGCCCACAAGTACACGTCATTGCCATAATGACCTCTGACAGTCATACTTATGTTCACCATAACTTAAAAGGCCTGCTTTCCTCCGAACAGGATCCAATCACAGGAGTATTGCAATATTACAACAGTTTATTCAAAATATTCAACAGAGTAAAGTAGCGGAAGTCTTACAATAATATAGGTTTACAAACCAGTTTTCAAACTTCAAACCTTATGTAACATTATTACAAACCAGTAGTAGAGAAGTATCGGTATTAACTTTATTACATCACACAAGCGAGATGCCTTGCCCAAAGGCCACACAGTCTACTCGTCGTCACTGTCTTCAACCACGACGGTCATGCAACAAGGCTCGAAACAGACTTGTTCATGAACCGCACCTGCAACAAGGGGTTCAACAAACCCTGAGTACGAGAGTACTCAACAAGACTTACCCGACTAAGACAAAGACTCCAAGGGCATGCTAGCTTTAGGGAATTAAGGTACGGGTAATCCAGAATCAAGATTTTCTTTTGCAGAAAAGCTTACTAAAGTAGATCCTTATCTTCAACATTTTACTTTTACCATTGATGGTTCATTAACCAAATCTAGGTGATCCTAATCTAGATCAAAGTAATTATCATCAAAACCTTTCTCAT
The DNA here is from genome assembly GCA_038087645.1 of Saccharum hybrid cultivar R570. NCBI lineage: Eukaryota > Viridiplantae > Streptophyta > Magnoliopsida > Poales > Poaceae > Saccharum > Saccharum hybrid cultivar. The sequence continues at coordinate 1,269,306 of JAQSUU010000273.1, forward strand.
TCTTTCTTTCATTCCAGTTCTTAACTACGATGCAAGTCAGGTGATCAAGTCTCCATAACCGAGGAGCAACGACGATTCGAACCGATTATACCCAGCTGGGGATCCCTAACTTCACGACATATGTAGAACCGAATCTTGCATATATCAACCCTCATTTAGATCTCCCAAAACCAGAACGTGTCCATCGCCACCCGAGAGTACAGTACTCCTCGAACCTGGCCCGATTCTAGCCCCGAGGGTACACGCTACTCCCGCCATCTCTCCACTCCCCGTGCAAGGTTAGACGTTCTCGTAATGGAATCACCAACATTTTGGGCTTACCCAAGGCATGAGGCTAGTTGCAAAGTCTCAAACACAACAGGCTTACAACGAACGGACCTTAACTGATAAGGCGAAAACACTACATTGAGACTCCTTTCCTAATGCATGTTAGCAGTGGCCAAACCACCCGCCCGATCTTTCAAGTTCATTCTCATATTTCAATATTCATTCAATATGCCGTCATGGCTATATAAACATTGCATTTAAAAGCTTAACTTCTAAGCATAGCAAAGCATACTACGCATTTTCCGTAAAACAGGTATCAAGGTTGATATCACAATAATCAAGGATGATAATGCAGCAATTAGGTTATCACTCAACTCCTAATTACTTAATGCAGTAAACCATAATATAAATAATAAAACATTTGTAAAATTCAAGGTAGGGTTTAAATGCACCAGGGCTTGCCTTGCTCGAACACGACGACTGACTCAGACTCGAGAACTCCAACGTCAGGTCTGGAACCCACCGACTATCGCTCTTCTCCGGAAACTAGCTCGACGGCTTCGGCTTCTTCAAAAGCGGAGACTACACGAACACATAACATGCTTTAACATGATGCTCGATGATAAACATGATGCTTGATGATAACATGCTACGAGTTACGACTGGAGTACAACTTCCCTTCACGGTACAGTCGCAAACAGAAAACCTACTAACTAGTAGCGACGATTTCCAGTGATACCAGCTTTTAACCTAAACAAGTTACTAACGAGCTCAAACATAGAATTAAGGTGCCAAAGATCACAAAAGGGTAGTGACCTAAGGACATCACTCAATCAAAAAGGCACACAACACTTAAAGTTCTCAAATTAACATTTATTTATTATTTAAATAATTAAGGCATAATTAGAGGTTAATCAAATTTTACCTAATCAAGCTCAAACTTTTTCTATGGGTTAAGAATGAATTATAATAGTGTCATAATAAATTTCATCATTTTTGGATAGATAAATTAATTATTAAAATTCATGAAAGTTGCATTTAATCTTTATTGGAACCAATTAATTCTACTGCACAAAGTATTCAAATTCATGATTTAACATTTTTCCTAGATATTTTATACATTGAGAAGCCTACACAAAAATTTTCATGAATTTTGGAACTCTACACAATTTTTAATGAAATAAACAAATAACTAAACTATTCATTTATTTGAAAAAGAAAAACAAAAACGAAATCGGGCCGATTCTCTTTTTCTCCCGCGGTCCGGCCCAGCTGGTCGGCCCGCTCGTGTGCGCCCACGCCCGCACGCGCGCTCGGCCCAGCCGCGTGGCCCAGCAGGTGGCCTGCCTCACGCGCGCCCACTCTCCCTCTCTCTCTCGCTGACACCGCGGACCCACTTGTCATCGCCTTCCTCCTCCTCCCTCGCTCTCTCCCGCGACCCGGCCATGCCCGCGCGGTGGCCGACCGGCGAGCGTTGCTTCGGTCACCCATCCAAGCGACCCTACAACACCTACGACTCACCACGAACCCGTTTTAACCCCTAGCGGCTATGCTACAGCTCCGGGGAGCCCTTCCCGACGACCATGGCGGACCGACCGCGACGGTGACCGGCGTCCCGGCGATGCAACGCGGTAGCGACTAAAGCGAGAGCACGGGGAGCATCAGGAGCTTACAGCGGTCGCAGCGAAGCCACAAGGAGGCGCTGGGAGGCGGCGGAGGGTGCTGGCCACGTGAAGCGGCTTGGTCGCCGGAGTTGAGCACGGGAAGCGGTGGCTGCGGCGATCCAGGCGAAGTCAAGCTGGCTTGGATGGTTCACGAGGTGCGCGAGGATGCGGCGATGCTGTTGGTGCGACTGGCATGGCTGGAGATGGCCTGGTGGCGGTGGCGGCGAGCGGCGAAGCTAGCGGCGGCGGCGATGGCGAAAACGGACAACGTCACTGTGAACGCTAGGTATTTATAGCAAGCGGTCGCGACTACAGAGCTGCGCTGCTCGCGTCATCGCGCTGGCGTTCTCGACCACGCACGAAGGCCGTGGAAGCGGCCACAGCGGCGATCGGCCGGCGCCCATACCGGCCGGTGGCCGTCGGTGATTGGCGTAGCACTGTAGCTCCCCCCAAACTCTGAAATTCAAACTGAATTTTTAAATTACTTTCAAATTTGTATAGCAACTTGAAAAACTTCCAATGTATGAAATCTTTAGAATTTCAAGCTCTACAAGTTTTGTATTGAACACTTTTTCAAATTTTCATTGGATTTTGAAATTTGAGTTTAAATTCAAAAGGGGACACATTTTTTAGATTTGGTAATTTAGAAATTACTTTTGATTTTATATTGAAACTTCAAAATCTCCAAACATCAAAGTTGTATATCTTGACCAGACCTACAACTTTGCTGTTCAAAACTTTTTCAAGTTCTGCCTCCATTTTGAAATCTTAGTTTGGGGACAAAATTGAATTAAAACTGAAATTTGTTTATTTTCAAAATTACTCCACATTTTACACTAAAACTTTGAAAACTCAAAACACCAAAGTTGTAGCCCTTGAAAAGTTCTACAAACTTGGTTTTGAACTTTTTCCCAAATTTGGCTTAGATTTTGAATTATTTCAAAATGGGTAAAACAGGGTTTTGAAATTTAGGGTTTTCGGAGGAATTTTAAATTGGAATTTGTTGCTACTTTGATTTGTGATTACTTAGTGATCAAAACCTCACCCAAGGGCATCATTTGGACCAACATGACATGGTTGACCAAATGCCACTCTTGGTTGACCAATTAGCTTTTGAAATTCTTTTACATTTTTCCCCAATTTTGAATTCGAATTCGAATCGGAAAACTCGTGACAAGTTTTGGGACTCCAAATCAAACTCAAATTTGGAGTTTCATTTTAGAGGTTGTACTTGAGCTCATACCCTACACTTGACACTAGTGTGCAACACAGTCGCACACCTCAAATTACGCAGGGCATGGACTAAGCATTTGCGGTGGTATTCGAAATTAGGGTTTTCGGGTTCTGAGCACACCACTGAGAAACACATTCAACTTAGATAAGTAAACTTGTTTTAGTTGATGCATAACAAAGTTAACCTAACAGGGATGCTTTGCAATGCATTATGATGACATGGCAGATTAATTAGCACTATAACACCCGGGGTGTTACAGCCCTTCCCCCTTAAAGAAATCTCGTCCCGAGATTTAAAGCCTTGAGTTAAGTAATAGAAAAGGAAATGTGTCAAGCAAACACGTCCAAGACTTGTCTACAAAACAGGTAGAGGTTTTCTGCATTACAAAGATTTTAAAAGGATAGGTTACAGTTTAAAGAAGAAATTGCAACCTAGATAGAAGCAAGGAACTCTAGGAAATTCTCCAACAGATAATCCTCCGCTTCCCAGGTGGCTTCCTCTTCTGAATGTTGATTCCACTGTATTCGGTACCATTTAGTTGTTCTACTTCGGGTAACACGATCTTTTTGATCCAAAACTCTAACAGGATGTTCAGAATATGTCAAATCCGGTTCAAGTTCAACTCCCTCAACATCAACCACTTGATCATGTACTTGTAGACACTTCTTCATTTGTGATACATGAAATACATTGTGCACGGCTGACAGTTGTTCAGGCAGCTTTAACTTATATGCCACCTTTCCACATTGTTGAATGATTTGAAAAGGACCAATATAACGTGGTGCGAGTTTGCCTTTGACTCCAAATCTGCTAACTCCTTTCATGGGTGATACTTTTAGATAAACATAATCTCCTACTTGGAATACCAAAGGTCTACGCCTTTTATCAGCATAACTCTTTTGCCTGGACTGAGCCACTTTCAAATTATTCTGGATCTGCCTAACTTTTTCTTCTGTTTGTTTCACAAGATCAACACCGAAAAACCATCTTTCTCCCGGTTCTGACCAATTCAATGGAGTTCTGCACCTGCGGCCATACAATGCCTCAAACGGTGCCATTTTGATACTCTCTTGATAACTATTATTATAGGAGAATTCTGCTAAAGGTAACCACTCGTCCCAAGTGTCTGAATAATTAAGTGCACATGACCTTAACATGTCTTCTAGAATTTGATTGACCCTTTCAGTCTGACAACTTGTTTGTGGATGATAAGCGGTACTATGCAAAAGTTTTGAACCTAGGGACTCATGTAGGTGTCTCCAAAATTTGTTAACAAACTGCGTACCTCTATCTGATACAATGGTCTTTGGTACCCCATGAAGACTCAGGATTCGATCAATATAAATTCTTGCATAAGTTATAGCAGAATAGTCCACCTTAACTGGAATAAAATGAGATGACTTTGTCAGTCGGTCCACAATGACCCAAATTGAATCAAAGCCTCTTGAGGTCTTGGGTAACCCAGTAATGAAATCCATACTGATATCTTCCCATTTCCAGGATGGAATGGCCAAGGGTTGTAACATTCCTGCCGACTTCAGGTGTACTGCCTTCACTTTACAACAAGTGTCACATCTGGCAACATACTTGGCGATCTCAATTTTCAGTTTGGTCCACCAGAATCTCTGTTTCAAATCTTGATACATCTTATTACTTCCTGGATGAATAGAAAACCTTGTGCTATGTGCTTCATCAAGAATGAGCTGACGTAACTCTGGAACCTTTGGGACCACTAGCCAGTTCTTAAACCACAACACATCTGCATCATCAATACTGAAATCTGCCTGTTGACCAGTTCTAACTTTTTCTTTGATGTGAGCTACTCCAGAATTCTTTCTCTGAGCAGACACAATCTGATCTTTGATTGTTGATTCTACTGTGACATTAGTCAACTGACCTTGTTGAACTATTTCAATATTCAGCTTTTCTAATTCATAACATAAACTGTAATCCATTGGCTTCACAGTCATGCAATTGCAATGATTCTTTCTACTGAGTGCATCAGCAACAACATTCGCTTTTCTAGGGTGATAGTGCACTTCTAAATCATAGTCCTTTATTAACTCAAGCCACATTCTTTGCCTCATATTCAACTCTGACTGAGTAAAGATATACTTCAAGCTCTTGTGATCTGTATACATATGACAAGTATTACCTAACAAGTAATGACGCCAGATTTTCAATGCATGAACCACAGCTGCTAGATCAAGATCATGTGTCGGATAATGTTCTTCATGACGCTTCAACTGTCTCGAGGCATAAGCAATGACTCTGCCTTCTTGCATCAACACACAACCAAGGCCAATACCCGAGGCATCACAGTAAACATCAAATGGCTTTTCTATATCTGGTTGTGCCAAAACCGGAGCAGTTGTCAATGACTTCTTTAGAATTCTAAAAGCTTTATCACATTCTGGAGACCATATGAACTTAGTTTGATTCTTCAACAACTTTGTAATTGGCTTGGCTACCTTTGAAAAATCAGGTATGAATCGACGGTAATAACCCGCCATTCCCAGAAAACTTCAGACTTCATGAACTGATATTGGTGGTTTCCAATTTAGAATATCTTCCACCTTGCCAGGATCTACTGCTACTCCTTCGGCTGACAACACATGTCCTAAGAATTGCACTTCTCTTAACCAAAACTCACATTTATTAAACTTGGCATACAGTTGATGATCTCTCAGACGAGACAGAACAACTCTGAGATGCTCAACATGCTCTTCTTCACTTTTGGAGTATACCAGAATATCATCAATAAAAACAACCACAAACTTGTCAAGTTCTGGCATGAAAACTGAGTTCATCAGATACATGAAATGTGCCGGTGCATTAGTGAGACCAAATGACATAACTAGGTATTCATACAGTCCATATCTGGTGGTGAATGCAGTCTTTGGGATATCTTCAGGTCGAATCTTGATTTGATAGTACCCTAATCGAAGATCGATCTTTGAAAATACCTTTGCCCCCGCAAGCTGATCAAAAAGTAGATCAATGCGAGGCAACAGATATTTATTCTTAATGGTTACTTCATTCAGCGGTCGATAGTCAACACACATCCCTAAAGTCTGATCTTTCTTCTTGACAAAAAGAGCTGGGCATCCCCATGGTGAGGAACTGGGTCTGATAAAACCTTTGTCACGTAACTCTTGCAATTGATCCTTAAGTTCTGCCAATTCATTGGGTGGCATTCTGTAAGCTCTCCAGGATATTGGGGCAGTACCCAATTTTAACTCAATCACAAACTCTACATCTCTGTCTGGTGGCAGACCTGGTAGATCATCTGGAAACACATCTGGAAATTCACAGACTACCGGTATATCACAAATCTCATGTACTGACGTTGCACATATCCTTTCAACTGTTCTCTTTGAGATAGGAAGTTGGATAAGAAGATGAGATTTATTATCTGGCAGGTTCAACCTTATAGTTCTATGCAGTGCATCTATAAGGGCTCCTCTTTGGTACATCCAATTCATACCCAAGATTACATCTATATCCTGTTTCTGTAATATTATCATTGAGGTAGGAAATATATGCCCACCTAACTCTATAGGTACGTCACGTACCATCTCCTTAGTACACAGTCGTCCCCCGGGCGACTGGATAAAGAAATCTTCTTGTGTTCCCATAATTGGAATGTCATGCTTAACAACAAAGGTGTGATTTATGAATGTATGCGATGCACCTGAATCAAATAACAGTACTGCTGGATGATTAGCAACAGGGAACATACCCATCATAACAGGTTCTCCCTCTGGGATTGCACCTGCTTGAGTGTAGAACACATGTCCGGTCTTCTTCTTCTCACCCTTACCCTTCTGAACATTTAGGTTATTATTCTTGCTCTGAGGTTGTTGCTGTTGTGGTACGGGAGCTCTGGGATAACTGGGATTGTACTGCCTTGGATATGGGCAGTCCTTGGAAAAGTGGTCTGGCTTTTCACAATTATAACAGGGAAAGTTATGGGTTACTGGAGTCTGGTTTCGAATACCAGGGGCATTCGGCTGCTGTGGATACTGCGGGATTGCGACAGGACAGAAAAACGTCTGCGGCTGAGCTTGGTATTATGGTGGACGATAAGTTGGGCGGAAATGGTTCTAAGGGTGATAAACAAACTTCTGGTGCTTTTTAATGCCGCTAGATGGGCTAGAAAACACTAGCTTCTTTTTCTTCGACTCTTTGTGCAGTCGGGACTTCTCTTCTGACGCAATAGCCACATTGAATATCTCATATTAAGTGGCATTATAGCAGGTGACCAATGCTTCCTGAATTCTGGTACTCAAACCTCTCATGAAACAACTCTTCTTCTTTGCATCGGTGTTCACATATTCCGCTGCATACTGGGACAGAAGATTGAATTTGCCCACATACTGCAGAATTGTCTGGTTCCCTTGCTTCAGCGAGAGAAACTCTTCTAGTTTCATGGCCATGACACCATCTGGGATATAATGTGCTCTGAAGGCTTCACGAAACTCCTGCCAAGTGACACGGTGGCCAGTAGGCCGTGCGGCGACCAGATTCGCCCACCACGCCCCTACGGCACCTCTGAGTTGTTGTGCTGCAAACACAGGCTTCTGGTGCTCCGTGCACTGTAAAAGTTCAAACTTCTGCTCCATGGTACGGAGCCAGTCATCCGCCTCTAGCGGCTCATCTGCCTTTGAGAACACTGGTGGACGGGTATCGGTGAAATCCACATAAGTGGTTTCCCCTCCATTGTTACGGCCTCGACGACCCTGATTTCCATTCTGATTCTGATTCTGAGCCAACAAGGTAGTGGCATTAACCAGCGCGGCAATAGCTTCTGCCAAGGTGGGTGGAAACGGTGGGGGATTCGGAGTATTGTCCCCTTCTTGGGAAGTTCCAGTACCGTCCATCTGTTGTACACAAACCATATTTATTTACATCGCTTTATTGAATTAAAAAGCAGTTAGTACAGTACTTTTATACACATACAAACTTATCTTACATTATTTCGTTACAAACTTGCTCGCAAGCAAGAAACTACCCACTAAGGTTCTTAGAAAGCAGGAAAGACTACTATGTTACACAACCATCCATATCGACACTTCACTCCTCATCATCATCACTGATCACGATCACTCCATCCTCAACCTCTGGAGCACTTGCACCAGTGACATGACTTGCATCATCCCCACTTTCCATCAGGGGTTCATCTTCTTCTGGATCTTCTTCATTGTCCTCTCCACCAGGAACAACCACGGCACCGACATCATCTTCTACTGCCTGGGGCTGATGATTGGGGTTCATCAGATCATGTAGCCTATGAACCTCCTCATGCAGAACAGTGTTGTACTGCTCCAGGTGTGTCGCATAAAGCTCTAACTCATGAACACGAGTCCTGGCTTCTGTCTCCTTTTCTAAAGACTCATTCTGGAACTGTTTCCAAAAACGCATGTTGCGCTTCAGTCGCTCTACTTCTGATGTAAGCCTTGCAACCTATAATTCTGAATCTGGGTTCGGATTACGGCTACTACTTGCTCCATCACCTCTGGCGGCCAACTAATGACGTGGCACTCCTTGCGGACCCGTTTTCTTGCGAGGAGTCGTCTTCACACGTGCCATCCTAAAGCAAGATAGAATTAGGATGATGAGAACAGATAGGGGGATCTGAAGGTTAGCATGAATAGGATTTGAACCTTACTTAACCCAAACCACTTTAAAAGGGAAGGTAACTTAAGCAGGTTAATTAAACATGATGCATGCATCGTACTTACGATCTAACAGAAAGATTAAGTAACACATGCAATATTTATAACATAGGGCACTATACATGATACTTCACTACGAAGCTTTCAAATATGAGCTAAGGAAACTATAGAATAGATTAAGATAAGCAAAAGCAATTTGGACCAAAATATCAGTATTAAGTTTGTTTGACCCAAATCATTTTGAAGTTTTGCAAGGTAATACTACAATAACCCGAGTGATTATGCTCTGGTACCAGCTGTCTTAGAACCTCCTAATTATGATGGCCCACAAGTACACGTCATTGCCATAATGACCTCTGACAGTCGTACTTATGTTCACCATAACTTAAAAGGCCTGCTTTCCTCCGAACAGGATCCAATCACAGGAGTATTGCAATATTACAACAGTTTATTCAAAATATTCAACAGAGTAAAGTAGCAGAAGTCTTACAATAATATAGGTTTACAAACTAGTTTTCAAACTTCAAACCTTATGTAACATTATTACAAACCAGTAGTAGAGAAGTATCGGTATTAACTTTATTACATCACACAAGCGAGATGCCTTGCCCAAAGGCCACATAGTCTACTCGTCGTCACTGTCTTCAACCACGACGGTCATGCAACAAGGCTCGAAGCAGACTTGTTCATGAACCGCACTTGCAACAAGGGGTTCAACAAACCCTGAGTATGAGAGTACTCAACAAGACTTACCCAACTAAGACAAAGACTCCAAGGGCACGCTAGCTTTAGGGAATTAAGGTACGGGTAATCCAGAATCAAGATTTTCTTTTGCAGAAAAGCTTACTAAAGTAGATCCTTATCTTCAACATTTTACTTTTACCATTGATGGTTCATTAACCAAATCTAGGTGATCCTAATCTAGATCAAAGTAATTATCATCAAAACCTTTCTCATTCTTTCTTTCATTCCAGTTCTTAACTACGATGCAAGTCAGGTGATCAAGTCTCCATAACCGAGGAGCAACGACGATTCGAACCGATTATACCCAGCTGGGGATCCCTAACTTCACGACATATGTAGAACCGAATCTTGCATATATCAACCCTCATTTAGATCTCCCAAAACCAGAACGTGTCCATTGCCACCCGAGAGTACAGTACTCCTCGAACCCGTCCCGATTCTAGCCCCGAGGGTACACGCTACTCCCGCCATCTCTCCACTCCCAGTGCGAGGTTAGACGTTCTCGTAATGGAATCACCAACATTTTGGGCTTACCCAAGGCATGAGGCTAGTTGCAAAGTCTCGAACACAACAGGCTTACAACGAACGGACCTTAACTGATAAGGCGAAAACACTACATTGAGACTCCTTTCCCAATGCATGTTAGCAGTGGCCAAACCACCCGCCCGATCTTTCAAGTTCATTCTCATATTTCAATATTCATTCAATATGCCGTCATGGCTATATAAACATTGCATTTAAAAGCTTAACTTCTAAGCATAGCGAAGCATACTACGCATTTTCCGTAAAACAGGTATCAAGGTTGATATCACAATAATCAAGGATGATAATGCAGTAATTAGGTTATCACTCAACTCCTAATTACTTAATACAGTAAACCATAATATAAATAATAAAACATTTGTAAAATTCAAGGTAGGGTTTAAATGCACCAGGGCTTGCCTTGCTCGGACACGACGACTGACTCAGACTCGAGAACTCCAACGTCAGGTCTAGAACCCACCGACTATCGCTCTTCTCCGGAAACTGGCTCGACGGCTTCGGCTTCTTCGAAAGCGGAGACTACACGAACACATAACATGCTTTAACATGATGCTCGATTATAAACATGATGCTTGATGATAACATGCTACGAGTTACGACTGGAGTACAACTTCCCTTCACGGTACAGTCGCAAACAGAAAACCTACTAACTAGTAGCGACGATTTCCAGCGATACCAGCTTTTAACCTAAACAAGTTACTAACGAGCTCAAACATAGAATTAAGGTGCCAAAGATCATAAAAGGGTAGTGACCTAAGGACATCACTCAATCAAAAAGGCACACAACACTTAAAGTTCTCAAATTAACATTTATTTATTATTTAAATAATTAGGGCATAATTAGAAGTTAATCAAATTTTACCTAATCAAGCTCAAACTTTTTCTATGGGTTAAGAATGAATTATAATAGTGTCATAATAAATTTCATAATTTTTGGATAAATAAATTAATTATTAAAATTCCTGGAAGTTGCATTTAATCTTTATTGGAACCAATTAATTCTACTGCACAAAGTATTCAAATTCATGATTTAACATTTTTCCTAGATAGTTTATACATTGAGAAGCCTACACAAAAATTTTCATGAATTTTGGAACTCTACACAATTTTTAATGAAATAAACAAATAACTAAACTATTCATTTATTTGAAAAAGAAAAACAAAAACGAAATCGGGCCGATTCTCTTTTTCTCCCGCGGTCCGGCCCAACTGGTCGGCCCGCTCGCGCGCGCCCGCGCCCGCACGCGTGCTCGGCCTAGCCGCGTGGCCCAGCAGGCGGCCTGCCTCACGCGCGCCCGCTCTCCCTCTCTCTCGCTGACACCGTGGACCCACTTGTCATCGCCTTCCTCCTCCTTCCTCGCTCTCTCCCGCGACCCGGCCATGCCCGCGCGGTGGCCGGCCAGCGAGCGTTGCTTCGGTCACCCATCCAAGCGACCCTACAACACCTATGACTCACCACGAACCCGTTTTAACCCCTAGCAGCTATGCTACAGCTCCGGGAAGCCCTTCCCGACGGCCATGGCGGACCGACCGTGATGGTGACCGGCGTCCCGGCGATGCAACGCGGTAGCGACTGAAGCGAGAGCACGGGGAGCATCAGGAGCTTACAGCGGTCGCAGCGAAGCCACAAGGAGGCGCTGGGAGGCGGCGGAGGGTGCTGGCCATGTGAAGCGGCTTGGTCGCCGGAGTTGAGCACGGGAAGCGGTGGCTGCGGCGATCCAAGCGAAGTCAAGCTGGCTTGGGTGGTTCACGAGGTGCGTGAGGATGCGGCGATGCTGTTGGTGCGACTGGCGTGGCCGGAGATGGCCTGGTGGTGGCGGCGGCGAGCGGCGAAGCTAGCGGCGGCGGCGATGGCGAAAACGGACAACGTCACTGTGAACGCTAGGTATTTATAGCAGGCGGTCGCGACTACAGAGCTGCACTGCTCGCGTCATCGCGCTGGCGTTCTCGATCGCGCACGAAGGCCGTGAAAGCGACCACAGCGACGATCGGCCGGCGCCCATACCGGCCGGTGGCCGTTGGTGATTGGCGTAGCACTGTAGCTCCCCCCAAACTCTAAAATTCAAACTGAATTTTTAAATTACTTTCAAATTTGTATAGCAACTTGAAAAACTTCCAATGTATGAAATCTTAAGAATTTCAAGCTCTACAAGTTTTGTATTGAACACTTTTTCAAATTCTCACTGGATTTTGAAATTTGAGTTTAAATTCAAAAGGGGACACATTTTTCAGATTTGGTAATTTAGAAATTACTTTTGATTTTATATTGAAACTTCAAAATCTCCAAACATCAAAGTTGTATATCTTGACCAGACCTACAACTTTGCTGTTCAAAACTTTTTCAAATTCTACCTCAATTTTGAAATCTTAGTTTGGGGACAAAAAAATGAATTAAAACTTAAATTTGTTTATTTTCAAAATTACTCCACATTTTACACTAAAACTTTGAAAACTCAAAACACCAAAGTTGTATCCCTTGAAAAGTTCTACAAACTTGGTTTTGAACTTTTTCCCAAATTTGGCTTAGATTTTGAATTATTTCAAAAGGGGTAAAACAGGGTTTTGAAATTTAGGGTTTTCGGAGGAATTTTAAATTGGAATTTGTTGCTACTTTGATTTGTGATTACTTAGTGATCAAAACCTCACCCAAGGGCATCATTTGGACCAACATGACATGGTTGACCAAATGCCACTCTTGGTTGACTAATTAGCTTTTGAAATTCTTTTACATTTTTCCCCAAATTTTAAATTCGAATTCGATTCGGAAAACTTGTGACAAGTTTTGGGACTCCAACTCAAACTCAAATTTGGAGTTTCATTTTAGAGGTTGTACTTGAGCTCATACCCTACACTTGACACTAGTGTGCAACACAGTCGCACACCTCAAATTACGCAGGGCATGGACTAAGCATTTGCGGTGGTATTCGGAATTAGGGTTTTCGGGTTCGGAGCACACCACTGAGAAACACATTCAACTTAGATAAGTAAACTTGTTTTAGTTGATGCATAACAAAGTTAACCTAACAGGGATGCTTTGCAATGCATTATGATGACATGGCAGATTAATTAGCACTATAACACCCGGGGTGTTACACTGACCGGACGCGCTGGTCAAGTCTGAGCAGCGCACAACAACACAATGACCGGACGTGCTGGAGAAATGACCGGACGCCACAGTGCCAGCGTCCGGTTAGAGTCCAGTAAGCTCCCTGAACGACCGGACACGTCCGATCGACTGTGATCGGATGCGCTTCGCGTCCGATCATCAAACTGAAAAACGCGCAGACACTGAACACTGACCGGACGCGTCCGGTCATGCAAAGACCGCGTCCGGTTCAGCGTCCGGTCACCTCTGTGACCTCCGTTCGCTTCCGTTTCTTTTCCGACTTCCGGCGTAAGGGAAAAAAGTTGTTTCAATTCCTCGAAAACGCCTGAATCCCGCCTCGCAAGCTCGGCGGGAGAGAGAGGACCCCAAACCCTCTCTACCGCTCAAACTCCACCGCCTTCGCAAACGTGCTAACACCACCAAGTGATCTCATCATGTGTGAGTGTGTTAGCATTTTCACAATCATTTTTTTGAGGCGTTATTAGTTCTATCTAAATGCATATGATTATGAAATGCACACCTAGAGGCACTTAGGAGTTCAATAGCCGCGTCATTCCCCTCTTTATAGTACGGCTATCTATCCTATAATGTAACCACACCCACTAGGTGTCTTGGTTACTAAAACACAACCCTTAAGCATATACATTTTTCTTAATCACGTAGGGTTGCGTCCAAATCTAAGTGTGGCTATCATGATCACCATGTCCATCTTGCCACCAATCTTGGAATGTACTAATCCTCATATGCTACATACAACTTAGGTATAGGATTAGTACTTAGGTATTGTCACTAATTACCAACACCAAACATAGGACTTTCAGTAGGTCCTTGTAACCGATACGGGCGCGGGTGCTCGGGCGGGACGCAGATGTCAGAGTCGCATATGGACACGACGTCTCGTACGGATGTCCGGCCGCTAGGCGTTCTGATTGTTTATCGCGTCGATATTACAGTTTACTCCTAGTCCTATGTCCTAGCTCTTATCATTCACCGATTATACGAAAACTCCAGCTGGCAACCAACCAATGATGCGTCACTTGACTACAGACCATTGAACACGCGCGATGTTTCCCAAGCCTAAATCTACAGTATTCATGTGTGTTCGTGCGTGCGTGCGTGACATCAAAGTTCGGAGGAGTAATGTGCCTGCCTGGCTGCCTCAGACTTCAGTGGTGGCACTGCATGTACCGGAACTGGAATCATGTGTTCGGTGGCGACGGACCACGTTGGTTCTGAAAATCATGGCCATGCTTAGGCTATCCGTACTCGTCCACCTCTATTTTCATCTCTAAAAAGAAATATTCTATTTTAGTCATCAAGATTCTCTACTCTATATCCATTTCTCCCGCACCCATATTATCTCTATCCCATACTCTATACCCACTATTTCATATTTTATTCCTCTTCCTCCCCCTTCTCTCTCCCCAACTCTCTGTCTCTCTTCTGCTACAGTTTTTAGAGTGCATGCACAGTGCACCTCTGGGTATAGCGCGCGACCGGCCGGCCGCTACGCGCCCGTGCGCGATACAGGCGCGCGGTGCGGACGCGCGCACGCTACGCCTGGCGTAGCGGCCGGTTTCGCGGTCCGCGGTGCGGCCAGTCTTAGATGGTGAAAAGTTAGATTTTTTTTTGACGGTAGCACTTTCGTTTGTATTTGATAATTAGTGTCCAATCATAGACTAATCAGATTTAAAAGATTCGTCTCGTGATTTATAACTAAACTGTGCAATTAGATATTTTTTATCTATATTTAATGTTTCATGTATGCGTGCAAAGATTGATGTGACGAAAAGAGAGTGAGAAAAATTGAAATTCGGAGCGTATCTAAACAAGGCCCATGTTGCGTTCCCAAGTTCGGAACAAAAATTCAGTTCACGTCAGCCATTAAGCCATAGCAGCAGCGTGTCCGAAACTAACCGATGGATGGTGCTAGTACGTACAGTAAACTGGGGTTACGCAGGGGACGACGAAGCAGCACACGAACGACAATCCCCGTGCTTTCTCGTCTGAAAGACTGAAACTACGGCTCCCGGCTCCATCATCAGACATCACACGTCGCTTCATCCGGGCTAGCACGGATGCATTATTGGGATGAATGAAACCGACGGAGGTCTGGATCCCTATTGGGCGGTCAATGCCGTGACGGCCTGCTCGCCGAGCTGGCGTCACTCTAGACACAGCACGCACCTCCCTGGCCACGACGGCGTAACAGTGCCGCTAATCACGTCGCGAATCTCATCTCCCTGCATTATGCATGCTCTGGGCTGTCGACGACGATCTCGCTCATGCTCATGCAGCTGTCTGTCGTGCATGCGCGGCGCTCACCTCACCTGCAGGACGCTGCGCACGCATTTGCATTTGCAATTGGCTGCTGCCTGCAGGAGGCAATAGTGGCGGTGAATGATTTTCCAGAGCTGGGTGGGCCGGTGGGGCGGGCGCATGGGTCGGCCGGGCTGGCGGCTGATGAGCCTGGGCATGCGTGCGGTGCCCACCTCGGAACGTCGCCGTCGGTGGTCCTCCGCGTCGCCGTCGCCATCGATCGGTCAGAGAGAGACCCTCGCCTCGCGCCTCAACCTCAAGTCTCAACCATCCCGTCGCCAGATTGACGACGAAAACGACGCATGCATGGGGTGCAAGCGTACCAGTAGGTGAATCCTTGAAATCACTGTGCTAGGTGAAACAGTAAGTTATGGGTGTGAATGGCGGTACGCCGTATGAACCTTCTCCAAGATAGACATAGCAACGGACGACCCAAACTCATAGAAAATATGCCCGTTAATTAAAAAATCAACGATCCATCACGGGTGCGATTTTGTGTTCAAACTCATGCCCGCTCGGGTCATAAGTACCTAATGGGCCTCCGCTACAGTGTAGTCGTGTGAGGGAGGGGAAAAGTGAGCTAGGTTTGGGTTTAGAATGGACATGTCGTTTTATATATGCCACTAAATGGAAAGTCCACTCGAGAAATTTAGAATATTGTGGGCTAATATGAGCTAGTCTATCATAAAGGAGCAGGTTTAAAAATTCCATAGGCTTACGAGTTTAGGTACTATACCCTCAGACGCCGCTCGCAAACGCACTAGATGTGTAGCTTTTTATTCATTAACAAACTCACATATAACAAGATAAAAGCCTAACAGGTTTCGGGTTCCAAGTAACTGTTGCCATCTCTGCTCCAAGATCTCCGTTCTGAGTTACTTATAACGGTATCAAACAAAACAGGTGGAGTATACTAGTCGACACAAACAAACAAGAGATTGAATATCGGTACACACACGAACGAACGAACGAACGAACGACGGAACGAGCACGTCGTACGGTGACGCAGGACGGGATTGATTGCGTGTCACGAGAATCATGTCGGCAGCACCAGGAGTCCAGCACCATGTAGTAGGACTGTAGGAGTAGCAGAATGTAGTAGGATGTATAGTACTCCTACTGCTACTCCCTGCGAGGCCTGGGTTCGTGGTTTCCCTGTCCCAGGAAAGCAGCTTCGTGCCGCCTGCTGCTAGTGGTATGTGGCCGCTTCTTGGGATACCGTATCGGAGCAGCGATCATGAGGGCGTGTCACGAGGAGGGCACCCGTGTCGGGACCGTGTCGGAGCGCACGACTGAAAAGAGAGCCGCGAATGGAGTGGAGTAGTAGCCGTGGCCGACTGGCCATGCATGTCGCGTCGATGCCTGCCGGTTCTGTTCGCAAGTCGCAACGACCACCAGGCACCGCACCGCGTGTCACGAAGGGAGTCATGGATGCGAGCTCGCGACTCGTTTGAGAGCCATGGAGGTCAGCGGTCGCGAGCACCGACCCGCGCTCCGGCCTCTGGTACGGGCGGCGAGTGAGGCCAAAAAGGGAAGGCGCCTGCCACGCCCATCCCATGCGTGCGTACACGTCCCTGCTCTGCAAGATGCAGACGTGCGGTGCAGGCTCACGGCTGTAACGCCGCCGATACAGAAATCGCAGCGAGACATGCACTCCTACTCCGTACGTACTCCTACGTACGCCCGGGCACAGTACACGCACGACGGGATCAGATTTGCGATCAGTGATCCTCCACACCCACAGGCCACAGCAGGCGGACAGGCCACGGCGCCCCACCGAGAGAGACCTCGAGCTGCGCCGTGTACAGCGAACTGATCGCGGCCGTGTCAGGCGGGGCCTCACCCTCTCCCTGACGTCGACGAGCGCCCACGCACAGAGGGGCAGGCGAGAAATTTTCCTTCAATGCGGCAGGGGAGGCAGCAGAAGTGCAGGAGGCAATTTAACGCGAGAACGTGCGCGCGCACGGGACCCACACGACGGCAGCAGCAAGCAAATCATGGCCGCCCCCGCGAGAGAATTCGAAGAAAGAAGCGGCGCACCCGTGTGTGATACGGTGGCATGGGGGACAGCCGGACAGAGAAGGTGGGTGACACTGATGCCCGGCACGGAGAGCACGAGGCCACGACGGCGTGCGGCCGGGGCAGGAGGCAAGCGTGCGGCCGCTGAACGCTCCGCCCACGCCGCGGGTACGTACGTACGTACCGATCCGCTCGCAGCTCGCTGGACAACGCAGGAAGGAACAAAAACGGGCTCATGTGCTCGTGCTCATGTGCTCGCACGCATGCCATGCAGATGCAGTTCGTTTGCCAAGTCACCTATACGGAGTACGTACATACTTTGTACTAGGGCCGGTTTAGTTTCCAGAAAATTTTATAAAATTTTTCAGATTTTCCGTCACATCAAATCTTTAGGCACGTACATGAAACATTAAATATAGATAAAAAATAAAACTAATTACACAGTTTAGACGAAATGGACGAGACAAATCTTTTAAGCCTAATTAGACCATGATTGGATACTAATTATCAAATAACAACGAAATGTGCTACAGGGTCATTTTGCAAATTTTTTTACAACTGAACCAGACGTAGTACACCAAAAAGCCGCGGCACTTTTCTTCATCATGCACATAGAGACACAAGAATTTTTAGCAGGCAGCAGTACAACTACGCAAGCACGCTTCAGCTTTCGTATGGTTCCCTAACCCCCGACCCGGCCGACGCAAGGCGCCAAGACCTCACCTGCGCAAGCGCAGCCGCACGCACGCACGGGCACGGGCACGGCACACAGCGCTCGGCCGATCGCCACACCACGGCGCCACCCCCGTCCGGCCCGGCCGCAGGGGATCCGCGGCCAAGCCTCGATGCCCGCGGCGGCATCTGCGGGCGGGAGCGGACGCAACCAATCCGCACCGCACGTACTACCAGCCAGCAGAACCAAACCACACCCGCCTCGAGATTCCCGCGAAAGCAACATCCCTTCCGCGTCTCCTCCTCTCTCTCCGGCGCGGCTTCCGAAGCCGGCCGGCGCGGCCCCGGACGAAAGTAGGGAGGGCCCCCCCGCCAATACATAATTCCCACGCTGCCCATCACGTGACGCGCCGGCGACCACGGAGGGGAGGCCAGCCCGCCAGCCCGCCGCTTTACTGATCTGTGCAATTGCGTGGCATCTCCAGGGGGTACTTTGGCATGCACGACGTCGACGGCGGAAAAACTTTCTCCCGGCTGCAACGTGGGGTTCCCCAGCCACGCAGGCCTAGGCGATAGGGCCGTTACGCGCGGGCGGGGTCCCACGCGGCGCCCACCAGCTCGACCCGGGCCACCGCCGTGCACCGCCGCCGGCTCTTGCCTCGGCCTCGCCCTCGCCCTCGCACGCGCCGGCGCGGATAGGCGGGAGGCGGCGGACCCCGGCCGCCAGCTCCGACAGGCTCCGCACGCCGATGGCGCTCCTGGCGTTGCCGGAGTTGACGACGGCGGCGGAGCAGGAGTAGCGGCCGGCCTCGGTGACGAGGAACTCGGCGCGGACGAACATGAGGTCGGACGGCCGCAGGTCGCTCCACCGCTGCTGCGCCACGGGCGCCGTCTCGCCCTCGCACCCGCCCGCGGTGCTCACCAGGATGCGGTGCCCGAACCGCCGGTCGAACGCCACCGGATCCGGCTCCGCCACCACGGCCGCCGGCTCCATAAGCAGCACCCTGTCCTTGCGCACCTTGGCGCCGTCGAAGCACCCGACCGCGACGCCGCCGTCGGCCGACCGCCGCGAGGCCGGGCCGACGCGCCCGGGCGCGCGCACTGACCCCGTGGAGTGCCGGCCGGAGATCCTCCGCCCGGACGGCGCGGGAGTTGGAGCAGGAGCAGGAGGCGGAGCCGGAGCCGGCTCTTTGGTCGCAGCCGCAGCCGCCTTCGTCTCCGGCGGGTCGGGCGGCCCCGTGGTAGACGGCTTGGGCGGCTCCGGGAGGAGCAGGACGTCCTCCGGGTCGACGCGGGAGCGGCAGAGCGGGCAGGTGGAGTGCGCGTCGAGCCACGTGTCGACGCACTCGACGTGGAATCCGTGGCGGCACTTGGGCAGCAACCGGAGCGCCTCCGTGGGCTCGAACCGGCCGAGGCAGACGGCGCACTCGAGGCCTTCCTTCTGCCCGCGCAGCGCGCCGAAGCGGAACACGGGCAGGGACTCGACGACGGCGCGGTCGACGCCGGAGTTCCTCCGGTCCCCGCCGCCCGCGCCGCCGGCGCCGGAGGACCCGAACCCGCCGCCGTGGCCGCCGGCGCTCCCGTAGGGCCCCGACGACTCCGCGGCGCTGCGCTTGCAGTGCTTGGCGTAGAGCAGGAGCAGGAACGTGATGGAGAAGACGCTGGTGAGGATGCCGACGACCACGGCCACCCCGGGGCGGAAGGTCGTGGCAGAGGACGGCGGCGGCGGCGACGGCAGCGGCGACTCGATCGCGCCGTCGTAGTCCGACAGCAGGAGCCGCCGCGACCGCTCCATCGCCTCCTCCTCCACCTCCTTTCGCAGCGCAGGCCCGGCGGCGAAGCTTCACAGGCGATGACCGGTCGAAGTCGAGACGGAGCCACACCACGCGCGCTGCTGCTGCGGTGGTGCCGGGTGTGGGTGGCGCTGCCGCTGGCCGCTGCTGCCACCACAAGCGTTCGCGATTTGTAATCAAGCGGTAGTAGGGGTAATAGTAGCGGTGGAGAGTACTAGGGCCTTGTTCACTTCCCATCCCAACCCAAAATATTTTCTCTTCTAATTATCACATCAAATCTTTCAACACATGCATGAAACATTAAATGTAGGTAAAAAAGATAACTAATTATATAGTTTGTCTGTAAATGTCGTGACGAATCTTTTGAGCCTATTTAGTTTATGATTAGACAAATTTTACGGAATAACAATAAAAGATGCTACAGTAACTTTTCGTCTGCTTTTCGCGAAATGAACACGCCCTAGAGTGAAGCGGCAGCAGGCTAGGCTAGGCTATAGGCTAGCTCTTCCAGCAGTGGGGGCGGTGAGCCGATCTCCCGGCGATGGGGCCTCGTGGCGGGGAGACCCTTGTTCGGCTGGCTGGTTGCCAGGCAGCCAGCAGTACTTTTCTCTCACATCAGTTCAGCACTAGCCGTCGATCAGCCAGCAGTATTTTTCTCTCATAATAAATCAGTCTCAGTCACCAGCCACCAGCCAGCCGAACGAGGGCACGTCAGCTGCGCTGCTCCGCCGGTGAAGCCACCCGCGTGCGGCTTGTCGACGAGTGAAGCGAGCTGCGATGAGGGCTGTGTTCAGTTCCTTCACAATTCTAGAAATTTTATAAGATTCCTGTCACATCGAATCTTTGAACGCATATATAGAGTATTAAATATAGATAAAAAAATAAATAATTATACATTTTGATTGTAAATCGCGAGACGAATCTTTAAAACTTAATTAGTATATGATTGGACACTAATTATCAAATACAAATGAAAGAGTTACTCTGCTTCTAAAAAATTTTAAGGGACACCTAAACACACCCGAGATGAGAGTGGCATCAGTACAGCGCAGTACAGTACACAGGGGAACTGACAGTTTAGTTGTGGCACGTGGGACCATGTGTCAGACGAGGAACGCAGTTTGTTTGTTTATTTATTATTTATTTTCCCTAAAGAAAGGCGAAGAGCGCAGCACGGCAGCATGGCCGCATGGGCCGGGGGAGCAGAGACAGAGACCCCTGTTTCAGGCGAGTAATCTACTCCTCCTACTTAGTACGCATTTAAGAAGGATGGGGTGGGAGATTACTGTTCTGGACAGCGCGTCAATACAAATCGCCCAGCAGGGATGAAAGCGGTACGGATATTTTCCGACCGTATTCGAGACCGAATTCGTTTAGAGGGATTTTAATCCGTCCGTATCCGAGTCCGGATATTTAACATCCGATACCGTATTCGTATCCGAATATTTAAATCACATATTTATGATGTCGATATCCAATCGTATCCTATCCGGCATTTTTTATACTATCCGTATTCGAATCCGAATCCGGACATAAATATGAAAACAAGTACGATATCAGTGATATCCGTCCGTATCCGATCCGTTTTCATCCCTGTCGCCCAGGGGCAAGATGGGAACCCCACCGCGTTTTAAAATTGGCTCGCAACATGGCGCTTGAGATCGGACGGAGCTCGTGCGCGCGGCCGCAACGCAGCCGAGGCCCGAGGGAATGAATGCCCCCGTCCCAGAAAAAACGATCAGAGCGTGGGCGCGATTAGCTCCTCAGCCGCTGACACTGCTTCGGCGGGCAGCCACGGGCCCCGCATGGTGGTCATGGCAGGCGAGCGAGACGGTGATGGTCCTGTTTAGTTGGCCAAAGAGGGGGGAAAATTGCACAGTACTTATAGTATCGAATCTTTAGACGGATATATGGAGTATTAAATGCAGGTTAAAAATAACTAATTACACAGTGTCGAAACGAATTTTTTGAGCCTAGTTAGTCTATAATTGGATAAATTTTGTCAAATAACAACGAAAAGTGCTACATAAATTTACCTAAAATTTTTCACCATCTAAACGGGCCTTGAATGTTTGCTGCCAAAAAATTTTAAGGGCGGGTTTAGATGCAAAAAAATTTTACAAAACAGCACTGTAGCTCTTTTCATTGTTATTTAACAAATATTGTCCAATCATGGTCTAATTAGACTTAAAAGATTCGTCTCGTCCATTTCGTCTAAACTATGTAATTAGTTTTTATTTTTTTATCTATATTTAATACTTCATGTATACGTCTAAAGATTCGATGTGACAGTAAATCTGAAAAATTTTGTAAAATTTTCTACGAACTAAACAGACCTAAGTTTCGGAGGGCGCCCCGTCCGTCCGTCCCGTGCGGCGGCAGGCGGCAGGCAACCCGCAGCCCAGGATCGGCAGCAGGACCAGTGCCGCACTCTCCGTTTCAGGGGTTACTGGTTGCCCCGCCGTTTCAATGGCAAGCTAGTTCGATTCGTGCCCTCGAACGGGTCAGGCTTGCTGGCTTGGTGGTGCTGTTCGCATTCTGGACTCTGTTCGCTTGAACTATTTTTTAGTTATTAAACAGTATTTTCCTTGGATAACATTTCACATAAGTATTAGCATAAGCTAAATTTTAGCGTAAGCGAACAGGATATTATGTTGTGGTACGAAAAAACCAAGGTGATGAGTACAATGACGAAAGTGCCCCTAAAAAGTCTGGCACTGTTCAAACTAATACCTCCGTTTTCGTTTACTTGTCACCGAACTTTTACTATAGCAAGTTTGACCATATGTTTTTTCTGCAAAAGATTTTAAGATACATCAAGTTTTCACATATATGATTCTTTATTGAATATACTTCATTAGTGTTATATACATTGAAGTATCTAAGATTTTGTAGAAAAAAACAGATGGTTAAATTTGCTCAGAGAAAAGTACCACCTGCCGCATCCAGGCTCCAGCCATGCATGCGCTGGGAAGGAGCTTTTTTTTACCAGCGAGGAGTTTGGTACGGACTCATGTATGAGTGTGTGGACGGTAGGGTCGCTGTGGCTGTGCAGGGAAAAGGAAGAAGGGAATGAGGGTGTGTTTAGTTGCCCCGTAAAATTTTTGGAAGCACAGTAATTCTTTCGTTTGTATTTAGGAATTAGTATCCAATCATGGACTAATTAGGTTCTAAAGATTCGTCTCGTGATTTACAACTAAACTGTGTGATTAGTTATTTTTTACCTATATTTAATGTTCCATGCATGCGTTCAAATATTTGATGTGACGGATAATCTTGTAAAAATTTTGGAATCTTGTAAAAATTTTGGAATTTTTACCTATATTTAACCCTGGCTTCCGTCGGTTTCTCTGTTTAATTCGATTTTTATTTTTGTTGTCTTCAATTAATGCTGGTTGGTATTGGCAGAGCCACAAGCTTTTAGAGCCCAGACATTTTCTATTATGCAAAAATATTTAGCTAAAAAAATACAGGTTTCTATTTTAATATAAAGAAAATTTCGTTTCGAACGTCGGCGGCAAGCCCGGCCGGCCGGCTGGCTGGCCGGGCGGTGGCTCCGCCAGTGCTTTGTTGGTCCATAAGCCTCGGTAGACCACTGTGTTCTGCGGGTTCAGCCATCTGCTGCTACGTCGCTTGAAGATCAGTGGTGTGTTTTCAGCTGAGACCCGGATTTCGTTCCCGGTTTGCTGTGCCTTGGGCAAGCATGCTCATTGTTCGCTTTGCTGCTCTGCTCTCATGTCGTTCGCAAAGGAGAGCGGTACGGTACGGAGCGCGCTCTGCCCGGGGACGGGACAGCGGTGGCTCCTGTAGATCTGGATGCGCCGGCACTGTGCAAGTACACGCCAATGATCGCCGACCATGGCCACTTGCTCGATGCTCATGCTCTGCTCACCGTCACTCGTCCGTGCCCCTGTGTTCTCGCGCCTGTGTCGTCGATCCTCCTTGGGGCCGCCACACCACACCCAACTCGCCAGCTCCGAACCTCGCCCTTGCCCTCGGCCGGCTTCTTCGTTCACCGCGGTTAGCTAGTGAAACACCGGAGCCCTACCTGATGGCTCCTGGCCTCGTGGCTGATTGCTGACGCCTGGATGGGGCGTGCTCATTGCTCGACAACAGTTACGGGCGCTGTGGTGCAATAGTTCCGCGCGACGCCGCCGCCCGGCTTCCGTCAGGGCGGCGCGCGGCATGCACGTACGTACGCCCGCGCGGCGGGCGACATAAGTCTGTTCGGCGCGGGGCATGCACGCACTGCGTGTGCTGTACGAGTAAGCTGTAACTGGAGAGAGTGACCTTACCGCATGCGTCGACGACGAATGGAAGCAACCAAATAATTTTAAAAAAAACTAGCTTTGGCCTGCTGCTGCCACTGCCCACTGGACATGCGGGCCGGGAGAAGATGATGATCGATCCAGCAGCCTGGCGCCGGCAGCGCGTGTGTGGATTGGTGGGGACGATGACGGCCGGAACAGTTGAGCGGCTTGTCGCCGAGCGACTGAGCGAGCTGAGAGGGAAGAGAGCGCACGTTGGATATTTGCATGCGTGTGTCGAACGGGCAGGTTACGTCGCGATCCTAGCTGTGTAGACGTTCACTGTTGGCTCTGACGGCACACCTTGGTGCAGGGCGTGTGTGGAACGTTGCATATTTGCATGCGTGTGTGGAACGGGCAGGTTACGTCGCGATCCTAGCTGTGTAGACGTTCACTGTTGCCACTGGGTTGGTGCCGAATCTACTGCCGTCGTCTCCTGAAACAAATCTGGTAAGGACCATCCGGACAGTGCTTTCGTGCGGATCAACAGCTGACATGTGGCTCCAGATTCACCATGGGGTGGGTTGAAATGATGTCAGGATCCACAGTCAGTAGCACAGACCACACCGAGAACGTGTACGAACAGTCCGTATTCAATTTTTTCCCGTCTCCTTGCTGAGCTTTCGGCGATTGCTGCTGCCATGGTTGGTCGCTCCCAGTACCAGACTCCCAGTTACGGCCTGTTTAGTTGGCCAAACAGGCCAAAAAATTTTGCGCAACACTCGTCACATCGAATTTTTTAGACGTATGTATGGAGTATTAAATGTAGATAAAAAATAACTAATTGCACAGTTTGTATGTAAATGTCGAAACGGATCTTTTGAGCCTAGTTAGTCTATAATTGGATAAATTTTGCCAAATAACAACGAAATGTGCTACAGAAATTTATCTAAAATTTTTCACCAACTAAACAGGCACTTAAACCCAAAGCTGAGGCATGCTGCATGTCAGTTTGCACCCCGTATATGGCCTTTTTTTTAGCAACATATATGGCCATATGGGACATGGGAGGGAAGGACCTCTTGACCGGTTTGGGCTAAAGCCTACACGGAGCCCACACTGAAGCCGTCGAGGTCAAACTCAAACAGCAGCAGCGACGATAGGAATTACAGGCAATAGATTGTTTGGGCCAATTAACACGGAGCCCACAGCCCACCCGTGGTCTTGTGCGCTCTAGATTGTTTGGGCCGAGCCGTCGCCGTTAAGGGGCAGCCTACGCAGAGTTGGCCCAGGTCACATGGTGATGGTGGAGGCTTCTAGAACGGCCCGCAACTCAAAAGAAATTAGTGAGGCCTTGTCCAATGGACTATTGAGGCCACTATACTGGGGGATCTGCTGCTACCCAGCTAGAAGCCTCAAGTCAACAACTAGAAACAACGCGTGGCATCATGGGATGAAACCAGTTGTGCAGGAGCTTAGATCAATTGTTGATTAATCTTTTAGCGGGTAGGGAGTCTAGCGTTTTGAGCCAGTTTGGTTATGCATTTATATTGGTACTGACCCTTTTTTTAAGCAATAGTGTATAATTTGGAGATTTGGCTAGCGTAAATTTTAGCGATTATTTACAGGCGTAATAGAATAGGCGCAACCAGGGATCACCGAGAATGCCCGAAAGAAATGTTGACTGTGAAGCAAAATAGCGTTGTCTAGTATTGATCTTTCAAAAGAGATAGTCCACTAAAACAGCATTAAGAGGGTTTAGTTTAGGATTTGCTCAATTATATATATATAACAAAAGCACTCTCATCTCTTGGTCCGCAATTTGCAGACTCTATTGTAGTTAAAGCTTGAATAGAGGGCAGGGTTAGATCAAATTAGAGTCCCCATAGCTGCCTAGATTGCTTTCTCCAATTATTTCATCCTGGTAGGAAAGGTCCTAGAGCAACTTTGATATCAGTTTTGCAAGTTAGTGCACATGTAAAGAACTGACATACAAGATCAACACATAACCAGAGAAGATAAAATGAGAAACTTGGAGGTCAATTTTTATTACCGATAGAACACAGCTGTTGTTTTGAGGATTGATTACATCAGTCAGTCTCAAAAATTGCAATTCAGACATGGAAACATTTATTTGTGACATGTAGTTGCGTTATTTGTTCTTTTTTGTATTAACCACACGGTTTTAAATGTGGATGTACCTTAAGAGAAAAGACCAAGAGACAGTCTAAACTATATGCAGTTCCAATTCCTGTATTCCTTGAGCTGCAATAAATAGGATCAAAGTTGTCAATAGATGAATATGTAATTACCCTTGAAGCTCATAGAAGATGAGAAATGGAATATTGGGAAGGAATCATATTGTTTCGTATGTCAAAATGTCAGCTACATCCTTTTGTCGATCCCATTCTACCTATCTTGTTATCATTTGCAACAACATTTTCCTTTCGGTTCTGTATCAGCCATTATTGCAACAGCATCGTTGAATCCCAAACAATGAACAAATGATGTATTAGAAAAACAAGAGGCTAGCTACTGTAAAAGAAAACTGAGGGTGTTGCATAAGCAATTAAGCATGCATATACATTCATAGGTTATGCGAAAACAATTCCAAAGACATGCTTCTTACCATAAAGGTTAAGGAAAAGATAAATATTATTTGGTACTTAAGGATAATGAGAATAAGAAGTAGTAAATAAGTTTAATAAAGAATGACCAATAATTAATTTTGAGTGAATTGAATTATCAGAGATAGTGCTAGATAGATCTTTTTCGAAGCCATCTCTCTGCAGAATTTCTGTGGGAGTAAGACTTTGCTTCGGTTATTCCCTTCCCCATACCCCACTCGTGTGGGAGCCTCTAGCACTGGGTCTGCCCTTTTAGTGCTAGATAGATCTTTCAATTAACAAATAGTGAGATGTAAATGATCTCAATGGTATTTGCTTAGGCATATTTATCAGGATCCGGCTCTGGCCAACCACCTTTCTCTCGGATGATTATGTGGATTCTAGAAAGGAAAATCTGGAAATCAATTGGTCTGGACTTGGGATATTTTTTATTGATTTATGTTCATTGAGTGAACTGAGATCCAAAAGATACCGAATGGGTTAGGATAAAATATACAGTCTATGTATGTGAGTATATATATAAGGTCTCTGAATAGGGCCAGGAACTGAAACTGAATCTGTCTCTGCGACAGAGCAAACTTCCAATGCGCACATCATACAATCTACTGGGCTTAAAAGAACTGAAAAATTTCACATAAGCTAGGTCTCAACGTTAGCTACATCTTTCTAGTTGAATTTGTGCATGAAGAAAAACGGGATTGAACTTACCTACAACAACTGTCTTTGTTTCCTGAGGGAGAGGGAATGTGGCACAGGCATAGTAGCAGCAGTAGTCAGTAGAGACGGTCTGCACTCTGCAGCATGGAGGCCGAGTAGGGAGCAGAGCAGGGGGCAGGGGTGCCGGTGCGTCACGTAGCTGAGTCGCTGGTATAGACCGCAGAGGCGGCGTGGAGGAGGAGTGCGCGAGCTCGGCGTGTGGAGGCGGAATAGGTCCGGCGTTGCTACTACGGCACGCAAGGACGTGCGGGTCCGGCCGAACAGCCCGGCGCGCGACGATGCAAGGGCATGGCGCGGCCCCGGCCGCATGGGAGCACACGCGGCCGGCGCGCAGCGAAGGCGGCACAGGAGCGCGTGAACCCGGCGGTGCGGGAGGCGCATCCCCGGCACGCGATGGTCGCGATGCGGTCACGGTACGCGCGGACCCATGGGCGGGAAGCGGTGCCGCCGGTCCACGGCACTTCGGCGAGGCCATGGCGTGGCGGACCCGCTCCCCAGCGTGGCGGCGCGATGGCCCTGGCCGCCGGCCATGGCAGGGCGAGGCGCCCACCGGAGCGGCGGCGTGGTGGCCCCGGCGCGGGCGTGGTCGGCTAGATCTCACGCCGGATTCGTACTGCACAGATGTCTGTCATCAGCTTTTCATCGAACAATGTGAGGGCGTCCATGGAACATAGCAGGAATCGGGGGTGGCTAAGTTTGGAGAGTGCCACCCCGAGCACCGTAACATTTTTGTTTTTTAGTGGTAATAATTGTCCAAATCTTGATTAATTAGGCTCAAAATGTTCGTCTCGCAAAGTATAACAAAACTGTGCAATTAGTTTTTATTTCATCTACATTTAGTACTTCATGCATATGCCGGCATTTTGATGTGATGGGAAATCTTCTTTTTTATAGTAGAATTTGAGGGTGAATTTTGGTATGCCATACCTCCAGACTACCATCAGCCACTACCGTGGCCACCTCTTCATCCCATCCTCGCGCCGCCCATGCATGTTCTGCTTCTCTTCTCGCTGCTGTCGCTGAGGAAAGGAGCAGCGGCGAGGGTGATAATACTTTAGGAAGAGAAGAGGCAGGAGAACGCGTTAATCGGCGCCGGGTTCGATGCGGCCGCCGAGGCTCTGCCATGAGGCGCTTTGGCCTCGCCGCCAGCTTATCTCGCTGCAGCCTCCTCGGCTGGAAGGCAGGTGCGATGGACGAGGAGGAGGTGGCGGTGATCCAGTGGCAAGTAAAGTTGGACGAAAAGCTCGCAACTCGATAGCTCGCTCGATTCGGATCGGGGCTCGGCTCGGCTCGTTTAATTTCTCAAACGAGCTGAGCAAGCATCCTAACTCGTGTCTTAACGAGCCAGCTCGCGAGCCAGCTCGAGCCAGCTCGCGAGCCTAACGAGCTAAAGTTGTTGGCCTTAAACTTTTATTAGTGTTATATAACGTTATGTCTTACATTTTATAATTTATTGCTGATTGGACTTTGACTCTATAAATTTTAGATTAATTTGACTCTTTTTATTTTAAATGAATGTATGGATAATGGATGCATCATATATGGTATGGAGTATGAACCATAGATAATGTATGGTGTATAGTATTATAATATAATAGGACATATTATTTTTGTATGATTTATTAAGACTTATGAATAGACTAGTTTTATATTATTACCATTATCAAACTTTAGATAATACACATATTACATTTTTGATGTTTTAATAGGACTGGCTCGCGAGCCAAACGAGCCAGCTCGAGCTCGTAAACGAGCCGAGCCGAGCCGGCCTTCTGACTCGTTAAGATAACGAGCCAGCTCGGCTCGTTTGGCTCGCCTCGTCCAGCTTTAGTGGCAAGGGACGGAGCAAGCGCGGAGGGAGGCGGTGGCTGCAGCGACGGCAAGTCCCTCGCGAATCACGTGCTTGAGTCCAGAAGGCTCTGAAGACGCTAGTTTGTTGACGGCCCGATCAAAATCCAACGGTGGAGGAAAAGGAGGCAACGTGGCCCAATGATTTGCGCGAGCTTGGCTCAGGTTTGGATAGAAAGAGATTTCTCTCCACAAATACTGCTTGCAGGAAATGTAGCAGCCTTCACAATAGGCCAGACTGTGGCCCAATGCCATCCTGCTAGCACACCGAATCGGTGTTGTAAGCAAAAATTATGGCCCAAAGGTTGCAACTTGGAATCTGGGATATGCTGTTTTGGATCAGCTTATTTCCAGGTTCTTCTTCTTTCGTGCCTACCCAACGTGAAAATATTATAAAATTTTGCTTTCACTATTTAATGAGCACCATAAACTTTTTGATATGATACAACATACTGCAAGTCCATATCTCCTTAAAGCAACATAAATTATGAGTGTTAAAATATCTTGCGCATTCTCCGTAAATCATCAGGCTCCATAAAACTCTTCAAGAGTACAAATTCGTCGAGCACATAAGACTGAATAACTGAAGAAAAAGATGACCAAGTAACTGAAATTTTGGACATGGAGCAGTGGTCTGAAAACGGTAAACGTTCAAAAGCATGAACCTGGATTTATTGACAATAACAGTTAGTAGGACACTCTGTACTATCTGAATCTGAATATAGGATAAACATGAACTATATTTAAGTTGCTGATGAAAAAATTAGCTCAGAGGTGTCACAGACCAATTAGAACATTTGCTATCTTCAATTTACCCCAAAGAAGGAAGAGTTAAAGGACTTTTAAACAATAATATTATATTCAGTTACTGGTATCATGCAAGCTCTCAGATCTGAACTAGACAAAATGTCCAATCCTGTCCCATAGCTAAAATTAGTTAATTCTATGATATCTTCTACCAATTACTAATTCTAAGCATAAGTGTGGTTGGTCTTATAATATTTGTCCAAGTTTATAAATCGTGGGCAATTGTGAAAAATATAAGATAATAAATTAACAAGTAATCACCCTTCAGCAATAGCCGTTTCAAGGCAAGCATGTAGCATTTCCTAATGCTGTAGGAGTGCCATGTGTGTTGTACTCTTGCCTTTCTTCTCAGGCTGAAAAGTATTGCTCACTGATTTATTGTAAGAGAAAAATAATGAAACAACAATATTTTTCTCTCACAATAAATCAGTGAACAATATTTTTCAACCTGCCTTTTCAACAAAGCGAGCAGGGGCGCGTTGCACCTCCATAGCATGCAGCAATATCATGGTCTCAAGACATTAATCCAGTATGCTCCTTTTCCTTCCTCTATGGACTACACAATAGGCAACACTTTGCGTATGCTCTTTTCCTAAAGTAGCTTAGGGTTTGTTTAGTTGGAGAAGTTTTTCTGGGTTCGGCTACTGTAGCACTTTTCGTTTTATTTAGCAATTTGTGTCCAATCATAGACTAATTAGGCTCAAAAGATTTGTCTCGTGATTTACAACTAAACTGTGTAATTAGTTTTTTCTTTCATCTACATTTAGTACTTCATGCATGTGCCGCAAGATTTGATGTGACAGGTACTATAGCACTTTTAGGGTTCTTTTTGGGAACTAAACAGGCTCTTAACAAATGGTCCAGGATGAAAAATTGAGAACTCACAGAAATTTTGGGAACTTTAGTATAACTATCCACTGCGCCAACAGAATTGACAAGAATTTGCAGGGGAATATAAGCTCGGTAAAGTGAAAAGGCAGTAGAAACTCAACATACTGACTGTGAATCAACTGATAGGCTGTTTTGGATCAGCTTATTTCCAGGTTGTTCTTCTTTCAGCCTATAAAGTCGATACATAAGTTGGGGTAACAATTGGTAAATAAACATCCCCTTAGGGCTTAGGCCCATGGCAGCTGATATTTGCCTCTCTCCAATTATGAGGCTCATAAGATTGTCTCCAACAGCACAAACCCAAACACGAGACTCATTCCACAGTTTGGGTCACCTACAGCAAAAAGGTCACACTCCCAAATCTTATCTTCTCCAACAGCCAACCCAAAACTTGCCACCTTGCCGCCTTCCTCGCCTCGCTCGCCTCCTCCAACCACCTTCCCTACGCGCGCCTTGTCCTCCCGCGGCGCCCCGCCACGCTGCTCGCCCGCAACACCTTCCTCCGCGTGCTCGCCCTCGGGCCACGGCCTAGCCTCGCGTTCGCTGCCTTCCGGGACCTCCGGCTCCCGCCCGATCACTACTCCCTCAACTTCCTCATCTGCGCCGCCACCACCCTGGCAGCCCAGGCCGCGAAAGAAAGCCCCGGCGTGTGCACCAAGGTGAAGGCGACGAGGTTGCAAGCGGTGTCCGCGCACGGGGCCGCGGTCCGCTGGGGCCATGCGGCGGACCCTCACATCCAGAGCGGGGTGCTCTCCATTGTGTGCGTCACGACGATGGTGGCAGCGCTCGCTGTAGGCGGACGGATCCACGCGAGGCCGTTGTTCCTTCGTCAGCACCGCCATCCACGCGGGGCCATCGTTCCTCCGCCGGCGCCGCCATTCGAGCATGGCGCACGTGTCAAGCCGCGCAGACGCCGGAGGAGTAGCCGCGGCCGCCGGCTTGAAGGAGGAGTTGCCGCCGCCGTGGGGAAGAAGCAACCGCGACCGCCGGTGAGGGAGGAGGCGTCGCTCCTAGCGTTGCCGCCCCGCCCCGCGGCCATGCCCTCCGCGCTAGAGATTTGGGTCATGCGTCAGGAGGACGCTTATTTGCCTTCCCTCTCTCCTCCCACGCAAAATGGGGACTCAGATTGCCTACTCTGTTGGAGTGGGTTTTTTTACTGTGCACCCTGCATTTTGGGTTTGGGTGGTGTTGACAACAAAAAAATGTCCATTTTGTGAAGTTGTCAAAATGTGTAACAGACTTCGCCATTGCGTTCCTTTCGTCGAGATGGTCAAAAAACATATATGGAATGTCTAATTTGGAGTTCGGATGAGAGAGTTATGCCTCCGAGAAAATGTATGAACTACCGGTACTACCGGTCCGAGATCACCGGTACTACCGGTCCGAGAAGATTTTGCGCGGATTTGAACTACCGGTACTACCGGTCACTGGCGGAGGAAGGCATAGTTTTGCATGAAAATAAACTACCAGTACTACCGGTCCTTGACCGGTACTACCGATGGGGACCAGTACTACCGGTGAAGCCTGACCGGTAGTACCGGTAGGTGTTTATTCCGAATCTGACTTTTAGATCTCGAACCGATTTGTTTCTAAATCAGTTTTTGGACGTGGGAAACTTAGAAAATAAACCTTGGAGAGGTTTCGTACTGGGATAAGACCACCCCCCTCTATATATATGAGAGGATCATGGCCGATTGAGTTACCATCAATCCAATCGACATACAAACCAATCAATCTATTCCTTTTACCCCTTTTCTCTTCTCCTTCAACCTCCATGTTGTTCATCCCTTGATCCATGACCAAGGATGGCGCCCTAGGCTCGTCGGCCGACCTAGGGCAACCGGCGACGTCCTTGCCCTGACGGGGTCTCTCCCGGGCGAGAGCTTCGACGGTTCCTTTGCTAGTTTACCTGAAAACTAGCCGGTTCTTCGTCACGTAAGCACGTTGGTTATCCTTTGGTGGTTTGCTTGTAAACCTCTCCGTGCTTCACCACGTAAGAGTGATATCCTCGCTACGTTCTTCGGTCCGTGGCGGCCCGGGCGTCCAATGCCCTTTCTGGTGTGTGATTCGGACCACATCCGACGTCAACACACTTTTTGGCGACTCCGCTGGAGAAGAATTGCTTTGGCTCTATATTGTAGCCGATTCTTCTTGCCCTAGCCTTATTCCTCGCTGATCTATCTTCTTGAGCTCGCCATTACCGTTGCATCTAGCCCAAAAGGCCGATCACATCTAGTTTTGATCCCTTGTAATCTTGCTTGCAATTTTGCAACGTGTTGCGCTTGACATTGGAAAATTCAGCAAGGCGGTCAAGTTCTAAATCATGGAGTACCGAGGTGGTTCATCACAAAACTACTGCAATTACCCCAAGGTACAACTTGCTAATACATCTTATGATCATAATGGTTATTTTGCAAGTCATATAAGCTCTCATGTTGGTGTTGCTAGCTGTAATGATACTAGATATGTTGCATCAGCTGATACTTTTGATAATGTTCCTCATCATACACATAATAATTATGGATATCATGGTCAAGAGCCGATGTCAACTATAAATTCTTTGAGTTTTGATGCTACTAGCAACATACAACATGTAAATCCTTGTTTATCGGCTATAAGTTCACAATATGTGGTTTCACCACATGACATGCCGATGAAAGAGAAAATTGGCTATGACAATGTTAATTATTTAGCCAATTGCTCTCAAAATTCAGCACCATATTGAAAGGATCAAGATGCCCAAGAGGGGGGGTGAATTGGGCTTTTCTAAAAATTAAATGCAAGAATTAAATCCTACAAGCCGGAATTCACCCCTAGTGTCTACTTGTGTTCCTAGAGAGTCTACCGATACAAAGTTTTGCACCCTAGTTTCCAATCCTAGTCTAGCATGGCAAGTCTAGGAATGTAAAACAAGCAATGAAAGTAAATACGAGAATGTAAATGCTTGAATGTAAAGGGGCAAGGAACACGGCGATGTTTTTCCGAGGTATCGGAGAGTCGCCACTCCCCACTAGTCCTCGTTGGAGCACCCGCGCAAGGGTGTAGCTCCCCCTTGATCCGCGCAAGGATCAAGTGCTCTCTACGGGTTGATTCTTCGACACTCCGTCGCGGTGAATCACCCAAAACCGCTCACAAGATGAGTTGGGTCATCCACAAGCTCCGCCGGATGATCACCGAACTCCCAATCACCACCACGCCGTCTAGGTGATGGCGATCACCAAGAGTAACAAGCTAGAACTCTCACTTGACCACTACGAGCCCAAATGAGAAGGTGGATGCACACTTGCTACTCTCTAATCGCTAGTGAGGAACTCTCAAGCTTTGATTCTCAAATCTCTATCCTCACTAGTGCTCTTGCACTCTCTTGCACTCCAAAGGTGTTTTTCAGCTGATCAAATGAGCAAGAGACCTCTAAAAGAGGTGGTGGGGATGTATTTTTACACCCCACAGACAAAACGAACCGTTACCCGCTGACTAAGCAAAACACGAGCTGATCGGACGCGCCGGTTGAACTGACCGGACGCGCCGGTCGCTCGTAACGGTCGAAATCCGAAAATCAACTGAGTGACCGGACGCACCGGTCAGGGGCGACCGGACGCGTCCGATCGTGCAGGGAGCATACTGTACTCGCACCGGACGTGCGACCGCGTCCGATCGGTGATGACCGGACACGTCCGGTCGTCTCTGGACCTTACTGGACTGTGACCGGACGCGCCGATCACACCCAGGTCGCGTCCGATCGGGTGTTTCCCTCAAGTGACACGTGTCGACTTCTGACCACCGCGTCCGGTCCTCACGAGGACCGCGTCCGGTCGTCAGAGCTGAAACCCTAGCCGCGGAACTGTACTGACCGGACGCGTCCGGTCATGCCGAGGACCGCGTCCGGTCATGGGAAAACGACCCGAAACTCTCCGAAACGCGTCACAACTTGAACCAAGTTGCTTCCAACTGAACTTTGAGCTATTCTAGAGCTGCCTAGCGCCAAGTTTAACAAGTGTGCACCACACCTAAACGTAGGACTCGCCTAGGTCAAGCTACCCGCTCATGCCCCCCTTTATAGTACGGCCAAAAGAGAAAAACGAAGATCCTAACGACTATTCCAAATGTATCTCAACACCTCGACATCCGGAACTAACCGTCCTTAATCTTGACGTCACTCTTTTGAAAACCGAAACGATTTCCATCAAGGGGCATGAATACCATGGTGCCCAAAGCAGTTAAAACCTCCATGACCTAACTTACCAAAGTTTCTGCAAAACATACGTTAGTCATGGTAATAAAGCGTTGTCATCAATTGCCGAAACCAAACCTCGGGGCCTAGATGCTTTCAATCTCCCCCTTTTTGGTGATTGATGACAACACTAAGATATAAAAGATTTGAGTTGAGGTTTTCGGGCATGCATGGTTCACATAAGCAAAAAGCAATAAGCACAAGGGGTTAGGAATTGCTTATGTGCCCCAAGCCAAAAGAGTGTACTCATAAGATAAAACAAAGAACGTTAGTACACATACAGATATAGCTCATAAGAAATCGGAGTAAGGCACGGAAGCACAACCTTAGAGCTATAATTAAAAACGGTGACAAGTGTTAACACTGTGACTGGATAAAACATTAAGACTCAAGGTTTATCACACGACGACATGTCACACGAATGCAATGACTGAAAAGTAAACATGATGCATGAATGAAGCACACAAGAAAAAACGAAAACCCTCTCTCAAAACTCCCCCTGAAACTACTCTCTCTCCCCCTTTGGCATCAAGCGCCAAAAAACTAATCTAATGATCTGACGGGGGGACAGACAGAGTCGTGTCGGGTGCCGAGGTGCGCGGAGTAATCACGAAGTGTAGAGAATCTCCCTCAGAATCTGAGCTATCTGACTGACCCTCTGAAGAAACACGTGGCTGTAAAGCGGTCTGGGTCTAAGCGGCAGGAACAGGTACTGACGTAGTAGCAATAAGAGGATCCGTCTGAGTGACCTGAGCCTGTAGCGAGCCAATAGCAGGAGGATCTGTCGAGGCAACTGATGAAGGAAGAGTCTCTATAGTACCGGTCCCTGTCACTGGAGGAATAGCTGCCTCTGAAGCTGACAACCCTGAAGAAGTAGCAAAGGTAGTGTGCGAGGGCGTCGGCTGACCAGTCAACTCGCTGTAGGTAGCACTGTAATCTCCAAAGGGTGTGCCTGTCAGGAGGTGAGGGCGAGGCTGGTCTGAAGGTGTAAACCCCGTGTGAATAGGCGTGAAGCTCGGGGACTGGAATGACTGGGGAACCTACTGCTGTGGAGATGTGAACTGGAAACCCGACTGTCCCTGACTCGATGGATCACTGGATTGTAAAGCAGAAGTCAGGACAGAAGCAGGCGGAGGAACCCCAACAGTGACTAGGTGGCGCAGGAGATCCAAGTACTGCTGCTGACTAGCTGCACTCTGTCGCTGAATCTCGTACTACTGTCGCTGCATTTCAACCTGCTGCCTCTGGATCTCAAGCTGCTGACGCTGAAACTCGTCCTGACGAGCCTGAATCTGTGCAAGTGTTGTAGCTGTGTCCTGAGCCTATCGCTGTATCTGCTGTTGCTGCTGCTCCTGTGCCTGGGTCAACCTCTCAAGTATAGCCACCATGGCTGGGTCTGTGCGGGAGGCTGAACCAGAGCCACCGGCCTCGTGGTCGTGAGACCGAGGAGACCGGTACCTGGGGATGGGCTGGTAGTCCTTATCAGTGCTGTCAGATGTCACATCCTCAGGAAGATCAGCAGGCTGAGCGTCAAGATCGGCAAGCTCTGCCTCTGCAAGCTCATCAACTGTGGCGTCCTGCTCAGCCGCTGTCTCAGGAACCTCAGGTCGCACACGCTGTCCTGGCACTAGGGCCTGATCTCTAGTGACTGAAGCCCAAAGCTGACGGATATCATACTCAGGGAAAGCAGTAGTAGTATCTGATATCTCAGCTCGGATCTCTGCTGGTAGCTGAATGGATGATCTAATGATGAAGCAGATCCAGTGTGCATAGGGCAGCTGACGATTACCCTTGAAGCCCTCAGCTATGGTGTCCTCCATCTCACTAAGTATGAGATCCCAAATGTCAAATTGTGTCTGTGAGAGGAGGTGGTGAACAACCCATAGCTGCATCCGAGTCAGTCCCTCTCTGTAGCCAAGTCTGGGAAGTAGAGTGCGTCTGACTATAGCATCCAGAACTCTGGCAAGTGGTGTCAAACTGGCAGGCGTGCGACGAGACCCTTCGCCAAAAGGCTCACGGAAGCAGGGTCGAATCAAGTCTGTAGGTGGCACTGCCCCGCCGTGAGGGCGTCTCGGTGGAGGAGTCTGACCAAAACACAGCTGATGTATCTTCGTGTTGGAAGCTGGGAGTCTGAGAATCTCCCGCACTCTGGTGCTGTATAGACGGTGATCGCGGCCTCGGAATGCAAAGTGAATGAAATCATGGGCAGGATCAATCCATAGTGAAGCATAAAACTCTCTGACCCATGTGCCGCAGTATGCACCTGTCCGTTCAAGAAGATCTGACAAGCCTGGCAGAAAGGACAGGTGCGGACGTAGCTGTTCTCCCACAACCTCAACTAGTGACTCAAGTCGACAGATCCTCTATGGTCGGAAAGCAATACCGCTGTCAACTAGAGCCCTGTAGAAATCCTCCTGAAGTGGGGTATAGAAGCCTTCTGAGGCTCTGTGATCCCTCACAGGTGGAAACCACCGACTGACCTCCACGAACCTCAACCCCTGCACCTGATGTGTTGTAGCACCCCTCAAGTCAAAGTGCTCGACAGGGGGTGAACCTCTAGCTCTGGGAGGAGGACGTGCTCCACGACGCTGGCCCTCTGGCCTAGGAGTCACCTGAGTACGTGCGCGTGTGGAGCGACGACGTGGTGGAGACTGAGCTGGCTGCTCCTCTGTGTCCTCTGTAGCCTCTAGAGCCTCTGTGGCCTCTGGAGCCTCTGTGGCCTCTGGAGGTGGATCAACTGACATACCCTCTGTAGCTCCAGTATCCTCAGTGGCCTCTGTGCCGAGCTGTCGACCTTCTAGATGAAAGCGACGCTCGCCTATGCGTATGCCACTGCTTCTGCCACCTCTCTCTGCCTGCTCTGCTGCATCTGCCACGGCCTGAGCAATCTCTGCCTCTGTAAGTGTCTTCTTCTTCTTTCTGGCCATGATCTTGATACGCTTCCCACGTGCAATCTCAGACCGACGAGGAGGACTGTCATCCCCGTCACCAGGAGCACCACCGGCGTTCTTGCAACGCACCATGCTGAAAAACTGACCGACAAACCTCTGAAAGATGGTGAACTGTCACTCGAGAGGCTTGGCCTCAATCCGTATCCGCAGGCTTGGCCTCGGATTCAGCAAACTGATCTCACCCTGACACACGGACAGACTCGCTGCAACGACGGAATAGAGAGATCTACTATAAGCACATATATAACTAAAAGGTACGAAACCCTAGAGATAGCAAGCATATGAGATACGATGTGAATCAAAACACGAAGCTACCTCGGATCGACGAGACGACGGTGACAAGATGAGGTGACCTAGATCGCGAGATTCCCCGAAATCGCCGGACGAGCTCTGATTTGCCGAAACATGAGCAATTAGGATTAAAAAGAAAGAGTTACGGCAAACCCTAGCGAGGAGGTCAAGGTGACGCGAAACAACCTCGCGAAGAAGACGACGCGCGACAAAACCTCGACGACGAACGATCGAACGACGTTACGCGAACCCTAGGGTTAGGGTTAGGGCAACTCGACGAAGAACGATCGGAGACGAGCGTGAGGCAGTCCACTGCCGGAGGTGATGCTGGCAAGCGGGAGTGCGGCTCACCGGCGGCAAGGGCGCGGCTCACCGGCGGCGGAGGTGCGAGCGGGCGGCGGTGGCGCGGCTGCTCGACTGGCGTGGGCAGGCGC
The DNA here is from genome assembly GCA_038087645.1 of Saccharum hybrid cultivar R570. Lineage (NCBI taxonomy): Eukaryota > Viridiplantae > Streptophyta > Magnoliopsida > Poales > Poaceae > Saccharum > Saccharum hybrid cultivar. The sequence continues at coordinate 1,308,389 of JAQSUU010000273.1, forward strand.
GGGCAGGGACGGGCTGGCGCGCGCGCGAGCGAGGTAAGCGCGGGCGAGGAGACGCGGCTGGGTCGTGGCTGGGCTTGCCGGAGGCGAGGAAGATGGCAAGGACGTGGCGGCTCCGGCGAACTTTGCGAGTTAGGGCAGGCGGCGGCGGAAAAAACTCGGGCGGATGAAAAAAAACACGGCCGAGGACGAACCGTTATATGAAGGGGTTAGATCCGCTCGACGCGTGATGACCGGACGCGGTGGTCGTTATGACCGGACGCGGTGGTGCAGCGTCCGGTCACACTCCAGTAAGCTCCTGGAGTGACCGGACGCGTCCGGTGAGGACTGACCGGACGCGGTCAGAGTCCGGTCGAGGGGAGCTCGGGAATTCATCGCGAATGACCGGACGCGGTGGTGGTAACCGGGACCGGACGCGGTGGTCAACAGCGGCGCGTCCGATGCAGCGTCCGGTCACTGTTCTTCGCCCTTCTTCGTTCCGAACTATGACGCAACTTCTCCCAATCAGGTTCCAATTCAAAAAGACACAAATAAACACCAATTGGAACATGATATGAGTGACCTCACTCAAACCCTCAAAATTTTCAAAATAGATTGCCTTAGGCTAGTATTATTTTTAAGAAAATAGGCAATAAACACCCAAGGAGCAATGTATGGCCATGCAATAGAGTTTTTGAACCTTTAGGAGCGTCAAAATGCTCTCTCTATCCATGGACGAACACAGAGGTTGCTCAAAGCGAAACCGAAAAGAAACGCCAAACAAACAACCATGCATATGCAATGCAATACAAGAAGGTAAAGCTAGGATGCTTGTCAAGTTTGATCCACGGTTAGGCTTCTTCACTCCTCCAAAGAAGGGTTATCGTAACTGTGTTAGCCAAGCCCTAAAAGCATTGCGATAAAATAAACATGGCATATTATACAATGCAATGCAAGGGACAACACACGCTCAATTTTTAAAGTTGCTAGAATCAAGCACATTGAGTTCACTTCTTAACCTACAAAAGGTTGCCTCATCCAAAGGTTTAGTGAAGATATCCGCTAATTGATTTTCACTCCTTACACCTTCTAGTGATATGTCATTTTTAGCAACGTGATCTCTTAGAAAGTGATGGCGGATATCAATGTGCTTGGTGCGAGAGTGTTGTACCGGATTGTTAGCAATTTTAACGGCACTTTCATTATCACATAAAAGTGGCACCTTTTCAAGAACAATTCCATAGTCTAGGAGGGTTTGTTTCATATATAAGATTTGTGCACAACAAGCCCCCGCGGCAATGTATTCCGCCTCGGCGGTGGACAAAGCCACACTATTTTGCTTTTTAGATGACCAAGATACTAAAGATCTTCCAAGCAAATGGCACCCTCTGGATGTGCTTTTTCTATCAATTTTGCAACCGGCATAGTCCGAATCGGAATAGCCAACTAGTTGGAATCTAGCTCCTTTGGGATACCAAAGACCAATGCTTGGGGTGAGCTTAAGATATCTTAGGATTCTTTTTACGGCACTTAGGTGAGGTTCTTTAGGGCACGCTTGAAAGCGGGCACACATGCACACACTAAACATGATATCGGGCCTAGATGCGGTAAGGTACAACAAGCTACCAGTCATAGAACGGTAGAGAGTTTGATCAACCGGTTTACCTCCCTCATCTAGGTCGAGATGTCCATTTGATGGCATTGGGGTCTTGATTGGTTTGCATTCTTCCATCTTGAATCTTTTGAGAAGATCCTTGGTATACTTTTCTTGAGAGATGAAAATCCCTTCTCTCATTTGCTTTACTTGAAATCCAAGGAAGAATGTGAGCTCACCAATCATTGACATCTCGAACTCCTTCGACATCAATTCACCAAATTCCTTGCAATAATCTTCATTTGTTGATCCGAAGATGATATCATCAACATATACTTGACAAATAAAGATCTCCCCATTAAACTTCTTGGTGAATAGTGTGGTGTCGACCCTCCTAATGGTGAAGCCCTTCTCAATGAGGAAGTCCCGGAGGCGCTCATACCACGCTCTAGGGGCTTGCTTGAGCCCATATAACGCCTTGGACAACCTATAAACATGATTAGGATATCTAGGGTCTTCAAACCCGGGAGGTTGATTAACATAGACTAGTTCATTTATAAAGCCATTTAAGAATGCACTTTTCACATCCATTTGATATAGTTTCATATCATGATGTGATGCGTATGCAAGGAGGATACGAATGGCTTCAAGTCTTGCAACGGGTAAAAAGGTCTCTCCAAAATCAAGACCTTCAACTTGAGAGAACCCCTTTGCAACTAGTCTTGCCTTGTTCCTCACCACTATGCCTTGGTCATCTTGCTTGTTTCGGAACACCCACTTGGTTCCAATGACTCTTGCACCTTTAGGATGCTCTTCAAGTGTCCATACTTGATTGCGGGTGAAGTTGTTCAATTCTTCATGCATTGCATTCACCCAATCCGGATCTTGAAGAGCTTCTTCTACATTCTTAGGTTCAACGCAAGAGACAAAAGAGTGATGTTCAACAAAAGAAGCTAGCTTTTGAGATCGAGTCATTACTCCCTTTGTAGGACTCCCTATGATGAGATCTTGTGGATGTGCTTGAAGTAGTGGTGAGTTTCTTCTATCAACCACTTGAGGAGGTGGATGGGGAGCATCAACATCTTGAGCTTATGCCTCGGCTTGTTCATGAGAGATATAAGTGTCTTCATTTTCAACTCTCTCATTCTTGTCATCATCTTGAGGCACACGTGATGAAGATGGTGGATCAACAATTTGTACATCGTCATCATCATCTTTTGGCTTGATGTCTCCCACCGGCATGTTCTTCATGGCCTCCCTCAAGGGTTCATCACCTACATCATCACAATTCTCAATTGCTCCTTGGGAGCCGTTAGATTCATCAAATTCCACATCATATGTTTCTTCAACCAAACCGGTGGCATGGTTAAATACTCTATATGCTTTGGATTTTGATGAGTAACCAACAAGAAAACCAATATCACAACGTCTTTGAAACTTCCCTAGGTGTTGACGCTTCTTGTAGATGTAACATTTGCAACCAAACACCCGGAAGAAAGAGACGTCCGGCTTCTTCCCATTAAGCAACTCATAGGGGGTCTTGCCAAGAAACTTTTGTAGGAAGAGGCGATTTGAAGCATAGCATGCGGTGTTGATTGCCTCGGCCCACAACTTCTCCGGAGTGTTGTACTCATCTAGCATTGTTCTTGCAAGGGTGATCAAAGTTCGGTTCTTTCTCTCAACTACACCATTTTGTTGAGGAGTGTAGGTTGAAGAGACCTCATGCTTGATTCCAATTTCATCACAATAAGCTTCAATGTTGGTGTTGTCAAACTCTTTGCCATTGTCACTTTTAATCTTCTTTATCTTGACTTCAAATTCATTTTGAGCTCTCTTTGCAAACTTCTTGAAGCAATTTGCCACTTTGGATTTGTCATGAAGGAAGAAAGTCCATGTATACCTTGAGTAGTCATCCACTATCACAAGACAATAGAGATTACCACCCAAGCTCTTGTATGTTGTAGGCCCAAACAAATCCATGTGTAGAAGTTCTAGCACTCTTGAAGTTGACATGAAAGCTTTGGTTGGATGAGTGTTTGTAACTTGTTTGCCCGCTTGACATGCACTACAAGGTTTGTCCTTTTCAAACTTCACATCCTTCAATCCTCTCACTAGTTCTTTCTTCAATAGCTTGTTGAGAGTGTTCATTCCAACATGAGCAAGCCTCCTATGCCAAAGCCAACCAAGTGAGGTCTTGGTGAACAAACATGTCATCAAATTTGCATCTTCGGAGGTGAAGTCAATAAGATAAAGATTGTTGTATCTAAAGCCTTTGAATATCACTTGCTTGTCATCTATCTTTGAAACTTCCACTTCATTTGGTGTGAATAAGCATTGGAAGCCAAGGTCACAAAGTTGCCCAACGGATAACAAGTTGAAACTCAATGAAGCAACATAGAGCACATTTGAGAGTGAGTGATCATGTGATATTGCAATCTTGCCTATACCCTTGACTTTGCTCTTTGAATTATCCCCAAATGTGATCTTCTCTTGACATATTCCATTCTCTTCAATGGTGGTGAACATACGAGGATCACCGGTCATATGTTGAGTGCAACCACTATCAATAACCCAATGAGATCCACCGGTCTTGTAGTTCACCTACACACAAGAGATCAAGCTTTTTGTTTAGGGACCCAAACTTGAGAGGGGCCCTTGACTTTCTCAACTAGTGACTTGGCAACCCATATTTTCTTTGGCCTATTCTTGTTTGGGGGACCCAAAAACATGACTTTCATCTTTCCATTTGAATCTTTTCTTAGCATATAATGAGCATTGAAGGCGAAGGGTCTAGCATGCTTGGGCAAGGGTTGTGGTGGTGGAGTTTTGCATTCATGAGCAAAGTGACCTTCTTGACCACACTCAACACATCTCTTTGGCTTGGGCTTTGACTTGCTTTGTTGTTGTTGAGCTTTTGCTTTCTTCTCTTGATTTGCCAAGTACCCAATACCACTTCTATCCATCTTCATTACGGTGTTCATGAGGAGCTCACTTTGCAAATGTTGGCCTCTTGTGAACTTGCTTAGGCCGGTCTTGAGATGCTCTTTTTCTTGCTTGAGCTTTTTGTTTTCTTCAATGAGTGACTCATTTGTTGGTTGCTTCTCAAGAGCCATCAAACCTTTTAGCTTCTTGTTCTCATTTGCAAGCTTCTCATTCTCACACTTGATCTTGGCATAATCATCATAGTTGCTTGACTCAACCACACTCTTGCCTTTGCTACTAGAACCTTGCTCAATGCTTTCAATGATCAAATCATCACATGATGTAGCTATATCACACTTAACAACATAGTTAGTAGCATCATGTGTCTCAAGAGCAAGTTTATTAGCAACCACAAGACTATCATAGTTAATTTTTAATGTGGTGTATTTGTCCTTTAGAGAATTATGTCTAGTGATGAGCTCATCATGCTTCTTCTCAAGTTTATCATGTTGATCTTTAAGCTCTTTATAAGAGGTTTTGAGCTCCTTGAGAGTGGAAGACATCACTTCATTTTGAACTCTAAGCTCACCACTAGTCTTTTGAATATTTTCAAGCTTGGATGAGAGTGATTCATTTTCATTTTGAAGATCATCATTTTCATTTCTAGTCCTTCTTATAATTTTAGTGTATTTGTTTAGCAATTTTACAAGTTCATCATAAGAAGGTGAGTCATATTCATCATCACTATCACTATCATCATTATCATCACTATCATGGTTTTGTACCTTTCGTTCACCCTTGGCCATAAGGCATAGGTGAGTAGTGGACGATGATGGTGAAGGAGGCGGTGAAGGTGGTGATGAAGATATCGGTGAAGATGATGGCCCCATCACAAATGCGGCAACCTTCTCTTTCTCATCATCGCTCTCATCTTCAGAGGACTCACAAGATGATTCAATGTCGGTGAGCCAATCACCAACAATGTATGCCTTTCCTCCCTTCTTCTTCTTGTGAAACTCCTTCTTCTTGCCATCCTTCTTCTTGTATGGCTTGTTCTTCTTCTTCTCTTCTTCTTCATCACTTGAATCATTTTTCTTGCCCTTGTTCTTGTTCTTGTACTTGTCTTTTGGTGGTCTAGGGCATTGATGAGCTAGGTGGCCAAGTTCACCACAATTGTAGCAATCCATCTCCGAGATTGGCTTTCTCTTGCTACTTGTGAAGAATTTCTTCTTCTTGCCATCGAACTTGATGCCACTCTTGTTGAGCTTCTTTAGCATCTTGGTGGTCTTTCTCACCATGAGTGCAAGTGATTCATCATCAACATCACTTTCACTTGAGCTTTCTTGCACCATCATGGCTTGGCCCTTCTTCTTCTTCTTGTCATGACTAGCTTTGAAGGCCAAGTCTTTCTTCTTGGAAGATGATGAGCCCTCTTCCGGAGTGATATGCATGTACATCTCATGAGCATTGATTTTCCCTAATACTTGAGTCGGTGTTGCGGTGGAAAGATCACTTTGGTGAAGTACTGTGACAATGTGACCATACTTCTCAACGGGAAGCACACTCAAGATCTTCCTTGCAACATCCGATTGGCTCATTTTAGTGAGCCCAAGAGCATTGAGGTCCTCTACAAGAACATTCAAGCGAGTGTACATGTCATTAGCACTTTCTTTGGGAAGCATCTCAAAAGAATTAATTTTCTTTAAAGCTATGTGATAGCGTTCCTCACGCTCACTCTTAGTTCCCTCATGGAGAGCACAAAGATTTTCCCACAATTCATGAGTGTTCTTTGCATTACGCACACGATTGAAGATATCTTTGCCTAAGCCCCGGTAGAGTGCATTTTTGGCCTTTGCATTCCACCGGTCGTACTTCTCCTCGTCACCAATGGGGTTTGCGGGATCCTTGATAGCGGGAAGCCCTTGGGTTGTGGCTCTAAGACATCCAACATCTATGTCTTTGAGATACGCCTCCATGCGGATTTTCCAATATGGAAAATCATCCCCCTCAAAGGTGGGAGGTGGTCCTTCCCCGTTAGACATCTTGCTCTAGGCGGTAAAGCCTAAAAAGGAGCAACACGGCTCCGATACCAATTGAAAGGATCAAGATGCCCAAGAGGGGGGGTGAATTGGGCTTTTCTAAAAATTAAATGCAAGAATTAAATCCTACAAGCCGGAATTCACCCCTAGTGTCTACTTGTGTTCCTAGAGAGTCTACCGATACAAAGTTTTGCACCCTAGTTTCCAATCCTAGTCTAGCATGGCAAGTCTAGGAATGTAAAACAAGCAATAAAAGTAAATGCGAGAATGTAAATGCTTGAATGTAAAGGGGCAAGGAACACGGCGATGTTTTTCCGAGGTATCGGAGAGTCGCCACTCCCCACTAGTCCTCGTTGGAGCACCCGCGCAAGGGTGTAGCTCCCCCTTGATCCGCGCAAGGATCAAGTGCTCTCTACGGGTTGATTCTTCGACACTCCGTCGCGGTGAATCACCCAAAACCGCTCACAAGATGAGTTGGGTCATCCACAAGCTCCGCTGGATGATCACCGAACTCCCAATCACCACCACGCCGTCTAGGTGATGGCGATCACCAAGAGTAACAAGCTAGAACTCTCACTTGACCACTACGAGCCAAAATGAGAAGGTGGATGCACACTTGCTACTCTCTAATCGCTAGTGAGGAACTCTCAAGCTTTGATTCTCAAATCTCTATCCTCACTAGTGCTCTTGCACTCCCTTGCACTCCAAAGGTGTTTTTCAGCTGATCAAATGAGCAAGAGACCTCTAAAAGAGGTGGTGGGGATGTATTTATACACCCCACAGACAAAACGAACCATTACCCGCTGACTCAGCAAAACACGAGCTGACCGGACGCGCCGGTTGAACTGACCGGACGCGCCGGTCGCTCGTAACGGTCGAAATCCGAAAATCAACTGAGTGACCGGACGCACCGGTCAGGGGCGACCGGACGCGTCCGATCGTGCAGGGAGCATACTGTACTCGCACCGGACGCGCGACCGCGTCCGATCGGTGATGACCGGACGCGTCCGGTCGTCTCTGGACCTTACTGGACTGTGACCGGACACGCCGATCACACCCAGGTCGCGTCCGATCGGGTGTTTCCCTCAAGTGACACGTGTCGACTTCTGACCACCGCGTCCGGTCCTCGCGAGGACCGCGTTCGGTCATCAGAGCTGAAACCCTAGCCACAGAACTGTATTGACCGGACGCGTCCGGTCATGCCGAGGACCGCGTCCGGTCATGGGAAAATGACCCGAAACTCTCCGAAACGCGTCACAACTTGAACCAAGTTGCTTCCAACTGAACTTTGAGCTATTCTAGAGCTGCCTAGCGCCAAGTTTAACAAGTGTGCACCACACCTAAACGTAGGACTCGCCTAGGTCAAGCTACCCGCTCAAGCCCCCCTTTATAGTACGGCCAAAAGAGAAAAACGAAGATCCTAACGACTATTCCAAATGTATCTCAACACCTCGACATCCGGAACTAACCGTCCTTAATCTTGATGTCACTCTTTTGAAAACCGAAACGATTTCCATCAAGGGGCATGAATACCATGGTGCCCAAAGCAGTTAAAACCTCCATGACCTAACTTACCAAAGTTTCTGCAAAACATACGTTAGTCATGGTAATAAAGCGTTGTCATCAATTGCTAAAACCAAACCTCGGGGCCTAGATGCTTTCACATATGTCAATGCTCTTATTCATAATTTGGCTCCACATGTTACTTCTAACTTGAGTCGAATTAATGAAAATTCAGCAAGGTATGTAAGTGCTAATACCCATGATTTGGCTTCACGTGTTATTAGTAACCATAGCCGAATTAATGGAAATTCAGCACTTTATGCAATGATCAATACCCACAATTCGGCTTTGTATTCTGCTCACGATCAAAGCCGAATTAGTGAAATTTTAGCAAGGCATTCGAGTGCTAAAAGTTATGATTCGGCTCCACATGTTACTAATAATTGTAGCCGAATCAATGAAAATTCAGCAATGGGTGAGGAAATCCTCGTCAAGTCTACAACCATAGCTAAGCTAAAGGTAGATGGGATCACTGAAGATTCTCCTCTTTTCTATACTATGGTTAAGGTGAATTCTACATTTGATAAGTTAGAGGAAGGAATATTTGATACTCCCATTGCTACTTCGCCTCATGTTGGACATACTAGTGAATCGGCCCCGACTTTTAGTCAACCTCAATATGAGAGGCCGTTTTACTATTATTTTGACCAGCATGGTAGAGTGATTGCAAAGACTCAATCTAAATTGGCCTCTTCGGCGCCTGAAACCGATAGGGCCAGTTCAGGAGGGGCAACCACTATACCTCCTGGTAAGAGGTTGTCTTATTGTTGTTTTGATCAAAATGGCAAACTTATTTTTAGGAAGAAACCTGTATTGGTCTCTTCGATGCCTGAAATAGATAGGGCCAATTCAGGAGAAGCTACCACTATACCTCCTGAAAAACATGAGAAGCGACAGAAATCAGGTAGACTTGATTTTTTAGGAGCTAAAGGGGTTGTAAATTTATCTAGCGATTACTACATCATTGATGGAGATCAAGCCCCTACAAGCAACAAAGAAGGGCTATCTGCTTGCTCAGAATTGGCTGAGCCGAGTCGGCTAAGCTGACTCCTGCCAGCTCTATGTCGGCTAGGCCGACTACCTTTGCCACCAGCTTCAAGTCGGCTAGGTCGATTTTTCAGTCAGCCAGGCCGACTGCCTCTGCTGCCTGCCCTAAGTTGGCTAGGCCGACTTCCTAGTCGGCCAAACCGACTGCCCCTGCTAGTGCCCAAGTCGGCCTAGCTAATTTCCAGTTGGCTAAGCCGACTTTTTCGGTTTCGGCAGCTGCTGATGCATCTTTAGATGATTTGACCCCACTTGTTGATTGGTTTCTGAAGAAGAAGAGCAACATCAAGCAAATCAAGGACATGCAATTCTCTAACATGATCAACAAGGTAGAAGACACAAATATTTTGCTCAAATTCCAATCTGGTCACACTATTTCAATTTCAGCATCTATTAGAGATATCCTTGCTAATAATGGTAATAGACCGATTGAGAATAGCAATTTATTTGTTGGTGATAAAACAAATTCAGATTCTATCCGCCAACATATTGTGCCATATAGCAAGGCCGATAGTGCTAGTTTGTCAAAGTTAAGGCTTCTCAAAAGCAGCTACAAAGGTGTGGCCGAATAGGTTGATGTTAAATCTGATCCCTTCGTTTGCCTAGCTTTAAAGCCGACTCCACAAAAGAATCGGCTAAAGAAATCAAAATACACCTTTGAATTTACCTTTTGTGATCATGTCTTTGATATCTTGCTCAAGAATAAATTTATTAGAATCATTGATCACAGTGTTTTGCCATCTATTCAAAACTTAGAAGAGTTTACATATTGCAAGTGGCACAATTCTTCTGATCATAATACTTCTAACTGCAATGTGTTTCGTCGAGTGATCCAATCGGCCGTTGATAATGGATGATTGAGGTTTTCTGAAGCTCAACAGATGGACCAATTAGATTCAATTGGTCTTGATGGCAAACAGGTTTTGAATCGGCTTGCAATAGCCGATTCACTCAAAGTTCAAGGCTCAAATGCCCAAGAGAGAGAGGTAGAGCCCTCAAGTGAAGAAAAGGTTATTGTTCATGAACTACAAATCGAAGATACTCAAGAGAACAACAATGTTGTCACAATTTTAGACGACACTAGGGGGCAGGTGAAATCTCTCCAATTAGAACAAAAGCCGATTGATCCCGTTGAGCAAGGGGAATTGGCTAAGGATCCTCCTATGGAGCATGTCTATCAAGATGGGGAGAAGAAGGAGGATGCTCATAATGCTGATGGAGGTAAAGGTCATGGCAAACAAAGGACTAGAAAGCCGGAGCTTAGCTTCGAGAAACTTCTAGCTAAATATGAAAAGATAGGAGAAGCAAATATTGCCAACCGGCCAAAGAAAGTCCCATCATTAAAATTGCCTCCAATGCGCAAGTCTCAAGAGTGGAATTGGTAAGGAGATAGATCTCACACAGCAGTAACATATTCTCTTTTTGAGCAGCCAACTCCCATGTCAAATGGATCACAGTCCGTATATTTTCATCCTTATTCATCTTGGGGCCGGTTTGATCCAGAGGCACATGTTCCATCATATTTTAGGCCACAATATATAGAATATGCAGCTCCTAGACATTTAGGGAGATCATCATCTTGTAAAGATCGTTTTGATCAAAATCGGTCCGGAGCTCAACCAAAGAAGAAAGTGATAAAGCAAGTTTACCGCGTGAAGTATGATGGCCGAAAGAAGAAAAGTTTAGATCTGAATTCAACTATTGAAAAGCCGATTACATTGCTGAAAAATCCGGTTATTGATGACAAAGAAGTGGAGAAATCATCTATTGATATTCTAGGTGCTAAATCTGAACAAAAGAAGGTGAGAGTGCCCAAAGTCAAGAATGATTTGCCGCTATCCAAAACAAAAATAAAACCGATATGCTCAATCAGTTTACCAAAGTGGCAAGAAAAGAAGTTGCAGAAGCTTGGTGCAGAGAAGCTAAAAGAAAAGGGCTTAGCATGGGTTCCTAAAGGAAGTATTGAAGCTCAAAAGAATAATGCACAAGCAAATGGTGCAACAAAGGCAAAGGAGAGAAGAAGATATAAGAAACAATTGCCAAGTTAGAGGTTTGCACCAAATCATCAAAATCATTGGTCATGGCATCATTCATACTTTCTGCCTAAGCTTATGTGGAATTCATTTCCTGGTATGCATGGTTATCCCTCAGCTCCTTATTTTGATCCTTGGTATGGATTTATATGTTTCGGAGGGTTGCAAAATTATTTTGCTTATCAATGATCAAGAGCCAAAATATTTATTTCGGTTATGCATGCTCTTGTGGATGAATTCATATGGCCGATATTTTGATATCGCCCTTAGTCTAAAAATATAGCCGATGAGTGCTTGTGACTATCGTGCTATTAGAAAGCCCCCATGAAATTTACTTTGATGCCTTTCAGGCCCGGGGGGCATGACATATGAATTTTAGATTTACTTCATGGATATGACAATATGATTAATCGGCTTGCAAATAAGGCGAAGGTGTTGGCATAATCATTATTTCTCACAATAGTGCTATTTGAGACATCAAGCCGATTAAAATTACATTTGCGCCAAAATTCAAGCCGAATGTGAAGTTTTCTTATTCGGCTTGGCTTATATTACAATCCATGAAGTATGACAGGTTGAAGCCTATGGTGATTCTTTACTAGTGGTGCAGCAAGTTGTTGGTGAATTTCAATGCTTAGAAGAGTCACTAAAAGTTTGTCTTGATGCTTGCCTTATATCATTGGTTCTTTTGCTGAATTTCAAATTTGGCATATTCCAAGGCATGAAAATCAAAAGGCCAACATGTTAGCTCAGCAAGCATCTGGCTATGACGTTGGTGGGCGTAATTTTCATATTAAGAACAGCCGATGCATGAAGATTTATATTTTTACCGTTTAAGTGCGGAAGAATCGGCTAAGCCGACTGCCCTAGTCGGTCTAGCCGACCCCGATTCTCTAGCAAGCCAGTTGGCTTGGCTGACTTTACCAGTTGGCCTAGCCGACTCCCCTGTGTCTAGCCTAGCCAATGTACATAACGAACTTTCGAATCGGCCCAACAAAAACTTCTAGTGATGTTGGGGCCGATTTACATGATTGGAGGACTACCTTATTGGCATATCTACGAGATCCAAGTGCCAAAGTTGATAAAAGTGTTCGACGAAGTGCTTTCAAGTATGTGTTGCACAATGATGAGCTTTATCGAAGAACCGCCGAAGACTTGCTGCTGAAGTGCTTAGGAACTGATCAAGCAAGAATAGCTATGGGAGAAGTTCATGAAGGTATTTGTGGTACGCATCAATTGGCCCCGAAGATGAAGTGGTTATTGCGTAGAGCCGGTTTTTATTGGCCTACTATGATGACCGATTGCTTTCGCTACTACAAAGGATGTGAAGAGTGCCAAAGGTTTGGAAATATTCAGCTAGTGCCTGCTGCTATGCTTCATCCTATAATCAAATCGTGGCCTTTTCGCGGTTGGGGGCTAGACTTCATTGGTCAAATTCATCCCCCATCTTTCAAGGGACATCAATTTATGTTGGTTGCTACAAATTATTTTACTAAGTGGACCGAAGCTGTTCCTTTGAAGAATATGACACATAAGGAGGTTATTGAGTTCATCATTGAGCATATCATTCATAGATTTGGCATACCCCAAATATTAACTACAGATCAAGGGACATCATTTATGTACAAGGAAGTGAGGGACTTTGCCTAATTATATAAGATCAAGTTGCTCAAATCATCTCTATATTATGCTCAAGCTAATGGTCAAGCTGAGTCTAGTAATAAGACTTTGATCAAACTTATCAAAAAGAAAATTAAGGAGAATCCAAGAAGGTGGCATGAAGTATTGTCTGAAGCTCTATGGGCACATCACATTTCAAGGCATGGTGCTACAAAAGTTACTCCTTTTGAGCTAGTATATGGTCAAGAGGCTGTGTTGCCTATCGAGATAAATTTGGATGCATACAGGCTTGCTAAGCAAAATGATCTATCAGCCATTGTGTATCATGATTTGATGATGGATAACATCGATGAGGTAACTGATATAAGATTAAAAGCTCTCAAGGAGATAGAGAGAGACAAAGCTCGAGTTGCCAGGGCATACAATAAAAAGGTCAAGAGCAAATCTTTCCAAGTAGGAGAATTAGTGTGGAAAACCATACTACCTATTGGATCGAAGAGCAATCAGTTTGTTAAATGGTCACCGAATTGGGATGGTCCTTATAAAGTGATCAAAGTCATGAGCGGTAATTCTTATTTGCTAGAGACATTGCAAGGTGAATGTCTCAAAGTAGCATTCAACGGAAGATACTTAAAAAGGTATTTTCCAAGTGTTTGGCAAGAAGCCTAAGTGCTCTCCAAACAATGGTCGATACATGTATCGCCCTTAGAATAAATGGCCGATGTATACATCGCCTTTAGTCACCATACAGCCGATGAGATGGGTATCGTTGCTGTTTGGTTTAATTATGTTTGTTTGGTCAAGTGTTTTTAGGTTCATGCATTATAAATCTAAAAACAGGGGGGCATATGTTGACAACAAAAAATGTCCATTTTGTGAAGTTGTCAAAATATGTAACGGACTTCACCATTGCGTTCCTTTCGTCGAGATGGTCAAAAAACATATATGGAATGTCCAATTTGGAGTCCGGATGAGAGAGTTATGCCTCCGAGAAAATGTATGAACTACCGGTACTACCGGTCCGAGAAGATTTTGCGCGGATTTGAACTACCGGTACTACCGGTACGAGACCGGTACTACCGGTGGCTGGCAGAGGAAGGCGTTGTTTTGCGTGAAAATAAACTACCAGTACTACTGGTCCTCGACCGGTACTACCGATGGGGACCAGTACTGCCGGTGGAGTCTGACTGGTAGTACCGGTAGGTGTTTATTCCGAATCTGACTTTTAGATCTCGAACCGATTTGTTTCTAAATCGGTTTTTGGACGTGAAAAACTTAGAAAATAAGCCTTGGAGAGGTTTCCTACTGGGATAAGACCACCTCCCTCTATATATATGAGAGGATCATGGCCGATTGAGTTACCATCAATCCAATCGACATACAAACCAATCAATCTATTCCTTTTACCCCTTTTCTCTTCTCCTTCAACATCCATGCTGTTCATCCCTTGATCCACGACTAAGGATGGCGTCCTAGGCTCGCCGGCCGACCTAGGACAACCCGACTACGTCCTTGCCCTGACGGGGTCCCTCCCGGGCGAGAGTTTCGACGGTTCCTTTACTAGTTTGCCTGAAAACTAGCCGGTTCTTCGTCACGTAAGCACGTTGGTTATCTTTTGGTGGTTTGCTTGTAAACCTCTCCGTGCTTCACCACGTAAGAGTGATATCCTCGCTACGTTCTTCAGTCCGTGGCGGCCCGGACGTCCAATGCCCTTTCGGGTGTATGATTCGGACCACATCCGACGTCAACAGGTGGCCTTATGCATAGACTGTTGGAGACGGTCTAACATTGCCACTGGATGTGGTGTGGACATCTGGTAGCTAATAACCAGAGAAGTACAGTATTGAACATCTTGCCTGGTGTAGCTAGATGTCTCGTGTAATTCAGGAGCCCAAATGAGATATTTTGGCTGATGCATGTAGGGGAGGCCCGTACTGGGCACCTAGCATTCTGGCTCCACGGATAATGGCTAGCTGTCGCACGGATGGATGACACGGCAATGACTCGGATCAGGACGGCGAAGGGTCCTGTTCATTCACAATTTGTTTTTTTAACTGAAACAATATTTTTCTCTTACAATAACTTAACCAACTGTGTTTAGCACAGCCGAACGACACCAACGTTGCGAAGGTGGGTGAAGCACGCAGTGTACTCCTTTCCTAGCCAGCATTTTCGGGGGGCCACACGCAGAACAAGGAGCACTCGAGTACGAGGGGCCTAGGCGGCTAGGCTAGCCTGCATGAAGCGGCAACAAATAGCAAGCCACAGATGAATGCACGCGGCGGGCGCCTGGCTTCGCCAGTCGCCCCCCGTGCATGGGAGCGTCGGTCGGCCACCGAGGACGGGCCGTTTCTTCCCCTTGCACTGCACAGCAGGCAGTTAGCCGTTCCAAACTTGCAATGCCGCTCGGTGGCCGCATACTCCCTAGGACGCGTCGCGCGCGCGCGGATTGGACGAGGCCGCTGCGTGGTCACCGCGCACGGCAGATGGCCTCCATGCCTGGCGCCGTATGGGCAGGGCAGCTCGCGCTCGCGGTCCCGGCCGGCCGGGTTGCCTGCCTGCGCTGCACTCTTCAAGGGCCGACGACCTGCTGGCCCGGGCCGGCCGGACGGACGCCGGTCTGGCTGGCACCAGTGCCGGCGCGCCTGGACAAGGCCGACAGGCGCCAGCTGTGATGTGCAAGCATACGATCCCACGCTCCTTTCCGCTCCATCTATTCGAATCGGAATCAACATGGGCGCAGCATAAATGTCGCAGTGGTACTACCGTTACAGTAGATTGGAGCTTTGGAGAGGGCCGAAGGTTGTAGTACTGGTGGTAGGCAGGCAGCAGTGCGTAGTACAAGCATGCACGAGGCCTTGTTTAGATACCTAAATTCATCCCTAAATTACACTACGTAAAAAGAAGGTTTCTCATCACATCAAAATGTCGGCACATATATGGAGTACTAAATGTAAATGAAATAAAAAACTAACTGCACAGTTTTGTTATACTTTGCGAGACGAATATTTTAAACCTAATTAATCAATATTTGGACAATTATTACCAAATAAAAACAAAATTACTACAGTGTAACGGGACATTTACTATGCAAAATTTGGATCTCAAATTTGACATCTAAACCAGGCCACCGAGTATGATGAGCGCAGCTGGCGCCTGCTGCGGCGCCATGCCATGCCATATCCCGCTGCTCCTTCGATGCCTGACGTACTGTACGCGCCCCGTGATGATGCTAATGTGGCTGTCCAGTACTGCAGGTGTTTGATTGGAGTTGTTGTATCATATTGGACGCGGCAGCACGCAGCACAGCAGAATGGGGCGCCATGTATGGTTCCACGTTATCACTCCTTAAGTCCTTATTACGAAACTAGCACGGCAACATTAATTTGTCTTGTTTGTTATATTTTTGCAATTCTATATTCTTATTACAGGATTTGAAAGGAACAGAATACACTATTCTACCACAACATGCCATCAAAATTTTGTTCTAATTGAAGACATATAATTGATATTTTTTCTATGCAGTATTAGCCTTTACGTGCACGTTTGCACCTAGTCCTCATGATTTCATCTGCCTTTTAATATGTCACCGGCTGGCGTGCACGTTTGCACGTCATACTCTATTTTGTTGACTATTTTGTACTAAACCACGGCTGAGGACATATTTGATCATAAACTGCTAGGAACAAGAATGATTCAACGTTTTGGTTTTTTTATTCATAGCTTTTACTATGCACCTAAATATATGTTATGTGCAGATACATAGCAAATGATATGTTATATCAAAACGTCTTGTAATTTCGAGCAGTATAATTTTTACGGTATTTCAACTGAATTGTTAAGTACTGAACCAATACATACAATCCTATATAACGGAGTGAGAAACAGTTTGGACGAGTGCGAGAGTAAGTAGAGGAGCAAGTTCTATAAATACACAAGAATTAGAAACACATGAAGAATGAGAGGTAAGTCACAGGAGGGGAAGCAGCTATTCTTTGGTTCTGAACTTCTCATAATCGATCCCAAATTGCCGCTGGTGCTTGCATGGCATTTCTCTCTGTCACGGGCCCTACCTAGCCAAACCCATATTGCCTAGTCCATATCTTATCCCTAGGTTGACATCGTAACATTCTCTCGTTTTTAAGATTCGGCTTGGCCTCAAACCGATGCATAAATGACAAACCACCGGAAACCCAAGATACAAGCAAGTCCTTGAGGCGATGCCATGATTTTTAGTCATTGGTGAGCAGTGGTAATGGTGAGACCTTGTAGCCATTAGAAACCTTTTTTTGCGAGACCCAGTTACAGACATAGATGCTCATATACACGAGCGCACACTTACCCCTATGAACACACACGCACACGCTACCCCTGTGAGCACCTCCGAAGAATTGAGTTGAGTCGGCAAATCTCAAGATTGACAAAGTCATCACAGGCCCCTCGCTGTCGACGTGCACGTCGCCTACCACTAAAAGAATATCACCTTTAAATTTTATAATAAATTCAAAAAAATACGAGCACTCGTATCAACCACAAGGACCCTAAGGAGGTGAGCTATACTCAATTCGCGTAGCCATTAGAAACCTTAATTAGCTTGTTGCCGATCGCCCACTGTCTTGCACAAAGCATCTCATCAAGTCTGTCAATGGGATAGCCCAGCTATCTGCAGGAGCATTTCATACACCCTGTTCGCTTATGCTGAAATTTGGCTTATGCTGATACTTATACTGAAATATTGTGTGAGAAAAACACTGTTCCAAGACTGAAAAGTAGCTTAAGCGAACAGGGCGGTAGTCTAAACCATAGAAGCAACTAAAATATTATTTCACACTCAGTCAGACGACACTGGTACTTTATGCTAATTCATAGACAACACCCTCAACAATATGGGACGTGTTGGTGCCCATAAGGGACGGTACAGGATTCCATCAGATGGCCGTTTCCCGTGCACACCGGTACAACCTGAACCTTGTCCGTTAATTTGCCCTGCTTGCATGCCCATCACGCCATCGTCGCATCCGTACGACTCACTCACAATCCGCCCCGTCCGTCTCAATTCAACCCGCCTCCATCCGCGCTCCTCGTCCCCATCCGTTCACCCCCGCCCCGCAGGCGCACCTCGCCTTGTCGTGCCCCCGGACCGCCGGCCCCCAGCGCGCCGCGCGCCACGTCCGCCAGCTCGTTGTGCCCCATTCCCCAGTGCCCGTGTCATGCCACCATCACTATCCCACGCCCCTAGCTGTTCGAACAACATGAAACACGTGCAACATAAAACATTTGAATGCAACATACGTCTGAAATAAATTAAACATCTGGAACATAAACTTGTAACATACGTATTAAAACATATGCAACATCTATATGCTTAATTATATATTACAAGTATCATTAATATAAGTTTTTAGTAGTTTTATATTATCTTAGGTATAAGTTTATAGTTATCATAAATTAAACCTAATATTTATAATTAGCCATATAGATAATGGTTATATAGTTTAAACAAGTTATATTAAAATAATTATCATTTGCATTGTTAATTAGTTGTAAATATAGATAGAATACTTATAACTTGTAACATAAAAACACTTGTTGCAACGGAAGACTGGAACAGATGAAACATTTAGAATATACTGTTGCAACATATGTGTGAAACATATACAACATCCAGATCAAAACGCTTGCAACATACGTCTAGACAGACGGAACATTTGGAACAAACGCTTGCAACATGTCTCTAAAACACTTACAACGTATGCAACATCTCCAATCTACTTTTGCAATAACCATATGAAATAAATGCAACATGCCGCTGAAGCTTCTTAAACACTCGAAACATATATTTGCAATATAGGGGAGGCGAAGTGTCTGTGCCGGTTAATTCCAGCTGTCGGGGTGGGAGCCGGCGACGTGCGAGCACCACTAGCATCTAACACTAGTGGCACACGCGAGCACCACCGCCACCAGCACCGGGCTTGGCTCGGCCAGACGTGCAGTGTGTGCGACAGGTGGAGAGCAGTGTGCGCGACGGAAGGGGGCGAGTGGCGCGCGCGACGGGGCAAGCGAGCGGCGGTGGATGGGGGCACGGCAGCAGCGAGGAGATTGCGCGTCCGTGTCCAGGACGAGGCAACCGCAAGGCGTTGCGGCAGGGGAGGAGGAGGAAGCGGAAGGGATAAGGATGGACACTTTTTTTAAAAAATAAACTCACGGGTAGAGCAAGCGGCGGGGTGCACAAGGAACGAGGTGGTGTTTCTGCTGGAGTGTCTGACGATTTGTGCTTGGTTCGAACGTAAGACGCGTAGCATTACCGCAACAATATTAGTTAGAAGTCAGAACTGGTGGGAAGATGTATTCCAGATTCACGTATGAATGTCCAATTTGTATCTCCGGTAATCACCAACAAATTGCATACGACAGCCCAAGGATCCCACAACTGCCATGTTTATTTGAGTACAAGTTTTGATCCTGCAACTCTTTAGTTCTTGTACTTGGATTAGATGAACGGAGCTGTAATTTTTGCTTGATGATATAGCAGATTTCAGTCACACAAAAGCACATTATGAGAGAAAACACTTCAGCCACGTCAAATGAGGCTAATAAACACAGTAACAGGCATCCTTCAGCGTTCAAATTTCCTTGTAACGGATTCAAATTCGGCAGCCCCCTGTTTCGATCTCGACATGTCCAAGAGCGGTCGTGTTGGTTTGTAAAGAGTAGTCCAAATCAGCACACCCGTAGAGGTGTACCTAACGACAGCATGTCGGAGGGAGAAACCAGTAAGCACTCCAGGCTCGACGAGACCGTATCCGTATCCATCCAGCGGCCTGACTGCCTGAGCTGAGCCACACAGCCTCTGCCTCTGTACGTTACTACGTTTATGGGCTTCCGTCGCTACCGCCACCGCCCGTTCAACTGCTCAGCGTAATGGCGGACCGAACTTCCGTCTCAAACCCAGGCCTTGTTTAGATGACATCAAAATTCCAAGTTTTTTCACTCTCTCTCCATCACATCAATTTTTAGCCGCTTGCATGGAGTATTAAATGTAGGTAAAAATAATAACTAATTACACAGTTTAGTTGGAAATCACGAGATGAATCTTTTGAGCCTAGTTGGTCCACAATTGGACAATATTTGTCAAATAAGACGAAAGTGGTACTATTCATCGGGTTGAAATTTTTTCAGCATCTAAACGAGGCCCCACTGCCTCTGTACCAGTGAAGTCTCACCAGACACCTAGCCGTTTACCGTGGTCCGTGGACACCCCTGCACCTGCAGCTGTAGCATGCAAGTACGTACCAGCGTACCAGTCGAATGCCATGGACGGGAAGGCCGGCAAAGCGGTGGCAGTGGCCCAGTGGCCAGCCGCCGCGTTCCTTCTCCCATACTAGTCCGTCCCATGCGGGCAAGGCAAGGCAAGCGGCCGGCCGGAAGCCGGACGAACCTTCCGCGAATCCCAGACCTGTGCGCACGTCCTTGGCACACGCACATGCCACGGCCGGATCTCGCCGTGGTCTGGCAGTGGCAGACGGGCAGCACGAGCGGCGCAAGCAGCCTGTGTGCCTGCCCACCACCAGCCGGCGCCTCACTGTAAAGCAGCGAGCGCCCGCGTAGCACTGTGCGACCGGAGCACGCAGAGGAAAGCATCGCAAAAAGCTGCACGCGCGCTTTCCCCGCCCGGCACCCGGCTCCCGGCACGGCAGGCACCCCACCACTTGCCAGGCTAGCCTACCACCCCTTTCGCGCATGCCGCCGGGGTCGGGGTGGGCGTGGGCAAGTAAAGGCCCCCCGCGCCCGCGCGGCCCCCACCGGCGTGGACGTACGCGCGGGCAGCCTCCACTGGATCCAGGGTGCGGCCAGCCGTGTCGTGTCCCAAATCTACCCGCATTCACTCCGCGGAGACGCGCCATCCTGCCAGCCAGACCAGCCGTCCGGCACTCGCCCGTTGGTTCACCACCTGCTGCTGTCCGTGCCGTGCCCGCGGCTAGCTGGCTGGTTGCCACGGCTAAGGAACCGCACCCCGGCGCTCCCGTATAAATACCACCCCACTCCACAGGGCCACCCCAACCCACTCACACACCAATCGAAACATCTCTCAAGTTCAAGTTCCTTCCTTCCCCACACACACACACACCACTATCACTGGCTAGAGCTCCGGCAGTCAGATACACGAGCTAGAGTTGAGAAGAAGAAGATGATGATGAGGCCAGCCGCGCTAGTTGCCTTCGTGGCCGCGGTGGCGTGCTTAGCGGCCGTCGCACACGGCGGCAACTTCTACCAGGACACAGAGATGACCTGGGGTCAGGGTCGCGGCAAGGTGGTGGACGGCGGGCGCGGGCTGGACCTGACCCTGGACCGCACCTCCGGCTCCGGCTTCCAGTCCAAGTCCGAGTACCTCTTCGGCAAGATCGACATGCAGATCAAGCTGGTGCCCGGCAACTCCGCCGGCACCGTCACCACCTTCTACCTCTCCTCTGCCGGCACCGCGCACGACGAGATCGACTTCGAGTTCCTCGGCAACGTCTCCGGCGAGCCGTACACGCTGCACACCAACGTGTTCACCCAGGGGCAGGGCCAGCGGGAGCAGCAGTTCCGGCTCTGGTTCGACCCCACCAAGGACTTCCACACCTACTCGGTGGTGTGGAACCCGCAGCACGTGATCTTCGCGGTGGACGGCTCCCCGATCCGGGACTTCAAGAACCACGAGGCGCGCGGGGTGGCGTTCCCGCGGACGCAGCCCATGCGGCTGTACGCGAGTCTCTGGAACGCCGACGACTGGGCCACGCAGGGCGGGAGAGTCAAGGCGGACTGGTCGCAGGCGCCGTTCGTGGCGTCGTTCCGTGGGTTCAGCGCCGACGCCTGCGTCTGGGCTAATGGCAAGCAGCAGTGCCCTGTGGGAACCATGGAGGCCGCGGCGGCGGCGGCGGGACGGCGCGGAGGCAGCTGGTGGAATCAGCAGCTTAGTGATATGAGTTACCGCCGCATGCGCTGGGTGCAGAGGAAGTTCATGATCTACAACTACTGCACCGACGCCAAGCGGTTCCCGCAGGGGGTGCCCGCCGAGTGCAAGCTCCGGTGAGGTCGTTGGATGCGATGACTGAACGAAGACGAACCACCGTGCACGATCCCTCGTCGTTCGGCCTCGCCGTGGTGGAAACCAGAGAGATCGGTGGTCTGGTCTGGTCTGGTCTGGCGAATAATGTTTGGGTTTTGCCATGGGCGAAGGCAATGTAAATGTAGCACGCATGTCGCATTATTCTTTCATTTGTTTCTGCAACACCGGATGTACAAGTTCGAATAGTAGCTATCGAGTTCGTTTCTTTTCAAACACGATTCATGCGTGTGTGCTCTCATCTCCGTCTGACTGCGGGGCCGCTGAGTTTACACACACAGCTTGGCGCAGCTGGCTACCCTTGGACGCCACACGGACACGGGCGCAAGGACAGGGACATGGACAGACAGGGACACCCTGTAAAAATGGACTCTTGCGTCAGACTAGGGGCCCTGACCTGGAACCGGAGGAAAGCTTAGGGCCTGTTTGGCAGGAGCGGTTAAAGTTTAACTGATACTGTAACATTTTTTATCTTATTTAATAAAAAAGTTTCTAATTTTAAACTAATTAGGCTTAATAGATTGTCTCGTAAATTATTCCTAATCCGTGCCGACATATATGTAATTAATCTATATTTAGTACTCTATGCATTTACCGCAACATTAATGTGACGGGAGTTAAACTTTAACATTCAGGCCTTGTTTAGATGCCCGAGTCGGGCCGCCGATTCGGCGCCTGTTGCTACAGTATTCCTGTCGGAACACTGTAGTAACTTTTGTTTTTTAGTGCAAAAAATTGTCCAAAAAATTGATTAATTAGACTCAAAATGTTCGTCTCGCAAAGTACAACAAAACTGTGCAATTAGTTTATGATTTCATCTACATTTAGTACTCTATACATTTGCCGGCATTTTGATGTGATGGAGAATCTCCTTTTTACATAGTAGAATTTAAGGATGAATTTGAGTATCTAAACAAGGCCTCATGAACCAAACATGGTCTTATCCGGATTTCGTTGGTTATTTTATTTTAACCGAGGAAGCAGACATGACCTAGCTAATCAATAACCACATATGATGTCTTAGGGGTGTTTAGTTCTCGGGTGTAAAGTTTTTTTTTATGTCATATCGGATGTTTCGTGGGATGTCGGAAGAGGTTTTCGGATACCAACAAAAAAAACTAATTATGAAACTCGCCTGTAAATTGTGAGACGAATTTATTAAGCCTAATTAATGTAACACCCCTGGGTGTTAAGCATGCATTAGCATTTCAAAGCATAAAGCATTCAGCATCATTTCATGACTAGCATTGCATGAAATATAGCTCTTTTAAATTTAAACTTGAAAAGCAAATAATTAGAACACTAACTTTGATGTAAGTGCCAAAAAGGTAGTATACTTTTGGGTATTAGCAATTTTAAATAATCTAGAATAAATTAACATGATTTTTGGAGCAATTCTTGAATTCAAGTTTTTCTCAAATTTTGTTTTAAATATATTCTAAACAAATAAATTTTTGATTAACAATTTAGCTTTAAATCCTAAATTCAAAATCTATTGAGAATTTTGAAAAATGCCTTACATGAAAGTTGTAGAGAATAAAATTTTGAACAACTTTTATTTTGGGCCAAAATTCTGAAAACCTCTTTTTCATCTCCAAATCTAATTTTGAAACAAATAAGGAAATCTGAAAATATTATTTATAAAAGAAAAATCGGTTTTTCACTTTAGTGGGCCGCGGCCTCCCTTTCGGCCCAGCAGCGCTGGCAGCCCGGCCCGTAGCCCCGCGTCGGCTTCCTCCCGCGCGCGACGCCGTGGCGCCGCGGCAGGACTCGGCCGCCGCGTGGCCGGACGCCAACGACGCCGCGCGCCACGCGCCCCTGTGGCCCCCGCAGCACCGCGCTCGCTTACCCCCCCTCCGCGCGCTCGTCCGCCTCGGCTGCTCCCTCCATTCCCTCCTCTCGCCCCGCCAGCAGCAGCAGCAGCGCACCGCCGCGCCATCACCGGCTCCCGGAGCTTCGCCACCGCCGTTCGCGCTCGTGGCTGCTTCTCCGGCTGATTCCTCCCGGCCTCAGCTCCGCCCCGCTTCCCTCCACCGCGTGCGCGCCTCCACTCCACCGCTCGAGCTCAGGTGAGGGCCAATTGGCCGCCCCCCATCCTCCACTGCCGCCATGGCCGCCGTTGGCCGGCGCGCATGGCCGGAGCTCCCTGGCCCTTCATGCCTCCTCCGGTCTCGAGCATCCGCTTCCCCTTCGCCTAGCGGTGCTCGTGCTCGCCTTCTCGGCCGTCCCCGTGGCCTGCATTGGCCGGCCGACGAGCTCTAGCGCCGCCGTGCTGCCATCTCCGCCGGCGAGCCTCCTCCGGAGCTCCCGCGCCGCTCGGAGTTGGTGCGCTGGGTGCGTCTCGGTGCGGGGAGCACGTTGGTGCCCTCCCCGTCGCCGGAGACCTCACCGGCGGCGAGTTCGCCACCGGTCAGCGCCTCTCCCGCGCTGCTCTGGCTGGCCGGTGGGTCCGTTGACCCGTGGGTCCCGCGTGTCAGCGCGTGTGGGTGCACTGCACCGGGTGTATTCAGCGTTTTCACCGACGAATTTTTAAAAGAATTAAGGAAAATGTTTTCTCAGAATTATGAAACACCTTTGAAAAATCATATCTCAAGATTTATAGCTCCAAAAATGATGAAACAAATTTTGAAATGTTCCTCTTGAATAGATCTACAGTTTAAAAATATCTCATATTATTTTTGTAACACTTTACTGTGCAAATTTATTTAATTGCTATAAATGCTGATATCTTGGAAAATATGTAGTAAATAAAATAATGAAGGAAAAAATGTGATTCTTGTTGCTTTAATCTTTATTAGTGATGTACTTTCTAGGAAAAATATTAGTGAAGCATGTTCTGTGAGAAATTTTTAAGGTGTAGTACAAATGCTTTTAATTGATAATCTTGGTTATTTTTAGTAGAAAGCTAAATTTGTATAGAACATACATATGATAATTTTTGTAGTGTGTTAGTTTACTGTTAGTAACATAGGAAAAATGTGAAATCTATTGTTTGACACTTTTTCTAGTACAAAATAATTTCATACTCATATTTAGGCTATAACTTGTTTATTTTGTACAGGCAGTTTTACATAGGCAATTCTCATGAAAATTTAGTAGTAGATTAGTTAGGGTAAGAGTAATCTACTGTAATTTTTGTAGATTTTTATCTACAACAAAAATAGGTGTTACTGTGTAACCCTAGTTAAATAGGGAATAAAAGATTATTCTTTATGAGAAATTAAGAGAAATAAAATATGTTTGGTGTGTCTTTGAAGCATCATTATGCCTTGCTGATGTTGTGGTTGAGTTAGGTTGGTAAGCTTTGGTAGCTTAGGTTCACTTGTATGTGTAGATGATAGGCTAACTAATAGAAGAATAAGGTGCATGTTTTAGGGTATATGTTCTTGGATGACGTGGACTACCTTGAAGAAGAAATAGTTATATTCAAACTGCGCATTCCATGTGCTCATCTGCATCTCATGTCATCAAAGCACTCCACCACAATCCGATGCATCACTCGTATGTTTACTTATGCACTTGCATCATACAGGATCGCAGGGAGAGTCGCAGGTAGCAGTACAGGAGGAGCAGGCTTGGACGGATCAGCAGGAGCCCCAGGCACAGGAGGTGCCCGAGGAGGAATAGTCAGGCGAGGAGCTGCCAGAGTGCGTCGACCACCATCCTAGCTCGTTCGAAAGAGGCAAGCCCCGGAGCATTATAAGTCTCCTATTTTATAAAAGTTGTTCCTTACTACATGAACTATAGTTATATATATAGTTGCATTAAGTTATAGGAGTTGAGTGAAACCGTTGTTGCATTATTACCTTGGCCACCGGATTATCTTTCACCCTGTTAGGTCAGGATCGAGTAAATTGCTTAGCCATGCTTAGACCGGTAGAAGTCGGGTGATTTCCTGTCACCTGCGAGTTATAGGTGGATACCGGGTTATGGTTAGCTGTAATTGTGATCATAAAAAGTAACCAAGTGTTGATGGATAAACGAAGACCGGGCGGAGTCTTATAGGGTTTTGGACTATAGTGATTCCGTCTGTGTCGATTAAGGACCGATCGTTGCTCGTCCCTCTTGTCATGTTAAACGCATGCCTCACATTTAGCTGGCCGAATAAAGTACCTTTCGACCGCGAAGCTAGTGACACTTTTCGAGCCGGGATAAACTCGGGTTGGCAGACTGGTGTTGAAGGGGGTGTAACGGGGACGCGAAGAGTGAGCCCAAGGTGCGTCCTGGCAGTCGGGCGGTCCCTGGGTAGTACGATCCATGATTGTTATCCCGCGGCTTCTTGGAAAGTGTCATTGGTGATCTACGCGATCCTGATGGGGGAAAGCAGGGTTTGTGTGAGGAATAAATCTCCAGCTGGATAGGAATTCGATTCGAATCGCCGTCGCTCCCGGTTAGTGAGCACTTGACTCGAGCTATGGCATCGTAGTAACATTAATGGAACACTGATGGTTAAGTGAATGATGTTGGAAATGCTAAACCTGATATGGTAATCTAGATTGTTAATGATGAATCAAGTGATTGTTTTAGCAATAGGTGCTTACCTAGCTTGAATAGGTTATACTAAAAGTGATGCAAAAAGTATTGGTATAGTTTTTCATAACAACTTATGCTTTTCGCAAATGAGTCAAGCCAGTCCAATCTATAAAGCCTTACATGATCCTTGGTGTCCTTTATTTCTGGTTTATGACGGGTAAGTCTAGCTGAGTACATTCTCGTACTCAGGGCGTTGTTCCCATTGTTGTTGCAGATGGTCAGATGTACTATGGGTACTGCTCCAACTGTCTGTATCCGGCGATGGGCGACAACTAGGACCTGGGGCAAAGGGTCACTCTGTTCGTCTTATCTAATGCTTTTGTGAACCATGACTATCTACTGGCACTGTATTTGAACTAAGCGTGTGTGTAAAACTACTTGCTTCCGCTATGTTATTTTAAACTATGTTGTAATAACTTTTATTCCGAACTCCGATGTACTCTACTTTTATTGTAAACTCTATGTATCATGTGAATTGTGGCTGCTAAATCAGTACGATCTTGGTTGTATATTTGTTGGTTTGAAATCCCTCATGATTTCACGGAATCTCGGGTTATACGGGTTTAAGTTTGATAAATTAACCGCCTCGGTGGAAGATTTTCTTACTTAATCTCGTATAATTACGTTGATCCTTTACAGCTGGCATCGGAGCATGGTTTAACATGTTACTGTTTACATGGGTATTTAAAAACAAAACTGTGTTTTTAACTAAGCTTTTAAATTTAAGAGTATGCCAGTGGTCATATCCTTTATGCCCAATAAGGACTCTAGGTGGCTTAATTAAGTACTAACTTGGGGGTTTGCATCATATTTTAAATTTCGTCGCTCATACAGCGTGCTATTGTATGAGTGCCATTCAATTGAGTGGTAATATATTGATCAATTCCCTCTACGCCTTGGTAAGTAAGAGTTGTGAGAGCATGGTCGGGTACACTGCCGATCTAGGGGAGTGCTTATGTGATATCGAAATACTTACGTGCCATGCGCATGTTCGTATAAGGATATTCAAATGGTGGGGACTTCCGTCATGCGGTGACGATGCCGTCAATAGGACGATGATTCGGGTAGTTGTTACCGTTATACTTGTATCTGGGGATGCGTGTAGAGCGAGTAACTTAGTTTACTGCTTTCTTGTATATTTTCATACTGTGAGGTTTGGGCTGAAGTGACTTTCTGCAGGTACATAACAACGCTTTCGAGTAGTACGTATTAGTTACATTACAAGAGATCGTTGTATGCCACCGTTTATTCCGTTAGTAGTTATTAGTTTTCTAAGTTTGTGAGGACGTACGGAACGTGCATGTATCATGTTGTGCATTTCATTCATGGCATTGTTCCTCCCCTTATAAGTTGATTATCTCATTTCGATAAAAATGCCAACTTAAAAATCTGTTCTCACCACGGTAATAAAATTTTGCTACAGATGGCACGTACCAAGCAGACAGCCCGCAAGTCCACCGGCAGAGCTCCCCGTCATCAGCTTGCTCCACGCACTCGTCAGCGCCACACTTTTCTTGGAGAGTTTGGGATGCCTACGCTCTTGTGGAGAGTACTCAGCTATGTAGGCTATCCTGATGGGATGGAGCCCCGCTACTTTTGGTCGAATGAGCAGTTGGGGGAAGGACTTTTGGTGACTGTGGAAGCAGTAGTTCGTCCCCGAGGTGATGGTTCTGAGTGGACCGGTTGGCATTTTGAGTCAACTGGCAGGACCCCTGAAGAAGTCGCTGAGAGGGCAGCCTTTGGGATCCTGAGGGATATCATGGATCGCTTTCCTCAGGAGTTGGCAGCAGCTATAGTTGGAGTCTTTTCGAGGGGCAACCCCTTCACTGACTCGTGGCAGCAGGCAAGAGGAAGATCTCTGGAGATTAGCGCCGCAGAAGCACAGAACAGTGACAACCCCGCTGTGAGTGCCATGTTCGCAGTGATGAGGGCCTTTGATGGAGTGGAAGGTAGCCTGAGACGTGTGTCTAGTGCTCTTGGTCAGGCTCGTGATGACCGCCATCAGCTTCAGAGAGATCACGACGCCAAGATTGAGAGGCTCAACACAGAGATGGCTCAGTTGACTCGTCAAAGAGATCAGGCAACCCAGAGGACTGTGGCTTTCGAGGGAGATGTACGTGCCCTGAGAGAGCAGGTTGGGTGACTGACCACCGCCAACAGGAACGCTGAGCGCATGTTGACTCATGTGCTCCATCAGAGGAATGAAGCCTGGTCCGCAGAGAATGTGTTAAGGGCTAGACAGTTTGAGCTAGAGCAACAGCTGGCATATGCAGAGGAATAGAATGACAATCTGCATGAGGAGGTTCATCGGCTGAACAACCAACTCAACCCCTATGTTCCTCCTGGTGCGGCAGAGATGGATTTGGATGAAGATGAAGATCCTGAAGAGCCCGAAGCACCAGTTGGGGAGCACCACGACGCTGCTAATGGCGACGACGCCAACGTCTCGGACTTAGACAACGACCACGATGAGTAGGCTAGTAGTTGTTGCGCTAGCTACTAGGTTCCCTCTATATGATCTTTTGCTTTGTTGGCACGTTGGGCATGTAATAATGAGTAGAAAGACTAAGGCTTTGATGTAATGTTGGAAAGCTTGGATGTGTTTGTGGCGGTATCCGAACGTCAAAAAGTCCAGTGTATGTATGCTGGCAACTTGGTTATAATGGACGCGATGTGTGCGCTTTAAGTAATCTAATTAGTGATGTCGTGTTAATTAGAATGACTTATTGTGCCCCTGTTTTATTGTATGAAATTATTCTCTCCAGTAAATTCAGTTCGGCATGATTTTTCATTCGGTCGAAATTCCTACAATATCACCTAATAATTACTGTTGCTGAAACATGCAGATGCCACACACTCGTCGTACCGTGTATGGTGCCGCTGAGGCTGGTGGCAGTGCAGCTGCTAGTGATGACCGTGATCCACCACCGCCTCCTCCACCCTACACCGCGGAATAGTTTTTCGCACAATTTCTTGGAAGCCAACGTAATATGGAGAGCATGCAATAGAATATGAAGCTGCGTTGCGCGGTATCGCAGATAACACCCGTCGGGGGATAAACCCGGGTGGGCACGAAGCAAATCAGTACAGCAGTTTCAAGGACTTCATGGATACTCGTCCACCGATCTTCAAGGAAGCCGCAGAACCCTTGAATGCAGAAGAGTGGATTAATACTATGGAAGACAAGTTCCGTGTCTTGAGAATGACTGAAGTGTTGAAGACTGAGTATGCAGCTCATCAGCTTCAAGGTCCGGCAGGAATGTGGTGGAAACATCACCGCACCACTTTTCCTCCCCACGCTCACATCACTTGGAGGGAGTTCACCGAAGCCTTCCGTGGAACGTACATTCCACCTGGTCTGACCGAGATAAAGCTTGGGGAATTCCTGGCACTGAATCAAGGCACGAAGACTGTAACTCAATATCTACATGCATTCAATAACCTGAGCCGTTATGCTCCTGATATGGTGAATACTGAGGCCAAGAAGATCGCTAGCTTCAAGAGAGGCCTGAATCCCAAGATGATGAAACATGTGGGTACAAATATGAGGACTAGTTTTAATGATTTCGTTAGTGACTGTCTGAAGCAAGAGAAGAACAACAATGTTTATGCTGCTTCTAAGATCCGTAAGAGAGCTTTCGAGTCGGGTCCGTCCCAGTCTAGAGCCCCAGTGGCCAACCGTCCAGCTTATCGGTCGCCTGCCCTAGGTGCAAGGTTTAGGCCACCGCAAATGAAGAATCAGAATACTCAGCAACCCCAGAGGAACCAGAAACCATTGAAGATGGCATTGCCTCAGGCGAAGACAGGACAAGGCAGTTCATCTGGAACTGTGGCTCAAGTGAAGGGACCGTGCTTCAACTGCAACCAACCCGGACACTTTGCAAAGTTTTGTCCCTACCCTAAGAAACAGCAGACGCAGTATCAAGCTCGTGTGCATCACACCACCGTGGATGACATCCCAGAAGGAGAACCGGTAACAGCTGGTATGTTTTCTATCAACAATCATCCTGCAGTATTCTTGTTTGATTCCAGATCATCTCATTCCTTTGTAAGTCAAGCATTTGTTAAGAGGCATGAGCAAGGGATAGTCGAATTGGATTGTGCATATAAAATCAGTTCAACTGGGACTGATCTGTTAACTAATCAGATAGTTCAGGTAGTAACCCTAAACATATCAAACCGACAACATAAGCTTAATCTGATAGTCATGCCAGGGTTAGTTTTGGATGTGATCATGAGTATAAACTGGATGAATAAGATGGGGGTATTAATCGATATTGGAGGAAGGAGTATCTCTCTTAAGGAACCAAGTGGAGAAGGCACCTTTCGAGTGGTCCTACCTCGGAAAGTAGACCTAGCTAGCACGACTTGTGCGGTCCAAACTACTCTGCTAGCCTAGATTCCAGTGGTCTGTGAGTTTCTAGATGTGTTTCCAGATGAGTTACCTGGACTTCCACCA
The DNA here is from genome assembly GCA_038087645.1 of Saccharum hybrid cultivar R570. NCBI lineage: Eukaryota > Viridiplantae > Streptophyta > Magnoliopsida > Poales > Poaceae > Saccharum > Saccharum hybrid cultivar. The sequence goes on from JAQSUU010000273.1 coordinate 1,339,278, forward strand.
GACCGAGATGTTGAGTTTGCCATTGAGTTAATTCCGGGAACAGCACTAATTTCGAGAAGGCCCTATCGGATGCCTCCCAATGAGTTAGCCGAATTGAAGAAGCAACTCCAGGACTTACTAAAGAAAGGTTTGATTCGTCCCAGCTCGTCTGAATGGGGATGCCCCGCTCTATTTGTGAAAAAGAAGAAGGATAACTCCTTACGCATGTGCGTGGATTATCGACCACTGAATGCAGTGACAATTAAAAACAAGTTTCCTCTTCCTCGGATTGATATCTTGTTTGACTAATTGTCTAAAGCCAAAGTGTTCTCTAAGATAGATTTGAGATCAGGATACCATCAGATAAAGATTAGGCCACAAGATGTGCCTAAGACTGCGTTCTCTACCAGATATGGCTTGTACGAGTACCTTGTCATGTCCTTCGGATTGACAAACGCTCCTGCATACTTTATGTATCTGATGAATTCTGTTTCTATGCCAGAGTTGGACAAGTTTGTGATTGTGTTCATTGATGACATTCTAATATATTCAGAGAATGAAGAAGATCACGCAGAGCACCTCAGGATTGTCTTGACTAGACTCAGAGAACATCGACTGTATGCGAAGTTCAGCAAGTGTGAGTTCTGGCTTAAGACAGTTCCTTTTCTCGGCCACGTGTTGTCTGAAAATGGCATTTCTGTAGACCCTAGTAAGGTGCAAGAGGTTATGGATTGGAAGTCACCAACCTCAGTGCATGAAGTTCGCAGTTTTCTTGGTTTAGCCGGTTACTATCGTCGCTTCATACCGGATTTCTCGAAGATTGCCAAACCAATGACAAGCCTGTTACAGAAGGATCATAAGTTTGTATGGACAGAGGAGTGCGAGGCAGCTTTCTGCACCTTGTGAAAGTTGTTGACCACTGCTCCTGTTCTGGCCCAACCGGATATAGAAAAGTCATTTGATGTGTTCTGTGATGCATCTAAGAATGGGTTAGGATGTGTACTAATGCAAAATGGAAGGGTCATTGCCTATGCCTCACATCAATTGAGGAAGCATGAAGTTAACTATCCTACACATGATTTGGAGCTTGCAGCAGTAGTGCATGCTCTAAAGATTTGGAGACACTACCTGCTGGGTAATGTGTGTAATCTCTTTACAGATCATAAGAGTCTCAAATACATTTTTACCCAATCTGAGTTGAACATGCGACAGAGAAGATGGTTAGAGCTGATAAAGGACTATAATCTAAACGTGCATTATCATCCCGGGAAGGCTAATGTAGTAGCAGATGCACTGAGCAGAAAATCACATGCTATTGATGTGCAACCGTTGTTTGAAGAAGGGTTCAAATTGTTACATCCTGCTGTGTTGCATAATATTCAGATCAGTTGTACTCTGGAAAACCAGATCATTGAAGGTCAGAAGACAGATAAGGGAATCTTTCATATCAAGGAGAAGATGAAGAGGGAACCCACCAAACACTTTCGATTGGATGACCAAGGAGTGTTATGGTTTAAGGATCGCCTGGTGGTACCTAAGGATAGAGAGCTTAAGAATAAGTTGATGAATGAGACCCATCATTCCAAGCTATATATTCACCCCGGAAGTAGTAAGATGTACCAAGATTTGCGACCCCGTTATTGGTGGACTAAGATGAAAAAAGAAATTGCAGCATACGTTGCTCGTTGCGACATGTGTTGTAGAGTTAAAGCTCTTCACATAAGACCTGCAGGACTTCTGCAACCCTTGTCTGTACCCGATTGGAAATGGGATGATATAAGTATGGATTTCATCACTGGTCTTCCCACCACACAAAAGGGACATGATTCTATTTAGGTAATAGTAGATCGTCTCACCAAGATAGCTCACTTTCTGCCAGTTAAGACAACATTCCGACCACCTCAATATGCAGAAAAGTACATTGCTGAGATTGTCCGATTACATGGTATACCAAAAACGATCATGTCTGATCGTGGTTCACAGTTTACCTCTCATTTTTGGGAACATCTTCATAAAGGTTTGGGTACTAGTTTGATTCGTAGTACGGCTTACCATCCACAGACAGACGGGCAGACAGAACGAGTTATTGCTGTACTTGAAGATATGCTTAGAGCTTGTGTACTATCATCCAGAGGCTCATGGGAATCCTGGTTACCGTTGGCGGAATTCGCTTACAACAACAGTTACCAAGAGAGTATCAAGATGGCACCTTTTGAAGCTTTATATGGCAGGAAGTGCAGGACACCGTTAAATTGGGTAGAGCCTGGAGAAAGAAGGTTTTATGTAATTGATTTTGTAGATGAGGTAGATAAGAAGGTCCGTATTATCCGGCAAAACATGCAAGCTACACAGTCCCGTCAGAAGAGTTATGCAGACAAGAGAAGGAGACCATTGGATTTCCAAGTGGGTGACTATGTCTATTTGAAGGTTACCCCTATGAAGAAGAAACGGTTTGGAATCAAGCAGAAACTGTCTGCTAGATATATCAGACCATACCAGATCATAGAGAAAAAGGGTCCCGTGGCGTATAAGTTGCGATTGCCAGAAGGGATGAGTTCGATCTTTCCCGTCTTTCACGTATCCCAGTTGAAGAAATGTCTACGTGTTCCTGAAGAGAGAATAGAACCGCAGGGTATTCGGATCAAGGCGGATTTGGAATATCGTGAACAACCGGTTCGAGTTCTGGATACTAAGGACCGAGTCACTCGGAATAGAGTGGTAACAACCTACAAGATTCAGTGGAGCCATCATGATGAGAGTGATGCTTCATGAGAAACGGGAGAATATCTTCAAACCGCGTATAAAGATTTTTACGATAAATGGTTCGTAACTCGAAATCTCGGGACGAGATTCTTATAAGGGGGAGGGCTGTAACACCCCTAGGTGTTAAGCATGCATTAGCATTTCAAAGCATAAAGCATTCAGCATCATTTCATGACTAGCATTGCATGAAATATAGCTCTTTTAAATTTAAACTTGAAAAGCAAATAATTAGAACCCTAACTTTGATGTAAGTGCCAAAAAGGTAGTATACTTTTGGGTATTAGCAATTTTAAATAATCTAGAATAAATTAGCATAATTTTTGGAGCAATTCTTGAATTCAAGTTTTTCTCAAATTTTGTTTTAAAAATATTCTAAACAAATAAATTTTTGATTAACAATTTAGCTTTAAATCCTAAATTCAAAATCTATTGAGAATTTTGAAAAATACCCTACATGAAAGTTGTAGAGAATAAAATTTTGAATAACTTTTATTTTGGGCCAAAATTATGAAAACCTCTTTTTCATCTCCAAATCCAATTTTGAAACAAATAAGGAAATATGAAAATATTATTTATAAAAGAAAAATCGGTTTTTCACTTTAGTGGGCCGCGGCCTCCCTTTCGGTGTTCAGAGTAGGCCAAATCGGTGTTCAGAGTAGGCCACACCGTCGTTAAAAGGGTATGCAGCGCAGCCCAGATAGAAGCGAGAATGGGCGCTACGCAAGCGAAGACATTTCACTGACGTTCAGCCCATTTTTTGGGCTCGAACGAGGCAACGGCCGGCCCAAACGCTGAGTGGCTTCGGAATTTCAGGGCAAAAGGCGGTGGTGCACCCTGTTTTGTGTTGTCTCCGCGCCAAAGCTGGATTCGCGTGTTGGATTCTTCTTACGTGTGCTGTGCGCAGGGTTTTCCAATTCCAAGTGCACGGTTTTGACACTTCCGCTCCGTACATATCCTAGCGACCTAATAAAATCGTGTGTGCCCTTGTCAAAGCCGAACGTCCACAGGTTCTCGGCATCTTTAAAAGTCCCTTTTGACAAACGAACGTTGCCGTGTTGACGCAGTCAGTCCAACAAATAAAGTCATCAGGTCGGTGTAACACGGCCATTCTTCCCGTTAAACTATATATTTTTGTACATGTACACTGCACGTACATACATCATGACAAAGACATGCATGGCGTCTACTTAGACGTATATCCGACGAACTTATGCCGTATAACAATGTAACCAACCAACCGATCGAATTGTATACGATTCTATACTCTACTTGGCCAGCGACGAGCACTCGGGCGGCGGTCCCTGCGGGAACCGATACTTATCGGTGCAGTAGTTGTAGATCATGTAGTTGGCCTGCGCCCGGCGGAGCTGCTCCTGCGCGGCGCTGTCGAGCTCCTGCGACATCCACGCGCCGTTGGACCTGGCGCACGCGGCGGCGTCCGGCGCGGTGCAGCCGGCGGCGGCGTACCCCCGGTACGAGGTGACGAAGGGCGCCTTGGACCAGTCCGTCCGGACGCGGCCGCCCTGCGTGGCCCACTCCTCCGCGTCCCACACGCTGGCGTACACCCGCATCGGCTGCGACGTCGGGAACGGCACCGCGCCATCGTTGCGGCGGCGGAACTCGCGGATGGGGACGCCGTCGACGTAGAAGACGATGTGGGCGGGGTTCCAGAGGACGGAGTAGGCGTGGAAGTCCGCGGTGGGGTCGAACCACATCCGGAACTGCTGCTCCCGCCCGCCTTTCCCCTGGCTGTACACGTTGGTGTGCACCGTGTAGGGCTCCCCGGAGACGTTGCCGAGGAACTCGAAGTCGATCTCGTCGTGCGCCGACCCCTGCGAGGAGAGGTAGAAGGTGGTGACGGTGCCGGCGGAGTTTCCTGGCACCAGCTTCAGCTGCATGTCGAAGCGGCCGTAGAGGTACTGGGTCTTGGACTGGAACCCCGAGCCGGAGGACCGGTCCATGGACAGCGTCAGGAGCTGCCCGTTGTTCAGGATCTTGCCCCGGCCGTCGCCCCAGGTGATGTCCACGTCCTGGTAGAAGTTGCCGCCGGCGGCTGTCGCGACTCCTCCCCCGTGCAGCAGCAGCAGCAGCAGCGCCGCCGCCAGAGCCAACGTCTTCATGGCACCGGCGGACGGTCGTTCAGACTTCAGACTAGTTCAGTTCTCGTCTCTGCAAGACACTGACTGTGATCGATCGATATTCGATAGGATGGTAGATTGGTAGGTGCTGCGACCACGAGGCGAGATGAAGCCGCGGTATTTGTAGCCCGCCGGATCGATGCTTCCGGCCGGATGGTTGGACCAGAGATGATCGCAGGGTGATGAGCTGGCTGCACCATCCATCCAATGGCTTGCACTGCGCGGGCGCCCGTCCACGACGACGACGTTGACGCGGCGGGGCAGACGGAGCCACGCAGCACGCACACGGACTGCCCCTGGATCGGCTCCATGTTTGCGTCCGGGCATTCGTTCGTTCGTTTTGTTCGGGTCCAGCGTCCAGGGACCTGATTGCGGCGTGCGACGAAGTGCCGCGCGGTGCACGCACAACGGCAGTACGGCACAGGGGACCGCGGCGGGCGGTAGGATTGTTCGGCGGGCGTGTTCGCGTCAGGACGTCAGCTGTTTTGCCTGCACACAGCGGAAGCGGATGAGAGAGCCGTGAGCGAGGGCTCAAAGTCACGCATTGCATGCAAATTGCAGCTAGCTGCCATGCATGAGATTATGAAACTGCTGGCAGAATAAGCTAGCCAGCAGCTTGCATTGGTCGTAGGAAGTACTAGCTAGGATGGTGTTAGCCTGTTTGGAGAAGATTGAGTCTATCTAGCCGCAGTTGGAACGAAAAGGAACCAGCATGCATGATGAGCGAGGCGGCGGATTAGGAGCAAGCATATGATTGGGGGCTGATTGGGATTAGGTACGTGTAGTATGGGCTCCATGCACGTATCGTGTTAGTTTACACGTCCTGTTCATTATGAGCTATCTTTAGTAGGGAAATTTATGGGACTGCTTAACTGTCACCACAACATAAAGCGCGCATACACACGACACGAATAAAAGAAAAGAAAAGAAACTGAAGACGGGTACTTCCTTCATCCCAGAAAAGTACACTTCTTTTTTTAAAAAAAAGTTAAAATACTTCAAGTTTGATTAAATATAAGAAATTATTTTGTTCCAAAAAAAATTACTAACATCTATGATACTGAAAAGGCATGACTAGATTAACTACAAAATATATTTTCAAAGTAAATTTATTTAGGAACATAAACGATGAACTATAAATTTAGTTAAACTTCAAAAATTGATTTAGTCCCAAACTAGAAGTGCACTCTTTTTTGGATTTTTTGGATGGAGGCTGGAAGGTGGGAGTACCAATGACAACACAGTGTAACATGCATATATGCATGGGACACAAGCACCATGCATCCCAGTCCAAGAGATGAATTGATCCCAATTTGCTGCTTCTTGTTCCCTTGCGCAGCACTGTACATCAATTGATGTATCTATTTTTATCGTCTCTGCGAATGACTCCAGCGGTCCAGCCTTTCAACCATCTGAATGCGCCACGAATGCACTGTGATATACTGTAGCAGTATTTCTGGTCAGAGGCGGTCATCAGCCGGATTGGATGCAGTCGTAGTAGAGCTGTTACTGTCTTTCAAAATCATCTGAATGTATATCACACACAACGTACACACGACTTGGATAAGAAATAACAGCTAGCGCCCCTGCTGTAGCTGTAGACATTGTTAAAAAAAGTTATGAGTCTGACTACCAAGCCTACCTTTACCTCCCAAAAAAATATCCAACTACCGAGCATGCGTCTTTTTATGGAAAGTAAGGTTTGATATCTTGTATGGAAAGTAAAGAGAGAGCATTTCATATACTTTTAAAGTTTTAATTACACAGGATAGATGCAGATGTTCATAATAAGCACGTTTGCACCCTCACCGTATAAACATACATACACAAACCCTGCCCATGTAACTATGGGTCTGCTTGCTTGGCTTCCAAAATTTGTCAAATGCTTAGACGTCTACCACCACTCCAAAATATCGGACGCCTAAGGTCCTTCACATGGAGGCCGCGCCACACATGAAAAAGCCTGGCCGCCTATTTTCGGGCGCCCCACAACGTGGACCCCACGCTAGGTACCACCCTACCATCGTGCTCGCTCTATTTCGCCTGACTACTGCACCCACACGTAGGAACCCACATGGGTCTCAGTCACTTGCCCCCGCGTGTGGATGCCGCGCCGCGGATGCGTTTGTCGGCCTCAAGCGCCTGCACAGTGACCCATGATGGTGCCCCAGCAGTTGCAGCAGGCAGCTGCGATAGGTGGATTCCATTGCAACATATGCAACATACGATCTACTTTTGCAACATCCAGATGAAACACTTGCAACATACGTCTACATGCAAAAACACTAGAAAAAACTTAAAAACACGTGTGTAGCCATTGCAAACATATGCTAATATCAAGATGAAACACTTGCAACATACGTATGAAAACACCTGAAACACTTGCATATATGCAACATCCCGATCTAGTTTTGCAATATCCAAATAAAATAATTGCAACATACGTCTGAAACAGATGAAACATTTAGAACGTACAGTTAAAACATATGTGTATAGCCATTTCAACGTGTGCAACATCTTGATCTACTTTTTCAACATCAATATAAAACACTTGTAACATACCTTTGAAACTGAAACACTTGAAACATATGCTTACAACATGCACTTTTCAGCACAATGTTACCTTATTGCTTGGACGAATGGAGGCTCGTCGTTGTGGAGCTCGACGCCGGCGCAGAGGTCGGTGGCGACGCATGGAGCTCGCGACGGCATGGAGCTCGTAGGTGTGAGAGCGGCGTGGGAAACTCGTCAGCGAGGCGGCGTCACACGAAGCTCCTCCCCGCCCACCTGCTTGCTGGAACATTCGTTGTGGAGGTTCGCCAGCTTGGTGGAGTGGCCATGGCAGGCGGATGGTGTGGTGTGGGGAGGAGAAGGAAGCGGGGACGAGTAGGATGAAAGGTCCTTGTTTGGTTTTGGTAATTGAGTGACAACCTTAGGTGGACTAATTGTGTTTATGTGAGATACACAGGGAATTAGTCCACAGATGATTATGTCATGAAGGAGCTCATTGCATATGAGACATGACATGGAGTCATGTGACCAAGGTGGCGAAGATCAAGATAAGGCTTGACTTGATGGACCGGTTGCAAGTGTGAAGGGCAAGTCGGAGGCTTTGGAGCGATGGACCGCGAGGCGGTGAAGCTTGAGCAAGACTTGGCGCCGATGGACCGAGGCAACGGTGAAGAGCAAGTGAGGTCAAGATCGATGAACCAATACGGTCACATGATGATATGAAGTGGATCATATCATTTGTGATATGGTTGGTGCATGTGTTGCATCAACGTCGGAGGAGATGGAGTGGAATGCGCAAGGCAAAGGTATAACCTAGGACATTTCTATTTCACCGGTCATAGGTGTGTAGAGAAGTTTATGACCGGGTTTAGGATAGATGGCCGTACTATCAAGAGGGGCAAACTTGTTTGCATATCGGTCATCCAGTGCCACTTGAGCGATCTAACTTTGCATACGTGTTAGGATCGAGTGGCGAGGCAAGTTGAGTGCCTAACCCTTTGAAAATGTTTGTGAAAAGCTAACACACATGCACATGGTGGTGTACACATGGTGGTGTTGGCACATTTGCAAAGGAGAAGGTGTTGGAGTTGGTGTTGATCAACTTGGAGAAGAGAGAAATATTTTTCGGTGTTCTCCGGACACTAGGATGGCTCTTAGAGTGGAATACTGCTTTGATCCATTGTGAATTGGATCAAGTGCTTTAGTGGGTTGTGTAGCCCTCTGAGTAAGCTTTCCAAAATGTCCAAGATCATCGAAATCGGAGTTCGGAGCTAAGAGTCATCGCCGTTTTACCGAAGAGTGGTCTATGACCGGACTCGTGACCGGACGCGTCCGGTCAGTGTTTTTCGCGGGCAAAAATGACCGGACGCTGCAGCGAGTCCGGTCGCTTCGAGAGCTTGCTAGAACCTCTCTGTTCGTTGTTTCACTACGACCTGCGTGTCCGGTCCCGTTAGTGACCAGCGCGTCCGGTCAATACAAGTTTATACACGCGAAAACTAGCCGTTGGAGCACGCTACTGACCTGCGCGTCCGGTCAGTTCGACATGCGCGTCCGGTCAGTTCAACCGGCGCGTCCGGTCGACCTGAAACTCGCCCAGTGAAGGGACTAACGACTCTATTTTGTTGTGGGGCTTATAAATAGTCCATTGGCCGGCCTTGGCCGGTAGCTGAGCACACTTTGGCCTTGGTGGCTTATGTGGTAGTGCTTGGAAGCCCTCTAACACACTCATGCTTGATAGTGTTCATCGGATCGAGTGAGAGAGCGATTCTAGTGCGTTGCATCGAGAGGATTGCATCGAGTGGCACTAGGTGATCGTGTTGCAAGCCGGTGGTGCTTGTTACTCTTGGAGGTTGCCACCTCCTAGACGGCTTGGTGGCTTGCGACTCCGTTGAAGCACGCGTGGAGATTGTGCGTGGCTTCGGAGGAGAATTTGTGAGGGGGATTATGCTCACCCTGCGGGGATCGCGAAGAGCAACTCTAGTAAAGCTCGTGGCTTGGAGGATCCCCATCTTAAGAGTGGATGTGCGACACCCGCTGAGGGTGAAAGCATCTAGGCCCCAGTGTTGGTTTCGGCAATTAATGACAACACATAATTACCATGACTAACGTGTGTTTTGCAGAAACGCTGGTAAGTTAGGTCATGGAGATGATAACTGCTTTGGGCAATATGGCAGTCATGTCCCTTGATGGAAATCGTTTCGGTTTTCAAAGGATCAACGATAAGATTAAGGACGGTTAGTTCCGGATGTCAAGGTGTTGAGATACATCTGGAATAGTCGTTAGGATCTTTGTTTCTTCCTTTGACCGTACTATGAAGAGGGGCATGAGCGAGTAGCTTGACCTAGGTGAGTCTTGTGTTTAGGTGTGGTGCACACTTGTCAAACTTAGCACTAGGTAGCTCGAGAAAAGCTCAGAGTTCAGTTAGAAGCAACTTGGTTCAAGTTACATCGCGTTTAGAAGACGTTTGAGCCGTTTACCTATGACCGGACGCGTCCGGTCAGTACTAAATCTTCACTGCGTTTTTCAGCTGACTGACCGGACGCGGTCCTTGAGAGGACCGGACGCGGTGGTCAGGCTGACACGTGTTCCAGAGGGTAAACAGCGTAATCGGACGCGACTGTGAAAATGATCGGCGCGTCCGGTCATGTTCCAGTAAGGTCCCATGGAGACCTGACGCGTCCAGTCACCTATGATCAGACGCGGTCGTACGTCCGGTCATGTTCCATTAAGGTCCCGTGGTGACCTGACGCGTCCGGTCACCTATGATCGGACACGGTGATGCGTTAGGTCAGATTTCCAGAAAGCTCTTGCATGATCGGACGCGTCCGATCATCCCTTATCGGCGCGTCCGGTCATCTCAGACCGGCACGTCCGGTCACCACAGATCAGCGCATCCGGTCACTCAGCATAGGTTTCTGTTATTCGACCGTTACAACTGACCGGCACGTCCAGTCATTTCGATAGACGCGTCCGGTCAGTGCGCGTCTGGCTGTTTCGAAAGGTAACGATTGGATTTGTTTGAGGGGTCTATAAATACAACCCCTCCACCTCTTTTAGAGGTCTCTTGCTTATTTGTTTAGCTGAGAAACATCTTTGAAGTGCAAGGGAGTGCAAGAGCCCTAGTGAGGATAGTGATTTGCGAATCAAAGTTTGAGAATCCTCTCTAGTGACAAGAGTTAAGCAAGTGTGCATCCATCTTCTCATTAGGCTTGTTGTGGTCAAGTGAGAGTTCTAGCTTGTTACTCTTGGTGATCGCCATCACCTAGACGGTTCGGTGGTGATTGGGAGTTTGGTGATCATCCGACGAGATTGTGGGTGACCCAACTCAAGTTGTGAGCGGTTTTGGGTGATTCGCCGCGACGGAGTGTCAAAGAATCAACCCGTAGAGAGCACTTGATCCTTGCGCGGATCAAGGGGGAGCTACACCCTTGCGCGGGTGCTCCAACGAGGACTAGTGGGGAGTGGCGACTCTCCGATACCTCGGCAAAACATCGCCGTGTTCCTATCCCCTTTTTTCAAGCATTTACTTTCTTGTATTACTTTCATTGCTTGTTTACTTTCCTAGAATTGCCTTGCTAGTCTAGGATTGGAACTTAGGGTGCAAAACTTTTGTCGGTAGAATCACAAGGAACACAAGTAGGCACTAGGGGTGAAGTTTGGCTTGTAGGATTTAATTCTTGCAATTAATTTTTAGAAAAGCCCAATTCACCCCCCTCTTGGGCATCTTGATCCTTTCAATTGGTATCGGAGCCGTGTTGCTCTTAATTTAGGCTTTACCGCCTAGAGCAAGATGTCTAATGGGGAAGGACCACCTCCCACTTTTGAGGAAGATAATTTTCCATATTGGAAAATTCGTATGGAGGCGTACCTCGAAGCCATAGATGTTGGGTGCCTTAGAGCCGCAACCGAAGGGCTTCCTCCCATAAGGGATCCCGCTAACCCAAGTGATGACGAGGAGAAATATGACCGATGGAATGCAAAAGCAAAAAATGCAATCTACCGGGCGCTAGGCAAAGATATTTTCAATCGTGTGCGAAATTCCAAAAACGCTCACGAATTGTGGGAAAATCTTTGTGCTCTCCATGAGGGAACTAAGAGTGAGCGTGAGGAACGCTATCATATTGCTTTAAAGAAAATTAATTCTTTTGAGATGCTTCCTAAAGAAAGTGCTAATGACATGTACACTCGTTTGAATGTTCTTGTAGAAGATCTAAATGCTCTTGGACTCACTAAAATGAGTCAATCGGATGTTGCAAGGAGGATCTTAAGTGTTCTTCCCGTTGAGAAGTATGGACACATTGTCACCGTACTTCACCAAAGTGATCTCTCCACCGCAACACCAACTCAAGTATTGGGGAAGATCAACGCACATGAGATGTACATGCACATCACTCCGGAAGAGGGCTCATCATCTTCCAAGAAGAAAGACTTGGCCTTCAAAGCTAGTCATGAAAAGAAAAAGAAGAAGGCCCAAGCCATGATTGTGCAAGAAAGCTCTAGTGAAAGTGACATTGATGATGAATCACTTGCACTCATGGTAAGGAAGACCACTAAGATGCTAAAGAAGCTCAACAAGAGTGGCATCAAGTTCGATGGCAAGAAGAAGAAATTCTTCACAAGTAGCAAAAGGAAGCCAATCTCCAAAATGGATTGCTTCAATTGTGGAGAACTTGGCCATCTAGCTCATCAATGCCCAAAGCCTCCAAAAGACAAGTACAAGAACAAGTACAAGGGCAAGAAAGATAATTCAAGTGATGAAGAAGATGACAAAAGAAAGAACAAGCCATACAAGAAGAAAGATGGCAAGAAAAGAGAATTCTACAAGAAGAAGAAGGGAGGCAAGGCCTATATTATTGGTGATTGGCTCACCGACATTGAATCATCATGTGAGTCATCCGGCGATGAAAGTGACAACGACAAAGAAAAGATCGCCGCACTTGTGATTGGGCCATCATCATCTTCACCGACATCTTCATCACCACCTTCACCGCCATCTTCACCATCATCTTCTACTACTCATCTATGCCTTATGGCAAAGGGTGATCGAAAGGTACAAAATAGTGATAGTGATGATGATGATGATAGTGATAGTGATGATGAATATGATGCTCCCTCTTATGATGAACTAGTAAAATTATTAAATAAATATTCTAAAATCATAAGGAGGACTAGAAATGAAAATGATGAGCTTCAACATGAAAATGAATCACTCTCATCTAAGCTTGAAAGTGCACATAATACTAGGGATGAGCTCATAGATCAAAATGAAACTATGTCTTCTTCTCTCAAAGAGCTTAAAACTTCTAACAAGGAGCTTAGAGATAAACATGATAAAATTGAGAAGAAGCATGGTGAACTCATCACTAGACTAAACTTGCTAAAAGAAGAGTACACCACCTTGAAAATTAATTATGATACTCTTATTGTTGCTAATGAGCTTGCTCTTGAGACACATGATGCTACTAACCAAATTGTTAAGATTGATATAGCTACATCATGTGATGACTTGATTGTTGAGAACTTTGAGCAAGGCTCTAGCGGCAAAGGCAAGAGTGTGGTTGAGGCAAATGACTATGATGAGTATGTCAAGCTCAAGAGTGAAAATGAGATGCTTAAAGATGAGAACAAGAAGTTGTTGGCTCTTGAAAAGCAAGCTTCAAATGAGTTACTCATTGAAGAAAACAAGAAGCTCAAGCAAGAGAAAGAGCATCTCAAGACCAGCCTAAGTAAGTTAACAAGAGGCCAACATTTGCAAAGTGAGCTACTCATGAACACCGTCATGAAGTTGGATAGGAGTGGCATTAGGTATTTGGCAAATCAAGAAAAGAAAGTAAAGGCCAAACAACAACAAAGCAAGACAAAGCCCAAGCCAAAGAGATGTGTTGAGTGTGGACAAGAAGGTCACTTTGCTCATGAGTGCAAAACCCCACCACCACAACCCTTGCCCAAGCATGCTAGACCCTTTGCTTTCAATGCTCACTACATGCTTAGAAAGGACTCTAGTGGAAAGATGAAAGTCATGTTCTTGGGTCCTCCTAACAAGAATAGGCCAAAGAAAATTTGGGTTGCCAAGTCACTAGTTGAAAAAGTTAAGGGTCCCTCTCAAGTTTGGGTCCCTAAACATAAGGCTTGATCTCTTGTGTGTAGGTGAACTACAAGACCGGTGGATCTCATTGGGTGATTGATAGTGGTTGCACACAACATATGACCGGTGATCCTCGTATGTTCACCTCACTTGAAGAGGATGGGGTATGTCAAGATAAGATCACATTTGGGGATAATTCAAAGAGCAAAGTCAAGGGTATAGGCAAGGTTGCAATATCAAATGATCATTCTCTCTCAAATGTGCTCTATGTTGCCTCATTGAGCTTCTACTTACTATCTGTTGGGTAACTTTGTGATCTTGGCTACCAATGCTTGTTTGGTCCAAATGAAGTGGTTGTTACCAAGATAGATGACAAGCAAGTGATTTTCAAGGGCTTTAGATACAACAATCTTTATCTTGTTGACTTCACCTCCGAAGATACAAACTTGATGACATGTTTGTTCACCAAGACTTCACTTAGATGGCTTTGGCATAGGAGGCTTGCTCATGTTGGAATGAACACTCTCAACAAGCTATTGAAGAAAGAACTAGTGAGAGGTTTAAAGGATGTAAAGTTTGAAAAGGACAAACCTTGTAGTGCATGTCAAGCCGGCAAACAAGTTGCAAACACTCATCCAACTAAAGCCTACATGTCAACATCAAGAGTACTAGAACTTCTACACATGGATTTGTTTGGTCCTACAACTTACAAGAGTTTGGGTGGAAATCTTTATTATCTTATGATTGTGGATGACTTCTCAAGATATACTTGGACCTTCTTCCTTCATGACAAATCCGAAGTGGCAAGTTGCTTCAAGAAGTTTGCAAAGAGAGCTCAAAATGAATTTGAAGTCAAGATAAAGAAGATTAGAAGTGACAATGGAAAAGAGTTTGACAACACCAACATTGAAGCCTATTGTGATGAAATTGGAATCAAGCATGAAGTGTCATCAACCTACACTCCTCAACAAAATGGTGTAGTTGAGAGAAAGAACCGGACCTTGATCACTCTTGCAAGAACAATGCTAGATGAGTACAACACACCGGAGAAATTGTGGGCCGAGGCAATCAACACCGCATGCTATGCTTCAAATCGCCTCTTCCTACAAAAGTTCCTTTGCAAGACCCCTTATGAGTTGCTAAATGGGAAGAAGCTGGACGTCTCATTCTTCCAGGTGTTTGGTTGCAAATGCTACATCTACAAGAAGCGTCAACACCTAGGGAAGTTTCAAAGACGTTGTGATATTGGTTTTCTTATTGGCTACTCATCAAAGTCCAAAGCATATAGAGTATTTAACCATGCCACCGGTTTGGTTGAAGAAACATATGATGTGGAATTTGATGAATCTAACGGCTCCTAAGGAGCAATTGAGAATTGTGATGATGTAGGTGATAAACCATTGAGGGAGGCCATGAAGAACATGCCGGTGGGTGACATCAAGCCTAAAGATGATGAAGACAATGTACAAATTGTCAATCCACCATCTTCATCATATGTGCCTCAAGATGATGACAAGAATGAGAGAGTTGAAAATGAAGACACCCATGTCTCTCATCATCAAGCCAAGGCACAAGCACAAGATGTTGATGCTCCCCATCCCACTCCACAAATGGTTGATCGAAGAAACTCAACTCTACTTCAAGCACATCCACAAGATCTCATCATAGGGAGTCCTACAAAGGGTGTAATGACTCGATCTCAAAAATTTAATTCTTTTGTTGAACATCACTCCTTTGTCTCTTGTCTTGAACCTAAGAATGTAGAAGAAGCTCTTCAAGATCTGGATTGGGTGAATGCCATGCATGAAGAATTGAATAACTTCGCCCGCAATCAAGTATGGACACTTGAAGAGCATCCAAAAGGTGCAAGAGTTATTGGAACCAAGTGGGTGTTCCACAACAAGCAAGATGATCAAGGGGTAGTGGTAAGAAACAAGGCAAGACTAGTAGCAAAAGGGTTCTCTCAAGTTGAAGGTCTTGATTTTGGAGAGACTTTTACACTCGTTTCAAGACTTGAAGCCATCCGTATCCTTCTTGCATATGCATCACATCATGATATGAAACTATATCAAATGGATGTGAAAAGTGCATTCTTAAATAGCTTCATAAATGAACTAGTCTATGTTGAACAACCTCCCGGGTTTGAAGACCCTAGATATCCTAATCATGTTTATAGGTTGTCCAAGGCGCTATATGGGCTCAAGCAAGCCCCTAGAGCGTGGTATGAGCGCCTTCGGGACTTTCTCATAGAGAAGGGCTTCACTATTGGGAAGGTTGACACCACACTATTCACCAAGAAATTCAAAGAAGAGATCTTCATTTGTCAAGTGTATGTTGATGATATCATCTTTGGGTCAACAAATGAAGACTATTACAAAGAATTTGGTGAATTGATGTCAAAAGAGTTCGAGATGTCAATGATTGGTGAGCTAACATTCTTCCTTGGGTTTCAAGTCAAGCAAATGAGAGAAGGGATCTTTATCTCTCAAGAGAAGTATACCAAGGATCTTCTCAAAAGATTCAAGATGGAAGAATGCAAGCCAATCAAGACCCCAATGCCAACTAATGGACATCTCGACCTAGATGAGGGAGGTAAACCAATCGATCAAACTCTTTACCGTTCAATGATTGGTAGCTTGTTATACCTTACCGCATCTAGGCCTGACATCATGTTTAGTGTGTGCATGTGTGCCCGCTTTCAAGTGTGCCCTAAAGAACCTCACCTAAGTGCCGTAAAAAGAATCCTAAGATATCTTAAGTATACCCCAAGCATTGGACTATGGTATCCCAAAGGAGCTAGATTCCAACTAGTTGGCTACTCCGATTCGGATTATGCCGGTTGCAAAATTGATAGAAAAAGCACATCCGGAGGGTGCCATTTGCTTGGGAGATCCTTAGTATCATGGTCATCTAAAAAGCAAAATAGTGTGGCTTTGTACACCGCCGAGGCGGAATACATTTGTAACACCCCAGGTGTTATCTTGCCTCCTAATGCACTTGCTTCACATGAGTATAGCCTTATCATAAGCATCTCATCTTGTTGCCCAAGTTTAAGTAAGTGAAACATGCTTGTGCCATTATGTTTCTTTGTCTTGTAATGCTATGATCATGTGTGCAAATGTAAGTTATTGCTTTGAATGTTTGTAAACATGTTAGGATTGCTTAACTATGCATTTGGAGCATTTCTCATGTTAATAGCTTATGCTAACTTAGCTCCTAAAGTGTTGTTTTCCATGCTTTGTTAGTATAGTGTGCTAGCTGACCTCTCAGAATCTCCATCTTAGAGTTTGAATCAGTCCAAGTCAATTATATCAAAGTTGTAGTAAATTTTATAAGCTTCAACTTTGTCAATTGACCCATCTCATGATTTAGCTCTTAAGCCTGTCAAAACTGCAGTTTACTACTGTTCTGGAATTCTGTTAGTTCCCAAAAACAGATTCTATTCCTTGATCTATATCTCGCAAACTATACTAATTCAAGCTTGACTCCTTAAAGCAAAGTTGTAGAGAATTTCCTGAGCTACAAGTTTGTCAATTGGCACTTTGGCTAATTCGGCCTAGTTCATGAGCTACAAGGTCTGAAAGTTCATGCTGTTTTGAAGCTTTAAAAATCGGCTAAGTCTGGGTGACTGAACTTTTCAGTTTCAGTTTGCGTGTACCTTACTTTGGCGCATTTTCTTTTGAAAACCGTTGAGAATTAGATGAAAGTTCTTTAAGAAAAATTGTTGTCCTCATATAGCTCTACAACGCTATGGAATTGATTTAGCATTTCCTTACTCGGTTTGGGAGATGGAGATGGACGAACAATGCAGTTTCAGTCGGTCTAAAACTGAACTGCATGATTCAATTTCGGGTACCCTACTTTGGAGCTTTGTATCTCTCCAACCATGTCGAATTAGTCTTTGATCCTTTAACGAAAATTGAAGTACTCTTGTAGCACTACACAATAGTGAAATCGGGTGATCAAATAATGAATTGGTTTGAGAGATATCGAGGAGAGAAAATAGAGTTTCAGCTATATGTTTGCAGTAGTTTTGGGTGGTTTCCAGTTTCTGAAACTTGATCAAAGCCGTGTCATGGTTGACCGTGTGCAGAGGCTCGACGCCACGTGGCCCTCGACGACGCCCGCTGTTCGACACCTCGCGCCCACGCGTCGTTGCACCGTATTGAAGAAGTCGAGCCCCTCCTTCGGTCTTCCCCCTCGCTCACTCACATCCTCCCTCGGTCTCTCGCTTACTCGCTGTCGTCGCTGTCGCCCCTTCTCCCTCGACCTCGTAGCCTCGGCCGAGCAGCAGCGCTGCCCTTCCTCCCTGTAGCGCACAGCCACGCCGCCCTCCGCTCCTTGCACCGCACGCGTCAACCCTAGTCAAAATCCGTGCGCTGCCGGCTGCATCGTCGTCGTTCCGGGTGTCGGTGTCGCATGCTGCCGCAGCTCTGCCGCTGCTGGCTGCAGCCGGACATGGCCACGGCCTGGCGCAGCCCCGACTGGCCACGACCAGAGCCTGGTCGGCCCTTCCCCGTCACCCACAGCGACCTCCCCGGGCGTGCTCCTCCGTTCCCTGCGTGCTCTGCCCGTCCCTGCGTGCTCTGTCCGTGAAGAGGAAGAAGAAGGGAGTAGATTAGAAATAGAAGCTCTTTGTTGTGTTCACTTTGCAAAAGTGCTAGAGACAAAGGATTTACATTTAGGGGCTTACATGAATTGTGGAGAGTTTTGTGTTCACTCTGCATAATGTTTTCTCTTTTTTTTTCGGAATTAGTATTGCATTTAAATGGCTAAACTTCAAAAATACATAGTAATTGGTAGAAAAATCATAAAATAGCAAATGAGGACTTTTTGGAATCCTTGTGAAATTGTCTATGCAGTAGATCTATAATATGGAATGATTTAGTTTAAAGTTTTAGCTGTAAAAATATGTTTATGCAACTAGATTTTGAATGCTAGTTGGATCTGTTATTTTTAATAACTGTAAATATATAACTCCAAATGAAGTGCAATTTTTGTGGCATGTTACTCTTGTGATGTATGATGTCTAGTAAAAATTTCAAGATTTTAGGCTTGATAGTTTAGGAGCTATAAAAATAACAAATGCTATATGCTGCTTTGCTTCTATTCTGGACAGTTCTGCATGTATGCATTGTTTGGCTTAGTTAAGTTATGAATCATGCCTTGATGACAATAAATGAATTGTAGTACTTTTCATAATCTTTTCAAAAAGCTAAAGATCACAATTTTTGGTTAAGTATATGTTTAGTTATAGTTGTTTAAAGTACTGTGGCAGTTTCTGCCCAAACCCAGACAGCATTGCTTTGTGTGCCCTGTGTGACCTTGTTAGTGGCAGAATTAGTTCTAGATGTTTTTAGAAAAGTTGTTCACAATTGGTTAATCTTTCTAAAAAGTCTAGAACCATAATTATTGGGTTTATAAAACTCAAGTTATAACGATTTAAAGTGGCATATCAGATTCTGTCCATATTTTGGACAGAGCTGCAATTATTTAATTAATTGACCATGTTAACTGTAGAATCATCTTAAGATGATTACAAGAAAGTAGTAGATAACTTTATAAGCTTTCCATAAAGTTGAGAATCATGTTTGTTGGAGGTCTAGAACTCCATTTATGCTTCTCTGAAGTTTCTATCAGTTTTCTGTCTATAATTATACCACTGCTGTTGGGCTGCATGTGTGGTGTTACTCGTGCAACTAGTTTCATGGTGTAAATGATGTTTACTGTGATTTTGGTAAATACAAAAGTTGTAGATAATTATCTTATCTTTCTTGTGTTAAATTTTCATGATCCCAGGTCTGATAGTTTAAGAGTTGCATGCTTAATAAGTCTACTGTCAGATTTTAATTACCTTCTGTGCAGACTTTAAAGATTGGCATGTTTGGTCATGATAACTTGGGAATCAGGTTGAGATGATTAAAGATGAAATGTAGATAATTTCCTAATATTTCCAGAATGTCTTCTTGCAAGTCATTTGGATTTATGAAACTCCAGATATGGTTAAATTATGAAGCTACTGTTTGCTTGTCCAGAAATTGATAAAATCTAATTATAGTGTTTGCTTGTATATTGTTAAGTGTGACTTATGCCTTTGAGGGTAGTTAAGTTAATACACCTGAGATATTGTGAAATCTTGTGTGCCATGCCTAATATGATTTTCATCTTTTATATTAGGTTGGGTGATATTTATTTAAGCAACATGAAGTGTCTATGCATGTGGAGTGTAATATGGTGTTTGTCTTGCTTACTGTATGTGATGCATTGTACATTGTACCTTCATGTATTCATGCACTTGCATCTTGCATCTCATTTAGGTACGCTAGCTGAAGCACGTGAAGGACCTGATGTGGATCCATCCCGAAGATAGAAGGACTGGACAAGTGTTAGATTGGGAGATGCTCGCCAAGTGTATTCATCTGACAAACTCTAACTTGAGTCGGATCCCAGGCAAGCCCCGGAGCATTATAAGCCTCCTACCTTCAAAGCAATTAATTCTATATATGTTATAAGTATTGTTGCATTAAGTGGTAGGAGTTGGTTGAAAACCTTGCTGCATTATATCATTCCTTGTCCAGATATATGAATCCTTGAATCCTACATAGACTAGGATCGAATAGATGCTTAGCCCTGCTTTAAGCGGTAGAAGTCAGGTGATTTCCTGTCACCTGCGAGATATAGGGATATTCATATATGGCACGGTTGGCTATATGTGCTATCGTGGAATGGAACCATGTGTTAATAAAATGAAATGAGACCGGGCGGGATGACGATAGTGAAGCAACAAGGCATGGAGGTCTTGGGTGTGAATCTATCCCCGTCTGAGTCGTTTAAGGACCGATTCGCTGTATGTCCTTAAGTCATGTTGAACGCAGTCTAACACTTAATTGGCCGGATAAGCCGTTCCGACCGCGAATCCGAGTAATACAGTTCAGGCCGGGAATCGAATGGTAGGTTGCTTCTTGGAGGAGAGAAAGGATGTGCTTGGGGACATTGGCGTGAGACCAAGGGGGGGTTAGAGTCCCTATCACCTGGCAGAGTGTCGCCCTTGGGGTCGCGACATCATTCGGACCCGTGGCTCCTGAACTGTAACAAAGGTGACCTGAGCAGCCCTCGCCAGGCGTGACTCGGTGAGTGTTAGAAATACCCCTCCAGCTGGATAGGAATTCGATTCGAATCGCCGTCGCTCCCGGTTAGTGAGCACTTGACTTGAGCAGCGGCAACGTAGATTCCATTAAATTGAACGGATGGTTAATTGGATAACGATGGAAAGATTGCCTTAATTTATACCTGCTATGGTTAATATTGTTTGCTCCTAATAAAGTGAGTGCTCTAGTACAGGTTCTAATATAGATGATAGGTTAATGATAATTAACTTGATGCTTAAGCATTAATGATTGATCATATATATTAAGCTTTTATGCAAAATGTTGTCAAGCTAGCCCCACTTTATATCAGCCTTGCATGATCCTTGGTGTCACCTTATTTCTGGTTTCTGACGGGTAAGTCTAGCTGAGTACTTTGTCGTACTCAGGGTTTTATCCCCACTTGTTGCAGGTTATGATGTATCATGGCGGCTGCAAGAGTTGGTTGGCTCCTGCCATAGAGGCGGAGTGTGATCACGAGCATGATTCTTCTGAGTTATCTTCTCTCTAATGCTTTTGTTGGAAGTCGACCTTCGTACTGGCATGTATTTGAAATAAGGGTGTTGTTAGTTTCAAATTACTTTGCTTCCGCTACTTTTGAACTTAAGTTGTAATAACTATGTTGAACTCCGATGTATATTGAATTACTTGTGAAATGGTTGTAACATGTGACTTGTTATGTTGAATCACTACGATCTTGGCTGGTATGTTGGTTGGTTTGAAATCCCTCGTGATTTCATTGGACTACCGGAGTTATATGGGCTCAATTGCGAGAATTTGATCACTTCGGTGATTGTTTTTGTACTTGTGCTCTTATAATTTGGACGGTTCCGTTACAGCTGGCATCGGAGCAAGATTCAACATTAAACTTGTCATATGTGTATTTAAAACAAAGGTTTTGTTTTATAAAATCAGTTTTATCAACTTATAGTTATATATAGGTTTGTCAAATCTAAATTTTAAACCTAAGTATGCCAGTGGTCAATTTCCTTATGCCCATATAAGGATTATTAGGTGGCTTATATAAGTACTAACTTGGGGGTTTTTCATTTATGCATCTACGCCCAGGCCAATGTATGTATGTGTGATAACTCTCCCACACTATGCTACCCGGTGTGTAAGATTGGAGGTAGCCTTCATATATGAAATAGCCATATATGTTGCTAGTTTACTTTTATGCAACGTCGCACCTACGCTCAGGTAAGTGTGAGTTGTGAGAGCATGACCGTACAACCTACGGTCTAGGGAAGAGTTAGTTTTGGTTACTGGATTATTTACATGTTACACACATGTATATATGAAGGTACTTAATTGTGGGTGATCGAAGATTCGGGTAGTTTTGGTGCTACATGTATATATACGGGGGTATATGTACATGGGAGTACTTAGAATTTTACTTCTCTGCTTTCATTGTGTGCTATATTGGGAATTTTACTTCTCTGCTTTCATTGTGTTCTCTGCAGGTACACTAACCACGAATGCGTAAGTCGAATGTAGCTGACGACTAGCTATATATCGAGAGAGTGCGTGTAATGCCACCGACATAGAACGTGATCGCCACCTTGGGTTGGCAATCTTGTGAGGACTAATAGGACGAAGCATGCATCTTCATGATTGTTGCCTTATGCATAGTTATGCTCCTCTCATCCTTGTTCAAATGATAAGTAACTTGTGATCAAGGTAGTACACTATCTTTCTTGGGTGAAGCTAAACAAGAATGCCTTACTCCATGTTGTTCACCCAAGCGTTTGCAAATGCTTTAGACCTCACCTAAGTAATTGTGATTCTTAGTAATGAATTAAATTAGTTGGTCTAAGGTAATAATATTTAGAGCTACTAGAATAACATGTTGTGTGCTCTCTTGTTAAGTAGAACAAAGGCAAGTTTAGTTTTGCTTGTCGAATGTTGGCTGCTAGAACGTTTTCTGTTGTAGTGATGCTTTTATGGTCATAATGGTGTTTTCTATAGTTACGGAGAGTACCAAAGTTGTAGCCAACTTACTTTTCTATCTTGTCCTAAAATTTTATGACCCTAGGTCTTATGGTTTGAGAGTTATAAATTTTAGAAGTTTGTTGTCAAAATCTGCTCATGTTCAGAACAGATCTGAATATTTGGTTTGTTTGACCTATGTGCATAAGGAATCATGTCTTGGAGATAATAGAAGAAGTGTAGTACTTTTTCTAAGCTTTCCAAAATGTCCTATAGCACTACTTTTGATGGTATAAATCTCTAGTTAGGAGCTTGCAAAATAGAATAACAGAATCTGTCCAAATTGGGGCAGAGATGTCTTCTTTGTCTTGTTTTGCCTTGTTGGCTATAAAATCATCTTAATATGATAATAAGAAAATTATAGACAACTTAATAAGCTTTACATAAAGTTAAGGCTCAGTCTTGTTGTGTCCCTAGAACTCCAATTATATATTTTCAAAGTTCTTGTCAGTTTTCTGTCCATATTGGTATAGATTTGAAATATTAGCAATTTTGGTCATATTAAGCTATGAATTAGTTTTTGGTATGAATAACTAAAGTGTAGTCATATTCCTGAGCTTTCTAGAAAGTCTAGGATCACCTTTGTGGGATGTATACAACCTCAGTTATGGTTGAAATAAGTAACCACTGTGCTGCTGTTCAGATTCTGGGCACATGCTAAGTTGGCTTCCTTAGCTAGCGTTGTTTTGAGCTAAACTTGTAGTTAGTTCATGCTTGAGATAAATGCTTGTTTTGGGTGAGCCTTGTGCCCTGTATTGGTTGATTAAACCATTCGTTTGAATTTTCTCCAAGGACTGCTTGATTGTGATGTTGTATGTGTGTTTGTATCTGGATAGTGCTCTAGTTGTCACCTCGTTTGTCCTCGGTGAGCATACGAGGGTCACATAGCTTTATCCTAGAACAACATTCACGTTACGTAATTGTATGGTTGTTGTCTTCAATTAGGTTTCTCTCTTAGGAGCCTGAGCCTGTAGACTTGGTGGTTAGCCTTTGAATGTTTGTATCCATGCCTTTGCTTGACCGAAAGCCTAAAGCTTAGTTCTCCTATATGTTTGTATGAGTCGTGGATGTTTTGCAACCCTTTTTGTGAAGATCTTTATCGACTGACCAACCAAGTTAACTTTTATCAACGCTAGCCTTTGACCATGGTTCGTACGTTGCCAATTATGGAGACTGTACCCAAATCCATGTTGGACCTTCCGGTTACCTCTCTCAAAGGTTAGCTAATGTGACGCAAGTCGTACATAGAATTTAAGCAAGAGTCTCTTGCTTAGTTATCCTTGGCAATTGCGCGATGTCCTCTTGTGCTATATTTTGATCTTCGGATCATTTTTTGTGTTGATTATAAACCTTGTGACTACCTTTGCTTGCTATCCCTCCTTGTATGGCGTTTGTTCTTACAACCCATTGGTGCCACTTGAAATTTCACTTTTGTTGTATGTTTAGTAATGGTGTTATGAGTAGCAGCTGATGGTGCCGCGACGAAACCAAGGGCCTCCTGTGACTGCAGACACATGGCTGGCTGCTTGGCACGCGCTGGTATCACGGTTTCTAGTCATGATCCATTATGAAACGACAGTCGATGTGTTATTTTCTTGTGTTCCTTCTTGGTTATCTTTCCATATCGTATCGTAAGATCCATATCTTGAACCAAAAGTAGTAGAGCTTTCTCCTGAAATTGCTAAGAGGATAAACTTTGAAGAACAGGTCACCGACATAAACATTAACAGACCACATGAAGTGGTAGACTTGTGACTCTACTTAGTTGTCCCAATATTGACGAACATCGTCTAGTGAGCAACGTATTTCATTCCTATTGGATAAAAAGGACACACAACAATTAATGTTGGACGAGTCATCCGTTGGATAAGACTCGATCATCACATTAAGCAATTTTTAACCTTTATATGCATAATGGCCATACAATCGAAATCAACCATCTCTGGTGTGCCTCTTTATCTGTTAACTTCGATGGCAACCATTCGTTCTGCATCAACCACGATTATTGTGGACAAGAATGAAGATTTAGAATTTTTAGTGTTGAGAGACAACTGATTAGTTACCAATAGGAAGGTTAATCTCCAGTTAGGTAATGACTCATTGGTAGCTACTAGGGCTATGTCTTACAAAGCAATATCCAACAAGAAGTTAATCAACTAGCCCCAACTTGAGTGATACTCTATCTTTCAGAGCCATGGCGATCAAGTCAATTCCGTCTTGGACAATCACACAGATAGTGCAAGGTGTTCTATCAGCTAAAGAGAAGAATTAGAAAAAGCATGACCTAGTTCTGATCTGTATCCTTGTGCCCATAGGTACCACCAACGGTTTGTCCATAACTTTATTGGACGAAGTGTCAAGGAATATTCGGAAGCGGTTCCTTATCCTTGTAGGAGTGTTCTCCAGGCAAAGTATGCGTTTTGCCCTGTAAAAGTAACCTGCAAGTTCAAAGCGTGTGCATCCTCGGATTGGTATGTAAATTAATAGTCGAGATCTACTGTTGGATGACCCTTTTGAGGTCCCACAGATACTAGTTTACACTCTTTCGTTTGCTTTTGCGTTCTCGTATCAACAATGTACGAGCAGCCTTGGTCTCTGCAAATCAATGTATACCATCACGTATCAAAAGCAATTTGAAAAGTGTTAAACAACAGATTTCCCATCTAAGAGCTGCTGTTTGATCCTAAAAAGGAAGCCTCCAGGTGAAAGGTTGGCCTGGCAAAGTTGCTACGCTGCAAGTCAACTCAACTTACTGTGCAACTAAGTCACCAAGGAAAATTTTACTCAATCGCTTGGTGGTAGACTACTTCCCGTGGTTTAGTAAATATTATAACTTTTGTTGTCCTTAAGGCCTCGTTACATCTTTCTTTGGGAATTATTTTCCAATGATGACATACTTTAGTACCTTATAAATGTTTTTACCCAAGAGGTTGCATCTGCTTCAACCTAGATAACTGTTGTCTTTGGATAAAAGAATCTTATTAGATAACTATTGGCAGGAATACGAAGTCGACAGAGTCAGCTATCACATTCACTAACCCCTCGATAGACTCAGATAATACAATGTTGTCATCAGAGAAAGAGAACTGCACACATGGAACCTTAAGTAGTTTTTCATTAGTTGATATCGGAAGGATTGAACATTTACGACCAACATGGACCCTATCTATTGTTTAGTCAGTATCCTATAACCTCAGAGGATGTTTGTCATCTATGATCTCACCCTTTTGGAAGGTTGTGCTCAAGCCATCTTGGTAGAGGACTGCTTTTCAAACTTTGTGCACATAGAGTCATTTCAACGAGTATACTTCTGATAATTCCGGTCTAGTGTGGAGTTCATACGGCCCATACTATGTTCACTAGAGAAGAAGAGATACTTGTGTATGGTTAGCTTATGGACCAATTGATCTCTGTATAATGAGAACGAAGTACTGCGTTGTCTTGGATTCCTCCCAAAGTAACAATGCTTTATGGAAGTCAATGAAGGAAATTCTTTAGACAAATTTTACCATGAAGAGTAAGTATCAGAAAGTGCCTTTGGCCAGATTGTTCACCGATGTTGAAGCTTTGTAGCTGAATGCTATAGCAGATGTTGGGAACTAGATAACGTGCCTCTCCTCCTTAAAAAGTCTTCCATTTCGAATCTCGGGACGTGATTCTTTTAAGGGGGGAGGGCTGTAACACCCCAGGTGTTATCTTGCCTCCTAATGCACTTGCTTCACATGAGTATAGCCTTATCATAAGCATCTCATCTTGTTGCCCAAGTTTAAGTAAGTGAAACATGCTTGTGCCATTATGTTTCTTTGTCTTGTAATGCTATGATCATGTGTGCAAATGTAAGTTATTGCTTTGAATGTTTGTAAACATGTTAGGATTGCTTAACTATGCATTTGGAGCATTTCTCATGTTAATAGCTTATGCTAACTTAGCTCCTAAAGTGTTGTTTTCCATGCTTTGTTAGTATAGTGTGCTAGCTGACCTCTCAGAATCTCCATCTTAGAGTTTGAATCAGTCCAAGTCAATTATATCAAAGTTGTATTAAATTTTATAAGCTTCAACTTTGTCAATTGACCCATCTCATGATTCAGCTCTTAAGCCTGTCAAAACTGCAGTTTACTACTGTTCTGGAATTCTGTTAGTTCCCAAAAACAGATTCTATTCCTTGATCTATATCTCGCAAACTATGCTAATTCAAGCTTGACTCCTTAAAGCAAAGTTGTAGAGAATTTCCTGAGCTACAAGTTTGTCAATTGGCACTTTGGCTAATTCGGCCTAGTTCATGAGCTACAAGGTCTGGAAGTTCATGCTGTTTTGAAGCTTCAAAAATCGGCTAAGTCTGGGTGACTGAACTTTTCAGTTTCAGTTTGCGTGTACCTTACTTTGGCGCATTTTCTTTTGAAAACCGTTGAGAATTAGATGAAAGTTCTTTAAGAAAAATTGTTGTCCTCATATAGCTCTACAACGCTATGGAATTGATTTAGCATTTCCTTACTCGGTTTGGGAGATGGAGATGGACGAACAATGCAGTTTCAGTCGGTCTAAAACTGAACTGCATGATTCAATTTCGGGTACCCTACTTTGGAGCTTTGTATCTCTCCAACCATGTCGAATTAGTCTTTGATCCTTTAACGAAAATTGAAGTACTCTTGTAGCACTACACAATAGTGAAATCGGGTGATCAAATAATGAATTGGTTTGAGAGATATCGAGGAGAGAAAATAGAGTTTCAGCTATATGTTTGCAGTAGTTTTGGGTGGTTTCCAGTTTCTGAAACTTGATCGAAGCCGTGTCGTGGTTGACCGTGTGCAGAGGCTCGACGCCACGTGGCCCTCGACGACGCCCGCTGTTCGACACCTCGCACCCACGCGTCGTTGCACCGTATTGAAGAAGTCGAGCCCCTCCTTCGGTCTTCCCCCTCGCTCACTCACATCCTCCCTCGGTCTCTCGCTTACTCGCTGTCGTCGCTGTCGCCCCTTCTCCCTCGACCTCGTAGCCTCGGCCGAGCAGCAGCGCTGCCCTTCCTCCCTGTAGCGCACAGCCACGCCGCCCTCCGCTCCTTGCACCGCACGCGTCAACCCTAGTCAAAATCCGTGCGCTGCCGGCTGCATCGTCGTCGTTCCGGGTGTCGGTGTCGCATGCTGCCGCAGCTCTGCCGCTGCTGGCTGCAGCCGGACATGGCCACGGCCTGGCGCAGCCCCGACTGGCCACGGCCAGAGCCTGGTCGGCCCTTCCCCGTCACCCACAGCGACCTCCCCGGGCGTGCTCCTCCGTTCCCTGCGTGCTCTGCCCGTCCCTGCGTGCTCTGTCCGTGAAGAGGAAGAAGAAGGGAGTAGATTAGAAATAGAAGCTCTTTGTTGTGTTCACTTTGCAAAAGTGCTAGAGACAAAGGATTTACATTTAGGGGCTTACATGAATTGTGGAGAGTTTTGTGTTCACTCTGCATAATGTTTTCTCTTTTTTTTCGGAATTAGTATTGCATTTAAATGGCTAAACTTCAAAAATACATAGTAATTGGTAGAAAAATCATAAAATAGCAAATGAGGACTTTTTGGAATCCTTGTGAAATTGTCTATGCAGTAGATCTATAATATGGAATGATTTAGTTTAAAGTTTTAGCTGTAAAAATATGTTTATGCAACTAGATTTTGAATGCTAGTTGGATCTGTTATTTTTAATAACTGTAAATATATAACTCCAAATGAAGTGCAATTTTTGTGGCATGTTACTCTTGTGATGTATGATGTCTAGTAAAAATTTCAAGATTTTAGGCTTGATAGTTTAGGAGCTATAAAAATAACAAATGCTATATGCTGCTTTGCTTCTATTCTGGACAGTTCTGCATGTATGCATTGTTTGGCTTAGTTAAGTTATGAATCATGCCTTGATGACAATAAATGAATTGTAGTACTTTTCATAATCTTTTCAAAAAGCTAAAGATCACAATTTTTGGTTAAGTATATGTTTAGTTATAGTTGTTTAAAGTACTGTGGCAGTTTCTGCCCAAACCCAGACAGCATTGCTTTGTGTGCCCTGTGTGACCTTGTTAGTGGCAGAATTAGTTCTAGATGTTTTTAGAAAAGTTGTTCACAATTGGTTAATCTTTCTAAAAAGTCTAGAACCATAATTATTGGGTTTATAAAACTCAAGTTATAACGATTTAAAGTGGCATATCAGATTCTGTCCATATTTTGGACAGAGCTGCAATTATTTAATTAATTGACCATGTTAACTGTAGAATAATCTTAAGATGATTACAAGAAAGTAGTAGATAACTTTATAAGCTTTCCATAAAGTTGAGAATCATGTTTGTTGGAGGTCTAGAACTCCATTTATGCTTCTCTGAAGTTTCTATCAGTTTTCTGTCTATAATTATACCACTGCTGTTGGGCTGCATGTGTGGTGTTACTCGTGCAACTAGTTTCATGATGTAAATGATGTTTACTGTGATTTTGGTAAATACAAAAGTTGTAGATAATTATCTTATCTTTCTTGTGTTAAATTTTCATGATCCCAGGTCTGATATTTTAAGAGTTGCATGCTTAATAAGTCTACTGTCAGATTTTAATTACCTTCTGTGCAGACTTTAAAGATTGGCATGTTTGGTCATGATAACTTGGGAATCAGGTTGAGATGATTAAAGATGAAATGTAGATAATTTCCTAATATTTCCAGAATGTCTTCTTGCAAGTCATTTGGATTTATGAAACTCCAGATATGGTTGAATTATGAAGCTACTGTTTGCTTGTCCAGAAATTGATAAAATCTAATTATAGTGTTTGCTTGTATATTGTTAAGTGTGACTTATGCCTTTGAGGGTAGTTAAGTTAATACACCTGAGATATTGTGAAATCTTGTGTGCCATGCCTAATATGATTTTCATCTTTTATATTAGGTTGGGTGATATTTATTTAAGCAACATGAAGTGTCTATGCATGTGGAGTGTAATATGGTGTTTGTCTTGCTTACTGTATGTGATGCATTGTACATTGTACCTTCATGTATTCATGCACTTGCATCTTGCATCTCATTTAGGTACGCTAGCTGAAGCACGTGAAGGACCTGATGTGGATCCATCCCGAAGATAGAAGGACTGGACAAGTGTTAGATTGGGAGATGCTCGCCAAGTGTATTCATCTGACAAACTCTAACTTGAGTCGGATCCCAGGCAAGCCCCGGAGCATTATAAGCCTCCTACCTTCAAAGCAATTAATTCTATATATGTTATAAGTATTGTTGCATTAAGTGGTAGGAGTTGGTTGAAAACCTTGCTGCATTATATCATTCCTTGTCCAGATATATGAATCCTTGAATCCTACATAGACTAGGATCGAATAGATGCTTAGCCCTGCTTTAAGCGGTAGAAGTCAGGTGATTTCCTGTCACCTGCGAGATATAGGGATATTCATATATGGCACGGTTGGCTATATGTGCTATCGTGGAATGGAACCATGTGTTAATAAAATGAAATGAGACCGGGCGGGATGACGATAGTGAAGCAACAAGGCATGGAGGTCTTGGGTGTGAATCTATCCCCGTCTGAGTCGTTTAAGGACCGATTCGCTGTATGTCCTTAAGTCATGTTGAACGCAGTCTAACACTTAATTGGCCGGATAAGCCGTTCCGACCGCGAATCCGAGTAATACAGTTCAGGCCGGGAATCGAATGGTAGGTTGCTTCTTGGAGGAGAGAAAGGATGTGCTTGGGGACATTGGCGTGAGACCAAGGGGGGGTTAGAGTCCCTATCACCTGGCAGAGTGTCGCCCTTGGGGTCGCGACATCATTCGGACCCGTGGCTCCTGAACTGTAACAAAGGTGACCTGAGCAGCCCTCGCCAGGCGTGACTCGGTGAGTGTTAGAAATACCCCTCCAGCTGGATAGGAATTCGATTCGAATCGCCGTCGCTCCCGGTTAGTGAGCACTTGACTTGAGCAGCGGCAACGTAGATTCCATTAAATTGAACGGATGGTTAATTGGATAACGATGGAAAGATTGCCTTAATTTATACCTGCTATGGTTAATATTGTTTGCTCCTAATAAAGTGAGTGCTCTAGTACAGGTTCTAATATAGATGATAGGTTAATGATAATTAACTTGATGCTTAAGCATTAATGATTGATCATATATATTAAGCTTTTATGCAAAATGTTGTCAAGCTAGCCCCACTTTATATCAGCCTTGCATGATCCTTGGTGTCACCTTATTTCTGGTTTCTGACGGGTAAGTCTAGCTGAGTACTTTGTCGTACTCAGGGTTTTATCCCCACTTGTTGCAGGTTGTGATGTATCATGGCGGCTGCAAGAGTTGGTTGGCTCCTGCCATAGAGGCGGAGTGTGATCACGAGCATGATTCTTCTGAGTTATCTTCTCTCTAATGCTTTTGTTGGAAGTCGACCTTCGTACTGGCATGTATTTGAAATAAGGGTGTTGTTAGTTTCAAATTACTTTGCTTCCGCTACTTTTGAACTTAAGTTGTAATAACTATGTTGAACTCCGATGTATATTGAATTACTTGTGAAATGGTTGTAACATGTGACTTGTTATGTTGAATCACTACGATCTTGGCTGGTATGTTGGTTGGTTTGAAATCCCTCGTGATTTCATTGGACTACCGGAGTTATATGGGCTCAAGTGCGAGAATTTGATCACTTCGGTGATTGTTTTTGTACTTGTGCTCTTATAATTTGGACGGTTCCGTTACAACATTGCCGCGGGGGCTTGTTGTGCACAAATCTTATACATGAAACAAACCCTCCTAGACTATGGAGTTGTTCTTGAAAAGGTGCCGCTTTTATGTGACAATGAAAGTGCGGTTAAAATTGCTAATAATCCGGTACAACACTCTTGCACCAAGCACATTGATATCCGCCACCACTTTCTAAGAGATCACGTTGCTAAAAATAACATATCACTAGAAGGTGTAAGAAGTGAAAAACAATTAGCGGATATCTTCACTAAACCTTTAGATGAAGCTACCTTTTGTAGGTTGAGAAGTGAACTCAATATGCTTGACTCTAGTAACTTTAGAAAATGAGCTTGTGTTGTCCCTAGCATTGCATTGTTTTATATGTCATGTTTAATTACCCGCAATGCATCTAGGCCTTGGCTAACACGGTTACGATAACCCTCCTTTGGAGGAGTGAAAAAGCCTAACCGTGGATCAAACTTGACAAGCAACCTAGCTTTACTTACTTGTTTTGCATTGTATATGCATGGTTGTTGCTTTGTCGTTTCTCTTTGGTTAAGCTTTGAGCAACCTCTGTGTTCGTCCATGGATAGAGAGAGCATTTTGACGCTCCCAAGGGTTCAAAAACTCTATTGCATTGCCATACGTTGCTCCTCGAGTGTTTGTTGCCTATTTTCCTAAAATTAATGTTAGCCTAAGGCAAAATATTTTGAGAAACTTGAGGGTTTGAGTGAGGTCACTCATATCTTGTTCCAATTGGTGTTTATTTGTGTCTCCTTGAATTGGAACTTGATTGGGTGAAGTCGCGTCAAAGTTCGGAATGAAGAAGGGCGAAAAACAGTGACCGGACGCTGGACCGGACGCTGCACCGGACGCAGTGATGCTTCACCACCGCGTCCGGTCCCAGCGACCACCAGCGCGTCCGGTCATCCTGAAGACCATCTCCTGATCTAGTGACCGGACGCTGCACCGGACGCGCCCCTATTGACCACCGCGTCCGGTCCCGGTAACCACCACCGTGTCCGGTCATCTGTCTCAGTTTTCCGGCAAATCAAAACCGGACGCTGTCAGCGTCCGATTGTGGATAATCGGACGCGTCCGGTCATTCCAGGAGCTTACTGGAATGTGACCGGACGCTGCCTCTCCATGTCCAGTCATATCGACCACTGCATCCGGTCATCGCGTAACGAGCGGATCTAACCCCTCATATAAACTTTCGCGTTCTCCTTCCTTTTCTTCATCCGCGCCGTACAACTCTCGATTCCACCGTCTCCTTGCCCTAGCTCACCGGAACTTCGCCGCCGCCGCTCGCCGGAGTCCACCGCCGCGCCTGCGCCACCGCCCGGCCCTGCAGCCGTGCATCTCCCGCGCCCGCGCCGCCTCCTCCACCGCGCCCGCGCAGCCGCCATCTGCCGCGTCGCCACCTCCACCGCGCCACGCCTGCGCCGCCGCCGCCGCCGTGAGCCGCTGCTGCCTGCAAGCCGCGTTCTCCTTCACCTTGCACGACCTCCAGCCAGCCCCTGCCCTCGCGTTCATCCTCGATTTTCGGCCACCGCGCGTCGCCCTAACCCTAGGGTTCGCACTGCGGCGTCGCCTTCGTTCGTCGTCAAAAAGTTCTTCGCGCGACGTCTTCGCTTCGAGGTTGTTTCGCACATCCTTGATCTTCGTGTTAGGGTTTGTCGAAATTTTGTTTTTGTTAACCCTAATCGACTTCTGTTTCGGCGAATCAGCGCTCGTCCGGTGCGTCGGGAAGTCTCGCGACCTAGGTCATCTCATCTCTTCACCGGATTTCTCGTCGATCCGAGGTAGCCATCGCGTTTCGTTTCACGTCTTATCTTATATGCTTGCTATCTCTAGGGTTTCGTATCTTTTAGATCATATATGTTGCTTATAGTAGATCCATCTATTCCGTCTTTTCAGCGAGTTTGTCGTGTGTCAGGGTGACTGCTGTTTAGCTGTTGAATCTGAGGCCAAGCCTGCGGATACGAATTGAGGCCAAGCCTCTCGAGTGTCAGTACATCATCTTTCAGAGGTTTTCCGACAGTGTGACAGCATGGTTCGTTGCAAGAATGCTGGTGGTGCTCCCAGTGACGGGGACAACAGTCCTCCTCGTATGTCTGAGGTTGCGCGTGGAAAGCGCATCAAGATCATGGCCAGAAAGAAGAAGAAGACTCTTACTGATGCAGAGATAGCTCAGGCAGTGGCAGATGCAGCTGATGCAGCAGAGAGGGGTGGCAGGAGCAGTGGTATACGCATTGGCGACAGTCGTTTTCATCTTGAAGGACGACAGCTTGGTACAGAGACCACTGAGACCACTGAGGGCACAGAGGTGCAAATGGATGCAGATACTATGTCAGTTGATCCACCTACAGCACCTTCAGAGGGGACAGAGGAACAGCCAGCTCAGACTCCATCACATCGCCGCTCCACACGCACACGGGCTCAGGTGACTCCCAGGCCAGAGGGCCAGCGTCGTGAAGGACGTCCACCTCCGAGAGTTAGAGGTACACCCCCAGTTGAGCACTTTGACTTGAGAGGTGCTACTGCACGTCAGGTGCAAAGTTTGAGATTTGTTGAGGTCAGCCGGTGGTTCCCACCTCAGAGGGACTCCAGAGCTTCAGAGGGTTTCTATACTCCTCTACAGGAGGATTTTTACAGAGCTCTTATTGACAGTGGCATTGCTTTTTGACCACAGAGGGTCTGTCGCATTGAGTCACTTGTTGAGGTAGTGGGTGAGCAGCTTCGTCCGCACCTGTCCTATCTACTAGGCTTGTCAGATTTTCTTGGACGGATGGGTGCATACTGCGGCACATGGGTTAGGGAGTTCTATGCTTCATTATGGATTGATCCAGCCCATGAGTTCATACACTTTGCATTCAGAGGCCGGCCGCATACTCCGGCGCCCTCGCCCCCGTTGTGGTGAGCTAGGGTTTTGCCAGAGCTCCGTGGCGCCACCTTCTTCCCCTCCCGCCCTCACCGCCGCCACCGTCCAGCCGTGGCGAGCTAGGGTTTCGCCAGAGCTTCGCGGCCGCGGTCACGGAGCTCCAGTGAAACCCTAGCTCGCTCACGGCGCCACCTTCTTCCCCTCCTGCCCACGCTACTGCTGCCGCCACCATGGCCGAAGCTCTCCCGCCCCGACCTGGCCTGACCGCCCCTGTCGCCGCCAGCTCCCCTAAATTGCCCATCGACCATCCCCACCGCCTAGCCTACCTGCCTCCCCACGGCCGGCCATTCTATACCCCGCCGGAGTTGGAGAAGATAAGGGGGAGCTCGTCGGAACCCTAGAAAGCAGATCCAGGAGGAGGAGGAGAGAGAAAAGAGGAGGAGGAGGCCTACCTGGCGCGGATCCGACGCCACCGCATCTGCCATGGCTGCGCGTGGGGGATGCGGCAGGGCACGAGCGCGGGGAGGACGCTGCCGGGTCACCGTCGCCGGGGAGAGAGAGAAGAAAGGACGTGCGGCCTGGAGGAGAGGAAAAACCGTGCGGGCGGGTGTGCTGGCGAGCGTGCACGCTCTTTATTTAATATTTCTGATTATTTTTACTATGTACATAGCAAAAGATATGCATCAAAAAAAAGTTAAAACATATTACAATTTCAAATAGAGGGAATACAAGATTTAGTTTTTTTTTATCACAGTAGATATTTGTATCGTGTTGGGAGTCCATAAAAAAATACCACTTGATGTAGACTCCAATAGGACACACGGCCCAACGCCTTAAAAGACATTGACTCAACATTCTGATAGATTCTGAACGCCTATTTATTTTGATAACTCCTGTTAACTCTGAAGAAACTTTGACGTGGGACCATTGTCATTGAAAAGCTTATCTTCTTTGCTTTCCGTACACGTAAATCATCGAAACAAACTCCAACCTGAGCGACAGACCGAGATGAAGTCGGTACATATACATGCTTTAGTGGACAAGGCCTGGACAAAGGTAATTGCTCAGAATTTTATTCTCGGCCCGAGCCTGACCTGAAATATTTATTTTATTTTTTCTCTAACTAAAAACAACGAGCCTCCCCTCTAGGCGCAACCCAAAAAAACCCGACCCGACTCGCCCATGGGACGACTGTGAGTAGGTGTTTTTTTTGCCTGAAAAAACTGGGCTTTTACTCGGCTCGACCTGAGCCCGACATGGCCCGAAAAATGCTATAAGGAACCAGGATTTGTGGTTTCTTTAGATGAGTTAGGGTTGGAACTGTTGTTGCAGTAGCCAGAGACTCCAATACAAGATTTAGTACTATATTTTTTGTAGAGTGATAAGTTTTTCGGGACAGATATACAGTGAGTAACTCGTGAAATTTCTTCGTAGCGTCTTGCTGCATATTCCGTGTTTTGTTTCGGCTAGCGAGGTAGGAATATAGTAAAAGCCCGTTTGGCATGGCTCTAGGGGCTCCGGCTCTGGCACTGTTCATGTACTGTGCCACGGAGCTGGAGGAGCTGCAAAACGCGTGGCTTCTCCTCTTCTCAGTTCATTTTCTGTCTCGAAATCCAAAACGGCTCTCTGCTACAGTGCTACACAGTGTCGCTAGAGTGACCAGCGAGGAGGAGCCAGAGCCGTGGCAAAAGGCCCTAAATATACCACGGCCCTTTCTCATGAGCGCACGCGTGGAGGGAGAACCGTAGAGGGACCAGACCAGACCTTGTCT
The DNA here is from genome assembly GCA_038087645.1 of Saccharum hybrid cultivar R570. Lineage (NCBI taxonomy): Eukaryota > Viridiplantae > Streptophyta > Magnoliopsida > Poales > Poaceae > Saccharum > Saccharum hybrid cultivar. The sequence continues at coordinate 1,375,225 of JAQSUU010000273.1, forward strand.
GAGATGAGGCGTGCAAGGAAGAGCGAGAGACACAGGATCGGAATAGCGCCGCAGCATCTTCATGTGTGTGGTACCTTGCATGTGTTAGTTGTCACACAGACGGCACAGCCTGCAATCCATGCATGATCGGTGATCGGTCGCAGCTGGGATCGGAGCTGGGGGACGCTGCCGAGGTCGGGCTCATTGCCATCTGAAAGCGCTAGAAAACCTCCACCGAACAAAAACCAAAACCCGGCATATATAAAGCAAGACATCGCTCTCCGACAGACACCCGGCCGGCCTTGTCGTCTCGGTTGTGTTTCTGTTCAGCGGATATCGCCTTCGTCGACGTTATCTCATCATCACATTGGCGCCCGCATGCACTACTACTTCGTTCCGGTTGGGACCGGCGGCCGGCCAGACGACACGTCCAATCCTCTGCCGCTAGGCCCTAGCTCGGACTGGTGGAAACGAGTCCAATTCGCAATTTCACATCAGCATTCCAATTCCAAATTTCCAATACGCATTGGTGCACGCAGGCCGCCGTCCTGTCCCGTCGCACCGAGGCGCCCGACGACGACGACAACCGAACTAATCACGACCGATCGTTAGAGTTGGAGGTGGAATTGTGGTCGCCCACGCCGGCGGCGGCTGGGCCTACGATCGGCCGGCACGTCGTGCTCACTGCACTGATGATATCATGATACACAGATCATACATCAGGACTTAAAGCATATATATCCGCATGCATGCGTGTGGTACTTGACTACTAGCAGTACTACCCGTGTAAATGACCGGACCGAGCACCAACCATGCATGGAGCAAGCTAGAGAGATACATCGCAAGAACTGATGGAGCCGGCGGCACGTCCAAGTCCATCTCATTCTCCTGTGCATGTGTATATCTCTCGTCGATCCGCATGACAAATCGTCTACGCCAATCGCGACAGCTAGCGACGTGTGTACGTTGTCGTGGTGTGATTGCTAGCCTACGGAGTAGTATACGCGAGCTGGAAGCAGCTGGCTGACTGACGGATGATATAGGAGATGATCTGAGCTTCTCAAGCAGCTGTTCTGGACTTGTGGTGGTGCGTGGTCACCATTCACCAGACCGGAGGCATTCATGCGGCGGGTTGGGCGCCTCTCTGCTGCCTGCTGGAACTCATCACTCAGGAACCCACGGAGTCTTGAATTCTTGAGGTGATAGCCGGGCTGCCGAGGATAATGTTCGAATTTTCGTCGGGGGAAATGTCGATCCATCCGTCCCAGCTCGGTTGAGGGGTACGTACGTGAGGAGGACATGCCACCGTGTGCACACGTATTTTTTGAAACTACGTGTGCACACGTATTGCCTGGCCACATATATTCGTTTCCTATTTTTATTTAGGTTCCAATATCGTAGTCAGTACTGTGTACAGAAATCCGAGGAACAACTGCCAATCTTATTGCAAACAATTCTTTTCAATAATAATAATAAAAAAAAGAAACCTGAAATGTCAAATTCTGCAGAAATGCCGCAACGAGTGCCTTTAATTCAGTAGCGCCCAGCACAGAATCTGGCCCAGCCCATCTCGGTGAACCAAGCACGGGCGGGCATTCCACAGGCCCAATTTTCTTAATAAGAGAAAGAATCCTGAAGTCCAATGCCAGCATTTGGCATGGCCCAGTACTCATTCAAGCTGCACAATTTCTTCCTCGAACCAATTCAAGCACAAATTTCCTCAAAAAAAAAAGAAAAGAAAACAATGAAGCACAAATTATTCACAGTCGGTCCGCGAGTTCTTTCAACGAATCTAAACCGCATGTTCAGTCTAGAAACAGAAATCGAACACGATTATTACACTGACGACTGATGGCAAAACAGTAGTAGTAGGTTCTTTAGCTAGCTATATAGGAGAAGACATCTCTCTAGTCTCTACGCGACACGACTGATGACTGCTCAGGATCTGCCGATGGGGATGGCGCACTCGGGCGGGAACTCGTGCGGGAACCGCCTCCGGTCTGCGCAGTAGTCGTACACCATGTAGTTCATGCGCACCCAGCTGAGCGTCATCCAGCTCCACCAGTCCATCCTTTGCGCCATCCACGCCGGCGCCCTCCGCCGCCGCGGCCCGCCACCCAGCACCCCCATCGTCGGGCACCGTGCCCGCCCGCCACCACCACCTCCCTCCTCCTCCTCCCACACGCAGGCGTTCGTGACGTTGTACCGGCGGTAGGTGGCGACGAAGGGCGCGCTGGCCCAGTCGGTCCTGACGCGCCCGCCCTGCGTGGCCCAGTCCTCGGCGTCCCAGATGCTGGCGAACACCCGCGCCGGCTGCCGCGCCGGGAACGGCACCCCCGCCGCGGCGTTGTTGGCGAACACCCGGATCGGGACGCCGTCGACGTAGAGGACGATGTTGTGCGGGTTCCACAGGATGGTGTAGGTGTGGAAGGCACGCGTGGGGTCGAACCACAGCGCGAACTGCTGCTCCCGCTCCCCTCGCCCGTCGCTGAAGATGTTGGTGTGCAGCAGGTACGGCTCCCCGCTCGCGTTCCCCAGGAACTCGAAGTCTACCTCGTCGTGCCTCGCGCCGCCCGTGCAGATCTGCGATGCGGCATGCTTGCTTGTTAGACCAACGACGACAACGACCTTTTGTTGAGGAGAGATAAACCAACCACGGACCCTTGGATACTTTTGCCTGTAAATTTGTATTGTATGTGTGTATATACAGTAAAGAAAAATGCAGAATGTACTCCGTATCTAGCGAGTACTAGTGCTGAGTAGGAACAGTGTTCCCGATTCGTGCAGTGGGAGTTTTCTTCTAGTAGTGGGATCCACGGCTCTTTTGAGTTGATGAGCCTCATTACAGAACAGCAGGAGCACTGACATGCACGGAGACGTGCACATACTGTAGTGTACACGCAGTAACTGTAGCAACACATCTGTCTGTGTAGCTACTAGTAGCTGCCTCGCCCTGTTCATCACAAATGCCAACTGAATTCACCAATTACTGCCAGCATTCACGCACCCCCAGTCGTACAAAATCCACCGCGTTGACGGTGAACCTCAACCACGCAACCACCCAATCTGTCAAGCCGTAGCGCCAATCTTGTTTAGCTCAGGCTCAAAGTCCGAAGAAGGCAAACGAGAAATGCGCGAGGCCATCTATCCGGCGCATTTTCCTTCGCCTGCTCCTGTTTGCCTGATCAAAGCTGTAATCTTTTTTTCACCCCAAGAGCAAAAATCAGTCCAAGGAAGCCAAGTGCCAGACACATGGAGCGCTTCGGCTGCCCCCCGAGTCGCACTCCCACTACTGAAGAACAATCTCAGCTCATCTCGAACCAGATGCACAGCAAGGCCAATCTTAGCTTAGCCAAGCAATTTCCACAGACGGACCAATCGAGGATATACTACGGAGATCGAGTGCAGGAATGGACGGACGGACTCACGTAGAAGGAGGTGATGGTGCCGGCGGACTCGCCGGGGACGAGCTTCATCTCGAGGTCGAACTTGCCGAAGAGGTACCGCTGCTTGGACTGCAGCCGCGCGCCCGTCCGCTCATCCAGGGACAGCTCCACGGTCCGCCCACCGTCGCGGAATCGCGCATTGCCCGCGCCCCACACCACGTCGAAGTCCCGCTGGAAGTTGTGGTCGCCGCCTGCCACCGCCTCCGTCGCCGTCGCCAAGGACAGGGCGACGGAGAGGACGGCGACGGCCAGCAGCCGGCGTGTTCGGCCACTAGAAGCGCGCATGCCTGGAACGCCGCAGCGGCAGCCGGAAGGAACAGACCAGTGCAGGCCTGAGCCCTGAGAGGAGGGAGATCGATTTGGGGCAGTGGGATGGATGGATGGATGTGAGCAGCCCGTGGTGAACTGAGGACAGAAGAACAGGGTGGGGGGAGGAAGGAGACGGACCACGCAGGAGAAAGGTGGTGGTGTCAGGTGTGTCTTGTTTGTTCTTCGTGGGGAAGAGAGAGTACAGAGACGGTGACTGTGAGTCAGTGAGACGGGAAAATACCAGACACGCAGGGCGCCCGTTGGATTTGAGGGCACGTAGCCGGGGGCGCTTTCGCCAAATGCCAGGACGAGCCGGCATGCGCGCTCTTTTCTGCGGCAAGGCTTTCCTGTGGCCCAACAACGGCGTGGACCGCCGCAAACTGATCCCGTCCCGCGCCATGGGAATCGTCGACGTCGAGCGACACACGACGGGGCACACAACAGAAGGTTGCCAATGGGGCGACACAAAAGTGGGATGGTCCCCGGCAGCACGACGTGGCAGCTTAAACTGGCCTGGCCGCGGTCCGCGGCGCCGGCGCCTGCGACGTGAGGCGAGACGCTGCGTGCTCCGTGACAGTTCATGGCACGACGCAGGGGGAGAGCAGGCGGGACCTGGAGGCTCGTGCTCCTTCCTGTCCTTGCGTTGCCGCGGACATGGGATGGGATGGATGGGCGATGGGCGATGGCCGGTGGGACGCGATCATGGTACCGTCTCTGCCCGGCCTCACATAGTCACACGGGCTGTGCCAGGCGGTCCTTCAGAATTTTCGTCTCTGTGCATCGCTCCTCGCTCACAGCCTTACAGTCACAGGCTCCCAGCCTCCCACGTTCAGACCTGCACTCGATGCCTCTCGCGCGGTCCCATCTCCAGCAACGATGCCCGCGCGCCACACTCCCGTGTCCGTCCACCTCTTCCTACTCGTCCCCGCTTCCTTCTCCTCCCCACACCGCACCATCCGCCCCCCATCATGGCCGCTCCACCGAGCTGGCGAACCTCTACGACGGATGCTCTAGCATTCAGGCGGGAGGAGTTTTGTGTGATGCCGCCCTGCCGGCAAGTTGCCCACGCTGCTCTCGCACCTACGAGATCCACACCGCCGCGAGCTCCATGCGCTGCCACAGACCTCCACGTCGGCATCGAGCTCCACAATGATGAGCCTCCATTCGTCCAAGCAACGAGGTGACATTGCGCTGAAAAGCACATGTTGCAAGCGTATGCTTCAAGTGTTTCAGATGTTTCAAAGGTATATTGCAAGTGTTTTATATTGATGTTGCAAAAGTAGATCAAGATGTTGCACATGTTGAAATGACTATACACGTATGTTTCAAGTGTATGTTTCAAATGTTTCATCTGTTTCAGACGTATGCTGTAATTATTTCATTTGGATATTGCAAAAACTAGATCGAGATGTTGCATGTATGTAGGTATTTTTATACGTGTGTTACAAGTGTTTCATCTTGATGTTTGCATATGTTTGCAATGGCTGCACACATGTTTCAAGTTTTTTCTGATGTTTTTGCAAATGTTTTAAACGTATGTTGCAAGAGTTTCAATTGTTTCGGACATATGTCGCAAGTGTTTCATCTGGATGTTGCAAAAGTAGATCGAGTGTTGCACATGTTGCAATGGGACCCACCTATCGCTGCTGCCTGTTGCAATTGCTGGGGCGCCATCGTGGGTCACTGTGCGGGCGTCTGAGGCTGGCAAACGCCTCCGCAGCGCGGCATCCACAGGCGGGATGACAGGGACCCACGTGGGTTCCTACATGTGGGCGTGGTGGTTAGGCAAAATGAAGCGAGCACGATGGTAGGGCGGTACCCAGCGTGGGGTCCACGCAGTGGGGCGCTCGAAAATAGGCGGCCTAGGCTTTTTCATGTGTGGCACGGTCTTCCGTGTGAAGGACCGGAGGGGTCCGATATTTTAGAGCGGCTCCAGACGTCCTGGCGCTGAGTAATTCGATGATGGGTTAGTTTATTAACATGCGTGTGAAGGGTTACTCTGCTTTAATTTTAAATTTTCCTGGTCAATGTCTTCTTTTGTAGACATTGAGTTACCGTGGAGGGTTTTTTTTAGCCAAATACCAATATAATAGATTGGTCCAATTTACCCATAATTTTAATGTGTATCTTCTCCTTGTAAAAGATGTGGTTTAGATTTATATATTTTCGGATAGGGTACCTATGTTGAAAATTTTCTGGATAGTTTACATTCTTTTTATAATGAAGATTAAACTACCAGATGTGTGAACTCTCATTTGGTTCGATTTCTAGCTGTGGAATCTGCTCACCCAAATCCAGGTTCTCAATTTGACACTAGTCCTTGTCTTTTTTGGACTTATTTGAGTATTTAATGCCGCTTTTCTTTTACTAGTAGATTCGACAACTGAGTTGTCTATGATGACTTCATCAATCTCAAGACATGTTAGCTTGGTCTTTGGATGGTGATCGTCATAGGGCTGTTAATATCGAAATATGTTAGCTCAGTCTTTCTGAGATCCTCATAGGGCTATAGTGACTTTGTCAATTTTGAGATTCACTATGATTTAGTCTTTTAAAGATGCTCACGGGGCAACGGTAACTTCGTCAATCTTGAGACCTACTACTCTGTCCCTTTTTGTTTGTCGCCCGGAAAGCGTGTCTGTGAGGGAAACACGGTTTTCTAGAGACAAACATTTAGGGACGGAGGGTGTACTAGCTTAGTCTTTCGGAGATATGGCCTGATTGGTTGATATCCAAATTTTCATTGCCAAAACTTGGGCAAGCCAAATTTTTGCCCTCTATTTGGTTGGTTTTCAAAATTTGTCAATACCTCATAGCCAGTTTGCCAAATATGTGGCAAATATTTTTGTCAAACTTTTGGTTGCCAAATCATTGGCTTGGTAAATTTTAGAAGCCATCGAAACAGGCCATAGTTATATGGGCAGGGTTTATGTACGTATGCTTATATGGTGAGGGTGCGTACGTGCTTATTATGAACATTTGCATCTACGCTGTGTCTCCTTACTTTCCATAAAAAAGACGCATGCTCGGTAGTTGGATATTTTTTGGGAGGTAAATGTAGACTTTTTTGGTAGTCAGACTCAACTTTTTTAACAATGTCTACAGCTACAGCTGGAGCGCTAGCTGTTATTTCTTATCCAAGTCGTGTGTACGTTGTGTGTGATACACAGTCAGATGATTCTGAAAGACAGTAACAGGTCTAATATATATGACCTGCATCCGATACGGCTGATGACCGTCTCTGACCAGAAATACTGCTACAGCATATCACAGTGCGTTCGTGGCGCATTCAGATGGTTGAAAGGCTGGACCGCTGGAGTCATTCGCAGAGACGATAAAAATAGATACATCAATTGATGTACAGTGCTGCGCAAGGGAACAAGAAGCAGCAAATTGGGATCAATTCATCTCTTGTACTGGGATGCATGGTGCATGTGTACCATGCAAATATGCATGTTACACTGTACTGTGATTGGTACAATAGTACTCCATCCTCACAGCCTCCATCCAAAGAAGAGTGCACTTCTACTTTGGGACCAAATCATTTTTAAAAAAAAAGTTTAACTAAATTTATAGCCCATCGTTTATGCTCCTAGCTAAATAATTGTACTATAAAAATATATTTCGTAGTTAATTCGATCATGCCTTTCAACATCATATATATATGTCAGTAATTTTTATACATTTATTCAAACATGGAATTATTCGATATTTTAAGAAAACTAGCGGAGATGCACGTGCGGCACGCACATATTTATTTAAAAAATATTTTATAGTAAAGGTGTAACAAAGAAGTTTTAAGAAATCATTTCTTACATTTGAGCTCATAGTTCTTGATTGAACCTAGCATGTTACTAATTCTTTTGAAAAGTCTTTGTGAAAAAAAGTTATGTTTATAATGTAAATAAGGTCCAATTAGTTGGAAAACTAGGAATATATATTAATGTAGATCGAACAGTTGTTATAGAGGAATAGTAAGATCATGTATTACAGAGGGCTCATATAGCACGATATATACATCCAATGGTTACTATAGATGAAGAGCCCTCTCAGAAAAACTCGCTCTTTTATAGGGGTGTGATGTGATGAAAAGTGTACTTACTCTTTCGGGATGAAGGAAGTACCCATCTTCAATTTCTTTTCTTTTTATTTGTGTTTGTGCGCGCTTTATGTTGTGCTGACAGTTAAGCAGTCCCATAAATTTCCTTGCTAAAGATAGCTCATAATGAACAGGACATGTAAACTAACACGATATATAAGACTAGACGTACCTAATCCCAATCATATGCTTGCTCCTAATCCGCCGCCTCATCATGCAGCATACTGGTTCCCCTTTTCGTTCCAACTGCGGCTAGAATGGATAGACTCAATCTTCTCCTAAGGCTATCCGCACTCATTATATTCATCCTCTATACGTCCTAGTCAGCAAGATTCTCTCCTCTATACTCAATTCTCCCGCACCCATCCATCCTCTATATCATCCTCTATCCACTCTATCCACTATGGGACCCACTTGTCATTTTACCTAAATATATCCATGTGTGATCTAATTTTGAAGGATTTATTGAGACAAATTTAATGGTGCAATCAAAATTTAATTTGGATTTTTTGTTTGTGAGTTATAGCATTTTTTTCTTTTGTTTAGCTAGCGGGGTCCGCCACTACAGAATATAGAGTAAGCACAGTACTACTCTAAATATAGAGTGAGAGAAAGGATAGAATATCGTTTTAGAGTACCTAGTGCAGCAGTTTTTACTATATATTCATACTCTAAAACTTTAGAGTATGCCACTGCGGGCAGTCTAACAGCCTAACACCATCCACCACTAGTTCCTAGCTAGTACTTCCTACGACCAATGCAATTAGCTCTATTCTGCCAGCAGTTTCATCATATCATGCCTGGCAGCTAGCCAGCTGAAATTTGCATGCAGCAATGCGTGCATGCGTGCGTTTGAGCCAGAGCCTCGCACACGGCTCTCTCTCACCCGCTTCCGCTGTGTACAAGCAAAAACAGCTGACGTCCAGACCCGAACGCACCCGCCGAACAATCGTTGCCGCCCGCGGTCCCCTGTGCCGCCGCTGTGCGTGCACCGCGCGGCACTTCGTCGCACGCTGCCATCACAGGTGGGGCTTGTCGGATAGCCGATGGGGTACCTATCGGCAGCTGGAGGGCCGATAGGGTTACCTAGTCGGCTAGTGGACTACCGACAGGGTCCTATCGGACCGACCGATCCTCTCTGGTACAACCATCCGGCGGGCTATAAATACCGCGGCTCCATCGCCTCTTGGTCGCACCACCATCCTTTGATCGATCGCAGAGACGAACTGAAGTCTGAACTCTGAACCGATCCATCGAGCTACGAGATGGCCTCGTCCGCCGGTCCCATGAAGACGTTGGTTCTGGCGGCGGCGGCGGCGGTGCTGCTCCTCCTGCTGCACGGGGAAGTTGTCGCGAGCGCCGCCGGTGGCAACTTCTGCCAGGACGTGGACATAACCTGGGGCGACGGCCGGGGCAAGATCCTGAACAACGGCCAGCTCCTGACGCTGTCCATGGACCGGTCCTCGGGCTCGGGGTTCCAGTCTAAGGCCTTGTTCACTTCTCATCCCAATTCAAAATATTTTCTCTTCCACCAATTATATCAAATCTTTCGACGCATGCATGAAACATTAAATGTAGGTAAAAAGATAACTAATTGCATAGTTTGTCTGTAAATGTCGGGACGAATCTTTTGAGCCTAGTTAGTCCATGATTGGACAAATTTTACCAAATAACAACGAAAGATGCTACAATAACTTTTCACCTAGTTTTCGCGAAGTGAACACACGGCTCAGTACCTCTACGGGCGCTTCGACATGCAGCTGAAACTCATCCCAGGCGACTCCGCGGGCACCGTCACCACCTTCTACCTCTCCTCGCAGGGCAGCGCGCACGACGAGATCGACTTCGAGTTCCTCGGCAACGTCTCCGGCGAGCCCTACACGGTGCACACCAACGTGTACAGCCAGGGGAAAGGCGGGCGGGAGCAGCAGTTCCGGATGTGGTTCGACCCCACCGCGGACTTCCACGCCTACTCCGTCCTCTGGAACCCCGCCCACATCGTCTTCTACGTCGACGGCATCCCCATCCGCGAGTTCCGCCGCCGCTACGACGGCGCGGTGCCGTTCCCGACGTCGCAGCCGATGCGGGTGTACGCCAGCGTGTGGGACGCGGAGGAGTGGGCCACGCAGGGCGGGCGTGTCAAGACGGACTGGTCCAAAGCGCCCTTCGTCGCCTCGTACCGGGGGTACGCCGCCGATGGGTGCACCGCGCCCGACGCCGCCGCGTGCGCGAGGTCTAATGGCGCGTGGATGTCGCAGGAGCTCGATAGCGCCGCGCAGGAGCAGCTGCGGAGGGCGATAAGTTACATGATCTACAACTACTGCACCGACAAGTATCGGTTCCCGCAGGGACCACCGCCCGAGTGCTTGTCGCCGGCCAAGTAGAGTATAGAATCGTATACGATTCGATCGATCGATCGGTTGGTTGGTTACATTGTTATACGGCATAAAAAGTTCGGCGGATATACCTCTACGTAGACGCCATGCATGTCTTTGTCATGATGTATGTACGTGCAGTGTACATGTACATAAATATATAGTTTAACGAGAAGAATTGCTGTGTTACACCGACCTTATGACTTTGTTGGACTGACTGCGTCAAGCCGTCAACACGGCAACGTTCGTTTGTCAAAAGGAGCTTTTAAAGATGCCGGAAACTTATGGACGTTCGTTTGTCAACAAGGTGCGCCGCCGCCGTTTGCCCTGAAATTCCGAAGGCACTTTTTTTTTTTTTTGAGGGGATTCCGAAGGCACTCTTGGTCGCACCACCGCCGCCGTTTGGACCGGCCGTTGCCTCGTTTGGGCTCAGTGGGCTGAATGCCAACCAAATGTCCACGCATGCGTATAGCCCATTCTCGCTTCCATCTGGACCGGGCTGCATCCCCGTCTAACGACGATGTGGCCTACTCTGAACGCCGATTTGGCCCGTCAGAAGCAGGAGGAAGTGAGCAAGATGCCCGCAGAATAGAAAGAGACTGTAGTCTATTTATATGCTACTCCGAGCCTGCAGAAACAATGTTCCCCTGAAACAAGACCATTTGCCGTATCATGTGACTCGTGCTGGAGCTGGACAGGGTGATCGGCACAGCGAGATGCCCGGCGAACGGATCCGACGACGACGAATGCTTTTCTTGCAGAACGAATGTTCATACCAAAAAAAAAAAGAAACAACTTTTGTTCACGGGTTTGCTAGTAGCGATAGGAGGTGGCTGCGGCCTAGCAGTGCCATCTCTTTTCGTCTTCCTCCTCACCATGGCATACATCCTCAAGGCACGAAAGGCCAAGAAACTGAAAGCTCTATTCTTCAGGCAGAACCGAGGGTCGTAACTACAACAGCTCGTTGATGGAGTGATTGCCGAAAGGATGACCTTCAGCTTGGTTGTGCTCAAGAAGGCAACAGACCATTTCGACGAGACCCACAAGCCCGGCAGTGGCGGCCACGGCACCGTCTACAGAGGCATCCTAGCAAATGGGCATGTTGTTGCCATCAAGCGATCAAAAGCTACGGTCCAGAAGGAGATCGATGGTTTCACAAACGAGGTTGCCGTCCTCTTAAAGATGAACCATCGGAATGTCGTGAGGTTATATGGATGCTTGTCTCTCGGGACACGAGTTCCGCTCCGGTACCGTCCGGAATGACCGGTATATCTCATTCCACACTGCTGGTCGGAACATCCGGACCTCAATCCCGTACCGCCCTACATACCGGCTGATCCCGGCCATTCCGTGGGGCTCCACTCGTTCCGTCCAGAATTTACTGTCTCGTCTATCTCGGTACCGGGGCTAAGTGTGCTTTTTATTGTCAGTGCTGTGTGCTCCAGCTGTTTGGCGTGTGCTCCAGCTGTTCGTTGGTACAAAAGTACAACATGCATGGCGCTGCCACTTTATCCCTGCCTCCTGTACAAGTTGGTGATGACGGCTGTGTTTAGATCCAAAATTTGGATAGCCAAAATACACTGTAGCATTTCGTTTGTATTTGGTAATAATTGTCCAATCATTGACTAATTAGGCTCAAAATGTTCGTCTCGTAAAGTACAACCAAACTGTGCAATTAGTTTTTGATTTTATCCACATTTAGTACTCCATATATGTATCGCAAGTTTGATGTGACGGGGAATCTTATTTTGCATAGTGCACTTTTCAGTGCATCTAAACACAGCCGACGTGATGGAAAATAAATTCATCTTTAGCATCAATTCAGCTGTCCAGTGAGGACGTTGACAAGTAAAATGGGATTTTACGGTACGTTTCTTTGTAAACTTAAGTAAAATAAACTACTAGGTTATTTGGTTTTAGTGAAACTAATATTTTAGTACGACTATCAAATATTATATATGGATAATAAGTATCTAAAATATATTTTATTTATATCCGGAATGGTATGCCGGTATCGTTCAATACCGAAATATTCCGTTCTAAAGAGAAAAACAAAATGACCTCCGGAACATAATTGACAAGCTTGGTTTCCGCTAGCTGCTTGTTTATGAGTTCATATCAAATGAGACTCTCTGATCATCTCCATGTTCGAGGCCCGAGATCCTTACCATGAGTTGATAAAACTAAGGATAGTTCTTGAAGCAAAGCATCGATGATTCCATCGACGACATACCAAATTTTAACATAAAGTTTCTCTATATTCTAGAACTGAAATCTCGCTCCGTAACATCTTGTTTTTTTATGCCAGGTTTATTGGAGAGTAAAACACCGAATATTTTAGTTTTGAAAAAACAACGAATATCTTGGAACTTTTTGTATGAATGTGTGTTTGCTTGCAAACAAAATTTCAGCACACAGTTTTCTTTCTAAAAGTATTTCAAAAACTTTCAAAAACCATGGTACGGAGGGGTATATTTGTTTGCACTGTTTGACTGTTATCTCTAGAGATGGAGTGTGTCCCAGTATAGTCAGAACAAAGTTTCCTAGAACGAGTAACATATTCCATTTTGATAATGCATCTTAAGACAACCAATATAAACTTGTTCTATTGTGGACGTTATATTTTCGTCTAGTGTGACTGCAGTTACACAAACAAAGTATGGCATAAATCTAAATTCAAGATGAGAAAGAGGAATATGTGTATTGCGAGGATCGGCCTAGATACTTCGTACCTTTGATCTGAATCGTGTTTACACTACATTTGAAACAAATGTGACACAATGTTCCATTTTCCGTTTGGGAACAAAATTTCTGAAATGTGAGACGAGGCCGTATTAAGACATTCAGTTTTCTTCTTTTTTTTGGGTGTTGTTATTATTTTGTGTCTCCAAATATTTTTTTCTTCTCTCTCTGGGGGCTGGGCTAAGCCCCGTTCATCTCTGGTGTATTTATCTCAGGCCTTTCTCAGTGGAACTTTCTTAGCATGATGGTCCGTTTGGCATCCATGGTCCACCAAGCGTCGACAGCGACGACCTAGGGCCTCTATATATGGGCCAAGTGAGTTTGCGCGGGGAAAAAAGCAAATCATCGATATATTACATGGAGATTCCACGAGCACCTGTCGGCGGCATCCTGTCCTCGTGCAGCAGGCGCAGCCCCTCCAATTTGTTCGTGACCCCTTCCCTTTTTCCCCCTTTGCCGGCAAAGCGCTAGGGCGAGGGCGAGGGCATGGTCGTGACGAAACTTGCCTGGCGTCGGGTCCATTCATCCAGTGCTCCCCGGGCTGCCGCCTGCAACCACACGGTCCACGGTGTGATTTGTTTGTAACAACCCGTGGCCGATCGATCGTGACTCGTGAGGCGTGAAGAACGCAGCGCTCCCGGCTGCTGACGAACACCGATGGATACGGATGCATACCCTGGGCCCACTGTTCAGCAGTTTAATCTACTGGGCCAGTGATCAGCTAGTCACTTCATCGCCTCGCATTTCAACATCAGCTCCTGCAGGCGTGTTAAAGGGTGTGTTTAGTTCCCAAAATATTTCACCTTAAAACATCATATCGAATCTTGCGGCATATGCATGGAGCATTAAATGTAGACGAAACAAAAAACTAATTGCACAATTCACCGTGAAATCGCGAGACGAATCTTTTGAGTCTAATTAGTCCATGATTAAACAATAATTATCAAATAAAACAAAAAAAACTACAGTACCTATTCCCAAAATATTTTGGGAACTAAACACACCCTAAGGTGCGCCAGCCAGTTACTGGATAGCTCGATCACTGTCAATTTGGTGACCTAGAGCGGAGTCATAAAGATAGGCCCTCTAATATAGCTATAATATAACAATAACGATGTTTCTAATCCATAAAAAGAATATTCTTACCAAACAAATCATAAATGTTACCTTTTACCGTCTCTACCATTGTATCAACTCTTCTATGCATTTCTTCATTTCTCTTGTCTCACTGCCAAATGTTTGCTTTCTAGAAACATGAGGCCACTGAAATTTTAGAACAATTAGCAAGTAATTTACCAAAATTATGCCGTGCTAGATTCAACATTAAAATCAACAGAGTTAGTACATTACATAGTTGAGAAATTGAGATAACAGTTATTCACTAAATAGTGTAAGGTCACACTACCCTAGCTGCAGCGTGTGCACAAGCGTGTCAAATCTTGTGTTCTAAAGAATAGAAATTGAAGGAAAAAGCAAATTAGACATTGATAAATATATGAAATTGGGATCAACAAAAGGATTAGGAGCGATTGGGCAAACATACGTACTTGAATGGGAAGTCTGAAACACCTCACGTATGGACTCGTCACTCGCATCGTCCATAATCACGTGGCTGCGGCCGGCTGTCAGCGAGGTCGCGAGTCGCGATGAGGCCGCGAGTCGCGACGAGGCCGCAATGGAGCTGCGAGGGCACAACAATACGGCTTCACGGACACTGGATGTAGCGGACAGCTTCAGGCTTCCCTTCTCACGCATGGAGTTGGGCCCCTTGGGATCAAGGGCCCAGTGCAGGGGCACAGCTCGACCCCCCAAGGCCGGGCCTGAGCTCGATGCCCACCATGTCACTAAACTATAGCGCGTCTAGTAGAGTCTACTAGGGAAGCAATAAAGATTATAGATAGGGATGTGTAACAGAACCGATCAAATTAAAAGAACGCAAGTACAAAAACAATCATCGCAGTGATCAAATTCCTTTACTTAAGCTCCCGCAATCCCGGTAGTCCAGAAATCTTGAAGGATTTCAAACAACTTTCGACATACAAATCAAGATCGTAGTGATTCAACACAACACATCATCTGTTATTGTCGACAAAACGTGGTCGGCAGTCTACCGAGGGGGTATGCCCAAGGTAGTAGATTGTCGGCAGACAGGTGTGCAAGCCACGAACGAGATGGTGATACAGAACAACACGCGGGTTTACCCAGGTTCAGGCCGCCGTGTGGGCGTAATACCTTACGTCCTGCTCTGCTTTGTTATTGCTATCTCAAACAATGTATTACAAGCTAGATTGCCCTAGAGTGTGTTTCGATGATTTTTAAGGGGGTCCCCTGCCCTCCTTATATAGTCCGGGAGGCAGGATTACAAATCTGGAAACTAATCTTAGCCGGTTACAATTGCCATATGGAGCTGGATAAGGATTCCTAACCTAACCAACCAAGACCTTGCTTGATCTCCAAGTCTAGTTTGATGCCTTACGCGAGACTCCATCTCGATGATCTGGATCGCGCGTCGTTATGTAATGGGCCGAACCGTCTGGTCTAGGCTTGCCCATGTCTAGCCGTAAGGGTATAGGGGTTTATACCCCCACAGCTAGTCCCCGAGCACTATGTCTTTTGTATCGACACACTGTCTTAGTCTTCTTCAACTTGCGAGGTTCGTCTTCACATCACCTTGAAATGTTAGCCGAGCATGCGCTAGTGTTCCGTCTGGATCAAGAATCAGTAAACCGTGATTGTTGATGAAGATTGCAGTTGTCGGTGAAGATTGCATAGTGGTCCAAAAAGAAAAATTTTCTTTCCTGATGAAGTGTACCCACTTGTATTTCTGAAAAGAAATGTAAGTGTGCGTACTTGATGGAAGTAACTTTCAAAAAATTCAAGAGCATAGAGGTCAAAAAATAGAAACAATTCACCGTCAGGTGAAGTGTACCCACTTAGTCTCTGAGCCTGGTAGTAGGTGACGTAGGCATGTGATGTCAGAGTCTAAAAAAGAATCCTCAAGAACTAATGAACATTATGCACCGTCAGGTGCATCATATATGATGTAATCCCCGAGCTTGCTGGAAGGCAAAAAAACGAGCCTTGTAGCAAGGTCTAAGAATATCAAGCGTCCATCGACTGTATGCAAGCATAGTACATGTAGTCGAGCAAGATGAATCCTGCGGCAGAAAGTGGTGTAAAAGTCCCTGAGCTCGAAGGTCTAACGACGCGTCCCCGTGCTCGGAGATCTGGCGATGAATCCTCGAGCTCAGAGGTCTGGCAAAGAGTCCCTGAGCTCGGAGGACTGGCGACGAGGCCCCGAGCTCGAAGGTCTAGCTGCAGGTTTCAGAGCACACTAGTCTGGTGATGAGTCCTCGAGCTTGGAGATCTGGCTACAGGTTCCAGAGCTCAGAGCTCTCGCTACAGGTCCCAGAGCACGCTGGTCTGGTGATGAGTCCCTGAGCTTGGAGGTCTGGCTGCAGGTTCCAGAGCTCAGAGCTCTGGCTACAGGTTCCAGAGCACGCTGGTCTGGTGATGAGTCCCTAAGCTTGGAGGTCTGGCTGCAGGTTCCAGAGCTCAGAGCTCTGGCTACAGGTACCAGAGCACGTGGGCTAGAGAGTCCATCACCACGCTGTCTCTTTATCTCTCCTGCTTTGTTTTTTAACTGGTCCAGTCTGACGCACTGATGATGTGGGCGGCGCCGCAGTTGCTTTCTGTCGCATCGTTTTAACAGTGACCCAACGCCTGTAACAAGACACGTTTGGGTCACGGACCAAATGGCGCCAAAATCGAAGGGACACAATTAATGCGGAAGAAATCTGTCAGTTACCGCAAATCTCGCGCCACGTGCCCCATTCTTTGGAAACTGAATCAACATTGCCTCTTAATGACCGGGAAGGGGAACGATTCCAATCTACTCACACTCACATATTCACAATCAACCGTCTTCTTGCTCCTGCCACCGCGCCATTGTCGTCACAGAGCCCTCTCGAGCCCTAGTGCCACCACCGTAGTTCAAACCACAATCGCTGCCATAGGCATCAACGAAGTTGCCCTAAGTTCCTCACACGCTGCCGCCGCTTGAATCGCCGCCACCAAACCCTAACCACTTGTAAGAGCGGTGTGCTCCTTTTCCTCCGTAGAAAGGAGGAGTCAAAAGAGTCGGGGAATGGCCAAGAGGAAGACGAAGACGGAGGCCTAAGTGCGCAAGGAGATCATGAAAGAGTGGAACAGGTCAAGGTGCACCCCACTTAGCCTCAAGCGACTGGTGCGGATGGGTGTGCTTCATGCCCAAGAGCTGGCGAGATGGCGTGCACCTAATCTGGAGCCATACCCGAATCCCAAAGGAGGTGAAATTGTTGTTTTTGAAGAATACTTCACTCATGGATTTGGTGTTCCTGTACATCCATTCTTGCAAGGTCTCTACAATTATTATAAAATCAGTATTTGCAATCTGCATCCGAATTCTGTGTTGCTTGTTGCTTGCTTCATCCATCTCTGCGAAGCATACGGTGGTTTTCAGCCCCACTTCGACTACTTTCGCCACTTGTTTTGGTTGAAGAAGAAAGGAGGTCGAGGCAGCTCCAATGTGGCTGGTGGGTGCTATCTGAACATGCGGGAAGGAATCAGGTCAGGGTATCTACACTGCCCTTGGAAGACCACATTAGAGGACTGTTACAGGCATTGGTTTTACATCTGTGAAGAACCAAGCTAGGCCTCATACTATGACATATCCTTGGTCCTAGAGAAGACTGACAGTTGGAAAGAGCTGCCACAGAACATAGTCCAGATTGAGGTAATCATGCAGCTACTACCTTAGTCGAGGCTAGATGGACCAAGTGTAGTCGGTAATTTTATTAGTCATCGGATCCAACCATGTAGGCCAGAGTGCACCCGGCGTATGAATACCAGGGTCGCATGGACTCGACTAGGATAAGGAATGAAGACCTCGAACCAAAAGAAGTGAAGAGCAGGGTCCGAGACCTGTTCAATCTGAAGGATCCTAACTTCAAGAAGATGACAGTCATCGAGCCAGCGTTCAAGCTTACTCGCCCACCACCACTGGTAAGTCGATTGTGGTCTGCTAGTTTATCCTTTTGATAGAAACTTTGCATAATAACTACTTTTTTGATGTGCTGTCTTTCTGATATTCGTGTTGCTCACTGTTGCCCAGTTTGATGGACAGGAGAGAGTGCAAACATTCGTGTCTTGTCCTCCAGGCGAGGAGTGGCCTGAGGTCATGCCACGGGCCCATGATGCACAATCGCCGCCCGTGGACGACGATCCTTCCGAAGTTGATTGGCTTGCAATTGAAGATGGATCAGAGCAAGCCAGCCGACTTGCAGGCAAGAAACCAATTGTTGCCCCAACAAAGAAAAGGGGCTAGACCTCACAAGGAATCTCCTCGAATGAAAGTCCATAAGAGGTAATTGACCTGAAGGAAGCAGAGGACCCAGCAAGCAAGCATCGACGCCTAATTGCTGACTGGCCAGAAGAGGAAGATGAGGAGGTCGAGGAGGTCTTCGGTATCGTAGCACGCAGCCGGAGGGAGCGGCTGGCTAGAAAGCAGGAGTCGACACTGCCGTTGCTAACAACTAAGCCAACACCTCGACCACCGCAACCACAGGCACAACCCTCAGGAATCTCAAAGCCTGCTGCCGCTATTAGAAGCGATGTGGCTAAGCCAGTCCCGACCACTGTCCCAGTCGCAGAGAAAGGTGCTGGCCCCGAGAAGGTGAAGAAATCTCGGTTCGCCACCGTATTTCGCTGTACAAACCTGTAAGTCATCGTGAACTTGTATGAGTAGAAAATAATTAGTTAATATCATCACCTTTATTATTTGTCATGGATTTGTATAGCTCTGCATCGACCCAAAGGCTAGAAGAGCTGTCTGGCGCTGCAACACTGCCACCACCAAATACCGCCATCGCCGAGCAGCAGGTCCTGGAGCAGACCATAACAGATAGGGTAGTCCCTGAGTTGCAAGCTCCTACAGCATCTGCTCCTGGTCCGCAAACTGAGATTTTGGGGCAAGCAGGAGATGATAGAGCCCTAGAGCTGTCGAAACAACCACGGGAGGCCCCAGAACCAGAAGGACAGCACCAGCGAGCCCTAGAAAACCAAGAACAGCCCTAGCCGGCCTCAGAGCAGCAATTCACAAAACCTGCAGAGGTTGTTGGGACCATCAAGGAGCCAACTGGAAGTGCTAGACTAGGGGAAAAACTCGAGTCTTCAGCCACAGCCATGGAAGAAATCCTTGGGCATTATGAAGAAGAAAGCAGGTTTTGTGGTACCCGCTCCTATACTATGGAAATCCTAGTAGGAGACGAGGTCGAGGCCATGAAAGCGGTTAGTAAAATATTTCTGGAGGAAGTGAAGGTAAGCCTCTCGCAAGTGTATAACCTGTTATTGTATAATCCATAAGAAATGCTTTGTGATCCTGTGTACTACAGACTGTGGTCAAGAAAAACAAACAGCTTAGTGCAGAATAAAAGAAACTACAGCGGCAATTAGAGGGTTATGCGAGGCAAAACATCAAGCATGAAGAAAAAAATGTGCACTGTACTCCAACAGCTGGACGTGGTCGAGAAACAAAGATCGGGTAGGAAACCCTTCTGTTATTAGATACTCAAGCTCTTTAGGATGCTATAATATTGTATTGTTCATAATCGAAGTATTGATATAGGTCTGGACATCAAAGTCAGCCGGCTTCGCGAAGAAAATGCTCAGGTAGCTGCTGAGCGTGACCGGCTGTCTGAAGAGAACAAATGGTTGCAAACACAGCAGGCCTAACTCAATTCACTTGACACGATGGCATTAGCAACTTGGTGTCATTAATTACCAAAACCTTACTTGGGCTTTCACTTACAACACTATGGAGTCGCAATTATTATAAACCAGGTTTAGAAAGTAGGGAAAGCATAAGTTGTACACACACTTAGTTTAAGTACGATTGCCAGTCTTACAGATCATGTTTGCACAAAAGCATTAAGGAAAGTAGACTAAAATACGATCAAGCCCAAGTGATCTAGTCCTCATCACCCGCCGGGTGGAGGCAGTTCTTGCAGAAACCCTGGTAAAGCATGTCATCTACAACAGGAGGGAATAAAGTCTGAGTACAAGAATGTACTCAGCTAGACTTACCCGTCAAAATGAAAATAAAAGACACCAAGGATCATGCAAGGCTTTCATTGAGTGGAGTTGGCTGACATCTTATTTGCAGAAAAGTATAAGTAGTAGTAACTCTTTTAACCTGTACTAGCAATTATTTTTAGCATTAACCTGTCAGCTATCTTAGCACCTATACTAAACAATCATCTTATTATTAAGCAAACATTAATAACCATAGTAAGTATAAATTGAGGCAACATTTAATTCATCATCCAATTAATCATCTGTTCAATTAATTAAATCTACGTTGCCGTTGCTCAAGTCAAGTGCTCACTAACCGGGAGCGACGGTGATTCGAATCGAGTTCCTATCTAGCTGGAGGGTATTTCTAACACTCGTCGCGCAGACCTCGCGCTAGGGTCGCACAAATCACATTTGGTATAGTTCAGGAATCATGGGTTCGACTGATGCCGCATCCCCAAGGCAACACTCTGTCAGGTGATAGAGACTTTAACCCCCCCTTGGTCTTATGTCAATGTCCCCAAGCACAGCCTTACTTCCTCCAGAATGCGCACTTGACCCCCGATTCCTGGCCTGAACTGTATTACTCAGCTTCGCGGTCAGAACGACTTATCTGATCAACTAAGTGTTAGACTGCGTTCAACATGACTCAAGAATGTATAGCGAATCGGTCCTTAAACGACTCAAACGGGCATAGCTTCGCACCCAAGACGTGAATTGTCTTGTGGCTGCACTATTAAACTCCTGCCCGGTCTCAATTCATTTTTCAGCATGGTTCTTTTCCACGATAGCAATTATAGCCAACCATGACCCACTTCATCATAAAGCTCGCGGATGATCGAAAATCACCTAACTTCTACCGCACTAAGCATGGCTAAGCAATAACACATGCCTAAACTTTAATTAGGATTCAAGTTCGATATCTAAACAAGGATAGATATAATGCTGCAAGTGTTTTCACTCAACTCTTAAAACTTAATGCAATAAATAAGTAAAAGTACTCAATAATATATATATATATATATATATATATATATATATATATATATATATATATATATATATATATATATATATATATATATATATATATATATATATATATATATATATATATATAAGTTGGGTTACCATGCACCAGGGCTTACCTTTCAGAAAGGATGAGGGGCGGTGATCAGGGCACTCAGGTAGCTCTTCTTTGGGAACTCCTTCGCCAGCTGACACCTCCTGATGTTCTCCCTCAAACTCCAGAAGCATCACCCCCTCCGGCACACCTATTGCATGGATGCACAGATAAATCTCATGTATGTACAAGAATGAATGCAACATGCTCGGTGAATGCAATGTGAACTGCAGTAACAACCTAACACTATATTCAAATCACTTTAACAAAACGTACAAATCTCTTCTCCGGTAGAGAAGTACTTACCAAGTTTACGCAACCTAATATACAATTGCTCTTCCTCAGTTAAGAACCTAACACCTAAACAACCAACAAGAGCAACATTACTTAGGCTCACACAAACACTAACACAATTCAGCAAAAAAAACTAGAATCTGGATAGGAGCCAGGTATTTCAACCATAACTGTAGATCCAAAACCCCAAATGATATGATACAAGACAATCTAGAAAGCTTATAAAATTCTCTATAATTTAGTTTTAGACCTCAAGACTTGATTCTCAAGTTTACCTAGTCGAAATCTTAAAGTTTCAGAAATCTGTCCTCTCCAAACAGAGAGCAGTCATTTCTGGACAGCAACTTCAAACTACTAGAACTCCTAAACTACTAGGCCAAATACCACCAAATTTTTATATAAAGTAGTTTAAGAAGTTTACTACAACTTTGGTACTCATAATATTCTCAGGAAACACCTTTATAAAAAGCCTAATCCCAGAAATGCTACTAACAGTACCAAAAGACCTAATATTGCTAAAAATTAAATATTTACTTATGTGTCAAACTAACCTTTTGACCAAACTAATGGCACTACTAATTCACACATGACATAAAACCACCATAAAGTAAGGTATGCCAACTCAAATCAATTATTTTAATCTCTTTCTTAATTTAATTAGTTAATTAAGTAGGAAAATAAACCTATATGCAAACTATTTAGAAACTTCTATAAAAATTATAGAGAGCCCTATACACGATCAGTAGTCTACTGTAAAAATTTAAGCTAAAGTTGCATATAGGAACTCCCTACACAAAATTCACAAGCCAGCAAGGCCGATTCTAGCCTAATTAAGAAATCATATTGAAAAGTATCAAACAATAGAAACAATATTTTTTTAGAAATCCTAAGGTACCAGGACACTTTCCACAAATTTTCATGATCAAAGGACATATATAAAAATTATAAAAAAAATTCATTCAAGAATCTCCTATTATAAAATGATAAAGGCATAACATGAAAACTACTCAAGCACTGACCTTCAAATTTTTACCAGAGCTAGCATGTACCTAGAACAGCACACTCACAAAATTTCATAATTTTTGGAGCAATAGAACTCAAGTTATAAAATTAACAAGTTTGCATCCATTTTAAAACATATTTCAATTGTCTAATTAATTCTTTCGGAATTTAAATAACACGTATACATTTTATATTTTTTCTAATTACTACACTTTACATAGAACCTAACAAACTTGGAATCACCTCAATTGGATCTAGAAATCTTGAGATATGGATTTTATAAAACTAGCATTCAATCTGTGAAAATAACAAAAGGAAAAATAAAAATCAAAACCCTAAACCGACTACTGGGTCATCCCGCTTAATGCGCGGCCCGCGGACGAAACCCGCCTGCGCCTGCTGACCGCCGAGTCACGCGTGTCAGCGGCACGATGATAGGGAGCAGAGTCGCCAAACTCCGGCAAGCTCGAGCTCGTCGGCGATGGCTTCTCCGGCGAAAAGAAAGGTACCAACATGTTACACTCGACCCCCCACATCGATTGACCCTCGAATCATGAACAATACTAGGCCCTAGCTACGATGACCATGGCGGCGGTGGCTCAGTGGTGGCGCGCGGTGGTGCGCCGGTGAACTCCGACCACCAGGTGGCCATTTGAGGTGCACATCAACTCACTGGAGCCATGGCAGACCTAACAAGACTGCTGCTAAAGGTTGGGGTGGAGCGGAGGAGCGTGGTCGCATGCGAGCGCCAGTGGCGGCCATGTCACGGCGGTGCGCGGCCATGTTCCAACGTGACCGGACCACCTCGCTCGGTAACATCATCATGTGAGCATCTAGGCGGAATGGGGAAGATGAGACGAGGATGAGATGGGATGGAGGAATGTTGTGCAGTGTTGGCCACAGAGGACCGTGAGGGTGGCGGTGCTCCGGTGAACTCCGAGCGGGGAAAAGTTGGCAATGCTGCTTACCCTGAGCTCGGCTGCTTCACTGGGGTGGTTGACGAGGTCCGTGAGGTGGTGGCGGAACTATGGGCATGGTGTAGTGGGCTGCAGTGCAGTGGAGGAGTGCGCTCGATGGCGGCAGAGCTCGCGGCAACGGCAGCGGCTCAGTTTTCTGCTTCGACGTGCACAGAGGGAGGGGGAAGGAGGGAATGAAGGGAGAGGCGAGCGGTGGACGGCGTGGCAGCCTTGGGCTCACATGACCTGACCGGTGGGACCACGGCCAGTGTACAGGTGCCACGGCACGCCCACGCAGTGGTCACGGCCTGAGGCCGATCGGCCACCGAGCCCAGCTCGTTCCCGTTTCAGAGACCGATGAAGCCGACTGACAACCAATTTTGCTCGTTCAATATCTCCCAAACCAGCTCATTTCAGCGAAAGGTATAATTAACAAAAATGTAGACCTATGTGAGGCCTACAACTTTGTTAATTGTAGCTCGAGCTAGTTCGGCTTAGTTTGGAAGATATAGTGCTCAAAAGGTAGGTACCTTGAAACTGTTACTTGATTCGACTTAGCCAAAATTGCTAAGTCCCAAAATAGCCACCTTTACTGACTTGTGGGCCACTTTTGAGGGTGTTATGATCATTTTCATGAGATGGCCATATTACAACTTTTGTTCTCTATAAAATTCTCTACAACTTTATTTAAGGGTGCACCTCCATGCAAAATTTCTAAGCTAGAATTTTTAAATAGTCAAATGAAAACACTCTAGAGGTAAAAAAAAACTAGTCAACATCACTTAGGAGGGCAATTTGGTCATTTTGGCCAACATGAACATTATTCCACTAATTATCCTAAGTGTAGTTAAGGTGTTATAGGACACAATTAACCACTCTACACATTGGCTACACATATTTCCAAGTGTCACATAAGTTGAAACAAGCAAAACAAGCATTTCCTCCAAAATGTTTCACTACCATGTTGCATATGTTTCAAGCCCTTGTTGCAACAATTAAACTTGTCATACTATACTAACAACATTGCCATGTTTCAATATATGAGACACTCATGTTACATCTACATGTTGCACCAACCACATTTCATAAGCCAACAATTATGAAACGAGCACAATTTAGTATGTTGCATACTCATGTTGCAGTTCAAACAAATGCATGAATGAGATTAATAATGCTCGTGCTTATGAAATGCAAGTGCAATGTGGAAGCCAAACACCTAGGGTGTTACACTAACCATCACCCCCAACCTTTCTCACTCCCAACCATCCCCACCTCCCATCACCCCCAACCATCCTCTCAGAGCCCTGAGCATGGGAAACACCCTCATCATGACCTCTAGCGAGGTCGGCGGAGGCCTGGTCGTCACCTACCTCGTTGGAGCGATCTGTAGAGGTGTCATCATGAGATTTGCGTTCATAGCCAAGCAGAAGAACAACTTCCTCAAGCTCCTGACGGGGGATATGGCTTGTGGCCGAAAGATTTTGAAGCCGTCCTAGAGGCCGCTTGGCTTGTGCAGGCGAAGAAGGATGCCTGGCAATCTGAGGTGCACAAGGCAGGTTACGAGCGGTCGGAGCACGCCACGCTTCATTGTCACTGCTCGTCGTCGCCCCTGCCCCTAGCCGTGCACCGAGCTCGCACTAGTTGTACAACAATCGTGGGGTGGCGGGTGGGGGCACAACCCCTCCTCCCTAAGCAAATAGCATAGCCTAAAAAGGGATCTCTTTTCATACGAATCATGTTTACACACTCTACACCATTATAGTTGTAAATTAAGTCAAAATTCTTTTGGCACTCCTCATCCGTCTTGCTGAATGACCCATAAGTGAGCTGAGGTCATGAACGTTTTAATCCTAGTAAAAAGGAATGCATACATAGCCGTGATAAGAGCAGCAGCCTGAGCAAAAAGCAAGCGTCTCTTCTCTTGAAAATCCATCTAGACAAAGCAACACAATTGCCAAGACTGAGTTACTATCAAAACAAGAAAATCAGAATTTTTTTCTAAACAAAATGAGGACAAACATTTAGTGGAAGAGACATATGCTCAAGATCTGGACAAATTATCATAGACATGGACAAATGCTCAAATTTTAATTGGCATCATCATAGACTTGGACATATGCTTAGATTGAAATTGCCATCATCATAGACTTGCACATAAGCTCAGAAAGTACCACATACATCTTTGTCGCAATATTTTAAAAAACTTATTGACAATTTTGGTGTTGAGCCATTTGTTTCGAGGTAATAATTATTTTGAACTAATATTATTTAAAACTACTATATTCGTACACATTGACTTGACCGAAACCAAGTATTAACTTTAAGGAGAACTACTCACAGCCGTTTATTCCTTTCTGGGAAACTAGGTGAATTCCCCGCGCATTGCTGCGGGGATGCAAGAGTAATTTGAATTGAGTTAGGAGAAATAGGATGTAGAAGGAATCTCATTGGTGTATAATACATAAGTATATATACAATATAAGCAGAGAACAGATTTAGTTTTTTTGCTAGAGGTGTAACTAAAGACAACAAAAACCATATCAAAGAAAACACGGTCAGTAACCTATAGGATCGACCAGTACAGGAGGCTAATCTCATCCAGTCGAACCCCTCACCCCTACTATACCTGAGGGTCATCCCCCCTCCCAAAAGTTCTAGGAGTTTTCCTTCACAAAATCATACATATTTCAGAGGACCACATATAATCCATGTGATATGTAGTTTTGCTAGGTTTTTTCTTAGAAACGGGCTTTTGCTTAGAAACAGTTATCAAAGGAAACACGGTCACTAACCTATAGGATCGGCCAGTATGGGAAGCTAATCTCATCCACCAGAACCCCTCACCCCTACTATACCTGAGGGTCATCCCCCCTCCCAAAAGTTCTAGGAGTTTTCCTTCATAAAATCATACATGTTTCGGAGGACCACATGTAATCAATGTGATATGCAGTTTTGCTAGGTTTTTCTTAGAAACGGGCTTTTGCTCAGAAACGGTTATCAAATAAAACATGGTCACTACCCTATAGAATTGGCCAGTACGGGAGGCTAACCTCATCCATCCGAACCCCTCACCCCTACTATACCTTAGGGTCATCCCCCTCCCAAAAGTTCTAGGAGTTTTCCTTCATAAAATCATGCATGTTTCGGAGGACCACATGTAATCCATGTGATATACATTTTTGCTAGGTTTTTGCTTAGAAACGGTAGTTTTGCTAGGTTTTTTTTGCTTAGGAACGACCGTTTAAATGTTTGCAAAAAAGTTATTGAAATATATCCATGTGGGGTCTTGTTTTGAAGAGTTTATTGCGAGGAACACCATGGTGCAATTGGATTTCAATTACAATACTTGGTTTAGGTGCTACGACTTTTTTTCTATTTCAAAAGAAATATCTAGTGGGAGATAAATAAGGCTTAGTGGGGTAACTGATTTGATGACATCACATGACATCACTTTTCAGGATTGGACCAATCAAATTGCATAGAATCACTTAATGGATCTTAGCTTTATAGGAGGTTTAGATGTCTTGCTATTAGATACGGACCAGATATTATAATTCATATAATATCATTCATCTAAATTTGGATTTTTAACCCCTAAATCTGGAATATTCTCCAGAACTTAGAATATTTGTCTTGTGAAGATCAAACATTTTTTTTCTGTATCTAACATTGTCCCTGCTCAATAAAAGAAAAAACGTGATATCTTCACAAAAGAATATTCTTCATTGGAATTTTATCTAAATATATACACCTGCATTAGATCTTGTTTTGGAGCATTTATTATGTGAAATACAAGGATGAATGCTTGTCCTATAAGAAATACACTAAATTAAATTCTTGTTGCATCTTTGTATTTTAATAATAGATTTGTGTGTTCTATCTACCGTCATAGTGTCCTCGCACTCCTCCATACCTCTTATGTGATTGGAAGTCACGGATTTGAGCTCATACAAGTTAGACAATGTCTGTCTAGTGATAGAATGAAGTACGATTTCAAAATATGTCAAAGAATGAAGTACGATTTCAAAATATGTCAAATGACGGTATAAAGTTTGATTTTAAAATGTATTTTTTTTAAACCACCACCGAGAAAATCGCCGAACATATATTAATAGAGAAGGAGAGCAACATACAAAAACATACAACAAATAAAAACAAAAACACTCACGATGTCGCGGTAGCTTGACACTACCACAACAAAAGCAAACCACTGAACCTTCAAAGCATCAGCAGGCAAACACCACCAAGCACGTCGTAGAGAAACGAGCGAAGAGCTTGAGGGAGGGGGAGCTCTCAATAGCGATGCCCCCAAGGAGGGAAGCGACATTCACAAGTGCCGCCAACGCCAAGCAGAGAACTGAGGTTTTTTAACCAAACCCTTAGGAGACAAGAGACCTCACGACAATGCCTCCAACGAGGATTGTGGCGCCAAGGCGTCACCATTGCTAGCCACGACTCAGAGTCGGGCAGGGCATTAGCCCGAAAGTCCTCCATCTCCAAAAGCACACCCAAGCACCACGCAGGAAGTCGCCGCTAGCAGGAGATCGCTGCCATGCCGACCATGTCGCCGAAAAGGACCGCATCCATCCCGCTCGACACCGATCACCACACTTGTTCCTATGCAACGGCAAGGAGCTCCACCAACACCATTGCACATTGCCAACCAGCAGTCTTCAAGACATGTCGCAAGCAACTCTGCATGGGCTGCCGTCTGCAAAAGGCCGGCTTCCATCGTTCGACGCTGTGGCAACAAGCTGGAAACAAACATGCGTAGCCAGTCATCACCGCGCCGATCCGTGGACCGCAGCACAATGTATTTGAATATTGATGATTTCGTTGAATACATCTTTAAACCACAAGGCAACTGTGAGACAACCCATTAGCAGAAAAGGACGCGTGGAACTCCTCTAAGCGGGCGCTTTCATGACGTGCGTTGAAACATCTACTAATTTGCTAGGAAGAGTCATCATCATTAAATAAAAGTTTAAAATTAAGCCAAATCATACGTCGCTTGGGCTCGGGTGTGATCCTCTGAGGTCAACTTGGCTCCGACCACGTGGAAGCTAGAGGCACCCTACGAAATGCACCCATAGCTGGCGAACACAAACGGAGAAACTAGATATGCGGCCCTGTTGGTGCCAGGGCACAATCGCGAAAAAAAAATGTGGCCTGTTGGTCTGGCCGCACGCGTAGGCTACAATAGCGTGGGTCTACCAGCGAGCTCGGCCCGCTGGATGCAAAACACACTCTCTCACCTGGCTCTCACGAAACGAAGTTAAGGTTCGTTTTTTGGTGGCCCGACTAGCTTGAGCGCTCAAGGGTGAGTTCGCATCACCTCCGAACCCGTGTCTCTCACCCACCGCTCCATTATTTCTTCCACAACCGAGCCGACCGCTCCCGTCTCTCTGACCGTCGCTCCCGTGTCTCTCACCACCGAGCTAGCCATGCACGGGTGCGCGCGCATGCGCGTGGTGCCTCCGCCACCGCGCTGAGCCGGCCACGCATGCACGTGAGGCGCGCGAGGCCGCGTCCGCCGCCGCAGCGCTAGAGCAGCAACAGCAGCAGCAGCCGTGGCACAAAGCAGAGGGCGCACGGGTCAGCACCACCGGGTGTTGTTGCTCCGCAGCGCTCGCCCTCGCTGATTTGCGCACAGTGGTTTTGCCCCGGCCACCTACTGCTAGCGTCGCTTGTGGTGGCAACGGGGAGTGCCGGGTTGCCCTAGCCGCATGGGAGGAAACCGGCGCGGCTGCGGCCGGAGCTCGCCCCTGCCGGTGTACATGCAGTCCCAGCTGGCGTCCCACCGGTGTCGTGAGGCCTAGGTGGGCGCGTCCGTGTTCGCCATGCCGCTCGCCCTACATGTGTTCGATGAAATGGCAATGACAATGTTTAAGGGTAACGTTATCATGTTCTAAGTCCAGGGTCATCACACTCCTCTCTACGTGCAAACAGACACGTTCTTACCTGGGCTTGGCTTCGTAGCAACATGCAACGGAACATAGGCGGTTGTTCCATTTGGACCGGACTCTAGCTGGCGACAGCCAGGCCTGCCGGCAAGGCTGACCGAATTCAAACGGGCCCTAGCGGTCCAAGACCAAAGGTTCACGTTGCTTTTTTCTTTCTGTTCTCGTATAATTTTTGTGCCCCCGTAAAGAAAAGAAAATCTTTTCCATCTCTCTGGGCTAAGCCTCGGTTCCGGTTCTCGGCGGAACTTCTTCGCATGATGGTCCGTATATGGGCCAGGTGGGCTGGCGTCCACGGTCCACCAAGCGTTGGCAGCGACGACCTAGGGCCTCCATATATGGGCCAAGTGAGATTCCACGAGCACCTGTCGGCGGCATCCTGTTGACTGTTGTGCACTTGTGCTCCTGCAGTGGTCCCCGTGCAGATTTGTTCGCGACCGCCACACGGTCCACGGTGTGATTTTCTGTAGTAAACAGCCCGTGTCCGATCGATCGTGGCTGGTGAGCTGTGACGAACGCAGGCACGCAGCGCTAGCTCCCCGCTGCCGACGAACACCGATTCATGCAGGATGCATCGGACATGCATGCCCCCGGGCCGTGGCGGATGATGATTATTACCCTCGCCCCGCCATGCATGCATGCACGAATGGCTGACAGCAAGTCATGCATGGGAAGAGATCTGGTCGAGTGTCTCAGAGCCTCAGATTGATGGAAGCGGACCACCACTGCATGCATGCACCATCGTTGAATCCTGCACAGGCTATCGATTCAGACGAGATTAATCATCCGGACCAGAGAAACAAAACTCTGAGTCCGCGAGCGAAAAACGCTGTGCAAGTGATCAAGCTCCCACGCTGGCAAAATGATTGGGGTTAGCATGCATCGTCCAAAAAACAGTCCAGGATCTCAGGCACTTGCAAGCTGGATAGCATTAGCACACCATTGTTACAAGTACCATCAAAAGTTCATTCATCATCAGAGGAAAAAAAAAAAGGCCATCAAGCCTGCAAAGTCTACCTTAAAGCGAGCTGCGAGCCTCGAGAGTCCTTTCTGGCGACGCGCCCCACTGTTCGGCAGCTTAATCTGCTGGGTCTGTGTTCAGGTTCAGCTACACTTCATCACCTAGGGACATCACCTCTCGACTCTCGTGTCAACACCAGCAGTGACCGAAATTTAAGCTTGCAGGCGAGTTAAGGCGCCAGTTTCTGGATCCAGCTCGATACCCACCATGGCACCGGCTCTACCGCGTCTACAGTAGTAGAGCCTTCTGGGTCTGAACTACTACTATACGCTGTCCAAGCCACAATTCAGAACCAATCGCGGTTCGTCCCCGTCAGGCTCCTTCCACTGCTCCTTGTCAATTGTCATAGCCTCTTTCAGCCAGGTTCATGCGTTTCAGGTCTCCCAGATTATTCACTCATGGTCACTTTTTTTTTTTTGCTTCATGGCTAGTAGCTACTAGTATACCATATGGGGGACCAAGCCTTAATTCGGATGTTGAGCTCTCCCGGTGTGGAGGCCACCGGTCCTGAGTTCGAGTCATGCTCGGCTCAGTGATTTTCCACCTTGGGGATTTATTCTCTAAAAATAATCTATACGTGAAGACACAATGGTACTGTGACGTGCCCCATCGTCTGCGAAGCTCTGTTGGACTTCGTCGATCTCCAGAAGGATCTGTGGTGTGTATAGTTGCTAGGTCTAGCATACATACTGGGTGTGTGTTGTGTGCGTGTGGTGGGGTGAGTGTGTGTTTGTGCGTATGTTCAGATACTATAGCTGTACCTCAGGAGTCCAGACTCAAAAAAAAAAAACTAGTATACCATATGACTACTCCATGCTTACCTGGGGCTCTGCAGGGTAATAAGAAGATATAGGCTGGCAGCCGGCTGAGATAAAAACGGGAGTTCTTGAACGACCAGTTCAGACCTCAAAGACCGACCTACTCATAGCAAGGCTCCTCGTCGCCAATCCAAGTGGAAGCAGCTGGCCTGCTGCCTGCTGGTCCCTGAATCATGAGGAGGTAGCTTCAGCAATGGCTTTGCATTGACGAGTATGACGACCAATCCAAGGTCGCAGTATAGCACTCCAAAGGCATTGCATTGCCTAGCTGGTCCTCCGCTAATTAATCGTATGCAAGGACGGCTCCGGCGGGAGTGGGGGTCACTCTCCGGTTGTCTGTACTCGGGCGTACTACTGCCAATTATTCACGCACTGATGGAGATTGTGCGCTTCGTTTGGACGGATTCAGCAGGGATGCTATTGCTACCTACCAACAGCCGCCTGCGTTGCACCAGTCTCACAATTCACCTGCTACTGTGCATTCCACTCCAGCTGAAAGCCTGAAAATGTGAGAACGAAAAGATTGCAAAGCGTGAGGCGGTAGAAGCACATGCATGCGTGCATGAACAGCTTTTGTTACTCTGGGATGGATCTGATGATCTGAACAGCCCCGATCTACTGACTATATCCCTGCTTGAGAACTCATTATGTCAGTTGCCTATCTAGTTGGAGTATGTGGGAGAGTGGTAGCACACTGTACACGTACTACATACCCCTGTCCTGCTATCCTATTCTTGTTTTAGGACCATTCGCAATCGTCAAGGGGTTAAGCAAGTGTGGTATACAGCCATGAGTGATCTTGAATCACTTGCCAAAAGCCATGATGATGCTTTCTGCTAATGGTGAACACCTACAGCAAGCCGCCTGCTTTGCTGCAAGAGTCAGAGTCACAATTTTTTTTTAGTCAGAGTCACAATTCATCTGCTACTCTGCATTATTCCAGCTGAAACTGTGAGAAACAATTGCACATGTTCACTTTGCACTACATACAGTACATCTGTACATGAGACGGCAGAAGCACGTGCCTGCACGAAACGAACTACTCGATCGGCACGAGTTCATGTCGACGTGGTTGGGAGCTTGAAGGAGTAGTAAACTTTTGTTACTCTTGGATGATCTGGCTATCTGCCTCAGAGGCTGTGAACTCATATCCAGCTTGGAGACTTGTGGAGTACTATGTGGGAGAGTACACTGTACATGTACGACTCCTGTCGTATTGTTTGTCGTTTTATTAGGACCATTTGGCAATCATCAAGGGATTGAGCAAATCATCAAGGGATTGAGCAAGTGTGGTATATACAGCTAAGGGACTTCTTGGAGCATGTGGGAGAGTGGTAGCACATGTAGTACCCCCGTTCGCAATCGTCAAGGTGTTAAGCAAGTGTGGTAGTACACAGCCATGAGCCCATGAGGCATGAGTGGTCTTGTATCACTTGCCAATGCCATGATGCTGCTTTCTGCTTGCATTGGTGAAATCTTGCCGACGTGGTTGCGAGCTTGAAGGAGTAGTAAACTTTTGTTACTCCTGGATGATCTGGCTACCTGTGATCTGTCTGAGCTTATGAGGACTCATATCCACAGCTTGGAGACTCGTGGAGTATGTGGAAGAGTAGGATCGGAGTACACTGTTCCTGTCGTATTGTCGTTTTAGGACCATTTGGTAATCATCAAGGGATTGAGCAAGTGTACATGGCATACATACAGCTCGGGAGTTCTTGCATCACTTGCCCAAAGGCCATGAAGATGCTTTTTTTCTCCATGTGGTGAATCAGCACAAGCAACTTTATGTGGCACGAAAATGGAGGACCAGCGGCTAGCAATCTTGGCCCTCCCCGGCCCTCCTGTCACGTCCGGGGCCAACAAGGCAACAACCATCTTGTTCCCATGCAATACAGGTCGAGTGGTTAGTACTACGTACGAACACATGATGAACTCCGCCGAAATACATACAGCCGGAAGATACAGAACTGAAATCAAAATGCCATTTTTCTGACGATTTACACAGCAGAACGGAGAAAGAGAACATGAAAATTAGGGGGTGTTTAGATGCAAAAACTTTTGGAATTTGGCTACCGTAGCACTTTCGTTTGTATTTGGCAATTAGTGTCCAATTATGGACTAATTTGGCTCAAAAGATTCATCTCGTGATTTACAACCAAACTGTACAATTAGTTATTTTTTATTTATATTTAATGCTCTGTGTGTTTAGAGAATCGATATGATGGGACGAAAAGTAAAAATTTGGAATTTTGAAAGCATCTAAACAAGGCCTAGTTTCACCAGCCAGAGAGGTGATTTCAACTGTCAGATGGATATCCCCTGCCCTGTTCTTGCTTTGTTCATTCAGGCGTGCAAAAACACAGGGAAGACAAGCTCTTTCAACGGCAGTGCTACTAACTATGCTAGAGTCTACTACTCCTAGCAAGCAGCCATCGATCGCTAGAACTAAGGCAGGAACCGGCAAAAGCATGCTAGTGGCGTGGCGTGTCCCACTCCCACCAGGATAAACATCGAGGGCACCCTAATATTGGCACGTTGCCAAATATATAAATCTGACAGTGGAGCTCTCCTGTTGTGAAGTTTATCATCGCACAAAAGGTACAGCTAGCGAGCTCAGTCATGCACAGACACACATACAGCGCCAGGGGGCAAAGTAATTTATTTGAAACCAATGTCTCTTCAGACTGTCTCAGCCTAGTAGACAAACGTTGAAAAAAAAATGATGCTGAAGGACATGGAGCAGTGCCCCCCCTGTTGCCCTGATTCCTGATCGAAAACTGCAGCTCATCAGTCATGACTCATGAGGGCAGAACAGCGTCGTCCTCATCACCTGAAGAGCGAAGAAGATGGCCAGCCAGTGATCATTCGATTCTAGTCACAATGTAAGCAAGCACATCTCCCGTGTGATCCCCCCCCCCCCCCCTCTTTTGGAAATGTTGTGCTGTATGATTATGATCGTGCTTATGCAAAAGAGCAGTCAGGGGGATCCAACCACAGGACGGCCCAAGCGACATGATGAGGCGACATATAATAGACTGATGATGTCTCCATACACTTCATTTTCAGCTACACCTGTGCAGACAATAAAAGGTCCCTTAGCCAAAATCCAATTAGGTACACAGCTACTACACTGGCTAATTCTCTTCTTCTAAACTGGGCCAATTTTTTTCCTTCTAATAAATCAATTGTTAAACCCTTGTCGTTTTTTCAGAAAGAAAAAACAATACTCTAGATCAATTCTCTTCTTCTAATAAATCTATGGCAAAACCCTTACCGTCCTTTCGGGGAAAAAAACTGGCATAACAACCACCTTGCTCTTGGTAAGAAACTATGGCCAAAAATTCTCTCCAGAGTAGAGCAGCAAGATTTCTGATCCCAGAAGCCTTGTAATCCTGCATTCTTGGTAACTGAAACGACAAGTATCGTCGAATATTCCGACCGCTTCATGGCACAGGCTATGTTATCAGTTGGCCCATGACCTACTCGGAGCTCGAAGCGCTGCCACGAGTCCCCTTTGTTATACTTTAAGGATCAAAACAGTAGTAGACCAGTGGGGTTCAGCTTTACATTTGGGTATGAACAAAACCTAGTACAAGTTCTAGTAGACCCGAGAGAGAGGTAGAAAGAGAAGGGAGTGAGATCGAGCAAACCATCGGTGGAAGGGACGGTGGCGTTGGAGCTCGATCCGGTGGCTGCCATGTAGTTCGTTGGAGAGAAGGTCGGTGCAGTGGATCGGTGATGACGAAGATGCGATGACGGAGTGGAGGCAGAGGTGCTTCCCGTCACTTGGCTGCACCCCTACTCGAGATCGGGTTTAGGGTTTGTCGGTGGGAATACGGCTCAGACAAACCTCGTGCTTTGAGCCGTCGGCCCCAACCTCTTTTTATAGCGCAGGGTGACGGGGGCCCTCCAGCCATAGATGGGCTAGGCACCCCCGATCAGGGCGCGAGTCAAGGTCTAAGAAAGTCGTTGGGCTTTCTATAGTTAGGAGATCATTCTAACATTCTCCCCCTTGATCTCAACATTTACTTTAATCTTTAAACTTTGACTTTAACACTTTCACTTTACTTGTTCCATCATAGATAAGTGCATAGAGCATGTTTTATCGTCACGGTCAATTGCCGATGAATTTAACAGTTACAATACACATGTCTGATCTGAAACAATTACTTTAACTTTGGGCCCTTTATAGTCCAGGAGTCATAGGCTTTCCCTTAAACCCATACCGGCTACATGTTCTCTGAACACGTTGGGTGGTAAGCCTTTTGTAAGCGGATCCGCGAGCATCTTTTCAGTGCTTATATGCTCAAGATTTATAATTTGATCCCGGACTTTATCCTTCACAACATAATACTTTATGTCAATGTGTTTGGCAGCACCACTTGACCTATTGTTGTGAGCATACTGTACTGCTGGATTATTATCGCAGTATAACTTTAGTGGCTTATGTATGCTGTCGACCACCTTCAAACCGGGTATGAACTTCTTTAGCCAGTTCACCTGTCCCGTTGCCTCCTAACACGCTACAAGCTCGGCATACATTGTGGACGATGTAGTGACGGTTTGTTTTGAGCTTTTTTCACGAAATTGCTCCTCCTGCGAGAGTGAATACATATCCTGACGTGGATTTTCTATCATCTCCCGCATAATTAGAATCCGAATACCCCACTATTTGGAGAGAATCTGATTTTCTGTACGTCAACATGAGGTCTTTCGTACCTTGAAAATATTGTAAGACTTTCTTTACCAGTTTCCGGCGTTCAATTTCTGGATTACCTTGAAATATGCCAAGCAACCCGGTAACAAAAGCTAAGTCAGGGCGCGTGCACACTTGAGCATACTGCAGGCTTCCGACAGCAGAAGCATATGGAACCACTTTCATTTGATCAAGCTCGTATTGGTTCCTAGGGCATTGAAAATCCCCATATCTGTCGCCCTTGACCATGGGTGCAGGTGAGGCACTACATTTATGCATACTAAATTTCTTTAAAACTTTTTCTATGTATGCCTTTTGTGACAGTCCTAATACCCCTTTACTTCTATCTCGGTGAATCTCTATCCCCAAAATAAATGACACTTCATCAAGATCTTTTATATCAAATTTTGAAGATAAAAACTTCTTTGTCTCCAGTAGTAGACTGACATCACTACTAGCAAGTAAGATATCATCTACATACATGATTAGGAAGATATATCTTCCATAATACCCCTTTACTTCTATCTCGGTGAATCTATATCCCCAAAATAAATGACACTTCACCAAGATCTTTCATATCAAATTTTGAAGATAAAAACTTCTTTGTCTCCAGTAGTAGACTGACATCACTACTAGCAAGTAAGATATCATCTACATACAGGATTAGAAAGATATACCTTTCATTCTTAAACTTTGCATAAACATAATTATCCTCAATATTTTCTTTAAACCTAAAATTCCTTATTGTTCTGTCAAACTTTAAGTACCACTATCTTGAAGCTTGCTTTAACCCATAAATCGATTTCTTTAAGCGACATCCCATTCGTTCTTTTCCTTCCACGACAAAACCTTTTGGTTGTGCCATGTATATATTTTCCTTCAGATCTTCATTTAGGAATGTCATTTTTACATCCATCTGATATAACTCTAAATCGTAGTGTGTTACTAATGCCATTATAATTCTGAAGGAATCCTTACATGAGACTGGAGAAAACGTCTCATTGTAATCAATCCCTTCTCTTTGCGTGAAACCTTTTGCCACAAGTCGCGTTTTAAACCTTTTAATATTCCTTTGTGAGTCACGTTTTGTCTTGTAGACCCATTTACAGCCCACTGTCTTGGCTCCTTTAGGAATAGGTTCTAAGTCCCAAACTTTGTTGGTACTCATTGACTTTATTTCATCTTCCCTAGCCTCAAGCCACTTTGATGAATTATCGCTTCTCATGGCTTCTTCAAATGAAGTGGGATCGCCCTCCATTTGAAATTCTTCAGTGTTATACACCTCATAATCATCAGGTATTGCTGATCTTCTAACTCTTTGAGACCTTCTAGGGGAATCCACATTTGGCACATCTTCTGTTTGGGGCTGTTGTTGCTCCCCCTCATCTGTGGCATCAGTTTGTATAGGTTCCTGAAGGACAGGTTCCTCATCATTATTTACTGTCACCACAGGAGAACTGACAACAGGTGTTGACACTACAGTGTCCCGCACTGTTGGTGCAACAAGAATAGGTAATTTAAAAAATGGTTCCTGAGTCATCGGAGTGGGCACACATACCCGCTTCTCCTCAAGATCAATTTTTCGAGCTACCGTACTCCCCTCATTATTTCATCCTCTAAGATAACAACGTGTCTCGTTTCTATAAATTTTGTGTATCTGTCTAAACAGTAGAAACGAAAACCTTTTGACTTTTTAGGATAGCCAATGAAATGACAACTAACTGTTTTGGGATCTAGCTTCCCAATATTTGGGTTAAACACTTTTGCCTCAGCAGGACTCTCCCACACACGCGAGTGTTTTAGTGAAGGTTTTCTTCATGTCCACAACTCATATGATGTTTTGGGCACCGCTTTACTTGGTACTCTATTTAGAATATGAATAGCGGTTTTTAACGTCTCCATCCATAGACTCAATGGCAAGTCAGAGTAACTCATCATACTACGCACCATATCTATCAAGGTACGGTTACGCCTTTCAGCTACTCCGTTCTACTGAGGTTCGTCCGATGTAGAATACTGGGCAACTATGCTATTCTCCTATAGAAACCTTGCAAAAGGTCCAGCAACTTGATCATATGGGGTATGCCGACCGTAGTACTCTCCACCACGATCAGACCGGACCACTTTAATCTTTAAATTATGCTGATTTTCAACTTCAGCCTTAAATATTTTAAATTTATCCAACGCTTCATTTCTTTCTTTAATTGGATAAATGTAGTCATAACGGGAGTAGTCATCTGTGAATGTTATGAACGAGTCAAAACCATCCACACTTTTTACAGAAAAAGAACCACAGATGTCTGTGTGAATTGTCTGTAGAATTCCTATGTTTCGTTTAGCATCCTTTTTAATTTGCTTTGTGTATTTTCCTTTAATACATTCTCTACACTGTTCAAAGTATAAGAACTCTAATGGAGGAAAAATATCATTCTTAACTAGTCTCTCTATTCTCCCCCTCGAAATATGTAACATCCAGATTCGGCATACACAGCCCAGGCCCACTCTGCCGAGGAGTGGTCCCACCTGCGTAGCAACCCGCTTGAGCTTTCGTCCTCGCTTCGCTTAAAACGGTTAACTGAAGGTTACTACGTGTCCCTAACCCTGGTATTTAAGTCGGCTGAACTCACTCAGGATTCACGATACGGTACTAAACCACCGGTCGCACAGTGTTTCGTGATGCTACAGTACCTGATGAACAGTACACCAAATTTGTCCCAGCCTAACTCGATGAACAGTACCAGGCTGCCACAGTGTTCCAGCTACAGTGCCAAACACAGTATCCGGAGTCCGGATGTACAGTAACTCCCCCATCTACAGTCCCGGCTACTGCCCACTACAGTGCATCGCCCATTTTCGCGAATTTGGCCCACTGGGCCCATTTTGGGGCTGTTACAAAATATGACCTAAACGGCAGTGCCATAATTTCGACGACGCATCTTGAGTTCTCTTTCGTTTTCTATTCGCATTCATAAACGAGGATACGTTCTTTTTCGCATCATATACGGAATTCACATTTTTACGAAGTGATAACAAATAAAGATCTTGCTTTTGAAAAGCAAGGCCAACACATTCATTATTATATTTTATCTCGCATTTGTCATCTCCAAAATGGCAATCAAATCCATCATTATCTAAACAAGACACATTAATCAAGTTTCTCTGTAATGAAGGAACAAATAAAACATCTCTAAGCAAAAGAATGAAGCCATCAGCAAGCTCTAGAGGAACATCGCCAACAGCTTCGACACTGCTTGGACTCCATTCACGACTTTAACGTGTCTTTCGCTTCTTTGCGTAGTCCTCGTTGAACGGAATTCTTGTAATGAATTAGCAACATAAACAGTTGCGCCTGAGTCAATCCACCAAGTAGATTTTGAACACTGTACATACAGGGATTCATTTATGAACATAATAATGTTCTCACCTTTCTTTGTCATGATCATCTTTAAGAATTCCGGACAATCTTTCTTATAATGTCCCTCCTTCTTGCAGTAGAGGCACTGGTCTTTATTCACTACAAACCTGTTCTGCTGAGGCTGAGGCTGATGCTGCATGGGACCCTTGCCCTTTGGCTGAGGGAGAGTTGGCATTGGTATTGACATTCTTTCTCTTGTTATCTTTAACAAAACTGAGAGTACCACCATTGGCGGTCTTTATTCTCTCTTCTTCTTGCACACACATTGTCATACAACGTTCTAGATCCCATTTCTCGGGCTAAATGTTGTAGTTGACAACAAATGTGTCAAACTCTTTTGGTAAAGTAGCAAAAATCAGATGAACAAGAAACTCTTCCTTGAGATTCAGATCCATTGGTTTGAGCTTATTGTTCAAATGATTCATCTTTGATATGTGTTCTCTAATGTCATTGCCATTTTCACCTCCAGTGTATTTTTCTATCACCAGCTGCTTTATCAGCTGAGTAGCACATGTCTTTGAAGAGCCATAGAACTGACTCTTTATTCTTTCCAAGTACTCTGTGACAGTGTCACACTCTTGGATTGAGCCCATTATGGCAGGCTCAATCATGTTTTTTATGACAGCAACACATTTTTTGTTGGCATTGACCCACTTTTGCTTTTGTAGGTCATATGTCATCTGTATGGGAGCATGGCCCCTCTCTTTCTTTTGTCATTCAGCATCAGACTCATTGGCCTCCCTCACCGGTGCCACAGGCTTAGTGGAGCACGATGTGGTGACCACCCAGTCCACCTCCGCCAAGATAAAAGCGAGGTCAATCTTCTTCTTTTATTCGATGTAGTTGTCACCTTTAAGGGGTGGAATATCTTTGATAAACCCCATCAAAGAGTAACCTCCTATAAACATAATTCATGTAAAATGAGAACATAATTATAACAATAATAATTGCATTCTTTAGTCCAACGTTGGTCAAAATTAAAACATACAATTTATCTTTTTACACTAATTCTACGTCACCGTTGGGCAAAAATAGAATTAATGCATGACAAAACACCATATAATATCATAATATTGCCATTAATCAACGTTGGTCAGAATAATAACAATATTATAATCTTCTAAAATTTATCAATTTTTCAAAATTAAATTCTCCCGTTGGTTTGAATTTAATAATGAAATTAACAACATCAAGTACGCAGCGGAAACTTTGAATAAAATTCTTATGATAATATTTTCCAGAAGCAACTTTACTGTTTACTGAACAAAAATATCGTTGGATAAATTTTGTACAGAAATGATCATCTAATTTAACTCAAAAATGCATCAAAGGGCATTAAAATTAGCTTCTGGAAAAAAATAAAATGGAATTATGTTCTTTACTGTGCAAATTTCACAATTTCGGCATGGAAGCCCAGCTGCAGCAGCGCATGCTTTCTGTGCGCTCATCAGCTGCGCAGCCCATCATTCGCGCGGCGGAATGGGCCGGCCTGCTCAGCTTTTTTTTCTCTATCGCAAGCGCTAGGCCTTGCGTCCAGCACCGCCGCGCCCAGGCCGCAACCTGAGCCTGGGCCGGCTTTCCTTCTGCCCGCGTGGGCTCAATTCCGGCCCGATTACTCACGGTGCAATCTAAACCGTCTAAACCGATCCGACGGTTGAGCGGTGAAATCGGGAAACAAAAACCCCAGCAGCCGCACCCCAAACCTTAATCCGTTCATTTCACTTTCTCCCTTCCCCTGCTTGCTCAGCGCCGCACACAGTGAAGCGAGAGCAGCAGCAACCGCCATGGCGGCCCCGGAGGAAGGAGATGGCGCCGCCGCGTGCCCCCTCGCCGGTGGGCGTGCTCGCCGGTGGCTGAGCATGCCGCCGTCGAGCGGCCGCGCGGTGGTGCCCTGCATCCATGTCCGCGCGGTGCGGCGATCTATCCGTCTCGTTCGCCGGCGAGCGACGGTGCGGGGTGGGTTCTATTTCCGCGCGATGGCGGTCGCGACGGCGGGAAAAGACCCAGGTAGGCCTTCCTCCAGCTCGTCCTCTTCTTTAGGGTTAGGGTTTCCTTTGACCCGATTCAAAATCGGGTTTGACCCAATCCAGTCGAATCAACATCATTTGCTTCTTTCTTTCTACCCAAAACTACTTCTACTACAAATTAAAGGCCTCCGATACCAATGTTATACTTTAAGGATCAAAACAGTAGTAGACGACCAGTGGGGTTCAGCTTTACATTTAGGTATGAACAAAACCTAGTACAAGTTCTAGAGAAAGGTAGAAAGAGAAGGGAGTGAGCTCGAGCAAACCATCGCCACACTGCCTTTTTTACTCTACAAGCCGGAGGCCACGTCCGTGCGCCCGGTTCGGCCACGTCGCCCCGAAATCAGGCGTTCGAGCTGCTCCAATCCAACAGGCTGCCAGGTGCAGTCGGCGCTGCGGCGGCCAGCTGGAGCACCTCCGTGCTGATCCGATGAGTAGCCGTAGGCGAGGTGGAAGCTATTTGTCGGTGCGGCCACCTCCACCTGTCCGCGTCAGCGTCCAGGCACCTCAGCCTGCTGCGACCGAGAGCGAGACGCCAGAGGCCCCGCTGGGAGCTGACGGATCAATGGATCATGACGAGCCATGCATGTCCTTCCAGCCCCTGTCGTCGTGGCGTTCCGGGTTCGCCTGTGCGCCTGTGACTGACCGCGAGGCCTGTCACCTTGCGCCAGATTGCGTCGTATGGGTATGCCGCGTAGCCTCAAGCCAAGCCAGTAGCCGAGACCGAGAGCAAAGCAGAGAGTGGAGCAACGTGTATCTTCTTTGAGCGTTTGCCACTTCTTGCCTTGCCGAGAGAGTCCAGGTTTTATCGATCTCTGCTAAACACACGCGTATTCTAATTCTGTTTATCTGTCCAGAAATGTCGGTTGCCCTATACTAACTTTCTGTTTACTTGTCTTATAAACCGTACTTTTTCAGTTAACAAACAATATTTTTCTCTCACGACAAATCAACGATCGGTGCATTCAAGAAACTGGGGCTGAAAGCCTTTTCGATCGTGGAACTACCAGAAGCAACGTACAGGGATCCCTACCGTGACGGATTGAGACACGGATGGACTTGTGGCGTGCTTAGACGAGTCGCACTGGGGGCCTGGAAACGAGCCGCTATACCGCCACCTCGGATATGGTGGAGGAGATGGCGGTCGTGTGACCTGCAGCGGGGACGGGGAACCAACCGCTACCCGTGGGACGTCCGCCATTCCTGGCGCGTTCGCGGACGTCCGGTACGCGCGGACGTGGCGCATCGGGCCCGCCGCCCACCACCGCGGAGGAGGGAGGAGACCGAGGAGAGAGAGAGCATCCGGAGCCGCGACGGAGTCGGACCCGCGGCGGCGCTTCCACTCCCGCGCCGACGGAGCCGCGAGCCGAAGCCCCTCGCGGCCGAAGAAGAAGATGGCGCGCGTGAGTCCGCCGGTGCCCGAGCTCCGCCGCTGGGCCGCGCGGGCCGCCGTCGGAGCCGCTCGCGCCGGAGCTCCGCGCCGCCTGCCGGAGCCGCTCGCCGAAGCCCCTCGCGCTGCCCGCTGGAGCCCCTCGCGCCGCCCGCCGGAGCCCCGCCCACCGTGCCGGAGCCGCTCGCGCCGCCCGCCGGAGCCTCGCCCGCCGGTGAGCCCCGCCGCGCCCGCCCGCACTCGCGCCCGCCGGGGAGGGAGGGCCGGGGAGGGAGGGGCCGGGGAGGGAGGACCGGGGAGGAGGCGACCGACAGAGAGAGAGAATGAGGAGAGAGGGCGCGCAGTCGAATGGATAAAGGAGGAGAGAGAAAAAAAAAAGAAAATAAAAGGAAAGAGAAAAAGAGAGAAAAAAACTGATAAGTGGGCTCTACAGTGGATAGAGTATGATATAGAGTATGGATGGGTGCGGGAGAAATTGATATAGAGGACGAAATCTTGCTGACTAGGACGTATAGAGGATGAATATAGAGGTCCATGAGTGCGGGTAGTCTTAGGGCCGGTTTAGATCCGAAATTTTTGGTAAAATAGCACTGCAGCGCTTTTTCATTGTTATTTGACAAATATTGTCCAATCATGGTCTAATTAGGCTTAAAAGATTCGTCTCGTCCATTTCATCTAAACTGTGTAATTAATTTTATTTTTTTATCTATATTTAATGCTTCATGCATGTGTCCAAAGATTCGATGTGACAGAGAATCTAAAAAATTTTGTAAAATTTTCTGGGAACTAAACATGACCCTAATGGAGTGGGAGAGGGAGAGGTTGCTATTGATGCGCCAGTAGTGCGCAACATCTGGCGACTGCAACATTTAGGGGGTGTTTAGATGAAAAAAAATTAGAATTTAGCTACCGTAGCATTTTTATTTGTATTTGATAATTAGTGTCCAATCATGGATTAATTAGGCTCAAAAGATTCGTCTTGTGATTTACAACTAAACTGTGTAATTAGTTATTTTTTATCTATATTTAATGTTTCATACATGTGTCAAAAGATTCAATGTGACAGAGATAGTGTAAAAATTTGAAATGCATCTAAACCGGGCCTTACTTGGCTGCATGTCGATCTATCATATCCGACAGGTGATCCCATCAGTGTGGGCTGGGCACACCCGTTTCAATTCGCTTCAGTGAGTGTTATACTGAGTACACTGATACTGACCATGTATCAATGCACGAAAAGGACCGCTGATGGACAGAGCAAATTAAGTTGTTTAAGGGTGTGTTTAGTTCGCGAAATATTTTGATTTTTTACTGTAGCACTTTCTTTTATATTTATCAATTAGTATCCAATTATAAACTAATTAGACTCAAAAGATTCGTCTCGTGGTTTTCTATCAACTGTGTAATTAGTTTTTTCTTTCATCTATATTTAATGCTCCATGCACATACCCAAACATCGATGTGACGGAAATCTTAAAATATTTTAGGAACTAAACATAGCCTAATTATCGATCTGCGCAGGATAACTCCCAGGAGTAATCACAATCACATCACAGTGCACACGTACGTACATGGAACAAGCGAAAAAACACGTACTATTGACTTTTTTTGGTGGAATATACAATACAGACATTAACACGAAAAGTAGACTACTACATACACGTACGAACAGGGTGGTGAAGGGCGAGGAGGCGGCTACAAAACAGGAAGAAGAATTTTACCACCACCAGCTACTGCATTACAATTCGTCAAATCCTTATTTATTTACCATACAGACGGACGGCCCCCCAACCCATCCCCAAGTTTCGATGCCCTTCGTCTTGCTTCATCCGGTGACGAGATCGATCGCCGTAGGCCGTAGCAGTAGCATACCACACG
Organism: Saccharum hybrid cultivar R570; assembly: GCA_038087645.1. NCBI lineage: Eukaryota > Viridiplantae > Streptophyta > Magnoliopsida > Poales > Poaceae > Saccharum > Saccharum hybrid cultivar. Next base: position 1,419,865 of record JAQSUU010000273.1, read on the forward strand.
CCATTGTTGGAGGAGCCTGTTGGACGGACGACGACGAACATCGGAACAGACAGGGGCTACTGCATGGAGCACTCGGCGGGGAGGCCCTGCGAGTAGCGCTTGGGGTCGGTGCAGTAGTTGTAGATCATGTACTTGCGCTGCACCCACCGCATGCGCTGCTGCAGCGTGAGGTCCAGCTCCTGGTTGTACCAGTCCCCGGCGGCGGCGCCGGCGCCCTCGGTGCCGACGGCAGCGGCGGCGCCGCAGCGCGTCTTGCCGCTGGCGACGGCGACGCAGGCGTCGGCCCTGAAGCCCCGGTAGGAGGCGGAGAACGGGGCGTGGGACCAGTCCGTCTTGACGCGCCCTCCCTGCGTGGCCCAGTCGTCGGCGTTCCACAGGCTGGAGTAGAGCCGCATCGGCTGGTTCTTGGGGAACGCCACCCCCTTGCTCTCCAGGTTGCGGAAGTCCCTGATCGGCATGTCGTCCACCATGAAGCTGCAAGCATGATCGAACAAGAACATGTCAGTCAGTCAATGTCAATCGACAGTCAGTTCGACACACTGATCGATCGATCAAATCAAAATGCAGACACTCTGGCTTACATGACGTGCTTGGGGTTCCAGAGGATGGAGTAGGTATGGAAGTCCTTGGTGGGGTCAAACCAGAGGCGGAACTGCTGCTCGCGCTGCCCCTGGCCCTGCGTGAAGACGTTGGTGTGCAGCGTGTACGGCTCGCCGGAGACGTTGCCTAGGAACTCGAAGTCGATCTCGTCGTGGGTGCTGCCCTGCGACGACAGGTAGTAGGCGGTGACGGTGCCCGCGGAGTTCCCCGGCACCAGCTTCAGCTGCATGTCGATCTTGCCGAACAGGTACTCGTGCCGGGACTGGAACCCGGACCCGGACGTGCGGTCCAGCGTGAGTGTGAGGAGCTGCCCGTTGTCCAGGATCTTCCCCCGCCCGTCGCCCCACGTGATGTCGAACTCCTGGTTGAAGTTGGCCGCCGCGGCGACGGCGACGGCGACGGCGGCGGAGTAGGCTAGTAGCACGCTCAGCAGCACGGACACCCGACGAGACGCCATGACCATGAGTAGTGGTCGGTCACTCGCCTAACCAAGAGACACTACACTGCACTAATCACTAGCTAGAAGCCTAGAACTAGGATCAAGCAGGTTACAAGGTGCTCAATAGATCAGCTGGAGCGAGATGATCGAGCTTGTGGTTTGTGAGTGGAGGAGGCGAGGGGGGTTTTATAGGGAGAGGGGGTTGGGGCGGCGGCGAGCCGGCGATAAGAATGGGAATGGCGTGCCGCGCGGATGGTGCCGGGAAGCAGAGTATGTACTGCGCCTGCCCGGTGCCCGGCCGTGTGATCTGATGTGTGTGAGGTAATGCGTGTGAGTTGGCGCCAGCCATGCAGAGGGGGAGTCAGGAGATGGGAGGAGGGAGACAGGGCCCGTGTTTAGTTCCCGAATCCGGACACCCGCATGGAGCAATTCGTTTGTATTTGGTAAAATTGTCCAAACTTTGACTAATTAGGTTTAAAATGTTCGTCTCGTAAAGTACAATAAAACTGTGTAATTAGTTTTTAATTTTATCTACATTTAGTACTTCATGCATGTGCCATCATTTTAATGTGATAAAAATCTTCTTTTTTATAGTGAAATTCGAAGGTAGAAATTAGGAACTAAACCAGGCAGGGCAGGGACGCGCAGTACGCTGCGGCGGGGCAGAGAGCGGCTTGATGAGGGGCAGCAGGCAGGGCCGCCGCAGGGGAGGAGGCCACGGCGACTCAGCCGCGACGGAACGCGCACAGAGCCTACTAGATATTTCCTGGAAGTCGACCGGGACGTGCAGCGAATTCCTTGAGACCGTTTTGATTCACGTGTATTCACCTCGATTTTCATGGGTCGGAGTAAAATAAAATAGAATTTAATTTAATTTTACTTTAATTCATTTCGATATACGTGGATTGAGATGAATATATGCGCATCCATACAAGGCCTTAGACCTGGTTTAGTTTCCAAAAAATTTTGCCTTCTACAATAAAAGAGCATGTTTGGACACATGCTGAAATACTAAACGTAGACGAAAAAAATCTAATTGCACAGTTCTAGGAGAAATCGCGAGACGAATCTTTTAAGCCTAATTAGTTCATGAAAAACATTAAGTGCTACAGTACCAACGAGTGAAAACGACGGATTAATTAGTATCATTTGATTCGTCTCGCAGTTTCTGACAAGTTCTGTAATTTATTTTTTTATTAGTATCCGAAAACCCCTCCTAACATCCTTCCAACCTATCTGATATGACACCTTAATTTTTTTTCGCGAACTAAACTCAGGCTTACCTGTGAGTGAACCAAACAGCTTGATGGTTCCTCCGTGCCCTGTTCTGAGTAGTTTCTACTTTTTTTTTGACTGACTAGTTTCTACTTTTGTTCACCAATCACCACACCAGCTCTGCTCGCTAGAGATTTCTCCGTTCGAGAGCCAGACACATCATCCTGCTAGAACCCCCGGTCGTGAGAACAAATGGGCCGATGCAGTACCTCATGCGCATGTATTCATCTCGATACACGTGTGTTAAAGTGAATTAGAATAAAATTAAACTAAATTCTATTCCATTTCACTTCAAAACATATGAATTGAGGTGGACACATATACATTCAAATAAGACCGGAAGGAATCGTAAATGAAAACAGATTGCGGGGGAATGAAATGCAATACTGTTTTATTATTTTGTTTGGTTGCACAGTGTAAAGGTATCCAATACCATTACGGGTGTTTGGTTTGCTGCTACAGCATAGTAATCTAATTTGAATACTAGTATAGTAGTCTGATCAATAATCTAACAGGTTGTCCAATGCGATACAATAATCCATGCTTGTCAGAGCATCATCACAAATAAAAAGAGACATGCCAGGCAACACAAATGCAAGAATATTTTTTGATAATAACAATTGAAGATCATCAAAAAAAATGTACGAATTTAAAATTGGCAACCATACCATCATTACAGTAACAATTTCAACCCAAATAAAACGGCCATTCCATGATAGAAAAATGACTACTTATGGGAGAGTTTAACCATATTACTTACAGAGGAGTTCAACCATATTGCAAACCAACAAGTATAGCACTAGAGCAAGGCCGAGATCCAATCATATATAAATAAAATTGAGAAAGGGTAAAATAAAAGACAACAAGCATTCTCAATGCTCTTCTTCTAGCTTCAAGTCTTCAATGTATATGCAAATGCAAAGACAGCAAGCACTGTCAATATCCCTTTTCCACCTCCAACAGCAAGCACTATCAACATCCCTTTTTCCACCTTCGACTCTTGAATGAATATGCAAACATCTTATCTTCCTCCTTCTATCCGCTTCCTTGTCTCCTCTACAAAAAAAATGATTTTAGAAAGACAGTATATGTGCATCACAAAAACAACACCACATATTTTGTGCATAGCTCACAATGACAACAGTTTTGCATGGTTTATAAAGAGTGTTGGCTAACAATCGTACTGTTAAGCATGTTTATAATGAACTCCCTCCTCAAAGACTGGTCAAGGGTTAGCAGCATACTCATTTGATCTGGCGATTTCACAAATACAGTAGCAGCTTTGATTTGTTCTGTCCCAGTAAACCCCAGTTTGCGCAACTCTGCTACAGCCTTCTCCCTTAAAATCTGTTGTGGATTTTCATTCATTGCCTTCTCTTGAATTGCAGCCTCACAGTCCATGGCTTCTGCTATTTTTCCAACATCACTAGCCACACCTTTCAGATCGCCTTGGACTTCATGTAACATGTCCAGAAAAGGATCACTTGTTGCACTATCCTTGCTCTTCCCTCCTTGCCACTTCCTCCTCTTGCAGCTAGATGATGCTGAGTCAACATACCGTCTAGGGGTTTCTCTGTACATCCTATCCTGTTGTTCATCATGCTGATTACCATGTTCAGCAGCAAGCCCTTCTTGCATGTTGCCAACAGCCTCAATGATATCTTCGGCACCTTCACCAGTGGCTATATCATTTCTATATATTGCAGATAATGTATCATAGTAAGGGAATTTGATGCCATATAGGCCCTTAGCATTAGGATGATCCTACATATGATAGTAGCAATATGTTAACAACTGCTGTGCGTATCACTTGTGTGCTGAAAAATACAAACTAATATCTATATGCATATGTATAGCACCTATTGTATTTCTACGAAACATTAACCCATGGCACTATTTGATCTTCACACTTTATGCAAAACAGTTTGCAACCTCTCTATTATAACCCATGTTCAGCAGCAACCTCCCTATTATATAAAGTATTAGTACTGAAAAATATATAAGATTCAATGCAAGATCTGAACCATCTCTATGCAAACTCTAATTCCTCCAAATTAACTAAGAATGAACTTGTCATGCAAGGACAAAAGTATCTTCCTTTGCATTAGTATGCTGCGATCACTAGATTACTTATTTACATTATGTAGTGATGCCAAATTATCCATCAGAACTACCATGTGTACTCAACAAGTACACCTTAACTACATAGTACAGAACTTCCAAAATCGAGAAGCTACATGGTACAGAACAAGAAAGCGCACACAGATACATCCTGGACAGAACAAGATTAAGTACTTGAAATCAACTCTCAGGCCAGTCTCAGTGGGGATTTCATGTCACTGTTTCCAACACATCTAGATTTTGGAAACAGTGCAGAAGAGTTTCATCCCCATGAAACTCTCTCTACTCCCATGAAACTTTTATCATCTCCCTCTTCATTAATATGGTGTCACATCAACATAATTAATGTCTATGAAACTCTGTTGAAACCTCATTGAGAATGGCCTCATGAGTCTCATCACCACAGACATGCATATGTAAGTCAAAAGGATAGCGTACCTTGCAATGTTTATCGTACTATATCTTTTCACACTAAAACATCTTCTTAGTATCATCCCAGGTGAAGCCACTTCTGTTCAGCATTTGTTCCAGTGCTCCATACTTTGTCCTAAAATGCCTGACTCTAGACTCAATATGAGGTAAAGCTGAAATTCCAGTGCCTGGTAGCTTCTCAGCCAGAATATCCTCCAATGCAGATAAATACCCATTATTAAAGCCTCCTCCTTGCCCCTTCCCCTTTGGCTCCAATGATATCTCATACAGTGCTTTCATAAGCTCATCATCTTCATTCACAATCCACTTCCTTTTATTCTTTCCCCTTCCACGCACAATTGTTGATTTCCGAGAAAGGTCCATAGCTGCATAGTATTAAGGCCATGTTAAAATACTACACAACTAATAATATATAACAATTTCAGAACTAGAACAATATGAAAAGCAGACCTTAATTATTATTAGAAGTAGAAGAAGCCCTATAGTTATTATATAGCCCTTGAGCAAGAACATCTCGAAAATTAGTCCACTCATTAGAAGTTGACACACAGGTGATAAATTCTGGTTCACTAATTTCTCCTTCAGTAATTTCCATTGAAGGTACCACTATTTCATCCTCATCTTTCATTGGATCTCTTGACATATTTTGCAAAATCAAATTGTGCAAAAGGGCACAAGCCATTATTATTCGGCATTGAGTTTTTATAGGAAATAAGATGGAGATCTCAAAATTCCCCACCGACCCTTTAGCCTTCCAAAACACCTCTCAATGATATTTCTTGCTTTTGCATGCCTCATATTAAAATATTCCTCTGCGCTATGTGGTGGATTTTGTGCAGTCCAACCTCCCAAGTGATACCTTTGACCTCGATATGGAGCTAAAAAGCCATTTGCATTTGCATAACCAGCATCCACAAGATAATAACACCCTTAAGATTGAAAAAAAACAAAATCAACATTTGCACTAGATAACTTATCATGAAACCCACATGAGTTAATAAAACCAAACTTGCCTTGAGGGATACGCAAGCCATTTGGCCTGGTTATGGCATCTCTCAGTCTCAGCACACGACCGTCATGTGTTGAGCCCTCCCAACCAGGTAGTACATACATGAATTGCATATCGGGTGCACAAACACCTAGGACATTTGTCACGATGTCTGCTTTTCTAGACCTATGCCTTCCTTTTAGCTGAGTTGGAACAGTCACCTTTATATGAGTTCCATCCAAGGCTCCCAAACAGTTCTACAAATAAGATCCATATAGAAAAAAGAATTGTCACATGCTTACTTTGTAATATGTATTTTTCTTTGTTAAAAGAAAATTTTGTTAACAAGTCATTAACCTTGAAATATTTCCAGTAACTATCTGTGCTATTCTCCGGTATTGGTTCTGGGGTCTTGAGCAGTAAATGGTGCAATTTCAGAACAGCTAGCAGGCATAAATTGAACTGCCTACTAACTGTCTCGCCACTTTGGAAGAAAGTATTTTTTACCGTCCGATTCTTCAAGTGATGGGCTGTATGTATAGGAATTGGTCCGTTATCTCTTCTAACTCCATATTACGTGTGCCCTTCAACCCACCAACATCTCTAAGCATCTCACATAGGATGTAGAACGTTCTCCTATCCATGCGAAGCTCACTAATACAGGTAGTGTCACTGCTACGAATTAGTTGGAACAACTTCTCATTTCTAAGTTCTTCATTTATTATCCTTCTCTCTATCTTGAAACACCTTCTTCTATATGCCAATGCAAGAAAGAACCACATGTAATAGTACATGACGACGATGGAAGTCAGCATATTTCTAAGGGCCATGTTTCTTCTTCGAGTTCTTGTGGTTAAAGGAAGGCGAGCCATGATGCTGGACACAACATTAATTAGTAATATATATTAATTATTTAAGCACTAACCAGTAAAATAATCTGCTATATACTTAGAAAAAAATGCACTGTTGCATCGTCAAGTAAGAATTCAGAGCAAGTGTCCAGCGACATATCATATTTGACATGGAGCATAGCAACATACAACATGGATTTTTTTTACACTAACTTGACAACACATAGCTATATTGATCATCTCGTATAACTTCTAAAAATACAAAGCAGAGCTGTATTGTCAAAATAATAGACTTTAACACTAAATCAACCTTTTCTACGTGGTTTAAACTTATTTGGATTGCACCGTAATATTCACCAGTACACATACATTGTTTTGGATAACTAAGACAGCAGGTTTTGAATTCAATTAATGAGAAATTTGTGCTGTTTTCAAGAGCATGCTCATTCTTTTTTGTCTGTCCACTCCTACTCTGTGCCGTGAGAACAAAAATATATGGAGTGACAAATGGGAGTATGGGACTGTACAAATTAAATCGAATGATTAATTAGATAAGTGAATGAATGAGCATAGATGTCAATTTCATCAACCGTGTAATCTGTATGGAATGGATCTGCTAGCTGGTCACTCAAATACAATTGCATGAAGGCATCAGTGGTGACATGGAATTGACAGTATGCATGAGATACTTTAATTTTGTTGACACAACAAAAATATCTCCAATTTTATTCAAAGTTCACGGCAACAGAGATTGTAGATAGGGACACGCGTGGTGTGGCGGGCGGGGGCACAACCCCCCTTCCTAAGCAAATTGCATAACCTGAAAAAGGGAGCTGTTCTCGTGCGAAGCATGTTTACAAACTCTTTATCATTACAGATGCATCTTGCTCATCTATCTTCTGGACTGGGATCTGGTTGGCCATAGCCAGGCCTGCCGACCAGGCCAACCAGATGCAAAAAATCAAACAGGCCCTAGCGCACCCAGACCAAAGGTTCACGTTGCTTTTTTTCTTTCTGGTCTCGTAATTTTTGTGCCCCCTAATAAAGAAAAGAAAATATTTTCTATCTCTCTGGGCTAAGCCTCAGTTCCCGTTTTCGGCGGAACTTTCTTCGCCTGATGGTCCGTTTATGGACCAAGTGGGCTGGCATCCACGGTCCACCAAGCGTCGACAGTGACAACCTAGGGCCTCCATATATGGGCCGAGTGAATTTGCGCGGAAACAAAAACCAGCAATCTACTACAGGGAGAAGATTCCACGAGCACCTGTCGGCAGCATCCTGTTGTGCACTTGTGCTCCTGCAGTCGTCCTCGTCCAGCAGGCGCCGCGCCTCTGATTTTCGTGATCCCTTCCCTCTTTTTCCCTGTGCAGGCAGAGCGCCAGGGCCAGGGCATGGTCGTGACGAAACTTGCCTGGCGTCGGGTCCATTCATCCAGTGCTCCCCGGGCTGCCGCCTATCGGCACACGGTCCACGGTGTGATTTTTTGTAACAGACCGTGGCCGATCGATCGTGAATCGTGAGGCGTGACGAACGCAGTGCTCCCCGCTGCTGACGAACACCTATGGATGCAGGATGCATGCATGCCCCCAGGCCGGCCGTGGCTGATGATGATCGATTGCCCTTGCCCGCCCCGGCCATGCACGAATGGCTGAGAGCGAGCTAATGATGGATGGGTGCATCCTGTCGCTGCATGGGCACAGATCTGATCGAGTGGCTCAGATTGATGGAGCCGGACCACCACTACATGCACCATCATCGAATCATGCACCGGCAATCGATTCAGACGAGATTAATCATTCGAACCAGAAAAACAAAACTCTGATCTGATGAGTCCGCGAGCAAAAAAAAAAAAAACGTTGTGCAAGTGATCAAGCTCCCACGCTGGCTAAATGATTGGGGTTAGCATGCATCGCCCCAGAAACAGCCCAGGATCTCAGGCACTTGCAAGGTGGATAAGCATTAGTAGACCACTCACTGTTACAAGTACCATCAAAAGTTCATTCATCAGGGAAAAAAAGGGCCATCAAGCCTGCAAAGTCTACCTTAAAGCGAGCTGGGAGCCTCGAGGGTCCTTTCTGGCGCGGCGGCCCACTGTTCAGCGGCTTAATCTGCTGGGTCAGTGATCAGCTAGTCACTTCATCACCTCAGGTTTCAACATCTGCAGTGACCGAAATTTAGCTCCTGCAGGCGACTTAAGGCGCCAGTTACTGGATCCAGCTCGATAACCACCATGGCACTAGCTGTACCGCGTCTACAGTAGTAGAGCCTACTGCGTCTAAACTTATACGCTGTCCAAGCCACAATTCAGAACCTGTTGCGGTTCGTCCCTGTCAGGCTCCTTCCACTGCTTCTTGTCAAAGCCTCTTTCAGTCAGGTTCATGCGTTTCAGGTCTCCCATATTATTCACTCATGGTCACTTTTTTTTTTTGGCTAGTAGCTACTAGTATACCATATGACTACTCCATGCTTACCTGGGGCTCTGCAGGGTAATAAGAAGATATAGGCTGGCAGCTGGCTGAGATAAAAACGGGAGTTCTTGAACGACCAGTTCAGACCTCAAAGACCGACCTACTCATAGCAAGGATCATCGTCGCCAATCCAAGTGGAAGCAGCTGGCCAGCTGCCTGCTGGTCCCTGAATCATGAGGAGGTAGCTTCAGCTTCAGCAATGGCATGGCGTTGCATTGCCCACCAATCCAAATGTCGCTCCAAAGGCATTGCATTGCCTGGGTGGTCCTCCGCCGCTAATTAATCATATGCAATTGCAAGGACGGCTCCGGAGCGGGGTCACTCTCCGGTTGTCTGTACTCGGGCGTACTAGTACCAATTATGCACGCACTGATCGATGGAGATTGTGCGCTTCGTTTGGACGGATTCAGCAGGGATGCTATCGCTACCTACCTACAGCCGCCTGCATTGCACCAGTCTCACAATTCACCTGCTACTATGCATTCCCTCCAGCTCAAAGCCTGAAACTGTGAGAAAAAGATTGCAAAGCGTGAGGCGGTAGAAGCACACGCATGCGTGCATGGACAGCTTTTGTTACTCCGGGATGGATCTGATGATCTGAACAGCTTTTGTTACAATATCCCTGCTTGAGAACTCATTATGGCAGTTGCCTAGCTGGAGTATGTGGGAGAGTGGTAGCACACTGTACACGTACTACCACCCCTGTTCGGCTATCCTATTCTTGTTTTAGGACCATTCGCAATCGTCAAGGGGTTAAGCAAGCAGTGTGGTATACAGCCATGGAGTGACCTTGAATCACTTGCCAAAAGCCATGATGATGCTTTCTCCTAATGGTGAATACCTACAGCCGCCTGGCGCCTGCTTTGCTGCAAGAGTCTGAGTCACAATTCACCTGCTACTCTGCATTCCAGCTGAAACTGTGAGAAACAATGCACATGTTCACTTTGCATTACATGCAGTACATGAGACGGTACAAGCACGTGCCTGCACGAACGAAGGAGTACTCGGTACGATACGAATTCATGCCGACGTGGTTGGGAGCTTGAAGGAGAGTAGTTACTCTTGGATGATGTGGCTATCTGCCTCAGAGGCTGAGAACTCAGATCCAGCTTGGAGACTTGTGGAGTACTATGTGGGAGAGTACACTGTACATGTACTACTCCTGTCGTATTATCTGTCGTTTTATTAGGACCATTTGGCAATCATCAAGGGATTGAGCAAGTGTGGTGTATACAGCTAGGGACTTCTTGCATCACTTGCCCAAAGGCCATGATGATGCTTTCTTTCTCCATGTGGTGAATCTGCACAATGAACTTGTGTTGAAACAGGTCTCCCTCAGTCAAAATATCCAATGATAAGCCAACGATCGGTTGGTCTTTTCGAAAGCCGAAAACCCTAGGCGGCCTCCTGACGACGCCGCCACCGCCACCGGCGCCGGCCGCTATCCCAGCGCCGGCGCCACCCGCCATCTCCTCCCCCCTCCCCTTCCCCATCCACCTCTCCTCCCCTCCCCACCCCCAGCACTACTGCGGGAGGTTGTTCTACTACGCCTCGGCGGATCTCGGACGGCCCGCACCGACGCCACCGTCGGGCACCGCCTCCGCGGCTACCGCTGAGGCCACCCAGGCGAGATCCGGCGCTGGAGCGCCATCCCCGCTCCCGCCCCCACCGATGCCACCCCCAACACCGTCGTTGCTGGACGCAAGCGGCATGACTGCGGATGCCTGCGTTGTTGCACCTCGGCCAGATCCCGACTAGCCCGCTCTGTCACCGCCGCTGGGCGCCAACCTTGCGGCCTCTATCATGGCCACCCAGGAGGGATCCGGCGCTGGAGCGCCATCACCGCCACTGCCGATGTCGTCCGCACCCCTGTCGTCGTCGGTCACCACTGCCTCTGCCACCAGTCAACCTCTGCAGCCGCCGTTGGGGCCAGCCACAACTGGGGGGCCAGCCGCGGCCGCCATGGGGACGCGCGTGGGGGGCAGATCTGGCCCCTCCACGCCACCACTGCCTACGTCGTGCACCACTGACACCACCGACGCGAACACGCCGTCTCATTACACTACTACATAAAACTTTATCGTGGCGGGCAGAATCAATTAACGGTGGCGGTTTTTCCAACCGCCACCGACCAAAGGTCACCGTAAATGACCAATTTACTGCGATGGTTTGCTACCCACCACGGTTAATCGAGTAAAAAAATAAGAAAACCCCACGGATGAGCCCAACAAGCCCCTAACGGGCCCGCCGAGCCCATCCATGGCCGCTGGATCTCGCCGCTCGTCGACGCCGCCTGGATCTACGCCGCCGTGGAGGGAGGGGAGGAGGCCGGGATGCAGGCGGATCCGCCATCGGGAGGCCAGATCCACCGCCGGAGGCATCCTCCCCGACAGATCCGCGCTGCCGTGGAGGAGGGAGGAAAGGAGGCCAGGGCACAGCCGGATCCGCCGCCGGAGGTGTCCTCCCCGCTGGATCTGCACCGCCATGGAGAAGGGAGGGGAGGAGGCCGGGGCGTAGGAGGATCCGCCGCCGGAGGCGTCCTCCCCGCCGGATCTGCGCCGCGGTGGAGGAGGGATGGGAGGAGGCCAGGGCACAGCCGGATCCGTCGCCGGTGGGCTAGAACAGCGGCCGGAGTCGTCCTTCCCGCCGGATCTGCGCCGTCGGGGAGGAGGGCCATCCTCCCCGCGCCATGGCAGTCCCCCCCCCGCGCGCGCAGCCGCCCCATGCGCCACCTTGAACCTCCCCGCGCCATGGCCGTCGCGGTGGTGAGGATGGCCGTCGCCGGTGCTCGGTGTGGGGAGAGGGAGATGAAGTAGAGAGGAAGAGGAGTGGGCCGTCGCCGGCGCTGTGGGGAGAGGGAGATGAAGTGGAGGCGGCTTGTGCGGGATGGAGAGTGGAGTGAGGGAGAGGGTGGGTTAGGGTTAGGTTTTGTTATATAGGCGAGGCTGGTAGTAGGCTGCTAGCTGGTAGTTGGCTGGGCTTGATTTTTGGAGGCTGACGCCTTATACTTAACCGCCTCTGTAAATGATTAACCGAGGCGGGCATTTGTAACCGCCTCGGTTAATGAAAAATGTCTGCCACGGTTAATCGAAGCATTGACCGTGGCGGTTTTCAGTGCTGCCCGCTGAAAGCCCAAGTTTGGTTTTGGTAATTAATGACACCAAGTCGCTAATGCTATGTGTTAAGTGTTTTGAGTTAGGCATAAGCAACACATGTGATGAAGGCGTATGTGACAAGGAGTGGTGGCCACAAGATCACATAGAGATGGTGCATGGACATGAAATAATGATCATAGTGGAGATGCATCTAATATGATGGACATGATGATCAAGTAAAAGAGAAGGATCTAAGAGCGCAAGGCAAAGGTATAACCATAGGGTTTTTCTTTTGCCGGTCTAAGATGAGTAGAGAAGTGATTGACCGGGTTTAGGATACATAGCCGACTATCAAGAGGGGCAATCACAGTTAGCTCGGGAATCAATTGCCACTAGATCAATGTCTTGAGCATATGCATTAGGATCTAGTAAAGAGCTAACATAACGCCTTGGAAAATGGTTGTGAAATGCTAACACACATGCACATGGTGGTGTAAACTTGGTGGTGTTAGCACATTTGCGAAGGCGGTTGAGTTTAAGCGGTAGAGAGGGGTTTGGGTTCCTCTCTCCCTCCCGTCGAGCTTGCGAGGTGGGATTCGGCGCTTTTTGGAGAAGTGAAATGCCTATTTTCTACTGTGCCAGAAGTCAGAAAAGAAACGGAGGCGAACGGAGGTCACAGAGGTGACCGGACGCTGCACCGGACACGGTCACGGCTTTACCAGCGCGTCCGGTCAGTTCATTCGGTCAGCACGCCTAGGGTTAATGACCGGACGCTGGTCTGGCCTGACCAGCGCATCCGGTCAGTTCACCTGTGCACAGAAGCATAGCGCGCGACCGGCGCGTCCGGTCCTTCACGGGACCGGCGCGTCCGGTCAGGCATCCAGAAGGGCAGAGAGCGCAGGAGTGATGATCGAACGCTGGGCGCGTCCGGTCATGTACGATCGGACGCGTCCGGTCGTTGAGGGAGCTTACTGGACTCAAATCGGATGCTGGCACTGTCGCGTTCGGTCATTCGCTAGGGCGCGTCCGGTCGTTGCTTCGCGGGCTCGCGGTGCTGAGCGATCGGCGCATCCGGTTAGTTGACCAGTGCGTCCGGTCATACGCTAGAGCGCGTCCGGTCATAGCAACGGTAACTTCTGACATGCACTGTTCACGCTTGTCCTGTAGTGACCGGACGCATCCGGTCACCCCGACCGGTGCGTCCGGTCATCCCGATTTGAACCGCGTCGTCCGGTAACGGCTAGCTGCGTACCCCTTCGTTATAAATAGACGTTGGCCGGGGTTTGAGGGCAACTCTTGCACATTTTGAGACCTAGAGACATCCTTTGAGCTAGAGAACAACCCCTCCACTCATCTCTTTGCATAGTTGCACATCTTGAGTGAGATTGAGTGAGATTCAAGTGCATTGCTTAAGAGTTGCATTCTAGAGGCACTTGATCTTCGAGTTGCTGCGGATTTCTTGTTACTCTTCCGTATTTCCCGACATGGTAGACAGCTCGGAGCAGCGAAGGTGATTGAGCTCACAATTGGAGATTGTTGGAGCCTTCACCAAGTGTTGTAAGGGGTTCTTGATCCTTCCCCGCGGGAGTTCACAAATTGGATACTCTAGTGGAGCTCGTGGCTTGGAGGATCCCTATCTTGTATGTGGTTGTGCGGCGCCCGCCGAGGGCTCGACTCTTGATAGTCGATTAGCTCACGAACCAACAAGTGGGTGTATCGCCACAACGGGGAGTAGCTTGCCGGGAAGCAAGTGAACCTCGGGATAAATTCTTGTGTCATTCTCTTCCCGAGGATTTCTCTCGTGTGATTGATTTATTGGTACTTCTCATCTCTACACGGTGGTATAATCACTCGAAGCTCTTCTCTCGTATTACTTCTTGTTTCTAGCTTGTAGTTGTTGTTATGTTTAGTGGATAGCCTTGTACTAGACTTGTGTAGGTGGCTTGCTTAATTAGTTAGAGCTAGTGCTTTTGCTTCGCCACCTTTCTTACTAATTTGTGGTTAAGTAATTCTTGTAGAAGTTTTAATTAGGCTATTCACCCCCCCTCTAGCCTATTCGGACCTTACAAGTGGTATCGGAGCCGAGGCACCATTTATTTGAGGCTTAACAACCTACGGTGAAAAAGAAATGGCTCATTTAAGCTTGCACATCAACAACACCAAGAAGGCACCTCACTTTGATGGCACAAATTATGCATATTGGAAGGTTAAGATGACCGCACACCTAAAGTCAATAAATAGAGAAGTGTGGAAGGTCACCGAAACAAAATTTGAGGTTGCTAATCCGGAAGCACCTACACCAGTGGAAGAGAAGAAGCTCTAATGCAATGACATTGCCATTAGTGCTCTTCATGAGGCATTAGATGACAAGACATTTGAGCAAGTAAAGAACATAGAAGTTGCACATGATGCTTGGGCCAAGCTAGAAGAAATATTTGAGGGCACCGAAGGCACAAAGACCGCTAAAGCATATATCTTGCAAGAAAAATTTTCAAGCTTCAAGATGCAAGATGATGAAAGTGTACCGGAGATGTTTCATAGGTTGCAAGTCATTGTCAATGAGCTCAAGGCACTTAGGGAGGAGGTCAAGGATAGTCAATTCTCTATGAAGTTCTTGAGAAGTCTACCCAAGAGATTTGATACATTGATCACCGTGCTAGTGAGGACTACATTGAAGGATTCAACTCCTCAACAAATATTCCAAGAAGTGATGACCGATGATTCATATAGAGAAGATGATGAGAAGGATGAGTTGGTAAAGAAGAAGAAGAAGGAAAATGAGAAGAAGGATGATGAGAAGAACAAGAGTGTGGCATTCAAAGCCACCACATCCAAGGGCAAATCCAAGATTGAATCATCAAGTGATGAAGACTCAAGCTCTTGTGATAGTGATGACATTGATGAGAAGATGGCTCTCTTTGTCAAACAATTTGGCAAATTCATGAAGAAGAAGGGCTTTCGTGCAAGGAGGAAGAACTCTTACAAGAAGAATGAGCATACCATGAGATGCTTTAGATGCCATAGCAAGGACCATCTCATTGCAAAGTGTCCTTATGATAGTGATGATGAAGATGCTATCAAGAAGGAAAGGAAGAATCAAAAGAAGAAGCAAGAAAAGAAAGAGAGCTCTTATAAGAAGAAGAATGATTCTCATGTTGCTACATGGGATAGTGATGACTCTTCAAGTGATGATGACGATGACAACAAGAGCAAGAAGAAGGGACATGCTAGCATTGCCATCCAAGAGAAGGTCTCCATCTTCGACACTCCATCGTGCTTCATGGCTAAGGCCACTAAGGTATCATCCGATGATGAGAGTGATCATGATAATGATAGTGATAGTGATAGTGATGAAGAAGAATTCACTAAAGATGAACTAATCACTATGCTAGAAGATTGCACTCAACATTTTAAAGAATCTAGAAAGGAGTGCAAGGGCTTGCTTAAGGATAAGAAAAATCTTATGCAAGAACTTGATGAGCTTAGGGCATCTTATGAGAGTCTAAAGGTAGACCATAAGAAGCTTCAAAAGTCTCACACGAAGCTTGAAGAAGCTCATTCCTCTCTAGTTAAAAAATATGAAAACATGCCAATTAATGTTGAGAAAGCTAAAACTTGCAACATAGGCATATCATGTGATATAATTGATGAATCTTTTCATAAGCCTATTGTTGTTGCTCCCACTAACCCCTCATGTAGCGCATCTACATCATCCTCATCTAGTAGTGATGGTTTTACTTGTGATTCTACACTAATAGTTGAGAATGAAAATCTCAAGAAGGAGGTAAAAGAGCTCAATCACACCTTAGCTAAGGCTTATGGTGGTGAGGACCGCTTGCTTATGTGCTTAGGTAGCCAAAGGGCTTCTCTCTATAAAGAGGGATTAGGCTATAACCCCAAGAAAGGCAAGGCCGCTTTTGCTCCTCACAAGACTCGTTTTGTGAAGAACAAAGGTAGCTATTGTAAAGTGTGCAAGCAAGTTGGTCACATAGAGCAACAATGCATGAACAAGAAATCCAATGTTAATGTATCCTCAATTAAGTTTGATTCCTTCTATATACTTACCAAGGGTACAAATGGTGTTCATGCTAAGTTCATTGGTGCACCATGGATGGGCTCAAAGAAGAAAGCTATTTGGACACCAAAGAGCTTGGTCACTAACCTTGGAGGACCCAAACAAGTTTGGGTACCTAAAAGGAATTGATCTTGTCTTGTAGGTCAATTACAAAGCCGGAGGAAGGCATTGGGTGCTTGATAGTGGATGCACTCAACATATGACCGGGGATTCTTGTATGTTCAAATCAATTGATACAAGTCAAAATGGTGGTTTTGATGCTATCACTTTCGGCAACAACAAGAAAGGCAAGGTCAAGGGGCTTGGTAAAATTACTATCTCAAATGACATGAGCATATCTAATGTGTTGCTAGTTGAGAGCTTGGACTTTAATCTTTTATCGGTGGCACAACTTTGTGATCTTGGCTTCAAGTGCATATTTGGTAGTGATGATGTTGAAGTCATAAGTGTTGATGGATCAAATTTGATATTCAAAGGATTTAGACATAGTAGCTTGTACTTGGTTGACTTCAATGATAGTGAGACACAATTGACATCATGCTTGCTTAGTAAATCTAGTATGGGATGGTTATGGCATAGAAGGCTTGGTCATGTTAGAATGAAACAATTGAACAAACTTTTGAGGCATGACTTAGTTAGAGGCTTGAAAGATGTGACTTTTGAAAAGGATACACCATGTAGTGCTTGTCAAGCTGGCAAACAAGTTGGAAATCCACATCCTAGTAAGAGTGAAATGAGCACATCAAAGGCATTTGAACTATTGCACATGGACTTGTTTGGGCCAACAACATACACTAGCATTGGTGGCAACAAGTATGACTTTATGATTGTTGATGACTACACTAGATACACTTGGGTGTTCTTTCTTTATGACAAGAGTGATGTTTATGATCTATTCAAGTCTTTTGTCAAGAGAGTGCAAAATGAGTTTGAGACTACCATCAAGAAGATTAGAAGTGACAATGGTAGTGAGTTCAAGAACATAAGAATTAAAGATTTATGTGATGATCTTGGTATTGGACATCAATTCTCACCAACCTATACTCCTCAATCCAATGGTGTAGTTGAAAGAAAGAATAGAACTTTGATTGACATGGCTAGATCAATGCTTAGTGAATACAATGTGAGTCATTCATTTTGGAGTGAAGCTATCAACATGACTTGCTATTGTAGCAACCGTCTCTATTGTCATGGGAAGCTTGGAAAGACACCATATGAGCTATTGAATGGAAGAAAGCCCAACATTGCATACTTTAGAGTGTTTGGTTGCAAATGCTATATTCTCAAGAAAGGCACTAGATTGAGCAAGTTTGAAAAGAAATATGATGAAGGGTTCTTACTCGGTTATTCTACCACAAGCAAGGCATATAGAGTCTAGAATCTCACTAATGGCACCTTAGAAGTTCATGATGTTGAATTTGATGAAACCCAAGGGTCTCAAAATGAAGCTCAAAACCTTGATGATGTGAGAGGAGATCAATTGTCAAATGCAATGAAGAACATGGACATTGGTGATGTTAGGCCAAGGCAAGTTGATGATGATGATATTCATGTGATCAACCAAAGTGTACAAATTGATACAAATCAGGCAAGCTCTAGTGGTTCTCATGATGAATTGCAAGATCAAGGTCAAGCAAGTGGAAGCAATCAACTCCCAATACTCCAACCTACTAGTATTGCAAGAGATCATCCATTAGACCAAATCATTGGTGGAATTCAAAGTGGTGTTCAAACTAGATCAAGGCTAGCATCCTTTTGTGAGCATTACTCATTTGTGTCACTTGAAGAACCTAAGAAAATAGAAGATGCTTTGAAAAATTCCGATTGGGTAAATGCCATGCATGAAGAACTAAACAACTTCACGAGAAATCAAGTTTGGGAACTTGTTGAGAGGCCAAAGAACTACAATGTGATTGGTACTAAGTGGGTCTTCAGAAATAAGCAAGATCAAGATGGCATGGTTGTGAGGAACAAAGCAAGATTAGTAGCACAAGGTTACACACAAGTTGAGGGTCTTGACTTTGGAGAGACATATGCACCGGTTGCAAGATTAGAGGTAATTAGAATCTTATTAGCATATGCTTGTGCATACAACATCAAGCTCTATCAAATGGATGTCAAGAGTGCATTTCTCAATGGCTACATCAATGAAGGAGTTTATGTTGAGCAACCTCCTGGTTTTGAAGATGATAAGAAGCCCGACCATGTTTACAAGCTAAAGAAGGCATTGTATGGTTTGAAGCAAGCACCTAGAGCATGGTATGAGAGATTGAGGGACTTTCTTCTCTCTAAAGGGTTCAAGATGGGAAAGGTTGACACCACTCTCTTCACCAAGAAGCTTGGAAATGACTTGTTTGTGTTGCAAATCTATGTGGATGACATTATCTTTGGATCAACCAACCAAGACTTTTGTGAAGAGTTTGGAAATATGATGGCTAATGAGTTTGAGATGTCTATGATTGAAGAGCTTAGTTACTTCCTTGGACTTCAAATCAAGCAAATGAAGAATGGCACTTTTATAAGTCAAGGCAAGTACATCAAGGACATGATCAAGAAGTTTGGATTGCAAGATGCTAAGCAAATGAGTACACCAATGGGTACTAATGATCAATTGGGTATTTATGATAGTGGAAATATGGTAGATCAAAAGCAATACCGGTCTATGATTGGAAGTTTGCTCTATGTCACCGCTTCTAGGCCGGATGTGATGTTTAGTGTGTGCAAGTGTGCAAGATATCAAGCTTCACCTAGAGAAAGTCACTTGAAAGCAACCAAGAGGATATTGAGATATCTTAAGGGCACTCATGATGTTAGATTATGGTTTTCAAAGGGGTCTAACTTTGAGTTGATTGGATATTCGGACTCCGACTATGGTGGTTGCAAGATTGATAGAATGAGCACAAGTGGCACTTGTCAATTGCTTGGAAGGTCTCTTGTTTCATGGTCATCAAGGAAACAAAATAGTATTGCACTATCTACCGCCGAGGCTGAATACATTAGTGCCGGTAGTTGTTGTGCACAATTGCTTTGGATAAAGGCCACCTTGAATGATTTTGGAGTCAAGTTCAAAAATGTACCATTGTTTTGTGACAATGAAAGTGCTATCAAGATGACACAAAATCCGGTTCAACATTCAAGAACCAAGCACATTGACATAAGGCATCACTTTATAAGAGACCATCAACAAAAGGGTGATATTAGCATTGAAAGCATTGGCACCAAAGATCAATTAGCCGACATATTCACAAAGCCACTTGATGAGAAGAGATTTTACAAGTTGAAGAATGAATTGAACATACTTGACTTCTCCAACTTGAAATGAGTGCACCCCTAGATTTTTATATGACATGCCTCTCCTCCAACATAGCAAGGTAAAGTTGTTTGGCATATCATTCATACTTTGCGAAGGACATGGTTAGAACATATAGACATATTTGCATGACAAATAGGCTCATTCATGAAAATCAAATGATTTTGATGTATATATGGTACCACTATTGCTTATATGTTTATTTGATCTAGTGGTAGCATATGACATGTTTGTGGGCTTGCAAACCTAGTGTTAAATCTAGTAAACGAGCTCATGATGTGTAATTCAACATGGTCAAGATAACCCTTATACTTTATGAGGTGTGAAGAAGCTTATCCTTGGATCAAACTGAATTACATATTCTAAACAAGTGATCTAGATTGAACCATAACTTAGACTCCCTCATATTGATTGACTTATCTCTCACTAAAATTGGCACCTTTTTGGTGATTGTTGACAAAGGGGGAGAGAAAAGTCACAAAGATAGAAAAAGTCACAAAGATATTGCAAAAAGGGAAAAGATATAATAAGGGGGAGAGAAAAGTCACAAAGATAAAAAGTTAAGTTACAAAAGGGGAGAAAGTGATCAATTAAAATTGAGCACACAAGTAGGGGGAGCAAGCTCATGAATTATTGGTTACATTTGTATGTGCAACATTAACATGATGATGTGTTGCATTGCAAATTTAATTTTGATATTCATGATTGAATGGTGATTGCTAGAAATAGAAATTGAATGATGATTTATTGAGAGTAGCTTTACAAGTGGTATCTAGACACCTTTGCTTATAATGTTGATCTTACGGGGTACTTTAGTGTTTGTGATCTTTATAAGTGATGGAATATAAGTGGTGTCTAGCTACATCGATGCTAAGGATGGTATATAAACGCAACACCGATTGGTATCACACTTCAAAGGTCCATTCTATATACCTTAGCATCAATTTGATAGTAGTAACTCTCCCAAAATTCAAATCCATACATATGTGCATAATTGAACCAAACTCATGGAAGTACATATGTAGGGGGAGCTAATACTATTGAAATTGAAAATTGATTTCATATCATATCTTTGTGATGGTTGTCATCAATTACCAAAAAGGGAGAGATTGAAAGCCCAAGTTTGGTTTTGGTAATTAATGACACCAAGTCGCTAATGCTATGTGTTAAGTGTTTTGAGTTAGGCATAAGCAACACATGTGATGAAGGCGTATGTGGCAAGGAGTGGTGGCCACAAGATCATATAGAGATGGTGCATGGACATGAAATGATGATCATGGTGGAGATGCATCTAATATGATGGACATGATGATCAAGTGGAAGAGAAGGATCTAAGAGCACAAGGCAAAGGTATAACCATAGGGTTTTCCTTTTGCCGGTCTAAGATGAGTAGAGAAGTTATTGACCGGGTTTAGGATACATAGCCGACTATCAAGAGGGGCAATCACAGTTAGCTCGGGAATCAATTGCCACTAGATCAATATCTTGAGCATATGCATTAGGATCTAGTAAAGAGCTAACATAACGCCTTGGAAAATGATTGTGAAATGCTAACACACATGCACATGGTGGTGTAAACT
Source organism: Saccharum hybrid cultivar R570 (assembly GCA_038087645.1). Lineage (NCBI taxonomy): Eukaryota > Viridiplantae > Streptophyta > Magnoliopsida > Poales > Poaceae > Saccharum > Saccharum hybrid cultivar. The sequence goes on from JAQSUU010000273.1 coordinate 1,441,099, forward strand.
TGGTGGTGTTAGCACATTTGCGAAGGCGGTTGAGTTTAAGCGGTAGAGAGGGGTTTGGGTTCCTCTCTCCCTCCCGTCGAGCTTGCGAGGTGGGATTCGGTGTTTTTTGGAGAAGTGAAATGCCTATTTTCTACTGTGCCAGAAGTCGGAAAAGAAACGGAGGCGAACGGAGGTCACAGAGGTGACCGGACGCTGCACCGGACGCGGTCACGGCTTGACCAGCGCGTCCGGTCAGTTCATTCGGTCAGCACGCCTAGGGTTAATGACCGGACGCTGGTCTGGCCTGACCAGCGCGTCCGGTCAGTTCACCTGTGCGCAGAAGCATAGCACGCGACCGGCGCGTTCGGTCAGGCATCCAGAAGGGCAGAGAGCGCAGGAGTGATGATCGGACACTGGGCGCGTCCGGTCATGTACGATCGGACGCGTCCGGTCGTTGAGGGAGCTTACTGGACTCAAACCGGACGCTGGCACTATCGCGTTCGGTCATTCGCTAGGGCGCGTCCGGTCGTTGCTTCGCGGGCTCGCGGTGCTGAGCGATCGGCGCATCCGGTCAGTTGACCAGCGCGTCCGGTCATATGCTAGAGCGCGTCCGGTCATAGCAACGGTAACTTCTGACACGCACTGTTCACACTTGTCCTGTAGTGACCGGACGCGTCCGGTCACCCCGACCGGTGCGTCCGGTCATCCCGATTTGAACTGCGTCGTCCAGTAACGGCTAGCTACGTACCCCTTCGTTATAAATAGACGTTGGTCAGGGTTTGAGGGCAACTCTTGCACATTTTGAGACCTAGAGACATCCTTTGAGCTAGAGAACAACCCCTCCACTCATCTCTTTGCATAGTTGCACATCTTGAGTGAGATTGAGTGAGATTCAAGTGCATTGCTTAAGAGTTGCATTCTAGAGGCACTTGATCTTCGAGTTGCTGCGGATTTCTTGTTACTCTTCCGTATTTCCCGACACGGTAGACGGCTCGGAGCAGCGGAGGTGATTGAGCTCACAATTGGAGATTGTTGGAGCCTTCACCAAGTGTTGTAAGGGGTTCTTGATCCTTCCCCGCGGGAGTTCGCAAATTGGATACTCTAGTGGAGCTCATGGCTTGGAGGATCCCTATCTTGTGTGTGGTTGTGCGGCGCCCGCCGAGGGCTCGACTCTTGATAGTCGATTAGCTCACGAACCGACAAGTGGGTGTATCGCCACAACGGGGAGTAGCTTGCCGGGAAGCAAGTGAACCTCAGGATAAATTCTTGTGTCATTATCTACCCGAGAATTTCTCTCGTGTGATTGATTTATTGGTACTTCTCATCTCTACACGGCGGTATAATCACTCGAAGCTCTTCTCTCGTATTACTTCTTATTTCTAGCTTGTAGTTGTTGTTATGTTTAGTGGATAGCCTTGTACTAGACTTGTGTAGGTGGCTTGCTTAATTAGTTAGAGCTAGTGCTTTTGCTTCGCCACCTTTCTTACTAACTTGTGGTTAAGTAATTCTTGTAGAAGTTTTAATTAGGCTATTCACCCCCCTCTAGCCTATTCGAACCTTACACCCGCCATGGTAAATAATTTCCAAGTGTCACACAAAAGATTTTTTGTAGTAGTGTTAGCTAGCTGTGGGGCACGCACCGGCTACCCCCATCTCCCTTTCTCCGGACGTGGCTCCTTTCTTCCCAGCCTCGGGCGGGCGCACCAAACACCGCCGCTAGGCGGACGATGATGGTGAGGAGTCCGACGACGACCACTGCACTTACCTGGACGTTGCTCGTCGCTCGGTGAAGGCGATCACCGTGCCCACCGCAAGTGCCCACATTCGCCCCATCGCCAGGGGCACGTGCAATGGGGCCGTCGTCGGGTCATGGGCCGAGTGACGGGGAAATCATCCCAACCGTCGGTGGCCATGCCCACAGCTTGTCCACGGGCTTCCCGTCCGAGGCCGGGACAATGACAGCAGGACTGGTCGGGATGCTCATGTTCATGCTCAGCGTCAGCCGGTTCATCGGAGGCCAGGACCTTAGCTTGCTTCCGGCGGTCGGCAACGCTTCTCTGCTCCTGATGTCGATGGCTGGTGCGAGGTCCTTTCACAAGGGCCGTTTGGAGGCCGCGATGAGGCTCCACCATCGCGTCTAGCACTCTGTTTCCCAGCAGAGCTGCATGGGAAATGCCTCAATTGCCTCTCCACCTCGCACAGGGTGGTGACCTGCAGGCTGCCTCAATGCTGCATGCGTTGTAGGGGCTTCTGCCATCGCGTGCGTGATTGCAAGCTGCCATGGAGGCTGAGTTCGGCAAGGAACGACATACCTAGTGACTTAGGCGCACACCGTCGACGTCCTTCCTAGTGTCGCCGCGACTGGCCACGCTCTCACGACGCTACACCAGGCTTGGGCGCAGAGGGAGGTATGCCAGGCCCGCCCGAATCTGTGTCGGGTGCGGATGGGCCCTGCGGCAGAGGACGGCGACACCGACGTCACCGACGCCGACGGTGGTGATGGAGGAGCCATGGTCGTTTGGCCGGGGCCACTCCAGCAGCATCGGACGACACATCTGTCGCTACTGATGCCCAAGCCGGACATGGTGAGCTGACCGGCGCGACGGGCCTCGTCGAGCTCGACCCACTGACGCTGACACCACGCACGGATGCCACAGCTGATCATGACATAATGGAGGACCCGATGCTGGTGGAGCTCGCGGCTTCGCTCGCTAGCAGTCGGGCCGTTGCGTGGCCTTCACCGGTCACCCAGCTAGTGGACGAGGCCCTGGCGGTGGTCACCTGTGATTCCATTAGATACTAAGTACCTAAGAGAGAGCACTAAACTATGCAGTTCCGTCGAGCACACCCAATGGGAGAACTCGAAAGTCCACATTTTCACCTCAGGATCATAAACGAGAGGATAAAGCCTACAACATTCTTAACCATTTTTATATCACTTTTGATACAACATCAGAGTAATTCATCAATTGATTATGATAGTGGAATATAACAATATTATCAGAGTTTCAGCGGAAATTATTATCATTTAGTGATGAGTTAACATTAACATGATAAACTTTTATATACATGAAATGATAACATGTTATAAGTCTTTTCTTTGTAAAATATTTTTGGTGAGAGTTATAAATCAACTCTATATCCGCAACATAAAGGAAATCCTCACTGAGCCTACCAGGAGGTTTCCACCCACAAGTGTCAGCTCCACCTGTTCCTATCACCTACAACAGGGTAGAGCAAACCCTGAGTACTCAATTGTACTCCGCAAAACTTACCCGTTAGGAGGAAGAAGAAGACTCCAAGGATATGCAAGGCTATTTGGTTTCTGGGTTATTGCAACTGTAGGAAGCATTACTAAAGGTGCATCCTTATATTTCATTTTTATTAGCAACCATCATTCGTTCATTAACCAACCATTCTATGTAAGCACCTATGCTATTTTCCAGCAAGGGTTGAGCAATCAGAACTATTTTACCATCTTCCATGTTCTTACTACGGTGCTAGACTATAGCCAAGTTGTACCTTCACATAGAAACGACGATTCGCAAATCAATATAGCCCAGCTAGATACCCCAAAAACCACACGCCTCACTTGTACCCTAGGCACAAACAAGACCAACCCGTTCCACTCCTGTCAAGGGGTCCAGGTCCCCGTCCAAACTAGGACTCCAAGCCTCTAACACTTGAGGCCCGACCTTAGTGCGGTGCTTAGACCTCCTACCCAATAATCCATCATAACAATCGGTCCGGAAAGAGGCGGAACCCATGACAAAATAGTAACAAGTCTTCATGCTCCCATAAGCAAGTATGTGCTCAGGATAATAAGTCTGTGACCTGACTAGTGTCCACAGTAACGAACGGTCTTCAATCGACACGGGCTTGCTCTGTTGCCCAACCAAGACAAAGTCCATCCAAGCCCAGTCTCGCCTGGTCTCCAATTATTATTCATAAATATTCCATGTGATAGTAACATAATAATAGTAACAATAATATAATTCCTATCTCCCACGAGTGACAGGTCATCACCCGACTTCTACCGGAATCCTATAGCATGGCAAGCTACACAATCCTGTCATATTAGTACAACTCATGGGATAAGGATATATATGCAAGTGGATTTCATTCAATTCCTGAACCTTAATGCACAAGCATAAAATAAAATGTAGAATAATAGGGGTTATGCACCAGGGCTTGCCTGGGTAAGATTTAACCAAAAGTTAGCATTTTGTCGGTGTTCTAGAACGGGGGGGTGTCTAGAGACGGGACGAGTGGATGATGCTGCGTGTCGGAGCCTCCGATGGTGTGCAAGGCGGACACAAGGTTAATACTGGTTTGGGCTGAACGTCCCTACTTTCAGTGCTCACTGCTGCTCATGTTGCTTTGCACCGAAGTGCTTGTAGTAGGGGGATACAAGTTGGTCGAGAGAGGGATGGCTCCTAGGTCTCTGTGTGTGAGTGTGTTCGAGTGTTTGAGTGTGTGCTTAGTACATTGCCGTTGCTAGGCGTTGCCTCCTTTTCTGTCGAGGATCCCTTCCTCCCTTTTTATAGTATGCAAAGGGAGGGGTCGAGTTACAGTATCTGGATGTACAAAAAATAGAAAGAAAAGACCCTAAGGTGCTCTCTATGGCTAGCTTTCCTCTGAGTTCATTCATTCGCACAGTCGTGGTGGTGGTGGTGGTCTGCTGTGGCTGTAGATGTATCACAGTTGATGCGGTGAGGCCGTACCCTGACATGGTGTCATGATGAAGAAGATTTCGTGGCCCTGAAGCTGCGCCGGCGAAAAGGTGGGGGGCCTGGATGGCCGTTGCTCCCCATCCCATTGAGGTGGACATGGTAGGGTGCGGCGTAGCATAGCTTATCCTTGTTGCTGCCGTGGGGGCGAGAAAGAACCATGGAAGCTTTGACCGGATTATGAATCAGGTGTTACAAGTTCCCAGGCAATCCTTCATGATGCGGAGAGCTCCTGTTCCTTAGCAGGAAAAGGTAGGGGCCCGTGCATACCCGTAGTAGTGTGTTACAGTAGGGGGGTTGAGCGAAGCAGTATCTGTGCGAAGGGGTCGAGCGCTTTGATGACGTCACAGGGCTCGGGCGCCTGGATGACGTCATGGGGGTCGGACAAGACGGAGAGGGGTCGAACGAAGCGGAGGAGCACTAGGGGGATTGGGCGCTTGTCCTTTGGCTTTGGTTTTGAGCGGAGTAAGGCCTGGACCGGCTGTGATGGGCTGTGGGCCGTAATATTTGTCTTGGTGAGAGTTTTTGTGATTAAAATAGGGTATCATGTTTTGCTGGTACCTGACAGTAGCCCTCGAGCCTTTGGAGGAATAAGTTTTATTCTTCCAGAGGCTTAGAGATGAGTGAGCGATTTGTTTCGTGTTCTCGAGGATTTTTCTGGGGGGTGCGTGCGAGCGCACCCGCCGGGTGTAGCCCCCGAGGCCTTGGAGGGGTAGTGTACCCCTTCAAGGGCTGAGATTCGAGCGCGTGATCATAGAGTTGTGGGCAACCTTGGCCATTCGCTAGGCTAACAAGGTGGGGTCAGCCCCCGAGCCCCTGCTCTATGAAAGTTGGAATGCTTCAGAGAACGGGCGTCTGGTCACGGTGGGGTCTGCCCCCAAGCCTCTTCTCTTTGCAATCGTTCTTCATGCCAAGTCCTTCGATTTCCTCCACGGGCCTCTCCCCCGAGGCCTTGGAGGGGTAGTGTACCCCTTCAAGGGCTGAGATTCGAGCGCGTGATCATAGAGTTGTGGGCAACCTTGGCCATTCGCTAGGCTGACAAGGTGGGGTCAGCCCCCGAGCCCCTGCTCTATGAAAGTTGGAATGCTTCAGAGAACGGGCGTCTGGTCACGGTGGGGTCTGCCCCCAAGCCTCTTCTCTTTGCAATCGTTCTTCATGCCAAGTCCTTCGATTTCCTCCACGGGCCTCTGAAACTTGGCTTGAAGTACGTGGGCCGTCCCAATCACCGTCCGCCGGCTCTTGGTATAGTTTTTGTGTATTCTGTTGGGCCCAAAGAAGGCCTTTCTAGGTGAGTCTTGGTGAAAGGTGTTTTTCCTTTTACCGCGTCCCATGGTCAGCCCACGGACGCGCTGGTGAAAGGAAGGTGAAAGCGTGTAGTGGTGGTTTTTGTCAGAGGTAATTGAGTGCGGTTGATGGGAGCAGTGAGACGACATGGCTTGGCTTCCGAGGTTTTTGCGATGGTGGTGAGTCCCTGATTGTCGAAGGGAGGTTAATAGCACTGGCTTGGTACCCCGTGTGCCTTGTGTTGCCCTCTTTGCAATATGGAACCCTTCCTTGCATAGTCATTTCCTCTGCCCTTTCTTCGCGTCCCCGCTGCCGCCACCAAAGCGCCTCCCAGCCTTCTCCAATGGAGCCATGGCCGGTTTCCTCTTTCGTTCCTAAGGACGCCCAGAAGCTGGTGGAGGAGGGCTTCCTCCGCCCCAACGTCGACCCTAATCGGCCGGAGTGGATTGTTCTCGGTGATGAGCGGGAACCACTCTGCCCTCCTAGGTATGTGGTTAGTTTTGCTCGATTTCATGAGCATGGATTTGGGACGCCGGTGGATAAATTCATCCGCTGGATCCTTCACCACTACGAGCTCGAGCTATAGAACCTAAATCCAAACTCAATTTAGCAGGCCGCCGCCTTTACCGCTTTGTGCGAGGGTTACTTGGGCATTGAGCCCAACCATATCTTGTGGAAGTACTACTTTTTCGGGTCCATCTTCCTCAAATCCTCGAAGAAGGGGGGTTCGTCGCCGGTGTGTATCGGTAGCTGTGCGCTCCAGCTCTGTTATTCCCGGTTCGATGAGTATATCACCATGAAGGGGGTTTCTTCCAACAAGGGGTGGCACCAGAAGTGGTTCTACCTCAGAAATCACGGTGACACGCCCCTTCCCGATTTCACGGGCCGCTGGTACAAGTACGCGCCCGAGAAATGGATGTACGCCCCCCCGTAGTCAGAGATGAAGAGGATCCAATCCCTCCTCTAGGCCGTGCGGCACCTGGTAAACGCTGGCATGACGGGCGCTGGAGTTATCGCCGCCTATCATGAGCGGAGGGTCTTGCCATTGATGCACCGAGAGCGGCACCTTTTCAACATGGTGCTGGGGGCGTCCCTGGAGGGGACGGTGCTTGTGGCGGCGCCTCTCGATCGGGCCGAGGTCAAGAAGCGCGTCAAATCTACATTGGGGATCACGATCACGGACGCCGAGCTTGACATCCATCCCTCTATGTGTCCTGACCACAAAGCCGTTGATTTGGTAAGGCATTCTTTCTTTGCGATTTCGTAGTTCCCTTTGATTTCTTCCATATGCCTCACTGTGCGATATTCAAGCAGGGGAAGCTTTGTATGGTGCGTGTGTTGGATCCCCCACTCCCGGACCCTGTGATTCGGCAGCAGAATCGGGCCTGAGCTGAAGTAGAATGGGGTCGCAAACAAAAGCGACTTCTGGACAACGCTGCCAGGGCCCGTAAGCATGAGGAACGTGAAATGCGGTGAAAGAAGCAACGGGCTGCTGGGGAGGGGGAAGAAGAGTCCACCGAGGAGGAGACAGACTGTGATGATGATGATGATGATGATGATGACGATGATGACGATTCACGGACAGTCCATGCCGGAGGACAGGACCAACGTGTTGAGGGGCCATCTTCCTCCGCCCAGGCGGTGCCTCATGGGTCCGGTGATTCAGACCTTGAGGGTGCCTCCCCATCCCAACGTCATGGGTCCCCGAGCGGTTCCAGTCGCTCTGGGGCGGAATCAAGTGGGCTTGGTCCCCGTCGGCTGATCGTTCCTCCGTCTCTGGCTCCCCTTTCGTTAGAGGCAGTTACCTCCAAGGCTGCCAGGGAAGGTGTTGAGGCCACGGCATCGGGGGTGAGCCTCCGAGTGCTAGAGATGACCATCTCCGCAGCAGCGGAGGTGAATCTTGGTACCGCGGGAAAGGAGGCGCCTCCTGGCGTCGCTGCAGAGGAGGGTCCTTTCCCAGCCATGGTGGCGGCTGGTTCTGCCATCCCGGTGGAGAGGACGGATTTCGCCACCGTCATGATGGCAGTGGGGTTCATCCCTTTGGTGACTCGGGCAGACTCCAATACCGTGGGGCTAGGGTGAACCCCTTGCGTTTTGAAGGGAGGAGCTCAGTCCTCTGAGGCTTCTCGGAAGCGTGGGCGTCCAAAGGCGTCGAGGTATGTTCATGCTCTCCTCCTTCGAACGCTGGTAGTTGGATGTGCATCGAACTAATGCCTGATTTTACACAGCGGGACGGACTCTCGCACCCCGTCGCTTGCACCATGGAAGAGGCTGAAACGCCAGGTCCAAAGCCCTTCTAGGGTCAGACCTTGCGCCACCTCCACTGGTTATCCTCTTCTTGATCCATCCCCTCCAGTCATGGCACTCGCCGCGATTGCTTCGGAGGGGGTAGTACAGCCGGGTGGTTCTGACCCGGCCGTCGAGGTCATCGTTCTAGATGATGATGTGGCCACCCCTCGATAGGTGCCACCGGCTGCCGCAGCCGCAATATCTGCGACTGGTGCGACTGGTGACACCAGATCGGGAGACGGCATGGAGCCACCTGCTGACGGTGAGCAGCCCACGCCAAGGATGCGGGGTGAAGCCGGCAAGGTTTCCGAACCGGTGGGGACGTCGTCCTGTCCCATTGAGGCTTCGACCTCATCGGAAGTGGAGCGGCAACCCCTTCCCATCAGTCTCCTGTCCTTGGTGAGGATGGAACCCGAGGCCTGTCATCAAGACGAGCCACGTCAGGGACTGTCCGGGCTACTGCCCTCCTTTGTTTTGGACGATGCCGCGGAGCAGAGGCACTAGAACTAGATGCAGGCGTTGAGTCAAGTTGGTTGGCGGTGCTTTTTGACTTTTCTGCTTCTGCCCGACATTTGTGGTATGTTTCTGATGCGATTCTTTCACGCAGGCACTCCTCGCGTGCAGCCGGGCGAAGTCCGACTTCATTCGCCAAGGCCAGGAGGCGTGGACGCGGCTCGCTGAAGAGACTCGGTGGGCCGCTGCGATTGAGTCGCAATTGAGCGCCGCTCAGCAGCAGTTGGCCACCCTTGAGGGCGAGATGACAGAGCTCCGTGCCCAGCTTCAGGAGGCCATCACCCGTGCTAAAGGAGAGGCAAAGGCCACGGCAGCTTTCTCCGAGAGCGCTCGTCAGGCTGCCAAAGTGGCTCAAGAAGCATCGACCAGCCACGATGAGTTGCTGGCGGAAAATGGGGCACTCCGATCTGGTCTCGTCTCTGTCCGTCGATAGCACTGGCGCGCTCTTGCTGACCGGGACCTGTTATTCCAACAGTGTCGCATGATCCACCGTGAACGGGATGCCATGCTTGAGCGATGGAAGATGACCGTGCGGAGCGCCACCCAACTTGTTGCCGAGAACCACAGATTGCGCCCATTCAAGTCGGTGGCGACTTGGGCGGTCAACCAACTCCATGTTCGGTCCGTGGAGGTCACGAGTGACTGGGGTTGTTCTTGCCTGGATATCATGGCTTTCTTATGATTGCTTCTTACTTCTCTCCCCTTGCCTAGGGCTGAGGGTCAGGGTTGGTGAGCTCGAGACGGAGCTGTCATTGGTGCAAGGTACCCTAGCGGCAGCGAACAACGAGCATTTCGAGCTGCGTGTCGCTGCTGGATCACTGTGCGATGCCTTGGGGGTAGTCCCTGCCAGAGCCCAGGAGGTCTCGGTGTGTGGACGCCTCTCGCTTGCCTTTGGGCAGGTCCGAGCCCTCATGAGGGATGTGTTGTATTTCGGTGTCCATCACGCGTTCACCGTCTGCAGGTCTCATTATGAGGTTAATCTAGTAGCTCTGAGCGATGGTTACCTTGATGCTCCTGATGAGGTGTTGGACGCCGCCGACGCAGAGGCCCAGGCACCCGTGGCAATCCTGGCGGCCAGGTTTGAAGAAGATGTGGTTCCTCCTCCTGTTGACCTATGAATAATACGTCGGGCTGTGGTGCCCATGTAAAGACTTTAGATTCTGGGTAAGATATCGGCCTTTGAGGCCTTCTTGTATAAGTCTTTTTGTTTTGACATGCTTTTCATTTTAGTAAGTGTTTACTCGTTTTTTATGCTGCGTCGGTTTACGAATGTTTTTTGGAGTGCGATCTGGTTTCTTTGGGTTCAGGTTGGTGGGTGAATGTACCATAACAGCTGGGGTGTAGGCTTTTCGCAGTCCGGCCAGTCCTTCCCTCGGATGCCCCTCGACCCTAAGAAAGAATCGGTTACCTAGCTATGGTAAAAAAAATTGACACTTACTAGTGGGAAGGGTTCCCCTGTTAGCCCCGGAGTGAAGCCCGACTTGGACCGCTGGTTGAGTCGGGTCTCACTTTTTGGAGACAAAGTAAATTCGGAGATAATGAGAGCTTCTCTTTATTTTATTTGAAAAATGACTATTTACATAAGCATATTAAGAATGCTTTTCAAGTGTAAAAGTGACATAGTTGTTCAATGTTCCACGCGTTGGTGAAGACCTCGCCCTTCATGGTTGCTATCTTGTAGGTGCCGGGGCGAAGTACCTCTGTGACGATGTAAGGACCTTCCCATGGTGGGGTTAGCTTATGCTTTTCCTTATTGCTCTGCTTCAACCGGAGTACTAGGTCACCCACGCTGAATGCTCGGTCGTGGATGCGTCGGGCGTGGTATCACTGAAGTGACTGCTGGTAGTTGGCTGAGTGTAGGAGGGCAACATCATAAGCTTCTTCTAGCTGGTCCAGAGCGTCCTCAAGAGATGCTTCGTTCCCTTTCTCATCGAACGCCTTGATCCTCGGAGCTCCGTATTCTAGGTCCGTTGGTAAAACAGCCGCGGATCCATAGACCAGGAAGAAAGGCGAGAGCCCTGTGGCTCGACTTCGCGTCGTCCTTAAGCTCCGGATTACTGCAGATAATTCTTGGAGCCATCGCTTCCCAAACTTGTTCAGACGGTTAAAAATCCTTGGCTTTAGGCCCTGCAAGATCATGCCATTGGCGCATTCAACCTGCCCGTTCGTTTGGGGGTGCGCCACAGCTGCCCAATCCACGCGGATGTGGTGATCATCGCAAAAGCGAAGGAATTTCTTGCCGGTGAACTGGGTACCATTGTCGGTGATGATACAGTTTGGTACTCTGAAACGATGGATGATGTCTGTGAAGAAGAGGACTGCCTGTTCTGACTTGATCTGGGCAATCGGCCGAGCCTCAATCCATTTTGAAAACTTGTCGACTGCGACCAACAAGTGAGTGAAGCCTCCGGTTGCTTTTTGGATCGGCCCGACAAGATCTAGTCCCCAGACCATGAAAGGCCATGTAATGGGGATTGTCTGGAGCACTTGGGCTGGTAAGTGAGTCTTTTTAGCGTAGTATTGGCACCCTTCGCAGGTGCATACTACTTTAGTGGCATCGACCACGACGGTTGGCCAGTAGAAGCCTTGCCGGAAGGCGCTTCTGACCAGTGTTCGGGGCGCGGCGTGGTGTCCGCATACGCCTCTATGGATATCTTCCAATAATTTTATCCCTTCCTCCATGGTAATCCACCGTTGCAGCACTCCGGTGGCACTGTGTTTGTACAACTCTCCCTCAATCAGGGCGAATGACTTTGCCCGTCACGCGATGCGACGAGCCTCCGTCTTATCTGCCGGGAGGACCTCTCGAATGAGATATTCGAGATATGGAATTCTCCAGTCAGGCATGGGTTCGTCCCTCATGGCTAGATCTGGTTCAATATCCATGGTCTCTGCCCCATCAGTGGGGGTCGGGTCGAGGCCCGCCTCCGTCATGACAGACGGTGGCTCGATACCTGTAACACCCCTGGTGTTACGAGCGTACTTAGCCGCGTGGTTAAGGCCAGAGAGAATTACTTAACGAGTCCTCGATTTTTTAGGATTTTAAAACTCGCATGAAATGATGAACTAATCCTATGTGACTCGCTTTTGTGGTTGAAGGAAATCGAATGAATATCGTAAGTTAGTTACTTGGTGCGTAAGCACGTTAAAGAGAAAGCGTAACAAGAAAAATATAACATGTAGTTGTAATCGTTTGGCGCGGAAAACAATTTCTTTAAGAAAAAAATAAAATATAACTTGAGCAAGTTATGAATATGAAAGTGTGATTTTAATTTTGGAAAATATGTATGGTTGGTTAGTATTTCTTTGGGGCTCAGGATTCAAACCTGGGATTAAAATAAGTCATTCCGTTAAGTCGGCTAACGTATGAATTTATACTTAAAGTACCATTTTTTTACAAATTATATTGGGCGAAATAAATAAATAGGGCTTAATATGTGGTTCCTATGGTCGTGTATACGTGTTTATATTTGCTAGTTGGCTAATTTAATAAACAAATAAAATATATAGCGAGCTAAATAAATGAAAATATATGGAGGTATATATATACATTCACTCACGCTGTGCACGTCAGCGCCCCTGTGCCCTGGCACTGCAATGTTAGGAGCATTGTATCTTCGCGGTTTTTCACCGTTTCACCTTGGCGCCTAAATGAAGTTCGGAGCTCTTTTACCCGAGAGGAGACTTCCTTATAGTCGCGGGAGCGACATTCGTGAGGAACGTGGCGAAAAGTGAGTCCCGTGGCGTGCACTTGGCCCTGCCCGAGCCCACGCCCTGACCCTGGCCGCGCCCCGGCCAACCGCTGGCCTCTGCGCCTCTCGACCAACCGCTACCGCATTGCTGCTGCCCGGCACCGTCTTTTCCGCCGTCGCGTCCGCGCCACGCCACGCTGCCGTGTGTGCACGCGACCCTGCCGGGCCACTGAGCCATGTGCTGCGGTCCTGCGCTGTCACGCCGCGCGACGTTGTTGGCCACCTCTCCTCAAATCGCTGCCCTGCGTCGCTCGTGGTCGTCGTGCGCTGTGGCGTTCTCTCCCTCGCTAGCCGATGCCGTTGCGTGAGCCTGGGTCGCGCTGTGGACGCTGTGCGGCCGTACTCGCACCTCGCGCAAGCCTGCCCCGCCTCCGCCCCTCTTCTAAATTTGTGGAGCACGGAGCTTCACGATTCAATTGCTCTCGCCACTGCGTTGTGGAGGGGACCATCTAGGCGCCTCGCCCTCATCAAGACCTAGCCGAGCCGTGTGCCGCACCGTTTCGAGGTTTCCTCGTTGCCGGCCTTGTCCGCCGCCGTGCCTTGGCATGTTGGGGGTAAGGCCCTGTCCCTCAGTGGAGGTTCGTCGAGTTGTTCCTTCCAGCTCTCTTTGCCCCCCCCTCGTGCTGCTGCTCATCTCCGTTTGGGCAGGCACGGCGCGGACGAGGACCCGATGCGTCGGTGTTGACCGTGGAGCGCCGCCATACCGCCGCCCACACATGGCCAGCCCTCCACCGTCGCCCTCTGCCCCAACCGTCAGCACGGCTTGCCTCGAGGTGAGTTAGGGATGCTCTCACGCCGCCTCTACTGCCCTCTCGCCGCCCTGAATGGCCAGAACAGCCGCGCCGCCGTGCGGATTCGCCGCTGTCGGAGTTAGGCTCCGTTTGGCTTCCAATCACCGCCTACGGGTTGGTTTTTGATCCGCAACGCTCGTCGGCCCGCTAGTTTGGCCGGCGCCTCTCTGTGTTTTCCGGCGTAGTCGAGCAGTGCCTATCGGAGCGGTGCCGTCGCGCGCAGGGGCGTTGGGGGACCGGTTCATTGTGAAGGCGGGTTGTTGGGGGGGTGCGCGATGCAAATCATGTCTCTGGTACAATAGTAATCAGGGTCGTCGTGGAATAACGTGGTAGACCGGGGACTCTTTTGCTTTTGCGTCGTCGCGCTAGCGCAGCGGGCCGGCCTGATGGCGCATGGTCGCGCCCCGCCAGGGCCGCATTGCTGGGCCAGCCTGCAGTGCGCTCCGCGCCTGAGCCTAGCCGGTTGGGCCGAATGATGGCAGCCAGCCTTTTCTCTATTCTAAATGATTTTCTAATTTAGCTCTAAGCCAATTTGTAAATTCACTATAGAAATATGTAGGAATCCAAAAATTGTAAAACCAATTTTGTTAGGTTCCTTAAATCGTGCTCTACCTGTTGATGTATTTGATTTGCATAGCCCTAAGATATTTTAAGGTCGCTCTAAATATTCTAACATGTTTAAATATGATTTAAGTATAAACTTGTGGGAATTCTCGTGAGAAAATGGTGATAGGGTTAGCACTAAAATCGTTTCGGTAAGTCCCTAATATTAATAACTGCTCGCTGTAAATTTTGTGGCTCCTTAATAATTCAATTGCTAGGGTAGCTAATAAGTCTTAGTTGAATATATAGTAATTCAATGAAATAAATAAAGTAACCACTTGGGCTTCATAACTAAATTATTTGTTGGGACATAGTGCGTTGCTGGTAACAAGGATACATGGTTTAGTATGCTAGTCTTTACGCTAGTTCGTTAGCCTGAGAGACGAATTTGTTTTATTTTTGTTGCAACTATCGTGTTTATTTACGTCTCTACGTTGCATCTGCATATATCATTATAGGGACGACGATGGATCGTGGAGTCGACTGGAGTAACAGAAAGGTGGTGTCGTGATGATCGTGTCATCGTGATGAAATGCTAACTTTTGGTTAAATTTTACCCAGGCAAGCCCCGGTGCATAACCCCTATTATTCTGCACTTTAAAGTATGCTTGTGCATTAAGTTTAAAGGAGTTGAATGAAACCCACTTGCATATATATATATATATATATATATATATATATATATATATATATATATATATATATATCTTACTAGTATGATAGGATCGTATAGCTTGCTATGCTATAGGATTCTGGTAGAAGTCGAGTGATTACCTGTCACTCGCGAGAGGAAGGAATTATAATGTTGTTACTATTATCATGTTACAATCACATGGAATATAAATGTATATGGATAATTGGAGACCGGGCGGAACGGGTGGGATGGACCTGGACCTGGTTGGACAACAGAGCGGGGCTCTGGTTGCATTTGTTCCGCCTATGTCAATTAAGGACCGTTCGTTGCATGGACCCTGGTCAAGTCATAGATTTATTGTCCCGAGCATATACTTGCTTATGGGGGCGGGAAGACTTGTTCCTCTCTTGTCATGGGTTCCGGCTCTTTCTAGGCTGGCTTTTTAGGGTGGTCATATATATTGGGTTGAGGAGGTCTAAGCACCATACTGAGTCCAGGCCTGCAGTGTTGGGGGCTTAGAGTCCGAGCTTGGACGGGGACCTAGACCCCTTGACAGGAGTGGAACGGGTTGGTCTTGCTTGTGCCGAGGTACAAGCAAGGCGTGTATTTTTGGGGCACCCAGCTGGGCATATTGATTCGCGAATCGCCGTTTCTGTGTGACGGTACAGCTTGACTACGCTCTGGCATCGTAGTAAGAACTGACAGTTGAAAGATGAAGAAATGGTTTCTTTTGCTCAACCCTGCTTGATTATAGACTAGGTGCTTACCTAGAAGGTTGGACAAGAAATAAAATATGGCTATTTAAAGTAAGAAATTAAGGACACACTCTTAGTGCTGCTTCTCGCAAACAAGAAACCCACAAGCCAAAAAGCCCTGCATAATCCTTGGAGTCTTTTTCTTTCCTCCTGACGGGTAAGTATTGTAGAGTACAATTGAGTACTCAGAGTTTGTTCTTACCCTGTTGTAGGTGACTGGTGCTAATAAGCTAATGCTTGTGTGTGGAAACCTCCTGGTGGGCTCAGTGAGGATTTCCTTTACGATGCGGAGTAGAGTTTATTTATTAAAAACTCTCACCAAAAGTTTACAAGGAAAATACTATTAACCTGTTATCATTTCATGCACATAAACATCCTTCATGTTAATGTTTACCTTATCGTTAAATGATTTCATTTCCGCTGAACTCTGTTAACCTTTTATATTCCACTATTAGGATCAAATAATGAATTACTCTGATGTTGTATTAAAGGTGATGTAAGAAATGGTAAGGATGTTGTAAGCTTTACTCTCTCATTTGTGATCCTAATGTAAAAGTGTGGATCTTCGATTTCTCCCTTGCGGTGTGCTCGATGGAATCACTTAGTTTAGTGTTCTTCCTTGGGTACTTAGGGTCTAATGGAAGACGAGTACTCTGAGGAGGGCATTAGATTAGGCGGTTCTGCCACAATACCGTCTCGGTTTGACCCCGGATAGCTGACCGAGTGTTCATATAGGTCATTAGCAAATACGCCGATGGGGACTGCTTCCCGCCCGAACGCCATCTTTGCTAACTGATCTTCCTCTTCATTGTAGCACCTCACGATGTGGTTGAGCTCGAGGCCGTTAAATTTGTCCTCTAGGCAGTGGACCACTTGGCAGTATGCGACCATCTTGGGATCATGACAGCTTGACTCCTTCATGATCTGGTTGATGACCAGTTGTGAGTCGTCACGCACGTCGAGCCGTCGGATCCCAAGCTGGATAGCGATGCGTAGACCGTTGATGAGCACCTCGTACTCCACCACGTTGTTTGAGACAGGGAAGTGGATTCGAATTAGATACTTGAGGTGTACACCGAGGGGCAAGACAAACACAAGTCCTGCTCTGGCACCGGTCTTCATCAGTGATCCATCGAAGTACATCCTCTAGTACTCCTGCTCCGTTGGAGTTGATGGCGTCACGCTCTCGGTCTACTCCACCATGAAGTCTACCAAGGTTTGGGACTTGATTGCCTCCTGCAGGGCATAGGTAATGCTTTTGCTCGTGAGATCTATAGACCATTTAGCCACCTGCCCCGCTGCATCTGCATTCTAGAGGATCTCTGCTAAACCGTACGAAGTCACCACTGTGACATGATGCGAGTCGAAGTTGAGGCGTAATTTCCTTCGAGCGATCAAGACAACATATAGGAGTTTCTGGATTTACGGGTAGCGGGTCCTAGTCTCTGATAAAACTTCACTGATGAAGTAGACCGGACGTTGGACTTTGAGTGCATGCCCCTCTTCTTGATGTTCTACAACGAGTGCGGCGCTCACCACATGGGTCATGGCTGCTATGTAGAGCAAGAGGGGCTCGTTGCTTCACGGGGCCACTAGGATCGAAGGACTTGTTAAATGCTTCTTGAGCTTTTCAAGAGCCTCCTAGGCCTCGGGTGTCCACGCAAAGCGATCAGCCCTCTTCAGAAGCTTGTAGAGTGGCAACCCTCGTTCGCCGAGGCGCGAGATGAACCGGCTAAGAGCGGCCAGGCATCCTGTAACTTGTTGCACTCCCTTTAAGTTCTGAATCGGGCCCATGTTTGTTATTGCCAAAATTTTCTCTGGGTTGGCCTCGATGCCTCGCCGAGAAACTATGAAGCCTAACAGCATGCCCCTCGGAACCCCCAAAACACACTTTTCAGGGTTGAGCTTAACATTCTTAGCTTTAAGTGCCGCGAAGGCAAGGCCAAGATCATCAATTATGCTATTGGCATGCTTCGACTTGACTACGATATCATCTACATAAGCCTCAACGGTCAGCCTGATGAGTTCATCGAAGATGGTATTCATGCAACGCTGGTATGTGGCGCTAGCGTTCTTTAACCCGAATGGCATAGTTACGTAGCAGTAAATCCCAAAAGGCGTAATGAACGAAGTCACGAGCTGGTCGGACTCTTTCATTGCGATTTGGTGGTAACCAGAGTATGCATCAAGAAAGGAAAGTGCTTCACATCCAGCGATAGAATCTACTATTTGGTCAATCCGTGGTAAAGGAAACAGATGCTTGGGACATGCCTTATTAAAACTAGTGTAATCAACGCACATCCGCCACTTTACACTTTTCTTCTTAACTAGTATAGGATTAGCTAACCATTCTAGATGAAATACCTCCTTGATGAACCTGGCCTCCAGCAGCTTGTGGATCTCCTCCCCGATTGCTCTACACTTCTCCTCGTCGAAGCAGCGCAGTCGTTGCTTCACCGATTTGGCATCGGCCTAGATCTCCAAGGCGTGCTCGGTGACATCCCTCGGGATGCCAGGCATGTCCGAGGGACTCCACGCGAATATGTCATGGTTCGCGCGGAGAAAGTCGATGAGAACGGCTTCCTATTTGGGGTCGAGGGTGGTGCCAATGCGCACCACCTTGCCGTCCAGGCTGCCGGGGCCGAGCAACACCTCCTTCACCTCCACCGTAGGCTCAAAGGTGCTTGCACTCCGCTTGGGGTCGGGCTTCTCGGGTGAGATGACTTCAAGAGCCACTGCAAGTGCCTTGGACTCATGTAGAGCCTCGGCATACTCGCAGCACTCAACGTCTCATTCGAAGGCGTGCCGATACGTGGTGCCCAATGTGATGATCCCGTTCGGTCCCGGCATTTTGAGCATGAGGTAAGTGTAGTTTGGGACAGCCATGAACTGAGTGTGGCATGGGTGCCCTAAGATGGCGTGGTACGTGCCATGGAATCCCATCGGGTGAGTGTTTCAGTGCGGTAGTTGAAGGGATCACCGAAGGTGACAGGTAGATCGATCTACCCCATCGGCATCGCACGTTTCCCTGGCACAACGCAGCGGAACGGTGCGCCACTTGACCGAAGTTGGGACCGGCCGATACCTACCAGATCGAGCATGTCAGCATAGAGGATGTTGAGCCCACTGCCATCGTCCATGAGCACCTTGGAAAGGCGCGTATTGGCGATGATAGGGTCAACAACAAGTGGGTACTGCCCCGGATGTGGAACTTGGGAAGGATGATCATCGTGGTCGAAGGTGATGGCGGCATTGGACTAGTCGAGGTAAGCAAGCGTCACAGGCTCGGCAGCGTAGACCTCTCGGTGCTCTAGCTTACGACGTCGCTTAGTGTCGTAAGCCGCATGCCCGCCGAAGATCATGAAGCAGTTGTTGACGACGGGGAACCCGCCACCCTTGCCGTCGCCTTTGTCGTCCTTGGGCTTCTTCCCCGCATCTCCTTGAGCCGGTATGCTGGTGAAGAAGCGCTTCATCATGTCACATTCTCGGAGAGTATGCTTGACCGAACCCTTGTGGTAAGGGCACGGCTAATCAAGCATCTTGTCAAAGAGTCCTGCCCCATCAGGGGATGGGGCCCTTGCTTGATTCTGGTCTACCGTGGCGACGAGGTTGTCCCGTGGCCCCTTCTTGCCTTTCTTGTTCTTGTCGAACCGTCACCTAGCACCGCCATCGTTGGGATTCTCCGACTGCTTTCCTCGCCCTTGGAAGATCGCTCCTACTGCCTCGTTGTCGGAGGTGAAGTTGGTCGCGATGTCCAAGAGTTCCTTGGTCGTGCGAGGGGTGTGTCGGCCTAGCTGTAAGGTCCAAAAGGCTAGAGGAGGGGTGAATAACCTATTTAAAAATCTACAACAACACTTAGAAACAATTGATTAGTACTTAAGATGGCGAAGCTAGTTTTGCGCTAGCACTACAAGAAGGTCGCAAGCCACTTACCCTTTCTAGTTTCTATGATCTCTAATGTAGCACACAATGCTATGTCACTAGTTACTCCTAGGTGATAAGCTAAAGATAAGTAAGGGAGCTGCACAAGAGCAACTAAACAACATTAAGTAAAGGATAAGATGGAAGATTATACCGCCGTGTAGAGGATTTAGCCAATCACAAAAGAGAATACCTATAGAGACCAATCACCTCAGAAACAAAGATGACACAATGATTTTTTACCGAGGTTCACTTGCTTACCAGCAAGCTAGTCCTCGTTGTGGCGATGCACTCACATGGAGGTTCACGCGCTAATTGGCATCACACGCCAAACCCTCAATAGGGTGCCGCACAACAAACACAAGAGAGGATCACACAAGCCACGTGCATTCCACTAGAGTACATTTTGGCTCTTTGCCGAGGAAAGGTCAAGAACCCCTCACAATCACCACGATCAGAGCCAGAGACAAGCACCTTCCTCCGCTTGACGATCCTCGCTGCTCCAAGACGTATAGGTGGCGGTAACCACCAAGAGTAACAAGTGAATCCCACAACAAAACACAATCACCAAGTGCCTCTAGATGCAATCACACAAGCAATGCACTTGGATTCTCTCCCAATCTCACAAAGATGAAGAATCTATGATGGAGATGAGTGGGTGAGGTTTGGCTATGCTCACAAGGTTGTTATGTTAATGCAAATGGCCAAGAGAGAGAGCAAGAGCCAGCCAACAAGCTTATATATGAGCCCCCTACAAATAAAGCCGTTGGGCTCACTACACAGCACAAGTCAAGGCTGGTTCGGCCTGACCAGACGCGCCCACAGCGTCCGGCCTCTCCACCGTGATCATCCGATTCGCACCACATGTCACATTTTAAATCTCATTTGTTAGATCGTAACGATCACTTGAAACGATACAGCGCTCAACAAAGATCGACCGGATGCGCCGCTTGGCATGACCTGACGTGACAGTAGAGTCCGGTCGCTCGCTCACGCGCACAGCCACACACCGTGGTTGACCGGACACGCCGATCCCGTGACTGACCGGACGCGTAGGTCAGACGAAGGCACGCACCACAGTGCCAAGACCTGACACGCCAGCTCCTCGACCGGACGCGACAGTGCTAGCGTCTGGTCATGGTCCAGAGAGGTTCCCGAGCACGATATTCGTGACCTGACGCGTCCGGTCGCACTTGACCTGACGCCCTCAGCGTCCGATCAGTGCACCAAATCGTCTGCTCCTCAGCACGCGCCACCAGAATTGACCAGACGCGTCCGGTCACCCGAGGACCATGTCTAGTCAGTGAAAAAACAGTCGTTTCACTTCTTGAAAAGCACCGAATCCCGCCCCATCTCCACCACTCAAACTTTACCTCCTTTGCAAATGTGCCAACACAAACAAGTGTTCACCACCTTGTGCACGTGTGTTAGCATTTTCACAATCATTTTCTCAAAGGAGTTAGCACCACACTAGATCCTAATGCATATGCAATGAGTTAGAGCATCTAGTGGCACTTTGACAACCGCATTTTACAACAAGTTTCACCCCTCTTAATAGTACGGCTATCAATCCTAAATGTGATCATACTCGCTAAGTGTCTTGATCACCAAAATAAAATGACCCTATGGTTATCACCTTTGCCTTGAGTCCATTTTGCTTTTCCTTCTTTTCCAAGTCCAAAACACCTTGATCACTTGAGCCATCATGATCATCACCTCTTGCTTCACTACGTGGAATTGTGCTACCTATCTCATTCATACTTGATCAAATAGGTTAGCACATAGGGTTTCATCAATTCTCCAAAATCAAACTAGGACTTTCACTAGCTCATGGACCAGCTCTTTGCACATCGTCCCCGTGAGGAATGACTCCACGATGCTGGCGTCGGCGGCGTTGGGTAGCTTGGTGCAGTGCTGGGAGAAACGCCGGATGTACTCACATAGAGTCTCATTAGGTTTCTGCCGGTAGTTCCAAAGATCCCATGGATTACCAGGGCACGTGTAGGTGCCCTGGAAATGCCCCACGAAGATCTTGACGAGGTCATCCTAGCAGCAGATGTGACCCTCTGGGAGGTGTTGTAGCCAGGCCCTTGTGGCGTCCACTAAGAACAGTGGTAAGTTGCAGATGATGAAGAGCTCGTCATCCACCCCGCCTGCCTGACAGGCGAGTCGATAGTCGTCGAGCCACAACCTGGGATCCGTCTTCCCCGAGTACTTCTCGAAGTTGGTAGGTTGGCGAAAGCCGCAAGGAAATGGAGCGCTGCAGATTGGCTTGCTGAAAACTCGTGGCCCTGGGGGGCCCAGAGATGGACTCCGGTCCTCGCTGCTGTCGTAGCAGCCTCCGCGACAAGGATGATAGCCTCGGCTGGCACCATCCTCCTTCCGCTTCTTGTGCTTGTTGATGACGTCTCGTGCGTCGCCGTCGCCATGCTCTCGAGCATGGGGAAGCCGGTCCTCCTCCTTTCATGGCTTTGGATGAACTAATCCTTCCCTCTTAGGTTGAGCCGACGGAGCCAGTCCGCGCCATCGTGATGTGGAGCTTTCTGCCTGCTGAACGGTAGCCCGATCAAGAAGAACCCGCAGCTCTCCGTGGGCTCACCGCACCTCTGGAGCAGACGGCTCAGGCATCCCCCGGAGGAGAATCACTGCTGCCATGATGTTCTGGCTTGCCTAAGCAAAGGGCGGTAGCTGTTCATCGTGGCCGCCTCTGAACGTCGCGGGCCCTGAGGCGAGCTGCTCCGACGTTGTTGTTCCCGCGCTCACCCTCGATGGTAGCACGGAGCTGAGCTAGCTGCAAACGCTCTTCCTCGACCTTCCTTTCGATCTCCTGGAGTTGCTCCAGTTGGAGGTGGGACTCCCCTGGCTGCGGAGCCAGAGGGGCCCCGCCCTACAACACGGGAGCAACTATAGCGTTGATGGGAGTGCGGACACTGGGTGTCTCCTCGAAATCCCTGGTGGTAGGGTCTCCATCACACATGAAGCACTCTCAGGACGGGTTGACGTAGTAGTCAGAGTCAGAGTCAGTCCCCCCAAGGAGGTCATCACTGTTGAGGAAGCGACGCAGGTCTTCCGGGCCATCAAACCCGGCGTAGGCAGTGGATATCCGACTCTCGTCGAAGTCGGCCAAGGACTCCTTGTCATCCGAGGATGACTCCAAGAAGGGGCCCAGTGCACGGACCTGGGTCAATGCCTGCGTGCCTAGCATGAGCTTGATCTAGCACCGGTAGGACCGAGCGGTGCCTTCTAGACGTAGGGCCAGGTGGACTGGCCCTCGCCAGGCTCTGACGCGTCCTAGTCCGGCAAATGGAAACCCGCTAGGGCCTTGCTGACATTGTCGAGGTTGCTCGTCGTGTTGGTGAAGTCATCGGAGGTGGGTGCGTGGAGTCCCTTTTCCCCGCCTACGAGGTTGGGAAGCGGGGAGACAGGAAGCATCTCCAGCCCCTGGCCCTCCTGGCCATAGATGAAGTCCAGGCTCCTGAAACGGATTCGGGTGCTAGGAGCAAACTGGTCGACGAGGTCAGCCATCAGAAGCTTGGTGGAGTAGAACATGACACGCAGAGCTCCACTACCTTGTGCGCCAGCTGTCGGCGTTCTAGAACGGGGGCGTGTCTAGAGACGGGACAAGTGAATGATGCTACGCGTCGGAGCCTCCGATGGTGTGCAAGGCAGACACAAGGTTTATACTGGTTCAGGCTGAACGTCCCTACTTCCAGTGCTCGCTGTTGCTCGTGTTGCTTTGCACCGAAGTGCTTGTAGTAGGGGGATACAAGTTGGTCGAGAGAGGGATGGCTCCCAGGTCTCTCTGTGTGGGTGTGTTCGAGTGTTTAAGTGTGTGCTTAGTACATTGCCATTGCTGTGCGTTGCCTCCTTTTCTGTTGAGGGTCCCTTCCTCCCTTTTTATAGTATACAAAGGGAGTGGTCGAGTTACAGTATCTGGATGTACGAAAAATAGAAAGAAAAGGCCCAAAGGTGCTCCCTGTGGCTAGCTTTCCTCTGAGTTCGTTCATTCGCACGGTCGTCATCATGGTGGTGGCCTGCCATGGTTGTAGATGTATCACAATTGACGCGGCGAGTCCATACCCTGATATGGTGTCATGATGAAGATTTTGTGGCCCTAAAGCTGCGCCGACGAAAAGGTGGGGGGCCTAGACGACCATTGCTCCCCGTCCCATTGAGGTGGACATGGTAGGGTGCGGCGTAGTGTAGCTTCTCCATGTTGCTGCCGTGGGGGGCGAGAAAGAACCATGGAATCCTTGACCGGATTATGAATCAGGTGTTACAAGTTCCCAGGCAATCCTTCACGACGCGGCAAGCTCCTATTCCTTAGCATGAAAAGGTAGGGGCCGTGCGTACCCGTAGTAGTGTGTTACAGTAGGGGGGTTGAGCGAAGCAATAGCTGTGCGAAGGGGTCGAGCGCTTTTATGACGTCACAGGGCTCGGGCGCCTAGATGACGTCACGGGGGTCGGGCGAGATGGAGAGGGGTCGGACGAAGCGGAGGAGCACTAGGGGGCTCGGGCGCTTGTCATTTGGCTTTGGTTTTGAGTGGAGTAAGGCCTGGGCCAGCTGTGATGGGCCATGGGCCATAATATTTGTCTTGGTGGGAGGTTTTGCGATGAAAATGGGGTAGCCTATTTTGCTAGTACCCGACACATTTCATGAAAGTGACACGATCCTCAAGGCACCACCTTTTCCGCTACTCCGGTCGACTCCGCGATCCATCATCATTCCTATTAAGATATACGTGGAGGCAATGCAGAGATGTAAATTGACAACGATAATTGCAACTAGGAGAACACGATATGCTTTGCAAGCTAGCGGGCTAACTCTAACGTACTCGGCGACGTACCCATGTTATCGAACCAGACGTTATTTCCCAGCAAGTATCTTAGTCATGAAATCCCAAGGTGTTCCATTATTTATTCATTGATTAATATACATCCGAACTAGGGCTCAAAACTACCTTAGCAAACTAATTATTCTGAAGCTACAAAAATCACAGTGAGCATATAATAATACTAGGAACTTACTGTAAAAATTCTAGAATTAAAACTATCACAGATTATTCATAAAAATTCCTATAAGTTCATATTTGATAATATTATTAAGCATCTCAAAATAATTAGAGCAAGCCTAAAAATATTATACAACTGCGTGAACCAATTACACCTTTAAATAGCTCATGACTCCATAAACCTAACAAAATTGGTTTCGTAATTTTTGGATCTCTACCCCATTTTATTTTGAATTTACAAGTTCACAACATTATTAGAAAAGGAAAACCAATTTAATTCGCTGGAAAAAGAGAAAGGGCCAGCACCAGCCATTCGGCCCAACAGCGGCCCACGGCGGGAGCGGGACCGTGCGCCAACACCAGGCCCAATTGGCCCACAGCGCGAGCGCCTAGCGCACTTTGAAAAAGAGGACTCACACTCTTGGATAAACACGCGACACAGTGAGTCACTATTCCCATAGGCTCAGGTTTTGCACTAAGGACCCTAACATTTGTTATCTTCAACAAGGGCGGTCCCCGACAGCTCCGTGCGCGGCGGCGCGGCTCCGGCCGGCATCCCATGGTGGCACCGAGCGGAAAGGGCCCGTTCCGACCAAGTAGAGGGCTGAACGCCATCTATGGCTCGAACAAGGATGCTAGGTGGCAACGGGAAACCAAGACATGCCCTAGCGCGAGCTGTGGCGGAGAGCCACGATTCACGGCAGTGGCGAGGCCGTTTTGGTGAGAGCCTAAGGACTAGTGCAGCGGTAGGGATTACGAGTGAGTAGAAGGGGCTTACCACGAAGCCAGCCATGCAACCGGTTGAAGCGGGGAAGGACCGAGGTGGTCTGGCCACGTACGAGCTGACGGGGCGGCGGCGCTCCAGGCGGACAACGGCACATCAGCTCACCACCGACGACATCCCAGGCAGAGCTAAGGCGAGCACCAACACCGGGGGTCAGTAAGAGTTCAGGGGTATGAGCAATTGAACCAATTTGTGCCTTACCCCAACCTCACGGCGCGGCAGCATATCCGACCGGCGGCGTGTAAAACGCCAAATTGGCGGTTGACATTGCTCGGCCGGACTAGAGGGGGATGGAACAGCTAGCCGACTTCCTTTGCTACGCACTGGCGCGAGGGTTTGCGTTGCGAAGCGCGAGCAAGGTGATTAGGAAAGGAAAGGAATGGGGCACAATGCGGCGCGGATGGGGAGGGAACACAAGCGAGTCGAGCAATTAAGGTGGGCAGCTCCGGTTGGCAAAACGAGCACGTGGTGCTGTTGACAAGACGGGGAGGGCTAGGCGCGATGCACACGGCACGAAGTGGCAGGAAGAAGCGGGGGCGCCGGTGTCAGCTTGCGGCAGAGCAGGGCAGGGCGGTGCCCCACCGCCACTGTGATCGAGTCAACGACCCAAGCAAGGCGGCGGTGGCACATGTCCGGGAGCTTGGCGTGGTAGGTAAAACGGAGGGTGGAGCCAGCACCACGTCGATCGGGCAACCACAGCCGTAATCTCATCTCGACCTGCACGCGACCTGGCGGCCTACCACCCGAGCATGGCACGCTCGCAGAGCAGCCGCGGAAACCAGACCGCAGCCAGCCGGGGCGCTGCGCGGCAACACCCGACACACGAGCTGGCCAGCGGCAACCGGCCTGCCACGGCTTAAGCCGACGCCATCAGTGCACGCGCGCTCGCGGTGACCGCGCCTATGGGGCCAAACAGCCGAACCGTGGTGTGCGCTGATTTTGAAGCGTGCCAAACTTCGAACCTAGCTCGGTAGAGACTAAATCATCTCGACAAGGCTCAAGAAGGTATATACAGATACTAGTAGGAGCAACAAACTCAGACAAAGATGAACTAGTGAGAAAGATAGAGACGTGCCAACTTGGGACCGCCAACCAGTGCCCAAGGTCAAGAACTAGCTGGCCCACAGCACGTTCTAGCGATGTTCAGTCAATTTATAAAAGAGCAACGTGACCCCCTCAACCACAACCTATACTATGCCCAAGTGCTTACTTAGAAGCAATCGATAGCGTAAAAACATGTAGCCATTGCTTAAATGTTTTTGCTAGAATTTAAATGTCAAGGTAGCATTGCCTATTGCTCCTTCAGACTTAGGAAGAACTAGGGGTTCAGTTCGAGCTAACCGTTATTAGCACTTTAACTCTAATTTTTAAAAGGTCTAAACCTCAACGATTTCACCCAACAAGCATCTCATACCACAGCCCATGCGTTTTGCAAAGCCATGGGATCAAATATTAGCACACTTATTTAATTACTTTGCTTACTATAATTCCCCAGAAAGGATGCTTTTAAACATAAGTTCAAGCGTTGCCGACTTAACGAAAAGAGTTTAACCTAATTTCAAATTGGTATTTTTGAGTTCCCAAAATGTTAGTTAACAATATTTGTCCTCCAAAAATCCAAGTTGTATTTTCATCTACATAACCTGCTCTTGATATATTTTATCTTGTTCATATAAATTGTTTCTCGCGCCAAAGGTTAAAGCTACTTATCCTATCCTTCCCGTTAAGACTTTCATTAGCACCTCTTCATGTTAAGTAAGCTAACTTACGATATTTATTTGATCTCCTTCAACCACAAAAGCAGGTCGCATAGGATTAGTTTATCATTCCATGTGAGTTTTAATTCTAAAAATCAAGGAACTCATTTCGGTAATTTCTCTCCGGCCTTAACCTCGCGGCTAAGTGAGCTCGCAACACTAGGGGTGTTACATACACCGCCGGGGGACACCCACCAGATAGTTGACGACGACGTCTCCTTCAAGCGTCGCCTCAACAACTTCACCAAGGCAGTGGTGTGTAAGCGGGACTCTCCGCTGATTCGTGAGCCTCCCAAGCAGCCGCCTGCTAAGCCAGTGCTGCCGTGGTGAAGCACTGGCTTAGCAGGCGGTTGGCGGCTAAGAGCCTGTCCTAAGTACCTGCTTTCAAGCGAGATGAGGTGCTGATCATGCAGCGTATGAGCTACATTAAGAGTCCATCAGCGCCATCAGTGTCGGAGGTGGAGGCCTTTGATAGCCTCTTCGACGGCAGCCTGACCGCGTTGGAGGCCGAGGCGATGGACGCGCTCTTCTCGGCCGTTGGAAAGGGCCCGTCCAGGCAGCTGCGAGGACGCAAGGCCACCTCTTAGGTCGCACCGTTGCGTTGGTTTTGGTTGTTTCTTTTTATGTAATATCGTAACAAAAAGGTATTTTGCTAGGATAGTTTAACTACGGCTGTGTTAGGTCGATCTCCTTTGGCACTCGATGAAGCGCGTTGTATGTCTATTTAAGCTCTTCTACTTAATACAATGACTAGCAAATATGTCCGTGCGTTGCAACGGAAGAAAAAATCATTAAACTTTAATAGGAAATAAGGACAGAAATATTATATATCTATTTATGTTTTATTCTTTTTATAATTTTTGAAGGCTATAGTTTATTTTACTATAAACATCCATAATTTAAGTTAAAATTCAAATCTAGGCTCACTCTCGCTAAAACAGACACTTTTAAGCCATGTGAGGCGTTTAAATTTGATACAATCAGTTTTTGCTTCTATTCTAGTTTATTTATATGGCTAATATCTTATTGTCTAAGAGTTTTTTTAGCCAAGCTCAAAACACTTAGGATCTTTGGTAGCAAGGGGTACATTAAGAGAAACAAAGGAAGCCCATCTACTACAGATCATGGGAGACAATATGCTACAGATCATGGGAGACAATATGCAATCGCCGAGCTTTGCTTCCCGGTTGCCGAGGCAGAAGAAGGTGAAGTAGTCCTTGGGGTTGGCGTTGATCCATCCGCTTGGCCTGGATTGCCTGCGCAATGTCAGCGTACGTCATCTCCATGGTCCACCGGTCTAGGATGGTCTGCATGGAGCCGCTCTCCGTGATGCCCTCAGGCCACATGGGCACCACGACATACACCGTGAATCGCTCGCCAGCCTCGATCTTGCTTGCTCACCACCTTCATGGACAACTCCTTGGGGATGAGGTGCAGCGTGCCGATGTCCTCGGGCTTGATATCGGTGGCGTCGGGCTTAGTAGGAGCTGCCGAGGAAGCACTGGTTCTCAATATAGATGAAGCTCCTAGCGCGGCGGATGGCGTGGATGTAGACGTCCTGGTCTCCTGGATGCTCCGATCGATGATCTGGTTCTTGCCGCTGACAAGGCCAGCCCTGGTTGCGTCGTCGGGGATCCGTGAACCCGGATGCGGCGCCACCGTCGATGGAGCGGAACAGCTGCATGTTCCACGTCTCAGCGTTATCCTGCAACATGATGTTGTAGACCACGTCCCATGCCACGGGGCCCTCAAGGCGGCAGTGGATGTCATGCCATGGCTCCCCCGGCCCGCCGGCCCACCCTTGGTCGCTTTGGCGATGTTAGCGGTGGCAAAGTTGTGCTGGTGGAAGTTGTCGTGATGCACGCCGTCCAGCGTCCGAAACAGCGAGTGGGACAGCAGGTCGTCGCAAAGGTCTAGCCCACCCACGAACTCACGAAGGTGAGGGTCCTCCACTGTCGCTACGCCCGTGGCAGTGTGGCACCATTGGGTGGTCGCCGGCGATGATCTTCTGGTGGTGCGTGAACATGGTGGAGATCTGCAGGTCCTGCACGATGCTCCCAGAGTCGTCGCGGTTCCGCGGGCACAACACACAATGCACGTACGGCAGTGCCCTGGAAGTATTTCATTGTCTCCTCGTCATGCGTGGCCGTGATCCCGTCCTTCTTGAGCACCCCGGCCGAGATGCGGTCATCTCAGACGAGCATGAGAACGTCGTCGACCACGACATGACGCCGCCGCGACCTTATCAGCCAAATCAGTCAGCTATTTAGCAGTGTTTTTCTTTCACAACAAATCAGCGAACATTACTTTTAGTCATGGCTTGTCAGCTAAAGGAACAGGGCGTGCACAGGGATGATCTTCTGGTGGTACGTGAACATGGTGGAGATCTGCAGGTCCTGCACGATGCTCTCGGAGTCGTCGCGGTTCCGCGGGCACATCACACAATGCACGTCAGTGCCCTACTGCCCTGGAAGTAGTTCATTGTCTCCTCGTCGTGCGTGGCCGTGATCCTGTCCTTCTTGAGCACCCCGACCGAGATGCGGTCATCTCAGACGAGCATGAGAACGCGGACGGCCTCGCTGGCCTTCTTCTTGAGCAGGTCGCCGAGCATGACGCCGCTGCCGGGCTTGGGCGGCCAGCCGCCTTCTCTGAGCAGCATGTTCTCCGTGTACACCCGACCACCCAATGATGTAGATGAGGTGCGTGGCGCGCTGATGGCATGGAAGATGTCTTCCCAACCAAGCACGACAATTGAACACCAAAGTTATAGGGTAGGAATGAGAACAAATGCGAGACAACCGAGAAAAAAAACAAAAAAGGATCAGAATTGCAGATGGAGGAGGACACGGAGAAGCAGAAAAAAAAATAGAAACATGGACACATAGGAGGAGGCTGGGGATGCACCAAAAGAAAAGAGCCATAACGTGGACACGGAGTGGAAAGAAAAAAAACAAGCGGGTTAGGCAGAATTTTTTTTCTTATTTGGATTTGGATTAGAAAAATCGGGTTTTCACCATCCTCATAAGTAGTTGGAAAACCAGACCCAAAAAAATGAAACCAAAGAAGGAGAGGAAATTTTGCCTCTTTATTATTAAATAGACTAGCAAATAAATTCATGTGTTGCAATGGAGCGCATGATGGATTGGCTGCCACGCTAGTTGGCAGCCTGAGAACGCCAGGTGAGCAAGTGACTCGTGCCCAATTGCGGCTTGCGAGGGAGAGGGCATTTGTCCGTGCGCGTGGTTTCTAGCGGAAGAGACTCACCGGCAGATTTACATCGATGTCTCCAACCTCTTCCCATCTTCGTCGCATCCCTCCAATCGCCGTGCCCCGACACCGTCGGGGGAAGGGCAGCCGCCGACACCTGCGGATGCGGGTGCCCAACTCCCGCTACCTCTACGACATCAACTTTGCCATGTAGCTCTTTGTCGGCCGCCTCGGCAACTTGGAGCTGTCAACCGCCACCATCGATCTCTCTGTCATCTCCACTAGCTTCGCCTTCGCGTACATGGGCGCATCGACATATATGCGGTTCAGGTGCTCGATTTTCAATGAATACCGTGTAGGAGGTTTGCACGTGACGTGTTATATTTGAAGTCTTGTTAGGATAGTATAGGATTTTTTGGGGTATATCTATACCTAATAATAAAGAGGCAAAATTTTCCACCTCTTTTTTGGTCCGTCCATTTTCTTGGTCCGTATCCCTCTAACTAACGGACAATGGAGAGTTTCTTCCGTCCGGACTTATATATATAACCCGTGATACAGAGTGATTCCAAAACGTATTAGGTCGTGTATATGAAAAAAAAAGGCTAAAGAGTCCTTGTCCTGTTCAGATGTTTACGTGTGTGTTTGTTTTGGATTCCACGTGTTTGTTTTAGAAACTAGAGGACCGATAATGCCGTATCCATACGTGACTGCATCGTGTTGCTTTATATATTGAAAAAAAGGAAAAACATCTGCCTTTCTATATGCTCGGATTCGCTCCCCTATTTGGTTGTTGTCTCGCCGACTCGCCCCTCTTGTCATCGCGATGAGGTACCTCTGCATCCAGGGTGACGTTGCTCCCTGGGCGAGTGGATCGGAGATGAGCTGCAGGAGACGCACAAGCAGTTCAGGCTTGAGGGCCTCAGGCACGAAGGTCATGTCACCTTACATCCATGAGCTTCGACATGGTTATGATCAGTCACGTTAAGGTGATTATACTGAATTTCTACAAGTTTGACTAATATAATCGGATAGATCTCTTATAAAATAATCAAATATGCATTTTTTTGGCAGGGTGTGGTGGAGTTTCACCAATGTAAATATATTATAACTATATCTTTTATGGGTTCTCAAATAAAGCAATCGAACCCAATATTTAATTGTAGCAGCACATACATAGTATAAAAATTAAAGTTATAATATATGTATGTTTAAATAATTTTGTGTTTTGCAATAGAAGAAAAAAAAACTATCATGATTGTATTTTAATTCCATTACGTTTAGTTTTTTTTCCGTTGCAACGCACGGACATATTTGCTAGTAGATATATATAAATAGAATTGATCTGATGATCCCCTCCTCTTTTTTTTAAACTGATCCTCTCGTCTTAAGATAATATACCGTGTGTGTGTGTGTATATATATCTATATATATATATATATATAAGAAGAAGAAGGACATCGAGTTGAATTAAGAGGAAGGATATTGAGTTGGATTATGCTTACCGTGTCATGTGCTGTCATGCTGGGTAGATTGTCCTAATAATTCGTCTTGTTTTACCTATGGGGTGTAGGAACCGTGTTTGACTACGCTCCAAGTTCCAAACGAGTATATATTTCCAAAGGAAAAAATGGAAAAGATACGTACCTCAGCTGAGAGCTCCCATCGGACATCCGCTCTGGGCCGGATCTCCGTCCATACGGATGGGAGTTTCCCAAGCGCTTTTCTATTTTATTTATATTTTTTGTTTTTTATCCGTTAATTAATGCCCGTGTCTAATTCTCTTCCAACTTTGCGTCAGGTTCCGTTCGTTTGTGTGTTTGCTGAAATTTCTTTTCTTTCTATCCGTCTTGTATACGGTTTCCTGTTGTCTTGGTTTTAGCAGTATTTTATCTGATTTCCACCGTCCTCATAATTAGTTGGAAAGGGCTGGAATCGAACATCGTATTGTGCCAGACAAGAGCTATTCTAACTCGTACTCATATAAACACAGGTTATATATAAGTCCCGATGGAAAACTCTCCATTGTCCGGTAGTTAGAGGGAGACAGATCAAACAAATGGATGGACGAAAAAAAAACTTAAAATTTTGTCTCTTTATTATTAGGGATAGATATAGATATAGATACGCAAACATTTTACGTATTCGAGAAAAAAAACTTGTGCTGCGTGAAAATGGAGGACCAGCAGCAAATCTTGGCCCTCCGCGGCCCTCCAGTCACGTCCGGGCCCAACGAGGCAACAACCATCTTGTTTCCATGCAATGCAATACAGGGGGGCGCTACGATTGCCTCTCTGTACTGCTAGTCTGGTTAGTACTCGAGTGGTTAGTAGTACGAACACATGATGAACTCGCCGAAATACATACAGGCTGTGTTTACTTCCTCAAAAAAAAAAAAATACTGTGCAAACAAAAGATTCCCCGTCACATCAAACTTGCGATACATGCATGGAGTACTAAATGTAGATGAAATAAAAAACTAATTGTGCAGCTTGGTTATACTTTGCGAAACGAACGTTTTGAACCTAATTAGTCAACGGTTGGACAATATTTGCCAAATAAAACCAAAACGTGCTACAGTATTTTTTTACACCTTTTTACACAACTAAACACAGCCACAGCCGGAAGACACAGAACTGAAATCAAAATGCCATTTTTCTGATTTACCACAGTAGAATGGAGAGAAGAACTGAGATCTGGCACGGTAACCAAAGTAAATGAAAAATTACTAAAATACTCCTATTAATGTCAGCCAGTGCAGGCGGTCGCTGTGAGGAGGCGGAAGGAGTTCTGGAGGCATTCTTTTCTTTTTTTGTTCAGGTGATTTCAGCTGTCAGATGGATACATCCCCTGCCTGTTCTTGTTTTGTTCAGGTGTGCAAAAAACACAGGAAAGACAAGCTGTTTCAACGGCAGTGCTACTAACTATGCTAGAGTCTACTACTCCTAGCAAGCAGCCATCGATAGAACTAAGCACAGGTGTCCCACTGCCACCAGGATAAACATGAGAGGCACCCTAATGTTGGCACGTTGCCAAATATATAAATCTGACAGTGGAGTGGAGCTCTCCTGTTGTGAAGTCTATCATGGCACAAGAGGTACAGCTAGCAAGCTCCAATCATGCATGTACGCCAGGGGGCAAACTAATTTATCTGAACTATATGTCTCCTCAGACTGTCACAGCCTAGTAGACAAGCGTTGAAAAAAAAATGCTGAAGGACATGCAGCAGTGCCCCCCCTGTTGCCCTGATGACCCTGATCGAAAACTGCCGCTCATCAGTCATGAGTCCTGACTCATGAGGGCAGAACAGCGTCGTCCTCGTCCCCTGAAGAGCGAAGAAGAAGGCCAGCCAGTGACCATTCGATTCAGATCGATCCCAGTCACAATGTAAGCAAGCACATCTCCCGTGTGATATTTTTTGCCTTTTTCCTGAAAATGTTGTGCCGTATGATTAAGATCGTGCTTATGCAAGAGCAGTCAGGGGGATCCAACCACAGGACGGCCCAAGCGACATGATGAGGCGACATATAATAGACTGATGATGTCTCCATACACTTCATTTTCAGCTACACCTGTGCAGACAATAAAAGGTCCCTTAGGTGTGTTTACTTCGCGAAAAGTAGGTGAAAAATTACTATATCATCTTTCGTTGTTATTTGGCAAAATTTGTTCAATCATGGACTAACTAGGCTTAAAAGATTTGTCCCGACATTTACAGACAAACTATGCAATTAGTTATCTTTTTTACCTACATTTAATGCTCCATGCATACGTCGAAAGATTTGATGTGATGGGTGCAAGAAGAAATATTTTGGGTTGGGACGGGGAAGTGAACAAGGCCTTAGCCAAAATCCAATTAGGTACACAGCTACTACACTGGCTAATTCTCTTCTTCTAAACTGGGCCAATTTTTTCCTTCTAATAAATCAACTGTTAAACCCTTGTCGTTTTTTCAGAAAGAAAAAAACAATAGATCAATTCTCTTCTTCTAATAAATCTTTTTTTGTGGAACCTTCTTCTAATAAATCTTAGCTCGGGTGGCTGAGCGCCAGGTGTGGCTGCTTGCCGGCCAGAGTTCGATCCCTTCGGGGAGCGAATTTCCGGTCCGCGTGCCCGTGATCAAGTTCGGGTCCTCATTGGGATTGTCCTGTGATGGACGAATTTCGGTCGGCGGTGGTAAAAAAACTCCCTCGTCTGTCCCGCGTCCCAAAGCATAGGAGTGGCCCGACCCTCTCACGGGGATGCGGGCTCTGTGTGTGGGCGGGCAGAGGTTCGGAGGTTTTCTTAGCCTGCGTGAGAGGTCTTCTACCTATGTGCAAAGTCGCGGGGGCTGTCTGCCCATCCGCAAGGCTAGTTTTTTTATGGCAAAACCCTTACCGTCCTTTTGGGGAAAAAACTGGCATAGCAACCACTATGGCCCGAAATTCTCTCCAGAATAGAGCAGCAAGATTTCTGATCCCAGGAGCCTTGTAATCCTGCATTCTTGGTAAACTAAAACGACAAGTATCGTCGAATATTCCAACCGCTGCATGGCACAGGCTATGTTATCAGGGCAACTCCAACCAACATCCTATCCCACCTCTCATCTCATTTTAAGGGTCCAAAACGCAAAACAGCTCTCCAACCGGTCTCCTATCGCACCCCCGAAGGATGAGGATGCCTCATTTCTCTCTCCTCATCCCCCACATCTAAGGGACTCCGATCCGGAGCCTCATCCGCTGGAGAGGACCAACGGTCGTCTTCTCGCACCCCCTCGGAGTTCTCCGAGCCGGTACGTCCTCATCCTCCTCTTCTCGTTTTGGAGTCACCCATGGCCGCCGCTGCTCACGTGCTTGCGTAGATCCCTTTCTGTTGCCGCTGCGCATCTGTTGCTCGCCTGCAGATCTCGCCCCTGCCGCTTGCCTGCCAAATCTGCCTCTCGCTCGCCCGTGCTTCGCGACTTGCTAGAGCTTGCGACCAGCTGCGCAGCCTGCCGGAGCCGACGTCTGCTCGCTCCCTGTTTGCTAGCCTCCCAGAGTTTGCACGTGTTGCTGGCCCCTTGGTGCGTGGCTGGCTGCAGGTCGCCCCTTGCTGCGCGGCCGGCTGCAGCTCGCTCCTAGATTTTGGATTTGTTTAATAGGTGAAGAACGACCCACTGCAGCTTGCCCCTTGATGCGCTTTTAAGTCTGTAGGTGTAAATTAGGCCTTTTTTGGATTTATTTAATAGCTGAAGAAGGTTCTGTAGATGAAGCGATTATGAGATGGCCAAAATTTCGAGTAGAACTTATCTCAAATTCATAAGATTTTTTAGACCTATTGAGTATTATCTAGTTGTTGTAGACAGATTAAGGTCTTATCATTTAGTTGTTCTAGTTGATTTCTGTGTTTTCTTAGAATTATTCAGAGTTGGGTTGATCTGGTCTCAGGCAATGGGGACACCAATGCAGAGTTATGTTGATTTGCTCTCAGCCAATGGGGACACCAATGATCTATCTTTTGATGACTTTCAAGTTGAAACACATGTTGAACAAGTTGCTGAACATTGTACTCCCCCCTAAAACTAAGTAAGAAGAGAACTAGAAATTTCATTCCCCAGAAAGACAATATGTTGGTGAAAGCATGGCTAGAAATTAGCTTGGATCCAGTTAAGGCACTGATCAAACTCGTAGTACCTATTGGAAGCGAATTCATGATTATTATCATGAGCACAAGACTTTTGAGTCCGAGCGTAATATCAATTCTCTCTCTCACCGTTGGGGTATCATCCATAAAACTGTTAATAGATTTTGTGGATGGTATACTCAAGTTCAGAATAGAAGAGAAAGCGGGCTGACAGAGCAAGATAGGGTAAGTTGTTTAATTCTATTAATTGATTGAAAATGTATATCTTTTGTGCATGGTAGCCGACACATGTTTCTTATGCAGATAGAACGGGCAAAGGAATTGTACCAGGAAAAAGATGCGGAGGGGAAACCATTTATTTTCATGCACTGCTGGAATAAGCTGCAACATGAGTAGAAGTGGGCTGATCTAGGTTGTGAGACCTCTCAAAGCTCTCAGAAAAAACACAAGACTTCCTCAACTACAAGTCCAGGGTCATGTACACCTAGAACTCATGAAAGTAAGTAGGCTGATGAAGAGGACGGACCAAGTCATACATCACCAAGGAAAAGGAAGGCCAGATGGTAAGAAGAAGGAGAAAGCACGCAAAGGTAAAAATCCTAACTCTCAAGAAGGCCTTTACATGGAGGCAATGGAAAATTATGGGAAAAGAGAGAAAAGGCCGAAGAGATGAGGGAGATTAAGAAAAAAGAACGTAATGATGAGAGGCTTACGGTAGAGACTAGAAGGCTTGAAATCAAGCAACAAGTAGAGAATAGGAAGCTGGATTTAATGCAACGAGAAATAGAGTTGAAATAGAGAGAAGATGAGAAAGTTATGAACATGGACCTTAATGGTATGAGTGAGCGACAAAAGATATTTTACAAGACATTGCAGAATGAGATCATTGCTCGACATTGTGGTGGTGGCAACTAGAAACATCGTGTTTATTTGTCTTTTGTGTGTGAACTATGGACTATGTTTATTTAAATTATGTACTAGTATGTTTGTTATCCATGGAACTCTGTAAGAACAATTTGTGCCCCGATTATGGAACTCTGTTAAATTGTGTGCGCAGATGATTGATAAAATAGAAGGTACTCTACTGGTAAAATAGAGGGTACAAGACTGATACATGATTGAAGGGTACATGATTGATACATGGTTGAAGGGTACATGACTGATACATGATTGAAAAAATAGATGGTACAAGACTACATGGATACGAAGGTTTAGTACTGATACATGTCCGGGTGATGCTGCCAAAGGTGCTCGATAAGATCTTGCTAAAGTTGGGTGTGGATTTGCCTGTTTGTGATATTGTGATGAGCTTGTAGGAATTCACGGAACTCCTGTGTACGATTACGAACTTCAGGTGGAGTAGGTCTCATAAGTTGGCCGACACCCTCGTAATGGACGTCTTCGTCTTCATCTTCACTTCGCTCGTCTTCAACGATCATGTTGTGCATGATGACACAAGCTGTCATTATTTGTCTAAGTGTCGCTTTATCCCACCTACGAGCTGGTCCACGAACAATGGAAAATTGAGCTTGAAGAACCCCAAAAGCCCTTTCCACATCCTTTCTAACCGCTTCTTGTGCCTTGGCAAAGTATTTCTTCTTGTTCCCTTGGGGATTTGTTATGGTCTTCACAAATGTTGGCCATCGAGGGTAGATGCCATCTACAAGGTAGTACCCCATTGTATAATTATTACCGTTAACAGTAAAATTAACTTCTGGGGCATCTCCTTCGGCTAGCCTTGCAAATAGATGGGAACGATGAAGAACATTGATACCATTGTGTGACCCTGGTAAACCAAAAAAAAGCATGCCAAATACAAAGATCATGTGATGCAACAACTTCGAGTATTATTGTAGGCTCGTGCTCATGCCTAGTATATTGCCTGCGCCATGGGTTGGGACAATTCTTCCACCTCCGATGCATGCAGTCCAAACTCCCAAGCATTCCAGGAAAGCCCCTCCACTGCCCGATTGCAAGTAATCTACTTGTGTCATTCTCATTAGGGGATCTCAGATACTCCTCTCCAAACACATCAACAACAGCTGTGATAAATCTTCTAAGGCTTTCTATGACAGTACTTTCACCAATGCGAATGTATTGATCCATGAAATCAGCTGGTACTCTATAACTAAGCATAAAAAAGCTGCAGTAATCTTTTGCAAAGATGATAACCCAAGACGTCCAACTCTATCTTTTTTCTGCTCAAAGTAATTATCATGTTGCTCTACAGCTTGCACTATGCGAAGGTATAGCGTACGAGACATCCTAAACCTGAGGGGCAAATCCAAACTAAGCAAACATGGAGATAGGAATATGGATAAAGAAGGTACACAAAAATTTATAGGCTATTAGCAAAACTGTGCCAGAAGAAAGGTGGCCCATAGGTCATTGTACAACCTCCAATGCCCACTTTCTCTGTCCCGATGAATGTACTGACGTCCAGGCATAGAACCACCCCATCGTGGAGCATGGAGAGCTTGATATTGAATGTGTGCTTGGTGTAATGCAGTAAGGGTTTCCTCAAGAACATCATCACCATCATCGGATGAGGAAGATGAATCTAGTCGGGAGAGACGACTCATTTTCAATGGACAAGAGGCAGCGCAATGTCGGAATTGGTTCAGGAAAGGGAATGACCATACATATATATAGACGGAAAAATATAACCGTTGCAGATAGAGCGACCGTTTGATTTATAGCCGTTGGAACAGCGACCGTTTGATTTAAGAGTGACCATTTGATTTATAGCCGTTGGAAGAGAGTCAGTTCAAATATATAGCCGTTCTAAGACTGACAAATAAAAAGTAATAGTTGCAAATTATCTGAAAAAATAATTCCTCCAATATTTAGCCGTACAAAATTGTCATTTACAAATATCCATCCCAATAACACAGTTTAGATATAAAATGCTAGACTTGGTAGTTACAAGTTATGTATAAAATATAGGTGAGAGAAAATAGGGAGTCTAAAATGAGAGTTCGGTTGGAGAGCATGGAGAAATGAGTGCTGGAAAATGGTTGATGGATCCTCATTTGTGGGAATAGGGGGCTAAATTTTGAGAGGTTGGTTGGAGTTGCCCTCAATTGGCCCATGACCTACTCTGAGTACTCGGAGCTCGAAGCGCCGCCACGAGTCCCCTTCGCCGCACTGCCTTTTTTTTCTCCAGAAGAGAAAGAGGCCACGAGCTGCTCCAATCCAACAGGCTGCCAGGTACAGTCGGCGCAGCGGCGGCCAGCTCGAGCACCTCCGTGCTGATCCGATGAGGGCCGGTTTAGTTTCTTTTTTTTTTTTTGTCTCCACTTATCACATTAAAAATTTAGACATATGCATGGAGTAATAAACGTAAACGAAAAAATAATTGTATAGTTCTCGGAAAAATCTCGTAGGCGAGGTGGAAGCTATTTGTCGGTGCGGCCACTCCACCTGTCCGCGTCCGACCGAGAGCGAGACGCCAGAGGCCCCGCTGGGAGCTGACGGATCAATGGATCATGACGAGCCATGCATGTCCATCCAGCCCCTGTCGTCGTCGCGTTCCGGGTTCGCCTGTGCGCCTGTGACTGACCGCGAGGCCTGTCACCTTGCGCCAGATTGCGTCGTATGGGTATGCCGCGTAGCCTCAAGCCAAGCCAGTAGCCGAGACCGAGAGCAAAGCATAGAGTGGAGCAACGTGTATCTTCTTTGAGCGTTTGCCACTTCTTGCCTTGCCGAGAGAGTCCAGGTTTTATCGATCTCTGCTAAACACACGCGTATTCTAATTCTGTTTATCTGTCCAGAAATGTCGGTTGCTGTATACTGAAAGCCTTGCCTTTTCGATCGTGGAACTACCCGCAGCAACGTACAGGGATCCCTATCGTGACGGATTGAGACACGGATGGACTTGTGGCGTGCTTAATGGAGTGGGAGAGGGAGAGGTTGCTATTGATGCGCCAGTAGTGCACAACATCTGGCGACTGCAACATTTAGGGGTGTTTAGATGAAAAAAAATTAGAATTTAGCTACCGTAGCATTTTCATTTGTATTTGACAATTAGTGTCTAATCATAGATTAATTAGGCTCAAAAGATTTGTCTTATGATTTACAACCAAACTGTGTAATTATTTATTTTTTATCTATATTTAATGTTTTATACATGTGTCAAAAGATTCAATGTGACGGAGAGAGTGTAAAAATTTGAAATGCATCTAAACCGGGCCGTTGTCGATCTATCATATCCGACAGGTGATCCCATCAGTGTGGGCTGGGCCGCTGGGCACACCCGTTTCAATTCGCTTCAGTGGAGTGTTATACGGAGTACACTGATACTGACCATGTATCAATGCACGAAAAGGACCGCTGATGGACAGAGCAAATTAAGTTGTTTAAGGGTGTGTTTAGTTCGCGAAATATTTTGTTTTTTTTTTGTTACTGTAGTACTTTCTTTTATATTTATCAATTAGTGTCCAATTATAAACTAATTAGGCTCAAAAGATTCGTCTCGTGGTTTTCTATCCAATTATGTAATTAATTTTTTCTTTCATCTATATTTAATGTTCCATGCACATGTCCAAATGCACATGTCCAAACATCGATGTGACGAATCTTAAAATATTTTAGGAACTAAACATAGCCTAATTATCGATCTGCGCAGGATAATTCCCAGGAGTAATCACAATCACATCACAGTGCACACGTACGTACATGGAACAAGCGAAAAAACACGGTACTATTGACTTTTTTTGGTGGAATATACAATACAGACACACGAAAAGTAGACTACTACATACACGTACAAACATGGTGGTGAAGGGCGAGGAGGCGGCTACAAAACAGGAAGAATTTTACCACCACCAGCTACTGCATTACAATTCGCCAAATCCTTATTTATTTACCATACAGACGGACGGCCCCCCAACCCATCCCCAAGTTTCGATGCCCTTCGTCTTGCTTCATCCGGTGACGAGATCGATCGCCGTAGGCCGTAGCAGTAGCATACCACACGCCATTGTTGGAGGAGCCTGTTGGACGGACGACGACGAACAACGGAACAGACAGGGGCTACTGCATGGAGCACTCGGCGGGGAGGCCCTGCGAGTAGCGCTTGGGGTCGGTGCAGTAGTTGTAGATCATGTACTTGCGCTGCACCCACCGCATGCGCTGCTGCAGCGTGAGGTCCAGCTCCTGGTTGTACCAGTCCCCGGCGGCGGCGGCGGCGCCCTCGGTGCCGACGGCAGCGGCGGCGCCGCAGCGCGTCTTGCCGCCGGCGACGGCGACGCAGGCGTCGGCCCTGAAGCCCCGGTAGGAGGCGGAGAACGGGGCGTGGGACCAGTCCGTCTTGACGCGGCCTCCCTGCGTGGCCCAGTCGTCGGCGTTCCACAGGCTGGAGTAGAGCCGCATCGGCTGGTTCTTGGGGAACGCCACCCCCTTGCTCTCCAGGTTGCGGAAGTCCCTGATCGGCATGTCGTCCACCATGAAGCTGCAAGCATGATCGAACAAGAACATGTCAGTCAGTCAATGTCAATCGACAGTCAGTTCGACACACTGATCGATCGATCAAATCAAAATGCAGACACTCTGGCTTACATGACGTGCTTGGGGTTCCAGAGGATGGAGTAGGTATGGAAGTCCTTGGTGGGGTCAAACCAGAGGCGGAACTGCTGCTCGCGCTGCCCCTGGCCCTGCGTGAAGACGTTGGTGTGCAGCGTGTACGGCTCGCCGGAGACGTTGCCTAGGAACTCGAAGTCGATCTCGTCGTGGGTGCTGCCCTGCGACGACAGGTAGTAGGCGGTGACGGTGCCCGCGGAGTTCCCCGGCACCAGCTTCAGCTGCATGTCGATCTTGCCGAACAGGTACTCGTGCAGGGACTGGAACCCGGACCCGGAGGTCCGGTCCAGCGTCAGCGTGAGGAGCTGGCCATTGTCCAGGATCTTGCCCCGCCCGTCACCCCACGTGATGTCGAACTCCTGGTTGAAGTTGGCCGCCGACACGGCGAAGGCGGCGGAGTAGGCCAGCAGCACGCCTAGCAGCAAGGACACACGACGAGACGCCATGACCGATCACTCGAGACCTCCTCACTCAGCTATAGCGTAACCAGCTAAGCAAGCAAGAGAGAGCACACTACACTAATCACTAGCTAGAGCTAGGATCAAGCAGGTTGCGAGGTGCTCGATCTGATCAGAGCTTGTGGTTTGTGAGTGGAGGAGGCGAGGGTGCGAGGTGGGTTTTATAGGGCGAGGGGGACTGGGCCGGCGGCGAGAGATAAGAATGGGAATGGCGTGCCGCGCGGATGGTGCCGGGAAGCAGAGTTTGTATGTACTGCCCCTGTCCGGCCGTGTGATCTGTGTGCGAGGTAGTTGCGCGTGAGTTGGCGCCAGAGGAGATGGGAGGAGACAGGGCAGGGGCGCGCAGTACGCTGCGGCGGGGCAGAGCGGGCTTGATGAGGGGCAGGCAGGGGCGGACCCACAGGGTGGGTCCAGGTGCAAGTGTAATAAAATATATTTTTTTTGATAAAAAAAGAAAAAACGTACCTCCTACACGCCCGATGCCGTCCGGTTCGGCTTCTGCGGCATCGTACAGTAACTCCTCGCGCGCCTCTCGTCTCTCGTCGTCTATCTCGGGCCTGGTTTACGTACCTAAATTCACCCACAAATTTCACTATATAAAAAGGAGATTTCTCATCACATCAAAATGTCAGCAAATGTATAGAGTACTAAATATAGATGAAATCATAAACTAATTACACAGTTTTGTTGTACTTTACGAGACGAACATTTTAAGTCTAATTAATCAATTTTTAAACAATTTTTTACACTAAAAAACAAAAGTTGCTACTGTAGCAGGACTCGATAGGAATTGGAACTGCCTGCGGCTCCGCGCTCGGTCGCATCCGGAACGCCGGCGCCGTCTGCCCGCCAAGGCGCGGCCCCAACACCTGCCGCTCGCTCTCTCCGCGGCGACGGCGAAGCAGGACGCTGAACTGCCGAAGGCCTATGCGGCTACGCCCAACGGCTCGCCTGCCACTGCCAGCGACGACTTCGGCAGAGCGGCGGCTTCGGCACTTGCGGCCACTGTGCCGGCACTACGGCTACGCCCAATCACGATTCACGATCCACTGCCACTGTGTCAGGTGCCTGCGGCGACTTCGGCACTGCGGCCACTGCCGGCAGGTTTAAGATTAATCTTATTCTTATATTCTTCTTCTTACTTGTGTACTTAAATAGTTTTAATTATTATTTATGTGTGAGTGATTTTTTATTCCAGTTCGTGATTCATTCAATAGCAACAGACGAATAATTAGTATCCGGTCATTAGTCCATCGTAGGATTCGTATTCATGTCACTAAGAAAGCGGCGGATAAACAAGTAAGGGCTTGTTTGGTTTCCAGAGTTAAAGTTTAACTCACATCACATCAATATTTCCTTAAATGCATGAAGTAATAAATGTAGACTAATTGCATATATGTCGGCACAGATTAGGAGTAATTTACGAGACGAATCTATTAAGCCTAATTAGTCCAAAATTGAAAACTTTTTGTCAAATAAGACGAAAGTGCTACAGTGTTTGTTAAACTTTAATACCCAAACCAAACAGACCCTAATATTGTAAGTCTCTTCTATGGCTATATTTCGAACTATTTGCATTTCATTTGAACAATTTATATCGAGATTTGTCGTCATTTCTAGCTTAATCATTGAATTAAAGTCTTATCATGTTATTTAACATATTTGGTTTTATCAAATTTGAATATAGTTTTACCGAATTGTAAATGGTTTACCGAATTGCATAACTGTTTTTTTACGGCGTACCCTGTGCTAAAATCCAGGTCGGCCACTGGGGCAGGGGGCACTCGGCAGGGCCGCAAGGAGGAGGCCACGGCGAGTCAGCGAAGGCACACGCACAGCGAGCCGAGATATTTCGTGCAGTGCAATTCGACCGGGACGTGCAGCGAATTCCTTCATGGTGCATCGCCCCGTTTGTTCTCGCGACCTGGGGTTCTCGCAGGCAGTGGCGGAGCCAGAAATTATCGATAGGGGCCGATCGATGAGTTTCAATCATAAAATAACCGAGTGTAGTTTATTTGTTTGGATTTTTGCACCGTAAAATAACCAAAGATAAAATACAAATTTATATGATTTTATTGTCCAGAAGTCATCAAAAAATATATGACAAAGTTTTTATTTTATCTTTTTAATATAGATTATTAAATTATATATTACATAAAAAAAATTTGCTGTGACGTGGGGAGGGCCCCCTGGCTCCGCCAGTGGTCGCAGGATGACGATGTGTCTGGTGGAACAGAGAAACCTCTAGCGAACAGAGCTGGTGAACATGAACATTAAATGTCGAGATGAATCTTTTGAGCCTAGTTAGTTCATAGTTAGACAAATTTTATCAAA
Source organism: Saccharum hybrid cultivar R570 (assembly GCA_038087645.1). NCBI lineage: Eukaryota > Viridiplantae > Streptophyta > Magnoliopsida > Poales > Poaceae > Saccharum > Saccharum hybrid cultivar. The sequence continues at coordinate 1,485,083 of JAQSUU010000273.1, forward strand.
TAACAACGAAAAGTGTTACAGGAACTTTTTCCCAAAAATTTTCACATCTAAACACGCCCTTTCCTGTGTGAAGTCCATGACGAAAATGGTGGCTAGCTTAGGGGTTTCCTGCGTGCTGGATCACACCATTCACATTCATATTCACATTTACTGATTTACATTCACATGATGGTGAAGTTCTACGGGCACGCCGATGTGGTAGCTGGTTCCGACCGCCTCTACGGTTCGTACCGCCGAGTATGCTTTTTTTGAGTGCCATCGTGTCCACAACGTCAAGTACAGGCACCAATGCGTGATATAAAAATGCCATTGCGATGAACGTCAAGACTGTTGTACGCACTGTACACTGCCAAAGCCCTATCTTGATTGTTTATTTACAAACCAAGCATGTCAGGACAATATATTACTTGTCAAAGGTCATGGATCAAGTTTCAGCTTATTTTATCATTTATCACACTACCAGTATGCTTTTTAAGTGGACGTGCTATCATCATGCCTACTGTGGACGTGCTATCACGTCCACGTACAGTATTATAAGCCTGAAGAATCATCATGCCTACTGTTACCTGTACTCGGGATACTACTCTCCTACTACTCTGACTGTTTAATTTGAGTCGATCCACAGTTCCACACCGCAGTGGGATTTGTACTTTTTCCCCCACCTCCCTACAAAGTGTAGTTTTAGAGCATGGCTGGGTTTACATGGTAACTTTTTTTCAACTCTAGCTACTGTAGCACTTTCGTTTGTATTTGACAATTAGTGTCCAATCATGGACTAATTAGGCTCAAAAGATTCGTCTCGTGATTTACTACTAAACTGTGTAATTAGTTATTTTTTTACCAATATTTAATGCTCCATGCATGTGTTCAAAAATTGATGTGACGAAGAGAGAGTGAAAAAACATGGAATTTAGAAGGAAAAAAGAACAAGGACCATGTTTGGAATGCGGGGATCTTTTTCAGTTCTTATATTTTTTTCTACAAAATTATACTAGTTTTCTATGGAATCATTGCAGGATTCTTATGAATTTCTTGCATTCTAAACTTCCCTTAAATTCAATTTTGGTGGAATGACATAAGACTAGATAACGCATTAAGAACTTCCCGTGTTTTCTTACCTTTGGATCATACAATAATACTAAGTTAACTTTGGTGATGCAAGCATGCATGATTAAATGAAAAGTTTAGGGTGTGTTTGGCGAGGCTTCTCTCGGATCCGGCTTCTCCTACATCTTGTACTATAGCAGCACTATTCATAGAAGTTGTTTTTCTCTCTCTGGTCAAAATGAACTGGGAACCGGGAGCAGTGGCGGATCCAGAATTTTAACTCAGGGTATGCCATCCAAACTTTTTCATATATAATTCGGTAATAATTGTAAAATTAAATGTAATTTGATATACACACTAAATTACATGATAAGTATTAGATTCAAAGACATAAATTATAATATAAATAGTTCAAACGTCATATTAACAGTCCCAAATATAAACATAAAAGAGAGTATGTGAGAAACTTATCATACTACTTATCTGGCTTTTTAAACCGTTTTCTAAGGGATGTGAATGTTTCAATTATATTATCTTTATTCACTTAAAATGCCTCTTAACAAATTCTTAATTTTGCTTTTTCACTAAACCATTGTAGAAAATACTCTATCAACAATTGCCGTTGCCGAGCAATATCAATAGACGTTATGTTTTTACATAAAAGAGAAGAGACAAAAGCAGAGATAGAATACCTCGGTAGCTAGCAGTCGAACACGCACAGCCAACCAGCAGCGAAGTAGCTGGGGCGGATCCTCAATCTGACCATCTTAATCATGATTAGTGGTGACGTCGTGTCCTCGTAGCCTCGCCTGAGCGCGTGTACGGCTTCGTTGATCGGAGACGGCGGCGACCTGAGACCCAGCGGCATTGGATCCGACTCCTGCTCCTACCCTAAAGCCCCGTCGTGTGGGGTCCTTCCAAGTGACGTCGTGTGGCCGTAGGCCCGTAGCTGGTATAGGCCGTGTCACTAGGTGAGGACGTGGGCCTCGAAAGTGAAAAGGCCTCACGCCGCACGGCGCAACCTCAGTTAGATATTTTGCAAGTTTTTCCGTTTTATTACAAATATAAATACACATGTATATATACTCTATACATGCTAGACTGCAGGGTATGCCAGTGCATACCTGGCATACCCTGTAGATCCGCCGCTGGCCGGGAGAAGCCACGATTTGTAGCTCATCTGTACTGTAGCGAGGAGCCAGAGCCCGAAGAAGCCTGCCAAACACGCCCTTAGTATGGGGAAATTAAATGTAGTAGTTTCGTGACATGGTATATCATCATGTCTTTTACAAACCAAGTATATCGTCAGTACAACAGAGTGCTAAGCTCCGCTCCTGCCTCGGACCATAGAACCGAACGATGGAAGAAATATCCTGCGTGTACTATGTTTGAAAGTTATATGCAGCGTAGCACGGGTGGTTGAGGAGCTTGAAGCGCGCGGTGAGATGAGCATGACATCGTGTGCGTACGTGCGATGCGTGGATGCACTTTACTACCCTAACCACCACGGATCATCCATCTTGGTTAGTATGAGTAGATAGCAATGCACGGCTAGCATTATCTCACCGGACGACTGTGCCGTACGTACGTATATATACTACCTTGTCGGTCAAGTTGGCACAACACAATGTGGTGGGGCCGTACGTGTGACATAATCCTCTTTTCCGTGCAAAAGGTACGGTGGTGGATCGATGCATCCGAGCCGAGGGACACTGCTACAGCCGAGAGCTAAAACAAGTAAACAACCTCCTTCAACTCCAAGTGACCCGTGGATCGGATCGGACCGGATCATTCACGAATCCTACGGGCCGCGGACGCGTCCATCTATCCGTATGTGTGGCTGTCCTCAACGTAGCCAACACCGGAAAACCCAAGCGGAGACTTCGAGAGCCCTCCTCGTCTGATGAAAAGTTGAAACCCTCGGACGACAAGGCTAAACAAGGCAAAAAAAAAAAACAAACTACTAGCGCACCGACGTCTAATCTGGGCACGAGTGTTCGGGCGCCGGGACCTTCGTACCGCGCCTCGCCTCTTCCGTATGGAATCACACCGGGCCTGCCCGCACGAAAAAGAAATAGAGATCACAACCGCTCTTCCTCCACTTCCCACGCATGTAACCCGTCCGCCCCCAACCTCATCCGCCCCCCGCGCACCGAACGGATCAAATAGAATGGGTTCCCAATCCGCCCCCAACCTCGCCCGCCCCTAACGCACTCTCATCAGAAAATTGTTTGCAACATCAAACAAAGCGCAATACGAGGTGAAACATCAGAACAAGAGCGACCGCAACAACACAACAAAGCTTCCGCAACACGAGATGCAACATCAGAAAAAAAAACTAATGCAACAAAGAAAATTATTTGTTGCAACAGCAAACCAAAGTTATTGCAACAACAGAAACAAAGCATAATGCGAGATGCAACATTAGAAAAAAAGACTAATGCAACAAAAAAAATACTTGTTGCAACAGCAAACCAAAGCTACTGCAGCAACAGAAAACAAAAAAGCAATGCGAGGTGCAACATCAGAAAAAAAAGACTAATACAACAAAGAAAAATACTTGTTACAATAGTGAAACATAACTACTGCAACAACAGAAACGAAAACGCAATGCGAGATGCAACATCAGAAAAAAAAAGACTAATGCAACAAAGAAATATTGCTTGTTACAACAGCAAAACGACGCTACTGCAATAATAGAAACAAAAAAGCTCAATGCGAGATGCAACATCAGAAAAAAAAACTAATGCAACAAAGAAATATTACTTGTTGCAACAGCAAAGCAAGCCTACTACAACAGAGCTCGTCGGAACCCTAGCCACCACCGCGTCCCTCAGGTCCAGATCCAGAGGAGAAGTAGGAGGAGGAGGAGAGCTCAAATCCAGAGGAGGAGGAGGAGGAGGACGGTTTAAATCCAGAAAAGGACCCACCTACCTTGCCAGAAGCTTCCGCCATTGCCTCCTCTCCGGTGGCATGGAGGTCACGGAGGGAGGGAGGAAGGGAGCGCGAACAGGCGGGGCGGCAGCGAGCTGGATGCGAGAGTGGCATCCGTCCCGGAGCGTAGCACTGCGGAGGAGCGGAGAGGGGAAGCGGGCGAGCGGAGCAGAGAGTGGGCACGGGGGGTCACGGGGACAGGATGGGGACCAAACGGATAAGGAGGTGGGGGGCGCGTCGCTTGGCTTCGCGGCTCGGTCATGTCAGGTCCGTCTGGACTGACGGATGGCGTAGAACGAGCGTTACCGGAAAAAAAAAGTACTCCATATGTACTCCCCCCGTCTCGTAAAACATGTAAATCTCGTTTTTCAAGTCTAGATTAGTGAAGGTGGAAAATTACGCATGTGCCCCTCCTTTGTCTTTTCCACATGCCAGTAGATGTGTGGTTGAACCTCGAGACAGGGGCAGACCAGAAGGGGCAGATTCGCTATTCTTTGGATTTGTTTTTTTTTTTCTCAGGTGTGGGTGCCTGGAAGGCTACGTGGCCAATCACGGATTTATGGATGGACCGGGTTGTACGGTAGGGTGGCCTTTTCCAATTGCATGCGTTGGTTTTTCTTTTTGCTGTTGCTAATTTTTTTATTCGGTTGGTCTAGTCAAAAAGCTGATGACAACTTACAATTCTATGTTTTAAGACAGGATTTAAATGCTAGATTTACATGTTTTTGAGATGGAGGGAGTAACTGCAACTCCGCGGTAGGCGGCAGCTGCTAGGGCGGCACACAGTGGTAGCGTTTTGTTCCGTACGAGTATACAAGGTGCCACAGGGACGTGGGGCCCGGCCATAAACGGACGGGGCCAGCAATGATCACGTGCCAGCTCGGTCGCTGGGTCAGGCATGCAGCGGCACGGACAGGATGGGTCGTATGGTAGCCAGCATACCGACGGATGGATCGGATGGAGATGGATGCACATGGATGGGGAGAGGAGGAGATGGTGTCACGCGTCGGGCATTGCATTGCAAGCTGATGGCGCCCGGGCCCCAGGGCGGGGGACGACGACGGTCGACGGGTGATCCAGCTATAGCAGCTAGCTGGCATCGGCGAGGCGTATTCAAGTACGTACGCGCATGGCTGCTCTCCATCTCTCCCTCTCTGCGCGCGTGCTCGTCGGCTCGTCGCAGCGCGGAGTTGGACCGCTGCCGGGCGCACGGGGCGCGCTCCGCCGCGCGCCTTAAACACGAGACGAGACCCCGCTGCCTGCCTGTGTGCTTGGTGATGACGGACGCATGCAGCGTCCTCTCGGTCGCCGGCAGCCCGGCACTTTAATTTCACGATTTGCAGTACAACAGCTATAGCCACTAGCACTGATTGGGTCATTGACACACGGGCCAGGCCAGATTTGCCAATGGGGCCGTGTTTAGTTCGCGGAATCGCCGTTTGCCGAGTTACTGTGCAGCACTGTAGTATTTTATTTTTATTTGGTAATAATTGTCCAAAACATTGACTAATTAGACTTAAAACGTTCGTCTCGCAAAGTACAACAAAACTGTGCAATTAGTTTTAAATTTTATCTACATTTTGTACTCCATGCATGTGCTGACATTTTAATGTGATGAGAATTTTTTTTGCATAGTAAAATTTGGGTATCTAAACCAGGCCTGGCTTTCATGGGCTCGCGTCGTGGCCGCTGGCCGTGTTAATTGCACAATTACTAGTTGGCCAGGTACTAGTACTACCACCATCTGCAATTGAATCTACGAACGCGCCGTCTCTGGACGAATTAAGTCTCCCGAGACCACGGAAGGTCGGAAGCGGCCCCGGCCGACCGACACGCAATGCAAATGCAAGCATCTCGGCTGATCTCTCCGCACCGCCGATGGAGCGAGCCAGCCGGCGCGACCGGACGGGGCCGTGGGGTCTCGAGGCAGGCCTCGTCTCCCGTGACGCCACCCGCTGCTTTCCAGCCTGTCCTGCTCTGCTCGTACGGCCCGGGCTCATCAGCCGTAGCGAGCGTGCCGCGCATGCACGCACGCACGCCAGCCACCTGCACGCCCGCCCGCCCGCCACCCCCGCCGCGTCGTCGCGCACGGGGGCGTACGGCCTCGGCCATCGGCTCGGGCTGTCTGTCACGTGCTGTCCTCCTCGCCTCTAGCCCCCACATCCACGCACGCGCACAGGCGGCCAGGCGGGCGTGTCGCTTTGCCGTCCGCGCCTCTCGGCTCCCCTCGCTTATCCACCCAATCGCCTTTTCGCGTTCACGGACCACGGAGCACGGGCCACGCGGCAGCCCGGAGCCGAGCGCCCCCCAGCACCGACGCGAGGTTCGCCGCACCATGGAGTCCATGACGAACGCCGATGATCGCTGGGGTTGGGCCTCCGGAAAACCGAGCGATCCAGATTCGATGGATCCAGGCGTACGTCCATCCAGTCCAGCCTATTACTAGGGTTTTCATTCAAATCTTGTTCCATCGTCCCATCATCTCGACGCCATCCACCCAGACCCAGCTAGCTTGTACGTGAAGCTGATTCGAATCATTGTCGCGACGCGGACGCTCATTTACTCGCTCGCTTGGAGGCTGGTTGCCAACATTCACGCACGCCATTCATGCCCGCCCGGCCGGACCCGGGCCCGGGAGGCAGGCAGTCACTCGTCGTTCTCGGCCTCCCTCGCGTGCCCACGCTGATCCTCATCCTGCCATCCATCACCCGGCCGTGCACGCTAACGCTGCAGCTGCAGCTGATCCACCCATCCGTCTCGCCTGGCCTGAAGCGAGATTCTGCAGGGCAAGGCTGCTGCCTCTGCCTGCCACGAGCCTGGCTGGCCCTGCTGGCTGCTGGCACCCACGCACGCATGGGGTTGCCTGCGGCTGCGTCCGGGCGGACGACGTGGCGGACTGCAGGCGAGACACGGGGGGAAGGTCAGGACGTACGTACGGCGCTCCGCTGAGCTATGCAAGCATGCGATTGCGATGGCGAATTGGCGATGCGCGCGGCTGGCACTGTGGCATGCGGCAGCAAATGGCAATCATGTCGGGAGAGAGATGCAGCGTCCATGCATGTCCGCCGCCGGCTGGGTCCCCGCGGCCCCCGCTCGCAGGCGCTCCCAGTGTGTCAGTCTACGTCATCATGGGCTCATGGCCCCACTGCCTGTTAGTGTTAATCCTCTCTCCAGATGGGCAGTGCGCGTTTAACCCTTTTGTTCCTTCTCGCCCAGCGTTATCAGGAGCACGACGATCGAGTATCCGAAGCTACAAATGTTTGGTCAGGGTTTATAGCTCCATCTACCTACTCTTGTCGTTACTGCAAGTGTGTGTCTTTGGTTGCCTAGATATCTCTCCATCTTGGCTGTGGATTTATATGATCCGAGAAAGCCGTCCGGTCGTGTACGGAGTGTTTGCAACTTGTATCACTTGTCCGGTTATCCTTAAGGTAAACTGCATCAGCGCGGGGAGCGGGCCGCTCGTCTTCATATCGTATCCCTCGGCCTCTTAATTGGCCCATCGGCAAGCCCGTAAAGCCGTACTAAATGGCCCCAAGTATAGCAGCCCATGCATATACGGACGACGGCTCACTTACTTCGGTTCGTAAGCGTGACAGACGTCCAGCCCACCCACCTCCAGCCTCTTCTTACCGAGTTCCAGGCCACTTGGGCCTTATCGTACGCGTCTTGCACCGCTGCTATCGCCTTGTAGGCCCATTTCTGTTGTCCCCACCTCCGGCGGCCAGTTTCTTGCTTCTAGCCCATATATAGATCGTGAGCCCAATTCTGCGTCTGCCTTTTTCTTTTTCCTGGACGGCAGACGTCCCTGGTCCTCGAGCACGGACGGCACTGTACACTGAGGGCCCGTTCGGTTCCAGGAGGACTGTGGACTGGAACCATTCTGCCTAGTTTGCTTGCATAATTTATACGAGTTTTGATCATTTGGATTGATTCCTGATCGAATCCAGAGTAACGGAACAAGGCCTGAATAAAAGCGCTCTGACCAAAGCTACTAAGAAGTTGTCATCCAGGAGAAAATGCACATTGGTTGTGGCTGGTCCTGCCGCCCGCACCCCCCCCCCCCCCCCCCCATCGCATAGATACTTCTGTAGCTACATATATAAACAGTGTCATCGCATACCGTAGTACCTGCACGGGAAGTGAACATGTCCACGTTTTTTTTTACTGAACTGGAGGGGACTAAGCCCCTACAGGAATTTATTAAAACGGTAGAGTTTAGAGGGCAAGAGAACCAAAAAAGGAACTTCAAGAAACAAAGAAAGAAAAGAAAAGGATGCAGGAAATAAGGACAATCACAACAGATTTTACTCCATAAATCAAAGATAATTAAAAGTTTTGCCTTTGCCCTCAAAGAAACCAGCTTCAACTGTTTCTAGAACGTCTCTTTTGCTGAGGAGATCTGGGCTTCTGTGAGCACCTTTGCGTGTGATTGTTTGGCTTTTACTAGCTTTAGTCCACATTAAACCTTAATTATGCAACACCTTTCAAGTCAACATTAACATGTGCGAATGCAATGTTTTGGTGTTTTAGTTGTCTTGGACAAGCAAACTTTTATATTTCATTAGAGTCCTCATGTTTCGTCATTGTTCCTCACTATGCATATTCATGCATTTTGGTGCAGTCAAACGCTACTCCGTAACTAGGAAGTTATAAAAGCAGTTTTCGGATGTAGCATGAAACATAGGATGGGATGTGAGCAGATCAAGATACAATTTGTTCCTCCTACATAACGGGAGAGATATCTCTGGGCCCCGTGATGTGGTCGGATTAACAAAGTGCATGGCCCTGCCAATGTGATTAAAGAGTTAATCATGGTGTGACTAAAGAGTTAGTCACAAGTTGTAATCCACTACAAGATCAAAGAAGTGCTGAGTTGTCACAAGGATGACACAAATCTCGCCTTGAATTCTACAGGTATCGTGTCGCAAAAGAATCAAGACATATGTATATCAAGGTTCGACTGATATGATCTATATGTGTATACGGGATTCAATATGTGCTGCTAGGCGCCGGTATTGACTATGGCTCGAAAATGGTTTTCGATCATGACCGTCTACACATGAATCTAATGGGTCACATACTTAAGAGGTTGGAACAGTTGCATAGATGATTGACTCTAGTGCGCCCGGGAGACTGTTGATTATATGTCCAAGAGGAAACCATGATCTATAAGAATGCTAATGGGCATTTAGGGTAAAAACCCTTTAGCAGGAGTCTATAGATACGAAGGGGCTCGCGTGCTAGGGTTGGTTGACACATCTCACGACCTATCTGCCGCCGCATCTCTCCCTAGGGTTGCGGGCTCCCAAGCCGTCGTCGCTGCCCTTCCTCTCACAGCGTGCACGTTGCTAGCACACTGGCGTCGCGGTGTTTCATCCTCGTACGTGTGGATACCGTGCTGCTGCTGTTGCTGCGGTGTCGATCAGCAACGAGCATGACGAGCACAGGCGAACGTGTCGCGGCTGCTGGTACGCGAGGATGTACGACTACTTCCACTACCTCGACACGCTCTTCTTCCGATGTGTCGTGCATCTAGTGGTCACGATCCATGATTCTCGACTCACATGTTATCTTCGTTGAACGGGGTAGATATGCTAGTGCATAGCGTACCCGTTTCGCTATAATAACTGTCATCAAGTACATGATGTCCATCGTGTGGATCTTGGGTCCCCAGAGCCTTGTCGAGAACCATCAATCGATTCATTGATTCATTCATATCGCCCTGCATATGCAGGCTTTTTGATGGACGTACATACTACGTGCATCGTAAGGAACTACCGGGTCGATTCTTATGTTGGCCTCTCTATAGCCCTATAGTATTTTTATCTGCCAGTAGTAGTTCTGCAGCGAAGGGCCACGACGCAACTCTGCTCGACTCAAGAGATCAACGAGCAAAAGCTTACACCTATATAATGGCTAGTACTATATGGTGGTAATTGCTACTTTACCACCGGGCACTTTGAACCGGTATCACAAGTTTACTCCCAGAAAAAAAGAAACAAAATTATCGTAGAACTTTCATCCGAGTGAAACAGTGGAAATTTAACCCCCACCAGCCACCAGGATATGCTTAATAAGGAGTTTGTGTTACTTGTGTGCCGAGAAAATATTCGTAGAAATCAACACAAGGGCTCTCGTATAATGACAGTAGCTATATATGCATGCTGATTACCTTTTGCTATACTGCAACGAACATGCAATAACACAGATGATGAATGAGGATGAGAAAGGCTTATGTTACAGTGCTATGATATGCATGCATGCATGGAGCATGGAGCCATGCATGTACACGGTAACACGGAGATGCACTGTAGAGGTCACTACCACCATTCTGATGTTACGTGCCACACATCAACTGTGTGTGTGTGCGCGTGCGGTGGTACCGCGGTGCAGTGGTGCCTGAGGTAAACACCGGCCCCATCAAATCGACGTGGGGCGGATCTGGGCCACGTTTAGATTGCAAATTTTTCTAACCTGATAAATAGTATCACTTTCGTCTTATTTGATAAATATTGTCCAATCGTGGATCAACTAGGCTCAAAAGATTCATCTCGTGATTTCCAACTAAACTGTGTAATTAGTTCTTTTTTTACCTACATTTAATACTTCATGCAAGCAGCTAAAAATTAATGTGACGGAGAGAGTAAAAAAATTCTATCTTTTGTGTGCATCTAATGCCCTGATCTACGGGTCGGACCGTCGGGGAGGAGCCACCGATCCATGCTGCGTGCCATTTATGGCAACGCCGTGCACGTACCGCTCGCTGCCCTGCCCTGCCCTGTGCAGGCAGCAGGCGAATGATTCGACGTCTGAAAAGCACGCACGCCTGGACGGTCGACACCCGAACACAAGTGCGGACGCCGACGAGTCGACGACAACGACGCCGCCGCTCTGTCCTCTCCAGCAGTCCGGTCGTCCGGTCGTGCCAGTCCCAGTCCCAGTCCTGCTCCTAGCGAAGCAAGCGAACGGATCGATGGGAGGACGACGACGGGGGCGCCATTGCTGTCCGATATATCACCGAGCAAACGAAACGAAATGGAGCGTACATGTCAGTGTTGTGCTTCACTCTACGATGTGTACAGATCTGCACTAGCGCTAGTAATCTTGCATTGTACACATTTCGGCATCAACAACCATATACACGCTCTCTCTATATGCTATATACGCAGGCTTCATCTTTTGGGGCCGGTTTAGATGCAAAATTTTTGGCAAAATGGCACTGTAGCGTTTTTCGTTGTTATTTGGTAAATATTGTCCAATCATGGTCTAATTGGGCTTAAAAGATTCGTCTCGTCCATTTCGTCTAGACTGTGTAATTAGTTTTATTTTTTATCTATATTTAATGCTTCATGCATGTGTCCAAAGATTCGATATGACGGGGAATCTGAAAAATTTTGCAAAATTTTCTGGGAACTAAACAGGGCCTTGGTATATCTGGCGGATCGGATTCAGAGCTCAAAAAATGAACACTAGCGAGGTTTTGTATAAGCTTTCGTTCGTTTCGATTTTCTTTCGAACTTCACATGTTTATTACTTTCCTCCGTTTCGTTTACTTGTCACCAATTTTTTACTGTAGCAAATTTGACCATCTATTTTTTTCTTCTAAAAAATCTGAGATACTTCAAAGCATATAACACTAATGAATTATGTTTAACGAGGAATCATATATGTGAAAACTTGATGTATCTAATTTTTTTTGCAGAAGAAAACGTATGGTCAAAATTGCTACAGTAAAAATTTGGTGACAAGCTAAGTAAACAGAAATGGAGGTAGTAATATGATTTGTGCAGGCACGTGTATACGTTTTCATATTTACTAGTGGAAGGCGCGCGCCCCTGCGCGCGAGTGGAAAGGATTGTAGTTTGCTTCATGGTGGTAACAACAGCATATAACATCAGCATGGTAATGTAGCAGATAAGAGCTGTAAATGTGGAAACCGTCAGAGTTTTGACAGGATATAGCATAACAAAGCAACCATAGTTATACATACAGAATATTACATCTAATTTAGAGTTTGGGCCACCTGGCATGATCAACACGTAGGTTCAACATATATGTCGTAACAATAGTTGGCACTGCTACATTATGTACAACATTTGGCGTAGTGATCGCCAGCAGGGCTGCAAGAGGACAAGGTTCTAGTGCATACACAAAAGCAGTACAGAGCTAACCAAGATTAGTAGCAAGTGCACTGTGAACTCTGCCAGACTACGTATCTAAGAGCATCTGAGAGCACTGAGCAGCTATAGAACATGTGACTACAGCATGATATCCATGTAAAGACGTAGTCATATAGTATATAGATAATTTACAAAAGGTCTGATGATATATAGGCACAATGCAATCAAGTTGTGGTCTGTGGTGGAAGGCGGTCCAGAAAAGCTTGTTCCCTGATGCAAAAGATGGTATGGGGCTGTGTTTGATACGAAACAGACCCGAAATAAGTAATCTGGCAGATCACTATGGATTTAATTTCTGTTGTGTGTATCCACGAACAGTAGAATTTTTTTATATAGTTGCTAATATAATACTGCTGAGGTTTTTAAAAATGTAAGTAAAGCGTAGTGGGGAAAACCTGTAATGCTTGTTTAGGCTCCTCTGGGAGTCTTCCTTGCGGTAGCGTGGGCAGAGGCAGCAGTCTTAGAAGCACCAGGTGTGTCACTGCATTAGGCAGAGGAGATTATTGGACTGAAGGACATCGACTATATCAATTTGCATGATACATCTATGTTAGTGATCAGTTTTGCAGCTGAGCCTGAGGCGGTGGCAATTCTATGGTTCTTGCCATTTTTTTTGGTGTGGTCGTCGCCTTTTTTTCCAACGCTCCTGTCTTCCTGTGTATGATAGAATAGGTGTGGAGATTTGAGGCATATGCAACATAGACCTAAAACGAGGTGGCCTGTGAGCTACATAGCAGTTAGTTGATGTTGATACACCGCTCATGGCATATTCAACTTGGTGGGGGCAATGAGCATGGACCTGATTTTCAAGTGCAGTGTCCCCATATAAATGCTTCCGAACCTTGTCATGAGCTAAAGCCTTGTGTTCATGTGCTGGAGCCGACCTGTGCAAACAAGGAGAAAAGGGAAAGAAGAAAGGGAAAAAGAAAAGGGAAACAAAAATTTAGGAACTTTGAGGGAGGAATAAATGTAAATTATATATAATGGTTTTTCCAAAAATGCTTTTGGTCAATTGTCAAAGGCTATATTGATGTAGTATGGGGTGTCAGTAACATGGAGGTAGATTTCAAAATCTGAACAGGAGGAAAGGAAGGAGGTGGGGGGAAGGGGGAAATAAGGAAGATGGATATTGTAAAGATTCATATGGATCTTACATGGCTGGTGTCTGTCTCAGAGGTGTTTCCTGAATGCAAAATCCTGGTGGAGGTGAACAATTAAAGCCAGATATAAGCAAGTTAGTCCGCAGTTAATCTATGTGCAATAATAAATTTTAGATGTAGCTGCAAGTATAGAACTCTGAATAACTGGAGCAAACATGGGATGGAGAAGATGCGACGATGTGGGCACTCTGTAAGTCTAGCACTTGATGGTCGTCATGAGTTGTGTCCTGTGGGGGTGATGACTGCGAAGGTGCCTGTAATTTGTAGTTACATGATTTATAACAACTGCGGCATAGTTCCTTGCATAGAGTTAATGGCTAAAGGTAACTGTGATCTCAGTCATGACAATAGTAAAGAGGATACCAATGGGCTACTGTAATATGAGTATGTTTGCTAGAAGAAGCAGCAGGAAGAGGCTGTGCTTGTATCTGCATGTTGAGCGCAAACTATATTTCAATACATTCGTGCCATATGTATTTGTAAGGATTTAATGGCCCAAAAATGGCTGTAAAATGGGGATATAAAATAAAGAGGAGCAACTACAAATTTGCAATGAATTCAGTAAAGCACAGGAGCTAAATATCTACATATTCCTGTTAGATTAGGTTTTTTTTTTGTTGTGGACTATGGTCCATATCTTTGTATAGTGATGGAACTAATATATGAAATCTAGAGATATTTTGCCAATGATATAATGTTGCTGTCTCTATATACGAACCTAATTTAACAATCTAATCTACATCACATGGGATTGACCATGTAAAATCGTATGTGCCATACCTCAGAGGACGAAGCAATTTGAATGTAGATCAGAATTAGGTTTGAGAAGAGGCCTTAAAAAAGGAGAAGCAAAAAAGAGCATGTACTTTCTTTCCTGAGGACTAAACTGGGATGACAAACAATTAAGCCTACTGCATACATCATGATTAACAATGCCAGTCTATTTAGCATAGCTTAATTGAGGAACAGGAGCGTAAGTCAATTGGGAGCTATCTTAAACTTAGGCTAGGCAATATCACAAACATTCGATGTGGTAGAGTATAAGCCAAATGAAGGCAAATATCATCATCGATCAATAGTTCCAGCCAAAACAAAAGCTGAGATGAAGATCGGAAGGGAAAAAAAGCAAGCAAATAGACTAAGTGACCAAAGAAAAAAAAAGGGGGGGAGGGCACGGCATCATAAATTCATAATACCTTACTGCAAGAAAACTGGAAGGCCATGTATTGTTTTGATAGACTGTCCAGGCAGCTCCTTGCTGGTAGCCTTCCACAACAATGTAAGAATCAGAGATAAAATAGAGTAGACAATGAGTCACTAATGTAAGCTAATTAGGAGAAAAGAAGATAGAAATCATTAGTTAGTTTGACGTTAGTGGCTCATTAGTTGATCTGGAGGGCAAAAAAACTGTAAAGATAGACAATGAGTAAGCAAAAGCGTTGTGGCGCAGCCTTAGGCCGAGTTTCCAGGTTTGGTACCTGGTCAGCATGGGGGAGTTGATCATGTATTTTTTCGCTGAGTTGAAGATACAGCTGTGCTTGCCAGCGTCGATGGCATTGATTGGTTAGCATGAAACAATCTTAGAAACAATTTGAACGTAGATCAGAATTAGGTTTGAGAAGAGGCCTTAAAAAAGGAGAAGCAAAAAAGAGCATGTACTTTCTTTCCTGAGGACTAAACTGGGATGACAAACAATTAAGCCTACTGCATACATCATGATTAACAATGCCAGTCTATTTAGCATAGCTTAATTGAGGAACAGGAGCGAAAGTCAATTGGGAGCTATCTTAAACTTAGGCTAGGCAATATCACAAACATTCGATGTGGTAGAGTATAAGCCAAATGAAGGCAAATATCATCATCGATCAATAGTTCCAGCCAAAACAAAAGCTGAGATGAAGATCGGAAGGGAAAAAAAGCAAGCAAATAGACTAAGTGACCAAAGAAAAAAAAAGGGGGGGAGGGCACGGCATCATAAATTCATAATACCTTACTGCAAGAAAACTGGAAGGCCATGTATTGTTTTGATAGACTGTCCAGGCAGCTCCTTGCTGGTAGCCTTCCACAACAATGTAAGAATCAGAGATAAAATAGAGTAGACAATGAGTCACTAATGTAAGCTAATTAGGAGAAAAGAAGATAGAAATCATTAGTTAGTTTGACGTTAGTGGCTCATTAGTTGATCTGGAGGGCAAAAAAACTGTAAAGATAGACAATGAGTAAGCAAAAGCGTTGTGGCGCAGCCTTAGGCCGAGTTTCCAGGTTTGGTACCTGGTCAGCATGGGGGAGTTGATCATGTATTTTTTCGCTGAGTTGAAGATACAGCTGTCCTTGCCAGCGTCGATGGCATTGATTGGTTAGCATGAAACAATCTTAGAAACAAGGTTCAGATTTATAGGGGAATAAACAAGGCAATAATCTGAGTAGAAGAAAAGGAAAATCGTAATCACCAGGCAAATCCACCACAACTGCACGTTCACCAGGTAACAAATCTAAAGAAATAAATCAGCACAACTGCATTGTTCAGCAAGTAACAAATCTAAAGAAATAAATGTAGGTAAACACTAAAGTTCAAGAGCTGATTGCTTACCATGAAACATTCAGAAAACAAGGTGCAGATTTATAGGGGAATAAACAAGGCAATGAACTGCACAAAAAATATCTCATAATCACTGGAAATGTACTACAACTGCACGCGTACCAGGCTACAAATCAGAAGAAATAAATCTTTGACTCTAGCAAACTAAACACTAAAGCTCAAGCACAAATAGGGAAGGAGAAGTAGCCATAGTCATCCGTACCTGGTGGAGAGAGGGGAGGACGAGGGATGACCCTGCGCCGCCGCTATGGCCGTGGAACCCTAGCTGCCCAGCCGCGAGGAGGCGGTGGTGGCCTTCGTCGTCTGCGTCAGCTGCGCCGAGGCCGGCGCCGCCGACGCTGGCCTTGCGACGGGTCCCAGCCGATCCTGGACGGCCGGTGACGCGGAGGGCGAAACCCTAGGTCGGCGACGCTGCTGCAGCGACTGCCTGCCGTCCAGGTCGAGGCACCGCTCCGGGGGAGGTCGCGCCTGCGCGTCGTGCCGCCAACGCTGCCCACGCCGGTGGCCATCCAGTGCGTGGCCTCGTCGGAAGCCGACCGCGCTCGGGCGTGGCCGGTGCGCCGCGACGTCGTGAGAGAGGGGGAGGGAGAGGGAAAGGAAGGGGAGGGTGGGGCGGGCCAGTGCGGCGCAGCGGTCGGAGGTGGCGGCGACCGTAGCGGAGGGACCGATGGAGAAGACGCGTTTCTCTCCGGGGAAACGATGAGAGGCTTCTGGACTTCTGGTTGGAGACGGAGATATTTTGTTGGGCATTCGGATGAGACATGGGCGGTACAGTAATTCAACGGTGGAGTGAACCAGAGACGGTAGATGAAGATCAGACGGTGCAAATCTTTTTTGCTAACGTGGATGGCCTAGGATTGTGGCGAGCGGTTCGTCTTTGTAGGTTCTAATTAGGAGAAAAGAAGATAGAAATCATTAGTTAGTTTGACGTTAGTGGCTCATTAGTTGATCTGGAGGGCAAAAAAACTGTAAAGATAGACAATGAGTAAGCAAAAGCGTTGTGGCGCAGCCTTAGGCCGAGTTTCCAGGTTTGGTACCTGGTCAGCATGGGGGAGTTGATCATGTATTTTTTCGCTGAGTTGAAGATACAGCTGTCCTTGCCAGCGTCGATGGCATTGATTGGTTAGCATGAAACAATCTTAGAAACAAGGTTCAGATTTATAGGGGAATAAACAAGGCAATAATCTGAGTAGAAGAAAAGGAAAATCGTAATCACCAGGCAAATCCACCACAACTGCACGTTCACCAGGTAACAAATCTAAAGAAATAAATCAGCACAACTGCATTGTTCAGCAAGTAACAAATCTAAAGAAATAAATGTAGGTAAACACTAAAGTTCAAGAGCTGATTGCTTACCATGAAACATTCAGAAAACAAGGTGCAGATTTATAGGGGAATAAACAAGGCAATGAACTGCACAAAAAATATCTCATAATCACTGGAAATGTACTACAACTGCACGCGTACCAGGCTACAAATCAGAAGAAATAAATCTTTGACTCTAGCAAACTAAACACTAAAGCTCAAGCACAAATAGGGAAGGAGAAGTAGCCATAGTCATCCGTACCTGGTGGAGAGAGGGGAGGACGAGGGATGACCCTGCGCCGCCGCTATGGCCGTGGAACCCTAGCTGCCCAGCCGCGAGGAGGCGGTGGTGGCCTTCGTCGTCTGCGTCAGCTGCGCCGAGGCCGGCGCCGCCGACGCTGGCCTTGCGACGGGTCCCAGCCGATCCTGGACGGCCGGTGACGCGGAGGGCGAAACCCTAGGTCGGCGACGCTGCTGCAGCGACTGCCTGCCGTCCAGGTCGAGGCACCGCTCCGGGGGAGGTCGCGCCTGCGCGTCGTGCCGCCAACGCTGCCCACGCCGGTGGCCATCCAGTGCGTGGCCTCGTCGGAAGCCGACCGCGCTCGGGCGTGGCCGGTGCGCCGCGACGTCGTGAGAGAGGGGGAGGGAGAGGGAAAGGAAGGGGAGGGTGGGGCGGGCCAGTGCGGCGCAGCGGTCGGAGGTGGCGGCGACCGTAGCGGAGGGACCGATGGAGAAGACGCGTTTCTCTCCGGGGAAACGATGAGAGGCTTCTGGACTTCTGGTTGGAGACGGAGATATTTTGTTGGGCATTCGGATGAGACATGGGCGGTACAGTAATTCAACGGTGGAGTGAACCAGAGACGGTAGATGAAGATCAGACGGTGCAAATCTTTTTTGCTAACGTGGATGGCCTAGGATTGTGGCGAGCGGTTCGTCTTTGTAGGTTCTAAATTAGCAAATAGACACACGCCAACGACGGCTGCCGGGCCGCGGCGTGCAATTTTGTCAGTTCCTTCGGAGACGCTATAACTTGTTGCTCATGCTTGTCTCGCTCGCTCTCGATCGAGTCGCTCGCCATGCACCGTTTCATAAAACCGTGGAAACAACGACGGTGAAAAAAGATGGATCAGAGGATAGGAACTGCAGAAAGGCAAGGAGGAACATAAATAAAGGGGTATTTGGTTCGAGGAGTTAAAGTTTAACAAACACTGTAGCATTTTTGTTTTATTTGATAAAAAGTTTTCAATCTTGAACTAATTAGGCTTAATAGATTCGTCTCGTAAATTACTCCTAATCTGTGCCGACATACATGTAATTAGTCTACATTTAGTATTCTATGTATTTGAGGGAACATTGATGTGATCAGAGTTAAACTTTAACACATTAAAACCAAACCGACCCTAATCCTCTCACTTTATTTGGGCATGCATGCAGGCTGCAGCCATCAGGCAGGTCGCAGGCTTTCAGACTAGGAGAAAATTTTCTATTTAACCCTGAAAATAATGCTCATTTTCTATTTGACACCGAAACTAAAAATCTTTCCTATATGTCCTCAACTCGAGTTCTTCTTACCTATTTGACAGTTCCGTCAGTTTGGGTTGCTAACGGTGTTAAGTCCTATGTGAAAATTCCATTTTACCCCTAGAGTTTTTTTACCAGTCCTAGCATTCCATGGTTAATATTGCTGTCTTTTATGAATGTTTTTATCTCTAACTGGAATGTTTCAGTTTTTGCTTGTGTTAAATAAATAAAGGATCAAACATCATCTTATATAATTACTTATAACTAGTATAGTATCCGTGATAACGCCACGGTTTCATTCTAAGGATGCACTTGAAAACAACCATTTTCAACTAAACACCGATATTTTTTCCATAGTTTTTAGTCTCACGCACCAATTTTTTTCAACCAAGCTGAGTGCAGCACCAATTTTTTTCATGTAAAAGAAATATTACAAGGTTGCAATTGAACAATTAGGACAGCTTTCCTTTCCTAACATCAGGAAGCATTAGTTCTTGTAGCATGATGGATGAGTTCAGAGTAGATAGAATAACAGGGAATCAAATCACAGACATACAAATGCACATGTCTCAAAAACACGTCAAAACTACACTAAACATTTGACGACTTTTGATAATTCCTAGCAACTATTTCAGCCTTCAACATAGTCTCCCAGGTAGCTCAGATGTCTTCCGTCGATTCCGTCAGTGGAAACAAACACCAAGCTTGGAGCTGCAGCAGGTTAGATGTGAAAATCACAAACACACAAAACTCCAGAGTCCAAATGGGCTAAATTACACCCTTGGCTCACTGAAATTTTTTCAAAAGCTGCAAAATCTTCTCCCGTATTCAAATTTTTTAGGAGCTGCAAAATCTTCTTCCATCTTCAAATTTAGAAATAGCTAGCAACCTACAGCATATCATGTGCACATATATGCAGAGAGATCTGAACCTGTAGCTAATTGTAAGTTGCAGAGAGATCTGTACAATTTTTCAGTCTCTTATAGCCCAATCTAAAAACAAATTCTCCTTTGCATATATACTTGCAGCCAATTGTAAGTTGCATAGATATACCTGCAGATAGTCTGGACCTCATCTTCAACTTTATTGCCACCATGTATCCAATTTTCAATATGTACAATTTTCATTCGCTTATAGCCCGAACTGAGAAGCTAAGACTTACTCAACTCTGTAGAGCTAATACTGACGCGCACTATAGCCTGCTGCAGCCATCTAATTTAAGAAATGACAGAGATTGTTTCTCTGAAACAAACCTAATAGGTCATCCCTGCATATAACATCAACTGTCAATTAGATACTTGTAGCCTGTCAATTAGAGTTACATTCAGGTTCACATGCACAAAAACATTTTCACAGGTTTGCATCCATTACAGACATCTATAACACAATACACATTTAGGCAATTTTCTCATATAAGGATCACAAACTCAGCCTTCTTTTGCTTCTTGTGCTCAGTGCCGGACTACTATGCTGAAGTCTTTTTGCTCCTTGTGCCCATTGCAGGGCTATAAAGCTGCGACAAAAGATTTTTTGCAGCATTTTTATCTACTTCTTTCTAGCAATATTAACCATCTCAAAACTAAAACATTTGACACCCTTTCTAGCCTTTTTGCAATTGCCAAGCAAATGAATTTTCAACAGAAAATTAGTAGCTTGATCCATCCTGTGAGAGCACAATAACGTCATGCATGAGAACTTCTTCTCCAACCCTACTGCTATGGAGCTGCTATGGAGGACATGGAGATAATAAACTCACCCTGCAGGGAGTTGGTGCTGTGTCCTGGATGTGCCGCCTTCCTCTGTGGCCGCGACGCCCGTCTCCATTGCCGCGCAGGCCGCTTCCATGGCCGCGTCACCCTCCACCGAGGCCGCGCCGCCCACCACCGACGCCACCGGGGTGCCTACTTGGCCGCGCGGGGCGCGTGCTTGTCCACGCCGCCGGCCCTTGTGGCCGCGTCGCCCGCCTCTGAGCCAGTGCGTGCCCGCCTGCTTGGCCGCGTGGGGCGGCTCCTTGGCTGTGCCGGGCACCTGCTTGGCCGCTCCGCCCGCCGCCGACTCCGCGCCGCCCGCCTCCAAGGTCGAGCCGCCCGCATCCATGGCCGCCCGCTCGATCTAGGGTTAGGGGAGCGAGTCCGCCCGTCCGAGCGTGACTGCGAGCCCGTGACCCTCCCTGTGCTGAGCGATTTCTTTTTCTCCTCTGAAAGGGTATTTTGGTCTTTTTCCATTGCCTCACTCGAGCAACTAACGGGGATTGCTCACAGAAGTGACGGAAGTGTCAAATAGGCAAGAAAAACTCCAGTTGAGGACATATAGAAAAGATTTTCAATTTCGGTGTTAAATAGGAAAGGAGCATTATTTTTAGGGCCAAATAGGAAAATTTCTCTCAGACGTGTCACACGCACATGCTGTACTTTGCCGGCCATTCTTCGCGCGCGTGTTTAACTCTACAAACGTCGCGGGCTCCTCCGGCAGAACCAACGTCCACGTCACCCGAATTATTTCTGGCCGTCAGATCTTCCATCGGATGGCCATGATGTCCCGAATCGGATTCTTCCCGGAGCAGATTCTGGGTCTAATTCTTGATTTTGCCGTGCTTCTCTTGCGAATTTATAGCTCCTCCTTCGAAGCCCGAATTATTTCTAGCCGTCAGATCTTCCATCGGATGGCCATGATGTCCCGAATCGGATTCTCCCCAGAGCAGATTCTGGGTCTAAATCTTGATTTTGCCGTGCTTCTCTTGCGAATTTACAGCTCCTCCTTCGAAGCCGGAGCGGATTCTGGCCCTGCTTCTTGGTCTTCCCGTGCTTCTGTTCCAGTTTCAGCTTCTCTTTCGGAGTCGGCCCACTAAATATATACAACAGCTTCTGATTCCCCTCCTGGATTCTTCCCTTTCTTCCTCTCTCTTCGCCGGGCTCTCGCTCTCCCTCTCTCCCCCGACACCGGCGACGGGGATGGCGGTGGCGCCCTTGGCAGGCCGCGCGTGCGCCCCCGCGGTGCCCATCCCCCTCCATGGAGAGCAGCGACCAGGGGCCGCTGCCGCCCCTGGCGTGCCTCCCCCTCGACGCTGCCTCCTCCCGACTCTGTTCCAAACCCTAGATCTGCTCTTTCCTACCTCCCTCACTCTCCCTCTCCTTATGGCCGCGGCACGACCCGCAGGCACAGCGGTGCGGTGGCCCCTCTCCCTATGGTGGCGCAGGCGCGGCCCGCTGAGCCCCCCGGCGGTGCGGCGGCGTGGTGGCCCCCCCGTTGCCACGCCCCGGCGAGGCCAATCCCATGAGCGCACGGGGGGCACAGGCCCCGCGTGGCATGGCCCCTGTTGGCCGGCCAGCTGGCTTGCTGTCCGGTTTCACGTCGGCCACCGCCGTAGCCCTGACTGGTCGCTAACCGCTGGTGAGCGTGCGGCCGGCGCGGGCACGACCCTCCGCGTGGCCTGCCCCTGGTGCCCGACCGGCCACCCCAGACGCGCAGGCAGCTGCTACGGGAGCGGGATCACCACCGCTGCTGGCTCCGTCCGCGCTTGTTAAGGTGCTCTCTGTCTCTCTCTCTCGCTTCCCCTCCCCTTCCCTTGCCGGTGCCGGGGACGAACGTCCATTTGGGCTTGCCTGCTCGGTCTTCCTAGCCGGCGGAGGCCCACAACGGTGGGCCTAGCGGCTTCGTTGATTCTCCTCCTGTCGGATCTGTGCAGGCAAGCCTTTGGATTGATGCTATCGATTTCCTTTTTCAAGACAGACCGCTACCTTCGATTGATGCTCTGGATTTCCTTTGTTCTTGGCCCTGGTTCGAGAAAGGGGTCTCACAGTGCTGCAGGGGAGCAGTTGCTGTCATGCCATTTGCATTATATCATGTATGTTTCCCGCACTAATAAAAGATTATACATAGCAACCTCTTTTCCCTCTGTTTTTTTAGATGTTAGTGGACAGAGTCGAAGACTGGGAGCGCTAAAAGTAGCGACACTTCAGCGTAAAAAATGGAGTATTTATACCATACATAGTGCCACAAATTATTGGGATTGGTTTGTCAGATTTCCATTAAAATTTGCAGACATGCATTTAGCTGGGGTTTCACTGCCTTCACGATTTGTAAATAAACCTTTACAAGTTATCTGCAAGGTGTGTCATCGTATAATGACTTTATTCATACATTTTAATTAGGAAGGTAGAATATAGTGGGCAGAAAGACGAATAATCCAAAAGCAGCCGCCCCTTTACATTTTTTTTAATTATCATGATGATTCATTAACGTTTTTTCCTAGACTGTGTTAGTGGTTTCTTCTGTTTCCCTGCATGTTTTAGTCAGACCATGCACTAAATTATGAGACAGTGTTCATACATCATACTTCGTACCTATACTGTGTTGCCTATATAATCTGAACATCATTACTGATTTGGTACCTCTTCTCAGTTTTTAAAGTCATATTGCTTATTTCCTTGTTTAATGATTCTCTATAAACAAATCGATGATGGCAGGGGAAGGAGAGCAAGTTTCCCCTAGCTGCAGGATGGTAATGCCATATTCAGTACAGTCACATGGAATACCTAATTTATTTTGATACATATTCATGCTAGCTCTGGTTGGTTTTGATCTTCTTTGAATTTGGCATTGCTTTGCGGGAACAAATACTGCATGGATTATGCATCTGAACAGAGTTGCGCGATGACGCTCCCAGGCAGCGCTGCAGCGCCGCGCGTGGGCCTTTTTTCCCTTTCTTAAGCATGTGATGAAAAGTCCATGTCCGTTGGTTCAGGATATGATCTGATGTTTATTCGCTTGTGAGGTACTGGACATGACCTATGGCTGATTTATCAGCATGCCTTAGGCTCCGGGTTGATGAACAAATGATCATTATCATGTTTTTGAGGCCTACAATCCTGTTTTCATTGAAAAAACCCTTTCCTTCTCCATTAGTGCGTTAGAGATTTTGCAAACCTTTAAATGAACATGTTGGTTTCCAGAGAGATGTCACTGGGAATTGCTATTCTTTATCAAGCGCTCTACACTGTATTTTTTTCTCATCTCCTTCTACCTAGGTCAATTGGTTTCTTTTTTTTTGCCATCTCTTCCTACCTATTCTGTCTTCTGTATTTTCGAAGGCGCTAATGAGAACTGGTATTTGTTGCCTATGCAGTCACATAATATATATGCAGCTAGAACTGCCTCTTATGAAATCTCAAATGCTGAAGTCATTGCCGGTGATGATTTCGTCCTTTGTCTAATCTGAAATCTGAGCTCTGCCTTTCGTTTTCCATCACATATTTGCTTATATTTTTTCCCTTTCTTCAGCCTATGATGAAAAGTCCATGCCCATAGGTCCAGGATATGATCTGATATTTATTCGCTTGTGAGGTACTGGGCATGACCTGTTAGAGTGACTGATTTCTCAGCATGCCTTGAAGCTCCAGGTTGATGAACAAATGATCATTCACATGTTTTTTAGGCCTCTAAAAATCCTATTTTCATTGACAAAAATTCTTACTTTCTCCATTACTACGATAAAAATTTCGCAAACCTTTAAAAGAACATGTTAGTTTACACAAAACTGCCACAGGGAATTGCTATTATTTATCTACCTCTCTGCACTGTATTTTTTCCATCTCCTTCTACCAAAAAATGTTTCTCAAAATCCCTTACCATCTTCTGTTTTGCTACTTGGTTATCTCACGCTTCCTTATATTGATTTATGCTACTATTTTTTGTGGGAAAATAGTTCATGGCAGATGTTGTTTCAATTCATGGCAGCTGTTTCAGTGCTCGTGCTCTTATAGAGAAAAAAAAAAGTTCCACACGGTGGCCTCACCATTCTAGATTTTCCTGCATATTCATGAGAGATGCTCTTTCAATTCAGATAACTGAGGTATGCAGCAGTTCTACCTTTATTTGTGACAGCTTATTTGTGCCAATTAATATATACACCTTCCTCCTATTTCTGTTGTGCTGATATAAGTTCTTGGATTGATAAGGTAACAAAAAATTTGGACCATAATTGTACAGTCGAGATATTGCTGATGCGCTTTTTTTAAAATACACATGTGCCAAGTGAGTACCATACAGTTCATTTATCATGTTCATCATTCTGCTACCGAACATTGATCTACTTCTTCTACATCAGTCTCACCCTGAACATACTTCATAGTACCCATTATTATATCGGCCACCTTTGGCTTTGTTCAACAATCACAAAGATGATAAGACAGCAGCTCTTAATCTTGAAAATGTTTTACATGTATCTTTCTCTACTAATATTTGTAGATCCCATCGTCTAATAAAATCTGCGGCAAAGCTTTTGCCGTCCTTTCTAATTTTTTTTTGACGCAAGTCCTTTCTAAATATTGGTAGATCCTTGCACTATTTTTAGCAGTAGAGCAGCTCTGGATTATTTTTTTAATCATGACAGTAAATCAGCTATTTTACATCTCTCTATTAGCTGCATTACCTTTTCTAAAAATAATCTTCAGGGATTGGTAATCCTATAACTAGGCATTACCATGCTTTCAAAAGCAATTTTTTGGTCATATACCCCATCCGCAGAAGCGATAGGTGTAGTGTACTAATCACACACCATCTATGAATAATATTGCACCTAACACTCATCAATCACTAACAAATTCCTGATTCTGTATAGCCCGCTAATTGGTATGGACTTACATGTAGGTCCCATACGATTTGGTTTCGAATTATAAATATTTACACAAAAAAACGTTCGTCTCTTCCTACATAATCACTCCACTCCAATGATTTTGCTTGTTTTGTTAACAGCTATGTTCAGCTTGATACAGGCAGCACCACCCACGAAGCTACCAACCTCAATTGTTTGCAGAGCAAAGTACATTAGATCTCCAGTATCAACTTCAGCTAAAAAAATGGTGTGCTCTACAACTAGGGAATGAACCATTCTCAAAGCCTGTTGATTGTATAATATTCAGGCTACTGCAGCTACAGCTACGATTACCTAATTAGAACTGCTATTACTACTGGCCTTGTACAATATCTATAGCCAGCGCTCTGACAAGCTTTTGCATAATTACTACCAGACATACTAGACGCTGCCACATCTACTTGCCCCTGGCCTTGTATTATATTTCGACCCAATGAACTGCAAAACTTTGGTATACCTACCATACTTCATGGTTTAGCAAACCAGGTCTTTGTTTGTATATATGTAGACCCAAAAACATGTACTCCTAGACTACTACCAGGTACTATACAGATACCTCCATGTATAATATTTGTATAATTATGCTCGAACCCACTACTATATTAGTCCATATTATGCATGCCATCCGGTATCGAGTGTACATTTCTGTATCTTCAAATTTCTACCCGCACTTGCGCGCGATGGCGCGCGCCCTGCCACTAGTACTGCTACATTTGTAGTAGTAACTGTCATCAAACAAACGCTACAGCGAGAACGCTAGGGACAAGCCAGGAAAGCTTTGAACGTTAACGTATCAAGGGAATGGAGTGAAGCACATGAGATGTGATCATGATCCGGGTAGCATATATAGCTGCAAACAAGGAGTGCAGGCTCACATGTGCAATTTTTGTACGTTCAGTTTTCCATTCGGTAACACTCGTTCTCAGAGTCAAGCCTCATCTATGGAAAACATGAATATTCTTTGTGCGCGAGTACTGTATGATATATATGTTGTTTGATTGTTTCCCGAGTACTCCCCTCTGCTTCACAATACACAGTAACTTGTAGCAATTTTAGAAGTAATTAAGTAGCAAATGAAAAATCAAGTATACACCCCATAAAAAAAACCAGTGGATATACATTTGGAGCATATTTAGGAGGGCTTCTCCAGAGTCAGCTCCTTGCTATACTACCTAGAGGAGTCGCAGCAGGTGAACCAGTTTTATTTTTTTTGCCTCACTACTGCTGGCTTCGGTTTATTTTAGGACAAGAGACAAAACGAGTCACCGCTGCTATACCGTGTGTTTGGTTGGGGGTTGGGTGGGTTGGGTTGGATCCAACCCAGTTTTTGAGGACGGAGCCAACCCGTCCAGTGTTTGGTTGCACTTCTGATTTTGGGGACGGAACCAACCCGTTCAGTGTTTGGTTGAAGGAAGTTGAATGAAAACACGGATTGATCTAAGCCAACCCGGCTGGAGCGGCTCCGTCCCTCAGATTTTGAGGGACGGAGCCAACCCGCATCTGAGAGGAATATTCCACCCTGGAGCCAACCCAACCCTCCCATCCTCCAACCAAACAGCCACGGGAACGGGTTCGCTCCGACCCGGCTCGCCCCGCTCTCCAACCAAACACACGGATAGTGTACGAGATTATCGCGAAGCCGAAGCCGTCTTATGACAAGGGCATGTTTGAATCTATTAGCACTAAAAAATTACGATAATACTTCGTCAAGGGTGTCTGCCTCCTTCCGGACGCCGCACGACTCGCTCCGCTGACCGCCGTGGTCATCCACTCGACCATCCCACCCCGCGCAACTCACTCCTCCAAAAAAATCCTGCTTGGTTCACTCCGCTGGTCGCCGTGACCATCCCTGCGCGCCATGTGAGCCCGGCCGCCTGATGCCGCCACCGTGCGGCCCCATCCTGCGCCCCGCGCTCACTCCACCATCCCCCACGCGCGCATCCATCCTGCACCGCCCCGCGCCCATCCGTCGAGGCCATCCACCGCCACGCGCCCAATCCGCACTCAACTGTCGCGGCCACGGCATGCACCGCCACCACCACCCCGGCGCCGCTGGGACATCGTCTCCCGCGGTCGGCTGATTGAAGACACCATGTCAGGGGAGGACCCGTATGATGCAAATGCATGCTTTAAGTGTTTCAGACGTTTCAAAAGTATGTTACAGTTGTTTCATCTTGATGTTGCGATCAGGGGTGTTGCACATGTTGCATATGTTGCAAATGTTTCAAAGACATGTTGCAAGCATTTGTTCAAAATGTTTCACCTGTTTCTAGACATATGTTGCAATCGTTCCGATCTGGATGTTTCAAATTATTCACACAAATGTTGCAATAATATGTTCCAAGTATTTCAGCTGTTTTAGTCTTATGTTGCAGGAAGTTGTTCTTTTATTGAAACATTTTATGTTGTTTGGCCGGGTGTCGGTGGACGAGGGCGCGCGGATCGTCGGGGGGCTAGCGGACGAGGGCGCTGGGGGCCGGCAAACGGGGGGTGCTGCGGTCAGGGGGGCACTTGGGTGTGCTCGTCGCGTGTAACACCCCGGGTATTATAGTTGCTAATTAATCTGCCATGTCATCATATTGCATCACAAAGCATCCATGATTAGGTCAACCCTATTATGCATTAACTAAAATGAGTTTACCTTTCTAGGTTGGATGAGCTTCTCAGTGGTGTGTTCCGAACCGAAAACCCTAATTTCGAATGTAACCGCAAATACTTAGTCCATGCCCTGCGTAATTTGAGGTGTGTGACTGTGTTACACACTAGTGTCAAGTGTGGGGTATGAACTCAAGTACAGCCCATAAAATGAAGCTCCAAGTTTGAGTTCGAGTTGGAATCCTAAAACTTGTCGTAAGTTTTCCGATTCGAATTTGAATTCAAATTTGGGGAAATATTAAAAGATTTTCAAAAGCTAAATTGGTCAACCAAGAGTGGCATTTAGTCAACTATGTGATAATTGACTAAATGATGCAGTTGGATGATGGTTTGATCATTAAGTAATTACCAATTAAGGTAGCAACAAATTTTCAATTGAAAATCCCTCCGAAAACCCTAAAATCCAAAACCCTGTTTTACCCCTTTTGAAATAATTCAAAATCTAAGCAAAATTTGGGAAAAAGTTTAAAACCAAGTTTGTAGAACTTTTCAAGGGCTACAACTTTGGTGTTTTGAGTTTTCAAAGTTTTAGTGAAAAATATGGAGCAATTTTGAAAATAAGCAACTTTCAGATTTAACCCCTTTTATCCCCAAACTCAAATTTCAAAATGGAGGCAGAATTTGAAATTGTTCTGAATAGCAAAGTTGTAGGTCTTGGCTAGATGTACAACTTTGGTGTTTTGAGTTTTTGAAGTTTCAATGCAAAATCCAAAGTAATTTCTAAATTACCAAATTTCCAAAAGTGTCCCCTTTTGAATTTAAACTCAAATTTCAAAATCTAGTTCGAATTTGAAAAAGTGTTCAATACAAAACTTGTAGAGCTTGAAATTCTAAAGATTTCCTATCTTGGGAATTTTTCAAGTTGCTACATGATTTTAGAAGTAATTTGCGAAAACTGTTTGAATTTACAAAAGTTGGGGGGGGGAGCTTCAGTGCCGCGACCAATCACCGTCGGGTACCGCACGGTATGGGCGCCGGCGAACCGCCGGGCAGCACCTGGGAGCTTCTCGAGCGCGCTAGGACCACCAGCGCGATGACGCGCGCCTTCCAGTGACCTTCGTCATGATCGTGCCTATAAATATGATCGTGTTCACCGCGAGCCGTTTGGCTTCTCTGTTTTTACCGCCGCCGCCGCTTAGCTCCGCCGCTCGCCACTGCCGTCGTTGAGCCGCCACCAGCCACGCAAACTGCACCGTCACGTTCACCTCGCCCTCGCGCACCTCGTGGTCCAACCGTTCAATCCTTTTTCTTGTCCAAATCACTGCACCACCATCTCTCGTGTCAACTCCGGCCGCCGCAGTCCACCTCGTCGTGGCCAGCCGCCTCCACCGCCTCTCATCGCCGGCTGGTTACTTCTCTGCACTCGCGGTGAGCTGCTGTTGCTTTTTTATGCCTTCAATTTAGACGCTACCCGCTTGTGGCATCGGCTTGCCGCGAACCGCGACCACCGTGCCGCCATGGCTGGTGAGGTACCACCTCCGGGGGATCAGAGGCTGTGAGTGATGTCTGAGGGTGTACACGGGAGTGTGTTGATCATGTTAGTTGGGTTGGTTGGTCGGGATGAGGTCGCCGGTGTCGTGGTCGCCGGCCGGCCGTCGTACGGTCATGGCCGAGCCGCGGGAGAGCGTGAAGGAGAGAGGAGGAAGAGGATGACAGATGGGGGCCGCGTGTCAGCGAGAGAGTGAGAGAGCAGGAGAGCGCGCGGGTAGGCCGCGTTGCTGGGCCAGCTCGGGCTGCTGGGCCGCACGCGCGGACACGGGCGTGAGCGCGCGGGCGTAGGCGCGGGCAGGCCGTTTGGCTAGGCCGAGTCAGTGAGAGAAAGGAGAAGCCGGCCCGAGTAGCAGTTTTTGTTTTTCTTTTTCAAAAATGTGAATAGTAGTGGTATTTGTTTATTTCATTTAAAATTCTGTAGAGCTCCAAAAATAGTGAAAATTTTTGTATAATCTTTTCAAGATGTAAACTACTTAGAAAAAATATTAAATGCTAAATTGGATTACTTTTTGCAAGTTAATTAATTAGTTCAATTAAATATTAAATGCAACTTCCATGAATTTTAGTAATTAAATTATTAATCCAAAAATCATGAAATTTATTATAACACTGTTTTAGGCCATGATTAATCCTTAGAAAAATTTTAAGTTCATTTAGATGAAGTTTGATCTAATTTTAATTATGCCCTAATTAATTAAATGTTTAATAATTGTTAAATGGTTAATCTTAAGGGTTGTGTGCCTTTTTGATTGAGTGATGACCTTGGGTCACTAATTCTTGGTGACCCTTAGAACCTTAATTTCATGATTGAGCTCGTTAGTAGCATGTTTGGTAAGAAGCGTTAGCGTCGCTTAAGTTATCACTTTTAGTTAGTAGGTTTTACTGTTTTGTGACTGTACCGCGAAGGAAAGTTGTACTCAAGTCGTAAACCGTGGTATATCATCGTTAAGCATCATGTTTATCACCGCATCATGTTAAGACATGCTGTATACTCGTGTAGTTCCCGCTTTCGAAGAAGTTGAAGTTGGCGAGCAAGTCTTCGGAGAAGAGTTGTTGTCGGTGGGTTCCGGACTGGAAGTCGGAGTCTTCGAGTCCGAGTGAGTCATCGCATCAGAGCAAGGCAAGCCCCGGTGCATTTAAACCCTTCTTTGAGTTTTACAAATCGTTATCACTGGTACTATGGTTTATTGCATTAAGTAATTAGGAGTTAAGTGATAACCCAATTGCTGCATTATCATCCTTGATTATTGCGATATCAACCTTGATACATGTTTTACTGAAAATGCGTAGTATGCTTCGCTATGCTTATGAGTTAAGCATTTAAATGAAATGTTTACATGGCCATAACGGCATACTTAATTAATATTGAAAGATAATAATGAACTTGAAAGATCGGGCGGGTGGTTTGGCCACTGCTAACATGCATTGGGAAAGGAGTCTCAATATAGTGTTTCCGCCTTGTCAGTTAAGGACCGTCCGTTGCAGTCCTGTTTGTGTTTCGAGACTTTGCAACTAGCCTCATGCCTTGGGTAAGCCCAAAATGTTGGTGATTCCATTTCGAGAACGTCTAACCTCGCACTGGGAGTGGAGAGATGGCGAGAGTAGTGTGTACCCTCGTGGCCAATGGCTGGATTGGAGGAGTACTGTGCTCTCAGGTGGCGATGGACACGTTCTGGTTTTGGGAGATCTAAATGAGGGTTGGTATATGCAAGATTTAGTTCTACATATGTCGTGAGGTTAGGGATCCCCAGCTGGGTATAATCAGTTCGAATCGTCGTTGCTCCTCGGTTATAGAGACTCGATCACCTGTCCTGCATCGTAGTTAAGAACTGGAATTGAAAGAAAGAATGAGAAATGTCTTGATGAGAATTACTTTGATCTGGATTAGGATCACTTAGAATTGGTTAATGAACCATCAATGGTAAAAATAAAATATTGAAGGTAAGGACTTACTTTAGTAAGCTTTTCTGCAAAAGAAATTTTGATTCTTGAATACCCGTACCTTGATTCCCTAAAGCTAGCATGCCCTTGTAGTCTTTTTCTTAGTCGGATAAGTCTTGCGGAGTACAATTGAGTACTCAGGGTTTGTTAACCCTTGTTGCAGGTGCGGTTCATGAACAAGTCTGCTTTGAGCCTTGTTGCATGACCGTTGTGGCTGAAGAAAGTGACGACGAGTAGACTGTGTGGCCTCTGGGCAAGGCACTTCGCTTGTGTATTGTAATAAAGTTACTACAGATACTTCCCTACTACCGGTTTGTAATAATGTTACATAAGGTTTGGAGTTTGGAAACTAAGGTTGTAAATTTAAGTTATTGTAAGACTTCTGCTACTTTACGCTGATTGTATTTTGAATAAACTGTTGTAATATTGCAATACTCCTGTGATTAGATCCTGTTCGGAGGAAAGCAGGCCTTTTCAGTTATGAGGTACATAAGTACAGCTGTCAGAGGTCATTATGACGATGACGGGTACATGTGGGCCATCATAATTAGGAGGTTCTATGACATCGCGCACGTGGGGCGGTGCGAAGATGGATATGGTGGGGTTACGAGGCGAGCTGGGGGCGCGCGGCATGCCAAAGGGCTAGCGCACTAGGCGCTAGGGGTCGGCGGATGGGATGCTACGTTCAAGGGGGCGCGTTGGGGGCGTGCTTGTCCGTGCATGGGGTAGGGGCGAAGGCGGACGCTGGTGGGCTGAGCGAGCGTTCGGACACGCGCCAGATGTCCGGTACTAAACATTCTGCAAAATAGCTACCTAATAGCTAAGAGCATTTCCAAGAGTTCCCAAAATAATCTCCCAATCTAATATTTTCAGAAATACAGGAAAAAAATCTCCAACAATTCCCAATGCAACCTCCCAATGTTTTGGCACTCGGAAAAAAAAGAGAGACTTCCCCGCGCGCAAAGATACGCGCGGTGCCGCGTCCACGTATGTCCTCCTTACGACATCTTTCTTATCCATCGCTCACCTCTTCCCCCAACGCCAATGGTGCTCAAGAAGCATCCCCTCCGCCGCCACCACCTCCTCCCCCAACGCCAATGGCAGTCTCTGCTCCCACACCGAGGCCGACCCCACGCCGGCCTTCCCTAGGACCGCCACCGCCACCGCCGGCTCAAACCGCAGCAACACACATGAAGCTTTTCTGTACTGCTAGGAAGAAGATGCTGGTATTCACGAAAATGCCACTGGGTCTAATTTTTTTTATTTTTAGGAGTGATTCTTTTAAAACTGTTGGAGAAACCCATCTTTGGCAAAAAAAATTGTGTACTCTTGGATATGCTCTAAAAGTTGCTAATTTTTAGTTAGATAATTTTTAGTAAGGGACTGTTTGGATCCACCTGCTAATAGGTGGTTGATAATGAACAAAATGTGCATATGAACTATTAGCACATATTAGTAGCTTCAAACCTACTAATGAAACTAATAGTTAGCAACCCTTCAACTAATAATTAGTAGGTATATTAATAGGTCTGTTTGGATCCATTAATATTAATTTTAGCTAATTTTTAGTAGGAATAGATCCAAACGTACCTGAGAATCATGGAAGCCTTGCCAAACGTGCCTTATTCAACTGTCCTCGATTTTCTTTAAACTTAAGGCCGTGTTTAGTTCGGCCGAATCAGGAGGTGCAGATTTTGCACAGTGTAAAATTCCCCACTATAGTATTTCGTTTGTATTTGTAAATTTTTGTCCAAACATTAATTAATTAGGTTCAAAATGTTCGTCTCGTAAAGTACAACAAAACTGTGTAATTAGTTTTTTATTTCATCTACATTTAATACTCTATGCATGTGCCGATATTTTGATGTGACAGAAAATCTTTTTTTATAGTGAAATTTAGGATAAAATCTAGTATCTAAACCAGGCCTAAGTATATTTTCCTCGACAACGGTCCTGCGCGGAGGTCTTGTACGTACCCCTAAACCGGCGGTAGCAATTAACGATATGTTTACAGGGTACACTCCAGCACCCAGCAGAGAGAGAGGGCTGAGGGCTGCATAGCAGCACTGATGATGAAGCGAGGCCATGTTTAGTTCCCCAATTCTCCTCAAATTTCACTATGGCTGTGTTTAGATCCAAAATTTGGATAGCCAAAATACACTGTAGCATTTCGTTTGTATTTGGTAATAATTGTCCAATCATTGACTAATTAGGCTCAAAATGTTCGTCTCGTAAAGTACAACCAAACTGTGCAATTAGTTTTTGATTTTATCCACATTTAGTACTCCATATATGTATCGCAAGTTTGATGTGACGGGGAATCTTATTTTGCATAGTGCACTTTTCAGTGCATCTAAACACAGCCTATGTAAAAAGAAGATTCCTCGTCACATCAAAATGTCGGCAAATGCATGGAGTACTAAATGTTGATGAAATCAAAAACTAATTGCACAGTTTTGTTGTACTCAGTGAGACGAACATTTTAAGCCTAATTAGTCAAAATTTGAATAATTTTTACCAAATACAAACGAAATGCTACAGGAATTCTGCTACAGTGTTTTTCTCCCCAATTCTCTCATCTAAACAAGGCACGAGACTGAAGAACTGCCGCACCTATGATTTCAGCGCTACGCAGGCAGCAGCAGTGTACGTCCGTCCAGTTCCTCGGGGACATCCCATGCACCAACCGTACTGCGTGCTTCCCTGCTGAGCCAGCCCTCGTTTAGATTGAAGAAAATTTCAAACCGATAAATAGTATCATTTTCGTCTTATTTAGCAAATATTGTCCAATCATGGACCAACTAGGTTCAAAAGATTCATCTCGTGATTTCCAACTAAACTGTGTAATTAGTTATTTTTTTTACCTACATTTAATACTCCATGCAAGCGGTTAAAAATTGATGTGATGGAGAGAGTGAAAAAACTTGGAACTTTGAGCCAAACTAAATAAGGCGGTATGGGTATACGGCCCTGTTCATCTGGCTTATAATCCGTCTTATTCAGCTTGTTTTTTTCAGCCGGAACAGTATTTTTCTCTCACAAAAAATCAGCCAACAGTGTTTTTCAGCCGGCTTATAATTTCAGCCGAACGGGGCCTACGAGATCGGTCGACTAGTCGTTCATGCATGCTCGCGTACCTAGGCTAGCTAAGCTACCCTAGCCCTAGACTAGGTACAGATGGACTCGTAGAGCTGAGCCCTTCGCCTTGTTTAGGCCATGTTTAGTTCCCCAATTCTCCCCAAATTTCACTATAGCTGTGTTTAGATCCAAAATTTGGATAGCCAAAATACACTGTAGCATTTCGTTTGTATTTGGTAATAATTGTCCAATCATTGACTAATTAGGCTCAAAATGTTCGTCTCGTAAAGTACAACCAAACTGTACAATTAGTTTTTGATTTTATCCACATTTAGTACTCCATATATGTATCGCAAGTTTGATGTGACGGGGAATCTTATTTTGCATAGTGCACTTTTCAGTGCATCTAAACACAGCCTATGCAAAAAGAAGATTCCCCGTCACATCAAAATGTCGGCAAATGCATGGAGTACTAAATGTTGATGAAATTAAAAACTAATTGCACAGTTTTGTTGTACTCAGTGAGACGAACATTTTAAGCCTAATTAGTCAAAATTTGGATAATTTTTACCAAATACAAACGAAATGCTACAGGAATTCTGATACAGTGTTTTTCTCCCCAATTCTCTCATCTAAACAAGGCCTTAGATGCATACTACTGCAGATTACTTTGCACAGTGCCACCCCCGAACACTTAAACATTTTGTTTTTTAGTGCAAAAAATTGTCCAAAAATTAATTAATTAGACTCAAAATGTTTGTCTCGCAAAGTACAACAAAACTGTGCAATTAGTTTAGAATTTCATCTACATTTAGTACTCCATACATTTGCCGGCATTTTAATGTGACGGAGAATCTCCTTTTTGCATAGTGGAATTTAGGGTGAATTTGGGGGACTAAGGGGCCGTTCGGCTGGAATTATAAGCCGGCTGAAAAACACTGTTGGCTGATTTTTTGTGAGAGAAAAATACTGTTCCGGCTGAAAAAACAAGCCGAATAAGACGGATTATAAGCCAGATGAACATGGCCTAAACAAGGCCCCTTCTTTAGTTCCCTAGTTCTCCCCAAATTTCACTATGCAAAAAGAAGATTCCTTGTCACATTAAAATGTCGGCAAATGCATGGAGTACTAAATGTTGATGAAATCAAAAACTAATTGCACAGTTTTGTTGTACTTTGCGAGATGAACATTTTAAGCCTAGTTAGTCAAAATTTGGATAATTTTTACCAAATACAAACGAAATGCTACATAAATTCTGATACAGTGTTTTTCTCCCCCGATTCACCGAACTAAACGAGGCCCATTGATCGACCGTGGAGCCAGCTGCATTGCGTGCCGAGAAGAATGCATACTACTGCAGATGCGGCATGGGCACATCCCCATGAATTGCGTGGAGCTCGATCTGTAGTGTGCTTGATCGATGCCAAGGCAGGAAGGCGTGCCTGGCGTCCGACGCACCGGTGAGCATGCAAACGGCAGCGGTCACCGGTCAAACGCGCCGCGGCCGGCCGGGCAGGCAGCTAGCCTTTCTGCCGTCTCGTCGAGGTCGATGATGGATCTGGCCGATCCCACTCCCACACCGCCCGGCGCCCGACCGAGGGCGACTGGGGATTCAAGGCTCATCAATGGGGGTTCGGTGGGTGCGGAATGGCGTCGTGTGTTTACCTGCGCTGCGCTGCGACGAGGTACGGGGAATTCAACGCTCTTGTGCTGTGCGCCCTTTGGCCTTCAGGCCCGTTTGGTTTGGCTTTGTTAAAGTTTAACTTCTGTCACATAAATGTTCCCTCAAATGCATGGAGTACTAAATGCATGCATGTCGGTACAGATTAAGAGTAATTTACGAGACGAATCTATTAAACCTAATTAGTCTAAGATTGAAAACTTTTTGTCAAATAAGATAAAAGTGCTACAGCGTTTGTTAAACTTTAACTTCTCAAACCAAACACTCCCTTACTTGACTCTGCAGTTGCAGGGAGTGGTAAAATTCTATTTGGATAGTAGGTTTTTCGCAAAGGAAAGTAAGGCCCTGTTTGGTTACATGAGGTTAAAGTTTAACTCCCATCACATCAATGTTCTCTTAAATGCATAGAGTATTAAATGTAGACTAATTGCATGCATGTCGGCACAGATTATGAGTAATTTACGAGACGAATCTATTAAGACTAATTAGTCTAAAATTGAAACCTTTTGTCAAATAAGACGAAAGTGCTACAGTATTTGTTAAACTTTAACACCATAACCAAACACCCCCTAAGAGTGTGTTTAGCCCGGGAAAATTTTTGTCTTTAGCTACTGTAGCATTTTCGTTTGCATTTATCAATTAGTGTCCAATCATAGACTAATTAGGTTTAAAAGATTCGTCTCGTGGTTTTCTATCAAACTGTGTAATTAGTTTTTTTTCATCTACATTTAATGTTTCATGCATGTGCTCAAACATTCAATATGACGGGGAATCTTGAAAATTTTTGGAAACTAAACATGGCCTAAATATGCTGTTTGGAACACAGAAAAATATCCTTCCCATTCCTATGAAATACTGTAGCCTCTTCAAGATTTCACACGAATGGAAAAATCCACTTTGGCCTTGTTTAGATCCAAAAACTTTTCACGAAAAACTACAATAACGAATCTTGTGGCACATGCATGGAGCATTAAATGTAAATGAAAAAAGTTAATTGCACATTTTGGTTGGAAATCGCGAGATGAACGTTTTAAGTCTAATTAGTCTGTGATTTGACACTGAAGTGCTACAGTAACAAATGTGCTAATAACGGATTAATTATGCTTAATAAATTCGTCTCGCGATTTCCAGACCAGCTATGTAATTAGTTTTTTTTATTAGTATCCGAAACCCCCTTCCGACATCACATGGAACATCTGATGTGACATTTTTACCAAAAACTTTTCGCATCTAAAGAAGGCCTTTGTGCTCTGGTTTTTCATCCCTTCGCTGAAGCCCGAGGCGCGTGTAAGGTCCAAATGGCTAGAGGGGGTTGAATAGCCTATTTAAAATTTCTTTGAGCTTCACTAAACAACAATGTTAGTATAAAAGATGACGACGCTAATTCTAACACTAGCTCAACTATACTAAGCAAGCCACCTATACAATTCTAGTGAACAAGACTATGATATATAATTCACACCAACAAAGCTAAGTTACTAAGCTACTTACTCCTATGTGATATAACCTATGCTAAGCACACTAGACAAAATAAAGTGTAAGAATAAAAAAGGAAGTGAGTTGATTCTTATACCAACGGTGTAGAGAGGAGATGTATCCAAAGAATCAATCACACACAATCATAAAGAGAATCCTCGGCAAGAGATGACACAAGATTTTTTTACCGAGGTTCACTAGCTTTCCGGCAAGCTACTCCTCGTTATAGCGATGCACCCACTTGATGGATCATGAGCTAATCAACTATCAAGAGTTGAACCCTCAACGGGTGTCGCTGTAACAGAACCGCCCAATTATACGAGATTAAGTAAGAAAATCATCCAACGGACGGACAATTTACCAAACTTAAGCCCGTATAACCCGGTAGTCCGTGAAATCTCGACGGATTTCAAACCATTTCACATCACAGCCAAGATCGTAATAAGTTCAGCGATTACCTTCATAAGTTACACAGTAGTTTGCGGCACAAAATACATCGGAGTTTAAACATAGTTATTACAAACCAGTTTCAAATAAAGTAGCGGAAGCATTAGTTCAAAGCACACACACACACACATCTTTTCCAAAATACAGTGCCAGCTCGCGATCATCTCCCACAAAAGCATCAGGCGAGGAGTAGTGAGTGACCATTGCCCATGGTTCTAGGCTTCGCCCATTGCAGGGTAGAGACAGTTGATACAATAACCATAGTACATCTGTCCATCTGCAACAAGTGGGAACAAAGCCCTGAGTACGAGAAGGTACTCAGCTAGACTTACCCGACAGAACCAAAACAAAAAGACTCCAAGGATCATGATAGGCTTTTTGGTGGGGTAGCTGACTCATTTGCAAGAGAAGCATTTTTAGCTTACCAAATCATTTACAAAAGCATGTCATCTTTTAATTCTTTATTCTCCTGTCAACTATGTTTGCACTTAAGCTAAAGTAACCATGTAATTGAGCAAGCAAGGATCACCATTGATATTTAACAATAATTACCATGTCATTTTCCACATAACTATCCAAGTGTTGTATCCATATTACTACGATGAAGTAACTCAAGTCAAGTGCTCACTATCCAGTGAACGATGGCGATTCGAATCGATTATTGACCAGCTGGTAATTTATTCCTCACACAAACCTCACTCACCCGCTAAAGTGAGGTATTGGTCACCGAGTCAACCATTCAGGTAAAGTCGCGAGCTTGCCAGGAACCACATGTACCCGGGGGCCGCCCGACTGCTCTTTGGCCTTATCATCGCGCCCCCGTTTCCTGCCACTACTGCTCCGGTACAGTGCGTTGCGGGCAATCTACTCGGCCCGAATAATCTCCCGGCTTCGCGGTCGAAAGGTACTTTATCCGGCCAGCTAAACGTGAGGCATGCGTTCAACATGACCCGAGGCCCGACATCGGACGGTCCTTAATCGACACAGACGGAAGACACTACAGTCCAGAACCCTGCAAGCTTCCGCCCGGTCTCACATTCATTCCCACACTTAGTTATTCTCACATGACAATTCTTTCACATAAAACCAGGTAATCCCCTATAGCTCGCGGATGACAGGCAATCACCCGACTTCTACCGGCCTAAGCAAGCTAAGCAAGTATTGACCGTGGACACCAGGGTGACAAGGATCGGGTAAAACAAGGTGGAACAAGGTATAATGCAGCAACGTTTGCAAACAACTCCTAAACTTAATGCATCAGATTAAGTAAAATTAATAAATAATTATTTGCAAACCGGGGGAGAAATGCTCCGGGGCTTGCCTCGCTCGAAGGTACTGGGACGATGGTCGGGGCACTCCGGAAGCTCTTCACCGGACTCCTCTTCTACTTCTGCTGGCTCCGGCTCCTCGGGCTGCTCCTCTGCGTCCTCGGGAACAACTGCCGGAACCACTTCCTGCGATCCTGTATGATGCAGAAGTATGAGTGCAATATGCATCGGTGCATTGCAGAGGTGACATGAGATGATGATGATGCGGAATGCATGCGATGTAACGAATGTATTACGTCATCGGATTATGTGGAACTTATGACTCTTCTACAAGGTAGTCTACGTCATCCAAGAACATGTACTCGGAAACTACCAACACTAGTTCCTACCATGCGAGAGTATTAAACAATTAAGATGCTTCAAAGATACACCAAAGTATATTTTTCCAACTAACTTTGCATTAAGAATAAATAGAAACCCTAATTAGTCCTATGGTTGAACAGCAACACATATTTTAGTAGCTCAGAAAAATCTTATAAAATTACAGTGGATTACTAATATCAAGAATAGCTTGACACAAAAATTTTTACTGCATTTGGATAATTAGAACTTACTATACGAAAATAACAAACTATGGCCTCAAATAGATATTTAAAATACTTTACATTATGAAAAGTATCAAACAACAGATTTAGGAATTTTCCTACTATCTATTACCTAAACAAACACTATGGAAAAATTATCACTTGCATGTTTTATTCAAATTTATTTAAATAACAAAAATAACAATTATTGGTAATAGAAAGCATTTGAACTGCAACTATACATTTTTCTACAGAACAACCATGAAATAAAATTACCCTAGCAAGTACATGGCATAACAGGATTAATAAACTTGGAACTACATTTTTCTGATTTTTCTACATTTTCTTATCAATTTTTCAAGAAAACACCAATTTCAAGGCTTAAATAAAACACTACAGAAAAGTAATGAAATATTGACATGCAACATTTTTATATTGTAGATCTGATTCAAATGAGTATATAAAAATTTATTTCACAAATTTTGGAGCTAAAATGACCAAGAAATCATTTTCCAAGTGTTTTTCATCAAGAATAATAAAAGAAATCGAAATTCGTTTTTCTGAAAAAGGAATTGGGCCGGCCCGAGATCAACAGTCGGCCCGTGGCCGTTTCCGGCCTGCTTCGCGCGCGCGGGGGAACAGCCGAGCCGGCCCGCTCGGGGCGCGGCCCAGAGGCGCGGCCTAGTTCCCCGAGAGGAACCGAGTGCGGTCGCCGGCGTCCACGCGCTCGATGTCGCGGCGGCGGTTGCGGCCAACCGGCCATTGCCGGCCAAGTCCCGACCACCGAGCGAGCGCACAACAATCGCCAGGAACTCGCGAACTTGAGAAGAAGGATTGGGAAGACGGAGAGGGAGCGAGCGAGGCGATGAACGGAGCTCAAGGCCGGCGGCACCGACGCGGTGGCGCGGCGAGGAAAGCTCGATTGAGCCTTACCGATCCAAACGAGGAGACGTCGAGGCTCGTTCGGAGAAGAGGGGGACGGGGCGGAGCTTTGGGCACAGGCAATCGAAAGAAGGCGGTCTACCGATGCCGGAACGAGGCGGAGATGGGGGCGGTGCGCGGTGGCGAGCGGTGCTCCGCGGTGGAGGGCGCCGGAGGGAGGAAGAGAGGGAGCAAGTGATGGTTGTGCGGGATGAAGACCAGGCGCTCGGTTGATTTGAAGTGGAGCGTGAGCGCAGGGTCCACGGACGACCACGCGGGGCGTCGCCGGCATAAGGACGCCACGCGGCGGGCACGCCCTGCCGGGGCGCCAGCGCGCGCGGGCGCGGGCGGGAAGAAGAGAGAGAGGAGGGGGGCCGGCTGGGCCGGGCCGAGGCGGAGGCGACGCGGGCGAGCGCGCGGGAGTGGCGCGGGCCGCATCCGGACGTGGGCCGAACAGGAGGCGGCGGCCTGCTAAGGAAAAACCGGATTTTTTTTGATTTTCCAAATTCAAATTTAAATGCATTTCAAACTTCAAACCAAATTTTGAACAAGAAGAAAGCATTTTATGGATTTGGCCCAAAAATGAAAGTTGCTCAAAATTAAATTCTCTACAACTTTGATTAAGGGGCCATCTCAAAATTCTTGATAGATTTTAAATGACAAAATAAAAGCTAAATTAGGGGAAAATTTTGAATATTTTTCATAATTATTTTTAAGCAAGTTTTGACAAATTTTTGAGCTCCAAAATTTGAACTAGGGTTCCAAGTGATCTAGAATTTATAGTTGCAAGGTTTTGGTGCAATGTGATTATCATGTTAATACAATTTATCACATACGTTAATTTCAAGCTTTTGTTTAAATCAAATTACGAATTGTCACCCAAGATCATGATGTTATGAATGCGATGCAATATGATTGCTATGCAAAAAATGCATTTCGTAACACCGGAGTGTTACAGCCTTCCCCCCTTATAAAAATCTCGTCCCGAGATTTGGGTTACGAACCATTTATTATAAAAATCTTCGTAGGCATTCTTTAAGTATTCACCCGTTTCCCAAGATGCATCCCCTTCATCGTGATGACTCCATTGGATCTTATATGTTTTCACCACACTGTTTCGAGTAGCCCTTTCCCTGGTATCCAAAACTCGAACTGGCTGCTCACGATACACCAGATCTGACTTCAGTTTTATGCCTCGAGGTTCAATCCTTTCCTCTGGAACGCGCAAACATTTCTTGAGATGTGATACATGAAAAACTGGGAATATAGCACCCATTGACTCTGGTAAATCCAATTTGTAAGCCACAGGACCCTTCCGTTCCAGGATTTTATAAGGTCCCACAAATCTGGCGGCCAGCTTTCTGCGCACACCAAATCTTTTCTTTTTCATTGGCGTAACTTTTAGATAGACATAGTCACCAACTTCGAACACAAGCGGTCTCCTTCTCTTATCTGCATAACTTTTCTGACGTGACTGGGCTGCTCTCATATTCTGCTGGATGATATGAACTTTCCTTTCGGCTTCTTCTACGAAGTCAATACCATAATACCTTCTTTCTCCGGGCTCAATCCAGTTTAACGGTGTTCTACACTTTCGGCCATACAGAGCCTCAAAAGGTGCCATCTTGATACTCTCTTGATAGCTGTTATTGTACGAGAACTCTGCTAATGGTAACCATGACTCCCATGAACCTCGGGAAGACAACACA
Source organism: Saccharum hybrid cultivar R570 (assembly GCA_038087645.1). Classification (NCBI taxonomy): domain Eukaryota; kingdom Viridiplantae; phylum Streptophyta; class Magnoliopsida; order Poales; family Poaceae; genus Saccharum; species Saccharum hybrid cultivar. The sequence continues at coordinate 1,527,735 of JAQSUU010000273.1, forward strand.
CAGGCTCTTAACATATCTTCTAGAACAGCATTAACTCTCTCAGTTTGACCATCTGTTTGAGGATGATAGGCAGTGCTACGAATCAGACTAGTCCCTAAACCTTTGTGCAAGTGCTCCCAAAAGTGAGCAGTGAACTGTGACCCTCTGTCAGACACTATAGTCTTTGGTATGCCATGCAACCTCACAATCTCTGCAATATACTTCTCAGCATATTGAGGTGGTCTATATTCCGTTTTGACAGGCAAAAAGTGGGCTGTCTTAGTAAGACGATCCACAATTACCCAAATGGAATCGTGACCTTTTTGAGTAGTGGGTAGACCCGTGATAAAATCCATACTTATGTCATCCCACTTCCAACTCGGTACTGACAAAGGTTGTAGCATTCCGGCAGGCTTCATGTGAATTGCTTTTACTCTACAACATGTGTCACATCTGGCTACATACGCTGCAATTTCCTTCTTCATTTTGGTCCACCAATAACGAGGTCTTAGTTCTTGATACATCTTACTGCTGCCAGGATGAATAGACAACTTAGAGAGATGAGCTTCATCCAAAATTTTATTCTTAAGCTCTCTATCCTTTGGAACAACAAGACGGTTGTCGAACCACAACACATCCTGCTCATCCACCCTGAAGTGTTTCGAGGGTTCTTCTTGAATCTTCTTTTTGATGTGGAATATCCCCTTGTCTGTTTTCTGACCTTCTATAATCTTACTCTCCAAGGAACAACTGACCTGAATACTTTGTAGCACGGCAGGGTGCATTAGATCGAAACCATCTTCAAGCAAGGGTTGCACATTCAGACAATGTGACTTTCTGCTTAAAGCATCAGCTACCACATTGGCTTTCCCAGGGTGATACTGTACATTCAAGTTGTAGTCTTTGATCAGTTCTAACCATCTTCGCTGTCTCATGTTCAATTCTGGTTGGGTGAAAATGTACTTGAGACTCTTATGATCGGTGAAAATGTTGCACACGTTACCCAGTAGATAGTGTCTCCAAATCTTTAAGGCATGCACTACAGCGGCAAGCTCAAGATCATGTGTCGGGTAATTGATTTCATGTTTTCTCAACTGCCGGGAGGCATAAGCAATTACTCTTCCTTCTTGCATTAGCACACACCCTAATCCTGTTTTTGATGCGTCGCAGAACACATCAAAAGGTTTCTCGATGTCGGGTTGTGCAAGAACTGGAGCAGTGGTCAACAGTTTCCGCAAGGTATGGAAAGCTGTCTCACACTCCTCTGTCCACGCAAACTTGTGATCTTTCTGTAACAGACTTGTCATAGGCTTGGCAATCTTCGAGAAGTCTGGGATAAAACGGCGATAGTAACCCGCTAACCCTAGGAAACTCCTGACTTCTGACACTGTGGTTGGAGTCTTCCAATCCATAACCTCTTGCACTTTACTCGGATCTACAGAAACTCCATTCTCAGATAGGATATGACCGAGGAAAGGAACTTTCTTCAACCAAAATTCACATTTGCTGAACTTAGCATACAACTTATGATCCCTCAACCTGGTCAAGACAATTCTCAGATGCTCTTCATGCTCTTTCTCGTTTTCAGAGTATACTAGAATGTCATCAATGAAGACAACTATAAACTTATCTAACTCCGGCATGAAAACCGTATTCATCAGATACATAAAATATGCAGGAGCATTTGTTAGTCCAAATGACATAACAAGATACTCGTACAACCCGTATCTGGTAGAAAAGGCGGTTTTCGGAACATCTTGAGGTCTAATCTTTATCTGATGATACCCAGACCTTAAGTCTATCTTGGAGAACACTCTGGCTTTAGCTAACTGATCAAACAGAACATCAATATGAGGCAAGGGATATTTATTCTTGATGGTTACAGCATTAAGAGGTCGATAATCCACACACATCCTGAGAGTACCCTCTTTCTTTTTCTTTACAAACAAGGCAGGACATCCCCATTCAGACTTACTTGGGCGAATAAACCCCTTTTTTAACAACTCTTCCAACTGTTTCTTCAACTCAGCTAACTCATCCGGAGGCATCCGATAAGGTCTCCTCGAAATTGGAGCTGTCCCGGGGATCAACTCGATTCCAAACTCAACATCTCTGTCTGGAGGAAGGCCAGGCAACTCGTCTGGAAACACATCCAGGAACTCACATACTACTGGGATCTGATGGATAGGAGCAACTTCCATGGCACAGGTCACACTCACAAGATCTGTTCTTTTAGGCAATGGTACCTGGAAAGTACCCTCTGCCTGGGGATCTTTAAGGGTAAGCATCCGACTGCTTGTATCTATGACTGCTTCCCAGTCTTTCATCCAGTTCATTCCTATTATTACATCCAAAACTAGTCCAGGCATAACTACCAGGTTCACTCGGAACTTCCGACTACCTAACTCAAGGGTTGCCCCTCTAACCATCTTATTGGTTAACACATCAGCTCCTGCTGAACTTATGCGATAACCATAACTCAATTCTGTGCATAGTTGTTCATGCTTCCGTGCAAATGCTTGACTCATGAAAGAATGCGAAGATCCAGAATCAAAAAGAACAACTGCAGGGTGATGGTTCACAAGAAACTTACCAGCAGTTACGGGCTCTCCCTCAGGAACTTCATCAATGGCGGTGTGGTGCACACGAGCATTGTAAGTCTGTTGCTTCATTTTAGGCGGATAAGGGCAGAACTTGGAAAAGTGGCCTGGCTGACCACAGTTGTAGCAGGGCCCTTTCACTGTACCAGCAGACCCTATAGCTCCCTTGGAGTTGCTCTGTTCTGCAGCTGCGCTGGTCTTTGTTGGCGGCACTGCGATCTTGTACGGTTTCTGTGGCCCCTTGTAATTCTGGGTTTTATGCTGCGGCGGCCTGAACCTCGCACCAGGTGCGGACGGACGATAAGATGAACGGTTGGCAGGGACAACTCTGGACTGGGATGGTCCTGACTCGAACACTCTCTTGCGGTTCTTGGACGCGGTGTAAGCATTATTGTTCTTCTCTTGCTTCAAACAGTCACTGATAAAGTCGTTGAATCTGTTGCGGGTATTGGTACCCACATGCTTCATCATCTTCGGACTCAACCCTCTCTTGAAACTAGCAATCTTCTTTGCATCTGTGTCAACCATGTCTGGAGCATAGCGGCACAAGTTATTAAAGGCATGCAGATACTGTGTCACCGTCTTGGTACCCTGATTCAAGGCTAAAAACTCTCCAAGCTTCATCTCAACCAATCCTGGGGGAATATAAACTCCCTTAAAAGCTTCAGTGAAATCCCTCCAAGAGATCTGGGCATTAGGAGGAAAAGTACTGCGGTGATGCTTCCACCACATTCCTGCTGGTCCTTGTAACTGATGTGCAGCATACTCTACTTTCAGAACTTCTGTCATCCTTAACACACGGAACTTATCTTCCATAGTGTTGATCCATTCTTCGACATCAAGTGGCTCTGCTGCTTCCTTGAAAATAGGTGGCCTCGTATCCATGAAATCCTTGAAACTGCTGTACTGGTTCACTCCCTGGCCACCACCTTGGTTATTTCCTCTTTGAACATTTTCCGCGATGGTACGCAGAAAGTCTTCCATATTCCTCTGTGACTGTTCAGTACTGCGTTGACTTCCAAGAAACTGTGTGAAGAACATTTCTGCGGTGAGCGGCGGAGGAGGGGGCAAATGTGGTTCTGGACGTGGTTCCTGGTGGTTGACATTGTTGGCACCACTTCCACCAGCTCCTGCACCGTTGCCACCAGTCTCAGCGGCTTCGTACGTAGCACGACGAGTGTTGGCCATCTGCATATTTCAGCAACAAGCACCATTGAGTGAAGTTGTAAAATTGTGTCCGAAGGAACAATCATGCCATACTGAATTCATTGGAGAGAACAAGTCATACAAGAAAACAGAGGCGCAATAATTTCATTCCAATTGAACAACAGCACCAATTAAGTTACTTTAAAAGCAACATCGCGTTCCATACAACCATGTTGCCAGCATACATACACTGGATTTTTATGCGTTCGGGTATCGCATACACAACCAAACTCCAAAGATCATCAGTCTCAAGGTCGAACAGGATACATCATGATACATGGAACCCAAAAGAAGGCCATCGCGTCACGCCTAGCTACTAACGCATGACACTATCCTACTCCTCGGGGCCATCGTCGATGTCGGAGGCGTCGCCATCGCTACCCTCAGCTGCAGCGTCGTCGTCGATGTCCATCTGAGCGGCGTTCGGAGGAGCATACGGGCCCATCCCGTTGTAGAGGGCATGGAACTCTTCATGCAAGTTGGCATTGTACTCTTCTAGCTCCTCGACCCTCTGCCTCAAAAGGTCTCTCTCGTTCCAGGCTTCATTCCTTTCCTGTACTAGCTGCTCCAACAAGCGATCTGCATTCCTGTTGGCCTGAGTCAGCCTCTGTACTTGCTGCATGGAACTCTCGCCTCTCTCGAGAGCTCGGTCCCGCTGCAAGCTCATGTCGGCCAACTGCTCCTGCAAGCTAGCTATAGCACGCGCTTGCTTTTTCTTCTGCTTCCTTGCTTCAAGCCGATCATCACCACGTAGGCCAGTCAAGGTCCAATAGGTATTCTCCAGACCTTGGTATGCTCTGATGGCTGCATACATGGCACTCATGGTGTGATTGTCGCTAGCCAGTCCTTCACTGGGGCCTCTAACCAGGGCACTTCCTTGCGGCTGTACCCAAATGGCGTCGCGAGGATCATCTCTCGGGAAGGTACCGGCCAAAGCTGCTGCTAACTCATTGGGAAATCTGCTCATGATGTCTCGGATGACGCGAAAAGCTGCGCCCTCTGCACCCTCGACTGGAGTGCGTCCTTCGAACTCCAAATGCCAACCATCCCATTCTGGCGCATCACCAAGAGCAGGGACGGTGATCTCTACCACAGCAAGTCCATCTTCAGCTAGCTGGCTCTCGCTCCAAGAGTAAACTGGCTCTTGTCCCTCCGGGTACCCCACATCATGGAGCACTCTCCAAAGCAAGGTGGGCATGCCAAACTCGCTTAGAAAAGTGTCCGTGTTGCGGTGCTCCCGCGGGGCTAGCTGACGACGGGGTGCTCTTCCTCCAGTGGACTTGCGGGCAGTCTGCTTCGTGCGGGCCATCTGTAGCACAAGTTTTAAATTACCCGGTGAGAACATATTTTAGTTGAGGTCACTTTTATCGAAATGGGATAATCCTTTTATAAGGGGAGGAATGCATGCCATGAATGGAATGCACAAACAATATGATGCATGCACGAGTCTTACGTTCTCACAAACTTAGGAAAAAAAAAAGCATCTAACGGTGAATTCGGTGGCATACAACGATCTCTCATATACGTAACTAATTCGGTCTACACGATACGCTGTTATGTACCTGCAGAAAACTCATTTCAGCCCATTCCCCATGAATGCATGAAAGCAGTAAACCTACCTACACGCTTTACACGAATCCCCAGATGCGTGTACAACGGTAGTGACTACCCAAACACATCGTCCTATCGACGGCATCGCCTCAACGGACGGAACACCCACACATGCGACACTTTTATAAAAACATGTGTAAAACATGTAATTATCCAAGTATCATATAAGCACTTTCCCTAGATCGGCGGTGTATCCGATCATGCTCTCACAACTCACACTTACCGAAGCGTAGAGGTAACTGATCCATACATTACCACTCAATTAAGTGGCACTCATACAATAGCACGCCGTATGAGCAACGAAAAAGAAATATGGTGCAGAACCCCAAGTTAGTACTTAAATAGCCACCTAGAGTCCTTAACTGGGCATACAGGATATGACCACTGGCACACTTTTTTTTTTAGTTTCAAAATCACACTTTTTAAGCAGGGTTTTGGTTTAAATACACTTATGAACAGTAATTACGCTAAACCATGCTCTGATACCAGCTGTAACAGAACCGCCCAATTATACGAGATTAAGTAAGAAAATCATCCAACGGACGGACAATTTACCAAACTTAAGCCCGTATAACCCGGTAGTCCGTGAAATCTCGACGGATTTCAAACCATTTCACATCACAGCCAAGATCGTAATAAGTTCAGCGATTACCTTCATAAGTTACACAGTAGTTTGCGGCACAAAATACATCGGAGTTTAAACATAGTTATTACAAACCAGTTTCAAATAAAGTAGCGGAAGCATTAGTTCAAAGCACACACACACACACATCTTTTCCAAAATACAGTGCCAGCTCGCGATCATCTCCCACAAAAGCATCAGGCGAGGAGTAGTGAGTGACCATTGCCCATGGTCCTAGGCTTCGCCCATTGCAGGGTAGAGACAGTTGATACAATAACCATAGTACATCTGTCCATCTGCAACAAGTGGGAACAAAGCCCTGAGTACGAGAAGGTACTCAGCTAGACTTACCCGACAGAACCAAAACAAAAAGACTCCAAGGATCATGATAGGCTTTTTGGTGGGGTAGCTGACTCATTTGCAAGAGAAGCATTTTTAGCTTACCAAATCATTTACAAAAGCATGTCATCTTTTAATTCTTTATTCTCCTGTCAACTATGTTTGCACTTAAGCTAAAGTAACCATGTAATTGAGCAAGCAAGGATCACCATTGATATTTAACAATAATTACCATGTCATTTTCCACATAACTATCCAAGTGTTGTATCCATATTACTACGATGAAGTAACTCAAGTCAAGTGCTCACTATCCAGTGAACGATGGCGATTCGAATCGATTATTGACCAGCTGGTAATTTATTCCTCACACAAACCTCACTCACCCGCTAAAGTGAGGTATTGGTCACCGAGTCAACCATTCAGGTAAAGTCGCGAGCTTGCCAGGAACCACATGTACCCGGGGGCCGCCCGACTGCTCTTTGGCCTTATCATCGCGCCCCCGTTTCCTGCCACTACTGCTCCGGTACAGTGCGTTGCGGGCAATCTACTCGGCCCGAATAATCTCCCGGCTTCGCGGTCGAAAGGTACTTTATCCGGCCAGCTAAACGTGAGGCATGCGTTCAACATGACCCGAGGCCCGACATCGGACGGTCCTTAATCGACACAGACGGAAGACACTACAGTCCAGAACCCTGCAAGCTTCCGCCCGGTCTCACATTCATTCCCACACTTAGTTATTCTCACATGACAATTCTTTCACATAAAACCAGGTAATCCCCTATAGCTCGCGGATGACAGGCAATCACCCGACTTCTACCGGCCTAAGCAAGCTAAGCAAGTATTGACCGTGGACACCAGGGTGACAAGGATCGGGTAAAACAAGGTGGAACAAGGTATAATGCAGCAACGTTTGCAAACAACTCCTAAACTTAATGCATCAGATTAAGTAAAATTAATAAATAATTATTTGCAAACCGGGGGAGAAATGCTCCGGGGCTTGCCTCGCTCGAAGGTACTGGGACGATGGTCGGGGCACTCCGGAAGCTCTTCACCGGACTCCTCTTCTACTTCTGCTGGCTCCGGCTCCTCGGGCTGCTCCTCTGCGTCCTCGGGAACAACTGCCGGAACCACTTCCTGCGATCCTGTATGATGCAGAAGTATGAGTGCAATATGCATCGGTGCATTGCAGAGGTGACATGAGATGATGATGATGCGGAATGCATGCGATGTAACGAATGTATTACGTCATCGGATTATGTGGAACTTATGACTCTTCTACAAGGTAGTCTACGTCATCCAAGAACATGTACTCGGAAACTACCAACACTAGTTCCTACCATGCGAGAGTATTAAACAATTAAGATGCTTCAAAGATACACCAAAGTATATTTTTCCAACTAACTTTGCATTAAGAATAAATAGAAACCCTAATTAGTCCTATGGTTGAACAGCAACACATATTTTAGTAGCTCAGAAAAATCTTATAAAATTACAGTGGATTACTAATATCAAGAATAGCTTGACACAAAAATTTTTACTGCATTTGGATAATTAGAACTTACTATACGAAAATAACAAACTATGGCCTCAAATAGATATTTAAAATACTTTACATTATGAAAAGTATCAAACAACAGATTTAGGAATTTTCCTACTATCTATTACCTAAACAAACACTATGGAAAAATTATCACTTGCATGTTTTATTCAAATTTATTTAAATAACAAAAATAACAATTATTGGTAATAGAAAGCATTTGAACTGCAACTATACATTTTTCTACAGAACAACCATGAAATAAAATTACCCTAGCAAGTACATGGCATAACAGGATTAATAAACTTGGAACTACATTTTTCTGATTTTTCTACATTTTCTTATCAATTTTTCAAGAAAACACCAATTTCAAGGCTTAAATAAAACACTACAGAAAAGTAATGAAATATTGACATGCAACATTTTTATATTGTAGATCTGATTCAAATGAGTATATAAAAATTTATTTCACAAATTTTGGAGCTAAAATGACCAAGAAATCATTTTCCAAGTGTTTTTCATCAAGAATAATAAAAGAAATCGAAATTCGTTTTTCTGAAAAAGGAATTGGGCCGGCCCGAGATCAACAGTCGGCCCGTGGCCGTTTCCGGCCTGCTTCGCGCGCGCGGGGGAACAGCCGAGCCGGCCCGCTCGGGGCGCGGCCCAGAGGCGCGGCCTAGTTCCCCGAGAGGAACCGAGTGCGGTCGCCGGCGTCCACGCGCTCGATGTCGCGGCGGCGGTTGCGGCCAACCGGCCATTGCCGGCCAAGTCCCGACCACCGAGCGAGCGCACAACAATCGCCAGGAACTCGCGAACTTGAGAAGAAGGATTGGGAAGACGGAGAGGGAGCGAGCGAGGCGATGAACGGAGCTCAAGGCCGGCGGCACCGACGCGGTGGCGCGGCGAGGAAAGCTCGATTGAGCCTTACCGATCCAAACGAGGAGACGTCGAGGCTCGTTCGGAGAAGAGGGGGACGGGGCGGAGCTTTGGGCACAGGCAATCGAAAGAAGGCGGTCTACCGATGCCGGAACGAGGCGGAGATGGGGGCGGTGCGCGGTGGCGAGCGGTGCTCCGCGGTGGAGGGCGCCGGAGGGAGGAAGAGAGGGAGCAAGTGATGGTTGTGCGGGATGGAGACCAGGCGCTCGGTTGATTTGAAGTGGAGCGTGAGCGCAGGGTCCACGGACGGCCACGCGGGGCGTCGCCGGCATGCGGACGCCACGCGGCGGGCACGCCCTGCCGGGGCGCCAGCGCGCGCGGGCGCGGGCGGGAAGAAGAGAGAGAGGAGGGGGGCCGGCTGGGCCGGGCCGAGGCGGAGGCGACGCGGGCGAGCGCGCGGGAGTGGCGCGGGCCGCATCCGGACGTGGGCCGAACAGGAGGCGGCGGCCTGCTAAGGAAAAACCGGATTTTTTTTGATTTTCCAAATTCAAATTTAAATGCATTTCAAACTTCAAACCAAATTTTGAACAAGAAGAAAGCATTTTATGGATTTGGCCCAAAAATGAAAGTTGCTCAAAATTAAATTCTCTACAACTTTGATTAAGGGGCCATCTCAAAATTCTTGATAGATTTTAAATGACAAAATAAAAGCTAAATTAGGGGAAAATTTTGAATATTTTTCATAATTATTTTTAAGCAAGTTTTGACAAATTTTTGAGCTCCAAAATTTGAACTAGGGTTCCAAGTGATCTAGAATTTATAGTTGCAAGGTTTTGGTGCAATGTGATTATCATGTTAATACAATTTATCACATACGTTAATTTCAAGCTTTTGTTTAAATCAAATTACGAATTGTCACCCAAGATCATGATGTTATGAATGCGATGCAATATGATTGCTATGCAAAAAATGCATTTCGTAACACCGGAGTGTTACAGTCGCACATCCACACATAAGATGAGGATCCTCCAAGCCACGAGCTCCACTAGAGTAGCCAATTCGTGAACACCCGCGGGGAAGGCTCAACAACCCATCACAATCACTTGGTGAAGGTTCGAACAAGTCTCTAATCACGAGCTCAATCACCACCGCTGCTCCAAACCGTCTAAGGTGTCGGAAAACAACCAAAAGTAACAAGCAATCCGCAGCAAACTCGAAGATCAAGTGCCACTAGATGCAACTCTCAATGCAACGCACTTGAATCTCACTCAATCTCTCTAGAGTATGCAACCAAGCGAAAAGATGAGTGAAGGGGAAGTTCTCTAGCTCAAAGTGTGCCTCAATATCTCAAATGTGCGCCCCAAACACGGCCACCATCTATTTGTAGCGAAGGGATAAGAAACTTAAGCAACCAACCATTACAAGACATCTCAGTGAAAATTGCGATGACCGGACGCACCGGTCAGAGTGACCGGACGCGTCCGGTCACTATAGGACAAACAGTAGCAGTGCGAGTCAGAGAGAGTCGTTGCCGTGATCGGACGCGCTTCACCAAATGACCGGATGCGCTGCACCCGACGTCTGATCGGAGTCCAGAGAGCTCCCCGCGTAATCAGACGTATCCGGTTGCACGTGACCGGACGCGCCACCGCGTCCGCTTGCACCTACCCTTTGTGCTGCTCTCCCGGGTGCGTGACCAGACGCGCCGGTTCCGCGAAGAATCGGACATGCCGGTCCGCGACCCTCTCGCAAGAGCGTCTGCCTGCAGTTTGAACTGCGTCCGGTCACTGTTTTTCCAATGAGAAATACACCGGACTTACACCTCCGTTTTCTCGCCTCCAGCGCAGTAGAAAATAGGCGTTTCACTTCCTAAAAAATCACTGAATCCCGCCTCGCAAGCTCGGCGGGAGGGAGAGAGGTACCCAAACCCCTCTCTACCGCTCAAACTCCACCGCCTTCGCAAATGTGCTAACACCACCATGTGTATATCACCATGTGCATGTGTGTTAGCATTTTCACAATCATTTTCAAGGCGTTACGTTAGCTCTCTACTAGATCCTAATGCATATGCTCAAGATGATGACCTAGTAGCACTTGATTCACGAGCTAACAGTGATTGTCCCTCTTGATAGTCAACTATCAATCTTAAACCCGGTCAATCACTTCTCTACTCATCTTAGACCGGCAAAAGCAAACCCTATAATTATACCTTTGTCTTGATCACTTTGTTCCATGTCTATCTCCTCATGCTTGATCACCATGATCATCATTTCATGTCCATGTACCATCTCTTTGTGATCTTGTGGTCACCACTCCTTGCCACATATACCTTCATCACATGTGTTGCTTATGCCTAACTCAAAACACTTAACACATGGCATTAGTGAAAGCCCAAGTTTGGTTTTGGTAATTAATGACACCAAGTTGTTAATGTCTTGTGTTACGTGTTTTGAGTTAGGCATAAGCAACACATGTGATGAAGGTGTATGTGGCGAGGAGTGGTGGCCACAAGATCACAAAGAGATGGTGCATGGACATGAAATGATGATCATAGTGGAGATGCACATAATATGATGGACATGATGATCAAGTGGAAGAGAAGGATCTAAGAGTGCAAGGTAAAGGTATAACCATAGGGTTTTCCTTTTGCCGGTCTAAGATGAGTAGAGAAGTGATTGACCGGGTTTAGGATACATAGCCAATTATCAAGAGGAGCAATCACGGTTAGCTCAGGAATCAAGTGTCACTAGATCATTGTCTTGAGCATATGCATTAGGATCTAGTTGAGAGCTAACGTAATGCCTTGGAAAATGTTTGTGAAATGCTAACACACATGTGCATGGTGGTGTACACTTGGTGGTGTTAGCACATTTGCGAAGGCGGTGGAGTTTAAGCGGTAGAGAGGGGTTTGGGTTCCTCTCTCCCTCTCGCCGAGCTTGCGAGGCGGGATTCGGCGCTTTTTGGGAAAGTCAAATGCTTATTTTCTACTGCGCCGAAAGTCGGAAAAGAAACGGAGGCGAACGGCGGTCACTGTGGTGACCGGACGCTGCACCAGACGCGGTCATGGTATGACCGGACGCGTCCGGTCAGTTCAACGTAGCAGTCTGGCGCGCGGGTGTTAGGGTTTGCAACTAGCGCGTCCAGTTAGTCGCGGGACCAGCGCGTCCGATCAGGGGTCCAGAGGGAACTGAGTTTTGTAAGGTCGATCGGACGCGCGGCGCGTCCGGTCACACGCGATCGGACGCGTCCGGTCGTTGAGGGAGCTTACTGGACTCTAACCGGACGCTGGTACTGTCGCGTCCGGTCGTTGCCTGGGGCACGTCCGGTCGTTGCTTTGCGGGCTTGCGATGCTGTGTGATCGGCGCGTCCGGTCAGTTGAGCGGCGCGTCCGGTCATTCACTAGAGCGCGTCCGGTCATAGCAACGGTAACTTCTGACGCGCACTGTTCACGTTTGTCCTGTAGTGATCGGACGCGTCCGGTCACCCTGACCGGTGCGTCCGGTCATCTCGTTTTGAACTGTGTCGTCCGGTAACAGCTAGCTGCGTACCCCTTCGCTATAAATAGAAGTTGGCCGGGGTTTGAGGGTAACTCTTACACATTTTGAGACCTAGAGACATCCTTTGAGCTAGAGAACAACCCCTCCACTCATCTCTTTGCATAGTTGCACATCTTGAGTAAGATTTAGTGAGATTCAAGTGCATTGCTTGAGAGTTGCATTCTAGAGGCACTTGATCTTCGAGTTGCTGTGGATTTCTTGTTACTCTTCCGTGTTTCCTGACACGGTAGATGGCTTGGAGCAGCGGAGGTGATTGAGCTCATAATTGGAGATTGTTGGAGCACTCACCAAGTGTTGTAAGGGGTTCTTGATCCTTCCCCGCGGGAGTTCGTGAATTGGATACTCTAGTGGAGCTCGTGGCTTGTAGGATCCCCATCTTGTGTGCGGTTGTGCGGCGCCCGCCGAGGGCTCGACTCTTGATAGTCGATTAGCTTGCGAACCGACAAGTGGGTGTATCGCCACAACGGGGAGTAGCTTGCCGGGAAGCAAGTGAACCTCGGGATAAATTCTTATGTCATTCTCTTCCCGAGGATTTCTCTTGTGTGATTGATTGATTGGTAGTTCTCATCTCTACACGGCGGTATAATCACTCGAAGCTCTTCTCTCGTATTACTTCTTGTTTTCTAGCTTGTAGTTGTTGTTGTGTTTAGTGGATAGTCTTGTACTAGACTTGTGTAGGTGGCTTGCTTAATTAGTTAGAGCTAGTGCTTTTGCTTCGCCACCTTTCGTACTAACTTGTAGTTAAGTAATTCTTGTAGAAGTTTTTAATTAGGCTATTCACCCCCTCTAGCCTATTTGGACCTTACAATTAGCAACTTGGTGTCATTAATTACCAAAACCAAACTTGAGCTTTCAGCATGCAGCGTGATTAGCATGAGCATATCAATGCGAGATTACTCCAGGGCGGCATATGCTGCCATACCTTGTAGCTCATGGTAGCTTTTCTCACACATTTAATAAGAATAAAATTAATCAATCATACATGAACATTAGTTTATCATTGTATGTTTTTACAAAGATTTGCCATTATGTGTTAACGGCCTTTTATCAGTCATATGCTTTGGAATTCCTGTGTTACAAATTCCTATGTTCCAAACACCTCCTCCTATTTCTTTCCTGTGTTTTTCCTTTCCTTAGTTTTGGCACTACACTCACCTCCCTTTCCTGCGTTTTTTCTTATTCCTGTGTTTTCTATTCCTCTGTTCCAAATAGGCAAGCATCTCCAACTGGCGCCTTTCCTAACCCAAAATGAGAAAAAACTGTTATTTTAGAGATCCTATAGCTCTAGCAGTTCTCCAAACCGAACCCTAATGAGAAAAAAAAAATTCTCACTCCCTCAAATCATAGTCTCCCACCCCTCAAATAATGGGGAGACCTCTTCTCCCTAATCCGCTATTTTCTCGTTGGAGATTGGATTTTCTAGTTCCGTTGGAGAGAAGACCTTCAAAATCACAAAACACGTTTTGTTTCTTCTGTCAATAATTAGTTTTTGGGTTGGAGTTTTCTCTTCTTACGGCTGGAGATGCTCTACTCCCCACCTCTACGCAATTCCTGACTTGTCTCATGTTAAAGGTATTATTTTGTCAGTGTTAAATGTATTATTTTGTCAGAGTGTAAAGCCAGTTATATTGGTTCCATAAAAGTATGACCAATCTTAAATAGTACTTTTCCTTAAAATCTAGGTGGAATAGCCAAATTGATCCCTTATCTTTCGTCTCAAGTTCAATTTAGTCCTTCAACTCTTAAAATGGCCAAACTATTCCCTCAACTTTCGATTTTGGTACAATTTTGTCCTTACGCTGATGTGGTGCTCCATGTTGGTAGTTCCAGTCAGCAAAGCCTAGTGGTGGCCATAGCTTTGGATAGTCTGGTAGCCATGCAATGCATTAAAACTAATTTCACATGAAATTACATTGGATCTAGCCATAAAAGGGACATTAAAGAAGTTATTCAAATTTTCATTGGATCAATAGCATACCCCCTCTCCTTTCAAAAAAAGCATAGTCCCTCTGTCCCAAAATAAATATTTCTATGGTATTCGTATTGGACTTTCTTTTGTTTGACTAGATTTGTAGAAAATATTAGCAACAATTGTATCTCTAAATAAGTTTATTATGAATATAAACTCAACAATCTGAAATGCGTGTTGCGGCAAAATGTTGTTCAAACCAAAATGCAATGAACTTGAGTGTGAAAGTAGGGAGTAATTTTACCTACACTAGCAATGCCAACTACGGGCCGGTTTAGATCCAAAATTTTTTGCAAAACGGCACTGTAGCTCTTTTCGTTGTTATTTAGCAAATATTGTTCAATCATGGTCTAATTAGGCTTAAAAGATTCGTCTTGTCCATTTCGTCTAAACTGTGTAATTAGTTTTATTTTTATCTATATTTAATACTTCATGCATGTGTTCAAAGATTCCATGTGACAGGAATCTGAAAAATTTTGCAAAATTTTCTAGGAACTAAACAGGGCCTACCAACACTCGCCTATTTACCAAAGTCGACACCAGCGCATTTTGCTCACTAGGGCTGCCACCATGGAGTGCCACGTGGGCACAAGGATGAATCTGGACAAAAAAATTAAAGATGAAGGACTAAATTGAAAGTTAAGGGATTAAATTGAATCTGAGACAAAAGATGAAGGACTAAGGCCTCGTTTGGTTTCCAGGTGTTAAAGTTTAACTCCCAATACATCAATGTTCCCTCAAATGCATTGAGTACTAAATGTAGACTAATTGCATGTATGTCGACACAGATTAGAAGTAATTTACGAGACGAATTTATTAAGCTTAATTAGTCCAAGATTGAAAACTTTTTATCAAATAAGACGAAAGTGCTACAGTGTTCATTAAACTTTAACTTCTCCCACCAAACACCCCCTAAATTTAGCTGTTCCACCTAAAATCTATGGTCAAAGGGTGTGTTTAGATCCTTCAAACTTCCAAAAATTTTATAAGATTCCCCGTCACATCGAATATTTGGACGCATGTATGGAGCATTAAATATAGGTAAAAAAATAACTAATTACACAGTTTGGTTGTAAATCACAAGACGAATCTTTCGAACCTAATTAGCTCATAATTAGACACTAATTATCAAATACAAACAAAAAAAAAAAGTTACTGTACTTCCAAAAATTTTACAGCAACACCTAAACACAACCAAAGTGAAAACACCATAGCAGCCAGTAGTAGGCTGCAAGCTCTGTTCATGCCAGTTCGCCTCTCGTGCGCTCATCAGCGACTACAGCGAGGAGTTAGTGAGTTGCTAGTACACTAGACGCGCGGTTAGCGGCGGGCTCGCTCGCTGCAGGCCTGCAACTGCAATTACTACTTGCGTTGCGGTCACCGGCCAGTGGCCACCATTCACTCAAGGACCTGAACGAACCACTCGCGCGCCGCGCGCGCGCTGTTAAAACTCAGAGCAGGCTCTCGGCTACTCTTCCGTCCACGAATACTCCCATTTGTTTCACCACCTCACCTGAGCGCACACCTGCCTGCGTCCAGTGCCCGAGCAGTGTCTCCCTCGTTCCCGTCTCCTCGCGCACGCACCAAACCAATCCCGAGGGCCCGTGCGGCCGCCAGCCAGACCAAGAGAGCCCGTGACGCCGTGACGCGCGCGGCGAGAGCGAGCTCCACGTACGCCGCGTCGAGCCAGCCCCATGAGGCGGCGGCCGTGGGCACGCGCCGCCACCGTGCTGTCGTGCCTCGCCATCGCCATAGTGCTGCAGCTCGCCGTCGCCGAGGGGAGGTCGGCGCCGTCGTTGCTGCCGCCGAGGCGCGCGCACGGTGACGGCCACGCTCACGCGCGCCCGCGCACGCACAGCGGGAGCGGGTTGCCGCCGTCGCCGACGGGTGCAACGACGACCGTGCACCATGCTGTGGCCGCGGCCGCTGGAGTCGGCGCGTCAGTACGCTTCGACGCCGCCGTCCGGTGTAAGAGCGGCGGGCGGAAAGCAGCGAGAGCGAGCGGCGTCGCTGCTGCTGGTGGTGCGTGCGCTGAGGACGACGATGACAAGCGGCGCATACCGACGGGTCCTAACCCTCTGCACAACAGATAGACGATCGCGCTGTGCAGCCCAACAAGATCCATGTCCTATAAGACCAGAGGAGAGGAGTAATGCAAGCCAAGCCACAAGAGTTCAGGGGGGAGGCAACAACAGCATGCACTGGCTTTCTTGGTATTTTCGAGCTCATCATCATCTCCTACTCCCCTCTGCTCTGTTCATCATGGACATCGACCAGAAGATAGTGATCAGTAGTAGACTAGTAGTAGTTTAGTTCAGCTTCAGTAGTGAAAATTTTTTTGGATGCCTCTTCTTTTTCGAGCTTTTTGTCTGCCAGCACAGGGTGTATATTCTGCCTAGCTAGCTGTGCGCCTGTGCCTCTCTTGTTCTCTGTCAGAGGCAAGAACGGGCTCAGCTCTCTCCCAGCTTTCCTCCGCTGGGCGCATGTTCCCATCCTGGAAACGGAAGATTCGGCTGTTCGTCATATCTGAATTTTGCGTGCTTCTCTCTGTCCGTTCCAACCAAAAGCTTTCACAAGCCACAGGACCTTCTGAACGCAAAGATCTCCAGCGATCCTACGAGCATCGTATCTCCTGTAGGCCCTGTGCTGTGTGATCATGGCAGAAAGGATCCATTCTCCTTCTTAGGCCTGGTTTAGTTTAAAAAAATTTGGGTTCACCCATCACGTGGAATGTTTGACACATGTATGCAGTACTAAATGCAGATGAAAAAAATAATTGCACAATTTGGTTGGAAATGACGAGACGAATCTTTTAAGCCTAATTAGTTTATAATTAGCCTCAAGTGCCACAGTAACTCACATGTGCTAATGACGAATTGATTAGTCTTAATAAATTCATCTGCAGTTTCTAGGTGAGCTATGCTATGTAATTAGTTTTTTTATTAACATCTAAAAAATCTTCGGACATTCCATACAATATCGATGTGACTTTTTTTCTTTTCTCTAACTAAACACAGCGGTATAAAAAAACTGCTCTCTCTCTCTCTTTTTACAGCGGTATAAAAAAACTCTCTTTTTTGAGTGGTGGGGCTCTTAAAACGTAGTAGCATGCGTTGTTTTTAAGTGCTAGTTACTCAGACAACGCTGTTGCAGCCCATCACCTGAACTGCTCACTTGGAATGGGCATGTGTTATGCTCTTGTACCCTTTTGCCTGTCCTTGGTCTTTGATCAGTGGCCTTGTCTAGATACCCAAATTTATCCTAAATTCTACTATATAAAAAGGAGATTCTTCGTCACATCAAAATGTCGACAAATGCATGGAGTAATGTAGATGAAATCATAAACTAATTGCACAATTTTGTTGTACTTTACGAGACAAACATTTTGAATCTAATTAATCAATTTTTAGACATTTTTTTGTACTAAAAAACAAAAGTTGGTACAATGTTCCGACAGGAACGCTGTAGCAACAGTGCCCGAATCGGGCCGCCGATTCCGCCATCTAAACAAGGCCAGTATAGCATGCTTGAATTAGTACAGGCGCCAGTAGAATTGCTGGGCAAGGGCATGCATGATAAAAGATGGCATATGGGTAGCCAATGTGAAGCGGCAGCAGTTTTTGTATCCATGGGAAAAAGGCTGAGGGCTTGATTATTTCGTGAAAGAAAATTTTTTAGGTGTCACGTCGGATGTCTCGTAGAATGTCGAAAGGGATTTTTAATACTAATTAAAAAACTAATTACATAACTCGTCTGGAAACCGCGAGACGAATTTATTAAACCTAATTAAGCCGTCATTAGCACATGTGTGTCACTGTAGCACTTAAGGCTAATCATGGACTAATTAGGCTTAAAAGATTCATCTCGTGGTTTCCAACTAAACTGTGCAATTAGTTTTTTTCGTCTACATTTAGTACTCCATGCATGTGTCTAAATATTCGATGTGATCGGGTAAATAAATTTTGAGTGGGAACTAAACACAGCCTGAGCCACTGCTCCTAGGTGCAAATGCAAATGAGCAGGAGCCAGGAGGCGTGCTCCATGGATTGTTCTTGGACCAGAGCTCCTTGCCAGCTCTTCAAGCTCTGTTGGAGCGCCAGGCAGTGGTCCTGCTCCAGCAATCTTGAATCTCCAGTCCGTTTTGGTTTTTGGCAAATGGTTCTTGGAGCCTTTCTGTGGCTCTGGCTGGCAGGGGAGGTGCAGGCTAGGGAGTAAAGTTTTATTTTATTTATGCATACAAAAGTCTATATCTGGTAGGAGTAAAGACTTGTTCTCCTGGGCCTCAGCTGGTTCTTGTCCTCATGGAGGCCGGGAGGGAAATGACATGTGAACTTTGTAACCATCCAAAAGCAAGCATGTACTCGCAACAGCTGCCAACGGGGGATTCATCGATCAGATGCTGGAGATTGGGTGGTCCAATGTTCTTATAGAGCTCATTTATACCACTGCCTGATAATATACAGCAAAGGCGGATAACTGCTGTATAGGGGGTGTTTAGTTCCCACCAAAAACTTTACACCTTATCCCATCAAATGTTTAGAGACATGCATATAGATTAAAAAAAATAACTAACTGCACAGTTTGCATGTATTGCGAGATGAATTTTTTAAGCCTAATTAGTCTATGATTGGACACTAATTGCTATAGTTACACATGTACTATAGTACCCAAAAACTTTACAGCCCCTGAGCTAAACATGCACATAATCATCATGTTTAGATCAAAATCCATAATTCCATGCCAAAACAGCCTTCCCAAAGCAATAGACCAACAGGTAGAGCGATGATACTATTATCCAAACATGTTTAACGGGGTACTAAAAGTCATTTCTAACGATCCATCATGGAGAGAGTACATGAATGGTGGGACTTGTACGACTACCAACAAGCTAACTACTAAGGCCACGTTTAGTTTGCAATTTTTTTCAACCCGATGAATAGTACCACTTTCGTCTTATTTGGCAAATATTGTCCAATCGTGGACCAACTAGGCTCAAAAGATTCATCTCGTGATTTCCAACTAAACTGTGTAATTAGTTATTTTTTTACCAACATTTAATAATTCATGCAAGCGGCTAAAAATTGATGTGATGGAGAGAGAGTGAAAAATTCTAACTTTTGGGTGCATCTAAACAAGGCCTAACTAGCCTTTCGAGAAGCCAATAAATTCAACCTTCTTTATAAGAAGAAACAGCCTCTGATCCAGCTGAAAGCTAGCTGCACAGGAAGGATCACCCCTAAGCATCATCAAGAGGCCACCAAAAGATGCATAAATCTCCCTGGAATGAAGACACGGGGGATGTTGAATTAGAAAATGTAGCATATACCATACTGGGTAGAAACACATAACTGAGTTATAAAAGGGGTAGAATTAGAAAATGTAGCATATAACAAACTGATCAGAAACACATAATTGAGGAATAAACATTGAACAGGGCATGTCAGGTATGTGTGTACTGTGCAATTCAGTCTATATTGCAACTTTGCTCTCTGAAATAGCAAGTGCTTAATAAGATGAACAAGGCTGAATAAATCATGCAACTAAAACAGCAGATAGAAATACCATGCATCTGAACTGTTTCATCAAAAAAAATAAACTACACCAAGTTTCTTTGCCATCCATCTATAACCATGTATGGCATACTTACCCATGATCTATAACCTACGCATCAAATTTATCTAATTAAGCCTATTGCTTTAAATAATTTTGCTTCCTTCTTTCGATAAATAGACTGGCCTTGCAATGATTTCCATTTTTTGGGACATAAACATGCAAAAAAAAAACGTGTAGATCTGTAAAGTAATAATTACTAATAGATGATTAATTGATCAAATGAACATTATTTTTTAAATAATTACTAATTGCTCACATGGCCACAAACCGTGGCAGTATTTCATCACCATGTAGATCTGTAAAGTAATTTCATCTTAAAACACAAACACAACCTTAATCGATAAGAGTAAGAGTACCTTGGTAAATTCAAATTTAACAGGATGCGGCAGACCAAGTACTAGTGCTTGTCAAGAATCGACAAGACATGCATCACATATTCACATAAAATAAATTATATGTATCCTCGGACTTACGTACACCAGAGAGTAAGGCAGTGTTTAGATCCAAACTTTGGTGTACCAAAATACACTGTAGCATTTCGTTTGTATTTGGTAATAATTGTCCAATCATTGACTAATTAGGCTCAAAACATTCGTCTCGCAAAGTACAACCAAACTGTACAATTAGTTTTTGATTTTATCCACATTTAGTACTCCATGCATGTATCGCAAGTTTGATGTGATGGGGAATCTTTTTTTGCATAGTGCATATTTCAATAGATCTAAACACAGCCTAAATCTAAAAGAAAATACCATGCGGGATCAATCATCCCTGTTCCAACTTATGTTGTGGATCTTTTCAGTAACTTTTAATTGGTTACACTTACACAGGCTGTTAGTAGCTACAAGGGTGTCTTCACGAAAAATGCGAAGGGGCAGGGAAATAAAACAGTGTCACACTAAACAGTGTAGCATCATATATATGTAACATTGCTCAAGTTCAGAGAAGACATACACTTTAGTAGATGAATCGCCATTACTGTCTTTGGTACTGTCTTCTGAGATCTTGTAAAGCTTTCCATGCATGATGTATTGATAATCGTCAGCAAGCGTTTTTCTTCCAGCCTGCATGAAAGGAATGGCATCATGTTGTTTACCCAATAAAATTATGCCTCGTGGAAGACAGGTCCAAGAGAAAAATGAAAAATATCATGGCACCTACACATTCGGATCTGTATTCCCATCACAAAAGTTTTATAATGTCGAGATCAAGCTACTCCCTCCGTTTTTTTCACATGTCATATTAGGTTTGTCCTAAGTCAAACATTCCTAACTTTGATCATCAATTTCAAAAAATCCATGTAGTTTCACAACATGTGTACTATATACTACGAAACTATTTCTCATACAAGTGAATCTAAAAACATATACATATCTTATATACATTTTTTTTTAAATGTTGATGGTCAAAGACATAAATATTTGACGTAGGACAAAACCAATACAACATATAAAAAACCAAGGGACGGAGGGAGTATGAGACTAATTAGGTGTGTCACCTGTGTGTAGTAGCCAGTGTCTGTTGATCCATCCAGGTTCAGAGTGAGAGCTAAAACCATGTTGAATGTGTCACCAACACACATTGGATAGACCTCAGTAGTCAGTAGCAACATCCAGCTGCATGTACATTTCGTTCTCACTATGAGCTTCAATTCGAGTGACTGTCCATGGACATTATTAAAAAAAAAAGCAACATTAGATCATCCGATATTTGCAGCAAGATAAAGCAGAAATCTGAATAATCGTGCTTTGAGCACTCAAACAACTGCATAATGCAGAGCAAAGTATCCAATTGCTAGCGACAATTTACAGGGCAGCTACGCAGTTTCAGAAGAGGAAAACACTTGGTGTTGTCTGTTGTTGCAGTGGATTCAATTTTGCTGCGGACAAGTCAGAGATGAATGACCTTTGTCGAACTTCTTGCCATCAAGAACGAGCCTGATCACCGTGAATTTATCTTTGAAGAGGTGCTCGGCCATCTTTCATGCAAATGATAGATAGCAATAGATTAGCACACTTGGATGTGTCAAAAGGTCCAAAAGTTCCCCGGGGTTAAAACGTGCAAACCAACGGAGATCGAAGGGAGCTAAGATATGAGATTGTATTCGATGCGGCAGCCTATTGGGTTCTAGGGGAGTCTCGTTCTAGTGGGGGTTTACCGCCGAAGAACCCGGGGTTTAGGGTTTAGTTGGGCAATTTATATGGCGAGGTGATTCATCGACTGTGCGTGCCGAATGACCTAAACGAACTGCGCGGATTGGGATGGATTGGTAGGACGGCACTACAACGCACACGAATCCACAACGAACAGGGAATCTGTCTCCTAAAAGCAGGGGCGGAACGGAACCAGTATAAAGCATTAGGGTTCGGGGTGCTCGGCTTCGCACAGGAGGAAGGGAGGAGGAGAAGTGGGGGCGGGCCGCGGGCATACCTTGCGGGTGCTCGTCGCCGGCGCCGATCTGGCGAAGGGTGGCGGCGCTCTCCGAGTCGTCACCGCAGCAAGGAAAGAAAGGCGCGCGAGAGAGAGGCGAGCCGGAGAAAGAAGAGGGACCCACGCGGACTAGTCAGGGACTCAGGGACGTGCTTTGCTTATCCACCGTTCCTTTGGATCCGACGCGTCTCTTGAATCGTCCGTTGCTGGACTCTTATGCCCAAGCAAGTCCAGCGTGCTAGCCCAGTAAGGACAATTCTGCTCAGTGCCTGCTTGCTATGCAATATCAGAGGTGCAAGTCCTAATCATTTTTGCAACGTCGTCTCAGACAGAGAAATTGACAGTGAGGGCGTGTCTTGCCTCGTCATCACCCATTGCGACCCACTGACAATTTTGCTGGCGTGATAACAACATTAGAAGGAAAAAAAATTGGTACCAAATTTTGGTTCATCACTTTCTCCCAATCAATTTATCTCACTACTCCCTACGTATAAGAGTCTAGATCGATTTTTACTAAAAGCAGTAGTACTTGATGAGTAGTAGTCATGTCTGTGGCTCAAACTCATGTCTACGCTCATACGAAACATTTTGTACCGAGGAGCCGGAGCCTGGAGACGTGGTTTCTCATTGCTCTTCACAAATTATTACAAAGACTGCCACCAATGCAAATGTGTTTTTGTCACACGCTTTCCAAAAACGACTCCAGCCTCATTAAAAAAGGAAAAAGTCTAATTGACCCCCTAACTATTGGGGTAGTCTAGTTTACCCCCTCAACTATGAAACGGTCTAATTTACAACCTGAACTTTGCAAAACCGGTCAAATCACCCCTCGAGCGGTTTTAGACGGTGGTTTTGCTATAGTAACACCGGTTTTGCTACAGTAACAGTGTTTTTATCCTTTCCTTTTTATTTATTTCGTCTAAATCTTTGAAAAATCATAGTAAATCATTAAAAAATTATAAAATGAAAAATACAATTTTGTTGGACTCCACATGAGTAGATCTACACAGTGAACATATAATATAGTATGCTTTAGTACAAAGTTTTTGCTGTAAATTTTGATCTATTTTTTTTGTAATTAATTTGAATAATTCATACAACAAAAACTTTGTACTAAAGCATACTATATTATATGTTTACTGTGTAGATCTACTCATGTGGAGTCCAACAAAATTAGATTTTCTATTTTATGATTTTTTGTGATTTACTATAATTTTTTAAAGATTAAGACGAAATAAATTTAAAAGAAAATGACAAAACCAATGTTACTGTAGCAAAACCGTTGTTACTGTAGTAAACCGTCGTCTAAAACCGCTCGAGGGGGTGATTTGGCCGGTTTTGCAAAGTTCAGGGGGTAAATTAGACCGTTTCATAGTTGAGGGGGTAAAATAGACTACCCCCAATAGTTGGGGGTCAATTAGACTTTTTCCCATTAAAAAAAGCCCACTTGCTTACTATACTAATAGTGATCAAGAGTCGGCGCATCAGTTCCTTGGCCATCACGGTTCAAGCTGCTCGTGGTTGTGGCGTGTGCTTGATTCCCATCGCGATTGCGACCCTTCAACAAGTACTCAAGGAAAATGACTAATCTAGTCCGTGCACTAACAACTACTGCCACTAATCACGTTCCATTATCTTTTTTAAGGCGAAAAAAAATCATGTTTTGATCCCAACAGCAGGCAAAAGACGCGTTGTTCGCCAAGTCAACTCACTCGGCGCATCGGTTTTGATCAGCAGACTGACGCCTGATCAAACTTGAGCACAGTCAGTTTTACTGGCACCATCGTCGCCGAATCGTTGGCAAGCGCAAAGTCGGTTCCGAAAAGCTATATATTCGCGCGAAATCACAGGGATGCTTCAAACCATTTGCGACTGCGAGGGAGAAGTCGCATTCACGAAACACACACCACAGTTCGCCATTGATACAGTCAAGTCACTGCCAGAGGAAGGCCTGAGCTTTGCAAGCTGCGACACATGAGGACGGCAGCTCTGAGCTGGAGCTCCATGGGCTCGCTCGTGGCCACGGCCGTGGTGGTGCGCACGGCGGTGCGCGACGTGCTCCCGCCGGAGGCGCACGGCGCGCTGCGGGCGCTCGTGGCCCGCGCCGCGGCCGCCTTCGCCCAGCCGCCCGACACCATCGTGGTGCACGAGACGGACGCCAACGGCATGCCCAACGAGCTCTACGACGCGGCGCAGCTCTACCTCGGCGCACGCTGCCTCGCGTCGGCGCCGGCGCTGCACCTCCACAAGGCGCACGGCGCGAGCGACGTCGTGGCGTCGCTGCCGGACGACCACACCGCGTGGGACACGTTCCGCGGGGTCCGCGTCCGGTGGGCGTCGCGGCGCGCGGAATCGAACGGCGCCTACTCCCCGTCCGGGTTCTTCGGCGGCGGCGGCGGCTGGTCGGGCGGGTTCAGCTACCCGGTCGGCGGCGGCGGTGGCGGCGGGCAGCAGCAGCAGTGCCTGGTCCTCCAGTTCCCGCGCCGCCACCGCGACGCGTACATTCCCCACGTCCTGGACGTGGCCGCGAGGCTGCGGCTCAAGATGAGGGAGCGGAAGCTCTACACCAACAGCGGCTACGGCGGCCGCTTCGGCGGCGTCGGACCGGACGCCCACGGGACGATGTGGTCGTCGCACCCGTTCGCGCACCCGTCCACGTTCGACACGCTTGCCATCGACCCGGCGCTCCGCGACGGCATCCGCGCCGACCTGCTCCGCTTCGTGCGGCGGCGGGAGCACTACGCGCGCGCCGGCCGCGCCTGGAAGCGCGGATACCTGCTCCACGGCCCGCCGGGCACCGGCAAGACCAGCCTCATTGCGGCCATCGCCAACCTGCTCGAGTTCGACATCTACGACCTGGAGCTCACCACGGTGCAGTCCAACACCGACCTCCGCAGGCTGCTCGCCTGCACTCGCCCCAAGTCGCTGATCGTCGTCGAGGACATCGACTGCTCCCTCGGCTTCCTTGACCGGACGAGGACTGAGGAAGCTGAGCGGGACAATGCGCCGCCGCGTCATGTCACCATGTCTCGATTCCCACCGATGGGAGGAGGCCCGCCAGGGATGTACGGGGAGAAGATCAGCCTGTCCGGCGTGCTCAACTTCGTGGACGGGCTCTGGTCGTCCTGCGTCGGCGAGCGCCTCATCGTGTTCACCACCAACCACGTCGACCGCCTCGACCCGGCGCTGTTGCGGCCCGGCCGGATGGACCGGAAGATCGAGCTCGGCTACTGCATGGGCCCCGCGCTGCGCGTGCTCGCCACGAACTACCTCGGAGACTGCGGAACTGCCGGCGACGGCGATCACGAGCCGACTAATGGTGACCACGGGTACGAGGAGTTGATCGGAGAGGCGGAGAGGTTGCTGGAGGAGGTGCACATGACGCCGGCCGATGTCGCGGAGGTGTTCATGGGCTGCGACGGCGACGGTGCCCTCGCCGCGCTGCAGAAGCTCGTCGACGAGCTCAGCAGCAAGAGAGTTGTTGATGAATGCGCAGCGAGCGACGTGTGACGCCATGTGCCCATATGTGGTTCACACGTTCAGGGTCGCTGTCAGGTTGTCACGTATCAAGCGCCAACGCGGCATCAGTTTACATGGAAAACGCCATGAGCGTGGAAGCTTTCACATTATAAAGAGTCAATCAGGTGAAAAACTTTTAACTATTATTGGAAAGTTGCATCATTAACAAATATAATCCGAGAAACGAATTGAAATGGCAAGGGGAGACGTCTCATATCAGGCTGTGGAGTGACCTAACTTGACTGAACACCAAACAGAATTAGGTAGGGTAAACCACTGGTTTAGTTTCAGCGACATAAGTCACAGTCAGCCACTCAGGAAGGACGCCGGCATGATATGACACCTAACGCTAACGAGAAAGACTAGTCTAAGACTCATGGCTGGCCCTTATCAACAATGTTTTCGGATGGGAAGAGGAATTTGAAGGGATATTTTTATAACGTGAGAACGCAAATGTTCTCGGAACGATGTTGACGGAAAGAGGAACGTAGCTGTGTTCCATATTTTTTACCACCAAGGGCATCTCCAAATGGTCTAGTTTGGAGTTAGCTGAATCAATTTTGTATCGCCGCATAGTGAAAAAGACAAAAGACTAGCATGGTTTAGAGATAGTCACGCACGTTTCACGATATCCCTCTTTTCATAATTGCCAATTTAAAGCTCGTGTTAGCTTATATTGTTGGAGACGGCCTTATCGGTTAGTCTCCTCATCCAGCAGCTCGAGCTTTACTCCCTATTTAACCAAGGTCTTTAGGGTTTTTCATTGTGGTTGCCGGTCCCTTTCCTCCTCTTCCTTCAATGACGCTGTTAGCGGCGAGGAGGCGTGGACATCCACCCTTCTTTTCTTTTATATAGCTACTAGATCTAGAGTCACTTTGTGGTTGTCCTGTTTGGTTTTTTACATAAATGTGTCGTGTACTAGCCAAGTCTATTTTTGAGATGACCAAGTTCAGTTGTTAAATTAGTGATCGAGGTTTTGGTTAACTTTAGTTACTAAAATGACCTATGATGGTAGAATGTAAGCACTATAAAGTCAAAAAAAAATTGCGGAGACCAATTTTGATCAAAGTAACAAAATTTGGCTATGTATTCTTGGCCACACCGCATAAGAAAAGTAATTAAACACACCCTTCAGTCACGAACGAGCCGACCTTGCCTTTCGGCACTTTACACCTATGTGCTGAAAATGAAACCACTGGTGCAGTGCATGCAATGGGCGTGCTCGGTCATGTAAAATGCATTGTTGTGCCTGGGTAGTAATGCGTCCATTATTTGCCTAAATCCTGGCTCCATACATACTACAACACGAAAGACGAAAAAAAGCAAACACCAACACCATGAATACGACACTAACACGTACGTCCCGGCACACGTCGCATTGCACCGTCACGACTCACGACTCATAAACAAACCACCGTCAAAGTAATGGAAGCTGACTAGGCAGCCATGCATGGTTGCGCGCCACGTAGGATCCCTGACTGGCTTCACTCCGTCGTGTCCTCTGTCGATTCGCCCGGTGCTACGGCCGTGGCCGCGGTAGCATCCCGCCGCCGCCGCAGTTCGCCCACGAGTTTCCTCAGAGCGCAGGCGGCGTCATCGCCGTCGCAGCCCATGAAAACCTCGGCGATGTCGGCGGGCGTGATTTGTACCTCGGCGGCGGCGAGCAGGCCCTCGGCCTCGGCCATGAGGGTGTTCACGGTGTCGGGGTCCGCGTCGGCGTCCTCGCAGCGCTCGTCGCCGACGCCGAGGTAGTTCTTGGCGAGGACGCGCAGCGCGGGCGGCGTGCAGTAGCCGAGCTCAATCTTTTTGTCCATGCGGCCCGGGCGGAGCAGCGCCCGGTCCAGCCGCTCCGGGTGGTTGGTCGTGAACACCATCAGGCGCTCGCCGACGCAGGACGACCAGAGGCCGTCCACGAAGTTGAGCACCCCGGAGAGGCTTATGGATTCCCGCCCCATTACGGCCATGGCCGCGGTGGCGGCAGGCGACACCGACATCACGGCGAGCTGTGCCGCGGCGTCTTCGTCGTTGTCGGCGCCGACGTTGCTCCCACCGCCCTTCTTTTTCTTCTTGTTGCGGTCGGAGAGGTCGAGGGAGCAGTCGATGTCCTCGACGACGATGACGGACTTGGGCGTGGTGGAGACGAGCAGGCGGCGGAGGTGGGAGTTGGTGGGCACGGTGGTGAGCTCCAGGTCGTAGACGTCGAACTCGAGCAGGTTGGCGATGGCGGCGACGAGGCTGGTCTTGCCCGTGCCGGGCGGGCCGTGGAGCAGGTACCCGCGCTTCCACGCGCGCCCCACGCGCGCGTAGTGGTCCCGTCGCGCGGCGAAGCGTAGCAGGTCGGCTCGGATCTCCTCGCGGAGCGCCGGGTCGAGCGCGAGCGTGTCGAACGTGGACGGGTGCGAGAAGGCGTGCGACGTCCAGAGGCGGTGGTGGTCCAAGTCGCCGAGCCCCGTGGCGCGGTTGGTGTAGAGCCGGCGCTCCCGCGACTTGAGCCGCATCCGGGTGGCCTCGTCGATGAGGTGCGGGATGTAGTGGCCGTGGATGAGGTCCCGGTGCTGGCGCGGGAACTGGAGCTCGAGCCCGCGCTGGTCACCGTGGCCGCCGCGGCCGCCGAACATGTTGTACGGGTGACCGTAGCCGCCGCCGCCGGAGCCGCGGTCGACGGTGCGGGCGGTGGAGGTCCACTTGACGCGGACCCCGCGGAAGGTGTCGTGGGTGGTGTGCGAGTCCGGGAGCGACGCGACGGGGCGCGGGGACTGGCGCGGCTTGTGGAGGCGCACGGTGGGCGCGGTGGCGAGGCAGCGCGCGCCCAGGTAGAGCTGCGCCGAGTCGTAGAGGTCATTGATGGCTCCGCCCGGGGGCCCGTCCGCCTCGTCGATGAGGATGGTGTCGTGAGGCGGGCGGAACGCGGCGGCCACCCACGCGATGAACCGGCGCAGGAGCGTCTGAGCCTCCGGCGGCAGGAAGTCGCGCAGCGCGGTGCGGAACACCACGACGGTCGCCAGCAGGGAGCCCAGCGAGCGCCAGTCCAGGACCATCTCCATGGCTAAGGTCTGAGAACGAACGAACAGAGAACTGTACCTGTGTGCGCTTGGTTGCCAGAAGAGTGAGCTGGGGGTGCTTTTATGCCCGCGCCGGATCGGAGCTTGCCGACTCGGACGTCGGAGTGGAGTGGTTTGGCCGTCTGCGTGCGAGACGTGTCGGCGAGGGTGAGGGAGAAAGAGAAATGGACGTGTGGTGCGTGGCGGCTGCTGGTTGGCCCGGGCCCCGGGCGGCAAAAGTTTGCGAAAGCTGCGCGCTGTGTCGTTTCCCGTCTTTTTTTTAAAGCTCTTTTTCGAAAATTTTTCTCAAATATGCCTCTAACGGAAAGATTTCATGAAATGGACCCAGGATTTCGCGCCATCAACGCTGGCGCCAAGATGCGCCGTTAACGTTGACGCCAAACCCCCATGCCACTTGGCTGACGACGCCGAGCTGACGCTGACCTTAGCGCCGTCACCATTGGCGCCAAGCTTGGCACCATCGTCATTGGCGCCAAGCTTGGCGCCACAGACATGTTTATCCTAAGTATTTCTAGGTTGTTCTGAGTGATCAAACAGAAAGTCACTGTAAAAACTCTAGAGTTAGTCACATTTCTCAATATCCAAGTCACGTTAAAATTTCAAATTTGTAAATGTCCAAGTCATGGTAAAAAAAATTATTTTTCCATATATCTACCACATGGTAGTTGGTATTCTAACATATTCAAGCCGTAGCAAAAATCCAGATTTATTTGACTCAAATTCCAACACGTTCCATCTCATGGTAAAATTTTGATGGGCATATGCAAATTTTACAATGAGATGGGCATATGCAAATTTTGGCTAAGTCTTTAAATTTTGGCCCCAAGTAAAATTTTAAATATCCAAATCCACAATATGAAGCCATTTTGCAATATCCAAGTCATGGTAAAATTTTAAATGTCTTCAAATTTACCATGTGATGGACATATGCAAATTTTACCATGACTTGGTTATTTAAAGACTTAGCCAAAATTAGTAAATTCCAGACTTAGCAAAATTTAAAGACTTAATCTCACGATAAATTTAAAGACTTAGCCAAAATTTTAAATATCCAAGTCATGGTAAAATTTGTATATGTCCATCTCATGGTAAAATTACACACTCGAGGTCTTGGCGTCGTGATCTGTGGCGCCAGGTTTGGCGCCAATTAGAATGGCGCCAAGTCTTGGCGCCAAAGATCACGGCGCCAAGACCCTGCCACGTCAATGCCACACATTAAGATCTTGGTGCCAGTTACCTTGGCGTCATGCCGTGTTACCTTAGCGCCGACGACCATGGCGTTAAGATAAGAGTCTATTTTTTTAAATCTTTCCGTCGGAGGTATATTTGAGAGAATCTTTTGAAAAAGGGGCTTAAAAAAAGACGGTGTCGTTTCGGACGTCTTCCTGTGCGATTTCGCGTGTTTTTTGGAGGGTCAGGGTCAGGGCCAGCCAAACGACTTGACCTGCCGCCGCCGGGTGCGCCGGTGCTATGATGCCGCCCGCGGCGAGCTAGGTGGAGAAAGACGGTGGTGGACGATGCTTGGACGGGGAGAGCCAGGCAGCCAGCCGCATCTCAACGAGAGAAAGCGCCAAAAAGCCGAAACAAAGAAGAAAGGCTAGGGGCCTGTTTAGTTGATGAATTTTTTTGGGTTCAGTTATTGTAGCATTTTTCATTTTATTTATTAATTTATGTCCAATCATGAACTAATTAGGTTCAAAATATTTGTCTCGTGATTTACAACTAAATTGTGTAATTAGTTTTTTCTTTCGTCTATATTTTAGTACTCAATGTATGTGCCGCAAGATTTGATGTGACAGGTATTGTAGCACTTTTTTTTTTCCTTTTTTAGAACTAAACAGGCTCTAGGTAGCACGTAGCAGTCCATTTGCAACACAACGCGCAAAGGGACAAATCGCAGAGGAATCATCTGACTAGATCTCGGCCACTTTTGTAGTACCATATATACACTAGTAAATAGTAATGCCGTGCGCTCAAGCTCAACATACTCTACGTGCAAGAGAGAGCGACAGGAGGAAAATTTGGCACGCACGCACCTACGTTTGTCGAGCCAGGGCGCCAATAATTGGGACAGAAACGTGCATTGCGTACAT
The DNA here is from genome assembly GCA_038087645.1 of Saccharum hybrid cultivar R570. Taxonomy (NCBI): domain Eukaryota; kingdom Viridiplantae; phylum Streptophyta; class Magnoliopsida; order Poales; family Poaceae; genus Saccharum; species Saccharum hybrid cultivar. Next base: position 1,558,748 of record JAQSUU010000273.1, read on the forward strand.
CCCATATATGTGCACAGTGCACTGTTCATAATGCCGCGTGCATGCAGTGTGGTTGTGGGCTTGTGTGGCTCCATCGCCGGCCGATAGCCTGATACCATGCATGATCCATCGCACTGCAGCGTGCAGAGAACCGGACGGGGACAAGGCAGTGCCTACATAGCTTCGCACTCAGTACATGTACGACCCCAAGAATCCAGTATCGTCTACTCATCGCCGAGGTCGACGTGTTCGTCACTTACCATTTGATCGATTTTGCCAACTGTATTCTCGAGCACTTTTAGCTTCGTCATGGATCGAAAGGGACGCACTGTGCTGTGCCGTGAAGCTTCTCTGAAGTTTCTCAGCAGGCAGAAAATCGACGCCTCTCAAGCCAGCCCAGACAACGTCATGCCACTGTGACATTGGTTTTTTTTTTCTCGAACACGACTTCACGTGTCATTGCATTAAGAAGAAGGAAGTTGAAGAACGACGAGTACAACGGTTACAAACCACAGAGACAGTGGTTGGGAACCCAACGACGACGACCAAACAAAACAGCGAGAAAATAGGAGACAAGACTCTCCACCAAACAACGCTAAGGAGTTAACTCAGGAGATGTGGCCGTGGTGACGAAGAAACCACCGAGAAGGCGACCGAGGCGGCCGCCGAGGCCCACACGGCAAAGCATCCACGAGAGGGCATCACACACTCGGCAGTGACTGCCCGAGGTGGAGCCAAACGCGACGTCGGTGACCGAGGACGATCAAGCAACGACGACGCCAACAACAACGGCAACACCAACATCTGAGTTGGGAGGACCAAAGCAACAACAGAGCAGCAGCTCACGAAGGCACGACTCCAGCAAGGCACGACCGCGGACGGCGCAAGGGAGAGGGTGCAGCAACGGAGCCTTCAGAAAGGAGATGACGCCCTCGGACGCCAACAACGTTGAAACTGCAACCCAAAGGAACTTTCGTTTCCAGACTTGCCCCGGTAGCCGCCGCCGACGAAGAGGGCTAAAGACGATGCCTCCAAGAAGGTGATGACGTTGGCGCGCCACCGTCGTCCGTCCAAGGCACGAAGCCTGGGGGTTTCACCCTGCCCGTCGTCAGCCGCAGCTGCACGGAGGGACTGCATGGCATGGCTTGCCCGCGGCCAAAGAACAATGCGGCCTCGCCGGCCGGCGCTGCCCCCCGCTGGACCGACCCACCACCGGAGCCGGGGAGGACCACGAGCCCGCGCCGACTCGCGGCTGCTCGGGCGGACCCCACGGCGGAGCTCCCACCGCCTACGCCACCGAGCATGCCCAGCCCACGGCAGATCCGGGGACCCGGCCACCCACTGGGCCCACGCCAGACCCAGGCCGGCCGCTGTCGTATCGGGGAGAGCAGCACCGGCAGCAGGGCCCGCGAGGTCACATCGACCCACCAACGCGAGAGGGCCGGCCACCGAGCCGCCTGCTCGCGGAATCCACGGCGGGGACCATCGGATCCGGTCCCAGTGGCCGCGGCTGAGGCAGATCCGACGGCCGCCAGAGAGGAAGGGGTGGAAGGGGGAAGGGAAGGCGGTGGGGAAAGGGGAGAGGGCGCGCATGGGGGCCTTTATGGGCTCCCTGCTGGCCGCCGACGACGACGCAAAGGAGGAGGCGCGGCGGCGGCGGCCGAGGCGGCGGTGGAGGGGGGGCGAGCGGCCGGGCTGGCGGAGACCCCAAGTCGCCTCCTGCGGAGACGACGCGAGGGCGAGTCGCCCCCTGTGACATTGGTTTTTATTGATGCTGAATTAAGAAGAAAGAGAATGTTGAAGCATCGAGTCATGCCATTGTGTGAACCGATGCTAAAGGGGAAAAATGCAAGCATCGAGTAGTGTTCTTGCTTCGGTGAAAGGATGATAAGCTGTAACAGAACCGACCAATTATACGAAATTAAGTAAGAAAATCATCCACCGAGCAGACGATTTAGCAAACTTAAGCCCGTATAACCCGGTAGTCCATGAAATCACGACGGATTTCAAACCAACTTACATACCAGCCAAGATCGTAATAAGTTTAGCGATCACCATCACAAATTACATAAAAGTTCACATCATGGATACATCGGAGTTTAAACATAGTTATTACAAACCAAGTTCGAATAAAAGTCGCAGAAGCCTTTAGTTCAAATCCACACACACACTCACACAGAGTTCAAGTATAGTGCCAGCTGATGATCATCTCCAACAAAAGCATTAGGTGAGACGTAGGGAATGACCACTGCCCATGGTCCTAGGCATCACCCATCGCAGGATAGAGGCAGTTGATACACTAGCCGTAATACATCTGCCCATCTACAACAAGTGGGAACAAAACCCTAAGTACGAGAAGATACTCAGCTAGACTTACCCGACATAGCCGAAAATAAAGTGACACCAAGGAGAATGAGGGGCTTTATAGTGGGGTAGCTGACTCATTTGCAAAAAAAGCATTTTTAGCATTTAAAGAACCTTTTCCAGAAGCTTTTATATTAAATTAATCTTTATTAACCTGCCAACTACATTTACACCTGTACTAGAGTAAACATGTGATTAAACAAGTAAGCATAACCAATGATCAATAACAACTTCCAATAATGTCATATTTCATATAATTGTCCAAGTATTCCATCAACATTACTACGATGAAGTAACTCAAGTCAAGTGTTCACTATCCAGTGAACGATGGCGATTTGAATCGATTATTAACCAGCTGGTAATTTATTCCTCACACAAACCTCACTCACCCGCTAAAGTGAGATATTGGTCACCGAGTCAACTATCCAGGTAAAGTCTCGAGTTTGCCAGGAACCACTTGTACCCGGGGACCGCCCGACTGCTCTTTGGCCTTATCATCGCGCCCCCGTGTCCTTCCACACCTGCTCCGGTACAGTGCGCTGCGGGCAATCCACTCAGCCCGAATAATCTCCTAGCTTCGCGGTCGAAAGGTGCATTATTCGGCCAGCTAAATGTGAGGCATGCGTTCAACATGACTCGAGGCCCAACAACGATCGGTCCTTAACCGACACAGACGGAAAACACTACAGTCCGAAACCCTATAAGTCTCCGTCCGGTCTCAACTTCACATTAACACTTAGTTATCCTAAGATGACATACTTATTCAAGTAGATCCAGGTAACCACCTATAGCTCACAGGTGACACGAAATCACCCAACTTCTACCGGTCTAAGGCAGCTAAGCATTGACTCGACTGCGAATACCAGGGTAACATGGATATGGTAGAACAAAGGTAAACAAGGTATAATGCAGCAACGGTTGCAAACAACTCCTAAACATAATGCATTAATTAAGGTAAAGCATTAATAAAATATTTGCAAACCGGGAGAGAAATGCTCCGGGGCTTGCCTCTTTTGAAAGAGCTCGGGCGATGATCGGGGCACTCCGAAAGATCCTCACCGACCTCCTCGTCGGCTTCGGGCACCTCCTGCTCTTGCACCTCGGGCTGCTCTTCCGGCTCCTCGGGAACTGCTACCAGAATCCCTTCCTGCGATCCTGTATGATGCAGATGTATAAGTGCTCAAGCACAGGTGCATTGTAGGGATGACATGTAATGATTATGATGAATAGGATGTAGATGAACATGTTTACTTTATTAGATAGTGTAGAAATACAATTCTTCTACAAGGTAGTCCACATCATCCAATAATATGTACTACTAAACTACTACTACAGCCACTATACTACTTACTAAGTCACCACAACAAGCCAAGATGCTTCAAAGATACACCAAAGCAATCATTATTAACTAAACATGCATTAAAAGGTTAATTAAACCAATTAAGTTTAAACAACAACACCTATTTTGGTAGCACAGAAAAATTTAGGAAACTTATAGTGACTTACTATCATCTAATCTAGCATGTCACAAAAATTTCATTGCATTTGGATCACTAGAACTTCCTACACAAAAATGATAAGATATGTCATAAATATGATCATTAAAATACTTTGTATTATGAAAAGTATCAAACAACAGATTTATCATTTTCCTAAATTCTACACAGTAAATAATCACTGTATAAAAATTATCACTTCATGTTTTATTCATATATTTCTCTCTAACAAAAATAACAAATATTAGCAATAAAAAACACTTGAACTACACATCATAAATTTTACACAGAACATGCATAGCATCTATTTTCCCTAGAAACTACATCACAAAAGAAAACTAATGCAAGTTGAACCATATTTTTCTAAGCAACAATGGATTTAGTATTCATTTTCTTAGATAAATAGCAATTGCAAGAATTAACTAAAACTATACAGAAAAGTATCTCAAAATCAACGTGCAATATTTTTACATCATAGATCTACTCATGAGGATCACTACAAAATTTGTTTCACCATTTTTGGAGCCAAAATATGTACACAAACATTTTTTCCAATTATTTATTTTCTCAAATAATCAAAAGGAAATGGAAAACAAATCTCTTATTGTTACTGGGCCGGCCCGCGAGAACGTCCGGCCCATGGCCGCTTTCGGCCTGAGCAGCGCGCGTAGGGAAAAAACGAGTCGGGCCGGCTCGGGGCTTCGGCCCACGGGCGAGGCCGGTCCAGCAGCGCCCGGGAGCGGCCGTGGCTACGCCACGCCGGCGCCTGTCGCCGCGGCAGTGCGGCGGTGCGGCGGTGCGGCGGCCGCCAACGGCCAGCGGTCGTCTCCGGTTGCGAATGGACGAGGCGCGGCGCGCATGAGGACTGCGACGATAAGGCGAAAACGATGGTGCTTTTAGAAGGAAGAGAGGAGGAGCGGAGCATGGAGGTCGGCACGGCCGCGGGCTCCGGCGAGCAATGCCGGCGCCACCGTGGCGGTTACGGCCCTTCCGGCCCTCACCTTGGCGAAAACGCGGTGCCGAAGGCAGGCTACGTCGAGGCGAGGCTCACGCGGAAGCTCGCGGAGCTTCGGGCGAAGACAAGGCGGCGCAGGTGAGCTTTATCGGCTGCGGCAATGGCGGGCGGCCGCGTGGTGGCGAGGAGCGGGGCTGTGTTCGGGAATGAAGAGCGCGAGAGGAGGAAGGGAGCGGGCGCGGGGGTTAAGGCGCGGTCTGGAGCGACCCTGGACGCGTTCCCGTCCAGGTGCGGGGGCTCCGACCAGCCGGCTAGCCACCGCCCATGGCCGCCGGTGCGGCGCGGCCACGCGGCGAGGCGCGCGCGGGGGTTGGCGAGCGCGCGGGAGCGGGGCGCGGCGTGCGGCGTATGCCTGGTCCACTGGACCGCGGCGTGCGCGGGCGCACGTGTGCGAGCGCGAGCTGAGCCAGGTCGGCTTGCGGCTGCGGGCCGAAAGTGAGGCGCCGGCCCACTTAGGCGGAGAATAAGCTTTTCCTTTATATTTTTCAATTCTTTTTTTCCAAATTTTCAAAATGCAGCTGCTTTAAATCAATTTTTGATCAACAAAATGACATTTTCTGGAAATGGCCCAAAAATAAAAGTTGCTTAGAATTGAATCCTCTACAACTTTGCTTAAAGGACCAACTCAAAATTCCAAACAGATTTTGAATTGGAAAGTAAAAGCCAAATAGGGAGGATTTTTGACCTTTTTCCATAATATTTTCAATAGCAAATTTTGTCAAAAGTTTGAATACAACTTTGCTCCAAAAATTTTGCTAAACATTTCTAAACAAATTACTCAAGCAAACAAGCATTTTTAACACCATTACAAGCACAACCATGGCATAGTTCTATTTAAACAAACAATGCAACAAACATGTTTTCATTAACATGTTTCAAGGTCATGTTTAAATCATTATATCATGCCATGTTAATAAATGCATGACAATGCTTATGCTCATGATTTGTAGGTGCTGAATGCATGCGTAACACTGGGTGTTACAGCCCTCCCCCTTATAAAAATCTCGTCCCGAGATTTGGGTTACGAACCATTTGTTATAAAAATCTTCATAAGCTTTTTGTAGATATTCACCCGTTTCTCAAGTTGCATCCCCTTCATCATGATGATTCCACTGTATCTTGTATGTTTTTACCACACTATTTCGAGTAGCACGCTCTTTGGTGTCTAAAACTCGAACTGGTTGCTCACGATATACCAAATCTGACTTGAGCTTTATGCCTCGAGGTTCTATTCTTTCTTCTAGGACACGCAAACATTTCTTTAACTGTGATACATGAAACATGGAAAAAATGACACTCATTATTTCCGGTAATTCCAACTTGTAGGCTATTGTACCTTTTCTTTCCAAGATCTTGTATGGTCCCACAAATCTGGCGGCAAGCTTTCTTCAAACTCCAAAACGTTTCTTCTTCATTGGGGTGACTTTTAGATACACATAGTCACCAACTTCAAACACAAGTGGTCTCCTCCTTTTATCCGCATAGCTTTTCTGACGTGATTGAACTGCTGTCATATTTTGCTGAATGATATGAACTTTCTTCTCGGCTTCTTCTACAAAGTCAATACCATAATACCTCCTTTCTCCTGGCTCGATCCAATTTAGTGGTGTTCTACACTTTCTGCCATACAAAGCTTTGAATGGAGCCATTATGATACTTTCTTGATAACTGTTGTTGTAAGCAAATTCCGCTAAGGGTAACCATGACTCCCATGAACCCCTGGAAGACAACACACATGCTCTTAACATCTTCCAGAACAACATTAACTCGCTCAGTCTGACCATCTGTCTGGGGGCGATAAGCAGTACTACGGATCAAAGTTGTACCAGGCCTTTGTGCAAATATTTCCAAAAGTGGGTGGTGAACGGTGACCCTCTGTCAGACACTATAGTCTTCGGTATGCCATGCAATCTCACAATTTCTGCAATGTATTTCTCGGTATATTGAGGTGGTCGATAATCTGTCTTGACCGGTAAAAAGTGAGATGTCTTGGTAAGACGATCCACGATTACCTAAATCGAATCATGTCCTTTCTGAGTAGTGGGCAAACCTGAGATGAAATCCATACTTATATCATCCCACTTCCAACTAGGTACGGATAAGGGTTGCAACAAACTAGCAGGTTTTAGATGAATAGCTTTCACTCTACAACATGTGTCACATCTGGCAACATAGGCTGCAATCTCTTTCTTCATCTTTGTCCACCAATAACGAAGTCTCAGTTATTGGTACATCTTACTACTGCCAGGATGAATGGATAGCTTAGAAAGGTGAGCTTCATCCATAAGTTTATTCTTAAGCTCTCGATCCTTGAGAACAACAAGACGGTCGTCAAACCATAACACGCCCTGTTCATCCACTCTAAAGTGCTTAGATGGTTCATCTTTGATTTTCTCTTTGATGTGGAATATCCCCTTGTCGGTTTTCTGGCCTTCTATTATCTTACTCTTCAAAGAGCAACTAATCTGAATACTATGTAACATGGCAGGGTGCATCAGATCGAAACCATCTTCGAGCAAAGGTTGCGTATTCAGGCAATGTGACTTTCTACTCAAAGCATCTGCCACTACATTGGCCTTTCCAGGGTGATACTGCACGTTCAAGTTGTAATCCTTGATCAATTCTAACCATCTTTGCTGTCTCATGTTTAGCTCTGGCTGGGTGAAGATATACTTAAGACTCTTGTGATCTATGAAAATATTGCACACATTATCAAGTAGATAATGTCTCCAAATTTTTAGGGCATGCACAACTGCAGCAAGTTCAAGATCTTGTGTCGGATAATTGACCTTGTGCTTTCTCAACTGTCGTGAGGCATAAGCAATAACTCTTCCTTCTTGCATAAGAACACATCCTAATCCAGTTTTCGATGCGTCGCAAAACACATCAAAAGGTTTCTCTATGTCCGGTTGTGCTAAAACAAGAGCTGTGGTCAACAGTTTCTGCAAAGTGTGGAAAGCTGCTTCACACTCCTCTATCCAAACGAACTTGTGATCTTTCTGTATCAGACTTGTCATTGGTTTAGCAATCTTCGAGAAATCTGGTATAAAATGGTGATAGTAACCAGCTAATCCTAAGAAACTTCTAACTTCAGAAACTGTGGTCGGCACCTTCCAATCCATAACCTCTTGCACCTTGCTTGGATCTACTGAAACTCCATTTTCGGACAGAATGTGACCAAGGAAAGGAACTTTCTTCAACCAAAATTCACACTTGCTAAACTTAGCATACAACTTATGATCTCTAAGTCTGGTCAAGACAACTCTCAGATGCTCTTCATGATCCTTCTCATTCTCGAAGTACACCAGAATATCATCAATAAACACTACCACAAACTTATCCAATTCTGGCATGAAAACCGTATTCATTAGATACATATATGCAGGAGCATTTGTTAAGCCAAATGACATAACAAGATACTCGTACAACCCATATCTGGTGGAAAAGACGGTTTTCGGTATATCTTATGGCCTAATCTTGATTTGATGGTAACCGGATCTCAAATCTATCTTGGAGAATACTCTGGCTTTGGCTAACTGATCAAACAAAACATCAATATGAGGTAAGAGATACTTATTCTTGATAATTACAGCATTAAGTGGCCTATAATCCACGCACATTCTCAAAGTGTCCTCCTTCTTCTTCTTCACAAATAATGCAGGACATCCCCATTCAGACTTACTTGGTCAGATAAACCCCTTTTTCAACAACACCTCTAGTTGCTTCTTTAGCTCAGCTAACTCATCCGGAGGCATCCGATACGGTCTCCTTGAAATTGGAGCTGTCCCTGGAACTAACTCAATTCTAAACTCAACATCTCTATCTGGCGGAAGATCAGGTAACTCATCTAGAAATACATCCGGAAACTCACACACTACCGGAATCTGATGAATAGGAATGACTTTTGTCCCTATAACGACATCCAAAACTAACCCAGGCATAACTATCAAGTTCACTCTAAATTTTCTGTTACCTAATTCAAGGGTTGCCCCTCGAACCATCTGGTTTGTCAAAACATCATCCCCCGCTGAACTTATACGGTAACCATAACTCAAATTCGTGCATAGTTGTTCATGCTTCCGTGCAAATGCTTGACTCATAAAAGAATGTAATGATCCAGAATCAAATAGAACAATTGCGGGGTGTCGGTTGACAGGAAACTTACCAGCAGTTATGGGCTCTCCCTCAGGAATTTCTTCCATAGTGGTGTGGTGCACACGTGCGGTATACGTCTGTTGCTTCTTCCTAGGCGGATACGGACAGAACCTTGAGAAGTGACCTGGTTGATCACAATTGTAGCATGGTCCCTTCACCATACCAGCAGATCCCACAGCCCTCTTGGAGCTACCTTGTCCCACGCTGGCGGTTGCCTTGTTGGACTGTACTGCCATCTTGTAAGGCTTATGTGGTCCCTTGAAACCCTGACCTCTCTGTTGTGGTAGCTTGAACCTAGCGCCAGGTGCCGATGGATGATAGGGAGGACGACCTCCCGCAGGTGCTCTTGCTTAGGAAGGGCCACCCTCTAGTGCTCTCTTGCGAGTCTTGGCAGTGATACAAGCATTATTGTTCTTTTCTTGCTTCAAGCAATCACTAATAAAGTCATTGAATCTGATGCGGTTATTGGTACCCACATGCTTCATCATTTTTGGATTCAGCCCTCTCTTGAAACTAGCAATTCTCTTAGCATCTGTGTCAACCATATTGGGAGCAAAACGACACAAGTTGTTGAAGGCATGCAAATACCGCGTCACGGTTTTCGGTGCCCTAATTTAAAGCCAAGAACTCTCCCAACTTCATCTCAACCAGCCCTGGTGGAATATAAACCCCGCGAAAGGCTTCAGTGAACTCTCTCCATGAGATCTGGGCATTTGGAGGGAAGATAGTGTAATGATGCTTCCACCATATTCCTGCTGGTCCTTGTAGCTGATGTGCGACATATTTTGTCTTCAGTACCTCAGTTAACCTCAACACACGAAACTTGTCTTCCATGGTGTTGATCCATTTTTCAGCATCAAGTGGCTCTGTTGCTTCCTTGAATATTGGTGGTCTAGTGTCCATGAAATCCTTGAAGCTTCTATACTGATTCGCCCTATTGCCACCACCCTGGTTGTTACCGCGCTAAACATTATTGGCAATGGTACGTAGAAAATCTTTCATGTTTTTCTGAGATTGCTCGGTATTGCGCTGACTTCCAAGAAGCTGTGCAAAGAACACCTCTACAGTGAGTGGTGGGGGAGGCGGCAAATGTGGTTCCGGGTGTGGCTCATTGTGGTTGACATTGTTTCCACCGCTCCCACCTGCCACGGCACCATTACCACCGGTTTCAGCAGCCTCATACATGGCGCGGCGAGTGTTTGCCATCTGCATATTTCAGCAACAAGTAATGATTAAGTGAAGCTGTAGTAATTGTGAGTGAATGAAAAATTATATCGTACTGAATTCATTGGAGAGAACAAAGTCATACAATAAAACAAAGGCACAATAATCGCATTCTAATTATAACAGCACCACTAATTAAATTACTTCCAATGCAAACATCACGTCCATACAACTAAATTGCCAACTTACATACACTGGACTTTTATGCATTCGGATATCGCATGACCAACCAAGTTCCAACGTCCTACCAAGACTCGAAGGTTCGAAACGAGATACATCGAGATACATGAAGCCAAAAGAAAGACCATCGCGGCAGGACCTAATCACTAACGCGAAGCAACTAGCCTACTCCTCAGGGCCATTGTCGGGGTCAGAGACGTCACCATCGCTACCATCAGTAGCGGCGTCGTCGTCATCAACAGGTGCAACTGCAGGCTCGTCCTCGTCGTCATCGACGTCCATGCCGGCGGCGTCTGGAGGAGCATACGGGCCAACCCCATTGTAGAGCGCATGAAACTCCTCATGCAAGTTGAAGTTGTACTCCTCTAGCTCGTCGACCCTCTGCCTCAGAGGGTCCCTCTCATTCTAGGCTTCATTCCTCTCCTGGACTAGTTGCTCAATCATGCGATCTGCATTGTTGTTGGCATGAGTCAACGTCCGCACTCGCTGCGTAGCATCCTCGTCTCTCACCATAGCCTGGTCTCGCTGCAAGGTCATGCCAGCCAACTGCTCCTGCAGGCTCGCTATCACACGGGCCTGCTTCTTCTTCTGCTTCCTTGCCTGGAGCTTATCATCCCCACGCAAACCAATCAAAGTCCAATAAGTGCACTCGAGACCCTCATAAGATCTGATAGCTATGAACATAACGCTCATGGCATGGTTGTCGCTAGCCCATCCCTCATCTGGACCTCTGACCAAAGCACTTCCCTGAGGCTGAACCCAGGTAGCATCGTGAGGATCATCCTGAGGAAAAGTACCTGCTAACACGGCTGCCATCTCATTGGGGAATCTGCTCATAATGTCTCTGATGACACGAAAAGTTGCTCCCTCTGCACCCTCAACAGGAGTGTGACCTTCAAACTCCAAGTGTCAGCCATCCCACTCTGGAGCATCACCAAGAGCAGTGACTATGATCTCCACTACTGCAATCCCATCCTCAGCCAGCTGGTTCTCACTCCAAGAGTACACTAGCTCCTGACCCTCTGGGTACCCCACATCATGGAGCACTCTCTAGAGCAAGGTCGGCATGCCAAACTCGCTCAAAAAGGTGTCCGTGGTGCGGTGCTCCCTCGGGGCCAACTGGTGTTGAGGTGCTCTTCCTCCAGTAGACTTACGGGCAGTCTGCTTCGTGTGGGCCATCTGTAGCAAAGTTTTTATTACCCCGTGAGACATATTTTAAGTTGGTACAAATTTTATCAAAAGGAGAAAATCAATTTATAAGGGGAGGAATGCATGACATGAATGAAATACACAAGTAACATGATGTATGTATGTTTCTTACGTTCTCACAAACTTAGAAAATAAATGGATTCTAGCGATATAGACTATGGCATACAACGATCTCTCAAATACGTAACTAATACGTTCTACACGATAACGTTGTTATGTACCTACAGAAGATGCATTTTAGCCCAAATCCCAATGGATGCATGAAAGCCATAAATTTATTTACACGCTCTATACGAATCTCTAGATACGCATACAACGGTAGTAACTATCCAAAACATCGCCCTATTGACGGCATTGCCTCAACGGATGAAACAACCACACATGCGATACTTTTGTAAAACATGCGTAGAACATGTAATTACTCCAGCATCATATAAGCACTCTCCCTAGATCGGCAGTGTATCCGATCATGCTCTCACAACTTTAACTTACCGAGGCGTAGAGGCAATTGATCCATACATTACCACTTAAACAAGTGGCACTCATACAATAGCACGCCATATGAGCAATGAAAGAGAAATATGATGCAAGAACCCCAAGTCAGTACTTAAATAAGCCACCTAGAGTCCTTAATTGGGCATAAAGGATATGACCACTGGCACACTTTTTAGTTTGGAAATCACGTTTTTCAAATACCTTTTTGTTTTAAATACACTTGTGAATAGTAACACGCTAAAACATGCTCCGATGCCAGCTGTAACAGAATCGACCAATTATACGAAATTAAGTAAGAAAATCATCCACCGAGCAGACGATTTAGCAAACTTAAGCCCGTATAACCTGGTTGTCCGTGAAATCACGATGAATTTCAAACCAACTTACATACCAGCCAAGATCGTAATAAGTTTAGCGGTCACCATCACAAATTACATAAAAGTTCACATCACGGATACATCGGAGTTTAAACATAGTTATTACAAACCAAGTTCGAATAAAAGTCGCAGAAGCCTTTAGTTCAAATCCACACACACTCACACAGAGTTCAAGTACAATGCCAGCTGATGATCATCTCCAACAAAAGCATTAGGTGAGACGTAGGGAACGACCACTGCCCATGGTCCTAGGCATCACCCATCGTAGGATAGAGGCAGTTGATACAGTAGCCGTAATATATCTGCCCATCTACAACAAGTGGGAACAAAGCCCTGAGTACGAGAAGGTACTCAACTAGACTTACCTGACATAACCTAAAATAAAGTGACACCAAGGAGAATGAAGGGCTTTATAGTGGGGTAGCTGACTTATTTGCAAAAAGACATTTTTAGCATTTAAAGAACCTTTTCCAGAAGCTTTTATATTAAGTTAATCTTTATTAACCTGCCAACTACATTTACACATGTACTAGAGTAAACATGTGATTAAACAAGTAAGCATAACCAATGATCAATAACAACTTCTATAATGTCATATTTCATATAACTGTCCAAGTGTTCCATCAATATTACTATGATGAAGTAACTCAAGTCAAGTGTTCACTATCCAGTGAACGATGGCGATTCGAATTGATTATTAACCAGCTGGTAATTTATTCCTCACACAAACCTCACTCACCCGCTAAAGTGAGATATTGGTCACCGAGTCAACTATCCAGGTAAAGTCTCGAGTTTGCTAGGAACCACATGTACCCGGGGGCCGCCCGACTGCTCTTTGGCCTTATCATCGCGCCCCTGTGTCCTTCCACACCTGCTCCGGTACAGTGCGCAGTGGGCAATCCACTCGGCCCGAATAATCTCCTAGCTTCGCGGTCGAAAGGTGCATTATTTGGCCAGCTAAATGTGAGGCATGCGTTCAACATGACTCGAGGCCCAACAACGGTCGGTCCTTAACCGACATAGACGGAAAACACTACAGTCTGAAACCCTGTAAGTCTCCGTCCGGTCTCAATTTCACATTAACACTTAGTTATCCTAAGATGACATACTTATTCAAGCAGATCCAGGTAACCACCTATAGCTCGCAGGTGACAGGAAATCACCCAACTTCTACCAGTCTAAGTCAGCTAAGCATTGACTCAACTGCGAATACCAGGGTAACAAGGATATGGTAGAACAAAGGTAAACAAGGTATAATGCAGCAACGGTTGCAAACAACTCCTAAACGTAATGCATTAATTAAGGTAAAGCATTAATAAAATATTTGCAAACCGGGAGAGAAATGCTCCGGGGCTTGACTCTTTTGAAAGAGCTCGTGCGATGATCGGAGCACTCCGGAAGATCCTCACCGACCTTCTCGTCGGCTTCGGGCACCTCCTGCTCTTGCACCTCGGGCTGCTCTTCCGGCTCCTCGGGAACTGCTACCGGAATCCCTTCCTGCGATCCTATATGATGCAGATGTATAAGTGCTCATGCATAGGTGCATTGGAGGGTTGACATGTAATGATTATGATGAATGGGATGTAGATGAACATGTTTACTTTATTGGATAGTGTAGAAATACAATTCTTCTACAAGGTAGTCCACATCATCCAAGAACATGTACTACTAAACTACTACTACAACCACTATACTACTTACTAAGTCACCACAACAAGCCAATATGCTTCAAAGATACACCAAAGCATTCATTATTAACTAAACATGCATTAAAAGGTTAATTAAACCCTAGTTGAAACTAAGTTTGAACAGCAACACCTATTTTGGTAGCACAGAAAAATCTAGGAAAATTACAGTGACTTACTATCATCTAATCTAGCATGCCACGAAATTTTCATTGCATTTTGATCACTAGAACTTCCTACACAAAAATGACAAGATATGGCATAAATATGATCATTAAAATACTTTGTATTATGAAAAGTATCAAACAACAGATTTATCATTTTTCCTAGATTCTACACAGTAAATAATCACTGTATAAAAATTATCACTTGCATGTTTTATTCATATATTTCTCTCTAACAAAAATAACAAATATTAGCAATAAAAAGCACTTGAACTACACATCAAAAATTTTACACAGAACATGCATAGAATCTATTTTCCCCAGAAACTACATCACAAAAGAAAACTAATGCATGTGGAACCATATTTTTCTGAGCAACAATGGATTTACTATTCATTTTCTTAGATAAATAGCAATTACAAGAATTAACTAAAACTCTACAGAAAAGTATCTCAAAATCAACATGCAATATTTTTACATCATAGATCTACTCATGAGGATCACTACAAAATTTGTTTCACCATTTTTGGAGCCAAAATGTGTACACAAACATTTTTTCCAATTATTTATTTTCTCAAATACTCAAAAGGAAATGGAAAACAGATCTCTTATTGTTACTGGGCCGGCCCGTGAGAACGTCCGGCCCATGGCCGCTTTCGGCCTGAGCAGCGCGCGCGGGAAAAGGCGAGTCGTGCCGGCTTGGGGCTTCGGCCCACGGGCGAGGCCGGTTCAGCAGCGCCTGGGAGCGGCCGTGGCTACGCCACGTCGGCGCCTGTGGCCGCGGCAGCGCGGCGGTGCGGCGGCCGCCAACGGCCAGCGGCCGTCTCCGGTCGCGAATGGACGAGGCGCGGCGCGCATGAGGACCGCGACGATAAGGCGAAAACGATGGTGCTTTTAGAAGGAAGAGAGGAGGAGCGGAGCATGGAGGTCGGCACGGCCGCGGGCTCCGGCGAGCAATGTCGGTGCCACCGTGGTGGTTACGGCCCTCACCTTGGTGAAAACACGGTGCCGGAGGCTGGCTACGTCGAGGCGAGGCTCACGCGGAAGCTCGCGGAGCTTCGGGCGAAGACAAGGCGGCGCAGGCGAGCTTAGCGGCTGCGGCAATGGCGGGCGACCGCGTGGTTGCAAGGAGCGGGGCTGCGTTCGGGAATGAAGAGCGCGAGAGGAGGAAGGGAGCGGGCGCGGGGGTTAAGGCGCGGTCGGGGGCGACCCTGGACGCGTTCCCGTCCAGGTGCGGGGGCTCCGACTAGCCGGCCAGCGACCGTCCATGGCCGCCGGTGCGGTGCGGCCACGCGGCGAGGCGCGCGCGGGTTGGCGAGCGCACGGGAGCGGGGCGCGGCGTGCGGCGTACACCCGGTCCACTGGACCGCGGCGCGCGCGGGCACACGTGCGCGAGCGCGAGCTGGACCAGGCCGGCTTGCGGCTGCGGGCCAAAAGTGAGGCGCCGGCCCACTTAGGCGGAGAAAAAACTTTTCCTTTATATTTTTCAATTCTTTTTTCCAAATTTTCAAAATACAGCTGCTTTAAATCAATTTTTAAGCAACAAAATGGCATTTTCTAGAAATGGCCCAAAAATAAAAGTTGCTTAGAATTTAATCCTCTACAGCTTTGCTTAAAGGACCAACTCAAAATTCCCAACAGATTTTGAATTGGAAAGTAAAAGCTAAATAGGAAGGATTTTTGACCTTTTTCCATAATATTTTCAAAAGAAAATTTTGTCAAAAGTTTGAATACAACTTTGCTCCAAAAATTTTGCTAAACATTTCTAAACTAATTACTCAAGCAAACAAGCATTTTTAACACCATTACAAGCACAACCATGGCATAGTTCTATTTAAACAAATAATGCAACAAGCATGTTTTCATTAACATGTTTCAAGGTCATGTTTAAATCATTATTTCATGCAATGTTAATAAATGCATAACAATGCTTATGCTCATGATTTGCAGGTGCTGAATGCATGCGTAACACCGGGGTGTTACATAAGCTGATGAAGCCAATTTGACGGGTCACCTCTTGGTTATGCTACAGCAACACTATAGTACAGAAGCTAAAGCCACAATAAGCCTCTTCAAATTGGCATGAAGTCTTCCGAGTGACATTAACTTCCCACCAAAACACTGCACTAACCGTTACAAAGAAACTAGAGCCTTGTTTAGTCCCACTGAATCATAGAATAATCTAGCAATGTGACCAAATAGTCGACCTTTTGTTTTAGTTTTTACGGTTTAGTTTTTGAAAGCTTTCAGCTATTGAAACCTCTAGTTGATGTCTAACATTCATCTCTTATGACAGCTCCAACGTTGTTCTAAGAGAAGTGCAAGTAGCACAGAGAAGATGATTGCACCTCAACCATGCATAAAAGCGGAAGTTTTGAGATCCGAATTCTGCCAGTACACGTGACTAGCCCACGATCTGATGCCACATCTGGGTTGTTCCCGCGGAGCACAGCTCGTCGTTTACGCGGCCTATATATGCCAGAAACGTCGTCGTCGCTGCAGTGCTGTCGACTGCCGATGCATGGGGCGTCCTGGGCCGGAGGTCTCCTACGTACGACCCCTTGTCGTGTCGACGTATACGTGCTGCTGGGTGCTTGGCCTGTCAGACTCGGGAAGTTGGCCCGCGTCTCTCCGGCAGGTTTCGACATGTCTGCTGCGTTTGCTCGCATCTCGCTCGATCGGGCAGTTGGGCTAGCAGACGACGGTCGTCAGAGCTGTAGGTACCACCTGTGACCTGTCACGCTCTTCTCGTCTCGAGTGCTTCATCAGTTTGACGCTGCATGCATGCCCGTCGAAAACTTGGGCGTGATTGGTTCGCTGACGAATTCATACACGTTGGAATGGTTCAAGTCACTTGGTCAAGATAGATCTGCTCAAACGACTGAGAGCAAAATGGTTGCAACCCTTACGAGAAAATATTAAGAAGGAAAGGAATATATTATGAAGACATACAAGCTCAAGTGCATTTTAAATTATGTTTACTTTTATCCATGAGTATATAGGTATACCATACCATTGATGAGGGATGCAAGTGTTTTGACAAGTCTCTAGTGCTAAAGAATACCCGCGAGATAAATTAGTAACACCTAACCATGGTTTAAGTTCAATATAGCCGAGTATGCCAGATTCCAAGTGACCTAATTTTTTCCAAGAATTTTCAGAGCAGGGGCTTATCGTCGTGGTATAGAATTTGGCTAGTACCGCTAGTTTTAGAGTGGTGGGGTATTTATATCCCCTTGCCCCTCTCATTTGTGTGTTGTTGATTCCTAGTGATACAAGAAATATTCTAAAGTTTTTAATTAGGTTTCCTTCCTTCTCAAATTGGTATTTTAAGTTTATAATTAGGTTTCCTTCCTTCTCAAATTGGTATTTTCAAGTTTATAATTGGGTTTCCTTCCTTCCTTCTCAAATTGGTATTTTGAGAGTAGCTGATTCCGAGTGGCTAAAATATGTTGAAAGAATATTTTCAATGACCTTTGTCAAGAATGGATTGACAAATAAGATGGGCGATAGCCTATCTAGCCACTTATGTTGAGCGAGATAGCTTCTTGCCTTCTTACAAGGAAATGACGAGGGGATAATCAAACAATTTTATGGCCATTAGAAGGCACATGAGTACATGACTGATGAGTGATGACAAGTAGTGTCGTATATTGTGTTTGATAATTTATATACCTCAGCCTGGGCGTTCGGGTTACTCGATAAGTTAGGTCGGGTAATTCGGGTTTTGAAAAAATCGGGTATTGAGAATTGTTACCCGATTAGAGACAAAAAAAACAAGACCCGCAATTTCGGGTACCCGCAATTTCGGGTTCGGGTTCAGGTATTACCCAATTTACCCGAAATATATAAAATGACAGTGAACACTCAAAGAACGCATATTTTTACGAAGAACTAGAACTGGACATATTTTTTAAAACTTTTCAACCACAGGTGCCAAACTGCAACACAATAATACTAAATAGTCTTGTCTCTTGTGTGAATGCAACATGCAAACAAGTACTGCAAACCACGACAGCCAACAAGTTCAAACGTCGGGCAGCTGAAGAGGTTGCGTATTGACTCGTTGGGCTGCGGCACTACACTATTGGTTGTTTGCGCGACAGAGTAATACGAGTCTATGACTCTACGACTACCTGGGTGATTTCTAGTACGGGTAGGTCGGATACCGGGGCATACTACCCGATTTACCGGAAATAAATTCGGGTAATAGCATTCACTACCCGAATTAGACTTCGGGTACTGCGGGTTCGGGTTTTTCGGGTTCGGGTGCGGGTTTTTTGGGTTCGGATATCGGGTTTTGTGCCCAGACCTATATATATCTATGTATTGTTATGTTACAATCATGACTGTTAAAAATTTGGTTAATTTTTTATGTTACATCAGACCACACTATCCTAAAATATTAGCTACGCCACCGGCCTAAAATCCTAGCTACGTCACGTACAACCACGATTATGCATGGGCTGGCCGCCCAACACAAATTAGAGCCTGTTTGGCCCACTCCGGCATTTGCTTTTACGGAAAAAAAAAAGGTACTGGTAACTAGTAGAGGAACGAGAGCCGTTTTTAAGTCCGGAGGAGCCTCAAGTGGAGAATCATGAAGAACAAGCCCTTAATGATTTCCTCCCAAGAAAAAACTCAGATTTGCGAAGACATTATAAGATGTATATAAGGCAGACATGGACCTAATCACCCTGCGACTTAATGTTACTACTACAGTATAAACCGTCAAGAAAAAGAAAAAAACCTACATAATGCTGTACTGCAGTGGAGTTCACGCCCCAAGTGTCTTTTGCTTCTTGGCGGTATTGATGTAGGGCCGCAGCACAAACTCGCTTTGCGCTTCATTTTGTTCCACAGTTCCTAGTTTGATCTGGTCGAGAAGAGCAACAGGTTAATACTGACCAAATATCACTCTGCAACGAGAACCTCTAATAGTGTGTTAATGACTGGATGGAAGAATTCCTGTGTCACCTGGTACAGCCGCAACTCAAATCGGGGACCGACCTCCTTCAGGTCAATCGATTTAGGGCCACCTGGTTTTTCGTAAACATGATGCCTTATGACAAAATAAAAGGATCCGTCAGTCTTCCCATGAAGTGTGAAAAGTATATTGGTAACTAGTGCTCTACATCTAGTCTAGTCACGAAATAAACTTTATTGCATAAATAGTGAAACGCGTACCTGAAAGAGATATAGTCATCTCTGTTAGCAAAAGTAATTATTCGCTTTGAATCTGGCTTTGGCACAGGAAAGAGGTGCTTGAGAATAGTTGCAGTCCTTTCGCCAATCTGCAACAAATGTCAGGTTATTAAACTGCTGTGGTCATGCAGGACACAGCGTGCAATGCTCTCTACAATTGAGAAAACAGGAAGAAAGCTAATCTCCAAGTAGAAAAACAAGCTAATATCCCTAGTAAAACTCCAAAGGGAGTTTAAGTCACTACAATCCAATCCACTCCTCTACAAACTAACCAGGTCACAGAATGGCTTCCACTCTCATCAGCCAAACAAAGTGTCATATGCTAAATCTAACCTTCAGAAGCTATAGTGGGCTGAGACTTGTCTTCACAGTAGCATGTACATATCAGGTTAACAACAGTTTTTTATTAAAAAAACAAATAAAGACTCGAAGTTCTGGGTGTATATTAGGATTTACATGCAATCCTATCACATTTTGAACCCAAAAAAACAGAAGAGGATAAAAATGGCCAAGAAGAGCAGAATAAGAAAAGAAATCAAGAAAAGCAAAACATATCAAACCAGTGAAAGTGGAGGCTTTCAGTCTAAGTTATGAATGCATTTAGGTGTCTTTCATGTAATAATATCTCAGGTTAACGAGAAAGACATCATTGCAACCTCCAACATTAAGAATAAATAGCAAGCACATCAAGTAAACAAGACAAACAACATCACAGCCTCAGAGTGCTGTGGAAATACTAGAATTCATTTCAACTGTGTTTAATTTGGAAAATAAACTAACAGAACTAAATGGAATCACCAAACGACCAAAGAATAAGAAAAGCACAGAAAACTAGTGAGTGGAGGTTCTCAGTCTTGAGTTCAATGTTTTAAAAAACGCAATTAAACTTCGTTTAATCTCGATTAAACGCTAAACGGAGGCCCAACGTCTCGTTTAGGGCCTAGGCGCCCAATTAAACTTTGGGCGTGCCAAGATGCTGCGTCTATGCGCTAGGCGGCGTGTAGGCGGCGCGGACGCGTGAAAAATCGGCGCTAGGCGTCGCTGGCCGGGTGGGCGGCGGTCACGCACGCGTGGAGAACGTGAGCGGGAGAGGGCACGCTCACGCGGGAAAAAAGCGCAGGCTGTGGGCAGGCTGCACGTGGAAACAGAGCGGGCGGGAGGGATCAGACTTACTCCTCCTTTCCTTTCCTCACGCACGCGAGGACGTGACCTGCCGCCGCTCTTGCCGCTGGTAGCGAGCGGAGCCCCTGCTCGAGAAATCGCACAGCCTGGAGGGGGATCGAGGCAGCACATCCAGGTGTTATTACTTAGTACTTACTACTAATCTTGCTCCAAGCAAGAGGTATGATCGCTGTTATTACTTCTAGTTGTGTTATTAGTACTGATTTTGCTCTCAGCATCACAAAAATAAAAAAAAACAAAAACGTTTAATCAGGTTTAATCTACGTTTAAACTTCCTAAACTCTAAACCTTAGGCTAGCGCACGCCTAGCGTCTAGCGTTTTTTAAAACATTGCTTGAGTTATGAATGGATTTAGGTGTCTTCCATGCAATAAATGCTCAGGTTAACGAGAACGACATCATTGTAACCTCCATTGTCACAGGGATAGAAAGGAAGCACATCCCCAAGTTAAAAGACAAACGTCATCACAACCTCGAGTTCCATGGAAATATTAGGATTCACTGGAACTCTATTTAATTTAGAACAGAAATTAACAGACATAAATAGAGTCACCAAACAACCAAAGAATAAGAGAAGGAAAACATAGAAGACTACTCAGGGTGGAGAGTGGAGGTTCTCTGCCTTGTGCTATGAGTGGATTTAAGTGTCTTTCATCGAACAAACATGTATCAGGTTAACGAGAACACATCATTGCCTCCCAACATTTTAAAATAGGCATGCACATGGTGGGATGCTAGGCAAAAGAAGCAAATGAAAATACTGTCACAAACAAATCGCAACACCCTCAACTTGTTATATCTTTAGAATCAATGCTGCTCAGTTAGTCTTTGAATGGATATATTCTATCCGCATAGTATGTCTCAGGTTAACGAGAAGTCCATCATGGCAGCCACACAAGGTAGTAAGAAAAGTATAAAGTGTGGTGTGAACACATGTTTACATTCAACATTTTGTTTGATGTCAGCAGCAGTATATTTTGGATTGGAACTATTGTTAAATCAAACAATGAGCAACATAGTGAAATGAAACAAAACAGCAAACTTGCTAGGAAACAGCAGCAGAAGCAGAAAATGTCCAAGGAAAGAACATAGTAGCAACAGTAGATTACGGAACTGGTACAGCTCGGCAGCTTATTATTCAAAGGAATATTCAGATCATATCATCATCAAACTAGTAATGCATGCCTAACAAGGTGGTGTCAAAGCTAATAAAATTACCGCCCCCCACCCCCAAACCCCACCACGCACACAAAAATGTGTGCACACATTCTTAAGCATTTCCATCCCAACTACTCAAGTTACTTACTTTTCAAGCACACATGGTGAACAAGACACTATGACAACAAAGATAAGGCATGAGGGCAAACTAAAAATAACAGTTCACATGAAACAATGCATGTATGATCCACCTGGGTTGAGAAGTTGTCCAGTATTAAATGGGGGTAAGCTTCTGACATTTTGCCCATGGCCTTCCTGTCCTTGATATCATGACGTGTCACCTGCACACAACAACAAAGGCTCAGGATACAACCAAGTGTGGGCACTCATTGTGTACACTTGTACTCAGCGCAAGCTCAGAATATATATACTTCAAGAACCGATAACCGATAAGCACACTTACCACATTGAGCAACCCAAAGTATGCAGTTGGACCATGCGGTAGATGGGAGACAATCAAACCATCAGGTTGACCACGGTGTTCATGGACCAGGATAAGATCTGTTATATCATGTGAGCGGCAGGATTCGACAATTTCTGATATGACCTGGCAAAAATACAGATGAGAGTGAAGAACAAGAACCTAGACAACAAAATAATAGAGTGCAGGATACACTAAGGCAAACGAATTGTGCACGGCAATATGTTCACTACCTAAACATCATGGGCGACATCACAATAAGTTTTAATTTATTGCAAAGGATGCATAGCAAGTACTATATGTGGCATAAACAAAAGAAACATAGCACTGTAAAGGGGTGCCACACTATACCTGGCCACCACGGTTCATTCTTTGTGAGTTTGGGAAGACGACCTTGAGCTCCTAGGCATAAGAAAAGAACCAGATAGGTCGGTTTAGCTGAATACCTGAATGCAATGCATCATTTGAACCCATGGAAAGGGGAAAGCATGTAAAAACTCCCATCCAGAAAAACAAAGCAACCTTGACAAACTGAGTTAGGGGAGCGCTGGGATTGCGAGACGTGGTCAGGAGTATCTTGGGCTCCCGAACGGTGGCAGTAGCGTACTCGTTGTCAACGATGCTCTTCGGAACTGTAGCACACCCATCCACCAATCCACACAACAGAGTAAACGAACACATCATTAGCCAGACACAAACGATGCAAACCCATCACTCCCTACAACAAATGGAGCAAGGAGGGGGACACCGGCAACAGCGCACCTTGACGCTCCTGGTCCTCGAGGTCGATCTGCCTCCTCAGGTCGTGCTCCTCGTTGCGGAGCTCGGTGGGGATGGGCTTGCCCTCCTCGAGCGCCGCCCGGATGCGGCGCTTCTTCTCGAACAGCGCCCGCTGGGGGCCCTCGAGGCTCTTGGAGTACAGGTACTCCCGACGCTGACGTATATTCCGCCGTAGCATCTTCGCTTCCCTCCTCCTCCTCCTCCTCCTCTTGCAATGGCGGATCTAGTTGAGGGACATGGGTGAGTGGTGACCCAGCAATTTTTGCAAAAGTTAGAAGGCAATTTTTGCTGAAGTAGCCATCAAACAGCCAAATAGCTTGAGGTCAGAGTTTGGGAGCTCTGTTTCGCACAGCATACAGGGAAGAGAATGGGTGGGGATACCTGGTGGGCGCTCTTCGCCGGCGAAGGCCTCGGGGCACCTGGCGTAGGGCGGCGGCGGCGAGAGAGAGCGAGCGCGCGGCGGCTGGCACTGGGACTCTGGGTGGAGAGGCGGATGCTGGTGGCGATTCGCAGTATATATCCGCTTGGTTGTAGTTGGGCCTTTAATGGGCCCTCTCCTTCCACGCTGTGGGTTAGCTAGCGGGAAATCAAGATGTCAACGGGCCCGTTCCCCAATTCCCCGCGGGGAATTCACCCATTAGAGGATGGAGATGGTATGAATTCTACCCCCATGGGGGATTAAACGGGGCTGAAGTTATCCCCGTCGGGGATCACGGGGGCGGGGATGGTATGCAGGCCCCCGTCCCCGCTCCCCGTGGGGACCCGGTTTTAAAGGCCCATATACTGGCAAGGCCCAATACATATGATATATAAGCAATGTTGCAACCCTAGCTCCTCACTTCATCAGTCCCCAACTCGCCCCCGCAGCCGCCAGCCACCGCTCACGTGGCCCAATACCATTAATGTGAATTTGTGAATACATGAATTGTTGATATCAGGATGAACTATCATGAACTGACGCGGTACGGGGATCCCCACGGGGCTAATTCCCCGCACGGGGACGGGGATGGGGAGAAAGTCTCCCCCGTGACACTTGACGGGGACGGGGATGGGGAATTTTCTTCCCCATGGGGACGGGGATGGGGAGGCACTCCCCGACGGGAAATTCCCCGTTGACATGTCTAGCGGGAAACGGGAACGGGAGAAGCATCGCACCCTCGTCTTCGGAGACGAGGATAAACCTTATGCCATCAAAAAAAAATAAAATTTCTTTCTCTCTCTCACTTTTTATTATTCGTCTTATTTTATACTCCTCCATTTTAAATTATAAGACATTTTAGCTGTATCTAAAAAACAAAACATCTTATCATTTGGCAGAGCGAGTATTTATTCTCTCCATAGGACACCATCACTGGCCAGAGAAATATTGGTTTCAAATAACAGAAACAATAATGATATTTATTTAAACACTGCAAAAAAATCAAATGGAATGTTTTTATATTCCATTATAAGGATGAGCGTCCTTTTTGTTTCATTTAAAAAACTTTTGACTTGAACTTAAGAAAGTTTGACTAATACGAGTCTTTTTATGGGATGTAGTAGTATTTAGATATACATTATGGCTAGATACACGGCGAAAACAATATATCTAAAAAAACTAAAATATTTTATTATTTGAAACCGAGGGAGTAGTATATTTTGCAACGCAGTTTTTTTTTTTTTTGAATCGCAACGCATTTTCCCCAAAACTGAAAACGAAGTTTGCGCCATTTCTGGACGTGGACAGCAAAAGGTGACAGTAATAGGTAACAACAGTTAACAGTTGACTCGCCAGGGGCAACCGTACGGGCCATAGTACTTCCAAAGTACTAGTGGTACACATGAACTACATCTCTCCGCATTCGCGAATACCACGATATGATAAAGAGCTCTGGCAAGTGGCAAACGAGCACTGCTGTGCCATGCAGAAGTAACAAGGATCAAAGAATGCAGACAGAAAACAAATTAAATACCCAACAAATCAAATTTTCTATGCTCATTCTCATCCCAGATTCCAAGAACTAGTGAAGATCGATCAGACGGCCGGAAGAGTATTAGCATATATAGCTATATATAACGAAACATAACAAAATAAACAAATCAACAAGCAATTGCCGTGACAACATAACTGGTGCTAGCTAGATGATGATCTTTGAGTTTATCCTAAAACTCAAATCGATCGTAACTGATTACAACCATGTTTCAGACCTTCAATCTGGGAGCATTTCTATGAAGCTAATATAAAGCGCAGGGGTAGCTTGCATGTTGCAACAGCATGCAGAATTGCAGTATGATCGTATCGTAAGGTCGTCGTCATCATACCCAAGTTATTAGTGGCATGGATGCCATGCACACTTGTATAATCTACATAAATAAATACACAGGCATGAAGCCCGAAACTAAACCATTCTCAAATCTCAACTGCCGATTGAAACCGAGCATATCAAGATTCAAGAGGAGTAGCTGGTGGAGCTCTTGCCGCTTGTCTCGCCGCCGCCGCTCGTGACGGTGACCTTGTCGCAGGACGGGCAGGCGACGCTCGCCGCCATGGCCGTGGCCGGCGACAGGAACGACTGGACGTAGAGCCCAGGCCCAGCCGCCGCCGCCGACCGCTGCAGCTGCGCGAGCTCCAGCCTCAGCCGCTGGTTCTCTCCCGTCAGGCTCTCGCAGCAGCGCTTCAGGATCTCGCAGTCCACCTCCGTTTGCTTCAGTTTTGTTCTGATGAAAGATCAAATTTTTGCACAACAAGTTCAGAACATGCAAGCGGAGGCCAGTGAAGACTAATTTCTTCATGCATGAACTCTTATTGCATACCTTGCCCTCCTGTTCTGGAACCAGACTTCCACCTGCCTGGCGCTTAGATTCACCTGCCGCGAGAGCTCCTGCTTCTGAGCCTGTCCAACATGCATGAAACGATCCTTTCGTCAGTTTCTATTCTACTAGACACGAACATGGTATAAAAGCAAAAATCCATATGTGCAGACATGAACAATTCAGGTTTTGTACTAGCTAAATAGTACTCCTATAACTACATGGATGAGAAATTCATATACACTGAAGGATGCATACGTACGTGGGAGAGTATGTTGTGGGCGCGGAAGGCGTCTTCGAGCAGCGTCGACTGCTCCTTGGTGAGCCGGAGCTTCTTCCTCGTGCCTGCCCCGGCGCCGTCGTCGTCACCGCCGCCGTCGTCGCTGGGGCTCGGACCGCCGTGCGACGACTGGCCATCGTCGTCGGCCGTGACCTTCGGCCTCTTCCGTGCACCTTTCTCCGCCTTCTTGCTCGCGGTCACGGCAGCTTCTTCCTTGACACTCTGCGGGAACAGCATCAGGTCGAACTGCACTGGTGGCCGGCTCCGCTTCATCAGATCGCAGCCGCCAATCCCCAGCCCTAGCCATGACTTCCCGAACCCCTCTTCCTCCATGGCACGAGTGCTATACATGGAGCTAGTAGCTAGGCTAGCCCTAGCACGCACGTACCACCGCGCGCGATGACGAAGAAGATGGGATGGATCGGTCGTTACGGGTCGGAGAAGAGAAGCAGCAGCCTGGTGGAGTGGTGGGTCAAGGCCGGAGCTGTAGTAGAATAGGAAGTAGTAAGCAAGTAGCCGGCGTGTGAAAGGCTTAGGCTTGTTGCTTTATAGGCGCAGGTGGCGGGCGACTAGCTCGCTCGCTCGCTCCTACTCCCTGGTACCTGCGATTGCGAAGCGAAAACGGCAGAGGAGGACAAAGTCAGTTTCGTGTGTGGATTGAAGAAGACACGGGATTAGTGAGAGGTTAATCGTCCTAATTAAAGAGAGTGTGGACGTTTCTATATTTGAACGCAAAGATGGATTTACAGGAAGGTAATGTTCCGATTGGACTGGCCACTGATGAGGCGACGCATGGAAAGGCAGCCGGTTAAGACCAGGAGGGCCGTTTATTTCCTGGTCTCCCGCGAATCAGATGCAGGCATCGATGGTTCCTGAAACTGACGACATTTTAAGAGCATCATCATATCACTGATTGATGAATAATAATTCCGGACTAGTCCTTTTTTCAACTCTAGACGACAGTAAAAGCTAGCCTCCCTTGTTTTTATCTCCGTGGAAAAACTGTGCACTACTCTGTAAAATTTCGTTGCCTTGTAACGAAACTCGGGTACACGACAGTTGTGGGAAGAGAAAATCTCCGTGGAAAACGATTAAACAAGCCATTGTATTTGCTACGACAAACGTACGTACATACGAGAAAGGCCGTGCTAAGAGTGTAAGCTGCTAGAGTCTAGTAACAGTACCCTACTGGTACTAGTACCCCGTGAAACTAAGGAGGTCTTGTCTGAACGTACACCGGAAAAAACAAAGCCGGCTGATGACAGTTTGTTAAGTGCAACGCACTGCAAGACGTGTGCATGCATGCATGCCCCTCTCTAGCTAGTCTCTTGGTTGGACCTGGAGGCAGATTAAGTTCAGCGCATGCATGCATATAAAGAGTTTCACTTAGGTGTATGTACGTGCATGATGGTGAACAATCCATCTCTAGTCTAGATACACCTAAATATACACGCATCGCGATAGAAATTAAGTACATATGGAACATGCATGCAATCATTTCTCCGAAATTATCAACGTTTTCTAAAGCAGGAATAATGTAACCGATCGAAAGTCAGAGCTCTCTTGAACACACAAGTCAGAAAAAAAGGCTGTCGATGGCAATTTTTGCACCAGTGGTTCCGGCGACATTCGTACTGCACTACTGGATGCTGTACTTGTCCGTAGCTGGATATAATATAATATATATATATATAGCACAGTAGTCTGCAACCAAACAAACTTAGGCCCGTTTGGTTTGGATGTTAAAGTTTAACAAATACTGTAGCACTTTCGTCTTATTTGACAAAAAGTTTCCAATTGTGGATTAATTAGACTTAATAGATTCATCTCGTAAATTACTCCTAATCTGTGCCGACATGCATGCAATTAGTCTACATTTAGTACTTCATGCATTTGAGGGAATATTGATGTGATGGGAGTTAACCTTTAACTCCTCCAAACCAAACGGGACCTTAGAGTCCGTTTGATTAGAGATGTTAAAGATTAACAAATACTGTAGTATTTTCGTCTTATTTGACAAAAAGTTTCCAATTTTGGACTAATTAGGCTTAATAGATTCGTCTCGTAAATTACTCTTAATCTGTGCCGACATGCATTCAATTATTCTACATTTATACTTCATGTATTTACCGCAACATTGATGTGATGGGAGTTAAACTTTAACGTGTGAAAACAAACGGGCCTTAATATCAGCAGCAGGACACACATACACGCACACATGTCATTTTCCGGCTGCGCGCGGCAGATCGGCCACATTCGCTGAAAATCTGATCAGCAGACAGCAGCACACGGGTACACCCGATGGATCGAAATCAATCATCCACGCAAACCAAAACAGATGCAATAATCCACCGTGATGCACTGCAAACCAAATCAACCTCAACACACAATGCTTTAGACAAAATCTCTTAATTAAATGATCTTGTTGACAGTCATATCAAGACAGTTTTCTTATATATGTCCATGGACTCAACGCGGATGAACACTGTTACCTTTTCTTTTATATATATATATATATATATATATATATATATATATATATATATATATATATATATATATATATATATATATATATATAGTTTTTACCTCCTTACTGCAGCATATAGTGGAGGTGGTTGAGATCTTCTCCCATCATCGTGAGGTCAAAAAGGGAGGGTGTTTTAACCTTGATGGAGAAGCTTTCTGAACGCAGGCAGTCGACGTAGCAGTGCTCTATTAGTTTAAATTTCTCATGATAATACATGATGATTTGGACAGGTTGTTCGTCCGATGTTCTTCAGTGTTTTATTCGCATGATAATATATTTCGTCACACGACTGATTCGTTCAAAGACATGGGTCGCCTGATTATCAACCCTGTGATTCGTACCAATGTTTTAAATAGCGGGCTAAGGTGTTTAGCGGTATATCTTTAAAACAGCTAATAGCGGAGTTATATCGGGCTATAGCGGGATATAGCGGCTAAATTGTACAAGAACACAAATAGCGGCACCCTGCCTCAAAAGGCTATAGCGGGCTATAGCGACAGCTATAGCGGGAGATTTAAAACTATGATTCGTACGTCCCAGTCGAACCAATGAGTTCCCTTTGAACAGGGTAGCCACCAGCCGCAGCCACCAAATCCGTCGACGAGGTCTTAACCTAGGTTTCCACGTACTACAGCTTCTTTTGTGCTTTATTTCTTGGATTTCGAAAGCCAATATTCCAGCCTACAGTCTAGCTGGATCAGGTTATCAAACTGCCCCTGCCCGGCCGGCCGATCCACATAATTCACCTGCGCATTCAAGTGAACTACTGGATTATATTATAGTATTTGCTACACTCACGTTGTGCATATATGTCACTTCTTTTTCGGAAAAGAGGGAGGAGCTCGGCCCAATCTAATTTGTAGCTAAAGAATAAAATCCAACTTTTAAGAAAGGTGGTGTCCTCACGGAGGATAACCTAGCGAGAAGGAGTGTTGGTTTGGTAGTAAAACATGTTCTTTTTTTCTTGAATACGCAAGAGGTTTGCGCATCTTTGTATTTAAGTAGAAGTGTTTTTTTATACAAATGCGCCAAAGCATTTGTCTGGGAGGAGAAAATGATATATGAAAGCGCAGCCTCCCCCTCACTCATGATCTACGCCAACTACTCACGTACTAGATAACCAAGCTTGCATGCCCCGGCTTCGATCCATTGGTCGGCAATATGCTTAATGGTGGATAGTAGCTGACTGATGGTGGATGGGGCGCTTCGGAAGCATCTTGCATTTCTTTCTTTCCAGATTTCCCATGCCATCAAGGCGAATAGGGTGTCGGCCCCTTCCTCTTGTCTCCGTGCCATCTCCGGCGCCATTGCTCCCACCAAACTAGTAGTGAGTCTCCTCCAACCTAGGAAGCGTCGACGCCAAGCACCGCTAGGGTGGTCCACCACACTTGGCGCGAAAACGAACAGGAAGCGATGATGTGGTCGATGGTTTCGGGGTCTTGTTCGCAGAGGTAACAGTGTTCATCCGCGTTGAGTCCATGGCGACGCCTCCTATCCGCGGTCCAGTGGCGTTCCCGCATAGCAAGCCACAAGAAAATCTTGACTCGAAGAGGTGCCCAAGTTTTTCAGATCCTGCTGCATCCAGGAATCGGGTGAGAGGTCATCTGTAGAGCTCGGTAGGCTGATTTGGAGGAGTATTTCCCGTCAGGCGTTCATCTCCATACGAGGCGGTCTTCGCCATCGCTAAGCTGCACCTGCATCACCCGGTCCCATAGCTTCAGGTACTCGCGCGTAACCGGCACAGTGATCCCTTCGGTGATCTAGCGGACCCATGCTCGGCCTTGCAGTCCCGCGGCGACAGTCGTGCTTTCGATGCTTCTACGGCTGACGAAGTCCAACAGTGATGGCACGATATCCTTGACCGCTTGCCCCAGAATCCATCTCCCTGTCTAGAATGCGGTGGAGCGGCCGTTCCCTAGCACCGTGTATGTGGACATCTGGAAGAAGTCCTGGACCTCCTTTGCGACTGAGAGCGGGAGGTCGGCCCAGGCTCGGCTTTCGTCCACCTGCTGCAGCCACAGCCACCGGGCCTGCAGGGCGATGGCGGTGAGGTGCAGGTCAGGAATGCCGAGGCCGCCCAAGTCTGTGGGCCAGCAGATCGTTGGCCATGCGACCATGCACTTCCCGCGGATGGATCCCTCCTTCCCTGTCCATTGGAATCTCCGGCAGATGTTGTTGATCTGTTCAATTGCCCATGGCGGCAGGCCATCCGCTATGATGGTGTACATGGGTATTACCGAGAGAACTGATTTTATCCAGATCAGACGCCCACTCTTGGCCATGAGCGGCCCGTGGCAGGCCGGGAGTCTTCTGGCCACCGCGTCCACCGTAGACTGGATCCGAGCTTTGGGAACCTTCTTTGTGCTCAAGGGTAGGCCGAGGTAGGTTATCAGAAATTCATAGAGTTGGTAGCCAATGATTCCAGTCTATGCAAATTTTCTTTGGCGCATGTTGTTTCTTTACTCTTGGAATTATACCGAGGAGGGGTTTATCTAACCATTACAGAGTGTTACCTGGGTGAGATGACATGCTAAAGTTCTTGACACGTGCTTCTGCAAAATGTGTTGGACCTATGGCTATCAAGAAAATGACATTATTTTTGACAAATGCCAACCAAAAATTTCTTTACGGGTTTCATTCAAGGGGACGTACTGGCGACGGCAGCGGACGCCGTTGCGGCGACTCGAAGATCAAAAGGAACCGCAGATTATTTTAGTTTATAATTTGAAACTTGGAGTCAACAGTTATGCAATTTTTTGCATCCTATGGATGGTTGTTTTTTTTTCTGCGTTGGTCAA
Source organism: Saccharum hybrid cultivar R570 (assembly GCA_038087645.1). Lineage (NCBI taxonomy): Eukaryota > Viridiplantae > Streptophyta > Magnoliopsida > Poales > Poaceae > Saccharum > Saccharum hybrid cultivar. The sequence goes on from JAQSUU010000273.1 coordinate 1,590,294, forward strand.
TAATGTAGAACTCATTTTCATATCGGTTCTATAGCTATTATTGAGAGTGAGTTCTGTTCCTGCAACTATAACCTTTTTTTATGGAACTGCAACTATAACCTTGTAATAATTTTGGATTGATGCTTTATCTTTAATGGGCTAAAACCAGAACAATTTGTATTATTAAAAAAGAAAGCAAGGTTTACACCGCTGCCACTATCAGCTGCCAAAAGCGTGCTATGCGTGTTAGAGCAGGGACCTAGCCACCTTGATTCTTTTTCTGCACTTTTTCTATATATGCATGCTCCTATATTATCCTTCTTTTGGCCCAGGTGGAGGACATATCTACATTTGACATATGTCCCCCACCCTTGTCATCGTGAGAAGGCCACTTGATTCGCGCCGAGATCGCGTGTGTGTATATATATATACCCTTAGATGCAGAATATTATTCTACACCACAAGCCAAAACTGACCTAAAAATACTGAGTACTATTGAACCGTGTTCAGTATCAGTCAGTACTATGCACAGTACCACGAAATACTGAATAATACTGAAACGCGACTACTGAACAGTACTGAATTTTGTTCAGTATAACAGCTCGGTGTAGAGTGTAGAATAGCGCGTGTATATATATATATATATATATATATATATATATATATATATATATATATATATATATATGTGTGTGTGTTTCTTCTGTTATTTATAGATATCTAAAAAAAATAAATCAAACAGGATATCGTGGTTTTTACGTGGCACGTGAATCGGACAAAAGCAGCATACGAATGCATTGTTTACATTCTTCGAGAAAAATGCAATGACGAGGGTTTTATTAGATAGTGCTCCCTCAGTCTACGAAAGAATCAATTCCTAGAATCCATGCCAGTCAAATTTTTTAAAGTTCGACTAATTTTATATAAAAGAATAACAACATTTATGATATGAAATGAGCACATTATGAAAATATATTGTAAGATACATCTAATGATATTAGTTTGATATCATAAATCTTGATGCTTTTTTTCCTATAAATTCAGTCAAAGTTTGAAAAGTTTAACTTAGTACAACTCTAGAAATTAATTTTTTTCCATAGAAGGAGGGAGTAGACGGGATTGCATTCGGCGTCCTACATATATGGAATGTACTATTACGGCGTGCCAAGCTGAATTATTCAAAGGGCTACGAAAGCTGACAGGAACCGTTATCTACATCTTCTCGCTAAGGCTAGTCTCAACGGGGAGTTTCATTACGTTGTTTCCAACGCTGCCATGTCATTTGAAATGAAATAAAATTTGGATGAAACACCTACTCTCAACGGAGAGTTTTATTCCATGTTTTCATAGTCATTTAATTACAAGATTCATAAAAAGTTGATAATCGTGTCAAGAAAGTTTCATCTAAATAAAACTCATTTCTTCTCTTTTCTTAAATACACTGTCATGTCATCAAAAGTACCTATATGGTAAACTATTTAATGCAAATAAAACTCACGTAAAGCTTCTACTCAGACTGGCCTAATACAGACAAAACCAGATATTTATTTAAAAAAATCCCAGCAATTCTAGCGCACGTCATCAATCCTTTGGAAGAAACAGCGACGTGTCTCTTTTCTGGTTTTCTTCGTGTTACTCCCTCCGTTCCCATATACCAGGCGCACAAGCGTTTTCTGGTTCGACCACAATAGGAGGTGTGGTGCAGTTTTGACTTTTTAGGGGCCAACGTCATTACTCCGCCGCATTATTAAAAAAATATTTAGGTTGTGTTTAGTTTCATTGAAAAGTGCACTATGCAAAAAAAAGAGTCTCAGTCACATCAAATTTGCGATATATGCATGGAATATTAAATGTGGATAAAATCAAAAACTAATTGCACAGTTTGGTTGTACTTTGTGAGACGAACGTTTTGAGCCTAATTAGTTAACGGTTGGACAATTATTACCAAATACAAACGAAATGCTACAGTTCGGATAGGCTGAGTTTTTTTGGGGAGAGGAAAAAGCGCGCAACAGATAGGCATGCAGTTTCGATGCGCTCAACGCACGGTGTTTACTAGCGCGTGCCTGTATCTGGAATAGAGGTTCTCACGCCGGGTAAAACGGAATGGAGGGAGTTATCTAAAACGTGTGTTCACAACAAGTAATGGCGCAGCAAGAAGCGTGGTCTGTCTAGTCAGAAGAATTCAACTCCTAATGTTTGTTAGGTGGTCATCTCCTAGGAACCAGCCTACGTATGAAACGGTCTCTGATCATTTCATCTCCTACGAACCAGCCTACACCTGCATCAGCATACATGGCCCACGCCTGCATCAGCCTACATGGCCCACAGATTATGTTTCTTTTCCCGAGACAAATCACAAGCCAACCACGCACGAAATCATCAGATCAGATTGCAGTCCTTCCGACAAGGTTCGTTAGAGAGACCGTTCCTACCGTTGCATACGGGTGGTTTTTTTTTTCTCGAATACCCTAAAGATTTACCTATCATCGTAATTAAGAAGGAGAGTTTAAATATACACACGACACGCTGGTAAAGAGCGCCCTAGGATATCTTACAGTTGTGACTGGACCATCCTAGCACGACCGAACTAGTAGCAGCGCAGAGCCTACGAAGTTGGACGGCTCCACTGCTCGCCGTGTGACCCTGCTTCATCATCCGAGAAGAGTCTTCTACTAGTCCTAGCATTGGTCGCCGAGAACGGCGCCTCCAGAGCCTCTGCTTCGCTCGACGTCAAGTTCCCGGCAAACAAGTCGTCGTATGCTCGCTTCGACGCGGATGAAACTGGAGCTGCCGGCGGTGCGAAGCCCACCCTCTGCATGACTAGCACCTCGCCCCGCTTGGAGGTCGGAATGTGCGCCAGCGGTTGAGCGGCGATCCGCCTGCTCCGTTGTGGCAGGGGGTTCTTTCTGGTTGACCCCCATCTGTCTTGGCGGGTTGGCGATTAACGGCGACGCTCGCATGTTCTGCACCTCCTCGGTGAACCATGCGAGGCGCCAGGCAGCTTCATGTGGCGTGGGCGTCGCGTCGTCTGTGACACCGGCATTCACCCGTGGAGGCGAGAGTTGTGGCGGCCCCTGCACCGACAACAACGGAGGCTGAGCAGTCGACGCCGAAGAACGGGTGTCCACCACGGGTGTCTCAACCTCCTGAGGGGGTGCCACCTGAGCAGAGCAGGGACACACCCAGGCGGCGGTGCTCCCATTGGGCGCATGCCGAGCAAGGCGACGAGCTCCTCCAACATCGGGTCATCCCGTGCGGGAGGTCCCGCGCTCGCGCACAACGCTAATGCCAGCGGATCTGGCTCAATAAAGCGAGTAGTACCAGAAGGGGTGGTGTTGTCGACGTTGGCGGCAGGCGCGCCCATTCTGTTGCCCTGTGCCTGCTTCCTCCGATGCGGTCGTCGTCGCTGTCGTCGTCGGTGGTGGCCGATGCTGCCTCCCACGGTCCCCTGCGCGGCCCCATCCGAGCTCGGTGGACCGCCACATGGCACCGGCTGGGAGGCAGGAGAGGCGCCACTAGCAGAGTGTCGTGGCTGGTTGCAAACCTTCGCTGCCAAGTCGTAGACCTAGACCTCTTGTATTCCCTGGTGAGGTGGCCGGGGCTGTGGCAGTGCAGGCAACGTCGTGGCAACCAGCAAGTCACGACACAGTGCGAGTAGGAAAGATAGTTGAAGCATCTGTCCCGAAGCTCTGCAGGGATCCTCCGAGCCCGTGGGAGCTGCTTTTGGCAATGCTCAATCGAGGCGGCCGCAGGTTGCATCACTTGCTGCTAGAGGATCTCCCGCCACCCATCGGCGTTGGGTGTGGAGACCCGTCCGCGGCGACCAAGGCGTTGGCAGGCAGGAATGCGGCCATCCAATGGTCGAGCAGGCAGGTCGTGCACCAGCTGGGGGTGCGGCCGGCGGCGTCGCCTTTGCCTTCGCCCAGGGCCTTGCTGTTCAGCGTCCACCACGCCACTGCCCCGAATCACAAGATTCTGGGCACGCAACGGGGACACAGTGATCGGCTTTGCCAGGCAACGAGCGATGTCCAGGTAGGAGGTGGGGTGGTCATCCTCGGACGTCTCGCCATCATCGTCCGCCCATCACTGTTGCTTCGTGCGCCCCCCTCCCGACTCCGGGTAGAAAGGAGTCGCGTCCGGTGAAAGAGGAGGCGAGGCTTCAGGGGATAGGGTGGATGGCAGGCTCGAAGCAGGGGTGGACGGGTGGACAATGAAGACGTCGAGTTCGGAGGCAGCGAGGGCAGCGCTCGCCCTTGCTCCGGCCTCCGCGTGCTGTGCTGCGACGGCGGCGGCGGCATCATCCGACGCGGGGGAGAGAGCGAGGACGGTGAGGTTGCGGCGAGGCGTCCCGAGGCAGCTTGTGGCGCCGGGCCGAGCTCACTGTGAACTGTGCTCTCTGTGACGGGCGGAGACCGAGAGGCAGGGGGCGCTCCCCCATCATCGGGCCGCGCAGCCCCAGATCTAGTCGCATCAGCCCCTGACGGCTGGGTCAGAGGAGCCGACTCCCCAGCTGGTGGAGGTGCGGACCCTGCGGGCGGCGCCATTGGCCGGGCAGCCGCCCCATGGCCATCAAACGCCAGCTTCTTCGCCCTGCAGTGCGCGCGGCGGTGCCGGGGAGGTGGCCGGTGGTTGAGGCAGGTGGAGGGCCGGCGCACCTGGCACAACCGTTGTCGCGCGGGAGGTGCCATCCTCCGTGGACAGCAGCGGCGCCATCGGTGGCGCGCCGTCACCGGCTGACGCGAAATCGCCCTCACCGGGGCAACCGGCGCCGGATCCGCCAACCCCATGGTGGCCGGCGACGTCTGGAGCGGTGGCTGCTTAGATGAAGCTCCATCTCCGGCGGCCACGTCCCTCAGCCCGGAAACGAGCAGCGGCGACGGCTCCCTGGTGAAGGCGCATCCCGTGGAGAAGAAGGCTGCAGGAGGGTCTGGATTTGTAGGCTTGGAGGCCCATCTGTGGAGTCCGTCCAAGACCATTCTCCAGGGTGGCTCTCCTCACTACCGCCACCGGCGACTCTCCGGCCCGTGCGGCTTTTGTTTGTTTGTTTTTCATTTGGACTGTGTTTAGTTGGGGATTTAAAATGTTTTTGGTGTCACATCGGATGTTTCGTGGGATATCGAAAGGGGTTTTAGATACTAATAAAAAAATTAATTACATAGCTCGCCTGGAAACCGCGAGACGAATTTATTAAGCCTAATTAAGCAGTCATTAGCACATATGGGTTACTATAGCACTTAAGGCTATTTATGGACTAATTAGGCTTAAAAGATTCGTCTCACGATTTTTCACCAAACTGTGCAATTAGTTTTTTCCGTCTACATTTAGTATTCCATGCATGTGTCCAAACATTCGATGTTACTGTAGAACCAAAAAAATTTTTGGTAAACCAGGCCTCATCTGTCACTGCCGTACTCTGGGAGGGCAACTTGAGACGCTAGAGTCGATCGACCGTGTACCGTGTTGCGTTGCATCTGCAACCACGTGCCTGCTCTAAACCAAAATGCCACGACTAATAACAATCAGTGCAGGTACGGTTTTGACTGGGACTGATCCAGACCTTTCTCTCCGACTCAGCTGCGCACGTAAGCATTGATGTGTGTGTCATTGACCGGGCGGCGAGATATCTTAGGTTGTTGGATGTCATGGACTAACTATTAGTGTCGGCTAATGGACGTCAAATGGGAGTACTAAATACAGGCAAACAATAGATGATTATAGTTTTGAACCAATTAGATTTTATTAGCTCATATTTAGCCTATGCTTAGCTCGTCATATTATCGCAAGATAGATTAATTTTCAGTCTTGTGATCCAAACATCCCTTTTAGGTTCTCTTTCGTGCGTTTTTTTTCTTTCAATTTCTTATGTTTTTTTTTCCTGTAAAGTAAATTGAATTCGTGTGTGCCAAATGGATCCTAGACAAAGATGTCATTATCGGGGTTTTTTTTCCAGCACGCCAGGAGGGGCTGCGGCCTGCGGTCACCACCGCTCCACCAGCAGGCGGTAGGCGTCAGAGTTGAGATCGAAGAAAGGTGAGATGGTTCCCAGTTCCCACTCGCCGCGTGGCCTGGCCATGTTGCTTCATGCTTCTTCTGGGAAACCGATCGAAGCCCCTTTCTGCGGTGAATGAAGCGAGCGAGCGACGGCCGACCGGGACGTCACGTCAGTAACACCAGGTTCGTTGAATAGTCTGGATTCTGGAGTCGGACACGCGCCGATACGATTCTCCAAGGCGGCCGCTCGTCTCCGATGCGTGCGCACAACGGCCGCCCGCGCCCGGTACAGGCCGGGGCCTATCCGTGTCCGCCGTACAAGCTAGTACTAGCTGCTACTAGCACCGCCGTGGAAAAGAAACCGTCGTCGTGCTTGCTTGCTGGTGCCGTAGCCCGTAAACGCCGGCTCCAAGTCCGCCGCGATGACGAAGGTCGGAGAAGACGCGCGCGCGCGCGCGCCGCGGTCCAATCTGACATTTGCTTGAAAAAGCGACGGCCGACGGCAAGTCTTTTCCCGCGCGTGATTTCGTGATGATGAGATTTGCATTGCTCGGTTGCTGTTGCAGTAGTAGTACGTAGCTGCAGTACTGTGTACTACTGGCCTATCCGTCCTTTTCACCCGCGCGAAAACCGATCTGCTGTAACTGTCCAAGGTTTGGAACAGCCTTTTTGTCGGTTTTGGTGGCCCCCCGTAGTGGTTCCATCGCCATCGATCGGCAGTCACAGGCTCACAGCACCGGCGTCGTCGGTCGGCAGCCAGCGCCCGCGGGTCTTCTCCTCCTGGGGCGTGATCAGCGATCCTTAGCCCCGTTCGGCCATGCTGATAAGCCGGCTGAAAAACACTGTTAGTTGATTTGTTGTGAGAGAAAAATACTATTTCGACTGAAAAAATAAGCTGAAAAATATAGATTATAAGTCGGATAAACGTAACCCAGGACATAGGACGAAGAAAAAAGAAACTTTTGACGATCTGACCTTCTCATAGTCTCATCAATTACGCTTGGGGGTTGATTTTCTTGTTTTTCCGTACAACCAATTATAAACCGGGTATTGGACCATCTTAGCATTTGAAACCGTTTGTTTCTTTCATCCTAGTGGGGTGGTTTAGATAAAACCAACGATTTCATGATACTAGTGTCACGCCACCAGCGTGAGGTGTAAACCATATCATGTTGTGATAATAAGAAAATACAAGACTTTATAAAAAAAACTATACATATGTTTTTTCAAGAAAAAAGTTAATCAAATAATTTTTAGAATAGTTATGCAATTAAGAATCCTAAAATATATTTTTAGAATTTAACAGAAAAATTGATTTAGCTTAAGAAATTATGAAATCGGTTGCAGATTTTCGTAAGATCATTATCCAACTTCTGGTGCATAGCTTGGAGTTGTTTCAATCTTTTTTGATAGTATATGCTAGTACATGATTTCGTCATCTATTATAATATTATAATCGACGTCGACAACCTACGGTACGTAGACGACCAAGTAGCTTTGACAACAATACAATTTTCATGTGACCGTTTCGGTTTTGATGTTATTCAATATAATACAAGTGCCATTTCATATACGGCTAAGGACAATGAGCAGTGAAGAAAATATCTATATGTTTTGAAATGACCCATTCTTATATTCGTGGGACTTTGAAGCCAGGTAACGGTGACATACCACGCAGCAGGTGGCATTTTTTTTACCAAAGAGAACATAGTGCCAATGCATAGGGCATTGAACTTTGGGGAGGGTTCAAACTAATAGTGCGAGACACAAATCTCTTTTCTCATCTTTATTGAGTGGCAGAGCTCCTGTCTTTTACTTTAAAAAAATCTATTTAGAACATGAGAGCATCATCTTGCGAATAAACATCAAGAGCATTGTATAAGCTTAGAACAATTCTAAAGACAGGGACAACAAAATAGAGCACAATTGAAACTGGTTTCATGTTTGAAAAAATATTTAGCTTTTCTTATAAAGTGTATTTTATTCTAAATTACTCCATCCGTCCCTAAATAAATCAATTCCTAGAATCTGTGCAAGTCAAACTATCTTAAGTTTGACAAACTTTATAAAAAAATACAACAACATCTATGACATAACATGAGCATATTATGAAAATATATTCCATGGTATATTTAATGATACTAATTTGATGTCATAAATTTTGATGTTTTTTTTTCTAAAAATTCAGTCAAAATTTAAAAAGCTTTAGGACAACATCTAGACTCAGAACAACTTTAGGAATCTATTACAAATTGAGTATTAACATAGTTCTAACTCCTTGTACCTCACATGCTTGATGCCGCTATCTAAAAGTATATATATAATTAAAACATAAATGTTTCAAAAGTGAAGGAGGTGCCAACATCTGATTTTGAGCGAAATCGGACTCGTAGTTGAGCGTCACACAGTCCACAGGAACTTGTGTCCATGAATTCCTGAAAAGGAAAAATTCTATATAACCCCTACAACTATTCAGGGTGGACTACTTCACCCCAAACTATAAAATCAGATTTTCTACCCCCCTGAACTTTTTAAAACCGGTCAAATTACCCCCCAGGCGGTTTTGGACGATGGTTTTATCTTTTTCTTTTTTATGTATTTCAGCTGAATCTTTGAAAAATCATAGTAAATCACAGAAAAATCATAAAATAGAAAATCTGATTTTGTTGGACTCCACATGAGTAGATCTACACAGTGAATATATAATATGGTATGCTTTAGTACAAAATTTTTGTTGTAGCTTTAGATCTATACTTTTTTATAATTAATTGGAATAATTAATGGCTGCAGCTTCTATGGTCTAATTGTGGTGAAATTTTTATCGTAGGCTAATTATTGTATGCTTGAACTGTAGTAAAAATTTCATACTCATTGGATCATGTATAATTTAGTTATAGATTTATTTAGGTTTATGCTTGTTAAACATATGCTTTATCTATAACTTATGGTGCATAGCTTGGAGTTGTTTTAATCTTTTTTCATAGTATATGTTAGTAGATGATTTTATTGTCTATTGTAACTATATTAATCGATGTTGACAACCTAGACTATGTAGAACGGTCAAGTAACTTTGACGACAATACAATTTTCATGTAACCATTTTAATTTTGATGTTATTCAATATGAATACAAGTGCCATTTGATAGATGGCTAGGCACAATGAGCAGTGAACAAAATATCTATGTTTTTTAAACGACCCATTGTTCGTGTAGGACTTGGAAGCCAGGTATCGGTGATATCTATTTAGAACAATGAGCATCTTCTAGCCAATAAACACCAAGGCACTAAATAAGCTTCGAACAATTTTAAAACCTGAGACAACAAAATAGAGCACAATTGAAACTGGTTTCATGTCTTCTTCTAGTAAAACAAACTTGATAAGATTAAACAAGATTTTAAGATTCTTAACCACATGGCTTTTTTTATACTACTCCCTCTATTCCAAATTATAAATCACTTTGACTTTTTTGGTTCATCCATTTTGTTATATATCTAAACATATTATTAATTTATTATATCTAGATGCATAGCAAAATTAGTGTATCAGAAAATCAAAGCGACTTATAATTTGAAATGGAGGGAGTATTAATATAGTTCAATTTTACTGTTTCAAAAAGAACATAGTTCAATTTTAACTCCTTGTACCTAACATGCTGCTTTTTTTTCTGCTATATAAAAGTACCTCTCGGCCCACGAGAATTAAGCCTTCCATGGATGGGCCGGGATCACAGCCCACTAGACGGTGGCACGTACGGGAATAAACACAACCCCGTGGGCATTCGACGAGCGGTCGGCTTATAAAGCGACCCGCCAGTCCAACCCACCCCGGTATAGGGTTCATCCCGTCGCCTGTTCCGCCGCCGGTAGCTCCACGGCGCCGCCACAGCTCGTTACGGAGTTCTACGCGGAATTTGCTGTCTGTTCTTCTCTCTTGTTGTCGTGTAATCGGTCTGTTCGTTCTTATCACCGGCCTTTCGTTTTCGTGTTCGTTTTTCCCTGGCTCCGTTTGCCGTTGCGCTTGTTTGGTCTTTGATGAGGATGGAGGTGGACGGCGATGACGAAAAACTATGGTTCGCTCGTCTGAACGGCGGCGGGTTCAATCCCCCCTGCCTTGCTGAGCTTAAAAAGTAGTCCGATCCCCTCGTCTCCCTCTGCACCCAGATCTGATCCACTCCTATTGCCTTTATTTGCGTTTCCTGAGCTGTTCAGTTCTGTGGCGTTTTGGTTTGGTCTGTGGATGCGGTGTTGCGATGATGAGATGTCATCTGCTGAGAGCTCTGCTCGATGTACTTGGGAAATAATCTTGCATTGTTTCCTCCTGAGCGGTTACCTGAGCAACCCAACAATCCCCACTCGCGATTAACAATTTGGCGACAAGATAACATGGATGATTGACTATTTTGGTAACAAGATAATTAGAACCCAAATGGTTTAATTTTCTAAACAACATGTAATGCGGAGCCCAAACGCTGACATTGCATCTTCTCATTTTTACTGCAGCAAACTACTGGTACGAACAATTCACACATTAAAATTAAAGCATCAACTCGGACATTATGCGCATTACAATCAACTGCAGCAGCTTGGCCCTGTGAACGAACATGAGGAATTCTGCAATGACTATGCTAGCCCTTCAACAACACCAGCACCAGGATGATCTCACGTCTCACGATGCCTGTTCGTTGGTGGCTCTGGCAAGCCCGTTGTGCTGCTCCAGGAAGCGCACGACGACGCAGGTGATGTTGTCGGCGCTGCCGCGCTGGGAGGCCTCCGCCAGGAGCGTCTTGGCCGCCTGCTCCGAGTCCAGGATCGGCTTCACCATGGCAACGGCTTCCTGCCAACATAGCAGTGAGGCGAGGCACCTGGAAGAGTTGTCCAGAATCGGTGGTTTTGTCTCGTGTTTACCTCGTTGGTCACCACGTCCCAGAGGCCATCACTTGCAAGGATCAGGAACTCGAGGGAGCTGTCCACCACCTCCTCCTGCACAAGCAGCGATCTTCAGTCAATCGCTTTCAGAGAGCTCTCCTATACCCATTAGTTTCCTACTAATGGCCCGAGGCTTTCACTAATCACTAAGATTAAAGAACACAAACCTTGATCTCTGGATCAGCAACCACATACTGCTTCAAGAGCTTGTCCCCAAATGCTCGAGAGACAGCAAGGACGCCACCTACACGCCACGTTCCTGCATAAAGTTTTTGTTTTTTTGGTAACAATAACAGTTTTTTTCCAATAACTTCATTCAGTGGTGGCCTGTAAACCAAGGGCATGAAGACATACCGGCCCACATCACAAAACCTCCTGCTTCCTCTATTCTCTGTCTCTCATCTGTCTGGTCCGGCTTGTGGTCTCTTGAAACTGCTACAGCTGCATCATCACCAAGAAATTTTAATGGAGGGCTTGCGGTTTCTTAGAAAAACAGAACACAAAAGGTATATGCTACCATTTAGTTATGCTTATTAATTCATAGAATACGTGGTGTATTTGTGTTAACACGTTAGTGACATGAAGATGAAGAAACTTCAGTTCTACAGCAGAACAGCTGCAAACCGCAACCAAGGATGGAATATGTCCAAGAGAATTTGACTTACCATCCCCTCCTCTACAGATGACTGCCCTGGAGTCCCCAACGTTTGCAACTAACAGGCGATCGCCTACGAGAATGGCCGTGGAAGCGGTTGACCCGGCATCGCGGTGATGGCTGCTATCAGCTTTCAGAAGCTCCGAGTCCGTGTGAGTGTAAGTTTCCGCTGCAGGAGATCACAGGGGTTCATCAGGAGTGAAGTATTTCTGTTCAAAGCTCTAGCAGGCACAGGGATTTTATAATACCAATAGCGGACTTGGTATCACTGAAGAACTTTGGGTGCTTGATTAAATTTGTGAAAAGGTTCTGTTTCACAAACTCTGCTGCTCGAGCTCCACCATGACCTGCAGGGGGGGGGGGGGGATAAAATTGGTTAGCAATCAAACAGTATCCTGCATCCAGCCCTCATGCAAAAAGTAAGTGACTTCATCGGCTCTAGCAGTAGAAATTTCAGCCACCAGTAAACTGGTCATACATTTGGTTGATGTAATGTAAAGTAAGACATCGTTTACACCCCAATGTGTAAACTTGAAACGCTTATTGAGATGTGAAACTTGCTTCCTAGACGGCGTCTTACCGTCAAAGACGCCAAATAGTCCAACAGTCTCTCCATCAACACCGTCAACTCGTGTTTCATGGAAGTCCTCCATGCAGGATCTTCTCCCAGGAGAGCTTGCATACCCATAGCTGAACTTGCCGTTTTCACTGCATTTGTGTGAAATAAGAAGCAATGGAGATCACGATGATGGACGCCTTAATAATATACAGCCTAATCACAATTCAGCAGTAATTCGCCAGTGCCACAGCGAAGAAATTTGGTATATATACAATTATAAAAGATTGGCCCTCATATGGCCATGCCTTCATTCTGTTAACAAATAGCTCTGTCCACTGCATATAACATATTAACAGGGTAGCAAGAAACAATCTACCAAGAAACAATTTGAAGATGAAGACCACGTAATAACACTACGCATAACATGGCGGGCACAGATTACATCACCAATTTTTTTTTTTGAGGCTAAACAGGACCGGAGATTGTGAGAGCTTCTAGAACCAAAGCAAAGCAAATCTGTACTATTTTCAAAAGATTTACGCACAAGAAGAGAAGGAAATAAGCAAGAACGATGATGGCACCTGAACCCTCCGCCAGTGACGGGCGATCCTTTCTCGGTGATGTTGAGACTGTAGGATCGTAACCGCTACATCTAGCGGGTGCATTTCTATTCTGTTCGGAATAAACAGGTTGTCTTCCTAAACATGAACTAAGAGATAGGCGGAAGTAGTTGACCTTCAGAAGGGAAGTCCGCCATCGCCATAGATTCGGTGTGGGAGTAGCAGTGACGACCGGTAATGAAGCGGTGTGGCGTAGAGGCGGCGGTGTACGGCGTGGTGGTCGATGCAGGGACGGCGGTAGACTTCCCGTCGCTTACAGGCGTCCCTCTCGATTGGACTAGGGAGGTCGGTGGGGTGTGGCGACGTTCAACCTCGTGAAATGAGCCCTGACCCCCACCTTCTATATATATAGCCTGCGTGACGGGGGCCCACCAGCCTTGTGTGGCTGAGCACCCCCGATCAGGGCGTGGTCAAAGGGTCCGAGTTGGCCGTTGGGCCAATTCGGTTGAGATCTATTCTAGCATTCTCCCCTTTGATCTCAACTTATCATTTAACTTTAAACTTTGACTTTAATTGCTTTCACTTTTATTTGTTCCATCACAAATCAGTGTATAGAGCATGCCTCATCGTCACGGTCAGTCGTCGATAGATTTAACAACTACAATACACATCTCTGATCTGAAACAGATTCTTTAACTTTGGGCCCTTTATTGTCCGGAAATCATAGGCTATACCATAAACCCATGTCGACTGTGTGTTCTCTGAACACACTGGGTGGTAAGCCTTTAGTAAGCGGATCCACAAGCACTTTCTTGTTACTTATATGTTCAATACCTTTTAGTATGATTCCGGACTTTCTCCTTTACAACGTATAACTTCAATGTCAATGTGTTTGGCAGCACACTTGACCCGTTGTCTTAGGAGCAAACTACTAAATGGTTATTGTTGTAGACAACCATTATCAATTCCGGGTACAAGTTTCTTAATCATTTTGCCTGTCCCGCAGCCTTATATCATGCTATACTATAACCTTACATCACTGACGATGCTAAAACTATTTCTTTGGAACTTTTTCACAATAAAACTCCAACTGCGAGTGTTAGCTACTATGTGAGTTTCACTAAACATCTCACCAAAATTCAACATTTGTACCCACAACTACTTGAGAGTACTTGTTCTTTCTTTCTTAGCATGAGACCGACATTGTTAACTCCATTCCAGTGATCTATATCTGGACTGGACTTTTACCAAAATAACCCGGATATATGAACTATGTCAGGGTAATATCTTATCTGTGTACTCATTAAGCTTCCAACAGCTGAAGCATATAGGACGTCCTTCTATAACAATCTCACATTACTTCTTAGAACATAAAGTTCTCAAAAATATTACTCTTGACCATAGGAACAGGCGTATGTTTGCCCGCATAGGTACTTTATTTCTTTAGAAACTTTTCTTAGCATGCCTATGCGATATTTCTAATACCCCTTTTTTCTATCTCGGTGAGTTTCAATTCTTATAACGAGAGACATTTCACCGAGAACTTTCTTATTGAACCTTGAGGACAAGAGCTTCTTCTTCTCATGCAGTAGATTGACATCACTACTAACAAGTAAGATGTCATCCACATATACATGATTAGAAAATAAATTTCTCATTCTATAACTTTGTACAAATGCAATTGTCCTCTCATTCTCTTTAACCCAAAATTTTGAATTGACTCTTCAACTTTAAATGTCATTGTCTAGAGATTTACTCTAGTCCATAAGATATTCCTACAGGTGGCATCCCTTACGTTCTTTTCTTTCCATGACAAAACATCTAGGTTGTGTGAAAGTCCTATGTTTGGTGTTGGTAATTAGTGACAATGCCTAAGTACTAATCCTACGCCTAAGTTGTATGTAGCATATGAGGATTAGTACACTCCAAGGTTGGTGGCAAGATGGACATGGTGATCATGATGGCCACACTTGGATTTGGACGCAACCCTACGTGATCAAGGCAAAGGTATATGCTTAAGGGTTGTGTTTTAGTAACCAAGACACCTAGTGGGTGTGGTTACATTATAGGATAGATAGCCGTACTATAAAGAGGGGAATGACGCGGCTATTGAACTCCTAAGTGCCTCTAGATGTGCATTTCATGATCATATGCATTTGGATAGAACTAATATCGCCTCGAAAAATGATTGTGAAAATGCTAACACACTCACACATGATGAGATCACTTGATGATGTTAGCACGTTTGCGACGGCGGTGGAGTTTGAGCGGTAGAGAGGGTTTGGGTTCCTCTCTCCCTCCCGCCGAGCTTGCGAGGCGGGATTCAGACGTTTTCGAGAAGTTGAAACGATTATTTTCCACTATGCCGGAAGTCCGGAAAAGAAACGGAGGCGAACGGAGGTCACAGAGGTGACCGGACGCGGTCCTTGCATGACCGGACGCGTCCGGTCAGTGTTCAGTGTCTGCGCGTTTTTCAGTTCGATGATCGGACGCGAGGCGCGTCCGGTCACTGGTGATCGGACGCGTCCGATCGTTCAGGGAGCTTACTGGACTCTAACCGGACGTTGTCTTTGTCGCGTCCGGTCATTTTCTTCAGCGCGTCCGGTCACTATTTCTTTGAGCGCTGCTCAGGCGACCAGCGCGTCCGGTCCTTCACGGGACCAGCGCGTTCGGTCGTTCCCGGCGCGTCCGGTCAGTTGGACCAGCGCGTCCGGTCGTTGCTTCGCAGTTAGCCGTTGGGGACCAGCGCGTCCGGTCGTTTGGACCAGCGCGTCCGGTCAGTACTTCACGAGTTAGCCGTTGGGCGACCGGCGCGTCCGGTCAGTTGGACCAGCGCGTCCGGTCAGCCCGATTTCGGCTGTTTAAGTTTCTAACGGCTATATTCGAAGGGGTACGTCTATAAATACTCGTTGGCCGGCTCAAGGCTCTCTCTCTCGAACATTTGACATACTTATGAGCACTTTGAGCTAAGCAACTCCCCTCCCACTCATCTCTCTTGCTCCTTTGCATATTCGAAGTGAGATTGAGTGATCCAAGTGCATTTGCATTGTGAGATTGCATCTAGTTGGCACTTGGTGGTTGATTTGCTGCGGGATTCTTGTTTCTCTTGGTGGTTGCCGCCACCTAGACGGCTTGGAGCAGCTTGGAGGCGTTGGCAAGAGTTGGTGATTGTTCTTGGCCACCTCCGGTGATTGTGAGGGGTTTGTGCCTACCTCGGCGAAGCGCCAAAGGCAACGTTAGTATATTGCTCGTGTCATTGCAACCTTTTGTCATTTGGTAGGTTCTTGTGGTGCCTTTTGAGAGGCTCGGTTTGAGACCGATTAGCCACCGAACCACGTGGTGAAGAGGGACACAACGGGGACTAGCGTGCCGGCAAGCACGTGAACCTCGGGATAAATCTTCGTGTCATCATTCTTATTGTGTTTGATCGATCCCGGTGGTTGTATATTGTGGTATTCATCTCTTGATCATATTGATTGGTTGGCTCAATACTTCGCCCCTCGGTGATATCCTCCTAACTCTCTCTTGTATTAATTTCTTAGTTACCTTGCTAGCTTGTTAGTGTATCTCTTAGCTTGTGTAGCTAGCTAGCTTTAGTTGTAGTTCGACTTATGCGGTTGAGTGCAAATTTATTAGAATTGTAAATTGGTTAGGTGGCTTGCAAACACCCCGTAGGCTAAGCAAAACTCGCATCTCGCTATTTGTTTCATTGATAAACTTGTTTAGCTTGTCTTTGTAGAAAATTTTAATAGGCTATTCACCCCCCTCTAGCCATCAAGACCTTTTAAGTGGTATCGGAGCCGTGGTCACCGTTTGTAAGGCTTAACAACCTCGGTGTAAGATGGCTCAAGTTATGTTCAATCATGTTAATGGCAAGCCTCCATACTTTGATGGCGTCTCTTCCTTTGATCATTGGAAAAGGAAGATGAAGCAATATCTAGGCAATATACATGAGAAGGTTTGGGATGTGACCAAAGAAGGATACGTCATTCTTGATGAGGAAAACCTCACTCCCAATGACCGCATCAACAAACAATGCAATACGGCGGCACTTACACAATCTATCGTGCCATTGATGATAAAGTATTTGAGCAAATCAAAGATCTTGAAAAGGCAAATGAGCTTTAGATAAGGCTTGAAGAAACATATGAAGGCACTTCAACGGTAAAAAGTGCCAAACTATATATGCTCAAGGACAAGTTCTCCACATTCAAGATGAAGGATGATGAATCCATCCCGGAGATGTTCTATAGGCTCCAAGTCATTGTCAATGATCTCAAGGGGCTTGGGGAAAAGGTTGAGGACAAGGACTTCTCACACAAGTTCTTGATGTGCTTACCCAAGAAGTTTGCCACCTTGAGAAGAATGATCTTTAGAGAGGGATTGGACAAGGTCAAACCAACCAATGTGCTTGGAGATATAATGACCGATGCCCAATACAATGATGATGAAGATGAGGTAGAAGAGAAGAAGGAAACCAAGGTCAAGCAAGAGAAGCCCATTGCATTCAAGGCTTCATCCTCTAAGGGCAAGAGCAAGGTTGATGATGATGATGATGATGATCCATTTGATGATGAGATTATGGCCCTTCTAGTGCAAAAGATGGGTCGGTTCATGAAGAAGAAAGGCTATGGTGCAAGAAAGAGAAGGGACTTCATGAAGGCAAAGGAGGTGCTTTGCTACAATTGCAATAGCCCCGATCATGTAGTGGTAAAGTGCCCCTATGAAGACAAAAGATATCATGATGGTGAGTTGAAATTGAAAAAGAACAAGAAGGAGAAGAAAGCAAAGAAGAGCTTCACATTCAACAAGAAGAAGAAAGGTAGTGGTTATATGGTCACTTGGGATAGTGACAACTCCGATAGTGATGATGATGAAAGCTCTAGTGATGATGAGAGGACTACTCGGCGAGCCATTGCAAACATCGCCCTCTCCAACAAGCCATCCATCTTCGACACTACATCAACATGCCTTATGGCCAAGCCTACAAAGGTAAAATATGATGATAGTGATGATGATTCTTGTGCTAGTCATGGTTGTAGGAGTGATGATGAGGAGGATGAGGACTACTCCAAGGATGATCTATTGGGCATAATAGATCAAATGAGCAAGGGCTATAAGAGGACCACCAAGAAATACAAAATCTTAGAACAAGAGCTCATTGCCAAGAGCAATGAAAATGATGCCTTGATGGAGGAGCTTGTTGCTCTCAAAAAGAGTAAGGAGTGCAAAGGAATTGAACAAGAGCTCAAAGCTCTTAGGAAATCCTTTGATGAGTTAGAGGCTTCTCGTGAGTGTCTAAAGGAAGACCACGAGGACCTTGAAGTTGCTCACACTAGGCTCAAGGAAGCCCACTCCACTCTACTTGAGCTCATCAAGGAAAAGGATCACAAGTTGGAGAAGCTCATGAAGGAAGCTAAGGAGGAGCAAGTGATTGTCACTTGTGATATTGGACTAACATGTGATATTATTGATGATTCTTTATTTGTTAGTCCTACTAATGCTTCATGTAGCTCATCATCATCCACCACAACCAACTCTACCTCTACTACTAGTGATTCATCACTTGTGGTTGAGACTCTCAAGAGAGAGGTGGATGATCTCACCCGCGCATTAGGTAACGCCTATGGTGGGGATGCCTGCTTGCTAAAATGCTTGGGTAGCCAAAGGTTCTCCCTTAACAAAGAGGGATTGGGCTATACTCCCAAGAAGGGCAAGGCGGCCTTTGCTACTCCAAAGCCTCGCTTTGTGATGGGCAATGGTCGTTATTGCAATAGATGCAAGCAAATTGGGCATCTAGAGATTAAATGCAATAAAATGAACAAGAACAAGAAAAATGCTAATGTACCTTACATTCCTTTTGATTCTTGTTATGTACTTACCAAGGGTGAGAAAGGTGTGCATGCTAGGTTTGTTGGTACACCAATTGTGGGCCCAAAGAAGAAGGTCATTTGGGTACCAAAGAGCTTAGTGACTAACCTCCAAGGACCCAAGCAAGTATGGGTACCTAAGAAACATTAAATTGTTTTGTAGGTTAATTACAAGGCCGGAGGAAGGCATTGGGTGCTTGATAGTGGGTGCTCTCAACATATGACCGGTGATTCAAGAATGTTCAACTCTCTCAAATCAAAAGATAGTGGCATTGATAGTATCACATTTGGTGACAATAGCAAGGGTGATGTAAAGGCTCTTGGAAGGATTGCAATCTCAAATGATCATAGCATCTCCAATGTGCTACTAGTTGAAAAGCTCAATTTCAACTTGTTGTCGGTTGCTCAATTATGTGATCTCGGTTTCAAGTGCATATTTGGTGTTGATGATGTGGAGATAGTTAGTGTTGATGGCTCTAACTTGATCTTCAAAGGCTTTAGATATGAGAATCTATACTTGGTTGATTTCAATGCTAGTGACACTCAACTTTCAACATGCTTGCTCACCAAATCAAGTATGGGTTGGTTATGGCATAGAAGACTTGGTCATGTTGGCATGAAGCAATTGAACAAGTTAGTAAAGCATGACTTAGTTAGAGGCTTGAAGGATGTCACATTTGAGAAGGATAAGCTATGTAGTGCATGTCAAGCCGGAAAGCAAGTAGGCAACACTCATCCATTGAAGAGCATTATGAGTACTTCCAAGGCATTTGAGTTGTTGCACATGGATCTATTTGGGCCAACTACATACACAAGCATTGGTGGCAACAAGTATAGTTTTGTGATTGTGGATGATTTCACTAGATACATATGGGTATTCTTTCTTGTGGACAAGAGTGATGTATTTGACATATTCAAGAAGTTCATCAAGAGAGTGCAAAATGAGTTTGAGACCACAATCAAGAAAGTAAGAAGTGACAATGGAAGTGAGTTTAGAAACACAAGAGTTGATGAGCTATGTGAGGAGCTTGGAATCAAGCATCAATTCTCGGCCAAGTATACACCTCAATCAAATGGCCTAGTTGAAAGGAAGAATAGAACCTTAATTGATATGGCAAGATCAATGTTGAATGAGTATAATGTGAGTCATTCATTTTGGGCCGAAGCAATCAACACGGCTTGCTTCTATAGCAACCGCCTCTATTGCCACAAGTTTCTAGAGAAGACACCATATGAGATCTTAAATGGAAGAAAGCCCAACATTGCATACTTTCGGGTATTTGGTTGCAAATGCTACATCTTGAAGAAGGGCACTAGATTAAGCAAGTTTGAGAAGAAATGTGATGAAGGCTTCCTACTTGGTTACTCAACTACTAGCAAAGCTTATAGAGTTTGGAATTTGGCTAATGGTCAACTTGAAGAAGTGTATGATGTTGAGTTTGATGAAACAAATGGCTCTCAAGATGAAGAAGATAACTTGGATGATGTAAGAGGAACTCAATTGAGTAATGCTATGAAAGAAATGGATATTGGTGATATTAGACCAAAGCAAGTTATTAATGTAGATGACAACAAAGATCAAGTGCTCCAAAGTCCAATCACTCAATCTAGTGGTTCTCTAATGCAAAATCAAGCTAGTACATCATCTCAAGTGCAACAAGATCAACAAGTGGCTAGTTCATCATCTCCAATTCATGATCAACATCAACATCCAAGCAATCAAGTCCAAGTGCTTCAACCAACTAACATTGCAAGAGACCATCCATTGGATTCCATCATTGGTGACATACAAAGAGGAGTTCAAACTAGATCAAGATTGACATCATTTTGTGCTCACTCTTCTTTTGTGTCAATGGAAGAACCCAAGGACATTGATAAAGCATTGAGAGATCCGGATTGGGTAAATGCAATGCATGAAGAGCTCAACAACTTCAAGAGAAATGAAGTATGGGAACTAGTTGAAAGGCCTAAGGATCACAATGTCATTGGAACAAGATGGGTCTTTCGCAACAAGCAAGATCAAGATGGGATAGTAGTAAGGAACAAAGCAAGACTAGTGGCTCAAGGTTACACACAAATAGAGGGTCTTGACTTTGGTGAAACTTATGCCCCAGTTGCAAGATTGGAAGTAATTAGGATCTTACTTGCCTATGCTTGTGCTCACAATATCAAGCTATATCAAATGGATGTAAAGAGTGCATTTCTCAATGGGTACATTCAAGAGGAGGTGTATGTAGAGCAACCTCCCGGTTTTGAAGATGACAAGAAACCCAATCATGTATACAAGTTAAGGAAGGCTTTGTATGGATTAAAGCAAGCACCTAGAGCATGGTATGAAAGATTGAGGGACTTCTTGCTATCCAAAGGATTTGTCATGGGCAAAGTTGATACAACACTATTCACCAAGAAGATTGGGAAAGACTTATTTGTGTTGCAAATATATGTTGATGATATCATATTCGGTTCAACCAATCAAGATTATTGTGATGAGTTTGGAAAAATGATGTCAAAAGAATTTGAAATGTCAATGATTGGTGAACTTAGTTTCTTTCTTGGACTTCAAATCAAACAAATAAAAGAAGGTACATTTGTGAGCCAAACCAAGTACATCAAAGATATGCTCAAGAAGTTTGGCATGGAAGATGCAAAGGGCATTACAACTCCAATGAGCACTAGTGGAAGTTTGGATAGTGACAAGAGTGGCAACATGGTGGATCAAAAGCTATATAGATCAATGATTGGTAGTCTACTCTATGTGACGGCATCAAGGCCCGATGTGATGTTTAGTGTATGCATGTGTGCAAGATTTCAAGCCTCACCAAGAGAAAGTCATTTGAAGGCAACAAAGAGAATATTGAGGTACTTAAAGCATACACAAGATGTTGGATTGTGGTATCCCAAAGGTGCGAGCTTTGAGCTAGTTGGATATTCGGACTCCGACTATGCCGGTGACAAAGTGGAAAGAAAGAGCACTTCCGAGACTTGTTAATTGTTGGGAAGATCACTTGTCTCATGGTCATCCAAGAAGCAAAATAGTATTGCACTATCTACCGCCGAGGCCGAATACATCGCCGCGGGTAGTTGTTGTGCACAAATCTTGTGGATGAAGGCTGCATTGAAAGATTTTGGAATCAACTTCAAGAATGTGCCATTGCTATGTGACAATGAAAGTGCCGTGAAGCTAACCAACAATCCGGTTCAACATCAAAGAACAAAGCATATTGATGTTCGCCATCACTTTATTAGAGATCATCAACAAAAGGGTGACATTGTTATTGAGAGTGTGGGCACCGAAGATCAATTAGCCGATCTATTCACCAAGCCACTTGATGAGAAGAGATTTCACAAGCTAAAGAATGAGTTGAACAGACTTGACTTCTCCAACATGAGTTGATGCACCCCCATGATATGACATGACTCTCCTTCGAGCCCCAAGGTATAATTGGTTTACATGTCATACATTCTATACTAAGGACATGTTTAGTGCATCTAGTCATATTTTACATGTTCTAGGCTCATTCATGAAAATCAAATGAATTTGAAGTTTATATGGTACCACTATTGTTTCCATGACTTGTATGATCTAGTGGTAGCATATAAAATGTTTAAGTAGCTTGTGATCCTAAGTGTTTAATCTAGAAAACTTGTCTAAATATTTGCTTCAATATGGTGCATGATAACCCTTCTAGTGAGGTGTGAAGAAGCTTGCCCTTGAATCAAACCGAAGTATTTTATTTATGCAAGCAATCTAGGTTGAATCATAAACTTGATCCTCACCCCATTTTTCAACATGATAATCTATCTAAAGTTTGCCCCTTGTGGTCAATTGGTGCCAAAGGGGGAGAAAATATTGTTCACAAAGATAGAACTCAAAGGGGAAGAAAATGTTGTGGGGGAGAAAATGTTGTTCACAAGATAGATTCTAAAAGGGGAGAAAATCTAAAAGGGAAAATTGATAAAAGAAGGGGATCAACTAAAATTTTAAGCACACAAGTAGGGGGAGCAAGCTCTTAAGCATGAATGTTGCATTTCCATGTGCACTTCATATGTATGATGCATAGTTATGCATTTCGTTTTCTCCGATACTTTGCTTGTGTGGTGTCTTGCTAGTATAATTTGAATGATGCATTGAGGTACTAGTATGAATAGGAAGTAGTTAGATTTTTCTTGCTTCATGTTTTTCAAAATGGTACTAGAGCCTTGCTTATAATGTTGATCTCACGAGGTTTCTAGTTATGTTTGTGCTTTTCCAAGTGGAATCTAACTACACAAGGTGCTAAGATGGTGTTTATCGCTACTCCGATGGTATCACGCTTCAAAGGTCTATAATCTAAAACACTTAGCACCTATTGGTAGACAATGCTCCTAATCTTTCCTATCTAACATGTATGCTTCCAAAATCCAAACATATAGCATACATGTAGGGGGAGCCATTGCTATCAATTTGAATTCATGATCACATGTCCATAATTCTTACACATGGTAATATACTTGGACAATGTGACATGGGTTCAATCAAAATTTTATCATAATATCTTTGTGAAAGGTTTGTCACCAATTACCAACAAGGGGGAGATTGAAAGTCCTATGTTTGGTGTTGGTAATTAGTGACAATGCCTAAGTACTAATCCTACGCCTAAGTTGTATGTAGCATATGAGGATTAGTACACTCCAAGGTTGGTGGCAAGATGGACATGGTGATCATGATGGCCACACTTGGATTTGGACGCAACCCTACGTGATCAAGGCAAAGGTATATGCTTAAGGGTTGTGTTTTAGTAACCAAGACACCTAGTGGGTGTGGTTACATTATAGGATAGATAGCCGTACTATAAAGAGGGGAATGACGCGGCTATTGAACTCCTAAGTGCCTCTAGATGTGCATTTCATGATCATATGCATTTGGATAGAACTAATATCGCCTCGAAAAATGATTGTGAAAATGCTAACACACTCACACATGATGAGATCACTTGATGATGTTAGCACGTTTGCGACGGCGGTGGAGTTTGAGCGGTAGAGAGGGTTTGGGTTCCTCTCTCCCTCCCGCCGAGCTTGCGAGGCGGGATTCAGACGTTTTCGAGAAGTTGAAACGATTATTTTCCACTATGCCGGAAGTCCGGAAAAGAAACGGAGGCGAACGGAGGTCACAGAGGTGACCGGACGCGGTCCTTGCATGACCGGACGCGTCCGGTCAGTGTTCAGTGTCTGCGCGTTTTTCAGTTCGATGATCGGACGCGAGGCGCGTCCGGTCACTGGTGATCGGACGCGTCCGATCGTTCAGGGAGCTTACTGGACTCTAACCGGACGTTGTCTTTGTCGCGTCTGGTCATTTTCTTCAGCGCGTCCGGTCACTATTTCTTTGAGCGTTGCTCAGGCGACCAGCGCGTCCGGTCCTTCACGGGACCAGCGCGTCCGGTCGTTCCCGGCGCGTCCGGTCAGTTGGACCAGCGCGTCCGGTCGTTGCTTCGCAGTTAGCCGTTGGGGACCAGCGCGTCCGGTCGTTTGGACCAGCGCGTCCGGTCAGTACTTCACGAGTTAGCCGTTGGGCGACCGGCGCGTCCGGTCAGTTGGACCAGCGCGTCCGGTCAGCCCGATTTCGGCTGTTTAAGTTTCTAACGGCTATATTCGAAGGGGTACGTCTATAAATACTCGTTGGCCAGCTCAAGGCTCTCTCTCTCGAACATTTGACATACTTGTGAGCACTTTGAGCTAAGCAACTCCCCTCCCACTTATCTCTCTTGCTCCTTTGCATATTCGAAGTGAGATTGAGTGATCCAAATGCATTTGCATTGTGAGATTGCATCTAGTTGGCACTTGGTGGTTGATTTGCTGCGGGATTCTTGTTTCTCTTGGTGGTTGCCGCCACCTAGATGGCTTGGAGCAGCTTGGAGGCGTTGGCAAGAGTTGGTGATTGTTCTTGGCCACCTCCGGTGATTGTGAGGGGTTTGTGCCTACCTCGGCGAAGCGCCAAAGGCAACGTTAGTATATTGCTCGTGTCATTGCAACCTTTTGCCATTTGGTAGGTTCTTGTGGTGCCTTTTGAGAGGCTCGGTTTGAGACCGATTAGCCACCGAACCACGTGGTGAAGAGGGACACAACGGGGACTAGCGTGCCGGCAAGCACGTGAACCTCGGGATAAATCTTCGTGTCATCATTCTTATTGTGTTTGATCGATCCCGGTGATTGTATATTGTGGTATTCATCTCTTGATCATATTGATTGGTTGGCTCAATACTTCGCCCCTCGGTGATATCCTACTAACTCTCTCTTGTATTAATTTCTTAGTTACCTTGCTAGCTTGTTAGTGTATCTCTTAGCTTGTGTAGCTAGCTAGCTTTAGTTGTAGTTCGACTTGTGCGGTTGAGTGCAAATTTATTAGAATTGTGAATTGGTTAGGTGGCTTGCAAACACCCCGTAGGCTAAGCAAAACTCGCATCTCGCTATTTGTTTCATTGATAAACTTGTTTAGCTTGTCTTTGTAGAAAATTTTAATAGGCTATTCACCCCCCCTCTAGCCATCAAGACCTTTCATTGTGCCACGTAATCATTTTCATACAAATTCCGTTTGGAAAATATCGTCTTTACTTTCATCTGATGTAACTCAGATCATAATGTGCCACTAGCACTCATTGTAATCTATTCATTCGGTTTGCGCAAAACTTTTAATTCAAGTCGCGCTCTACATCTTTACATATTTCTTTTGAAGTCACATTTAGTCTTGTAGACCCATTATAGCCTACTGTTTTGGCTCCCTAGGAATTTATTCTGAATCCTAAACTATTATTGGTATCATCAATTTTATTTTATCTTTCTTTGCTTCTTGCCACTTAGACGAGTGAATGTCTCTCATGGCTTCTTTAAATGAGGTGGGATTACCCTCCATTTAAATTTCACTAACATAGATTTTATAGTCATCAGAAATATCTGATTTTCTTATTCTTTAAGACTTTCTAGAGCCTTAGCTACTAGCATTTCTTGATCTTTATTGCCAAAAGACAATTGATTCTACAAGATCCTGTGTAACAAGATTCTTGTTTATATTATTCATCCTCCTTGTGAAGTTAGGTCTCTTTGTACCATGCTCCTCAGATTGTCCCATCTTTAAACTTTCTTATTTTGGGTTTAATCTTCTGAAACTCATATGACGCGTTTAGCACCATCTTAATAACTCTTAATGCGTCCAGTATGAATACTGACCGACTATGCTATCTTTATATTGGAACTGTAAAAAGTCCATGAATTTAGCTATTTTTTTACTTTAGGGGTATCGATATTATGACCGTCTTACCCCCCCGACGATCACATTCATCTTTTATAGATCACTTTAGTATGCATCGCATTGTCTGAATTATGGGGAAGTATCTTTCTTAATTGTCTTTCTTAATTGATCTCACCTTTCTCCCCCTCGAAATGTGGTACGAACTTTTCTACCACAATTTCGAAAACTATTCAGAACTCTTGTGAATGAGGAAACTTTGATTACTTACTTCACCCATATGATTACATCATGCAAATGAAATTATTTCTTAATTCGTATGGGAGTACTTTTTTCTTATTTCACTTTAAAAACTCAACAGAGTCTTTTATCATTAATACTTTCGCAAGTCACACTTGTATGTCATTCTTATCTCGAGGTTCGTCTATAACTTTATGTTCTCCTTAAACTCATTGAGTGCTTAATTACTATGACACAATATAAGAGCACTGTCAAGCACATGAGTCATCACAACTTTCTCCTACCATGCAGGATAAGTACTATGTCAAACTTCTTCCGCCATGCAGGATTAATTAATACAAGTACTATGCCATCTTCACCCCGCCATGCGGGTATTTTCTCAAACTTTTCCCGTCATGCGGGTACTATCACAAACTTTTTCTCGCCATGCGAGATAATTTTCTTGAAGGGACATAAATATCAATATTGGCTCATATTCAATCATCAAATTTAGAAATAAATCCAAATACTCTTTAACACACATGCTTAATCCGACGTTGGTCAAATTAAACATGCATGTCACTTATTACATTTCATATCATGATGATAAAAACTAAAAACTAATTATTATTATTATTATTATTATTATTATTATAAAGAGTACATAAAAGGCATCTTTTAAAATAAACTCTTAAACTAAGCTCTTATTGTTTTATTTCTTTTCTTGGATCAATATCCTAGAATTCTTTTTTTCTTTTGAAGTCGTTCTTTAAAGAGACCATAGTCCCTTACATAATGATCTTCTTTCTCAAGAAAATTGCACTTTTCATCTTCTGAGTCACAAGTATCCAGCTCATTTCCTTTTCACCCTTCAAGAATAAAGGCATGAAGTTCTTTGTCTCAAAACATTAATCAATAATCAACAATAATGCTCAAACTTTTAAAACTTTATGTTATATTCTATATCACCGTTGGGCAGAAATAGAATAAAACAATATTCTTCTACATTAATTCTACATCACCGTTGGGCAGAAATAAAATTAACATATGAAAACTCTATTATCTTATAACTCTCTTTAAAATTAAATTCTTCCGTTGGTTCAAATTTAATTTTAAAGATCATCATCACTATTGCAGCGGAAATATAAAAATACATTACATTCTGCTCGCTCTAGAGCATCTCTTGTTTCTTATCTATTCTCTGAAAATTGATCACTTTGATGCAAAATTTATCAGAGATTTAAACTTTAAACATAAAACTCATAGAATTATAATATTATTATCATCAACGTTGGTCAGAAAATAACAATATCATAATTTTCTTTAAATATAAACTCTTAAATAAACTTATAATATTGCTATCATCAACGTTGGTCAGAAAATAACAATATTATAATTTATCTTGACTGTAAACCAACTATGCCCTCCAACTAAAAATTTTTCGTTGGTTCCAACTTTAACCGGGGAAAAAACTTTTCATCATTCATTGAATAACTATAACTTCTCTTCAAATTAAATCCTCCTGTTGATTCGGATTTAATGAGAAGACTATAAACTTTAACTTTGCAGTGGAAAACGTGAATCAACAATAATTATCTACTTTTCAGAAGCATTCTTTACTGATCTATTCTCTAAACAATGTGCATGTTGGTGCAAAATTGAATAGAGATTAAAACTTTATACAAATTTCATCAAAATATCATTCAAATATGCTTCTGAAAAAAAGAATAAAACAAGGCCATTTCGGCCCGAAGGCCAACCATTCAGCCCAGCGTGCAAAACCGGCCCATGAACCAGCCTCGCGCACTGCGCGCGCCGCGCCCAGGCCGCAACGTGGGCCTGGGCCGGCACTTCCTTCGCCCGCCTAGGCCGCTTTCGGTCCGGTTAGCCACCACCCGATCTCGGCCGTTAACATCGATCCGACGGTCACGCGTGGATCTCGGTGGCACAAAACCCCCCAAGGTATCCGGTTGCCCTAACCCTAGCCTCATTTGGTTCCTTCCCCTCGCTCCTTTTCTTTCTTGCCGCGCGAGTGACACCGGCGGCTGCCATGGTGGCCGTCAGCACCGTTGAAGGAGAACACCGCCGGAGCAAGTCAGGACGGCTCCCCTTCCTCCTTTCTTTCCTATCTTTTCCGGGCCCCTTTCCTTCTTCTTTCTTTTCTCTTCCCTCTCCACTCTTAGCACCGCAGCCGAGCAGCGGCTGCCACCCATGGCGGCGGACTGGAGAAAACGGCGCCGCCACCGGTCCTCTCGCCGGCGCGCGCGCTCGCCCTAGGCTGAGTACGCCGACGTCGAGTGGTCCCGTGTTGGCGCCATAGCCCTCACTCGCGTCCACGCATCGGGGTCTCGTCGACGAGCGGCGGCTCGGGCCTTGCCTTCCCGCACGACAGCGCGGTCAACATCCCGCGACGGTGCCCTTTGCCCCGAGCCCGTTTGGGAGGAGAGCCGAGCCGCGCCAGCAGCGTGACCTCTCTGGTGGCGGGGAAAGGATCCAGGTAGGTCCCCTTCCCCTCCATCCCTTTCTGCTCCCTTCATCTTTAGGGTTAGTGTAACAGAACCGACCAAATTATAAGAGCACAAGTACGAAAACAAGCACCGAAGCGCTCAAATTTTCAAACTTGAGCCCATATAATCCCGGTAGTCAATCGAAATCACGAAGGATTTCAAACCAAACTGCTTACAACCAGGATCGCATCATTCAACATACAACATCATACGATATATTTCGCAAGTAGTCCAGAAATAAGTTTACACCACGGAGTAGCAAATATTACAAACCAAGTTTGAAAGTAGCGGAAGCATAACACACACACTAGTTAAATAAATACTGCCAGTCTGGATGATCGACAACCCGCAAAAGCATGAGGAAAGTACATAAAGACGATCACGCCCTTGTGATCTAGTCATCGTCACCCGCAGGGTGGAGACACGTCTTGCAGAATCCCTGATAAAGCATGTCATCTGCAACAGGAGGGAATAAACCCTGAGTACTGGAATGTACTCAGCTAGACTTACCCGTCGAAAACCAGAAATAAGGTGACACCAAGGATTATGCAAGGCTTACACAAGAGGCTAGCTGACATAACATTTTGCATAAAGGCATAAGTAATTTAAACTCTTATCACCTGTACTAGCAGTTATTTTTAGCATTTACCTGTCATCTATCTTAGCACCTGTACTAAACATTCACTTGAGTATAATCAAACAACGTTATTATTATATCCATAGCAGGTATATCATTGCGGCAACATCATATCATTTATTTAACCATCTGTTCATTTAATGAGATCTACGTTGCCGCTGCTCAAGTCAAGTGCTCACTAACCGGGAGCGACGGCGATTCGAATCGAATTCCTATCCAGCTGGAGGGGTATTTCTAACACTCACCGCGCAGGCCCCTGCCAGGGTCGCACAAGCCACCGTTTCATATGATTCAGGAATCGCGGGTCCGAATGATGTCGCGACCCCAAGGGCGACACTCTGCCAGGTGATAGGGACTCTAACCCCCCCTTGGTCTCACGCCAATGTCCCCAAGCACATCCTTTCTCTCCTCCAAGAAGCAACCTACCATTCGATTCCCGGCCTGAATCACATTACTCGGCTTCGCGGTCGGAACGACTTATCCGGCCAACTAAGTGTTAGACTGCGTTCAACATGACTCAAGGACGTACAGCGAATCGGTCCTTAAACGACTCAGACGGGCATAGCTCCACACCCAAGACGTGAAGTGTCTTGCGGCTGTACTATCGAACTCCCGCCCGGTCTCAATTTCATTTTTAAGCATGGTTCCATCCACGATAGCCATAAAGCCACTCGTGACTCCTTCCTACATCTCGCGGATGACCGGAAATCACCCGACTTCTACCGTACTAAGCAGGGCTAAGCATTGACACGTGCCTAAACCTAATATAGGATTAAGTACGATATCTGGACAAGGACAGGTATAATGCAACAAGTGTTTTCATATAACTCCTACAACTTAATGCAGTAAATAATTAAAAGTACTCAAGATATATTTATAAAACGATGGGTTCAGCATGCACCGGGGCTTGCCTTTTAGAAAAGTCGAGGGCCGGTGGTCTGGACACTCAGGAAGGTCGTCTGCGGGCACTCCTTCGCCTGCTGGATCCTCGGGCTCCTGCTGCTCCTGGTCCTCCTCCGGAATCACAGGCTCGAATTCGAGGAGTGTTACCCCCTCCGGTGCACCTATTGCATGAATGCACAATAAATATAATGGATGCATAAATGGGTGCAACATGCTCGGAATGAAATGCATTTCAGAATAAAATACTCTATTCAAGTTATTTTACTAGTACGTGCAAATCTCTTCTCCGGTGGAGAAGTACTTACCTAAGCTACTTAACCTAAGATAAAGCTGCTCATCCTCAGTTAAGGCCCTAACACCTAACAATTACAAAAGTAGCATGTCTTAGGATATCACACCATATCAATCAGCAAAACACCACAGTAAGCATTCTGGACAGCAGCTACTTGTTTTTATCACAACTGGAGATTTATAATTTCAAAAGATATGATCTAAGACAATCTGGAAAGCCTAAGAAATGTACTACAATTCATTTTCAGACCTCAACTCCAAACTCCTAAGTTTTCCATGTCAAACTTCACAAGTTCCAGAATCTGTCCTCTCCAAAACAGAGAGTAGCAGATTTTGAACTGCCACATTAAACAACAGTAACTCTCAAACTACTAAGCCAAATGCTTCCAAATTTTAACACAAGCTAGTTCATCAAGTTTACTCCAACTTTGGTATTTACAAGTTGTCCAGCAACCAATTTTATCAAAGCCAAATTTAAAATTACTACTTAACTGTCCAGAAAACCTAAAATTACAAAGGTTAAATATTTATTGATGTAGCAAACATTCTCTCAAACCAAACTAATGCTACTATAAGTTCACAAATATCACAAAGACACCAGAAAGTAAGGTGTGCCCACCTAGAACATTTATATAAACCCATTTCTCAATTTACTTAAGTAATTAAGTAGAATTTTAAACATATATGTAAACTGCTCCCAAAATTCTACAAAAATTACAGAGGACTCTTTGACCCAAAAAGAGACCACAGTAAAAATTTGAACAAGTTTTATTCACAGAAACTCCCTACACAAAATTCACAAGCTAATAAGGCTGATTTTTGCATAATTAGGAAACCCTATTGAAAAGTGTCAAACAACAGATTTCATATTTTTCTTAGACACTTTAAGATACCAAGACATTCTCCAAAAAGTTATATGAACATTGCACATGTAGAAAAATTACAAAAATTCATTTAAGTATTTCCTAGAATCACAAGATAGCATTATAACTTGGAAATTAATTAAGCACTGATGCCCAAATTTTTACCAGAGCTAGGACTAGCATAGAGTAACCTACCCATCAAATTTTATGATTTATGGAACACTACAGCTCAAGTTATAAATTTAACAACTTTGCATGCATTCCAAAACACATTTAAAGGATCTATTAAATTCTCCTAAAAATTAAACACCACATTCCAGATTTATATTTTTCTAAAATACTACACATCATGTGGACCCTAATAAAATTTATCTCATGATTTTTGGATCCTTAAAACCCTAGATCTACATTTTTCCAACTTGTACAAAAATCAGTGACAAAATAATAAAAATGAATTTCATTTCGGATGACTGGGCCGGCCCGGAAGAACTCGGCCCACGACTCGCGCGCGCGCGGCCTGCTCGGCCGTCCCGCCCGTGCTTGGCAACTGACAGGCGGGCCCCCGCAGTCAGGGACAGAGGAACAGGGGAGGCGGAGACCCGCGAGCTCCGACGAGCTCGAGCTCGCCGGAGAAGGGCTCGCTCGGCCAATCGGACACCGCCTCGTGTTCTCCGTCACCCGGTGCGTCGATTGGTGCTCGTGGAACGGATGGGGATGGGGTGGAAGGGGCTTGTCACCGCGAGCGGCGGCCGGTGGTGTCCGGTGGCGGCGCGCCGTCGCCGGTGAAGATGCACGGTGCGGTCCAGGCTCGGTGCGAGCTTCACCGAAGCTAGGCGGTTCCATTTTGCTAAGAAGGGAGGACGGAGAGAGACCCGAAGCACCCCGACCACGGTGAGGTCCCATGGCGGGCTCCGGCGACCTCTCGGAGATGGGGAAGAAGGAAATGCGGCTCACCTCGAGTCAAATCACGGGCTTCGGTGGGTCCAGGAGGTGGAGGGTGGTGAGGCGAAGAGATTGGCGAGGTCAGGCGAGCGGTGGTGCGGTGGTGAGTGCGCGAGAGCTCAGAGACAGCTACGGCGGCAATGGTGTCTCCGGCTTCCGCCTCGGTTGCACACGGGAAAGAAGGAAAGGGCTGGGCGGCTTAGGCGAGGCAGCAGGGACCTCTTCTACATGTCGAGCAGCTGGCCGCGACGCCAGGTCGCGCGCGGCGCGTGGAGGGACACGCGGCGGCGACGGTCTGTGGCCGGTCGGCCACTGACGAAACTGAACCCGAGTTCAGCGATGCCATCGGCAGTGACTGACAGCGTGTTTTCGAACGTGATTAACTTCTAAACCAGCCGGTTTCAGTCCAAGGTGGCAACATCAAGTTTGTAGAGCTATGTGAGGGCAACAAAATTGTCAATTGGAGCTTAGACTGGTTCGGCCTATATTTCAAACTACATGGCCTCAAAGTAGTGCACGATAAAACTGAAACCGGGTTTCAGTTAACAAAGCCGACTGACAGCCCAAGTTCATGACATGATAACTCTTGAACCATTGAGAACCAGACTTGGGTGATGTTGACAAAGTTGTAGGGTTACATGTGATCTACAAGTTTGTCAATATGAGTGAAAGCTGGTTTGGCCTGGTTTGCAAACTACAAGCTCCTAAAGTAGGCATCAGCAAAACTGTAGGGTCAGATTCCAGACTTAGAAAAATTCTAAGTCTTGGAGCTACCTCTCTACTGCCTTGTGGGCCACTTTTGAGCATGTTCTGGTCATTTTCATGAGATGGCCATATTAGAACTTTTGTTCCTCATGAAATTCTCTACAACTTTGCTTAAGAGCACTCCTTCATGCAAGATCTCTAAATTGGACTTTTTAATTGGTCAAACCAGAGCACTCTAGGGTTCCAAACTTGGTCAACCACATTTGAAAGGGCAATTTGGTAATTTTGGTCAACATGAACATTGTTCCAAATGTTATCCTAAGTATAACTAAGGTGTTGTAGGTCATGATTGGCTACCTTACCTTTTTGTTACACCAACTGTCAAGCACTTCATGAAATAAATCAAACTAACCCTAGAATAGTTACATGTGTTGCATCACATAAAATAACAAACATGAATGATGCATGCTTATGTTTATGCCATGCAAATGCAATGCAATTAGGGACTAAACACTTGAAGTGTTACAGCCCTCCCTCCTTATAAAAATCTCGTCCCGAGATTTGGAAAGCGTACCATTTTTCATAGAATTCTTTATAACCATCCCGCAAATAATCCTCCCGTTCCCACGTAGCATCACTCTCACTTCCCTGATTACTCCACATCACTTTGTACCACTTAACCACTTTACTTCTAGTTACTCGTTCCTGAGTATCGATCACTCGGACTGGCTTTTCTTCATAGGTTAGGTCGGATTCCAGCCTGATATCACCTAAAGGAACTTGTTCCTCAGGAACTCGAAGACACTTTTTAAGCTGAGATACATGGAAGACGTTGAATATGGCACTCATTTCAGGAGGCAACTGGATTTTGTATGCAACAGCTCCACTCTTGCCTATGATCTGGAAAGGACCCACGTATCTCGGCGCAAGTTTCCGCTTAACACCAAAACGTTGGACACTTTTCATTGGAGAAACTTTCAAATACACGAAGTCTCCAACTTCAAACTCGAGTGGTTTTCTACGACGATCTGCATAGCTTTTCTGCCTCGCTTGGGCTGCAGCCATATGTTTTTGGATGGTACGGACTTGTTCCTCAGCTTCATGAACAAAATCAATACCATAATACCTTCTCTCCCCAGCTTCTACCCAGTTTAATGGAGTTCGACACTTTCGACCGTACAACGCTTCGAATGGGGCCATCTTAATACTCTCTTGATAACTGTTATTGTACGAGAATTCGGCTAAAGGTAACCATTTTTCCCAAGAACCCTTGGATGAAATGACGCATGCTCGCAACAGATCTTCCAAGATTTGGTTAACTCGTTCTGTCTGTCCCGATGTCTGGGGGTGATAAGCAGAGCTTCTCACTAACTTGGTTCCCAGAAGGTGATGCAAATGCTCCCAAAAGCGAGCAGTGAACTGGGGACCACGATCAGAAACGATAGTACGAGGTATCCCATGAAGCCGGACTATCTGATTGAAGTACAACTCAGCGTAGTCAGTGGGACGATAGTCCACTCTCACTGGGATGAAGTGAGCTGATTTGGTCAAACGATCAACAATTACCCAAATAGAGTTATGATTTTTGACAGTAGGAGGAAGTCCGACAATGAAATCCATACTTATCTCTTCCCATTTCCAGCCTAGAATGGAAAGTGGCTGAAGCAACCCAGCTTTCATGTGCACAGCTTTAACTCTGCAACAGATGTCACATCTAGCAACATATGCAGCTATCTCTTTCCGCATCTTGGTCCACCAATAAAATGGCTTCAAATCATAATACATCTTATTACTACCAGGATGGATGGACAACTTAGAGGAGTGTGCTTCAGACAAAATATCATTTCGAAGCTCCCGGTCCTTAGGCACAACTAACCTATCCTTGAACCATAGTACACCCTCTTCATCTATCCTGAAATGTGTAGTCTCTTGCTCTTTCATCTTACGCTTGATGTGGAATATACCAGTGTCAGTCTTTTGGAGCTCAATAATTCTGCTTTTGAGAGTACAACTGACAGTAATGTTGTACAAGACTGCTGGATGTAGAAGGCGAGATCGGTGAAAATCAGTTTCAACTAAGGAATGGCAATGAGACTTACGGCTTAAAGCATCCGCAACTACATTTGCCTTTCCTGGATGATAGTGCACTTGAAGGTTATAATCTTTAATCAACTCGAGCCATCTTCTTTGACGCATATTCAACTCAGGTTGGGTGAAGATGTATTTGAGGCTTTTGTGGTCGGTATAGATGTTGCAGACATTGCCCAGCAGATAATGTCGCCAGGCTTTCAAAGCATGAACAACTGCGGCGAGTTCTAAGTCATGTGTTGGGTAATTCACCTCATGCTTCCGAAGTTGTCGAGAAGTATATGCAATTACTCGGCCTTCCTGCATCAACACACCTCCCAAACCTATGCCTGAGGCATCACAATAAACATCAAATGGTTTCTCGATATCCGGTTGTGCCAAAACCGGAGCTGAGGTTAGGAGGGTTCGCAGTTGGTGAAAAGCCGCATCACACTCAAGAGTCCAGACAAACCTGGTGTCTTTTTGCAGCAACCGAGTCATTGGCTTGGCTATTTTAGAGAAATCCGGGATGAAGCGACGATAATAGCCAGCCAAACCAAGAAAACTCCGGACCTCGTGAACCGAGATAGGAGCCTTCCAGTTCAGCACTTCCTGTACCTTGGCGGGGTCCACCATAATTCCTCCATCGGACAACACATGCCCAAGGAAAGGTACTTCACGAAGCCAGAATTCGCACTTACTGAACTTTGCATATAGTTGATGTTCACGCAGTCTTGTGAGGACTATACGCAGATGTTCAGCGTGATCCTCCTCATTCACAGAGTATACCAGGATGTCATCAATAAATACCACCACAAACTTGTCCAATTCAGGCATAAACACCGAATTCATCAAGTACATGAAGTGTGCGGGGGCATTTGTCAAGCCGAAGGACATAACAAGATACTCATAAAGGCCGTATCTGGTAGAAAAGGCTGTCTTTGGAACATCTTCCGGGCGAATTTTAATTTGATGGTAGCCAGATCTTAGATCGATCTTGGAGAAAACTTTAGCTTTAGACAACTGATCGAACAAGATGTCGATGCGCGGTAGAGGGTACTTATTTTTGACAGTGACTGCATTGAGAGGTCTATAATCTACGCACATCCGCAACGACTGATCCTTCTTCTTTACAAAGATAGCAGGACATCCCCACGGCGATGAACTAGGACGAATCAACCCCTTCTTCAAAAGTTCATTCAATTGCACCTTAAGTTCAGCGAGTTCATTTGGAGGCATCCTATAGGGTCTCCTAGAGATGGGAGCCGTGCCAGGCAACAACTCAATTTTAAACTCCACATCCCGATCCGGAGGGAGTCCCGGCAAATCATCGGGAAAAACGTCCGGAAACTCATTTACTACTGGAATTTCGGCCAACGCCTTTGCTTGTACAGCATGAATTTCCCCCGACAATTCAACCTTTCTGGGAAGTTGTACTAGAAAACCCTTTTGATCTGTAGGATCTCTGAGCATAACTACTCGAGCAGATGTGTCAATGAGTACCCCATTCTGACTCATCCAATTCATGCCCAAGATGACATCTATGTCTAAACCAGGTAAAACCAATAGGGTAAGCGAATAACTTCGCCCTTCTATCTCAAACTTAAGGTTCCCCACTACTTTGTTTGTGGAAATATTCCCACTTGCAGCACTAATACAATAACCCACACCTTCAACAGTATGCAACTTGTGTGCAAATTTAGATGCAAACTTAGGACTGATAAAGGAATGCGAAGCACCTGAATCAAAAAGTACCACTGCGGGGTGTTGGTCAACTAGAAACTTACCAGCGGTGACCACCTCACCAGATGGAATTTCCTCAATGCTGTTGTAATGGGCGTGTCCCTGACGACTACCTTGGTTGACATTTTTCTTAGGGTACGGACAGTTCCTGGACCAATGGCCTGGCTTGTTACAGTTCCAGCAAGGCATGTTGCTAGGAGGAACACTGGAGCTGCCTTGGCCCGCATTACTCTTTGGCAGAGCCACTGTATATGCCTTACGAAACCCAGTCTTTGCAGCAGGCTTTTTCTGCGGCGGACGGAACTTTGTATTCTGAGCAGGAGGGCGAGGAGGAGCTCTCGGGGCAGCTGGAGCTCGAGACTGTGAAGCACTCGCCTCAATGGCCCTCTTGCGGCTCTTAGAAGCAGAATAGATAGCATTGTTGTTCTCTTGAGTTAGAGCATCGCTGATGAAATCATTGAAAGTAGTACATTTGCTAGTGCCCATTGTTTTCATCAGTTTTGGGCCGAGGCCCCTTTTGAAGCTAGCAATCTTTTTGGCATCAGTATCCACAAACTCAGTGGCATACCTTGCCAGGTTGTTGAAGGACTGCAAGTATTCAGTCAGGCTTTTGTTTCCTTGCGACAGCCTCATAAACTCTGTGTGCTTGATTGCCATAAGACCTGGAGGAATATAATTCCCACGGAATGCAGCCTTAAACTGGTCCCAAGCAATCGGGACATTGGCAGGTAGCGTGGAGCGATAGTGGCTCCACCAAATACCCGCAGGACCATGCAACTGGTGAGACGCATATTCAGTCTTCAGCTCATCAGTTAGGCGTAGCAGACGAAACTTTTGCTCAATAGTATTTAACCACTCATCAGCTTGCAGTGGTTCTTCCGCTTCCTTGAAGAGCGGGGGCTTAGTATCCAGAAAGTCCTTGAAATCACTATATTGATTGGGTTCTGGGCCCTGGCGGCCAGGACGAGCCTCCCGGTTAGCCAGCTGGCACATAGCATCTGCCAACATGCGCTGCCCTTCGACCACTGTCTGCATCAATTCGGCCGGAGTAGGTGGTGGCGGAGGGGGTGGCTGTTCCTCATCCTCATTGCCACGACCCCGACGAAGATTGTACGACATCTGCAAAAGGCATAGCCAATGAGCACTGACGATGTGGGAAACTTGTAGATGAATTATTGTAAATATGTCAAACTGACTTCATGAAATAGACTTCTCATAATAATTAAGGCACAATAATTCACCACAACCGCACAATCCATTCAAGCGCATCATTTGACGAGATCATACTTGGTAATCCAACAAGATGCTCTTTGATGAAGGCTTACTCACAGGGAGCACAACGGTTACCGGACCGCTTACGTTGCTATCTATGTGATTTTTGACCTTTCGCACAGTGCTTGGATTCGATCTCAAGATTTTTAGTTGACTGTGAAAGGCTACTTCAAACTGACCACAAAGAGATTCCTCAATGAAGAGTTCCATGGTGGATCATGACTAGCCACCTCGATACCTGCGCGTGCCAAGCAGCACAGCCTTATGTCGCGCGCCATAGGAGGCCCTCGGTCTCGTCGCGGCACCGAAGGGTGCTAATCGTGACACCATCATCGAACGCAACATAATAAGACATCAAGTTGTGATCGAAATTAACAGGTTCAAACTACATTCAGGAAACATACGGTTCAACCTTACATCCCAAAGTCGAGTTTATTACAAGGCCTCACTCCTTCACAGGGAGAGCCCAAAAGACGATCCTAACATTAAAGGCACGTGATGACTACTCTAAGCATCATCCTCCGAGTCGGTGTCATGGATCTCCCCGCCGTCCTCATCACTGACAGGCTCTAACTCCTCGTCTTCTTCTTCTTCTGGTGCTTCTGCAGGTGGGGCATCCTGTGGTCCATCAACCTCCACTTCATCATCATCCTCAGCCATGAAGATGCCTGATCCCATATCTTCATCTACATGGTTGTTTCTAGGTAGCAGGGGATTAAGCTCGTTGTTCAGGCGATGCACTTCTTCATGAAGATTATCATTGTATTCTTCAGCGTTTTCTAACTGTTGCTCGAGCTCAAACTGGCGAGCTCTCAGAACGTTCTCCTCGTGCCAGGCTTCATCCCTCTGTTCCATCACACGGACCAACATGCGTTGACAGTTGCGGTTTGCCACTGTCAACCTCTGGACTGCAAGCGTTTCTTGATCACGATCATGAATCACTTGTTCCAGTTGTTGCCGTGCTGCATCCCTAGCAGCAGTCACCTCTGCCAGCTCTGCCCTCAGCCTTTCCACCTCAGTAGGCTCAGGGCGGGGCTCACGTGGAGCGAGCTGGTGACGCGGTGCCCTGCCCCCAGTGGACTTACGAGCGGTCCTCTTGGTACGTGCCATCTGTAGCAACAAGATAAGATACGACTTAAAGTGAGGATCATTTAGGGGATACGAAATTTACTTTAGTCGGGAGTACAGAACTTTTAAGGAGGGAGTAAATGATATGTATGATATAATTAAACATGATGCATGCACGTTTCGTACGTCCTCTCACCTTAGTAGAAACCTAGAGTTCTAACGCTAGGCGGTGGCATACATACGTTCTCTCATATAAGCGAAACTATCGGTCTACTCGTTACGCTGTTAGTGTACCTGCAGAAAACTTCATTGCAGCCCAACAATTCCCAATATAAGCACACAAGAAAGCAGTAATTTAAATACTTTCCATATATACATCCCCAAATGTATATACTTCAGTATCAAGCTACCCGATATAAAGGTTCCCACAATTAAGTGCTTTTACATAGTTACATGGTTTAAACATGTAAAGATGTAAGTCACCACAACTACTCTCCCCTAGACCGCCGGTTGGACGATCATGCTCTCACAACTCACACTTACCAGAGCGTCGAGGTAATTGATCCATACATTACCACCCAAGTGGATGGCATCCATACAATATCACGCCGTATGGACGACGAAATAAAAACAAACAAGGCCCCCAAGTTAGTCTTTACAATAAGCCACCTAAGAGTCCTTATTTGGGCTAAGGGATGTGATCACTGGCATACCTAAAAAATAATTTTTAGTGTTTTAACCCTTTTTCATAATCAAATATTTTTGTTTTTAAATACTCATATGATGTGTTTAATGTTGAATTATGCTCCGGTACCAGCTGTAACAGAACCGACCAAATTATAAGAGCACAAGTACGAAAACAAGCACCGAAGCGCTCAAATTTTCAAACTTGAGCCCATATAATCCCGGTAGTCAATCGAAATCACGAAGGATTTCAAACCAAACTGCTTACAACCAGGATCGCATCATTCAACATACAACATCATACGATACATTTCGCAAGTAGTCCAGAAATAAGTTTACACCACGGAGTAGCAAATATTACAAACCAAGTTTGAAAGTAGCGGAAGCATAACACACACACTAGTTAAATAAATACTGCCAGTCTGGATGATCGACAACCCGCAAAAGCATGAGGAAAGTACATAAAGACGATCACGCCCTTGTGATCTAGTCATCGTCACCCGCAGGGTGGAGACACGTCTTGCAGAATCCCTGATAAAGCATGTCATCTGCAACAGGAGGGAATAAACCCTGAGTACTGGAATGTACTCAGCTAGACTTACCCGTCGAAAACCAGAAATAAGGTGACACCAAGGATTATGCAAGGCTTACACAAGAGGCTAGCTGACATAACATTTTGCATAAAGGCATAAGTAATTTAAACTCTTATCACCTGTACTAGCAGTTATTTTTAGCATTTACCTGTCATCTATCTTAGCACCTGTACTAAACATTCACTTGAGTATAATCAAACAACGTTATTATTATATCCATAGCAGGTATATCATTGCGGCAACATCATATCATTTATTTAACCATCTGTTCATTTAATGAGATCTACGTTGCCGCTGCTCAAGTCAAGTGCTCACTAACCGGGAGCGACGGCGATTCGAATCGAATTCCTATCCAGCTGGAGGGGTATTTCTAACACTCACCGCGCAGGCCCCTGCCAGGGTCGCACAAGCCACCGTTTCATATGATTCAGGAATCGCGGGTCCGAATGATGTCGCGACCCCAAGGGCGACACTCTGCCAGGTGATAGGGACTCTAACCCCCCCTTGGTCTCACGCCAATGTCCCCAAGCACATCCTTTCTCTCCTCCAAGAAGCAACCTACCATTCGATTCCCGGCCTGAATCACATTACTCGGCTTCGCGGTCGGAACGACTTATCCGGCCAACTAAGTGTTAGACTGCGTTCAACATGACTCAAGGACGTACAGCGAATCGGTCCTTAAACGACTCAGACGGGCATAGCTCCACACCCAAGACGTGAAGTGTCTTGCGGCTGTACTATCGAACTCCCGCCCGGTCTCAATTTCATTTTTAAGCATGGTTCCATCCACGATAGCCATAAAGCCACTCGTGACTCCTTCCTACATCTCGCGGATGACCGGAAATCACCCGACTTCTACCGTACTAAGCAGGGCTAAGCATTGACACGTGCCTAAACCTAATATAGGATTAAGTACGATATCTGGACAAGGACAGGTATAATGCAACAAGTGTTTTCATATAACTCCTACAACTTAATGCAGTAAACAATTAAAAGTACTCAAGATATATTTATAAAACGATGGGTTCAGCATGCACCGGGGCTTGCCTTTTAGAAAAGTCGAGGGCCGGTGGTCTGGACACTCAGGAAGGTCGTCTGCGGGCACTCCTTCGCCTGCTGGATCCTCGGGCTCCTGCTGCTCCTGGTCCTCCTCCGGAATCACAGGCTCGAATTCGAGGAGTGTTACCCCCTCCGGTGCACCTATTGCATGAATGCACAATAAATATAATGGATGCATAAATGGGTGCAACATGCTCGGAATGAAATGCATTTCAGAATAAAATACTCTATTCAAGTTATTTTACTAGTACGTGCAAATCTCTTCTCCGGTGGAGAAGTACTTACCTAAGCTACTTAACCTAAGATAAAGCTGCTCATCCTCAGTTAAGGCCCTAACACCTAACAATTACAAAAGTAGCATGTCTTAGGATATCACACCATATCAATCAGCAAAACACCACAGTAAGCATTCTGGACAGCAGCTACTTGTTTTTATCACAACTGGAGATTTATAATTTCAAAAGATATGATCTAAGACAATCTGGAAAGCCTAAGAAATGTACTACAATTCATTTTCATACCTCAACTCCAAACTCCTAAGTTTTCCATGTCAAACTTCACAAGTTCCAGAATCTGTCCTCTCCAAAACAGAGAGTAGCAGATTTTGAACTGCCATATTAAACAACAGTAACTCTCAAACTACTAAGTCAAATGCTTCCAAATTTTAACACAAGCTAGTTCATCAAGTTTACTTCAACTTTGGTATTTACAAGTTGTCCAGCAACCAATTTTATCAAAGCCAAATTTAGAATTACTACTTAACTGTCCAGAAAACCTAAAATTACAAAGGTTAAATATTTATTGATGTAGCAAACATTCTCTCAAACCAAACTAATGCTACTATAAGTTCACAAATATCACAAAGACACCAGAAAGTAAGGTGTGCCCACCTAGAACATTTATATAAACCCATTTCTCAATTTACTTAAGTAATTAAGTAGAATTTTAAACATATATGTAAACTGCTCCCAAAATTCTACAAAAATTACAGAGGACTCTTTGACCCAAAAAGAGACCACAGTAAAAATTTGAACAAGTTTTATTCACAGAAACTCCCTACACAAAATTCACAAGCTAATAAGGCTGATTTTTGCATAATTAGGAAACCCTATTGAAAAGTGTCAAACAACAGATTTCATATTTTTCTTAGACACTTTAAGATACCAAGACATTCTCCAAAAAGTTATATGAACATTGCACATGTAGAAAAATTACAAAAATTCATTTAAGTATTTCCTAGAATCACAAGATAGCATTATAACTTGGAAATTAATTAAGCACTGATGCCCAAATTTTTACCAGAGCTAGGACTAGCATAGAGTAACCTACCCATCAAATTTTATGATTTATGGAACACTACAGCTCAAGTTATAAATTTAACAACTTTGCATGCATTCCAAAACACATTTAAAGGATCTATTAAATTCTCCTAAAAATTAAACACCACATTCCAGATTTATATTTTTCTAAAATACTACACATCATGTGGACCCTAATAAAATTTATCTCATGATTTTTGGATCC
This sequence comes from Saccharum hybrid cultivar R570, assembly GCA_038087645.1. NCBI lineage: Eukaryota > Viridiplantae > Streptophyta > Magnoliopsida > Poales > Poaceae > Saccharum > Saccharum hybrid cultivar. The sequence continues at coordinate 1,633,133 of JAQSUU010000273.1, forward strand.
TTAAAACCCTAGATCTACATTTTTCCAACTTGTACAAAAATCAGTGACAAAATAATAAAAATGAATTTCATTTCGGATGACTGGGCCGGCCCGGAAGAACTCGGCCCACGACTCGCGCGCGCGCGGCCTGCTCGGCCGTCCCGCCCGCGCTTGGCAACTGACAGGCGGGCCCCCGCAGTCAGGGACAGAGGAACAGGGGAGGCGGAGACCCGCGAGCTCCGACGAGCTCGAGCTCGCCGGAGAAGGGCTCGCTCGGCCAATCGGACACCGCCTCGTGTTCTCCGTCACCCGGTGCGTCGATTGGTGCTCGTGGAACGGATGGGGATGGGGTGGAAGGGGCTTGTCACCGCGAGCGGCGGCCGGTGGTGTCCGGTGGCGGCGCGCCGTCGCCGGTGAAGATGCACGGTGCGGTCCAGGCTCGGTGCGAGCTTCACCGAAGCTAGGCGGTTCCATTTTGCTAAGAAGGGAGGACGGAGAGAGACCCGAAGCACCCCGACCACGGTGAGGTCCCATGGCGGGCTCCGGCGACCTCTCGGAGATGGGGAAGAAGGAAATGCGGCTCACCTCGAGTCAAATCACGGGCTTCGGTGGGTCCAGGAGGTGGAGGGTGGTGAGGCGAAGAGATTGGCGAGGTCAGGCGAGCGGTGGTGCGGTGGTGAGTGCGCGAGAGCTCGGAGACAGCTACGGCGACAATGGTGTCTCCGGCTTCCGCCTCGGTTGCACACGGGAAAGAAGGAAAGGGCTGGGCGGCTTAGGCGAGGCAGCAGGGACCTCTTCTACATGTCGAGCAGCTGGCCGCGACGCCAGGTCGCGCGCGGCGCGTGGAGGGACACGCGGCGGCGACGGTCTGTGGCCGGTCGGCCACTGACGAAACTGAACCCGAGTTCAGCGATGCCATCGGCAGTGACTGACAGCGTGTTTTCGAACGTGATTAACTTCTAAACCAGCCGGTTTCAGTCCAAGGTGGCAACATCAAGTTTGTAGAGCTATGTGAGGGCAACAAAATTGTCAATTGGAGCTTAGACTGGTTCGGCCTATATTTCAAACTACATGGCCTCAAAGTAGTGCACGATAAAACTGAAACCGGGTTTCAGTTAACAAAGCCGACTGACAGCCCAAGTTCATGACATGATAACTCTTGAACCATTGAGAACCAGACTTGGGTGATGTTGACAAAGTTGTAGGGTTACATGTGATCTACAAGTTTGTCAATATGAGTGAAAGCTGGTTTGGCCTGGTTTGCAAACTACAAGCTCCTAAAGTAGGCATCAGCAAAACTGTAGGGTCAGATTCCAGACTTAGAAAAATTCTAAGTCTTGGAGCTACCTCTCTACTGCCTTGTGGGCCACTTTTGAGCATGTTCTGGTCATTTTCATGAGATGGCCATATTAGAACTTTTGTTCCTCATGAAATTCTCTACAACTTTGCTTAAGAGCACTCCTTCATGCAAGATCTCTAAATTGGACTTTTTAATTGGTCAAACCAGAGCACTCTAGGGTTCCAAACTTGGTCAACCACATTTGAAAGGGCAATTTGGTAATTTTGGTCAACATGAACATTGTTCCAAATGTTATCCTAAGTATAACTAAGGTGTTGTAGGTCATGATTGGCTACCTTACCTTTTTGTTACACCAACTGTCAAGCACTTCATGAAATAAATCAAACTAACCCTAGAATAGTTACATGTGTTGCATCACATAAAATAACAAACATGAATGATGCATGCTTATGTTTATGCCATGCAAATGCAATGCAATTAGGGACTAAACACTTGAAGTGTTACAGTTAGGGTTAGGATTCCTTGACCGATTCAAAATCGGTTTCACTGTTCTTTGCCTTTTTTTTCTTACTAGGGTTTGATAGATCCGAAATAAATCCTTTTCTTCTTTCCCGATTCAAATCGGTTGCTCTTTTCTTTCTTGATCCGATTCATTCGAATCAACGTCTTTGGCTTCTTTTCTTTCTACCCAAAAACTAGATCTACGCGCTAGAAACAGCCCAGCTCCGATACCATTATTGAGACTGTAGGATCATAACCGGTAGATCTAGCGGGTGCATTTCTATTCTGTTCGGAATAAACAGGTTGTCTTCCTAAACATGAACTAGGGATAGAGATCTCTAGAGAGAGATAGACGGAAGTAGTTGACCTTCAGAAGGGAAGTCCGCCATCGCCATAGATTCGGTGTGGGAGTAGCAGTGACGACCGGCAATGAAGCGGTGTGGCGTAGAGGCGGCGGTGTACAGCGTGGTGGTCGATGCAGGGACGGCGGTGGACTTCCCGTCGCTTACAGGCGTCCCTCTCGATCGGACTAGGGAGGTCGGTGGGGTGTGGCGACGTTCAACCTCGTGAAGTGAGCCCTGACCCCCACCTTCTATATATATAGCCTGCGCGATGGGGGCCCACCAACCTTGTGTGGCTGAGCACCCCCGATCAGGGCGTGGTCAAAGGGTCCGAGTTGGCCATTGGGCCAATTCGGTTGAGATCTATTATAACACGTGAATCCCATCACGCCCGCTGACGACGGCGACGGATCCTCTCGGCACCACCAGGAACAGAGCACCGTAACAGCGACGACGCGACGAGGCCCAGGAACATAGGCAATGGCCCCGGCTAGAGCTTCTCTCGAGTACGCGTAAATGGAGGATGAGGAGGAGGGAGCAGGGTGGTCGGGGCTGCAACGCGGGGCTCGTGCGCCTAAAAGCGCGGAGCAGACGGGCACGATGCAAGCCAGAGGGGGCTCGTGGATGCCCCAGCCGCGCCACTGTAAGGTCCTAGATGGCTAGAGGAGGGGTGAATAGCCTATTAAAAATTCTACACAAGCCACTAAGCAAACTTGTTAGAATAACAAACGGCGTAAAGCGAGTTTTGCTTAGCCAAGGGTTGTGATGCAAGCCTCCTATCCACAAGTCTAGTAGATTATGATCTCTAGTTCACACAAGAGCTATGTCACTATTTATACACTAGTGAGCAAGCTAACAACTACTAGTAAAGGCTACTACTAGAGCTACACAAGATAATCTAGTAAAAGTAAATGCAAGAGATAGGATTGTGTATCTTATACCAACGGTGGAGTGAAGATGTTGCCAATCACCAAGATGATATACAATCAATCAATATTGACAACAACATAATATGGAGACCAATCACCGGGAGACAAGAGACACAATATTTTTGTTCACCCGGTGTTCACTTGTGCACCGACAAGCTACGTCACCGGTTGTGTCGACCAACACTTAGATGGTTCCTCGGTGCGACCCTCAAGTCACTTGCCCCTCAAGGCACGCCCCGCAAGGCACCGCAAGACACCACTCTCAAGTGAGGTAACTCAATGACACGCGCAATGTAATAGAGTTGCTTTTGGCATCCCGCCGAGGAAAGCACAAGAACCTCTTACAAACAACCGGAGGTGGCCAAGAACAATCACCTTCTCTTGCCAACGCCTCCAACAATCTCCAAGCCGGCTAGGAGCGGTACTCTCCAAGAGTAACAAGAAATCCACCGGCTAAACCACCCATAAGTGCCACTAGATGCCCTCAAGCTATGCAATGCACTTTGGGATCACTCAATCTCACTTTTGATTTGCAATCAAGCAAGAGAGATGAGTGGGAGGAATAGCTCTAGCTCAAAAGATGCACAAGAGTGTTAGAAATGCCAAGAGACCTCCCCAAGGGCCGGCCAACGAGTATTTATAAGCACCCCAAACAAATAGAGCCGTTGCCACTCCACTGACCGTTTTTTCGGGGACGACCGGACGCGCCGGTCGAAACTGACCGGACGCGCTCAACCGCGTCCGGTCGCCCTGCGACGTCCACGTGTCCCTCAAATTTCGAATGCGACCGTTAGATCCTCCAACGGTCACTGCGCGCCAACGGTCAAACGCTATGACCGAACGCGCTGCTCAACCGACCGGACGCGCCGGTTGCACAGCACCGCGCGCGCGAAGCAACGACCGGACGCGCTCCTCGCAACGACCGGACGCGCCGATCCGCACAGCACCCGCGCCCGCGAAACAACGACCGGACGCGCTCCTCGCAACGACCGGACGCGACAGTGCCAGCGTCCGGTCGGAGTCCAGTAAGCTCCTTCAACGATCGGACGCGTCCGATCGTGTGTGACCGGACGCGCCCCGCGTCCGATCGTCCTTGCGAACCGCAATTCCTTCTGGGCACTTGACCGGACGCGCCGGTCCCGCGAGTGACCGGACGCGCCGGTTGCAAACCCTAGCCCACGCGCCCGATACCGCGCTGTACTGACCGGACGCGTCCGGTCACACCGTGACCGCGTCCGGTGCAGCGTCCGGTCACCTCAGTGACCCCGTTCGCCTCCGTTTCTTTTCCGACTTTCGGCGTAGTGGAAAATAGGCATTTCATTTCCCCGAAATCGCCTGAAACCCGCGCTCACACGCTCGGCGGGAGGGAGAGAGGAACCCAAACCCCTCTCTACCCGCAAACCACAGCGCGACCAACGCCACCTTTGCAAATGTGCCAACACCATCAAGTGTACATCTCCATGTGCTTGTGTGTTAGCTTTTTCTCAATCATTTTCAAAGGTTTTCCAATTAGCTCACTAGGCCCTACATGCAATGCACTTCATGAATTCACCTAGTGGCACCCGTGTATCGAATAACCGATAAGACTTCTCCTCTTAATAGTTCGGCTATCGATCCTAAACCACTCACACCCTCTATGGTGTCTTGAGTGTAAAACAAAATGGCCCTATGGTTATACCTTTGCCTTGAGCCCATTTTGTTTCTCCAAATGATATGATCCACTTCATATCATCACATGACCATCTCGATCCATCGACCTTGACTTCACTTGCTCTTCACCGTTGCATTGGTCCATCGGCGCTAAGTCTTGCTCAAACTTCACCATCGCATGGTCCTTCGCTTCGAAGCCTCGACTTGCCCTTTACCTTCACAACCGGTCCATCGAGCCAAGCCTCATCTTGGTCTTCACCATCTTGGTCATATGAGTCAATGTCATGTCTCATATGCAATGACCACCTTTATCTAAATCATCCACTTAGATACAAAGGTTAGTCCTAGGTTTCATCAATTAGCCAAAACCAAACTAGGGACTTTCAGCCACCCGCACCGGCCAGCCTTTTCTTGGCGCATCTCGCCGTCGAGCGTGACGGTGTTGGACACGTGGCCTGCGGCCCCTCCCTCCCTCCTCGCGCTTCTGCCGAGAACTGCCTGCCTGCGCGTTGCGTACCGCAGCGCGCTGCCCGCGCCGTTGGGGAAGGCTCGTCTGCGCCGGGGAAGGGAGGGCACCGGTGGGGAGGGCGGACGTCGGCACCCGCAGTCTGCTGCGCCAAAGGAAGGGAGGACGTCGGCGGGGAGGAGCGGCCTAGGGAAGGCAGGTCACCGCTGGGAACCGCCCGCCGCGATGGAAAGAGCACAGTTGTCGGGCTGCCCGCGCCGTTAGGAAGAAGCCGCGCGGGGCACTTTCGCTGGGGAAGAAGCTGACGTCGGGGAAAAACATATTTAGGTAACCCAGAGTAGGGGGCCAACATGAATGGACACTGGGAGGGAAAAAAAAGGAGACCAACAAATCTATGGGGTTTAGTAGAAGGTCTATTTGAATCTATTTTTTTTACCCCCGCTCCTCAAATCAGAAGCAGAGGTCATTGGTGTTGCTCCAGCAGTAGGAGAAAATCTCAACTTTAAAACTAGTTAGGGGTGAAGCTGTGTGTTTCGAAGGTTTTAAAAGACCTCGTCTCGAGCGGTACGAGAAAATCTCACGCCCAATATCTCATATGACATGTGGGTCTAATTTGTCGTTCACACCCTTTCTTCTTCTGTTTTTTCTGTGCTCACCCGTTCCCCGCGACCTCCGACTCGACTCTCCCAGCGCCGCATCCTCTGCCGCCGCCGCCGCTCCTCTTCATCCGTCGCCCTCCTCCGTCGCCACTCCTTCCCTTCCTACGCTCCTCCTCCCATACTGCTCTTCCTCGGCCACCTCTCCTCCGCCGCCTGAACCCGATCACTGTCTACCGCCTAGCGCTTTTTCTAACCTTGGCTCGACCGCCCGCCGCCTGAACTCGTCTCGCCCGCGGCCGATCTCCTCCATCCGCTCGCCGCGCCGCAACCCGGAGAGGAGACTGCGCTCGGTCGAGCACCACCTGGGGCCCAGCGTCCTCGCGACCAGCTCCGGCGCGGCGTCCGCCCCAGCCCCGGTGGCCCCGCGACCGTCGCTGCTGTCCTACTTCGCCACTCGCCACCTTGGCCGGCGAAGAGCACCACCAGGACACCAGGTATTCCCTCCCCTTGGTCCTCCCTTTCTGCTTTGCGAAGCCGTGCGCCCAAACCTTAACGTAATTTGTAGGGAAAACCGTGCGCCCAAACCCTAACATACTATTCGTAATCGGATCTGAATCTAATTACAGGTGTATATGCATATATTATGACTACTAACTAACTTCGATTGCTTTGCAAAAATTATTGAGTGTACATGTATACACCCGTGCCCTTTACTGAGTCCGCCCCTGCCTTCAATAGATGTGCCAAAGCGCAAGCTATGTACTGAGATGGTTTACTTGGTAATGGAAGCGAATCCAAGGGAAAAAGCAAGCATGTACCAGAACCTGAAATTTTATTCAGAAATAACGGACGATGAATGTCCGTTTTTTCCCCGAACATGCAGGAGAACTCTGCATTATATTATATTAAGAAGAAAAGGAGTTTATTTTTTGGATTACAGAAGAAAAGGAAAAAAAGGAGTCTAGATGACTTGTACAACCCCTAATAGGGGCAAAAGAATAAATACGGAAAGGACTCGCCAAACGGACAACAATGCAAACCAGTGACCAAGAAAGAGAGACCATCATGGCCATATGCTATGGAGCCCCTTGCTCCCGCCATACACCACAACTTGGGCCTCATCTCTAAAAACCTGCATGATGGCATCAAGGTTAGGCAAAAAGCCCTTAAAAAGACAAACACACCCATTTATGTGTTTCCTAATACACCTTGCTGCCAACATGGCCAATGAGTTGAAACCCTTGCGGACGTCTGCGACGTAGATGGCGACATTCCAAACAAGCATCTTGATGTCTTGATAACGCCCTAGGATTCCAGCCACAGGGCCCGTTGGTGCATGCTGCTGGCAGCGCCTTGCCTATCGTGGACGTGGCCCTGGAATTCAGGGCGGCTGTTTCGGTCCCTTTGCATGTTCTGCCATGGTTGCGTTCCCGGCACCTTGGGTTCCCTGTTTCTTGAGTTGAAGGGTGTGGGCTTGGAGGCGCGGTGGATGCGAAGGGGCATGCAAAGGATCTACATTGACCTATCATGAAGAATTACGGCATGAGTCGGAAGCAGCTTCGATGCCGAGCGCTAGTTGCCCATCCTCTGCCCCACGAGTCGAGGCGGCCCAACTTATAAGAGATTTTGACTCGGTTGCCAGCTGGAATGCTTGAACTTGATGCGAAGGGGCATGCAAAGGATCTACATTGACCTATCATGAAGAATTACGGCATGAGTCGGAAGCAGCCTCGATGCCGAGCGCTAGTTGCCCATCCTCTGCCCCACGAGTCGAGGCGGCCCAACTTATAAGAGATTTTGACTCGGTTGCCAGCTGGAATGCTTGAACTTGTGAACCTGCTGTGGCTATTGGAGAGGAGGAACACGTGGCTAACAATGTTGCCAGAGCCCTGTACCTTGATCCTGATATCCCGAGTGTTGCCACGGTTGATCTGGATGGGTCTCATGGGGTGCAACATTGTCCACTGGGCTTATGCCTGCTACTGAAGAAATTGGATCACAAGTAGGATGCATTTGACTGGATAAGTAATGTTATTTGCATAGCCTGCTGTTTTTTTTTGGTAAGAAAACTATATATTTTTTAGATAAAAATTTCTTTTTGTAATTTTGTCACACAGTTTCTAAATGAACTTCACAAGAATCCTAGAAACTACTGAAATGAGACATGATAGGTATTTTGTTCCCATTACACTGTACATGTCAAGCAAACTAAGGGATGAAATACTGGAACAAACATTATACAGCGTCAAGGGGCAATATTGAGCAATAGTTATCTTTATAACAGAACTTTTGATAAAATGATAATAAACCTTGGAGGATTTAGGCATAATATAATATTCCAGTATCTGTAAGTGTATAGAACCAAATGCTATATTTTTGCTAAAGATTATTGAGCTTTTGACCCATGAGTCTACTAGAAGATACAGTTTGGATGAAATTGCAGTGTTTCATTTTGTCTTTGAATGCTTGATACCAATATTCGTTGGGTTTCAGATGTAATTTATCTGCTATGTGAAATCTAGAAACTGCCTCAATCAATTCATTTCTATTTATCTTGTTATATGTTTTGTCCCAACACATGGTTTTCTTGCACATTAATAAAGACTTAAAAATTCCAGAACAATGCACTAAGGGTGCTCAGAGAAGGAAAAAATGCTTTAGCTATATTTTTTTTATTGTAAATCATGCCTGCTAATGAGACCAATTAATTAATACCATGTTTTTAATCCAAATCATGTGACAGATCATACTCTAGATCCTGCCACTCTGCCTCCCAGCATCCTATGACCACATGGTTTAGACAGTGCTGAGGTGGATGACGAATTGTGGTGCGGAGGGCCTACTCAATCACCACCATCGCCCAAACAGGGGCAGGTAGCATGCCTCTTGAAGACAGGTGAATTACATAATACATGTGCATCTTGTCAGTTCTTTGAACTTACTATAAGCTCCTCTACCTCTCTAAGGTCTAAGCCAAATAAGTGCTCTTAACACTCTACATCACCATGCACAGGCACTGGTTGGAAACGGATTTTGTTGGCGCTCCTAGAGTTCAAAGTTCATACTTATGTACTTTCCTTTCTCAAATCATAACAAATCTTAGGCAGTTCAAGCTTAGCTGAATGTCAACTTGCCTCCACGTGCAAGATCCCAGAAACATTGCTATGTCTCGTCCGGTAAGTACAAATGAGCAATTATTTTCTGTGGTTTGCAAGGTTTCCTAGTAGTAGTTTACTGAAAATGAAATAGCTGTATACTGTACAGTCTTCTGCACCTTTTGTCTTTCTATGCTTTCTGCTTGTTTAGTTGCTGCATCTTATTTGACTCCTTGCTGCAAGGAAAAATGAAACTATGCGCTCCATGTTATTACATTTTCTTCTAAAGAATAGTTACCTTATGATAAATTTGTAAAAACTTACATTAGGTATAATTTTGCGCAGCCTGGTACTTGAGAGAGGTTATTATGTGATGTAGGTACCCAAAAGTTTACCTTAAATGTAATGGCTTGGCATATTCAAATCCTAATGAGGGAACCACAATGAGTTTACCTTGTTGTACTCTACCTGATTAATAAAGCTATAACAAAATCATGGAGCAATGGATTAGCACTAGCAATATGGGCATACTATTGTAACCTTTACCCAACTTCCCCGTCTTGTAAAACAAAATAATCAGGTAGGCAATCATTTTCATAGGCAGATAGATGATTACAGCATGATTACCATGAAATAAATTTCATTTTTACTGAGTGAGTTCCGACAATTTCTTCTTAATATATTGATACACAGATCTCCTGCATATTCCAGAAAAAAAGTGACTTCCGACAATTATCTCACTCCTGTGATGTAAGATGAGCCATTAATAAACCAATGATATAGCCATTGGGCGATTCAGCTTATGATCATAATACTAAGAAATATACAATCTATCTGCAAAAAGTTATTTTACGCTGCAAGCATTAAAGAAGTCTTCAGGGAACTCCTTTCTTATCTACAACCATACAGTTTATGAATGATCTTTTATTTGGATACATTGCAAGCTGCAAATTACAATGCACAAAACCTAGCACTTGAAAAGAGCTGTGAAGATCTGTTGCACGTCTATCTATGATGCAAGTATGTAGCAAACAAAATTTACTCAAGTATGTTTAGCTGTTGAAATTACATTACATGATATCTTACTATTCCAACTAAAATAATACTGTGATTTCGCTCTCATTACGTGATTAGCATCAGTGCACATTTCACATATGTTCAAAAGTGATGTAATTTTTTCTAATACTTTTGTATTTTCAATTTAAGAAACCATATTGCATGTGCGACAAAAAAATGGTATCAATTAATTGAAGGTATCTGTAGGATCTTTGCATTTCTTGAGGTTCGAAAATTGAAGGTGATCTTGTGTTGGTCTATGATGTTCTATCTGCACTGGAATTGCTATTTTATATTTTTTATACAGTGTTTGTTTTTAGTTTATAGTTGTGCTGCACCAGCATCTTATGTTTCCTTTCTGGCAGCTCGATTTTGCTGTGCTTAAATACAAAAATCAAAAGCTTGCGGAACAACTGGAAGTCCACAAATTTGAGTTCCGTGCTCTTGAGAGTAGATTTAATGATTTAAAAGAGAAACAGAAGACACATAATGAGACACTTGTCCTAGTCAAAAGTTATTGGGAGCGAGTAAGTTGTTCTAACCTTGCCCATGTTACTGTAACATATATATACATCATAGGCTCTCTGCTGAAATTCCCTTATCCAAACAGCTCGTAGCAGATCTGGGTATAGTTCCTGTTTGCAAAAATGAATCTTCACATTCAAGCTGCAGTACAGGGAACAACAATATACGAAAGGGTATGGAATTATACTTTATGCATTACGAATATATTGGATATTGCTTTGTTCTAGAATCATACATGGAAGGATTCTATGATGTCGCTGGCTGCTGGTTGCTTATACTTCTTTCTACTAATGGAGTGAAGTAGTAGTATTTTGAAACATTTTCTATTTGAGGTGTTTGTAGTTCTTTTCTCTTTTGAAAGTAAATTTATGACAAGAGATTTACATGCATGTCTCCAGAACTAGCTGTTACCAATTGATGATTGTTAACAGATAAATTATTTATTTGAATAGCTGGCTGCTATATAGCCTTTGCTGATTTATATTGTCTACTTTAGATGTTTCTTATTTTTTCGTTTTGTCCTTCATATACATGCACATCTTATTTGTCGGATGGTATATGCTTTCGCCTAGAAACAGACTTTTTAAATGGACTTTTGGAGGCTGGTGCCACAGAAAGTTCAGGTTCTCCCAATTGCCAACTAGGAAATGACGTCTCTTCAGAACAATCAACAACAATTGATATTCTGCAGAAGCTATTCCTTCCATCAAATGGTCCATGGCATGTGAATAACGAGTTTGTTTCTGCTGCTCTCACGAAGTTGCCAGAAAATGGTTTGTTCTGCTCCATATTTTCTGTTGTAGAATAGCTTTCATGTGTCATTTAAGGTATGCTAAAATTTTCCTTAATTTGCTCATGTTCTCTAGAACACAGCAGACAATTGCACAGTGCTACCAACGATGTGTTATCCAAGCTTCATGTGGTGATGTGTGCGGTTGATAATCTTCACTTGAAACACAGGCAGTTAGCAGGGAACTATCAAAAACAAAGAGATTTGAATGCCTGGAACAGAGCTGAACAGAAACGTCTGAAAGGTATCTTGTATTTGTTTTGTGGATGGTATTTTTGAGGGGGTTCCATCTCTAATAGTATTTGTGTGTGTGTGTGTGTGTGTGTGTGTGTGTGTTTTGCGCAAGATCATCAAACAAGTTAATACTAATCTCAGTTAAAATGGTGAATGCCTTGTGGCAATAATAAGTTCATTATGTTGTGAAACTGTAAATCGATTGTTTCTTGCAGTGGCACTGCCAACACATGGCATACCGATACTATGTTTTCTTCTATTATGTGTACCTAGCTGTCGTGTAATGGTAAACTAACCCAGTATTTATGTACTTCTCAAGAGGAGTTGACTAGTGCACACATGGCATACCGATACTATGTTTTCTTCTATTATGTGTACCTAGCTGTCGTGTAATGGTAAACTAACCCAGTATTTATGTACTTCTCAAGAGGAGTTGACTAGTGTTGTTGCCAAGTTGGAAGGAAGCAAACAAAAACTGGCAGTACTGAAAGCTCAGGGAGACAATAAGCAAGCAACACCGATCCTTGTTCCTACGCTGGGAAACAAAAATATGACTGCAGAAAAGGTGAGAGATAAACAAACAGAACTGCAAGATCTTGAAGCTACCCACAAGGAGTTAATGGTAATATCAAGTTCTTATTTTTAGAGCTCCAAACTATTGTCTAGAATGCTAGATGTGTATGGACTTTTAAGCTTGCACACTAATATGAGCAGGAGTTGATTTCAAAGCGTTTGGAGGAAATTAGAAGACTGCATACAGAGAGAATTGAAATTTTGAACAAGTTAGCAGCTTTTCAGGTTCGTTGAACCAAATATACACGATCAACCCAGAACACATTGCTTCATAATTTTGGACTCCCATACCTAATTTTTATTGTGTGGTTGAAGGTTAGACTTTGTAATGTCAAACTTAATATGTCCTTTTTAACCTTGTTTTGTTGCTCCCAGAATATACTGACGGATTTCAAAAGCATTCGCTCTTCCAAAGCTTTTCAACTTGTCAATGACCAACTTCAGAAGTCACAAGCAGAACTTGATGATCACCAAACATTGTTAGAGAAATTACAGGTGGTTACTGGTCAGTGCATTTGCATGTCTGTATAGCAGATTTGTTTCCCAAGATCTGATCTTTGGTTAAACTTATATTTTCCATGTTTCAGGTTGAGATGGATACCTTTGTTTGGAGAGAAAGGCAATTTAATCAAAAAGTTGATTTGGCTGAAATCCCCCAGAAGGTTTCTGCATACTGTGTATCTAGAATTGCTGATCTTGAAAAGGATGTGCAGAAACTATGTAATGAAAAGAATATGCTTGTGCTGAAACTTGAAGAGGCTTCGAGAGAACCTGGTGCTGTAATCACAACACAGCAAGTTTGAAATACTTTTCTATCGGGTCATTGTTCAAAGCTGGAAATAATATTCTTTTTTTTATCTGTCAGGTCGGAACCAGGTTATCTCAGAATTTAAAGCTCTGGTGTCATCACTGCCGAGGGAAATGGGTGCTGTGCAAAGTGAGCTGTCCAAACACAAGGATGCTTCCTTACAGTTGCATTCCTTGCGAGCAGAAGTTCATTCACTTTCTAGTATCCGAACCAGAAAGGTAAGTTCCATTTTGTTAGTTTGCACGGTCAGTGGGCAAGTGGAGTTGATTTGCTGATATGTCAATTTTTTACATTTTGTTTTTTAGGAACAAGAAATTGAAGAAACATCATGTAGATCTGCCCATGCTGGATCTGATATAAGCCAACTTCAATCTCTGGTAAGCATCTTCCTTTTGGATTTTCTTTGTACCTTGAAAACTTTTAATATTTTCTGTACTGGTTACAAAGGTGCAACCGTGCAATGCACCTACTGCATGATTTGTGCATGCCTTGTTTTATTTATATTAACATATTTTACATATCGTAGGTCCGTGAGTTGAGGGAAAATACTCAGGAGCTTAAGCTATTTGTGGAGTTGTATAAGCATGAGTCTACTGATTCCAGGTAGGTTCATCTTATGTCGTAATCAAATTGTGGAATAACTTCTAAGGGTGACATTTCTGGGGGTGGGGTGGGTTGCGTGCTACTCGTTTATGGCATGTTATATCTTGTAGCTCATCCTTAGTCCCATTGGCCTGTGTCTGTCACGCTAGCTATTGCAGTTCATTTTTTTTTGTAATTTTACTCCTATTTTAGTGATGGAAATACATACTGAGCATTTCAACTTGTCTACTCTCCAGTTCATTTATTTCATGGGTACGAGTTTCTGCTATATTCACATGTCTTACTTTCTTGTGGCAGACAGCTGATGGAATCGAGAGATAGGGAACTCGCTGAATGGGTTCGAGTCCACGTTCTCAAATATTCTCTTAATGAAAGTAAATTAGAGCAGCGTGTAATTGCAGCCAATGAAGCTGAAGCAATCTCTCAGCAGAGACTGGCAACTGCTGAAGCTGAGATTGCTGAATTAGGGCAGAAGCTAGAAACTTCTAGGAGGTATTCATGCATCTATTCACTCTTCCTGCTATCATTTAGAATTTAGAAACACAATCAGAAAAGACAATTTATCTCCACTTTTTTATACTGGGTGGGTTCAAGACTGTTGAAATAGTACAAGAGGCATATTTTCTTTTATAAAATTTTCAAGTAAAGTGATATCAATTGCTGGGTTTCTATGGCTCAGAGATCTAGTGAAACAATCTGATATACTGAAGTCTAAACATGAAGAATGTGAAGCGTACGTGGTGGAGATCGAGGTGTGGATAATCTTCCATGTATACCTTTCGACCATGGTTATCAATATTATATTTTCAGGCCTCAAAATTTCATTTTCTACTACAGAGCATTGGCCATGCCTATGAAGACATAATGTCACAAAATCAACAATTGCTACAGCAGATTATTGAAAGCGATGATCATAATACCAAGGTGACGATTCAAAGAACTGATTTAAGCAATTAATTTTTGTTGATTTGTTCTCTCCGTGTTATTGTTTATGACTCCTGTATAGTTTTACTTTAATTCTTTACTCCTTAAGAAGAGGTTCTGTTTTCCAGCCCCATTAAATCGCTTTATGTGAAATATTTTTTCATTGTTACTCTGACTAATGCATCCATTTTTTTTTTGCTGCATCAACACACATCCCTATGGGCTATGGCTATGCTACTATCCAATTCAATTCTTATCCTCCTGAAAACAGGCGAGAGGAACAATTTAGAAGATAGTTTGGCGGAATGAGATGATCTAAAGGAAGAATAAGTAGAGGGATATTGAGGACAAGGGATCACCATGGCTAGGGACATCAGGTGGGGATGGAGGGTTACCATTGAGTTCAGCAGAAAAAGAGGCCAGTTTTCTGGGTTGACTGGTGTGTCTGGGTGGCCGAAGAGACTTGGGTTGCGGGTTACCTCTGGTTCCTAGGTTCAAGTAAGGATCATGCAGGCCATTTGGCTGAGCCATTTATGTCTGTCGCCCACGGTATTTGTCCAAAGCGAGGCCATGCTGACCCCCCCCCCCCCCCCCCCCCCCCCCCCCCCCCCCCCCCCCGTTTTCGCAACCAACCTTTGGTGTCTCAACTGCGCCATGCCATGCTTGATACACAACACCTTGTACAGAAATGTCACCTTGGTGGCTTGGCATCCTGCCAGAGAGTTCATGCATTCATTATGCCATCCATAGTTTTGAATTTGTAGGGGTGCTTCTTGTTGCAGCCTTTTGGATTTAGATTTTGCTGCATATTCAGGCATGGCGTTGAGATTTTCAGTGTGTTTTTTAAAAGAGCGGTAGAGGTCGACCTAAACTAACTGGGGACGAGTCCGTTAAGAGAGATCTTAAGGAGTGGAATACCTCTAAGGATTTAGCTATGGACAGGAGCGCTTGGAGATTGGCAATCAACGTGCCTGAACCGTGACCTCTTTTTGTCTTGTGCCCTTTATGTCCCTTTATTTTCTCGTCTCTTTTGGGTTTCATCTCTAGCCTACCCCAACTTGCTTGGGACAAAATGCTATGTTGTTGTTGTTGTTGTTGTTGTTGTTGTTGTTGTTGTTGATATTGTAGCTTAGGATCAGTGGTTAAGGAGTTTCTTATATTCGGTGCCTTAAAATAAGCAAAATGAGGAATGTATGGCATGGAAGCCATAGGAAGGATTACTGCCAGACCATTAAGAAGATGTGAGAGCGTGCTCTGAGCATGCCGATCAAATAAAAAAAAAGGCTACATATTAAAACAAATATATGAAGCATAATGGAATCCAGAGTTGCAGTGTTTCAACTTTTCCTGACTGTAGAACTAGATACTTCTGACGGCTGTTATTTCAGACCAAACTAGGAATCAAAACTTAATACTGAGTACATGAGTGCTGAGTCTTTAAGCCCTGGCGAATAATTATTAGTGGCTATAGGAACCATGGTGGGGTTTCAACTCTAGCCTACCCCCAACTTGTTTGGGACTAAAAAGCTTTGTTGTTGTTGTTGGTGGTGGTGGTTTCCTGGATTTGTAATACCTGCTTTGGAGATAGTTTCTTGGCCAAAGGAATTTGGCAACCTGCGTTGATTTGAAGTTGAATGCTCCCTCCATTCCAAAATGTGGCTTGTTTTAGTTTTGTCCTATGTCAGACTTATTTGTTTTTTGACCAGGTTCATAGGAAAATGTATTAACATCTACATATACCAAATAAATGCACGATCTTTCGTAGTGTATATAATGAAACTAATTTGATTTTGTAGATGTTGATGCGTTTTTCTGTGCCCTTGGCCAAAGTTAGGAAATTTGACTCATGCCAAAATAAAAACGACCTACATTTTTAATGAAGTAATGGAAAAGGTCGACTTCCTGAAAATGGGCATGTTATTTTGTATTTTGATTTTACAGATTGTAGCATTGTGTAAAGCAAAAAGAGTGCGCTGTACCCTGTGCTGGTTCTGTTTTTATTGAATGCACAGGAGAACTGTTAGCCATTGTATTGAAGTAGGAGCAAAGCCAACATCTTCTACTTCCCTTTGCTTTCTCTTATTTTCCCTTTTTGTAACTTGTGCTAGTCATCTTGCACTTAAGTGTTACCAATGGCCCTGAGAAAACTAATATGGATTATTGCTTAGGTTTTTTTTTTTTTGCAAATTATCTGTTTAAGATGTCTTAGCATACTGTAATGATATGCTTAGAGCATTATAGTTGAGTTAATTTTGTTGTGATCATGAAGTGAGTGTGATTTTGTTGGGGTTTCACTGGTAGTGAAGCTTTTGGTTACTTATGTGAACTGAAGTTAGACCTAGGTATGCTTAGAGCATTATAGTTGAGTTAATTTTGTTGTGATCATGAAGTGAGTGATTTTGTTGGGGTTTCACTGGTAGTGAAGCTTGGTTACTTATGTGAACTGAAGTTAGACCTAGGTTGTTTTGAATGTATGGAACTGTAAGGATCATACCATTTTTCAGTGGATGTTGACGTAGTATCTTTGTTTCCTAATTGCTACTGCAGCTTTTCATGGAGGGTGTTAAAGCAAAACAGTCACACGATGCTTTGCATTTGGAAGTGTGCTCGTTGCAAAGAAATTTGCAGCATGCAAGTGCTTTGATGGATCTGTGTAACCAGAAAATTATCCGCCTAGAGGACCAGGTTGGTGGCACATTCATACTGAATAGCTATACTATTCTTGCTGGAGATCTGAATATTGAAAATTATGAATTTCTAGCTAAGAGGTTGGTCAGAGCGGTTGAGGAGACTGTCAGAGGATGGAATGCAGCAGTCTATTTCATTGGGCAATTCTCAAAGAAAGCTGGCTGGTATGCATGGAGAAGCTCCAAAGCTCAGGCAGTCAATGGATGTTCTACAAGCGAAGGTTGGGAGTAATCGGCTGGAAGTTGCTGAGCTGCTTATAGAACTAGAGAAGGAGAGGTGGTTTATACACACGCATTTCCTTTTATTTTAGCAACTGGTTTCTTAATGTTTGGTCTAACAAGATCAGTTTTTCTCCAGGTTTAGTAAAAAGAGAATAGAGGATGATTTGGATCTAATGTCAAGTAAAGCTAATTCTCTAAGAGAGAAGACAGATGATTCAGCAGTCCTTCAAAAACTTCTCCATGAGGCCAAGGAGTACAGGGGAATACTAAAGTGTGGTATTTGTCATGATAGGCAGAAAGAGGTAGTGATCTTTAGTTGTTCCTGGTATATTGACAATAGAAATGAATATTTAATCGAATGATGATTTTTCTGTTTGTAGGTTGTGATTGCCAAATGCTACCATCTCTTCTGCAATCAGTGCATACAGAAGTCACTTGGTAGCCGTCAGAAGAGGTGTCCATCGTGTGGACTAAGCTTCGGTGTTAACGATGTGAAACCTATCTATATATGAAACAGAAGGTGGCACCTGTGTCAGCACGCACCAAAACTGCTTGGTGCTTACTAATTTCTGGTATATGGTAGGCGGCCATGGTGGGGTTCAGTTGGTGATGTAGCATAAACTTCTGTAGTTTGTATAACCAAACATGTAAGACGCTACATGTGATCGCTGGTACCCGCTGGCATATATGATGCTGGTGTTACCTCAAGCACCTTTTGTAAAGTCTGCTTGCCTTGCCCAATCTGGTAGAATAGCCTGACCACGTCAAACCATTAGTTCCTTTTAGGAGAAAAAGATCCAACAAATGAGGATTGATGCTTCCTGCAATAGTGAGCAATGTATAATATATAGCTTTAGTTAGTTTCATTGCTGTAGCTGACAGTAAGAATGTAGTTTTCTCTTTTTGAAATATATACTGGTTATCCAGTTTGTATGTTTCAGGAGATTGCCAATAGTGAGATTACGTTTATCAAAAAAAAAAAAAGGGTGAGATTCCAGTTTCATGCATTGCTTCTGTGTGGACTTCAACCAGAAAAACAGTTATCTTACTGTTTTCTGTTTCTTATTAGGCTTTCGGGCTTGCCGCTACGTTCACGTAACGAGCCGTTGCCTGTACTTATTTCTAAGAGTTATTAGAAAGAGTTGATATTCTCTTTTTTATTGCATTGTCTATGAACAGAGACCTCAGGCCCTATGGTATTAGAATTGTTACCTATATTTTTCAGTGTACATTTTGTTGATTCAGTTTGCACGCTATGGCTTACATTAGTTGTCTGTAAATGCAGTTTAAAACGGTGTTATGGGAATTATGCACTAGCAGTAAGCACCTTTTAATTTTTTTATACTACAAGCATACCCTGCCTGTGGCGACTTTTTTTTTAAAAAAAATGTTGCATGTACATGTATGAGTTAGATCCACATGTTCTTGCATCGATTCTCATCAAAATTGGACATGGAAAGAATTCAATAAAAAACTAAAAGAATTAAATCGAAATATAAGTTGACGGAGCGGCAAAACAAATAGCAATATATGGATTCTAATAATTGCACTTAGTGGAGGTGATGTAAATGCCTTGCGTGGGAGATGATGTGGATAGTTAGTGAGAAATAACGTGGATGACTTGTATATTGAAATATGATTTGTAGTAAGTTTGAAAATGTAAGATATATAACATAGGTACTTTTTTATGTAATATAGATATAGATACTAGTGCTTTGCAAAGGGAGGGGAAAAAATCATTTTACTGTTATTAAAAGAACACAGTGTGATAGAGATAAAAGAAATCGTGGCATTCTTAACAACTGTATTAAAATCTAAATTCCCCTCAGGTTGAGATAACAACTTTAGAAAACAAAAAACGAGGTGACCTTATCATGGCATGACTACCTAAGTATCCATTCTGGACTCCTCTGTTACTGAGAGTGAGAAACTGATTTATGGTTGATTATAATACGTTCACATAGATGCACGATGATCTAGCTTATGGCAACGTAAAAGGGTACCGATCTAAACTTTCTTTTATTAACAAAAAGTCAACAGATTTGTGTGCTTTATATGTCGTGCGAATAATGCTAATCGAACTGTTTTGAACTGCTAAAAATAACCGGTTTGACCTCGTGATGCTGAGAAGGCGAGATACTCCCCCCGGACCTGAATGCTTGATTTGCTTCAGTTAGAGGCGCTAAGATTTTGAGGTCCGATTGATGCACTCTCCTAGTATCTTTCCTTCCCTGCAGCCTGCTTCTCTCTCTCATTTCCTCACATGATTTCTGGCTACACTCGTATCCACACGTACTTTATCATTGATAGTGGAAAGTAGTGTGATTACGAAGACTGCTTTTATTGTTAACACAACCTACTTCATCATATACTAAGGAGGACTGTTGGGATCTTACTAATTTTAGCATGCTGCTAACTACTCCTGTTTAGCACAGACACCATCTCACTTGTTCATAGATGCTAAATAGATCCATATATGCAAAAGGCAGCACACCTTGTTGAGATCTATCTTTAGGTTCCGTCCGGTTAGCCTGGATCGGAATCTTAGGAACCATTTCGTCTTATCACATTATATAAATTAGTGAACAATTTCTAACCGAGAATCATTCCAGGGACTCATTAAAACAAGTCCTTATTAATTTTAATAATAACATGCAACAGTTAGGACCAGTCAAAACATGCCGACGGACGGATCCAACGACATCAATCGAGGGCCCTACCCAGATGCGATCTTTCCCCAGTGCAGCAACAGAGGAAAACGATGGATCCCATTTCCATCTCGCTGCCGCCTGAAGTCTGAACGCGTCGTCGTAAAAGGACTAGAGGACGGGCGAATGAATTGACACGAGCATGCAGGCGCCCACACGATGACACGACACTGCGCAGGCAGCACTGGTCCTCCCTCTGCTTCGTGCGTTCTTTCCCGGGGCCACTGCGATCTGTTTTTGCAGATCCTGACGAGACGGTGTGCCTGCAAAAGGCGCACGGAGGCGTCACATCGTTGCCAAGTCGGTCAGAATATGCCTTCCTTGCCACAACAGGCTTCCTGCGCAGACTTTCCGGCCGGCCATGGGCAATTGGGCATGCCAACAAAGGTCGCCTTCCTGACTCATATGGTCGGCAACCAAAGATCCTTTTCTGCATTGTTTACAACTAGTATCAGTATTGTCCAAGACTTTTCCACTATCGTCATTCGTCAGTACATCTCTTGACATTCAGAGTAGAAATACGTTGCCATGTGCAGTGCAGATTGCAGCATCACAAGCTACTACGTTTTTTTTTTGACAAGAATCACAAACTACTACGTTACCAAAGGGTTTACCGGTTTTAGGTCTACTGTGCTGAGAACCATTCACAGTTCAGTAGTACTGTGCTGAGAACCATCTACTGTGCTGAGCAACAAGATCAGGCCAAAGATATTTTGCAACAAGCAGAGAGAGGCCGAGCCGAGATATCATATATGTGGCTGGCTGGTTGCATGAAGACAGGCCGGGCATCATCATAATTATGTCATGCAACTCAGCCATAGATAGATTAACATGCTACTATTAATTGATTTCGCATCCATCAGGGTTTAAGTTCTCATCATCACAACCAAATGAAGTCAGGACTTTATGAATGATGAAGGGGGCCATTCGTGGTCGAGGTCGTGGTCATGACACCAGCTTCAGCGTTTTATGTGTTGGGGTTGCCCGGCCTTTGTCTTCCGGTTCTCGCCATAGCTCTCCCACCGATGGATGGTTTCTTTCTGCAGTGCACCAGCTTACTTTGCGCCTATTTTCCTGAAAAAAAGACCAACTTTGGTTTACCATTGGTTTTTCTTGATGATATATGACATACTGATATAAGCCTGTACTATGCATCTTTAGATAATAAGACAAGGGTAATAAAAATGAAGGCTCAAGTCTTCGCTTAAACTTGAAAAACGCAGAGTGAAGAGTCGCAGCTCTAGTGATAAGATGCACACAGTCACAAGTCATCACCTCGCAGGAGGTGGTTCAGTTTTCTTTTCATTGACATCAGTAAAATAAGGGCACTCCGTAACTGAGAACCACACAACATTAGCATAATTGCATAATCCATCCAGATTTCAAATGTTCAGTTGTAAGTTTCAAACTGCTAAAATTTCTTATGCTTCCAAATGACGTGCCCAAAAATTACTACTGAATTGCTTTGCATATGACAGTGTTTTCAGATGCCCTCGCCCACCAAGGCACTACCAGAAATCATGTTCTCTTGTCCAAACAATCAACCTTCCGTTCACCAAAAAGCAGTTAGGATAGTTCAACCAAGAAAGAAAACCTAACCCATTTGTAAACTGCATGAAACTATCAGACAGGGCCAAAGGTTGATTAGCAACCCACCTAAAGTACATGCAGGTCCTAAATGTGTGTTGTTATCAGTCATGTACTGGGGCACATGTCCATGTTGTCTCCCTCAAGCAACTAAACAACTACACATGCAAGCAAAGGAACAATGAAGAAAATCTTGTGTTCAAGAAAAGTTTTAAACACAGCACCAACCCACCCATCCTCAACAAGTGAAGCAACATGCTTTTCCAGCCACAGATCATGGCCAACATGGACCACAGTACCACATAGATCTGTGACCAGCGGTACAGAATAAACAGGAAAAATTTAACAGACATTAATGGAAGCATAATGGAGGGACAGCAAAACGGCAAATGCACGTCTTTCCAATTACTCCCATCTACCCTGGCAGCAGTGACCAATGTGGCAAACATTGCCTAAACTTCACTGTTTACCATTTCTACCTACGCCTTGTTTAGTTTGCCTCAAAGTTCCAAGTTTTTTCACTCTCTCTCCATCACATCAATTTTTAACCGCTTGCATGGAGTATTAAATGTAGGTAAAAAAAATAACTAATTACATAGTTTAGTTGGAAATCACGAGATGAATCTTTTGAGCCTAGTTGGTCCATGATTGGACAATATTTGCCAAATAAGACGAAAGAGGTACTATTCATCGGTTTGAAATTTTCTTCAATCTAAACAAGGGCCTACATTCCACATTTTCACCTACTACAGTGTATGTTATGTGCAGGTGCCACAGGCTAACCTAGTGAGGAACTTGTAAAGGGGTACTGTGGTTGCATGCTGGTGAAGACAACCCAAATTTGCAGAACTTTGCATATCCTGAAGCTAATGGAACAAAGTGGATACAGTTCCCTATCTTACCACCAAGAAGAAACATGAGATTATCTTGACAGATATTGGCATTGTCATCCGATTTCCCAATCTTAGTTAGACCACACTAAAAAAGTCACATCAAGACAAGTGCTGGCCTTCCTTTTTGACATTGGCCGTACTAATTAGCTCGAAGCATCAGATCCCTAGAGCACACTCACATAAGCAATGACAGCAGCAATGGTCCTTGTCATCCCAGTACGAGACGAAATAATCAAATAAAAAATTTGCTCGCATACCAAGCCTGTTCACTAAACAACTCTCAAATCTCAAGCTACCAATGATGCGTGGAACAGTGGAAGATTGAAAACGGCCATGAACCATTGCCATTATTTCTCATGCCTTGTAGTAAGACTCAACTGCTCCACTTAACAATCCAGTCCTCCCTAAGACATCAGTTAGTGACATACCTAACTAAAAGATGAGCATGTGACCATGTGCTACATAAACAAGAACTTATGTCATCACGAGCTGGCATATGCTTGAACAGAATTATTGCATCTTTTATATTCTAATTCAACATCGCATCTGCGGTCACCGGATAGTTGAGATAAAGCTAACTGCATTACTGCATTTAACAATAATAATCTCGAGATGGGGAATTCAGCGCTCACCTCCTCCGCTCTCTCGGTCCGGGCAACTCATCGACCTGCCGACCTTGCCGCCGGCATGGTCTTGTTGGCGGCTATGATTGACCACCTTCGCAGAGCTTACCCTGAACCCCGCACCAGCCCTGCCAGCCGTCTCAGGCATGGCCTCATCAGGAGGCAGCTCCACATACTTTGCCGCACCCATCTCCATCTGCGCGATGCGCACGGCGCCGAACAGCCTCTCAGGCAGCTCCTCCTCGGACTGTGACTCGACGAGGAACCCCATGTCGATGGTCACCGACGTGACTGCGCCGAGCGCGAGATGGAGGATGGCGCTGGCGATCGCGGAGCTGCCGATGTCGACGTCGATCTCGAGGTAGTCGTCGCCCTTGTGGTAGCGGCACGTGAGCGCGCGGCCGAGCAGGCAGGCCGCGTAGTTGCCGACGGTGGCGCGGACGAGCCAGGGGCCCTTGACGATGCGGTTGGCGATCTTGAAGCGCGCGTTACGGTACGCGTCGTCGCCGTGGATGAAGCGCCCCAGCAGCGAGTCCGGCGGGATGGGCGCCTCCGCCGCGAAGTAGAACACGGCGCTGTACGCGTCCGGCCGCCCCGGCACCTGCGGAATCAGAAGCACCGGGACGCGTCACAAAACAAAGAAAAATCGAATCTTTTTTTTTCTTTTCTCCTGCCTCGCTCCACACGGGCGGGCATCACGCACCTCCCTGTCCCTGCCTCCCTGGTGGTAGAATTTAGATGCGATGCGATGCGATCGGGGGCCGGGCGGTGCGGGGACGCACCTGGAGATTGACGGCGAGGAGGAAGTGCGCGGTGGGGTCCTTCCTGAGGCGCGCGCGGCGGAAGGCGGCGGCGACGCGGTTGTCGTCGCGGGCGAGCACGTGGTCGAGGCGGGCGTGGGAGCGGAGCCAGTCGACGCCGGCGGGGCGGAGCAGCCAGTCCGCGGCGGACGGCGCCTTGCCGCGCTTCCCGCCGCCGCAGTTGAAGTAGCCGCGCGCGCGCAGGTGGAAGAGGTCCCCCGGCGGCGAGGCCCAGCCGTTGGCGCCGCGGTCCAGGTCGACCAGACGCAGCGAGCCCGCGGCCACGGCCTCCTCCCGCCAGCTCTTCCCGCCGGAGCCGGCGGCGGCGGCGGCCTGGCCAGGGCGATCGGGCTTCGTCGGGCACATCGCCGGGCGCCGGCGAGGGGCAAGTTTGGGGAGAGATTTCGTTGGGTGGGCTTGGCGTCCTTTGCGCGAATGGAGGAGCGGGGGGGCGCTGGACTTCGCTTTCGGAGGAGCTGCCTATAAAACAGTGGGGGATGGCCGGATGGGGATGGGATGGGATGGGATGGGATGGCCAAGGTCTTCTGGAAGAAAAAACAATAATAATAAATAATGAAATACTGGTACTAATAATACTGTCACGCGGTGCCTTGGCTTTTAAGCACATCGACCTTCCTCTAATTTGGCCCAGCTTTGATCCAGAAAATTTTGCAAAAGAACAGTAAGCATTAAATATAGATAAAAAATAAAACTAATTACACAGTTTAGACGAAATGAACGGGACGAATCTTTTAAGTCTAATTAGACCATGATTGGACACTAATTACCAAATAACAACGAAAATACTACAGTTGCATTTTACCAAAAATTTTGGCAACTAAACTAGGCCTTTGTTGCCAAGCTCAGACGCTGAGCAATGTGACAATCAAACACTGAGTCCGTATAAAAGGTTAAAAAAACCAAAACATGAAAACACCCTGAGTCTGTAAAAGATTAAAAAAAATCAAAACACTTTAGACCATCTAAGGGCCTGTTTGGATCTATTAGCACTAAAAAATTAGCTAATAACTAGTATTTCCTCCATCTCAAATTATAAGACGTTTGACTTTTTTTGACCCCAAATTTAGCCACTTGTCTTATTCAAAAAAATTTATGCAAACATAGTCAAATTTAAGTCAAATGGCCTTATTCGGTTGTGCTGATAAGCCGGCTGAAAAACACTGTTGGCTGATTTGTTGTAAGAGAAAAATATTTTTCCGGCTGAAAAAATAACCTGAAAAGTACGGATTATAAGCCGGATGAACATGACCATTCTTGAAGAACTTTTATTAATAAAACAAGCCACGATAAAAGAAGTGATATTTTATAAAAAAAAATAATAAGACGAGTGGTCAAACTTGGTGTTAAAAAAGTCAAATGTTTTATAATTTGGGATGGACCTAGGAGTTGCTATTTTTTAGCTAGCTAACTCTTAAGAGGATACAGTCGCTAATTGGTGGTTGGACAGTGAGTTGAAGGCGTATATAGACTATTAGCACCTATTACCGGTTGTAAACCTACTAATGGAACAAATACTTAGCAGCCCTTCAAATAATAATCAACAGATTTATTCTTGGACCTGTTTAGATCAAATAGCACTAATTTTAGCCGTTGATTTTTAATACTAATAGTTCCAAAGGGACCCTAAGTAATTATAAAAGATGTAACATAAGAGATTCAGGGGAGTTGCTTTGCCTTTCCCTATACTAGTATAGTGCCCGTGCTAACGCTACGGACTATATTAAGTCAAAAGTTAATTCTAGAACAATATTGGTCTCGCGCCGTGCTAACGCTAGAAGTGTGCCATGCTAATGTTGAAACTTTGTTTTGGCCCAAAATTTCATTTCATTGCAGTTTTTTTGTTTGTAGCATATCATTATAGTTCATAAACTAAAAGACATTGAATAAGTTAACAGCAGTTATTATAACCCCTCAGGGACCCGATTTAAATCACACCACAGCTGAATTAAACAACTACAGATGGGGCTCCATCCCAGATCAGACCAGAGGTTATGGTCGAAGGATAGACGCTGTTTCCAGACCTTTGCAGCAGAAAGAAGCAGTTGCTGTTTACATTGTCAAACGCCACTTCCTATCGGTAGGTCTTGAGATCCTCATTGGGACTACAACTACGTCTATATAATCAGATTAAACTAACATGAGTACATGACCAAAACAGGAAATGCATAATACATATAGTCACATAAACCACAGCAAGCCAGACAATTTTCGGCAAAAGTAATCTGACGGTAATTGTAGATTGGCATACCACAGATCACATGACAGTGTAAGTTTGTAAAGATATACCTACCTAGAGCAAACAATTTTAAAGACCAAAAGATACCCAAAAACAAAAATAAAAGGCAAAATCAAGAGCACTTGCATTATCATCAGAAAAGAATTGCCTTCTCACTTACAGAGCTACCAGCACTATGTCAGAAGGTGTCCTAAGATTGTTTCGAGGTTTCATCATCTGATACAAAGAAAAAGACAGAGATACAGTTCAACAACGTCAAACACCAAGAGATATAGTTAAGGATGTTAAGGATTCAGATGCAGAGATGTCTGTGCATCACTCACTCGGCAGAAGCCGGCCTTGTATCAAGTGTTGGATTATGCATCAGGTTCTTCTAATACCAACTTCTTATTCTAAAATTCTCCCAAATTTATGATGCATTAAATGACTAATCGGTAATACTGAAAACCATGTGGCAAAAAAATAAGACATACCATTTGTACGACGGTAGCCTAACCCTCTGTCCAAGCAGTTGTACTTACCGGCAGAGGTGCATGAAAGAACTTTGGCAGTTACATCTTGTACCAATGTCTTCCTAGGGAGCCTCCAGAATCATTAACAGTTACATTTCCATTGCTATCGCCTTTTTAGACAGAGCCATGTGTGGAGCTAATAAAGTGCAAAGGAAATATAATCAGTTATTGGCACAAAAGTTATAAGCGTCCCTTCTCCAGCTCTTTTGTTTCCATCTTGCACCAATTCTGGAAGCGGATAGCCACCAGCTAAACCATTAAGATCACATAATACTGTATTCAGATCCAACTAACCCCTAAGCACAGTGCACTAACAACTTGATATGGATTGTTTAGATCGATACACCTATTCATATATACATCAAGTTCAAGTGATCATGGCTAAACCAACACACATGTTCATAAATCAAAGCTGTCAAGTTCCAACTATTAAGGATAGTACAGTGCCCGTGCTAACGCCACGGCTTCATTTCATGGTATGTTTAAGATTCACTAAAAACAATGCTACATAAAGTATATTTTGTGCCAATAGTCTTTGTACCAGTAATTGCCGTGGCAACAGCAAGGTGTGTGCGAATCACCTTTCTACCAAATTCTTCTCTGCAGCTAGCAAGCATGAGATGGTCCAAACAATTGCGGATGAATGCAGCTATGCTGCATTGAAGAATGAAATTAGCTTGTTCTAAGCATAATATTAAAAAATAGAGGAAGTATTAATCAAATGGACTATATGAGAATTATTTATTGGGAACTTACGATTCTTATTAGCAGGCCAGAAAGAGCTCTCTTCAACTACCATTCTTATTAAAACTGTAGCAAAATTCTCAATCAATAAATGTGTCACCCAACTCAACTTCTTTCTTTGTTTTATTTTTATTTACTATGTGTAGAGAAAAAATAAATAATATATTCAAACTATATAATAAAGAATAGAACCAGAATAATGGTAGCTAGTAAATAGTGTCACTTCCACAAACACCAATATGATATGGGGCAGCAGGTAAATGAAGGTGAGGTCTATAACACTTCAAGTGTTTAGTCCTTAATTGCATTGCATTTGCATTGCATAAGCATAAGCATGCATCATTCATGTTTGTTATTTTATGTGATGCAACACATGTGATTGTTCTAGGGTTTGTTTGATTTATTTCATGAAGTATTTGATAGTTGGTGTAACAAAAAGGTAAGGTAGCCAATCATGACCTACAACACCTTAGTTATACTTAGGGTAACATTTGGAACAAGGTTCATGTTGACCAAAATTACAAAAATGCCCTCCAAGAGATGGTTGACCACCATTTGGCCCTAGGATGATCTGGTTTGACCAATTAAAAAGTCTATCTTAGAGACCTTGCATGGAGGAGCACCCTTAAGCAAAGTTGTAGGGAATTTTATGGGGAACAAAAGTCTCAATATGACCCTCTCATGAAATTGACCAGAACATGCTCAAAAATGGTCCACAAGTCAGTTTGAGTGGTGATCAACACTTAGAAAAATTCTAAGTCTGGAAATTTGGACTTTTCAGTTTCATTGTACCCCACTTTGACACCCTATAACTAACAAACCAGGCCAAACCAGCCTTTGAGCCAATTGACAAAGTTGTTGTCCACACATAGCTCTACAACATTGTCAATATCACCATCACCTGGTTCTCAATAGTTTAGGAGATATAGTGTCAAGAAGTTAGGGTTTCAGTCGGCGTTTATCTCTGAAACTGCATTTCAGTTTCAAGGGGCACCACTTTGGAGCTCTGTAGTTTCAAATCTAGGCCGAACCAGCCCAAGCTCCAATTGACAAACTTATAGTCCTCATGTAGCTCTACAACTTTGCCAACATCACCCACGTCTGGTTCTCACTGGTTTGGGAGTTAATCATCGTGGAAGTCGCTCTGTCAGTCGGTCGTCGATGTCACCATTCACGCGATTCAGTTTCGTCAGCGGGAGAGTGGCCGACCGGCCACAGGGTCTCGCCGACGCGTGGAGGCGCGGTGGCGCCCGTACGCCGGCCTTGGCCCCACCAGTCAGGCCGCGACGCCTTCAAGACGCCACGACGCGTGAGCCGGCCTCCATTCCTCCGCCCCCTCTCTTCCAGTTGCAAAAACACCGAAACCGAGCCGCCATTGCCGTTCTTCTCCGGCGAGCTCAAGCGCGAGCTACACCGCATCACTGGCCGCCAGACCTCGCCACTCCCTCCGCCTCACCACCCTCCATCCCCTTGACCCACCGAAGCCCGCGATTTGACTCAAGGTGAGCCGCATTGCTTTCTTCCCCGTCTCCGAGAGGTCGCCGGAGCCCGCCATGGGACCTCACCGTGGTCGGGGTGCTTCGGGTCTCTCTCCATCCTCCCTTCCTATCAAAATGGATCCGCCTAGCTTCGGTGAAGCTCGTACCGAGCCTAGACCGCACCGTACATCCTCACCGGCGATGGTGCGCCGCCACCGGACATCACCGGCCGCCGCTCGCGGTGACAAGCCCCGTCCACCCCATGCCCATCCATTCCACGAGCACCAATCGACGCACCGGGTGACGGAGAACACGAGGCGGTGTTCAATTGGCCGAGCGAGCTCTTCTCCGGCGAGCTCGAGCTCGTCGGAGCTCGCGGGTCTCCGCCTCCCCTACCTCCGGTCACTGACCGCAGGGGCCCGCCCGTCAGTGTCGCGCGCGGGCGGGGCGCTGAGCGGGCCGCGCGCGCGCGAGTGTGTGGGCCGAGTTTTCCGGGCCGGCCCAGTTCATCCGAAATGAAATTCATTTTTATTATTTTGTCACTGATTTTTGTACAAGTTGGAAAAATATAGATCTAGGGTTTTAATGATCCAAAAATCATGAGATAAATTTTGTTAGGGTCTACATGATGTGTAGTATTTTAGAAAAATATGGATCTGGCATGAGATGTTTAAATTCTGTAAGAATTTAATAGATTCTTTAAATGTGTTTTGGAATGCATGCCAATTTGTTAAATTTATAACTTGAGCTGTAGTGTTCCATAAATCATGAAATTTGGTGGGTAGGTTACTCTATGCTAGCCCTAGCTCTGGTAAAAATTTGGGCATCAGTGCTTAAGTAATTTCCAAGTTATAAGGCTATCATTTTATTCTAGGAGATAATTGAATGAATTTTAGTAATTTTTCTACATGTGCAATGTTCTTATAATTTTTTGGAGAATGTCTTGGTACCCTAGAATGTCCAAGAAAATTAAGAAATCTGTTGTTTGACACTTTTGACTATGCTTTGTTATTTATACAAAAATCAGCCTTTTTGGCTTGAGAATTTTGTGTAGGAAGTTCCTTTGAATAAATTGAGTTCAAAATTTTACAGTAGTCTCTTTGTGGGTCAGAGAGTCCCCTGTAATTTTTGTAGAATTTTAGGAGCAGTTTACATATATGTTTAAAATTCCACCTAATTAATTAAGTAAAATAAGAAATGAGTATAAATAAATGTTCTAGGTAGTCACACCCTACTTTCTGGTGTTGTTATACCCCATGTGAACTTTTGTAAATCTTAGTTTGGTTTTAAGGGTCTTTGGCCACATCAATAAATGTTTAACCTTTGTAATTTTAGGTTTTCTGGACAGCTAGTAGTAATTCCAAATTTGGCTTTGATAAAATTGGTTGCTGGAAACTTGTAAATACCAAAGTTGGAGTAAACTTGATGAACTAGCTTGTGTCAAAATTTGGAAGCATTTGGCTTAGTAGTTTGAGAGTTACTGTTGTTTAAAGTGGCAGTTCAAAATCTGCTACTCTCTGTTTTGAGAGGACAGATTCTGGAACTTGTGAAGTTTGACATGGAAAACTTAGGAGTTTGGAGTTGAGGTCTGAAAATGAATTGTAGTGCATTTCTTAGGCTTTCCAGATTGTCTTAGATCATATCTTTTGGAATTATAAATCTCCAGTTGTGATACAAACAAGTAGCTGCTGTCCAGAATGCTTACTGTGGTGTTTTTGCTGATTGTTATGGTGTGATATCCTAAGACATGCTACTTTTGTAATTGTTAGGTGTTAGGGCCTTAACTGATGATGAGCAGCTTTATCTTAGGTTAAGTAGATTAGGTGAGTACTTCAACTTCTCTACCAGAGAGGAAATTTGCACCTACTCTTTTGAAGTGATTTGATTAGAGCGTTAAATTGTTGTAATGCATTTCATTCCGAGCATATTGCATCTTTCATTATGCATTCATGGGATTTATTATGCACTCATGCAATAGGTGTACCGGAGGGAGTAACTCTCCTCGAATTCGAGCCTGTAATTCCGGAGGAGAACCAGGAGCAGCAGGAGCCCGAGGATCCAGCAGGCGAAGGAGACGCCGCTGAAGACTTGCCAGAGTGCCCTGACCACCGGCCTTCAACTTTTCTCAAAGGCAAGCCCCGGTGCATGCTGAACCTACGGTTTTATAAATTAATCTTGAGTACTTTTATTTGTTTACTGCATTAAGTTATAGGAGTTATATAAAAACACTTGTTGCATTATACATGTCCTTGTCCAGATATCGTACTTAATCCTATTTTAGGTTTAGGCACGTGTCAATGCTTAGCCCTGCTTAGTACGGTAGAAGTCAGGTGATTTCCGGTCATCCGTGAGATGTAGGAAGGAGTCACGAGTGGCTGTATGGCTACCGTGGTGGAACCATGCTTTAAAATGAAATTGAGACCGGACGGGAGTTCGATAGTACAGCCGCAAGACACTTCACGTCTTGGGTGTGGAGCTATGCCCGTCTGAGTCGTTTAAGGACCGATTCGCTGTACGTCCTTGAGTCATGTTGAACGCAGTCTAACACTTAGTTGGCCGGATAAGTCGTTCCGACCGCGAAGTCGAGTAGTATGGTTCAGGCCGGGAATCGAATGGTAGGTTGCATCTTGGAGGAGAGAAAGGATGTGCTTGGGGACATTGGCGTGAGACCAAGGGGGGGTTAGAGTCCCTATCACCTGGCAGAGTGTCGCCCTTGGGGACGCGACATTATTCGGGCCCGCGATTCCTGAACTGTACAAAAGATGACCTGAGCAGCCCTCGCCAGGCGTGACTCGGTGAGTGTTAGAAATACCCCTCCAGCTGGATAGGAATTCGATTCGAATCACCGTCGCTCCCGGTTAGTGAGCACTTGACTTGAGCAGCGGCAACGTAGATCTCATTAAATGAACTGGTGGTTAAGGGAATGATACAATGTTGCCACAATTCATACCTGCTCTGGATATAAAGATGATAATTGTTTGATTATAATCAAGTGCATGTTTAGTACAGGTGCTAAGATAGATGAAGGTAAATGCTAAAAAAAATAACTGCTAGTACAGGTTATAAGAATTTCAATTACTTATGCCTTTATGCAAAATGTTATGTCAACTTGCCCCTTGTGTAAGCCTTGCATAATCCTTGGTGTCATCTTTTTTCTGGTTTTCGACGGGTAAGTCTAGCTGAGTACATTCCAGTACTCAGGGTTTATTCCCTCCTGTTGCAGATGATATGCTCTATCAAGGCTTCTGCAAGACGTGTCTCCACCCTGCGGGTGATGATGACTAGATCACAAGGGCATGATCGTCTTTATGTACTTTCCTCATGCTTTTGCGGGATGTCGATCATCCAGACTGGCAGTATTTAATCAACTAGTGTGTGTGTTATGCTTCCGCTACTTTCAAACTTGGTTTGTAATATTTGATACTCCGTGGTGTAAACTTATTTTGGAACTACTTGTGAAATGTAACGTACGATGTGTATGTTGATGATGCGATCCTGGTTATAAGCAGTTTGGTTTGAGATCCTTCGTGATTTTGATTGACTACCGGGATTATATGGGCTCAAGTTTGAAAATTTGAGCGCTTCGGTGCTTGTTTTCGTACTTGTGCTCTTATAATTTGGTCGGTTCTGTTACAGCTGGTACCGGAGCATAATTCAACATTAAACACATCATATGAGTATTTAAAAACAAAAGTATTTGATTATGAAAAAAGGTTAAAACACTAAAAATTATTTTTAGGTATGCCAGTGATAACATCCCTTAGCCCAAATAAGGACTCTTAGGTGGCTTATTATAAAGACTAACTTGGGGGCCTTGTTTGTTTTTGTTTCGTCGTCCATACGGCGTGATATTGTATGGATGCCATCCACTTGGGTGGTAATGTATGGATCAATTGCCTCGACGCTCTGGTAAGTGTGAGTTGTGAGAGCATGATCGTTCAACCAACGATCTAGGGGAGAGTAGTTTTGGTGACTTGCATACTTACATGTTTAAACCATGTAATTACGTAAGCACTTAATTGTGGGAACCTCTATATCGGGTAGCTTTGATACTGAAGTATATACATCTGGGGATGTGTATATGGAAAGTATTTAAATTACTGCTTTCTTGTGTGCTTATATTGGGAAACTGTTGGGCTGAAATGAGATTTTTCTGCAGGTACACTAACAGCGTAACGAGTAGACCGATAGTTTCGCTTATATGAGAGAACGTATGTATGCCACCGCCTAGCGTTAGAACTTTAGGTTTCTACTAAGGTGAGAGGGCGTACGGAACGTGCATGCATCATGTTTAATTATATCATACATATCATTTACTCCCTCCTTAAAAACTTCTGTACTCCCGACTAAATTAAATTTCGTACCCCCTAAATGATCCTCACTTTAAGTCCTATTTTGTTGCTTCAGATGGCACATACCAAGAGGACCGCTCGCAAGTCCACTGGGGGCAGGGCACCTCGTCACCAGCTCGCTCCACGTGAGCCCCGCCCTGAGCCTACTGAGGTGGAAAGGCTGAGGGCAGAGTTGGCTGAAGTGACTGCTGCCAGGAATGCAGCGCGTCAGCAACTGGAGCAAGTGATTCGTGATCGTGACCAGGAAACCCTTGCAGTCCAGAGATTGACAGTAGCAAACCGCAACTGTCAACGCATGTTGGTCCGTGTCATGAACCAGAGGGATGAAGCCTGGCACGAGGAGAACGTTCTGAGAGCTCATCAGTTTGAGCTCGAGCAACAGTTGGAGAATGCTGAAGAAGACAATGACAATCTTCATGAAGAAGTGCACCGCCTGAACAACCAGCTAAATCCTCTGCTACCTAGAAACAACAATGTAGATGAAGATATGGGATCAAGAATCTTCATGGCTGAAGATGATGATGAAGTGGAGGTCAATGGACCTCAAGATGCCGCACCAGAAGAAGTACCAGAGGAAGAGCCAGAAGAAGAAGAAGACGAGGAGTTAGAGCCTGTCAGTGATGAGGACGGCGGGGAGATCCTTGACACTGACTCGGAGGATGATGCTTAGTGTAGTCATCGCGTAGCTATAATGTTAGGATCGTCTTTTGTGCCCTCCATGTGAAGGAGTGAGGCCTTGTAATAACTTGACTTTGGGATGTAAGGTTGAACCGTATGTTTCCTGAATGTAGTTTGAACCTGTTAATTTCGATCACAACTTGATGTCTTATTATGTTGCGTTCGATGATGGTGTCACGATTAGCACCCTTCGGTGCCGCGACGAAACCGAGGGCCTCCTATGGCGCGCGACATAAGGCTGTGCTGCTTGGCACGCGCAGGTATCGAGGTGGCTAGTCATGATCCACCATGGAACTCTTCATTGAGAAGTCTCTTTGTGGTCAGTTTGAAGTAGCCTTTCACAGTCAACTAAAAATCTTGAGATCGAATCCAAGTACCGTGCAAAAGGTCAAAAATCACGTAGATAGCAATGTAAACGGTCTGGTAACCGTTGTGCCCCCTGTGAGTGAGCCTTTATCAAAGAGCATCTTGTTGGATTACCAAGTATGATCTCGTCAAATGATGCGCTAGAATGGATTGTGCGGTTGTAATGAATTATTGTGCCTTAATTATTATGAGAAATCTATTCATACAGTCAGATTGACATTTCGCAATAATTCATCTACAAATTTCCCACATCGTCAGTGCTAATTGGCTATGCATTTTGCAGATGTCGTACAATCTATGCCGGGGTCGTGGAAATGAGGAGGAGGAACAGCCGCCCCCTCCGCCACCACCTACTCCGGCCGAGTTGATGCAATCAGTGGTTGAGGGGCAGCATATGTTGGCTGACGCCATGCGCCAACTGGCTAATCGAGAGGCTCGTCATGGCCGCCAAGGCCCAGAGCCAAATCAGTACAGCGATTTCAAGGACTTTCTGGATACAAAGCCCCCGCTCTTCAAGGAAGCGGAAGAACCACTGCAGGCTGACGAGTGGTTGAATACCATTGAACAAAAGTTTCGTCTGCTACGCCTAACTGATGAGCTGAAAACTGAGTATGCTTCCCATCAGTTGCATGGTCCGGCAGGCATTTGGTGGAGCCACTATCGTTCCACACTGCCTGCCAATGTTCCGATTGCTTGGGACCAGTTTAAGGCTGCATTCCGTGGGAATTATATTTCTCCAGGTCTTATGGCAATCAAGCACACAGAGTTTATGAGGCTGTCGCAAGGAAACAAAAGCCTGACTGAATACTTGCAGTCCTTCAACAACCTGGCAAGGTATGCCACAGAGTTTGTGGATACCGATGCCAAAAAGATTGCTAGCTTCAAAAGGGGCCTCGGCCCAAAACTGATGAAAACTATGGGCACTAGCAAATGTACTACTTTCAATGATTTCATCAGCGATGCTTTGACCCAGGAGAACAACAATGCTATCTATTCTGCCTCTAAGAGCCGCAAAAGGGCCATAGAGGCGAGTGCTTCACGGTCTCGAGCTCCAGCTGCCCTGAGGGCTCCTCCTCGCCCTCCTGCCACGAATGCTAAGTTCCGTCCTCCACAAAAGAAGGCACCAGTGAAGATTGGGTTTCGTAAGGCATATACAGTGGCCCTGCCAAAGAGTAATTTGGGCCAAGACAGCTCCAGTGTCCCTCCTAGCAACATGCCTTGCTGGAACTGCAACAAGCCAGGCCATTGGTCTAGAAACTGTCCTTACCCCAAGAAGAATGTCAATCAAGGTGGTCGTCAGGGGCACGCTCATTATAACAGTATTGAGAAAATCCCATCTGGTGAGGTTGTCACTGCTGGTAAGTTCCTAGTTGACCAACATCCTGCAGTGGTACTTTTTGATTCGGGTGCTTCGCATTCCTTTATCAGTCCTAAGTTTGCATCAGAGTTTGCACACAAATTGCATACTGTTGAAGGTGGGGGTTATTGTATTAGCGCAGCCAGTGGGAATATTTCTACAAATAAAGTAGTGGGGAATCTTGAGCTTGAGATAGAAGGGCGAAAGTACTCGCTTGCCTTAGTGGTTTTGCCGGGCTTAGGCATAGATGTTATCTTGGGCATGAATTGGATGAGTCAGAATGGGGTACTCATTGATACATCCACTCGGGTAGTTATGCTCAGAGATCCTACAGATAAAAAGGGTTTTCTGGTACAACTTCCTAGAAAAGTTGATTTGTCTGGGGAAGTACATGCTGTGCAAGCCCAGGCGTTGGCTGAAATTCCCATAGTAAATGAGTTTCCGGACGTTTTTCCCGATGATTTGCCGGGGCTCCCTCCGGATCGGGATGTGGAGTTTAAAATTGAGTTGTTGCCTGGCACGGCTCCCATCTCTAGGAGACCCTATAGGATGCCTCCAAATGAACTCGCTGAACTTAAGGTGCAATTGAATGAACTTTTGAAGAAGGGGTTGATTCGTCCTAGTTCGTCTCCGTGGGGATGTCCTGCTATCTTTGTAAAGAAGAAGGATCAGTCGTTGCGGATGTGCGTAGATTATAGACCTCTCAATGCAGTCACTGTCAAAAATAAGTACCCTCTACCGCGCATCGACATCTTATTCGATCAGTTGTCTAAAGCTAAAGTTTTCTCCAAGATCGATCTAAGATCTGGCTACCATCAAATTAAAATCCGCCCGGAAGATGTTCCAAAGACAATCTTTTCTACCAGATACGGTCTTTATGAGTATCTTGTTATGTCCTTCGGCTTGACAAATGCCCCCGCACACTTCATGTACTTGATGAATTCGGTGTTTATGCCTGAATTGGACAAGTTTGTGGTGGTATTTATTGATGACATCTTGGTATATTCTGTGAATGAGGAGGATCACGCTGAACATCTGCGTATAGTCCTCACAAGACTGCGTGAACATCAACTTTATGCGAAGTTCAGTAAGTGCGAATTCTGGCTTCGTGAAGTACCTTTCCTTGGGCATGTGTTGTCCGATGGAGGAATTATGGTAGACCCCGCCAAGGTACAGGAAGTACTGAACTGGAAGGCTCCTATCTCGGTTCACGAGGTCCGGAGTTTTCTTGGTTTGGCTGGCTATTATCGTCGCTTCATCCCGGATTTCTCCAAAATAGCCAAGCCAATGACTCAGTTGCTGTAGAAAGACACCAGGTTTGTCTGGACTCCTGAGTGTGACGCGGCTTTTCACAAACTGCGAACTCTCCTAACCTCAGCTCCGGTTTTGGCACAACCGGATATCGAGAAACCATTTGATGTTTACTGTGATGCCTCAGGCATAGGTTTGGGAGGTGTTCTAATGCAGGAAGGCCGAGTGATTGCATATACCTCTCGACAACTTCGGAAGCATGAGGCGAATTATCCAACGCATGACTTAGAACTCGCCGCAGTTGTTCATGCTTTGAAAGCCTGGCGACATTATCTGCTGGGCAATGTCTGCAATATCTATACAGACCACAAAAGCCTCAAATACATCTTCACCCAACCCGAGCTAAATATGCGTCAGAGAAGATGGCTCGAGTTGATTAAAGATTATAATCTTCAAGTACACTATCACCTAGGCAAGGCAAATGTGGTTGCGGATGCTTTAAGCCGTAAGTCTCATTGCCATTCCTTAGTTGAAACTGATTTTCATCGATCTCGCCTTCTACATCCAGCAGTCTTGTACAACATCACTGTCAGTTGTACTCTCAAAAGCAGAATTATTGAGCTCCAAAAGACTGACACTGGTATATTCCACATCAAGCGTAAGATGAAAGAGCAAGAAAATACACCGTTCAGGGTAGATGAAGAGGGTGTACTATGGTTCAAGGATAGGTTAGTTGTGCCTAAGGACCGGGAGCTTCGAAATGATATTATGTCTGAAGCACACTCCTCTAAGTTGTCCATCCATCCTGGCAGCAATAAGATGTATTATGATTTGAAGCCATACTATTGGTGGACCAAGATGCGGAAAGAAATAGCTGCATATGTGGCTAGGTGTGACACCTGCTGTAGAGTTAAAGCTGTGCACATGAAAGCTGGGTTGCTTCAACCACTTTCTATCCCAGGTTGGAAATGGGAAGAGATAAGTATGGATTTCATTGTCGGTCTTCCTCCTACTGTCAAAAATCATAACTCTATTTGGGTAATTGTTGATCGTTTGACCAAATCAGCTCACTTCATCCCAGTGAGAGTGGACTATCGTCCCACTGACTATGCTGAGTTGTACTTCAATCAGATAGTCCGGCTTCATGGGATACCTCGTACTATCGTTTCTGACCGTGGTCCCCAGTTCACTGCTCGCTTTTGGGAGCATTTGCATCACCTTCTGGGAACCAAGTTAGTGAGAAGCTCTGCTTATCACCCCCAGACATCGGGTCAGACAGAACGAGTTAACCAAATCTTGGAAGATCTGTTGCGAGCATGCGTCATTTCATCCAAGGGTTCTTGGGAAAAATGGTTACCTTTAGCTGAATTCTCGTACAATAACAGTTATCAAGAGAGTATTAAGATAGCCCCATTCGAAGCTTTGTACGGTCGAAAGTGTCGAACTCCACTAAACTGGGTAGAAGCTGGGGAAAGAAGGTATTATGGCATTGATTTTGTCCAGGAAGCCAAGGAACAAGTCCGTACCATCCAGAAACACATGGCTGCAGCACAAGCGAGACAGAAAAGCTATGCGGATCGTCGTAGAAAACCACTCGAATTTGAAGTTGGAGACTTCGTTTATTTGAAAGTTTCTCCAATGAAGAGTGTCCAATGTTTTGGTGTTAAGCGGAAACTTGCACCAAGATACGTGGGTCCTTTCCAGATCATAGGCAAGAGTGGAGCTGTTGCGTACAAAATCCAGTTGCCTCCTGAGATGAGAGCCATATTCAACGTTTTCCATGTATCTCAGCTTAAAAAGTGTCTTCGAGTTCCTGAGGAGCAAGTTCCTTTAGGTGATATCAGGCTGGAATCCGACCTAACCTATGAAGAAAAGCCAGTCCGAGTGATCGATACTCAGGAACGAGTAACTAGAAGTAAAGTGGTTAAGTGGTACAAAGTGATGTGGAGTAATCAGGGAAGTGAGAGTGATGCTACGTGGGAACGGGAGGATTATTTGCGGGATGGTTATAAAGAATTCTATGAAAAATGGTACGCTTTCCAAATCTCGGGACGAGATTTTTATAAGGGGGGAGGGCTGTAACACTTCAAGTGTTTAGTCCTTAATTGCATTGCATTTGCATTGCATAAGCATAAGCATGCATCATTCATGTTTGTTATTTTATGTGATGCAACACATGTGATTGTTCTAGGGTTTGTTTGATTTATTTCATGAAGTATTTGATAGTTGGTGTAACAAAAAGGTAAGGTAGCCAATCATGACCTACAACACCTTAGTTATACTTAGGGTAACATTTGGAACAAGGTTCATGTTGACCAAAATTACAAAAATGCCCTCCAAGAGATGGTTGACCACCATTTGGCCCTAGGATGATCTGGTTTGACCAATTAAAAAGTCTATCTTAGAGACCTTGCATGGAGGAGCACCCTTAAGCAAAGTTGTAGGGAATTTTATGGGGAACAAAAGTCTCAATATGACCCTCTCATGAAATTGACCAGAACATGCTCAAAAATGGTCCACAAGTCAGTTTGAGTGGTGATCAACACTTAGAAAAATTCTAAGTCTGGAAATTTGGACTTTTCAGTTTCATTGTACCCTACTTTGACACCCTATAACTAACAAACCAGGCCAAACCAGCCTTTGAGCCAATTGACAAAGTTGTTGTCCACACATAGCTCTACAACATTGTCAATATCACCATCACCTGGTTCTCAATAGTTTAGGAGATATAGTGTCAAGAAGTTAGGGTTTCAGTCGGCGTTTATCTCTGAAACTGCATTTCAGTTTCAAGGGGCACCACTTTGGAGCTCTGTAGTTTCAAATCTAGGCCGAACCAGCCCAAGCTCCAATTGACAAACTTGTAGTCCTCATGTAGCTCTACAACTTTGCCAACATCACCCACGTCTGGTTCTCACTGGTTTGGGAGTTAATCATCGTGGAAGTCGCTCTGTCAGTCGGTCGTCGATGTCACCATTCACGCGATTCAGTTTCGTCAGCGGGAGAGTGGCCGACCGGCCACAGGGTCTCGCCGACGCGTGGAGGCGCGGTGGCGCCCGTACGCTGGCCTTGGCCCCACCAGTCAGGCCGCGACGCCTTCAAGACGCCACGACGCGCGAGCCGGCCTCCATTCCTCCGCCCCCTCTCTTCCAGTTGCAAAAACACCGAAACCGAGCCGCCATTGCTGTTCTTCTCCGGCGAGCTCAAGCGCGAGCTACACCGCATCACTGGCCGCCAGACCTCGCCACTCCCTCCGCCTCACCACCCTCCATCCCCTTGACCCACCGAAGCCCGCGATTTGACTCAAGGTGAGCCGCATTGCTTTCTTCCCCGTCTCCGAGAGGTCGCCGGAGCCCGCCATGGGACCTCACCGTGGTCGGGGTGCTTCGGGTCTCTCTCCATCCTCCCTTCCTATCAAAATGGATCCGCCTAGCTTCGGTGAAGCTCGTACCGAGCCTAGACCGCACCGTACATCCTCACCGGCGACGGTGCGCCGCCACCGGACATCACCGGCCGCCGCTCGCGGTGACAAGCCCCATCCACCCCATCCCCATCCATTCCACGAGCACCAATCGACGCACCGGGTGACGGAGAACACGAGGCGGTGTTCAATTGGCCGAGCGAGCTCTTCTCCGGCGAGCTCGAGCTCGTCGGAGCTCGCGGGTCTCCGCCTCCCCTACCTCCGGTCACTGACCGCGGGGGCCCGCCCGTCAGTGTCGCGCGCGGGCGGGGCGCTGAGCGGGCCGCGCGCGCGCGAGTGTGTGGGCCGAGTTTTTCGGGCCAGCCCAGTTCATCCGAAATGAAATTCATTTTTATTATTTTGTCACTGATTTTTGTACAAGTTGGAAAAATATAGATCTAGGGTTTTAATGATCCAAAAATCATGAGATAAATTTTGTTAGGGTCTACATGATGTGTAGTATTTTAGAAAAATATGGATCTGGCATGAGATGTTTAAATTCTGTAAGAATTTAATAGATTCTTTAAATGTGTTTTTGGAATGCATGCCAATTTGTTAAATTTATAACTTGAGCTGTAGTGTTCCATAAATCATGAAATTTGGTGGGTAGGTTACTCTATGCTAGCCCTAGCTCTGGTAAAAATTTGGGCATCAGTGCTTAAGTAATTTCCAAGTTATAAGGCTATCATTTTATTCTAGGAGATAATTGAATGAATTTTAGTATTTTTTCTACATGTGCAATGTTCTTATAAATTTTTGGAGAATGTCTTGGTACCCTAGAATGTCCAAGAAAATTAAGAAATCTGTTGTTTGACACTTTTGACTATGCTTTGTTATTTATACAAAAATCAGCCTTTTTGGCTTGAGAATTTTGTGTAGGAAGTTCCTTTGAATAAATTGAGTTCAAAATTTTACAGTAGTCTCTTTGTGGGTCAGAGAGTCCCCTGTAATTTTTGTAGAATTTTAGGAGCAGTTTACATATATGTTTAAAATTCCACCTAATTAATTAAGTAAAATAAGAAATGAGTATAAATAAATGTTCTAGGTAGTCACACCCTACTTTCTGGTGTTGTTATACCCCATGTGAACTTTTGGAAATCTTAGTTTGGTTTTAAGGGTCTTTGGCCACATCAATAAATGTTTAACCTTTGTAATTTTAGGTTTTCTGGACAGCTAGTAGTAATTCCAAATTTGGCTTTGATAAAATTGGTTGCTGGAAACTTGTAAATACCAAAGTTGGAGTAAACTTGATGAACTAGCTTGTGTCAAAATTTGGAAGCATTTGGCTTAGTAGTTTGAGAGTTACTGTTGTTTAAAGTGGCAGTTCAAAATCTGCTACTCTCTGTTTTGAGAGGACAGATTTTGGAACTTGTGAAGTTTGACATGGAAAACTTAGGAGTTTGGAATTGAGGTCTGAAAATGAATTGTAGTGCATTTCTTAGGCT
This sequence comes from Saccharum hybrid cultivar R570, assembly GCA_038087645.1. Taxonomy (NCBI): domain Eukaryota; kingdom Viridiplantae; phylum Streptophyta; class Magnoliopsida; order Poales; family Poaceae; genus Saccharum; species Saccharum hybrid cultivar. The sequence continues at coordinate 1,674,923 of JAQSUU010000273.1, forward strand.
TTCCAGATTGTCTTAGATCATATCTTTTGGAATTATAAATCTCCAGTTGTGATACAAACAAGTAGCTGCTGTCCAGAATGCTTACTGTGGTGTTTTGCTGATTGTTATGGTGTGATATCCTAAGACATGCTACTTTTGTAATTGTTAGGTGTTAGGGCCTTAACTGAGGATGAGCAGCTTTATCTTAGGTTAAGTAGATTAGGTGAGTACTTCAACTTCTCTACCAGAGAGGAAATTTGCACCTACTCTTTTGAAGTGATTTGATTAGAGCGTTAAATTGTTGTAATGCATTTCATTCCGAGCATATTGCATCTTTCATTATGCATTCATGAGATTTATTATGCACTCATGCAATAGGTGTACCGGAGGGAGTAACTCTCCTCGAATTCGAGCCTGTAATTCCGGAGGAGAACCAGGAGCAGCAGGAGCCCAAGGATCCGGCAGGCGAAGAAGACGCCGCTGAAGACTTGCCAGAGTGCCCTGACCACCGGCCTTCAACTTTTCTCAAAGGCAAGCCCCGGTGCATGCTGAACCTACGGTTTTATAAATTAATCTTGAGTACTTTTATTTGTTTACTGCATTAAGTTATAGGAGTTATATGAAAACACTTGTTGCATTATACCTGTCCTTGTCCAGATATCGTACTTAATCCTATTTTAGGTTTAGGCACGTGTCAATGCTTAGCCCTGCTTAGTACGGTAGAAGTCGGGTGATTTCCGGTCATCCGCGAGATGTAGGAAGGAGTCACGAGTGGCTGTATGGCTACCGTGGTGGAACCATGCTTTAAAATGAAATTGAGACCGGGCGGGAGTTCGATAGTACAGCCGCAAGACACTTCACGTCTTGGGCGTGGAGCTATGCCCGTCTGAGTCGTTTAAGGACCGATTCGCTGTACGTCCTTGAGTCATGTTGAACGCAGTCTAACACTTAGTTGGCCGGATAAGTCGTTCCGACCGCGAAGTCGAGTAGTATGGTTCAGGCCGAGAATCGAATGGTAGGTTGCATCTTGGAGGAGAGAAAGGATGTGCTTGGGGACATTGGCGTGAGACCAAGGCGGGGTTAGAGTCCCTATCACCTGGCAGAGTGTCGCCCTTGGGGACGCGACATTATTCGGGCCCGCGATTCCTGAACTGTACAAAAGATAACCTGAGCAGCCCTCGCCAGGCGTGACTCGGTGAGTGTTAGAAATACCCCTCCAGCTGGATAGGAATTCGATTCGAATCGCCGTCGCTCCCGGTTAGTGAGCACTTGACTTGAGCAGCGACAACGTAGATCTCATTAAATGAACTGGTGGTTAAGGGAATGATACAATGTTGCCACAATTCATACCTGCTCTGGATATAAAGATGATAATTGTTTGATTATAATCAAGTGCATGTTTAGTACAGGTGCTAAGATAGATGATAGGTAAATGCTAAAAAAAATAACTGCTAGTACAGGTTATAAGAATTTTAATTACTTATGCCTTTATGCAAAATGTTATGTCAGCTAGCCCCTTGTGTAAGCCTTGCATAATCCTTGGTGTCATCTTTTTTCTGATTTTCGACGGGTAAGTCTAGCTGAGTACATTCCAGTACTCAGGGTTTATTCCCTCCTGTTGCAGATGATATGCTCTATCAAGGCTTCTGCAAGACGTGTCTCCACCCTGCGGGTGATGATGACTAGATCACAAGGGCATGATCGTCTTTATGTACTTTCCTCATGCTTTTGCGGGATGTCGATCATCCAGACTGGCAGTATTTAATCAACTAGTGTGTGTGTTATGCTTCCGCTACTTTCAAACTTGGTTTGTAATATTTGATACTCCGTGGTGTAAACTTATTTTGGAACTACTTGTGAAATGTAACGTACGATGTGTATGTTGATGATGCGATCCTGGTTGTAAGCAGTTTGGTTTGAGATCCTTCGTGATTTTGATTGACTACCGGGATTATATGGGCTCAAGTTTGAAAATTTGAGCGCTTCGGTGCTTGTTTTCGTACTTGTGCTCTTATAATTTGGTCGGTTCTGTTACAAGGTCCTTGCTGGGCGCCAGCACAGGCGAATGCTTCCCACTGATGAGAGCTCCAAGTAGCCCCTGCAAACCACATACGACACATAGCTGGTAACACAATCCCAACAGAAACACAGGTCAGATGGGTGCGATTGGACCCCCACAGTCGCCGCTCAACAGCTTGTTGGGCACTACCGATTACCATGGTCGTTCTCGCTAACACACACTCATTAGCCACAAAGTGATTCCTAAAAACACCTAAAATATTTTATACTTACGATTCTCTGTCCGGTGAAACATTTTACACAAGCTAAGAACTTATTGCATCTGTGTTTGTAACGAATCACATCAAACACATTACCTACACGCACATGGGGACGCCACCGAATGCAGACCATCGCCATCGCCATTGGAGCTGTCCACCCTGCAGTCCCTGCCTCACCAGATCATGTGCCGGCCATTGGGAGAGGATGATCCAGTATCAGATCAGAGTTGAAGAGGGCAACGCCGGATCCAGTCCGCCTGCCGTGGATCTGCAAGAGAGATGGTCAGGGAGATTGAGATTTGACAGAGAGGAGAGGGAGAGATAATGAGGGCAACAGAATGGACCGAGAAGCATCTTATCATTATGCAGGTAAAGATAACACTATTATCTTGCTTCATTATGCAGGTAAAGACAGTTAGAACATGGAAAGATATTCGCACATGTTGTAAAAAAGGTAAGCAAGTTCAAAATTTTAGACAAAAAGGTGAGCAAGGCAAAAGAAATTTAGGGAAAAAAATTGAGACCACAGGTACAATCACCATTCTCTATCTCATGTGTTGGTGACGCCTTCTAGCTCTTGTCCGCCACACGACCATGACTCTCAGCTCCAGCTTGTCCACACCACACCGGTTCTCGACACCGGCATCTGTCACAACGACACCTCCTGGCTCCTCGCTCCTGTAAGGCAATCTATATTACATATACTTTTCTATTTTTTACTCCTGTAAAGTGATCTATATTACATATACTCTTCATATGGCATTTACATTTCACCAAGCATTTCATATTCGCAATACAGTAACCATTAAACAATGAAAGTAAGAAAGACAACTGATAGACAATTTTTCAGGGCAGAGCAAAGCAGAAATTGGTGTTGCCTACCTCAGCTTTCTTTAAAGGATGAAAACACAGGAAGCCAATAATAGTAAAACAAATGGCAAGGGGCACATCCTTCATAGTCAAAAACAACTCCTTGCCTTTCTTTAAAGGATGAAAACATAGGAAGCTCTGAGTTTCTAACATCCTCTTTAATGTACAAAAGCAGTCCCAAGTTAAGGAATGATCTTACCAAATACCGTGTCATGGGTACCCACAAGAGAAACTTGCATAACTGTTCGATACATTGAGGGCAAGGGATCATTAAAATTTACAGGCTGTGAACTAATAGTTGAAGCAAATTTGGAATAAACCAATCAACCACTTTATTTTTTTTATTATCAATTCAGATTTAGAAGGTCTTATTAGATTCAGAAGGTCTTATTAGGCTGTGAACTAATATTGAGCTGATCTGGTTAACGACAAATCTATTAGACTCTGTCTACGTGCATAGCAGTACATGCAAATCTGTTAGGCTACATCTTACTCTTACCGACAAGAAATCGAGCTCTGGAACCTCAGACTTGAACAGGTCCCTCGCTAACACCACAAACCACATCACATAGACTTGCAGAAAGTACACATAAATCTCCTATGCAACAATGACATGAAAGGATAACAAAACAAGCACAAACTACGATCACCTCTGTAACTGTTGAGACCTCTAAATTGGATTTCCCCTTCTTCCTTCTCCCTTCACGTGTCTGGTATTGTGAAATCCCTGAATGAAAACACAAAAAAATTCAGAAATGCTGACCAATACTGGCGTCCTGCTCCGATGCTCCACCGGCGTCGTGGGGCGGCAGGGCGTGCAGAGCGCGTGCGCGATCGTGGATCGGGGGCGGGGCCTGGAGGAGAGCAGCGCCAGTCACCGGAGATGTCGCGGTATGTGAATCCGCGCCTCTCGCTACTCTGGCTTCTGCGCACAACCCATTGACCACCGCCGCCGCCACCCCTCAATCGAAGATCCCCATCCACGGCGACGCCCTCGTCATGGCCACCGGCGACGTCACTGCGAACGTCCCGCTCACCTCCAGCAGCACGCCGCCGCTTCTTCGTCGCCGAAACCCTAGCAGCAGTGCTGGCCTCTCGCATGCACACCGAGGTATAAGGAAGAAGAAGAGGGTGGGGAGGTAGAGGGGAACCAGATCCGCCCATCACTGGGCGACGAGCCGGAGGTGGTCGCCAGCGCAGGACCAAGGTGGCGGCGGCGGATGTCGAGAGGCGTGCGGCTTGTGTCGTTCAAGCGGAGAGGAGTAGGATGTTTCATTTTTTTCCTGGAGAAAAAAAGATAGGTGCAGGGGGATCGAACCGTGGTGGGAGGAGTGTGGTCGTGGGGGGCTGGTTGCGGAGGGAAGGCTGGCGCGACGAGACGGAGGGCGCGTGGTGAGAAGCAGGTGAGAAGTCTCGCATCATACATCGAATCCTACCCGTCGGATTTGCTCTAGGTATTTTATTAGCCATTGATTTTGATGGTGCAAGATTCCTGTGTGTAATTTTTTGGGTACACAGTGGTTGAAGGCTCTCAGCGGGGGACGTTTTATTGGGTAGACCAAGTATAATTCGAAGTGGTGAATTATAGTATAGATGCTCAAAGGCATCAAGCCCATTCGCGCCTTGTAAAACATGCACCCTCTTTTGCATTACTAATAGAGGCTGTTAAAATGAAACCTAAATACTACTTTACGAGCGCGCACGCACAACCGCCGCACACAGCCGTCCGTCTCCCATCCACAAAGCCGGGCCCACGCATTAGCACAGATGCTTTATCCACCGATTCTCGAGGGCGTGTTTAGATGAAAAAGTTTTCACGAAAATCTACAGTGCCAAATTTTGCGGTATATGCATAGGGCATTAAATATAAATAAAAAAAATTAATTACACAGTTTAGTTGAAAATCACGAGATGAACGTTTTGAGCCTGATTAGTTCGTGATTTGACACTAAAGTACTATAGTAACAAATATACTAATGACGGATTAATTAGGCTTAATAAATTCTCATGGTTTTCAGGTATGTAATTAGTTTTTTTATTAGTATCCGAAAATCCCTTCCAACATTGCACAAAACATCCAATGTGATATTTTTTCAAAAACTTTTCACCAAATAAACCCAGCCACAGCTTTTCTCTCGACCGATTCATCTCTTTGCCTCTCTCGTACATTCAGTTTGGGGAACGGCAGGGGGAGAGCATCATCGGGACACAGTCGTCTAAATGACCGTTTAGTCCGTTTAAACACTGTTTAAATGGTAAATAGAAGTCAGCTGTGTTGTTTAGGCCCTAAATGGTGAATTAAATGGTTGGGCCGTTTAAACCCGTTTAAACCGTTCAATCCGTCTAAACGGTCTAAACAAAATAAGATTAAACATGATTAAATGAGCTAAACAACCATTTAATCTATAATTAAGTGAATTAAAGGACTACATCTATCACAATCAACATGAAACTAATTAACATTGTAATTATATGAAATGTTGTGGGATTTAGATTTCTTCCAACAAGATTATTTGGTAGAATATTTGATTTTTACATGTGTAAATATATATGGTTCTAGCAAATTTTATTTTTATCTACATAAATATGTATATTTTATTGTTATTGTACAAAACCGTTTAGGCCATTTAACTCTGTTTAAACACCGTTTAATGGTCTAAACGCTAAACGAAGGGTGACCGATTGTTTACCGTTTAGCGTTTAGAAAAACATTGCCACAGTAGATGCTGGCGGTGACCTGTGATGAGGCGGGCGGCGGCGGTGCTCACACGAGAGGGTTGCCAAAAAAAAAAGAATATGCAATCGAAAAGCACGAAAACTGAGTTCAAAAAAAAAGAAAGAAAAGTACGGAAACTGCGGCCTTGTTCATCCAGCTTATAATCCGTACTTTTCAGCTTGTTTTTTTAGCCGAAACAGTGTTTTTCTCTCACAACAAATCAGCCAACAGTATTTTTCAGTCGGCTTATCAGCACAGCCGAACGGAGCCTGCATGGGCATGCTTTAGTAAAATTCTAAATAAAAAAAGCCTAGACATTATATTTGTCCGTCTTTTGTCACAAGCGAAGTCACCCTCTGTCGACTGTCTTCATCCATACTCCGTCTCCCGATTTCTCTACATGCATGTGAAGAAATCAAAATTTCTTCAATAATTTGGGTTCAATTTTCTTATAGGGGTAACCTGCTGACCTGGGTTTAATTTCTGGACCTAACACGGAGGCTCGTATTTTCTAAATTTACTTCAATAATTTAATTGCACTAATCTTTTAGTGATAAATGGCATGCTCATCGATAATTATATACCTATGATAACTTGGTTAATCTTAAGAATTTTTTGTCTCATCTTTCGAGAGCACTCATATACGTAGGGTGTACGTGCGTGTCCATAGGAGCGAGTGTCAATGTATGATTCTGAGCACATGAATGTGCATGTGTGATTGCGAGCATCTGTGTCTATATTGACTATGGTTTGAAAAAAGTTCTAGATGAGATAGAAGATAATATGGATTGATGTGTTGGACATTTTCCCACCAGGTTACACGAAATAAGAATTGATATGGATAAAGATAAATTAAGAGTAAAGGTGGCTTTGAAAGCATTGTTTTCCCCTTTTACTCTATATATTATGTTTTCAGATGGTTCTCAACGTTACCTTTCTGTAACAAATTTGTTAAATATATAATGATCTACATCTTGCAAATACATGTCATCTAAATTTCGAACCTAGATTTCACAAGAATCATATAGTAAGGAGATTAAAATATGGTAGCTTATGAGCTTGTCCAATATGCTCAACATGTTCAAAGCACGATAGGACAGGGTCGCTGATGTTTCAAGTTGAGCTTTTGGTGCTCCGTGACTGTGACGCTGCATACCCTCCACTGAATGAATGAAATCTCTCTGTCCCTGCCACAGTAGAAACAATTAGATATTAGGGTCGTGGACTAAAGGTTAGGATAGGGACATGCATGGATTATTGGTAACACGTTGGATGGTGTCTAGGGATGTAAGTGCCCGCGAATCCGATTCGCATATAGGCTATCCCACTTACATCTCTAATAGTGTCACATGATGTGGTGTGATGGAGCCTAAACAAAATTACAAGAATATTAGAGTGGTCAATCGATAGACTTTGGAATAAAGGAGAGCAAATATGGAATTTCTTATGCTACTTTTATATTCATATACTATATGTGTGTAATATATACATATACTTCAATGTACATGGCGCGCAGGGGCCATGCCTCTGCAATTATGTATTTGTCTTGTCCCTGATAGTGAAGTTCTACGTGGCCGAGACCTCTTACTATGTTAGCGGTAGTGAGTAGTGACAGTCCATGACAACAACTCTGATGGTGTTGAGTTGTCTGATTAGGTTAGGGTGGTGCTTAGTTGTCTGAGTTGGTTAGGGTAGCAGCAGAACCAGTACTCATGGTGGCGTCTCTTGTTCATTTTAGCTGTCAAAGCCTTTGTTAGGGTGGCAACAAAGTCAGGGACAAATGAGCAACTGTATGTCAGCATATGCAACTGGAATGTATAACATTGCAAGCAAATAGCCCCTCCAAACATTTGATCTACTGCTGGAATATCTATTTTCTGTCAAGAGAAGGGTAATGGGAAATTTTGGTTTTAAATATGCAGGAGATTTTGTTGCACCGCCACAGAAAGGGGTAAGTAAAGTGGGAAATGGTCCATTGAGTGGGAGGAAATTGCTCTAAGATGTAGCATAAAGAATTGCAACTACGAAGAAGAAGAAAATGTTCTAGCTAGCCAGCTAACAGGGGTGTGTTATGATAAAACTTTTTTGTTCTCCAAAGTATGCAATGCCCCCAAGATGAATTGCAGATAGAGCTAGCGCACTATCGAGAAAACTTAAAAAGAGGGATGGGAAACGAGGAGTGGTTCGTGGAGGAGAGAAATAAGAGGAGTGAGGTCATCGTAAGAAAAAAAAAGCATGGCTTCTATGGGCGTCTAATAATGGTCTTAAAATTTCAGTGTTTACGTAGTCTGCAAGTTTTTTTCATGAGACTATTACTATTGTGTGATTACATTCGTCTAGCTCTAAGCCACTTTTTTTTGTTTTTACATAATGATCTGAGTCACAGTCACTTGATGTGAAGGTGGGTAAGAGTGCAAACGTATGTGATTTCGAATCCGTTTAAGGGTCCGTTCGGTTGCTTAAGATTGGATCCAGGAATAATTTCAGCTTGTTAAGATTATACGAATTAGTGAATCATTCTAACTAACAATTATTTGAAGGCTTCGTTGGTAAGAAACCGAACAAGCCCTAACGGAGTTGAAATTTGTCAGCTACGTTGAAGTCGTCTTGTACGGCAGTATGGCAGTATCCCCGGCCGAGCACCCCATGCCGTGCCGTGCCGTGCGCCAGGAGTGGGATGACCGCAAGTCAAAACGGGAGTGGTACCCGCCGAATAGTTTATTATTTCTCCGATCCTGCTGCCGCTAACCGCTTTGCCGCGATCACGAGGAAGAAACCAGGACTCCAGGAGCGGCGTTGTCAACGCGCGAAACAGAAAAAATAAGAACGAATTGAAAACGTGGCACGAAGTCACGAACCGTGCCAAAAACGAAGGAAGGACAGGCGCCCGACCAAAACGAAACCATTGGGCACGCCGTCCTTGGCACACGGATCGGGCCGAGAGCGAGCTGCTTGCCGTGCGTGTCAGCGTGTCCCCGTGTCTCGCAAGCTAGCAGAGCAGAGCATTCACGCGCGGTTATCAGCGTGGGCACCGGCACCGCCCGGCGCACCAACATGTGCGCAGGCGCTCACAATAATCTCGGACTCGGAGGCGCCCAACACAGTTGTTCGATTCTGATACTCACATCCTGCATACCAGATGGACGCCAGTACTACACGATCAGCAGCAACTTTCCAGCAGCGTTCGCCTCCTGGCTCCTGGCATCTCATCACTTGTTTATTCCCTGCAGCACGGATCAGCACCGCATCATTGGCACCGCATGTCCAGATGACAACACAAATAATTATCGGCACAAGTTTGAGAGAATAATACCCTCCCTGATCGATCGTCGAAATGCCTGGCCAGCTGCATGCTACCCCATCTGGAAAATGGCTGTCAGCTTCAGCTAGTACAATCCGACGAGCATTCGCATAATACGATGTGGATTATTGGTGATAACCTAGCTGCCACATGCAATATATGCGGCTCCGGCTGAGTCCACGAGCTCGCCGGCGGGACGGACAGCGCACAACCAGCAGAGATCAAATTTCAAAAGGCAGCGGCGACGAGAGCGAGGGAGATCTTGGCATGAAATGCATCGGAATGCTACAGCCCAGCAGCTAGTGGTTCCCCTGCCGCTGCCGACCATTCGCTGACTGACTGATGCATGGGTTCGTCTCATCAGGGTTCAGGCCGGCCATGCCAATCATTGGCAGCAGGCAGCAGCAGACGGCAGGGCCAAGTGGAGAACAGTGCCGCACAATCACCGGACTGTTCCTGCTCCTCCAGCCTCCAGCATCTGTGCTCCGTGCTCCTTCAGCACTTCAGCCTAGGCAATTATGGGATGGTTCCCGCGTCTAAACCATAGTTTTAAATCTCTCGCTATAGCTGCCGCTATAGCCCGCTATAGCCTTTTGAGGCAGGGTGCCGCTATTTGTGTTCATGTACAATTTAGCCGTTATATCCCGCTATAGCCCGATATAGCTCCGCTATTAGCTGTTTTAGAGATATACCGCTAAACATCTTAACCCGCTATTTAAAACCTTGATCTAAACTCTAGTCCTATCACATCGAATATTTAGATATATGCATGGAGTATTAAATATAGATTATTTACGAAACTAAATATACAGATTGAGACTAATTTACGAGACGAATTTTTCAACCTAAGTAGTTCATGATTTGACAATGTGGCGCTACAGTAAACATGCGCTAATGATGGATTAATTAGTCTTAATAAATTCGTCTCGCGGTTTACTGACGGAATCTGTAATTTATTTTTTTATTAGTATCCGAACACCTCATGCGACACCCCATATAACATCCGATATGACCCAACTAAAATTTAGTCTCTGCAACCAAACACTCCCGTTTCTCCACCTAAAGTTTAGTCCCTATCCCATCGGATGTTTGGACACGTGCGTGGCGTATGAAATATAGACTAAAAAATAACTAATTGCATATATTGAGTCTAATTTGCGAGACGAATCTTTTAAGCCTAATTAGTCCATGATTTGATAATGCGGTGCTACAGTAAAACTGCAGTAAATATACACTAATGCCGGATTAATTATGCTTAATAAATTCGTCTTGCAGAGTACTAAGGTCTTCTGTAATTTGTTTTATTATTACTATCCGAACACTCTCATATGACATCCTGATATACGACACCCTAAAATTTTACACCCTGGATTTAAATAAGGCCATATATGGTTTTCCCCGTAAATGGAAAGTATTCCCTACGTTTTAAATTATAATTCGTTTGACTTTTTGGACCCTAAGTTTGACCGCTCGTCTTATTTAAAAAATTTGTGTAAACATAATCAAATTTAAACCATTCTTGAAGAACTTTTGTTAATAAAGCAAACCACAACAAAAGAAGTGATATTTAACATAAATTTTTGAATAAGACAAGTGGTCAAACTTTGTGTCAAAAAAAAAAAGTCAAACGAACTGTAATTTAAAACGGATTTAGTACTACTCTACCGCTACCGGCCTCCCTGCAGGATTCTCGCTGCTCGCCTCATCATCTGGACTGGAGGATACAACTCTATGTATGTTGTTAATTTTTTTTTTTTTCAAATTCAATCGAACTTATACAAAAAATATTGAACACTTAATTATGTCTTAAATATTTGGATTATGATGAATGTACTGATACTTATTTAGAATCATAAACATTTGGGATTTTGTATTTGGCATCATTAACATTTGAAGCAGTTTGACTTGGTGCGATTCTAGCTAGACTTGCATCATTTGTGGGGCAAAAGTAGCTAGTAGACAATAGTATCGTGTGTGTTTTCCCCTTTCTTTATATGATCGTGTGTGCGTTTTGCGACCATGTTGTTGCTCACTTGCTCTAGTTTGTAAGCAAAGCATGTTGCTCGGGGGAAAAAAAAAGGCAAAGTTACTGAGGAGTGCGAGATAAACCAGGATGCATGATGTGCGGTGCCAGACTAGGAGTGAAGGGATGTGCAATTGTTACGAGTGTCTGGCAAGTGAAGCTCCCAGTCCTAAGCGTAAGGCACGAGTAGTAGTTGAGTATTGAAGCTAACAAAAATACTGGCAGTTTTTGTTGTACTTGTACGTCACCCAAGTTTAATTAACATCGAAAAAACCGGAACTTATAAATATCGTAAATATTTTTTTTTGCTATGTCCTGCTTTTTTCACAAAGTACAGAAAAGCAAACGAACGCTAGACCAGTTGGTTTGGCTGTGCGCTTTGCACCTGTCGGCCAGAGTTCAAACCCCCTCGGAGCTGGAGGCGCAATTTATCTGCACGTTAAAAAAAAAATCCCCTTATCTGGCCCACGTCAACTAGCCCAATCTCACGGGAACTGCGGTGCCGATGTGTATAGGTGGGGCGGAGGTTCTGAGGTTTTCTCGACCTGCATGAGAAGATCTTCTTAAGCACAGTGCCCGGGGCTGTCTTGCCCCGCGGGTCGAGTTTTTTTTCCAGAAAGTAAAGAAAAGGGGGAAAAAATCCATCTTACAGTTACAGATAGACATGAAGTGCAGTCTGAAGCCCAACAAGGGAATAATAAGCAACTGCAACAGTATACAAAAGGCCCGTTTACCTAACTGGTCCTCTAGATGCAGCAATGCCTAATTCCCGGCCCATTGCAGCCCATCAGTCCATATTCCAACATTCCAGCAGTTTGCTGGCAGATTAGCAGCAACTAATTTCCACATGACCAGAGTTCTATCCTGAGCCTATATGCACACAAACAAGTACTGCTGCACTTTTCAAGTACTGCTGCACTTTGCAAAGTCAGATCAGATCATGCAAAGTGCAGCAGTACTTGAAAAGCCTCTGTCCCTCGCATCCGTGCATCGATCCACTCAGGCTCAGGTAGCTGACCAACCGGCCGCACCCCAGCCTCTGAGCTCAGGAAGTCAGGAGTCTGTCAATTGGAGATGGCCGCCATTTTCCTTCCCCAAGTGTTAGGAACGACGGAGTGTGTACATTGCTCTGCTCAAAACCTCTGTCACAGGCAGCTGATCTGATGCCACGTAGCACTTCCTATCCAGAGCTTCTCCCGGCTCCGTGTGTTCTTCCGACAGGTGAGCGGTTGCTAGCCCTGGCCACAGGATTTCAAAGAAGGCCCGCACAAAAGTGGTTGGGAAGACGGTGTGGTGCATGCCATTGAATTCAGGCGTGTGGCGTGGTTTGCACGAGTCAGAGAAAAAGGACGCGTGCGGATCATGCATGCACGCGTCCAGTTCCGCATTTACGAACATGTTGCTGAAAACCTGGAACTTGAGGCAGATTATGGCATGACGTGCAGATTTTTTTTTTCTCTCGCCCGGCAGGGTTTGCTTTGCTTCGTCGTCGATCTTCCGGTCTCCGTATGCCCGGCGCCCATGCAGTGTGATTGTGTGCGAAGAACGAGCTGCAGCTCCGGAGGCAGGCACTGGTATGGGTAGTGAAGGGCGTTGCTGTGTTCCTTTCTGTGAAGCCAAACCCCCAGTACCAGCGACGTATCCCATTATGCTTTGTGCCTCGTGCTGCTAATGCACTACAGCGATACACGACCTTCCATTCCAATATTCCATCCCCCTGATCCTGATCGTATCCCATCTCTATCCTGTCTGATGCCCATGCGTACTGCATTGCTGAAATCAAAGAGCAGTTTCGGGCCTCCTTTGGTTCCGAAGGAACACGAGAATTTCATAGGAATTAGTTCGTTTTAACAGAAAAAAACGTGAGAGGCAGAAAAGAAAATAAAAACTCCGCTTGAATTCAGAACTTTCCGCGAGCCCTTTTCCTCCGTGGACATATATATTGCTATCAAGGACGGAAACGTCTGGTGTGTGTGCGTGTGTCGCTGCGATCGCTGAGAAGTGAGAACAACTGAGGGAGTGATGTGGTCATGTGAGGCTGCTGTTCACCGATTTCCTGTCCCGAACTTGAAGGGGTTTTTGTCAGGACACCAGACCAGTCCAGAGCGGTGGTTTGGATGGCAAAACTCAGGGCGTCCAAATCGCGGCGACTGATGCGACACGTTCCCGTTCCTAGTAGTTTGCTCACGGCTGGTACTGGTACACGTAGACATCAACCGACACGTCCGCTGTTGGCATCCGCATGAGCATGACCTTGACGGCTTGAATCTAGTACTCTACTCAGGGTGTGTTTAGTTCCGCGAAAAGGTGTAAAAAAATACTGTAGCATGTTTTGGCTTTATTTGGTAAATAGTGTCCAACAGTTGACTAATTAGGTTCAAAACGTTCGTCTCGCAAAGTACAACCAAGCTGTACAATTAGTTTTTGATTTCATCTACATTTAGTACTCCATGCATGTATCGCAAGTTTAATGTGACGGAGAATCTTTTTGTTTGCACAGTACCTTTTTGAGGAAGTAAACACAGCCTCACAGTGTTTTGAAAACTAGACAGACATCTGCGTTCATCACAGCGTTTAGAAAGTACTAAGGTAGTGTTTAGATGGTGTAAAAGTTGGTGTAAAGTTCCTGTAGCACTTTTCGTTGTTATTTGGTAAAATTTATCAAATCATGGATAAACTAGGCTCAAAAGATTCGTCTCGACATTTACAGACAAACTATACAATTAGTTATTTTTTTAACCTACATTTAATACTTCATGCATGCGTCCAAAGATTCGATGTGACGGAGAATCTTGTAAAATTTTTTTGAAGTTTGAGGGATCTAAACACTGCCTAACCTTTCACGATCAGCGGACTATTCACTTCACTGTTACTGCATCTAGGAAATGAATCCATCCATGTGGTTGCGGACTGGACTCAACGGTGGTGCCGTACGTTAACATCTGTGTCATTCCGTGGGCCCGAGGCCCATGCATTGTCTATGCCATGAAAAGACAGAAAACACTGGGACCCATCCTGGTGGCACAGCGTGCAATCAGGATAGTTTTTTTTTAAAAAAAAGAGTAATATTGTATTCAGTTCAACGGTACAATCTCGATCCAAGGGTTCAGGTCAGCTCTTATAATACTCACCTGCCTGTCACCACACTTGATTTCCTTCCTTGTTCTGCTTACCGGCCTTCCAACATTTCTAATGTTTTTTCCCATGATGAGGAATATATAAAGAGTTCGTTCACTTCGCTGAAAAGTGAAAAGTCATGGCTGAAAGTATTGTTCGCTGATTTGTTGTGAGAGAAAAACACTATTTCAGCTGAAAAAACAAGCTAAAAATACAGATTATAAGACAAGCAAACAGGTCCAAAACCCCAACGCCCATATCTCCAGCTGGTGTGGTGAGGAATGTTTTTTTTTGTGTGCGTGTATTTCCTCGTTCTAAAATAGCTGTACATATTGAGGTCAAACTTTTTAAGTTCAATAAATAGTATGCTGTGTAATAAACATTATTAGATTAACTGTATAGTATTTTTTTTATAATAAACATATTAAGAGATACAAATGTTGATAATGTTTTATATAAATCTTGTTAACTCTTAAGAAAATCATTCCTCAAAGTGTAATTATTTTTGGCCAAGTGAAGAACACTGGTGCTTAGGGATGAGTAAGAACAGTCATCGGTATGGCTTTAGTTTTGCAACGTGTCCCCCACCGAACTGTTTTTGGCCTGTGCTGTGCAGGTGACAGGGCATGTGGATGGGTCATCGAATCTTTTGCCTCCCAAAATTAAGGTAGCCCATGTGTGGGCCGCGAGCTCAATCATACACCCCTGCTTTCTTTCTTGTCTCTTGCTTTCACCCCTTTCATTTTTTTTAATTTGCTCCATCATTAAGAAACAATTAACTGTGTGTAGTCAACCGAAGTGGCAGCATGCACTAAACAACTATGCAAGGCAAAGACACAAAAGAGACAGCATTTGTTTAGGTGTCGATGGATGCTCAATTTTGCAACTTTGAATTGTGACGCAGAAACAGTGGCAATATATATTTATGTTTCTTTTTTTAGTCTTTTTTTTAGAAAATAGAATTTCCCTTCTGAAGGCATGATTTGACTACACAAACTAGACAGGTAGAGAAAAAGGCTATACTACATATAGTAGCTACTCTATTACGATGCGCACCGCCGTGTAACTTGTATATCGGCCTATGCATTTTTTGTTCTTGTCTGCTCAGCGAACCTCAGCAACCTTTGCTTCTTTGCCTTACGGTATGATTCGAACGCCTATGATGAACGACCTTTCAGGGATGATGATTCACTTCTCTCCTTTTCGTCGTTTCACCTTTTAGGTCATACTACCCTGGCATTTCTTCTTCTTCTTCATTATCTTGTAATTGAACTATTGAAGAATTCAAAGAAGCTGTTCCATCACAATTACTTGGAGAGCCCTCCATCTGTTCTAAGAACAATATCTGTGACATGAAAATCGGCAATTATTTGTCTGCAAAAGGACCAAAGATCATACATGGTCCACCTTATAATACTATTTTCTGAATAATCTTTTGAGGACCTTCCTTTTTGCTACACTGGAACCTGTTCGCTTGAGCTACTTTTCAACCATGGAACAATGTTTTCCTCTCACAGCATTTCAGTATAAGCCAAATTTCAGCATAAGCGAACAGGGTGAGAGATGTTTGTTTGTGTTTGTGGGAGTGATAGCATTATTTTAGCAAAGGCAAGAAATGGATAAAACAGCAAAAAAAATACCTAGAAGTTGTAGGATAACATGTATCTGAAAGAAGTTGAGAACGATAATATAATATCTATTTTCAGTCTGAGGGAGTATTTTACTAATAAAAATGTACATATACTCATGGTATGCATTGTGGCTTTCAATATTGAAGTAATGCTTCCCTAACGTAGGGTCATTTAAGTACCAACCTGGATAAGTGAGAGCCATTGGAATGATAGCTGGAGGATCAAGCATTACCCCAATGTTCCAAGTAATGACGCATGGTCCAAAGTTCTTTATGCTGTAAAGCTTAGATATTTCTTTTAGCTTTTACTACTCTCAGCAGTTCACTTTTTTGCTTCATACTGCAAATGCAAGCAAAGCTCGAGCTCTGGGTAAAGTAAATTTTGCCCCTAAGGGTGCATCTTGTGGTCCACAATGTGAGAGCATGTGCACTTAAGGGCAAAAAAAACCGCGGTAGTTTGCATCTATAATATCGGCAGGTTGTAGTAGAGAGTCACTACCATGTTGCTTAATAGTGTTTCGAGATTTTAGCTAAAGTAAAACTGATTTTATACATGTGACTTGGTCATAGGCATATATGCAATACAATATATAAGAATACCATATTCCTGTTTGTGCAATTTGGAGTTGAAGCGTAACCTTTTTCGTTGGAGTAGATAGACCATGCCATCATGCTATGCTTGCTATTATACGATTTATGATGTTATTGACTAGTAACACCTTAGATTTTCAAATACTTATTATAACCACCACCAAGCAGTGATAGGTAACATTGAGCCACATTGTATTGTATTAGACATTAGTAAAACCAGTGGCAACACTTCATGTAACCGCGCGGCAACACCGCGCGTTGCTTTCTAGTTATTTCTTACTGAGAATCTCTTATTCTAACAATTGTACTAGCACTAGGGCCAGACAATGCTAACAAGTGTACTGGCACTAGGGTCATCCTATTCGGTGGAACAAACGTGGCTGGGGGCACCTGATTCATGCCCACCGGATGCCAAGTACAGCCCGGGCCCACAACAACTAGGCCGTGCCAATTCTGATGAGTGACAGCTACGTGGAGCCCTCCTTCGAGAAGGACGATGACAAGACAAGACATCAGATAGCCTTATCTAGATCACGGACACATTAAGGCCAAACAGATACTACTCCGTAACTCGATCGTGCGGTAAACTCAGAGGAAGAACTACTAGTACTGTTTTAATATGCATTTTTCTCAGTACACTCACCTCATCTTCACAAGTACTCGTACTAGCTAGTAATCCCATCTACTAACATTGTTTACTTTGGCGTGTCAACCGAGCTCCGTGTCACGTTTGTGTTCTGGTCTTGCAAGTGACCACCTACTCAATTTGTTTAGCCAACAACCAGCGGTATTGTTTGAACTTATCTACCAGAATCAGTCAATTATTCAACAGTATTTTTCTCTTATAATAAATCAGCGTCAACATCAGCATCGGCCGTTCAGCAGTTTTTTTTACAGCCTACCAATGTACTTCGAAAGTGGTGTGCAACCTACGGTCAAAACGTAGCTGATCTGTCCCACAGGTAAAAAGCTTCGCATGCAAGGAATCGTTACCACTGATGACTTCGTAGAGGACCTCATCCCCTGTTCGGCTGAGCTTATCAGCACGGCTTATCAGCCGTAGAACAATGTTTTTCTCTCACAGCAAATCAGCCACAGCCGGCTTATAAGCCAAAAAAAACAGCCTGCCGAACAGGGCCATCATTTCCTTGTGAATACGGTAGCCTTTCCATTTTTGAAAAAAGAAAGTAGTGTCCACAGCTATACCATGGAAAGAGTTTAAGAGCAAAGTTCACTCTATATGTCTTCCACCTTGTGTCGCGGTGCTATTTAGGCCTTGTTCGCTTGAACTTATCAGTCGTACCATTTCAGCGAAATAACAGTGTTTTTCTCTCACAACAAATCAGCATCAGCCGTTTTTTCTGCCAGCCAAACAGGATCTTAGATTCTCAAATTTCCAAAGAGCATATCCAAATCCCTAGACTTACAGGTGATTGCACGATGATTTGGTCAACATGTGAGACTCACATGTCAGTCCCATCTCTCCTCTCTCTCTCTCCCCTACCTGAACATGGGCTCCATATGTCAGTGCCATCCGCAATAGTATGCCACATACTCTCTCTATTCCCCTTTCTGTGTCGTTCTGGGAGCAATAGTATTCACTCAATCATCGATGCACCTATACCCAGAGTATGTCCAGGTTCAGATAACTATTGCTGCATATGGTTAAGAGCCAAAACGACTTACATATAGGGACAGAGGGAGTAGGGCTACTACAAGGGGTGAAAACGATACAAATATTTTCTGACCGTATTCGAGACCAAATCCGTTTAAAGGAGTTCATATCTGTCCGTATCCGAGTCCGGATATTCAACATCCGATACCGTATCCGTATCCGAATAATCAAATCGCATATTTATGATGCCGATATCCACTCGTATCCTTTCTGGTATGGTAGGCAATATCCGTATTCGAATCCGAATCCGAATCCGGACATAATATGAAAACAAATGAGTGATATCCGTTAATATCCGATCCGTTTTCATCCACACTGCTACACTCAATTATAATGGTGTAGATATAAGTGGTGTGATTAGTAAGTTTAGGAATCTAGACGTACATTTCAGAAAATTAGAAATCTAGATGGCACATAGTAGGCCTATTATGAACTCAAAAAGAAGAGTACTCCCATATGTTAGTCCAGGCAGGCAGGGCTTGATGTCTCTCTTCACCAACGGAGCAAAGCTTAGCTGGATCTTAATCGTAACCAAGCCCATGTTTAGATCACCTCAAAATTCCAAGTTTTTTCACTCTCTCTCCATCACATCAATTTTTAGCCGCTTGCATGGAGTACTAAATGTAGGTAAAAAAATATCTAATTACACAGTTTAGTTCAAAATCACGAGATGAATCTTTTGAGCCTAGTTGGTCTACGATTGGACAATATTTGTCAAATAAGACGAAAGTGGTACTATTCATCAGGTTGAAAAAATCTTCAATCTAAACCAGGGCCAAGGAAGCAAGCGATGACAGTAGTACCACCAACCAAAAGGGAATCATCTGGCTTGGTCAAAAACTGCCCCGTACTAACCTTCACAGGAAGTGCTGGCACTGGTAGGCCATCAATACCCGGGGGACCAGTAAACTGTCCGGTGCCAAACACAAACTCGCATTCATCCAACCAACTCCGCAGTCCCCAATTGCTCTGCGCTTGACCACGCTCGCGCGCCAGCATGGCAACCACGGCAGCCCTTGAATGGGAGTGCATTCATCAGTGAGGGGGCAGTACAGTAGCAGAACGCAGCAGCAGCGTGGCAGGCAGGGTGGTTGCACGTTGCAGTTTGTTGTTGGTGCTACTAGTGGTAGTGTACTACTAGTGGTGTACCGGTACGTTACGTACAGTGCTTGGGTTTGCTTGCACGCCATTCCCTGCCGCCGCCGGCTGCCCGTTGCACACCGCTGCTGTCGTCTGCAGACCGCAGACTCTGCATACAGCACCGAATACGAGCAGGACTTCCTCCTTCTAGAAAGGAATGCATCTACGTGTTCGTGTTGCGTGCTAGTTCACGTTTGATAAAATTTCAAGCAAATATTAATATTTACGGTTTCAAAATAATTGCTAGTTCACATTTACGGTTTCAAAATAATTTATTATAAAAATATATTTCATAATTAATCTAATAATATTTATTTAATATTATAAATATTAATATTTTTTTATCTATAATTAATACTCCCCTATCTCTAAATGTTTGTCTCTAGAAAACTGTGTTTTCCTAACAAACATGCTTTCCGGACGACACACATTAAAGATGGAGCAGTAGAACTTACTGTGTTTTCCTAACAAAACCACAATGGCTGTGTTTAGTTGTGTAAAAAGGTGTAAAAAAAGTACTGTAGCACGTTTTGGCTTTATTTGGCAAATAGTGTCCAACCGTTGACTAATTAGGTTCAAAATGTTCGTCTCGCAAAGTATAACTAAGTTGTACAATTAGTTTTTTATTTCATCTGCATTTAGTACTCCATGCATGTATCGCAAGTTTGATGTGACGGGAATCTTTTGTTTGCACAGTATTTTTTTTTTTTTGAGGAAGTAAACACAGCAAATGAATTGCATTCTTTCTGAGGAGGGACATTCCAACTGGCAGGCCGCCGATGGACAAGAGAGAGCAGACACGGGTAGCACCCGTCAGTCAGTTACTGCTGGCGACAGATGTCATCAGGCCAGGACTGCTGGCAGGGCATGCACCAGGGCCCTGTTCCCAGAAAATTTTGCAAAGTTTTTTAGATTCCCCATCACATCGAATATTTAGACACATGCATGAAGCATTAAATATAGATAAAAATAAAACTAATTACACAGTTTAGACGAAATGGACGAGACGAATCTTTTAAGCCTAATTAGACCATGAGTGGATAATATTTGTCAAATAACAACGAAAAGAGTTACAGTGTCGTTTTGCCAAATTTTTCGGATCTAAACCGGCCCCAGGCCACGACAAGAAGTGATGAGAGGGTCGCAAGTACTCGAACGGACGACCTCGGATCCCCTGACGACACGGCGCGCCAGGCTGGGAATCAATCGTTGACCCACTCGGGTCCTTCACTGAGAGCAAGAACGGGGGCACAGCTTTCGCCGCCGGCCGGCCGGGCTCAGGCCTCCTTGTTTAGATTACAAAGTTTGTCTCCCAAATTCACTATACAGAATTCCTATTCCCCGTCATATCAAAATACCGGCACATACATGAAGTACTAAATATAGATGAAATAAAAAACTAATTACACAGTTTTGTTGTACTTTGCGAGACGAACATTTTAAGTCTAATTAATCAATATTTGGATAATTATTACCAAATAAAAACAAAATTGCTACAGTGTGACGGGACACTTACTATACAAACTTTGCCTCCAAAGTTTGCCATCTAAACAAGGCCAGATTCCAAAGTTTGCCTCCCAAATTCACTATGCAGAATTCCTATTCCCCGTCACATCAAAATACCGGCACATATATGGAGTACTAAATATAGATGAAATTAAAAACTAATTATACAGTTTTGTTGTACTTTGCGAGACGAACATTTTAAGTCTAATTAATCAATATTTGGATAATTATTACCAAATAAAAACAAAATTGCTACAGTGTGACGGAACACTTACTATGCAATCTTTGCCTCCAAAGTTTGCCATCTAAACAAGGCCTCAGTCGTGCATTCCCCAGACCCCCAGCCAGCGGCCAGACTGCCAGAGGCCAGCAGATCACCTGAAAGTTTCGACGCGCGGCGGGGACTCAGCCACTGCCCGCCGATCCACCCCCAACGCACCCGCGCGCCCCGTCCATCCCGGCAACCCCTGACAAGGCCAAGGCCACAACAACCCAACCCGGTCCCCGGCCCCGCCGAAGAAACGCGCAACCACACCCCGGGCCTGTTTAGTTGCACCCCAAAATGCCAAATTTTTCAAGATTCCCCGTCACATCGAATCTTTGGACGTATACATGAAGTATAAAATATAGATAAAAAATAAAACTAATTACACAGTTTAGACGAAATGGACAAGACGAATCTTTTAAGCCTAATTAGACCATGATTGGACAATATTTACCAAATAACAATGAAAACGTTACAGTAGCGTTTTGCCAAAAATTTTTGGCATCCAAACGGTGCCCCAGATTAACCCACGAAATCACACCGTTTCCACCCCAAAATCCGACACGCTGACCGCAGCCATGCAGCCACGCCCGCGGCCGCGTCTCAGGATCTGCCGGCCGCCTGCCTGGCTGCCTCGGTCGCGCCGCGCGGCCCTGCCCTGCCAAGCCCCAGGTCCACCTGCGCCCGCGGCCGCCTTTCCGCCCGCGGCCCAACAGCAACAAAAGAAGGAAACGGGCGCACGCGACCGGCGCCCCCGCCCTCCCCTTCCCCACTCTCCCTCTCCCTCTCCCTCTCCCTCTCCTCGGCCGCGAGCGCGTCGGAGCCTTCCTCCCTTTCCTTTGCTTCCCATCGAGCCAAAAGACTCCCGTCTCTTTCCGCTCCTTTCTCGCCCCCCTTTTCCAACCTAAACCCCCCCCTCTTTCCTTCCTTCATCCCTAAACTCCTCTCCTCCACGCCGGCCGGCATGGCCTCCTGTTCCCAGCGCCAGTCACCTACCGTGCCGCCCGTCTCCATCCCACGCCTCGCCCCCCTCGGATAACTACTAGTTGCCGTACCGTGGGAGCGCCGCCTCTCCAGTCTCCAGTCTCCAGTCTCACCAACACCTGCCGCCGCGACTCTCTCCGGTTGATTCCTTCCTGCGCGGGATTGGCGTCTCCCCGCTCGCCGCCGCGTCCGTTCCGCATTGCGAGGGCGCTCGTGTGCGCGCGTGCGCCGGGCCGGGTGCTCAGGATGGCGGCGTCCCGCGACGACGAGCGGCACCACGAGGAGGCGCGGCGCATGGCGAGCCTCCTCGCGGCGCGCCGCGCGCTGCGTGCCGGCCTGGACAAGTCGCGCGCGCTGAGCCACGCGCTGGCGCCGAGGCTGGAGGCCATCCAGGCGCGCCTCCCCGCCATGGAGGCGTCGGTGCGCCCGATCCGCGCGCCGCGGGAGGCGCTGGCCACGGCGGGGCCCAACATCGACCGCGCCGTGGGCCCCGCCGCCGCCGTGCTCAAGGTGTTCGACGCCGTGCACGGCCTCGAGCCGCCGCTCCTCGACCGCGCCGCCGTCGCCGCCGACCTCCCGGGGTACCTCGCCGTGCTGGCGCAGCTCGAGGCCGCGCTCCGCCTGCTCGCCGACAACTGCGGCCTCGCCACGCAGTGGCTGTCCGACATCGTCGCCTACCTCGGGGAGCGAAGGCTCGCCGACCAGCGCTTCGTGGCGGGGCTCGCCGCCGAGCTCGACCGGCTCAGGGCCGCCGCCGCCTCCGCCGACCTCGACGCCGGCCTCCTCGCCGCCGCGCTCGACTTGCTCGAGGCCGAGTTCAGGCGGCTCCTCAAGGACCACTCCGCGCCGCTTGCGATGAAGGACCCCGCCGGCGGCTCCGACGCGCCGGCCGTCGTGCCTTCTCGGATCCTTCCCTCCGTCGTGTACAAGCTCAGCCTCATCCTTGACCGCCTCGCTGCCAACGGCCGGCTTGACCACTGCTCGTCGGCGTACGCGGACGCGCGAGGGGATACCGTGAGCGCCAGCCTCCGCGCGCTTGGACTTGATTACCTCAAGGAGACATCGGGGGACGCGCAGGCGCTCAGCCCGAGCGTCGAGCGCTGGGGCCGGCATCTGGAGTTTGCGGTGCACCACCTCCTTGAAGCTGAGAGGAAGCTCTGCGTCGCGGTGTTTGAACGGCGTCCTGAGGCCGCGCCCTTGTGCTTTGCTGAGATTGCAGCTCGTGCTGGCATTCTTGATTTCCTGAATTTCGGCCGTGCCCTGGCTGGTGTCAAAAAGGACCCCATCAAGCTATTGCGGCTGCTTGACGTGTTTGATTGTTTGAACAAGCTGAGGCTGGACTTCAACCGATTGTTCGGTGGAAAGGCTTGTGTAGAGATCCAAAGCAGGACTAGGGAGCTTGTCAAGACGGTCGTGGATGGTGCTGTTGAGATCTTTGAGGAGTTGCTTGTTCAGGTGGAGCTGCAGCGCAATTTGCCGCCGCCAGTTGATGGTGGAGTGCCACGCATAGTGAGCTTTGTCGCCAAGTACTGCAATCAGCTTCTTGATCAGCCGTATCGATCTGTGCTGACACAGGTGATCACCATCCACCGCAGCTGGCGCAAAGAAGTGTTCAATGACAAGATGCTGGTTGATGCTGTGCTTAGTATCGTTAAGACACTAGAGATCAACTTTGATACATGGTCAAAGGCTTATGGAGATTCGACACAGTCATCTCTCCTCATGATGAACATACACTGGCACTTCTTCAAACACCTAAAGGGTACAAAGCTGGGTGAGCTGTTAGGCGATCCATGGCTCCGGGAGCATGAGCAGTACAAGGATTACTACTTAGCAATGTTTCTGAGGGAGAGCTGGGGAACACTTGCACCCCTGTTGAGCAGGGAGGGCCTGATCATGTTCTCCAAGGGCCGGGCTACTGCAAGAGATTTAGTGAAACAGAGGCTCAAATCATTCAATGCTAGCTTTGATGAGATGTTTCAAAAGCAGTCTAAATGGGTGATATCGGATAGGGATTTGCAGCAGAAGACGTGCCACCTCGTGGTGCAGGCTATAGTGCCTGTTTACAGGAGCTTCATGCAGAACTATGGGCCGCTTGTTGAGCAGGACGTTAGTGCGAGCAGGTATGTGAAGTACAGCGCCGATGATCTGGATAAGAAGCTCAACACACTCTTCCTGGCCAAGCCAGGCAGGCCCATGAGAGCTGGAAGTTTCCAAATCAAAAATTCGGATGACAAGATTACCAGTGCAATGACCGGATTGTATCGGAGTGCTTCTACTCTGAAGTAGCTTCAGTGGGAGTTTGGAAAGACTGAACGCACAATTTGTGCAATAAGCCAATAACTTGGTAGGCAAAGGATGATTCGGGCCAGTAAGTCAAGATCCCTACTCCTGTGGGGGATACAATAATGGTCCCATGATTAGAACAGCTGGAGCATAAGAAGAACATAAAACTCTTCCAGAACTGACATTGTGGGGGAGAAGATGACAGGAGTGTTTCCTCAGAGGGTCTCCTTCCTGTCAATCATCTTTTCACCTTCTATTGCATTCTTATCTGTAGCAAGTATACTCAATTCATTTTAGGAACTTGTGTGGGAGGAGGATGTGTAATCAGTTATCTGGTACATGTTAGTAGATTGGTTGTATTATAGGAGGTATTAAGTTGTTTCATATGGTTATGGTATACTATGTTTTAGATCTTATGAACATGCAGTGAATTATATGGTATAACTGGTGGCGAATGGAAATTACAGCAGTTAATTATATGGGACAGTATACTGTTTTTTCCCTTTCCAAATTTCTATTTTTTCACACTGTTACATCTTCCTTCCTCTTTTATGGAATGGTTTACTTTTTGATCTGTTGTTTGGCCTTTGATGTTGTGATGTACGGAAGCATGCAGTTGTATAGGAGTGTAAACTTGCTACCTTCTATGCTCATGGATTGCATAACACTGTGCCATTAAACTGATACTATCTACTGACAAAAGAAAATTGGGATAACCAAAATTCATACCTTTGGTGTCACTGATGATCATGTATTAATTGCAATCTTCTGTAGTTCCGTTGATATGCAATATGTGCCTGCTTGGTTAGTAAGTAAGTTGTAATCAGAATAGAGGCTAAATAGAGAGAAAAAAAGGAACTTTAAACTAAAAAAAGGAACTTTAAACTTGACTACTTACATAGAACAAATATCACCATACCTGAGTATTAAATGATTTTCCCTCTTCGATTGTTAGCATCTCAGATCATTTGGAATGATAATTCTTGTTTTCTTGGACAAGCAAGAGGTTGCAGGTATGAATGCATTGCTTGATTCTGTATCAATATTACACTGATCCTAGAAATGGTGGCCCAGATGCTTTACGCGCGCCAATTTCTGTAGGCAATTTGCAATTTGTAGAAACAAAATTGTTTGCACTTCGCGGGCTGCATCAAAATCAAGCAGGTGTGGCGCATGCCGCCATGTGATTGATAAGGAAGCCAGTGGATAATGAACTGCCTGAACCCTGACCGCGGCTTCAGGTTCCAGAAGATGGTGTGGAAGATGATAGGAACTCTCAACTCTGACAATTGATATGCACATTTTAACTATCTATAGCGAAGGGGGTTGCGAAATTTCAGTTCCCTTTTCATCCTATAGCATAGAACTGGATAGGATTGCATGTTTATTGTTTAAGCAGTGCAACTGCATTCTTATATGAGGCAATTGTACTGCAGTAGTAGTAGTATAGTCCATAATCATCAGGCGCGGCGCTAAATGAACAGAAGATGACCACGGGCATAAACCCCGCTGAGCTATGTGCCCTTGGAATACGGCAACCATCCCTCCCATCTTATAGTATACCTGACCACGAGTTCTCTGCTGTACTAGCGAGGTGGAACAAATTTGATTCCTTGCGTCGCACTCCCTCCGTCATATTGGAAGCGTCGTTTTTAAATTACTTCTTGTTTGACCATTTGTCTTATTCAAATTTTTTATATAAATATTTTTATGACTTATTTTATCACTAGAGGTACTTTAATAATAATTTATTTATTTTATTATTTATATAAAAAATTTAAATAAGACGAACGGTCAAACAAGAAGAGTCAAAAACGAGATTTTCAATGTTACGAAGGGAGCAGAGTGCACAAAGCAGCAGGATGCAACAGCGCCGGCTTGCTCCTAGCTTTCTTCGTGTGGGCAAATAGCGCTGGTTTGGCCCAATAGCATTGGTCTGTGAGCTCTTACGTTGAGTAGCCCAACTAGTTTTCATTATCTTTTCACGTTTCGTGTTTTTTAAAATTTTGTTTTCAAAGGTAAATAATGGAAATTAAATTAATATTTCGTAGCACTATGTTACGTAGATACGCTTCTATGATGGATCGGGTTTAAAAACCCATGGGTTTACGGGTTTTGGTACTACACTCGCAGACTCAAGCCCACAAACCCGCTGAATTGACTTTTTGCTCATTAACAAACCCGCGCGTAGAAAAATTGACTCATACCCTTACCCTAATAATAGAGTAAAAACCCATCGGGTTTCGAATTGCGCGTACCCGTTGCCATCTCTATTCACGAATCATGAGTCCCTCAAGTGACATTTTACCTGAGCCACATGGGCCTCGCAGGGTGGCCTATTGGGATGGGCTCGATCGACACGGTGTCCACGAGACCACGACGATGATAAGCCAAGCTAGCCCACGAGAAAAACGAACAGCAGTCCTTCTACCATGTTAATCGATTTGAAAAAGTGAGCGGCTTGCACTCATCGGAATTGGAACCGCCCCTCAAGTTCATCACCCGGTCATTGAGCTTCAAGTTGAACTAGGTCTGGCGACTTTGGGGTTTGGCTAAGAGAAATGCCATTGTTCCTGACTTACTGCATGCCTGCTTATCTGAAGCGGAGGGATTGTGCACATGCCTAGGTTCGAATAGGCCTCAAAGAGTTTCATAAAAAAAAAGGGCCTCAAGCAGCTTGTGGCCTGTAAACGAGTACAGGACCTAAATCTGGCCGAATCATGAAATGCCCAAAAGTGATCGATAAATCTACTACTGTACTAAATAGCGAGCGTGGTGAGTGTCTGTACTGTGTAATTCGCACAAAAAAAAGCAAGCACTACAGCTAAGCTATCACGATACTCTAAAAATGTAAAAAAAACACCAACAAGAACCGCACCTTTGGTTTCTTTGCAAGCCATGGAGTCGAAGCCCGTCAAGATGTTGAATAACCTCATTTTAGCATGACCATAATTGTCTAAAATTCAAGAATTCCTGCATGTGCATACGAAGGCCATCTGAGTGTGATGAAACAAGCTTAGAAGATATCTAGAGAGGCCTCCTAATTTAAGCATGAACTGGGAGCCTCCTTTTTTTGGTAACCGCATCGCTTTCAAAATCAAGAAAAAAAAGGAAAGAAGGAAGATATAAACTTCAACCAAAAAACTCCAAGAACATCAACCGTAAAGAGGACCTCTTTCTTGGACGACCTCCTCCAACTCTAGAGATATTTGATTCAAGTTAGGATTAAGGGGTCAGGATTAGGGATAGTGTTGAGGAGGGAATATGTGGCTATGGGACTAAAAGGGGATAATTTGGGTGTCAGACAGACCAGCGATAGTGAGGTCTATAGGTGGAATGGTGGTGGCGGTGGATCTATCGCTGTTGGTACCGTCAGACGGAGGGACGACGATGAAGGTGGGGGAGCGTCGATCTAGAAAGGGGTAGGGTGGGGGAGGAGAGGGAAGGGAAGCTAATTCCTGCGAGGCGGAGGCGGGTGGGGATCAAATCATTAGTTATTACTGATGGCGGTGGATCCGACAATGTTGCTACCCTAGACGGATGAGGCGGCGATGAAGGTGGCGGAGCGCCGATATAGAAATGGGTATGATGGGGGCAAGGAGGAGGCCGGCCACGCCCAGATCCGACGAGGAGGAGGCCATCGCGCACACATTTAGCGGGGAGGAGGCCGGTCGTGCCCAGATCCGACGAGGAGGAGGCCGGCCGCGCACACATCCGATGGGGAGGAGGTCGGTTGCGCCTAGATTCGGTGAGGAGGAGGCCGGCCACGCTCACATCTGCGGGGAGGAGGCCGGCCGTGCCCAGATCTGGTGAGGAGGAGGCCGGCCGCGCACACATCCAGTGGGGAGAAGGTCGGCTGCACCTAGATCCGGTGAGGAGGAGGCCGGCCGTGCTCACATCCACGGGGAGGAGACCGACCGTGCCCAGATCCGGTGAGGAGGAGGCCGACCACGCACACATCCGGCGGGCCCTCCTCCGGCATGGGTGGTGGCACGCGGGCCCTCCTCCAGTGCGTGTGGCCTGACGCCTAGGTAGCGGGTGGCCGCAGTGGGGCCCCACACATCCTGCAGGCTGCCTTCTCTAACGATCGGCGCTGTGTCCCGCGGGCCTCCTCCGACGGACACGACGGCGATGCGGGCTCGATTGGATCACTCGCTCGGGCTTTTTTTAAAATCGTTTAACGCAGGATGGGTGGATCCGGCGGTGTTCCTACTGCAGACGGAGGGGCGGCGGTGAACGTGGGGGAGCGTCTATTTAGAAAGTGGTAGGGTCGGGGAGGAGAGGGAGGGGAAGCTAATTCCAGCGAGACGGAGGCGGGTGGGGCTATCTAGGAATTGAGCGAGTGGAGGAAGTTGGGCAAGATGGGAGAAAGGAGGAAGGATATAAGATTTGGTGATAGTAGTGGTAGGGGCAGAGGTGTATGGGGAGATGGTTGTCTCCCGTTAGTGTTATGGGGGTGCTCTCAATGTTGTGGCCTCCTAAAAAATATGGGCTTATTTTATCGGTACATGGATGTTAAGGGTGGAAATAAAGTGTCAGAGAACTTCTAGCGATGGAGAGATCTTGAAGTTTTAGGAGACATCTCTATTCTATTTTAAAAAATAATTCCTATGGAAGACCTTTAATTTCGTCTTGAGCCCAGTCCATTCAACAACTATGGTGTGTACAACCTGCTAAAAATAACACAACACATCATGTGGCAAGACATATAAAAGGGATGAGATAATAACTAGATGAATCATGATGAAATAGAAACATAGTCTCGACACAGAGATGGGAACATCACTATGGAGCATAGCTCTAAGGACACTGTGGCGTGACAAGATAGAGGGCTCAGTCTATGACAAAATGAACTCAAGAGTGGATGTAGGGTGTCAAGAACAGGTGATGCAATTTTCACAGACGAGCACAAGGAAACTGTGGTTCAACGAAAGAGGGCTCGATCCATGACAAATCAAAGTCAAGGGTGGAAGTATGGTGTCAAGGATCTCACGGATTTATAGGTCTTAAAATGTTAGAATAACAATATAACGCTAGTGGCAGATGCATAGAGTGCTCACCAATGGTGCATGGTAGGATGCAAGGCCCTCAAGCCTCTCATGGTTGCTCATGTAGTTAGTGAGTAATTAGGTGCGAAACCCAACCCCACGTAACCTAGGCTGTGGTGGGGCACGCTGCTCGCGCTTGTAATCGGATGTTTGCTCCTTCTTATTATTATTAATCAAAGCCGGTGTATACCGGATCTTTAAAAAAAAAATCCTTAGTGGATCTTGAAGGGCGTAAGAAATTCTTTAGTGGATCAAGTTAAGTAAATTGAAAGCGTAGTTGGATCTTGAACCCTGGAGCCAAATGTGTCAATATTGAATCGAGATTGGGCAGGATTGACGAAGGATTATTGCCTGAGACCCATCAATGATGATGAGCGAGCACCTCTTTTTTTTTTTTGACAAAGAGGAGGAGGGTGGCAACCTTGAGGGGAATTCGGCACCGTCATGATCGGTTGACGTGAGTCTCACAATTGTCTTGGGCCTCGCGATTAGTAGTCAAACCCTTTTAACTTGACTTGGGCTCTCCGCTTGACTTGGTCTAGGTAGCAGAATAGGCGTTGGGCCATTATTCCAAACCGTTGGCCCGGGATCACTTTTTTCAACAAATAGTTCAAATTTTTTCTAGAGTTGCAAAAAAATCTATTCAATTGCAGTCCATCTGACCATCTTATGCTTATTTTTGTACGGTGTACATAATCTACTTCAGCAATTCACTTGGAAATTTCTAAGATATATAACGCGTGAGGCATTCCCTACGTACTCTCTACTACTAGTAGTAGTAGTAGTATATCCAGCACAAAGACGTGACGGCGGCACGAGCGCTAGATATACAGTGTGGGGTTCCCTTTTTCTGTTCTCTCTCGGCACGCACCTTCGTTGTCCGTCCTGCACGCATGCATCCACCTGGACCCGAACCCGCCGCTCTAGCTAGCCGCCGACCGAGCAACATGCATAATGCATGCAACCTCCAAGCGGCGGCGAGTGGCGCCGCGCCGCCGACGACGCTGACGACAAGCGGCGCGGCGGCGGAAAGAGGAGCATATATATGCACGCGAGCAGGCCTACCAGCGAGATGAGGGCTGGTTGAGTTCGAGAAATATTTTGTAAAATGCTACTGTAGCACTTTCGTTGTTATTTGATAATTAGTGTCCAATTATGGCTTAATTAGGTTTAAAAGATTCGTCTCGTTCATTTCGTCTAAACTGTGTAATTAGTTTTATTTTTTTTATCTATATTTAATGCTCTATACATGTGTTTAGAGATTCGATGTGACGAGAAATCTACTGTTTTTTTGCGAAATATTTTGAAACTGAACAACGCCTCACACACTGCCGGACTTTGCCCTCGTAGCTTTCTACACCGAACAAGACAAGAGTCATCCGTGCAGTCCAGCTGGATGCATTGCATGCACGCACTGCGGCTGCGGACAGTGTGTGTCTATCTCTCTATCTATCTAGTCATGCATGATGCATCTATCCAAGTATCCGTCCATAATCTAGTGATGCATCTATCCAAGTATCCGTCCATAATTGTGGTGCTAACTGCTAAGCTACATGCAGGCTGAAAGCTCCGTGTGGTGTACGTGTATTCTAGGAAAAAAAAGGAGATGAAGACTGTGTTTAGTACCTCAAAAATACACTATGCAAAAAGAAGATTCTTCATCAGATAAACTTGCGATACATGTATGGAGTACTAAATATAGATGAAATTAAAATTTACCAAATACAAACATATCGCTACAGTGAATTTGGCACTCTAAATTTAGTGAGCTAAACACAGCCGAAAAAGGGGACGAGAATATGCGGCAGGGCTAACCGGCTAAGTGGCTAAGGTTTTCAGAATTCAGACCGGCCGGCATGTTCTTTTTTCTTCTAGATAAAAAAGGAAAATGAACCAGAACAAGAGAAGGAGGGGGAATGAAGAATACAGACCGGCCGGGCCGGATAAGAAGAGGATAACATGATCATCAATCTATCTCCATCTGCATCTGTCCTCCCGGCCGGACCGACCATCCGTTCCTGTCGTCTGCATACAGAGAACCGTGTAGTGCTAGACAGTAGTTCCCGTGGATCCTTTCAGCCGAAACAGGAGTGCGCGATGCAGCATTGCAACAGTAGATTCCTGTTCCAAAAAGGGTTGCGGCGCCGTCGCGCATCGGCATCGCATGGCCCGACAGGACAGCTCCTCGCGAATTGAAACCATTTCCGCGTCCTTTTCACCTAATAGTACAGTACTCGGTTGCTTTGGAACTTGGATAAAGAAGTAGCAGCAGCAGCAAACTGTTCGTAGCTTTGCCGTGGAGCTTGGGGCCTGTTTACCAAAATTTTTTTTCAAGATTTCCCGTCACATCGAATGTTTAAATATATACATGGAGTATTAAATATAGACGAAAAAAACTAATTACATAGTTTGGTAGAAAATCACAAGACGAATCTTTTGAGCCTAATTAGTCTATGATTGGACACTAATTGGCAAATACAAACGAAAGTGCTACAGTAGTTAAAGCCAAAAATTTTCGCGAACTAAACACACCCTTAGTTTCCAAAAATTTGCAAACTTTTTCAAGATTCCCCGTCATATCGAATATTTAGACACACGCATGAAGTATTAAATATAGATAAAAAATAAAACTAATTACATAGTTTAAACGAAATTCACGAGACGAATCTTTTAAGCATAATTAGATCATAATTAGACACTAATTACCAAATAACAATAAAAGTGCTACGGTACCATTTCTTAAAAATTTTCACGAACTAAACAAGGGGTTTATCACTTGTATTATCAGCAGGTGGCGTGAGGCGTGACTGCAGAAGGCAGGAAGTAGGGGGTGAGAACATGGTGACGAGGTGACTGCAACTGCTGGAATGACCTTATCTGAATCTGAGCAGCATAGTAGCGTGATAGATGGTGGGCTGACCTGACATCCTTCGTTTGACTTGTGTAATGCTTTGTCATATGAGGATCTTGGGATACATGATCTGTGATTAGAAGGTCGCTTTCTAGGATAATATATACTACATAATACATACAACCAATACTCCATCCGTCCCTTTATATTTGTCGCTATTGGTATACGTGCCATAAGTTTGACTCGATTTATAAAAAATAGTACAACATTTGTATCTCCAAATAAATTTATTAAAAAACTAGTTTTAAAGATCTTTCTCATGATACTAATTATATATTATAAATATTAATATTTTTTAATATATATTTAGTCAAAGTTGTTTCTCGAAAAGCGTAAACGATAAATATTCAGGAACAGAGGGAGTACGTACAACTAAGTGGTTATGCATTGCAAGAAACGGATGAGACATACAGGGTTTGGTTAAACAACAAAGAGATGTCAGACCGAAGCGCGTTAAGTTTGACGCTCCGTATATACAGTATACTACTTCAGTTTGAGGGTGTGTTTAGTTCCCAAAATATTTTGGGAACATGTACTGTAGCTTTTATTTTATTTGATAATTATTGTTTAATCATAGACTATTTAGACTCAAAAGATTCGTCTCACGATTTCACGGTGAACTATGCAATTAGTTTTGTTTACATTTAATGTTCCATGCATGTGTCGCAAAATTTGATGTGATGTTTTGGGGTGAAATATTTTAGAAACTAAACACACCCTCCGAATTCAGAGTCCTGGAAACTACAAAGGCCACAGGGCAACTCTCCTCTGCACTCTGGATTTTCTAGTACTCTACCTTGCAAGGCGTGCAGCCTACAAGACTGGACTTGGTAATTGACTTAGGCCTTGTTTAGTTCTAAAAAAACTTTCCCAAAAAGTGCTACAGTAACTGTCATATCGAATCTTTGACGCATGTATGGAGCATTAAATATAGATAAAAAAAGTTAATTGTACAGTTTGTCTGTAAATATCGAGACGAATCTTTTGAACCTAGTTAGTCCATGGTTGGACAAATTTTGCCAAATAACAACGAAAGTGCTACAAGAATTTTTGCAAAAAAATTTTTGCAATCTAAACACACCCTTAGACTTACCAAGAAGAAACAATCTTCACCCAGCCATTCTTTTACTGAACTAAAGTGCAGGTATATAGTCTATAATAAGCTCAAATCAACACTAATCTCTTTGCCGTCAGGATAAGGCCACGTTGATGGGATCTCATGAAAGATAGGCACGCGGTGGAAGAAAAGAGACCCGACTAGGATTAGGTGATTAGGTCGTAGGCGCATCTTACACAAAACTCTCGTCTTCTTACATACTACCAATATTCAATCTGGATCTTTTCCAAAGAAAAAAAAAGGAGACCATTTAGTAGATAGGTGTTTGCAGGGCCGAGATGATCTTCCCTCGCAAAGTTCCAAGCTTCATCCAACTCATGCTTCTTGGACGCACACCCAAAGAGTCAGAAGACGTTAGCGATAACGTTTCAGGACGCCACGTACGTTCAAAATATATATTTTTTCTGAAGTACAAGATCGATGCTACGGTAATACCTTCTTGCTAAGTTGCTTGGGAGCCTGCTGACTGATGGACACATTACTGTTAAAGAAAGATGAACTGGTCAGCAAAGTCGAGTGATCAGCAGCCCGACTAAGCTACGATTGACGAATGATACGATGACTCTGCAAAGTGCAAATCATTTCGATTCTCTCCTGAGGACACGCATGCCTGAAGTCTGAGCCACACAGAATTCAGGCTTCGTGTACCAGAGGTTTACAGATTAACTTTTTTTGACAATGAACCACCGTAACGTCCTACCTGGCAAGCAACACGTCGGCCGGCTAGCCGTGCCAGGGAAAATCCTGAGTATGGGCGTGTCACCTAGGAGTATCCACGAAGATCACGAAAACGACAGGAATAATTACCATCAGGGCAAGCTGAGGTTGTTTATGCTTCCTGCAGGATTCATGTGTCGGTAAAATCCGCTAGGAGAACGAAGTTGGCTGCAACTCTGGAAGAGGACACTCGCTTGCAGTTGCAGATATACATCGTTACGTTACAGGAGGCACAAATTCTGTTCAGATCAATGTAATTAGGCAACGTATCGGGTGGAAAACACACTCTTCGTGAAAATCCGTGCAAACCACGGCAAAAAAGTCGTATAAATTCAGCAAAAAAATCACATACGTAGATGATATGATGATACATAACCTTGTAAAATATCTTGTCCAAACTCGACTTCGTTTGTGAGATATAAAAATAACAAGATTGTGTATCATCATATCATCTACATATGTGATTTTTTTGGTAAATTTAATCGACTTTTTTGCCGTGGTTTGCACGGGTTTTCATGAAGGTGTGGTTTCCACCTGATACGTTGCCATATAATTATCGCAAATGGCGAACATAGAAAAAACAAGAATTTCTTCTCTTGGCATCCGTAAAGATGCATGCTGCGGACTTTTGCGAAAAGAAAGAGTGAGAATCAAATGAGCATAAAGAAACGTATTACGTCTGGCTCATCTTGCCCTGATCCGAATCAAGCGTGACCTACTACCAAATCCGCATGAAATCCCCCGTCACTGAAAAGGAAGAAGCATGGAAATTAGCGGTACGAGTAGAGACTAATGGAACACGATCGCAATGATCATGGGCAATAAGACGGTCAGGCTATAATCTACTACAGTATATATCAGAGCAAATTTCTTCTCCTTTTCATTATTCATCATCAAGATATTTAGTGCAATTTAAAATTAAGGCAGGATCTCCCATAGGGATATGTATGTACATAAGAGGATCTGTAGATAATAATTCTGTCGGGTGCTGAAGTTTCACTATACACAGTTTTTAGGAAAACATTTATTCTTAGATTCTTATTCCTATTTTATATGTATTGTGCCAATAAAAATAGGGGAGGAGAATACTGGTTTAAGAGTAGTCCTTGACTACAGCAATTCAATTCAAACAAAAAAAACGTAATTATATGACCAACAACGTACGCAGTCTCTATTATAGTTATAGCAGCAATTAATCTTGCGTCAGATAAGATAAGCATTATTGCGTGTACATGATTATTAATTTATTATTGCAGTTGCATGCAGACGATAACAAGATGAGGCTGATGATGATGCACAGCAGGACCGCAGGGGGCCTCGATCCCATCCGATCCGAGAAACAAATCCTTAACTAGGCTAGGCAAATCAGCAAATGCAACTGCAATTTGCAAGAAATCGAAACGTGCCTGTGCTGCGCATGGTCCCGGCCGGTGCGGTGTGCGTGGTGTGCATGCGCGCGCGTTCCACATCCTCCTGTGTGTGTCCGGTGCGGCCGTCGCCCTCGCGGCGCCCGCCACGTCTGACGTCTCCTCCGGCCCTCCTCTTGCCTGCGCTGCCGGACTCGCCTCTTGCTGCCCAGCCTGCGAAGCTACCTACTCCTCCTAGCTATCTATAAACACCCCCGCACCTCGCGCCTCCTCTCCTTCCCTTTCTCCTCCTCCCCCGTTCTCCCGGCCTCTCTCTCTCTCTCTCCGGCATCGGCAGACGGCGGCAGCGTCTCTTCTCTCTTTCTCTATCTCGGGACAAGTTATATTTATATATAAATATTCGATCTTGCGTTGATCGGTGCGGTGGCCATGGGCGTCTGAGCCATTGATGAGAGCAGCAGTACCGTTGATTGCGGCGGCGACGGCGGCCGGACGCGATGTCCGTTGTGGCGACCGTGGGGCCCGGCGCCGCTGCGGCGGCGGCGGGGGCTTACGGGCACGGGCAGCCGCTGTGCGGCGGCGGCGGGCCGAGGAAGAGGAAGGACGTGGGCGTGGTCCAGGACCAGGAGGCGGACCCGGCGGTGCGGGGTAGTGACGGCCGCGTGGCGGCGGCGCCGCGGCGTGGCGCCGGGCTGTTCGTGCTGGAGACGGTGGAGGAGGACGCGGACGCGGAGAGGTCGTCCATCGGCGCGCCGTCCGAGGACGAGGAGGAGGACGGGGAAGAGGTGGACAGCGGCGGGACGTCGACGGCGGCGGGGAGGAAGGGCGGCGCGCTGGCGTCCATGGACATGGACGCCCTCGACGACGCGCTCCCCATCAAGTAAGCACGCATCGCATCGCGTCGTCGTCACCGATCGTTGCCACACACGCACGCATGCGCCTTCTTCCTCCTCCTCCACTCCACCGGTACGATTCTGTCGATCGATCGTTCTGACGACACGGATGTGATGTGCAGGAGGGGCCTGTCCAACTTCTTCTCCGGCAAGTCGCGGTCGTTCGCGAACCTGCAGGACGCGGCGTCGGCGGTGACCAGCGCCCGGGACCTGGCCAAGCCGGAGAACCCGTTCAACAAGCGGCGCCGGGTGCTGCGGTCCTGCTCCATCCGGAGGGTCGCGTCCACCTCGCTCACCGCGCTGCCGCCCTTCTTCCTGCCGCCCACCACGGACGGCATCACCGGGGACGACGACGACGGCGCCGGAGGCCGCAGTGGCTGATGAAGAACGCGCCGGCCGCCTGGTACAGATCATCAAGGAGTACTACTACACAGCAAGCAAGACGGATGGAATGAAACGCACCATGGATCCTTCTCGATCCTTTGTAGTAATAGTTTGCATGGGGGTTCCATTTCATCTTCGTCAACAACTCAACATCAACCACATGATATACATATATATATATACTAGTGGTAGGCGTTAATTTCTTCCTTTAGCTAGCAATCAAACACTCCATCCATCGTAGCTTGATCACCATTGCATGCATTGACCTGAGCAGCCACCAGATCACATACTATACGTGCTGTGATCCTTGCATCCCGGCCTAACTAGCACCTGCTCCTGCTGTGTGATGCCATTAGAAGGCAAGAGAGCTTATTGCTAGCCAGCTCAGGGCTCAGCCAACAACAAATTAGAGTTAGGCCTGGTTTAGATACCAAATTTTTTACCAAATTTCACTATGCAAAAAGAAGATTCTCCGTCACATCAAAATGCCGGCACATGCATGGAGTACTAAATGTAGATGAAATCAAAAACTAATTGCACAGTTTTGTTGTACTTTACAAGACGAACGTTTTGAACCTAATTAGTCAATCTTTGGATAATTTTTACCAAATAAAAACAAAACACTACAGTGTGCTACAGTGGAGCACAGTAATTCGGCCGGCCCCAATTTGGGCCAACTAAACCAGGCCTTAACCTTTTTTTTAGCAGCACAAGGCGTGCAGATGAAGCACTACTAATTGAGCAAGTTTCATCACAATCTGTTCATTTATTTGATGCTCTGGTAGCACTATATTCTAGTGCAGGCATTGGATATATGCTCTGATGGCATGGGTTATGTGGAAAGTTTTATACTCTACTCACTCTCGCCAGCAAACCACACTTGTAACCACCTTCTGTGTGCTGCAGTGCAGTAGGTTGATGTCTCGATGATGCCTTTTGCCAAAGACCAGGATATCGATGAAGTGCAAGCAAGCAGGCAATTAAAGCTGTAAATAAACTTGAAGTAATGTTGCCGTGTTTAGTGTATATATAAATAATCGTGTGCTGGTAACAAAAATAAAATAAATAGTGACAAATGCAGTGATGCATAATCGTACTACTCATGGATGCGTGCCAGGACGACCAAGGGGCTGTTTAGTTGGCAAAATTTTTGGCGAAACGCTATTATAGCAGTTTCGTTGTTATTTGGTAAATATTGTCCAATCATGGTCTAATTAGGCTTAAAAGATTTGTCTCGTCCATTTCGTCTAAACTGTGTAATTAGTTTTATTTTTTATCTATATTTAATGCTTCGTGTTCAAAGATTCGATGTGACGGAGAATCTGAAAATTTTAGCAAAATTTTTTGGCATCTAAACGGTGCCAAGATAGACTCATCTCATCTGCCTCACTGCGTGTGCCTGACCAGCTACTGCTAGCGGTGACGTGTATTGCCAGAGAAAGAGGGACAGGGACTGACGGACGGGAAGACAAGGCTGTCCGAAGCGATGGTAGCTTGCGGATGGCCGGCCGGCCGGACTGAAGGAGGTAGCGGCCGTCCCCGTCTCCGTCTCCGTCTCCGACTCGTTGCGGTCCGCCCGGGTCACGTCTCGTCGTGGAGAGCTCAGCTCAATAGAGGTCGCCCCAGGATAACGATGGACCACCACTGTCCCATTGCGTCTGCATGTCCGTCGCGTGTCGCGCTGCCCGTTCTTATCCGCTTCGCGCGGGGGGCCAGCCGTGTTGCCACCTGGTTTCATTCATCAATGGTTTCGGGGCTTGTCAGCGCGCTGATTGATTATTACATGTCCACTGTCATCGCTAATTTGTAGGCCTAATTAGTACGGTTGTTTGGATCAGATCGACAAACGACCTTCCGCCCCAAATTGGAAGATCGAGATATTTCCACACGATGAGGTCAATTTTCCAAGATTGAGAGTTTGAGACAGGGATCGAGTTGTTGCATGGCAGTTGTTTTCGATCTTAGAAAAACAAAATCAAGATTAGAAGTGGGTTTTGGAAACTCTGAGAGATGCTCTCAGTAATCACAAATATTAAGAGCATCTTTATCCAACCTCTAAATTTGGCTTCCTATTTCAAAAAGGCTAAGCACCGAGACGTCCGGACCGTGTTGGTATCCGGACGGCCACGTCGTACGCCTGCTTCATGTGGGCTCCGCCGCTAAAACATTTGGAACAGATGTTTGCAACATACGTGTATAGCTATTGTAACATAATATGCAACATCCTGATCTATTTTTGTAACATCCACACGAAACGTTTTGCATGCATATGAAACACCTGAAATACTTGAAATATATGCCTTTACATCCGAGGAAGGGAGAGCGCAAGGTGCAATCGGAGAAGCCCGCTTCGGGTCTAGCCACTTCGAATCTCATGATGTCGCGAGCTGAGGTCGAGCGTCGCGATGGTGCCGACGTCAACAGCGGCCACAACTTGCAAATCAAATAAAATTCTAAAATGAAGTTTTTTTTAAACAAACGGAAGATTTTTTTAGGAAACTGCGCAGCCACTGAAGTAAGCGTCCATTATAACTGGGCCCTTTCTGGGCCTAGCGGCTCAACCAGAGGGAGTGGAACGGGTCTAATTGTTTCCTCCGCGAAAAGGAAAAAGTATACTTTTCCTTCCCCAACTTTCATCCAAGTCCGTTTTTTCTTCCTCAACTTCAAAACCAGACAAACCATATTCCTCAACTTTTCAAACCATGCATTTTACCTCCCTCGAGCGGGTTTGAAGACGGTTTGCTATAGTAAACGACGGTATGCTACAGTAACTGGTGGTTTTGCTGCAGTGTCCGTGTTTTTGTCTTTTTATTTATTTATTTATTTATTTCAACTGAACCTTTGAAAAATCATAGTAAATCACATAAAAATTATAAAATGGAAAATCCAATTTTGCTACACTCCACATAAGTAGATCTACACAGTGAACATATAATATGGTATGCTTTAGTACAAAGTTTTTGCTATGAAGTTTTTATCTTTTTCTTTTTTATTTATTTGGCTGAATCTTTGAAAAAAATCATAGTAAACCACAGAAAAATCATAAAATAGAAAATCTAATTTTGTTAGACTCCACATGAGCACATCTATACAGTGAATATATAATATGATATACTTTAGTACAAAATTTTTGTTGCAGCTTTAGATCTATGTTTTTCTGTAATTAATTGCAATAATTCATAGCTGCAGCTTCTATAATTATTTTGTTGGACTAAAACATATCATATTATATGTTTACTATCTAGATCTACTCATGTGAAGTCCAACAAAATTGGATTTTCTATTTTATGATTTTTCTGTGATTTACTATGATTTTTCAAAATATTCAACCAAATAAATAAAAAAGAAAAAGACAAAACCTTCATAGCAAAATTTTGTATTAAAGCATACTATATTATATGTTTACTATGTAGATCTACTTACGTGGAGTGCAACAAAATTAGATTTTTCATTTTATGATTTTTCTGTGATTTACTATGATTTTTCAAAGATTCAGCCAAAATGAATAAAAAAAAGAAAAAACACGGACACTGCAGCAAACCACTGATTACTGTAGCAAAACCGTCTTCAAAACCGCTCGAGGGAGGTAAAATGCACGGTTTGAAAAGTTGAAGGAGGTGGTTTGTCCGGTTTTAAGATTGAGGGAGGAAAAACGGACTTAGGTGAGAGTTGAGGAGAAAAAGTAGACTTTTTTTTCCCGCGAAAAACAAACATACGCCATCCGGCCGCTAACCAGTAACCACCTCCAGCAAGGAGCGCACTACCAGCTCCCCCTGTCGCACTCGTGTGCCGGCCGGTGACGGCGATGGCGACTGGCCGATCGCTCGCCGCGGTATACTCCGCCAGAGCCACCCGCCCCACGCCTCTCCGCGCCGGCGCACGGCCGCCCCGCGCCGCCGCCGCCGCTGCCGCCGAGCCCGCGTCCGAGCACGTGCGGAGGCTCGTGGCGGAGTTCGACCCGGCGGTCCCTCTGGACTCCGCGGTGACGCCGCCGACCGGGTGGTACACCGACCCGGGCTTCCTCCAGCTCGAGCTCGATCGCGTCTTCCTCCGCGGGTGGCAGGCTGT
Source organism: Saccharum hybrid cultivar R570 (assembly GCA_038087645.1). Taxonomy (NCBI): domain Eukaryota; kingdom Viridiplantae; phylum Streptophyta; class Magnoliopsida; order Poales; family Poaceae; genus Saccharum; species Saccharum hybrid cultivar. Next base: position 1,715,790 of record JAQSUU010000273.1, read on the forward strand.
CGGTACGCTTGGTTTCCCCCCGTCTCGATTTGAGCTGCGTTTCCACAATCCATTTGCACAGAAGATGGATCGTCTGTCAGGAGGCAGGAGGTGATCTGTCAGAGATTCTTGGAATCTTGGTAGGTGTGTCGATGGCCCATTCCCATCAGTGGATGGGAGCGAGAGCCTGAGAGGATCGGATTTTGACCTTATGCTCCCATTGCTTTAGACACCATTTACTGAATTCCAGGTTTAGTACTGCAATGGCTGAGTAGGATTTGATTTTTGCCATCGGCCCATATTTTATCATTGTTCGCTACATCAACAATGTTCACATGTTTCAGTTTTGTCAGCATCCGTAGTTACTTTCTGAATGCTCATACTATGCCGCCTTTCAACTTTAATGCCTTTTCCAGGTCACATATGGCAAGTGAAGAACCCAAATGATTTCTTCACAGGAAGGTGCTTACATCTTGTTTTCATGCCTCAGTAGTTTCTATAAGTCGGAATTTTGCTACGCCTTCTGTTTTTTTAAGGTATAGAGATTTAGATCTAGTCATGTAGAATTTAAACTAAAAGTAAATATTGGTGTTTTTTTTTTGGTAGGATATCATCGTAGTTGTTCAGTAGTCATTACTGGTAAACTGAATTTGTATCTGAATAACTTGCAAAAACTTTTCATGTATATGAATTGATGCCAGGATCTGCCACCCGGGAAGTGTAGACTGGCAGTAGGACAGGTTATTCATTCTTTTTTCTTCTAGACAGAACTAGTTCTGCTAATACTTTTTCATAGCCCAATATTTGGTTGTTGATATATGGTCTGGGATATCAATATGGTGGCTGGTGTGTAACACTTGATACTTCTTTTTAGGGCATAAATGCTCTTGGGACTTCCCTTTCCTACATACATAACACATTAAAAACAATTTACAGTCTTATTACCTCAAATTGCTTGTAAATACGATAATTTATGTTGGAGACTGCTAACCTTCAATCATCTAATAAGATGAAGCAACAGACTGGGAAATGTGGAATTTGTCATATGCCGGGATGCAAATGGGAAACTTCATGCTTTCCACAATGTGTGCCGACATCATGCGTCACTCCTTGCATGTGGAAGTGGTCAGAAGACTTGCTTCCAGTGCCCTTATCATGTGAGTTCCTTGTTGAAAAACTTGTAGAGGCAGTTCGTCCTTTGGTTCTATGCTTACATCATAATCCTTCGTTGTCCTAACATAGCCATATTAATTTGCCCTAGCTAGTTGTTTATTTTTCAATCATCTTGTGTGAGATACTAGCCATGGAACCTTTTTAGGGATGGACATATGGATTGGATGTCACCCTCCTGAAGGCTACAAGAATATCAGGAATTAAAAGCTTCAATAAGAATGTATATCCCAAGTTCTTTCCCCAGCCTATGTGCTTATCAACCCAACAACACTACCTAATTCTTCTGTTGGCAAACAGGATTTTGGTCTCATCCCAATCAAGGTGGCTACCTGGGGACCTTTTGTGTTGGTCAGATTTGATGATGAGTCCACTGAAGATAATGTTTATGATGCGGTTGGAAATGAATGGTTGGGTAGTGCTTCAGATCTGTTGGGTACAAATGGAATTGACACTTCACTGCCGCATATTTGCAGGCGAGAATATATTATCAACTGTAACTGGAAGGTTCATTATTGATAAACCGTTCATGGCTGACGTTTTGATCACATGTCTCTCAAATGCAATGAGTTTCCCTTAAACATGTTATAACTATTCTATATTTCTTATGCAGGTCTTTTGTGACAATTACCTAGATGGTGGATATCATGTTCCATATGCACATGGGGCTCTTGCATCCGGTCTGCAGCTTCAATCCTATGAAACACTTGTATTGTCCGTAAATCCCTATTCTGAAGGCATTTCATTGATAATATATTGAAGTGACCTGTTGCAAATTGAGGAGCTTGGCTCTGCTAATATTTAAATGAGTTGTTTGGATTTTTTTCTACATTTTTGGATTGTACTTTGTCAAAGGCACCAGTTTTTCAGTTTGTATCCATGGTCACAGTGTTAGACAGCTGCATATCGATCTATTGATTTCCATTGCCTTCACACAGTTCTAATCCTAGTACAGTAAAGTACCACGTTATTTTTTCTCTGACATTTTCTGTTGCTTTCTCTTTAAGGGTGGATAATTAAGTACCATCTACGAATTTCTCGCAGACATATGAAAGAGTTAGTGTTCAAAGATGTGAAAGTGCACCAGCAGAACCAGATGACTTTGATCGCTTAGGGACAAAAGCTCTCTATGCCTTTGTTTATCCAAACTTTATGATCAACAGGTAATCAACATTGAGAACCTATTATATTTACTTCTCTCACTTTATGTTATTCCTTAGTTGCTTACAAGATGCGTATGACTTCTGAATTTTCAGGTATGGTCCTTGGATGGACACTAATCTAGCTGTCCCATTAGATTCAACCAGGTGCAAGGTGGTATTTGATTATTTTCTTGACAAGTCTCTACTGGTAGAGTCCATTTTCTTAACCTTATTTACCAACTTATGATCCTGCAATGCGTATCATGTCCACTGCATATAATATGAATGCAAGACCATAGGCTGTATTTCATGAATCTTGGGTGGTGTGTCATGATAGTAGTTTAAATTGCCAAGACAAGCATCTTTTTATTACAAACATATCTTGCTTGTCCTTGACAAAATGAAACTGCTTTCTAAGAGCTTCATTCATTTTCATAGCAACTAGCAGCATCCTTTGACTCTTGTAATTTAATAGGCTAGTTTCAAGTTGTGAACTAGTAAAAGTCAGTGTTTGAAAATCTTAATGTTTTGGTCAATTATTTGTCTACATAAACTTCCTTACCTTGCCAGTGTATCGACATGGACTATTATTATCAACAGATCCCACCTAAAACTTTCCTCAGTTAATTTCCCCTATTGGACTTGCAGGATGACCAGAGCTTTATCGAAAAAAGCCTAAAAGACAGTGGGCAAGTACAGGTAAACAACCATAACACTAATGCTTGGTAGTGACTTGTGAGCTTATATGCTCTAGTTCATAGTCCGTATATGCTCTAGTTGATAGTCCTATCAACATTTTCTTCTCCATATAATGATACACAGTTCTCATGCGTGTTCAAGAAAAAAGATAGTCCTATCAACATGGTTAACAACAACAGCAATATATACCTTGGTAGCAGTAGGCAATAGCATCATGTTCTCTATGGAGCATATTGCTAATACTATGGTACTACAGATTTCCTTTTTTTACAAAAAAAATTTGTAACATCCACCACACATGGATACATATCATGCAATGTGGGAAAACACAACCATGAAGTCGTTTCACATTGACCTGCAGCAGCATGAGCAAGAGGTTTATGCGTTTGACATAGATGTGTTTGCAATAATCTTCACCAGTTGTACAGTGTGACGTTTCAATGTTGTTTTTATTATGGAAAACATTTCAACGTTGTTGCTTGACATAATATGTTTCACCTGCAGATAGAAGACATTGCACTCTGTGAGGGGGTTCAGCGCGGCCTGGAATCGCCGGCTTACAGTGTTGGAAGATACGCTCCGTCTGTGGAGATGGCCATGCACCACTTCCACTGCCTCATACATGGTAACCTTAGTGGGTAGTTATTCTCATGGGCGCATCTTGCAAACTTGTACAGAACCAAACGCTCTTTTGTGCAGGACACTGCATGAACACTGATCTTTATTGTAATATTGTGATGTGAAACCAACCACACCTCAATTACACAAAAACATGTTTGCAGTTTGCTGGTTATTAAATTGAGTTCTCATAAACTTTCAGATGCATAAGATACTTTCTGAAACTGCTCTCTTCTGTGGACTCTGGCTTGGTGATTTTGCAATGACCTCAGTAACTAAAATTAGCATCAGGCCATGGTAATTGGTACAGAATATAACAGATCATGGTTTCTGTGACCTGACGAGGTTACCTTTCTGTGACCTGAAGAGGTTACGGGACTTGCATAGAACAGGAAACTATTGTCTGCTTTTACACTACTTCTGATTCTTCCAGTGCCAACTGATGGAATCATACAGGGAAACGCACTGGGTGTGTTGATGTTTTACCATGCACAAGAATAACGATTTGGTGATCTTCGTTGATTACTGAAAATGGTCTATGGATTTGAGATGAGAACTCAATTACAGGCCCATGAAAAAAATGTGCTCCCTCTTTTTGCGATATTTCTTATTTCATTCAGTCGTTGCTGCTTCACGTGAAAGTGTCACCACCTCGTTCGTTTCTTTTTATCAATACAAAGATACATAGCTCTCCTGCAATAAAGAAAAAACATTCAAAAGTGTCACTTGCAAAATGCCCATTCTGAAACTGTAGACTCATTGTCGCACGCTATTTCGAGCCTGCTGGTGAACTGAGATGCATCTTCATGTATGTTTCCGGGTTCCGGCACGCAGACCGGCTATTATCCCTGAAAATCCATTACAGTTGCAGGTCTCTGAATCGCACGATAGTTCTGGGGATTTCTACCTTCCCCAGCACTCCAGCAGCATGGCAAGATCCTATTGAGGGGTAACCGGTCAAGTATCAAAATCCTTTACAATACTAAGTTCAAGCTCAATTCCTAGAAAAAAAAATCTCAAACGGCTTGTTTGGATGCACTTGTATCCACTTCCTAAAGCAACCCTTCCGACCCAAATGATGTTCCTAACATTTTTCAGTATCTCCCCGAGAGCACAAGAAAACAGGGAGGACTCTGGATCTGAGTACAGGCAATGGTAATCGGTAAGTATAACAATTTACAGTACATATTTTGTACAAATTGACGTGTTTAGGAGTAGTAAAATGGAAATTATGCTTCAACACTCTCAGGTGCGGCCTGACTCATGTACAGTACGCAAGCTATAATATGTGAACACTGAAATGCTCTACTTGGACCCTAAAAAAAAAAGCTCTACTTGTCAGATGACTCTAGTAATGAACATATTTTGAAAAAAAAACAGAGTTTTCATCCTCCACGCAGACATACTGTGAATTTAGCATATGCAAATCTTTATTTGCTTAGGTGAGTTCCACAAAATCCTTGTGCAAGGTACAAAACAGAAACAATTAGCTCATCCAGTGACACCAAGATGACCTACATATTGTTCAATCTTTTTTTTAGAACAAACAGGAGAGTTGTGTATCATTATATTAAGAAAAAAGGAGGTAAGAGCCCTTACAACACACCCACACATGCACGCGCACACACCCTCGAAAAACTTGGCCACCACACCTATGGATTTGTCAAACACCAACGACCATGACCACCGCTTCCAGAAAAACCTATGGCTCCTCTGCAGTGTTAGCCAAGGTAAGAAATACCTCGGGCACCGGTGAGATGCCAAAGATGCATTTCCTCCTTAGCAAGACGGATTGCTCTAGCTAAGTTAGCAGATGCGCCATAAAAAACATAGCGGTTCCGATGATTCCAAATAATCCAAGCCCCTAGGATAATGATAGAATTAAGACCTTTTCAGGCTAAACCATCCCATCCACCTCGTGGCTTATTCTATCCTACCAACCATCAAAGGACCTGTCATCCGTCTGCGGTGCAAGCTCCTGCAGACCCCACGAGAGGAGGAAGGAGAACCAAAATTGCCTGGCAAAGACACATGAGAGCAGCAAGTGCTGAATTGTCTCTTCCTCCTGATGGCAAAGAGGGCAGCTAGTGGGGTGGGGAAGACCTCTTCGTGACAACCGATCAGCCGTACAGCATCTATTATGCATTACAAGCCACATGAAGAACTGGCATTTGCCTGGCGAGTGATGACCAAGACTTCCATATGCGTTCCCATGGGCCAAACGAGATAAATCCTTGGAAGAAACCTAAATAGGCTGACTTAGCTGAGTACTGGCCTGAAGTGGAGAGGCAGGAGAGCTTCCAGACATGGGTAACATCCACTCCAGGATGCAGCGCAAAATCAGAGATAAGGTCCCAAAGCGCAAGGTATTCTCCAATAACTTCGTTAAATCTCCTTGCAAGTCTATTAACCATGTGTAGTTATTCAAAGCATCCAGGACTGTTCTTGTAATTTTTTTGTAATTTTGTTTCCACTTTCTATTGTCTAATAAAAATCCGGCAAAGCTCTTGCCGCCTTTCTAAAAAAAAGGACTGTTCTTGTGTTGGCTCTGCGCTTGGAAACTAGAGCAAACAGATGGCGAGCAACATCAGCAATTCTTTGCCCATGCAGCCATATGTCTGTCCAGAATAAGGTATTTGCCCCATCTCCGACCTCTGTGCCCTGTGTCATAGAAAAGAAAGCATGCACAGGCAAAGCTTGGGGCAACTGAATATTGTTCACTCTTCAGACTTCAAATCACTGGCATTGGCATTTTTGCAGACAACTCCCACTGAACCATCAAGAACCAGATGAGCCACAGTTTATAGAGGCATACTTAATTGCACCTGGACCAAATTTCTTGGCGAGCCACGGCAGATAAATGGCGTTATTTAGTGCAAAAAAGATCAGCATTTGTTAAGCTGTGTAAATAATACTAGTACTATGGAGAAGAGGCGAAACACAATTTCTAGAGCTACTTTACTAATATAAGATTTGCAAATAGTTTCCCTTTATATGATGTTTTTTGTCTCATCTTTTTCTAATTAACCTGTCTTGGTTTACATCTATTTTAGCGCCTTATGACAATTATATTAGTTATTTCATATGGAACTTACCTGCTTGAGAATCAGAAGAGTCAAACTTATTGATGTTGGGTATGTGTTGAACAATGTGATTGTCACTTCCATGAAGTCTTATTATGAACTCAGTTGACATATCTGTCAGAAACATCTCATGGAGTGTCCTGATGTACTTGATGCCCTCAGGTACAGCCTTTAGATTCCCTAAACCAGCAAGTAACAAAACATGTAGATTCATCATTGTTCCATCCTCTATCTCAATCCAACTAAGATGTTCCATGTCAGCTAATTGCAGAGATTTGAGATTGGGGAACCATCTAGTGCAAAAAGTTAGCTGTTCCCCAGCATATGCTCCAGTGAGCAATAGATCAACAAGATTTAACATTTGAGAAAAAGAGCTAACAGGATCCTTCTTCAGACTAGACCAGTCCAATTTTAACATCTTTAATTTTACAGAAAATATTGATGGGAGCAAGCCTCCCTCCAACTTTCCTGACAGGACGAATAACGTCAGATTTGGCAACGGCTTTAGCGTTTTCAAGTCAAGAGTCTCCTTCACATTGCACATGGAAATCTTTAGTCTGTTCAGGTTAGGCATCTTTGTCAGTGAGTTCCATAACTCTGCAATGTAGCTTTGTCGCATTTCCGCAATAGCCAAACTTCTCAGTAATTGTAAGTTCCCCAGCTGTGAAACCAAATCTTTATTGGCTGAAACCTCCTGCAAAGCTTGTAGATTCTTCAGATGACAAATATTACCAGGAATTTTTGTAGCACTGAGGCAATTCAATGATCTCATTTGAAGATCATGGACTAAAAACACATGTAAATGCCGTAAATTAGTTAGCATAGTTATTTCCATTGGCAAGTCCTCTACATAGGTGCATCTGAGATCCAAAACTTGTAGGTTAACAAGTTTTCTAAATGATGCTGGTATCATCTTCACTTTTGTGTATGAGAAATCTATATAACGCAAGTTATACAGTTCTGTGACCACGTCTGGCACTTGTTCAATATTGACAAATCTTAGGCATAGGACCCTCAGTAGTCTGAAACATGATAAAATATCATGAACCCAAGAACATGGTACTTCAGTGTCAAACAAAATGAATGAACGGAGCTGTGAGCTACTGAAAGAATTCAAGTTCTGTGCACCCCTTTGGACGCATAAGCGGCGAGCTCCATGGGCAACTTGGGTTGTACCAGCACCACCATGTGCAATACCGAACTTCTCCTTTTTAGCAATGATTGACGTTACCTCTCGCACAAGATCATGCATCAGAAATGTTCTAGCTCTTCCACATGCTTTCCTTTCTGTGACCTGAAGAAGAGAGCGTTGAGTGAGCTCCATAAGGTAACACTCAGCAACTTCCTCCATTGTTGTTCCGTCTCCTCTATCTTCCACAAGACCTTCCGCTATCCATAGCTTGGAAATAAGTTTTCTTGTAATCTTGTAATCTTCGGGAAAGAGGCTGCAGTATAGGAAGCAGCTCCTAAGATAACTTGGTAGATCATTCAAGCTCAACTTCAAGACACTGGAAATCCAGTTGAGCTCTGGATTGTTGGCTAATTGCCAGCTAAGTTGGGTGAAGAAAAATGCCCACTCCTGTTCCTTTAAGTCACGGTATGACAGAATACTGCCAATAGTTATAATGGCCAGTGGCAATCCTTGGCACTTTGCAACAATTTTATTTGCCCAATATCTTATATTTTCAGGACAAATGTTATCCTCTGAAGCATGAAACGCCTTTTTACAAAACAGTTCCCAAGATTCAGCATGTTTAAGGGTTTTAAGTTCAATGACACAGTTGTCAACTGCCAAAGACGACACATCTTTTCTCCGGGTTGTTATCAGCACTTTACTTCCACATCTATTTCTGACAAATGCATAGTTCAAAAATAACCAAGCATCTTTGTCCCATACATCATCCAGGACAATGAAGTATTTTTTGTCCTGCAAATAGCTTTGTATTACCTCAACTAATCTCATGCGACTCATGGTCATGAAACCACTTGCCATGCTTGCTCTTTCGCCTATTATTAGCTGATTTATAATTTCTCTTAGTAGTTCCTCGACTTGATAAGTCTGAGATACAATAACCCATGCGCGACAATCAAAAGATGTTATGATCTTTTGATTCTTGTAGACGGTGCTTGCAATAGCAGTTTTTCCTAAACCTCCCATACCAAGGATGGCAATTAGAGAGCGGTCTTGTTTCTCCTCAAGTAGGCATTGTGTCAGTTTTCCAATTTCATCAGCATTTCCCACTATGTCAGAGTTATCTATCAGGTAAGCAGAATCTGACAGATAAAACTGACTGGAGAGCTGCAAATTATTATTCCTCTCTAGTTCACTGACTGAGAAACCATATCGATTCCTCATTTCTGATAGCCTCTGAATCCTTGCTTCTACTTGATCGATCTGGCTAGGGAACTTCTTCCATGCTGCAATGTTCTTGATCTGGTGGAACTTTCTCTTGAAGAAGCTGCTTGTATCAACGGCTTGTGCAGTAAGGTAAGCATACTCATCAATGATGTCTTCTACCTCATGGGCAACATCTCTAACTTGGTCCAACCATGCATCAAATGCCTTGTCACTGACTCTCTGTACACTAACTTGGTTAATAAAGGCCTGCAGAACCGAAAGCTCGCCCTCAATTTGTTTCATGTTATGCTCAAAATCTGTCATGAGGGGTGCTGCTTCTACCACCTCTTTGGCAATCTTTTCTAGTGCTCCTTCCCTCAGGGAGAGAGCAACTTTTCTGAGAACAACGAAGAGGGCATCTGCCATATTTGCTCAACTTTTCTGAAAAAAAAAACTGTCACCTTGTCATATATATAATTATATTTCTGAACAAGATTTACGCGCAGCTCTGTAACACCTGAAATGCAAAAACAGAATATTATTTATTTAAAAATGAATAGGACTTGACTCAAAACATCGAATTGAATTTGTTCAAAATGGAAGTGATATCAGGTACTCGCTACTTTTTATTTCACATGGCGTATTTTGTTTTGCTAGGACAAGTCTTTGACCAACTATTACTCTATTAACAGTTTGTTTGTATGACACAAAATATAATCATAAGCAAGTATTTACAAATAGGAAGACATCAACTTTGTGTCACAAAGATCATGCACTATAGGAGTAATAGGTAGTCAAAGACTCGTCCTAACGAAATGATATAAACCTGTAACCTCAAACAGAGGAAGCATGAAATGGCTGCGCAATAATTAACTAGCAAGAAAGGTTCACGTACTCAGACCAACTACTGAATTCGTAAGGGGACAAGGTTTGACTCCAATATCCAGGTATCCATGAGGGCACTCATGGACCGAGCATGGAGCGCCCAGGATCTGGCCTTGTCCAGTGCCCTTAAGGTGTTCGACTGATTGCTCCAAACAGCAGCGTGCAGTAAATCTTGGCTCTACTCTGCGGGTGAATCGAGCGAGAGGAACGAAGAGTTTAATCTCCACGGTTGGTGGCACCGGAGCAAGGATGGTAGAGAGGGAGGGAGGAGGAGAAAGAAGGCCTAGCTCGGGGAGCAGGTGAGGAGAAGACGGAGAAGCAGACGAAGAAATGCGACGGTGCGACCGAATACAGAGTAAGCTGAAGGGATGCCCAGCACATGGACATCCACCCTGCTTCCTAAACTTTGCTAGAGCCATCTAGGTTGTTAAAAAAAGGTTGCAAGATCAAAATCAGAGTTTGATTAACCCTTGACCTCAGTGTTTTTAGACCGTGACATCTACTGTAGCTCCAAAACAACAAGTGTTTTTTAAGTTGAGAGTTGGTTTCATCTTTTGATCTTTGACCGGGGCCGTACAGAACGAGGGCGCCCTCGCCGCACCCGCACTTCCTCGAAATTAGGGCCTTGTTCACTTCTCCATCAAAATCCAAAATATTTCCTCTGTCACCCGTCACATCGAATTTTTAGACGCATGCATGGAGCATTAAATGTAGGTAAAAAAGATAACTAATTACATAGTTTGTCTATAAATGTTGGGACGAATCTTTTGAGCCTAGTTAGTCCATGATTGGACAAATTTTGCCAAATAACAACGAAAGATGCTACAGTAACTTTTCACCTACTTTTCGCGAACTGAACACACCCTAGGTGGCTCTTGTTTTCTCAACTCACTAAGGGGTTGTTTAGGTGGTGAAAAAGTTTGGGGTTGTTTAGTTGGTGAAAAAATTTGGGTTCAGCTACTGTAGCACTTTTGGTTTTATTTGGCAATTTGTGTCCAATCATGGACTAATTAGGCTCAAAAGATTTGTCTCGTGATTTACAACTAAACTGCGTAATTAGTTTTTTCTTTCATCTACATTTAGTACTTCATGCATGTGCCGCAAGATTTGATGTGACAGGTACTGTAACACTTTTTGGGTTCACTTTTTTGAACTAAACAGGTTCTTTGTGTTCGGCTACTGTAGCACTTTTCGTTTTATTTGGCAATTTGTGTCCAATCATGGACTAATTAGGCTCAAAAGATTTGTCTCGTGATTTACAACTAAACTGCGTAATTAGTTTTTTCTTTCATCTACATTTAGTACTTCATGCATGTGCCGCAAGATTTGATGTGACAGGTACTGTAGCACTTTTTGGGTTCACTTTTTTGAACTAAACAGGCTCTAATATTCAGTCCACGCTGCTTTCGTTTGAAATATATGAAAGAATCAAGTGCACACAATGTGTGCCTACATCACCCCCCATGTCCACAGTTTGTGCACAATGTGTTTTTTTTTTTAGGGGAAGTTTGTGCACACTGTTATTGGCAATCCTCTAGTCTAATAATGGAATTAGCATCTAATTCCGTACTGCTGGTGAACTGGACGCATCTTCATGTATGGCCTTGTTTAGTTGGCTCAAATTGGGGCCAGCCAAATTGGAGGAAACACTGTAGCATTTTGTTTTTATTTGATAAAAATTGTCCAAACATTGACTAATTAGACTCAAAACGTTCATCTCGTAAAGAACAACAAAACTGTGCAATTAGTTTTTGATTTTATCTACATTTAGTACTCCATGCATGTGCCGGCATTTTGATGTGATATGGAATCTTCTTTTTGCATAGTAAAATTTGAGGGAAAATTTGGAATCTAAACATGACCTATGTTTCCGGCTACAATCCCTGAAAATCAATTACAGTTGCAGGTCTCTAGAAGCATATGATGTTTTCCAGCCGCCCAGCAGTATGGCAAGATCATATATTTCAGAGATCAAAATCATTTATGACCAAGTTGAAGCTAAAATCTGAAAGATTCTAAAGCAAACCTTCCTAGTATCTACCCAAATGATCTTCCTTCATCATTTTCAGGGTTTCTCCAACAGCGCATGAAACAAGGGAGGACTCTGGACCTGAGTTCAGGCCATGGTTATTCGTAACTGTAATGCTGGGCATAGGGCGTCCATCCATCCGGACGGTGCCGATAGTGGGCCGCGATGCAGCCTGACGACCACTCTCCACTCGCCCTTGCCCCCAACCGTTCAAAAAAAAAAAGAAAAAACCTTCTTATCCGTTCCGCTCCCTCCTCTCCACTACATTGCCTTGTGCCTGCCACTCCCTCCGTCCCATCCCGAACGCGGATGTCACTTTGCCTCGCTGCTACCGCGCGCCCCATCTGGCGCTGCATTCTCGCCCCCTCCTGTCACACACGCTTCTCGCTCCCTCCCATCGCGCGCGCTGGTGCTGGTGGTGCTCGCTCCGCTCGTCGCGCGCGTCGCCCGCCTGGGCGAGCCAAGACCGGTGCTGGTGGCGGTGGTGTGCGTGCGCGCCGCTGGTGCTAGTGCGCCCACCTGATCGAGCCAAGCCCGCTGCTAGTGGCGGTGGTGCTCGCGCGCCGCCGCTCGCTGCCGGCTCTGACCCCGGCGGCTCGAACTGACCGGCCCCGACCTTCCCCTCCTCTACGTTGCATATGTGTGTTTCACGTTTCAGATGTATGTTGCATTGTTCTATTTTGATGTTGCAAAAGTAGATCGGGGATGTTGCACATGTTTTGCATGTTGCAAGCATTTGTTCAAAATATTTCATATATTTCCAGACGTATGTTGCAATCGTTTTTAATCTGAATGTTGCATATGTTTCACACATATGTTGCAATAGTGTTTCAAAATGTTTCAGCTGTTTCAGTCTTATGTTGCAGCAAGTGGTTTCATGTTGCAAGCTGCAAGTGTTATTTTTTTTGATGTTTCATGTGTCCCACACACATATTGCAAGTGCATGTTCCATGTGTTCATCTGTTTTTCAGACGTGTATTGCATTCAACTTTTTTCATGTTGCAAATATTTTATGTTATTCGGCTGGGGCTGAGCTGGGGCAGGAGGACGGTGTGCGCAGCGCGCCGGGGGGGAGGGGGTGCTGCAAACGGGGGCGCTAGGGGCGAGCGGATAGGTGCGCTGGTCAGGCGCACGCCGGGTCCCGGCTCTTGAGTGCCGCCCCTGCAGAGAGAGGAGTAGGTTTGGGAATGATCGACGGGCGCAGATACAGGGGTGGAGTGCGCGCGTGGGGCGGGGCGAATCCAGACAAGGGTGGGGCGACGGCGGATTGGGGCGGGCTACGCAGGCGTCCGGATGCGAGCCACACCGTATTCGTAAAGTATAACGATTCACATTACATAATTTGTACAAATTGACTGTTTAGCGATGATAAATGAAAATTATGTTCCACCAAACACAGGCACAGTCTGCTCATGTGCATGCTATAATACGTTACCACTAAAATGCTCTGCTTATCTGATGACTTTAAAAGGGGACATTTTTCACAAAGGAAAATTGGTTTGATAGCATCGAAAGATTACGATATCCAGAAAATACCATCTAAAGACGTCCGTCACATAAAATACCATTGAAAGAGTGGACTGTTACCTTCACATGGCATTCCGTCACGGTTCCTCTTGTCGCCGTGAATCCCTCCGTCAGGCACTTTCTTCCCCAGTCCAGTGGTTCCTTCGTCCGTATGAGTTCTCTGTCTAGCAGCTCCTCGTCTCCTTTGTCCTCACGAGGCAACACCGTCGAGGATGAAGGACCTCCCGTATAAGTGAACAACGCCAGCATGCAAGCGTTGCCGAACGTGCGCACCACCGGCTCCAAACCTCTCGGTTAACCTCCTGCTTGAGATCACAGCACGCACCGATGCCGCAACCATCTTGAATCGCGCCTTCCTCCCCTCCTCGCCGGACATCGGACAGGACCCTACCGCGGGCTACTCAGCGGCATCGTCGTGATTGACCACTGTGTCCTGCTCATCGCCGCCGCCGGCATCAGCTGCTCCTTCATGCTGCTCGCCGTGGACATGGCAAGGAACCTGGACTACGTCACTGCGGAACCTCAGAACGCTTCCATGCTTCATCACCTCGAAGACACCGGCCAGCGTGATTTTCACTATTTTTTCATCCCGCACGAACACAGCTAAATAAATCAACATGCAAGCGGTGGTGCTGGTGATGGTGGCTGCACTGGCCGCCGTGATTTTCACTGCCTTTTTTATTACTCTTCATCAAGGATGTGCTTGCAGACCATGAGGTTCGCTTAAACTTATCAGCCCGGCTTATCAGCCATGATACAAAGTTTTTCTCTCACAACAAAACAACATTAGTTGGTTAATCATCCGTAGAAACCATCCTGCGAACATGGTGTGGTGCTTGTGTTCATGTCGGCATTTATCACTATTCACTACACGCGGTTACTGACTACTACGGCGCAGCCGCTGGTGCGCGTACGGCGGCGTTGGAGGCGCGGTATATGGGCACGATGGTAGTACTCCCTCTGATGCCTGGCACAGACATGTTCATATCCATGGTGAGGTAGGCATCGTTGCAGCGGTTGTTGGAAAAACACAATGGTCGAGTTGCCGCGCGCTCCTAGCTAGGCGATGAGCTCCTAGGTGGTCTTCGTCCTCCTTGCCATCGCTGTGCCTGCGGTCGTCGTCCGCCTCTCCCCCGTGGACCTGGCACTGCTTCGCTGCGGCCCTTCAATGGGCAGGTCCCAGGCCTCGATCACCCTGGTCGCGTCGGCGACGGAGCGCTCTCACGCGGCGGCGGGCACAGGCACGGCGCTCACCCTGCTGCCAGGCCAAGGGGCACGGAGCAGCTGTACCTCCTGCGCATGGGAACTGAGAAGCTGCTGGACTGAGAAAGAAGAGGGCTAGACAGAGGGATTGACAGCATCAGTGTCTACCATGACGGAATGCTATTTGAAGGTAACAGTCCACTCTTTCAGTGGTATTTTACGTGACGGACATCTTTCGATGATATTTTTCAAATGTCGCGATCTTTCAATGCTATGAAACCAATTTTCCCTTTTCACGAACACAGAGTGTCTTCAACTAGAAAACACATGTTTCATCCTCCACACAGGCAGATGGCGAATTCTGCCTTTTGTAAATCTTTATCGCAGCGGCTTCCATTTCAGTAGCTTCCATCGAAATCCTTGTAATATGCACAACATTAGCTCATTCAGTTACACCGATGAACTACATATTTGGAAAACAACTCCCACTGTCAAGAGCCAGATGAGTCACATTTGGTAGAGGCGTACTTAATTGCACCAGGGCCAAGCTTAGCAAGGTATGGCTGATAAATGGCGTCATTTACTGTAATATCAAGAAAGCAGCATTTACCACACTGTAAATAATATACAAGTACTGTGGTGAATAAGAAAGGAGGTCAAACAAAATGTTTAGAGCTGCCTTGCTGATAAGCTGTGCAAAGATGCGCAGCTCTACTGCATGTTCAAGAAAAAAAAGGCATGCAAATAGTTTCCATTTATATGACACCTTTTGTCCTATCTTTTTAGAAGGTGTTTGGTTTGCTCACTTTAGAGGGTGATCCGATCACAGCGGCAACCAATTACATTGGTTTATGTTTGTTTTATATTCAACGTAATGTGATGGCGGGGCAATGGGAGCCGTGCCTTCAGAAATCGTTTCCCGCTCGGTTTGGGGCGGTAAAGGGTTAGCAATTTGGTTAACCGCCCAAGCAAAACGAGTAAGCAAACGTTCCATTCCTGTTACCGCCCTTCATACGTTCCCATTCCGTCGCCGATGCTGCTTGTGAACCAAACGGCACCTTAAGTCGACCTTTTTCCAACCTATATCTACGTTATTGGTTTATAACAACATTGTAGCTATTTCATTAAGTAATTTGCATAATAAGAATATGAGATTACCAGCTTGAGAATCAGAGGAGTCAAAATTAAGGATGTTACTAGGTATGTGTTGAACAATGTGAATGTCAGTTCCTTGCAGTCTTTTTTCTATGGCCTTGTTTAGATGCTAAAATTGGAAAGCAAAGTTTGCATAGTGAGTGTCACATCACACTGTAGTAATTTTGTTTTTATTTGCTAATAATTGTCCAAATCTTGATTAATTAGGCTCTAAATGTTCGTCTCGCAAAGTACAACAAAACTGTGTAATTAGTTTTTTATTTCATATATATTTAGTACTCCATATATATGCCGACATTTTGATGTGACGGGAAATAGGAATTCTGCATAATGAATTTGGGAGGCAAAATCTAGAATCTAAACAAGACCTATGAACATATATGTGAGATACATTTGGTAGAGTGTCCTAATGTACTTGATGCCCCAAGGTACAACCTCTAGATTCCTTAAGGCCTCGTTTAGATAGGCAAAAACACCCAAAATTTTTTGCGCCGTCACATCGAATCTTTGAACGCATGGAGTATTAAAGGTAGGTAAAAAAATAACTAACTGCACAGTTTGTCTGTAAATGTCGAGACGAATCTTTTGAGCCTAGTTAGTCCATAATTGAATAAATTTTGCCAAATAATAACGAAAAGTGCTACAAGAATTTTTTGCTAAAAATTTTTGGATCTAAACACGCCCTAAACCAGCAAGTCCGAGCACAAACACTACTGTACTCCATTCGTCCCTCAATAGAAGACGTCGAAGCGCCCTGTTTAGTTTCCAGAAAATTTTGTAAAATTTTTTAGATTTTCCGTCACATCGAATCTTTAGACACATGTATGAAGCATTAAATATAGATAAAAAATAAAACTAATTACACAGTTTAGACAAAATGGACGAGACGAATCTTTTAAGCCTAATTAGACCATGATTGAATAATATTTATCAAATAATAACGAAAAGAGCTACAGTGTCATTTTGCCAAATTTTTCGGATCTAAACCGGCCCTTAAAAAAAAGTCTCAAAATAGATGTCGTTTTAGCTCGTCCCACCCTATACCAACTACAACAGCCATCCATCCGTCACCTCCCTGTCCCCCACTACGAATAATAAAAAAGAAAAAAACAGACAGTGGAAAAAAAAATCTCCAGAGGCTTATCCTCTCACGGGTGGTCACGGATGGAGGAAGCCGAGCCATCCGCCTCGGTCTCCGTCAGGCTCCCTTGTTCCCGTCTCCATCTCCTCCTCCTCCCCATCTCCATGTCTTCCATCTCCTCCGCCTCCCCATCTCCTACAGCATCGGGCATAGCTGGCGTTGGGCGGCGCCGCCCTTTCGCCGACCGCCTAGCCTGGATTCGCCGCCGTACCTGGTCGAAGCAACGCGGCACAAAGTTGAGAGGCAGCAGCAGCGAAATCTATGGGAACCTCGAGCCCGTTGTCAAGCTGGTGGTCTGCGATGGCGATGCGGCCTCCAAGCATGCCCTGAAGCCGGGGGGCGGCGACGACAGGACTGCTCCCCCAAGTTAGGGAGCGGCGGCCACGATGTTAGCCCAAAGCGTGCCGTCGAGGTTGCAGACGAAGGCGACGGTGGCAGCTGCGGTCCCAACATGGGTACCTGCGGGTGCAATGGGAGCCCGAAGCACGTCGTGGAGGTGGGGTGCAGTGGCGACGTCAGCTACTCTCCCAAATCGGGGAGCTGCGGCCGCGATCGGATCCGGAAGCGCGTCGTGGCAGTGGAGGGCGACAGTGACGGCACCTGCGCTCTCAAGTTGGGGAGCTGCAGCCGCGATGGGAGTCCGAAGCACGTCGTCGAGATGGGCCACGGCGATGGGATCGAACAGGTCAGTGACGGGAGGAACGTGTGCGGCCGCCGCATCGGATGTGGTCGGCTGCGTATGGACGGCATGGGACAGTTGTACGTTCTCGACTCAGAGGCTGAAGACAGTGCCCTGGAGGAGAGCTGCCATCCAGAGCTCCGCCAAGGTCAGGGGCCCGAGGCCGTCGAGTTGCTGCAACCGGCGAGGTGGCCTTGGAGGTGGGCACAATCAAAGCTACTGCAGTTGCCGACGACGTACTGACCGAAGAGATGGTTCGGTGCATGGAGGTTTGGCTTACCGGCATCGAAGGGGCCAACCAGGAAGTCTTTGTCAGCATGATCAAGGTTACCTTCACTTCCTTCTACAACCCGTACTAGCTAGTTCATGTGATGTGTGTGTAGTATGTGTGATGATGAAGTGCTGCTTTTGTGTGTTTCAATGACTATGATATGCAGTGTGGTCTGATTTGAACTTGCTAATCGAAGTTAGCTTTTGGGTATGAATTGTGTTAGTGAATTAAGCAGCTCAATATTGAAATTAGTTTCTGGTTACCAACATTGCCGAATTAGTCGTAATTTTGATACAGATGATTTCTTGTGTTTGGTCCATACTTATCGATCCTAAGTGATGCCGAATTAGTTTCTTGTGTTTGCTCATAAAAATTCACTCTTTAAACTGAGCGGTGCCTGCATGCCTTGTTAGGCGAGAATGAGAATGTGTCAATGAAAAACATCTTGTCAGATTAGCGGTGCCTGCACGCCTTATTACAACTGATCTGCAACTGGAAAAGCTAAAAAAATGTAATGTCATGTTCACTTCTTTTCTAGCTGATGATAGTCCTGCAACCCAACAGATCAATTTTTGATTCTTTAGAAATAGAGATTCTTCTCAAGACATACAGAAATATATAATCTAGATTGTTGGAAAAGGGTAGAAACAGACTGTACATAACTAGTTTTTATACATGCACCACAAAAGGCTTTCTTTCGCCTCCACTAGGATTAATTACAAGAAACTAAATGTATGTAGGAGTACATGCATCACAGTAGCAGTACATTAAGAAAAATGCCAACAAGTTCATATACATATATACAATTGTCTTAGTTGCTGCACATCTCAAAAGCTAAACAAACCTCAGATGCCTCGGGACAGAGTCACTTTGGGGATATGGGGAATATACCTCGTCCTGGGATGAGAAACAGACCTAATGAAGAAAGAGAACAGCATATTCTTTTAAGAGCCCAAAGGGACCGGAACAGTCTAGTCTCTAGCTGCCTAAGAGCAACCCCTATTTGTCCAATCCAAAGTCAACCTATTGCCCAAAAGCCATCCCAAAGCCCAAGACAACTCGTTAATCGAAGATTTCACTATATAAAAGAGTTTATGAGAACCATCCGACTCCCTAAGGAAATAAAAAAGGATCGACGCGAAAAGTTCCGATTGAAATAGGATCTAAACAAGGAAGAGCACTTGCCATTCGTTGGTTATTAGAAGCATCCCAAAAGCGTCCGGGTCGAAATATGGCTTTCAAATTAAGTTCCGAAACTACTTGGTGAGGAAGGAATTTTCTAGAAACTCAGACTTTGAATGGATCGCGTGGACAGAGGGAGTCCTTTTCTGGAATTCTGAGACCGGTCTTCACCGACCCGGGCATTGTTCTTCATTCCTACCTTGTCATTCAATTCCCTCCGATCCGTCAATCCATCCAGTAAGCCAGCCATTTGTTTTCTATTGATCAGCCTGCGAGCATCTTCATACGCTAACCGTAAAAAGCCAGTAACTCGTTCCCAAGAAGCAAGTAGAATTTGAGCACGGAGGTCCAATAATGAACTCTTTTTTTCAACCGGTCGACATTCATTCGTAAATACTACGAGCGATGTTCGACAATTCCATTAGTTGTTCAGCAACTCAATTGCCTTCTGAACTATCTCCCTGTCACAACTAAGAGATTTGGGAAGCATGTCTGCTGCCTCCGGCCTCTCCTTATTCATGTGGGGGATCTTATATCTATTCCCTCTGTTGTCTTTCATAACTTCAATCATGCATCCTTGTAGCGTGAGTAATACCCTATTCAGAAGAACAGGGTTTTAGTTTTCATATTCATTGATCACATTTGCGATGAGGTCATCCATGTTTCTAGATGTCATTCTATCCGTCAACGACTGAAGAGAAGCAAAGAAACCAAGGTCTAGGCAATTCATATCAGGTGAATTAGCAGGTTGGTTCATTATGCGTATATCAAGGCCGGTTTGGGCAACTGCTGTAGCAAACTCTGGATCATCGGCGCGGACATGTGAGGGAGCATTGTCTTGATGTATCCAAATTATCTCATGGGCATCTTCTCGAGGCCAACAAATGCGTATAGCTTCAAGAAGTTTTGAGATCATATAAGATCTCATTGTTTGTCTGTCAACCTTCATTGTCTTCATGATAGGTGTGCCCCTAGGCCTATTGCCACTTCTTTGTGTCGGTGCCTGAAAGTACAAAGATTGTTACGAGAATAATAGAATAGTGATTCTTATGTAGCGAAACAAGAATAAAACATGACCGAGATTGCTACCTCACAGACAAAAGGCCATACGCTTAACTTGCTATCAAAATAACATCTACCGTCATCATCAAACCTAGGCTGTATAACTCCAGAATAAAACATGACTTTGTGAATGACATTCTTGTTTTGCATAGTCCTGTGTGGGTCTTCTTCGTCTGGACGCATGTACATAGTCTTATTCTTTCTTATCCCATTGAATTACTTCTCATCTGTGTGGATAATATTTTTCATTTCTTTGAACTTGGGATTATCTGGCAGTGTACTTGGTTCTAGCATGGACACACACCACTGTAGCCTAGACTTTTTATTTGCTTTCTTCAAATAAGGCTTCAGTGAGTTGAAGTGTTGTCATAGCAATCCATGTTTGAACGACCTATGGAGAGTGCTTTTATTGACACCTAGAGATCTAATAGTACCCCTTCTATTTAGGGGAATATCTGAAACTATAGAGAAGTCCACTTGAATTTTTTTATAACTGCAGTTCTTAGGTTTCAAACCATTGACATTTACTGGTATGCCCTGTGCCCAACAGTTTTTTGCTCTCTTCCATACACGTTGTATGGTACGTATACGGACAATGTACTTCGCTGCAATAATAGTTGTACTGTTTCTTTTTAATTTTCCATTTTTACTGCTCCGAAGTAAATCTTCAAATATGTTTCGTCTTTGTTTATCTGTTAGATCCTTCGTCCTATGTCGGTCCTGATCATGATGTGCTTGGTCATCATCTACATCATGTGCTTGCTCATCCTCTTCAACAACATGTGCTTGGGCATCCTCTTTCTCATCATGTGTTTGCTGATCCTCTATACCATCTGAGTCAGACAACTCCTCTTCATCAAAGGCGATGTCAACCGTTTCAGTGTACATGCCAAACTCCTCTATAAGATCCTCCAAGGTACCTTGTTCACCTGAATAAAAATATAACTGATCAGTACAAATCATTTTGGACTAGGAGCTAATAAATGTGTTGCGGTACCATTTTTTATCACACATGCTACAGATATGCACACAATTAATATGTTTTTGGATCACACATGCTGCAGATATGCACACAATTATTTTTTTTTGGATCACACATGCTGTAGATATACAGACAATTAATTTTTTTTGGATCACACATGCTGCAGATATGCACACAATTAATAATTTTGCCTAGGATGTGCACAAATGCATTAAATCTGATTTTTTTCAGCAAACATACATCTATGCTCAAGTCATTGATTGGAAATAATCACCTATCAGCATGTTTTCTTGTACACTACCCTGTTGAGGATGATTTAGATCAAAGGGATAGCAAACATTATGAACTGCTGCATCATCAAAGAGGCCAAGGCATCTGCTCACCCACTAAAGTCGTTTATGAGATCTTGTGTGGCATCTTGTAAAGCTCTGTCATTGCCTGTACCAAAATTTGTAACGATTGTTTGTATTATCAGTACATAGATGATGACACTTTTGTCATGCAGATTTTTGTGGTACTAATGGAAATACTCATATGTCAGCAGGTTTCCTTGTTCTCTTTCATGTTGATGAGCACTCGGATCAAATGGATGCCCAACATACTGACCTGCTACAATAAAAAGTTTTAGGAGAAAATACACTTTTTCTATGAGAAATTAAACGAGTACAAATTGATCTTGGTGTTCATGATCATTGAAATTGTCACCCGCATTCTGACCTGCTGAAAAAACTAGTTTCAGATGAGAAACATAAACACACCACTTTATTTGTGCTACTAAAACGAGCATTCTAAGATAGCCCTTTAATTGTAGAGAATTGATGTTTGTAAATGTCTTTGAACTGATGGAAATATTCACCTGCATGTAGGCTTCCTTCTTCTTGTGGTTCATTTAAATCAAATCGGTGGGCGGCTGTAAATTGCACTTGTAAGTTATCCACCCCTATGAAATGTACTCCCTGTCAGCACTGTTTATTTTGGACAAGATGCTACAAAAAGCATCTGTTATACCAAATTTATTTTTTTAAAGCAACAAAACATATGGTGAGATTAGATGCGACTCTTAGTAGATTAAACTTTTCTCCACTTCTATTGAATCCACGAAATGACCTTAGGCTACACCAGATTGAAATCCAATAGGAGTAAGGCATAAAATTACCTTCACACAATCAGTTTAGGAGATAGAGAAATGAGTTCCAGAATCCAAGCAAACTCATTTTAGGAGATAGAGAAGAGAAAGAAAAAGAACAACAATCATTGTACTAAATTGCAGGTTGAAGGAGGAGGGCAGGTAAAGGATCACCTCTTTTTATTTCGCTTGCACCAACCGCTTGCAAGGGATCATTACTCCTATCTTGTTCATTTGCAGGTGGCTGGTTGAGAAAAGGCCCCTCATCTCCTTCGTCATCTGGAGTTGCATTCAAGTCAAGGGCCATGGTGAGTGAATGGTTGCAGGAGTTGTGGGCAGTGAGGCAGTGGCTTATTAGCCCAGAAGTTATGGCGGCTGAATGGCTATTTAAATTTGTTCGTTTCGCTTCTTCTATTTTTTGGCGCTAAGTTCGATTCCCGCCGGCTGGAAAATTTGTTTTGGTGAACTGTTCATATGTTTAATGAAAATTGTGCATGCAAGTGGATGTGTTGGGGTCTTAAATGCGGGATGTGTTTGGCCGTTCGAATGCACTGGTTGCACATGCATTTAATGCATCCAATGTTGTTTGTATACTATGCAATAATTGGAATTGTAGGGGCATGCAGGTCATTTGGTCATTGCCTTGGGACTCCCCTGGGTTCTAAAAGGTCCACTATACTAGGATGGAGGGGAGTACATGTCATTCCCCTCAGGGGGCTTTTAGGTCACATCACATGGTGTTTTCGGTTCAGCACATGGTTTGTTTCATTGTTTGTTCAGACTTCTACAACAATTGAAAAAGAGCTAATCTTTGACACGAGGGAAGGAAGATACAGTAACACATGGTTTGTTTGTTCAGCTAATCTTTAACTAGTCTCGGCCTCTCGGTCTCGGGTGATTGGGTGAGTGTGCTAGACTGCTACTGCCCGTCTTCTCGAGCAGCTGCTTGGAGTTAGCGACCCCCAATGGCCGCCGCCGCTGCCGCATAGATCCATCTAAGCTATCTCGTCCCCCGCCCTATTCGCTTGGCTGAAAAGCCATGGCTGAGAGTACTGTTCGCTGATTTGTTGTGAGAGAAAAATATTGTACTATGACTGATAAGCTCAAGCGAACAGAGCGTATATCCCCAATGCCCGCCACTAGCAGTAGCACTCGCCGGTGTGGGCAGGTCTTGAGCACGCTCCTGCCAGGGACGGGCTCATCTGTATTCAATGGTATTCAGTTTAATACCCAAGTTTTTTGACAAAAAAATTATATATATAGTGCATATACAAGTTTGATTATGAAAAAAACAAATATACTGCGAAATGAAGACATGTACAGGCAAATAGGCTCAAGCCCCACTCGGTTTTCTCTCCCAGCGATGGCCAACGAGGTTGAGCGGCCCTTTTTCTCTACTGGAAGCCCAAAATCACGCTCCCACCTCCTTTCTCCTGTCTCGGTGTCTCGCTCTTGCACATAGGCGCGCGGTCGACTCCCGATGAACCGTAGCTCTGGCCTTTGAGTTGCGAGAGCCTTTTCCTTGTGTACCATTAAAAAAGATGGCCGTTTCCTACAGACCACTAAAAAGTTCATTCTTACCTAGGTGCCATGACACTTTATTTCTTTGCCCTCCAAGCCATTCTGTCAATTTTCACTGGTAACGGTGTGTAACACCGAGGAGAAAAAACCAAAGTGCCCTCAGTCCAGGGAGGATGAGTGAATTTGCCCACTCCCTGACCAAGCGTTTGGGTGCCAAGACGGCTGACGTGGGCAAGTTTTTTTGGCGCCAAAGGCACTGGGCTTGGCGCCAAAGAGACCTCCCTGCCTTGGTGCTATAAATAGGCCCTCAGCCCTCCCTTCCCACTCATTCTTCTCCATTTGTCTCTCCTGCTACCTTGCTGCCAGTGCCATGTCTCAAGCTTCAAGCAGCTATGGGAGGAGGCCTAGGCGGGTCATGTGCCCCAACTGTAGCGTGCTAGCTAATCGATTCATATCGATGACTACGAAGAACCACAACTGTGCTTTCCACAAGTGCATGTACTTTGCAGTTCGTTTTTCTTCCTTGCTCATTCATTCATAAGGTGTTCTTTATTCCCTGTTTGGTGCTAATCTGTTGATGTTGTTGTTTATAGGCTGGAGGGTGCCAGTTTTATCAATGGGAGGACGAAATGGAGGACACTGTTGTGCGCCCACCTACAACACCTACTCCATTACAGGCCATTCCTCTATAGGCAGTGACAGCACTAGCTCCTATCTCTACTGCAGCTCCTCTGGCCATCGTCCAGGAAGATTTCCAGCTGGCTAGAGTTGTAGGCAATGCAGTAGTGAAAGATAGGGTTCTTCAACAGCTTAGGTGGATTGAAAAGCTGGTGTTTATGTGCATCTTTCTTGCTTTGTATGCTATCATGAAGAAGTAAGGCCCTATGTATGCATACTGTGTATATGTGTGTGTTTCAATGAAGACTAGTGATGCATGAATGAATGGTTTTTATCAGAGAGTTATGATCTAATTTATAACATAGTAATTCTGACATCTCAGAAAAATAACATCTCAGAACAAATAGAGTTTAATCTTGTCACATAGTTTGATCTTACCAACTAAATATTACAGACCATATTAAACTGAGTTTGATCTCATAAAGTTTCATCTAACCAACAGAGTTCCATCTCATAGTCATGCCAACTCATAGACATTCATCTCACATCACAGTCATGCAAAAATAAAGTGATAGCAAAGCAGCAGTAGTTTTTACAGCCAAATCACCAAAATAACAACCAAACACAAGTGGTTTTCATTCAAATCCTACCTTCTTCTTGCTCCTGGTATTAGAAGCTGGGCTGGCTGGGCAGGCTGACACAATTAGAAGCTTCTTTGGTGTAAGCTTGTTCTTCAACCCTATCTTCTTCCTTGGTGAAGGCTGGGGCAAAACAACCTCTAGTGGTTCTGTCTACACAGTCTCTTCATGAAATGGGGCAAGATGCATAGCCTGGAGGGGAACAGGGTCATTGGAATTAGTTCCAGACCTGTTATAGTCAAGTACCAGGAAAGGTCAAGCACACAGTTTCATAAAAAAGTGGAAATGCAGAATTGGATCATGCTTACCTGCTAGTCTGGGAATTTGTATGACATGTTGATGTACTGGTACCTGGGCCCTTACTTTTCTTGATAGTTGAAGTACTGGTAGCTGGGCCCTTGCTTTTCTTGGTAGCTGATGTACTAGTAGCTATTCCCTTTGATGAAGAAGATGATTTCCTCTTCCTCTTCTGGTGTGTAGCATTGGCCACTGCCTCATTGTGTGGGAAAACCATGCCTGATGCAGGAGTTTTCACCACAAGGCTAGTCTCTGTATTGCAGCTTGCTACTTTCTTCTGCCTTTTCTTTGGGAGACCCCTGCAAAGGACAAGGTTACAGTTAGTACATGTATTTAATTTATAGGACAAATGAAAATAAAGAAGTACATGTTTACCTTTCAGCCTCCATTGCAGCAATGTCTTCTAGGTTCCTATTCTTGCAGGTGTACCAGTGGTGGCCTAACTCATGGCATATAGGACACTCATGCTTCTTTGACTTCTTCTTACTGCCTCCCTCAATAGTTGACTTCATCCTGCTCTTCCTCCTACCACTAGTGGACTTGAGACATGGAGGGTGCATGAAGAAGCCATGTGTTGCTTTGGGCCACATGGACTTGTTAGGAATGCATGGGATAGAGCCTGCATAGGCATCCTTGAACTTCTGGACAGAGAAAAAATCATCTACATGATCTTCTAGTCTTGCACCTAGAATTGAGGTGATGTAGGCAATAGCATGCTTGCAGGGTATTCCTGACCCCTGCCAGACTCTACAGGAACATGTCCTATTTCTTAAGTCCACCACAAACCTAAACCCAGACCCCCCCCCTTAGCACAAATTTCTGCAACTCCTTCAGGAGAGCTTGTGATCACTTCAATATCAAGATTGTAACTGTCATCCTTCAGCTTCTGCACAATATGGGGCAAAATCTTCCCTTCAAACTTCCTGGCCATCCTTTTCCTATGGTTCCATTTGATCAATATCTTCTGTATGATGGTGTCCATCAAGTCATCCAGGTGCTTCTGTTTCTCACCCTTTATCCAGTTATTGAAAGACTCAGCCAAGTTGTTAGTTACATAATCAACTTTTGAGGTAGTGCCAAACTGGCTCCTAGTCCATAGCTTCTTGTGAGTCTCTTGAAGGTACTTCATAGCTTCTGCTTTGGCAGTAGCCATTGCCTGATAATGCTTTTCAAACTTATATGGATTCCAAGAATATGCAGAAGCCCACAAGTGCTCATCAAAAACTTTACCACTATACCTCCTTTTGAAATTCTATACTAGATGATACATACACTCCCTATGTTCAGCTTCTGGAAACACTTCATTGACTCCATTCATCACTGCCTGGCCACAATCTGTGGAGAAAGTAAGCCCAGGTGGACTGTCTATTGCTTCCTTTAACCTCCCCGTGAACCATACCCAATTTTTATTGGTTTTAGAATCTATGACACCTACTGCTACTGGGTACATCCAGTTGTGCCCATCAACTACACAGGCAATGCACAACTGGCCCCTAAACCTCCCAGTTAAAAATGTGCTATCTACTGCAAGATATGGTCTACCACCTCTAAGAAAGCCATCAACACAAGGTTTAAGTGCAAAAAAGAGCCTATTAAACCTTATCTTGTTGTTGATGGTATGGTGATCAATCACAACCCATGAACCAGGACTGGTTTCCTCTACTAGGCCTTAAATCTAAAAAGATTGTCAACTTTTGTCCCATGGGCCATAAATCTTATCCATGGCAAGTAGTCTACCTTTGTACACTCTTTTATAGGGCACCACAATCTTGTGCTCATCCTTCAACCTCCTTTGCAGTTCAGTGGCACCCACAGTCCCATCTTCCTTGAGCCAATCAAGCACTTGATGACAGACCCAGAACTGAGTCACTCCTACACAGACTCCTTGCCTCCTGGCGCTCTGGCACTGATGGGAAAATGGGTTCCTCTTAATCTGCAAAACAAATGTACATTCCACAGTTACTGCATGCATTTGCAATAAGTAATAACAGAACCAAATTACTACCAACATTTACAAAAGTACATACACAGTACCTTAACAGTTACACCATCCTTCAGAGTTGATGCATGGATTCTCCACGGGCATCCATCATTCTTGGCAGTGCAGGTTGCCCTATACCTTCCTGTGTCACTTGCCTCAATGTTATAATGGTACTCATGTTTCACAGAATGTGTAGCTAAAGCCAGCTTAAAGGAAGTAATGTTTGAATAAACAGTGCCTACAACCATAGGAGGGTCCTTCTTGTCATAATCAGCATCAGGCATTTGTTCAGGTTCTTTATCTTTAATAATATCATCTAAGTCCTCTACTTCACTATCATCATCATCAGACAAGGATTCATCGTCAGAGTCATCACTGTCTGAACCAGAAGATGCCTCACCATCAGAACTTTCAGGTTGCCTTTGCTTACTACAAACTTGACTGTTAGATTTGGTAGGTGGGGGATGTTGGGGGCCAAGGTCAATGTACAACCCTTCCTCATCAACACCCACATGCTCATTGGATGGGTTTGGGTTAGCAGATATTCAGGTTCAGCACATTCACTTTAGGTGGCACTCTAGGAGGCATTGTTTGCTTCTGCTCTACTAGCACAGTGGGCTGAAGGGGTGAATGGGGCTTGAACAGAGTTGGCAGGGGGACTAAAATCTCAATCAAGAATCTGAGGCTCACTAGTTGGCCTATTATAGGCAACAATCAGAAGCAGCACTTTGATTCATTACTTTTAGCAAACATTTCACACATATCTTGGTCACTCCTTACTTCAACGTTGACCTTACTCTGGTTGTAGAAATAAAATAGTCGAGCTACCTCACCGAAATCGGGTGGATACTTGTCAACAACATCATGAACCATATCTTCAAAGTTAGTAAGCTCAACATCCACAACTTTGTTCAAAGAAAACCACCGAGCACGTGAATTGGGAGTAACAATCCGCATTTCTAAGTTGAAGCTATTGTTTGCATCCATCCTATAGATGAACAAGGAGCACGCAATCAAGGAGAACGCAAACAACGAGGAACAACACCACAATCAACAAGACGGACCCTAAGCATCCACATTCACAACTACCCGACCTAATCGATCCATACCGAGGAGCATGTAATCCAAGGGGAATAGCACTCACCCGGCAGCTCACAAGTCTGGTCACTTGCCCGCACCCTTCTTCACCGCCATACGTGGCCAATCCTCTGAATCCACGGCGAACTCCAAGCTCCACTACCCCATTCGACACTAGAAGCACAGGGGATTGATCTTCTTCTCAACCCGCCGCCGCCGCTAGGGTTCCACGTCCGTCGCCGCCCACCGCAGCTAGGGTTTGGGGAAGAGAACGATAGAGAAGTGAGAGTGAGAATGCGATGGCGGTCAAGGTCGGTCAACAAGGCCTCTCCCTCATATGACCCTCTGTCTCAAAGGGTAAGATGGACAAATTTCCTGCCCGGTCTCACTTGTCAGGGCTTTCAAATTGTCAAAACCAAACAAAACGTGGACGGAATGGCTTGGGGGCAAAGAAATAAAGTGTCATGGCACCTAAGTAAGTCCGAACTTTTTAATGGTCTGTAGGAAAAGACCATTTTTAATGGTACACGGGGAAAAGGCTCGAGTTGCGAGCGGCGCCGGGCGCCGGGCGCAGCGTGCAGGCAGGGGCGCTGCTACTGGGCGGGCACCGGGAGCAGCATGCCAACTCGCGCAGACACCAAGCAGCAAGCAGTCAAGCACAGAAGCACTAAGTGAATTCAGTCTTTCCAAATCTCAAATTCCTATTCAATTTGCTACTTGTTAGGGTCTTAGGAATTGCAATTTGTCCCCAAATTACTTAGTCTAGTCTTTTGATTTAATTTTAGGTCTCAAGTATGAAGAGAAAAAAAGTAATACTACAGATATGAGGAGTTTCTTGCAGCGGAAGAAGCAGTCAAAAAAAATTTAACTATATGACATACATGCCGAATATTAGCCATTTGGTTGTAAAAAAAATTAATACCCCTATATATTTTAAATACCTAGCTCTCAGATCCTGGGTCCGCGGCTGGCTCCTGCCCCATGGCGCCGAGGCCGAGGTCCGCATCGACGACGAAGGCTTCCACGGCTCCTGCTCCTGGTTCGAGTCCACAGTCGTGGACTTCGTGCCCGCCGCGCGGGGCCCCGTGAAGTGCACCCGCTCGCCGACGATGGCGGCGGCGCCCTCAGGGAGACCTTCCCGCCCAGCCACGTTCGCCCTCGGCCGCCGCCACCGTCGGAGTCGTCCCCGCCGCGGTTCCACCTCCACGACATCGTAGCGGCGTTCCACTGCGAAGGCTGGTGGACGGGCATCGTCATGTCCACGCCTGACTCCCCCGACCTCGACCCC
Source organism: Saccharum hybrid cultivar R570 (assembly GCA_038087645.1). Taxonomy (NCBI): domain Eukaryota; kingdom Viridiplantae; phylum Streptophyta; class Magnoliopsida; order Poales; family Poaceae; genus Saccharum; species Saccharum hybrid cultivar. The sequence goes on from JAQSUU010000273.1 coordinate 1,745,481, forward strand.
GGCGCCTCCGCCACCTGTCACCGTCACCGTCGGCTTCCCCATCACCCGTAAGCTCGTCAAGTTCCCGCCCCACCTCGTCCGGCCCAAGCGCCCGGTCGAGGTCTATGAGGTCGGGGACAAGGTCGAGGTGAGTAGTCACCATCACTTGTACGGCTGCTCCTAGATACCTGCAGCTGTGGTGAGGTCGTCGACGTGCTAAGCTACGTCGTGGGGTACTCGCATTCGAAGGCCACGGAGTACGTCCACTATTAGTTCATGCACAAGCCTCCAGACAACTCCAATGGCGACCAAAGGAGGAAGGTGGGTGCTAAGATTAAGAGAACGGAGAGGAGACAGTCCATGTCTGGAGAAAGTCCAAGCTCACCTGTCGATGTGGCGGCATCCAGTGGTGATGAACGCAGCCATGATCTTGAATCTTCTGCCACCAAAAAGCCAAGGAAAAATCTGAAGGAGCTAGATGGCATATTAGCTGAAGGTTTGGAACATAGCCCATCGAGGATGGACACTCCTTTGTCTGATCGAAACAGAAATGATCATGTGCGCGCAGATCATTCTGCTACTCAAGTAGTTAACAACAGCCATGTTATGAAAACAGCCATCTCGTCTCCTGATTATCGGGTCCAAAAGGCTGGTGTTGGGGAAGTGGGTCAACAGGCTGGTGAGGAAGTGGATGATAGCGTTGCCTTATCACGTCTCTGGAATCCTGGGAGCCCACGATTCACCATAGAGAATTCTCCACTGAGGGGCTGCTCAGCTTCTCAGAGTTCGTTGCCTTCACCATTGGCTGTTTGTAATACATTTGATCGATAGGCTCTGTTTGTCAAGAGGTCACCTATGTGGCTTCAAATTGAAGCAACAGATGTGTTTTGTGCATATCCTCAACGACCACATTTCCTTCCACTAAAGCAATTTTCCCCAACAATGCATGAAGGAATGGCATTAGGTCAGATGGCTGTATTTTCTGACTTAGTGAGGGTTATAAGGAAAGCAAGCATACACAACAGTATGGAATGGTTTGAGGACAAGTTTAGTACACTCCGTCATCTAGAGGAACATGGATTTAGTGTCTAGTCTTTGCATAGCACCCTTATTAAATTGGTCAAAATCAAATCTCAACACACTCTTTTATCTTGGAGAAATGGCCAAGCTGGATGTAGAGATAAAGGGGGAGACAACTTCATTAACCCGAATCGGTGCACTGCTCGATGAAAAAGATAGAGCTATAGATATAGCTGAGCTTGAGCAGAAACTTGGGTGCCTTCGCCAGGAAATCTAAAAGCTTGCAAAGGAGAAGGAAAACAAAGAAACAGAGCTCTCGACACTCAAGTCAGAGCAGAGCAGGTTCAAGGAAGCCTATGGCGATGTGGAACGGGAGTTTTGCAGTGTCTTAGCTGCGCCGCCTAGATGCAGCTTAACCTGATGCATAAGCTTCTGAGATTGGTTCGGTGCTTTTGACATCTGTTTATGCTTCGAGGCTGTAGGTCTTAAGGTCATCTAGGTATTGCAGTGGGTTAGGGTGAACTGTCTAATGATCATTCTGTACCATTTTATGTATCTGTTATCTGTAAGATGCTAATGATGGCTAACTTAGGGAGCCTGTTGAAATTTGGATATTTGCTCAGTTCTCTAGTCTGTCACACGGATGTGTTTTCTGGTTTTGTTCAGGCCACAGGATCGTCCGGTGATTCCGCTTGATTCTTCGTGTGGCATAAAGGCTTTAATTGGGCTTTGCTTCTGTTTCGGAGTTGGATCCAAACTAGGCTTAACATGTGAGAGGAGATGATAGGATCCTTCTTCAGACCAGACCCGTTCATCGTTAATAAGAGTGCATGGCTGACATCGTTATTAGTAGGCTTAACATGGCTCGCATGTAGCTTCTGACGATCGTCCTCGTGGCCGCGGTGCTGCTCGCAACCCGCAGCGATCTCTGAGGCCGCCATCAGCTGCGGCTAGGTCAACTGATAATCTTCAGTTTTCTCCGAAGAAGAATCTGACATACTAAGCTGATTGGCAAGCTGCAAGTTATTCCTCCTGTCTAGTTCACCAACTGAGATGCCATACCGATTCCTCATTTCCGCTAGCCCCTGAATTCGGGCATCCACTTGACCAACTTGACTGGAGAACATCTGCCATGCTGCGATGTTCTTGATCTGATGGAACTTTCTCTTGAAGAAGCTGCTGGTATCTACAGCTTGCGCAGTAAGGTAAGCATGCTCATCAATGAGGTCTTCCACCTCATGGGCAACAAGCAACATCTCTACTTGATCTAACCATGCATCAAATGGCTTGTCAATAAAGAAGGATCCTATAAAGGCCAGCACTGAAGAATGAAAAATGGATCGATCATATTTATCCACCCGCAACGAGTGAGGAAATAACACAATTTGTCAAGCTTTGGGAGGCAATAAGGGAAGTAGCTCGGAATGAAACAGTCAAAGACAGTATAACCTGGAGATGGACGATGAATGGAGAATACACTACAAAGAGTGCTTATCAGATTCATTTTACTGGAGTTTTCAGTAAGCTGAAATTGACACCAATATGGAAGGCTAAAGCGGAACAGAAATACCGATTTTTTTGCATGGACCTTGTTGCACAAGAAAATACCTACAGCAAATAATCTCTTTAAAAGAGGTTGGACTGATGACATGGAGTGCCAGCTATGTTCGAGTGATCAAGAAACTCCAGTGCACCTGTGCAAAGACTGCCCTTTCACAAAAGAGGTTTGGGGTATTATAAAACAATGGTTCAATCTCTCAGCTTTGGATTCAGTTAATATTGAAGGATCTCTGCACACGTACTGGTGGAGATGCCGGCGGAAAATCGATAAAAACCAGAGAAGGCAAGTTGATGGGATCTTCATATATTTCTGGTGAAGTATTTGGAAGGAGAGAAATCGAAGAATCTTTCAACATACCTCCCTTAGCCCGCTGCAGGTCGCTGGACGTTGCAAGGATGAGATCATGCAATACCGGTTGGCTATGGCTCCCAGGGATGACGAAACGCAATTGCAGTAGTAGAAGAGCGGGTTCAGTTTTACTAGTTTCAGTTTTTTTCATCTCAGATCCTCCCCGATCGTTGATGTTATTTGTTGTTAGTTTTCTTAGTTGTTCGGATGGTTGTTTTGCTTCAGCGGCTTTCGTTCAGGTGGTTTTTCTATTTTCAGAATTGGAGAGGAAGAGTTGGAGTCGTGGCTCAGCTCGGGCTGCATCTTGTAAAAAACATTTTGTAAAGTTTTTTTTTCCCTTTCTACCGTCTAATAAAATCTGCGGCAAAGCTTTTGCCGTCCTTTAAAAAAAATAAAGGCCTGCAGAATAGAAAGTTCGCCCTCGATTTGTTTCATGCTGTGCTCAAAATCTGTCATGATCGGTGCTGCTTCGACCACCTCCGTGCCAATCTTATCTAGTGCCCGTTCTCCAAGGCAAAGAGCAATTTTTCTGAGAACGACAAAAAGAGCATCTGCCATATTTGCTCTACTGGCTCAAATAATTATCACCGTCGCGTAGTTTTATCTAGTGCCGGTCGCCGGAGCAAGATGGCCACTCCAGCTGCTACTAGCTGAAACCAACCAGACTGCAGGTGGACTAGTGGTCATCTAGAACGGGGCTGCTCAGGTCAAGAGGACCGTCTGACTCGTTCACAGCCTCCGAGATTGAATCGGTCAACACCTAAGTAGCAGCTTTTGTTTATGATAGTGAGATAAAGCCACTGAGAACAGCCACAAATAATCACCCGAAAATTAGAGCGGAAAATTGTTGAATCAATGAACATAACGGGTCAATGGTTCAACTCGTAGGTTTCAAGCTACACAAATGCACAGTCTGTTTACTTACACACGTTTCGTTCTCAATGTCTAAGACATTACAACAAAAGACATACCATTGATGGCCGAAATACATGAGTAACACATATATTACACACAAATGGATAAAAAACGAATCTATTACAGCCAAGGCATTTTAACCGTCTTGTGAGGGTCTGGTAATTTTTTGAATCAATACTTTGGTAAACTCACAATTTATATACAACTAGTAGTCTAGTACAGAGTACAAACTGTCCAAGGCCTTGTTTAGATTCTAGAATTCACCCCCAAATTCTACTATGCAAAAAGAAGATTTCTCATCACATCAAAATACTGGCAAATGTATGGAGTACTAAATGTAGATGAAATCATAAACTAATTGCACAGTTTTATTGTACTTTGCGAGACGAACATTTTGAGTCTAATTAATCAATTTTTGGACAATTTTTTCACTAAAAAACAAAATTACTATAATGTGACATGACATTTACTATGCAGATTTGGCCTCCAAACTTTGTCATCTAAACGAGGCCCAAGTCTAGCGGTGGTACAATGAAAATTCTCCTACAGGCCTTGCTATCATAAAATGTTCCAGGTTCCACGGAGCTCAGCAAGTCACTGCCACTCTCATATGTCAATCTCTGGCAGCCTGTTCAAGCAAATGTCTACCGTTTTTCTGCTGGAAATTTTCAGCAAATACAGAATCTTCAAGCGAAACTCATGCTTCAGCCTCCATGCAGACAGATGCCGAATATTTCCTGAATTCATCATTGTTGATGGCTGCAAATTGTTTCAGTACCTAGGTAACAACGAGATCGTCTCAGGTTCCGGCACCAAGACGATCAGCATATTGCTCGGTTGGTTCAAAAAATTACTCTCACCGACCGTTACATGCCAGATGAGCCCCAGTAAGTAGGGGCATACTTAGTTGCACCAGGGCCAAACTTCGTGGCAAGATATGGTTCAAAGCGGAATTTATTTACTGCAATACGAACAAAACACTTTTATTCTGCTGTACAATATACAAGACCCTTATGGTCAATAAAGAAGAGACGGAACAAAATGTTTTATAGAGTAAGCCAACAATTTTTAGATACTATATATCTTACCTATTAGGTAGGTTTAACCTTTCCTAACATAAAATTTATCTTGAGAATGTCTCACGACACCCATATTAGTTTTTTCGTCAAGTAAATGGCATAGCCACATAGCAAGAAAACAAAATTTACCTGCTTCAGAATCAGAGGATTCAAAGATATGGATGTTGCGTATATGTTGAACAATGGGACTCTCGCTTCCTTGCAGGCTTCCTAGAAACTCCTTTGACATATCTGTCAGATACATCTGGTCGAGTGTCCTGATGTACTTGATGCCATAGGGTACAGCCTTTAGATTCCCTAAACCATTTAACCCCAAATTATTTAGACACATCATTGTTCCATCCTCTATCTCAATCCAATTCAGATTCTCCATTTTAGATAATTGCAGATAATTGAGCTTGGGGAACCATCCAGAACAAAAAGTAAGCTGTTCCCCACCATATGACCCGCACATCAGGAGATGAACGAGGTTTGACATGTGAGATAAGGAGCTAATAGGGTCCTTCTTTAGACCAGACAAGTCTAATTTTAACGATGTTAACTTCTCAAAATTATAAAACATCGATGGAAGCACACCTGCCTCCAACTTTCCTGCGAGATTGAAGAAAATCAGATTTGATAAGGGCTTTAGCATTCTTAAATCAAGAATCTCCTCCATGTCACATGCAGAAATAACCAGCCTATTCAGGTTAGGCATCTTTGTCAGGGAATTCCATAATTCGGCAATGTATCTTTGCCGCACTTCCACTATAGCCAAACTTCTCATTAATTTCGAGTTCCCGAGTTGTGAAACTAGATCTTTGTTAGCCGAAACAATCTGTAAAGCTTGCAGATTCTTTAGATGACAAATGTTACCAGGAAATTTTGTAGCACCAAACCAATTCAATGATCTTTGTTGAAAATCATGGACTGCAAAAATATGTAAATGACGTAAGTTAGTTAGCATAGTTATTTCCAGTGGCAACTCCTCTACATAGGTGAATCTGAGATCCAAAACTTGTAGGTTGACAAGTTTTCTGAATGATGATGGTATAATCTTCACTTTTGTGTACGAAAAATCAAGATAACGCAAGTTATACAATTCTGTGACCACGCCTGGCACTTGTTCAATATTGACAAATCTTAGGCTTAGGACCCTCAGTAGTCTGAAACGTGATAAAATATCGTGTACTCAAGAACAGGGTACTTCAGTGTCAAACAAAATGAATGAGCGGAGCCGTGAACTAGCTAAAGAATTCATGGTCTGGGCACCGCTTTGGATGCATAAGCGGCGGGCTTCGTGGGAACCTTTGGATGTACCAACATCTCCATACGCAATACCGAACTTCTCATTTTTAGCAATAATCGATGTTATCTCTCGCACAAGATCATGCATAACAAATGTTCTAGCCCTTCCACATGCATTCCTTTCTGTGATTTGAAGAAGAGAACGTTGAGTCAGCTCTGTAAGGTAACACTGAGCAACTTCCTCCATTGTTGTTCCATCTCTCTCCTCCACAAGGCCTTCTGATATCCATAGCTTGGAAATCAGTTTTCTTTTAAGCTAGTTTTCTTTTAAGCTTGTAATTTTTTTTTCGAGATCGGGACTTCACCCGTTTTTCATTAAGAGGAAAGGCCGAAAGAAGGCCAGAGCACAGATACAAAGAGCTCAACCCGTAATCCTAGGATTACCGGCTTAGCCCCAAGACACAAACACACAAAACACAGCCCAACAACAAGAAAGCAAGAGGGGGTAGGGAGAGAACCCCACACCGCAGCCCTAACCGACAAGACCTATATACAACAAAGCAACACAAAGGCCGCCCGCTCAGAAGACGAAGCCGCGGTGGCAAAGCATCCACCGACACGAACCAAGATAACGACGCCATCAGCGGCCAGGTAGCCACTGTGACGTCGGACGACCGTCGGCAACTCCAACAGCGACCAGGTAGCCGCTGTGGGCCGAGCGAGATAAACGGTGACATCAGTGACCAGGTAGCCGCTGTGAACACCCGAGCGACCATCGGCACTCCAACAGCGACCAGGTAGCCGCTGTGAGCCGAGCAACTACAGCGGCAAAATCAGCAGCGACCAGGTAGTCGCTGCGAACTGAACGACTGCGGCTATAATCAAACAGCGACCAGGTAGTCACTGCGCATAGCCAAGCGACTGTGGCGGCAACTTCAACTGAGGGCGGGCAGGCCAATGCAAAGAGGAAAAGAAGCACAAGCAGACCAAGTACAGAGAGGACCGGCTCCGGCGAGCGGCGCGGAGGGAACGAGCTTAGTGCCACAATGAAGCCTTCAAGAAGTAGATGACATCCACGGACGCCAACTTCGTTGGTGAAAGGATCAAGATGCCCAAGAGAGGGTGAATTGGGCTTTTCTAAAAATTAATTGCAAGAATTAAATCCTACAAGCCAAACTTCACCCCTAGTGCCTACTAGTGTTCCTTGTGATTCTACCGACAAAAGTTTTGCACCCTAAGTTCCAATCCTAGACTAGCATGGCAATTCTAGAAAAGTAAACAAGCAATGAAAGTAATACACGAAAGTAAATGCTTGAAAGTAAGGGTTAGGAACACGGCGATGTTTTGCCGAGGTATTGGAGAGTCGCCACTCCCCACCAGTCCTCGTTGGAGCACCCGCGCAAGGGTGTGGCTCCCCCTTGATCCGCGCAAGGATCAAGTGCTCTCTACGGGTTGATTCTTCGACACTCCGTCGTGGTGAATCACCCAAAACCGCTCACAACATGAGTTGGGTCACCCACAAGCTCGTCGGATGATCACCAAACTCCCAATCACCACCAAACCGTCTAGGTGATGGCGATCACCAAGAGTAACAAGCTAGAACTCTCACTTGATCACAACAAGCCTAATGAGAAGATGGATGCACACTTGCTATACTCTTGTCACTAGTGAGGAATCACAAACTTTGATTCTCAAGTCACTATCCTCACTAGGGCTCTTGTGCTCCCTTGCACTCCAAAGGTGTTTCTCAGCTGAACAAATGAGCAAGAGACCTCTAAAAGAGATGGAGGGGATGTATTTATACACCCTACAGACAAATCCAACCGTTACCTGCCGAATTAGCAAAACGCGCACTGACCGGACGCGCTGGTCGACATGACCGGACGCGCCGGTCGAGTGTAACGGTCAGAAACGAAAGTTAGCCTTGAGTGACCGGACGCGTCGATCAGGAATGACCGGACGCGTCCGATCATGCAAGAACCTTACTGGAAACTGATCTGACGCACGACCACGTCTGATCATAGATGACCGGACGCGTCAGGTCAGCTTAGGACCTTACTGGAACGTGACCGGACGCGCCGATCACTTCACAGTCGCGTCCGATTATATTGTTTACCCTCTGGAACACGTGTCAGACTGACCACCGCGTCCGGTCCTCTCAAGGACGGTGTCCGGTCAGTCAGTTAACGACGCAGTGACTTGTTAGAACTTATCGGACATATCCGGTCATGACAAGGACCGCGTCCGGTCACAGGTAAACTGCCCAAACGACTTCAAAACACAACGCAACTTGAACCAAGTTGCTTCCAACTGAACTTTGAGCTTTTCTAGAGCTACCTAGTGCTAAGTTTGACAAGTGTGCACCGCACCTAAACAAAAGACTCACCTAGGTCAAGCTACTCGCTCATGCCCCCCTTTATAGTACGATTAAAGGAAGAAACAAAGATCCTAACGACTATTTCGGATGTAACTCAACACCTTGATATCCGGAACTAACCGTCCTTAATTTTGTCATTGATCCTTTGAAAACCAAAACAATTTCCATCAAGGGACATGAATACCATAGTGCCCAAAGCAGCTATCAACTCCATGACCTAACTTATCAGAGTTTCTGCAAAACACACGTTAGTCATGGTAATAATGCGTTGTCATCAATTGCCAAAACCAACACCGGGGCCTAGATGCTTTCAATCTCCCCCTTTTTGGTGATTGATGACAACACTTAGATTCAGAAGATATAAGTTGAGGTTTTCGATCATGCTTGGTTCACATAAGTAAAAAGCTGTAAGCACAAGGGGTTAGAAATTGCTTATGTGTTCCAAGCCAACTGAGTGTACTCATAAGATAAAACATGAAGAGTTAGTACACATAAAACATAGCTCATACGAAATCGGAGTAAGACACGGAAGCACAACCTTATGAGCGAAACACAAATAAGTGACATGTTATGATATAAAGTCTCACGAGCACACTTGTCACACAATGCAGGGCAGAAAGTAAACATGATGCATGAGTGTAGCACACATGGAAAAACGAAACCCTCTAAAAACACTCCCCCTGAATCTACTCTCTCCCCCCTTTGGCATCAAACGCCAAAAGCACAACTAAGGACTCGACGGGGGAACAACAGCTGTCATGTCGGGTGCTGAGGAGCGCGGAGTGATCACAAACTGTGAAGTGTCCTCCTCAGACTCTGAACTATCAGGCTGACCCTCTGTAGATAGACGTGGCAGTAAAGCAGTTTGGGTCTGAAGAACAGGTGCAGGAACTGAAGGTGTAGTAGCAACTATAGGAGCAGTCACTATCGCCTGAGCCTGAAAGACACTAAGAGTAGGAGGATCTGTCGAAGCAACTGAGGATGGCACAATCTCTGTAGTCCTGGCCCCTGTCACTGGAGGAAAAATAGTCTCTGAAGCTGACATCCCTATAGTGGTCTCAATAGTGGTGTACGAGGGTGACGGCTGTCCAGTCAGCTCACTGTAGGTGGCACTCAAGTCAGTGAAAGGAGTGCCTGAGAGGAGGTGAGGTCTAGGCTAAGCTGGTGGAGTGAATCCTGTCTATATGGGAGTGTAGCTCGGGGACTAAAATGTCTGAGGCACCTGCTGCTGGGGTGAGATAAACTGAAAGCTCGGTTGGCCCTGACTCTGAGGTCCACTGGACTATAGCGCTGGAGTCAGGACAGACGGTGGTGGAGGTACCCCAACAGTGACAAGGTGTCGCAGGAGCTCTAGGTATTGCTGCTGGGTGGCTGCCTGCTGCCTCTGCATCTCGAACTGTTGTCGCTGAAACTCCAGCTGCTGCCTCTGAAACTCGTCCTGATGAGCCTGAATCTGAGCAAACGCTACAGCTGTGTCCTGAGCCTGTCTCTGCATCTGAACCTCCTGCCTCTCCTGGGCCTAGGTTAGCCTCTCAAGAATAGCCACCATGGCTAGATCTGAGTGGGAGGCTGAGCCAGAACCACCGGCCTCATGGTCATGAGGCCGAGGAGAGCGGTACCGGGGGATGGGCTGATAATCCTCATTTGTGCTGTCAGTAGCAACATCCTCCTCTGGGTCAGCTGGCTGAGCATCAAGATCTGCTAACTCGGCCTCAGCAAGACCCTGAATGGTCTCGTCCTGCTCAGCAGCTGTCTCTGGTACCTCTAGCCTCTGACGCTGTCCTAGGGCAGGTGCCTGCTCTCTAGTAACTGATGCCCACAGCTAGCGGATATCATACTCTGGAAAAGCTGTAGTGGTATCAGAAATTTCTGCTCGAATCTCTACAGGCAAGTCACACACAGATCTGATGATGAAACATATCCAATGAGCATACGAAGGCTGCCTGTGACCCTTGAATCCCTCTGCCAAGGTGTCCTCCATCTCACATAGTATCAGATCCCAAAGGTCGAACGGTGTCTGTGAGATGAGATGATGTACTACCCATAGCTGCATGCGAGTCAATCCCTCTCTGTATCCAAGTCTCAGAAGCAGTGTCATTCTCATAATAGCATCAAGGACTCTGGCTAGCGATGTCAGGCTAGCAGGTGTGCGTCGAGACCTCTTGCCAAAAGGCTCACGGAAACAAGGTCTGATCATATCTGTAGGGGGCACTGTCCCGCCATGAGGGCGTCTCGGAGGTGCAGTCTAGCCAAAACACAACTGGTGTATCTTCGTCTCTGAAGCTAGGAGTCTGAGGATCTCCCGTACTCTGGTGCTGTATAATTTGTGGTCACGGCCTCTGAATGCAAAGTGAATGAACTCATGTGATGGGTCAATCCAAAGTGAAGAATAGAACTCTCTGATCCAAGTCCCGCAGTATGCTCCAGTCCGTCTAAGAAGATCTGACAATCCAGGTAGAAAGGACAGATGCAGACGAAACTACTCACCAACCACCTCAAGTAAGGCCTCCAGTCGACAGACTCTCTGAGGTCTGAAAGCAATCCCGCTGTCGACATAGGCTCTATAGAAGTCCTCATGCAGAGGAGTGTAGAAACTCTCTGAAGCCCATGGGTCCCACTAAGGTGGAAACCACCGAGTGACCTCAACGAACCTGAGGGCCTGGACCTATCTAGCTGTAGCTCCCCTGAGGTCAAAGTGCTCAACTGGGGGGTGACCTCGAACCCTGGGAGGTGGACGACCTTCACGACGCTGACCCTCTGGCCTAGGAGTCACATGAGCTCGCGTACGTCCTGAGCGACGACGCTGTGGAGTCTGAACTATCTGCTCCTCTGGATCCTCTGTAGGTTGCTCTGCGGGTGCATCCACTGTCTCCTCTATGGCCTCAGTACCGAGCTGTCAACCTTCAAGGTGAAAGCGATGCTCTCCAATATGAATCCCACTACTCCTGCCACCTCTCTCTGCTGCCTCTGCTGCATCTACAACTGCCTGAGCTACCTCTGCCTCTGTTAGTGCCCTCTTCCTCTTCTTGGCGGCTATCTTTACTCGCTTGCCACGAGCGACCTCTGTCCTCCGGGGAGGACTCTCATCCTAGTCACTAGGTGCACCACCAGCATTCTTGCAGCGAACCATCCTGACAACTGTTGTATCTGAGAAAATCTGAAAAGTAACAGATGGTGAACTGACACTCGTGAGGCTTGGCCTCAATCCGTATCCACAGGCTTAGCCTCGGATTCACAACTGATCACCTAACACACACAGCACCGACAGGACGAACTAAAATGATAGAATAGATAGATCTACTATAAGAAACATATATTATCTAATAGATGAGTAAGATCCTAATGAAAGCAAGCATATAAGGTAAGATATGAATGGACCGTGATAGCTACCTCAGAAGAGCGAAGATCCGATGAACGGAAGATGATCTCGTCAAGCTAGGGTTACCTGAAAACGACAATCGAAACTCTGGAATGCCGAGAGATCAACGATTGTATTAGTAATTCACCGGAAAATCAACGGCAAACCCTAATCCAAGGTGGTGACGTCACCTTGCAGAGATGGAGAAGTTCGCGGAGTTGAAAACTTCATGAAAAATGCCTCAACAGACGGGTTTGGGTGGCTAGGGTTAGGTTTTCGCGGTGGCAAGCACGGGCCTCGAAGCGGTGGCGCGCTGGTCGGCAGAGAGTTTAGACACAGCAGCGGACGCTTGGGCGCGGTGGTGCATGGGTTGGCTCGATAGCGGTGGCGCGCTGGACAGCGGTGGCGCGCTAGGCGGCGGCGCTGCGGCTGTGAGCAGTGGGCTTCGTGGCGCGGGAGCGCGGCGCGGAGGCACGGCGCGGGCACGGAAAGCGCGGCTGCAGGACGTGGGAGCGAGGGAACGGTGAGGATGCGGCGGCTCGGCGAGACGGCGATGCTCGGGAACTCGGCGAGGTTGGCGGCGGATTGAGACGGAGAAGAAAAACGAGCGAGATCCGAACGTACGGTTAAAAAGGGGTGAGATCCGCTTTTTGCGTGATGACCGAACGTGGTGGTCGTATGACCGGACGCGGTGGAGGCAGCGTCCGGTCACAGTCCAGTAAGCTCCTGGAACGACCGGACGCGTCCGATTATGCACGATCGGATGCTGACAGAGTCCGGTCACAATTTGCTCGAAAAACTAAAACGGATGACCGGACGCGGTGGTGGTGGCCGGGACCGGACATGGTGGTCAGCAACTGCGCGTCCGGTGCAGCGTCCGGTTAGAGAACTTGAAGAAAAACTTCAGGAATGACCAGACGCGCTGGTGACCGCTGGGACCGGACGCGGTGGTTGTAACAGAACCGCCCAATTATACGAGATTAAGTAGGAAAATCATCCAACGGAAGGACAATTCAACAAACTTAAGCCCGTATAACCCGGTAGTCCGTGAAATCTCGACGGATTTCAAACCATTTCACATAACATCCAAGATCGTACTAAGTTTAACGGTTACCATCATAAGTTACATAAATGTTCGCGGCATAAAATACATCAGAGTTTAAACATAGTTATTACAAACCAGGTTCGAATAAAAGTAGCGGAAGCGGTAGTTCAAATTACGCACACACACAACATTTTGAAATAAAGTGCCAGCTTGTGACCATCTCCAGCAAAAGCATCAGACGAGAAGTAGCGAATGACCATTGCCCATGGTCCTATGCTTCACCCATCGTAGGATAGAGGCAGTTGATACAATACCCGTAGTACATTTGCACATCTGCAACAAGTGGGAACAAAGCCCTGAGTACGAGAAGGTACTCAGCTAGACTTACCCGTCATAAACCAGAAATAAAAGACACCAAGGAATCATGATAGGCTTTCTGGTGGGATAGCTGACTCATTTGCAAAAGACGATTTTAGCATTTAGGAAAACATTTACAAAAGCTTTGTATCAAGTTAAATCTTTATTAACCTGTCAACTACATTTGCACCTGTACTAAAGTAACATGTAATTAAATAGGTAATGATAACCAATGATCATTAACAACTTTCATTATGTCATAATTCCTATAACTGTCCAAGTGTTCCATCAATATTACTACGATGAAGTAGCTCAAGTCAAGTGTTCACTATCCAGTGAACGATGGCGATTCGAATCGATTATTAACCAGCTGGTAAGTTATTCCTCACACAAACCTCACTCACCCGCTAAAGTGAGGTGTTGGTCGCCGAGTCAACCATTCAGGTAAAGTCGTGAGCTTGCCAGGAACCACTTGTACCCGGGGGCCGCCCGACTGCTCTTTGGCCTTATCATCGCGCCCCCGTATTCTGCCACTACTGCTCCGGTACAGTGCGTTGCGGGCAATCCACTCGGCCCGAATAATCTCCCAGTTTCGCGGTCGGAAGATACTTTATCCGGCCAGCTAAATGTGAGGCATGCGTTCAACATGACCCGAGAGACAACAACGGACGGTCCTTAATCGACACGAACGGAAAGCACTACAGTCCGAAATCCTGCAAGTTTCCGCCCGGTCTCAAATTCATTTCACACTTAGTTATACCATGACTTCATAGTCATCCAAGCAGATCCAGGTAACCACCTATAGCTCGCAGGTGACAGGAAATCACCCGACTTCAACCGGTCTAAGCAAGCTAAGCATTGACTCGACTGTGGATACCAGGGTAACAAGGATATAGTATAATAAAGGTAAGCAAGGTATAATGCAGCAACGTTTGCAAACAACTCCTAAACGTAATGCATCAAATTAAGTAAAGTTAATAATAAATTATTTGCAAACCGGGAGAGAAATGCTCCGGGGCTTGCCTCTCTCAAAAGAGCTCGAACGGTGGTCGGGGCACTCGGGGAGCTCTTCACCAACCTCCTCTTCGGCTTCTGTCACCTCCTGCTGCTGCACCTCGAGCTGCTCCTCTGGCTCCTCGGGTAAGACGACTGGGTTCTCGGTTTACGATCCTGTATGATGCAATGCGCGTAAGTGATTATGCAAGCGTGCATCGAAGGAGATGAATGCAATGAATATGTTGAAATGCAAGGTAGTCAACATCATCCAAGAAACTATACACTACAAGCACATGTCATCTACTGCATTCTCTTCTACTACTAACATGTCAAGTTAACATATCTTATGAAATGCTTCAAAGATACACCAAAGCTTTACAAAATTTCTTAATCATACTTAAAGCAACACCTGCTTAAAACCTAATTAATAATAAGTTTGAACAGCAACATATATTTTTGATGCTCCTAAAAATCTAAGAAAATTACAGTAGCATAATACTACCCTAAACAGACTACCACAAAAATTTCATGGCATTTGGATAAGTAAACTATCCTATACAAAAATGACAAGCTATAGCATAAAAATGAGTATGAAATTACTTTGTACTATGAAAAGTGTCAAACAACAGAATTAATATTTTTCCTAGGTTCTTCATGGAATATAATGACTGTACAAAAATTATCACATGCATGTTTTATACAAAGTTTGCTCTCTAGCAAAAATAACAAAAATCAGCCATTAAAGGTACTTGAACTACTTCTCTAAAGTTTTCCACAACACATGTATGAAACATATTTTTCCTAGTAAGTACATGATATAAGAAGATTAACAAACTTGAAATCATATTTTTCTGATACATATAGGATTTACTAACCATTTTACAAGATATCAGCAATATCAAGAATTAATTAAAGCTCTACAGAAAAGTATCCCAAAAATGACATGCAATATTTTTAAATCATAGATCTGGTTCCAATGAGTTCATAGAAATTTATTTCACAATTTTTGGAGCTCGAATGAATACAAAAACATTTTCCACAACATCCTTTATTATGAATAATAAAAGAAAACAGAAAACGATTTTTATTTTTAAAACTGGGCCGGCCCGGGGAAGTAAACCGGCCCATGGCCTTTCTCGGCCTGGTCCACGCGCGTGGGGGAAAACGAGCGAGCAGGCCCGCGCTGGCTTCGGCCCATGGCCGTTCGCGCAAGGAGGCCGGGACGGGAGATGCCGGAGGCGATGGTGACCGCAACGGCGCGGCCACGCGACGACCGGCCGGTGGCCATTGCCGACCACGCCCGGGTGCGAAAAAGCGAGCAACAGGTGCGCGGGGAGGAGGTGGATCCGTTTTTGGTGATAGAGAAGCAAGAGAGGTAGCGGGGAATCACTCCCGCGGGAGGCCGCGCGCGCGGTGGCGCCATGGCCGCCGGCGGCCGATGCACGAAATCCGCACCTGCTTGGCTCGGGTGACGGCAACGAGGTGCGCACGGGGTGTCAGAGAAGTAAGCGAAGGTGGGTGCGCGAGAAGGCGAGCTATGTCGGCTCACCGTCGGCCAATTTGGCCGGCGGGTGCGGCGGTGGCGGCGCTCGCGCGGTGAGGTGCTCGCGCGGCACAGAGCGGGGGAAGGCCGAGGCTGGGAAATTCGGAGAGGGAGGGTGGATGCGGAGCGCAGGCGAGCGGCGCATGCCAGGCACGGGGCGCGCGGTGTCTGCGCGGGCGCGTGCGTGTCGCGGCGAGCGCGGGCGAGCGGGCGGGAGGAGGCGGCCGAGCGGACGCGGGCCGGGCCGAGGCGGCGGCTGCGGCGCGCGCGCGTGGGGTGGCGCGGGCCGATTCGGCCAGCGGGCCGAAAGCGAGGCGGCGGCCCGTTTAGGTTAGAAATTGGTTTTTCAAATTATTATTTTCAAACAAATTCAAATAAAAATTTTCAAATCTCATTTTGAGCAAGAAAAGGACCTTTTCTGAAAATGACCAAAAAACAAAAGTTGCTTAGAATTTAATTCTCTACAACTTTGCTTTTAAGACCAAAGTCCAAATCGGGGTAGATTTTGATTTTTAGAATAAAAGCTAATTTAGAGAGGATTTTTGAATATTTTCAAATAACATTTTTAAAATAAATCTTTGACAAAACTTTGAGTGATTTAGTGGCTCCAAAAATTTTCCTTATCATTCTAAGTGATTTAAAATTTATAGTTGCACAAATTTGATGAGTGTCATTATCACATTATCACAACATGTTATGCAATACTAGTTTCCACACTTTTATTTTACTAAAGGTACACCCTAAGCACATATAATTATGAATGCCATGACATGTTGTGCTCATGATTGCAATGCAAATGCTTGCGTAACACCGGAGTGTTACAGCCCTCCCCCCTTATAAAAATCTCGTCCCGAGATTTGGGTTACGAACCATTTATTATAAAAATCTTCGTATGCTTTTTGTAGGTATTCACTCGTTTCCCAAGATGCATCTCCCTCATCATGATGACTCTATTGTATCTTATATGTTTTCACCACACTGTTTCGAGTAGTCCTTTCTTTGGAATCCAAAACTCGAATTGGCTGCTCACGATACACTAGATCTGACTTAAGTTTTATGCCTCGAGGTTCAATTATTTCCTCTGGAACGCGTAAACATTTCTTGAGATGTGATACGTGAAAAACTGGGAATATAGCATCCATGGATTCTGGTAACTCTAATTTGTAACCCTTCCTTTCCAAGATTTTGTAGGGTCCTACAAATCTGGCGGCAAGCTTTCTGCGTATTCCAAACCGCTTCTTCTTCATTGGCGTGACTTTCAGATAAACATAGTCACCAACTTCAAACACAAGTGGTCTCCTTCTCTTATCCGCATAACTTTTCTGACGTGACTGAGCTGCTCTCATATTTTGTTGAATGATATGAACTTTCTTTTCGGCTTCTTCCACGAAGTCAATACCATAATACCTTCTTTTCCCTGGCTCAATCCAGTTTAAAGGTGTTCTACACTTTTGTCCATACAGAGCCTCAAAAGGTGTCATCTTGATACTTTCTTGATAGCTATTATTATACGCGAATTCTGCTAAAGGTAACCATGACTCCCATGAACCTCTGGAAGACAACACACAAGCTCTTAACATATCTTCCAAAACAGCATTAACTCTTTCAGTCTGACCATCTGTTTGAGGATGATAGGCAGTGCTACGAATCAGACTAGTCCCCAAACCTTTGTGCAAATGCTCCCAAAAGTAAGCAGTGAACTGTGACCCTCTGTCAGACACTATAGTCTTCGGTATGCCATGCAATCTCATAATCTCTGCAATATACTTCTCGGCATATTGAGGTGGTCTATAAACTGTCTTGACAGGCAAAAAGTGGGCTGTCTTGGTAAGACGATCCACGATTACCCAAATCGAATCATGGCCTTTCTGAGTAGTGGGCAAACCTGTGATGAAATCCATACTTATATCGTCCCACTTCCAACTAGGTACTGACAAAGGTTGCAACAATCCAGCAGGTTTCATGTGAATAGCTTTCACTCGACAACATGTGTCACATTTGGCTACATAAGCTGCAATTTCCTTCTTCATCTTTGTCCACCAATAGCGATGCCTTAGTTCTTGATACATTTTACTACTGCCAGGATGAATGGATAACTTAGAGTGATGAGCTTCATCCATAATTTTATTCTTCAGCTCTCTATCCTTTGGAACAACAAGACGGTTGTTGAACCACAACACGTCCTGCTCGTCCACTCTGAAGTGTTTTGAAGGTTCTTCTTTAATTTTCTTTTTGATGTGGAATATCCCTTTATCTGCTTTCTGACCTTCTATTATCTTACTTTCCAAGGTGCAACTGATCTGAATACTATGTAACACGACAGGGTGCATTAGATTAAAACCATCTTCGAGTAAGGGTTGCATATTCAGACAATGTGACTTTCTACTCAAAGCATCAGCTACCACATTGGCTTTCCCAGGGTGATATTGTACATTCAAGTTGTAATCTTTAATTAGTTCTAGCCATCTTCGCTGTCTCATGTTCAATTCTGGTTGGGTGAAAATATACTTGAGACTCTTATGATCGATGAAAATATTGCACACATTACCAAGTAAATAGTGTCTCCAAATCTTTAAGGCATGCACTACGGCGGCAAGCTCAAGATCATGCGTCGGATAATTGATTTCATGTTTTCTCAACTGGCGGGAGGCATAAGCAATGACTCTTCCTTCTTGCATCAGAACACAGCCTAATCCTGTTTTTGATGCGTCACAGAACACATCAAAAGGTTTCTCGATGTCTGGCTGTGCAAGAACTGGAGTAGTGGTCAACAGTTTTCGCAAGGTGTGGAAAGCTGTCTCACACTCCTCTGTCCACACAAACTTGTGATATTTCTGTAACAGGCTTGTCATTGGCTTGGCAATCTTTGAGAAGTCTGGGATAAAGCGGCGATAGTAACCAGCTAACCCTAGGAAACTCCTGACTTATGGCACTGTGGTTGGAGTTTTCCAATCCATAACCTCTTGCACTTTGCTCGGATCTACCGAAACTCCATTCTCAGATAGAATATGACCAAGGAAAGGAACTTTCTTCAACCAAAACTCACATTTGCTGAACTTAGCATACAACTTATGATGTCTTAGTCTGGTCAAGACAATTCTCAGATGCTCTTCATGATCTTTCTCATGCTCAGAGCATACTAGAATGTCATCAATAAAGACAACTACAAACTTGTCCAACTCTGGCATGAAAACCGTATTCATTAGATACATAAAATATGCAGGAGCATTTGTTAAGCCAAAGGACATAACAAGATACTCGTACAACCCGTATCTGGTAGAAAAGGCGGTTTTCGGGACATCTTGTGGCCTGATCTTTATCTGATGATACCCTGATCTTAGGTCTATCTTGGAGAACACCTTAGCTTTAGCCAACTGATCAAACAAAACGTCGATATGAGGCAACGGATATTTATTCTTGATAGTTACAGCATTAAGAGGTCGATAATCCACACACATTCTCAGAGTACCCTCTTTCTTTTTCTTCACGAATAAGACAGGACATCCCCACTCAGACTTACTCGGTCGGATAAACCCCTTCTTTAGCAATTCTTCCAGTTGCTTCTTCAGCTCAGCTAACTCATCCGGAGGCATCCGATAGGGTCTCCTCGAAATAGGAGCTGTCTCGGGGATCAACTCGATTCCAAACTCAACATCTCTATCTGGAGGAAGGCCAGGTAACTCTTCTGGAAACACATCCGGGAACTCACACACTACCGGGATCTGGTGGATAGGAACAACTTCCATGGCACAGGTCACACTCACAAGGTCTGTTCTTTTGGGCAATGGTACCTGAAAAGTACCCTCTGCCTGCGGATCCTTAAGGGTAAGCAACCGACTGCTTGTATCTATGACTGCCCCCTAGTTCTTCATCCAGTTCATTCCTATTATTACATCCAAAACTAGTCCAGGCATAACTACCAGGTTCACTCGAAACTTCCGACTATCTAACTCAAGGGTTGCCCCTCTAACCATCTTATTGGTTAACACATCAGCCCCGGCTGAACTTATACGATAACCATAACTCAATTCTGTGCATAGTTGTTCATGCTTCCGTACAAATGCTTGACTCATAAAAGAATACGAGGATCCAGAATCAAATAGAATAACTGCAGGGTGATGGTTAACAAGAAACTTACCGGCAGTTACAGGCTCTCCCTCAGGAATCTCATCAACGGTGGTATGGTGTACACGGGCAGTATAAGTCTGTTGCTTCTTTTTAGGCGGATAAGGGCAGAACTTTGAAAAGTGGCCTGGCTGACCACAATTGTAGCAGGGCCCCTTCACTGTACCAGCAGATCCTATAGCTCCCTTGGAGTTGCTCTGTTCTGCAGCTGCGGTGATCTTTGCTGGCGGCACGGCCATCTTGTACTGCTTCTGTGGTCCCCTGTAGTTCTGGGTTTTATGCTGTGGCGGCCTGAACCTTGCACCAGGTGCGGACGGACGATAAGAAAGACGGTTTGCAGTGACAACTCTGGACTGGGATGGTCCTGACTCAAACACCCTCTTGCGATTCTTGGATGCAGTGTAGGCGTTGTTGTTCTTTTCTTGTTTCAAACAATCACTGATAAAGTCATTGAATCTGGCGCAGGTATTGGTACCCACATGCTTCATCATCTTCAGACTTAACCCTCTCTTGAAACTAGCAATTCTCTTTGCATCTGTGTCGACCATGTCTGGAGCATAGCGGCACAAGCTATTAAAGGCATGCAGATACTGTGTTACAGTCTTGGTACCTTGATTTAAGGCCAAGAATTCTCCGAGCTTCATCTCAACCAACCCTGGGGGAATATAAACTCCCCTAAACGCTTCAGTAAATTCTCTCCAAGTAATCTGGGCATTGGGAGGAAAGGTGGTGCGGTGATGCTTCCACCACATCCCTACCGGTCCTTGTAACTGGTGTGCAGCATATTCTGTCTTCAGAACTTCTGTCAGTCTCAACACAGGAACTTGTCCTCCATAGTGTTGATCCATTCTTCAGCGTCGAGTGGCTCTGCTGCTTCCTTGAAAACTGGCGGCCTAGTGTCCATGAAATCCTTGAAATTGCTGTACTGGTTCACCCCATGGCCACCACCTTGATTATTTCCTCTCTGAACATTTTCAGCGATGGTACACAGAAAATCTTCCATATTCCTTTGTGACTGCTCAGCGTTGCGCTGGCTTCCAAGGAACTGTGCGAAGAATACCTCTGCAGTGAGCGGTGGAGGAGGGGGCAATTGTGGCTCTGGTTGTGGCTCCTGGTGATTGACGTTGTTTGCACCACCCCCACCAGCCCCTGGACCGTTGCCACCAGTTTCAGCGGCCTCATACGTGGCACGGCGAGTGTTTGCCATCTGCATATTTCAGCAAAAAGTAATAATTGAGCGAAGTGGTAGTAATTGTATTCGAATGAACAATCATGCCACACTGAATTTATTGGAGAGAGCAAGTCATGCAATAAAATAGAGGCACAATAATCACATTCCAATTAAAACAACATCACTAATCTAATTACTTCGAATGCAACATTGCGTTCCATACAACCACGTTGCCAGCATACATACACTGGACTTTTATGCGTTCGAGCATCACATACACAACCAAGATTCAAAAGATCGCCAGTCTCAAGATCGAACAGGATACAACACGATACATGGAAACCAAAAGAAGGCCATCGTGACAGAGCCTATCACTAACACAAGGCAACTAGCCTACTCCTCGGAGCCGTCGTCGAGGTCGGAGGCGTCACCATTGCTACCATCAGTAGCGGCATCATCGTCGACGTTCATCTGGGCGGCGTCCGGAGGAGCATACGGGCCTATCCCGTTGTAGAGGGCATGAAACTCTTCATGCAAGTTGGCATTATACCCTTCTAGCTCCTCGACCCTCTGCCTCAGAAGGTCCCTCTCGTTCTAGGCTTTATTTCTTTCCTGCACTAGCTGTCCCATCATGCGGTCTGCATTTCTGTTGGCCTGAGTCAACGTCTGCACCCGCTGCATAGCACTCTCACCTCTCTCGAGAGCCCGATCTCGCTGTAAGCTCATGTCGGCCAACTGCTCCTGCAAGCTAGCTATAGCATGTGCTTGCTTCTTCTTCTGCTTCCTTGCTTCAAGCCGGTCATTGCCACGCAGACCAGTCAAGGTCCAATAGGTACTCTCAAGACCCTGGTATGCTTTGATGGCTGCATACATGGCACTCATCGTGTGGTTGTCGCTAGCCCGTCCTTCACTTGGACCTCTAACCAGGGCACTTCCTTGCGGTTGCACCCAAATGGCATCATGAGGATCATCTCTTGGGAAGGTGCCTGCCAAAGCTGCTGCCAACTCATTAGGAAACCTGCTCATTATGTCTCGGATGACGTGAAAGGCTGCACCCTCTGCACCCTCAACTGGAGTGCGTCCTTCAAACTCCAAATGTCAACCATCCTATTCTGGCGCATCACCAAGGGCAGGGACGGTGATCTCCACTATTGCAAGTCCATCCTCAGCTAACTGGCTCTCATTCCAGGAGTACACCGGTTCTTGACCCTCTGGGTACCCCACATCATGGAGCACTCTCCAAAGCAAGGTGGGCATGCCAAACTCACTTAGAAAAGTGTCCGTGCTGCGGCGCTCCCGCGGGGCCATCTGGTGACGGGGTGCTCTTCCGCCAGTGGACTTACGAGCAGTCTTCTTCGTGCGGGCCATCTGTAGCACAAGTTTTTAAATTACCCGGTGAGAACATATTTTAAGTTGATGCCAGTTTTATCAAACTGGGATAATTCTTTTATAAGGGGAGGAATGCATGTTATGAATGAAATGCACGGACAATATGATGCATGCGCGAGTCTTACGTTCTCACAAAATTAGAAAATAAAGACATCTAACGATGAATTCGGTGGCATACAACGATCTCTCATATACGTAACTAATTCGATCTACACGATAAACGCTGTTATGTACCTGCAGAAAATTCATTTCAGCCCATTCCCCATGAATGCATGAAAGCAGTAAATCTACCTACACGCTCTACACGAATCCCCAGATGCGTGTATAACGGTAGTAACTACCCAAACACATCGTCCTATCGACGGCATCGCCTCAACGGATGGAACACCCATACATGCGATACTTTCATAAAAATATGTGTAAAACATGTAATTATTCTAGTATCATATAAGCACTCTCCCTAGATCGGTGGTGTATCTGATCATGCTCTCACAGCTCACACTTACCAAAGCGTAGAGGTAACTGATCCATACATTACCACTCAATTAAGTGGCACTCATACAATAGCACGCCGTATGAGCAACGAAAGAGAAATATGGTGCAAAAACCCCAAGTTAGTACTTAAATAGCCACCTAGAGTCCTTAACTGGGCATACATGATATGACCACTGACACACCTTTAGTTTTAAAATCACACTTTTTAAATAGAATTTTGTTTTAAATACACTTGTGAACAGTAATCACGTTAAACCATGCTCCGATACCAGCTGTAACAGAACCGCCCAATTATACGAGATTAAGTAGGAAAATCATCCAACGGAAGGACAATTCAACAAACTTAAGCCCGTATAACCCGGTAGTCCGTGAAATCTCGACGGATTTCAAACCATTTCACATAACAGCCAAGATCGTACTAAGTTTAACGGTTACCATCATAAGTTACATAAATGTTCGTGGCATAAAATACATCGGAGTTTAAACATAGTTATTACAAACCAGGTTCGAATAAAAGTAGCGGAAGCGGTAGTTCAAATTACGCACACACACAACATTTTAAAATAAAGTGCCAGCTTGTGACCATCTCCAGCAAAAGCATCAGACGAGAAGTAGCGAATGACCATTGCCCATGGTCCTATGCTTCGCCCATCGTAGGATATAGGCAGTTGATACAATACCCGTAGTACATCTGCCCATCTGCAACAAGTGGGAACAAAGCCCTGAGTACGAGAAGGTACTCAGCTAGACTTATCCGTCATAAACCAGAAATAAAAGACACCAAGGAATCATGATAGGCTTTCTGGTGGGATAGCTGACTCATTTGCAAAAGGCGTTTTTAGCATTTAGGAAAACCTTTACAAAAGCTTTGCATCAAGTTAAATCTTTATTAACCTGTCAACTACATTTGCACCTGTACTAAAGTAACATGTAATTAAACAGGTAATGATAACTAATGATCATTAACAACTTCCATTATGTCATAATTCCTATAACTGTCCAAGTGTTCCATCAATATTACTACGATGAAGTAGCTCAAGTCAAGTGTTCACTATCCAGTGAACAATGGCGATTCAAATCGATTATTAACCAGCTGGTAAGTTATTCCTCACACAAACATCACTCACCCGCTAAAGTAAGGTGTTGGTCACCGAGTCAACCATTCAGGTAAAGTCGCGAGCTTGCCAGGAACCACTTGTACCCGGGGGCCGCCCGACTGCTCTTTGGCCTTATCATCGCGCCCTCGTATCCTGCCACTACTGCTCCGGTATAGTGCGTTGCGGGCAATCCACTCGACCCGAATAATCTCCCAGTTTCGCGGTCGGAAGGTACTTTATCCGGCCAGCTAAATGTGAGGCATGTGTTCAACATGACCCGAGGGACAACAACGGACGGTCCTTAATCGACACGGACAGAAAGCACTACAGTCCGAAATCCTACAAGTTTTCGCCCGGTCTCAAATTTATTTCACACTTAGTTATACCATGACTTCATAGTCATCCAAGCAGATCCAGGTAACCACCTATAGCTCGTAGGTGACAGGAAATCACCCGACTTCTACCGGTCTAAGCAAGCTAAGCATTGACTCGACTGCGGATACCAGGGTAACAAGGATATAGTATAACAAAGGTAAGCAAGGTATAATGCAGCAACGTTTGCAAACAACTCCTAAACGTAATGCATCAAATTAAATAAAGTTAATAATAAATTATTTACAAACCGAGAGAGAAATGCTTCGGGGCTTGCCTCTCTCAAAAGAGCTCGGACGGTGGTCGGGGCACTCGGGGAGCTCTTCACCGACCTCCTCTTCGGCTTCTGTCACCTCCTGCTGCTGCACCTCGAGCTGCTCCTCTGGCTCCTCGGGTAAGACGACTGGGTTCTCGGTTTACGATCCTGTATGATGCAATACGCGTAAGTGATTATGCAAGCGTGCATCGAAGGAGATGAATGCAATGAATATGTTGAAATGCAAGGTAGTCAACATCATCTAAGAAACTATACACTACAAGCACATGTCATCTACTGCATTCTCTTTTACTACTAACATGTCAAGTTAACATATCTTATGAAATGCTTCAAAGATACACCAAAGCTTTACAAAATTTCTTAATCATACTTAAAGCAACACCTGCTTAAAACCAAATTAATAATAAGTTTGAGCAACAACATATATTTCTGATGCTTCTTAAAATCTAAGAAAATTACAGTAGCATAATACTACCCTAAACAGACTACCATAAAAATTTCATGGCATTTGGATAAGTAAACTATCCTATACAAAAATGACAAGCTATAGCATAAAAATGAGTATGAAATTACTTTGTACTATGAAAAGTGTCAAACAATAGAATTAATATTTTTCCTAGGTTCTTCATGGAATATAATGACTGTACAAAAATTATCACATGCATGTTTTATACAAAGTTTGCTCTCTAGCAAAAATAACAAAAATCAGCCATTAAAGGTACTTGAACTACTTCTCCAAAGTTTTCCACAGCACATGTATGAAACATATTTTTCCTAGGAAGTACATGATATAAGAAGATTAACAAACTTGAAATCATATTTTTCTGATACATATAGGATTTACTAACCATTTTACAAGATATCAGCAATATCAAGAATTAATTAAAGCTCTACAGAAAAGTATCCCAAAAATGACATGAAATATTTTTAAATCATAGATCTGATTCCAATGAGTTCATAGAAATTTATTTCACAATTTTTCGAGCTCAAATGAATACAAAAACATTTTCCACAACATCCTTTATTATGAATAATAAAAGAAAACAGAAAACGATTTTTATTTTTAAAACTGGGTCGGCCCGGGGAAGTAAACCGGCCCATGGCCTTTCTCGGCCTGGTCCACGCGTGCGGGGGAAAACGAGCGAGCAGGCCCGCGCTGGCTTCGGCCCATGGCCGTTCGCGCGAGGAGGCCGGGGCGGGAGATGCCGGAGGCGACGGTGACCGCAACGGCGCAGCCACGCGACGACCGGCCGGTGGCCATTGCCGACCACGCCCGGGTGCGGAAAAGCGAGCAACAGGTGCGCGGGGAGGAGGTGGATCCGTTTTCGGTGATAGAGAAGCAAGAGGGGTAGCGGGGATCACTCCCGCGGGAGGCCGCGCGCGCGGTGGCGCCATGGCCGCCGGCGGCGGATGCACGAAATCCGCACCTGCTTGGCTCGGGTGACGGCAACGAGGTGCGCACGGGGTGTCGGAGAAGGAAGCGAACGTGGGTGCGCGAGAAGACGAGCTATGGCGGCTCACCGTCGGCCAATTTGGCTGGCGGGTGCGGCGGTGGCGGCGCTCGCGCGGTGAGGTGCTCGCGCGGCACAGAGCGGGGGAAGGCCGAGGCGGGGAAATTCGGAGAGGGAGGGTGGATACGGAGCACAGGCGATTTAGAAGCGTGAGGCACGCGCTGGCGGAGGCCACCGACGGCCAGCTGTCGACGGCGAGCGGCGCATGCCGGCCACGGGGCGCGCGGTGTCTGCGCGGGCGCGTGCGTGTCGCGGCGAGCGCGGGCGAGCGGGCGGGAGGAGGCGGCCGAGCGGACGCGGGCCGGGCCGAGGCGGCGGCTGCGGCGCGCGCGCGCGTGGGGTGGCGCGGGCCGATTCGGCCAGCGGGCCGAAAGCGAGGCGGCGGCCCGTTTAGGTTAGAAATTGGTTTTTCAAATTATTATTTTCAAACAAATTCAAATAAAAATTTTTAAATCTCATTTTGAGCAAGAAAAGGACCTTTTCTGAAAATGACCCAAAAACAAAAGTTGCTTAGAATTTAATTCTCTACAACTTTGCTTTTAAGACCAAAATCCAAATCGGTTTAGATTTTGATTTTTAGAATAAAAGCTAATTTAGAGAGGATTTTTGAATATTTTCAAATAACATTTTTAAAACAAATCTTTGACAAAACTTTGAGTGATTTAGTGGCTCCAAAAATTTTCCTTATCATTCTAAGTGATATGAAATTTATAGTTGCACAAATTTGATGAGTGTCATTATCACATTATCACAACATGTTATTCAATACTAGTTTTCACACTTTTATTTTACTAAAGGTACACCCTAAGCACATATAATTATGAATGCCATGACATGTTGTGCTCATGATTGCAATGCAAATGCTTGCGTAACATCGGAGTGTTACAGTGGTGAAACAGAACCACGTCCGATGCAGCGTCCGGTCCAGCGTCCGGTCGCTGTTTAACGCCCTTTTTTAAACCGATCTGCGACGCGACTTCTTCCAATCAAGTTCCAATTCAAAGAGACTCAAATAAACACCAATTGGAACATGATATGAGTGCTCTCACTCAAACCCTCAAGATTTTTAAAAATATTTTGCCTTAGGCTAGTATTATTTTTAGAAAATACGCAATAAACACCCGAGGAGTAACATATGGCCATACAATAGAGTTTATGAACCCTTGGGAGCTTCAAATGCTCTCTCTATTCATGGACGAACACAGAGGTTACTCAAAGCTTAACCAAAAAGAAACGACAAAGCAACAACCATGCATATGCAATGCAAATCGAGAAAGGAAGCTAGGTTGCTTGTTAAGTTTGATCCACGGTTAAGCTTTTTCACTCCTCCAAAGGAGGGTTATCGTAACCGTGTTAGTCAAGTCCTAGATGCATTACGGTGAATTAAACATGACATATAATATAATGCAATGCAAGGGACAACACAAGCTCATTTTTTAAAGTTACTAGAGTCAAGCACATTTAGTTCACTTCTCAACCTACAAAAGGTAGCCTCATCTAAGGGTTTAGTGAAGATATCCGCTAATTGATTTTCACTTCTTACACCTTCTAGTGATATATCATTTTTAGCAACATGATCTCTTAGAAAGTGGTGGCGGATATCAATGTGCTTGGTGCGTGAGTGTTGTACCGGATTATTTGCAATTTTAACGGCACTTTCATTGTCACATAAAAGTGGCACCTTTTCAAGAACAACTCCATAGTCTAGGAGGGTTTGTTTCATGTATAAGATTTGTGCACAACAAGCCCCCGCGGCAATGTATTTCACCTCGGCGGTGGACAAAGCCACACTATTTTGCTTTTTAGATGACCATGATACTAAGGACCTCCCAAGCAAATGGCACCCTCCGAATGTGCTTTTTCTATCAATTTTGCAACCGGCATAATCCGAATCGGAATAGCCAACTAGTTTGAATCTAGCTGCTTTGGGGTACCAAAGACCGATACTTAGGGTGTACTTAAGATATCTTAAAATTCTTTTTACGGCACTTAAGTGAGGTTCTTTAGGGCACGCTTGAAAGTGAGCACACATGCACACACTAAACATGATATCGGGCCTAGATGCGGTAAGGTACAACAAGCTACCAATCATACAACGGTAGAGAGTTTGATCAATTGGTTTACCTTCCTCATCTAGGTCAAGATGTCCATTAGATGGCATTGGGGTCTTGATTGGCTTATATTTTTCCATCTTGAATCTTTTGAGAAGATCCTTGGTGTACTTTTCTTGAGAGATGAAAATCCCTTCTCTCATTTGCTTGACTTGAAACCCAAGGAAGAATGTTAGCTCACCAATCATTGACATCTCGAACTCCTTAGACATCAATTCACCAAATTCTTTGCAATAATCTTCATTTGTTGACCCGAAGAAGATATCATCAACATAGACTTGACAAATGAAGATCTCTCTATTAAACTTCTTGGTGAATAATGTGGTGTCAACCTTCCCAATAGTGAAGCCCTTCTCAATGAGGAAGTCCCAAAGGCGCTCATACCACGCTCTAGGGGCTTGCTTGAGCCCATATAGCGCCTTGGACAACCTATAAACATGATTAGGATATCTAGGGTCTTCAAACCCGGGAGGTTGTTCAACATAGACTAGTTCATTTATGAAGCCATTTAAAAAAGCACTTTTCACATCCATTTGATATAGTTTCATTTCCTGATGTGATGCATATGCAAGAAGGATATGAATGGCTTCAAGTCTTGCAATGGGTGCAAAGGTCTCTCCAAAATCAAGACCTTCAACTTGAGAGAACCCCTTTGCAACTAGTCTTGCCTTGTTCCTCACTACTACGCCTTGATCATCTTACTTGTTGCGGAACACCCACTTGGTTCCAATAACTCTTGCACCTTTAGGATGCTCTTCAAGTGTCCAAACTTGATTGCGGGCGAAGTTGTTCAATTCTTCATGTATAGCATTCACCCAATCCGGATCTCGAAGAGCTTCTTCTATATTCTTAGGTTCAAGACAAGAGACAAAAGAGTGATGTTCAACAAAAGAAGTAAGCTTTTGAGATCGAGTCATTATACCCTTTGTAGGACTCCCTATGATGAGATCTTGTGGATGTTCTTGAAGTAGAGGTGAGTTTCTTCTATCAACCACTTGAGGGGAGGGATAGGGAGCATCAACATCTTGAGCTTGTGCCTTGGCTTGTTGATGAGAGACATGAGTATCTTCATTTTCAACTCTCTCATTCTTGTCATTATCTAGAGGCACATGTGATGAAGATGGCGGATTGATAATTTGTACATCGTCTTCATCATCTTTAGGCTTGATGTCTCCCACCGGCATATTCTTCATGGCCTCCCTCAATGGTTCATCACCTACATCATCACAATTCTCAATTGCTCCTTGGGAGCCGTTAGATTCATCAAATTTCACATCATATGTTTCTTCAACCAAACTGGTGGCATGGTTAAATACTCTATATGCTTTGGACTTTGATGAGTAACCAACAAGAAAACCAATATCACAACGTCTTTGAAACTTTCCTAGGTGTTGACACTTCTTGTAGATGTAGCATTTGCTACCAAACACCTGGAAGAATGAGACGTCTGGCTTTTTCCCATTTAGCCACTCATAGGGGGTCTTGCCAAGAAACTTTTGTAGGAAGAGGCGATTTGAAGCATAGCATGCGGTGTTGATTGCCTCGGCCCATAATTTCTCTGGTGTGTTGTACTCATCTAGCATTGTTCTTGCAAGAGTGATCAAGGTACGGTTCTTCCTCTCAACTACACCATTTTGTTGAGGAGTGTAGGTTGATGACACTTCATGCTTGATTCCAATTTCATCACAATAAGCTTCAATGTTTGTGTTGTCAAACTCTTTTCTATTGTCACTTCTAATCTTCTTTATCTTGACTTCAAATTCATTTTGGGCTCTCTTTGCAAACTTCTTGAAGCAATTTGCCACTTCGGATTTGTCATAAAGGAAGAAAGTCCAAGTGTATCTTGAGTAGTCATCCACAATCACTAGGCAATAGAGATTTCCACCCAAGCTCTTGTAAGTTGTAGGACCAAACAAATCCATGTGAAGAAGTTCTAATACTCTTGATGTTGACATGTAAGCTTTGGTTGGATGAGTATTTGCAACTTGTTTGCCGACTTGACATGCGCTACAAGGTTTGTCCTTCTCAAACTTTACATCCTTCAAATCTCTCACTAATTCTTTCTTCAATAGCTTGTTGAGAGTGTTCATTCCAACATGAGCAAGCCTCCTATGCCAAAGCCACCCAAGTGTAGTTTTGGTGAACAAACATGTCATCAAATTTGCATCTTTGGAGGTGAAGTCAACAAGATAAAGATTGTTGTATCTAAAACCTTTGAAAATCACTTGCTTGTCATCTATCTTTGTAACTACCACTTCATTTGGAGTGAACAAGCATTGGTAGCCAAGGTCACATAGTTGCCCAACGGATAGTAAGTTAAAACTCAATGAAGCAACATAGAGCACATTTGAGAGAGAGTGATCATTTGATATTGCAATCTTGCCTATACCCTTGACTTTGCTCTTTGAATTGTCCCCAAATGTGATCTTGTCTTGACATACCCCATTCTCTTTAAGTGAGGTGAACATATGAGGATCACTGATCATATGTTGTGTGCAACCACTATCAATCACCCAATGAGATCCACCGGTCTTGTAGTTCACCTACACATAATAGATCAAGCCTTTTGTTTAGGGACCCAAACATGAGAGGGACCCTTAACTTTCTCAACAAGTGACTTGGCAACCCATATTTTCTTTGGCCTATTCTTGTTAGGGGGACCTAAGAACATGACTTTTATCTTGCCACTTGAATCTTTTCTAAGCATGTAATGAGCATTGAAGGCAAAGGGTCTAGCATGCTTGGGCAAGGGTTGTGGTGGTGGAGTTTTGCATTCATGAGCAAAATGACCTTCTTGTCCACACTCAACACATCTCTTTGGCTTGGGCTTTAATTTGCTTTGTTGTTGTTGAGCTTTGACTTTCTTCTCTTGGTTTTCCAAATAACCAATGCCACTTCTATCCATCTTCATGACGGTGTTCATGAGTAGCTCACTTTGCAAATGTTGGCCTCTTGTGAACTTGCTTAGGCCGGTCTTGAGATGCTCCTTTTCTTGCTTGAGTTTTTTGTTTTCTTCAATAAGTGACTCATTTGATGTTTGCTTCTCAAGAGCCATCAACTTCTTGTTCTCATTCTTGAGCATCTTATTTTCACTATTGAGCTTGACATACTCATCATAGTTATCGGACTCAACCACACTCTTGCCTTTGCCGCTAGAACCTTGCTCAAAGTTCTCAATAATCAAATCATCACATGATGTAGCTATATCAATCTTAACAACTTGGTTAGTAGCATCATGTGTCTCAAGAGCAAGCTTATTAGCAACAATAAGACTATCATAGTTGATTTTCAATGTGGTATATTCATCTTTTAGCAAATTAAGCCTAGTGATGAGTTCACCATGCTTCTTCTCAATTTTATCATGTTTATCTCTAAACTCTTTGTTTGAAGTTTTGAGCTCCTTGAGAGAAGAAGACATAGTTACATTTTGATCTTT
The DNA here is from genome assembly GCA_038087645.1 of Saccharum hybrid cultivar R570. NCBI lineage: Eukaryota > Viridiplantae > Streptophyta > Magnoliopsida > Poales > Poaceae > Saccharum > Saccharum hybrid cultivar. The sequence goes on from JAQSUU010000273.1 coordinate 1,777,270, forward strand.
GAGCTCATCACTAGTCTTATGTGCATTCTCAAGCTTAGATGAGAGTGATTCATTTTCATTTTGAAGCTCATCATTTTTATTTCTAGTTCTTCTTATGATTTTAGAATATTTATTCAACAATTTTACAAGTTCATCATAAGAAGGTGCATCATATTCATCATCACTATCACTATCACTATCATCATCATCACTATCATTGTTTTGTACATTTCGTTCACCCTTGGCCATAAGGCATAGGTGAGTAGTGGAAGATGATGGTGAAGGTGGCGGTGAAGGCGGTGATGAAGATGTCGGTGAAGATGATGATGGCCCAATCACAAGTGCGGCGACCTTCTCTTTCTCATTGTCGCTTTCATCGCCAGAGGACTCACATGATGACTCAATGTCGGTGAGCCAATCACCAACAATGTAAGCTTTGTCTCCCTTCTTCTTCTTGTAAAACTCTCTTTTCTTGCCATCTTTCTTTTTGTATGGCTTGTTCTTCTTTTTCTCATCTTCTTCATCACTTGAATCATCTTTCTTGTCCTTGTTCTTGTTTTTGTACTTGTCTTTTGGAGGCTTCAGGCATTGATGAGCTAAGTGGCCAAGTTCACCACAATTGAAGCAATCCATCTCGGATATTGGCTTTCTTTTGCTACTTGTGAAGAATTTCTTCTTCTTGCCATCGAACTTGATGCCACTCTTGTTGAGCTTCTTTAGCATCTTGGTGGTTCTTCTCACCATGAGTGCAAGTGACGCATCATCAATATCACTTTCACTTGAGCTTTCTTGCACCATCATGGCTTGGCCCTTCTTATTTTTCTTTTCATGGCTAGCTTTGAATGCCAAGTCTTTCCTCTTTGAAGATGATGAGCCCTCTTCCGGAGTGATGTGCATGTACATCTCATGTGCATTGATCTTTCCCAATACTTGTGTCGGTGTTGCGGCGGAGAGATCACTTTGGTGAAGTACGGTGACAATGTGTCCATACTTCTCAACGGGAAGAACACTCAAGATCCTCCTTGCAACATCCGATTGACTCATTTGAGTGAGTCCAAGAGCATTGAGATCTTCTACAAGAACATTCAATCGAGTGTACATTTCATTAACACTTTCTTTAGGAAGCATCTCAAAAGAATTAATTTTCTTTAAAGCAATGTGATAGCGTTCCTCACGCTCACTCTTAGTTCCCTCATGGAGAGCACAAAGGTTCTCCCACAATTCATGAGTGTTTTTGGCATTACGCACATGATTGAAGATGTCCTTGCATAAGCCCCGGTAGAGTGCATTTTTTGCCTTTGCATTCCACCGGTCGTACTTCTCCTCGTCACCACTTGGGTTGGCGGGATCCTGAATAGGGGGAAGCCCTTCGATTGCGGCTCTAAGGCACCCAACATCTATGGCTTCGAGGTACGCCTCCATACGAATTTTCCAATATGGAAAATCGTCTCCCTCAAAAGTGGGAGGTGGTCCTTCCCCATTAGACATCTTGCTCTAGGCGATGAAGCCTAAATAAAGAGCAACACGGCTCCGATACCAATTGAAAGGTGTTTGATGATCAAGATGCCCAAGATCCTCCCCACTAGTCCTCGTTGGAGCACCCGCGCAAGGGTGTGGCTCCCCCTTGATCCGCGCAAGGATCAAGTGCTCTCTACGGGTTGATTCTTCGACACTCCGTCACGGCAAATCACCCAAAACCGCTCACAACATGAGTTGGGTCACCCACAAGCTCGTCGGATGATCACCAAACTCCCAATCACCACCAAACCGTCTAAGTAATGGCGATCACCAAGAGTAGCAAGCTAGAACTCTCACTTGACCACAACAAGCCTAATGAGAAGATGGATGCACACTTGCTATACTCTTGTCACTAGGGAGGAATCACAAACTTTGATTCTCAAATCACTATCCTCACTAGGGCTCTTGCACTCCCTTGCACTCCAAAGGTGTTTCTCAGCTGAACAAATGAGCAAGAGACCTCTAAAAGAGGTGGAGGGGATGTATTTATACACCCCACAGACAAATCCAACCGTTACCTGCCGAATCAGCAAAACGCGCACTGATCGGACGCGCTGGTCGACATGACCGGACGCGCCAGTCGAGTGTAATGGTTAGAAACGAAAGTTAGCCCTGAGTGACCGGACGCGCCGATCAGGGATGACCGGACGCGTCCGATCATGCAAGAACCTTACTGGAAACTGACCTGATGCACGACCGCGTCCGATCATAGATGACCGAACGCGTCAGGTCAGCTTAGGATCTTACTGGAACGTGACCGGACGCGCCGATCACTTTACAGTCGCGTCCGATTACATTGTTTACCCTCTGGAACACGTGTTAGACTGACCACCGCGTCCGGTCCTCTCAAGGACCGCGTCCGGTCAGTCAGTTAACGACGCAGTGACTTGTTAGAACTTATCGGACGCGTCCGGTCATGACAAGGATCGCGTCCGGTCACAGGTAAACTGTCCAAACGACTTCAAAACGCGACGCAACTTGAACCAAGTTGCTTCCAACTGAACTTTGAGCTTTTCTAGAGCTACCTAGTGCTAAGTTTGATAAGTGTGCACCGCACCTAAACAAAAGACTCACCTAGGTCAAGCTACTCGCTCATGCCCCCCTTTATAGTATGGTCAAAGGAAGAAACAAAGATCCTAACGACTATTTCGGATGTAACTCAACACCTCGATATCTGGAACTAACCGTCCTTAATCTTGTCATTGATCCTTTGAAAACCGAAACGATTTCCATCAAGGGACATAAATATCATAGTGCCCAAAGCAGCTATCAACTCCATGACCTAACTTATCAGAGTTTCTGCAAAACACACGTTAGTCATGGTAATAATGCGTTGTCATCAATTGCCGAAACCAACACCAGGGCCTAGATGCTTTCAGTTGGGAGGAGCACGAAGGGACTTTCGTCCCCAGACAAGCCCCCGCAATCTCCAACGACGAGCAGAAATGACGACGCCTCCAAGAAGATGATGACGCTAGCGCGCCACCATCGTCAGCCCAAGGCGAGAAGCCTAGCGGGGTTTTCACCCCTGGCGGCCCAAGGTCAGGCAGCCACTACGCAGAGGTAGTGAGAAGCTGAACCCCGGCGTTGACGAAACGGACGGGAGCACCAGATCGGCCCCAAGGGTAGCGGATCCGGTCTTCCGTCGCCACACCGAGCCGGTCGAGGAGATGGCGTAGGGGCCTACCCCTGTAGCCGTCGCAGGGCGTCCCCCACTAGGCACAGCAACGCGGTCGAGGAGGAGCCGCCGCTCTAGCCTACCGACGCCGACCACCAGTCCCGCAGAAGCCCCCAGCACGTGGAGAGGAGCCGAGGAAGGGGACGCGGAGGTGCCAGGCGCGACGGCGAGCGCTGGGCCACCGCCGACCGCTGGCCCCCTCCAGCTCGCCGACGCCAACAGCACGCCGCGCGACCTGCCAGATCAGGAGCAGGGGCCGGCCAACTGCAGCGGAGGAGATCCAACCATGGCTGACCGGGATCCGGCGCGCCACCCAGGCCAGCCGGCAGATCCGGCACAAGGGGCCTCGGATCCGGCGCCAGTGGCCCAAGATCCGGCCGGCCGGCCGCCCAAGCTCGCCGGAGATGGTGAGGGGTAGAGAGAGGGGTGGAGGGGAGAAGGGGAGGGGGGAGGGAGGGGGGCTACGAGCAGCACCCTTTTTTCGGGGCTGCCGCTGGCCGCCGCCGCCGCACGCCGGTGGGTGGCGACGGCGGCCGAAGGAGGGTTCATGGAGGGGGGGCCTAGGGCAGAGGTCAGTCGCCCCCGAGCCGCCTCGGGAGGGAGACGACGCGGGGGAAGTTTGTCATGTCTGGATCTGAAGAAGAGTTTTGACAATGCAAAACTTAAGCACCAGGAAATAGTCCAAGCTTGTAATCTTCAGGGTAGAGGCTGCAGTACAGAAAGCAGCTCCTCAGATAGCATGGAAGATCATTCAAGCTCAGATTTAATACATTAAAAACCCAACTGAGCTCCGGATTGTTAGCTAGTTGCCAGCTAAGTTGGTTGTAGAAAAAAGCCCACTCCTGTTCCTCTAAGCCACGGTATGACAGAATACTTCCAATGGTTACAATGGCAAGTGGCAATCCTTGACACTTTGCAACAATTTTGTTTGCCCAAGACCTTATAGTTTCAGGACATATGTTATCTTTTGAAGCACGAAATGCCTTTTTACAAAACAGTTCCCAAGAGTCAGCATGTTTAAGGGTTTTGAGTTCAATGACATAGCTGTCCTCTGACAAAGAAGACACATCTTTTCTCCGGGTTGTCATAAGCACTTTGCTTCCACAACTGTTTCTGACAAATGCATAGTTCAAAAATAACCAAGCATCTTTGTCCCATACATCATCTAAGACAATGAGATATTTCCTGTCCTGCAAATGGCTTTGTATTACCTCAACTAATCTCATGCGACTCATGGTCATGACACCACTTGCCATGCTTGCTCTTTCACCTATGAGCTGATTTATAATTTCTCTTAGTAGTTTTTCAACCTGATAAGTCTGAGATACAACAACCCAAGCGTGGCAATCAAAAGATGTTATGATCTTTTGATCCTTGTAGACAGTGCTTGCGATAGTAGTTTTACCTAAACCCCCCATACCAAAGATAGCTATCAGAGTTCGGTCTTGCCTCTCTTCAAGTAACCACTCTGTCAACCTTCCAATTTCATCAACATTTCCAACTATCTCAGAGTGATCAGTCAGGTAAGCAGAATCTGACATGCAAAGCTGATTGGTAAGCTGTAAACTGCTACTCTTTCCTTGTTTACCTACCGAGAGGTCATATCGATTCCTCATTTCCGTTAGCCTCTGAATTCGAGCCTCTACTTGACTGATCCGGCTAGAGAACTTCTGCCATGCCACAAAGTTTTTGATCTGATGGAACTTCCTTTTGAAGAAGCTGCTTGTATCCAATGCTGCTTGCGAAGTAAGGTAAGCATACTCGTCAATGATGTCTTCCACCTCATGGGCAACATCTCTAACTTGGTCCAACCACGCATGGAAAGCCTTGTCACCCACTCTCTCTGCACTAACCTGACCAATAAAGGCCTGCAGAACCGAAAGTTCGCCCTCGATTTGCTTCATGCTCTGCTCAAAATCTGTCATGATCGGCGCTACTTGTACTTGGACCATCTCTGTGCCAATCTTCCCCAGTGCCTCTTCTCCCAGAGAAAGAGCAATTTTTTTGAGAACCACAAACAGGGAATCTGCCATATTTTCTCCGCTTGCTCAAAAATGACCACTTTGTCGGGTCAGATACCTTTCACACCTATCTCTCTGAGCAGTATTCACATTTCACACACAGGTCTGTGATAATTGGGAAAGTAAATAAATATCAAGTCAGTCAAAACACGATATTGCCGTGCAGAATGAAAGTACGGAGTAACCAGAGTGACGAGGTAATCACGAAAAAGTTCTGCTGTCCGATTAGGAATTTTAATATCAAGTCTGTCAAAACACGATATTGCCGTGCAGAATGAAAGTACGGAGTAACCAGAGTGACGAGGTAATCACGAAAAAGTTCTGTTGTCCGATTAGGATTTTTTTTTTGGAAGTATAAAGCCAAGAACCCGTTGAGATTAAATTCACCAATGAAGCACGAGTAATGGCTACTGTTACCCTTCGATCCATGACACTCATGAATCATGATTCTAAGTTACAGCTACCCAGGATGCCCGTAAGGTGTTCGACGAAACGGTGAAACGGCGGCGCCGCTAGTGGAGGGGGAAAAAAACATCGACCTACTACGGAAGTGAGAACGGAGGGGGACAGCGCGGGAAAGATGGAGCTCCACCTACGTCCATGGCTGGTAGCATCGGAGCAAGAGGTCATAGCGGAGAGGTTGGACACGAGTCAGGAGGATTGCCTACCTCGGGGAGCCGACGACGGGAGCACCGAGCACGGCGAAGGAGTACTGCGGATCCGCGAACACGCCTCCCCTGCTCCGCGTGTCACTTCCCAAATCGCAAGCAAGTCTTCACCGGCGCTCTGACGCTCTGTCACTCTTGTGATTTGATGCAGCCAGTCTCCTCGTATTCACGGCACGGCACTTGTCTTCCCAGTCAAAATAGGGCCGTGTTCACTTGCCAAATTCAGCGCCCCGAATTGGCCACGGCTGCGGAACACTGCAGCAGCTTTTGTTTTTAGTGTAAAAAATTATCTAAAAATTGATTAATTAGACTTAAAATGTTCGTCTCGCAAAGTACAACAAACTGTGCAATTAGTTTATGATTTTATCTACATTTAGTACTCCATGCATTTGCCGACATTTTGATGTAATAGGGAATCTCTTTTTTGCATAGTGAAATTTGGGGGAGAAATTTGACATCTAAGGCCTAGCTCGGAAACAAACACTACCCTGTCACAAAAGAAAACCGTACTGGTCAAAAGCTAGGTAATGTTTGACCAATTTTAGAGTAAATAATATTAGTATTTATGTTTTAAAATAGATTTATTATAAAAATATATCTATAATAACTAATCTAACAATATTTGTTTTATATCATGAATGCTAGTATTTTTTATACAGATTTAGTCAATTTTTAAACTATTTGATTGCTCCGAAAATGATAATTGCATTCTTTCGTGGACAGAGAGTGTAACTCTGAAAATGACCTCCATCCTTTGTTAATAAAAGTCAAAATTACTTTTAGTTTTGAGACAGACTGATGCCATTTGGTAAGGGAAACTATTACGTGGAGGCATTTCTCCCATGTAAATGTGAAGACCCCCAAAAGTATTAGAATATCAAAAAATTCGAAACTTAGGTGTAAAATTACTCTTGGAAAAAATCCATACAAAAGTGACGAATGTCAGCCACACCTGCGCTAGAGGACATAAATATTAGAAAGTTCTCTGATGCACAGCTACATGCATTCCGGATTTACCATTTTTTTCAAGACCGTGCTATTGCACTTATTTCATTAAGAGGAAGTAGAATTTTTTTTTACAACTACGAACCATTGAAGGTAATAGTTGCCGCGCACTGAAATAGCGTTTTGCGATATTACAAACCAGTCTTGCGACACATTGTGGGAGTACCCAAGAACTACATGAGCGTCGACAGCGAGCTCAGCGACCTGTAACTAGCGAACGTCCAGACTCATCGGAGGTGTTCCTGGTTTGCCGAACGATTTGGCATTGCGTTCCTTCCAAATGGACCAGCTAATCAGGAAGAACAAGGAGTCAAAGCCGGCCCTGGCAATCTTCGGCACCGACTTCCTCTTGCGCATCCACCAGGCAAAGATATTGTCATGCCGAATGACGATAGTGTGCTGTAAATTGAGCTTCCTGAGTACTGCCGACCACAGTTCTTTGGTGTAGACGCACCCAAGCAGCAGATGCTTCAGGGTTTCGCAGCACTGATCGCAGAACAAGGAGTGTTATACCATTTTTTTCGTGTGGGTTTTAAAAAATGATCGTAGTGGGCGCATCTCAACTTTTGTGACATGTTCCATACTCCCGTCTATATATATTTAACAATCTTTGTTAAGCTCAAATTCCACATCACAAATGATTGCATTCTTTATCCATCATTATTTGTTTCACGCAAATTTTTGTTCAAGCTTAGTTTTTGTGAACATATGTCTATCAATATTTTTGTTACAATTTTTCGACCATCAGTTTTAGGTGCTGCTATGTTTGGTAACACAATAACATTAGATCCACCATAGTCTTTCATGCTCACCCTATGAATATATACATGCATAACATACCCTCTAAATTGCATCAGAGAATTGGTTCAATAAACCTTGGTGTTGGTGAAGTTGCTACACGCGCTCGCTATTAACGAGTATATTGTCTATAAAAGAAATAACATAAATACAAGCACCGTACCTATGCTAAGTAAATGATTCAAACCTTGACGAATAGGTTAAAAAAAACTTAACCAGTTAAGGCACACTCATTTGACATCTGTGCCCACAGTCTAATCATGTAGTTAAGTCAAGTTAGCCAATATCATTGACAAGCCACTCTAGATCCGAGCATGAGCCAAGCCAATAAAAAAAACCCTAGTTTGTTTAGAGCCCAAAATAATAAAATGGTCCACTATGCAATCATGTTCGGCTGATGTGGTTTTTAGAAACCGTAGCAAGAAATTTTAGTTTTAAACTTGTGATTAGAAAAATACTTTTACAGTAGAGTTTCTAAAGCTCTAAAAAATTTTAGTTTTAGCAATACCATATTTTCAAAGTTACAAAAACCGCTACATCTAAACACGTTGTGATTTTCAAACCAAAGTATTTCACAAAATCATAATATTTTTTTTTTCAAAACAACAAAAAATACTTTGCAGCCAAACAGAGTCTTAGGCCGTGGTTAAGCCATGCGTAGGCTCTTTTTCTTTGATAAAGGAAATACTTTATTAATTCACAGTCACTACATCGAGTTGATACAATAAAAATGAATTCACTCCCGGCTTCTGCCTAAACACAAAGCCTAAGAGAAAAAAAAACCTGACACTCTAGTGACAATCAATTTTAAAACTAGATCGCCACCCATGCATAGGCTCTAGTGTGGGGCCAAACGGGCCTTAATGTGGTTTTTTCTTTGCCCAACAAACAGCAGCCTAAGCCCACCCATAGAACTCAACGTGTTCCATGGGCCAGCAAAAAATTGTGCCATATTTTAAAAAAAATTACGCTCATGTACCCTTGGTGCAGAGGTCTGACACATTTGCTGTCGAGGAGGATATATACGGTAATGCTTGGAACAGATGTCTGTCCGTCCGTCATGGGCCGCGATGCCAACCCAATGACCTCCACGCAACTACGTATCCCATACCAGTCCAGCAAGCAAATGTGGCAACGGGCAAGGCACCACCGACCTAGCAGACTGAGCAGAGCACAATCTCCCCATTCGAAGGTCTCCCTATCCCCTCCCACCCACCCTCTAATCTCAAGCATGACAGCGATGTTCAGGGCCCCGCGGCGGCCCCGCATCTACCCCCGTGGCCCGTCACTGGTGCCGACCCTGATCCGCACGATGCCGGCATGCGCTCCGCCACCGCCGACGAGCGCATCCTCACGAAGTTCCTCGAGGCCTCCCTCCGCGTGCCCAACCTCTCTCTGCTCCGCGAAAGCACTTCAAATTCTCGCCGGCGCTGGCACCGGAATCAGACGGGACCTCATCACACGCCCTCATTTCGGACGACATGGATGCAATGTTGTGGGCAGTTACCGCAACCGCGGAATCCGACACATTCTGCATGACCGGCGCGATCAATGCAATGTTTCTCTTCTCTACATCAGTGAACTCCATATGTCGACGAGCCTCCATTCTCCCAAGTAGTAAGGAGATGTTGCGCTAGAACCGCATGTTGCAAGTATTTTATCTGGATGTTACAAAAGTAGATCAGGATGTTGCATATGTTGCAATGATTGTACCTGTATGTTTCAAACATCTGTTCCCAATGTTTCATTTGTTTCTTAGACGTATGTTGCAAATGTGTTTATCTGGATGTTGTATATGTTTCACACATATGTTGCAAATATTTTATCTGGATGTTGCATATGTTTGCAATAGTTTTCAAGTATTTTAGGTGTTTTTTACAAGTGTTTCAGATGCATATTTTAAGTATTTCATCTGTCTTCATATGTATGTTGCAAGTGTTGCATTTCAATATTTTAAAAGTAGATCAGGTGTTGCGCATGTTGCAATGTGACCCAACTACTGCAATTGCTGGAGTGGGAGCGAGGAGTCGGGTGGGGGGCGTAGACGCTGCGTGAGGATAGGTGGGGCGCAGACATCACGTGGAGTCGGGTGGTACGTGAAGTGCAGCACGGGAACAAGTGTAGGCGCGGACGTCCGAACGCGGGCACTCTATATATATATATATATATATATATATATATATATATATATATATATATATATATATATATATATATATATATATATATATATATATATATATATATATATATATATATATATATATATATATATATTCTCCACGCCAACGGTCAACAACATTCATTCATCGCAAACTCTATTTTTCTTTTATTGAGGAAGTTGCAAACCCTTTTTTGGAGAAACAATCGCAAACTCTTTTTTTTAGCAAAATCGCAAACTCTAATGGTCCGTCACGCTCTGCGTTGAGCGCACAACTCCTGCGCGAGTGGTATGGCGGCCTGGCCCAATGTTCACCCTGGGCTGCATTGCCATTGTAGTTGGTCGTCATGTGGGCTGCACTGCATGCCACCACTGTTGACCCGTTCTGCGCTACGGGGCTACGGTTTGTCTAGTATCTTGATTTTCACATTTTTGATATGCAAATCTCTCTCTTCTCGAACGTCCGTTTCAAATCCCATTTGTACCTCTGTAGTTTTCGCGTAGTAGCCATTTATGTCGAATATAGAGTTATAGTTTATTTAGAAAGTAGAAACAATGCAGCGCAATGCATCCTTTGAATCGACAATATGCTAATCATACATATCTGTTACTACTTAAAAATCTGTTATCTATACCTAATCTATAAGAGGCAAAATTTTTCTCCACCTTTTTTTTTTGTCCGGCCATCCCTTAACTAACTCTGTGAATGTGGAAAACCGCTTATAGTCCTTCTCTTTATATAGCTAGAAATCATAATCCAATTAGATCTCTCCGATTTTGGATAAATATGAATCTTAATGCAAATAGAAAAATATAATAATATGGAAAATTAGGAATTTTAATCCAATTAGATCTCACCAACTCTGAGTAACCAGAATAGGAATCTTAATCAAAATGCAAAAATATAAGAATAAAAATCTAATAAAGAGGAAAGAAGGGTAGATTTTTTTTGTTTTGTTTCTTTTCTGTTCTGTTTTGTCTATTTTTATTTGCTCCGAGTACGTGTTGCTTTACATTTATTTGGACGTTTTTCACTTGGCTCTAATTATGTTCTGATATTTTTCTGTGGCTATTTTCTAGAGTACATTCCGATTTTTATCATGACTGTTTTCTACTTGATTTCGAGTATGCTTAGATTTTTTTTCTCGTGGATGTTTTTGGCGGTAGCTTGACTTTTCTATTTTGTTTTCGTTATTTTCTCCACCTGGTTTTTTTTGTTCTAATAAATATAATAAGAGTAAATAAAATCAAACAATAAATAAGAGATCACAACTATTTTAATCTTTGACTCCTTAGGAAATAAAGATTTTTATCGCTAAGTTAATTTAATTTTTGACTCGAACTCATAACCCGTGCTAGAACTCAGTACGTATTGGATCTCGTTGCAACTCGCGGACAATGTTTGCTAGTATACTATACTTAAAAAACACGTAGAGCTTACTTCCAGTTCCGAAATTGGTGCGCGTGCCTCCGAGTTCCGAGTACGGATATGATAGAGCTTTCGTCCTCCGAGTTCTGAGTACAACCCTTCCCTCTTAAAAAGAGGAATCGTTAAGATTTCCGCCTACCTTGTTTTTGACTCCTGCCCTAGCGCTGCCGCCGCCGCCGCCGCAGCCGCCCCCGCCATCCACCACCGCTGGTCCCCCTTCCTTCTCCTCCGGCATCTCGCCGGGGGCTGAAGGGAGTGGAGATCCATTGTTTTTAATAAGTTTTTCCCAGTAGATCGAGTCATTAGGGTTAGTGTCTCTCCATGCCAAATTACTTGGTACTGGAGTTTTATCTCCTCCTTCTCCTCATCTTTGTCGACGGTGAAGAAAAAGGGTGGAATCGTTTTCTCCACCGTTGAAGATGAGGGCGACAACGTCGGCGTCAGCATCTTCATCGACATGACGACATGGAGACTTTTGTTTCCGGACGGTGGCATCAAGGCGGAGATGATGTCGCCGCCATGGAATAATTTTCTCCAGTCTCTTCTCCATTTTGTTGTGGTTAGATTTGGCCACGATGAAGGACTAGGGAGAATAATTTTCAGACCAGTCTTCCTTACTCTTCGGTGGCAGAAAGAAGAAGGAAGACACCAGAAAGAAGAAGTTTCTCAATTCCGCCTACAGGAATGTTGGCCGTTGTTCGTTGGGCATTTGTTCTCAGACCATTTTGCCGAGTGTTTGCCTGTGCGGTCATCCATACTGCAAAGCATTTAACAGGTTAGGTTTTGAGTTGTGCTATTCACAGCGTGGGTACTATTTTGTAATCCAGAGTGCTTATAATGTGTTGATGTACTCAGCTATCCTATAATATAATTCTTCTTTCGTCGAAAAAAAAAGAGTTCTGAGTACAACCGTATCCTTATCGAATACTACGACGACTACGTGCGTGCCTCCGAGATCCGAGTATATCCGTTCCTTATTGACTAGCTACATCCGTATCCTAACCTTAAAAAAAAACTACATACGTATCCTTATTGACTACTACGTCTACGAGTGCCCAAAAACCGTCATAGAAATCTGACATGTATACTCGGTAACCAAAAAAAAAAGTATACGTGTAACCGTCAGGCGTGCCGCGTGAGCGTCTCCGGCTTCCTGCCAATAACTGGGACACGCAGACGTGCAACCGTCGGCGTGCCGCGTGAGCCTAAAAATTACGGAGGATATATATATATATATATATATATATATATATATATATATATATATATATATATATATATATATATATATATATATATATATATATATATATATATATATATATATATATATATATATATATATATATACACACACACACACGCCTCCGTATCTTTCCCAGATTCGGAAAAGCAGCAACCGCTGGGCCACATCTGGGTACCAGTCCTAACCACACCGTGTCCGTGGCCTTTCGTCCAATGGTACGCGGGCGCAGCCGGCTTCGCACGCGCGCCCCATGGTGCCCACATGCAATTGTCCAAGTTCTTTTCACGGTTGGTGGCAACCTCTCCCTCGAGATCGTGATTACTCGTGATCATGAATGGTGAAGTGCGCCAGCAGCACACGATGGACGCCGCGAACTGGGCCCACTTGGGCCCTAGCCGCAGGTACCGTTGACGGCGCACGCGTGCGTGCTGAGCCCTGCGATGAAGAAGAAGCGCCAGTCGATGTTCCGCGGCGCGGTGGCCATGCACGTATTTCGCGCTCGCAGCACACGAACGTTGCTGTTGTTGGTCTGCCCCGAAGCGATGACGAGGGTGTCCACGGTAAAGGGCTTGACAATAGAGAAGCAAGAAGAGCTCATCGTTCTGTGTGGCGTTCATGAGCCGAGCCAAGAATTTCTTGTCGGGCTTTATGTACAAACAAAATTCATGACTCCGTGCACATATCTAGCATGTATTATAAAAATGTGTATCGATATTACGATTTTTCTCTCGAGTAATATTAGTGTGCAAAATATAGTTACTTTATTTAATATGCACAGGTATTTTATTTCTACTTTAGCCAACTAGAAAAATAATACCAATTCAAAATCATCTATTTTTGTGAATCTGAATCAACTTATAAAAAAAACGTCAATCATACACCATATCCACTCATTAGCATTCCGGCCTCAACCAGATAGACCTTCTCTATACTTGATTGGCCAAGCACTTTTTGCCCAGCAAGTAGGGCAAGTTCACAAACATTCAACTAAACAGCCCAAGGCCCAGAAACCATGAAATTGAAAAACTACACTCAGCACTCAAGTATTGGCTGCTTATTTAACAAGCTATTTAAACATATCTTTCTCGACAAGAGCACATAATTACAGTAGGCAGGACATATTGAAACCCGTATATGAGGCACACCATACGTGTGCGCACACAATGATGATGAAGTGCATATTTCACTCGTGAGATAGTTGTTCGCAAAGAAATTACATATTTCCCACAGCAAGCTGGCACTCAAGTGTCATGTGCCAGATGAGCCACAGTACGTGGGGGCATGCTTAGCTGCACCAGGACCATACTTCTTCACAAGCCACGGCACAAGATGGAGGTTATTTACTGCAATATCAAACTGAACAGTTTTACTTTGTTGTATAAATGATAGAAAGGCATTAACAGAATGTTTTGATCTGGCTCATCGATAAGCTTTCGAGACAGTTACTTTTGTAGATACTATTTCTTGGTTACCTATTTAAATTTGATCTTTCCTAGCCTAAGTTTATGAAAATATCTTATGGCCACTAAACTAGTTGTTTCATCAAGTAACTGGCAGTTACCTGCTTGAGAATCAGAGGAGTAAAAAATATGGATGTTAGGTATATGTTGGACAATGTAATTGTCACTTCCTTGCAGTCTTTGTATGAATCCCTTCGACATATCTGTCAGAAACATTTGGTGGAGTTTCCTAAGGTACTGGATGCCCGCAGGTACTGCTTTTACATTCCCTAGCCCAACAAGCTCCAGATGATGTAGACCTATCATTGTCCCGTCCTCTATCTCAATCCAATCCAGATGTTCCATGTCACCTAATTCCAAACGAATAAGCTTAGGGAACCACCCTGCACAAAAGGTCAGCTGTTCCCCACCATATGTCCCATAGAGCCTCAAATCAACTAGGTTTAACATGTGAGAGAAGGAGATAATAGGATCCTTCTTAAGACCAGACCAGTCCATCTTTAACCTTGCTAATTTCTCAAACTTGGAAAACATTGATGGAAGAACACCTGCATCCAACTTTCCAGCAAGCCAGAGAAACTTCAGATTGGGTAAGGGCTTGAGCATTTTCAAGTCAAGAACCTCATCCGTATCAATTGCGGAAATAAGCAACCTGCTGAAGTTAGGCATCTTCGTCAGGGAGCTCCATAACTCTGCAATGTAGCTTTGACGCACTTTCATTATAGCCAAACTTCTCAACAGCATCAAGTTACCCAGTTGTGAAACTAATTCTTTACTGGCTGAAACAATATGTAAAGCTTGCAGATTCTTTAGAAGGCAAATGTTACCAGGAATTTTTGTAGCACTAAAGCAATCCAATGATCTTTGTAGAAGATCATGCACTACAAACACCTGTAAATGTCGTAAATTAGTTAACATAGTTATTTCCAGTGGCAGCTCCTCTACGTAGGTGAATCTGAGATCCAAAACTTGTAGGTTAACAAGTTTACCGAATGATGCTGGTATTATCTTCACTTTTGTGTATGAAAAATCAACATAGCGCAAGTTATACAATTCGGTGACCATGCCAGGCACGTGTCCAATATTTGCAAATCTTAGGCATAGGACCCTCAGGAGTCTGAAACGTGATAAAATCTCATCTATCCAAGAGCATGGTACATCAGTGTCAAACAAAATAAATGAGCGGAGCCGTGAACTAGCTATAGAATTCATGGTCTGGGCACCTCTTTGTATCCATAAGCGGCGGACTTCATGGGGAACTTGGGTTGTACTAGCATCGCCATATGCAATACCAAACTTCTCCTTTTTCGCAATGATGGAGGTTGCTTCTCGCACAAGATCATGCATAACAAATGTTCTAGGCCTTCCATATGCATTACTTTCTATGACTCGAAGAAGACAACGCTGAGTGAGCTCCATAAGGTAATAAATGGCAACCTCCTCCATTGTTGATCCATCTTCTCTATCTTCCACTAAACCTTCTGCTATCCATAGCTTGGAAATCATTTTTCTATTAATATTGTAATCTTCAGGATAGAGACTGCAGTACAGAAAGCAGCTCCTCAGATAACTTGGGAGATCATTCAAGCTCATATTCAGAACATTAGAAATCCAATTCAGATCTGGATTGTTAGCTAATTGCCAGCTAAGTTGGCTGTAGAAAGATTCCCACTCGTGCTCCTCGAATTCACGGTATGATAGAGTACTTCCAATGGTTACAATAGCCAGTGGCAATCCCTGACACCTAGCAACAATTTTCTCTGCAAAAAACCTAAGGTTTTCAGGACATTGGCTATCTTTTGATGCACGAAATGCCTTTTTACAGAAAAGCTCCCAGGATTCAGCATATTGAAGAGTTTTAAGTTCAATCGTATAGTGATCTACTGCCAAACAAGATACGTCCTTTCTCCGAGTAGTTATCAGCACTTTGCTTCCACAGTTGTTTCTGGCAAACGCATAGT
Source organism: Saccharum hybrid cultivar R570 (assembly GCA_038087645.1). Lineage (NCBI taxonomy): Eukaryota > Viridiplantae > Streptophyta > Magnoliopsida > Poales > Poaceae > Saccharum > Saccharum hybrid cultivar. The sequence continues at coordinate 1,793,194 of JAQSUU010000273.1, forward strand.
TTAGAAATAACCATGCATCTTTATCCCATACATCATCCAAGACAATGAAATATTTTTTGTCTAGCAAATAGCTTTGTATTGCCTCAACTAGTCTCATGCGGTTCATGGTCATGAAACCCCTTGCCATGCTTGCTCTCTGATCTATTAGCTGATTTATGATTTCTCTTAGTAGTTCTTCAACTTGATAAGTCTGAGATACAGTAACCCATGCGTGACAGTTGAAAGTTCTTGTGATATTCTGATTCTTGTACACACTGCTTGCAATAGTAGTTTTTCCTAAACCTCCCATACCAAAGATGGCAATGAGAGTTCGCTCTTGTTTGTCCTCAAGTAACCATTGTGTCAATCTTCCAATTTCATCAACATACCCCACTATTTCAGAGCTATCAGTTAAGTAAGAAGAATCTGACATAAAGAGCTGACTGGGTTTCCTCAATTTGTTACTCCTGTCTATTTCACCTGCCAAGATGCCATATCGATTCCTAATTTCGCCTAGCCTCTGAATTCGAGCTTCTACTTGACTGATCTGGCTATGAAACTTCTGCCATGCTGCGAACTTTTTTATCTGACGGAACTTCCTCTTAAAGAAGCTGCCAGTATCCACGGCTTGAACCGCAAGGTAAGCATACTCATCAATGGTGTCTTCTACCTCATGGGCAACATCTCTCACTTGGTCCAGCCAGGCATCGAATGCCTTATCACCGACTTTTGCCCCAGCCTGAGCAATAAAAGCCTGCAGAATCAATAGTTCGGCCTCGATTTGCTTCATGCTATGCTCATAATCTGTCAAAACTGGTGCTGCTTCAACCAGCTCTGTGCTAATCCTCTCTAGTGCCCGTTCTCCCAGGGAATCAGCAAGTTTCCTAAGAACTACAAATAGGGAATCTGCCATGTCTGAATTCCTTGTGATAATATAAATATATACCTGAACAAGATTCAAGTACAGCTGTCATAATATGAAATTAATAAATGGCAGATTATCCAAAGCATCATATGGATTTGTTCCAAATGAAAGGAACATCAAATAGCCGAGACTTAAGAAAACAGCTGTGCTATGATCAGGTCAACAAGCAGAGATTTCAAGAATAAGGCTATGAACAGGGCTTATGTGTTAAGACTTAAGACCAACCAGGGACCTCATTAAGAGTACAAGGTTTCATCCCCAGTGAATGAGCAACTTTCCTGAGGACAACAAGATACTTTTTTTCTTTTTAACGTAAGACAACAAGATACTGTATTTGCCATGTTTATGAACAAGATGGCAGGCAGGCCTGTAGTAATTTGAAGTAAATGCATAGATTCGATTGGAGCATTGGACATACATGGCATGGATTTCCCAATTTACTAAAGATGTACTAAGTAACATCAAATAGGATCAAACGGTTGTGAGATAAACTATATTACAAGGAAAGAGTTGTGCTGTCTGATTAATAAGAAAAGGCTGTAAAAACAACAAGGGGGAGAAAGAAAGAAATTGAGTTGCCGATGCCAACCAAGGAATCAAGAGCACAGAATTTGATATTTGCGCAGAATTGGAAATTCCAGAGGTGGTGTAGAGTAGCTACACCCGGGATGAAACTGAAAAATCCCCCAAATAATAATGGAATGGGATTTGGTTCCCAGAACCCGGTATCCATGGGGAGATAGCCATGGATCAGCTACGCTACGCACGATTTGGATTTTGACTTAAGGTGTTTGATGAATCGCAAGTGACAGCAGCGTGCAAGAAATTAAAAAGCACCGTCCTGCTACGGATTGGCAGCAGTAGGGATAGGAATAGGATAACAACAAGCGCAAGAAATACTCTTAACTGTCTAACACTGTCTCCATGTTGTGAACTTGTGATTAAATCGAAGGCAAGAAGTGAAGAAGGCCTACCTCCGCCGCGAGCAAGATCGAGGACTAAAGATGACTCGATGATGAGTCGTCGCTGGCTGGGCGTCCTGACTCCACGAGACAAACAAGTCTGTGGCAGATTTTTCATTTCAAGTCTTCAATAATGTCTTCCCTTCCCCAGAGCAAAGATGACCAAAATGCCCGTCTCTCTCGGGGATACGGATACTCTACTGCCCGACACCAGGCACGTCCTCGTCGGTCAGTGTGGATTGTTGTGTCGACTCAACACATCAAAATGAGGGGGTGTTTTGGTGAGGCGAAAAATTTTGAGATGTCACATCGGATGTTTTAAAAGATGTCGGAAGGGGTGTTTGGATACTAATAAAAAAATTAATTACATAACTCGCTTGGAAACCGCGAGACGAATTTATTAAGCCTAATTAATCCATCATTAGCACACGTTAACTGTAGCGCAACATTGTCAAATCATGGATTAATTAGGCTTAAAAAATTCATCTCGCAAATTTATCGCAATATGTGTAATTAGTTATTTTTTTCGCCTACATTTAATACTCCATGTATATGTCTAAACATCTGATGTAACGGGGTAAAAAAATTTAGGAGGAACTAAACACCCCATAGGTAGTCTGGATTTGATCGAAGGAAAAGAAAAAGAACAGATTCTAAGAAAAAGACATATAAAAGTATAAAAGTATCCTTTTTTTTTGCATTTAGATGCCCACTTACATCGCTATGCACACGGCATCCAGATGGACCAGATTTGAAAGAAAAAAAAAATAGCAAGAGTTGAACCGGATCTAGAAATTGCACCAATCAAACAAATCGGGAGCTGATTTGAACTAACCTTGGTATATGATTTTAATGAAAACATTGTCATCGGGACTAAAGGATTCCATTGCGACTAACATTGTTTACTACTTCCTCGTCTAACAATTTGGCTAACAAGATGTAACTTTTACAGTAGAAGATTGGTATCTTTAGATTTCTCATCCGACATATTTTGCTATTTTCATAATTATACTGTCATAATAAATAACATAAGGCTATTCTCAGTGAAGAGTTTTATGCTATTGTTTCCAACACTGCCACATCATGTAAAACGAAATTAAATATGAATGAAACATCTATTTTCAATGCATAGTTTTACTCTAGTGTTTTATATATATGCATTTAATTTCATGACTCGTAGAAAAATGTCTGTGTCAGCTCACTAAATGCAGATGAAACTTATACGAAATTTTCATTGAGACCGAAGTTATTTACACCGTTATAAAGATGGTTGTTCGCACCGTCTGCTCTTGGAGCCGTGCGTCGTGGTCCATCCCATCACATCCGGGACTTGTTAGGTTGACAGCTTGAAAAAACTGCTAGACCCGGCAGACTCCGAGCCCGTGTTTAGATCCGGATTCCGGATGCCGGAATCGGGAGCTGCTGCTACAGTGTTCCTGTCGGAACACTGTAGCAGCTTTTGTTTTGTAGTGTAAAAAATTGTCCAAATATTGATTAATTAGACTCAAAATGTTCGTCTCGTAATGTACAACAAAACTGTGCAATTAGTTTTTGATTTCATCTACATTTAGTACTCCATGCATTTGCCGACATTTTGATGTGATGGGAATCTTCTTTTTGCATAGTGAATTTTGGGGTATGGATTTGGGAACTAAACAAGGGCCGAGACCGATTGTGGACGCCTGGCAGGCAAATGCCTCCCAGTCCTCATTCAAACACGCTCTCAGAAGAATGACCCTCCTGCCGGCCCCACCAATCGAGTTCAAACTGTAACCCACTGCATGCCGACCCCACTTTCATCCCCGCATGGCCCGCAACAAGCCAGTCAACCACGTAGCCGTAGCGTAGGCTTGTAGCCGAAGCGTCACCAGGAAATCGAAAGAACCCCTCCCGGCCTGCCGCACCCTCCTCCAACGGCTATCGTATTTCGCACAGCACCACTGACACGTGGGCCCCAACTCGCGCTCCGATCTAGTACAAAACAAACGCCCCCCCGAGATCCCGAATCGAAACAACCCAAACAGCCAAGCGAGGCAAATCGTCGAACAACTGGAGGCCATGGCCGCGGAACCGTCCTCCCCGGCGCCGGCTGCCGCCGCCAATCTCCCTACTCCGCCGTACCACCACTGCCCAGCTCCAGCTGATGAGGTAGCAACGCCGCCGCCGAAGCCGAAGCAATCAACCGCGGGGCCGGGGCTGAGGACCCCCTCGCCGTCGCCGTCGGTTCAGGTGTCCGCCGGGCACTCTCTGCACGATCTGCTGCTGCTGTCCCCGCCACCCCCGAGCTCTCGCCGCCACCGGTCGAGGACCCGTGGGGCCGCCGGGACGAGCGTGGACGAGAGCCTGGAGATTGTTGATGTGGTGGGGACGCCCACGCCGCCAAGGCGGAGGCGGCGCGGGGCCGCGGAGCAGTGCGTGGCGCCCGCTCTGGCGTCCCCGAGGAACGCACGGCGGGCGAGGCGGAGGCTGGAGAAGGACGTCGAGGCGGCGGAGGAGGACGCCGCCAGGAGGGCCCGCAGGAGGAAGTCCACAAGGGCTGCGCCGAAAGCTGCAGCGCCGGTGCTGAACGAGGACGATACATCCATGGCTTTGGTCCCGGCTTGTCCTGTTACTACCTGCGGTGAGCAATGGTCTTTCGGCCCCTTCTATTCGCATACAGGATGGTTACAAATGTTCTCCTGCTGTTCATGGTTATAACCTACAGGATGTCTGCTTCAATTTTGCTAAGCGTTCCACTGTGATTGTTCCTCTTTTGACACATAGGAACTGACTTCGTGGAACAATCTGAGCTGGAAGGTCTCTGGGAAAGGATTGTTGAGTTGGTGATGTGGAGGAACGTGGCTAAATCGGCACTCTGGTTCGGAACGGGATCTATGTTCTTCTCATGCTCATTTTCAAGAGACGTCACCTTCAGGCATGCGAATTTCGATATTCATTTACCTGAAAATTACTGATTTACCTATGATTCTTCGTTGTAACTGGTACTTGACTTTGGGTGATGATTTGCAGCCCAATCTCAGCTCTCTGTCACCTCGGCGTTATGATCTTAGGCTTGGCTTTCTTCAAGGATTCTGTTCCTCAGAGGTATGAATTGATCATATTTGAATTTTCTTTTCTTTTTTTTTTGTCCATATGGATGATTGAACCAGAGGTAATATGAGTTTGCAATTGGGCAGGCCGCAGGTGGAGAATAAGAGAAGCTTCCAGTTGACTGAAGAAGACGTGCTTCGAGCTTCTCAAGTTGTGCTTCCAATTGCAAACTCCATGATATCCACGGCACAAGTGATCTTCTCTGGTGAACCCTCAATGACTCTCAAAGTAAGCCTCAAATTTGGTTCATGATCTGGCAGTACTGCAAGAAACATTGTTTTCCTTAATAATTTTAGGAGCCTGTGTTTACTGGAATTTCAGGTACTGCCTGTACTTTTGTTCGGTGCTAAATATGGGGGCCTTGTTACAGTACAAAGGCTTGTAGCTGCAGGTATAATCGAATGCACAAGGCACAAGCAGCAAGTCTTGGCATGACTGTTGTAATATAATGTTGTGTTTGCCGTAAACTGCAGGATTTTTCACCAGTTTTACAGTCCCAAAGCTATATAGCTGTTATTCAAGTCAAATTCATAAAAGAGGTTTGTTTCACTTACCACTGGTGACACATTATTTGTTCTCTCTAGCAATCCTTCTCAGCATAAGACTGAATACTGTTTGTTCTGTTACCTCAGTTGAGATTTTGAGAGATCAGGCTCTAGAAGCATGGAAGTCTTGCCCACGCAAAAAACTTGTTGCAGCTACGGTAGTGACAATGTGCTGGAACATGTTTAGTGTGAAGACACGCGTCATGGCAGGTATCTCTAACTAATATGGCTGGCACGGTTGACATAATTTGTTCTGTTAATGTTATCAACCGATGCAGTTTCCATGAAACATATCCTTTATTATTTACATGTTGTTAGGTGATACAATATTCAACCGTGCAATTATTGAGTTATATCATGCAAAATATTAAAGTTTCCAACTTCGTAAGAAACTTATTCCTGCTTAGTTCAGGCAAATGTGCGGGTATAAAAATGTTCAAGCTTGAAATTGTTAAATAAGATAATTTGCCTGCTTCAAAAGGCATTTGAGCTACCCTTTAGTTATGATGATTAATGTTGATGGTCTATTTAGACCAGCAGTGGCAATATGCATACAACATTACAATAGTTCACTTGTGGTTCAAAGTGGAAATAGGGAACACAGTGTCATTTCGGTATGTAGGAACCATATTACTGACTCCAAATCAATTGTGATAAAAAAAATAAAGACTGATGACAGTAGGCCCTTGCCACTTCACTAGAACAGTTTGCTCAACATATGCACTGTGATGCCAAATTCAGCAATCTGCCAATTTTTTTATTGTCAGTGTGTCATTTCAGAATTGCACGACTGGAATGTTAATGATGCAGCACTGTTTATTACAGAAACACTATTGAACTTGACAACATGTGCAACTAAAATCTGTTTCAATTCTTTGTGATTCCTAAATGATGTATGGTTTGTTTTTTTAGTATGGGAGCAGTTGTTGCCATTCTGTTTTCCTGCACTCAAGGAAAAAGGATCATTTGTAATATGCCCAGCAGTTTAATGTATGCTTAGTTTGTTCTCTTAATAATAAATTAACATGGATGTATATCTTTTGTCCAGCCTTTGTTTCACTTGTAATACTGCGCTATAATCAGAAGTACCACAAGGCGAACATAAAGACAGAAGTTGGAAGTAGCCGAGATGAGCAAGGGCAGACAATGCAGATGGATGACTAAAGTTTTCAGTATTATGCGGTCCTAAATGATGTAGGGTTCCCAGAGTGCAGCCAGCAGTGCTGCTACTATTTCTGTGCAATAGTATTCAGTTAGTTCCACGTCTAGTGGTCGTACTAGCTAAGATGTATTTTCTGCACGTTGCATTGGGGGATCTTTTGTTGTGCCGACTTATAAGCACTAGTGGAGAGGGGCCCATTGTATGCTGATAAGTAAAATGTAAAAGAGCTAGTCGTGTGCATTATAAATTTTGCATATCCCTCTGAACTTGTGGCTGAATTTTAAAAACACACCAAACTTGAATACCAGAAAACCTACCCTCCTTAGCTTTAAAAACCCATAAAATACACCCCCTGAGGCATTGTTTGGATGTACATGTATTCATCTCAATCTAAATGTGTTGAAGAGGGCTAGAGTGGAACTTAAACTAATTTCCACTTAAACACACGTGGATTGATATGGATACATGTGCATCTGAACCAGGCCTGAAATAGTTTATAGTGGCATGCGAATCCCGCAGGTCTACGGTTTTTTAGTTATGCCATCTTTTAGTGAATATTTGGGCTCTTGTATAATCTCAAATGAAAAAAAAACAACCAGAAAGTTTTAGATCTCTTTAAGCACTACAAATTTGGTATAGGGTGTTTCCATATGAGGTTGTTTGAAAAATTAAAAAAATGAAATTTATAATTAGAGAACTTAAACGCTTTTTTTTTAGAAAACCAGGAGGGGGAAACCCCTATTGAACTCATTTTATAGATACAAGTTTGTACAAAACTAAACAGAACGATACAGCAAACTAAAAACAGAAAAGCCAGTCTCTAAGAAGAGATTCCTTAGTGAACCTACAACGGCGAATACAAAGAGAGAGCTCCTCATGAAGACTAATCTTCCAACGCCCAAGAGAAGGAGACTTGCCATAAAAAATAATAATGTTTCTCATAGTCCAAATGCACCAGGCAGCCACAATGACGAGCTCTAGAAAAATCAGAGATCCAAAACAGGCCTTAGCTAGAGCCAAACGATCCAAAAGTGACACATTCTGAGGCCACTGTACATTCATCAAACGCCAACACCACTCACTGAACGGACATTCAAAGAATAAATGCTCCACCGTTTCTTCCACATTACCTTGACAAAGAACACAGTTATAAGATGGCAAAGCGAAATGATTTCTTTTAAGCAGGTTCCTTGTATTGAGTCTGTCCACGAGGAGCCAAACAAAGAATTTATGCTGCCCCTGCAACTGCTTTTCCAAAGCCAGGTAAATTGAACTTGCTTCGGCATGATACCCTGTATAGCTGAATATGCTTGCTTGCAACTAAAAGTGGAACCCCACTGATATGTCCAGCAGCTGCAGCCCCCACCGACGCGCTCTTCATTGCCGGCGGCGATATGGCGGAAGCCGGCGCCGCACTCATTATCGACCGAGCCCTCCTCTCGATCTGCTGGAATCGAAGCTGTTGATCGATCTGGTTTGTTAAGATGGCTTGTAAAGTGAAGGAAAGGCAAGAGAGGAGTTGCCCGTACGTATATATTGTGCCCCGTGTTGCGTTCGGTGTATCGCAATCGTATCAGGATCGGATCCTTTTTTTTTTTGTTCTTTTTTTTTAGCAGCCCCCTCTCTCTCGCGCTCGTGCCGTTACGTACGTGTGGCATGGGCCGGGAAGCAAGTCCGACAGCGGGTTCAAGCAAATACGTCTGCCTACGGGATTATAATAATAATAATGTAAAAAGACTCCCACGTTAACTTGGCATGTTTGTTCCTCTGACTTTTCCCTTGCATTCCCAGTTCCCACGTTCAGTTTTCACACGACGTCGCGTCCCTCCCGCCATTGGCTCCTCTAATTTGTTTTCCAAATAAAACGTCTTTAATAATCTATACCTATACCTAATATAATGATAATCTATATCTACAACGCATCTAAATGATCCATCGAGTTCTGACAAGCGAACCGGCTAGAAAATTCTCAATGTTTATGCGTGTTTCTCTTGCCAACGCCCCGCGCCTGATTTTTTTTCACCCACGCCACACCCTACCCGCCTGCACCTAGCCGAGATTTTCGCGTGTTCCGCCCCCTTCCAATCCGCGCCAGCCATCCGTCCCCATCCATTTTCAATTTGGGCCTTGTTTAGTTCCGTTTCGAATTCTAAATTTTTACACTTTCTTCGTCACATCGAATCTTTAGACACATGCATGGAGCACTAAATGTAGGTAAAAGAAATAATTAATTATATAATTTGTCTGTAATTTGCGAGACGAATCTTTTAAGCGTAATTAGTCTATGATTGGACACTAATTGTCAAATACAAACGAAAGTGCTACAGTAGCAAAAAAATCAAAAAACTTGCACTCTAAACCAGGCCCTGCTTCATCCCATGCCCATCGTCCATTCGATCTCCGTGCAACGCGAGCCGCCACCTCTTACCAACCAATGGCGGAGCCGAATTGACAGTGGCCCTGTTCATTCGGCTTATAATCCGTCTTTTTCAGCTTGTTTTTTCAGCCGAAACAGTATTTTTCTCTCACAACAAATCAGTGAACAGTGTTTTTCAGCCGACTTATCAGCACAGCCGAACGGCTCCGATATGCGGTCTTTCATGGAGGTGTCGGCGGGCTCGCACTTCCCCATCCAGAAGAACCTGCCCTTCGGGGTCTTCTGCCGGCGGGGGATGCAGGCGTCGCACCCCGCGGTGTGATCTATAGATGATTTCATTCTTTGTTTCACGCAAACTTTTACTCAGGCCCGGTTTAGTTCTCAGAAAATTTTACAAAATTTTTCAGATTTTCCGTCACATCGAATCTTTAGACACATGCATGAAGCATTAAATATAGATAAAAAATAAAACTAATTACACAGTTTAGACGAAATGGACGAGACGAATCTTTTAAGCCTAATTAGACCATGATTGAACAATATTTGTCAAATAACAACGAAAAAAGCTACAGTGTCGTTTTGCAAAAAAATTTGTATCTAAACGCAGCTCAGACTCAAATTTTGTGTGCATATATCTATCAAAATTTTTGAAATTTTTCATGCACCAGTTTATTTTAGGCGCTGTCATATTTAGTAACACAGTAACGTTAGATCCACCAGTGTTCTATAATCACCCTACGAATGTATATACACACATGCCATACCCTCTGATACTACCCTCTAAATGCCACACCGTTTACCCATTCTGCGCTATGGGGCTACGGTTTGTCTAGTATCTAGATTTTCACATTTTTAAAATGAAATCTCTCTCTTCCCATATATCCGTACGTTTCAAATTCAGTTTGTAGCTTTGTAGTTTCACGTACTGGCTGTATATGTTGAATGTATACTAAATAATCGAGCCTCCTCACCTCCATCCGATTCGTCTCCGCTCTGCCCCCTTCCTCGGCGAGGATTAGCAGGTGAGCCCTCAACCTCCACTCTTCCGGTCCGGCTCGCGTCCCTTTCGATCGGCCGGTGGATTTCGATCCAGGCTCATGATGGATTCCTCGCGGTCTTGTGGTCGGTGCAACCACGTCTGAACAGGAACGCTGAGCCCCGGCGTCCACCAGCCAAACCGCCGGCGGCCACCTCCTCCCTCCTCCATGTAACCACTCCAACCTCTCATCCCATGGAGTCCGACGACTCAAAAGGGTCCGGCCAGAGCTCCCCAACCTCCCGCCTCTGGCTGCGGCGGCTAACGCGGCCCTGGAGCGGGCTGCGAGGTCGCTTTCCCCCTTCGCCACTCCATGGGCGCCCTCTTCTCCGGTCGCCGCAGGCCCGTCCAACTGTGCCCCCCACGAGATGCTGTCTTTCTCCGACTCCGAGGCCTCCGACGACGACTGGTCCGAGCCCTCCTCGGTCACTGCAAACAACAAGGGCAAGGCAGTCATGGCGCCTAACCGCCGCCGTCGTCGGGCGCGCGGCGCGGGGTCGGGCTTCATGGCAGACGACCATCGCGCGGCCACTCCCAGCGACCGTGCGGAGGCGCGTACCCCGCCGCCCAGAGCCGCGGTGCAGGAGCCCCGCACTCGTCCCCGCGTGTCTCGCTCTGCCGCCTGGCCGCATGAGTCACGTACTCGCCACCACGTCCCTAGAGTCGGCGCCCGTGTCGATGCGGAGGGGTTCACTCTCGTCGAGAGTCGCCGCCGCTGGCGCCGTCGGGCGCGCGCCACGCGACCCCAGCCGGTGCCCGCTCCCCTGGTCGGCCTCTGCTTCAACTGCCTGACCGGGGACCACGTCGCCGCAGACTGCCACTACCCGTCCAGGTGCCTGCACTGCCGGGGCACAGGCCATCGTGCGCGGGACTGCAAGCGTGGCCGCTCACCGTCGCGTCATGTCGCCTCTGCTCGCGCGGCACCGCGCCGTCGCCTACAGAGCCTGGTCTACCGTCGTGCGCCATCACCATCTAGCACCGTCTCGGGCAGATCATGCTTCACGGGCAGGGAGACCTCTGTCCCCACTGTCTGTGCTCAACACTATGGGTCGCCGCCGCGTGCAGAGGCTCAGTGTCGGGCCACGTCTACGCCTTCCTCTGCTCCGGCCTCTCCGCGCGCTGGGGCCCATCGTCGTGCCACCACGCTGCCTCTCTCTGCTCCGACATCGCCACACCCGCCTCCTCCGACACCGCCACCGTCCCCTCCTCCGGGCACCCCGTCCACCCGGCCGCCCACGGAGATTGTCGTCATTCCGCGCACGCCAGCGCTGTCTGTGGCGGAGGAGGCTCTCTCCTCTCTCACGCTGGTGGCTCTCGTCGATGGGAACCGACCGCCGGTCTCCCCGGCTCAGGTTCAGGAGCAGTTGGAGTCGCTCTACCGCATTCCTGCCGATGCGTGCGCTTCTACAACCGCGAGGACGTCGTCCATGGGCCGGTGCCGTTTGGCACCCCGTTCTTCCTCATCTGGAAGAGATGGCGCCGTCAGTCCATTGCCTCCGCCGGGGCATTCCGCTACAAAGTGCTGCTCGGGTTACGGGGGTTGCCGGCGCACACCTGGGCTGGGACTCCGACGCGGCGGGCCAGGGAGGATCTCCGCAAGTACTTCGTCGCGGCGTGGTGCATCCATCCGAGATTCATCCCGCAGCAGAAAATCATCGCTATTCCAGAATCGGAGGTCCCGTTCGTCGTTGAGCCGCCTCTATACCTCCGCGAGCACGAGCTCATACGTTCGGAGCTGCCGGCGCTGAGACACTTGGTGCGCGTTCGGGTGGTGGAGGTTCACGACTGGACCGCGCCGCCACCCAATGATCCCGACTGGCTCGACCGGGGCCAGCGGGGCGGCTCTGCTCCTTGGCCGCGACGACACCGTTTCGGAGACGCCGGGGGGAACACGCCGGACCCTCAGCTGGGCCCAGGGTGGGGCCCTACCTTCCGGGAGGCGCCACCTGTCCTTGTGCCTTGTGGGGTCCATGCCATGCCCGGTGCCTTCCTGGGGCGGTCGCTGGTCGTCGACAAGCGGGAAGCAGGCCCATCTGTTGACGGTGTGCAACTGTCAGCTCCGGTGTCGCCTCCCTCCTCTCAGGCATCCAGCCAGTTTGAAATTCAAATACTTTCCCATCCTGAGGCGGGTCGATCCCCTGCTCGATCTGGCTGACATGGTACACCTTAGCTCATCGCCACAGCTGGAGAGTTCGATTCCTTCGGCCACTCCACTCGAGCCGGAAATGGCACTGCAAAGCGCGCCAAAGCAGTCGTCCGGGTTCGCTGCATGCGCTGGTCGCCGATTAGCATGCTGCGTCAGATTGCGCGGTCGAGCGCGGCGAAGGCAATCTACATGACTACATCCGCCGCATGCATGGTCAGCCGGAGTTGGAGGTGAGGTCCCCTGACCCAGAACCGTGTGGGCCTGCTATCCGCACCCCCAGGCTCTTGGGTTGGGCCACTACGTCGCCATGGTGATTCCTGCTGCGCATGGGGCTTCACCAAGCCCGGCAACGGCCAGCCCTGTTGCCGGATCCCCAACAGCACAACCCACCACGGTACCTGACTTCATTGCGGCAGCAGCGGCACTGAAACTGCCGATCAAGGATCCGCTGCTCCGATCACCTCCGCGCCTCCGCGTATCACCGCCCGGTTCGCTTGAACTTATCAGCCTGTCTTATTAGCCATGACAGTATTTTTCTCTTACAATAAATCAGTCAACGGTACTTTCAGCCATGACTTATCAGCTAAGCGAACAGGGCGTACGACCACACGATGACATTGACCTCGTGCCACGCAGTAGTGACAGGCTTGCCGCCAAATCGGTCTACCGTGACCCAGGGGCGGATTTGGGCCTAGGGCCACTAGGGCCACGGCCCTAGGCGTGGCCCAAAATCCCCCTTGTAGTACAGGCAGTGTTTCGGCCTGGCCCTAGACGTTGGGCCCAATAGTGTACTCCTGGCCCAGGAAAGATAGAAGAGACACAGCGTAGAGCGCTAGCGCCGTCTCGACTCACGCTCTCCGTCCCTGTCTTGTTTCTTCCCGAACTGGCGAACTCCTAAGTCCGAACTAAGCAACTAGCAAACCCTAGCCGCTGACGCTGACATCGAGTACCCTATGGGCTGCGGCCCTACCGGCGAGCAGCGAGCGACGACCGTCGTCCTCCACCGGCCCGCACTCCAGCTGGCCGCTGCCCTCACGGCGCCGTTTCTCCACTCCGCCGGCCGCTGGGGCCGCCCTCCAGCCGGCGCTGGGCGCAGCCGCGCAGGCCACACTGCCACTCAGTCGTCCGGAGCCAGAGGCCAAAGCTGCCAGGTGCAGGGCAGCCACTGGGCTGAAGCCTGCAGTCTGCAGAGGCAGCAGCCTGTCACTTGCCGTTTGCAAAGGACCTGCTGTGTTGAGGCTTGGTAATCTCATATGACCTTTTTTATATCTTAGAGGTCAAATTGACATATTCATAATGAGAAATGATATATTCCTATCATTATCTCAAACTAGAACAAGTGGTATGCTGTATTGATATTTTCCTATGATTTTTATTAAACGATCAATTGTATTTATGGACTGTATTGCCAATATTTTTAAATACCAAATGTATTTGTAGGTTTAGGTTCATACCACTGATGACGATATGAGAGGTTAGAACAAACCAAACCGTAATTAGTTAGATATTTTTTAAAACACTTTTATGTTTCCATCAATTATATTGTACATTTAATATAAACTTGGATAATATTTCAGTTTCATAATTGGGAAAATTTGAAGACTATGTATATCAAGCTATCAGCATTTTACCTAATGCGATCGGTATTATAACCCGGTGTAAACAGTATGAATGTTTTAATAGTGGCCCTAGGCGTCAAAATTGACGAGCTCCGCCACTGCCGTGACCCCAAGCCGGAGAACCAAGCCAAGCGTGTGATGCTGAACAAGTGGAAGCCACGCTCGGCAGCCATGCAGCCATTGACTCCTGCAAGCCATCGCCACCAGGTTTCATGAGACCTTTGCGGAGCCGCTGTCGTCCAAGCGTGCCACCATGCGTGAGTTGTTTCCGCAGGCAGGAGCACGCCGAGGTCGTGCGTGTGCGCGGCTGCACTGACCGCCCCCCTCGACGTCGCAGGCCACTGCCCTCTAGCGGAAGTGCAGAGCAAGCTCTTCGGTCGCACAATTAGTTCCTTAGTTAGTCACAACGGCGTGCGTTCGTCTTAATGAAACACGTGCTAAGCACGTTCTCAAAAAAAAACTTATTTAAAATGGCAGTGCTAGCGCCCGGACGTCCAGACGGACACCCGCGCCTACACTCCATTCTAAGCACCACACGCAGGGGACCGTGCCGCCCCAAACATCACAAGCATTGAGAAAGAGGGGGATGGGGCGGCACCCGCCTGCGCCTCTGGTTTAGATGCCCAGCTAGCGTCGGAAGGAGAAGAAGACATTGATGCGAGGTAGCAAAAGGCGAGGAGGGAGATGCAACATCTGATCTATTTTTGAAACATCCAGATTCAACACTTGCAACATACGTTTGAAGATAGATGAGACACTTGAAACATGCATCTGAAACACTTGTAAAAACATCCGAAAACCATTGTAAGAACATACGCAACATCCAGATAAAACACTTGCAGCATATGTGTGAAAAATATGCAACATCCAAATAAACATACTTGCAACATACATCTGAAAACAGATGAAATATTGAGATCTTGCAACATGCGTGTACAACCAGTGCAATATATGCAATATTCATATGAAACATTTGCAATGTACCTATGAAACATCAGAAACACTTGAAACATAGTCTTCCAACAGAAGTTTTTCACCCTTCTTCTTCCGTACGACGTAGCACAGAGCGGGGATGGGCAGGCGAAGGGCAGCGCCGTCACAACCCCTTATGGAGGCGAGCGGAGGGGGCGGCGGGGACAGGCCGCCGGTGAGCTTTGGCCGAGCTACGAGCTGCCACCGTCGCAAGCGGGCGGAGGGGGCGGAGGGGACAGGCCGCCGATGAGCTTTGGCAGAGCTAGCGATGAGCTCAGGGCACCGGTGGGCTTTGGCTGGGAGGAAGGGGATGGACGCAGGCGTAGGCGACTGCCGACGAGCTCTGGCCGAGCGGGGCGGGAAGAAGGGGCCGCCGGGGAGCTGTGGCCGGGCAGGGACGGGAAGAAGGGGCCTACGATGGGCGCAGGCTGGTGTAGGCGGCGCGGGGGATAGGGGCACCGCGGAGGATGGCGGAGGCAGCACGTCAGAGTGGGACGTGGCGCGGGATGGAGGCGCCACAAGGAGTGGAATGAGCGGACGGGCCACATGTGGGGAGTTTTTTTTAGAGAGAGTGAGCGCGTCCGAATGGACGTCCTCATCCTATCATTATTGTATTTAAAAACAATGCAGCGAAATGCATCCTTTGAGTCGACATATCTTTCGCATATATTTTCAGTTTTACTTTTATTTAAACATATATATGAATATTTTAGTTACAATATTTTTTGCCCAATCTTATAATCTAGAAAAAAGAATTTAGAAAAAAGGTAACATATACCATCTATTATAGTGAGACAGAGTATAAGGTAGCCATACATATGTCTTAAAAATGAAAATTGATATCATGTTTTTTTCTCTCAAGTAATATTAGTGTGCAAAGTATAGTTACTTTATTTGATATGCAGAAATATTTTATTTCTACTTTAGTTAACTAGAAAAATAATACCAATTCAAACCATCTATTTTTGTGAATCAACTTATAAAAAGAAATGTTAATCATAGACCATATCCACTAATTAGCATTCCGGCCTCAACCAAATAGACCTTCTTTATAAATGATTGGCCAAAGCAGAAATCATCAACTTTCCAGCGACCCTAGGCAGCACTTTTTGCCCGACAAGTAAGGCAAGTTCCCTACACTTTCAACTAACAGCCCATAGTCCTCAAGGGCCAGAAACCATCCCATAAAAAAAATACACTTAGCCCTCGAGTATGGCTGCTTATTTAAGCAGCTATTTAAACCTATCTTTCTCGATAAGAGCAAGTCATTACAGTAGGCAGGATATATTGAAACCAGTACATGAGGTGCACCACATGCGCGCGCACAAAATGATGACGAAGTGCATGTTTCACTCTTGAAATAATTGTTCCCCAAAGAAATTACATATTTCCCACAGCAAGCTGACAATCAAGTGTCATGTGCCAGATGAGTCCCAGTACGTGGGGGCATGCTTAGCTGCACCAGGACCGTACTTCTTCACAAGCCACGGCACAAGATGAAGGTTATTTACTGCAATATCAAACAGAACAGTTTTACTTTGCTGTATAAATGATAGAAGACATATTAACAGAATGTTTTGATCTGGTTCATCGATAAGCTTTCCAGACAGTTACTTTTGTAGATACTATTTCTTGGTTACCAATTTAAATTTGATCTTTCCTAGCCTAAATTTATGAAAATATCTTATGCCCACTAAACTACTTGTTTCATCAAGTAACTGGCAGAGAACATGAAAATTACCTGCTTGAGAATCAGAGGAGTAAAAAATATGGATGTTAGGTATATGTTGGACAATGTAATTCTCACTTCCTTGCAGTCTTTGTATGAATCCCTTTGACATATCTGTCAGAAACATTTGGTGGAGGGTCCTAAGGTACTGGATGCCCGCAGGTACTGCCTTTACATTCCCTAGTCCAACAAGTTCCAGATGATGTAGACCTATCATTGTCCCGTCCTCTATCTCAATCCAATCCAGATGTTCCATGTCACCTAATTGCAGAGAAATAAGCTTAGGGAACCACCCTGCACAAAAGGTCAGCTGTTCCCCACCATATGTTCCATAGAGCCTCAAATCAACTAGGTTTAACATGTGAGAGAAGGAGATAATAGGATCCTTATTCAGACCAGACCAGTCCATCTTTAACCATGTTAATTTCTCAAACTTGGAAAACATTGATGGAAGAACACCTGCATCCAACTTTCCAGCAAGCCAGAGAAACTTCAGATTGGGTAAGGGCTTGATCATTTTCTAGTCAAGAACCTCATCCGTATCAATTGCGGAAATAAGCAACCTGCTGAAGTTAGGCATCTTCGTCAGGGAGCTCCATAACTCTGCAATGTAGCTTTGACGCACTTTCATTATAGCCAAACTTCTCAACAGCGTCAAGTTACCCAGTTGTGAAACTAAATCTTTACTGGCTGAAACAATATGTAAAGCTTGCAGATTCTTTAGAAGGCAAATGTTACCAGGAATTTTTGTAGCACTAAAGCAATCCAATGATCTTTGTAGAAGATCATGCACTACAAACACCTGTAAATGCCGTAAATTAGTTAACATAGTTATTTCCAGTGGCAACTCCTCTACGTAGGTGAATCTGAGATCCAAAACTTGTAGGTTAACAAGTTTACCGAATGATGCCGGTATTGTCTTCACTTTTGTGTATGAAAAATCAATATAGCGCAAGTTATACAATTCGGTGACCATGCCAGGCACTTGTCCAATATTTGCAAATCTTAGGCATAGGACCCTCAGGAGTCTGAAACGTGATAAAATCTCATCTATCCAAGAGCATGGTACTTCAGTGTCAAACAAAATAAATGAGCGGAGCCGTGAACTAGCTATAGAATTTAAAGTCTGGGCACCCCTTTGTATGCATAAGCGGCGGACTTCATGGGGAACTTGGGTTGTACTACCATTGCCATATGCAATCCCAAACTTCTCCCTTTTTGCAATGATGGAGGTTACCTCTCTCACAAGATCATGCATAACAAATGTTCTAGGCCTTCCACATGCATTACTTTCTGTGACTTGAAGAAGACAACGCTGAGTGAGCTCCACAAGGTAATAATTGGCAACCTCCTCCATTGTCGTTCCATCTTCTCTATCTTCTACTAAACCTTCTGCTATCCATAGCTTGGAAATAACTTTTCTTTTAATCTTATAATCTTCAGGATAGAGACTACAGTACAGAAAGCAGCTCCTCAGATAACTTGGGAGATCATTCAAGCTCATATTTAGAACATTAGAAATCCAATTCATCTCTGGATTGTTAACTAATTGCCAGCTAAGTTGGCTGTAGAAAGATTCCCACCCCTGCTCCTCGAATTCACGATATGATAGAGTACTTCCAATTGTTACAATAGCCAGTGGCAATCCCTGACACCTAGCAACAATTTTCTCTGCAAAAAACCTAAGGCTTTCAGGACATTGGTTATCTTTTGATGCACGAAATGCCTTTCTACAGAAAAGCTCCCATGATTCAGCATATTGAAGAGTTTTAAGTTCAATTGTATAGGGATCCACTGCCAAACAAGATACGTCCTTTCTCCGAGTAGTTATCAGCACTTTGCTTCCACAGTTGTTTCTGACAAACGCATAGTTTAGAAATAACCATGCATCTTTATCCCATACATCATCCAAGACAATGAAATATTTTTTGTCTAGCAAATAGCTTTGTATTACCTCAACTAGTCTCATGTGGTTCATGGCCATGAAACCACTTGCCATGCTTGCTCTCTGATCTATTAGCTGATTTATGATTTCTCTTAGTAATTCTTCAACTTGATAAGTCTGAGATACAGTAACCCATGCCTGACAGTTGAAAGTTCTTTTGATATTCTGATTCTTGTACACACTGCTTGCAATAGTAGTTTTTCCTAAACCTCCCATACCAAAGATGGAAATGAGAGTTCGCTCTTGTTTGTCTTCAAGTAACCATTGTGTCAATCTTCCAATTTCATCAACATACCCCACTATTTCAGAGCTATCAGTTAAGTAAGAAGAATCTGACATAAAGAGCTGATTGGGGTTCCTCAATTTGTTACTCCTGTCTATTTCGCTTGCTAAGATGCCATATCGATTCCTAATTTCACCTAGCCTCTGAATTCGAGCTTCTACTTGACTGATCTGGCTATGAAACTTCTACCATGCTGCGAACCTTTTTATCTGACGAAACTTCCTCTTAAAGAAACCGCCAGTATCCACGGCTTGAACCGCAAGGTAAGCATACTCATCAATGGTGTCTTCTACCTCATGGGCAACATCTCTCACTTGGTCCATCCAGGCATCGAATGCCTTATCACCGACTTTTGCCCCAACATGAGCAATAAAAGCCTGCAGAACCAATAGCTCGGCCTCGATTTGCTTCATGCTATGATCAAAATCTGTCAAAACTGGTGCTGCTTCAACCAGCTCTGTGCTAATCCTCTCTAGTGCCCGTCCTCCCAGGGAATCAGCAAGTTTCCTAAGAACTACAAATAGGGCATCTGCCATGTCTGAATTCACCTTGTGATAATATAAATATATACCTAAACAAGATTCGAGTACAGCTGTCATAATATGAAATTAATAAATGGCAGATTATCCAAAGCATCATATGGATTTGTTCCCAATGAAAGGAACATCACATAGCATCAAATAGCCGAGACTTAAGAAAACAGATGTGCTATGATCAGGTCAACAAGCAGAGATTTCAAAGAATAAGTGTACGAACAGGGCTTATATGTTATGACTTAAGACCAACCAGGGACCTCATTAAGAGTACAATGGTCAAGCTCCAAGATACCTAGCTCCAAACATCTGTCAGCTTGTTTTGAGAAAAAAAAACAGAACGGTGCAGCATGAGCTCTGGAATAATAACTGGATGCATTCACTAAGGGGGGAAATCACCACGGCTGTCCACATAGAAGACTTTGTGTCCCTTTGGATACGGATACAGGATGTACACCTACAGCAGGGCACTCAAGACTCCATCACTTGGCGTTGGTCCCCGGACGGGGCTTACTCTACCCGTTCAGCCTACCGAATCCAATTCAAAGGATCTCTCCGGATCTTCCGTACCGACCTAATATGGAAAGCACAAGTGGAAAACAAATGCAAGATATTCGCCTGGATTCTAGTACAAGACAAAATTCTCACAACACAGAACCTACAAAAGAGAGGGTGACCACATCAAGATCACTGCGTCCTTTGCAATGGGCCCTTAGAAACTGCCCTACATCTATGTTTGTGCTGCCCATTTGCAAAGGCGGTTTGGGACCAAATACTCTCTTGGGAAAACTTCACTGAGCTGCAGTCACAGCCCCAGAGTGACCCTATCCATATCAGAGCTTGGTGGGAAGAGATGGCAAGGAAAGTCCCAATTGCTGAACGCAGACGGCTGAATGGGGTAGTGATTTACACATTTTGGAATATTTGGAAGGAAAGAAAGAAATAGAAGAATCTTCAATAACGCTATAGAGACGGTGCCACAAGTGGCTGCAAGAATCAAGGAAGACATAGAGCAAAGAAAGAGAGCTTTCGTTTTCGCTTAGCAGTTTTTTACCCTTCCAGAGGCTATTGTTAGTGTTTTTCTACTCCAAGGGTCCTTAAAACCCCTTCGGAGTGTCATCTCGCTTGTATATAAACTCTCTTTCTCTATCTTAATTGAAAGACAGAGCTCCTGCCCATTGCGTTCAAAAAAAAATTTCCTGCAACCTATGTGATAATCTTTTCTAGTACCCTTCATCCCCAGTGAATGAGCACCTTTCTTGAGAACAAGATATCTCCCATGCTTCTGAACAAGATTAGCAGGCAGGCCTGTAGTAATTTGAAGTAAATATACAGATTGGATTGAAGTATTAGACATACATGGCATGAATTTCCCAATTTACTAAAATTGTAAGTTAGTTCAAATAGAATCAACCAGTTGTGAGATAAACTACAAGGAAAGAATTGCGTTGTCCGTTTAATAAGCAAAGGTTGTACAAAAAATGGTAAAGCACATTTTTCAATCTTGAAGTTGCACGTTGGTCCGATTTTCAACCTTGAACTACGAAACCGAGTAACAGACACCCTTTAACTGTTGAAACCGGACAAATTTGTCTTCTAGCTGGTTTCATAGGTCTTTTCTATTTTCTAAAGATAATAAAAATCTGGTTTGATCTCTTAAAATTCATAATTAATTAACTTTAATCAGAAAAGTATGAAACTAGTACCAATTTTTCTCTAAAAATGTTATGTACCTGTTTATGATCTATATACTAGTTTATTTCTATTCCTATTTCTTTATTACTTGTAATCATGTTCATTATTTATTTAAAACAAATAAGATCCAAATAACTCAAAATAAGGCAGCAACAAATAGATATCATTTTTAGAACAAAAAACTAGAAGTAGTTTCATATTTTTATGACTTAAAATAGATTAATTATGATTTTTAGAGATCAAATCAGATATTTATTATTTTTAGAAATAGTAAAACACCTTTGAAACCAATTAGAGGACTAAATTTGTCCGGCTTCGACAGTTGGACGGTGCCACTTATCCAGTTTTGTAGTTCAGGAGTTGAAAGTCGGATTGGCTTAGAACTTGGAGGTTGGAAAATGCACTTTACTCTAAAAACAACAAGGGGAAGAAAGAAAGAAATTGAGTTGCCGATGGCAACCAATGAATTCACAATATATGAACGCAGATTTTGATATTTGCACAAATTTGGAAATTCCAGAGGTGGTGTAGCCACACCCGGGATGAAACTAAAAAATTCCCCAAATAATAATGGAACGGGTTTTGGTTCCCAGAAGGACAGAACCCGGTATCCATGGGAAGATAGCCATGGATCAGATACGATACGCAGGATTTGGACTGACATGAGGCGTTTGATGAATCGCAAGTGACAGCAGCGTGGAAGAAATTAAAAGGCATCGTCCTGCTACGGATTGGTAGCCGTAGGGATAAGAATAGGATTACAGCAAGCACAAGAAATACTCAACACTGTCTCCATGTTGTGAACTTATGATTAAATGGAAGCCTGAGGCAAGAAGTGAAGAAGGTCTGCCTACCTCCGCCGCAAGCAAGACCGAGGAGTTGATGACTCGATGATTAGTCGTCGGTGGCTGAGCCGCTGAGGACTGAGGTCCTGACTCCACGAGACAACCAAAGTCTGTGGCAGATTTTTCATTTCAAGAAGTCTTCAATGTCTTCCCTTCCCCAGAGCAAGATGACCAAACTGCCCATCTCTCACCGGGATACTCTACTGCCCCTGCCGGTCATTGTGGATTGTTGTGTCGACTCAGCACATCAAAATAACTAGTCCGGATTTCATCAAAGTGGAAAAAAAAAGAAATGAAATGAACTGAGACAATGACATAAAACCACTCTCTTTTTTTTCATTTAGATTTATATACCCACTTATACATCCCTACGCACAAGGCATCCAGGTTTGAAAAAAAATGAAGAGTTGAACCGGGTCTAGAAATTGCACAAGTCAAACAAATCGGGAGCTGGTTTTTTTTGGACAAGGAATTGGGAGCTGATTTGAACTGACCTTGGTGTTTGTCAATTGTTCAACACCTAGCACCTAGCAGCATATTTTCTTTGTGGTAGTCATAACTTATATAAGCCACGGATAATAGTGACAAACAGTAACTGGAAAACTAGAGCAGACAAATGCCAACTCAATGGTTCCACTCATAGGTTTCAACAAACACAATAAGAAATTATTGCTGTTTTAAGATAGTACTGTACAACAAGATCTAAGACGACACAGATGGCCTCCCTGCAATGGGTGTGGGCATTAGTTTGCCTGCAACTCTCAAGCACTGCCTCCCCATCAAGTATGTGAGATTTCTGCGTTCTGTCCAGTATTAGTGGCCTTCTTAGAGTCCAAGGCTTCTCACTCCTGAAATCCTGATGCCCATTTCTAACTTATAAGTGAATGCCCATTCTTTTAGCTTCCACATGTTTCGCTGTCCATGTCTGGATGGTGGATTCTGCTCGAATAATTCATTATTGGCAGTAGGAAACCATTCAGGAGCAAGGGCCAAAATCCATGAGTAACATATATTACACAAAAGACTCTTCTAGAGTTTTGGCACCAAGATGAACAAGTACATTTTGATGATTTGCTCACTGCTCAAGTGGTGGTTCTATAAATCAAAGGCATATTTACTGCTGAAACCTCCCGGTAATCTTCCATACTACTTTCAAACCAAATCATAGAAACAACACGGCTATATTCGTCTTTGTCCCGCGTTTCAATGGGACTCCCTGGCAGTACTTGGATTCGGAGGGAAAAAGCTCTTTTCATTGTTTCGCTACTCAAATAGAAGAGATCTCTGGGAAAGCTTTCCTCTCTTCATAGAATCTTCTCACCTTCCATATGATCCTCATTTTCTTGGGTCATACTTAGTTGCACCAGAGCCATACTTCTTGGCAAGATAAGGCCAAAATATTAAGTTATTTACTGAAATATCAACAAAGTAGTAGTTACAGTTCTGTACAGATTATAAATCTAAATATGAGTGCAGATTGTAATATCATAAAACTTGCATTTAAAATTCTGAAAAACACTAAAAAAATCTAAAGATGAGAACAGATCCATAAGAAAAAAATAATCCACAAGGTATATTCCATCTGTAAAAATTCATTCAATATACGCAAACATAATTTGAACTACAAACTGGAAGGGACGTGGCATACCCAAAAAAAGTACTAACTATGTTAACAATAAACTAGTACACTTCATGTATGGACTCCTTTAGAAAACCATACTGTACACGGTAAGAGTTTGAATAGCAAAAATAAGGATGAACATTGCAAATACCTATTGGTATATAAGAAAAGAGATGGGATAAAATTTTTGGATCTAATTCATTGATAAGCTTTGCAAATAGTTGCTTTTTTAGATACTAGTTCTTGCTTAGATTTTAAATTGATGATTCGTAGTCTATACTTGTTTTTTAAATTATTAATTGGTTAAGAATGTGGAGATTACCTGCTTCAGAATCAGTGGAGTCAAAAATATGGATGTTAGGAACATGCTGAACAATGTGACTGTCACTTCCTTGCAGGCTTTTAACCAACTCCTTTGGCATATCAGTCAGAAACATCTGACAGAGTGTTCTAATATACTTGATACCCTTAGGTACTACCCTCATATTCCTTAAACCAACAAGTTCCAGATGATGTAGACCCATCATTGTTCCATCCTCTATCTCAATTTGAGTCAGATGTTCCATATCAGCAATTTGCAGAGATTTGAGATTGGGGAACCATCCTGCACAAAAAGATAAATGTTCCCCATAGTATGCCCCGAACAGCCACAGATCAACTAGAGTTAACATGTAAGAGAAGGAGCTTATAGGGTCCTTATTCAGACCAGACCAGTCCATTTTTAACCGTGTTAGCTTCTCAAACTTATTGAACATTGATGGGAGCATGCCTCCCTCCATCTTTCCTGCCAGCCAGAAGAACTTAAGGTTAGGTAAGGGCCTCAGCATTCTCAAGTCAAGAATCTCGTCCATATCAGACGCAAAAATAATCAGGACGCTCAGGTTAGGCATTTTTGTCAGGGAGTTCCATAGCTCTGCAATGTAGCTTTGCCGCACATTCATTATAGTCAAGCTTCTCATAAGAGTCATCTTTCCCAGCTGTGAAACCAGATCTTTATTTGCTGAAACGGTATGTAAAGATTGAAGATTTTTTAGGCCACAAATATTGCCAGGAATTTTTGTAGCACTGAAGCAATTCAGTGATCTTTCTTGAATATCACGAACTACAGCAACATGTAAATGACGTAAATTAGTTAGCATAGTTATTTCCAATGGCAACTCCTCCACATAGCTGAACCTGAGATCTAAAACTTGAAGGTGCACAAGTTTTCTGAATGATGCAGGTATCTGCTTGACTTTTGTGTATGAAATATCCAGATAACGCAAGTTATACAGTTCTGTGACCATGCATGGCACTTGTTCAATATTGGTAAATCTTAGGCCTAAGACCCTCAGCAGTCTGAAACGTGATGAGACATCATATATCCAGGAAGATGGTACTAGAGTGTCAAACAAAATGAATGATCGAAGACGTGAATTTGCTAAATAGTTTTGGGAATGTGCACTTTTTTGGATGCACAAGCGGCGGGCATCATGGGGGACTTGGGTTGTACCAACATGACCGTGTATAACCGCAAACTTTTCCTTTTGAGCAGTTATTGAGGTTACTTCCCGCACAAGATCATGCATAAGAAATGTTCTTGGCCTTCCACTTGCATTCCTTTCTATGACCTGAAGAAGAGAACGGTGAGTTAGCTCTGCAAGGTAATGCTCAGCAACTTCCTCCATTGTTGTCCCATCTCCTCTCTCTTCCACAAGACCTTCTGCAATCCATAACTTGGCTATCTGTTTTCTTTTAATCCAGTGATCTTCAGGAAATAGGCTGCAGTATAGAAAGCAGCTCCTCAGATGACTTGGGAGATCATCCAAGCTCAGATTCAAGACAGTAGAGATCCAGCTTAGCTCTAAATTGTTAGCTAACTGCCAAGTTAGTTGGTTGTAGAAAAATGCCCACTCCCATTCATCTAGTGCATGGTATGATAGAATACTTCCGATGGTTACGATAGCCAGTGGCAATCCTTGACACTTATCAACAATTTTCTCCGCCAAAGATGTGAGATTCTTAGGACATATGTTGCCCTCCAATGCAAAAAACGCCTTTTTGCAGAAGAGTTCCCATGATTCAGCATAGTTAAGAGTTTTAAGTTCAATTACACGATTGTGAACTGCCAAAGAAGACACATCTTTTCTCCGGGTTGTTATCAGAACTTTACTTCCACAATTTTTTTTGACAAATGCATAGTTTAGAAATGACCAAGCATCTTTCTCCCATACATCATCCAAGACAATGAAATATTTTTTGTCCCGCAAATAGCTCTGTATTATCTCAACTAATCTCATGCGACTCATGGTCATGAAGCCACTTGCCAAACTTGCTCTCTGCTCTGTTAACTGATTCATGATTTCTCTCAGAAGCTCTTCAACTTGGTAAGTCTGAGATACAGTAACCCATGCATGACAATCAAAAGTTCTCCTGATCTTTTGGTTCTTGTAGACACTGCTTGCAACGGTAGTTTTACCTAGACCTCCCATACCAAAGATGGCTATTAGAGTTCGGTCTTGTTTCTCCTCAAGTAGCCATTGTGTCAGTCTCCAAATTTCCTCGGCATGCCCTACTATTTCAGAGTCGTCAGTTAAGTAAGCAGAATCTGACACAGCGAGTTGATAGGATTGCTGCAACTTGCTACTCCTGCCTTGCTCACCAACCGAAATCCCATACCGATTCCTCATTTCAGACAGCCTCTGAATTTGAGCTTCTACTTGATTGATCCGGATTGGTAACTTCTGCCATGCTGCAAAGTTCTTCACCTGATGGAACTTTCTCTTGAAGAAGCTGCTTGTATCCACGGCTTGCGTGGTAAGGTAAGCATACTCGTCAACGATATCTTCCACCTCATGGGCAACATCTCTAACCTGGTCCAACCATGCGTGAAATGCCTTGTCACCGGCTTTCTGCGCTCGGACCTGCCCAATAAAGGCCTGCAGGATCAAGAGCTCACCCTCGATCTGTCTCATGCCATGCTCAAAATCTGTCAAGATCGGCGCTGCCTCGACCACATCCGTGCCAATCTTCACCAGTGCGCCTTCTCCCAGGGAAAGGGCAACTTTTCTGAGAACAACAAACAGCGCATCTGCCATATCTCGTTACTGCTGTATGCTCTATTTCTGAGCAAGATCAAGAGACAGCCCTGCAACAGTCTGAAATCCATAAACAGAAGATTAGTCAAAACATCACGTGGATTTTGCTCGAAAGGGAAGTAAGATCAGGTAACATGAAATGGTTGTGAGATGGTAACTAACATTTGCCTTCTCCTTACTGCTGTATGGTATATTTCTGAGCAAGATCAAGAGACAGCCCTGAAACAGATTGAAATCCATAAACAGCAGATTAGTTGAAACATCACAAGGATTTTGCTCGAAACGGAAGTAAGATCAGGCAACATGAAATGGTTGTGAGACGGTAATAACTAACAAGAAAACAGCCGCCGCGCTGTCCGGCTAGCAAGAAGAGATTTCGGGCTTCAGTGTGTAAGGGAAAGAACAGAGGTTCAATCGCTGAGACCAACAACCGAATTCATCAGGAAAACAACAAGAACGGTCATGGGTCAACTGCCCGGGTTTGGCGTTGCCCGATGCCCATAAGGTGTTCGACGAATTACTCACATGACAGACGGCAGCGTGCAAGAAAGCATAAACTCCTGCTGCTCCTATGGGTTGATAACACTAACCGCAAGCGTAAGAGAGGAAAGGGGTAATCTATCTATCTGCCTCCATGGTTGGTAGCATAGCTCGCGGGTGGGTTGGAGGAACAAGGAAGGAAAGCGTGCGCGCTTACCTCGCCAGCAGTCTTGCAGAGGACCAAGGGAGGAGAATCCGGCAAAAAATGAAACAGGGCGCAAGGCAGTAGGTACAACACACTTTGGCTACATTATCAGTCGCTGCGTCCAGATGGAACCGCACTCAACGAGGTGTGCTCACGTCATAAGGTGCGATCAGCACATAGATATCTAGGTTAGATAGCTTTGGTAATGAATGGAGATGGGTCACAGAAATCCAGGTTAGAAAACTTAGGTAATGAATGGAGATGGGTCACAGACTCACAGAAATCGGTAACAAAATGCGAGTGGTAATGAATGGAGATGGGTCACAAAAATCGGTAACGAAATATACGAGTTGACAAGAGCAAAATACGAGTTGACAAGACTTTGACCTTATTACTTGTAAACTGTTCGACACCCTGGCCTCGTTTAGATACACCCCAAAAGTTAGATTTTTTTTCACCCTCTCCATCACATCAATCTTTGAACCCATACATTAAGTAGTAAATGTAGATAAAAAATAACTAATTACACAGTTTAATTAAAAATCACGAGATGAATCTTTTGAACCTAGTTAGTCCACGATTGGACAATATTTACCAAATAAGACGAAAGTGGTACTATTTATCGGGTTAAAAAAATTACGATCTAAACGACGTGGCCCCAGTACCGAGTCTTCGTCCTGACAAGTCAGGGGTTGCGTTCAACACCCAGTACCAAGTCGTCATCCTGACAAGTAAACGGTTGCAGCAAATGCAGGGAAATTGCAAAGTGCAACAAGGTGGTTAAGTACGTATCGCTCACTACAACCACCCCACCCAGGTTCCAAACAGAGGCCTATATTTATTCAGCTCGAATCAGCAATCGAAAAATAAAATGTTTGTAAATGAATATTACAGCATTGTGTCAAAAAAAAAGTTGGCCAACAACTGTAGTTATAACAGTGCATTCACGGAGTATATGGTTCGACAGACGCAAGAGCAAATATTGAAGTTCCGGCCATTCAAGTTACAACAAAATCTAACATACTACAGGTGACCCAAAAATTGGTTTACTTGTCCGTAACCTTCCATCTCTGCCTTCATAAAGAGAACGCAACCCGATTCTCCAATGGGAGCACGGGGGAAACTTTACGACCCTACAAGCTTCTGTAATCAAGGACAGTAACTTCCTCATCAGGGGCATCGAGGTCGTTATAACTGCAACCAAAGTCAGGTATGAGTTGCATGCCATTACTAAAAATTTCACTAAAAAGTACAGTGCCATTTTTTAAGTTCGTCCCAAAAGAATAGTTAGCCTTCACAGCAACAAAAGTTCGTCCCAAAAGAATAGTTAGCCTTC
The DNA here is from genome assembly GCA_038087645.1 of Saccharum hybrid cultivar R570. NCBI lineage: Eukaryota > Viridiplantae > Streptophyta > Magnoliopsida > Poales > Poaceae > Saccharum > Saccharum hybrid cultivar. The sequence continues at coordinate 1,821,756 of JAQSUU010000273.1, forward strand.
ACAGCAACAAAATAACAAGATGAACATCAGAGCAAGCAAACAAGAGGAAAAAGAGATTCTGGAATTGGGGGTAAACCTTCTCAGACGGCGAGGATCATGGCGGAAATTTGGAGGCATAGCTATAATCGGTGCTGGGCCACCCATCATTGGTCCGAGCATTCCTGTGTTGCCATGTGGTGGGCCATTTGGTTCAAACGGAGGAGGTGGCCCTTGCTCTCTCAGCATATGCATGGCTATCTCTGGAGGTGCAGGAACAAATGGTCCCAAGGGACTGAATACAATAGTGATCACAGTAGTTAACACTTAGCACACTTAGCAGTCCATAATTGCAATCAGAATATACTGAAATGCATGCCTTTTCACTTACCCAGCACCAGGTACTGGCATCAATATCGGTGGAGGGGGGAACTCAGCAACAAAAGGACCATTAGAGGGCCGTCCATGGAAACCATCAAACATCTGATCATCAGGCCCATCACGGCTTGGAGAGTGATCACCTCTACCATATCTGCCTCCATCTCTCTCAGCTTTATCATGTTCTCTGTTACTGCCACGGTCAAATTTCAGACGATTGTCCATGCTAGGTCTCCGTCTTCCTCTGTCCTGCAAATAAGAAGTTGGATCATGTATTAAAGATATTGGCCCAGTTCGCACTTCAATAAGCATCAAATTTGGCAGCAGTCTCCTGTATTTGATACATTTCGTTAGCAGCACACCTACTAAACATACAAAATTATCATGATCCAAATTTGAATTCCCCTGCGTTTTTAACAGAAGATCCCAAAAGCCAGAGACTGTTGACAGAACTCATTAATTGACTAATCCTAATGTTATTTTGCGAGTCATATTAATTCCACCAAGGCTGCTAAAGGTTAAGCAATCCTTTACTCCGTCACCCAAGCAAGTAGTCAGCCATTCATTCAAAATCCCCAACATGCAGACACATCAGCTACATCCCTAAGGACACAAACAGTACAATGTTCATCACCAAAAGAAAGAAAACTTCTAACATAGATTAAGTTGCATGAAAGCAAAATGGCCCATAAAATGATTTTAGGTGAAGCAGAAAAATAGATTTACAGAATTTCCCCAGAGAAGAAGTGTGTTAACAATTACACAAACAACCTACTCTAATTGAAGTCTTAATCATTATAACCAGACACATGTGATATGTCAGAATAACACTATACTTTGTAGATTAGAAATTTTATTAAAGCAAGAACATGGAGTGTGTTGTTCTTACTGGTGCAGACTGTTGCATCACTGGGGTCCCACCTGGTGCATTAGGATCACTGTTTAAAAAATGAAAGGAATAGATAAGTATCACCTCCTAAACTTCAATGATACTGTTCTTTAGCTGTAAATAGAGCATCACATATACATACTTCATGTAGTTTTGGAAATAAAGATCCTCTCGAACTTTTGACGTTGACTCTAATACAAGGTCTGGATGCTTGAGCCTCAAATGCTTGTGAACAAACTCAGGAGCATGAAAAAGCTTTGTACAGCCCTTGGCTCCACAGCCATATTTCCATCCATACTTTTCATCCCTGATTTTTCTGACAAGAGGTTCTAAAACTTCAGCAGCCGCTGCATCAATTTTGTCCTTGGCGGTAAGTATGACCAGCGGGTCCTGACCATTCAGTCTTTCCTGCCAGAAAGTATCCAGCTTCTTCTCCCAATCAGCAGCACTGACATCAGATGTGCTAGAAGTCTTACTGTCTACTCTCACATGACGAAGGCCCTTGGCCTCATGTGACTCTGATGTGCCATAGTAATCAACACCATGAATACGCCATAAATAGGTAAGAATAGTGTCTAGGAGCTCAACGCCTTCCAGGCCTTTGACAGTCGTTAAACCTCTGATTATAATTATTGGCCCCATAGATCCAATGTGTGATTTGTCTACGTCTGACTTGTCATGATCACCACTTGACAGTACATTGCCCTCAATGCCCTTCTCAGCATCGAGCTTACGCACAAGAGCTAGAGTCTGCTCTATGTCAGCTTGGACTCGACGTGATTCAGAACTAACTGGATGAGCCTTGGGGGCACCAGAAAGAGAATCAGTTCCTTTTGCGGAATCTTTGCCATGCTTTCTTCTCTTGTCACTGTCCATATCATCCTCAGAATTTCCATCACTACCACCCGGTTTACTTGCTGCACCCGCAGTTATTCCAGGGCCTCTGTTCAGCAGGATATCAAGAATATAAACAGCTCATCCATAAAAAGGCATCATGACACAAGCAATGTGAAAATAAACTCACAGGTCCAGAGTTCCATTCTGCAAATCAAGAAACAAATCCTTTGCTATAACCTTACAACGTTCATTCCTCCTGCATAAACCGACAATAAATCGTTAAGATGAGCTGGAAAGATACCGTTCAATGGACACCTTTATACTAGAAAATATCATGTCAAGGCCAAAGTCCACACAGGAATATTCACACAGAATGCAACTCCACCTTTCAATAACAGATAACAAGTTAGTTGGGTGGTACTTGTCTTTCAACCTGCAAGTGTAAGCAAACAAAAAAGACAAATAAGTGAATGGACCATATGTAACTCCTGCATACCTAAAGGGCACAATTAGTGTCTGAAATAAAATCTCTTGGAACGTACCAATCTTCATTCTTGTGGAGATCAAAATAAGCGCGTTTCTGAGTAGTGATATACTCAGTTCTATATTCTTGGTACCTGGGTAATACGGCACAAAAGTTAAGAAACACGATGGAGCACATGTATTATATTTCTCAACGTGCTCTTTTGTTATTGGTTTACCTGCGTTCAGCTTCACTTGGTGAAATATCATCCTCAAGAACTTGCATGAACTGTTTGTATGTCATCAAACCTTCCCTGGAAAGATTCATAACTAATAAGATCACAAAAGCATGTTGCCGTAGACTCAAAATATGTTATAATACTTCTGTTTGAAATGTTAGAATGGATAGCTCCAGAAACTTAAACAAATAGGATGATTAGAAAAATGGCTGCTCATAAATATTTCATAAAATGTATGGAAAAGAACACGGTATATGCAACAGTAATCTTCAGTAAGAATCATTGATTTGTTTCATTAGGATTAGCTCAGACATCTCATCAAATGAATACCTTGTGGACTCCCTGAGGGGTATGCAGTAAGCCTGTCCAAACCCAAGAGTATCAGAATAAGAAAGCTTTTATTTGTTCCAGTGTTGTTCACATGTCAAGTTGGCATGCTTCCACTTGCACATGGAGTTCATGTGAGGTCTTCAAACCAGAGTGTTTTTATTAAAACTTGTGAGAATTGCTTAGAGCGATAAGGATCCCAATCAAAATCTACTTGATTCTATAGGTTCCCAATTCCAACAGTGGACACTGTTCACTAAGGTTTATTTATTTTTCTTTTTTTTTGTAGTTGAAAAGCATTCTCCTTATTTTTCATTTGATGTTACAGAATTTCAAAGAGATTAGTAAAATGGCATCATCTCATTTTGCATATGATTCATTGGTCGTTAAAATTAAAGATGGGTGAAATAGGAGAAAAATGGAATTGCATAGGTGGCAGGATTAAACAAATTTAATCAGGGGGTGTAACGATCTGTGCTTTTCCTTTAAGTTAGCTCAAGCATGAACATAAAAAATTAAATAAGAAAGAGCAGACAAAGTATAAATCAACTCTCAACAGCATGCAAAATTGTCAGGCTGCCCATTTTTAAGAGAACCAGGACCTGTAATGTTCCATGCTATACTAGGGTTCATGTCCCTCTTCTAAAGAGGTATCAATTATTAGGAGCTTCATTGCACTAATGCAGGAACCAATATTGTTCAGCAGCATACGTTTCTGAAGTGTTTTAAGTTCTTAATCTATGGAGTTGCCAATATAGCTGTATGCATAATGTGATACGCGCGCGCGCGCGCGCGCGGGGGGGGGGGGGGGGGGGTGTTAGTCGCTGGATTCTCACTCTTGGTAGCAGTAGAATCCTTACTCTCATCGAGAGAGGATGACACTAGGAGTTGGGGCAATTTTCTGGTTTATTTCTCACACAAACTCACACAATGCCATACCAACCTGAGGGGTTGGGGTTACATATTTATAGGCTGCTAGCCAGCCAAGCATATGCCAATATGCTAGTCTAAGATGCTAAAGTGCTGTCCTAGCTAAGATGCTGTCCTCTAGTCTAAGATGTTGTCCTAGCTAAGATGATGTCCTCTAGTCTAAGATACTGTCCTCTAAGATGCTGTCCTAAAAACAGAAAACAGCCACAAGGACCATGTGAGCAGCACAGCCCCACAAAGACCAACCACACATGAGACTTATCCATCATTCTCCCCCTAAGTCTTGTGCGTCGTCTTGTGGGAGAGTTGAACCATCCCGGTCCTGGAGCAGAGCTCAAGGAACTTGATCCTCCCAAGGGGCTTGGTGAGCAGGTCCTGGTCCTTGGTGTTGATGTAGCTCGCCTTGATGCTCCCTTCCTCCAAACAGCCTCGGATGAAGTGGTACCTCACCCGGATGTGCTTGCTGCGTTCGTGGAACACGGGGTTCTTTGCTAGGGCCAGAGCGGACTTGCTGTCCACCCTGAGCTCCACCGCTCTAGTGTCTCTGCCAAGGAGATCACCAAGCAGTCGAGCGAGCCAGAGCGCCTGAGTCGAAGCGGTGGAGGCCGCTATGTACTCGGCCTCGCAGCTGGACAGGGCCACCACCTGCTGCTTGACCGACTGCCAGCTAACGAGGCACTTGCCGAGGAAGAAGAGGATCCCGCTCGTGCTCTTGCTGGTGTCGATGTCGCCGGCGTGGTCGCTGTCGCTGTACCCGACGAAGTGTGCCGCCCCAGGGCACCTCGGGTAGTAGAGGCCGTGGTCGGATGCACGTAGACCTCCTCCTTCAAGTCGCCGTTAAGGAACGCCGACTTGACATCCATGTGATGGACGCGCCAGCCCTCCTAGGCAGCTAGCGCAAGGAGGAGTCGCACGGACTCCATCCGTGCAACGGGCGCGAAGGCGTCGTCAAAGTCGATTCCTTCTTGCTGGACGAAGCCGCGCGCCACCAGACGCGCCTTGTGCTTGATCACCTCTCCAGTCTCGTCCTTCTTGAGCTTGAAGACCCACTTGAGAGAGATGGCGTGGTGGCCGGCTGGAAGATCGGCCAGCTCCCACGTCTTGTTCCGCTCGATGGCGTCCATCTGCATCGCGGCACGCCATGCCGCGTCCCTCTCCGCCTCGGCGAAGGAACGAGGCTCACCATCGTCCAGTGCGAGGTGCAGCTCCGCCTCAAAGTCGTGTTGCGCCAGTCCAGGGACCGGCTGCTCGCCGAGGAGGTTGTCCACGGTACGGTAGCGCAAAGGCTCGCTGCCGTGGTAGGCGTCGATGCGATCCTCGTCGTTGGACAGCGGAGTGGCGAACTCCACTGTGCGCTGCTCGTCGTGGGCCGAAGTTGCCGGTGCCGAGCCTGAAGGGGTAGGGTCCGGTGTAGGAGAGCGAGGCGTGGCCGGCGGTGCTGGTGGTGGACTCGCCGGAGTCTGTGGACTTGCCGGAGCTGGTGGTGGCGGTGGTGAAGGACTCGCCAGAGGTGGTGGCGAACGAGGTGGTGCGGTAGGCGAGCTCGGTGAGGACGAGCTGCTAGCTCCCCCGCCTCCTTGAAGTGGACGTAGTCGACGACGAAATCGCTGGTCGTCGGAGTCGAGTCGTCATCCACCATCTTGCCCCACGTCCAGCTTCGCCCCTCGTCGAACACGACGTCACGCGTGATGCGCACGCGCCGTGTCGCAGGGTCGAGGACGTGGTAGGCCTTGGCGCCCTCCGCGTAGATGATGAAGACCCCTGGCGTGCTCCGGTCGTCGAGCTTGCCGACGTGGTTGAGCTCCTTGACAAGGCCAGGCAGCCGAAGACGCGAAGGTGGCTCACCACGGGCTTGCGCCCGTGCCAGGCCTCGTATGGCGTCTTGCCGTCAAGGGCCTTGGTGGGGGAGCGGTTGAGAAAGTGGACGGCAATCATCACCGCCTCACCCCAGTAGATCGCCGGCATCCCTCTCTGCTTGAGGAGGGCACGGGCGGTGGCCACCACCGTCTGGTTGCGGCGCTCGACGACGCCGTTTTGCTGCGGAGTGTACGGCGCGGAGAAGTGGCGGTGGATCCCCTCATCGGCGTAGTACGCCGCGAACTCGACCGCCGTGAACTCGCCGCCGTTGTCCGTGCGTAGGACCCGAAGCTTGCGGCCGCACTCCGCCTCCGCAGCAGCTTGAAGACGCTTGATGGCGTCCGCCGCGGCTGCCTTGGCGTCGAGCAGGACAGCCCACATGTAGCGGGACATGTCGTCGACGAGGAGGAGTAAGTAGCGCCGGCCTCCAGGTGTAGCCGGTGTCACGGGGCCACAGAGGTCACCGTGTACGAGCTCCAGCTTCTCGGCGCGGAAGCTTGCCTGACGAGGAAAAGGGAGCCGCCGCAGCTTGGTGAGGACGCAGGTGTCGCAGAACTGCTCCACGTGGTCGACGTGCGACATGCCCCGCACCATCTCCTTGCTGCCGAGCTGCCTCAGGGCCTCAAAGTTGAGGTGCCCAAAGCGCTCGTGCCACCTCCAAGCGTCGTCGTCGCGACGGGCTGCAAGACAGAGAGGTTGCGCCACCTGCGCGTGAAGGACGTAGAGGCGGTTGCTCCTGTTAACCTTGACCAGGAGCCGGTGTCGATGATCCCAGATGCGCAGCACCCCGTGCTCGATCTCCACGCGCGATCCGCTCTCATCCAGCTGTCCCAAGCTGATGATGGAGTTCCTCAACGCGGGGATGTAGTAGACACCGGTGAGCAGCCTGTGCTCGCCAGTCTTGGCGACGAAGACGACAGAGCCGACGCCCTTGATCTCCACAGCGGAGGCGTCGCCGAACTTGACGGTGCCTCGAACGCCTGAGTCGAGCTCGGAGAAGAACTCCCGCCGCCCGGTCATGTGGTGGGTGGCGCCGGTGTCAAGGCACCACCCGTCGGTCTTGTCGTTGTCGGAGCTGTCGTCGAGGAGGGCGTGTGCTTTTGGCTCGTCAAGGTGGAGGAGAGCCGTTGCGGCCGGTGCCGCTGGAGGTAGTTCGATGCTCGCATGAGCAATGAACAGAGCCGGCTGCTCCTCTGCCTGCGCGACGTGGGCCTGGCCGCGTCGTGGCTGTCGACAATCCTTGGCCCAATGACCAAGCTTGCCGCAGTTGTAGCAAGGTTCGTCTCGTGCTGGCTTTTGCTTGCCAGCGGCGCCGCCCTGGGCGCCTCCACGATCATCACCCTCGGCACGTCCTCCCGCCCCTGCCTGGGCGTCTTTGCGTGGCTTGCCACGCTTGCGGCCGCCTGTCGTGGAAGAAGGCTCCCCCTTCTTGTCACCTTGGCCGGCAGCCCACTGCTCCCGAGTGAGGAGGAGCTTCCCGCCAATGGTGACGGGTCCCGAGAGGCGCTGTGGCTCATCGCTGTCAACGACCTTGAGGCGGCCCAACGCCTCCTCGATCGTCATCGTGGAGAGGTCCAGCAGAGACTCGATTGAGCGAGCCATCTGCTTGTACTTCTCAGGGACGCAGCGGAAGAGCTTCTCAGCAGCTCTCTCCTCCCCGTAGGTGTCGTCGCCGAACTGCACCAACTTCTGCAACAGAGTGTTGAGACGGAGAGCAAAGTCATCAACGTCCTCACCTGGCTTGAAGGCCAGGTTCTCCCACTCCTTGCGAAGTGCTTGCAGTGTGGACTTGCGGGCGCGGTCGCTGCCGATGCGTGCCGCAGCGATGGCGTCCCAGGCCTCCTTGGCAGTCCGCTTGCTGGTAAGCGAAAACTGCATCTCGGGCGGGACTGCAGCAATGAGAGCATCCAGTGCCCGTCGATCTTGGTCGTAGTCGACGTCGCCGTACCGGACTGCATCCCACATATGCCGCACCTGGAGCCTTACCCTCATCACCGCCGCCCACTCAACGTAGTTGGTCTTGGTGAGGGTAGGCCACCCGCCGCCGGGGCCGACGTCCCTGACGACAGCCTGGTACTCGTGGTGACCATGGTACCGAACCGGGGAGAGAGAGCCGCGCTGCCTGTGAAGGCCGCGCTCTCCGTCGACCCGTCCGCCGCCGCCATGCGCGCCTCCTCCAGGAGCGCCACCGCCGTGCGCGCCTCCTTCAGGAGCGCCGCCGGCGTGTCTGCGCCTGTCTGGGCTGCCGCCGCGCTCGTGGGCGTGCGCGGCTGCCCACTGCGCCGCTCGCCCTCGCGATGCCTCCCTCTCCAGCAGCTCGAGGTACGCGTCGGCGCTGTCATCAGCAGCGATGGAGCTGCTGTTGCTGCCGCGTAGAACCTCGACCTCCGCTGCTGCTGCACGCGCTGCATCCGCCGCCGCCGCTGCTTCCACCTCCGCTCTAGCTGCTGCTAGCTCCGCTGCTGCCAGCCTCGATGCTCTTGCCGCCGCTGCTGCGGCGTCTGCCGCCGCTCGCTCGCGCTTCTCTGCCGCGGCGAGGTCGGCCTCCTGCCGACGCCGCGTGCTCGAGGCGACCGAGCCCTGAGACTGTCCTGCGGACATGGCGTGCTATCGAGGGGGCTGCTGTGTGGAGAGCAAGGGCAGCCGGAGCTGCTGCTGCTACCGGCTGCGGCTGGGGTTGCTGTGAGGCCGGGGAAGGAGAAGAGCAGGAGATGCTCAGGCTACAGGATAGTACGGCTCCGATACCATTTGTTAGTCGCTGGATTCTCACTCTTGGTAGCAGTAGAATCCTTACTCTCATCGAGAGAGGATGACACTAGGAGTTGGGGCAATTTTCTGGTTTATTTCTCACACAATGTCATACCAACCTGAGGGGTTGGGGTTACATATTTATAGGCTGCTAGCCAGCCAAGCATATGCCAATATGCTAGTCTAAGATGCTAAAGTGCTGTCCTAGCTAAGATGTTGTCCTCTAGTCTAAGATGTTGTCCTAGCTAAGATGCTGTCCTCTAGTCTAAGATGTTGTCCTCTAAGATGCTGTCCTCTAGTCTAAGATGCTGTCCTAAAAACAGAAAAACAGCCACAAGGACCATGTGAGCAGCACAGCCCCACAAAGACCAACCACACATGAGACTTATCCATCAGGGGGGTGATCTGAATGGTCCCGTATTACATCATGAAGGAAAAAACACTCGTGAGTTCCAAACGAAGCCTCTGCCATTTGGTTGTTAACGGATAGAGAATGTTCTCATCAGATTCTCCATTTGACTGCATCCAAAACATATATGTCCTCTACTTCGAGTATATAGCTGCATCTCAATATATACATATACTAGTAGTGGTATACTGGAGGAAGCTTTGTTGTAGTACAAACTGTAAAGAGAGCAGAAGGCTTGTTGGTGGTGGGTAATAAGAGTAATTAGGTTGTAAAGTAGAGAGAAACTTTGTCTTGATAAACTATCCACATCTTTTGCTTCCAAATGTCAAATATGGGGAATTTTCTGAGAAGATTCTCTATCCGTTAACAATGCATAAAGCATTTAACAGTATGAGGCTTGATTCGAATTCCTCACGAGCAGTGATGAGTTCTGATGATTCTTATACAGCGATAGAAACCAATACCCACAAAGACAAAATTTTGAAGTGGCTCATAATGAGGAGTCAAAAAAACAAGCAAATAAAATGTCCGAGTCATTAGTTACATCATCAGTACCTTTGGGTGACCCCTGGACCATCATTGGCCGCCCCATACCCCGAATCAGGCCAATCTGGGTATAAAAGTTGCATTGCATGTCAAGTGATAGTCATAAATCATAAAGCAAATAACAAGAAGTCATTCGTCACAAGTTATTTGTCACAAACCATGAAAACTAAAGAGCAGCCATTTTATATAGAAGCAGAGAACATATAACTACTTAAGTTGAAAAGGTTCATGTGATCAACATTGTACTGTAATAAGGTCACACCAAGAAGAAACGAACTACTCCCTCCGGTCCGTTTTCTAAGGCACAAAGAGATGAATTCCAGATACCAGGGAGCAAATTAATCCAGCCCTTTGATGCCATGCCAAGGTGCCCGTATTAATTGGATTTGATTCCATACTATGCATGAGCAAACTGGTGCACGTGTTAATTCACAGATGCTAGTTGCTTGGACTCCCGTGGACAGACATCTTGGAATAACCGCAAGCGTTACATACCAGACTTTAGGAAAAACACGAGAATGCCTTATAAAACGGACTGGAGGGAGTAACATCTGGTACACGAAGATCTCCATCTTTTTCAATTTTAAATTTATATTCACATTTGTTAGACTAGGGGCTCTTGGTGGGTTTCAACTCTAGCCTACCCCAACTTTGCTTGGGACTGACAGGCTATGTTGTTGTTGTATATTCACATTTGTTACACTAAATCTTCTATTAACAAGATTATTAATATATTCCTACGAGAACTTTGCATGAGGAGAAGAGTCCTCACCTGGAGCACGGTTCAGATATCTGCCATGGTTCCTGTCATCTTCATACCCAGCTCTGCCACCACCTCGCTCATGGTCATAACCTCGCCTGAACAACCACACGGTAAGCACACATACCCACCCGCAAACACTTGCCGCACAAAGAAACTCCCCAGAGCCCCTCACCTCCTATCATCGTACCCGTAACGCGGCGGGCTCCCGCGGCCCCCGCGGCGGTCGTATCCGTCGTCCCTCCGCGACCGCTTGAACGGCGGCGACGGGGACCTCCTGGGCGGCGAGTGGCGGCGGCTGCCGCGGTACGGCGGCGGGCTGGGGCTGCTCCCGCCCCGCCCGCCGCCGCCGCGGTGGTCCCGGTACCTCTGGGGCCGCGACGATCCGAGCGGAGGCGGAGGCGGCGGCGGCGGGGAGCGGCTCCGCTTCCGGCTCGCCGCCGGGGGCCCGCCGGGCGGAGGCGGGGGGAGCTGCGGCGAGCGGTCCTCCGGGCTGTCCGGGGGAGGTGGCGGCGGGCGGCGAGCGCGCGGCGGGTCGGAGGCGGGGTCAAGCACGTCGGCCATTCGCGCGGTGGGGCTAGGGTTTGGAGCCGAGTCCAGTCGAGCAGTTGGGGACGGAAAGCCGGGGGAGCCGCTATGAGAGTACTGGCAGGTCCGGCGCAGGTGACGGAAGCGTCTAGAAATCTGGTGTTAGGAACGATGGAGATTGACGGATGGACACGTGTACGGTCCTAGATCAATCTCTGTTTTAGGACAGCTTCATCCAAAAACGAGCTCGTGCAATGGTCGGCGGAAATTTTGACGTAGATAAAAATGTCGACATTTCGCAAAGCAACATTCCAAAGCGAGTTGTTACCCCAGTGCCGGCCCTTGAGTTTTCGAGGGCCTAAGGCGAACTCATCGCAATGGCCCCTTAAGACCATGTACATGTTTTTGTAGATGTATATGTGCATAGTATACATTTTCAGTTGCAAAGCGAAACAAAATCCATGACATATGCTCTGTTCATTTGGGCTGATCTGGCTGACTGAAAGTACTGCTGTCTGGTTTTTTATGAGAGAAAAACATTGTTGGCTGGCTGGTTGATTTGACTGATAATCTCAAACGAACAGAATGATAGTATATTCTCGATTTAACACTATTTGAACGTGATCTTCTAATTGAGATTGAGTAAACATACGTATACCACCCTTTTATGACTTAGTAACACCTTTGTAATTGAATTTATCCTCCCTAATAATAAAGAGGCAAAATTTCAGGTCTTTTTTTCGTCCATCCATTTGTTTGGTCCGTCTCTCTGTAACTACCAGACGATGGAGAGTTTTTGATGTCCGAACTTTTATATATATATATATATATATATATATATATATATATATATATATATATATATATATATATATATATATATATATATATATATATATATATATATATATATATATATATATATATATATATATGATGTGCTCATATGAGTTAGAATAGCTCTTATCTAGCATGATACATAGTCCGATTCCAAAACATATTGTGTCGTCCTATTTTTGTTTGTTTGTTTTTCCCTAGCTAACTCCGTAAATAAGGAAATTGTCTTTGTTTGCCTCTCTATAACTCTCTTATTTTATATGACATATATGCAGGTAGGAATTATATTCTAATCCAAATAAATACCTCTGATCCCGAGTAAAATAAATAGGATTCCTAATCCAATAAAAAAATTCTATAAGAGTATAAATCTATATTTTATCTTCTTGGTTTCGGCCCTTTTAATTTTTTTATTGTTTTATTTTTTTTATTTTTGTTTAGTCCGACTCCAACTTTGGTTTGGCGGTTTGGCCCTTCCAGGTGTGCATGGCCGTTTCTGGTTTCTGATCCCCGTTGCTCTCCATACTTTTTTTTGTCGCATCCTTTTATGGTTTGTTTTTTTGTTCTGTTCTATTTTATTATTTGTCGTTCTAGATTTCGCTTTCCATATTTTTTTTGTCGCATCCTTTTATGGTTTGTTTTTTATTCCGTTCTGTTTTTTTATTTGTCGTTCTAGGTTTCTATTTTTTCAAGATATCAATCAAATATCAAAATAGTTAATAAATTATGGACCATTAACTCTTGACCTCTTTCTTACGATTTTCATCACCAAGTTGTTTAAGCAGTTTGATTAGAAACAAAACTTATTTTATTATAATATCATTTAGTCGAGGTCTAACTAATCAAACTGTGAACTAAAGTCTTAAACGGTTTATTGTACACTTCAGTCTAAATAAATATGCCTCCAAACTATATTCATGTTTAAGTGTAATTCACAATGAGGGCTACCATCTGCAAAACTCTCATGCCATTCATTCATGTCTATAACTAACTACTTACTGATTTTAATTAGAGATTAAAATTACATATTTTTATGAGTAAACAAAGGAAGTCACGTAACTCAATATTTAACAATACCAGTGCTTTGATAGTATAAAATTAAAGTTATAATATATTTACGAATAAATATTTTTGTGCTTTGCAATGAGAGAAAAAAAGTATCAAGATTGTATTTTAAATCGACATAGGATTTATGCGACGTTGTTATATTATTATCCACATTAATCTATATTATGCATGTCATAGTCATCATAAAATAAATATAACTTTCAAATTTTACTGAAAGGCTAAAACAACAAATAGATACACATCATTCTGGCCGTCGTAAATATGTGATAGTTTTTCACTCCCGTCGCAACACACGGGCATGTTTGCTAGTAAACTTATATATAGCCCTGGCCTTTTTGTGATTGAACAACACTAGAGAGACCCACTAGAAAAGAACACTACTCAGAGCTGGGCTCTCATTGTCTAGGATGTTGGAAAGGCCATATATTGACTAATAGCTATTATTAGGTTACATACTTGGGTTTGGGCCCCTCTCCAGGTTGGGCCCCGGTTGTCGCACCCGCTGCACCCCTCCAGGGACAGCCTACAGCACCCGAGGCGACAGCCGGGCAATTCGCTCGATCCCGGCCGAATCCAGTTGATTCCTCCCCTCCGGTGTCCTTGCCGGCGCCGGCGGGAGTGAAATCAGCGTCGGATCGCAGCCGGTTGTCCATATTTATAGCTATAGTTGTAGGTTTGGTAGTCTAGAGTTGTATCGTAGGGTAGGGTTCCTGGTGTGGTGATGTCCTCTCCACCGGTGCGTTGCTCCCTGCGAGCTGTCTCCAGCGAGTGCGGCGTCGAGGCGCATTCCAGTGATGGGCTCGTCAGGTATGTACCTTGAACTCGTGAGCTTGGGTTCGGGTGTCCAAATCCCTTCTTGGGTTCTTTGTTCTCCGTCGATTGGGGTCTCTTGTTGAGGCGTCAAATCCCCTTCATCGCAACGAAGCTATGGCCATCCGCGGGAGCGTTTAGTGGTTCAAGTACACATCATTTTTGTGTGTCACTGATGGTGATTCAAAACCTTGAAGTTTCTTCGTCTGCATGGGTGTCGCTTCAAGCTTCTTCCTTGGTGTTTTTCTCTTCACTTCAGTGGCGAGGCAGAGCACCAAGCAAAGGCGGCTCCAACCGGCGTCGACGAAGAAGATACTGTGGACCTCAAATGGGTGTCAATGTAATTTTCTTTTCTTTCAGGGGTCCCTCGGTATGAGGGGTTTGGATGTAAAAGTTCTATATCAATAAACGTCCTACCCTTTTCTCAAAAAAGATACAAAATAGCACTTTCTTTATTTCAAATTATAAGACATTTTACATTTTCTAGATACATAGTAAAAACAAAAGCAGTGTATAGAAAAGCCAAAACTTTATGATTTGGTATAGGATATAGGAGTAACATTGTACTCCTTTGTCCTAAATACAGATTTACCCTACACCATAGTAACCAAGAGACCCCTATATTTTGATATGAAATTTTTGTCGCTATGCTATTTTTGTTGGACTTAACTGTTGACTCAACCTTATGTGGTTCATTAAATAAAAAAAGTTCAGGCTCATAATAAATGTTAAGTGCAATAACTTTATTAGTCTCGCATGGGAAATTGACTCATCTCTACGTGTTGCACGTGTTGTAAGACTCTGAAAAATGGAAGGTCAGCCACCAGCCCGAGGGGATGTTGAGCCGCCCCGTGCCAAGTCATGATGCGACAAGCTCTGTCTCCATGACATAAGTAGTATGACGTCGGTTGTGGTTTGTCGCTCTAAGGCCAGTCTCAATGAGGTTTCATCAGAGCTTTATGGGCATTAATTATGCTGATGTGGCACTATATTTATGAAGAGAGAGATAATAAGAGTTTCATGGGAGCAGAGAGAGTTTCATGGAGATGAAACTCTTCTGCACTGTTTTCAAAATTTGGATGTGTTGGAAACAGTGACATGAAATCCCATTGAGACTGGCCTAAGTTGTAACCAGTGTCAATATTGAAAAACAATTAAATCTACTTCTACTTGAACTGAGTGATGTATGTAATAAAAGGGTCTCAGAGCAAGAGACATAAGAAATGGGATGGAAGCAAAGGGTCTAAACTTGCCATTCATAAAAGTAAAAGAAAAAAAGTCGAAGTGAGGAACAACGAGGTAATAGAAAGAAGAAGAGAAGAAAAGCAATGGAAGTTACGGAGACATTAACCAAAGAAATTAATTTGCTTTGAATTATATATATGGTTCAACGAAAAAAAAAAGATAAGCATAACTTCACTAGGATTTAAGAATTTTGAAAGAAATCATAATGAATTGAACCCAAATCCTCGGAATCTGTAAGAACTATTCATTTGCACACTAAAATACCTAGGAAAACACAACCATATTAACAAATCACCACCAAACATAGTCATAGCCATGCATCTTTGAACTGCCACAAAGGATGCGTTTGGAAGGATCTAGATTATCTTCAAAACGTTTGAATTCTGGATTCTGTAAACATCACATTTCATATGATGAATCGAAGTCATTTCACCATATTGTTTGGCTAATAGGCTAGATATTAATTTTATAATACAACTCATTTTAACTTATGACGATAAAAAAATATTATGCAACTAAAAAAATACAATTTTAGTTTATAAGTTTAGCAAAGAAACGGAGATGATTTGTATGGGAGCCAACATTTTGCCGATTCGACGACGCGGTGCAAAAATGAGAATTAGCCCAGGCCGATTTTAGTTGACAAAAATGAGAATCATCCCAGGCCGATTCTGTAAGGTTTCGGTGGTTTAGCTGTTAGGCAGGGATTCTTGGTTTCAAGGCCAGAATCCACAACGTTTCCGTGTGCCGAAAGGTCCATAAGTACTAAGATACTGGTGGCAGGTGCGCGCCTTCGCGCGCAAATGTGGGCACAAATTCAAAGATATATAAATGTATACTGGACATTGTATGGCATGCAAAATCTGGGGTAACACAGTAACATATTCAACCATAACTATATAGATATTATACATGGAGGCAATTATACAGTGTTTGGCAGGAGCTTAGCAGCACATGTTTTTTTGTTCCTTCATGTATACAGAGAAAGACCTGGTTTGCTAGACCACGATATGCAGTAGGCATATCAAAGCATTACAGTTTATTGGGTCCAAATATAGTACAAAACGCGTGCCCTCGCGCGCGAACAAAGTATGGTTGTCATAACGAAAAAAAATATACATATAATGTTTGGTTCATTGTCCAAAGATCAGATAAAAGCGGTATCCAAATATATAGATACATAAAGATTCAGTATGGTACATAATAGACGGTGTGTTAACATATGGATAGAATTATGTGGCATATAATTGGTTAGTCACATACATAATATACAAACACTGAATAGTTTTTTTGGTTTAATTTTCACAAAGGGCGCGCTGTTTCCTCTGAGGAGTCGTTATATGTAGCATCTTGAGATTGTGAGGTGACGATCAAGGTCTCTGACATAGCAAATCCAACCCTTTCCATTTGCTTCAACGATCATAGTCGTGGGGCAGCGGGATGGGGTATGTACTGCACAGCAGATAAATAGGCATACTTTGACCTTCTAAAACTTCATAGCATCTTCAATTAGAGAAATCAGAAACAGTCAAATCAAATAAATAACGAAGAGAATGTGAGATTATATCATTGACCTTATAATTGTGCAATTGTTGGTTTGATTTTTGTAGACAAAAGTGGCAAATTGAAGGCAATAATGGGGTATGTCTAGGGAAATACAGCAATGTCAATTTCAGTTTTAGATTCACTAAAATCAAACATATATGTGATTTTAGATCCCTAAGGCAATATTTGAAATGGTTAATTAGGAAATATATGGCATGTAGATTTTGAGGCGATGCTTTTTCTTCTTATCTTTGATGCCAAAGATGAAAGCACAAGCGTAACAGAAGATCATGTAGAGAATGATTGATTTTTTTGTTTACCTCCCATTGCTTGATGATAACCAGTTTGAGATGTGCAGCCATCTCCTCAGTCTGAGATGTGCAGCCATTTAACCGGGCAGGAGTTCCTTATGAGTCCATCATCATTAGCATCCTGGTCTCAGGACTGGACAAATAAAATAAAGCATGCAACATATCCTGTACGAAATTTCAATTAAATCATTGGACCATTCCTTATTAAATTCAGATGAAAGTTTCTCGTTTTATCTCATAGCTGGCAGAACGCAAGAAAAAGCAAATTGGTGACATTAGAGCATCTCCAGGAGTTTGGTAAAACAACTCCCTATCTTAATATTTTAGAAAAAAAGAGAAAAAAGTCTTTGCTAACAGTTTGGTAAAAGAACTCCTTAAAAATAGAAAGCTGTCAAATATCCTCCTTAGCTCATAGATTTCCAAAGTCGAGAGAACTCCCTATCTCTTCTCCTTGGACCTGTTTTCACGACACTTCTCGTGCAGCCCTTTGGTCTGGCCCCTGCTGGTATGTACCAGCCTCCATCGCAGCCAGCCTGTAGGTCAACGCTGCCGCCCAGTGCTTGCCTCCGCTAGTGTTTATTGATCCTTGGTTGGAAAGCATGGTGCCTTTACGTGTGCATGGCCTGCTATCTTGACATGTGCCTACCGCTTGACCGGAAGGCATGGAAGCTACAAGCTAGGCACGCCTTGCTGGCCGAGCCAAACGTTGGGATTGGATCGGTGCTCGTGTCAGTGCGATGGTAAGAGTAGATGCAATTTTCTTTTCAATTTGTTTATGAACAACATAATAAACCAAAAAATAATTAAATGTGGGCCCTACTATAACTTTTAGAAAGTTACTATAGGAGACTGTCGGTGAAGAACAAAAATTAAGGTTGATATATTCTTTTGTTAACTTGCTAAATTGATTAGTTTAGCAAGTAAATTATACTAAACTCCTGGAGATGCTCTTAGCAGTTATCTAATTTGTCCAGAACCAAAGGACGGGTAAGTCTTAGTTCAAGCCAGTTGTAATCATCGTCACCTATCTGAAGTAATTAATTAGGAAATATGAGGGCTGCAGCACATCAAAATTCGTATGATATGTAAATTTTGAGGCAATGCTTTTTCTTCTTATCCTTGACAAAAAACATTTACCCACCGAAGTAGGTGGACCAGGAGGAAGGGACAAAAACGGATAAATAAGGAGAAAACAAAGAAAGAAGTTGGATCCGTACGAAGCTGAAACAGAGGTACCCACTGGAGCAATCCAGACTAAGAATCTCTGCTGAAGAACAGAAGCTGGTGCTAGCAAAAGCGGATCTATATGTGCAGCCCAAATGCAGAAATGAAAAAGTGGCAAAAATAGCAGTAAACATATCATTGGCAGTAAAGTTTTAAGGCAACCTAGCAGATGAACCTTGATTTCTTGTGACTCCGCTAACTTGCAGTTTATCTTATGGAGTTTGGAATGTACCTGCATTACAAACCAAAAGTATCGCAAGGTTGAAAAAATATAATGAGATAAAATGTTTAGAAAAATTTGATTGCGTAACCATAAAAAAATGTATGTGCTTTAAAATATGATCATGAGCAATTGGGGTACCGAACTGTGACCGTAGTTTTCAAACTAATTAGCTAACTATAGCTAATAGAAAGTGTAGCGGGTATTATTTATCATATTAGGTAAAAGTAAAGTCACATTTCAGATAGCAAAGTTACTCTCAGCATAGTAGTTATAGAGTAGGAATCAAAGAAGGTAGCCAATCCATAGCTTCAGTTCAGAAATCTAACAAAAAAAAAATCGAAATACCTGATATTGCAGTGCCACCAAGTAATGAATTACCTTGCTAGGAAGCCCAACTGCCTTTACTACTCTGCAGACCACTGCAGGCAGTACCACACGGACCATTACCCCGTCTGCCTTGTCTCACTTGGCACTTGAATGGATGTAAAGGCAACACAATTGTCATGGTAAGTTTGTTGCTGAGTCATTCAAGGTGTACACTGGAGATTTAATGCTAGGACCAATCTCTCTTTTTATTTACCTTTGAAAGTTTAGCGCCGCTCGGGTCTTTGGGTCGGCTGCCTTGCCCCTACTCGCTGCAATGAAACACCTGCCACCTGCATAAGGTACAACAATGTATAAATTTGTACGGTCACTGAGAAGACAAAGTCGCATATATTACTATAGGTATGGTTAAGGCTTTATGTAAACTGGAATGAGGCCAGGATTCAAGCAACCATGTCCCTTGAACTCAATAATTCCATGTATAAACGGGCGAATCACAACATCAATGAGAACAAACGAATTAGAAGGGAAACCAAATGCCTCCCTAGACTGAGCTGAAGGAAAGGATAGATCATAATAGCGTAGTCTACCAATTGTATTATCATAGTGATTCCCATATTATTCTGCCTGGGAAAAAATCCAAACACATTCACTAAATAATCAGGAAGGCAAATGGGGTTTACAAATTCCTGTAGTATACCAGATTGAGCCTGGGGAAAATAATCCCAGAATTGCAGGCAGTGAGAGAAAATATAACGATAAAGATGGCGTACCTGAACATACCCACTTGATCTCATACATCTTTGTATGGAAATTAAAATGTATCATAATACACTGCTGCATATAAAGGTAGGATCAAAATGAGCATGTATTTTTTAAAACATTTAGCGAAATGACATCTAATGCTTGCAAAGGACAGGGAATGAAGTCACATAAAGGGCGAGTCATTGCACAAGAGGTGGAATATCTGATCCCATAGAGTGCTTTACAAATGAGAACCAATTAATAGTAGGGGTACATGCCAGGAGCATATTACGTGCATAAGCAAATATATTACTACAATTTTGCATTGTCACAAAGAGTAGGAAATGCAAAATAGGAAACATGGAACTAAAAACAGGGGATCTATTTACTTTTAGTTTACAAACAGAACTCTTGTCGGCTCAAAGGGATTAAAATATATTCCCATGTCACCCTACTGGCGGTCAAAGACGTACAACGGAAGAAACACTCGTTAATAGTTGAACATTGGAATTCCTAGATGCAAATTGCTTAAAAAACGACGACAGTTATGAGGAATCATAAAATTAGTTTAGCAACATGAGGAACACCATGACAATTTAAAGTGCTTGAAGGTAAGGCGCATAGTTCGAACACCATTTTGGATCGACTAAACACAGAGAGCTGAAATCGCATGGCAGAATTCAGTCTTATGGCATCGGTGTGTAAGGTGAAGGAAATGAAGAGTAACCTGCCCTATCATCTTTGGATGGAAATCAGGCGGTAAGTGTAATCACGTAGACTATTTCATTTGGTAAAAAAAACAGGGCCCTTACTGCTACTATCACAAAGGTAAAATCAGGAGGTAAACCAAAATTTTTGGTACATCCAGTTCCATAGATTGTAAGCATGGTCTCACCCGTTGGATGGTCACCTCATTATATGTCTAGCAATGCAGAGGACCCCTCTAAGGATGCAGAGGTAAACCAAAATTTTTGGTACATCTAGTTCCATAGATTGTAAGCATGGTCTCACGTTGGATGGTCACCTCATTATATGTCTAGCAATGCAGAGGACCCCTCTAAGGATGCACTGGCTCCGGTACAATGGTCAGCGTGGGGACTGCATCATGTGTTCTTCGGTGAGATGCCGATCCAGCTCAGTGCCAGCGGCGACGGCTCTGATCGCTTACCCTGAAACATTCAGAAAACAAGGTTTAGACTTAGGGGAACACAGAAGGCACTAATGAGCACAAGAAATATCTCATAATCACCAGGCAAACCACAACAACCACATGTTCAGCAGGGAACAAATCTGAAGAAATCAATCATTGAATCTAATGGACTAAACCCTGAAGATCAAGCACAAATAGGGTAGGCAAGTGGCCATATCCATCCGCACTTGGTGGCTGGGCCTCTATGCAGCGGCATTTCCATTTCAAGGGGTAAACATATCCCACCAACGAATAGGGTAAACCATATAGCACACAAGAAAATAATCCACATAACATCACCAATTAATTAATAGTACCACTATTACCTCTACGATAGAACTGCACAAAAACTACAAACAAGAGTGTTTGCACTGCCAACACATTTCAACAAATTAGTGGCTATTGTGATCAGATTTAACACAGAACGAAGCATGGCAATTATTTAAATGGAACGAAGAATTAAACAAAACTCATATACGTTGGTGTAGTATGCAAGAGAAGCCTGAAAATCACGAAATGACATCTGAAAGAACAAAGGGTGCATTAGTATATTTTATTTTGAGGATAGATAACTCCAAAAATGTCACAAATAGAATTAGGAGTTTTGTAATCTAAAGAAAAACACAAAAAAGAATTCCTATTTTTTTTTTTTTGGATCTAGAATCGCCTTGCAGGATGTATACCTGTCTCAAAAGAGGCAATAAGCACAGTATTACGAAGCCAAAATTGATATCAGAAGCATGTTGGATGGTCGTAGCTGCAGCACAAATAGAAGGAAAAATCAACATCATCGTAGCAACGATCTGGTGTTCATCTCAATCGAATTCCATTATTGAAGTGGTCTATTACATGGCTAAATTGGATTGAACGACCATTGAGCATGCTGCCTATGTCCTACCTTGCAATAAGGAAAAAAGGACCAAAAGAAAGCAAACCAAAACCTCTGAGAAACTCATGTAGCGGGCTGACCCTCTCCAATAGTCATCTCTATCACCAAACTTCCCTCGCTCCACTGCATCTATCTGTTCGTCCCCTGTTCTGTCCTGGGATGCGTAAAGAAGAGGATGAGAGTAGGATAACCAAATCGCAGGCGCGCAGAACAGGCAGGCACCCGATGGAGGCCGGCAACCGCGGCACCGCGCGACATCCGGCCGCCGTCTGCCGGGATTCGGGAGCACAAGAACCAGAGGAGATGTGTTGGCTGCCGCAGGCTGCACACCGACCAGCCTCCGTCCGCGAGAGAGAGGGGATCTGGGGGAGGAGGCATAAGAGGAAGTAGGAGAAGAAGATGGCGATGTGCCGCCAGATACCGCTGCCGAGTCGAGCGCACGCGGAGCACCAGGAGGACGCAGCGCCAAGGGAAGCACGCCGCCACGCCGGGAGAGAGAGGGAGAGGAAGGGAAGGCGGACCGACAGCGTCGCGGAACTCCGGAGCTGGAACCCAACCTGGGTACGAAGCCACCAATGTAAAATCACAGCAAACCAGAGCAAAAGAATCCCTCGCGGAGAGACGGGAAAATACGCGGAGCAGCGACATACCAAGAAGGCGGAGGAAGCTGGAGGAGCAGCGAACAGCGAACCGAACGAGGTGGCAGGGGTAGCCCCCCGCTGGGCGGCCAGCTGCGGCGGAGGTCCACCGGACGCGCGCAGGGAGGAACGGACGAGGCAACGGGGACAATGACTGCCATGGAGAACCGGCGAGGTCGAGGAGAACGACGAGCAGCGGGCGGCGGTGGTGAAAGGACCGGGGTACGTGTGAGGAACCGACTGCGGATGGAAGAAACGAGAAGTGTGGAAGTACGGAACCAATAAACTCTAGAGAGGTGGCGTCCGTGCGGCTGACCTGTGCCGGTCCAGAAGTCAGGCGGAGGCGAGGAGCAGCGAAAAGGTCCAGAAGCCAAGTGAAAACGAGAGTTACAGAAGGAATCAGTAAATACGAGAACAGTAAAATCAGAAGCCGATTTAGCTGGAGGCCCTGTTCTGCAAGTCATGTTTCGGCTTGTTTCAGCTTATTCTCTCTCACAGAACACTATTGAATCAGCCGAAATCAGCCGGCTTTTCCACCAGCCGAACCAGCCCAGAAGTGTACGGGAGGAACGGGAGGCGTCGATTCTCTGCATCCAAGGAACGGTAAAAAAAAAGAAGACGTGGACACCGGCTCTCCATTAGGAGCCCGCGACGTTGGTAGATCTTAACTGATAGGCTTTGCTGCACGGTTAAAACATATGAGATCTAAGTATAACTACATGCACGTAAGGAACGAACTTCATCGGTTCTTAACAATCACAACTCAAGATAAGAAACAAATTCGCTATAGCCGCAACGGCAGCAAACATGATTACACGGGATAACACTGTCGCAGCTCTTAAAACCTACAGAACGCAAGGATAAAAGGATTCCATATCTAAGCAGGCTCCAACTCAAGTTATAGTACAACAGCTGACCGCCTACTGCAGAGATCACTGTGGGATGATGCTCGTGGCTTTACCCCATCGCTGGATTAAACACCACTACTCTATGATTCGTGGCCATTGGCCATGGCTGCTGCAGCATTCTCTAGCTCAGAGCCAGGCGCAGACATGGCACTTCCATTCTGCAGGAAAAAGTAGACAGCAATTAAGTTTCAACCAGTTAGTTGTTCTGAATACAAAGGCATACAGTTTATGAAAATAAACAAGGCAGACAGGAGAAAGTAAAGGAAGCTGTGAGAGAAATTGGAAGAGGGTGATAAGATAAAGTAAAGGAAGCTGTGAAAGAGAAATTGGAAGAGGATTATAAGATAACCCATCTTATACCGTCCCTAAAATACAATGAATTATGAAGAGCCCTATCATTTTTCGCTAGTCTCAAGTGCAAGCAAAGAGAGAACAATTCAACAGAAGTAATGGGAAGAGAAGATTAACAATAACTCTTGTTTAGTGGAGCAATACTTTTTTTTCAGATAAGGGAGAAAAGGATAGATGGAAAAGGCGTGCACCTACTATACTTGACAATGCTAAAAAGATCTAAGATCCATTTGTTAGAATTGGATACCATCACTAGGACAGAGATCATCTAAGGTGCATTGCTAGTCAAATAATTAGATAAGGAATCAACTAATCTGAGCCAAGGATTTTCACTTACAACTTATAGGATAAGTCTAAAGCAAACAGGATCCCCATGGTAGAAAACATATGCAAAGAACAGAGAAAAGAAGAACTTACACCAGCATCTAGAAGCGGAGCTGATTGCATAACTTGAAGAGGTACAGGAGATTTTGATAGGTCCCTCAAGAGGCCCTATAAAGACGTGAATGGACAATCAACCCTAGATTTACTTGCGGTTACATAATACTTCGTCTAAATTTACGTGAACAGACTAATAAAACAAACATAAGTTTCTTAGTTTTATAAAGGAGTAAATGTGATCAGAAATAATAAGGTTTCACGTTGCAAGGTATTTTCTCTAATCCAATCGTAATAAAAAAACAGAAAAGATAAGTGGGAAAGATCTGCATTTTATTACTAAAACAGAAGCAGACAGAAAAAAGAGCGCAGCAGCACCAGAAGAGTGCATGAGTACAGATTACAGACTATAGTGGTGCAATATAAACAAAGATAGATACGTAGTGTTCTGTAAATTACAGGGTCAGCAAAACTTCAGTGTAGCATTGTGATTGTCACGTAAGCACCCAAGGGAAAGGGCCCAGAAGGATTTTTTTTTCAAATACTTTTTGATGAAATCTAATACTAAGACAGCAGTTACATGTTATGTTGGGTCCATTTTATAGTTTACGAAAACAGCAACTGCCTTGCCAAGCCAAGCACGTTGGGGCAGGCTAAAAAGGGTACCAATAGCCTCGGTCATGGTTCTGGCACGTGAATTTCTTATTCACACGCGCCTCTTGGTCCATTACATAGCCTAAGCTATAAATAAATAAGTTTGAAGTTTCAATGATCACTAAAGTCTAGGATCGTAATTGTACTGCTAAGCAATCGCAGATACCTTATTTGCCCACATGAGGCCACAGGCATTGCATAGTGTTCTTGGTCCATCGGGTCCACGGCGCATCATTGGTGTAGCTGTTGCATTAGTACCACAATGATGACATCTGAAAGAATTGGATGTCAGAACAATTCAGAAATTATGTTTTTCACTACTATTTAAAAGGAACTCCAACCACATGCAACATGAAAATATAATATCCACAAAACAAGAACCTTTTGAAAGAAGCATGCGTCAATGCATGCTAGGTACCAACAAATGTTTATTTTTCTTTTAGCAAACTTGCTTGTAATGTTGCACAACAGTTTGAAGTTTGACTAACCAAATCATGCCTAAACCAGCAGGAAGCTAATCTTAAACCACATAGTCTGTGCAGTAAAGGCCTATCTAACCACCAGAACCAGCAAAGCGGAGAATCATGACTGATGTGCATGGTAATCTAGGAATCAGAATAAAAAGCATTTCAACAGCTACTAACACGCACCGTGGGGAACTCCCCCACAGTATTTTGCGTCAAAAAACAGCTACTAACACTACAACATTTGATTGCTAAGATTGTAGGGGCATATCATGTAACAAATGAACATTCTACGTACAGCTAGATGGAAAGTATTGAGGTACTATCACACTAAGGTGTCAACCAGCAAGATGTATAGTAACCACAGATAGTTTATGGATTTTTTGTATTATATCTCACATCTTATTTCTTTCTAGTAATTGTTCCAGAGAACAAACAAGGATTTAAAGTTCATGGCATCTACAATGAAATAACAAGAAAATCTGCAATAGCATCTTTTAATCATCTCAAAACATTGCTGCATAAGTCAAACACCTGAACCACAAGCAAACTGGACACACTTCTGTAACTTACTCGGCAGCAGATGGAGGTCGGCCTTCAACTAATGCCCAATTGGGGGAGCCATCTACAGCTGCCATTTCTGATGCTGCTGCTATTTCATCAGGCTTTGGTTTTGAAGATGTAAACTGACCTCGATTGCGCTGCATCCTGCAAATACAATAACCTTCTATGAAGAGGACTATATAGCAGGATCCAATTGCAACATCCAACATACCACTTAATCTTAATATATAAATCAAGAAACACCACAGCAATATCCACAACCATTGAAACAGCATAAACGGACAAGGCTGCTACGCAACCAAAAACTACTCAGCGGACTGATTAAGAAATAATGAAAACTAGTTAATTAGCTGTGTGACATACATGACAACTGGTGAAACGAGAACATACAGCCACTCATGATTTAAAGCATTCCTAATGACTACCAAACAATATGCACTACCAAAAAAGAATTCATAAAAAACAGGGCTGACAAAAAAAAATCGATCTATTCTAATCAGAATAACTTGGAAAATGCCATGGAGTTAGGACATGCATCTTCCCACTAGGAACTATTTACATTTTTCAAGGGGAATAGGATGTCATAAAAAGGACAAATCCTTTGTTTCCAGTATCACAATTAAGTTTATTGAGTTCCGACAAAACAAAATTAATGGCATTTCAGATAGCACGATTAGAGTACCCAGCCAAAGTTAAACAGCTATCACCAACCTAAGTGCAACTTCCTTCCGGACAGTGTAACGGATCTTCTTATCAAAGTTCCGCTCCTTCCGCTTTTCCCTAAATCTCATCAGTGATGCCACTCGATGTGGAAAATTCAACCTCTGAAAGGAGAAGAGCAAAATACAAGCATGTGAACCATCCATTCCATTTTGCAGTTACTACGGACATAACTCACAGGCATTATACATAAGATTCAACATGACTTATCCTAACCTTACTATAAGGTGCAGAGGACGACGCTCCGCCCAGGCTGCTCAGCTCCCTCCCTCCAAGCAGCAAAAGCACGGCTTGGACCTGTAGACAAAACCAACAACTCTCATCAGTCCGGCGAATTGCATTGACTACAGGCAGAGAAAACAAGTTCACATCTACAGAAAGCAAGCAGGTGAGGAGGGGGACCTTATCAGGGGAGACGGAGTCGAACACATAGACCTCGCCCTGGAACGAGAGGGTGAGCTGGTTGGTCGCCATGGGTGGCACGGTCCCAGGCACCATCGCCGAGTGCGGGTCCATCTGCGCGCCCGCAGCCGCCGCCGCCGCGGCAGCAGCATCCGCGTCCATGGGAACGTGCTCCCCACCGATGCCGCCGTGCTGCCCTTCCTGCTCGTCCTCCTCCTCCATCTCGTCTTCCTCCTCGTCCTCCTCCTCTTCCTCCCCAACCTCTTGCTCGTGCACCTGTGGCTCCGCGGCGAAGCGGTTCAACGCCTCCGCCTCGGCGGCGGCCGCCACGAGGTGCTCCACCGACGGGGCAACGACGGCGGGAGGCGGGGCGGCGATCCCGTCCGCCGGCTGCGGGTGCCGCTCGGGCCCCCGGCGGGGCTGGTAGGGCTTGCTTCCGTCGTGGTGGGACATGGCGGTGAGGGATCGGATCGGACGATGGGGATGGGGGTGGAGGGTAACCCTAGCCCCTAGGATTGCGATCTGTTTTCGGTTTGGAGGGTGGAAATGGCTCCGCGACCGAGAAAGACGATGCAGGAGGCGGCCGTGTGGGTCCGGGTTTTGTGCACAGATCGCAGCCGTCGGATCCACTAGTTTTGCTGTACAGTGTTCCTAGTAATAATAAATGAATTTTTGCACCATCCTAAGACCAAGTAAAAAGGTTAAATACGTGTTTTTTTTTCTTATTTGCCACACGAGTGCTTTTCGCCAAACTTTGTAAACAAATAACAAAAGATAATTTGGCTACGTGGGATTAATGTTCATAGATAGATTTATTATCAATAAAAATACATTCCTAAAAAATAGTTTTACCTTGTATACCGTACCAATGTCATAAATGACATATTTGTGAAATAAAGAATACAAATTTATTCAAAATTTCATGTGTTTCTAGGTTCAAAAAAATTCATTTACAATGGATCCTATAAAACCCTCAAAAGTATTAGGGTTTTCATCACAATAGATCCCTTGTTCCTTCAGCTTTTCACAATGGATCTCTTGTCGCTTCAGCTTTTCTTCTATCTATCTACTCCCTCCGATTGTAAATAGTATACTATATGTATTTCGTCAGTTTCACTAAGATTAGGTTTTGACTGACAATTATATCTCATTATATGCCATTTATGTGACACAAAATCATAATCGTAAGTATGCATTTACATTATACAAATGACAAATCTAATAACATCATTTTATTTCAAAAGTTTTGTCCTAACAAAACAAATATGCCTTGTAATTTCAAACTGGGGGTGCAGTTATTGAAAATAAAAATTTTAAAGTAACTCTTTACTTGACAGAAAACGGAAGGAACGCTGGATAGCTTGCAAGCAGAAAAGAATCTGATCTAATAAAGGTTGGTAGACAAGGGAACAAAATTGTCAGTTTCATAAGAAAGTCGAAAATAATGCTCAGCAACCCTAACGAGGGAATTGACATATCAGTATTGTCATTAAATGTTGTCTGTTTTCAGATCTTAGCATACCCATATTGCCAAGAATAATTCAGTGAACCTACAACTTGTTTATTGCCTGTTCGCTTGAGCTTTCAGCCACTTATTTTCAGTCAGCCAACAGTGTTTTTCTCTCACAACAAATCAGTCAACAGTACTTTTAGCCGCTTATTTTCAGTCCAAACGAACAGGCTGATTAAACATAGAACTGATGACACAAGCTGGAAGTTATCTTAGGTCCCTAGCCCTGACAAGTAAACATTGTGGTCTGAATCATATGTTGTGAACGACCCGAAAACATTGCTCCCAAACACAGGGGACCAGTTTCCAGCTCCACAAGGTCGAAAACAGGTCAGTGACCCGAACCAGGGTTAGCATATCAACATTGAACCAAATGTGAAATCTAAATGGGTCCATGGCAGATCATACTTCCAATAATGAATCAACTACAAAACTGGTGGACTCTCGGCGACAAACATTATACACATGACACATATAGGAAATAGTCTTAGGCTCCTGGTCTTCACAAGTATACACTGTGGTCAGAATCATCTGTACTGTGTCTCCAGAGAACCTGTTCATCAATTTTGGAAAGCTTTTCATCATCTAGCAGCTTCCAAGTTTGGATCGATTCAACTTCCATCCACGACCACTGCCCTTTCTTGAGTTTACTGTTAATTATCCGAGCTCTCCTTGGCCAACGGGGTCTTCCATAGGCATGATAACCGAAGCCACCACCATAACAGAACCAAATCCTATTGAGGTTGCCACAAAAACCATTCAGATGGTCGTGACCAAGAAAGACGACTTTTACATCTCCCATGGAGACAAGGGTCCCAAGAACACCAAAATTTACAGACGAGCAAGCCACTCCCTCCTGAATGGGAGATGGTATGTAAGCCTAAAGACTTGGGGTGCTGGGTATTATTGATACTAGAAGAATGAATGATTGCCTTCTAGTTAAGTAGATTTGGAAACTTCTTCAGGGACTGATGCTCTGTGGTTCAAAATCTTAAAAGCTAAATATATTTGATAACTGCTCTTTTTTTTCCTTCCAATAACAAAGGGAGTTCCCAATTTTGGCAAGACCTTCACAAAGTAAAACATCTATTTAAATGGGGGCTATTTTTAAGGTTCGAAATGGAGTGAACTGCTGGTTCTGGCAAGATTGTTGGCTGCTAGAGGTCCCATTAATGATTGCTTATGAAAATCTATACAAAATGGTGAGAGACCCATATTGCTCAGTAGCTGACTGTTGGGTTGATGCGGAGTGGTATGTTGATTTCAGAAGAGCACTTTCTATAGGGGAGTTTGAAAATTGAGGATCTTTACTTAGTTTAGTACAACAAGTCTATTTGAATGATGATTGTATAGACTCTGTGACTTGGACCTTGGAGAATAAGGGCCATTTCTCTACCAAGTCACTTTACAAATTCTTTGTCTAATAGAGGTTTCCCTAGTAGAATAGTTGGTATCATTTGGAAATGCAAGGTTCCTATGAAAATTAAAATTTTCTCGTGGAAAGTCTTCAATAACCAATTACAGGTTGGCAAGAGCCTAATCAAACGTGGTTGCAAGGGCAATGGCAAATGTTTTGTTTGTGACAGATGTGAAACAATTGTCCATATTTTCTTTCATTGTGTGCTGGCCAGACTGGCCTGGAGTATTTGTGGGGAGGTGTTTAAATGGAGTTTCATGTCGAGGTCTTTAAAGGAGTTGTCTGAAATCTGGCTCATGAGCAAGGGGCCCTTACCTAAGAGTTTAATCATGTTTATCTTTGCCGGATTTTCCTAGGCACTCTGGACTACCAGGAATAAGATGTCCATTGAACAAAAGTTTCCCAAGGCTTCAACTGATCAGCTGTACTTTTTCAGCGAAGGAACAACGTTTTTCTCTCACAACAAATCAGCGAACAATACTTTTTAGCTTCTTTTCAGCGAAGCGAACAGGTGGAGCGTGCTGCTGAAGAATGGATTGGGAACGCATGGAGGTGACCAATGGGGAGATCATGAGCTGGCTGAGGTGCTATAAGCCAAATGAAGTGATGCCCTCAGACATTATAGAAATCTAATCTCTGTAATAGGCTTATTTTGTTACTATACTGTTCTTGGAACGCTGGTTTCCCTAGTGATGTATCGGTTACACTTTCTATAAAAGCAGAGGTTTTCCTGTTTTCATAAAAAAGGGAGCAGTTGAAAATAAAAAAAAATAAAAGTAATTTTCTATTTGAAAGAAAATGGAAGGAACGCTGGACAGCTTGCAATCATAAAAGAACCTGATGTAATAATGATTGGTAGATAAGGGAACAAATTGTCAGTTTCACAAGAACGCCAAAAACAATGCTCACAGCCCTAATCAGGGAATTGACATATCAGTATTGTCATGAAATTTTGTTTATTTTCGGATCTTAGCATACCCATATTGCCAAGAATAATTCAACGAACCTACAAAACTAGACTGTGCTTGTTTATAAATATTATACATGGAACAGATGACACAAGCTGGAACCTATCTTAGGTCTCTGGCCTTGACAAGTAAACATTGTGGTCTGAATCATCTGTTGTGAACAAATTATGATATAGTGATGGCTCCCAGAACAGGGAACCAATTGCCAGCTTCACAAGAAGGTCGAAAACAGATCAGCGACCCGAACCAGGGTTAGCATATCAACATTAAACCAAATGTGAAATCTAAATTGGTCTGTGGCAGATCATACTTCCAATAATCAATCAACCTACAAGGCTACAAAATTGGAGGAGTCTTGGCGACAAACATTATACATAAGAAACATAAAGGAAATAGTCTTAGGCTCCTGGTCTTCACAAGTATACACTGTGGTCAGAATCATCCGTACTGTGTCTCCAGAGAACCTGTTCATCAATTTTGGAAAGCTTTTCATCATCTAGCAGCTTCCAAGTCTGGATCGATTCAACTTCCATCCACGACCACTGCCCTTTCTTGAGTTTACTGTTAATTATCCGAGCTCTCCTTGGCCAATGGGGTCTTCCATAGGCATGATAACCGAAGCCACCACCATAACAGAACCAAATCCCATTGAGGTTGCCACAAAAATCATTCAGGTGGTCGTGACCAAGAAAGACGGCTTTTACATCTCCCATGGAGATAAGGGTCCCAAGGACACCAGAATTTACAGATGAGCAAGCCACTCCCTCCTGATACTGACCCTTGAAGCCTGAGTACCAGAGTCCTTGGACCTCTGGGATTGGGATGTGGAAGAAGGCTAATGCAGGGGCATGTGTTTTTTTCTGTCAAACATAGGTAAATTTCAGGTACTACATAACGAAACTAAATGCCTTTGCCCTTATAAAACATAACCTATAATCTGTATCCAAATTGCCCACCTATGTCATTATGAAAATTAATCTAAAGCAACCCATAAATTTGCATTCAAGTTACCCACCTATGCCATTATTCAAAATAATCCAGAGTAACCCCTAACATCTGCATAACATTATTAAAAAAAGAAAGTATTCCAAAGCACTCATATATATGATTCTGAAATTGCCCACTTATGTCATTTTTAATAAAGAAAATAGAACCTAAACCAATTCATATATGCATTATGTGTGTCATCACGACTACCAAGTATACAATCGCAAAAAAAAAAAGACTACCAAGTATACATGCATCGATTTCCACAATTAACACATAGCTCAAGGTAAGGTTTCAACTGAACACATGGAGTTGAGATGCAAAGAGGAAAAAGTCGTGGATTAAAAAGCATATAGAGTAATTAGTAGCTAAGTTTTATTACAGTCGGATAAAGATTACATAGTATATATTCAAGGATTGTGTATGAATATGAACAAATGATATCTAAGCAATCTTGATTAACTGTTGGTCCCAGATTTGTTCACGAGTTTGTAACACTTTATGTTTTAGTGTACTCAAATTACAATAACAACTTCAGATGTTGTGATATGGTTATCAATAATAGTCAGAAGTACCTGAAGCTCCAGTGAAGTAGCACGAAGCCAGGCGAGTTGAGATTCTTTGATCCATCCATATGTTTTGATGCCATTCACCACTTCACGATCACCGCTATCCAGGAAGTAAAGGTTCAACAGGCTAGTATTGACCAACTCGGATCCAAATGGCCCATGGATGCCAATATGATAATTCCCAAACCCATGTACCAAAAAACCAGGTGGGTTTACTTGAGATACCGAGTAATCCATAAGAGACATGAAGGTCATCAGCTCCTCTCGCGTCATTGTTGACTCTTGGTCATGATTACCTAAAATGGCAGCCCATGGCACCTTGTATTCGATAGCAGGGCTGATTGCTCTGAGCAGTGATTCTGCTGCATCAGTTGCACTGCCCCCAAATATGTTGTCCCCTGATCCAAACTAAACCAACGTGAGCATTAAAAGTAATCTAGAACCCCCCCCCCCCCCCCCCCCCCCCCCCCCCCCCCAAAACCCCTTTGGTTATAAAGGAAGAAAAGGGAAACAGCAGCATAGTGTAGGAACTCAAAAGGGTAAGTCGTTCACTGCACGCATTACCAAAATAAGATGTTTCCAAATTTTACAGAGAGCAACGGAAGGCTGTAGTTACACTTGGATGATAGAGTTTTACTAACAAATTTGCTTAGGATGTACTGTATATGGAGAAGTTTATAGCTAGTGATTATAGTCTAAAACTTTCCTACCTGGACAGATAATAGCAATAGCTGTTGGTTAATTGGTTTTGAAAAGCTTTAAGCATGTCTCCACATTGATTTTTAAATGGGTCTCCACCGCGTCACACAAAAGCGAGCAATAAACTGCTTTTTTTTTTCGAGAACGTGCTTGGCACGTATTTCATTAAGCAGAGAAAAAGAGTCTTGTTACACCGAAACAGTAATCCAAAGATTACCGTTAGTCACCCCGAACAAGAGAATAGTAAACCATAGAAGCTGAAAACTGGCCAGCTGTGTGCAAACATGCAATAAATAAGATCGCAACAAGAGTCAAGAGTGCACCGCATAGCTAAAGTCCCAACCGTCCCTCTGAATGCACCTAGAAACCATTGACAAACCCAGCTAGCAAATTCCACTATACAGAGCATTCCCTTACTCAATTGCCCAGTGGCCAGCGTTACAGGTAAATTAACTAGCTAAACAGCCGTATCTATCTCAAAGCTATTATGCTGCTCAGCAGGAGGTTTGCACACAGCACATTACGAGCAAGGGGCAGTTTCTCCTCGCCTTGCCCGTCAAGGATACTCGTCTGGTAGCGCAAAGAATTTTGCTTTGCTCAGAATTCTCGACAGCAGGAGCAAGGTCTCGAAGCAGAACCAAATTTGGCCCTCCTGCGCAGCTGCGTGCGGTGGCAAGGTTGGTCTCCAGCGCTGTCGTCTCGACAGCCGTAAGCAGAGCTGCCGAAATCAAGCCCGGTAACGGCCAAATCGGGCTGCCCTGCTCACAGTCGAGCTCAGCGCGAGCCCGGCGACAGCCAGATCGAGTTCCCCCGGCCACAATACGCTCGGCGACGGTCGAGCTGCTGCAGCTCTAATTAAGTAGAAAGAGAGGAGAGAAGCGCACCGGTGAAGGCGATGAGGTCGGGCCTCTCGGCCTCGATGACCCGGCGGAGGAACCGCGTGGTGTTGAGGTCCGAGCACAGCGCGCCGCCGCCGTCGGGGCCCACGTCCCGGCAGCGCGTGGCGGCGCCGTTGCCGAAGTGCATGTCCGCCACCTAGCAGCAGCAGCGACAGAGAGCGAGATCAGCTCATCAGCTGCCGAGACGACGCGCGGGGAGCGGATAGGAGGCACGCTGGGCTGGGGCGAGCGGCACGCACCTGGAGGATCTTGAAGGCGCCGTCATGGCGGAAGCGGAGGGGGAGGGGCGCGGCCGCCTTGACGCGGGGCACGGCGGCGTCGGGGTCAGGGTCCAGCACGGCGGCGAGGCGGAGCAGGAGCAGCGCGAGGAGGCAGGGGAGCAGCAGCGAGACGAGAGCTGCCAGGTGGGACGAGGCCATCGGTCTCGGTCTCGCCGCCGGAGCGCAAGCGCACCGGCTTCACCGCATGGGGTTCTGATGAAGAGTCAAACGTACCAGCTCCAGCTCAGCTGCCTTGCCTCCATGCCGCTACCGAACCGAACCGAACCGAACCTAACCAAACCAACAGTCAGTCGCGTGCTCCGCTTCGTTGTCGTTGCGATGCAGGTGTAAGCTCAGCTAGGCCTTTTGTCCGTTGAGGTCCAGGCTTCATCAGGCTTGGATTGGTTTCTTCAGAAGTCAGAAACACAGCCAGCACGGCAGCATCTCTCTCGTCCCCTGTCCGTCGGCTTCAATGGCGCGACCACGACATTACCGTGAGCTCCCTGCTGTTTGCAAGTTGCAACGTCGAATCTGTTACATTTCGCTGCCACTGAATTCATGGAAACAAATATAGTAGTACTGTAAATAGGATCCAGTGCCAGCCGAATTCACTCGGTCAATTGCACAGTTACATATCTGGGAGTCCAGCCAGCCATGGTGATGTTCTTGATGGTTGCTCTTGCATACAGCAGAGGCAACTAGGAAACAAATCAATCCACACACATATTGAAGCACTTTCGTCCACCAACTGCTTCAAAAATACAAGTTTTCCCCCCCTATTATATAGGTTCATGTCACAGTCACATATCCGCGAGCGTAACATGACTGCAACGTTTACTGCTTACCGGCATTCCAAGTAGGCAATCAGGAAATTAGCCCATTCACTGTACGTCGGATCGAGACATGATTTTACCTCTGTATGTAAGTAACCACTAACCAGCGACATAATTACATAAAGAGGGCGGCTACCGGCAATTTGACGTCTGTTACTATGTTGCCTTGCGAGTCATAGATTGATGACCGGGGTCTAAAATAAGATGCTGATGGTCACAGGTTGGCGAACCAAGTCTTGGCCGTCCAGGTAAACAAAGGCATCATCATGGTTGAATTTTGTGGCTACAAACACGGCGGCGCCTCGAGTTTTGTCTAGACTCCATTTGAGTGCTGGTCTACCGACCGCCGTTGCGTGCGCAGTCATGCACAGCACAATGTAATATCAGTAGCTCAATACAACATACGTACCACAGTACTATTATGTGTGTATTTAGAAGGGATCCGGTTTCTAAAAAAAACTTTTTTTCAGTTGATACTGTTTTTTATTTAAGAAAGACCGAGAAAAGTTTATGGATTATTTATCAGTTGACCCCAATATGGATACAAGGTAAGTGTTTCTCTAGTATGTTTACCTTGTTCAGGAACAAAAAAAATGTTTACTTTGTTCCCACATTGGGGCAAGCAAATTCACCTGAGATCTCAACCACCATGGTGGCCACGGAGATGATCACCAGAGATCGATCACCATCACGGTGACCAAGCGCGTCCTTTGGGCGTACTGCAGTCGGCACCGGCAGGCAGCATGAAACCACGAGAGACCAGCAGGGGTCAAAAGCCCTTGCGCGCATGCCAGGGCTAGAGATGGCAACGGTACCCGAAACCCGAGTACCCGACGGGTATTACCCGATAAAGAGACGGGTATGGAATGAATTTTCTACCCGTGGGTACGTTATTGGGCAAAATCCTATACCCATTGGGTATGACGGGTACGGGTTCGGGTGTATACTATCCATACCCGCATACCCGCGGGTAAGACATACCCACAAAAATAACTAGCCAACCTCAGTTATTTTAGCGCATATAAGTCATGAATTTAGCCTATTGAGACATCCACTATATTTCTAGTAGATTGCCTTTGTTGTAATGATGCTAATAATGTTTGTTAGCATGTTGTAACTTGTTGAAAGCTTAGAATGATTTATTTTTGCATGTGACTATTTGATATTTTTAGGTAATTTTCGGGTATGCTATCGGGTACGGGTTACCCGTCGGGTGAGAATTACCCGGCGGGTACGGGTATGGAACTATTTTTTTACCCGCATGCGGGTACGGGTAACCCGACGGGTAAAATTTTGCGGGTGCGGGTACGGGTACGGGTGGGCACTGCCCGTCGGGTACGTACCCGTTGCCATCTCTAGCCAGGGCAGAGGCCATCAGGCCACATAACTGGAGGGTACGTATGCGTATCGTACGTGTCGTCGACGTTGACACGACACGGCGTAGACTCGGATGTCGTCTATCTATCTATCTATCTATCTATCTATCTATATATGCCTTCATTTCCCAGCCGAATTCTTGGAGACGGCCCGCCACAGTGGGTGAGCGCGTCACTGAGCCGGTATCAGTATGGACTTCACCAGGGAAGTCGTCGTCCCGGCGGCGCTGTCCGAGATCCTCGGCCGGATCTTTGCCTTCCTCTTCGACAGCTTCCCACGGCCCTCTCCCGGCGACAGGGAGCTGCACCGGCGGCGGCTGGAGCGGCTGCTGGGCAACATCGGCAGCATGGTCGAGGAGGCCGAGGGCCGCCACATCACCAACCAGCAGCTGCTCTCCCACCTCCAGGCGCTCACCGCGGGGATGTACCGCGGCCGCTTCGCGCTCGAGGTGGCCGACCTCGATGACGCCAGCAGGAACGCCGTTGGCGACGACGACGACGACGTCGACGGTGACGACACTACAACTGACGCCGCCGCCAGTAACGCGGGCAAGAGGTCGTTCGCGCTCTGCCCGTCGTTCGACAGGGCGAAGCGTTCCCGCGTGACGAGCCTGATCTTGCGCGGCGGCAACGGCGGCGGGGCCGGCGGCAGCCACGGGGGCACCGAGAGGCTGGCCGCCGTGGTCGAGGAGCTGGAGGCCCTGACGCGCGACTACATGCGCGAGTTCATCCTGCTGGTGCAAGGCTACCCGCGGAAGGTGCACCGGCCGGTGCGCACCACGCTGTACATGGACCGGTGCGTGTTCGGGCGCCACGTGGAGAAGGAGCGCGTGGTGGACTTCCTGCTGCAGCGCGCGCCCAGCGGCCGGGCGCCGTACCTGAGCGTGCTCGCCGTGGTGGGCGCCAAGAAGGTGGGCAAGACGACGCTGGTGAAGCACGCGTGCGACGACGAGCGCGTGCGCGGCCACTTCGCGCGCATCGAGTGGTTCGAGACGCCCGACGTGGTGCGTGCGGGCGGCTTGCCGGGGCAGTACCTGTGGGAGAGCGGCGGGCCGGAGTACCTCGCCGGCGTGCGCCGCATCCTCGCCGAGCCGCGGTTCGCGGGGCCGTCCCCGTCGCTGCTCGTGTTCGAGGACGCCTGGCCCATGGACGAGGCGGCGTGGGCCGCGCTGGCGTCGTCCCCGACCCCGCTCGGCGACGGGAGCAAGCTCCTGCTCACGTGCCGCGACGCCGACCTCGCCCGGCTCGGCACGGCGGACCCCGTGGTGCTGCACACGCTGCAGCAGGAGGAGTACTGGTACTACTTCAAGGCGTTCGCGTTCGGCGGCGCCGACCCGCGGGACCACCCGCGGGTGGCGGCCGTGGCGCGGGAGATCTCCGAGCACCTGGAGCGCACGTTCCTGGACGCGCGGGTGCTCGGCACGCTGCTCAGGGCCAACTTCGACGCCCGGTTCTGGCGGAAGGTGCTCGCCGCCATCGTCAGCTGCGAGCGCCGCCCCATGCACGTCGGCGTGCTGCTCGAGCTCCTGCCCGTGCGCGGCAGGCTGCAGTCGTACGGGTACTGCCGGAGCCCGCCCAAGTTCACCGTGCAGGACGTGCTCAGCGCGCGCGCGAGTGGTGGTAACGGTGGCTCAGGCTCGGACTCGGAGGAAGGCTTCACCGTACATCTCTGCAGGGAGACGCTGTACATGGATCACTGGTACAGCATCACCTTCAAGAACGATGACCGGGCGCCGACGCCGACGCCGCCGGCCGTTGTGACGACCTAGCTTGACTATTAGGTGCAACGAGTTTGTACTAGCTAGCTTTTTCTCGGGTTTTAATTTGTTTGACAACGGGTTTGTACTAGCTAGTTTTTTTTTTGTGTCCGACACCGTGGTTGTATTTTGCGTTACATGCTGTAATTGTCCACAAATTGAAGGTCACCGTGCAGGACGTGCTCAGCGCGCGAGCGAGTGATCGTGACGGGGGCTCAGGCTCGGGCTCTTGGGCTCGGAGGAAGGCTTCACCGTCCATCTCTGCTGGGACACGCTATACATGGATCACTGGTATAGCATCACCTTCAAGTTGCCACGGCCTCCGGTGCAACGAGTTTGTACTTGTTTTTTCTCCACATTTCCTATCCTATAGGTGCCTGGAAGGGAGAAAGTGTTCGGTCTTCTAATTAAGGTTGAGGGTGAGTTCTGTTCGTTGGACTCGGACTCGGAGGAAGGCTCAGGCTCAGGCTCAGGCTCGGACTCGGACTCGGACTCGGACTCGGAGGAAGGCTTCACCGTCCATCTCTGCAGGGAGACGCTGTACATGGATCACTGGTACAGCATCACCTTCAAGAACGATGATCGGGCGCCGACGCCGACGCCGACGCCGCCGGCCGTTGTGACGACCTAACTTGAGTGCTTGACTATTAGGTGCAACGAGTTTGTACTAGCTAGATTTTTCTCGCGTTTTAATTGTTTGACTATTAGGTGCAACGAGTTTTCTCGCGTTTTAATTGTTTGACTATTAGGTGCAACGAGTTTGTACTAGCTAAGAACGGGAGGCAAAACACAAGACCTATTCTAGAGTTTGGGTCACGGACAAGGAAAGGGTCACGCACCCAAAGCCTTCGTTCTCCAACAACGCGAACGCAAAAGCAGAGCACCCAAACTGCCGTGCCGCTCCGGCCGCTCCCCACCGCAGACCCGCCTCGCCCTACCGGCCGCGTCCCGCTCTTGCTGCGTACCCACCCCAGCCCCAGCCGGAGTTCGTCTTTCCCTTGGGTGGGCGGGCGGGAGCTCCGCCGCTGCCGCCTCGGTCGAGCGCGCGGGAGCCCCGGCGACACCGCCCCGCGGCTGCTCCCTCCCCTACGCGGCCGGCGAGTGCCTCCTTCCCTCCCTCCCTGCGAGATCCAGCGAGCGCTAGGCGAGCACCTCGGCCCCCACGTGGCGGGGGAGCGGGTCCAGATCCGACGAGGTAGCCAAGGGCAGTGGCTCCGGAGGTGCCCCCACGGCGAGCTCGCTTGGCAGCGCCGGCCGCTCCACCCTGATGCTCCTCCTACGGGCCCACCACTACGGCACCAGAGATTTTGCGTCATGGAGAAAGACGACGCAAATAAGCGTCCTGGTTGGCCTCGTACTCAAAATGCGTGCTCCGTTTGTGTCGTCTGTTGGAGCGCTGTTTTTTTTAGTGTGCATGCCCTATTTCGTTTTTGCCTCTTGCTTTGCATGAGCTTTTGGACACAGCCTAACTGTCCACAGATTGAAGGTCACCGTGCAGGACGTGCTCAGCCCGTGAGAGAGTGATCGTGACGGTGGCTCAGGCTCGGGCTCGGAGGAAGGCTTCACCGCCACCTCTGCAGGGAGATGCTATACATGGATCACTGGTATAGCATCACCTTCAAGAACGATGATGGGGCACCGACGCCGCTGCCCGTTGCCACGGCCTAATTTGATTATTATTAGGCCGGTGCAACGAGTTTGTACTTGTTTTTTCTCCACATTTCCGATTCTATAGGGGCCTGAAAGGGAGAAGGTGTTTGGTCTTATAAGGTTGATGAGGATGAGTTCTGATCGTTGGATTTATATTAGATGAATGATTGTCACCTGAAAATATGCAAAAATCAGGCACCAGTGATTTCACGAGCTCGATCAATCACATGTACTCCCTCCGTCTCATAAAAAGAGTCATTCTCGCTTCCCAAAAAGTCAACAGCTTTTAACTTTGACTAAATATATTTAACAAAATATTAATATTTATGATACATAATTAGTATCATTAGGTAGATCTTTGAATATAATTTCATAATAAACTTATTTAAAGATATAAATGTTATATGTATTTTCTACAAACATAGTCAAAGTTGAGAAAGTTTGACCAGCACGCTTCCCATGACGACTCTTTTTATGGGACGGAGTAGTATAGCATCTCCCTATGCTCGGAACTCCATGCCTGGCGGCCTCAGAAGGGGAAGGGGCCTCGGGAGGCGGCTGAACCGGCGGTGGTGTAAGGTTGGCGCATTGAGCGAGGCAGTGGGGGTGCTGCCGAACGGGCGACGGGAGACAACAGGATGGGTGGATCCGACAGGGGCGCGGGTGGGGTCG
Organism: Saccharum hybrid cultivar R570; assembly: GCA_038087645.1. Classification (NCBI taxonomy): domain Eukaryota; kingdom Viridiplantae; phylum Streptophyta; class Magnoliopsida; order Poales; family Poaceae; genus Saccharum; species Saccharum hybrid cultivar. The sequence goes on from JAQSUU010000273.1 coordinate 1,861,727, forward strand.
CGGGGACAAGATGCTCAAGCTCTTCTCCTCCGATTAGGTTAGAGGTGTACAGGACGGAGCAGCAGTCGAGGCCGGCGGTGCGACCGCACTTGCCTGGTTCAAAGAAGAAGGTCATGTTCATTTTCCAAAAATTTTCAAGATTTTCCGTCACATCAAATGTTTAGAAACATGCATGAAATATTAAATGTAGACGAAAAAACTAATTACACAGTTTGATAGAAAACCACGAGATGAATCTTTTGAGCCTAATTAGTCTATGATTGAACATTAATTGACAAACACAAATGAAAGTGCTACCAGAGGCGGAACCACCACTAGGGCGAGCTAGGACGGCCGCCCTGGCTCCCCTTGGCCGGGCACCCTATCCCCGCCGGAGTTCGAGCCAAAGAGGCAAAGACGGCGGATGCGACGCTGCGCGGCGCGGCACGGCGCGGCGCTTTTCTTTCTCGGTGAGGCAGAGCGGCAGAGGCTTCACCGCGTTATGGGCTGCCGTCGCACTCGCATTGGCCCAGCCCAGGCCCAGCAGCAGTCGCGGCGGCCAGTTAGGGCTTGCTGTCGCACCTCTAGAAGCCGAAAAGATATATAATAAAAAATTGCGGCAACAATGCTAATCAGCAACGTCATGATTTGCGGCCTTCACCTCTTCACAAACCTGAGCATGCAGCCCGCGGGCCCAAGGCACGACCCGAAGCACGAAAATTTGGCCCGGCCCGAGCATGGCACGGCCCGTAAGGCAAACGTGCCCGTGCCGGCCCGAGGCACGTAGCAGGCCGTGCTTGGGCCGTTGCCTCGGCACGCCGGGCGGCACGGCCCGGCCCGCTTGCCAGCTGCAGGCACGGTCGTGGCCCGTTGCCCCTCTGGCTATATAAGCCAACCCCACCGCGCCCCCAAACCCTAATCCCATTTCCAATCCCCACCGGCCACCCCGCAGCCGCGACGCTCCCCACCCCGCCCCCCAAACCCTAATCCCCTTCCCTCGCCGCTGTCGCCGTCGAAATTTGCTGTCGTGCTGCACTCCGGCGAGGTCTCCACCGCCGGATCTTGAAGATACCTCGCGGTCTCTCTCGCCGAATCTTGCCACTGCCGTCTCCTTCCTCTTCCTCTTCTCCGCCTCTACAGCTCGTCTTCTCCATTTCTCCGGCGCTCCCCACCCCGCCCCCCAAACCCTAATCCCCTTCCCTCGCCGCTGTCTCCACCGCCGGATCTTGAAGATACCTCGCCTGATCTTGGAAATACCAGCGAGAAGCTTCTGTCTCCCGGTCTCTCTCGCCGAATCTTGCCACTGCCGTCTCCTTCCTCTTCCTCTTCTCCGCCTCCGCAGCTCGTCTTCTCCATTTCTCCGGCGCCGGGCTCCGTCTCCATGCAGGCAAGTACCCGTACCCTAGATCTACTTGTTCGTGTACTCATCTTCGCCATTTCTCCTATGATAACCCTAACCCTAACCCCTCTGTTTTCTGTTCGTAGGTCGCCGGCGTCTAGCTGGTGCCGCAGGAGCCGTTGAGGAACAGTGCCGCGAGGTGAAGAAGAAGAGCCGGGGTGGTGGCCATGGCCGGCGCTGATGACGATGGTTACTCGTACTTGCCAACCATGAACGACGAGCTCAGGGACTACGAGCTCTGTTGAAACTTGAAATGTGAATCTGTGATGTGAAGACATTTGAATGTTTAGTTTTGTTGAATTTGAAATCGATTCTAGGGTTTTTTTAAATTTGTGGGCTACGGGCTAGCCCGAAGGACTACTGGGCCTCGTGCTCTTCGGGCTGGCACGACCCGTTAATCGGCCCACGGATCGTGCTTGGGCCGTCAAGCAGGCACGGTAGCCTGTAGAGGCCCGGCATGGCGGCACGCGGGCCAAACAGGCCCGTGCCCTAACGGGCCGTGCCTAGCACAGGCCCGTGCCGTGCCGGGCCGTGCCGGCCCGTTGCTCATGATTACCTCTTCACCAGCAGCATGAAGCGAGATTTGTATATATGCAGTGAAAATGGCGAGCACTTCTCCAACTTTTTTTGGATGGCAATAATATTTCAAGCGACGTCAACTATCATAGAACCTATATAAATATATTTTTCTGTCTTCTTACTATCTTTCTTGCGCAAATTAATTCCTTGGAAATTAAACTTCGTCTCAAAACTTGTGGTATTATCTAGCGCCCCTTCCTTCATCTTGATTTTCTTTGCATCAAATAAAAATGAACCAAACCGAATAATTTTAGGAGCTATGTGCTCATCAATTTCTCTATTGAAACATCTATTATTGATAATTTCATTATTAAAAGATAACATCTTGATTCTTATTGGTTGTTCTATATTTTTCACATAAAACATACATGTTGTCGTTGGTAGCCAAAATTTTATAGTACAATTCCGCCCTAGGTCATTTCTCCGGCTGGATTCGCCAATGAGTGCTACAGTAGCCGAAGCCAAAATTTTCGCAGACTAAACGCACCCGAAGTACAATCGTGCTCTTACCAAAACACGTGACCAGTAGCGACATAATGCGCTCCCTGTGATTTAGCACCTTTCCTCTCGCGATCTAGATTTTTTTTTCACCAAACTAGCACGGGCACGAACCTTAGCGGGCTGTGCCGTGCTCAAGCCGGGCTTTAGCAAGCCATGCCTCGTGCCCCGTTAGGCCTGGCCCTATTAGACATGTATAGGACAGGACCAGGGCGACTTGCCGACCTGCTAGCAACAAAGAACTCCATCTCCCATCTTGTTTGCTCCTCCCTCTTTCCTGCATGGCATCCTCGTTCATCTTCCTGATGACTGGCCTCTCATGCATATGCCGCTGCCGCTGGCCTCTAACTCTCAAAGAACAAACAAAGAAGGCTGTAATTTATAGATGATGTGGCATGTTGGGAGATGCAAAGAGGGTACTCAATGATGTTTGTTTAGTCAGCTAACTAATTACTGTTAAATGTCATTCTAGTTGATTTAATCATTTTTTATATTAGAATTGACAAATGATAAAGTCACCATAGGCGTCTCGCTGTCGATGGGAATGTCGCCTACCACAAAAAAATCCTGTAAAATTCGTTCCCACGAAGAATCGAACCTAGGACCCGAGATATTTTTTTATCAGGTACAACTTGGACGCACACAACCCACACACTCCACACTCACACCACACGCACACACATGTCACACCCCAAATTTTTTTATTTTGGGTTGTGCATGGAAAACACTAAATAAAATAAATGATTTTAATATTTGTATAAAATTTTTCAAGATTAATTAAGTTCTGCTAATTTAAATTTAGAAAATTGTGGTTTCAAACTTTTCATATTAATTTGACAGGTTTTTCGTGACGTGATGTCAGCTTGTTGTGTGACTTTGTGCGTTGTACGTGTAAAATTTTCAAAACGCATTAGACGTCGTTAAGTCCTTCTCATGAATTTTCTGGACTTTTCCAGAGCCTTTTTCCTATTTTTCCTAGAGCTTAATCTAATTTCTACATGCTCCAAAATCCTTTTTTGTGGGCTCCAAATACTTTATTTGAATTCACTATCTCTCAATCTATCTCTCGATCGATGCGGTGGTTCCAGATCTAAATTCCTTTTAGTGAGCCGCCAGCCATAGGTTTTCGATGAACTTCCGGTGAGGTTTTCCGGCCACTTCGGACGTCTTCGGCGAAAACCAATACCACCACAAGGTAACTTTCGTCGTTCTCTACGCTTTAGTTTTCTTGTTTGCAACAATACGTGACCGTATGACTGAATCACCATCGTTTTTCTTCTCTGGTGCGTTTTTCCAACGATCTCCTCCATGGATGTGTTGACACGGTTTTTGGCTCACCTATAATTATAATTTGTGCAATATTTGCTTTTAAAAAATGTAAAAGATATATGTGGCCAAATTCCATATAAATAAGAAATGAATAATAGGAGAAATGATATTGGCTATGAAATTTAGTACACCCAAATATGCATGAGTGAAGACGTGCGACATATGTGCTCCTGCGTATAGATTGAATATCAGGTACTCACATGAATATGCGATGTTTTGTTGATTAAATAAATAACCAATTGATTTGATGGCCTAATCCACCATGCAAGTGACGTACTGATATATGCAAATAGAGGAAGCATGTGTGAGAAATGAGTGCATGTCACGTCCAAAATGCATACATCTATGACTACCTGCCTACCTTCGTGCACTGGCTCATGCAGGAAAACAACAGTCAGGCGTGCGTGGCACACATCGACAAAGATACAAGCATACGCGTATGATGACCTGTTTTGTGGCGTCCGACTAAGAAATATATAAATAGATTTTTCTTTTTCCTAATCATTTTGATTAGTCATAGAAAAAGAAAAGGACCGAATGAAGGCTCCACAGGCTAAGCGGGAAATTCCCGGCGCACATTGTCAGCGCTGTGCTGTGGCATGAGCGCTACGATCATCTACACTTCAACACCTTGCGCAAGCTCGAGCAGCGGGGCATGGTGCACGGGCTGCCTCACATTGAGCACGTCCACCAGCTCTGTGCTGACTGCGTCACCATCAAGCTGACCTCATACGGTGTCATGCCGTTGACGGCCTTGGTGGGTGCCCGGTTCAACAAGTAGACGGCGGTGGCTACCGCCTCGCCCCAAAACATCCCTGGCATGGCCGCAGGCCGGATGTCAGCTTCCTGCGCACATTCGGGTGTGTGGCGTACGTCAAGGCGACGAAGCCGCACTTGAAGAAGCTTGATGACCGTGACACTCTGATTGTCTTCATCGGCTACGAGCCAGGCGTCAAGGCGTGGCGCTTCTACGACCCATCGACACGTCACGCTGTCATGTCCAGGGACGCGGTCTTCGACGAGCCGACGTCCTAGAGCTGGAAGGACGGGGGCGAGGACTTGGAGGTCACAGCGGACCTCGTCGTGGAGTACCATGCGATGGAGCTGGGCACCGGGCGCGTCGACGTCGACACCACTACAAGCTCATTGGAGCCCCCCGGCGACACCAGCCTCTGCAGTGAGCCCCAGCACACCCGTAGCAGGCACACCTGTGATGTCGCGTGCTGCACAGACGCCTCCACCCGCACCAGTGTTGACTCCACTGCCCAGCCGGAGTTCGTCTCGCCACCTCTGAATGCGAAGGAGTACTTGGATGCTGACAACGATGACGACGTGGAGCTGAGGTACCGCACCATCGACAACATCCTCGAAGCGGTGTCACCAGTTGGCCTTGCCGCACGTCAGGTAGCTGCTAAGCTCCATCTGCAGATCATGGAGGAGCCAGCCATCTTCGCCGAGGCCGAGAAGCACGAGTCCTGGCGTCGCGCCATGATCGAGGAGATGGACTCCATCGAGAGCAACCGGACATGGCGTCTGGTGCCCCTTCCACTCGGTCACAGACCGATCGGGTTGAAGTGGGTGTGGTGTACAAGGTGAAGAAGAACGCCGCCGGTGAGGTGATCAAGCACAAGGCACGGCTCGTCACACAGGGGTATGTCCAGCAGCCGGGCGTGGACTTCGATGAGGTCTTCACGCCCATAGCTCGCATCGAGTCGGTGCGGCTGCTGGCACTCGCCACCCAGGAGGGGTGGCCGGTGCACCACATGGACGTCAAGTCCGCGTTCCTCAATGGCGAGCTGGTCGAGGAGGTCTATGTTAGGCAGCCTCCCGGTTTCATCGTCGACGACCAAGAGGACAAGGTGCTGCGCCTGGACAAGGCGCTCTACGGACTTCGTCAGGCACCGAGTGCATGGAATATCAAGCTCGACGAGACGCTGGTGGCACTCGGCTTCAGCCACAGCATGTCGGAACACGCTGTCTACGCTCGTGGCAAGGGCGCTTCTCGTTTGCTGGTGGGGGTCTACGTCGACGACCTCATCATCACCGGGAACGATGTCGATGAGATCGCGAAGTTCAAGCGGTAGATGAGCGCCAGGTTCAAGATGAGTGATCCTAGGCTTCCTCTGTTTTTATCTTGGCATTGAGGTGCATCAAGGTGGCGACGGCATCAAGCTGTCTCAGGCGACGTACGCACGCAAGATCCTAGAGCGTGCGGGCATGGCGAGCTGCAATCCGTGCCATTCTCCTATGGAGCTCCGCCTGAAGCTGTCGAAGGCTAGTACAGCTGCACCGGTGGATGCCACTGAGTACCAGGGCCTTGTCGGCTGCCTTCAGTACTTGGTGCATATTAGGCCGGACATCACTTTTGTGGTAGAATCGCTCGATTTAACATGCTTTCAAGGCACTCGTCTTCCACTAGACACTAAGTGCCCTGCAAGGGAGCTAAACCAAGTGATTCCGTCGAGCACACCCAACGAGAGAACTTGAACAATCCACAATTTTTATCTGAGATCCAATAATGAGTACAAGCTTACAACACTTAGTCCATTTCATACAACATAGAGTCTCAGAATCATTTATTACAATACCAGGGTTCAGAGTGCGATAAAATTAAATAGTAGAAATAAAATAACATCTAGCAGAATGAAATGAGAATCCGTCTGTGCCCACCAGAAGAATCCTCCACCCAAGACCTATCTGCTCAAGGTGCACCTGCAACAGGAGTAAAATAAACCCTAAGTACACAATGTACTCGCAAGACTTACCCGACTGGGATAATATATCTCCCGACTCTCAAGGATTATGATAGGATTTATGGCTTGTGGGTTTCTTGTTTGCGGAAAACAACACTAAGAGTGCGTCCTTAATTCCTTCATTTTAATAGCCGTATTTTATTTATTATCCAAGATTCTATGTAAACACCTAGTCTAAAATCCAGCAAGGGTTGAGCACAGGATCATTTCTCCACCTTTCAACTGCCAGTTCTTACTACGATGCCAGAGCGTAGTCAAGCCGTACCGTCACGTAGAAACGACGATTTGTGAATCAATGTGCCTAGCTGGGTACCCCGAAAACACACGCCTCGCTTGCACCCTAGATACAAACGAGACCAACCAATTCCACTACTGTCACGGGTTCCAGGTCCCCTTCCAAACTTAGACTCTAAGCCCCCGTACTTGAGGCTCGGCCTCAACGCGGTGCTTAGACCTTCACCTATCCCCGCTTCTAATCAGTCGGTCCAGAAAGAGCCAGAGCCCATGACAAGAGGGTAACAAGCCTTCCCGCTCCCATAAGCAAGTATGTGCTCGGGATAAAAAAATCTGTGACTTGACCAGGGTCCATGCAATGAACGGTCCTTAATCAACAGGGACAGGGAAACAATGTAACCCAGCTATGCCCCGTGGCCGCAGGACACAGCTTGTTACATCCACCAATACCCATACCATATCCCTGCCCGATCACCATTTCCTTTCCATCATTTTATCATGAATGAAATAATATTAGTAATAACCATGTATTGTGAGTAATGACGGGTTACTCACGCTATCGATAAACCTAAGCAAAGCAGCTACACGATCCTGTACTAGTAAGACTCATGGGTATATATATATCATAAAATTCCTGCAACATAATGCACAACATTTAAATATATATAATGAATTGCAAAATAAGGGTTATGCTCTGGGGCTTGCCCTGTGAAGGTGCAAGGTCAAAGGTGTCAGTTGCGGGTGGCTCCTGAAACTCCTCCGACACGAAGATCTCCTTGTAGTCCTGCTCCACCGCGGCCACGTATTCAACTACCTCGTGATCTACATGCATGAAATGGTAATACGACATTAAATACGATGACAACAACAGCTCTTAAAATAACAACAACTACTAAGCTATTTAGCTAACTCTAATGGCTAACATGTTAAGCTATTCACTACTTCTATTAAGCAAAAGCTAACCGGTCTAATTGTTTTCTACCAATGAGATTGCATCACTTTCTTTTGTTATCGATTCAACGTATACTTGAATAGGAGAACTTAGCCACCACATCCAGCAAGCTATTAAAATGCTACAAAAATTACCGTAAGCATATCACATAGCCACTAAGCTACTGTAAAATTTTTAGGATTAAAGCTATCACAATTTTGCCACAACAATTCCTACAAAATTTACTATCTCAACAATAGTTGTTTTTGCATCAATTTAATAGACTTAGTGTGGCTATAGCTATACATGAAGTGATCTCATTAACTGCTAGAGCATGAATTTAGGGACTCAACTAAAGTGGTCTTACCATTTTTGAACACCTACACAAGTCACTATAATTCGTCAAAGTTTAGTTCAAAACCTAAATTATAGAAGCAATTCTTAAATCGTAAGAAAAAGGGAAACCAATCCCTCGGCCCGACCTGCACGAGGCGGCCCAGCCGCGCATGACGCGCGCCCGCACTCGCGGCCCAACCGGCGAGGCGGCCCACGATGCGCGGCCCCCGTGCGAAAGCAGCCCAAGCGGGGGAGGCCGGAGGCGAAAACGTGATTTAGCCCCCGAACTAACTACTATTCGCACGACTACGATCTTCACTATTCTCGTAGACAGCAGTTATGCAAGAGCACCCTTTCCTAAAACCATCCTTACATCGGGGAGGTCCCCGCCGCACCTCTACACGTCGGTGTGGTGCTGATTGGTAGCCGGCCACCCAGGAGTCTCAACAGCACACACGAGGGTGAGATGCTCACCTCGGTGAAGACGCGAGGCACATGGTGGCGGTATGGAGGCCGGAGACGGGGTAGCGTGCCTCCCCATGACGGCGGCAACCAGCATCGGTGGCGGCCCCGCTCTGGTAAGCTAAGGCACTAGGAAGGCGGTAGCGGTGGCGTGAGAGCTCCAGCAACCCACCGCGAACTCGGTCGGAGTGGTGGCTTTTCCCGAGCCTGCCCAAAACGAGTTGGCCACGTGCGCCCGATGGGTGCGGCGGCGCAACCCCATCACCAGAGCAAGGGGGACGATAGCGACTCGGCTAGGGTGCGCGGCAGGGAGAGGGAGGTGGGGCGAAATTGGTGGTGCAACCAATTTGGCATGCGGTGGTCAGGGGGAAACTGTCCATGACGAGGGGCGGTCCGACCTTGATGACGCGGTGGCGAGGCAGCACCCCTAAAATTGGAGTTCAGTGGGGCAAGGCTCGAGGTAGGGACGGGGTTGGTTAGCTGGTGGCTTCAAAGCGAAGCGGTGAGCAAGGCGGAGTGGACCCAGGTGGCTCCACCATCCCGGAAGAGACAGTGCGGGTCCGACGGCCATGGTGGCAGAGGGGAAAGGGGAGGTCAACCCCCGGGTCACCTCGCTGGCTGGGCTGGAGTTGACGTGGGCAGGCGACACACGCACAGGGGGCACGTCAGACGTACATGAGCGATGCGGGAGTGGTGTGCGTGAGCAGCGGTCGGCTGACCGACAGCGGCGCAGGAGGCAGGACGCCGTAGGCCTAGCAACGGCCGCGTCGCCGCGCGCAACGTGGGGGGGGGGGGAGGGACAGCGGGGCAGTGCGGGGTAGCGGCCGGCTGCGGCCAACCACGACCAGGCCAGAATGTGTCGGCCCGCCCAGCCTGATAGCGCGGCTAGATGCTGGCGCAGGATGGCCTGCGGTGGTGACCGCGCACGCAGAGGTCGACAGCCGAGACAGGGTTACGTGCATGAACTTTAAAGCGCGAGAAACGACCAACCTAGCACGACTACGGCTCACCCAACAGGACTAGGACCAAGAGGCACCATGGGCTATCCCCAGGAGTCCAAACCCGACCTCAGTTACTCGTAAGTTAAAGCAAAGTAACTACGCGAACAAGAGGTTGTCAACTGCTCATAGACTTATGGTTCTCGACATATTTTAGGTTTCTAACTTCGATTTCCAAGCTAGTAAAAACACGAGCTAACATCCTTATTTTGCTAATACACACATGGCACTGCCATGCGCAAAGTTGGTACTTCAATTTTTATTAAACTGCTACATATATGTTCTATAACAATTTTGCTAGATAAAATTCATTTTGAACCTTAAGTGACAATCAAGGGCTATTGCGTCAACTTCCATTTAACATTTTCATTAGCTATTTAGAACTACTAAAATGATTCTACAACTTCGACACAAGCTAAATCACATAAGTACTATGCTCCTGATATGCTTTGATGAGTTGCTTACGCGGTAACACCGAGGGTGTTACAACTTTCGTCGTCGGCTACGTCAACAGGTTCATGAAGAACCCCCACCACCGAGCACCTCAACGCGGTGAAGCGGATTCTACGCTATATCGTGGGCACGATTGACTACGGCTGTTACTACAAGCGTGGCGGCAAGGAGCTGAAGCTGCACGGGTACAGCGACACCAACATGGGTGGCGACATTAGCCATGTTCAGCCGGCTTACGATTCGTACTTTTCAGCTTGTTTTTTTAGCCGGAACAATGTTTTTCTCTCACAAAAAATCAGCCAGAAGAGTGTTTCAGCTTGTTTTTCAGCATAAGCGAACGGGGCCATTGATACAAGGAAGAGCACCACTGGTGTGCTGTTCTTTTTTGGCTCCTGCCCCGTGACTTGGCAGTCCTAGAAGCAAAAGGTCGTCGCGTTATCGTCCTGCGAAGCAGAGTACATTGCAGGGACGACGGCGGCCTGTCAAGGTATATGGCTAGCGCAGTTGCTTGCAAAGCCGAAGAGCGAGCAGCGCACAACCTTCCTATAGAAGATGGATAGCCAATCGGCTATAGCCCTCAGTAAGAATCCTGTTTTCCATGACAGAAGCAAACACGTAGATGTGAGATTCCATTTCATTCGGAAGTGTGTTGGAGATGGGAAGATGGACATTGAGCACGTTTGCAGTGAGGAGTAGATCGCCGACATTCTGACGAAGCCGCTCCCGCGAGATCGTTTCTGCGAATTGCGTATAAAGCAAGGCGTCGTCAAGATCGGCGAGGAACTTCAGGCTTAGGGGGCGAAATGTAAGCAAGGCATGTAATCCTGAGTTCCTGCTTATTTTCTTTTTACAGATAGCATTGAGCTTGGCATGGAAGTTCTCCTTCCGAGCGCGTCCTTGTATGGTATACGTTTCGTATGGTGGGCGGCAAGATTAGCTTGCTTGTTCCTCACGTATGCATCTTTGGATTTCCTTTCTTTTACTTTCCTGTTTTAGCGTCAATGATGATATATATATATATACATTGAGAAAAGCTGTAGCGGTTTGCACAGCACCAAAAATCTTTTGAGTCTCATTTGCATCATTGAGTTCGTGAGCGAGTTCACCGAAAGAATTCTGGCCGCCGGAGAGAGTTTCGGCTAACATCCATGCGTTTTGAACGAAGGCGCGGCGCTGGCCGTAGCGACCAGGTCATCTCCATGTATTGCACAATCTCTAGACTCGAGCTCGAGGCCGCGCCCTCAAATTCAAATTCTGGCGCACGGTGTCATTAGTCAACAAAAATCAAATGAAAAGAGCGCCAACTAGCTGAGAAACCGCCCTGTCATTTGCTCTATAGATAGCAGCGAGCAGCAGAGGGCGCAACCTGGCTCCCCGATCAAAAGTGCCCCTAGGCTGCTGCTTCATAGCCCCTGAAATTAACTGCCGTCAAGCTGCTGCAGCACCGTTTCCCCGCCATCAGGATGGCATGAGCTTCTTCGTCTTCGGTCACCCTCGGCCTTCGGTGCTGCTTTCGCGGGCAGTCCGGCCGGCCACTACCATGCCGTGCGAAGCCGCCGCCTCACTCTGGCCTGCCCCTGCGCTTTCCTGGTGCAGCACCCGCGTGCGACGGTGCAGCTGCGCAACCGGCCGCCGGTCAAGCCGCTCCGATGCGGCAGAGCCACCACAGCCACCGCCGTGGCTCGGCCTTGGTGCGCGAACCACGCGCGTGCAGCCAACGCCACCCGTCCCTGCTTCGGCTCCACCCCCAGCCCGATCCATCCTCACGGTCGGAGCTCCATGGAGGCCATGATCTGCACAGCCCAAGGTAGAAGATGCTACAATTTACAGTTTTGCCTCCGAACGAAAATAGCCACCGTTCATTCGTTTTAACTCCGATGCAGTTCGTTCTAATTGTGTTGGATTCGTGAAACATAATCTACGTGGTAGCAGTGAAGTTTAAAGTCACATGACATATGTTTATAATTAACGTATTAACTTGATTAATTTGCATGAAACTAGTTTTGTAATAAAAGCAACGTAGGTTTATACTTGGTGTTTATAATACATATATTAAGTAATTAATTACTAATATAAATATAAATGTGTTTCTAACTGATAATTTGATTAGTTTAAACACACACCATGTATAATTCAAATAGATGTTCTGACATGTTACTTTATTTTGCAAAGTTAAAGTCTCACTTGCTTAAAACTATGCAATAATGTTTATAAATAAAACTTGACTAGTTTTAACTCAGCTTTTGTGTTAAAATTTAGGTTTTCTAATCTGAACTAATAACTTTTCAATGGTTTTTGCTTAATTAAAATAAATCAAGCTCGTAGTTGTTTCTTTTACAATATAAATCTTTCGATAGTCGTTTCTTTTGCACCATTTGCTTCGTTTTCGGCGTCTCTTGCGTTCTCTTGACCATAGCAATTAATTCTCTTTTATTACGATGTTTTCTCTTATATGATGTGGTGTTCTTAGTCTACCTTGTTTGCTGGTACGTTGCTCGAGTTGTGTGATGCTTGCTACGAGTAGAATGAGAATGAGAACCGTTTGTGAGCGTTGAAGATTGGAAGGAGACGACCAAAAGCAAAGTATGAGGAAGTTTGAGCAAGTGTTAAGGCAAGTATAATATGAGGCTCCTTGTTACCCAATAACATTATAATCATCTTTTCATGTGCATGCATCTAATATGATGAAACATTAAGGGCCTTACCTAGTAACTTTTGTTACCTTGTTCCTTGCTACCTACTAGGTTTATGCATATGGGTAGTTCTCGCTAGTTGCTCTATTAAATGATGAAAGCTCCATAACATTGGCTAATGGCATATGCAATGATGTTTAAAATGTGCTTTTTAGCAACATGGAATCATAAGGACTTATCTGTCATCCGGAACTTACAGTACAACCATGAGTGTTATATGGCTCTGGCTTTAGTTAAGTATAAGGACCTTTCTAGCTTGTTAGTGGTTACCTTTATGGCGTAAAAGGGGCTTGCCATGTTGGGTATAGGACTGCCCCTGTTCTTATGTGTATAGCCACGAAGGAATTGTGCCATATGAAAGGGGGTTCCTACATCTGCCTGCCGAGGAATCCTAGCAGCCCTAACTTGTTAGATGAACCTTTGAAAGACTTCATAGCGAACCCTGCCGACCTTCCTTGGTAGTGGGTTAAGAGGCTGATCACCTCAGGCGAAAGGGTAAATTATGGCTCATGGTGAAAGTGTACAACCTCTGCAGAGTGCAAATCTATTATAATAGTCGTGCTCATGGTCATGAGTAGCTTCGAAAACTCACAGAATTATGGTTCTTATTTTATTATGATGTTGATGCTCATGTTTAATCATTATTGTCATATTGCCATTGTTTATGATTATGTGGGAACTGGAGCTTAAGCATAATTAAGCAACTTATGTTCTAATGATAAAACTTGATCCACTAAAATTGCTTATCATAGTTCAGCCGTGTCAAACCATTCGAGCCTGCAACCCCTCATATTATGCTTGTTAAGCGGTGGTTTGCTTATGCTTGCTTTACTTTTCAATTATTTGGATAAAAATCCCGGATGGGTAGCAGAAGGTGAAGCTTGGTTAAGTTTCTGAGGAGTGCTTAACGTATGTTACCCCCAGTTAGCCATTCCTTGTGAAGGTGAAGCCTGCAGACAAGATCAGCGACCGTTCCGCTATACTTTGATGTAAGTGAAGATATAACTATGTATACGCTATTAAATAACATTATTTTTATATCTTTCAATCTGTTGTTGTATATGTGGACTTCCTAGGCACACATATGGCTAGCCTGGCTTTGTTCTTTAAAACTAGATGTGACAACACACGCGTGAGCATCCGTACACACATGAAGAAGAGATTGGAAAACTTTCTAGCCTCCAGTGCGCGGGAAACGCGTAGTACCACCGAACGCGCACAAATGCGTGTACCCTAAAATTTCTGGATATGTATTAGGTTTTAGACACAAGTTCTTGTTTGGTAGAGCATGATATAGTGTTGAGGATGATAGGGATATTTTGGGGACATTAGAATAGATCGTAAAGAAGATAAAGACTGGGTATTGATTTACATTATGTGGCATGCTTGTGGTGATGATCAATAGAAGGCATATGTTTTCTAAGCTTTCGGGAAATATGTTTGGTAGGATTGTGTGCATCAACTGAATATACACTCATGCCAAAAGGGTTTAGTGATATGGTCAAACATTTGGCGATGAACGCAGTCGCACACCGGTGCACAATGAACCTAGACATCGGCGGATAGCAGACATGTCTAACAACAAAAGCACGCTATTCACTTTATGAATCAATGATCTATTTTGTGGGGTTATTAGGTATTATGTCGAGTATGTTTGAGCAAAAGGGCAAGTCATTTTGAGTGTGTTTGTTAGCCATGGAACACGATTGCAAAACAGGGTGGCATGACTGTTTGGACAGCGAGGGAAATGAATATTGCGGCCTCGATATGTCGGGCATCATGGAATAACCGAACTTATTTTTAGAGGCATACTCAAGGATATGAAATACATTCTCGTCAGAGGCATGAATAACCGAACCGATTTGTAGCCTTTAGTGGCATTTTTGTAAATACAAACCATTTGAAACCCCTCAGTGGTGTTTCTATAAATATAAACCTCACCAAGGTATAAAGAGAATCTTCTCTCCCACCTCTCCTATAAAAAGGGAAGCGGGGGAGGTGGAGAGACACCTTTGGCCAAATCACTAGTTCAACGCTCTCTCTCTTATGCTTCGCTCCCTCTCTTGTTGGCTAAACCAACAAATGTAGTTCTCATACGGATCCATCCTATGAGTCATATAAAGCATGACTCTCTAAGCCATATGCAGCTTTGTCTGATTTTGTCCTTGATGAGTTGTAATAAAGTTCTCATATGGATCCATCTTATGAGCCGTATAAAGCATGACTCTCTAACCCGTATGCAGTTTTGTCTGATTAGATTTATTATGAGGAGCAATGTAGCTTGGTGACTCATTATGGAGATAAGGAATCATAAGAAGATCTCGAAATATGATTCCTCCAATGATGAACATAAGTAGCCAAACTATTCTCATGGCATTCCGTATAGCATGCAGTTGTGATTTTGGAAGAACAAAAAGAATGTCATAGACTTTCTTGATTAAAGTAGGATAGTTTGCAATCAGAATTAAAGAAGCATGGATATGAAATAGGGCTCTCATTGCAAAACCATTCAGCATAAAAGCAAGAGTTAAGTGATATCTTTTGGGACATGATTAACATACATCTGAGCAATGATCTCACGAGTACAGTCATAATTAATCTCTAGCTGCTCGTTGAATGCATCCTCGTCCAGATGTCTGATTAGGGCCACATTTCTAATTTTGGCTTTTTTGAGTGTCAACAATAGTATCCAACCAAAGTGTCCAAAGCAAACACCTTGCTGTTCCTTCTTCCAAATGGCCTTTAATATTGTTCTTGCAACCTTCTTGCATGCTCACTTGCAACAAAGATCTCAACAAAAATATCTACATTTCCATATGAAAAGGTGAATTAAAATGAAGCCCCATATAGTTGTCCTAGTCACAAACTCAAACAAAGAGATCACATCCTCGATATGCATCTCTCCCTGACCTAACTAATAATGCTGATGTGCAACAGATGACAAAGCAGCTGCAGAAAATAATAAATTATTTAATGTAAGAATTTTGAACAATTATTATAGAATTTGAATAATAATAACTTATTTCTTTGACAGTTACCATTTTCAACAAGAAATGGGAATATCGTCAAGTTTAAGCACAAGGATGTCCTCATATCATTGTCAATTTTACGCAGAATAAAATGATAATGAGAAACCAACTAGGACAACTTTTTTACAAAAAACTAGCGATAAAGGTAACACTAAACAAAAATCATTACTAGGCGACCATGCACTCAGGTCATCATATAGAGTTCTACAGTGACTTGTTTTACAAAGGCTTGTTTTTCATGATGCTGTTTTGATCAGGCTAAAACTATAGTTTCCTTTCTAGATATGAAGTTTGACCTTTAACGGAAGTTGTAGTTTGAGTTGAGTACAACAAACTTTGTTTTTCAACCTAAACCTAAATCAGTCTTTAACATGGTCAAATAATGACCACAAGTTTGAATACATTGTTGTTTTGGCCCCTCCAAAAATTTTCTAAGTCCCTGATCGGTAGCAGTGAATTGACATGTTTGTGACATTTTATCTTTCAAATTTGTATAGCAGCTAAATTTGATACCTTACTACGAGTTTGAGTACTCTCTGAGGAGATGACACTAAAACAAGTCTCGTCAAGTTTGGACTTAGCCACGGTAAAAAATCAGACCATCTCGTGGTAAATATACATATGTCCATCTAATGGTAAAATCACAAATAGCTCAAATTTGTCAATGTCCAAGTCATGGTAAAATTCCAGACTTTTTAGCCAAATTTCAACATGTCCTATATGACCAAATCCTAACATACATATCCGAGTCATAGTAAAAAGTCATCTCATGGTGAAATTAAGTCATGTCAATTTAGAGCTAAGAGTAAAATCAGAGCTCGGCTCCATGATTCACGGCACCGAGCTCAACGTCATGAATCAAGGCGCCGAGATCATGGTGCCGAGCTCAACGTCATGAATCAAGGCGCCGAGCTCTTGCCATGTCAGCGCCACGTCGCCAACCACGCAATCGCTGCCCTTCGAACTCGGCACCATGACCTATGGCGTCGAGACTTGTTACCTCGGCGCCGTAGGTCATGGTGCCGAGAAAAGGGTCCAAACTTGGGTTTACATTGTCCAAGAGGTGTAAACATGATTTTTTTAAAAAAAAGGGGGCCAAATTGCAAAAAAAATTCAAATGCCTGCTCTGCTCATCAGATGATGACGACGTGACGATGGCTAAATTTCGAAAAGATAGAACATTCTCATTTATGGAGTAAAGACGATGTTCTGTGTTTTGAAAACAATGTTCCGTCTTCAGAAAAAATGTTCTCAGTTTAGAAGAACAATATTCTAGATCTAGAAGAATAAAATATTAGGTTCATGTCAATTATATTAAAATATTGGTGAAAGAGACAGGGGCAAAAATGATATTCTACCGCTCTTCCCTCTCCTCGAAATCTAAAAATAAATATTTTATTAGACGTGATGTCCACCAGCAAATTTGACAAGAAACAAAATGTCTTTCAGCAAATCTGATTATTTTAAGTGTCCGCTAGCAAAGAAATGCTATTTTCAATGTCCAGTGGCAAATTTTGCCTAAAATATACTAGATAAGAAGAAAAGGAAAATAAAATGGATAAATAAAATGGAAAAAATCCAAATAAAACAGGAAGGAAAAAGAAAAAGAAGAACAAAAAAAGAGATTAAAAGGTACGAGCATCTCATGGAATAAATAAATGAAAAGAAAAAAAATTAAAAACAAAGAGAGGAAAATGAAACTAATAATGAGTAAAGTAAAAATAAAAAACCTCAAAAGCAAAGAAAAAGACTCAGCTGAAAATAATTAATTATTGTTAAAAGTCATTCTAGTTGATTTAAACAAGTTTTTAGATTACACAGTCTCAAGATTGACGAATGACGAAATAATCATAGGTGTTTTGCTGTGGATGAGAACGTCGTCTGTCGGCTATCGTTGAAAATCATGTAAAATTAGTTCCGAGGAGTCGAACCTATGCTACTTAGACTCCTTTCGCGATTTTTATTTTGGATCGAGTTAATGTTCCAGGGTAATTAGAGCTTCGGTCTTTCTTGCAGACTCATGGGCAAAGGAATTGTCACGGGAACACGAGTATCATGAAGTCAAGGGCCAAGAAGTATGGGCCGTGGGCCTAGGATTGAGAAGTTGAAACCAGCCTAACGAAGGGCCTGTCTAGAGAATGCGCAAGCTGAGATGCCTGAGCGACGCCATACAATTTACAAACAAACTTGTAAAGATCGTACTCCCTACTCTGTGACTGTGTTTGTGACGATCCAAGATGACCTTCAGAAGTTCAGATCAGCATGTCACCCAGTCCTAAGGACCTGCACGAAATGTAAGGATCCACTCGAAGCATGAAAAGACCAGAGGCCCTGCTGCTTGGAGCCTTGGAGGCACTCCATCATGGCATCATGCATGCATCCACGTTGGTAGATATCAGGAGCAAACTTACAAGCAAGGTAAAGGCAGCTCAGCTCCAGGTCGGCGAAGGGAAAAGTTCACCTATTTCTTTTTTCTCTGAACGAAAAAAGAGTTCGCCTACGAGCCGCAGAGGAAAGGAAACCCGTTGCTTACTGTAAATGCAAAGGGATCGATCGACCGGATCTCAACGCAAGGACGGCAGGCGGCAGGCGCCTGCTCTGCTCATCAGATGGTGACGACGACGTGACGATGGCGACCGACGATAAGGAGATATCACATGCATATGCATGCACGCATGGCCCTGGGCCCGGACCCCCCGGTTGGTGGGGCGGGCGGAGAGCCGGAGACGGAGAACCCCTGGTACGGTGAATCGGTGATGGCCTGATGGGCAGGTAAACCCGACGTGCCCTACCAGATTTCTGGGAATCCAGTAGCGCGGCAAAAGCGACAAGGCCCCTAACCGTAGCCGAACGTGCGTGCTCGTGGGCCGCGGCCGATGACGCACGCGCTTTTCCACGCGATGGCGACGACGCTTCCATTCAAGCAAGTACCTGTGGTGTACCCTCCTACTCGTACCCTCCATGGATAAGTGGAGCCCCGACGAGCCGTGCTTTCGTACTCCTCCTAAAATAAAGGAGGCGGCCGGACCGGCACCGGTTGGTTGCAGACTTGCAGTGCGCAGGAACCAGCAGCACTGCTCACGGCTGAGCCGAGCAGCTGGCACGTGTGGCCTGACCGCGGCGACGGGCGGAGCGAGCCGAGCCGCCGGCCGATCGATCAGGGGAGGGGGCGGACGCAACGCGAACGAACGAGCCGCGTGCGTGCGAGTGCGGTGGAAGTGTAATGTAACCGCAGCGGAAAAGCAGGCGGCTCACATGCCCGACGCGGGAGCCTGGGGGCAACAACGCACGACACGACGCACACGTACGCGACCCCCCAGCCTCGGGGTGCCGGCGCCTGGGCAAAGATATCAGCAAAGCCAGCCGGCAGCCGACGCGCTTATTAGCAATTTAGGCGCGAGACGGTCGTTTTCTCCGGTCGTCGCGGGAGGCAAAACGCGAGCGCGCGGTCAAAACTGGATAGGGATATGCCGCGGCTTTGCCCTTGAATTGGGCGGCTGAGGCGAGTTCGCGAAGTGGAGTGGGTGCGTGCGTTTCCGAAAGAGAGAGGAAGCAGCCGTTGTTGTGCTACTGCCGTTCCGTGCAGCCGTGGGGACGGCCGAGAGCGACGCCCGCCGACCGCCCCGCGGCGCGCGCGCACCGGATGCCACTGCCGGGGCGGTGCCTGCTCCTCTCCGTTTGCTCGCTGGCAAATAGCCGCCCCCGCGCAGTTGCCGCGTGCGCGCTCGCCTCGGCTGCCGCCGTCTCCTCCCACTCCCCCACCCGCACCGCACCCCGGGTCTCCGCAATAAAAATAGCAAGGCCACGACGCCAGTGCTCTCTCTCTCTCGTCTCGCCCGCTAGCTCCCCACCTCGCCTGCCCCAACCTTCCCCTCTCCGCTCCCCGCGCGGCGCCAGATCTGCGGCGGCGGCCGGTGGACACCGCGCGTGCCGGTGGGTGGCGCTGCACTGCCTAGTCCCCGCGCTCGCGCGGTCCTGCAGCGTTCGAATTCTGACCGCAGCTCACGCCCCCTCCCTGTCTTGCGCGTGCAGTGAGGCGGATCCTGCCCGACCGTGCCAGCCCGGTGATGAGAACGTAGGCGGGCGGCGGACGACCGCACGCACGAACACGAGCGCCCCCTGCCCCCTGCCCCCTGCCCCCCGAGGTACCTCCCAGCTGCGCCGGTGTTCCTCTGCGTTGCGCGCCTTCGGTTCTCGGCCGATCCGCCGCTGCTGTCGACTCTGCATGCTACCAGAGCACGCGACGACCGGCAGCGGAAGGGAGGGACGGGTGGGTATCGGAGGTTCCACTCTCATCCATTTTTTGTTCTTTATTTATTTTATTATCGGTGGCGGTGCTCCCTTCTCCGCCTCCGGCCGCGTCGGACGATCTTAGCTCCGTGAGTCGCGTCCGATTGAGGTGGAGTGGCTGACATAGGAATTGGCGTTCCAGCAACGTTGGGAATGGGTTAGGGGTGCGTCTGTCGTGGTCAAATGCATGCTTCCCCCTCCCGCATGCGCCCCCGGAACAAAAACTGATTAGACATAAGACAGACTCTTGCCTCTGTTTCGTTCTAGAGAAATTGGGGGTTACAATATGACAATAATATGTTATCAAAGTGGGACCTTGCCTTGGCCTAGCCGCCTAGTAAGTATGCTTATCAAAGTCCAACGAGTCAAAAAAAAAAAACCACAACAATAATCTTTCGTCCAAAATTCTTTGTTGCATCAATTGCAAAGATCATATTTCATCTTTCTTTTTGCGATGAGCAAAGCAAAGGTCATAGTTCACACCGCCAAAAAAGAAAGAAAGAAATCTGCACTACTTCACTCGGTTAGTCGGTTTGTAGGACCTGACTGGGCATGCACTGTGTATAGTATTAGGAAAGTTACTGGAACTTTGTCTTTCGGTTTCTTATAATTTATCTCCCACTAAGTCACTGGCATGTGTTCCTTGGCAGAAAATGGCGATGATGGTGGATCCCCCCAATGGCATGGCGAGTCAAGGAAAACATTACTATACTATGTGGCAGACACTATTTGAGATCGACACCAAGTATGTGCCAATCAAGCCCATTGGAAGAGGAGCTTACGGAATCGTTTGCTCATCTGTTAACCGTGAGACCAATGAAAAAGTGGCGATAAAAAAGATAAACAACGTGTTTGACAACCGTGTGGATGCGCTGAGGACGCTGAGGGAGCTGAAGCTCCTTCGGCACCTAAGGCACGAGAATGTTATTGCTCTCAAGGATATAATGATGCCAGCGCATAGAAGGAGCTTCAAGGACGTTTACTTGGTTTATGAGCTCATGGACACTGATCTGCATCAAATAATTAAGTCATCTCAACCACTTTCCAATGATCACTGCCAGTATTTCCTTTTTCAGGTAAGTTTTTGCAAGGGTCCTGTTTTCAGATAGTTATGTCCTTGCTCTTGTTGCTTTATTGATGACTCCAGCATAAACAGAAACACAAAAATATTTTGCCACCTTGACATAGGACATTTGTCAGAAAAGGTAGCCGCTAAGTAACCCAATACTTGCACTTGTTTGTCTGCGCCTTATGCTCTATCTGGATGCCATGGTTTGGAATTGCTGGCATATCCTATCGAAATATGAGATGCTTGTCCCTATGCAGATCAGAAAATAGGGTCGAGAATTTGCAGCCTTGTCACAAGCTATTCTAGTCATAAAATGGTACATACAATCTGCCAGTGGTGTGGTTGGCTAGATACTGTTTAATTTAATTATTCTGTTTGGCTAGTTTACCAGAAGTACATATGTGGTGATACAGTATTGGTTTCGTTAGCCTGAATTGGATCTGCAACCATTTAATGGATCAAGCATCTTTTTCATTGGTATACTTTTGCTGATATGAGAAGGACAGGCCTGCTCCACTTGTGGCCTGGCCTGGAGGTCCTGGGTTTGAACCAGCATTTTTGCAAAACTAAGCAAGGTTTAATGTTGTCTAGAAATTTCCTTATCCTGATCCCACCTTCTGTCGGAGCTTTTAGCACTAGGTATTCCCTTATCAGTTATCACTTTGGCTGATATGAGGTTATTCTTGCTGAGTTCACTCATTCGATTGGCATCTCTGGAATAACCTAATATGGGCATGGGAATCTGTTCCATTCACGGTTTCTCTTTCTGGTTAAGGTGGGAATGAGTCATGTTGGCCTTTCAGCACGATGTTTTTATGGTCATTGGAAAGGTACCAAGATACTGAAATTGGTACCTCCCTAGTCCCTAGTTATAATTGGCGGCATCTCTTGGTACTTCTCCAAGGAGCATTAAAAAGCTCTTTCAACTCAGTCAGTAGTCATTTGTCTGGTCAACTTTCCTGGTTCAGACAAAGGCACAGGTGGGGCCAATATCCATTTGAAAGCGTAGCTTTTGGAACTTTTGACTTTTGAGATATGATAACCTGTTGCCTTGTTATTAATACATAAACCATGCTCTAATTTCATACTGGCTTGCAGATACCTATTACTTCGTATTTCTTAGTAGCTTGTTTTACTTATGCGTAAAAGTGCACAACACTTTTAATTCTGGACTGACAACTTAGCATACAGTTACATTTTCTGAAAATCTGAAGTCAACATCTATTACATTTCCAGAACATTAACCATCTCAGAAGTTTGGCCCAAGTTAGACATGGCAGCATTTGAAACTGCTGTCTTCCCCCCCCCCCCCCCCCCCCCCCCCCCACACACACACACACACACACACACAAATATGAAGGAGAGCTCAGTACCATTTCACTAAACAGAGAAAAGAACCAAGTACAACCCCACCACACTAAAACAGCATTTGAAACTACTATCTGAAGCTGAGCTGTTGGAAAATGATACTATACAGTCCTAACATGAGGGATCATATGAGAAAATGTAGGCAGGCTTCAAACTTGGACCACAAATCTTAGGGGAGTGGTTGAGAGAAGATATGATTTGTTAGCAACTCAGACAAGTTATTATTTGGGCACAAGGATAAACTTGGACCACATATCACTAGTGGCTAGGAAATAATATTATTTAGTCGGTCTTGATTGAGATGTGCTTGACAGGTTCTTGTTTTCCCTCTGAAGTAGCATGTTTGTTATTCGAAAAGTAAACCTTAACATGACAAGTGGAAGCTTCTATTACTGCTCCCAAATGTTGACTTTTCTTAGGAATTCTTTTTGTTGGAAACATCTCAAAATGGCAAATAGATTTGCATGTGCCTATACCTTGAGCTTCTAGATGTGAATTATTTAAGGAAAACTTCTATAGGTGAATTGTAACTTAGGCATCTGATGGTGCCATGGTGGACCAAGAACTAAGTATTCACTACGTTTCCAGATTCTGTTATTTTGTGTCTGTCAGGTCTTGAGATTCCTTTTGCTGTAGTTTTTTTTTTTTTTTTTGCTGGTCAGATGATATCTAAGCTGCCACTTTTCTTCTTGATTGTAGCTGCTCCGAGGCCTGAAGTACCTTCATTCAGCTGGGATACTCCATAGAGACCTAAAGCCAGGAAACCTCCTGGTTAATGCAAATTGTGACTTGAAGATATGCGATTTCGGGCTTGCCCGCACAAACAACACCAAAGGTCAGCTTATGACAGAATATGTTGTCACCCGCTGGTACAGAGCCCCTGAGCTGCTGCTTTGCTGTGACAACTACGGTACGTCCATAGATGTCTGGTCTGTTGGCTGCATATTTGCAGAGCTACTTGGCCGCAAGCCCATTTTTCCAGGAACTGAGTGCCTCAATCAGCTTAAGCTCATTGTCAATGTTCTTGGCACCATGAGTGAGGCTGACCTTGAGTTCATTGACAACCCGAAAGCCCGCAAGTATATCAAGTCCCTTCCATACACCCCAGGCATACCCCTCACCAGCATGTACCCACAAGCACACCCTCTTGCCATCGATCTGTTGCAGAAGATGCTTGTCTTTGATCCCTCCAAAAGAATTAGTGTCACCGAGGCTCTGGAGCACCCATACATGTCTCCGCTCTACGATCCAAGTGCAAACCCTCCTGCTCAAGTGCCAATCGATCTTGACATAGATGAGAATCTCGGCGTAGATATGATCCGGGAAATGATGTGGCAGGAGATGATCCACTACCACCCCGAGGTCCTCACGAGAATGACCATGTGACAGGCAGCAATGACCATGTGGCAGAGGTCTGCTGTACCAGGATCATAACATGTTCGAATTTTTTATGAGCTTACTGTGATTACGGCACGAGTCAAGTTATCACTTTATGTATCGGACCGTCAGGTGATCTCTTGTGTAAATATGCGCTCAATAAGATGTGTGGCAATTTCTTGTTTTTGTAGTACATGGACTACGTTGTTGTATGAGTATGTGAAGTGGAACTCGGTACTTAAGACTTGTAATTTTAGACCCTAATCTGTTGTATGGAAATCTCAAGGCCTTGATTTGGTTTCGGATGCAATTTCCTGTTATATTTATTTCCATTTACATTTTTTAGGGTTGCAGAATTGCATTATGGATATTGCTTGTCCGTCTCCCATCAATTGGCACTAAAAATGACATATTGACATGCTGTGAAAATGGGTACTTCTGCAAAGTTAGTTTCAAGTTTTCAGATGCCAACACAAGACAGCTGATTGTACTGAAAAAAATGAAGTTCGATGAAATTTGGAATTAGGTACATGCTGGCACTGCATTCAGTTGAAACAATGAAATAAAGCTCATAAACTAGCGGTGTTTCGTACTCAAGCGGAATTTCCATGGGCGACGACGGGGGTGCAGGTGATACGCATGATCAACGTTTATTGATGTACTGATGGTATGTATTGGCGGACTGAGCTGGATGATTGGACGCAGCAACCATCGTCTTCAGTTCTGCTGGAGTTGTCTTAGAATGTGGATCCGTTGAAACCAAAGTTGGATCTCTGTAGCACAGATAAGGTTAAGTGTTAGGTATACAGAATTAATCCTTATTAAGACATGTAAATGTAATGGCGAGCACTGGATGCTGGATCTTGAGGCAGTGCAAGCAGCGATAAAGGCAACTAAGCAGTGTCATGGCTGAAGCCATTAAACATAAAAGCACACTAAACTTAAACTGCAGGAATCTAAGCTCAGAGAGCACTGGACGTTGGATCTTGACACAGCTACACAGTTCAGGTGAGCTGAGCTGAAGGCTGAAAAGCCTGAAGCACATGGTAAGGTTGTGGGTACGAGTACCTGGACGTCATCGAATTTGATGTAGAATCTGGACCTGCTGACGGAGAGCTTGGTCTCGAGGACCTCAGCGACGGCCGCGCTCAGCTTCCCGTTGACGCCGGGGCCGATGCCGCCGATTGATACGAGCTCGCCGTACGCCGCCGGCTCTTCGCTGGCCGCGAACGACATGGGCACCGACCCGTTGATCGACACCATGACATACTGCAACGCAGCACGGCGGGGAGAAATGTTTCGTTCATCAGAACACCGAGCCAAACTGCCCATGGCGCTCCAGTCCAGCGACCAGGAGCCTGCATTAATAAAGAGAAGGAACGGGCGACCGAGGCATTGCGCCGAACGGGTGGGGTGCGTGACGAGACGTACCGATTCGGGCTTGCCGATGATCCTGGCGACGGCCTTGGAACAGTCCTTGAGGATGTCGGCGGCGACTACCGCGTCCACCGGCACGTTGGTGCTCAGGTTCAGCGTCGGCATCCTGCTGGCGCTGCTGCGGTGGCTCGCTCGTGGATAGGGGAAAGGGCGAGCGGGTAGAGGACGAGACTAGAAGGCTAGAGAAAACGGACAGACGGGCTCAGACGCCGGAGGATGGAGGCGGTAGCCCATAGGATCCTTCGGGTGGGGTTACCGGGCCCTGCTGGGCCTGACGCCTGAGAATGGAGCTCGATGACGCCACGTCAGCCCATAACTCCTTTGCCCCAACTCATCATGCAGCCCATAGTCATCCTCGAGTGCTGAAGCCCCATCAGTACCGTACCAGGCACAAAAGAGAAGGAGCAGTTGCTCAAAAAAAAAAAGAACAGGCACAGATTATATGCACAGTTAGAAGGCTAGTGTCCGGACGGGACCTAGCGTCCGGAAGTCTGCGCCGCACGCCTCATGGGGTCCTGCGCCGCTTCGTGTCCTGTGCCCGCTCCGTGTTTGTCTCGATCTGCGTTCGCACGGTTTCCCACGCCTGCCGCTCGCGTCTCCTCCACACCCACATGCATGCAAGCCCAACAGCTGTAGTAGGCCGTTACGGTAAATAGGGTCCACTGTAACATGTACAACACCGTATCTACTTTTACAATATTTAGAGAAAACATTTGTAACATACGTCTAAAACAGTTAAAACACTCGCAACATGCATCTAAAACACGAGGAAAACACGTGTGTAGCCATTGCAAAACATATGCAACATCTAAATGAAACACTTGCAACATAAGTGTGAAGAAATATGCAACATCCAGATGAAACACTTGCAACATAAGTGTGAAACATATGCAACACCTAGATAAAACACATGCAACATCAGCTGAAACATTTGGAACAGACGCTTACAACATACGTGTATAGCTATTGCCAAGGTTTCTTTATCGGCCGAAAGTCGCCGATATTTCCGAAATTTCCTTTCTATCCACAGGGTCCGATAAAATTTGATATCAACCAAATTTTTTCCTTCTTTCCTGTTTCTACACAGATAATCCAAAATCAGCCACGCGACGGTCCGACACTTATAATGATTTATTCTTGTTTTGATTTGTGAACAAGTGATGTTTAATATCTTAGGAATAGTTTCAAGTCAAATTCTACAAATTTTTTGATTTTTTTTTTTGAATTTGGTCCGATATTTCCGATATATCTTGCTTATCCTCTTTATCCATGACGTCCGATAAATTTTAATTTCCGATAATGAAAACCTGCCTATTGCAACATCCCAATCTATTTTTACAACATCCACATGAAAACACTTGCAACATGCATATAAAACACTTGAATTATACACGCTTGCAACATCCGAGAAGGAAGGGAACACAAGGTGGAGCCGGAGATGCCCGCTTCGGGTCTGGCCACTCCGGATCTCGTAATATCGCGAGCTGAGGTCGAGCGTCGAGGCGGCGTCGGCGTCGACAGTGGGCACGACCTCCTGGTGGCGAACGCGGCGTCGGCAGCACCTCAGCGCGACGAGGGGCAGGGGCATGGCGCAACGAGGCAACGGCTTGGGGCGGGCGGACGACGCGGTGAGCCACAACGAGCGAAGCGAGGAGTTGGAGATTTCTATCCGCTGTCGCTGTGTGGATGGAGTAGATAGAAGGGATCAGAGAGTGTAGATGGGCCTGTTGGGTCGATCGCTGTGCTGGAGCGAGCGCAGAGCAGAGCGTCCGATTTTTTAAAAATTCTGAACGTATGTTCTGTAGCATTACCGTTCTAGTATCGGTCATTAAGATGATGAACAAAACTTGGCCATAACCCCCGTGTAGAAAGTCAGCAAAAGAGCATCGACAGGCAGCGTTTGACGTGAAGGGAAGACCCAGAGTTTCCAGAGCAGTCTCTTCCATTCCATATGTTGTCTGAACTTACTCAAAGCGCAACTACATATCAACTTGGTTAGTTGGTTTTGTGATCTCTTAGCTTCATGTTACAAAATCTCTTGCTGCACATATAGCACAATACTCGCACTAACTAAGGGTTTGTTTGGATGCACTCGGGTCCACCTTAATCCATGGATGTCGAAGTGAACCCACATGGATTGAGGTTTATACATGTGCATCCAAACAAGGCCTAAGAATATCCACGTAGAAAACATCGCGTGAATACTCGTACATAGATAAAAAGTTGAAGAAAAAAAATCAAACAGGGATAGAGAGTGCACAATGCTGAGTTCATAGGCATCCTCCTCTAATTCACCATCATGGCAGAAGGCTGGTCTCTACCTTAAGGTTAATAATGAATTGCATGCAGGCAAGTATCATTTTAAGGTTAGTGGAATTCATAGCACAATTTCATGGGCAAACCTTTAGGGTTGAAAAAGAACGGGTCAAATCCCGTTTCGACCGATATCGGTATTTTATATTATGATACCATTTCTGATCTTTATTGAATTTAGCAAAATATAAAACTGGTTTCACAACCGTTTTTTATTGTTTATTAGTTCCTGAAGTCCTGAGATTATGAACATCTGAAAGAGATTATGAACATTTGATTATTTGAAGCAGTCGATATGTTTACCTCTGAATTTAGGCTTCTCTTGAACATATGAAACAATTTCTGGCATGCAAGCGATAAGAAACAAACCTTTTGTTCAAAAGGTTGGACCAAAGAAGAAAAGGACACATGCACACCAAAACGTTACATCACTATGTTAAAAAGATCCACACTAAGTCACTAACATAGGAGAAATGAAAAAAATCCATATGAAACAAACCTTTTGTTCAAAAGGTTGGACCAAAGTAGAAAAGGACATATGCACACCAAAAAGTTGCATCGCTATGTTCAAAAGATCCGCAGCAACATAAGAGGAATGAAAAAAAATGCCAGTGTACTAGTATTTTTTTACAACTTAGTGAACTTACAAATACATAAGTCAATGTTTTTGATGTTGAATTGGGTTTGGAGGGTGAAGGCAACTATACAACAGGGCGTGGTAGTATGTTACATGCATGGTTTTACCTTGCCATTCTGTATCCGGAAAATCCATACATTCCAATGCCTACACAATGATGAGAGCTGCCATGCAGATCCTTGAATTGAGAGAAACTGGAAAAGCTATTCTCTATCCTGATGGGTTCCACCCCTTTTGAAGGGCGAGGACCCAAAGTAGTTAGATCTACTATGGAGCCATAAGCCTTACATGCCTCCAGTACAGTGTCATATGACTTAGCAGGAAGTTGAAGACCTTGGCTGCAGGCCTTCATGTACATCTCATAAGCAAGTCTTGGTTTACCATCTTGTACAAGAGCTTCAATCAACATCTGGTATGTAATTTCATTCGGCTCAATGCCCCGCATCTTCATCCTGTGAAACCACTCAAAGGCATTTCCACCCGAATTATTCTTCACGCAAGCGCTGATTATTGCATTGAAGGTGACAACGGTCGGCTCAATCTGTTTCGACAGCATGTCATGAATAACAGCATCCACCATAGCATGGTTGCCCTTGCCGATGTAAATCGACACCAAGATCGTATATGCGTAGAGGTTTGGTTTGATGCCAACCTTGCACATGTGTTCCCAGACCCTCAAGCCCTCATCATACAGCTTGCCTTTCTCAAGTGCACTCAGCAATGCGCCATAGGAAACTACATCTGGCTTCAAACCTTCATCTACCATCTTCTTGAAGATATCCACCGCCGCTGATGTCTCGGAAGCCCTTGAACATGCTAGGAGAACCGCGTTCCACTCCTTGCTTCCAGGCTTCAAGCCCTTCTCCTGCATCTTGTTGAGCAGCCTCACACCCCACCTCCAAATTCCCCTTCTCTTGGCAGCATCCAGCAGAATGTTGAAGTGTGACATGATCAGCTCATGAGACAGATTGTTCGGTTTCGGCCCTTTGTCCAGCAAATCCTCATAGATCTCGAGAGCCGCCCACCATTTCTTCGCCTTGCCCATCAGCCAAATCAGGTGGTTGCAGACGGACAGGCTGATCTCGCCCCCATGGCCACCCTCACGAATCCTCTGGTACAGCTCCTTGCCAATGGCGTAATGCTCCTCCCCCGTGCACGCCCAGACGAGCCGCTCGTAGTCGCTCCTCTCCGGACGAACACCTGCCTCATCCATGGCGAGGAGGACCTTCAGCACCTCGCCGACCGGATTCTTCCCCCCGACAAGCGACCGCCGCATCGACATGTAGCACGCCCGGACAGTCAGCTTCTCGAACTTGACGAACTCCTGCTCCCAGTCACCACGGCTCCCCACCACCAGCTCCCCGTTCCTGTACCTGCCCCTGAGCATGGCGAAGAACTCGATGGCCGCGAACGCGTCCCCGGCCTTCTTGTAGGCGGACATCACCGTGGAGTAGGTCGCGGCGGTCGGCACGAGCCCGCGTTCCTGGACGTCGGCGTACACCCTGAGGACGTCCTCGACCCTGCCCTGCTGCACGTAGATCGACATCAGCGTGTTGTAGGTGACGATGTTCGGGGACACCCCCTGCGCCTCCATGTCGTCGAGGACGGCCTGGATCCGGCCGAACTCGCCGCAGCTCTTGACGGCGCCGAGGAGGCAGTTGTACACAAACTGGTTCAGCACGGCCCCTCTCCGCTTGAGATGCTCCACGACGGCGAACGCGGCGTCCGGGCGGTTGTCCTTGCCGAGCCCCCGGATGACGCACGTGTACACCTGGAGCGGCAGGAGCTGGGCCTCGCCGTCGTTGTCGTCGTTCAAGAAGGCATTCACCACGGACTCCACGTCGTCGGCCGTTCTGGCGTCGCGCAGCGCCGCGGCGACGGCGGCGACGTCGATGCCCACGCCTCGCCTCGCCCTGCCGCCGCCGCCGCCGGTGGCCGTGCCGCCAGCGCCGCCGGTCGCGAACTGCGAGGTTCTAGAACGGGACGCGTCACAACACTCTCTGGAGTAAATCAAAGGCTGCGGCAGGCGGAGGAGGGAGGAGGCGCGCGCGAGGGCGGCGGTCCTCTGACGCCGAGGGCGTGGGAGGTGGCCAGCGGCGGAGTGGAAGGCGGACAGGGAGGAAGCCATGGCGGCGGCGAGGCCGGGGCGCGGGCGATGGTGGCCTCTGAAACTGAAAGAGACGAAGGCTATCTGTCTGTGGTGCTGATTGCTGAGGAGCTGCCACGAGCGACCAGCAGCTTGTGGCTGCCGGCATCCGTGCCTCCGTGGCACTCTTGTCTGTTATAAACACTTGAACGGTTAAACCTGAGCCGATGCCGGATGCTGACGACGGCTGTAGTGGATGCCATACCGCTGCCGGACAGGGGCAGGGGCGACGGCACCTGCTGGCGGAGGAGGTGCGGGAGCCGTGGCCTGCCGAGGCGCTGGGGCAGCCGGTGGGCAGTGTCGTGCCACAGGATGGCAGGGTCGACCCCAACGGGGTCGCCGGCATCGTCTGAGGCAGACGAGGCAGGCGCAACCGAGGCCTGCGAGTTCCGAACGTCTGACGTAGATGGGGCAGGCGCGGAAAGTATATCTTGTACACAAAGTCAAAAGAATCTGGTCGGGGCTTGGAAGCCGCAAACGGAAAGTGAGTCTCATCAAAAACAACGTGGCGAGAGATGATGATCTTGCGAGTGGAAAGATCAAGACACCGGTAGCCCTTCTGGGAAGGAGGGTAACCGAGGAAGACACACGCTGCTGAGTGAGGAGACAATTTATGGGGAGTCGTGACACTGAGGTTCAGATAGCACAGGCAACCGAAAACTCTAAGGATGGAGTAGTCTGGCATTTTGCGGTGAAGAAGATGATAGGGAATACCATTATGTATGGACGATGAGGGCCGCCGGTTGATCAGAAACACAGCGGTGGAAAGAGCTTCGACCCAATAGGATGGAGGCATGGCGGCATGAAACAGAAGCGTGCAAACAACATTGTTCAGTGTGCGAAGCATCCGCTCACCTTTACCGTTCTGGGCGGATGTGTAGGGGCACGAGGAGCGAAGCAGGATGCCGCGGCTAGCCAGGAAGGTAGCGGTGGCATTGTTGATGAACTTGGTGCTATTATCTGCCTGAAAACAGCGCACAGGAAAGCTGAACTGTGTGTGAGCATAAGCAACAAACTGAACAATATGTTCATGAACTTCGGATTTATGGCGAAGAGGAAACATCCAATAATAATGATTATAATCATCAACTAGCACGAGATAAAATTTATAACCAGAAATACTCGAAATTGGAGAGGTCCAGACATCACAGTGAACAAGTGCAAAAGGTGCAGATGTACTAGAAACCGAACTAGCAAATGGCAGCCTAGCGTGTTTGCCTAGCTGACAGGCATGACAAAGGCGACGAGCTGCTTTATTACACTGGAAAGCTGATAGCTTATTTAGAGTAGTGACGACGGCAGGTGCAGGATGACCAAGGCGGAAGTGCCACAACTCCGGGGAGACGACGACATGGCAGCGAGGTGGCATGCGATGTGGAATGGTGTAGAGGTCCCTGTTGCTATTGCACCGAAGGAGGACCGTCTTGGTCTGCAGATCCTTAACAGAAAAACCAGAGGCGTCAAACTCAATTGAACAGTTATTGTCGCGAGTAAGCTGTCGAACAGATAACCGATTACGAGTGAGTTGAGGAGCGACAAGAACATTATGAAGATGAAAAGGACGATCAGCTATTTGAATAAGAGAAGTGCCACGACTAAGAATAGGAATTGATTGACCGTTGCCGACCGTAATGGAGGACGGTGACGACGGGAGATGGGAAAGTAAAATACCGTCGTTGGAGGACATGTGAGATGTCACTCTGTTGTCCATGACCTAGGGTACAGACCCACCCTGAACCGCCATCTGGTTGAGAGCGGCGATCAGGCTGGTTGGATCCCAGCTGGCTGGAGGCCCGTAAGCCGGAGGACCGCCGGCAGTGGAGAACTGAGGCGGTGCGAAGGCGGTGTGTGCCTGTGGAGGAGGCACAAGTGGCGCACCCACTGCTGCTACTGCTGAGGTGGTCACTGGACGGTCCAAGGGTTGTAGCAAACCCAAGGGCCGGCCGGCTGAGGAGCCTGATGCTTGCCGGAGCCGTCGCTGTAACGGATCAACGTAATTATACGAGATTAAGTCAGAAAAATCTTCCACCGAGGCGGTTAATTTACCAAT
This sequence comes from Saccharum hybrid cultivar R570, assembly GCA_038087645.1. Taxonomy (NCBI): domain Eukaryota; kingdom Viridiplantae; phylum Streptophyta; class Magnoliopsida; order Poales; family Poaceae; genus Saccharum; species Saccharum hybrid cultivar. The sequence continues at coordinate 1,894,087 of JAQSUU010000273.1, forward strand.
CTTAAACCCGTATAACCCGAGATTCCGTGAAATCACGCGGGATTTCAAACCAACCAACATACAACCAAGATCGTACTGATTTAGCAGCCACAGTTCACATGATACAAAGGGTTCACAATAAAAGTGGAGTACATCAGAGTTCTGAATAAAAGTTATTACAACATAGTTCAGAATAACATAGCGGAAGCAAGTAGTTTTACACACACACTTAGTTCAAATACAGTGCCAGTAGATAGTCATGGTCCACAAAAGCAGTAGATAAGACGAACAGAGTGACCCTTGCCCAAGGTTCTAGTTGTCGCCCATCGCCGGATACAGACAGTTGGAACAGTACCCATAATACATCTGACCATCTGCAACAACAATGGGAACAACGCCCTGAGTACGAGAATGCACTCAGCTAGACTTACCCGTCAAAAACCAGAAATAAAGGACACCAAGGATCACGCAAGGCTTTATAGATTGGACTGGCTTGACTCATTTGCGAAAAGCATGAGTTGTTATGAAAAACTATACCAGTACTTTTTGCATCACTTTTTAGTATAACCTATTCAAGCTAGGTAAGCACCTATTGCTAAAACAATAACTTGATTCATCATTAACAACCTCGATTACCATATCAGGTTTAGCCTTTCCAACATCATTTACTTAACCATCAGTGTTCCATTAATGTTACTACGATGCCATAGCTCGAGTCAAGTGCTCACTAACCGGGAGCGACGGCGATTCGAATCGAATTCCTATCCAGCTGGAGATTTATTCCTCACACAAACCCTGTTTCCCCCGTCAGGGTCGCATAGATTACCAATGACACTTTCCAAGAAGCCGCGGGATAACAATCATGGATCGCACTACCCAGGGACTGCCCGACTGCCAGGACGCACCTTGGGCTCACTCTTCGCGTCCCCGTTACACCCACTTCAACACCAGTCTGCCAACCCGAGTTTATCCCGGCTCGAAAAGTGTCACTAGCTTCGTGGTCGAAAGGTACTTTATTCGGCCAGCTAAATATGAGGCATGTGTTCAACATGGCAAGAGGGACGAGCAACGATCGGTCCTTAATCGACACAGACGGAATCACTATAGTCCAAAACCCTATAAGACTCCATCCGGTCTCCGTTTATCCATCAACACTTGGTTACTTTTTATGATCACAATTACAGCTAACCATAACCCGGTATCCACCTATAACTCGCAGGTGACAGGAAATCACCCGACTTCTACCGGTCTAAGCATGGCTAAGCAATTAACTCGTTCCTGACCTAACAGGGTAAAAGGTAATCCGGGGGCCAAGGTAATAATGCAACAACGGTTTCACTCAACTCCTATAACTTAATGCAACAATATATATAACTATAGTTCATGTAGTAAGGAACAGCTTTTATAAAAATAGGAGACTTAAAATGCTCCGGGGCTTGCCTTTTTCGAACGAGCTAGGATGGTGGTCGACGCACTCTGGCAGCTCCTCGCCTGACTCTTCCTCCTCGGGCACCTCCTGTGCCTGGGGCTCCTGCGGATCCGTCCAAGCTTGTTCCTCCGGTACTGCTACCTGCGACTCCTCCTGCGATCCTGTATGATGCAAGTGCATAAGTCATCATGCGAATGATGCATCGGATTGTGGTGGAGTGCTTTGATGATATGAGATGCAGATGAGCACATGAAATGAGCAGTTTGAATATAATTATTTCTTCTACAAGGTAGTCAACGTCATCCAAGAACATGTACCCTAAAACATGCACCTTATCCTTCTATTAGTTAGCCTATCATCTACACCTACAAGTGAATCTAAGCTACCAAAGCTTACCAACCTAACTCATCCATAACATCAGCAAGGCAAAATGATGCTTCAAAGATACACCAAACATATTTTATTTCTCTTAATTTCTCATAAAGAATAATATTTTATTCCCTATTTAACTAGGGTTACACACCAACACCTATTTCTGGTGTAGATAAAAATCTACAAAAATTACAGTAGATTACTCTTATCCTAAATAACCTACTACAAAATTTTCATGAGAATGGCCTGTGTAAAACTGCTTGTACAAAATAAACAAGTTATAGACTAAATATGAGCATGAAATTATTTTGTACTAGGAAAAGTATCAAACAACAGATTTCACATTTTTTCTATATTACTAACAGTAAACTAACATACTACAAAAATTATCACATGTATGTTCTATACAAATTTAGCTCTCTACTAAAAATAACAAAGATTATCAAATAAAAGCATTTGAACTACACTCCAAAAATTTCTCACAGAACATGCTTCACCAATATTTTTCCTAGAAAGTTCATGACTAATAAAGATTAAAGCAACAAGAATCACATTTTTCCCTTCATTATTTTATTTACTACACATTTTCTAAGATATCAGCATTTATAGCAATTAAATAAATTTGCACAGTAAAGTGTTACAAAAATAACATGAGATATTTTTAAACTGTAGATCTATTCAAGAGGAACATTACAAACTTTGTTTCATGATTTTTGGAGCTATAAAAGGTACACAAACATTTTCCAAGTATTTTCTTTTCCCAAAACAAAATAGAAATTTAAAAACGAAATTTGGAATCGCTGAACGGGCCGGCCCACTCGGTAATACTGGCCCGCGGCCAATTTCCGCGGGGACGCCGCGCGGGGAAAAACGGGGTGGCGGCCCGGCTTGGCGGCTCGGCCCAAGGCCGCTTGGCCCAGAGAGCAGAGGGGGGGTTTGAACGCGGGGCGCGGGGAGCGGCCGCGCGACTGCGACGTCGCGGTGGTGGTGAAGCTCGCCGGCGGCTAGCGGCCGGCTCCGATCGTGCGGGCACCGGTGGAGGGGCGCATGGAAGTCCGGTGGGGGTGGCAAACATCGCGGGGCGATACGCGAGCGGCTAGGCGGGGAGAAAATGCCGGAACGGTGGGGGCGAGCGCGCGGTGGCCGGAATGGCGCCACGGCGGGGCGCGCGAGACGGTGCCTTACCGTGGGGCAGAGACGGAGCGTGGGGGAGCGTTCGGAGGAGAGAAGGACGGAGCGGAGATGGTCACGCGAGCAATTGCTCGGAGGCGGCCGGCCGGCGGCGGAACGCGGCAAGGAATGGCGCGGCCGTGGTGGCGGGCGCGAGGAGGCAGGAGCGGCGGCTGCTGCTGCTCGCGCGAGGCCAAGAAAGGCGAAATGGAGGGCGTGCTGAGGATGGAGGAGCGGGCGCGGTTTCAAGGCGCGTGGCGCGGCCGGTGGAGCCCACGACTCGCCACCCGTACGCCGGAGGCGGCGAGCGGCGGCCACGCGGCGGCCGCGACCTGAGCGCGGCGTGCGCTAGCGCGAGCGGACGCGCGAGGCAGGCCAGGCCGGCTTCGGCCATGGGCCGAGAAGCGAGGCGGCGGCCCAGTTAAGGGAAAAATCGATTTTTCTTTTATGAATAATATTTTCAGTTTTCTCTATTTGTTTCAAATTTGAATTTGAAGATGAAAAAGAGGTTTTCAGAACTTTTGCCCAAAATAAAAGTTGTTCAAAATTTAATTCTCTACAACTTTCATGTAGGGCACTTTTGAAAATTCTAAATAGATTTTGAATTTGGGATTCAAAGCTAAATTTTAAGTAAAAATTCATTTTTCTAGAATATTTTTAAAAGCAAAATTTGAAGGAATTTGAATCCAAGAGTTGCTCCAAAAATCATGTTTATTTATTCTAGATTATCTAAAATTGTAGCTACACAAAGTTTCATCACTCTTTAGCACTTAAATGCAGCATTTGGGTTTTGAGTAGTTGTTTTTCAACTCTAAATTTAAAAGGGTCTATATTGTATGCAATGATAACCATGTATGAGATGATTATGACTAGTGCCTTGGATGCTAATGCATGCTTAACACTCAGGGGTGTTATAGCCCTCCCCCCTTATAAGAATCTCGTCCCGAGATTTTGAGTTACGAACCATTTATCGTAAAAATCTTTATACGCGGTTTGAAGATATTCTCCCGTTTCCCATGAAGCATCACTCTCATCATGATGGCTCCACTGAACCTTGTAGGTTCTTACCACTTTATTCCGAGTGACTCGGTCCTTTGTATCCAGAACTTAAACTGGTTGTTCACGATATTCCAAGTCTGCCTTGATCCGAATACCCTGCGGTTCTATTCTCTCTTCCGGAACACGTAGACATTTCTTCAACTGGGATACGTGAAAGACGGGAAAGATCGAACTCATTCCTTCTGGCAATCGCAACTTGTACGCCACGGAACCCTTTTTCTCCATGATCTGGTATGGTCCGATATATCTAGCAGATAGTTTCTGCTTGATTCCAAACCGTTTCTTCTTCATGGGGGTAACCTTCAAATAGACATAGTCACCCACTTGGAAATCCAATGGTCTTCTTCTTTTATCTGCATAACTCTTCTGACGAGACTGTGCAGCTTGCATGTTTTGTTGGATAATACGGACCTTCTTCTCTGCCTCATCTACAAAATCAATTCCATAAAACATTCTTTCTCCAGGCTCTACCCAATTTAACGGTGTTCTGCACTTCCTGCCATATAAAGCTTCAAAAGGTGCCATCTTGATACTCTCTTGGTAACTGTTGTTGTAAGCGAATTCTGCCAATGGTAACCAGGATTCCCATGAGCCTCTGGATGACAGTACACAAGCTCTAAGCATATCTTCAAGTACAGCATTAACTCGTTCTGTCTGCCCATCTGTCTGCGGATGGTAAGCCGTACTACGAATCAAACTAGTACCCAAACCTTTATGAAGATGTTCCCAAAAATGAGAGGTAAACTGTGAACCACGATCAGACACGATCGTTTTTGGTATACCATGTAATCGGACAATCTCAGCAATATACTTTTCTGCATATTGAGGTGGTCGGAATGTCGTCTTAACTGGCAGAAAGTGAGCTGTCTTGGTGAGACGATCTACTATGACCCAAATAGAATCATGTCCCTTCTGTGTGGTGGGAAGACCAGTGATGAAATCCATACTTATATCATCCCATTTCCAATCGGGTACAGACAAGGGTTGCAGAAGTCCTGCAGGTCTCATGTGAAGAGCTTTAACTCTACAACACATGTCGCAACGAGCAACGTATGCTGCAATTTCTTTTTTCATCTTAGTCCACCAATAACGGGGTCGCAAATCTTGGTATATCTTACTACTTCCGGGGTGAATAGATAGCTTAGAATGATGGGTCTCATTCATCAACTTGTTCTTAAGCTCTCTATCCTTTGGTACCACCAGGCGATCCTTAAACCATAACACTCCTTGGTCATCCAATCGAAAGTGTTTGGTGGGTTCTCTCTTCATCTTCTCCTTGATATGAAAGATTCTCTTATCTGTCCTCTGACTTTCAATGATCTGGTCTTCCAAAGTACAACTGATCTGAAGATTATGCAACACAGCAGGATGTAGCAAATTGAACCCTTCTTCAAACAACGGTTGCACATCAATAGCATGTGATTTTCTGCTCAGTGCATCTGCTACTACATTAGCCTTCCCGGGATGATAATGCACGTTTAGATTATAGTCCTTTATCAGCTCTAACCATCTTCTCTGTCGCATGTTCAACTCAGATTGGGTAAAAATGTATTTGAGACTCTTATGATCTGTAAAGAGGTTACACACATTACCCATTAGGTAGTATCTCCAAATCTTTAGAGCATGCACTACTGCTGCAAGCTCCAAATCATGTGTAGGATAATTAACTTCATGCTTCCTCAGTTGACGTGAGGCATAGGCAATGACACTTCCATTTTGCATTAGCACACATCCTAACCCATTCTTAGATGCGTCACAGAACACATCAAAAGACTTTTCTATATCCGGTTGGGCCAGAACAGGAGCAGTGGTCAACAACTTCTGCAAGGTGCAGAAAGCTGCCTCGCACTCCTCTGTCCATACAAACTTATGATCCTTCTATAACAGGCTTGTCATTGGTTTGGCAATCTTCGAGAAATCTGGTATGAAGCGACGATAGTAACCGGCTAAACCAAGAAAACTGCGAACTTCATGCACCGAGATTGGTGACTTTCAGTCCATAACCTCTTGTACCTTACTAGGATCTACGGAAATGCCATTTTGAGACAGCACGTGGCCGAGAAAAGGCACTGTCTTAAGCCAGAACTCACACTTGCTGAACTTCGCATACAGTTGATGTTCCCTGAGTCTAGTCAAGACAATCCTGAGGTGCTCTGCGTGATCTTTTTCATTCTCTGAATATATTAGAATGTCATCAATGAACACAATCACAAACTTGTCCAACTCTGGCATGAATACCGAATTCATCAGATACATAAAATATGCAGGAGCATTTGTCAATCCGAAGGACATGACAAGATACTCGTACAAGCCATATCTGGTAGAGAACGCAGTCTTAGACACATCTTGCAGCCTAATCTTTATCTGATGGTATCCTGATCTCAAATCTATCTTAGAGAACACTTTGGCTTTAGACAACTGGTCAAACAATATATCAATCCGAGGAAGAGGATACTTGTTTTTAATTGTCACTGCATTCAGTGGTCGATAATCCACGCACATGCGTAAGGAGTTATCCTTCTTCTTTTTCACAAACAGAGCGGGGCATCCCTATTCAGATGAGCTGGGACGAATCAAACCTCTCTTTAGTAAGTCCTGGAGTTGCTTCTTCAATTCGGCTAACTCATTGGGAGGCATCCGATAGGGCCTTCTCGAGATCGGTGTTGTTCCCAGAATTAACTCAATGGCAAACTCAACATTTCGGTCTGGTGGAAGTCCAGGTAACTCATCCGGAAACACATCTGGAAACTCACAGACCACTGGAATCTGGGCTAGCAGAGTAGTTTGGACCGCACAAGTCGTGCTAGCTAGGTCTACCTTCCGAGGTAGGACCACCCGAAAAGTGCCTTCTCCACTTGGTTCCTTAAGAGAGATACTCCTTCCTCCAACATCGATTACTACCCCTATCTTATTCATCCAGTTCATACCCATGATCACATCCAAAACTAACCCTGGCATGACTATCAGATTAAGCTTATATTGCCGGTTTGATATGTTTAGGGTTACTCCCTGAACTATCTGATTAGTCAACAGATCAGCCCCAGCTGAACTGATTTTATATGCACATTCCAGTTCAATTATCTTTTGCTTATGCCTCTTAACAAAAGCTTGACTTACAAAGGAATGAGATGATCCGGAATCAAACAAGACTACTGCAGGATGATTGTTGATAGAAAACATACCAGCCGTTACCGGTTCTCCTTCAGGGATGTCATCCACGGTGGTGTGATGCACACGAGCTTGATACTGCGTCTGCTGTTTCTTAGGGTAGGGACAAAACTTCGCAAAGTGTCCGGGTTGGTTGCAGTTGAAGCACGGTCCCTTCACTTGAGCCACAGTTCCAGATGAACTGCCTTGTCCTGTCTTCGCCTGAGGCAATGCCATCTTGAATGATTTCTAGTTCCTCTGGGGTTGCTAAGCATTCTGATTCTTCCTTTGCGGTGGCCTAAACCTTGCACCTAGGGCAGGCGATCGATAAGCTGGACGGTTGGCCACTGGGGCTCGGGACTGGGACGAACCCGACTCGAAAGCTCTCTTATGGATCTTGGAAGCAGCATAAACATTGTTGTTCTTCTCTTGCTTCAGACAGTCGCTAACGAAATCATTGAAACCAGTCCTCATATTTGTACCCACATGTTTCATCATCTTAGGATTCAGGCCTCTCTTGAAGCTAGCGATCTTCTTGGCCTCAGTATTCACCATATCAGGAGCATAACGGCTCAGGTTATTGAATGCATGTAGATATTGAGTTACAGTCTTTGTGCCTTGATTCAGTGCCAGGAATTCCCCAAGCTTCATCTCAGTCAGACCAGGTGGAATGTACGTTCCACGGAAAGCTTCGGTGAACTCATTCCAAGTGATGTGAGTGTGGGGAGGAAAATTGGTGCGGTGATGTTTCCACCACATTCCTGCCGGACCTTGAAGTTGATGAGCTGCATACTCAGTCTTCAACACTTCAGTCATTCTCAATACACGGAACTTGTCTTCCATAGTATTAATCCACTCTTCTGCATCCAAGGGTTCTGCGGCTTCCTTAAAGATCAGTGGACGAGTATCCATGAAGTCCTTGAAACTGCTGTACTGATTTGCTTCGTGACCACTCGGGTTTATTCCCCGACGGGTGTTGTCTGCGATACTGCGCAACGTAGCTTCCATATTCTATTGCATGCTCTCTATATTACGTTGGCTTCCAAGAAATTGTGCGAAAAACTGTTCCGTAGTATAGGGTGGAGGAGGCGGTGGTGGATCACGGTCATCACTAGCGGCTGCACTGCCACCAGCCTCAGCGGCACCATACACGGTACGACGAGTGTTCGGCATCTGCTTGTTTCAGCAACAGTAATTATTAGGTGATGTTGTAGGAATTGCGACTGAATGAAAAATCATGCCGTACTGAAATTACTGGAGAGAATAAATTCATACAATAAAATAGGGGCATAATAAGTCATTCCAATTAACACAACACCACTAATTAGATTACTTAAAGCGCACACATCGCGTCCATTACAACTAAGTTGCCAGCATACATACACTGGACTTTTGACATTCGGATACCACCACAAACACATCCAAGCTTTTCAACATTACATCAAAGCCTTAGTCTTTCTACTCATTATTACATACCCAACGTGCCAACAAAGCAAAAGATCATGAAGATGGAACCTAGTAGCTAGCGTAACAACTACTAGCCTACTCATCGTGGTCGCTGTCTAAGTCCGAGACGTTGGCTTCGTCGCCATTAGCAGCGTCGTGGTGCTCCCCAACTGGTGCTTTGGGCTCTTCAGGACCTTCGTCTTCATTCAAATCCATCTCTGCCGCACCAGGAGGAACATAGGGGTTGAGTTGATTGTTCAACCGATGAACCTCCTCATGCAGATTGTCATTATATTCCTCTGCATAGGCCAGCTGTTGCTCTAGCTCAAACTGTCTAGCCCTCAACACATTCTCTGTGGACCAGGCTTCATTCCTCTGATGGAGCACATGAGTCAACATGCGCTCAGCGTTCCCGTTGGCGGTGGTCAGTCGCCCAACCTGCTCTCTCAGGGCACGTACATCTCCTTCGAAAGCCACAGTCCTCTGGGTAGCCTGATCTCTCTGGCGAGTCAACTGAGCCATCTCTGTGTTGAGCCTCTCAATTTTGGCGTCGTGATCTCTCTGAAGCTGACGGCGGTCATCACGAGCCTGACCAAGAGCACTAGACACACGTCTTAGGCTACCTTCCACTCCATCAAAAGCCCTCATTACTGCGAACATGACACTCATAGCGGGGTTGTCACTGTTCTGTGCTTCTGCGGCGCTAATCTCCAGAGATCTTCCTCTTGCCTGCTGCCATGAGTCAGTGGAGGGGTTGCCCCTCGGAAAGACTCCAACTATAGCTGCTGCCAACTCCTGAGGAAAGCGATTCATGATATCCCTCAGGATCCCAAAGGCTGCCCTCTCAGCGGCTTCTTCAGGGGTCCTGCCAGTTGACTCAAAATGCCAACCGGTCCACTCAGAACTATCACCTCGAGGACGAACTACTGCTTCCACAGTCACCAAAAGTCCTTCCCCCAACCGCTCATTCGACCAAAAGTAGCGGGGCTCCATTCCATCAGGATAGCCTACATCGCTGAGTACTATCCACAAGAGCGTAGGCATCCCAAACTCTCCAAGAAAAGTGTGGCGCTGACGAGTGCGTGGAGCTAGCTGATGACGGGGAGCTCTGCCGGTGGACTTGCGAGCTGTCTGCTTGGTACGTGCCATCTGTAGCAAAATTTTTATTACCGCGGTGAGAACAGATTTTTAAGTTGGCATTTTTATCGAAATGAGATAATCAACTTATAAGGGGAGGAACAATGCCATGAATGAAATGCACAACATGATACATGCACGTTCCGTACGTCCTCACAAACTTAGAAAAATAATAACTACTAATGGAATAAACGGTGGCATACCACGATCTCTTGTATCGTAACTAATACGTACTACTCGAAAGCGTTGTTATGTACCTGCAGAAAGTCACTTCAGCCCAAACCTCACAGTATGAAAATATGCAAGAAAGCAGTAAAGTAAGTTACTCGCTCTACACGCATCCCCAGATACGAGTATAACGGTAACAACTACCCGAATCATCGTCCTAATGACGGCATCGTCACCGCATGACGGAGGTCCCCACCATTTGAATACCCTCATACGAACATGCGCATGGCACGTAAGTATTTCGGTATCACATAAGCACTCCCCTAGATCAGTAGTGTATCCGACCATGCTCTCACAACTCTCACTTACCAAGGCGTAGAGGGAATTGATCCATACATTACCACTCAATTGAATGGCACTCATACAATAGCACGCCGTATGAGCGACGAAATTTCAAATATGATGCAAACCTCCAAGTTAGTACTTAATTAAGCCACCTAGAGTCCTTATTGGACATAAAGGATATGACCACTGGCACACTCTTAAATTTAAAAGCTTAGTTGAAAACACAGTTTTGTTTTTAAATACCCATGTGAACAGTAACATGCTAAACCATGCTCCGATGCCAGCTGTAACGGATCAACGTAATTATACGAGATTAAGTCAGAAAAATCTTTCACCGAGGTGGTTAATTTACCAATCTTAAACCCGTATAACCTGAGATTCCGTGAAATCACGCGGAATTTCAAACCAACCAACATACAACCAAGATCGTACTGATTTAGCAGCCACAATTCACATGATACATAGGGTTCACAATAAAAGTGGAGTACATCGGAGTTCTGAATAAAAGTTATTACAACATAGTTCAGAATAACATAGCGGAAGCAAGTAGTTTTACACACACACTTAGTTCAAATACAGTGCCAGTAGATAGTCATGGTCCACAAAAGCAGTAGATAAGACGAATAGAGTGACCCTTGCCCAAGGTCCTAGTTGTCGCCCATCGCCGGATATAGACAGTTGGAACAGTACCCATAGTACATCTGACCATCTGCAACAACAATGGGAACAACGCCCTGAGTACGAGAATGTACTCAGCTAGACTTACCCGTCAAAAACCAGAAATAAAGGACACCAAGGATCATGCAAGGCTTTATAGATTGGACTGGCTTGACTCATTTGCGAAAAGCATGAGTTGTTATGAAAAACTATACCAGTACTTTTTGCATCACTTTTTAGTATAACCTATTCAAGCTAGGTAAGCACCTATTGCTAAAACAATCACTTGATTCATCATTAACAACCTCGATTACCATATCAGGTTTAGCCTTTCCAACATCATTTACTTAACCATCATTGTTCCATTAATGTTACTACGATGCCATAGCTCGAGTCAAGTGCTCACTAACCGGGAGCGACGGCGATTCGAATCGAATTCCTATCTAGCTGGAGATTTATTCCTCACACAAACCCTGTTTCCCCCGTCAGGGTCGCATAGATTACCAATGACACTTTCCAAGAAGCCGCGGGATAACAATCATGGATCGCACTACCCAGGGACCGCCCGACTGCTAGGACACACCTTGGGCTCACTCTTCGCGTCTCCGTTACACCCACTTCAACACCAGTCTGCCAACCCGAGTTTATCCCGGCTCGAAAAGTGTCACTAGCTTCGCGGTCGAAAGGTACTTTATTCGGCCAGCTAAATGTGAGGCATGCGTTCAACATGACAGGAGGGACGAGCAACGATCGGTCCTTAATCGACACAGACGGAATCACTATAGTCCAAAACCCTATAAGACTCCGCCCGGTCTCCGTTTATCCATTAACACTTGGTTACTTTTTATGATCACAATTACAGCTAACCATAACCCGGTATCCACCTATAACTCGCAGGTGATAGGAAATCAACCGACTTCTACCGGTCTAAGCATGGCTAAGCAATTAACTCGTTCCTGACCTAACAGGGTAAAAGGTAATCTGGGGGCCAAGGTAATAATGCAACAACGGTTTCACTCAACTCCTATAACTTAATGCAACAATATATATAACTATAGTTCATGTAGTAAGGAACAACTTTTATAAAAATAGGAGACTTAAAATGCTCCGGGGCTTGCCTTTTTCGAACGAGCTAGGATGGTGGTCGACGCACTCTGGCAGCTCCTCGCCTGACTCTTCCTCCTCGGGCACCTCCTGTGCCTGGGGCTCCTGCGGATCCGTCCAAGCTTGTTCCTCCGGTACTGCTACCTGCGACTCCTCCTGCGATCCTGTATGATGCAAGTGCATAAGTCATCATACGAATGATGCATCGGATTGTGGTGGAGTGCTTTGATGATATGAGATGCAGATGAGCACATGAAATGAGCAGTTTGAATATAATTATTTCTTCTACAAGGTAGTCAACGTCATCCAAGAACATGTACCCTAAAACATGCACCTTATCCTTCTATTAGTTAGCCTATCATCTACACCTACAAGTGAATCTAAGCTACCAAAGCTTACCAACCTAACTCATCCATAACATCAGCAAGGCAAAATGATGCTTCAAAGATACACCAAACATATTTTATTTCTCTTAATTTCTCATAAAGAATAATATTTTATTCCCTATTTAACTAGGGTTACACACCAACACCTATTTCTGGTGTAGATAAAAATCTACAAAAATTACAGTAGATTACTCTTATCCTAAATAACCTACTACAAAATTTTCATGAGAATGACCTGTGTAAAACTGCTTGTACAAAATAAACAAGTTATAGACTAAATATGAGCATGAAATTATTTTGTACTAGGAAAAGTATCAAACAACAGATTTCACATTTTTTCTATGTTACTAACAGTAAACTAACATACTACAAAAATTATCACATGTATGTTCTATACAAATTTAGCTCTCTACTAAAAATAACAAAGATTATCAAATAAAAGCATTTGAACTACACTCCAAAAATTTCTCACAGAACATGCTTCACCAATATTTTTCCTAGAAAGTACATGACTAATAAAGATTAAAGCAACAAGAATCACATTTTTCCCTTCATTATTTTATTTACTACACATTTTCTAAGATATCAGCATTTATAGCAATTAAATAAATTTGCACAGTAAAGTGTTACAAAAATAACATGAGATATTTTTAAACTGTAGATCTATTCAAGAGGAACATTACAAACTTTGTTTCATGATTTTTGGAGCTATAAAAGGTACACAAACATTTTCCAAGTATTTTCTTTTCCCAAAACAAAATAGAAATTTAAAAACGAAATTTGGAATCGCTGAACGGGCCGGCCCACTCGGTAATACTGGCCCGCGGCCGATTTCCGCGGGGACGCCGCGCGGGGAAAAACGGGGTGGCGGCCCGGCTTGGCGGCTCGGCCCAAGGCCGCTTGGCCCAGAGAGCAGAGGGGGGGTTTGAACGCGGGGCGCGGGGAGCGGCCGCGCGACTGCGACGTCGCGGTGGTGGTGAAGCCCGCCGGCGGCTAGCGGCCGGCTCCGGTCGTGCGGGCACCGGTGGAGGGGCGCATGGAAGTCCGGTGGGGGTGGCAAACATCGCGGGGCGATACGCGAGCGGCTAGGCGGGGAGAAAATGCCGGAACTGCGGGGGCGAGCGCGTGGTGGCCGGAATGGCGCCGCGACGGGGCGCGCGAGACGGTGCCTTACCGCGGGGCAGAGACGGAGCGTGGGGGAGCGTTCGGAGGAGAGAAGGACGGAGCGGAGATGGTCACGCGAGCAATTGCTCGGAGGCGGCCGGCCGGCGGCGGAACGCGGCAAGGAATGGCGCGGCCGTGGTGGCGGGCGCGAGGAGGCAGGAGCGGCGGCTGCTGCTGCTCGCGCGAGGCCGAGAAAGGCGAAATGGAGGGCGTGCTGAGGATGGAGGAGCGGGCGCGGTTTCAAGGCGCGTGGCGCGGCCGGTGGAGCCCACGGCTCGCCACCCGTACGCCGGAGGCGGCGAGCGGCGGCCACGCGGCGGCCGCGACCTGAGCGCGGCGTGCGCTAGCGCGAGCGGACGCGCGAGGCAGGCCAGGCCGGCTTCGGCCATGGGCCGAGAAGCGAGGCGGCGGCCCAGTTAAGGGAAAAATCGATTTTTCTTTTATGAATAATATTTTAATTTTCTCTATTTGTTTCAAATTTGAATTTGAAGATGAAAAAGAGGTTTTCAGAACTTTTGCCCAAAATAAAAGTTGTTCAAAATTTAATTCTCTACAACTTTCATGTAGGGCACTTTTGAAAATTCTAAATAGATTTTGAATTTGGGATTCAAAGCTAAATTTTAAGTAAAAATTCATCTTTCTAGAATATTTTTAAAAGCAAAATTTGAAGGAATTTGAATCCAAGAGTTGCTCCAAAAATCATGTTTATTTATTCTAGATTATCTAAAATTGTAGCTACACAAAGTTTCATCACTCTTTAGCACTTAAATGCAGCATTTGGGTTTTGAGTAGTTGTTTTTCAACTCTAAATTTAAAAGGGTCTATATTGCATGCAATGATAACCATGTATGAGATGATTATGACTAGTGCCTTGGATGCTAATGCATGCTTAACACTCAGGGGTGTTACAGCCCTCCCCCCTTATAAGAATCTCGTCCCGAGATTTTGAGTTACGAACCATTTATCGTAAAAATCTTTATACGCGGTTTGAAGATATTCTCCCGTTTCCCATGAAGCATCACTCTCATCATGATGGCTCCACTGAACCTTGTAGGTTCTTACCACTTTATTCCGAGTGACTCGGTCCTTTGTATCCAGAACTTAAACTGGTTGTTCACGATATTCCAAGTCTGCCTTGATCCGAATACCCTGCGGTTCTATTCTCTCTTCCGGAACACGTAGACATTTCTTCAACTGGGATACGTGAAAGACGGGAAAGATCGAACTCATTCCTTCTGGCAATCGCAACTTGTACGCCACGGAACCCTTTTTCTCCATGATCTGGTATGGTCCGATATATCTAGCAGATAGTTTCTGCTTGATTCCAAACCGTTTCTTCTTCATGGGGGTAACCTTCAAATAGACATAGTCACCCACTTGGAAATCCAATGGTCTTCTTCTTTTATCTGCATAACTCTTCTGACGAGACTGTGCAGCTTGCATGTTTTGTTGGATAATACGGACCTTCTTCTCTGCCTCATCTACAAAATCAATTCCATAAAACATTCTTTCTCCAGGCTCTACCCAATTTAACGGTGTTCTGCACTTCCTGCCATATAAAGCTTCAAAAGGTGCCATCTTGATACTCTCTTGGTAACTGTTGTTGTAAGCGAATTCTGCCAATGGTAACCAGGATTCCCATGAGCCTCTGGATGACAGTACACAAGCTCTAAGCATATCTTCAAGTACAGCATTAACTCGTTCTGTCTGCCCATCTGTCTGCGGATGGTAAGCCGTACTACGAATCAAACTAGTACACAAACCTTTATGAAGATGTTCCCAAAAATAAGAGGTAAACTGTGAACCACGATCAGACACGATCGTTTTTGATATACCATGTAATCGGACAATCTCAGCAATATACTTTTCTGCATATTGAGGTGGTCGGAATGTCGTCTTAACTGGCAGAAAGTGAGCTGTCTTGGTGAGACGATCTACTATGACCCAAATAGAATCATGTCCCTTCTGTGTGGTGGGAAGACCAGTGATGAAATCCATACTTATATCATCCCATTTCCAATCGGGTACAGACAAGGGTTGCAGAAGTCCTGCAGGTCTCATGTGAAGAGCTTTAACTCTACAACACATGTCGCAACGAGCAACGTATGCTGCAATTTCTTTTTTCATCTTAGTCCACCAATAACGGGATCGCAAATCTTGGTACATCTTACTACTTCCGGGGTGAATAGATAGCTTAGAATGATGGGTCTCATTCATCAACTTGTTCTTAAGCTCTCTATCCTTTGGTACCACCAGGCGATCCTTAAACCATAACACTCCTTGGTCATCCAATCGAAAGTGTTTGGTGGGTTCTCTCTTCATCTTCTCCTTGATATGAAAGATTCCCTTATCTGTCCTCTGACTTTCAATGATCTGGTCTTCCAAAGTACAACTGATCTGAAGATTATGCAACACAGCAGGATGTAGCAAATTGAACCCTTCTTCAAACAACGGTTGCACATCAATAGCATGTGATTTTCTGCTCAGTGCATCTGCTACTACATTAGCCTTCCCGGGATGATAATGCACGTTTAGATTATAGTCCTTTATCAGCTCTAACCATCTTCTCTGTCGCATGTTCAACTCAGATTGGGTAAAAATGTATTTGAGACTCTTATGATCTGTAAAGAGGTTACACACATTACCCATTAGGTAGTATCTCCAAATCTTTAGAGCATGCACTACTGCTGCAAGCTCCAAATCCGGTGGAGCCCACGGCTCGCCACCCGTACGCCGGAGGCGGCGAGCGGCGGCCTGAGCGCGGCGTGCGCTGGCGCGGGGCGCGCGCGCGCTGGCGCGAGCGGACGCGCGAGGCAGGCCAGGCCGGCTTCGGCCATGGGCCGAGAAGCGAGGCGGCGGGCCAGTTAAGGGAAAAATCGATTTTTCTTTTATGAATAATATTTTCAGTTTTCTCTATTTGTTTCAAATTTGAATTTGAAGTTGAAAAAGAGGTTTTCAGAACTTTTGCCCAAAATAAAAGTTGTTCAAAATTTAATTCTCTACAACTTTCATGTAGGGCACTTTTCAAAATTCTAAATAGATTTTGAATTTGGGATTCAAAGCTAAATTTTAAGTAAAAATTTATTTTTCTAGAATATTTTTAAAAGCAAAATTTGAAGGAATTTGAATCCAAGAGTTGCGCCAAAAATCATGTTTATTTATTCTAGATTATCTAGAATTGTAGCTACACAAAGTTTTATCACTCTTTAGCACTTAAATACAGCATTTGGGTTTTGAGTAGTTGTTTTTCAACTCTAAATTAAAAGGGTCTATATTGCATGCAATGATAACCATGTATGAGATGATTATGACTAGTGCCTTGGATGCTAATGCATGCTTAACACCCAGGGGTGTTACAGTCGCCTTGCCCGCTGAGGCCGCCACCGTGCTGCTGGTTGCGCCCGCCGCCGCCACTGCCACCGCTGCCGTTGCCGCCACGCCCACCCTTGCCCTTGCCACTGCCCCCACGATTGGTGGGTGCAGAGGAGGTGGACCGGCAGGACGGTGAAGGGCAAGAGGAGGTGGTGGAGGCGGTAAGAGCTGAAGCCGAGGCCTCTTTGCCCTCGGTGCTAAGGCGGAGCTCCTTGACGCGGAGCATGTTGGTGGCAGACTTGTAGTCGGGAAGCGGCGATGAGTTGGCAATGATGTCGACGGTGTTGGCGAAGCGGGAGTTGAGGCCACGCAGAAGATTAAGCACGAGCTGCGCGGGGGAGATGGTGTGGCCGACCTCCCGAAGTGCAGCAGTGGTGCGCTTCATCTGCTGGGCGTAGGTGTCGATGGAGAGGTCGCCCTAGGACTGGTTGTGGAACTCCTGCTCAAGGATGACGGCGCGAGACTCCTTGTTCGCCTGGAACAGGGCCTCGATAGAGACGTACAGAGCGCGCGCATCTTGATCGGGCTCCATAGCGAGGTCGAGGACGGCGTCGTCGACAGAGCCGTACATCTAGCCGCGGATGCAGGCGTCAGGCTGAGACCATAGCCCACAGGGGGTCAGCCGGGCGCGCGGCCACCGTGCCATCGATGTGGCCGAACAGCCCGTACTTGCCGCAGAGGGCGGTGAAGAACGCCTTTCCACTTGGAGTAGTTTGGGCGCTCGAGGCTGAGCGCAATGGGGACGTGTTGCTTCACATTGACGGAGGCGTAGGCGGCGAAGAAGGGAGCAGCGAGAGAGTCCCCCATGGTGTTGGACGACTAGAGGCCGAGGGCGCCGGTTGTGGAGGAGGAACTCGATGACGACGTCATGGGCGCGGCTACAGGGCGGCGGCGCGATCCGCGTGGCGGCCTGGAGCGGCAATCGCGCGCGCGGCCTTGGAGGTGGCACGAGGTAGGGCGGCGGCGCGAGGGAGATCGCGCGGCGGCCTGGGGCGGCGCGACTTGGGTCGGGCAGCGGCCTGCAGTGCGCGGCCAAGGAGGCAGCGCGGCTTACGGAGGCGGCGACGCGACTGGAGGAAGCGCGCGGCCTAGTGATCGCGACGTGGCGGCGCAACTGGAGGAGGCGCGCGGCCTGGTGATCACGACGCGGGGCAAGGGCGGCGGCGCGAGTGCGCGCGCGGCCGGGGCTGGTGCGGTGGCGCGCGTCCTCACGGAGGACGCATGGGCAGAGGAGGCGCGAGAGCAGAAGAAAAGGACCGTAATTAGGGCTGATACCATGTAAAGAAACATCGCACACCCTAATTAGGGGGTGACCTTTATTATATAGTCTAATAGGCTAGGGTTACAATGTACAAGGCCAATGGGTCGTGCACCCAATATAGGCTGTTACTATTACATTCTAACAGCCTTGTACTAGGATTGGTGCAAGTTGTACAACAAGGAACGTGACCGCGCTGAGATGGCTTGCCGGTTCAACACCTTCAAACACTGCACAAAGATTATAGCCATCCCGCCATCCGGAACATGGGTATGAAGGAATATCTAAATAAAGGCGCAGGTGTACCCGAATGGGGTCTACCCGAATACGCCGATGAGCATGAGCCGGATTGGCAGGAAAGGCACAACATTTGCAACATGATGATGACTTGTTTTTGATGGAGCTCCACGAGTTCAGGCATTTCAGGCGGAGCCGGTGAGGTACGAAACAACGTCATACCAGTCAAATATTTCAGTTAAATTCGAATTTGTAGTCATGTATAAAGTTCAAACATGTTTACAAGTTACTATTTCAATATAGAAAGTGCAAACTTACCCAGCTATAACTTAGTTGTTTCATCTTCATGCCTCTTGATCAAACTTTGGCCAAAATTCAATCAAATATTAGCTAAATCTAGAATTTTGACCGGTCAAAACAAGTGAATCCAGGTCTGAAATTACCGTAATTTCTGAGATTCACCCGGTTTGGCCAAGTCCGATTTTTTTTGTCATTTGATTTGAATCGTAGAACCTTGTGCGAATTTTTTTTGTCATTTGAATCCTAGAACCTTGTGCGCAGGAGCTGATCGAGTGTAAGCGCAAAGCGATCCCCCAGATCAATACCCCGACCCATGAATCATCGCCAGTGGTTGCTATGACGGTGACACACAGCGACGCCCCAGTGGCTACAGTAGGCAGCTGCGGCAGGTGGGTCCTATTGCAGCATGTGCAATAACAAATCTACTTTTGCAACATTCAGATGTAAAAATTGCAACATACGTTTGAAACAGCTTAAACACTTGAAACATAATTTAGAAACACCTGAAAAACACTTGAAAAAGGCCATTGCAAACATATACAATATCGAGATCTACTTTTACAACATCTAGATAAAACACTTGCACATATGCATGAAACACTTAAAGACATACATTTGCAACAAGCATGTTATGCAACATCTGCAACATCCAAATGGAACACTTGAAACATACATCTGAAACACCTGAAACACTTGAAACACAGGCTCGCAACATGCGCATATTGTTATTACAATATATGTAACATGCTAGATCTGCTTTTGAAACATCAAGATGAAACACTTGAATCACAAGTTTGAAAAGCGTGAAACACTACGGTGTCGCCGATGGCCACGGCCTACTAGGTGGGATCGAGTGAGAGACGAAGCATATTGGGTGCGTGCAGAAAAGAGGGGAAGGCCGATTGATCACCACTCTTTGGCACGAGCTGTTGCCGGAGATGGTCCAAAGTGACGGGGCGAGCGCAATGGAGAACGGAAGTGGCGCAACGGACGGTGAGCGCAATGGAGAGGGAGGAAGGCGGCCACCGGTGCTCGGATACAGTGGAGATGGAGGATGGAGGCTGTCGGTTGGGTGGTCATGGTGGAGAACATCGCGGCGAGCGGCACTATGGAGCAGCCACGGCGGCCGGATGCCGCGGTGGAGTTGGCCACGCGGGTAGGATGCGGCGTTGAAGCGGCCGCGCAGGCAGGATGCACCGATGGAGCGTTCGCGGGGGCAAGATGCGGCGGTGGAGTGACTGCGCAGGCAGGATGCGGCGGTGTAGCCGGCTGCAATGGTCGGGCTGAGGAGATGGCATTTTTGTTTTTTTGGAATAAAGGGCAATAGAGATGAGTGCCCGGTTGGTTGGGCCGGTTCGCAGGCCCAGCAAGCGAGCATGCGGGCGAACGGAGACGGACGGACACCGTAGCTGCAGCATTATTGTTGCCGAAAACGCATAAGCTTTGGGTGGGGGAGCGGTGACAGTCAGCAGGATTCCTCGGCGAAAGGAGAAATGGAGCAAACCACCACCGGGTTTCCTAAAACTTAACTGTGACACATATGTCCTACCTAGTTCATCATCAGGCAGCTGGGGTTTCTTGATTCGGGACTGTGACGGAGATGTGTGGTCGTGTTCGGACAGGGAAAGATACATCATCTACTGAATGCTTTCTAGGCCGAGCTCATCGTCTACCTCCAAGGAATACACAAGGTGATTGATTTGGGTATTGGACGCCAAATTGTCGAGACAGATGCGAAGATGGTGGTTCAAGCAATCACAACCGACGACTTTGATAATGCTGTGGTGGGTCTTTTGATAGCTGAGATAAAGACACTAGCGTCTTCTTGTTTTATTAGTTTTGAGTGTCTATTTAAAGGTCGAGATTGTAACCAAGCCGCTCATGAGTTGGCAGTTGAGAAAGAGGAGAAATTCACAAGCTCCATTCCTGAAAGCGTATGTGTAACGGTTGCTTACGATTTGTTAGCAGTTGAGTAATGAGATTATAACCAGTTAAAAAAAGGACCACGGATGATTGATGAAATCCAATTGATCAAAATAAAACAATTTATCATTTTTACCTTTCAAGTCCTAATCTATTGCAATCTCCTAATTGATTTGTTCTTCCTTTGTCTCGATGGCGATTGAAGGTGCTCAAGTTGGCATGCTAACGCTAGAGCAACCTAAAAAGTGAGCTTGTCGCGATAAGGTCTCTCATGGGCGAGTGTTCATTGGTCTACGCGACGATTGCAATGTAACTGGCCTGACCGGCTTGCGCTTGGTGTTTCAGAGGGTGCCTTTGCATGGGAGCACATGTCCTGCTCAGGTATTTGGCGCACCTAAGTGCCAATACACAAATTGTTTTTTAATTAGTTATGTGCCTGCATCAATAGATTTTGCGAAAGGAGCACTGGAGCATCTCTCATCACTATGATATACAGAGGCGCTTAAACACAAAACCCGGAAAATTTTGAGACACTAAACTTTCAATTTCCAGCCGGTTAATAAAAGAGTTGAGATTTAGATTCACAACTACTAAAACTTAACCGAGTCATCGGGTTTGATGCAAAGAGTTTCAACTGTTTATTAGTATCATCATGTCAAAACTTGAAGCTCGCCGCCTCGCCTCGAGATGAGTCCAGGGACATGACGTGCGTCACCAGCTTGTCAATGGCGATACACGACGACCCGCCCTTGCCGGTGCACTCCGCTGCCGCCTTCTTCAGCTCGCCGGCCCTGGCCCTCATCTCGGCACCGTCCTTACCAGTCATGAGCCGACGGATAGCCGCCTCGACGCTGCCCCTCTCGAGCTCGCCGCCGACCTCGAAACCCACCCGCCACACGTGCTCCACGTACCTCGCGTTCCCCGGTTGGTCGCCGAAGTAGGGGCGGCACAGCATGGGCACCCCCTCGCAGACGCTCTCCATGGTGGAGTTCCAGCCGTTGTGCGTCCAGAACCCGCCGACGGCGCGGTGGCGCAGCACCTCCTCCTGCGGCGCCCACGCCACCACCATGCCGCGCCCGCGCGTCGCGGCCTCGAACCCCTCCGGGAGCCGCTGCTGGTGCTGGCTCTGGCCGCCCGCCCCGCGGACGAGGCCCGGCCGGACGACCCAGAGGAACGGCACGCCGCTGCCGGCGATGCCCCACGCCGTCTCCGCCAGGTCCCGCGGGGTCATGCAGGCCAGGCTGCCGAAGCTCACGTACAGCACGGAGTCCCGCGGCTGCGCGTCCAGCCACTCCAGGCACGCCCGGTCCTGCAGCAGCAGGCTGCTGTCGCCGCCGCCGCCGGCGGGGGAGAGCTTGTGGAGCGGGCCGACGTCGAACACCGGCACCGCGGTGCCGAGGTCCAGCCTGATGCCTGCCAGCTCGCCGTGCTCCAGCGCGTCGAACGTGTTGAGGATGAGCCCCGACGAGGCTTCAACCGCCGCCACGGCGCGCGCCAGCAGCTCCCGGATCAGGCCGTGCCCGCCCTTGCCCAGCTGCATCAGGTCCCGCACCCGGTACGGCGGCAGCTCCGGCACCGGCATGTCGAGCTGCGAATCTGCGTCGAATCGACGAACAAGACGCGAGCAATCTTAGCTTGTTGGTCCAACAATACTGGGAACGAATGAATGAACGCATCCAATGGGGTCATATACGAACTAGCTAGAGAAAAATGAAGCATATGCACAGGAGATCGCGACGTGCCTTGAACGGGGAGGTAGCCTCTGTCGCAGAGCATCGGGTAAGCGGCGAAGCACGCGTACGAGGCGGCGCTGCCGGTGCGCAGCGCGAGCGCGGGCACGCCCATCCTCGCGGCCACCTGGAACACGGGCAGCAGGTGCGCGTCGGCGACGAGGCACGCGACGGCGTCCCCGGAGTACTCGTCCTCCTCCAGGACGGCGGCGAGGCGGGTCCGGAAGGCGGGCTCGCACGCGGCGCCGAGCGCGATGATGCGCGCCACGACGTCCTCGATGGCGACGGGGGCCGGGCCGGAAATGCCGTCGGGCACGGGCACGAAGCGGTACCGCGGGTGGCGCGCCGGGTCCGGGGCGTTGAAGTGGGTGTGGAAGACGGTGATGGCGAACCCGCGGGCGTGGAGCACGCCGGCGAGCCGGAACATTGGGTTGATGTGGCCCTGGTACGGGAGTGGGAAGAGTAGCACGTGGCGGCGGCGGCGTTGTGGCCCTGGGTGGACGGCGGTGGCGGTGGCAGCGGCACCGTTGTTGCTCTCCGCGGCCATGGATGGCGGCGCCATGGCTGTACTGTACTGACTGCTACGACGCTCTCAGTCAGTCTCACTCACCTGTTGTCGTTCTGTTCTGTCGGAAAGTGGCTCGGTCCCTGGCCACATATATGTAGCGTTAAAACAGCCGGCCGGCACTCCGTGACACAAAAAATGATCCTATATGATACGCATGCAGAATGGCCCGCATCTCTGTGATACGCCAGTATTTTAGTGTGAAGCAACGCTATGGAGTTTGCGTTTTGTGCTGTACCGTAGTGCCAAACGGTCGGAACGCGATCGGGCACATGCAGACATGGTCGCATCTGCATGGACCATGTGGCCTGACGCTGTCTAGTGGTCCCGGTGTCCGGAAGCCGTATGCCCGCGACGTCGTCCAGCCAGAGCCCGTGGGATGCATGCTTTGGAGATTGGAATTGTAATCTTAGATTTTTTTTCTAAGAAACATTATTTTAAAAATAGACAATTGTAGAACAAGTACACGTTTATAGTTAAACTAGATAAATGCCCGTTGCACAGGGGTCATTATTTTTTTTCTCGTCTACGGCGACATATTTGATCACAGCAAGTACCAACAGTCAAGTAGTCGTTCCAATGGGGTCATGTTTTTGTACACGCCTACGGCGACAAAGTTGATCACGACAAGCACAAGCTATTTTTTTACATGCCTATGGCGACAGATTTGATCATGACAAGCACCAACAGTTGAGTAGTCCTTGCAGTTGTTGCAGGCACCTGCTTCATCCCGACATGGCACGTGCACGCCGCAAGCTCCCATCACCAGTAATCACTGCTAAAAATAATTTATAGAGACCTTAAATATCCTACAACTCAAGCATAAACTAAGTTAAATAAAAAACTTAGTCATACTGCATCTAAAGAACCTGATATTTTTACTACAGATCAACCATGCAGTGGGTAGCCTACCACAAAAATTTTGTAGCATTGGACTACACAAACTGCAGTTATGAATTAAACATTGAAAATCATAGATCTAAATATACAACAAAAACTTTAAACTAAGTCAATGCCATATTATATATCTACTGCATAGGACTACTCAAGAGGAGTTCAACACAACTTGATTTTCTATTGTATGATTTTTGGTGATTTTCTATGCATTTTAGAAGTTCAGCCGATTTTTATGCATCAAGAAAAATATTAAACCACAAAAGTACGAAACTTTGCAAATAGAACCCAATACTTTATCTATCCCTAATAATAAAAAGACAAAATTTCAGGCTCTTTTTTTCGTCCATCCATTTGTTTGGTACGTCTCCCTCTAAGTACCGGACGATGAAGAGTTTCTTCCGTTCGGACTTATACATATAAATTCGTACTCATACGAGTTAGAAATAGCTCTTATCTAGCACGATATGAAATCCGATTCCAAAACGTATTGGGTCGTGTATGTAAACCGGACTCATAAGACGTGCTTATTTTCTATTTCTGTTTTTTTTATCCCACGATGCAACAGCTTCATCTGTTCCGTACCTGAGTAGAATCAGGATGTTTATTCTGATTTTTTAATCTGTTATTTGGTAGTATTGACTCGATTTCCACTCAGGATACGTCATATTGAGCCGTTCCTATTCGTTTTCGTCCAAGAGCTTTTTTTATTCTTCATTACAAACTCAAGTTCGAATTTGTCATGACTTTTCTATTATAGATTCAGCAATTGGTAAATCATGCTTGGGTTAGAACAAAGAAGCCTTCTATGATCGTGCCGATCTTGATCTCTCTCCCAGTTCCAACTTTCAAGTCAGTACATCCGTATTTGGATTATAATTCCAATGGTATGCAAGTATGTACATGTACCTACATCGACACCTTGTAAGTTGTAAGTGTCTGCACTGGATCCATAGAGCACGTGTACGTACATGCAAAGACAGGACCTGACTACTATACATCGTACAGGAGCCGACAAACACCATCACACCATCATCGGTTGTGCCACAGCGATGCCGGTCGGGACTCCGCCACACCGATTGAAGAAACGTACAACTCCGAGATGGGCTACGAGCCTACGACAAACTCCGAAACATATGAGGTTGCATTTTTGTACTTGGAAACAGAAACTCTGATCGATGTTTGTGTTCGCTATTTATACTACTCATATATAGGAGTAGATTGCCTGTGTGATTGCCATGAGTTGGATTGACCGATCGACTAACACACATCTGTCCACCAGCGACATGGCAGCGAACAAAGAAATCAAGGCAAACACCAACATGTGGGTCATCCTCGCCGATGAGGAACCCGGTGACAGCGAGGCGCAAAAAGCTAGAGACTCGAGGGAGGCTAAGAGATTTTTCAAAAAAAAAAAAAAGGAGGCCAAGAGCAGGGAAGCCGTGGAAGACCGGCACCAGCAGGCGGCGGCGGACACGCAGAGCAGCGACGCCGCGACGTACGGTCGCAACGACAAGAAGGCGCGAAACGAGCACAACAGGAAGTAAGGCAAAGAAGCTGCAGCCGATAGCGAGGGCCAATGGCGAGGCTAACATAGCAATAGGGAAACAAGCGGACAGGAAGGGTACAGACGGCGGCAGTGATGACGGCCGATGGGTCTGACAGCGTGCAGGAGAGTAGCAGCTGTTGCTGAGCGGTGATCACATGCTGCTGCATGCAGCCATGGTGGCGGTACTCATCGCTTTCTAGGTCCATGTTGCTGCGGCCGCTCACACCACAATATGGACATAGCCGCTGGCAAGGTGTTGTCACGTCTTCTCCCTGTCTCGGATGGCATGAAAGAAGAGTAGAGAATTTATGACTAAGGGGAGGACCGGATGAGCGAGGCGCGGATGTTGTGGATAAATGGAAATTAAGTAAGACCGGTCTCAATGGGGTTTCATCAGAGTTTCATGGACATTGATTATGCTGATGTGGCATCGTATTAATGAAGAGAGAGATGATAAAAGTTTCATGGGAGTAGATGAAGTTTTATAGGGATGAAACTCTTCTGCACTGTTTCTAAAATCTGGATGTGTCGGAAACAGTGACATGAAATCCCATTGAGACTGACCTAATTCCTCCTCTTTTTATTAGTTTTTTTCCTTTTCCGTAAGTTTTGCTAGGGCCACGTCATTGAATAGGATGTACCTCAAATCATATGTTCTATGTTTCAGCCTACGTTCTATTAAACATTCAGAAGCAAAAGATATTTTGCTATATGAATTTGTTTATGATATATAAATAACTGACCAAACTTAAAAAAATATCATTTAGTCTAATTCTATGTTGGACCGTTGCTTGACGTGTTTAACCATATCGTGGACAAGGGCTGCTGGGTCAAGTGACTTCATAGGTTAACTCAACGAGTATGGACTCTATCACAATTTTGGAACATATTATTTTGTAGAGTTGTGCTATTAAATATTATGAATGTGAGACATACTTATTTTACATAAATATATTATATTTTTTCTCTGTTGTAATTGCAGTCCTGTGTTATTGTTTGGCACTATAGCTATGAGATGGATTTTACATCTGGAACTCCGGCAAAAGTTTCTAATTCTTTTTCCTCCTTCAACCTGCGAATAGAGCAGGGAACGGGCGCTGTCACGAGGGCCGGTGCGCGAGCAAGGGGCCGGCCTGGTGCGGCGGAGGGGCAAGGCTTGACAAGAGGCAGGGGAGGTGAGTCCGATCTGTTTTTGTAGATTTTTTTTAACCGGATGGGCCATCAGGACTATTAGGGCAGCCGCAAGGGGTTGTTAAAACCTGCCTATGGAAGTTCACATTGGAGAGAGAGAGTGTGTGGAAGAGAGAGTGCATAACTAAGCGTGTGTTTGGTTCTAGGACCACGTGGGATGGGTTGGACCTGACCTAGTTTTTTAGGTTGGGTTAGACCAATCTCGTGTTTGGTTAATAAGGATAGATCCGACCCAGTTCCTTGTTTAGTTTGTAGGCAAATAGATGTGGGATGAGATAGCTGACTTGTGGGGTCCATCTGGCAGCCTATCCACCACCTCTTCTTCTCCTTGTGCGTTCAGCCGCACGACCAGCCCCACGCTCGCCCTCGTGGCGTAAAAAAAACACATCGCGCTATCGAGCAGCTCTCTCGGCCTCGCGCCGCTGTGCCACCGGATCCCGCTCCACCGCGCGTGCCAAGGCCTTGCACGCGGGTCCTCTGCTGCTCCAACCCGCACGGCCCAGCGCCGTCGTCCAGGCGTCGGCGCGTCGCACTACCGCCATGGCTGGGGTCTGGAGCTCACCCTATGCCGCCATGGTCGAGGGCGGAGCTCGCCCTGCGCCACCATGGCCGGGAGCCGAAGCTTGCCCCGCTGTGCGCCGCGCCAGCCTGCTGCTCCTCTCCTCTGTTGCTGCTCATCGCCACTTCACGCCATGGCTCATGCCCGGCCACGGCTCACCTGCACACCTCGCCCTGCTGCTCTTCTGCGGCCGCGGCTCGCTCGCCACCTGTGCTTGGCCCGCGGTCGAGGGAGATGCACACTCGATGTGGGTCGAACCCCGTCCGCTTTTTCGGTACCGTGGGAACCCGTATCTAGAGCGAATATGCTCTCCTGGGCTCGACCCCAAACACCCATAAAATTGGGTCCAACCCACTTGGCTCCTCCGTCCAAACACACGCTAAGTCTTCTCTTCTTGAAGTAGAAAGGAAGAAATTGATTAAACAATAACAGTTAGGTCCCTCAAATGTTTTGGACAGTGTGTAAACGTAAGCTGTTGTAGGACTTATCTTCTGTGATACTTTTTGTTGACGTGGAGCTGCCACGTAGACCTTGTAGCATAGTATTACTGATAACTTGCTCAACCATCAACCTTTCACTAATAATCTAGCAAGCCGTTTAGCACCACCTAAATTAGGTACAGTCCACATCACGTCCAGCGGTTGATATTTTCAGCCCGGCTATTTTTTCCATCTCTGACTTTCACTCAGTCCAACCGTTCACTTCGGTGGTGACAAAGAGTAGAGAGTGGCGCGCGGGGAGGGAGAAGAGAGGGTCACGCATGCGAGGGAGAGGAACATGCAGTCGCAGTCCGCCAGCAGCCGTGGACTCACCGTAACTCTACCGCCCTGCATCATTTCGTTAACTTAAGGTAATGAGCTTTGTTTTTTCAACAATGTGTATTTAGTGATGTAGGTTTAATACGTAAGGTAATAACATAGGTATTTTGCATTGTAAACTAGATGTAGGTTTAGTAGGGATTTTGCAAATTAATATTTAAATATCATTTATAGTAATATAATGGTTTATACTAAGGTAATGTAGCACTGAAATTGAAAAAAATTATTATTAAGAAATTTAGTTAGTTAGGAATTTAGGCATCTAGCAATGAGAGCTACATGAGAGGATAGTAACACGAACAAAG
Source organism: Saccharum hybrid cultivar R570 (assembly GCA_038087645.1). Classification (NCBI taxonomy): domain Eukaryota; kingdom Viridiplantae; phylum Streptophyta; class Magnoliopsida; order Poales; family Poaceae; genus Saccharum; species Saccharum hybrid cultivar. The sequence continues at coordinate 1,922,351 of JAQSUU010000273.1, forward strand.
TGAAAATTCTTATGGGTGTGTTTAGTTGGTGAAAAGTGGGTGAAAAGTTCTTGTAGCACTTTTCGTTGTTATTTAACAAATATTATCCAACTATGAAGTAACTAGGCTCAAAAGATTTATTTCGACATTTACAGACAAACTGTGCAATTAGTTATTTTTTTTACCTACATTTAATACTCCATGCATGTGTCCAAATATTTGATGTGATAGGTGGAAGAGGAAATATTTTGAGTTTGCATGGGAACTAAACAGGCCCTATATCGATGGTGTTAAAGCGGATATATGATAAATGGAAGTTGGCTTGGTCAAGCTCCATCTGCTCCTCGCTGGTGGGCAGCACTTTTGGGAGAAGTCAATGGTACAGTGGACCTACCTGTACCAAACTCCCTCTATTCCAAATTTAAGGAATGGAGGGTGTAAAATTTAAGGGGGGGTGGGAGTGTAATGCTAGGTGATTGTATTAAGCACGCAAGAATAGGAACCTAATTAATTTGTATTGCATTCACAACTATAAGGGACATGTTGTCGTTTTGCTAGACTTCTTCATTTTGTTTTATTTGATGACATACCATACGATGATCATGCTTCCCTAGTTTGCATATATTGTCTTGCAATACAACCGATTTTTATTATTCAAACCATGCCGCATATATGAATATAATTCATCGAAACTAAGGCCCTGTGTTGAATTCATTATTTGATGGTAGTTAGCTGGTTAATAACTTATTATCTAATTTGGTCTAGACAGTGGGATAGTTGTTATCTAAATATCCAACTAACAATTGGCTAGACTAAAAAACAATTGGCTAGCCTATTATCTATACATGTTTGGATGCAAAAAAGATAATTATTAATAGATAACTACTATCTACATGGATCAAACAGGGCCTAAATAATCCACTCAAAGGGCTCTTTACAAGGATTATCTTTTTTTTAATCCTTTACTAGGATTATCTAAGCATATCTTGGCATGCGATGGGTTTCTTGTGGTGGAAACCTGTCCACCCGGGTTTACATCCTCAACTTGGTATGGATGATCGCGTTTTCTTAGATTTATTCCGGGATTTAACGACACTATGCTTTCAGTGGTAGGTGATGTCCCCGTCGACAGCGAGACGCTTGTGGTGATTTCACGAAGGCGCTATGTTTTTAGTGGTAGGAGACGTCCCCGTCGACAACGAGGCGCTGACTTCGTGAATCTTGAGATTTGTCGGCTCAGTCTTTCCTAGGTGCTTATACGGGTAGGGTTTGCGTACGTATGTTCATATGGGTGAGTATGCGTGCGTGTTGTAGTCGTCTATGTTGTACTGTCTAATTCTTTAAAAAATGCATATCTTGGTATACTGTACATGTAACAGAACCGTCCAAATTATAAGAGCACAAGTACAAAAACAATCATCGAAGTGATCAAATTCTCGCACTTGAGCCCATATAACTCCGGTAGTCCAATGAAATCACGAGGGATTTCAAACCAACCAACATACCAGCCAAGATCGTAGTGATTCAACATAACAAGTCACATGTTACAACCATTTCACAAGTAATTCAATATACATCGGAGTTCAACAAAGTTATTACAACTTAAGTTCAAAAGTAGCGGAAGCAAAGTGACAGGATAGCAAATATAGCCAACCGTGCCATATATGAATATCCCTATATCTCGCAGGTGACAGGAAATCACCTGACTTCTACCGTTTAAAGCAGGGCTAAGCATCTACTCGATCCTAGTCTATGTAGGATTCAAGGATTCATATATCTGGACAAGGAATGATATAATGCAGCAATGTTTTCAACCAACTCCTACCACTTAATGCAACAATACTTATAACATATATATAATTAATTGCTTTGAAGGTAGGAGGCTTATAATGCTCCGGGGCTTGCCTGGGATCCGACTCAAGTTAGAGTATGTCAGATGAGTTCGCTTGGCGAGCATCTTTCAATCTATCACTTGTCCGGTCCTTCTATCTTCGGGATAGACCCACCAACTCCATCTTCGGGTTTGGCTCCACAACACGTCATTCACGTGGTGCATCTAGCGTACCTAAATAAATGCAAGATGCAAGTGCATGAATATAAGGAAATGCAATAGATGATGCATCACACGTTATCAAGGCAAGTATAAGGTTATAGTAAAGACACGTAAGCACATCACATTACTTAAGTAACCTTACACAAACAAACATGCTTAAATAGCAAAGAAAGCAACACCAAGCATGACATAAGATTTACAAAGTCTCAGGTGTAATAGCTTAATCACCAAAGACATGAATCACACTTAGCAATACCCAAACAAAGTAACCAAGCAATCATGTATTTTCAACAATTCTGGACATACATGCAGTAGCTGGGTAAATCAATCATATCTGAAGTTCTACAAATCCAAATGACTTGCAAGAAGACATCATAGAAAGCTTATGAAATTGTCCACAATTCATTTATAAACATCTAAACCTGATTCTAACATTTACCAGGTCGAAATACAGAAGGTACAGAATATGTCCTGGAAGGACAGAGAGCAATATAAATCTGAACCCAACTTAGAACAGCTGTAGTTTCTAAACCATATGGCCAAATGCCACCAAAATTTCACAGCAGATAGATCATGAAATTCACAACAACTTTGTTATAGCACACAAGACATGAAAACATCATTTGCATAGGGTAATTAACAATATTCTCAAATCTGTTCAGAAACCTCATTTGCAAGAAATAATTATTAACTTATGTTGCAAACATATAATTGAATAAAACCAACTTTACCAACATGTCACACATGAATAATGAACACCAGAAAACATAGTGTCCATTCCTAAATAATTTCTTTTAATGCATTTTCTTAATTTATTTAGATAATTAGGTGGAATTATGAACACCTATCAAAAGTGCACAATAAATTCTACAAAAATTACAGTGGCCTAAATATGATCCCAATAATCTACTATCCAAATTTCAATCTATTTGGACATGTATATCAACCTCTATGAAAAAGACAAATGACTATTGCAAGAATTCATGTGAGAACAAGATGAATCAATAACTCACTCATATTACAACCACAATTTATGAAATTTTTACCACACATCAAACATCACATGAGTAGCATGACAGAGAAATTTCACTTCATTTGGAGCTATAAATTTGCAGTTATGAAAATAACAAATACATCTAGCATTGAAAACCTAGTTGCATAAATATATTTTTACAGCTAAAATATTAAAATAAAACATGACATATTATAGATCCAATGCATAGATAATTTCACAAGGATTCCAAAAAGTCCTTATTTGCTATTTTTGGAGCTTCCTAGCATGAGATATTAATTTTCAAAGATCTAGCCAAAATCTGTATAAAAGAAAAAGGAAAAAGGAAACCACTTTTGCCTCGGGACCCCTGGACTTTCTAGGAATCATCCCGAGCTCTGCTTGTACTGTTCATATGAGTCACAGGCTTCTCAGTGAGGCCCCTTCAAGAACTTTATTTAAACCGAGCAAATAGGTCCTAACCGTACTATTCACTTGAGTCACTAGTTCTGCAGAAACCCCCCTGACTTTTCTCGAATTCAAGCTCGAGGCCCCTGCCGTGATTAACAGAGGGGGAGATCGCCGGAGGTCATCGGTTACGGTCGTAGGGGGCTCGTCGGCGACGACGGGGTGGCGGCGGAGCAACAGGGGGCCTGCGCGCTCGCGTGGAGCTGCCCAGCTCAGCCGGAGGTGGCCCAGGTTGGCCTGACCGCACGCACTGTGTCCGCGGCGACCATGGCGCCGGTGGCCGCGCGCTACAACGGCGAAGAGAGGCCGGGAAGGGGCGGGGAAGCTCCAGGGGCCTTGTACGCTTCCGCGAAAAGCGGCAGCTGGGCTCGCAGTGGCCCGAGGTGGCTAGGCCACGATGACCGACGGCCCGTCGGTTGAAGCTGCACCGGCAACAGCACTCCGGTGGCCACGGAATGCGAAGAAAGGGTGGAGGAGGTGCGGTGAGGTGCGGCGGACATGCTGGAGTGGGTGGCTCAGTCAAAGGAGCATTGGGGGAGCGAAACTACGCTGAGGCAGTGAGCTTAGCCGGCCTAGCCATGGCGCGACCGCGCTCTGCTCGCGTGCGCGGCGCTGGAAAGCGAGGAAGGGGAAAGGGAGGGCGAGGCGAGTGAAGGAAAAGCCTCTGCCACCGCAGCGACACGAGAGAGACCGTAGAGGCACGCGGCGTGGAGGTGGGGCGCTGCTCGCGCATGGTAGCCACGTCCACGGACAGGTGCCGCCCGTTGAGGCATTTTACCGAGCACGTGGCGGGCAGCGACGTGGGCAAGGTGGAACACCGTTTTGGGCCACTTCCAGGCCGAATTAGACATTGGGCCATAAACAAAGTTTGTTTACCTCGGCCTGCTCTACGTTTCTTATTCAAGGTGCCCGGCCATTTGAGCTTTGTAACAGTGGATAATTAAGCTCCAAGATGATAGTGTCAATATGTTAACAGCGATCACGGAAACTCGCTTTCGGAGGTCGAAACTCGATCAAACTTAGTGCAACTTTTTGCATTCTCTTCTCCATAACATAATCTTGAACTTTTATTTTTGGACTAACTCAAGTTGCTTAGAAAAATTTGGAGAACGCGACATGCCAACGTCGATGTTACCGGAAGTAGGGCTTAAAAATGGCTAAGTGCTGAAATCAGCCCTAAAACTGCCTTGTGGGCCCTGTTTGAGCATGTTCCACACATTTTCATGACTTGACTCTTAAAAAAAATTTGTTCCTTATAAAATTATCTAAAACTTTGTTAAAGGGTGCACAGTCATGCAAAGCTTCTAGGTCACACTTTTGAAATGGTCAAACAAAAGTGTTCCAGGGTCCATACATGGTCAACCATCACTTATGAGCACATTTAGGCAAAATGATCAACATGAACATTGTTCCATTAGGTGCCCTAAGTGTAGTTAAGGTGTTGTAGAGTTCATATAGAGTCATTTGGAAAATTTGCAAGGTTTGGTTGGTGTTCTATAGTTCCATTAACTTAATGGGGCAAATTCCAATAGGAATGGAACTTATCATTTCATGTGACTTTTTGATTCCAAACTTTATGAAACTTTTCCAGGGATCAATATAGATAGTTATTGAGGTGAGACATGTGAATATATTGTAACAACACTACCCAAGCATATAATTTGAAAAGGGGCCTATATGCAAAGCAATGGTGCAACATCCAACTTTAGGTCAGGCTCATCTCCATAGGTTGACCTTGACATCGTCATCTCCACTAATTTATCGTGTTTGAGCTTAAACCCACTACTTAATTGGTGATCAACACCTGGGGTGTTACAGCCCTCCCCCCTTAAAAGAATCGCGTCCCGAGATTCGGAATGGAAGATCTTTTAAGGAAGAGAGACACGTTATTTAGTTCCCAACATCTACTATAGCATTCAGCTATAAAGCTTCAACATCGGCGAACAATTTGGTCAAAGACACTTTCTGATACTTACTCTTTATGGTAAAATCTATCTGAAGAATTTCCTTCATTGACTTCCATAAAACATTGTTACTTTGGGAGGAATCCAAGATAGCACGTACTGCACTCTCAGTGTACGGAGATCATTTGGTCCATGAGTGAACCACTCACAAGGATCTGACTCTCTAATGAGCACAACATAGGCCATATGAATTTGACACTAGACCAAAATATTCAGAAGTATACTCGTTGAAATGACTCTATGCTCATAAAGTTTAAAAAAAACAGTCCTCTACCAAAATGGCTTGAGCACAACCTTCCAAAAGGGTGAGATCATAGACGACAAATATACTCTGAGGCTATAGGATACTGACTAACCAATAGACAAGGTCTATACTGGTCGTAATTGTTCAAACATTCATATATCAACTAATGGAAAGCTACTTACTATTCCATGCGTGCAGTTCTCTTTCTCTGACGACAACACTGTATTATCTGTGTATGTTGAGGGATCAGTGAATGTGACAGCTGACTCTGTTGGCTTCGTATTTCTATCAAATGTTACCTAAGAAGATTCTCTCATCCAAAGGCAACAGTTATCTGGGTTGAATCAGATGCAACCTCTTGGGTAAAAACCTTTATAAGGTACCAAAGTATGTCATCATTGGAAAATTATTACCAAAGAAAGGATGTAGCGAAGCCTTAAGGACAACAAAAGTTGTAAATATTCACTAAACCGCGGGGAGTAGTCTACCACCAAGCGATTGAGTAAAATTTTCCTTCATGATGCAGTTGCTCAGTAAGTTGAGTTGACTTGCAACATAGTGAAACCAGCTTTGTCAGGCTAACTTTTCACCGCGAGACTTCATCTTCTAGGATCAAACAACAGCTCTAAGATGGGAAATCTGTTGTTTGATACTTTTCAAATTGCTTTTGATTTGCAAGTTTACTCGTAGAACCCTTGATTGTCCCAATACTTGTTGATGAGAGAACATAAAAGTAAAGCGAAAGGGTGTCCAACAGGGTCCTTAAGACCACTTAAGAGATCGTCCAATGGAGTGATGAACAAACCATTTGTGGCACCTAAGGGCACATGGATACTACTTTGAAATTATGTCTTGCTTTCTCTAATTCTTTGCTTTAGCTGATAGAACACCTTGCACTATCTGTGTGATTGCCCAGGATGGAATTGGCTTGATCACAATGGCTCTAGAAGATAGAATATCACTTAAGTTGTTGGCTAGTTGATTAACTTCTTATTGGTTATTGCTCTGTAAGACATAGCCTTCGTAGCTACCAAAGAGTCATTACCTAGTTGGAGATTAACCTTCCTATTGGTAACTAATCAGTTGTCTCTTAACACTAAAAAGTTCCAAATCTTCATTCTTGATCCCAACACTGTGGTTGATGCAGAACAGATGGTTGCCATCGCAGTTAGCAAATAAGGGGTCACACCAGAGATGGTTGATTTCGACGGTGTGGTCATTATGCATACAAAGGTTAAGATTTACATAATATGATGATTGATTCTTATCCAACGAATAACTTATCCAACATTAAGTGTTGGGTGTCCTTTTTATCCAACAGAGATGAGATACGTTGCTCACTAGATTGAGTTGTCAATACTAGAACAACTAAGTAGAGTCACTTGTCTACCACCTCTTGTAGTATGTTAATGTTTATGTCGGTGACCTGTTCTTTAAAGGTTATCCTTTTAGCAACTTCAGAAGGAAGCTCCACTACTTTCGGTCTAAGATATGGATCTTACGATACGATATGGAGAGATAACCAAGGAACATCTCACCAGAAAAGTCCACATTGATGTAATTCCATAATGGGCTATGACTAGCAACCTTGATACCAGCGCGTGCCCAGTAGCACAACCATGTGCCGGCCGGTCACAAGGAGGCCCTAGGTTTCGTCGCGGCACCATAGAATGCTAATCGTAACACCATTACTGAACATACGCCCGATGAGGAATTTCAAATGGCACAAATTGGGTTGATAAGGTAGATGCACGAATTTGCAAGCACACGATTTAGAGACCATAATAGAGAGACGTTGCGTCACACTGGCTAACCTTTGAGAGAGGTAACCAGAAGGTCCAACATGGATTTGGGTACGGTCTCCACAACTGGCAACGTATGAACCATGGTCAAAGGCTAGCGTTGATAGAAGTTAACTTAGTGGATCAATCGACAAGGGTCTTCACAAAGAGGGTTGCTAAACATCCACGACTTAGGCAAACATATAGGAGAACTAAACTTTGGGCTCTCGGTCAAGCAAAGGCATGGATACAAGCACTCAAGGCAAGCAACCACGGCTACATGCTTAGGTTCATAAGGAAAAGAACCTAATTGGAGATGATAGCCAAGAGATTATTTCACGTAACACGAGTGTTGCCCTAAGATAAAGCTATTCGACACTCGCATGCTTACCGTGGACAAACGAGGTGACAACTAGGGCACTACCAAGATAACAAGCATACATACAACATCACAATCAAGCAATCATTTGAGAAAATTCAAACAATGGGCTTAAGCAAACAATTCAAAGCACAAGGCTAACCTAATATAAGCATTCATCTCAAGCATGAACTAACTACAAGTTTAGCTCAAAACAAACGCTAGCTAAGGAAGCCAACTTAGCATGTGCCCAGAATCTGGACAGCAGCACAGTGGTTACTTGTTTCAACCATAACTGAGGTTGTAGACATCCCACAAAGATGATCCTAGACTTTATAGAAAGTTTAGGAAGATGACTACACTTTAGTTATTCATACCAATAGCTAATTCATAGATTAACATGGTCAAACATGCTGATGTTTCAGATCTGTACCATTATGGACAGAAAACTAACAAGAACTTCAAAAATGCAAAACTGGAGTTTTAGGGACACAACAAGGCTAAGCCTTAACTTTGTGTAAAGCTTATTAAGTTGTCTATAACTTTCTTATTATCATATTAAGATGATTCTATATCTAACAGGGCCAAACAAGACAAAGAAGAAATCTCTGCCCAGATTTGGACAGATTCTGTCATTCCACTTTACAAGCTCATAAGTAGAGATTTAGACCACCCCAATTGGTGCTATAGGACAATTTGGAAAGCTTAGAAAAAGTACTACACTTCTTCTATTATCTCCAAGACATGATTCCTTATGCACATAGGTCAAACAAACCAAACATACAGATCTGTTCTGAACATGAGCAGATTTTGACAACAACTTCTAAAATTTATAACTCCCAAACCATAAGGCCTAGGGTCTTGAAATTTTAGGACAAGCTATATAATTAAGTTAGCTACAACTTTGGTATTCTCTATAACTACAGAAAACACCATTATGATCATAAAAGCATCACTACAACAGAAACCGCTCTAGCAGCCAACGTTTAATAAGCAAAACAAAGTTTGCCTTTGTTCTACTTAACAAGAGAGCACACAAACATATCATCCTAGTGGCTGTAAACATTGTTACCTTAGACCAACACCAATTTAATTCATTCATGAGAATCCAATTTACTTAAGTGAGGTCTAAAACATTTTCAAAAACTTGTATGACAGCATATCCACCACTTGGCTAAACTAGAGGGCATCTATAGGTTCAAGCATGTAACCACAATTATTTCTAACAAAACTAAGCACATACTTTTCTCAAGCAACATGGAACAAGACATTTTTGTTTTACTTCACTCAAGAAAGATAGTGTAACACATTGATCATAAGTTACACACTATAGAACAAGGGTGAGAAGAGTATAGCCATGCATAAAGCAACAATCATGATAATGCATGCTTCGTCCTATTCGTCCTCACAAGACTGCCAACCTATGGTGGTGATCACGTTCTATGTCGGTGGCATAACACGCACTCTCTCAATATATAGCTAGTCGTCAGCTACATTTAACTTACGCATTCGTGGTTAGCGTACCTGCAGAAAAGTTTCATTGCAGCCCAACATTCCCCAATAAAGCACATAATGAAAGCAGAGAAGTAAAATTCTAAGTACTCCCATGTACATATACCCCCGTATATATACATGTAGCACCAAAACTACCCGAATAATCAACCACCCACAATTAAGTACCTTCATATATACATGTGTGTAACATGTAAATAATCCAGTAACCAAAACTAGCTCTCCCCTAGACCGCAGTTTGTACGGTCATACTCTCACAACTCACACTTACCTGAGCGTAGGTGCGATGTTGCATAAAAGTAAACTAGCAACATATATGACTATTTCATATATGAAGGCTACCTCTAATCTGACACACCGGGTAGCATAGTGTGGGAGAGTCATCACACATACATACCTTGGCCTGGGCGTAGATGCATAAATGAAAAACCCCCAAGTTAGTACTTATATAAGCCACCTAATAATCCTTATATGGGCATAAGGAAATTGACCACTGGCATACTAGGTTTAGAATTCAGATTTCACAAACCTATATATAGCTATAAGTTGATAAAACTGATTTTATAAAACAAACCTTTGTTTTAAATACACATACGACAAGTTTAATATTGAATCTTGCTCCGATACCAGCTGTAACAGAACCGTCCAAATTATAAGAGCACAAGTACAAAAACAATCACCGAAGTGATCAAATTCTCGCACTTGAGCCCATATAACTCCGGTAGTCCAATGAAATCACGAGGGATTTCAAACCAACCAACATACCAGCCAAGATCGTAGTGATTCAACATAACAAGTCACATGTTACAACCATTTCACAAGTAATTCAATATACATCGGAGTTCAACAAAGTTATTACAACTTAAGTTCAAAAGTAGCGGAAGCAAAGTAATTTGAAACTAATATTATTCTTATTTCAAATACATGCCAGTACCATGGTCGACTTCCAATAAAAGCATTAGAGATAAGGTAAATAAGAAGGATCATGCCCATGATCACACTCTGCCACAAAGGCAGGAGCCAACCAACTCTTGCAGTCGCCATGATACATCATAACCTGCAACAAGTGGGGATAAAACCCTGAGTACGAGAAGGTACTCAGCTAGACTTACCCGTCAGAAACCAGAAATAAGGTGACACCAAGGATCATGCAAGGCTGATATAAAGTGGGGCAAGCTTGACAATATTTTGCATAAAAGCTTATTACAGATAAGTAATCATTAATGCTTAAGCATCAAGTTAATCATCATTAGCCTGTCATCTATATTAGCACCTGTACTAGAGCACTCAATTTATTAGGAGCAAACAATATTAACCATAGCAGGTATAAATTGAGGCAACTTTTCCATCGTGATCCAATTAACCATCCGTTCAATTTAATGGAATCTACGTTGTCGCTGCTCAAGTCAAGTGCTCACTAACCGGGAGCGACGGCGATTCGAATCGAATTCCTATCCAGCTGGAGGGGTATTTCTAACACTCACCGCGCAGGCCCCTGCCAGGGTCGCACAAGCCACCTTTTCATATGATTCAGGAATCGCGGGTCCGAATGATGTCGCGACCCCAAGGGCGACACTCTGCCAGGTGATAGGGACTCTAACCCCCCTTGGTCTCACGCCAATGTCTCCAAGCACATCCTTTCTCTCCTCCAAGAAGCAACCTACCATTCGATTTCCGGCCTGAATCACATTACTCGGCTTCGCGGTCGGAACGACTTATCCGGCCAACTAAGTGTTAGACTGCGTTCAACATGACTCAAGGACGTACAGCGAATCGGTCCTTAAACGACTCAGACGGGGATAGATTCACACCCAAGACCTCCATGCCTTGTTGCTTCACTATCGTCATCCCGCCCGGTCTCATTTCATTTTATTAACACATGGTTCCATTCCACGATAGCAAATATAGCCAACCGTGCCATATATGAATATCCCTATATCTCGCAGGTGACAGGAAATCACCTGACTTCTACCGTTTAAAGCAGGGCTAAGCATCTACTCGATCCTAGTCTATGTAGGATTCAAGGATTCATATATCTGGACAAGGAATGATATAATGCAGCAATGTTTTCAACCAACTCCTACCACTTAATGCAACAATACTTATAACATATATATAATTAATTGCTTTGAAGGTAGGAGGCTTATAATGCTCCGGGGCTTGCCTGGGATCCGACTCAAGTTAGAGTATGTCAGATGAGTTCGCTTGGCGAGCATCTTCCAATCTATCACTTGTCCGGTCCTTCTATCTTCGGGATAGACCCACCAACTCCATCTTCGGGTTTGGCTCCACAACACGTCATTCACGTGGTGCATCTAGCGTACCTAAATAAATGCAAGATGCAAGTGCATGAATATAAGGAAATGCAATAGATGATGCATCACACGTTATCAAGGCAAGTATAAGGTTATAGTAAAGACACGTAAGCACATCACATTACTTTAGTAACCTTACACAAACAAACATGCTTAAATAGCAAAGAAAGCAACACCAAGCATGACATAAGATTTACAAAGTCTCAGGTGTAATAGCTTAATCACCAAAGACATGAATCACACTTAGCAATACCCAAACAAAGTAACCAAGCAATCATGTATTTTCAACAATTTTGGACATACATGCAGTAGCTGGGTAAATCAATCATATCTGAAGTTCTACAAATCCAAATGACTTGCAAGAAGACATCATAGAAAGCTTATGAAATTGTCCACAATTCATTTATAAACATCTAAACCTGATTCTAACATTTACCAGGTCGAAATACAGAAGGTACAGAATATGTCCTGGAAGGACAGAGAGCAATATAAATCTGAACCCAACTTAGAACAGCTGTAGTTTCTAAACCATATGGCCAAATGCCACCAAAATTTCACAGCAGATAGATCATGAAATTCACAACAACTTTGTTATAGCACACAAGACATGAAAACATCATTTGCATAGGGTAATTAACAATATTCTCAAATCTGTTCAGAAACCTCATTTGCAAGAAATAATTATTAACTTATGTTGCAAACATATAATTGAATAAAACCAACTTTACCAACATGTCACACATGAATAATGAACACCAGAAAACATAGTGTCCATTCCTAAATAATTTCTTTTAATGCATTTTCTTAATTTATTTAGATAATTAGGTGGAATTATGAACACCTATCAAAAGTGCACAATAAATTCTACAAAAATTACAGTGGCCTAAATATGCTTCCAATAATCTACTATCCAAATTTCAATCTATTTGGACATGTATATCAACCTCTATGAAAAAGACAAATGACTATTGCAAGAATTCATGTGAGAGCAAGATGAATCAATAACTCACTCATATTACAACCACAATTTATGAAATTTTTACCACACATCAAACATCACATGAGTAGCATGCCAGAGAAATTTCACTTCATTTGGAGCTATAAATTTGCAGTTATGAAAATAACAAATACATCTAGCATTGAAAACCTAGTTGCATAAATATATTTTTACAGCTAAAATATTAAAATAAAACATGACATATTATAGATCCAATGCATAGATAATTTCACAAGGATTCCAAAAAGTCCTTATTTGCTATTTTTGGAGCTTCCTAGCATGAGATATTAATTTTCAAAGATCTAGCCAAAATCTGTATAAAAGAAAAAGGAAAAAAGGAAACCACTTTTGCCTCGGGACCCCTGGACTTTCTAGGAATCATCCCGAGCTCTGCTTGTACTGTTCATATGAGTCACAGGCTTCTCAGTGAGGCCCCTTCAAGAACTTTATTTAAACCGAGCAAATAGGTCCTAACCGTACTATTCACTTGAGTCACTAGTTCTGCAGAAACCCCCCTGACTTTTCTCGAATTCAAGCTCGAGGCCCCTGCCGTGATTAACAGAGGGGGAGATCGCCGGAGGTCATCGGTTACGGTCGTAGGGGGCTCGTCGGCGACGACGGGGTGGCGGCGGAGCAACAGGGGGCCTGCGCGCTCGCGTGGAGCTGCCCAGCTCAGCCGGAGGTGGCCCAGGTTGGCCTGACCGCACGCACTGTGTCCGCGGCGACCATGGCGCCGGTGGCCGCGCGCTACAACGGCGAAGAGAGGCCGGGAAGGGGCGGGGAAGCTCCAGGGGCCTTGTACGCTTCCGCGAAAAGCGGCAGCTGGGCTCGCAGTGGCCCGAGGTGGCTAGGCCACGATGACCGACGGCCTGTCGGTTGAAGCTGCACCGGCAACAGCACTCCGGTGGCCACGGAATGCGAAGAAAGGGTGGAGGAGGTGCGGTGAGGTGCGGCGGACATGCTGGAGTGGGTGGCTCAGTCGAAGGAGCATTGGGGGAGCGAAACTACGCTGAGGCAGTGAGCTTAGCCGGCCAAGCCATGGCGCGACCGCGCTCTGCTCGCGTGCGCGGCGCTGGAAAGCGAGGAAGGGGAAAGGGAGGGCGAGGCGAGTGAAGGAAAAGCCTCTGCCACCGCAGCGACGCGAGAGAGACCGTAGAGGCACGCGGCGTGGAGGTGGGGCGCTGCTCGCGCATGGTAGCCACGTCCACGGACAGGTGCCGCCCGTTGAGGCATTTTACCGAGCACGTGGCGGGCAGCGACGTGGGCAAGGTGGAACACCGTTTTGGGCCACTTCCAGGCCGAATTAGACATTGGGCCATAAACGAAGTTTGTTTACCTCGGCCTGCTCTACGTTTCTTATTCAAGGTGCCCGGCCATTTGAGCTTTGTAACAGTGGATAATTAAGCTCCAAGATGATAGTGTCAATATATTAACAGCGATCACGGAAACTCGCTTTCGGAGGTCAAAACTCGATCAAACTTAGTGCAACTTTTTGCATTCTCTTCTCCATAACATAATCTTGAACTTTTATTTTTGGACTAACTCAAGTTGCTTAGAAAAATTTGGAGAACGCGACATGCCAACGTCGATGTTACCGGAAGTAGGGCTTAAAAATGGCTAAGTGCTGAAATCAGCCCTAAAACTGCCTTGTGGGCCCTGTTTGAGCATGTTCCACACATTTTCATGACTTGACTCTTAAAAAAATTTGTTCCTTATAAAATTATCTAAAACTTTGTTAAAGGGTGCACAGTCATGCAAAGCTTCTAGGTCACACTTTTGAAATGATCAAACAAAAGTGTTCCAGGGTCCATGTATGGTCAACCATCACTTAGGAGCACATTTAGGCAAAATGATCAACATGAACATTGTTCCATTAGGTGCCCTAAGTGTAGTTAAGGTGTTGTAGAGTTCATATAGAGTCATTTGGAAAATTTGCAAGGTTTGGTTGGTGTTCTATAGTTCCATTAACTTAATGGGGCAAATTCCAATAGGAATGGAACTTATCATTTCATGTGACTTTTTTATTCCAAACTTCATGAAACTTTTCCAGGGATCAATATAGATAGTTATTGAGGTGAGACATGTGAATATATTGTAACAACACTATCCAAGCATATAATTTGAAAAGGGGCCTATATGCAAAGCAATGGTGCAACATCCAACTTTAGGTCAGGCTCATCTCCATAGGTTGACCTTGACATCGTCATCTCTACTAATTTATCGTGTTTGAGCTTAAACCCACTACTTAATTGGTGATCAACACCTGGGGTGTTACAGTACATGTCGTGGTTGTTCTTAAGCCTTAGAGCATCTCCAGCAGTCCCCCAATATAACTCTCCCAATAATATGGTATTAAGGTAGCACAATATCATTTTCTAGATTTATTGGGGAAATTGCTGCAGCAGTACCCCAATATATCTTTTCCAATACCTATATAAAACATGGGTCTCGTAGGAGTGTAAGAGAAAATATGGTTAAAAAGTGGTAGTTGGGATGATTCTCATGGTATTGGGGGAGTTGTATCTCCCTCTTTCTTTGAGGGGAGATGAGGAAAATAGTGGTGACCATAAAAAGGATGAAGTATTAGGGAACTGCTGGAGCAAGAAAAAAAATATAATTGTTCATAATATAACAGTTTTACGAAGATAGAGGGAGGTATCGAGCACCTGTTGGAGATGCCGTTAGTTCTTCGCTTCTTCGGGGACGCAACACGCATAATTCATTAGGCGATTTGCAGCATTTACCTCTTGACTGGGCCCAATTTTCTTTCATGTCCAATTATCCACGGTACAACGGCCCAATCTTTAGATAACAGGTCCATCAGTTTCAGCTCACTGCTCACAGTCACACCCCTCCCTTCCGGCCTTCCCAAAACGTTTTCTACCCAAATTCACCCCTAAATTTTACTATGCAAAAAAAAAAGATTTCCCGTCACATCAAAATACCGATATATATATGGAGTACTAAATGTTAGATGAAATCAAAAACTAATTGCATGGTTTAGTTGTACTTTACGAGACGAACATTTTGAGCCTAATTAATTAATATTTGGACAATTATTAGCAAATAAAATCAAAGTGCTACAGTGCTACAGTGTATCACTGTGCAAAATCGGGTGCTCCCGATTTGGGTAAGTAAACAAGGCCCAAGCTATAGCGGGGCCTTCTCCCAACCTCCGGCGGCGCTAGGCCCCGCTGAGGTTGGGAGACCTCGGAACTTCAGAGGAGGGCCGTGTTTAGTTGGCCTGATTTTAGAGGTTCAAAATCTGCATAGTAATAGATTCTCCACTGTATCATTTCGTTTGTATTTGTGAATTTTTGTCCAAACATTGACTAATTAGGTTCAAAAGATTCATCTCGCAAAGTATAACTAAACTGTGCAATTAGTTTTTTATTTCATCTACATTTAGTACTCCATGCATGTACCGACATTTTGATGTGATGGAGAATCTTCTTTTTGCATAGTAGAATTTGGAGAAAAATTGTTCGTTTCGCTGGTTTATTGTGCTGAAAATACTGTTTGATGATTTGTTGTGAGAGAAAAACACTACCGAATGGCGGTTGAGTCTGCTGATAAGTCCAAAGTGTTAGCATCTAAACGAGGCCGAGGGGGAGGAGGGTCTGGCCGGTGGCGACGTCACCTCAAGACACACTGCATCCGTTCTACTGGAAGGTGATGGTTGAGATGCTTCCTCCAACTCCAACCGCGGCTGCCGAAGTGCTCTCCATCCTCCGCGGAGCTGACCCCGCCCACCTCCTCCCCGCGTCCGGCATCGCCCCGACGCCCGAGCTGCTCCAGCACCTCCGCCCCGCGCTCCCGACGCTGCCGGACTCCGCGATCCCGGCCCTCGCCCGCTGGGCCGGCGCCGCCACCGCCGTCTCCCTCCTCGCCTCCCGCCGCCTCTTCGCCGCCGCCTGGCGCTTCCTCCTGCTTCCGCCCGCCGCATCCTCCCCGCCGCCCCCGCTCGCCGCGTTCGCGCCGCTCCTCCGCCGCTACGCCCGCCTCGGGCGCACCGACTCCGCGGCCCGCGCGTTCCGTTTCCTCCAACGCCACCCGGGCCGGTACGCCGTCGAAATCGAAGCCGACGGCGCGCCGGCTAACGAGGCGGCGGTCTCCCCGTTGATCCTGGTCGTCGACGCGCTCTGCAAGGAGGGCCACCCTCGCGCCGCCGCGCGGCTCGTCGCGCAGGTCCGGCGCGAGGACGACGGGTGGACGCCCGACGTGCGGGTCTACAACGTCCTGCTCAACGGGTGGTCCCGCGCGCGCCGGCTCGACAAGGTGGAGAAGCTCTGGGCGGCGATGCGCGATGAGGGCGTGCGGCCGACTGTGGTCACCTACGGGACCTTCATCGACGCGTACTGCGTCATGCGCAGGCCTGACCAGGCGATGGCGCTCCTTGACCAGATGCGAGAGGAGGGGATCCAGGCCAATCTGCTCACCTGCAACCCCATTGTGTATGCGCTTGCGCAGGCAGGCCGTTTCGGGGACGCACACAAGGTGCTCGAGAAATTTCCCCTCTACGGTGTGTCACCGAATATCTCGACATTCAACTCCCTCGTCTTCGGCTACTGCAAGCACGGAGACCTTGCTGGGGCTAGTGGAGTACTCAAGGTCATGCTGGGGCGGGGCATTTCACCAACTGCAAGGACATACAACTATTTTTTCATGGTCTTTGCCAGGAATCGTAGCATTGAGCTGGGAATGAATCTCTATGCAAAGATGGTCAGCAATGGCTATGCGCCAGACCGGCTCACTTACCACCTCCTGGTCAAGATGTTGTGTGAGGCGAACCGGCTTGAATTAACGCTGCAAATGCTTCAGGAGATGAGAAATAGTGGTTTTGAGCCAGATCTAGCAACTAGCACCATGCTGATACATTTGCTTTGCCGACGCCATCACTTTGAGGAGGCTTTTGCAGAGTTTGAGCAGATGTTTGAGAGAGGGATTGTGCCCCAGTATATCACTTACCGGATGCTTATGAAAGAGCTAAAGCGGCTTGGTTTAGTCAAATTAGTACAGAAGTTGGCAGATCTAATGCGTTCAGTTCCACATTCCACAAAGTTACCTGGCAGTTACAGGGATAAGGAAGGAGATGATGCTATAGAGAAGAAGAAATCAATATTACTGAAAGCCCAGGCCGTTTCAGATGTTTTGAAGGATTGTAAAGATCCCAAGAAACTGCACAAGCTCAAAGATCCTGAAGAAACTGACGTCCAAATTGCAGACAGGATTGTAGCCAACATTAGGAGAAGAGTATATGGAGACATCTGAAGGATAGTGCCATCTGTTTCTTGAACATTGATTTGCATTGTGTAGATTATCAATATTAGTTGCATGACTATTGTTTTAGCAGTCAGTTGAATTATTCATCTCAAAATATGACCACATAAGCTATTCTTCTTACACGATATAGCAGTGAGTTTCACATGTTCTGCTTTGCTTTCTCTGTCGCTCAAATCATCAATGATTTGACGTCGCCCTCCCCTTCCTCATCCTGGCGCAGTTGGCACTTTGGCGGTTACCATGGTTTGTTCTTAAGTTGGTTGATGTCTCTCCTGTTGCAGAGGAGAAGGGGCTTGTTAGCGCTTAGGTCGCGAGAGCTCAAGCTACGAAGGTTGTAGCGATGGAGGATGGGAGGGCGAGTCTTGAAGGCTCGCTTGCGCACAGGAGGCGCCGTGACCGGCGCTAGGGTTGCAGATTAGATGAAGGCGGAAATAGGATGACGTGAACAGTAACAGGCTGGGCGCCCAAGGGAGATATAATATCTCAATCCCAGGCTATCCTTTTCATTAACAAGAGTCTAATACTTATACAAGCAGTCCTAACCAACTCATAACTAACTTAAGTAAATAACAAATTAAATAGATAACTATCCTAGATACTAGGATGTGATAACTACTGGATAGCTCAGCGCCCAACCAGGGACCCTACATGGTCTGGTTCAACCACGACGCTGAGCCCTCCTCTCATAGACTTTGCCGAACATAACATCTCTCCCCCCCTTGACGAACAGCTCGTCCTCGAGCTGAAAGGAGGGAAAGCGAGCACGGAAATCATCAAGCGGCTCCCAGGTAGCGTCAGCTTCCGGTAGATGCATCCACTAAATGAGGACATGCCACTCGCCACGCCGTCGCTGGGCACGAAGAGCACGAGCAGGCTCCAACAACAGCCGCCCATGACGCATAGGTGGCAGAAGCGGTGGAGACGTCGGTGGCGAATCACCCCGAAACGGCTTGAGGACGCCGACGTGAAAGACATCATGAATCCGAGCTCCGTCAGGCAGCTCCAAACGGTAGGCCACCGTACCAATCCGCTCCAGCACGCGGAAAGGCCCTGCGAACCGGGGCCGTAGCTTCCCAAGCGGACCAGCCACCAAAGACTGGGCCGGACGATGAAGAAGACGGAGCCAAACCCAATCGCCAACTGCAAATTCCAGCGCGCGGTGACGAGCATCATAATGTCTCTTGGAGTAGACCTGGGCCTGAAGAAGACGTTCGCGCACATCAGTGAGGAACTCATCACGATCCTGGAGCAAGACATCCACAACATCCATACGGGAGGAACCAACAGTGTAGGGCACCAGGGCCGGCGGGGGCCGACCATAAACCACCTGGAACGGAGTCGTGCGCAGCGATGAGTGGTAGGCAGTATTGTAACAGTACTCCGCCCAAGGAAGCCAGTCGAGCCATGCCCGAGGACGATCGCCAGTCAGACATCGTAGGTACATTGCAATCATCTTGTTGACGGCCTCCGACTGCCCATCCGTCTGGGAATGGAAGGCAGTGCTCATCTTGAACTGAACTCCCGCGAGCCGAAATAAATCGCGCCACACATGACCCGTGAACACCGGATCACGGTCACTAACAATGGAGCTGGGGAAACCATGAAGACGCACAATAGCCTCGAAGAATGCACGGGCAACCGAGATGGCAGTGTAGGGATGACTCAAGGCGATGAAGTGTGCGTACTTGGAAAAACGGTCCACCACCGTCAGGATGACATTTTTGCCGTGAACCTTAGGCATGCCTTCAACAAAATCCATAGAGATGTCCTCCCACACCCGGAAAGGCACCTCCAGCGGTTGCAGCAAGCCAGCCGGGTGGAGAGCATCGGTCTTATTGCGCTGGCATGTCACACATGAACGCACAAAATCCTGTACCAGCCGGCGATCGTTGTCAACGAAGAAGTCTGCTCGCATACGCTGGAGGGTGCGTTGCATCCCTTCGTGTCCCGTCGTGTGCGCCAACTGGAGCGCCGTCTGCAGGGCAGCGGACGTTGCAGGCAAGTAGATGCGGCGGCCATGCAGGATGAGACCATCCACCAGATGCCACGGATGACCACGCTCCTCTACAATGGAGTCACGAAGAGCACGGAGCTGGTCATCCTCCTGCAGCTCCCGGCGCAAGTCGCTGTAGATGTCGAAGACAGGCGTCGAAAGCGTGTGGAGGGACAGGTCATCCTCCAAACGACGAGAGAGTGTGAGCTTTGCAAGAACTCATGTGTCACTGCAACACAGTGTGGAAAACTGGAAACAATTTCTAGCACACTAATAATGCATGCTTAATTGCTTATGGACGGACCCAGAGAGCAGCTTATGCTTCTGTCCAGTTTGATCCTATTGTAATGGTAGTGTTGATTCTGATGATTGTTCAGACCGACAGAGGATCGACACTAGATGAGGCAGTTGAGTACTTGAAGTCCCTCGAAATGCAAGTTCATGTCTGAAATGGCACTTCCCAGTTTATCTGCATATATGCAACATTGTATCCTTCTTGATTGCGTTTGTAGCCTCAGCTCGGGAACTGATCTGTTTCCTGTGGCTTAGATCATGTGGATGGATACTGATCTATTGGGATGGTGCTGATGGTGCTACTCGTGCTCAGCTCACCAGCTCATGCCTCCAATGACCATGGTGTTCGATTCAGCATGTATTGCCAACTGTGGCGCAGTTTCGAGTCAGATGCAAAGAGTCCCTTCATGAACAACCTGTTGCCAAATCAGATGCAAAACCCACAATTAGTAGTACCAAGCTTGCAATGACCTAACTTGCAGGTACACATCATTTTCAATTGCAAGCTCTCACAATATGAGGTGAATTGTTTCCACTCTCTGGTCTATGTAAACTGTAAAGTATAATCCAAATTAGAATAAACCTAGGATTGTAGGAAATCAAGTTGTACTTTGCAAATTGTAACTTGCTCTGTGGCAAATTTTATTGACAAAGGAAAAGTAATAATCAATCCGAGACATGAAGAGTTAAGGCATCACTAACATATTAGACTACAAAACTGACCATTTCTCAGATAGAAAAAAAAACACTAGTTGGCTAATTTTTTTGAAAAACATAGCTGTAGAGAACCTCAGGTTACTTGGTTGTACACGTGCTCTGAGGGTTAGGATTGAGTACATGGAAGAAAATACTACATTAGGGTTTGCTTGGAAGCAGGGTCCAAAATTTTTACTGTGCTACAAAGGCCATCTCTAAGTGCAGTTTAGTAATTGCTCAGTTTTTGTAGAAATTATTTTAGATTGTCTGATTTCAAGTTAAGCAATATTGTTGTTTTTATGGCTGTACTGGGTACAGCTCCTATGATTATGAAATCTGTTGGTGCGCTGGATGCATAAGCCATCACAAATATTGTTTTTTTTTTGCCTGATTTGCATCAAGAACAGGAAGTCATGGCTGAAAAAGGTTCGGTGATTCTCACAATGTGTATTCATGATTTATACTTTCTTTTCATTTCCCTGGACTAGATGCACATACATTGATATGTGGCCATCTGTAGAATAGGTGGATCTCAACATTCTTCCATGTTTTTATTTTAATGATTATAGATTTCATCTTCATTGATTAAGTTATTAACTCCACAGTGCTTTTTTCCTTTCTGTCCAGTAGAAAAGTGCCCTCATATGCTTGACAGAACTATATTTTATTCACTGTTCATGTGCTCCTAACATCAAAATTTGATACCCCAGCTTTTTGTACTCATTCCAGTTAGAAGCAGTGGCTGAGCGGCCCATATGATCAGAAACAGATGCTTAGCAGTTAGCACCATGGCCAGCCAAGCTGGGCTTCGTATACTACTTAGATTCGTATTTGTAATCGGATCCTGCAGTCGTTCCAAATTTTATATATATATATATTTTTTCTTCTCCTTTCAACCTTTGCCATCCTCTGCACATAACAAGTAGAATACAACATTTCTATGTGTAAACAAGCAGAGTACATCAGTACAACATCAGTTTTGGAAATATGTAAGATAGCTAGCTTGCTTTACATTGTTAATTTAAGATTTAAACGGTCTTGCAACCAATAAAGCTCAGCCATAAAAAATTATGGAGGCTTGTAATAACTCTATGCTTACGAGTCAAGTAATCGAATGTGCAGTGTCCTGGCAGTTAGAGAAGAAGAAATCAAATCTGTATTACTAAAAGCCCAGGCCGTTTCAGACGTTTTTGAAGGAGTGTACAGATAAAAGAAACTGCACAAGCTCAAAAATCCTGAATAAACTAATGTAAAACTGACGAGGTCGCAGACACGATTGCAGCCAACATTAGGAGAAAGAGTATATGGGGACTTCTCGTGGATAGTGCCATCAAGGGAGCATCCTAATTGTTCAGACATTCGAATCCGTAGCAGGACACGCCAATTTTTGTGCTCCAATACCACCTAACGATAATTTTGTTAGATCAAACCAAGTTAGCACTTGAAATTCCTTTGCCAATTGAACAGTCACACAAGCAGAAAATTTGGAGTCAGAGTACAGGCAAAGAAGGTTGCCGTGGTGTTGGTTAGCAAGAAGATACCAAGAGTCAGACTACAGGCAAAGAAAATAGATTTGGAAAACAGTCACATGTTTAAGCAATAAATTCAATTGCAATAAAATAAAGACAGGAGTTCGATTAAGATCTGCGTCGCTATTTCCAAATTCATATTCTGTTTGTAATAATCGGAACCCCTGTCTTGAACAGACAGGGGAAAAAATAAAGAGAGATGGCAAAGTATACCAGCATGTGTTTCTTGTCTGTGGACAAGACTTGGCCAAAAGGAGAAGAACATCCTTTCTCAATCAGAGCAGTGGCACCACAACAAAATATGTCGTAAAATACACAGGACAAGGAATAAAGAAAAAATGCACTAATCAGGATTGACAAAGACAAAGATAATGTATCACACTGGAGTGAAAGATAATGTATCATTGGAAGGCCATGTCATGTATTTCTGCAAAAGAAAACACTAACAAATATATGAATGAAAACATTACTTCTCTGTTGTCTGCTTTCTACATCACAACCAAGATGATGCATCACAGTTCTCTCTACCACCAACATTTGTTCGTTATTTTCTCAACTACAAGATCTGAAACAAAAAGGGCCATTCCATACGAGCTTGTTACATCACACTAAGAAGCTTTACGGCTGGCCACATTTGGTGACCGGTACCCTGCTTTAGTGGGCTTTCCCCAAGGAGAAACTGAAGGCCTGCCTCCTTTGGTACGCCCCTCGCCTCCACCATGGGGATGATCCACAGGATTCATAGCAACACCACGGACAACAGGGCGCCTGCCCAACCACCGGCTATGCCCTGCTTTCCTTAGCTTGCATGTGCCATGGCTTGGATTGGAGACTATACCGATTGTAGCACGGCATTTTGAATCGACAATCTTCTGAGCACCTGAAGGAAGACGCAGGACACACTGTGCACCTGGCTCCTGGACTACTTTAGCATATGTACCAGCTGCTCGAACCATCTTCCCACCCTGACCAGGACGACATTCAATGTCATGCACCCATGTTCCAATTCGTGCATTGGCTAGTGGTATGCAATTCCCAACCTTTGAGTTGAGATCAATTATATCAAACTGATTAGCTGAGGAATATGGTGAAGATGATGTACTCTTAGAAGGTTTCGAGGAGTCATAGTTCATCACTGTACTACCTGGCATGCACTGGTGACTGGCCAATATATAAGATACTGGTACACAATCAGCCTTTCCCTTTGGCCCTTTACTCATACCAATAGACTTTGCTGCCAAGCTACTGAAGCGGTTAGCCTTTGCCTGAAGCAAAGGTTTCTTCTTGAGATCATTCTGCCAAGAGAGAGCAGCTTGGCGCTTCATTCTCTGTGTCCAAAGTGCATCATCCGCAGCCCATTTTTGAATTCCAGAAAGAGAGAATGTCTGTTTTTCTTCTTCATTTCCTCTGACTTGAGCATAGAAAGTGGGCTTCGCACCAGCTAATGCTATCCTAGGCAAGCTCCCACCAGATTTAACAGATGCGATATCTCCATTGCCTAGAGAGGAGTACAGTGCAGAAGCTTCCTTTTCCTTATGCACTCTACCAGACAAAGCCGCAAGGGAAAACCGAGCAGAGACATCAGCAGTGACAGATTCCAGGACTGGTGGCTTGGCACTGGGCTCTTGTAGAGTCTTGGGGCAGCGGAAATGCACCCCTTGGACCCATCGCACCAGAGCAATGCTAGAGGAGCGATTTGGGTCGTACTCGATCCGCTCCACAATGCCCAGGGAAGAGGTGCCCCGCTTCACATCGACTTTCCTCTGCAGCCTCTTGGCCCCTCCACCACGGTGGAAAGAGGTGATGCGCCCGGACGAGTTCCGCCCTGCCGTCTTGGACGAGCTCAGAGTCAGACGCTTCAGCGCGCCCACCTTCGCCTGATCTCTCGCGAGTGAGAGCGCGGACTGACGTGCCATCTTGTTGACAGGGATGGAGATGGGACGGGTGTAGCAGGGAGGAGCGCAGACTCTCCAAAAATATGCAACAACCCTCTAGGCTCTGCAACATTCAAATAAATCAAAGACAAATTACAGATGAGTTTAGATATTAAGCACTGTATCCCCAGTCCAATACATATCACCCATCTGGTATGACTAGCTGAATTCGGCAGAACATGTAATCGTATCAACTAAATCTATTTCCACTTGACTAGACTCGCGCTGGAAAATCCCCACCATGGTAAAGGAAAATGGCAAACAATCCCTAAAGTCACATCTCACTTGAACCCGAGCCAGAGCCACCGAGGAGTTTCCAGGCGAAATCTGCCGAGCAAAACCTAAGCCCCCATTCCCGCCGCCGCGAAAAGCCCTAGCGGAGCCAGTGCCAGACCCAGGACGAACCAGGTACTTCCCACATCCGCCGGTCAGCAGACTATCCCAGCAGGAAAAAAACAATAATCTTGGAACAAGGGCAGCGTAATCCAAGAGCTGCAGGTGCGCGCATCCGGCTTGGGAATCTGCTGCGCATCTGACCTAAAAAACCGATTTTCTCACACGATCTCGAGCTGTATCTGATGTGCCTACCGATTAGCTCCCGCAGATTCGTCGAGCCTAGCCTAGCCTAGTGATGTAAACGAGGAGGATCGAAGACGGAGTGGTACTAACCAGGCAGCGTCGGAGGCCCCAGGTGGCGCGCGCAGCAGTGGGGAGGAGGAGGAGGTCAGTCGGCTCGCCGGCGGTGCGGCGGCGGCTGCGAGCGGTGCGTGGAGGGATGGAGGCCGGCACGGCGCGTGGGAGCGGTGGCGGCTTACGCAGTGGTGGGCTGGTGGTGGTGGCCGGTGGGGTGGAGTCGGGCTTGAACGATGCCGTGATGGGCCTGCGGATGGGCTTTCCATGGCAGCTAGCAGCAAAGAGAAGTGCAACCGGCCCAAAACTAGAAGGCCTATAAGCTGTGGGCATTGGGCATGGCCCGCCCCGCCCGCCCCGTTCCTCCTCGCTCGCATCGCACGGGCACAGTGGGCATCCATCCTTCTCGTCCTCGTCGCTCCGTCCATTTCTGCCGACGAGTGGCGGCATCCATCAGACCATCACGCCATCACGCACGGGACGGGACGCGCGGATGCGTCAGCGTACGACACCGGCTGGCCACTGCCCAGAAAAGAAAAGAGTAAAGACCTTTTTTCTGGGGTCCTCCTCTCCCCCTCCCTTCGCTCGCTAAAACCCTTCCTGTTCCTCCTCGCGAACGGTAGTACAGCGGTAATAAAGTACTCCGTGCTACTGGTAGGGCCCGCTTTAGATGCAATTTTTTTTTAAAATGACACGGTAACAAATTTCGTTGTTATTTAGTAATTAGTGTCCAATCATGGTCTAACTAGGCTTAAAAGATTTGTCTCGTCCATTTCGTCTAAACTGTGTAATTAGTTTTATTTTTTATCTATATTTAATGCTTTATGCATGCATTTAAAGATTTGATGTGACGGAAAATATTGAAAATTTTTGCAAATCCTTAATCAAGTCAAGCCTCTTCCTTCCTCGTCCTCTTTGACGAATCCAAGCGCTAGGATCTCGCTTGCTCGCTCTCGGATCCGCAGGCGGCTCTGTTTCCTCCGCCCGACCCTCCGTTCAGTCCAACCACGCCTCCGCTGTCCGTCCCTGCTGGCTGCTGCTGCCCTCTCCTCCTTCGCTCACTCCTTGCCGAGACTGCCACGCACGACCTCGCCACCTCCTGAAGCTCGGTTACTTTTCGAACCCGCCCTTGTTCGAGCTTGGTGCGGCGCTGGTGGCTGCTTAACCGGTGCCGCCGCCGCCGCTTTGATTAACAACAAGCCACCACACCTGCTGTTTCTACTTTCTTCTCGGGCCGCTTTGATTAATCCTTTGATTAATCGCCTCTTTTTCTTTCTCGGTGATCGCCTTTTCCCGAGATTGCATTTTTATTTGTCGGCGGCACCCGGCACCGCACTTTGTCTCCGTCTCCGAGGCCGGCCGGGCAGGCGGCAGACGGCAGTAGCAGCAGCAGAAGCTGGTGGTGGCGTTGTGAACAAGAAATTCCTCGGGTTCCACGCGGCTCCCGTCGCTTTGGCGTTTTGGCCCCTTCCTTTTCTTCCTTTCCGCTGGTTTTCTGGTGTGGGGTTTTGCGCTGGTTCGGGTTGGGTTTAGGACGGCACGGCACCAGCTGATTTCCCTTCCCCACCCCGCGCTCCTGCTTGCTCTTCCACCCGTGATCTCCGAGATCGGGGGTTCCTTCCCGATTTGGTCCGCCCAGATGGAAAACGGAAATCTCTGATGGGTTTTGGAAGGAAAGTCGCGATTTTTGGGTGAGGTTTTCCGTTTCCTTCCGTTGCTGGATCGCTGACTGACTGATCGACCGGCGGAGGAGCCGCCATGGCGTCGTCGTGCATCCCGGCCGGCGGCATCCGGCTGCCGGACCTGGAGATGGTCAAGGCCTCGCCGCCGCCGGCGCCGCCCAGGCCGGCGCACTCCGCGGCGTCCTCCACGCTCTCGGAGGCGTCCAACGCGTCCGCGGCCTCGTCATCGGCCACCTCGTCGTCGGTGGCGGCGTCGCTGTCGCTCAAGCGCCCGCGCACGCCGCGGAAGCGGCCCAGCCAGACGTACAACGAGGCGGCGGCGCTGCTCGCGTCCATGTACCCCTCCGTCTTCCCCGTCGCCAGGGGCAAGGGGTCCACCGAGGCGGCGCCGCCCTGCCTCCTCGGCCTCGCCTCCGCGCTCGCCGACGACCCCGCCTGCTCCGACCTCCTCCCGCCGTTCCCCGTCCCCGGCGGCCAGGCCGCCTTCCTCCTCCGCGACCTGCCGCCGCCGCCGCCACCTCTTACGCCGCGGAGCCCCGCCGCCGCCGCGGCCAGGGGCTGCCCGTCGCCCGCTGCCGTTAGCAGCGTCTTCAGCGAGTTCCGCGACCCGGCGCCGTCCCCTGCTACCCCTGACGATGCTGCGGCGGCGCCTGATGAGCCTGGGGAGCTCGACTTCGACGATGACGACGGATTCGACGCCGACTCTATCCTGTGCGGCGTCGACGAGGGCGCGGCCGAGGGCATCGATGGCATCATGGGGAAGCTCTCTATGGAAAACAACGGGACGTCCGTGTCAACCGAAAACTCCAACCTGCCCAGATCCAAGATGATGCACCCTTACCTCAGGAACCTTATGGTGCTCGGGCTCAGCTTCCGGCACGATCAGAGTATCATCAATCAAGCGCTGAAGCGGCATAGCGTCGATCCTGAATGGTGGATGTGCCCTGCCATACCTGTGAAAGACATTTCGCCGGCACAACCGCCTTCAGTGGCAATGTCTAAAGCGACAGACAAGAAGAAGACTAAGAAGAAGTCACTGGGGACAATATACGAGGAGGGTAGTCCTGAGTCTGCCAATGGCGACACCGGAGCTTTGGCACTGCCAGAGACAGGATACACTGGAGCTTTAGAACTGCCAGAGACAGGATTGGGGCTGAGCTTGAACACTGACGGGGTGCTCAAGGCATGGCGTGGCAGAGGCTCTGTGTTCGCTGATGGCAATGGGCCTGACTTGCCATTGTCCTCTGCTCATGTGGTAGTAAGTATCTCCAGCTTATCTAGATATAAAAGGTTTTCCATTTCCAGTTAAAACTTAAAATGGCTAGAGTTCTTAGAACCCTAAATTATACTTGTTATTAGTTTATATTGTCTGATAAAGAGAATTTGTTTCATTTCAGTAGAAGCACAGATCATCTGTTGTCTTATATCAGCAGGTGATTAGAAAATCTATCCTGCATTACTTCATTTCAGTCCCTTACATTTCTTATCAGTGGCAAGTTTCTTCCAGAAGAAAATTTGTGTCTGAAATTTGCTGATATGACAAAGTACAATGTGCCAGGATTTTTACCTCCGCCAATACCTGACTTTACTGGTGTAATGGGCCAGGCAGAAGGAAATTCCAAATGGCCATTTTCTTTGAGTTGAATCATTGTAAGAAACTTAGCCAAAGGAGCCCAGGTGGTTAGAACTTTCCAGCGGCACCCCCTAGGTCCTGAGTTCGACTCCCTGTGGGAGCGAATTTCAGGCTGGGGGTACCCCCCACCCTCTCGTCGAGTTATACACGTAACCACTGCAGTGTGTTCAGAGATATGCATGTGGCCCACGTGTCCTGGGCACCCTGTGGCGTGTCCGAGCAGCCAGCCTTGGGGGGGTTTTCTCGACCCGGCCAGGAAGAGAATTTCTTTTAACGCTAATGTCGTGGGGACGGCTTTACCCCCACCGGCTGAGTTTTTTTTTATTATAAGAAAATTAGCCCTCATTATATCTTATTCGCAGTTTTGGAGTTCAATTGAAGTAGAAGAAAATCTCTTAGTTTGGTCTTATTTGCTTCGGAAAAAATTCAAACCATGGTAATTCACAGGTCCACTACTTCATTCGAGGCCTCGTATAGTAGTACCTTCAACCAGTGATGTGAAATTGTGAAGTAAATGCTTATTTACATATTTCTGATTCTCAAGCAAGTATGCAGAAACAGAAAACTGAATAAAGGATGATTAAAATAATAATGATCAGGAAAAGGAAAAACCGGAGTGAAGAAGCCGGTATCATTTCTTTACATCAAAACCTAAGAAACACACCTTATAATCCCTGCTGAAAAAATGTTCATTCAACAACTAACTTTCAAATTTTTATGCATTATTTGTGGAAGTTTCCTTATTTAAGTAAACTTATCTGAGTGACTCAGCTTTCCTTACAGTTGCCAGATATCCTAACCATTTTAATGAGCCATAGATAGCTAGTACCACTTTTGCATTAAAAGACATTTAGGTACCCTAAGGCATGTGTGCCCTGCTAAGTTCCATTGTTGGTAGAGTGGTTGGGCTCAAATTGGTGGTACAAAAAGCTAGCGCAATGAACTCTAGCCAACCTGGCCTTTCTGCATTTAAATAGCAAAAATATTGGAGTGCTTTTGGAAAGAAAACCATTAGTTAAGGCTTGGTTGACTCTCCTCATGTAGACATGTTAATGATCAATTGCTCTGCATTTTCCTAAAGCTGTCTCATTGTACTGCAAATGGTATATGGCTCCAGCCTACCCCAACTTGCTGTTGTTAATTGTAATGAACCTAGTTTTCTTCTAGGTAAAATTATTAATGTTAACAATGTGCATTACATCAACATGCTGAGAGACCACTTACAATGCAACCCTGCAAGCATTCCATTCATCCCTTATGTTCACTTTTACCTTAAGAAACATGCTTCTTACTGGCAAGTGTGGAATTTTCGTCGCAGGTTAAACATGAAGATAGTGATCTCTTCCCAAAGAATGGTACCAGCGCTGTTATCAGGGAAGGCAACATTCTAAAGATGCAGCGCAAGCAGAAGCCGTGCACTCCCCTCCCCTCTAATAAGCAGAGTCGGTACTACCGGCCTCGGGTCAAGGTAAGCACCAGAACCGACTCTTGAAGTGATGTTTCCTGCAGCAGCAAAACCAGCATATATCTCATCTTTTGCAGTCTCTGAAGGTGTCTGAGTTTTTGCGCTTTCACAGGGGAGGTTTGTCAGCAAGGCTTATTTTCTCCAGCAACAGCAAGCATTAGAGAAAGAGAGCTAAGGAAGATGGATCTTGCTCCAAGGAACATTTCTGGGGCTTCACTCTTGCTCTCTAGGAGAAGCAGCACAGCTTCTCAATTTTCATTTCTGCAGCGTTATAGCGCGGCAGGTGTAGAGATGCCTGTAGAGTGGCATGTAAGTTGTAATCATGGGGATCTGATGGTAGTTTCCTTGCAACTTCTCCAGCTCCAGATGCTGATGTAAAGAAGGCCATGAAGTGATATCCCAACCAGTTAATGGAACCGTCTTATCACTCTGTTTCTGCAAGTCTGTTCTTAGGTCTGGTTTAGTTCTCAAAAAAAAATTTTGCCTTTACTCAGCACGTCGAATGTTTAGACACATGTATGGAGTACTAAATATAGAAAAAAAACTAATTGCATAGTTCTCGAGAAAATCGCGAGACGAATCTTTTAAGTCTAATTAGTCCATGAAAAGTCTTAAGTGCTACAGTAACCAACCTATGCTAATGATGGGTTAATTAGTATCATTAGATTCGTCTTGCAGTTTCTTGATGGGTTCTATAATTTATTTTTTTATTAGTATCCGAAAACCCCTTCCGACATTCTTTCAACATATCCGATGTGATAACCAAAAATTTTCTTTTCGCAAACTAAACGGAGCCTTAGTTTGCCAGGATTCTTTTTTTTTCCCAGAGCTGTCATGTGAGTGAAGTCTGGGATGAGCAATAAGAACTGCAGCAGTACCAGAGAACTGAGAATAGTTGACCAGTATGTTTTGGTTGGTCTAATGATCCAAGTTGTGGTGGGGTTGGTGAGCTTGAAAGCACATGGCAACAAACTAGAGGCCTGTTTTTTTTTTCGACACGATTCTCGTTAAACTAAGGGCATGTTTAGTTCTCAAAAATTTTCAAAAAAAAACTACAGCAACGAATCTTTAGACACATGCATGGAGCATTAAATATAAAAAAAACTAATTACACAGTTTAACTGTAATTCACGAGACGAATCGTTTAAGCCTAGTTAGTCCATAATTGAACACTAATTACTAAATAACAGCGAAAATGCTACCGTGGTTTTTTGCAAAAATTTTTAGAACTAAATAGGCCCTAAGCCAATGGAAATACACGAGTTCGAAACACAACAAAGAGAAAGAAAGAAACAGCTACAGAGACATGTTCAAACACCCCGTTCGGCTGTGCTGATAAGTTAGCTGAAAAATATTGTTGACTGATTTATTATGAGAAAAAAATATTGTTTCGTCTGAAAAAAAAACAATATGAAAAGTACAGATTATAAGTTGAATGAACCGGGAGTACTGTATCGGAGCCCAGCCTCACCCACCAAGAGAAAAGAACCAACACGCCTGTATGAAAGCGACATAACAGGACTGACTCCCTTGTCTCAGAGCCTAACCTGTGCACCCACCACTAGCAACCTCCCCACTGCCCAAAACATCAACTAGTAACATCAGACGCAACAAAAGCAGGTTCTTCCATCCGCCAGGATTAGGGGGTGTTTAGTTCTTAAAAAAAAAATTGTCCCGTCACATCAGATGTCTGAACATATGCATGTAATATTAAATGTAGATAAAAAATAACTAATTACACAGATTACGATAAATTTGCGAGACAAATTTTTTAAGCCTAATTAATCCATGATTTGACAATGTCATGCTACAGTAACATGTGCTAATGACAGATTAATTAGGCTTAATAAATTCGTCTCATGATTTTCAAATGAGTTATATAATTAGTTTTTTTATTAGGGCATGTACAACCTATAGACGGGGGCCATCTATAAGCACATCGAATCTATCACACAGACGGACAAAAAGACAGTACATACAACCATGGTCTATTTCACTGTCTGCAAGCTATTTAATACTCTGCATGTACCCAATATCAATGATAAATAAATCTTTTGTATACCATTGTGTTGCCATTTAATAGAAAATATATCAAGCATAAATAGGAGGAACATGATTACAATATTTCATTTGATAGAAAATATATCAAGCATAAATACGAGCAACATGATTACATATATAATTGCAAAGTCTTTTTATCTAATTTTCTTTGTTTCCATAGCGTTGCCATATGTGCTCAATTAGATTTTTCTTGAGTTTCCTATGTGTTGGATGAGCTTTGATAGCGGAATTTCTACGAAGCACCTCTGCAAAGCATGGATTAGGGTTCTCGGCTTGTACGCACTTCAGGTGGGAGCACTATCGTTGCACTCAGATTCTCATTCGAATCCAAGACTTCTCTAATCGATCCCTTCTCATCTTCCACTATCATATTGTGAAGGATAACACACGCTTGCATTATGTTGATAATGTCGCTCTGCTTCCAAAAACTTGCTGGTCGATGGACAATCTGAACAAAGAGGGATTTCACACTATGATTCATTTGCACACTGCTTGACCAAACAATTCATTTGCGCACTAGGTGACCAAACTGACAGCACACTTTGATTGCATGTTTAGTATGCCCTTGTTTAGTTCCCAATTCCATCCCCAGAATTTCACTATGCAAAAAGAAGATTACCCATCACATCAAAATGTCGGCAAATGCATGGAGTACTAAATGTAAATGAAATAAAAAACTAATTGTACAGTTTTGTTGTACTTTACGAGACGAACATTTTGAGTCTAATTAATCAATTTTTGGACAATTTTTTGCACTAAAAAACAAAAAGGTGCTACAGTGCCCCGACACGAGCACCGTAGCTAGTTCACACTTCTCTCCTCTCGTCTGTCAATCAATAAAACAGCATTCACACTATCAACTAAAGCAGTATGTTCACACATTCTGAAGCAGCACGCTAACAATAGCATCCAGTAACTGAAACTGAACAAAGATTTGATCTTATACAGTACTGAAATTTCAGAAAGCATACAGGCCATTTTCAGAAACTAAGTTGATGAAGAACTAAACCAATCACCTTTAATAAGTGGTGCCGATTTCCCACTAGCCATTTCACATTCTTGAACCAAACTTTTAAAAGGCCATAAAGTTGAATTCTACTTTTAGAGATCAGCTCAATTTCTGAAAGTCACTGTTGACATCTCTATTCTATTTCTTATGCAAA
The DNA here is from genome assembly GCA_038087645.1 of Saccharum hybrid cultivar R570. Classification (NCBI taxonomy): domain Eukaryota; kingdom Viridiplantae; phylum Streptophyta; class Magnoliopsida; order Poales; family Poaceae; genus Saccharum; species Saccharum hybrid cultivar. The sequence continues at coordinate 1,955,376 of JAQSUU010000273.1, forward strand.
AAAAATTCTGAAGGTCTGCTGCAGCATCCTTGATGTCCTGCACGCCGCCGCAGCCTTCGTGGGTCATGCATCTTCGCAGGAGGTGGAGGGAGGCCCGCCGGCCACCGGCGAAGACAACGCTGCTGCAGACTGACGCCCCGGACCCGTTGGCCACCGGTGAGTACGACACTGCGGTCCGCATCAGTCCGTGAGGCGAGCCCGAAGGGAAGGGCGGGTCCATCGGTGACGAGACGGAGGAGCTGCAGACACCGGTGCGCCTCGTCCCGGCCACCGGCGAGGACGAGAAGGAGTCCGTCCGCGTCCATCCGCGAGGACGAAGAGGCAGAGGGGAATGGCGCGAAGGAAACGAAACTCAACTAGATCTCTCCTCATTCATTACGGTGCGGCAGGGTGTTTTTTTTTGCAAAATACACAGGATACAGACGGCTCTGGTAGCCGCGCTGTACATGCCTCAGTATCTATACACCTCTTTTAAAATATCCGATATGACTCCCTAAAATTTTTCCGTCCAGGAATCAAACAAACCCACCCCCTCCCCTTCTTCTCCCTGAGGTATCCTTGTCTTTCCGCTGACCACCATTCATGAGCTGGTTCGCTCCACCTTTGTCTGCGCTGTTACCAGAGATCTGTTGCTGCATGTACAATGGAGCAGGTAAATTAGAACACCAACCCAAAATCTCTGCTGGTCTGGTTCATACTCCTATTTCAGGCCAGACTTTCGGTCAAATAAAACGTTCTTTAGCACCCGAAAAAATAGCAGCACTGTTGTTTTGATTGTCGTCAGTCCCAGAAAGATAAATTTTGATCCAACGTCTGCAAAAGATTGGCATTCTTTTTATTATTTTTGGCGTTCTTTTATTTTCTTTTTAAAAGTTTAATCTTTTTGTTATGTTTAGATACAAGAACTAACTGCTAGCTAGTGAAAAATTAACTAAAATTAGTTCTAGAGCGCATCCAAACATATGAACTAATAGGTGGGCCAATTTTTAGTCAAGTCTTGAACTAATTGTTAGCCAACTAGAGCAACTCCAGGTGTTCCCTATAATTAACTAGCTAAATCAATAAGTTTATGAGTTAACAAAATACTCACCTCATTCCAAATTAAATGCATATCCCAATTAGCTTAATAAACTAAAGAATTAGTTCTACCTCATCAAATAGTACTGTTCTCCTACGCGGGGTTGGGAGCAGCGACCATCGTGATCGTCCTCGTGGCGGCGGTGTGGTCACCGGTGCGCGCTGTTGGTGGACTGGTGGTGGTGGTGGAGTTGGAGACGGCGACGGCAGTGGGCACACCCGCCGATACGATAGGGGAAGACGTCGGCAGAAAAGCGTACTCCGACTGACCATTAAAAAAAACGAGAAGCGCGCTCACCGTACTCCAGTCCTGGCGAACCACGGCCCCAGAAAAAAGAGGTTCCTTTTCTTTCTCCCACCCACCCGGATCCTCCGCGCGCGCCGCCAGGCCCGCCGCGATGGCCGCACTCCGCCTCCCCGCCCCGCCGGCGGCGAGGTGGTCCCACCTTCCTTCCGTCTCCGCCTCCGCCGCCGCGCGTCGGGTCTCGCCCCCTCGCCATCTCGCGGCGCGGCGGGCCAAGGGGGAGGACACGCCGGACCCGCCGGTGAGGACGCTGTTGATCGATAACTACGACAGCTACACCTACAACATCTTCCAGGAGCTGTCGGTCGTCAACGGCGGTGAGTATGAAAGCATCTCTCCCTTCTTCGCGCCTGCCGCTGCGTCGCGTGAGCGGCGGCGCCGTGCTCATTGCGTCGTCTCGGGCGGGCGGTGGAACTGACGGAAGCTCGTGACACCTCCGCAGTGCCGCCCGTGGTCGTGCGTAACGACGAGTGGACGTGGAGGGACGTCTTCAACCGCGTGTACAAGGACCGGGCCTTCGACAACATCGTCATCTCGCCTGGCCCTGGATCTCCGGCGTGCCCCGGCGACATAGGTGTGCGGGCAAACTTCGTCTTCAGCTTTGCCCTGTTCTGCGAAACTGGGGCGTTTGTTCAGTCACTACTGCAATGTACTTATATGGTGCATGTTTTGTTTTCCAGGTGTATGTCTGCGTATACTTTTGGAGTGTGGAGATATACCCATCTTGGGTGTCTGCCTTGGCCACCAGGTGATATTCAGATCCACCTTTCTTTTTCAGTGTCATCCTTGTGAGTGTGGGTTTAGTTGGTGATTTTTTTTTTTTGGAAAATGTCACATCGGATGTTTTCGTGTGATGTCAGAAGGGGTTTTCAGATACTAATAAAAAAACTAATTACATAGCTTGCCTAGAAACAACGAGACAAATTTATTAAGCTTAATTAATCTGTCATTAACACATTTGTACTGTAGCACTTTAGTGTCAAATCACGGACTGATTAGGCTCAAAACGTTCATCTCGCGATTTCCAACCAAACTGTGCAATTAGTTTTTTTTCATCTACATTTAATGCTTCATGCATGTGCCGTAAGATTTGCTACTGTAGTTTTTCGTGAAAAGTTTTTGGATCTAAACAAGGCCTGATTTTTTTCTGGATCACAAAGAAATTTGCATGGATCACGTGGCTGTAACTTTACCTGAAATGGCCGTTGTTGTTGTTGTCTACTTGTCTTTGACCATTGCAGGCCCTGGGATTTGTACATGGTGCTAAGATCGTTCATGCTCCAGAAGCTATACACGGGCGACTCAGGCAAGGCCTTGGATTCATGTTAACAAAATTCACCGAGTACTGCTGCTGAATTCTTGCTATTCTTACAGTTTATGCATGATCTAACACTCCTCTTTGTTGTATCAGTGAAATTGAGCATGATGGATGCTACCTCTTTAATTGTGTCCCATCAGGTAGAAACTCTGGCTTCAAGGTTAGTGTACCGCTTGTATTGCTAGTTCCATCCCTTGTCATTTGTGTTTCATTTCAGTTTCCATATGAACTGCTAAATGCTTTGAACTTGCTTGTGCTGTTTTCAGGTAGTGAGGTATCATTCACTTGTAATAGAATCTGGTTCTCTGCCTGATGATCTTACATCAATTGCGTGGACTGCTTCTCCAAATTTGCTTTCTTACCTTGAAAGTGATCGAAACAATGTTAGTACCTTCTTGGGATCATTGGACAACAATTTTATGACAAACCCTCTAGAGTACAGTAACAACGGTGGGGAATTATCCAACATAGGACATTCTAGTGAGTCAGATGATAGCAGAGTTATCATGGGCATCAGGCACTCTAGCAGGCCTCATTATGGAGTGCAGGTATCCTAGTTTGTCCTGTGCGGTGATTTCTCTATGTTGTAGTAAGCTGTTCTTACACATGATTGCCCTTTAATCCAGTTTCATCCAGAGAGCATTGCTACTCATCACGGAAGACAGATTTTCCAAAACTTTAAGAAGATAACAGGAGATTTTGGATTGTGCTCGTCATGGCTTCAGGAAAGAAAGGTTCACAGTATTGGTAAACTGGAAAAATCTCAAGTACTGTCTATGATGAAGTAGTTGACACACTATACCTTTACACGTCATTTTAGCAGAGACTCCTCTTATTCTGCAGGTCAATTCTGCAAGCCATCGTAATTCTATCCCTAAGGACTTCTTGCATACTGAAAGAATGGAACTTTCGGAGCCTGTACTTGGAAAGAGAGGCGTTGGGAAAAAGTGTTTACGATTACGATGGAAGAAGATTGAAAATTTCCTTTGTCCCACAGTTGGCTCTGAAGACATATTTGCGGTGCTTTTTGGCCATCAAAGCGGTGAAGACACGTTTTGGTTGGATAGCTCATCAGTCGACCAGGTATGCAGTCAGCTTACTCTTAACTAATCACCAAAATCGAATAAAAAAAAGAGGATACTAATTTCTCTTCAACTCTTGATCTACATGAATTGAGCTGCAATCACTATCTCGTTGAGTGATAAAGCTGGAAATTTGCTGAAACTTATTTGGATAGCGACTTCTTTTCTTTCCTCATGGAGAATAGGGCACGTTTTTCAATGTGTTACATGATCTTTTCTGTCTTTGTTGTGATCTATTTCTGCTTGCAGAATAGGACACGTTTTTCATTCATGGGTGGCAAAGGTGGGTCCCTATGGAAGCAAATGACATTCCACCTATCTGGTCAAAGGTAAGAAGGAATCATGCTTTGGTGCATTAAGCATTATGTCTGCCAGCATGTGGTAGAGACCTTCATGTTATTCTGCATTTCACAAATTCTTTTCCAGAGCCAATTGTGGAGGAACACTTATTACCCAAGATGCTTATGGATATACTGCCAAAAACTTCATCAAAGAGGGCTTCTTGGAGTTCCTTAACATGGTATATATGTTTAAAGATTATTGTTGCTTGTGATAACTATTTTAATCTTATTAATTTTGTGTGATCATAACCTCATTGCCATTTGCGACTATCTATGTGTTGTCTCATAGTCTGAATAATTTACTCAAGCAGAAATGAATCATGTTCATTAATATGTACAAGGAGCCCAACTGTTTTGGTTTTTTTTTAATGTACAAGAGCCCAACTGTTTTGTTAAAATTAAATAATTAAATGGGGTATACAGGTTTTAGCATAGATCACCTACCACTATAGGAACTTTCTCAGCTCCTGCAGCAGAGAGGAACAAAATAATTGTGTTACTAGGTTTTGTAGTCAATTGGTAGCAGGCTAGGGGTTTTGACTGGTTTTAGCCATGTCAAAAACAAAATCTGCTGGTCTGAGGTATCTCAGCATAAAGTGTTGGTGGTTACTGACATACATTTGTATTCTGCATGTTAACACAATCATCCATACCTTAGGTTTATGAGTAAAGTGCAATATGCAGTAGATTGTGCCATGCATTTGTCTCAGTTTTGATTCTCACTGTTTCACACTTTGCAGGAGATCGAATCCATTCAATACAATGAGAAGGATTACGAAGGACTGCCCTTTGAATTCCATGGTGGCTTCGTTGGATATCTAGGGTATGTTGATTTCTTGTCATGAATTGACGCTTTTTTTAACTTATATTATACACTTGTGGCAGTAGATTAGATATTATGCATAGATTTTGCCTGCACTGGATTAGTTTCCTGCTACAAACAGATCTTCCATGCTACAAACAATTGTTTTCAATCTTTGACTTCCCCATTTCTGTAATTGTCTCGTGTGGACAATGGAGTCTTCTGTACTTCATTTAATTCTCTTTGTATTATCTATTTCTTTTGGATTTCTTTAAGATCCTTTTGAACTTTAGTTTTCATTGGATACCAGGTATGGTCTTAAAGTGGAGTGTGATGCATCATCTAACAAGGCCAAATCAAGTACTCCTGATGCATGCTTCGTCTTTGCTGATAACACTGTGGTAGTTGATCACAGTAATGGTGATGTGTATATTTTGTCATTGCATGATGAATTTTATTCTAGTAATGGAGATGGGATATGCAAAAATTCAACACATACTTCATGGTTAGTGGAGACCGAGAAGAAGCTTCTCAGGTTGGGTGGTATGCCCCCAGGATCACCAATTAATGGGAAGGCAAATGCTAGATCATCCAGTGTGCATAAGCAGAGTTTTGCTGTAGAGAAATCAAAGGATCAGTATATTAGAGATGTTCAGAGTTGCTTGGATTATATCAGGGATGGAGAAAGCTATGAGTTGTGCTTAACTACTCAGATGAAGAGAAGAGTAGACTATATGAATGCGCTCCAACTCTACCTTAAACTGAGAAAACAAAATCCAGCGCCTTATGCAGCCTGGCTTAACTTTTCCTCAGAAAACTTGAGCATATGTTGCTCTTCTCCAGAAAGATTTCTACGACTAGACCGAGGCGGAGTTCTAGAAGCAAAACCAATCAAAGGTACTATAGCACGTGGCAGAACACCAGAGGAAGATGAATGCTTACGTTTGCAGTTGAAATACAGGCAAGTACACGATATTCTTTTCTAGATATATCTTGGCTCTACCACTCTTTATTCAGGAAATATTGAGCTTGGGATGCTGTTTCTTTGCTTTCCCTAATTTATTTTTTTTGCTATGCTTAGTATTTTGAATTAAGTTTCTTCACAAATGGTCTTGTGGAAGAAGTTGGTAAAGATAACTGGATACGTGTGTTAAGGAATAAAAAACATATTGCCATTCATGTTAAGTTTGGTTCAATAGTCTGTTGAAGCAATATGACTGCTGAAGCTAATTAAATTTTTAGTTGACAGATCTATGATAGAAAATTACATGGTTGTATAACATTTTCTGTAAGCATAAGTGATCTAGTTTTTTTGTTGTGTGTCATTGGAGGTTTCTCCAGTCACAACTATGTTCTTATCGATGTCTTCCTTTCCTGGTAGTTCGGTTTCATTGTTATCTAGATGTTTTAAATGCTAATCCTGTTTTACGGTTCTCATATGCTACTGCTATATTTTCCTTTTTGCATGTGCTCACCTTCACCAGTGAAAAAGATCAGGCTGAGAACTTGATGATTGTTGACCTCTTAAGAAATGATCTTGGCAAGGTTTGCGAACCAGGGAGTGTGCATGTCCCTCGTCTCATGGATGTAGAATCATATAGGAGTGTTCACACCATGGTGAGTACCATCCGTGGAACAAAGAAGTCAAATCTAAGCCCTGTTGACTGTGTGAAAGCAGCCTTTCCAGGTGGTTCAATGACTGGGGCCCCGAAAGTTAGATCAATGGAGATCCTCGATTCACTTGAAACTAGTCCAAGAGGTGTGTACTCAGGATCGATTGGGTTCTTTTCGTACAACCACACATTCGATCTGAACATTGTAATTCGAACGGTTATCCTGCACGATGGAGAAGCCTCAGTAGGGGCAGGTGGGGCGATCGTAGCACTGTCAAACCCAGAAGCAGAATACAACGAAATGTTGCTTAAAGCAAAAGCACCAACAAAGGTGGTTGAGGATTTCATTCAAACAGTTTACAGCTCAGATCGATCGGATTCGATGCAGACAACCATAAGCTAGATCAGATAGACAAAGGGTCATTGTTTATCGATACACAAAAGGCATTGCAATGGACTTCAGCAAACACCATGTATCTGAGAAATTTGGCCTCAGCAATAGGTGCGTGCTAATGAACATTGGCAGTGGGGTGAGGCATATCTTCTTTGCAAGGCATGAAAATTTCAATCCCTTTGCCAAAAGGAAATAAAAGAGATGCGAAGAGTTTGTTGAAATCAGTCGGATTCATGGTGGCATATACAGTTTGGTGACATGGTGTTAACTATAGACTAATAAAGCTACAAAAGGAAACCATACCAGCTTATGTATACCTCAAATCGATCATCCACAGTTTTTTACCCCTGAAGAATGCACACATGGTTTTTTGTTAATGCATTTCCCCTCTCTGGGGAGTTGCATTCTGTAACTAAATCTAGAGAAACAACAGTCAATGTGTGTGGCAGAAGTGAAAGAAATTGATACGGTTGTGTTGTACGGTTGTACCACCTAACTATTCCTGAAATATTCCTTGTTGGAGGTGAATTTCACGTTTTATCGGCCATTCCCTGAGTGGAGTTTTCCAGCTTCTCAAACCCCATTGTACCGAATATTCTGTTGACGGATATCTCTGTTCAGGATTCCGAGCTGTGGCTCAATCTGTTGTTGCTTCTGACAGTGACCTTCATGAGTCCTGAGATGTATTTCTTTTGTTTAGTTTTGCATGTCTTGGATTTATTGCTAGTGAACCAAAAAATGTCGTCATGTCCAGAGGCGTGCATTTCTTTTGTTTAGTTTTGCGTGTCTTGGATTCATTGCTAGTGAACCAAAAAATGTTTTCATGTCCAGAGGCGTGCATTTATTTTTGTTTAGTTTTTCATGTCTTCTTGGATTTATTGATAGTGAACCAAGAAAATGTTTTCATGTCCAGAGGCGGCACTCGGTTGGCTTATTAGAGTGAGCAGATGACCTGAGCATAGCAAACAACTGAACCCCATTTGGGGCTTGCTGAGCGGCGGTGGCAACCAGCGAAGAATACGTCAAAAAGATGGCGTCTTGCAGCCGCGGCCAGTCGCCGGCCGGCAGGGACCCCGTCGTTCTGATCTGATTGATTCGGATGCATGGTTGATGGTATCTGATTGATTCGGGTGCATGGTTAACGGAACAGCCGCGCACGTCGCGCCATTTCTGAGTTCGTAGTTGGAATTTTAAAAAGGAGGATCTGGCCACGCGCGAGCCACGACCCTCGGCGACGGCGACGACTTAGCGCGCGCGCGACGCACCAGCAGGGAGAGAAGCGAGCTAGGCGAGGCAGACGGCCGGCGCGCCCGCCGCCACCGCCGCCGATGGGCTCAGTGTCGGTGCAGAAGCGGTGGCGGAAGGCGTGCGGCGCCATCAAGGACTCCGCCACCGTGGGGATCACCAAGGTGAACAGCGGCGGCCGCCGCGAGCGCAAGGACCTCGACGTCGCCGTGGTCAAGGCTACCACCCACGTCGAGCAGCCGCCCAAGGAGCGCCACGTCGCCGGTGAGACTACTTGTCCCCTCCGGCCCTCCCTCTCTTCTCCTCTCCAGCGATCGACCTCTCCAGTGAAAATTTAACCAACTGGTCGGCTGTCGCTGCAGCGATCTTCGCCGCCACGTCCTCCTCCCGCCCGCTCACCGACGTCTCCTACTGCGTCCACGCGCTCGCCAAGCGCCTCTCCAAGACGCGTAACTGGGTGGTACGTACGCCATTGCCAGCCATTGCTTCTTCCCCGATCGATCTGATGCACAAGGAAAATGGTAAAATGCTTTATGAAAAAAAACTGGGCAGGTTGCTCTGAAGACGCTGATCGTGATCCACAGGATGCTGCGCGAAGGCGACGCGGCGTTCAGGGAGGAGCTGCTCGGCTACCGGCGCAACGGCCACGCCCTGCGGATGTCCAACTTCAAGGACGACTCCAGCCCACAAGGTTACATAAAACATCTTTAACCTGCACGCATTTCTGCTGGTTGAATTGCTTGCTTCTTGACCTGAACCTGACTCTCGTCTTCACCGTCTCTTGCAGCATGGGACTGCTCTGCGTGGGTGCGCACGTACGCGCTGTATCTCGAGGAGCGGCTCGAGTGTTTCAGAGTCCTGAGATACGACATCGAGTCCGAGCGACTGAGACCTGCAGAGGGAGACCCCAAGGTTTGTGACTTTGTGCAATTGCAACTGGTTTCAGAGTTTCGGTGACACAGTTTATTCTTTTTTCTTACCGCCATCTGCTTAACTTTCAGGGGCAGAGCAGAACAAGGACCTTAGGCCAGGACGATCTCTTGGAGCAGCTTCCTGCATTGCAGCAGCTACTCTTCCGGCTTGTCGGCTGTCAGGTAGAACTGTGTCACTGAAACCTGACTAAACCAGACTAATCTTCTCCTTCTGTGTCTAACTGTCAATGTCAAGTACTGATCCTGACTAAACCAGACTAATCTTGCAAAATGCTGCACTGGTTCTTGCAGCCTGAAGGAGCAGCCTTTGGAAACTACCTCATACAGTATGCCTTGGCTCTGGTATGTATGTGTAACCTTAGTGCTGATTAGCATTGTCTAGCATCTTTCCTCAAGATGACGAAAGATGAACTGCTCAGGTGTTGAAGGAAAGCTTCAAGATCTACTGCGCACTCAATGACGGGATCATTAACCTTGTGGATTTGGTACTTTAATGAACTTCCTTCCTCTCCTATGAGATGACAGTGTACATCTTGGATTTTGTGATGGTGTTGATTCTGGTGTTTTTACAGTTCTTTGATATGACAAAACTTGATGCTATCAAAGCTCTAGACATCTATAGAAGGACAGGAAATCTGGTGTGTATAACTGCAGCATGATGACTTGATACCATTCTGTGGACTTTTAACAGCTGTCTATGTGAGCTAATGTTCATCAGAATATAACAGGCAAAGTCTCTTTCTGATTTCTACGAGCTCTGCAGAGGTCTGGAACTTGCCAGAAGCTTCCAGTTTCCAATTCTGAGAGAGGTCCTTGCAGCAACAAACAGACTCCCCAATCTTGTTCCACCACGGTTCATCTATTTAAGTTCTTATTACAGTACGGAGTTCTGAACTCTGATGCCAAACACTTCCTTTTTTCTGAATGATCTTCAGCCACCACCATCATTTCTTGGAACAATGGAGGAGTACATCAGAGAAGCCCCTAGAACTGCACCTCTTCCAAATGAGACCATAGTGAGTTGATTCATTTTATTTTCCTTTGTGTCATTCAGCTAATCTAAATATATACATATTCAGTCAGCCTATTTTCTGCCGTCAAACTCTAAATCTCCTGTACTCAACAGGAGTACCGGCAGCTAGATTTCGTAATTCGTTATGAAAAAGAACAAACCCCTGAACTGACGTTCGAGGCGTTTGAAGAACCTGTTGCAGAGGAAGCTCCTCCTGAGCATGAAGAACCTGCTCAGTTTGCAGATGATGACAGTGACGATGAGCCTGAAACTCCGACTGCTACTGCCGATTTGCTGGTAACTCTTGTTAGCGCATAATACTTCAGCACCTATTTATTTGCAAACTAACAATAATATTGGTGACCATATCCGTTGTGTCGGTGATAATCAGGGCCTGCATGAAGTAAACCCTGCTGCTGCTGCACTCGAAGAGAGCAATGCACTGGCTCTTGCCATAGTACCACCAGGCAAGCTTCAAGCACCATTTTCCGCACCTGACTGCTGTCTCATGAATTCAACAGCCAATAGCATGACATCAAATTCACGCAACATTGTGTTCATCTCCAATGTGCAGGTGGTTACAGCAACGCGTCTGCAATCGGTTTGAGTGAGATAACAGGATCGCCAGGCTGGGAGCTAGCTCTGGTCACAGCCCAGCCCAGCAGCAGCAACCAGCTGGCAGAGAGCAAGCTGGTATAAAGAACATTGCAGTTGCAGGCTTGTAGCAGCATCCCCTCTCTTCTTTCTTGCCAGCATCCCCATTGTCTAAGCATCCATTGCCTCCCTTCGCTGCATTCACATCGGTGGCTCTTTGTAATCTTGTAGGCTGGGGGATTCGACAGGCTGCTGCTGGAGAGTTTGTACGAGGACGCCGCAAGGAGGCAGCAGCACTCAACCATGGATGCCTCCTATGGAAACGGGCACGCCTCTGATCAGCAGAACGATCCGTTCGCCATGTCCAACGGCGTCGCGCCACCGACCGGCGTGCAGATGTCGATGATGGCGCGGCAGCAGCAAGTCATGTTTGGGATGCCGCAGCAGTTTCAGCCTCAGTATGGCACCGCTGCGTCTCAGTTCAACCCTTTCGGCGACGCCTACTCTGTTGCATTGGCATCCCAGGGTCAGGGTGCCCCTCTCCATGGAAGCGGCGGCAGCTTGATCTGATGATTCGAATTGATCCAGTTCAGCTTGCGTCGACGACGGCGTCTCCTCACAGCTGATGGAGATGGACTGTATGCTGATTAGAGCTACATATATGAACTGCATTCCTTTGTCTCCTTTTTTTCGCCTGTAGTTAACTCACAGAGACAAAGACTGATTATGCAAGTCGGTCTGAGAATGTTGGTTGAAATGGATGTACAATGTAGTTGAAACAAGAACCCCGTCAGAAATCCGGCCGTCATGGCATAGACGCATATACACCACGTGGCAAGCCAATGTATTTTGGTGTGTGACAAGGGGGTAAGTATATCGTGGTGTGATCCTGGGTCTCCGACACAAACAACAACATGTATCACTGTGGAAAATCTGAAGGATGCAATCAGAGAGAAGACAAGTCAATATGGGCGGCTAAGGTTCAGGTTCCGTAGTGTGTAGCTGGCTGGGCCGTCCATGGGGCATGGATGGGCTCATCGCTCTTGCCGGGCCATGCCTAAACCCGGAGCATATAGGAGGCGTCCTTTTTGCCGTTTCAATCAGATTCGCAACAGCGTCTTAGTTCGAAATCGCGTGCACTGTGCAACAACCAAAGCCGATTTTCGAACTAGTAAGACACACCACCGCCGCCGGTACGCATGAATGCACAATGCAGAGCGGCACTGCTGCTGGTCGCCAATCATACACCACCGCCGGAGAAGCCACGACCACACCAGCCGGCCAGACTGAGCAGCATGCATTTGTGCGCGGTTGCCGGCGGCCGGCCGCCGACGCCGATCCACCCGTTTGGATGGTCGAATTGCCCGGGTAACAATAGCATGTCGGTCCTGCCGATCAGGTGGCTGGCTCAGCTCAGATCAGATCAAAAACCAACATGACCTGACACACGCAACGTCTCTCTCAATCTCTCCCTCCCTCCCGCATCCCTCGTGACCTGAGCTGCTGATCACGGCAGGCAGGCAGGGCATCCTGCTCACGTGCACCCCTCATTCATAAATTCAACTCAAAAACTCTCCACCGTGACAAAGGGCCGGTTTAGATAATTTTTTTTTTTTGCAAAACGACACTGTAGCTCTTTTTGTTGTTATTTGGCAAATATTATCTAATCATGGTCTAATTAGGCTTAAAAGATTCGTCTCGTCCATTTCGTCTAAACTGTGTAATTAGTTTTATTTTTTATCTATATTTAATGCTTCATGCATGTGTCCAAAGATTCGATGTGACGGGAAATCTGAAAAATTTTGCAAAATTTTCTGGGAACTAAACCGGGCCAAAGCGCAGGGTGGTGAGCTTCGTCGGCGGCGCGGCCTGGCGGAAGCGGAGCTGCTGCCTAACTTGTAAATTCCATTCCGGAGGCCATTCCGTTTTGGCTATTGGAATGGAACATTCCGGTACCGGTCCATACCGGTGTACCATTCCGGACTTTATAATAATAATAATAATAATAATAATAATAATAATAATAATAATAATAATAATAATAATAATAATAATAATAATAATAATAATAATAATAATAATAATAATAATAATAATAATAATAATATATGAATAAACTTATACATAAATATACATATAAATATATTTTGACTTAACTTATGGCGTAATTAACATTTTTACCAAACTAAAATATCATTCAAAAGTTCATAAGACCTTATTTCAAAGTTTAAACTCTAAAGTTCGTACATGGAAAAATATAATATATACAGCCACGACCGGTATTGACCGGTATTTGACCCGGTACAGGATCGTGGCTCTTCTATACCGGTTTAGGGGTCGGTACGAGGCATTCTGGCCATTCCGGTCGGTATCGGAATGAAATTCATAACTATGGCTGCTGCTGCACGAGGGCCCATCCCGCGCCAACCGACACGACACTTGTCCCGAGCCAGACAGCCGGGTGGGGCCCAGCGGCTAGTGCGGCATCGGCGCCGCCAGCCGTAGCACGCACCGAGGCGCCGCTCCCCCGTTCCGTCTCCTGGACACGGATCATGGGTGTTGGACCCACCGGCTCCCGCGGGGCCCACGACGATGTCTTCGTTCGCCAGGGTGGAGGGCCGGGCCTACGCACAGTGGAGAGCCCACTCCACGCTGGGGGTCCACGGCCGCGGTTGCCCTGCGGTGCCTGGGCCTGGTCACTGGTCAGTCACGCTCGCACAGTCGCACACGACGAGAGCACCCAGATAGACCTGTTGCTACCGAAGAAGACGGGGTCCATGAAGCCAAATGCCACTGACAGGTGGAACCAACCCTCGCCAATCCACCGAGGCCCGATGCACGCATCCCGAACCGGTAATTGCTCTCCGCGTGCCCAACTGCCCATGCCCCCATGCGGAGGCCGGAGGACGCGTCGCCGTCGATTTTATGACGATATCAAAAAATTCCTTCGTACGCACCACGCCTGTCCCACTGACACCGTGGGCCCCGCGGGCCAGCCTACCCACGTGGCAAGAGCGGGAGCAGCGAGTGGGGCCAAAAGCAAAAAAAAAAATTGGTTCAAGGAGTTAAAGTTTAACTCGTCAGCACTTTCGTCTTATTTGAGGAAAAAAATTTTAATCATAGAGTAATTAAGTTTAATAAATTTGTCTCGTGAAAAACCCCTAAACTATATTAACATATATGTAATTAGACTATATTTAGTACTTTAGGCATGTGCCGCAACACTCATTCGATGTGAGGGAGTTAAAATTTAACTCCCCAAACCAAACAGGACATGAGATGCTTGCCTTGCCTTGCCTTGCCTCTCCCTCCATTAAAGACGAGGCAGCCAAAAGGCGACGCACCAGTGCAAGCACGCAGCTTTGCCTCCCTTCCCTTCCACTCCCCGCCTCCACTCCTCACTGCCTGCGGCCACTCCGCTCCGCCGCCTCCCCAAACCCTAACCCCAACCCCCCGGAGCGGAGCGATCCCCTGGTCTCGCCAGTGCCGCGCCGCGCCGCGCCCGGGCATGCCACCGCCATTGGGTGGCGCGGTCGAGGCCCACTGATCCGTCCGCCGGGGAGCCGCCGCCGTTCCTCCCTCGAGTGTCCGCTAGAGTGGAGTGGAGATCCCGCCGGAAGCGGAGGGAGCAACCACCTCTGCTGTCGCAAGTGAGTGATCCTCGGTTGCATTGATTGCCCCAAGAGTTCTTCAGTTCAAGTATTTCCTTGTCGGAGACAGGGGAAAAGCGAGAAAGATTCCGTTTTGTTCTTGCCCTTCGAAAAATACTCAATCGAAATGCTTCTTTCTCTTCCACTAAAAGCGGCAGCATTTTACTAGCTCATCATCTAAAGATCAACCTCTTCTCATGACGGGGGGAAACGCGTGCGTATGCAATGCATCCAAGGCGGTAGCCGTTCTCTTGTATCGCTCACTTCGCGTCATTTAATCTCCGCCATTAATATCACTGGCCACCCTGATTTAAGAGGTTCCGTAAATGCGCTCCCCATCTCCATAGGGAGCCCCGGGAGGTGGGCATGCTCTGGCACCGCGGGCACGTACTGGCTGGACCAGTGGTGCCGCACCTTGACATGACAGTGTGATTTACTGAAAGCACCACCGCGCGCGGCAGTCAGTGTTGACGCCTAGTCGCCGCTGTACTTCTACCCTTGCACTAACGCTGCTGGGCTGGGCGGCTGGGCCGCTGGGCGTCACAAAGCTTTTGACTGACTGCAGGTTGATGTCTTTGTCTGCGCTGAATACTACGTTTGGGCTCATGCTTTCTCGCTCTCTATATTTGGAAGGTTCTGCGGTGCTGACGTTGGTGAAAGATGAGGAGGGTCAAGCTTGCCTGTTTGCTTCTCATCTTTGTACAAGTGCAACGAGCGGTCCTTGGAACACATGATGTGTACATCGTCACCATGGAAGGGGATCCGGTTGTGAGCTACCGAGGCGGTGTTGATGGATTTCCAGCAACTGCGGTTGATTTGGACGAGGAAATGGATGTTTCCAGGTAACTAGCTACTCTTGCAGATGCTTTTGTTATCTTTGCCATGGCTCTCAAGCCTGAATGAATGTGTTGTTGAATTTCGTTATGTTGCAAACACCATAGTTTTTTCTTCATTCCAAATTTACTGATATGCAGTGAGGCTGTCACATCCTATGCCCTCCACCTCCGAGGGCACCATGACAATCTCCTAGACTCGCTTTTAGTGGAAGGAACTTATGAGAAGCTTTATAGCTACCATCATCTCATCAATGGCTTCGCAGTTCACATGTCATCACTGCAGGTATTTGGCGTCCCGATTTTGCTTACAGGCACATGTCCCCCGTTACAGTTCTTGGTTGCTGTTTTGTTTGAACATTGTGTTTTTCTGTGCCAGGCTGAGTTCTTGAGGAAAGCCCCAGGAGTTAAGCATGTTGAGAGAGACATGAAGGTACAGAAATTGACTACACACACTCCTCAGTTTCTCGGATTGCCAACTGGGGTATGGCCAACAGGAGGTGGACTTGATAGAGCTGGTGAAGATGTTGTGATCGGTTTCGTGGATTCTGGAATTTACCCTGAACATCCGAGCTTTGCTGCGCACAAGACTGATCCATATGGGCCTGTTCCTCGTTATAAAGGGAAATGTGAGATGGATCCAGTAACACAAAGAAGTTTCTGCAATGGGAAGATAGTTGGAGCCCAGCATTTTGCGAAAGCTGCAATGGCTGCTGGCGCGTTCAATCCCGATGTTGAATTTGCATCTCCATTAGATGGTGATGGTCATGGAAGGTCATGATCCTGACGATTCTTCTATCTTTTATATTTGTTGTTCTGATTGGTCACTAGGATAACCAAATGTGAAAGTTCAAATTATTTTTCTTGCAACTTCCAAAACTGTCCTGTTGATATCATGATGCCTGGCCTGCAAAATTATTCTGCCTGTTTCTTTTGTTTTCTGGGAAAATGACAAGATTTATCGATGCATGTGGTCTCTTTTCCTTCAACAGTCACACAGCTGCAATTGCTGCTGGAAACAATGGGATTCCGGTGCGAATGCATGGTCACGAATTTGGCAAAGCAAGTGGTATGGCCCCACGTGCTAGGTAAGCTATGATTTCTTCAGCTTTTTCTGAAGGGACATAGGAGTACATTTTTTTGGTGAATGTTATAGCCGCGCCCATGTACAATCAATATCTACCTTTTGAGTTTGAGAAAGCCACTTTTCTTTTGCTTACTTGCCAATGTCTCACTTCTTTAGTTTGTGCTTGTTAGGGTAGCTGTCTACAAGGTTCTTTACAGGCTTTTTGGTGGTTACGTAGCTGATGTTGTGGCAGCTATTGATCAGGTATGATACGTGAATGATTTACCTTTGGATTCTACGATATGTTAAAAAGATAATTTATAATATAACATAACCACGTTTGCTGAGTGCTGTTGGCTACCTTTCTACAATAACATGGCCTAAAAGCACTTGTCAATATCTGTTGAAAGTTTACTGGCAGAAAATAACATAAAAGCACTTGTCAATATTTGTAGTTCATGTAGCTTCCAATTTACAACCAGAGCCCCAACCTTCCTTTCTTCTAAACAGTGGTGGGAATTAGTATATTTTATTTCCGCTAGATTTGGGTAATAATCGTTGCACATCAAACATGAAGTTGAATGCAACTTCATTTTCTAGCAAGGTTTTTTGAAGCATCCAATGTGTGGGAATATATAATTCAATAATGCATGAATGTCTATTTGCAGGCTGTTCAGGATGGTGTTGACATTCTCAACCTTTCTGTTGGACCCAATAGCCCACCAACAGCTACACGGACTACTTTTTTGAACCCCTTTGACGCTGCACTTCTTTCTGCTGTGAAAGCTGGGGTATTTGTTGCCCAAGCTGCAGGAAATGGTGGACCGTTTCCAAAAACACTGGTGTCTTTCAGCCCATGGATAACCACTGTTGCTGCTGGAGTTGATGACCGCAGATACAAGAATCATTTAACACTAGGAAATGGAAAACTTCTGTCTGGGCTTGGAGTATCGCGTAAGCCCTTTTCTACATACATATCAACAAAATCATGTTGAATTATTTGTCAGTACTGTGTGCAGCATATTGAATTGTGACTGTAGAATTGTGCAAAATGAACTAATGAAATACAGCAAACTTCTATGTAGAACCCCTAGTTCTATCATTTCACCCCAACAGGTTAACCAATTGTTTTTGGCACGTAGGGCATACCAAACAGAGGTAAAAATGACATGACAGTATATACTGAAACTGAACTAGAAGATTCAGTTGTATTGAGTGAATATGTGGATAAACTTCATGTTACTACATCCTAACTTTTATTTCAATGTGATGATGGTTAGAACTATGGAGACACACGTTAGAGTCGAAAGGGTTCAGACTTAGTAGGACTAAGACCGAGTACATGAGGTGCGATTTCAGCGCGACTAGGCATGAGAAGGGAGACGTTAGCCTCGATGGGCAAGTGGTGGCCAAGAAGGATACTTTTCGGTATTTAGGATTGATGCTACAAACAAAAGGGTGCCTCAGAAGCTGAAAGGTAAGTTCTATAGGACGGCGATTCGTTCGGCGATGTTATACGGTGCTGAGTGTTGGCCTACAAAAAGACGACATGTCCAGCAATTGAGTGTAGCAGAGATGTGTATGTTGCGTTGGTGTTGAGGGCACACAAGGAGGGATAGAGTCCGGAACGACGATATTCGGGATACGGTTGGGGTGGCACCAATTGAGGAGAAATTGATTCAACATCGGTTGAGATGGTTTGGACATGTCCAACGGAGGCCTCCTGAGGCGCCGGTGCGTAGTGGAGTTCTAAAGAGGGCCGATAATGTAAAGAGCGGTAGAGGTCGACCTAAACTAACTTGGGACGAGTCCGTTAAGAGAGATCTTAAGGAGTGGAATATCTCCAAGGATTTAGCTATGGACAGGAGCACTTGGAGATTGTCAATCAACGTGCCTGAACCGTGACCTTTTTTTGTCTTGTGCCCTTTATGTCCCTTTATGTGTCTCCATGTTTCTCGTCTCTTTTGGGTTTCATCTCTAGCCTACCCCAACTTGCTTGGGACAAAAGGCTATGTTGTTGTTGTTGTAGGGTTGATGCTACAAAAGGATGGAAACATTGATGAAGATGTTAGGCATAGAATTTCAGCCGGCTGGTTGAAATGGCGTCAAGCTTCTGGCGTCCTCTGTGACAAAAGGGTGCCTCAGAAGCTGAAAGGTAAGTTCTATAGGACGGCGATTCGTCCGGCGATTTTTTACGGTGCTGAGTGTTGGCCTACAAAAAGGCGACATGTCCAGCAATTGAGTGTTGCGGAGATGCGTATGTTGCGTTGGTGTTGTGGGCACACAAGAAGGGATAGAGTCCGGAACGACGATATTCGGGATACGGTTGGGGTGGCACCAATTGAGGAGAAATTGATTCAACATCGGTTGAGATGGTTTGGACATGTCCAACGGAGGCCTCCTGAGGCGCCGGTGCGTAGTGGAGTTCTAAAGCGGGCCGATAATGTAAAGAGCGGTAGAGGTCGACCTAAACTAACTTGGGACGAGTCCATTAAGAGAGATCTTAAGGAGTGGAATATCTCCAAGGATTTAGCTATGGACAGGAGCGCTTGGAGATTGACAATCAACGTGGTTGAACCGTGACCTCTTTTTGTCTTGTGCTCTTTATGTTCCTTTATGTGTCTCCCTGTTTCTCGTCTCTTTTGGGTTTCATCTCTAGCCTACCCCAACTTGCTTGGGACAAAAGGCTATGTTGTTGTTGTTGTTGTTGTTGTTGTTGATGATGCTTAGCTTGGGCAACCATTTTATGTTTTTCTTCCTATCTAGTTCCATTCAGACACTTTACTAGAGTCCTTTTGAGTATTTAACTGTCATCTGACAGTACTTTAAAGGTCATATGAGATATTTGAGCAGTCCTGATATTCTATCAATAACTCCTATGTTCCTGCCTGTGGTTATTGACAATTTTCTCATACAATACAGCTGCAACACATGGGAATATGTCATTCAGCCTGATTTCTGCAGCTGATGCTTTACTGGGTTCATCTGCAACCAAGTACAGTGCATTAGACTGTCAGAGGCCGGAACTATTGAATAAGAGGAAAGTTCAGGGGAAAATTCTTTTGTGTGGCTATTCGTTCAATTACATTTCTGGGACAGCTTCAATAAAGAAAGTGTCTCAGACGGCCAGGAGTCTCGGAGCAGCTGGCTTTATTGTTGCTGTGGAGAATAGTTACCCAGGAACAAAATTTGACCCTGTACCAGTCAGCATCCCTGGAATTCTCATCACAGATGTCAGCAAAACAGAGGTATATACTTACAGCTGAGCCTTATTGCATATTTGCGTATGATTGCCATGCATAGACAACATCATACATAGACATATGGGGAAAATAAGACTGTATATTCATGAATAGATAAACAAATATACAATTTAATTCACGAAATGACATGAATTGGCTGGAAAAACAATACACAAAGAGGTGCAACTACTAGAATAGTGGCATGAATTCTATATGGCTCAATGGCTGCTGCTACTGATATTATAGGATGACAGGGCAGAAAGGTAAAATACATATGCATGTTTGGTCCATGTATGGAATTTTCTATTATAGTTAGGCTGTCCTCGCGTCGAAACCATG
The DNA here is from genome assembly GCA_038087645.1 of Saccharum hybrid cultivar R570. Taxonomy (NCBI): domain Eukaryota; kingdom Viridiplantae; phylum Streptophyta; class Magnoliopsida; order Poales; family Poaceae; genus Saccharum; species Saccharum hybrid cultivar. The sequence continues at coordinate 1,975,220 of JAQSUU010000273.1, forward strand.
AACTAGTCTATCAATCTCCTTTTCATATTATTACTATTACTAATGCCTCTTACCTTTCATATCTTCTTTGTTGGCGGCTACTGTTGGGTCTATATGGCCTATCCCAGCTTGCTTGGGACTAAAAGGCTTTTTCTGCTGTTTTACTGAGATGACATTAACTTTGGTTCTGTAGGATCTTATAGACTACTACAATTCTTCCACCATAAGAGATTGGGCTGGAAGGGCTACAGCCTTTAAAGCAACAGCAGGTATTGCAGATGGTTTGGCACCAACACTATACAATTCAGCTCCCCAGGTTGCGCTGTTCTCTTCTCGAGGACCTGATGTAAAAGATTTTAGCTTTCAAGATGCTGATGTTCTTAAACCAGACATACTTGCTCCTGGCAATCTTATATGGGCTGCATGGGCGCCTAATGGAACAGATGAATCAAACTATGCTGGTAAGCTTTGTCTATAGATCTCTTTCCCTCAAGGAAACATCCATGATTATTATCAGTATTTTAGCATTGCGCTTTTGCTGTCCTTGTGCATATCTGGTGGATTAGTGATTCATGAGGATATTTGTCTCTGCTTGAACCAATTCAAATTTGTTGCGTGGTAATATTTCCCAGGTGAAGGATTTGCAATGGTTTCTGGAACTAGCATGGCTGCACCGCATATTGCTGGCATTGCAGCACTGATAAAACAAAAGAACCCAAAGTGGAGCCCCTCAGCAATAAAATCTGCCCTGATGACAACGGCCAATACACTGGACAAAGGGAGCCATCCTCTTAGAGCGCAGCAGTACACTGCATCAGAAATGATGACACTTTCACGGGCCACACCCTTCGATTGTGGTAGTGGCGCTGTTAACCCAAAAGCTGCCCTCGATCCTGGTCTTGTTCTAGATGCAAGTAAGTTCAATTACTGTCAATTTTTCCATGAGATAAGCTGGTCGAAGTTTACTCAGATGGCAATGTATCATCCCTTGTCTAATTCTGCTTTATTCATGCTGGCAGCGCATGAAGACTACATCACATTTTTGTGCTCGATCCCTGACGTCAATCAGAGCGAAGTATCAAACATAGCCGGTTCAGCTTGCAACTCCAACTCCAAGGGACGACGCCCTTTTGACCTCAACATCCCCTCAATCGCCATCTCTCAGCTTCGAGGCACTGTGACATTGAAGCGGACCGTCACAAGCGTGTCTGACGAAACCGAGACTTACACTATCATGACAAGAATGCCGCCAGAGGTTGCCCTGGAGGTGACGCCTCCGGCGGTGACCGTGCTCCCAGGAGCATCAAGAGATGTAACTGTGACCCTGACAGCGAGGTCTGTGACCGGCACCTACAGTTTCGGTGAGATCGCCATGAAAGGTGACCGCGGTCACCTCGTCAGAATCCCAGTGGTAGCTATGGGATTCAAGTAGATAGAAGACGACTGTGACAGGCGCTAGAGTAGAGAATACGTAGAACGGGTTGTGCCTCTGAAATCCGAGGTCTTGAGCTGCAGAGGAATGCTGTAATTTTTTTTCATAGCTTGTAGAAAATAAGAGTTAGCACAATGCTGTACGTGTTATGCATGCCCTCCAGGTTGTAAAATATATATTTGGTTATTTAAGCATATGTGACATGATGACCAGAGAACCTCTTGTATTGTAGTCCAGCCTTGTTCTAATTCTAATGCATGGAGATTTGAATCTCATCTGGCTTTTCTCTGTGTGTTCCATTCAGATTTTTTTTCCTACATTAGGTTGGGCAATGAAAATAAAATGTGGGAAATTTCTTTCCAAGATGGACGTGGCTAGCGTCTGGACGCCCGTGCCGCTGCCCCACGTCTCACGTCCTGCATCTGCCCGTCCGCAAGCACGTGGGGCTTGCCACGCCAGTGGGGACCGCCTTCGCCTATGCTCGCTTTCCACGCCAGACAACAAGGCGAGACAGCAGAAAGGCGAGGAGAGAGATGTAACACCCAATCTAGTTTGAAACATTCAGATGCAATAATTCATAATACGTCTGAAAAGACTTGAAACATACATCTGAAACACTTGCAAAAACACTGGAACACCAGAAAAAAACACCAAAAATTGTAAACATATGCAACATCCTGGTAAAACGCTTGCATCATATGTGTGAAAACATATGCAACATCTAGATAAATATACTTACAACATACGGTGAAAAAAACAGATGAAACATTGAGAACAAGAACTTACAACATATGCATACAACTATTGCAACATGTGCAACATCCCGATATACTTTCGGAACACCCGTATGAATGTATAAAACACTTGCAACATACCTATAAAACATTTGAAACAAACGCTTGCAATATGCTAGCAAGGCCAGCGGTTGAGTGATGTGCCTCGGAGGTGGCCGCGAGCCCGAGCCTGGCAGGAGCAGCGGCCGCGCCTCCCTGCTCGCGCTCGCGCCGAGAGGACGAGGACGGCCATCACTTGAAGTGCTGCTCCTCTTCCTCGCTCTCCTCTTCGTCCGCGCCGCCATAGTAGTCGCCCACGGTGGCGGCAGCAGGCCTACACTTTTCCTCCTCTATCTTCGTGGCCCCACGATGGTTCTACTGTGGTGGTGGTTGCGGCCGTCAGCGCCCTCTGTCGCGGCGCTGTTTTTAGAGAAAGAAGAGTGCGCGGGAGGCTTATCGGAGGCCCTGCGGTTACGCTTGGCGTCAGAAGGCTGGCTTCGTCTTCGGGGAAGCTGATGTGGGAGAAGACGCTGGCCTTAGACTTTGACGATGTTGCAGCTGCCTTGGTGGGCTCGGCCTCATGCCGCGACGTGGGCACGACTCGAAGGTGAGCAGATTTTTTTTCTGAAAAATAAAGGTGCGGGGGTTGTTGGGCTTGGCGTCGCGGCCCACCAATGGAGCGTCCGACCACCTGGACGCCCTCTTTCCAGCATTAGCGTTCCAAGATGACACAAATTTTGGGATGTTTGGAGGGTGCAAATGATGTAAACAATGAAAAACAACAGAATACAAGCAAGCCCATTTAAACTTGTAACAGGGCTCTTTAAACGGCCTTCAACTCTGGACCCACTAATTAGCGAGGCTGCGTCTGTAGCCCACGTTGTCGTTGCAAATTTGGATCCATCGCGAACTCCTTGGGCCCCAGCGTTTTGGGTCGCAGAAAAATGATGGTGACCCGTTCCGTTCGCGTCGGGTCGCACCACAACGCCGCCATGACCCATGAGCGCCATCGTGTTGCGCACCGGCGGTGCCATCCTCCACGCGCTCTCCGCCGCCTCCGCCGCCCACCTACACGCGCACGCGCTGAAGCTGGGCCTCCTCCCCTCCTGCCTCCACCTCTGCTCGGCCTTGCTCAAAACCTACGCAGTCTCCGGCCGCATCGCCGCCGCGCGCCAGCTGTTCGACGAAACACCGCGCCGGGACGTCCCACTATGGAACGCCCTGGTATCGGCCTACGCGCGCTCCGGCCACCCGCGCGACGCGATTGCCGCTGCGTCCGCCATGGCGCGCGACGTCGAGGGGTTCCGGCCGAATAGGGTCTCCATCACGAGCCTCCTGTCCGCGTGCGCGCAGCTGAGCTCGGTGCTTGGGAGGGAGCTCCACGGGTACGCGACGAGGAACGTCCCCGTTCTTGACCTGCCCGTGCTCAATGCGCTGGTGAACATGTACGGCAAGTGCGGCCGGCTGAGGGACGCGAGGATGGTGTTCGCCGGCATGAGGGTTGGCATGAGGAGTGCTGTCTCTTGGACGTCCATGATCAATGCTTGCTGCGAGAATGGGCGCCCAGCCGCGGCGTTGGAAGTGTTCGAGCAGATGAGGATTGCTCGTGTCAAGGTTGATGAGGTCACCCTGCTTGCCGTCATCTCAGCATGCACAAAGCTGGACTGCACGTCAGGTTTAGGAGACTGGGTGGAGGCGTGTGCAGTTGAGAGTGGGTTCTTGCAGAACACCCGTGTTGCCAATGCACTCATACACATGCATGGTAAGATGGGGAGGGTGAAGAGATCTTGCGAGATATTTGACTCTATGGGTGCTGTGAAGACAGTGGTTTCATGGACGGCCATGGTACAAGCACTGGCCATGAATGGGCATGGGGTGGCTGCCCTTGTCCGGTTCACGCAGATGCTCAGAGAAGGGTTCCTGCCTGACGAGGTTATCTTCTTGAGCGTGATCAATGCATGTGGCCACTCAAGGCTAGTGAGCGAGGGGCACCGACTGTTCAAGTCCATGATCGAAGAGTACCACATCACGCCGTGGATGGAGCATTATGGTAGCATGGTGGACCTGCTGTGCAGAGCTGGGTCGTTGGACGAGGCATTTGAGTTCGTCCTGGCCATGCCTGTTACGCCCGATCCTGTAATATGGCGTGTCTTGGCCGGCGCTTGTCGGGACCATGGGAATGCCAGCTTAGCAAGGAGGGTGATGGATCATGTTATCAGCATGGAGCCTGACCATGAAGGGAATTATGTACTGGCGTCAAACTTGTATGCTGCAGATGAGGATTGGAAACGTGTCGTAGATGTTAGGCTGGACATGGGAGTGAGGAAAGTTACTTCAAGGGCGGCTGCTGCTGCCATGTCTTCCGTTGAAGTCAATGGTGAATAAGACGCAGAAAAGCTTGTCTTCTTTTACACATCACCGGTAACTTTTCCAACTGCACTACTTCGAGATGCACACTGCCATGTTACAATGAATTTGCTCACCTTACTACCACATCGTCCGCGTGTATTCATATGTGTTTATATTTTGTACCTGTCTAGAAGAACCTGGCAAGAGAACCAAGTTGCATGCCTCGATTCTTTTGCAAAAATTACGGTAAATGCAGTTTGTTCAGTAAAATTGATGTCTCTGGTTTCATAGAAAATGATTATAATGCAGTCTTTTGCAAGTATTTTGTCCTAGCATCTTAGTTAAGTCTTTCCATTCAGTTAACTGTCAGCGCATGTGCCGTGTGAACACTTCTTGGAACAAAAGGTTCCATTTATGGTAGGTATATATATCATACAGCTGGTCAGTACTTGGTGATCTAACTGATGCTTGTGTTATCTTAACCTAATGTTGGACGGACCTGCAATTCGGTAGTTTTTGTTGTATGTGGACTTCTTATGTGAACGCTAGTTACATGTACCCATTTTTCTAGTACACAAATTAAGAATTGGTATCAGTTACTGTTTTCATGGCATTGTTGATGCAAATCACTCCCATATAAAATGGTGATTGTTGCAGTTAAAACAGTGGTTTGAATATGCAAGAAAAATGGGGACGCCATCTTGTATGCCTGTCAGTTAAAAAAAGTTGATGCTTCTAGTTCCATATATGAAAAAAGTAAAATTGAATGAATCTTGCATTCTGTTCTCTGTGAAGATGTTTCGAGACCGTTGAATGCTTGCATAAGTGGCTCTATCAGCGAGGTGTCAAAGCAATGTGCCAGCGCAAAACAGTTTTGAAAGTATCATACATATGTGGTGTCAAAGCAATTGTGAGTGAACGAAAAATTATGCCGTACTGAACTCATTGGAGAGAACAAAGTCATACAACAAAACAGAGGCACAATAATCGCATTCCAATTAAAACAACACCACTAATTAAATTACTTCAAATGCAAACATTGCGTCCAATACAACCACGTTGCCAGCATATACACACTGGACTTTATGCGCTCAGGTATCGCATGAACAACCAAGATCCAACATTCTACCAAGTCTCAAGGTTCAAACGAGATACATCAAGATACATGAAGCCAAAAGAAGATCATCGTGACAGGGCCTAGCAGCTAACGCAAAGCAACTAGCCTACTCCTCGGGGCCATCGTCGGGGTCGGAGACGTCACCATTGCTACCATCAGTAGCAGCGTCGTCGTCAGTAGGTGCGGCTGCGGGCTCATCCTCCTCGTCGTCGACGTCCATACCGGCGGCTTCTGGAGGAGCATACGGGCCAATCCCGTTGTATAGCGCATGAAACTCCTCATGCAAGTTGACATTGTACTCCTCTAGCTCCTCGACCCTCTGCCTCAGGAGGTTCCTCTCGTTCCACGCTTCATTCCTTTCTTAAACCAACTGTCCAATCATGCGGTCTGCATTATTGTTGGCCTGAGTCAACGCATGCACTCGCTGTATAGAACTATCACCTCTCTCTAGAGCATGGTCTCGCTGCAAGCTCATGTCAGCCAACTGCTCCTGCAAACTAGCGATAACACGTGCCTGCTTCTTCTTTTGTTTTCTTGCTTTGAGCCGATCATTACTACGCAAATCAGTCAAAGTCCAATAAGTGCACTCTAGACTCTGGTATGCTCTGATAGCTGCATACATCGCACTCATAGCGTGGTTGTCGCTAGCCTGTCCTTCGCTTGGGCCTCTGACTAAAGCACTTCCTTGCGGCTGCACCCAAATAGCATCGCGAGGATCATCTCTCGGAAAAGTGCCAGCCAAGGCTGCTGCCAGCTCGTTGGGAAATCTGCTAATTATGTCCCGGATGACACGGAAAGCTGCTCCCTCTGCACCCTCAACCGGAGTGCGTCCCTCAAACTCCAAGTGCCAACCATCCCATTCTGGAGCATCACCAAGAGCAGGGGCAGTGATCTCCACTACTGCCAGTCCATTCTCTGTCAACTGGTTCTCACTCCAAGAGTACACCGGCTCCTGACCCTCCGGGTACCCCACATCTTGGAGCACTCTCCAAAGCAAAGTTGGCATGCCAAACTCGCTCAGAAAGGTGTCCGTGTTGCGGCGCTCCCGCGAGGCCAACTGGCGTCGGGGTGCTCTTCCACGTGTGGACTTACGGGCAGTCTGCTTCGTGCGGGCCATCTGTACCAAAAGTTTTGATTACCCGGTGAGAATATATTTTAAGTTGGTATAAATTTTTATCGAAAGGGGATAATCAATTTATAAGGGGAGGAATGCATGGCAGGAATGAAATGCGCAAGCAACATGATGCATGCACGTTTCTTACGTTCTCACAAACTTAAGAAATAAATGATATCTATCGACGAATTCGGTGGCATACAGGCGATCTCTCATAAACGTAACTAATACGTTCTACACGAGAAACGTTGTTATGTACCTGCAGAAGATTCATTTCAGCCCATTTTTCCATGCATGCATAAAAGCAGTAAATCTATCTACACGCTCTACATGAATCCCCAGATACGCGTACAACGGTAGTAACCACCCAAAACATCGTCCTATTGACGGCATCGCCTCAACGGATGGAACAACCACACATGCGACACTTTTGTAAAAACATGTGTAAAACATGTAAGTACTCCAGTATCATACAAGCACTCTCCCTAGATCGGCGGTGTATCCGATCATGCTCTCACATCTCATACTTACCGAGGCGTAGAGACAACTGATCCATATATTACCACCCAAATAAGTGGCACTCATACAATAGCACGCCGTATGAGCGACGAAATAGAAATATGGTGCAAGAACCCCCAAGTCAGTATTTAATTAAGCCACCTAGAGTCCTTACTGGGCATAAAGGATACGACCACTGGCGCACTCTTAGTTTGTAATTCACGTTTTTCAAACACATTTTTGTTTTAAATACACTTGTGAACAGTAAACCCGCTAAACCATGCTCCGATGCCAGCTGTAACAGAACCAACCAATTATACGAGATTAAGTAAGAAAATCATCCAACGAGCAGACGATTTAGCAAACTTGAGCCCGTATAACCCGGTAGTCCGTGAAATCACGACGGATTTCAAACCAACTTGCATATCAGCCAAGATCGTAATAAGTTCAGCGGTCACCATCACAAGTTACATAAAAATTTGTGGCACAAATACATCGGAGTTTAAACATAGTTATTACAAACCAGTTTCAAATTGAAAGTAGCGGAAGCATTTGGTTCAAATCACACACGCACCCATAGTTCCAAAATACATTGTCAGTTCAGGGTCATCTTCCATCAAAAGCATCAGACGAGATGTAGTGAATGACCATTGCCCATGGTCCTAAGCTTCTCCCATTGCAGGATAGAGACAGTTGATACAGTAGCCGTAATACATCTGCCCATCTGCAACAAGTGGGAACAAAGCCCTGAGTACGAGAAGGTACTCAGCTAGACTTACCCGTCATAAACCAGAAATAAAAGACACCAAGGAATCATGACAGGCTGTCTGGTGGGGTAGCTGACTCATTTGCAAAAAGACATTTTTAGTATTTAGAGAATCTTTACAAAAGCTTTGCATCAAGTTAAATCTTTATTAACCTGTCAACTACATTTGCACCTGTACTAAAGTACAATGTAATTAAACAGGTAATGATAACCAATGATCACTAACAACTTCCATTATGTCATATTTCATATAACTGTCCAAGTGTTCCATCAATATTACTACGATAAAGTAGCTCAAGTCAAGTGCTCACTATCCAGTGAACGATGCCGATTCGAATCGATTATTAACCAGCTGGTAAGTTATTCCTCACACAAACCTCACTCACCCGCTAAAGTGAGGTGTTGGTCACTGAGTCAACCATTCAGGTGAAGTCGCGAGCTTGCCAGGAACCACATGTACCCGGGGGCCGCCCGACTGCTCTTTGGCCTTATCATCGCGCCCCCGTATCATGCCACTACTACTCCGGTACAGTGCGTTGCGGGCAATCCACTCGGCCCGAATAATCTCCCAGCTTCGCGGTCGGAAGGTACTTTATCGGGCCAACTAAATGTGAGGCATGCGTTCAACATGACCCGAGGCCCAACAATGGACGGTCCTTAATCGACACAGACGGAAAAACACTATAATCCGAAACCTTGCAAGTTTCCGTCCGGTCTCAATTTCACATTAACACTTAGTTATTTCATGATGACACCTTTTCTCAATCAGATCTAGGTAAACACCTATAGCTCGCAGGTGACAGGAAATCACCCGACTTCTACCGGTCTAAGCAAGCTAAGCAATTACTTGACTGCGGATGACAAGGTGACAAGGATAGGGTAGAACATAGTAAACAAGGTATAATACAGCAACGATTGCAAACAACTCCTAAACTTAATGCAGCAGTTAACGTAAAGCATTCATAAAGTATTTGCAAACCGGGGGAGAGAAATGCTCCGGGGCTTGTCTCTCTTGAAAGAGCTCGGACGGTGGTCTGGGCACTCCGGAAGATCCTCACCGACCTCCTCGTCGGCTTCGGGCACTTCCTGCTCCTCGGGCTGCTCTTCCGGCTCCTCGGGAACTGCTGCCGACGTTACTTCCCGCGATCCTGTATGATGCAATCGTATAAGTGCTTATGCCTAGATGCATTACGAAAATGACATGTAATGGTCATGATGAATGAAATGTAGATAATTAAGTTCACTTTATTTCATAAAGTAGGAATACATTTCTTCTATAAGGTAGTCAACATCATCCAAGACTATACAGACTACAAGCACATGTCATCTACTGCATTCTCTTCTACTACTACTACCATGCTAAGTCAGCACATTTTAATAAATGCTTTAAAGATACACCAAAGCAAAATCCTATTCACTAGTCATGCATTAACAAGGTTAAATAAAACCCTAATTGCAACTAGGTTTGAACAGTAACACCTATTTTAGTAGCACAGAAAAATCTGAGAAAATTACAGTAGCTTTCTATCATCTAATCTAGCATACCACAAAAATTTCATTGTATTAGTATTACTAGAACTGTCTATCCAAAAATAACAAGCTAGGGCCTAAAAATGAGCATAAAAATACTTTATACTATGAAAAGTATCAAACAATAGATTTAACATTTTTTCTACATTCTTCACCATAAATAATCACTATAGAAAAATTATTACATGCATGTTTTATTCATATTTTTCTCCCTAGCAAAAATAACAATTATTAGCAATATTAAACACTTGTACTACAACTCAAGATTTTTCCACAGAACATGCATGACATATATTTTTCCTAGAAAGTACATCACAAAAGAAAATTATAGCAAGTGGAACCATATTTTTCTGAGCTCTCTGTGATTTACTACATATTTAACAAGAAAACAACAGTTTTAATTATTAAATAAAAACTCTACAGAAAAGTATTTCAAACTTGACATGCAATATTTTTAAACTGTAGATCTAGTCCAGAGGAACACTACAAAATTTGTTTCATAATTTTTAGAGCTAAAATGAGCAAGTTATGGATTTTAGAAACCCTTTTAACAATTTCTGAAAAATCATTTTCAAAAATCCATTTAACTGCAGCCGCTGAAAATGCTGGATACACCCGGTGCAGTGCACACGCGAGCGCGAGCTGAGGCAGACAGGTGGGCCCGTGACCCCACATGTCAGCCACACAAAGAAGAGAGAGGCGCTGACTGCGCGGTTCTCGCCGCCGGTGAGCTCGCCGGCGGTGAGGTCACCACCATCATGATCCCCGTGCTAAGGCGGTCACGTTGGTGCAAACGGCATGACCGGAGGAGCTCGGGAATTGGCTCGCCGTCGCCAATGGCAGAGCGGCAACGCGGGTGGTCGCCGGCTGGCCATCCCCGACCATGCCACGGTCACAGGAAAGGTGCTCGAGCAACGGTGAGCCATGGCGAGCAAGATGCGCGTGCTAAAAGGGAAAAAGGTGGGGCGGAAAAGAGCGGTCCACGGAGCGGAAAAACTCTGGCGAACTCGGCCGGAACTCCGGTGAGCAATTCACGCGGAGAGGAGGCTTACCACGAGCAACGGAGGCGAGCACGAGCTGCGCGAGGGAAAGGCGGAGCTCGGGGCTAGATGGAGGCGTCGCTGGTGCGCTGCGGTGGCCGGAACGGCAGTGCCAGCGATGGCGCACGGTGGCGGAGGCGGAACCGCTGCTGCTGCTGGCTCTCTGCTGTGGGGCGAGAAGGGAAAGACTGAGCGAGTGGAGAAGGAGGAGGCGGCTCTGGCGGAGGTAAGCTCGGGCAGCGGGGGCCACAGCGGCCACGCGCTGAGCGTCGCCGGCATGCGGCTGACACGCGGCGGACGCGGCCTGCCGCGGGCGCCAGCTAGACGCGCACGCGCAGGAGCGGGAGGAGGAGGCCGCGCGACGTGGGCCGGGCCGTGGTCACGCGCGGGCAAGCGCGCGGGCGAGCGCGGGCCGGCTTCGGTCGCTGGGCCGAAAATGGGGCGGCGGCCCGCTAAGGTAAGAAATTCCTTTTTCTTTTCTAAATATATTTTCAGATTTTATATTTGATTCAACTTCAAATTTTGAAGATGAAAAAGACATTTTCACAAATTGTCCACAAAACAAAAGTTGTTCAAAATCTAATTCTCTACAACTTTCATTTAGGGCACTTTTTAAAATTCTAAATAGATTTTGAATTGGCGATTTAAAGTCAAATTTTTAAATGATAACTCATTTTCTGAATGTTTTTAAAAGCAAAATTTTTAATACAAAACTTGCTCCAAAAATCATGCTACTTATTTCTAAGTTATTTAAAGCTATAGCTCCACAAATTTTTACCACTTTTACCTGAGACTTTTACCAATTCAGAGTTCAAACATGATTATCACAGTTTTAAATAAATTCTAACTCAATTTACATGTGATGATGATCATGCCTGAAATGCAAATGCTCATGATTTAGGATGTGAATGTCTGCTTAACACCCAGAGGTGTTACAAAGGGCAGGTGAGTTAAAAGTCCTGAGCATCCTGGCCACTGGTATCCCCGAGAACGCGGCGCTGTTCGGGCCCACCCTGAGTTATACCAAAGGTTATCTACGGCTGCCTTTAGCGGGGTTTGCGGGGTGAGTGTCAGGAATACCCCCCTCAGCTGAGTTGGAATCGATTCGAGTCGCCGTCTCTCCCGGATAGTGAGAAACTTGACTGGTTATCTCCAGCGTAGATACACTAATTGTCAATGATGGTTCAGAATTGATGATAATGATGATGATGGCCTTATTATACCTGCTATGGTTAATATTGTTTGCTCCTAATAAAGTGATTGCTCTAGTACAGATGCTAATCTAGATGACAGGTTAATGATTATTAACTCGATGCTTAAGCATTAATGATTACTTATCTGTAATAAGTTTTTCTGCAATTGAGTCAAGCTAGCCCACCTTATAAAGCCTTGCATACTCCTTGGTGTCACCTTTGTTTCTGGTTTTTGTCGGATAAGTCTAGCCGAGTACCTTCCCGTACTCAGGGTTTATTCCCACCTGTTGCAGGTAGCAGATTCGTACTTGTTGCTGCAAGTATTGTCTTCGCCATGTGGGTGTGAAGATTAGACCATATGGGCATGGTCTCTGTAGTATCTCTTCTGGTATGCTTTTGCAGGATGTGACTGTGTACTGGCAGTATTTGAATTTAAATGGTTTCAGAAATTATGTTGCTTCCGTTAATCTTTACTTTGGTTGTATAATAAAATTATTCGTACTCCGATATATGAGAGCTACTTACGAACTGTTGTAACAAGTGTTGTGTTATGTTGAATCCCTACGATCTTGGTTGCTCTCGGTTTGGTTTGAAATCCTTCGTGGTTTCGTGGACTACCGGAGTTATATGGGCTCAAGTTTGAGAATTTGATCGTTTCGGCGATTGTTTTTGAACTTATGCTCTTATAATTTGGACGGTTCCGTTACGATTCTCAGAAGCATTGTATATACATAGTACTTGCTTTGGCGTAGATAGATAGTTTACGAACATCGTGTGCCACGGCTATTTGCTAGGTTAGCACTCTCAGATGCTAGAATAAATAAACTGGGAACGAGAGTGGAGTTTACTTATCAGTACTCCGTAGTTTTTTTTCCCCGTTCACCAGGTCCTACTACTAGACTAGGAGATACAAATGCGTCTCCCAGTGTCAAATGTTGTGCTTGAAATACTTTTTAGTCAACAAATAGTATTTTTCTCTCACAACAAAACAATATAAATATCAGCATAAGTCAAATTTTAGTATAAATATCAACATAAGCCAAATGAGCGTGTGTCTCCTACTACTAGACTAGTAGTTTAAACCGGGAGCCGTTTGGTAGGCGTGTCAAATGAGGTTTGGAATGGCCCAATGCAAATGTTTCGCGTTTTCTAGTGTGTATGTACTGTATGTATTTTGGTTGAGGTTGCATGAGTCTTGGCATCCGCGGAGACCTGGACGGAGGGGTGGTGGGTACGGATTACGCACTTGCGCAGTGCCTTTACGAAACCGATGAACAACAAACAGACGAAACACATCCAAGGAGACCAGCACAGAAAGTGAAGCGGAGTGGCGGACGGACACAGAAAGGAGTGGCGTGATGGATGGAGATCTGACGGCGAGACGTTAGAGGTAGGTGAAGGCCGAGTCACTGGCTGGCTGGCCATGGCCTGGAAGAAACCAAAGCCCCGTGCCGCCACCAGCATCTAGTACATACAGATTTTGAAGGCAAAACAAAACTGCGAGCTGTTGCTGACACACCGGACCGGAAAGTGGAGTGCATCCTCCCTCCGTGGAACTGACGCAACGCAAGCGTAGTCTCTGGTCCGAGTCGCGAGTCCTCGTCATCTGGATCTGAAAGCAAAAGCAAGAGCTGCATGCTCCGCTGCTCGACGACCAGACCAGCCTCTGATGACAAATCGGAGAAGGGGCGCACTAGCGAGCAAGCTTTTACAAGAACAAGACGACGCTGGCTGAATGCCTGAATCTAATAACACCATCAGCAAAGCAACAAACTCATCATCCTCATCATAGGCGATACAATCCGGCACTGTACTATGGATCTTTACAATTCTTCTACAACAAACATAAAACAAAACCAGCCATCTGTATGCACTACTGTAAAAGAAGAGAGATTGATGATTAAAGAAAGAGAGAAAAATCAGAAAAGAGAGAAGAAATCTTAAGCTAGCTAGAAACCAAAGCTAAAGGAGGGAAAATGGTTGAGGGATGTGACGGCATCAGGCCTCGCTGCAGGCGCTGCGGCTGGACGCGCTGCGCATGGAGGCGCGGCCGATGGACTCGTCGATGCGGTCGAGCCGGGGCCTCCATGGCGCCGCCTGCCCGGGCTGATCCTTCTCCTTCGACGCCGCAGACACAGCGGCAGCCACAGGCTGCTGCGGCTGGCGAGTGCCGGTGGCGGCGGCGGCGTCGAAGAGGGCGTCGAGCGGGCTGGGCTTGGGCGCGGCGGTGGCGCAGCCCTTGCGCGCGAGCGCGGTGAGGCGGTTCATGAGGCAGGCGAGGTCCACGGCGGAGGACTCGGCCTGGAACACCGACTGCGGGAGCAGGAAGTAGACGGTGCCCGGCTGCAGCGCGTCGTCGGGCCGGAACGGCCCGCGCCCGGGCTGCAGCAGGTGCGCGGCCGAGCACAGCACGTACCCCTTGCCGTTGTTGTTGTCGCCGGCGGAGGAGTCGGAGAGGCAGCCCGTGACGGTCGCCACGGTCACCACGCCGGGGCCCTCGAAGTCCTCCACGTACCCGTTGGTGTGGATGACCCGCACCCCCGCGCACGGCCGCAGCGCCCCCGCGGAGCCCGCCGACGAGAAGGCGCACCCCATCCTGCGGACTCCCGAGACGACCGATCTGATGGAGGCTGGCTGCAGCAGACAGTGGAGGGAGCGGAGACGACGGACGGAGGCGAGGACGGCAAGGCGGAGGCAGAGGACGGGGCCGGGGTGGGGGTGGGGTGCTCTTTATCAATTTCCGCGGGGAGTGACGGTTGAAGCGTTGAATGATTAAAGCCGAGCGGACGGACGGAGGCGGGTAGCCGGGGTAGGAGGGCCGCCCGACAGGTCTCTGCCGGCCGATGACGCTACTGACGCGTGGGGTTAACCCGATGGCGTGCCCTGTGGAGGTTTTTTTTTTTAGCGTGCCGTGTGGAGCGAGATGGGTACATAGGAACAGGAAAGGATAATGTACTCCAGGAGTCCATGAGGCAAAGCGGTGGATTAGGCGTGTGGCCACCCGCCTTCGGGCAATTATACAGTTATTACATAAAAAAGTATCTTAATCTTTATCCGATGGTTGACTTGGCAGATGGATCAGAGACTACTTGTACAAAATTAAAGTAGGAGTATAAAGCGTGCGAAACCAGATATTAATGATGATGCCTTCGGTTCGTAGCAAATGGATTTGAGTGGATAAGAGTCCCCATCTCTAGAAAAAAATATATTCAATATCTATATATGTTAAAATAAGTAGGAATATATTTAGATTTATTATGAGATATATTTTCACACTGTGTTTGTTTAGTTATACGGAGTAGATACATATCGCTACTGTTTATTTTTAATACATAAGGTCAAACATCAGATGGTTTGGCTCAGGACCAAAGTAGAATTACTATATTCTTTTCAAAACGGATATACAGTAGTAGATTGGATTTCCACAGCGATAAGTTCGGGTGCCTTGAATTCGGCTGACTTGGACTGGCTTTTTTGGTTTTTTTTAAGCTGAACCTACCCATCTTTATTAATCTGAAGACGTGTAGGAGTTACAAACACCATAAGGTGGACTCAATAGCCACACATGCCGACCTAAATCATCGTAGATAACACTACGAGCAATATTATGAGCATCAACATTGGAGTCTCTCTTCTCATGCACGAACTCAACGCTAGCGAAGGCTGATCTTCTCGCATTAATCTCTTGAACAATTTGCCCATAGACTCCCCGACTGCCTTGACGAATATTCTTCACGACGTTTTGATTATCACTCGCCAATCTGAAGTTTGCCACTTGAATATCTAGAGCGAGGGACATACCTTCCCTACAGGCAATAGACTCCATCACCTCTGGGTCTAATATCCCCCTTAGCACCAGAGCTGACGCTCCCAGGAAACGACCAGTCTCATCTCTGGCAATTGCCGCAGCCGACGCTTTGAGATCGTTCTTGGAGAGTGCAGCATCAACATTTATCTTAACCATTCCAGCAGGTGGAGCAATCCACGCCGGGCTCCTATGGGGTATGCACAAAGTGGACGCCGACCTTGGTTTTTCTTGTCCAAGATCGGCTATGAACCTGTCAACAAAACAGTGGGTCGACAATGGGCTTTGGAACTCATTCTCGTGAATTGCTTTCCGACGGACATACCAAATAGCCCATAAAACCACTGCCACTCTAACTGAATCCGCTTGTGGGAGGATCTTGAATATCGCTGCAAGCCAAGCTTTGGCATCAGTCTCTGTAACTCCGCAAATTGCTTCCACCAATACCTCATTTTCAAGGGCCCAAATACACCTTGCCATGGTACACTCTAACAAGGAGTGTTTCCAGGAGTCTTGCGATCCACAAAAGAAACAGGCGCTACTCTGAGCCATGTTCCTGTGGTGCAGAACGTCTCCAGAAGGGAGGGAGATACGTGCAAGCTGCCATAGGAAGATGCTGATTTTTGAAGGAACTTTCACCCTCCACAGAGATTTCCACTCCTCTGTTACCGTCTTATGATCAGACCGGCCGGCAATATTCTGTAATGCTGCCTCACACTGATCCCTGCGGTGGACCAACATAAAGTATGCCGACCGTACTGAGAACAGACACCTCTTGTCTAGATGCCACGCCCAGAAATCATCTTCATTCCTTGTACAGATTGGTATATTAGCAATTGTCGCAGCATCTATAGGAGTAAAGCATTCATTCAGCAATTCCAAATTCCACACTGCCTCCGAGTGAATTATAAGCTCTGAAACAAGCTGCGGTGGATTAGGATATGCTGTCCTGATAGGTCTTCGTAAAGTACCTGTCGGTAGCCAATTTGTCGTCCAAATCGACGTCAATTCCCCGCGCCAATTCTCCTGATCAAGCCTTCTTTGAGAACCTCACGCCCATCAATGATCGAACGCCAGACTCTCGAGGGGGACGACCCCAACTCAGCTTCAAGAAACTCTACATCAGGAAAGTAAACCGCCTTGAGGACTCTCGCACTCAAGGAACGTGGCTCCTGCAACGCTTGTTTGGCTAACAGAGCTAGATTGAAAAGTTCCATATCCCGGAATCCCAGTCCACCCAATGATTTTGGCTTAACCATCGAGTCCCAGGCCACCCAGGCTGTTCTCCTCTTGCCATCTTTACTTCCCCACCAAAACTTTCTGAACAGACTAGTCAAGTGCTCACAAAGGCCCCTCGTAAGCTTGAAGCATGACATTGAGTATGTGGGAATAGCCTGTGCAACTGATTTTATCAAAACTTCCTTTCCACTTGCAGACATGCATTGTTCAAGCCAACCCTCAATCCTGCTCCACACCCTATCCTTCAAATATTTGAAAGCACCTGTAGTTGCAGAACCAACATCTAACGACATTCCGAGATATTTTTCACTTAGCGCTTCATTATATACTTCCAGCAAGCTTTTAATCTCGTCACGATTTTGCTGTCTCACTCCCTTCGCAAAATGGATGGAGGATTTCTCCATATTAATCTGTTGTCCAGATGCTCGACAATAAGTATCTAAGACCTCTTTGATCACCAAGGCATTCTCCCTGTTTGCCCTAAAAAACAGCAGGCTATCATCTGCAAAGAGTAGATGGCTGACCATTGGAGCCAGTGGTGCCACCTTAATTCCATTGAGAACTGATGATTGGTTTCTTGATTTCAAAAGGCCAGTGAGGCCCTCTGCTGCTAAGAGGAACAAATAGGGGGAAATCGGATCTCCTTGTCTTAAACCTCGTGTCGGTCTGAAACTATCCAACTTATCACCATTGAAAAGAACCGAAAAAGAGACAGAGGTGACTAACCTCATTACCGTATCAATCTAGAGTTGGTGGAAACCCAACCGACCCATAATTGCCGCCAAGTAACTCCATTCAACACGGTCGTAGGCCTTTTTCATGTCCAACTTCAGTGCACAACATCTCAGATCACTTGCCCTCTTTCGCTTCATGAAGTGTAAGCATTCATAAGCAGTGATGATGTTGTCTGTAATGAGCCTGCCTGTACAAAATTAAAGTAGGAGTATAAAGCGTGCGAAACCGGATATTAATGATGATGCCTTTGGTTCGTAGCAAATGGATTTGAGTGGATAAGAGTCCCCATCTCTAGAAAAAAATATATTCAATATATATATATATATATGTTAAAATAAGTAGGAATATATTTAGATTTATTATGAGATATATTTTCACACTGTGTTTGTTAGTTATACGGAGTAGATACATATCGCTACTGTTTATTTTTAATACATAAGGTCAAACATTAGATGGTTTGGCTCAGGACCAAAGTAGAATTACTATATTCTTTTCAAAACGGATATACAGTAGTAGATTGGATTTCCACAGCGATAAGTTCGGGTGCCTTGAATTCGGCTGACTTGGACTGGCTTTTTTTGGTGGCGGGGTGCCTTCTTTTGATGGGTTGTTGTTGAATTGAAAAGTTACGTTTTGAGCAATTCAAAGCCCAAATGGAGGTCTACATCAAATCCGTAGGCCACAAAAATAGGAATCGCCTTCGCTCTCCCTGCCGACCTCCTCGACTCGTCCTCCTCGCGTCTCCTCCACTCGAAGCACGTAAATCCTTCATGATTATATTTTATATATTTATGTTAGTTATAAACATTAATGGTAGATGTATTCTATGTAAATGTTTGTTTTAAACTGAGTTGGATGATTTAATCCATCCCAAGTTATATACGTTTAATATATATTTTTAATGCTTGTGTAACTTGTATTTTAGGATGTACTGTAGATAGTAGCATCGAGGACATGACGTCCAGTAATACAAGTTAACAAGATGCTTATATCTTCTAAAGTCCGTATGCTATGGAAACTAGCTTCTTGTGAAAACTATGGAAACTTTAATCTAAGTCCACAGGATTCTAATCCGATGGCCTCTGATGAAGGTGGGTCATTTATTCACTTAAACCCTCCTACCAAGATTCTAATCTGATGATCTCAGATGAAGCACAACCCACCTTCAGCTGAGGCCATCGGATTAGAATCCTGTGGACTTGATTGAAGTTTCCATAGTTTCCACAAGAAGCTAGTTTCCATAGCATACGCTCTCATATATATATATATATATATATATATATATATATATATATATATATATATATATATATATATATATATATATATATATATATATATATATATATATATATATATATATATATCTCCACACATGTACCTTTCCCGCGTGGTCAACTAGGCAAGGTTCAAGTTGACAGGATCATTTTCTAACTACTGGAGTACGTATACGTATATGTCCAAGAAAGAATTGATGATATACAAGATGTCTTGTATTCAGCGGTAACATAAGGCGTCTTGTATATATGTACAAATGTACGGATCCATTTATTGCTCAAGGCTGGATACTAAACACCAGTTGAGGAAACACAATAGCACAACAAATATAAAATAAACTATATATACTCCGTACGCACCAAACTGCAACGGTGAATTAGAGCAGCTGCAGCGTGTATTTTTAGGGTGTGCTAGGGCCGGTGTGCTTGACACCGGAGGGAGGGCGTGCTGGTTTTTGCTCCTAGTGGTACAAACAAAATAGTACCACCATCCGTCAAATATCCAAGAAAAGAATTGACAATACGAGGTGTATTCAAAGGTGACTAAAGGCGTCTTGTATGTACAGTACGAGTCAATTTATTCCTCAAGGTGGACACTAAACACTATTTGAGGAAACAAACTGTGGTCATGACTCGTGATTTGTGGAGGAGGTCGCTGCCCGCTGGTCACGTTCCGTACGTCTCAGACTTGCAAACAATTGCACTAAGTACTGGCGACGATAACGGATCGGATACGGACTGATATCACTGATATTATAGTTGTTTTCATATTTCTGTCCAGATTCGGATTCGAATGCGGATAGTGTCAATAATGCCGGATAGGATACAATTGGATATTGACATCATAAATATACGGTTCGAGTATTCGAATATGAATACGGTATCAGATATTGAATATCCGGACTCGGATATGGACAGATCTAACCTCTTTAAACAGATTCGGTCTCAAATACAGTCGAATACTAGTGCAACAACAGTGACAAGAGAGGCAAATATGGCTCAAAATTCCAATCCATGTACGAAATCAACCAGTAGAGCAACCAAAGGTCTTATATATACCGGTGCACGGTACATAATCCTGTAGCCATGTTTGCTGGGACTTATCAGCCTAGCTTATCAACCATGATACAGTATTTTTCTCTTACAATAAATTAGCTTTAGCCGGTTTATTAGCCGCAGAAACTATTAGCCGAACAGCTCGAGGATGACGACAGTACCAATTTACCAAACAAGGTAAAAATCTTTGCATGGCTCTGCTTCAAAAGACAGGCTCAGCAGCAGGACCTACTTGGGCCGAAAAACCATTCTGGACAACAACGATTGTCAACGATGCAACGTTACGGCCCAGGCTGTTTTGATCGAGGGAGTAAAGTTTAGTACATGTTATATTGAGTATTTAGATACTAATTAGAAAGGCTAAACATGAGTCTAATTAGGTTTAATAGATTCATCTCGTAAATTAGTCTTAATCTATGCGATTAGTTTTATAATTAGTCTACTTTTAATACTCTATGTATATATCAAACATTTGATGTGACAGAGACTAAAATTTAGTAGGTGGAACGGCCTAGGGAGCCTGATGAAATTTCGACTCTATTTGCTCAGTTCCCTGTCTGTCACACGTCTGACTTTTTGGTTTTATTCCCATTAGATTTTGCACTTTTTGTTCGATTGCGCAGCTTCCTTTTACTGCGTTCCCCATCCGTTTCAAATTACGTACTATAGAACCGAATAGCAGTAGCACACCTACCACGCTCCCAGCGGCAATTACACGTGCCCACGGCGGCCGGCGACCGGCGACGAAGCGCCGGCCGGGCGCACGCTTTCACTTGACTTTTTCCGTCCAAAAGATCCAAAGCCGTGTGCGTACGTCCAGATAACTGACCTTGCCAGCCATTCAGCCAACACGATTCGTACGTACCTTCAGCACAGCGTGTCCACGACGAGAAGTCCAAGCCACCGTAGCGTCAGCATATCAGCAGCCGACACACTTCAGCTATCAGCTATAAGGGCCAAAAACAATTAAATAACAGTTCAGATCCTGTAAAATATGGCAAAATTTGGCACCTCAGATTGTGACTCACTCGACCAAAAATCACATTCCCTTGGACCTTGCTCCTCAAAACTTTCTTTGAGACCTACTGAAAACTTAACTTCAATTAAAACTTTAACTTTACCTAGGACCTGCTCAAAACAAGCTTTCTTTGGGACCTACTCAAAACTCAACTTTAAAATCTTTCCTATGACCTCAGCAAAACTTTCTTTAGTTTGAAACCTAATCCTAAGAAATTCGACTTTTTCCCGATTTTTTATATATATCTGGGCAATGAACTCTTTCAACAGAGCTCAAGACGACGCGGACACCTTCTGCTTCTTGGGCATTCTGTAGCCGATGACGCAGGCGTGGTCGCGCTCGAAGGGCTCGAGGGTCACCTGCTCCGCCGCCTTGAACTGCTCCGCCTTCAGCTTCTCCACTTCGCTGGCAAACACCGCCTCCGCAGGCATCGTGCAGTCGATGCAGTTAGCCTGAGTGAACAAACACTAATTCGTCAGGACCATCGATGCAGGCTGAAGCTTTGTATATATATAAGGCATCTGGTGCTTTACTTCCAGCTTTCTTTGGTTGAAAAAACTTCATTGCGATGTGTTAATAAGTAATCGTAATAATACCTTGATCGAGATGACAAAGTGGCCGCCGCTCTTCAGGAAATACGAGGCGTTGAGGGCTAAGATCCTAGCCTGCATGGAGGATGGAGCGCCCAATAGGAAAGTTTAACAGGCTGCTTGTAAGTCACATTCACAACCTAACACAGGGCGTCATCGTACTGTATACTGCAACTATACAATACGGCCCCCATTTACTATGCAAGCTGGACGAATTAATTAGTAACAGTTGAAAAAGCAAACATTATAGTGCAAAATTTGTGTGATTGGTCAAAAAGTACAGTAGTACCAACAGTTACAGCATTGGCAACACACAGATATGGTCAAAAAAAAAAAACCACCAGTGAAAGTTATGATCTAAGCACTGGCAGCTATCTTTCAGTACCAGACACGCACCAGATACGACTGGTAAATCAAAGCATCAAAGGTCCAACTGTAGATATTTTTATGTACAAAAATTGCCAAACGAAGGAAGCCTTGGTTAATTTTATTTCTAGCCTTATGCAATGCATCACCTCACAAAAATGGACTGATGCAGACAGTAGACCAGATAGAACTGAACAATTAATGTCTACGAGAACGTAAAGAAAATTAATCTTGTAAATGTTGCTGCCACCCAGCATGTACCAATTAGTTAGGTTAAAGGGCAGGTTCGGCTGGTCCAGACTTGGCTGGTTACGGCTGATTTCAGCAGGTCTGCCTAGTTAGAACCAGTCTGGAACCTGCCGATTTCAGTTCTGTCTAGACCTGCCGAACACGACGAAAGAAACATGGGGTACATAAACACCCAGGTTAAAGCATTGGAGTAATAAGAACTAAAAGGTTGGAAACCCTCTAATTTGATTATAAAATGCACAAGGCAACAGAAACCGCAAAACATTGGCATTAATCGGGCATAAGGCCATAAGCGCATTCAAAACCTAACACAGGGCGTCATTGTACTGTACATGATTGTACAATACGGACCCATTTACTGCGAAAGCTGGACAAATTAATTACCAACAGTTGAAAAAAGCAAACGCTATCGTCCACAATTTCTGTTTGGACCATCTGTCCCACTTTGGCTCAGGCTTGTAATTAAAATAAGGCATTGTATAGTACAACATTGAAAACACACATACGGTAAAAAAAAACCCTCCAGTAAGCAATCACAACTTTGACTGGGGTACATAAACACCCAGGTTAAAGCATTGAAGTAAGAATTAAAAGGTGGCATCCTCTCTAATACGATGCTATAAAATGCACAGGGCAAAAAGAAAACTTGAAAACATTTGCATTAATCGGGCAAAAGGCCATAAGCGCATCAGAAGCTCGGATTTCCATCATCCATTGTGACGTACTGAAGGGGAATCCGAGTATGTTCATCATCTGCTGAGGCCCAATATCGCCACAGAAAGACATCAAACGTAGCACATAGGCCAGCACTAACGTTGCACACTAGTGCAACAATCAAAGATTTCAGATGTTAATCATTACTCGTAAAGCAAGTAATAATAATTAAGAAAAGCACTGACAGGTACAAAGAATTAGTGAGATGAGTATACCTGGTCTGGCTGAGCAACATCGGAGAAGATGACATCAACCATGCCAACCAACATCCGGTACCTTGCCGGGTGCCTGGCATCCTCAATAAAGGGAATGACATTTGTCCTCTTCTTGGCCATATTGACAAGGTCCCTTCCACTCCTGTGAGAGAACTCAACAGCATAGACCAACCCTTCCTGCAAAGTACCAAAATTCATTGATAAAAACAGTAAATGAAAGTCACTGATCAACATCTGAAACGTAGGTGACAGACTGATCCCTCACCGGTCCAACAATATCAGACACATGAGACACAGTTGTTCCTGAGGCAGCACCAAAGTAAAGCACACGTTGGCCATGAGCCTAAATTGTAAACATATTGTACATTAGGGCAGCAAAAGGAAAGCCTTTTTTCTTAGCGAAAGGGAAATATAAAAGATATCTAATATGAGTTCAGACAGATTAAACAGGCTTTACAATCCAGATGTTGTCAACACCGCCAAGCACAGCAGCAGCCAGCTTAGATCGGAAGGGATTCCACACCCTGTACTCTACCTTTGTCCCATCCTCTTTCTGTAATGCATGCCAAAACAACAAAAGATGACCATACATGATGGGGCAGCTCGTGTAGATAGCTAGTGAAATAAACCTTCAGTTTAAGGTACACTTATATTATGTATCTAAAACACCATTGGTGACAAGAGGTAAACTAATTAAACCACCTTTGTTAATTTCCACCCACATTGCACAAGAAATTGTGAAAAGAAGAGGTAAACTAATTAAACCACCTTTGTTAATTTCAACCCACATTGCACAAGAACTTGTGAAAAAAAATAGAGATAACAACTACATAACCAACAACTAGGATGAAGCACGGCCAATGCAAGGACGGACCTGGACGGAGACGCGCTTCTCGCCGTAGACGGACTCGCCGGGGTTCATGCTCCTGGTGCAGAGCGCGTCCTCCTTGGCCCTAGCGATGAAGACCCCCTTGTGCTTGTGCGGATCCACCACCACCTTGCTCCCGCCCCTCATGCCGCCGCCGCCCCTACGGCTGCCGGCCGGCGCCCTGCCACGAGGCGGCCTACACCTGATGCCGTTGCCCCGTTCTCTCCGCGGGCTGTCAAACCTCCGCC
This sequence comes from Saccharum hybrid cultivar R570, assembly GCA_038087645.1. Lineage (NCBI taxonomy): Eukaryota > Viridiplantae > Streptophyta > Magnoliopsida > Poales > Poaceae > Saccharum > Saccharum hybrid cultivar. Next base: position 1,999,391 of record JAQSUU010000273.1, read on the forward strand.
CGCTGTCTCCGCCATCTACCATGCAGGGGATATTTAACTATTTGTCATCCTTACGGATGACACTCCTCCATTTACCAGTTTTAGACGGGTACTTACAAATTTGTCACACAAAACAGTAAAACCACTACATATTTACCACTTTCACTAACGTGGCACGCCATACATGCATGCCAGCGCGGCAACGGTCCTAACAACCGCTGCAGGAAATGCGAACGGACCAATTTACCCCCCTGCTACCTCTCTCACTTAACTCGCTTGTCACCATGCGGTCGAACAGCACGATGGCCTCGTCACCGAGCCCATGCATGCGTAGGCCATGATGAGAACGTTCCAGGTGATGACGTTCCTCCACGGTAGCTGGTTGAACACGGCCCTCGGCAGCGCCAGGCAGCCGCACTTGGCGTACATGTCTGCAATGCTGTCTTCTGTTGCGGCATCAGTGAATCTCCCTTGTTGCTGCATCTCCCCGACCAGCTGGAACGCGTCATGGATGTGGCCCTGCACGACGCAGCCGGTGATGAGAGTGTTCCAAGAGACCACGTCGCGGGGCTCGATCGCGGCGAAGATCCACCGCGCAGCATCCATGTCCCCGAGGCGCGCGTACAGGTCCATGAGCGCGTTCTGCGCGAACGGGTTGTCCGCCATGCCGCGCTTCACGACGTACCCGTGCACCGCTTCCTTGCCGGCGAAGGTCTCCGAGCGCGCGCACGCGGGCAGCACGCCCGCAATGGTGGTCTCGCTAGGTACGACGCCGGCCTCGACCTCCATCCGCGCGAAGAGCTCCAGTGCGTCCTCGTCCATACCAGCTTGCGCATACCCGCAGACTATGGCGTTCCACAGCCCGAGCTGGCGGTGGCCGCCCGGAACCATATCGAACACCCGCCTCGCCGCGCCCACCCGCTAGTGGCTCGCGTACATGTCCACAAGCGCGCTGGCGACGAACGAGTTAGCGGCGAGGTCAGTGTCCTTGAGGACGTAGGCGTGCATCTCCCGGCCGAGGGAGAGCATCTCCAGCGGCGAACACGCCGGGAGCACGCTCGCGAACGTGACGCCGTCGGGGCGCACCCCGCGCGCGACCATGTCGTAAAGCACCTCGATAGCCTCGCCGCGGCGGCTGCTCTGCACCAGCAGGCTGACCATGGTGTTCCACGTGACGACGCCGCCGCCCAGCGCGTCGGTGGCGCCGACGGAGCCGAAGAGCGTCTGCGCGTCGTCGACTAGGCCGAGGCGCACGTACATGGAGAGCAGCGCGTTGAACGCGAACCGTTCATCGCCATCCAGGAGCCTGTTCTTGAGATCGAACGCGTGCGCCTCACGGCCGAGGCGCAGGTCCTCAGCGAGGTGGGAACACGCGAGCAGGACGCTGACAAGCGTGAATGAGGTGAGCGGGTGGTCCTCCAGGAGCATGTCGGGGAGCGCGTCGAGTGCCGGGAGCCAGCGGCGAAAGAGGCAGAGCGCGGTGATGAGGGAGTTGAAGGTGACGACGTCGTGGCTGGGCATGGGCGCGTGGCATCGAAGAGCGCGAGTGCGGCGGTGAGGTCGCCGCATCGCGCGTAGGCGGTGAGGAGCGCGTTGGAGACGGCCGGGGTGGCCCATCGAGGAGGTCGTGGCGCAGCGCAGCGCCGTGAATGGACCGGACAGCGAAATGCAGGCCCGGGAGGGCATCGTAGACGTAGTTCCTGGCGGGGACGGATGCCTCGGCCTCCATCTCCATGGCAGCTAGGGCTGCTAGTGCGGCTGCTCGCGTCGGCGGCGCGGAGGAGGCGTGCTGTAGCCTGCAGGTCGACGAGGGGCAGCAGCGCAGTGAGCCGGTGATGACCAGAGGTCAAGGAGGTGCAAGGCGTGCCGCGGCCGGGACTGCACGTGCACGAGCTCCTCCCCTTCCCTCACTGCGTGGTAATGTCTGGAGCTGGAAGAAGAAGCTGACTCGTGGGGTCTACGCGTCAGCTGAGTTAAGTGAGAGAGGCAGCAGGGGGTACATTGGTCAGTTCACATCTCCTGCAAGGGTTGTCAGGGCGTTGCTGCGCTGGCATGTACACATGGCGTGCCACATCAGCGAAAGTGACAAATATATAGTAGCTTTACTGTTTTGTATGATAAATTTGTAAGTGTCTATGTAAAACTGGCGAATGAAAAAGTGTCGTCCATAACGATGGCAAAAAGTTAAATATCCCACCATCTAGAGAGGGCGCAAGCAAAGAGATGAAACTCAAAACTCACTCCAAACATATAGTAAAGAAACTTTCTAACAAAACAGGGGGTGTCATGGCCACCTTTGGCCCCGCCCAAGCCCCCCAAGCTCGGCCCCTGCCGCCATCGCCTCTCCCCCCTGCCCTCCAGCTGCGGCCTCTGCTGTTGCCTCTGCCTGATCCTCTCCTCCCGCCGTATCCTACGGGAAGCGAAACATTAGGTCAGACAGTTTGTTGCACCGATCGAACAATTGAGCGGTAACCGTTAATGGCTTTGGCTGCTCGCTTGCCTCGTAGCGGTGGCCTCATGGCGGTGACGTGAGTCGTCGACGATCACCTCGTACCCACCGCCGCCGCCGCAGCAAGGTAGAGGGTTTGAAGTCTTTTTCGAAAACTGTTTACCCTTTTTCTTGAACAAGGGTTTAGGGTTTTGACTATATTCTATAATTACGTATATGTATATATCTATATAATATATACACAAATAAAAATAAACAAGCACGCTGAACATAAATCACGCCTGCGTAATTTTCAATCCAAAAATGTCGCTCTGGCCCATAAGCCCATACCTGCGCTCGTGGGCCCTTGAACTTCAGCCCGTGCCAAAAGATCCTCCAGTGATTTCCCACACGTTAAATTTCCAGCCAATTTCAACATCGATAACATCAAGCTTAAGTTACGTACGTATTATTAAATTAATCACAGTTCATCAGCATCAACAACAGAAGTTCATACATCACATTCACACCAACCTTGCCAATGTTTACACCAGCAAAAACTTGCCGTTTCAAGAGCTGGCAAATAACTTAGCTCAGCCATCATCAGCAATCTACTGGATCGAGCACGGCAGCAGGTGGCGTCATCTGACAGAGTTGAGCGCTATGCGTAACTGTGTTCCTGCTTCCTTCAGCTACTGGATTCCATCACCAGGTAGACGGCCCTACACTACTCACCTGTTACAGTGATGGCGCTGGTGCAACAGCGCTCAAGAGGGAGAACGAAAATGAGTGCTGGTGCCTCTGATCCACTGCTCAGATGATGGTGAAGTTTGAGAATATGTTCATCAGGTTGTCAAGCGCCTCAGGGTAGAACTTGCGCGCGAACAGGTAGCAGGGCCGCTTCATGCCATTCCACATGCACGGCCTCCTCTGCGCTACATGCTGCACATTGATGACAATGGCGCCTTAGATCTTCCAGGGAACAAGGAATATCTCATTCATTTAAGCTGGCGGTGATTGGGAATAGGCCAAGCAAAGCGACGAATTACTCTTCTTACCTTTGCATTGCTGCTAACGTGGACACTCTCATCAATGGACTGCGGGCATTTGCAGAATTGTTAGATAAATGCCAAAGGTAATGAATTGTTTGCCCCTGAAGGCTCGAAGCTTACCGAGATGTTCTTGAGCAACTCGAAGCTTGTATCCACAGCCCTATAGACTTTAGGATGCCATTTCCCTTCAGACCAGTCTACATGCGTCACTGACCAATTTGCAATTCCAGTCGGATCAACCATCTGCAGCCACAAATACAAATGCAGTGTTGTTCAGTAGTTTTTCTCAATAAAATGTTGTTGGCTGGTCAAAGAGAACAAAAGGCCGTCATCTACAAGCTTCTGAACACTTACATTAAAGAGAGTTGGCAAGTAGTGCTCATCTGAATAGCAGTTATGCCATTCATTTCCCGGCTGTAAAGTTGCAATCACAACATCAGCAACGACATAAATATCAAGGAAACAGGGGACAATGTATGTTATTGTACTACTCCAGTGCATCCTGTTCACCCTGAATAGCAGTATGTGCTATGGTTTGATATTAATATTATCTAGGCTGAAAGACACCGATTAACAAAGACAATTGTTTTCGCCTTTTTCCCTAGAATCCTCTACCTGTTGTCTGAGCATATTCGAAGGTCTGCTTGTTACACATGAAAACTAACTTGACAGTGCTTTTAATAAGACAAGGTATCTTAGATATTATTATTTGTGTGTGTGTGTGTGGGGGGGGGGGAGCAAGGGACCACCTTACAGTAACGCTTAAACTTCCCATAGTAAAGGGTGTCAGCGAGAATAAGAATTGCATGCTGCCGTTTCACTGTAAACCACTGTAAGGGAAGAACACACGAGAACATTCAAGGTTAACTATGAGAAGCCATAAGAACTGTTATAAGTAATTGAATTTGGACGATAGAGGATTATTGGAAGCCAAAAAAAAGTCACTATACAAAAAAAATGAAGCAACCATACAGTTCCACTTTCTAGGGCGGTAAGTCATATGAAATTATCACCTGTGCACCCTTTCTCCAATCTTTCTTCACAATTTCAGGTAGCATATGGTCAGAATATCTACCTGCTCCATGTGGACCAGGATCATCAAAACTGAGAAAAAGATAATTTGGCATGTCAATAGTAAGATTCTTATTTTAAAAACATAATTTCAAGGAAAGCATATCTTAAATCAAATATCTTTTCAACTCTGATTAGGGGAAAAGTTAATGTGTTGCTTTATGTAAGTATGTTCACTTACCAGTCAACAAAACTGACATTTGTCTCCATGAGATAACTATATATATAATCAAAGTTATGAAGTGGCACACAGCTGCAATTAGAATAAAGTGTTAGGATACGGACCTATCACTGAAATTTAGATGGGAACAGAACAAATGAAAATGACTCACCTCTCAGAAAGCAAGACAAAATGCTGGTTTTCAGGATCTTGTAGGGCATGAGCCAAGAGCCTCTTTTCAGCATCAACCATAGAAATCGTGCCCCAGATCACCTGGCAAGAAAATTGAAAAATTAGATCCTACAACAACTATAACTAAAACTTTGGCATCAAAATAATCTTGGACACAATTGCTGTAGGCAAGTACTATTGGCCATGATAGGTACAGGTGATGGTTCAACAACATTAATAAATCCTGGGTCATACTCTACAAAATATATCCATCCGTTTAAAGAATGAAGTTCTACAATCATTAGAGATGGCACTCTGAGAGAAAACAGAACATTTTTTCAAAATCAATCTGTAATTCTGTATTATATAAGTTAGCAAACATTTTCTGCATAAATCAATGAGGAACGTACAGATTTGCTCAAAAAAAAAAAGAGGACCGTACAGGTTTAAGCCAATTATAGTTAGATACCTTTTCACTTCGAATATCCCTGCCAGCGAATATTGGACTTGAATGAATCGGTCTATCTCTTGATGCATGCACGTATATGGTGTATCTGTCTTCATGACCCTGAAAGTACACCCAAGTGGTTAGATTTGGTACTCATACGCACCCAGCTACGCAGGTGACTATGGACATATCCTTGTTTTTATATGAGATAGTATGTAAAAATTGAGTTTGTTTACAAAATAAAATAGCAGCTAAACAATTTATTCTACTAATAGGAGAGAATATTAGTGTTACACGCTGAGAGCCTGAGACACAATCATTTAGTCAATTCTGCTAAGACTCCTTTACTACCTAGACATGTATTCACTGCAATTAGCAAATACTGCAAAAATCATACCATGAAGAATTTTTCCCATAGCTTTTCAAATGGCAACGAACTGGGCGTCAAGAACATGAAAGCAATTTTTGGATTCTTTGACTGCACTGGCCGTGCCCGAATGATGTCTCTCATGATAGCACGGGCAGCAATCTCATCATCAGTGTATACCCTAGCAGGTTCTGGAGGAGGCCGAGAATTGCAGGCTTCTGATGGTACCAGATAACAGGCTGTGTAATGCCGTGGAGTATAAAGATAGGCTCCAAGGGCCACTGCACAGACAAAAGCGACCAAGACAATGATCCAGAGAGGCCTTCTAGATGAAGCCCTACTGCGCGGTGCCATGATGTATCTGTACAAACAGGAAAGCAGGGCCTAGCAAGCTACAGCCATGCAATCATCCATAAGCACTCCTCTGATAGAACTGATCAAAATCCAAAAACCTGGACAACACAGGGAAAAGGAAAATTTTAGTTTAATGCCTTCAGGCTTTCAGCCAACAGTACCATTTTTTGTTGCAAAACAGGTCATGTCTTGAACAAGGACATGTATAGAAGATTAAGCCATTTCGAACACACACAACAGTTCAGAAACTTCTTGATATTGCACTAGGTTTGAATCAAAAGTAGGAGATTCTGCAAGTCGTTCAGAAATATTGATGGAAGTGCCTATAGATTAAAAAATGGGGAAAAACTTTCATACTTGTTACCCGAAACGAGAAACAACTATACAATTTAATCAAGCCAATGCTCTAGTTAACAAGTAGGAGATTCTACAAGCCGTTCTGGGTACAAAACAAAGCAGGACACTGACGTTTCCCCCTGGAACTTGCCTGTTGTATCCACAGATGAACTTCAAGTAATTAGGGATAATACAAAACACAAGCTCTCTAAGCATTTATCCTGCCTTAACTTTTTTTTTGGTTCCTTGTTGCTTGTTGGTTCGTATGGCCTGTACCAAGTTTAAGCTAAATTCTCCTCACTGTCTATGTTCAAGTACTTACATGTCCACAGGGCCACCCATCAATTTGTCCACAGCACATCACAAAAACCCTCCCTAAACCTCGCCAACCAATTATCACCAGACGAACTCCAAAATGGCATGGCCGCAACTTAGCTTGAGGCGCTGAAAACCCTAGGCAAAGATTCTAGATGGATTCTCGACTCGATAACAAGGACACCACGCAGCACACGAGCCCACAGGTAACCGGGCAAGAAAAATTCGAACTTGAACGCTCGCAGACGGGAGAGAAAGGTCCCCAAGGACAAGGCGGGCGAGCTCCAACCTCCAACAGAGAGGCAAGGCAAAGCTCGAGTCACTTACCCACGAGCGAAGAGGTCGATCCGAGCCAGTCCGGATAGACGGAGCTCCACTGATTCCACACCGCACCAGGAAGCCGGCAGCTGCAGTGCAGAGGAGCGGGGAGGCTAGGTCGACGGCGACGAACCTCCGGCAGCTCGCGGCGTCCGCGGAGGATGACAGGAAGCAAGAGCACGCGCGCGATTCGTCTGGGTTACGGAGATGTTGGGGAGATCTATCTAGACGGTGGAGGAGGGGGAAGTACGGAAGAATCTTGGGAGCAAGCAAGACTGAGCCCGTGTTTAGATCAAGTTGGGTGAACCAGCCGTCACATTGTACTGTAGCAACTTTTGTTTTTATTTGGTAAAAATTGTCTAAACTTTGACTAATTAGGCTCAAAATGTTCGTATCGTAAAGTACAACAAAACTGTGTAATTAGTTTTTAATTTCATCTACATTTAGTACTCCATGCATTTACCGATATTTCGATGTGACGGAGAATCTTCTTTTTGCACAATGGAATTTGGGGAAGAAGTTGGGAACTAAACAAGGGTTGAGGCCGTGTTTAGATTCCCAAATCGGGGCTGCCAAATCACTATTTGCTACTGTAGCGTTTTTATTTTTATTTGGTAAAAATTATCCAAACATTTATTAATTAGGCTCAAAATGTTCGTCTCGCAAAGTACAATAAAATTGTATAATTAGTTTTTGATTTCATCTATATTTAGTACTTCATATATGTGCCGGTATTTCGATGTGACAGGGAATCTTCTTTTTGCATAGTAAAATTTAGGGAGAAATTTAGAAACTAAACCAGGCCTGAGTTGGAAAGATTGGCTGGACAACACCAACCCAGCACAGGCAGAGCACAGGGGTCTCTGCAGTCTGCAAACGCTGCTTCTGCTTGGCCCCCTCGAAGCCAAGAAGAGGGTTTTCCATCTGTATGCTCTGATTTGTGTAATTGTGTTCTGTGCAGCATGGGATGTTTCCGGTTTGCCCTTTTCATCAATGTCTGGGTGCTTTCTGGAAAAAGGATTTTGTATAACTTTTTTTTGGTTCCCAAAAAGAGCTTTTATATTTGTTCGATTTATATTTATGTCTGAAATATACTCCCACAAAAATCCATCTGATCAAAAATAAAGTAGTACAGATGGGTTCCTAATAAGAATTGGTAGATAATTTTGCATCAGATTTGTTGGGTTGAAATGTCGGATACGTGTGACGGCACGTATGGGCTTGGAAAAAGACATCCGCTTTTCTGTTAAGTGAATGATGTGTCGTTAGGAGTTTACACATACTCCGTAACCGTAAGTGGTAAGTCCATTAGTTGCATGTCCCAGTAGACAAGGACATTTCAATATAGTACTGTACTTAGTTGCTTGTCGTTAGCATCCAAGTTGATCTGACTTTCCACGCTGATGACTCTTACCTTGGAAATGCAGAATCAGGAGTGGATTTTGTAGACTGTAGTGCTGCAAAAAACCCTTGGAAAATCCCAACTTTAGGCCCCTCTCGATAACTTTTAATAAGGGCCTATGGTTGGCTTGCCATGTTTTTTGGGGCCTATTTCCTATGAAAGATGGTATAAAAGAAATGACGTGTAAACTATTAGACGTTAGCAGTGGCGGATCTAGCACTAGGGCCATGGCCCCCTTAATCACAATGGAAAATTACTGTTCCTCTTATATATCTAAGCACAATTAACACTAATGTCTATGTAATGGCCCTAGTCTTTGGCTAATCCTGGGTCCGCCCCTGGACGTTAGGATTCTTGTGTTCTTATTTTTTATTCCAAACACTTGCTCCTCGGTTCCTTTTTATCGGTTGTTCTCGTTTCCAAAAAGTCGAGCGAACTCAACTTTGACTAAATTTATATAAAATATAGAAAATAGTTAGCATATATAATTAGTATCATTAGATAGATCGTTAAATCTATCTTCGTAATATATTTATTTGAAGATACAAATGTTGCTAAAATTTTAAATCTAGTCAAACTTAAGAAAATTTGACCGCCACACAAACTATAGCGACAAATATTTAAGGGCAGAGGGAGTATTTATGTGATTCCTTTATGTTTTCTTTTCCTCTGTTTCGCTAAAACATCTATACTCTATTCCATAACCTATTTCTGTGTTATCTGGGCAGCCGTCCTTGCAGATGTTGGCACGTGCATCTATACTCTATTCCATAACCTATTTCCATAACGTTGGAAATAGAAAAAAAAATCTTATTTTAAAATGGAGCTAAATGGATAGTTTCTGAATATTAATGTTGGCCCTGGCCGGCACCAGTTATATTCTTCGTTTGTGACAGTCTCCATTGCAGTACCAATACTCAGAGTTGTCACACAGAAGTTGCAACACAGAGAAGCAGTGCAGGAAAACCAAGCAGAGCCCTCCCTTTCAGACCCCTGCTTGGTCAAAATCCTACATTTTTCTTCAGCAAACCTATATAGTACTAAGTATATATAGTAACTAGAATACTAGATCAAACACCCTGCACCGCCGATCTTAGTCTATCTTACGCCGGCGAGTCAAATTACAGTTGCTCATATGTGCACAACCTTCTTCCACGGTGGAATTCCCACCCTACTAGGCTACTACTCTACCACGATCTCAGGCAGCTTCAGCATGCTGTGGTCGCAGCAGCTGCTCCTCGTCGCCGTCACCGCCGTCCTGGGGCACTTCACGTAGCTCCTGCAGCACGGGCTGATCTCCTTGGCACACGCAGCCTGCAAGCTCGAGCAGGTGTCTCCACCTTTGACGCTGCAGCAGTTCTTGCTTGCAGCGCAGTCAGTAGGAGTAGGGACGCCGCCGCAGTCTTTCGCCTTCCCGCAGTGCTCCCCCTTGTGTTCTTCGCTGTGGTGGTGGCCTTCATCTTTGGGCAGGGCAGCAATTGAAATCGTGACCTCTTCAACTGGCTCGGCTGCGATCTTGTCCTTGTCGTGAGGCTCATGGCAGCAGTGGTGGCTGTGGTCATGGCAGTCCTTTTCTGGCTCCTCAATCTCCCCATGGTCATGCTTGTGCTGTCCATGCTCATGGTCATGGTCATGGCAGTGGTGTGTTTCCGCAGTGTGCACAGTTTGCTGCTCAGCATGGCACTGATGCTCGCAAGCATGATCAATAGTAGGATGTAAATGGCTGTGCTCCTCGCAGTGACTGTGCTCACGTTCATGGCAGCCATGCTCACATGTACCGTGTGAGTGACTGTCCCCTTCGCAGTGCCTATGTTCATGTCCACGTCCATGGCCATGGCCATGGCAAGCACCCTCACTGTCAGCACGCGGAGTCTTGGGTTCTTTGCAGTGGCTGTGCTCATGGTCATGGCAATCCTGCTTGACGGTGTGGTCATGACTATGGCCATGGTCATGGTCATGGCAACCATGGCTCTCCACAAGCAGCTGATTGCCTGCCTCTTTGCAGTGGTTATGGGTGTTGCCATGGTCATGGCAAACATGCTTTTCTGTAACCACATGGCTGCTGGGCTCTTTGCAGTGGTTATGGCTGTGGCCGTGATCATGACAAGCATGCTTTTCTGTAGGCTGCTGGTTGCTCGGTTCTTTGCAGTGGCTGTGGGCATGGCCATGATCATGGCAACCATGCTTACCAGCAGACGACTCTTTGGAACAGCCTGTCGACTTGCACGGACCATCTGAGCAGTGGCGGGAAACACAGTGCTTCTTTGCGTGTGACCCATGCTGTGAAGAGGCACAACATTTCTTCGCCTTCCGACCGCCCTTTGATCTCAATAGCAACATGCTGTACATGATCACCAGCATGCATGTGCCAACATCTGCGAGGACGGCTGCCCAGATAAGCGGATGTCCAGAGAGTGCAAGTCCAACGATTGCAAGCTTGGTGATCACCGAGAAGATGACGTTCACGATGATAGTCCGGTGCGTCCTCCGTGCCAGCTGGACAGCCTTTGGTATCCTGCGGATGTCATTTGACATCAGAGTTATGTGGCTCGTCTCCATTGCAACAGCTGAACCAGATACACCCATCGAGACTCCAACGTCAGCCTTGGCCAGTGCTGGGGCATCATTCATGCCATCACCGATCATCAGCGTAGGGCCATGCTTTGCCTTGAGTTCATCAACAATTCTCACTTTGTCCTCTGGGAGAAGTTCAGAGTGAACCCCATCAAGTATGTTCCCAAGCTGCCAGAAGACAAAAACAGCAATTTTATAAGTTGTCATATTGTATAGAAATGATAAAAGTGCACAGTACCATGTCTTTTTCTTTACCTGGTTCTGTGCGTATGAAGCTGCTGCAGCGCTATCCCCAGTAAGCATCACTGACTTGATGCCCAGTGACCTCAGCTCCCTGATGGCCTCAGCTGATCCAGTTCGGCAGGAATCCGAGAGAGTAAATACTCCGATCAATTGCCCTTTGCAGGCAACATAACCGATGGTAATTCCTTTCATATCTTTCATGTCAGGAACTAGAGCAAAGAAAGGGCCATGGAGTTATTCAAAGGTTAAATATGGAAGTGGCAGTATTTACTGCAAAAAAAAAAGTTCAATAGAAACTGTGCTTTGTTTATTACACAATAAAAACACAAAAATCCTTCCTTTTAGTTAAACAACTAATGCAACCATGTTCCAGTCAGACAACAATAGGGGTGAAGAACAAATACAGACGTTTTTCAAGTTGATAATTGTTAATTAATATCCCTGAAACATAAAACTTGCTATGTGCTGTGGAACAGTGGAAGTGACTTCATGAGTGGTACATTGGTATCACTACTTCACTAAGTCTGTGCACTAGATAACTGGCAACATATTTTTTTGGAAATACCGAGTTCATGTGTTAACCAACCTGTTTCGCATGAGGCCCTTGACAAGATTCTTTTATTTCCAATATAGACACCTTCCCCATCGATTTCACCATAAATCCCCTCGCCAGGGTAGATTTGGAACTCAGTAACATTATCAGATTTGGGTTCGACTGACTTTGACTGGGCATAGTCAACTAGCACAGATGCCATTGGGTGGCTTGATCTGCTTTCAATGCTTGAAACCCTGCAGTAGCCATGGAATTGAGTTTATATACACCCAAAGGAACCTTGTGCAAGGCGCAAATTACAGAGGACACAGCACTCACCAGTAAAATAGTTGTTGCATGGGGACAAGTTCACCAACTGCCTGGAATTCCTCAACACTGAACTCTCCTCTAGTGATTGTACCTGTTTTATCAAAAGCAGCAATTTTGATCCTTGCCAAGGTTTCAAGGACATCCCCTCCTTTGATAAGGAGCCCTGTCCTCGCAGCCGTCAGAAGAGCACAGAAGGTAGCAACCGGCGTCGACAGCACTAGAGCACATGGGCAAGCACTCACTAGAAGGACCAGGGCCAATTGGAACCAGTGTTTGAGGTTGTGTGCTCTGACCACCACAGGAATCACTGCTACCCCCGCAGCCATGACAACAACAGCTGAAGGTACAATGCAAGATAACAGTAAGGGGAAAACCATCTTGTATAACTTATTTTTTCCCTAGTAACTATTTGCAGTAATAAGCATCTAGAAAGGTAAAACTATAGCAAGAGTAGTCTCTTATATCTGGCTTACCGGGCGTATAGTACTTGGCACATGTATCAATCAGCCTCTGGGTTTTGGACCTACTGTTTTGTGCTTCTTCAACTAGCCTTGCCATTTTAGCCACTGCAGAGTTGTCAGCCATAGCTGTCGTCCTGACAGCAATATAGCCTGCCACAGCACCAATACAGAAGCACCACAAGATCAGTAGCCACTGAATATATGTCAGTTCAAGCTGCAATGTAATACTATGTATTACCATCTATGTTGAGCGTGCCGGCCCAGACCTGGGAGTCTGGCTGCTTCGCAACTGGGAAGGACTCCCCAGTTAGGGTACTTTCATCAACCTCGCTCCGTCCGTCCACAACCACACCATCAATTGGGACGACTTCCCCAGCTTTGACAGCTATTACTGTATTCACCTTGACATCATGAGCTGCGACCACTTCCCCAGTCTCTGCTAGAACAGCCTTCTGTGGTGTCATGCTCATCAGCGATGACATCCCAGCAGTCGCCTACATGTCAAACAACCGTTTAATTAGATCTTTCTGGGGAAAAAAATGCAAATTTTGCCTCTAATACATATTTTACAAACATATGAGTGTTTATGCAACTACTATCTGCTTTTCTTACAACATGTTGCTTTTGGTTGTTGGTTATAAGGTTTCCTAATCTGCTTTACACATGTATGAGTGCACGTGCATGTTTGAGTCCACTAGATATAAAGTTTGTTTGTCTTGGCTTTGAGAGCTTTCAGGTGGGCATCAACACCATGCTCTCATCAGCATCTTAAAATGGTGGTACAATCAGCAATGTGGGCCTGACTCTTGCCCCAAATGGCAGACCGAGATTTGTTTATCAGTCCATCAGTGGGGATAGTGCGCATCCAATCAGCGTATTGCATCAGTACGAACATGCGCTCACAAACGTGACTAGCCAAGAAGAATTAGATCCTTCTCTGTGCAGTGGGTTCATGTGTGGCCTCAGAGATCCTGCGTCTATTATTGTTTCTTATATGCAAAATAAACTCCTTGAAAGAGATGGAAAGACCTTGTGGCTCGCCCTGGTCTCAAGCCATTCAGCTGTAGTGAACAGGAAAACAATGAACCCAGCCTCAGAGTAATCCTTCAGAGCTATCGCCCCAGAAACTGCAAATAGATCAAATAAGACATCAAACTCTGCAATTTAGCATTCCATCCATCTACCGAAAAACCAGGCATTCATGCCATGGCAGAACCTAAAAACAAGTTTCATAAATACAATAACAAGGAACAGTTCTATGTGATGGCATGATGGCATGGACCATCCTAGGTGAGAGGGTAGTGCCAACAAGGAAATATATATGGTGGTGACTATACATACAGACCGCAAGCTGTTGTGGCGATTCCTTTTTTTTTTTGAGGGACTGTAGTGGCGATTCCTTTGATACGTGTTGTATGCATATACCGGGATAGAGCGATATTGGTACCATAAACAAAACCGATCCAGAAAGTTAGATTCAAACGATATGTGGCTTCATCCTAAAGGAATACAATTCCCTGTTAAGGTCACATCACATCACCATACTGAAGAAAAGCATGCACACTCTGTTCATGTAGCATATACATTAGCACCACATCACAGTATCCCTTTAGTGCAGTGGAAAGCTTGGAGGTCCCTCCAGAACCTAACGAAGAGAGAAAAAAAGGGGGGGTTGGGCAAGTGAGACATAAACTTTTTTGGGTGCTGGATCGGTTCGGCTCTCCCTCCCACTATGGAGGCACCATATTGGTCCAGGAAAAAACAACTTGCATGGCCCTCCTTTTTTTTGCACAACCCCATCCCTCACATGGACAGATATGCTAAATGCAGAATTATTAGCCCCAAAGTGCGGGTATCTGTCGGGGTTTACATACATGAGCAACGGATGATTACGACATGATGAAAAATGAGTTATTTACTAACTTTGCTCAGCACCATTACGTGATGCAACTGAAGAATAACTCTCGGTTTGAAACATATTGCGAAATGCGATATTTTATCCCCAAATGACAAAGGGCAAATCAAGCAGCCTGTGGTGAAGCAGAGGGAGGGGGGTTGTTTACCTGCAATCAGCATGAGTATGTTGACATCGAGGGTGAGCCTCCGGGCAGCTGCAAAGCTCCTCAGAACGATCGGCGGCAGGCCGGCAGCCGCCGCCACCAGCGCGAACCATTTCAGGGGAGGCCAGAAGTGCTCGAAGAGCGACACGACCAGGAAAACTCCGCAGAAAAGAACGTACGGACTCGGCCATTTGTTGGCTACCTTCTTCTCGGAGGCACTGCCGTAGGCTCGAACAGACGCCTCCAGCCTCGCCTGGTTCAACGCCTTGACTGAGGAAAAAAAAAAAGAAAGCAAATGATACGGTCAACCAAGGTTCAGAAATTGGCAAGCACTGTTGTCAAATAAAAAAGCAGAAGAAATAAAATCGGCAACTCCATATATAGAACATGCAGTTGTTATTAGTGCATCTCAGAGATAGTGTTAATTTTCTTTTTATAAATGTAATAAATGTTAGGGACGATGGGGTAAATTCAGAGTGAAATTTCCACACGAGCAGCGCGTGGTGCAGAGACCAGGGTCTTGGCGATTTCAACTCTCTGGCTTCGCTTGAGACCGAGAGACTTTTCTTCACGGCGGCGGCAGCCGCGGCCTTTGACATCAGGTGGGCAATCTGTTGCCACTTGCACTATCGCATCCCCGTGACAGCAACCACAATCTGTACGATCTCTGCGGACTCAGGCCTGAGGAGGAGGTTCAGTTCACCACCGACATTTTTTTTTCTTTTTTCTTTTCGTACCGGCGATTCAGGGCTCCAATTCTTCGACACTCATGATGATTGGTGCTGAAGAAGAACTGGACTGTCTCGCAGCCACTGCACGGTAAACGGTACGAAAAAAATCGTCCTGGAGCAAGCAGTAGCAGCCATGTTATAATTGCTGCTACAGTCACGTCAAACAATTTTTTTTCGCGATCGAGGACACGTCAAACATTGAACACCCCATCACCCCCCACCAAAAAAAAAAGAGTCGAAGCAGAGAAATTGCAGCGGATTCGTCGTCGAAAAGAAGAAGCGGGGGAAAAAAAAAGACGAGCTTTGCGTGTTGCTTCGCAAAGAAACGATCTTTGCGTGATCCCTCCCTGCATTGCCAAACATATTCCCCGGGTGCTTAAGCATGAACAGAGAGTCCGATCCTTTATTATTTGTATAGTTTTATTTTAGGAGAAGAGGAGGAAAGAAACGAGGAAGATTGCGTGTCGGGATTGGCGGCGGCGTGCCGGCGGCGTGCATGATTGATTTTTAATGACGTCGTATGTATCAGCAGGTGGTGGAGTCGTGCAGGCGACGGCGGACTCCGGTCAGGGACTAGTAATAGTAGTAGTCCACAAGTCCGGTCGCGGTCCCGTCTGGTCTGGTCTCGTCTCCGGCGCGTGGCGACGCGGAGGGAACGGCCGGTCATCTCGAGCGGGACGGAGGGAACGGTCGGTGCTGGGAGAAGAAGACAAAGAAAAATACTAAAAGGGAAAGGCACGCATACCGATTTGTGCGGGCGACGTCGCGGCGGCGTCGTGGAGGACGATGACGGTTCGGGAGGGGACGACGACGGTGACGGTGCTGACGCCGGGCAGCGGGCGCAGCAGCTTCTCGACGAGGGGCACCTCGGAGGGGCAGCAGATCCCCAGCACGTCGAAGTAGCTCTTCTGGAGGGTCCCCGGCGGCGGTGGTGGTGCCGCCGGCGCGGCGGCGTCCCCCATGGCTAGGTGCGTACTCCGCTGTCCCTCTGGCTGCTCCGCTCTGCCTCTGTGTGTGTCAAGTGCGGCCAAACTTGCAGGCGGCACGAGGAGGAGAAAAGCCGAGTGGTGTGAGCGGTGGCCAGGGGGGCACAGGCAGGCAGGCCAGCAATCTTGGCGTGCGCGGCCGGGGTTTTCTTTCGGTGCGCGTGCCGGATTGTATGTATAAAGAAACAAGAAAGGCCGGCGGCGGCGGCTGCAGCGACCTACCCCGCCCAGGCGGCGGCCGGTGAGTCCGGGAGGGAGGAACGGGCTGATGCGGGCGGCGACTGGCGAGGCGGTTGCGTTGGCGGAGTGCGCGTCTGAGCGAGCACCCACCACCCCTGGCAGAGCCGCAGAGGGGAAAGGAAAGGAGTGGGAGGTGGACGCGGGGTGCAGCCGGGTATTTATGGACCTGACGCCCGGCCGCGCGCGGTCCGTCACTGTGAGACTGTCACTGGTGCTCTGGTGCGGTGTGGTGGACCGGTGGGTGCCGACGCGCGAGGCACATCACAGCACAGACGCCCTGCCCCGCCCGGAAAAGCCGCCGGGCCGGGGGCGCGCGACGGGTGTGAGACCGACGACGGGATGGTTGCGGGCGCGTGCAGCCCGAGTTGCACAGACGGCAGCGGAAGGCCGCCCGGGAGACGGACGCGTGCGTCATTGCCATGGCGGCAGGCGACGCGGCCGGGGATCCATCTGTTATATCTTTTTCTGTCTGATCTATCTTTACTGACGACGCGCCGTGCCGTGGCGTGCCAGTTGCCAAGCGCCCAAAAAAAAAGGCTGCAGATGGAAAGAAAGATGGAGGAGTAGTCCAGACGGAGATGACTCGTCCATGCATCCGTCGTCGTCATCAACGACATCCATGGTGTGCGTCGTTGGTGCCGTCACGCAGCTGGCTTCTTCGTTCTTTCTCTCCGTCGACCATCGTCGTGCGTGGCCCCTCCGGTACGGTCGTCCGCGCCTTGTCACAAGTGTGAAGTGTGCACGCGCGCGTACATGCCGCCAGCAGTTACGTACATTCGCATATATTCACATGCACCACGTACACGCGCCAGCACTGTAGGTACATTACACTCTCATGCATGCATGCATGGTGAGGGTGCATATATACCTACGACATTATTCTGCTGTGCATCGTCTATCGATCATGGCCATGCATGGTCATCTTCCGTTCCGTTATTACGGGTTGCATTGGGCAGCTTCAACCTTCGCGATATCCGGCCACGTGTGTAGTGTCCAGGCTACATTTGTGAGCCATGCACGCATCCAACGCTGACGTACGCTCTCCGTCGGTCGCTTGCCCCATCTCCTCGGACGGTCCCACCCGCGGCCATCGTTTCCGATTGCATCACACCGCTTTTTAAGTGACGTCATATCTATACATATATTATCAATATCAATATATATACTCTTAATCTCTTATTATAGTCCTAAATCCCACTAATAACAAATCTACTATGGCATACATTTAATTATTGTCATTAGTAAGCCACCCATCCACTACCATAATATGTATCTATATCTATATCTAAATCTATATATCTTATAATCCTAATACTCCACTAGCCATTCTATCTCGACATCCAAACAATCCCCACCTCAGCAATCCACTGTCTCATGCATTTAATTGTTGTCACTAGTATGCAACGCCATCCACTACCATTACATAATAGTTTTTCTTTCATATAGTAATCTAATATGATTTTATTTTAATTTATTTATTACAATTCTGGCATCAACCGTATGGGGTAGTCTCTCTGTCCCGAAAAGAGGGTCGTTTTAGCGCTCAAGCAATGCCCCGCAAAGAGTGTCGCTGGGAGAGGGGGAGCCTGTCTTTGTAGGTCCTACACCTACCCTACCACAACTCAGCTAGCTAGTGTGCCACTCTGCCTCACCACTCACCACTTGCCCACCCAACCAGCAGACGTGAAGGTGGAGTAGTAATGATTGAGTGTAGGAGTATACAGGTTATTTTCACTCTGTCTTGGTACTCCCATCAGAAGCGAGAACGTCTCTCTTTAAGGGACGGAGGGAGTATGCTTCTAGTATCTCGAAGGTACTCAGCTTTAACCAAGTGTATATAGAAAAGATTACTACTCTTTTTTTTAAATTAGAGATGCTTTGACTCTTTTAAAGACATTGTTTTTACTATATATCTACATATAGTGTATATCTAAGTACACAGAAAAAAACATATATCTAGAAAAGTCAAAATGTCTTATAGTCTAGAATGGTGAATAATATTGTGCGTAATAAGTATTACTAGATTAATCATTGAATATATTTTTTTTATAATATATTTATTTAGAGATATAGATATTACTAATGTTTTTTTTATAAATTTAGTCGAAGTTAAGAAAGTTTGACTAACACAAAATTCTAGACGACACTCAAAGGAGAAAGGACAGAGGAAATGTAAGTAGGCTGCTAGTTTAAACTAGGCTCATGAGGCCCCGTTTACAACAAAGGACGTACGAAACATGGATCGAAAAGACCATGCAAATGATCAAAGAAAAGTTTATGAAGATGATGGTGACTTTGGGAGCAATGTAGTGGAAAAGAAATAGGAAACAAAACAACGAGAGCTCATATATTTAGTTTTCACAAGAATTCCTTTAGAATGGCTCAATCCATATAAACTTCAAAGGAATAGTTCAGAATCATTCCTCTACATTTTTATGAAGGGAAGAGAGTATATATTATATTAAAATTCATCACGGACGCACGGTACATCTCTAAATTACACATGAAAAAAATATATAATAAATAAGTCACAATTGTAAGTGCATTCGCTCCTATTGTGGGTTTTGGATAATTAATGACAATCAAATTAGGGACTAACATGTTTATCTAAGTGAATACGCAGGTGTTAGCCCGATGAAAGAATTTGAATGGTCACATTTGGTGATCTTAGCACCCTAAATTCCATTGTTTGGAAAGCGTTCCGTCTCAAGTGGATCGATTAGTTTTTATATTTTGGCTTGAGTTATAGGAAACGCCGCACTATTAAGAGGGATATAAATTAGGCTATCTAAATGGGAAATCTGTGCTCAATATGTGTTTGATTATGCGATTGAGAGACACCTTTGCACTCACGGATACTTAGTGAGGTGTTTTATGCCTGGGAGCACCGGTAGTACCGGTGAACAACCTGTAGTACCGGTAGGCATAAATCCCGTCGGTGCCAGTGCTTTAGTTCTGCGAGTTTTTGTTCTAGCGGTAGTACCGGTGGTTTACTGGTAGTACCGATCTTGACCGGTGGTACCGGTGAAAGTCCGGTAGTACCGATAGGTCTTTTTCCCGCAAAACTCATCTTCGCAGTAATGTGTACTAGCGGTAGTACCGGTAGTTGAACCGGTAGTATCGGTCGTTCACCGATGGTACCGGTGAAAGCCCGGTAGTACCGATAGGCTATTCTCTCGCAAATCTCCGGTAGGTTGTCTGTAACGGTCGGAACCCTCGGGACCGGTAGTACCGGTGGGTACTCACCGGTAGTACCGGTACCGCTTCGAAGATAAGTGTATAAATAGCTCTCCCCTTCATTTCTAACCGTTACCCACGCCATTTACTCCCACCTACCTTCAGACAAACAGCTCTCAAGCATTGACTTACCCTCTCTCTCTTTCTCTTTGCTCCCAAATCCAATCTCTTGCAAGATTTGAGTAGAGAGAAGAGATTTGAGAGTGGAAAGCTTCGATTCGCATCTTGAGCACTTGGTTCCCCTCCTAGTTGGCTTGGTTTGTGTTTGTTACTCTTAGGTTCTTGGAACCCTAGCCGGCTAGGTGTTCTTCATGGTTTCCCATGTTGTTCTACTTGTGAGGGCACCCCGAAGTGTTTGTATCACCCTTGTATTCTTAGTGGAATTCTCGGGCTAACCTTTGTGGTTGCTTGAGGGAGGTAAGGAGGTGGAAGAGACTCCGACCTTAGTGGTCACCTCAACAATGAGGACGTAGGAACTCCTTTGTGGGGTTGTCGAACCTCGGGATAAATCGTGTGTCCCGCGTGCTTGTTGCTGCTGCTTGTGATTACTTGAGATATTACTTGTTCTTTGTGTTCTTCCTCTATCCTTATCTCTCTCATAGGTTGTGGGTGCCCGATCTACAATTTGGTGAAGGAACAAGCAAAAGGGAGTTCATTAACTTCATCAACATCATTTTCGGCAGTGGGGTAAAACTCAGATCTGAAATCACTACGCGCAAATCTCTAATTTCGTAGTTTCAGTCGGGTACCGGTAGTACCGGTGGTTTGCGTCGGTAGTACCGGTCCAAACCAACCGGTAGTACCGGTAGATATTTAACTTCCGCGTTGAGTTTTTGAGTTTTAGGTTTTTAGATCCGCCTATTCACCCCCCTCTAGGCCTATTAGATCCTTTCAATTGGTATCAGAACATGATCCTCATGATTAGCGCTTCATCGCGTGAGGAGAAACCATGACCACCTTTGATGATGACACCTTAAACAAGCTAGTTGAGTTGCTTGCTAGGAAACTCAGTGATAGGCTTCTAGAGCAACAAAAGGAGCAAATGAACAAGATGCAAGATGAGATAAACAAGTTGAAGGAAGTCGTGAGCAAGAAGGTTGAAGATGTGGCAAGTGGTGGTAATGGAGATGGTGAGCATGAAGCAATCAAGACACCTAAAGGGTTTGCTCGTGTTCCATATGAGTACTCTTCATATAGCAAATCCAATACACACTTGCCAACCATCAATCCCGGCAAACCACCTCAATTTGATGGAGTTAGATACACCGATTGGGCTTATAGAATGAAGATGCATCTCATTGCCGCAAGATGTTGGGAGATTGTAGAAGTGGGTGTTAGAGCTTTGGAAGAAGATGGTGAGTTGACAGCCAAAGATTATCTTGACATACAACAAAATGCTACAGCTGCCTCCTTGATTCTATCATGCCTCAATCAAGAAGATTACAACAAGGTCAATGGCATGGAGAGTGCAAAGCAAATTTGGGATACTTTAAAGGTATCATTTGAAGGTGACAAAAGTGTGAGAAAGGGAAACATTGAGCTACTCCAAAGCAAAATTGAGAACTTTGCTATGATTGAAGGTGAAACTACCCAAGCTATGTTTGATAGATTCATGACCTTGATCAATAGAATAAGAGCTCTTGGTGACACATATTGGGATGACAACTCGGTGGCTAGAAAGTTGTGTAGAGTGTATAGACAAAGGAACAACATTCTTGCTTCGGTCATCATGGAAAGACCCAACTATGACACAATGACACAACAAGAGATGCTTGCCAAGTTGAAACACCATGAGTGCTTAGAAGATGAAGCAAAGGAAGCATCAAGTCAAAAGAAGAGTATCGCTCTCAAGGCATCTCATGGTAGAAACAAGAAGAAAGATGTACATGATCCATCAAGTGATGAAGAACAAGAAGATGATTCTGATGAGGAAGAAGCACTCTTGGTTAGAAACTATAGAAAGTACTTGAAAAAGAAGGAAAGGAAGAGAAGTGGAGGCAAGCCATACAAGAAAAGGTTTTGTTATGGTTGTGGAGAAATTGGTCACTTCATAGCCGATTGTCCAAAAGAGAAGAAGAAGCACAAGCACAACAAAGATGATGAGAAGAAGCATAAGAGCAAGAAGCGAGGTGAAGCATATCTTGGTGAAGAATGGGAATCTAACGATGAAAGTGATGATTCAAATGACAAAGACAAGGAAAAGAAGAAGGGTGTAGCAATGATTGCTATTCAAGAGACTTCCTCCTCTCCACCCAAGCTCATCATCGACCATTCCTCGTCACCATCACTCTTCGTCGACTTATCTTCATCATCTAGGCTCTTCGGCAATCTCACCGACAACGACTACTACACTCCAACTTGCCTTATGGGAAAGGGGGAGAAGGTACCACACAACTCTCTGACTCACTCTAGTAATGAATGTAATAGTTGCGATGAGAATGATGATGAACTTGCAAACAATATGATAAAGAAATTTGGCAAATCGGCTGGATCTCAAATAATTAAGCTAATTCATAAGCTAGAGAAGCGGGAAGCATGTATCGAGTCATAAGGAGAATTGCTCCTAGCAGAAAGGGAGAAGAACCTTGGACTTGAAGCATGTCTTTCCAAGAAACGGGAGGAGGTTGAGAAGTTAAACATAGAATTGTCTTTAGCCAAAGATTTGTATGAACGTTTGACTAAAGAACATTCTTTGCTTAATGACTCTTTAGCTAGTCTAAAGAATGAACATAGTTTGGTTCAAGAAAGCCTCACAAGCTTGAAAGACAACTATCATACTCTTGAACTAAACTATGACACTCTTTGGAATAGCACTTCCATCCATCCTAAGGAATCCGGTGATTCCAATGCTTCAACTAGTGAAGGATGTAAAAGATGCTATAATCATGATATAAGTGCTTGTGCTACTGAAAGGATCAAGATGTCCAAGAGGGGGGTGAATTGGGTTTTTCTAAAAATTAATTGCAAGAATTAAATCCTACAAGCTAAAATTCACCCCTAGTGCCTACTAGTGTTCCTTGTGATTCTACCGGTAAAAAGTTTTACACCCTAAGTTCCAATCCTAGTCTAGCATGGCAATTCTAGGAAAGTAAACCAAGTAATGAAAGTAATACAAGAAAGTAAATACTTGAAAGTAAGGGTTAGGAACACGGCGATGTTTTCCCGAGGTATCGGAGAGTCGCCACTCCCCACTAGTCCTCGTTGGAGCACCCGCGCAAGGGTGTAGCTCCTCCTTGATCCGCGCAAGGATCAAGTACTCTCTACGGGCTGATTCTTTGACACTCCATCGTGGTGAATCACCCAAAATCACTCACAAGATGAGTTGGGTCATCCACAAGCTCCGCCGGATGATCACCAAACTCTCAATCACCACCAAGCCGTCTAGGTGATGACGATCACCAAGAGTAACAAGCTAGAACTCTCACTTGACCACAACAAGTCTAATGAGAAGGTGGATGCACACTTGCTACTCCCTAGTCACTAATGAGGGATTTCAAACTTTGATTCTCAAATCACTACCCTCACTAGAGCTCTTGCACTTCCTTGCACTTGAAAGGTGTTTCTCAGTTGAACAAATGAGCAATAGACCTCTAAAAGAGGTGGAGGGGATGTATTTATACACCCCACAGTCAAATCTAATAGTTACCTGCCAACTCAGCAAAATACGCACTGACCAGACGCGCCGGTCGATGTGACCGGACGCGCCGGTCGAATGTAACGGTCGAAAATCTAACCGACAGCGCTGAGTGACCGGACGCATCGATCAGGGGTGACCGGACGTGTTTGGTCATGCAAGGACCTTACTGTACTTTGACCTGACGCTCAGTCGTGTCCGATCAGTGATGACCGAACGCGTCAGGTCAGCAAAGTACCTTACTGGAATGTGACCGGACGCGTCCGATCATTTTCCAGTCGCGTCCGATTAGTTCTTTTACCCTCTGAGACACGTGTCAACACGATCAACGCGTCCGGTCCTCGCAAGGACCGCGTCCGGTCAACCAAGTTGAAACACAGTGACTGTCAGCACTGACCGGACGCGTCCGGTCGAGACAGAGATCGCGTCAGGTCAAGGGTAAACGGCTCAAACGACTTCGAAACACGACGCAACTTGAACCGAGTTGCTTCCAACTGAACTTTGAGATTTACCTGAGCTACCTAGTGCTAAGTTTGACAAGTGTGCACCACACCTAAACAAAAGACTTACCTAGGTCAAGCTACTCGCTCATGCCCCGCTTTATAGTATGGCGAAAGGAAAAAAGCAAAGATCCTAACGACTATTCCGAATATAACTCAACACCTTGACATCTGGAACTAACCGTCCTTAATCTTGTTGTTAATCCTTTGAAAACCGAAACGATTTCTATCAAGGGGCATGAATACCATAGTGCCCAAAGCAGTTACCAATCCCATGACCTAACTTGTCAAAGTTTCTGCAAAACACACGTTAGTCATGGTAATAATGTGTTGTCATCAATTGCCGAAACCAACTCTCGGGGCCTAGATGCTTTTAGCTACTAACCTTGTTGAGCTAGAAAAGAAAGATAAGGAGATTCAAAGATTGAACATGGTTATCAAGAATGGTTGCAAGGAGAAGCTATCAACAACCATGTACAAGTCATCAAGGCACCCTCTCATCAAGGATGGACTTGGCTATAATAGGTATGATGGTAAAGCCAATGGAAGAAACATGATCAATGGAGTGTCTTGTGTGAAGTTCAACAAGGGTGTGGCACTAGATGACCTCATCAACAAGGTCAACAAGGTTGCCACTTCTCCAAGCACACTTGTCAAGAATAAGACCAACAACAAGAAGAAGCAAGTGGATGCCCCCAAGCAACAAGTGCCCATTTCACGAAGCTATGCTAGTGATTATATGTGTTGTTGGGGCAAGGATGGCAAGATTATTGTGAAGTATGTTGGTGCACTCAAGAAGAGACAAATCATGAGGAGTGTTTGGGTGCCCAAGACTTATGTGACTAACCCCCTAGGACCCAATTCTATTTGGGTATCTAAAACCAAGGCTTAATTTGTCTATGTAGGAATAATCCTCCGGTGGAACAAGTTGGGTGCTAGATAGTGGATGCACTAATCATATGACCGGAGAGAAGAAGATGTTCACCTCCTTTCAACCAAATCAAAGTACAAGTGAACGCATTGTGTTTGGTGACAATGGTAAAGGAGATGTCCTTGGTTTGGGTAAAATTGCTATCTCAAATTATAATTTCATTTCAAATGTATTACTTGTGGAAGGGTTAGGATACAATTTGTTGTCTGTTTCACAACTTTGTGAGATGGGCTACAATTGTCTCTTTACCGATGTGGGTGTATAAGTCTCTAAAAGGAAGGATTCCTCTATTGTCTTCATGGGTTGTTTGAAAGACAAACTTTATCTAGTTGATTTCACATCTAGTAAAGTGAAGCCCGAGACTTGTTTAGTGGCAAAATCTAGCATGGGTTAGCTATGGCATCGCCGACTAGCCTATGTTAGGATGAGGAACTTGGCTGACCTTCAAAGAGGTGAACACATCCTTAGACTAACAAATGTTTCTTTTGAGAAAGATAGGATTTGCAGTGCATGTCAAGCGGGCAAACAAGTTGGAACTAAGCATCCCGTCAAGAATGTCGTGTCAACAATGAGACCACTTGAACTACTTCACATGGACTTATTTGGACCCAATGCTTACATAAGCATTGGAGGTAATAAATATGGCTTAGTTATTGTTGATGATTATTCTCGCTTCACTTGGGTGTTCTTTTTGAAAGATAAAAGTGAGACCCAAGCAATCTTCAAGAAGTTTGCAAGAATAGCTCAAAATGAATTTGAAGTGAAGATCAAGAAAGTGAGAAATAACAACGAGACAAAGTTTAGGAATACCAACATTAAAGATGTAACAGAACCGTCCAAATTATAAGAGCACAAGTACAAAAACAATCACCGGAGTGATCAAATTCTCGCACTTGAGCCCATATAACTCCGGTAGTCCAATAAAATCACGAGGGATTTCAAACCAACCAACATACAAGCTAAGATCGTAGTGATTCAATATAACAAGTCACATATTACATCCATTTCACAAGTAATTCAATATACATCAGAGTTCAATATAGTTATTACAACTTTCATTGAAAAGTAGCAGAAGCAAAGTAATTTGAAACTAACATTTCTCTGATTTCAAATACATACCAGTACCCCGGTCGACTTCCAACAAAAGCATTAGAGATAAGGTAAATAAGAAGGATCATGCCCATGATCACACTCCGCCACTAAGGCAGGAGCCAACCAACTCTTGCAGTCGCCATGATACATCACAGCCTGCAACAAGTGGGGATAAAACCCTGAGTACAAGAAGGTACTCAGCTAAACTTACCCGTCAGAAACTAGAAATAAGGTGACACCAAGGATCATGCAAGGCTGATATAAAGTGGGGCTAGCTTGACAACATTTTGCATAAAAGCTTAATATAGATGATCAATCATTAATGCTTAACCATCAAGTTAATTATCATTAACCTATCATCTATATTAGAACCTGTACTAGAGCACTCATTTTATTAGGAGCAAACAATATTAATCATAGCAGGTATAAATTGAGGCAACCTTTCCATCATGATCCAATTAACCATCAGTTCAATTTAATTGAATCTACGTTGCCGCTGCTCAAGTCAAGTGCTCACTAACCGGGAGCGACGGTGATTCGAATCGAATTCCTATCCAGCTGGAGGGGTATTTCTAACACTCACCGAGTCACGCCTAGCGAGGGCTGCTCAGGTCACCTTTGGTATAGTTCAGGAGCCGCGGGTCCGACTGATGTCGCATCCCTAAGGGCGACACTCTGCAAGGTGCTAGGGACTCTAACCCCCCCTTAGACTCACGCCAATGTCCCCAAGCACAACGTTTCTCTCCTCCAAGATGCGATCTACCAGTCGATTCCCGGCCTGAACTGTATTACTCGGATTCGTGGTCGGAACGACTTATCCAGCCAACTAAGTGTTAGACTGTGTTCAACATGACTCAAGGACGTACAACGAATCAGTCCTTAAACGACTCAGACGGGGATAGATCCACACCCAAGACCTCCATGCCTTGTTGCTTCACTATCGTCATCCCGCCCGGTCTCATTTCATTTTATTAACACATGGTTCCATTCCACGATAGCACATATAGCCAACCGTGCCATATATGAATATCCCTATATCTCGCAGGTGACAGGAAATCACCTGACTTCTACCGCTTAAAGCAGGGCTAAGCATCTACTCGATCCTAGTCTATGTAGGATTCAAGGATTCATATATTTGGACAAGGAGTGATATAATGCAACAAGGTTTTCAACTAACTCCTACCACTTAATGCAACAATACTTATAACATATATAGAATTAATTGCTTTGAAGGTAGGAGGCTTATAATGCTCCGAGGCTTGCCTGGGATCCAACTCAAGTTAGAGTATGTCAGATGAAACCCGCTTGGCAAACATTTCCCTTCGGGATGGATCCACCAACTCCATCTTCGGGTTTGACTCCACATCAGGTCCTTCACGCGTTTCTGCTAACGAACCTATATGAGGTGTAACCATGCATATATATGAATGCATAGAAGTGCAATAAACAAAATAATCAAGTAAGAATACCAAAGTTCACGTAAGTACCTAGAGCTAATTAACTTAACTCCCCTCAAAGGCATAAGTCACACTTAACAATATACAAGCAAACAACTATAATTGAAATTTATCTATTTCTGGACAAGCAAACAGTAGCTTCATAATTCAATCATATCTAGAGTTTTATAAATCCAAATGACTTGAAATAAGAAATTATGGAAAGCTTATGAAATTGTCTACAATTCATTTAATATCACCTAAGCCTGCTTCCTAAGTTTAAGGGGTCAAAAAGGCGAAACTACAGAATCTAGTCTGCTCCAAACAGAGAGCAACCAAATCAGGGACCTAACTTTAAACATCTTTAACTCAAAAACTACTTGGCCAAATGACACCAAATTTTAACACAAGCTAGATACATGAATTATATACAACTTTGCTATAGACAAGATGCTCAGAAAACATCATTATCATGGGGTTAAGGCTGGCTAACGAGCCAGCTCGGCTCGGCTCGACTCGTTCTGGCTCGTTAGGATAACGAGCCAGCTCGGTTCGGCTCGTTATCTTAACGAGCCAGAAAGCCAGCTCGGCTCGGCTCGTTACGAGCTCGAGCAGGATCGTTAGGCTCGCGAGCCAGGTAAAAAAATATACAAAATATAATATTTGTATTTATCTAAAGCATAAAAATATTAATAATATAAAAATAATATATTCAATAGAATTAAATCGAACAAAATATTCATATGAGCTAACATATCATCTATTTGTAAAGTGCAAAACATGAAATAATACAAAACTAATATAAGTTATGATGACTTTTTCTCTAAAACTACGGCTCGTTTGGCTCGCGAGCGGCTCACGAGCCAACTCGAATTGACTCGTTATAGCTAATGAGCTAAAATCCTGGCTCGGCTCGGCTCATTATCATAACGAGCCGAGCCGAGCTGAGCCGAGCCAGTCACGAGCCGAGCGAGCTAACGAGCTTCGAGTTTTTCGTCTAGCCTTATATGGGGTAATCTACATTGCCCCCAGAACTACCCAGAAACTAATAATTATAAGAAATAATTAATAACTTATATTGCAAACATATAATTACGCAAAACCAACTTTACCAACATTTCACACATGACTAATGAACACCAGAAAACATAGTGCCCATTCCTAAATAAATTCTTTTATTATATTTTCTTACTTTATTTAGATAATTAGGTGGAATTATGAACACCTATTAAAAGTGCATAATAAATTATA
Organism: Saccharum hybrid cultivar R570; assembly: GCA_038087645.1. Lineage (NCBI taxonomy): Eukaryota > Viridiplantae > Streptophyta > Magnoliopsida > Poales > Poaceae > Saccharum > Saccharum hybrid cultivar. The sequence continues at coordinate 2,028,030 of JAQSUU010000273.1, forward strand.
CCAAAATTACAGTGTCCTACAAATGCTACCAAAAATCTATTATCCAAATTTCAAGCCATTTGGACATGTATATCAACCTCTATGAAAAAAAACAAATGGCTAATACAATAAATCATGTGAGAGCAAGTTAAACCTAAAACTCTATATTTTCCATGAACACAAGGCCCTAGCATGAATCAATATGATATATAAACATCATACTAAGCTAATGAAACAACATTTTCTATTTTATCAATTATATATTATTTACAAGCCATTTATCAAGCCAAAAACAAGTTAAACCAATAACTTGATCATACGGTAAGCAATGACCATGAAATTTATACCATAGTACATTCATAGCATGGAAAGACTACCATAAAAACTTCACATCATTTGGAGCAACACAACTCAAGATATAAAAAATGACAAGCAATATAATGTAGATTTCCTTATTTAACAAGGTCAAATCAAAATCTTAAGAAAACAGTGAAAAACTAGTGTGTTTAATATTTTTCCTAGTAAGTACATGTCATCACAAAATTAACAAAGCAAGAATCACTATTTTTGAGGTTCTAAAACTCCAGATCTTGCTCTGGTCAAGTTTATAAGCATTTTAGAGCATTTTTAAAGCTTAAATAAAAACATCAAAAAACATCTACAAATATCTAACATATTATAACTCCACTGCATAGATCTTTTCTCAAGGTTTCCAAAAAGTGCACTTCTGCTATTTTTGGAATTACCTAGCATGAGATATGGATTTTAGAAGATTTACATGAAATCTAAATTCAAAACCAGAATAAAAACAACCCTAACTAATTTTGCTAGGTGCACCCGATTCGGTACCCATTCTCTGCCACCCATTACACCGCCATGGGGGACCCGCTACTTAATTGGGCCCACCTGTCATCCTAAGAAACGGAGGTACACCGTGTCTCCCCTTCTCCTTCCCTAGAACGGAGCAGAGGAGGGGGTGGGAACGGCTCCGACGAGGGGAAAAAGCCGGCCTGCGGCTCGCCGGCGGCGGAGGAGCGGCACGGGAGCTGTGCGGCGGTGAGGCGCACATGTGGCCACCCGCAGCGTGGCCTGCGACCGCCCGTGGCCCTCTGGCCACGCGAGCCCGGACGCACGGCGGCGGCTTCACCGCGGCGGCAGCGCGGAGGCGCGGCCCGGCGAGCACCGGCGGCGGTCGAGGGACGGGGAAGTGCAAGGGGGTCCGCGTGAACTCACTGGTGCCTACATCTCAGCCGATTATGGCTCATGGCCTCCTAGCCGCACACACTGGCATCCGCGGCGGCCACGACACCGGTGGCTGCGCGCCACGGCGGTGAGACGAGGCCGGGGAGGGGCGCATCGGGGTTGGCATGTGGCAGGGAAGGCGATGCCGCACTTGGCCGAGGGAAGAGAGGAGGGACGGCGTAGGCAGGAAGCTCGAGCTGGAGCTCGAACCGGCCATGGCGGCTCGGCGTTTGTGCTCGGCTCAGAACGAGGAGGGAAGTGAGCAGAGGCAAGGACGAGCGCTAGGAGCGTGGAGAGGCGAGCAGAGGGGCTTTGGCATCTGTTACCGAGGGCATAGGGGCGCAACCACGCGGTAAAGAGGAGGACGCGCGGCGTCCATGGTGAAGGCGCACTGGTGCATGGCCGCCACGCCCTCCCCTAAGGGAACAGCTGTCGAGCAGGTGGCAGGCAGTGAAGTGGTCCGGTTGGGCGTGTTTTTGGGCCTCCTACAAGCCGAATTAGACTTTGGGCCAAGAACCAAAGTTGTTGTCCACGTAACCCTCTACAATTTCTATTTAAGGTGCACTGCAATTAGGGTTAAGAATTAGTGGATAATCAAGTCTGAAGTTGACACTGTCAACTTGTTAACAGCGGTTAAGTAAACCCAAAATTGATGACCAAAATGGAGTCAAACTTCATCCATCTCTTCACCTTCTCTTCTCCAAAGAATATACTCCACTTTTTATTTTTGGGTCAACTCAAGTTACGTAACAAAATTTGGAGAACGTGGAATGCCAATGTCCATGTCGGTTTAGTGACAAAGTAACCTTTTGCTATTTTGGAAACCATTTTCGAAGATCCAAATGAACTCCAAACTTGATGAGACTTGATTCATTGTTCCCCTCATGAACAGTACTCCAACTCATAGTAAGGGATTAATTTGAGTTACTGTATGAAATTGGGAGATAAAATGTTGCAAACATGTCAACTTTCTGCTGTCAAATCTAGGACTTAGAATCTTTTCTGGCTTTGAAAAACAGCAGCTGGTTCAAACTTGTGAGCCCTATTTGACTAGGTTAGAGGCCAAACTAACTCTTGACCATTAAACAAAGTTTGTTGTACACAAGATGAACTACAACTTTTATTTAAGGTCAAACCTCATAACTAGCACAAAAGCTAAACTTTCACTTTGGTCAAAGTAGCAACTCGATAAAGCCTAAACTAGGGTTTTAGGCCAATCGGGGCATTTTCTTGACATTTACTCAATACGAACCCTTCATGACTTTTGTTGTAGAATTCATCTAGAGTCATTTGGGCAAATTTGCATGGTTTGGTTGATGATCTATAGTCCCATTAACTCAATGGTGCAAGTTCCAATAGGAATGGAACTTATCATTTCATGTGACTTTTTGATTCCAAACTTCATGAAACTTTTCCAGGGATCAATATGGATAGGTACCAAGGTGAGACACATGAAGATATTGCAATAACACCATCCAAGCATATAATTTGAAAAGGGGCCTATATGTAAAGCAATGGTGCAACATCCAGCTTTAGGTTAGGCTCATCTCCATAGATTGACCTTGACATTGTCATCTCCACTTAATCTATCATGTTTGAGCTCAAACCCACTACTTAGTGAATGACAAACACCTAGGGTGTTGCAGAAGAGTTCCTTGATGAAGAGGGAATCAAGCATGAGTTTTCGGTTCCTTATACTCCTCAACAAAATAGTGTTGTAGAGAGAAAAAACCGAACGCTCATAGAAGCCGCAAGAGCAATGTTGGATGAATACAAGATTTCGGACAAGTATTGGGCGGAAGCGGTCAATACGGCATGTCATGCAATCAACCGCTTGTACCTTCACGAGATCATGAAAAAGACTGCCTATGAGCTCCTTACCGGTAACAAAACCTAAGGTGCATTACTTTCGAGTTTTTGGATGCAAGTGTTTCATACTTAATAAGAAATCTAAAAGCTCAAAGTTTGCACCAAAGGTTGATGAAGGTTTCTTGCTTGGTTATGGTACTAACGAACATGGCTATCGTGTTTTCAACAAGACCACCGGTCAAGTTGAAATAGCGATAGACGTGACCTTTGATGAAACTGACGGCTCTCAAAAAGAGCAAGTCAATGTTGACGTTGTAGGTAAAGAAGAGTCATCTTCTCAAGTGATCAAGAAGTTTGCTACCAGTGAAGTGAATGTAACACCCCCTGGTGTTACGAGCTCGCTTAGCCATACGATTAGGGCCTAAGGGAAAAATAGCAAAACAATTTAATAAACAAATAAAAAATATAGAAAGGTATATATATACTCACGTATTTCGTCTTGATAAGCATGTTGCTTTATTAATTAAAGTAGTGTACAAACTTATTTCTTCCCGGTTGTATCTCTATAGATAAGTATACGTTTAAACATACAATAAATATATGCATGCGTGTATGGATATTAGTGTTAAGGAAATAATGACATATTTGTGATTACCTAATTATGTATATATTTTGGTAAGAGAAAAAGCAAGGAAATGGCAAACACACACGCCACCCACGTACACAGCACGCGTGGACGCCTGTGTGCACGCCTTGCCTCTTCGCTGCTTTGCTGCGCGCCGGCTTCGTTGCTAGCCTTGCCTCTGCGGCTGTGTTGTCGACGTCGCTTCTCGGCAGGCTGTCCCGCTGCCGCTGCCGTGTCCGAATCCTCGCCGTGCCCGCCGAGCCGAGTACCATCATACACAGGGCCGCTGTGACTCGTGCTACCACCGCTACGTACTGTGCTGGCCACGCACTGCTCTGCTCCGTCCTCGCCTTGCTTGCTGCTATGATCGACCGAGGCCTGCTGCACCGCTACCGCCCTTGTCGCTGCTGCCTGCTCTGGCCAGTGCCATCACGTCATCTTGAATGGCCACGCTGCACGTAATCGTGGCTCCGGTCGCACTGGCGATGGGATGCATCGCTGTTTGGCCTTGCCCTGTCCTTGCTACGTCTGTGCGCGCACGGTGGTGCCCAGGCCACCCTGCTTGCGCCCACTGCCTTGCTGCGATGTCACTACTGCTAGACCACGCGATCCTCGTGGCCGTGACCGAGGCGACGCCAAGCTACCGCTGCCGTGCCGTATTGCGTCTGGCCCCATGCTGCTGCCCCACCCTTGGGTCATGTAACACCCTAGGTGTTTATCACCAATTAAGTGGTGGGTTTAAGATCAAACATGATAGATTAAATGGAGATGACAATGTCAAGGTCAACCTATGGAGATGAGCCTGACCTAAAGTTGGATATTGCACCATTGCTTTACATATAGGCCTCTTTTTAAATTATATGCTTGGGTGGGGTTATGACAATATCTTTATGTGTCTCACCTTAGTACCTATCTATATTGATCCCTGGAAAAGTTTCATGCAGTTTGGAATCAAAAAGTCACATGAAATGATAAGTTCCATTCCTATTGAAAGTTGCCCCCTTTAAGTTAATGGAACTATAGAACATCAACCAAACCTTGCAAACTAGCCAAATGACTCTAGATGAACTCTACAACACCTTAACTACACTTAGGGCACTTAATGAAACAATGTTCATGTTGATCATTTTGCCTAAATGTGCTTCTAAGTGATGGTTGACCATGTATGGACCTCGGGACACTTTTGTTTGACCGTTTCAAAAGTGTGACCTAGAAGCTTCGCATGACTGTGCACCCTTTGACAAAGTTGTGGAGAATTTTATAAGGAACAAACTTTGTTTAAGAGTCAAGTCATGAAAATGTGTGGAACATGCTCAAAAAGGGCCCACAAGTCAGAAATAGAGCTGAATTCAGCACTTAGAAAATTAAAGCCCTGATTTCAGTGTCATCGACATTGGCATGTCACGTTCTCCAAAAAATTGTTAAGTAACATGGGTAGGTCCAAATGTAAAATTTGGAGCTCACATGAAGGGGAAGGCCATGCAAGAAGATGGCATAAGTTGCATTTCATTTTGGCCATCAATTCTTGTAGTTGCTAATCACTGTCAACTCACTGACGCTGTCAACTTTGAGATTAATTAGCTGCTAATACATTGCTCTAATGACTAAGGTCCTTAAACAAGAGTTGTAGGGCATCATGAAATGAACAACTTTCATAATTGGCCCATACCCAAATTCGAACCCCAGACAGCCCAAAAATGGAACCCAAGGTGGTCTCGTCGACGCCCACCACGTGTTCGGTAGTAGGCTTCAATGGGCGCCGCGCGTCCGGACGTGGCACTCATGCCTGGCTCCCTCCCGGCACGCGTCCCTGCCGCACCTGGCCTTGCTGCCGCGTGTCCCACCTTCGGCCACGCGCCCTGTGCCCTGCTGCTGATGAGGAGGGGCACCAGCACGCCCTCTCCTTCCCTCTCCACTCCCAGCTCGCCCTCCTCGCTGGTGCCAAGCACGGCCGCCGCGCACCGCCATTGCAGAGCAGAGCTCGCTGCCGCTGCCGCTCTCGCTCCTCCATGCACCCTCCTGCATCCTCGAAAGCAGAGCACCGAGCCGCCATCGCCCACGCATGCAGGCGTAGCCACTGCTGCCCCTGCGCATCACCCTCGCCGGCAGAGCCGAGCAGCGCCACCGCGTGTCGCATTCCCTGCTGCGGCCACACATGGCTAGGGCGTCATGGGCCACCTTCGGCAAGCCCAAGTGCTCCCACGGGTGCGGGCGGACATGTTGGTGCTCGAGCTGCCTTTCCCCGCCGTCGTTCGCCTCCGGTTCATCGCCACCGCCGGCGCGGCCACCACTAGGCCGCCCGTGCACGTGGCCAGGAGGCCACGGTCCACCTCCGGTCGTGATTCCACCTCCCTTGGTTGCGGGTGGGCAAGCTGGTGCTCGTGCCGCCCTTGGCCACCGCCGCCGGCGACTCCATCGCCGGAGAATGGCCGGCCGGCAAGCCACCGGGCGCCTCCCCTGTTTCCGGTGCCGGGGGGGAATGAAGGCCGACGCCTCTCTCTGTCTCTCGGGGTGAGCATGACAGGTGGGCCCGGCTGAGCAGCGGGTCCCACATGTCGGTTTTAGTAGTGACAGATCTGGGGTGGGAAATCGGGTGCGCCTAGCAGATCTAGGGTGGAGTAGTTGGTTTTGTTTTTGAATTTCAGAATTTGATTAAATCATCTAAAATTCATATCTCTTGCTAGGTAAGTCCAAAAATAGCAAATGTGGACTTTTTGGTAACCTTGAGAAAAGATCTATGCAGTGGAGTCATAATATGTTACATGTTTGTAGGTATTTTCTAATGTCTTTATTTAAGTTTTAAAAATACTCTAAAAATGCCTTTAAACTTGACCAGAGCCATATCTTGAGTTTTAGAACTCCAAAATTAGTGATTCTTGTTTTCTTAATTTTGTGATGACTTTTACTTGCTAGGAAAAATATTAAACATACTACTTGTTCACTGTTTTCTTAAAGTTTTGTTTGGACCTTGATAAATAAGGAATTTACATTATATTACTTGTTATTTTTATATCTTGAGTTGTGCTGCTCCAATTGATGTGAAATTTTTATGGTAGGCTTGTTATGCTATGGATGTACTGTGGTATAAATTTCATGGTCATTGCTTACTGTATGCTCAAGTTATTGATTTAACTTGTTTATAGCTTGATAAATAGCTTATAAATAATATATAAAGGATAAAATAGAAAATGTGGTTCCATTACCTTAGTATGATGTTTCTCTATCATATTGATTCATAATATGGCCTTGTGTTCACAGAAAATATTGAGTGTTAAGTTTAACTTGCTCTCACATGATTTATTGCTATAGCTATTTGTCTTTTTCATAGGGGTTGATATATATCTCCAAATGGTTTGAAATTTGGACAGTAGACTTTTGGTAGCATTTGTAGACCCTTTTAATTTTGGTAGAATCTATTGAGCATATTTATGATGTGGTCATAATTCCACCTAATTATCTAAATAAATTAAGAAAATGTATTAAAAGAAATTATTTAGTAATTGACATTATGTTTTATGGTGTTCATTAGACATGTATGAAATGTTGGTAAAGTTGGTTTTGTCCAATTATATGTTTGCAACATAAGTTAATAATTATTTCTTGCAAATGAGGTTTCTGGACAGATCTGGGAACTTAGCAAAGTTCTTCATGATAATGTGCTTTGTTATGAAACTTATTTATATAAAAGTTGTAGATAATTTATGTATCTAGCTGCTGTTAAAATTTGGTGGCATTTGGCCATATGGTTTAGAAACTACAGCTGTTCTAAGTTGGGTTCAGATTTATGTTGCTCTCTGTCCTTCCAGGACATATTCTGTACCTTCTATATTTCGACCTGGTAAATGTTAGAATCAGGTTTAGATGTTTATAAATGAAATGTGGAAAATTTCATAAGCTTTCTATGATGTCTTCTTTCAAGTCATTTGGATTTGTAGAACTTCAGATATGATTGATTTACCCAGCTACTGCATGTATGCCCAGAATTGTTAAAAATACATGATTGCTTGGTTACTTTGTTTGGGTATTGCTAAGTGTGATTCATGTCTTTGGTGATTAAGCTATTACACCTGAGACTTTGTAAATCTTATGTCATGTTTGGTATTGCTTTCTTTGCTATTTAAGCATGTTTGTTTGTGTAAGGTTACTTAAGTAATGTGATGTGCTTACGTGTCTTTACTATAACCTTATACTTGCCTTGATTAACGTGTGATGCATCATCTATTGCATTTCCTTATATTCATGCACTTGCATCTTGCATTTCATTTAGGTACGCTAGATGCACCACGTGAAGGATGTGTTGTGGAGCCAAACCCGAAGATGGAGTTGGTGGGTCTATCCCGAAGATAGAAGGACCAGACAAGTGATAGATTGGGAGATGCTCGCCAAGCGAACTCATCTGACATACTCTAACTTGAGTCAGACCTCAGGCAAGCCCCGGAGCATTATAAGCCTCCTATCTTCAAATCAATTAATTATATATATATATATATGTTATAAGTATTGTTGCATTAAGTGATAGGAGTTGGTTGGAAACTCTTGCTGCATTATATCATTCCTTGTCTAGATATATGAATCCTTGAATCCTACATAGACTAGGATCGAGTAGATGCTTAGCCCTGCTTTAAGCGGTAGAAGTCAGGTGATTTCCTGTCACCTGCGAGATATAGGGATATTCATATATGGCACGGTTGGCTATATTTGCTATCGTGGAAAGGAACCATGTGTTAATAAAATAAAATGAGACCGGGCGGGATGATGATAGTGAAGCGACAAGGCATGGAGGTCTTGGGTGTGAATCTATCCCCGTCTGAGTCGTTTAAGGATCGATTCGATGTACGTCCTTGAGTCATGTTGAACGCAGTCTAACACTTAGTTGGCCGGATAAGCCGTTTCGACCGCGAAACCGAGTAATGTGATTCAGGCCGGGAATCGAATGGTATGTTGCTTCTTGGAGGAGAGAAAGGATGTGCTTGGGGACATTGGCGTGAGACCAAGGGGGGGTTAGAGTCCCTATCACCTGGCAGAGTGTCGCTCTTGGGGTCGCGACATCATTCGGACCCGCGATTCCTGAATCATATGAAAAGGTGGCTTGTGCGACCCTGGCAGGGGCCTGCGCGGTGAGTGTTAGAAATACCCCTCCAGCTGGATAGGAATTCGATTCGAATCGCCGTCGCTCCCGGTTAGTGAGCACTTGACTTGAGCAGCGGCAACGTAGATTCCATTAAATTGAACGGATGGTTAATTGGATCACGATGGAAAGGTTGCCTCAATTTATACCTGCTATGGTTAATATTGTTTGCTCCTAATAAAGTGAGTGCTCTAGTACAGGTTCTAATATAGATGATAGGTTAATGATAATTAACTTGATGCTTAAGCATTAATGATTAATCATCTATATTAAGCTTTTATGCAAAATATTGTCAAGCTAGCCCCACTTTATATCAGCCTTGCATGATCCTTGGTGTCACCTTATTTCTGGTTTCTGACGGGTAAGTCTAGCTGAGTATCTTCTTGTACTCAGGGTTTTATCCCCACTTGTTGCAGGTTATGAAGTATCATGGCTACTGCAAGAGTTGGTTGGCTCCTGCCGTAGAGGCGGAGTGTGATCATGGGCATGATCCTTCTGAGCTACCTTATCTCTAATGCTTTTGTTGGAAGTCGACCGTGGTACTGGCATGTATTTGAAATAAGATTTATGTTAGTTTTAAATTACTTTGCTTCCGCTACTTTTGAACTTAAGTTGTAATAACTATGTTAAACTCCGATGTATATTGAATTACTTGTGAAATGGTTGTAACATGTGACTTGTTATGTTGAATCACTACGATCTTGGCTTGTATGTTGGTTGGTTTGAAATCCCTCGTGATTTCATTGGACTACCGGAGTTATATGGGCTCAAGTGCGAGAATTTGATCATTTCGGTGATTGTTTTTATACTTGTGCTCTTATAATTTGGACGGTTCTGTTACAGCTGGTATCGGAGCAAGATTCAACATTAAACTTGTCATATGTGTATTTAAAACAAAGGTTTTGTTTTCTAAAACCAGTTTTATCAACTTATAGTTATATATAAGTTTGTGAAATCTAAATTTTAAACCTAAGTATGCCAGTAGTCAATTTCCTTATGCCCATATAAGGATTATTAGGTGGCTTATATAAGTACTAACTTGGGGGTTTTTATTTATGCATCTACGCCCAAGCCAAGGTATGTATGTGTGATGACTCTCCTACACTATGCTACCGGTGTGTTAGATTAGAGGTAGCCTTCATATATGAAATAGCCATATATGTCGCTAGTCTACTTTTATGCAACGTCGCACCTACGCTCAGGTAAGTGTGAGTTGTGAGAGCATGACCGTACAAACTACGGTCTAGGGGAGAGCTAGTTTTGGTTACTGGATTATTTACATGTTACACACATGTATATATGAAGGTACTTAATTGTGGGTGGTCGAATGATGATTCGGGTAGTTTTTGTGCTACATGTATATATACAGGGGTATATGTATATGGGAGTACTTAGAATTTTGCTTTCCTGCTTTCATTGTGTGCCATATTGGGGAATTGTTGGGCTGCAATGAAACTTTTCTGCAGGTACGCTAACCACGAATGCGTAAGTCGAATGTAGCTGTCGACTAGCTATATATCGAGAGAGTGCGTGTTATGCCACCGACATAGAACGTGATCGCCACCTCAGGTTGGCAATCTTGTGAGAACGAATAGAACGAAGCATGCATTATCATGATTGTTGCTTTTATGCACGACTATGCTCCTCTCGCCCTTATTCTATATTAAGTAACTTGTGATCGATGTAGTACACTACCTTCCTTGTGAGAAGCTAACAAGAATGCCTTACTCCGTGTTGTTCATACAAGCAATTGTAAATGCTTTAGACTTTATTTCAGTAATTATGGATTCTCATAAATGAATTAAATTGATGTTGGTCTAAGGTAACAATGTTTAGAGCAAATAGACTAACATGTTTGTGTGCTCTCTTGTTAAGTATAACAAAGGTAAGCTTTGCTTTGCTTGTTAAATGTTGGCTGCTAGAACGATTTCAGTTGTAGTGATGCTTTTGTGCTCATAATGGTGTTTTCTATAGTTATGGAGAATACCAAAGATGTAGCTAACTTACTTATCTAGCTTGTCCTAAAAATTCATGACCCTAGGTCTTAAAGTTTGAGAGTTATGAAATTTAGAAGTTTACTATCAGGTTTTGCTTATGCTCTGATTAGATCTGAATGTTTGGCTTGTTTGACCTGTGTGTATAGGGAATCATGTCTTGGAGATAATAGAAGAAGTGTAGTATTTTTTTCTAAGCTTTCCAAAATGTCCTATAGCACCAATTGTGGTGGTCTAAATCTCTAGTTATGAGCTTGTAAAGTGGAATGACAGAATCTGTCCAAATCTGGGCAGAGATGTCTCTTTGTCTTGTTTGGCCTTATTAGCTGTAGAATCATCTTACGATGATAATAAAAAAGTTATAGACAACTTAATAAGCTTTACATAAAGTTAAGGCTCAGCCTTGTTGTGTACCTATAACTCCAGTTTTGCATTTTTGAAGTTCTTGTTAGTTTTCTGTCCATATTGATACAGATCTGAAGCATTAGCATTTTTTGTCATGTTAAGCTATGAATTAGTTTTTGGTATGAATAACTAAAGTGTAGTCATCTTCCTAAGCTATCTAGAAAGTCTAGAATCACCTTTGTGGGATGTCTACAACCTCAGTTATGGTGGGAACAAGTAGTTACTATGCTGCTATCTAGATTCTATGCACATGCTAAGTTGGCTACCTTAGCTAGCGTTTGTCTTAGGCTAAACTCGTAGTTAGTTCTTGTTTTAGATAAATGTTTATTTTGGGTGAGCCTGGTGCTTAGTAATGGTTGCTTAAGCCCATTCGTTTGAATTTTCTCAAATGACTGCTTGATTGTGATGTTGTATGTGTGCTTGTTATCTAGGTAGGCCATAGTTGTCACCTCGTTGTCCTCGGTAAGCATGCGAGTGTCGAATAGCTTTATCTTAGGGCAACACTCGAGTTACGAGAATTGATCTCTTGGTGTTGTCTGCAATTAGGTTCTCTCTCTTAGGAGCCTGAGCCTGTAGACTTGGTGGTTAGCCCTTGAATGTTTGTATCCATGCCTTTGCTTGACCAAAAGCCCAAAGTTGAGTTCTCCTATATGTTTGTATAAGCCGTGGATGTTTTCCAACCCTTTTTGTGAAGACCCTTATCGACTGACCCACCAAGTTAACTTTCATCAATGCTAGGCGTGAGTGGAATCAAGTAAAAATCTCGTGCTTAGTCACCTTCGGCAATTGAGCTATGTTCTCTTGTGCTATGTTTTGGATCTGCGAATAGCTTCCCTGTTGATTCTAAACCTTGTGACTGCCTTTGCTTGCTATCCCTCCTTGTATGGCGCTTGTTCTGACAACCCATTGGTGCCACTTGAAATTTCACTTTCGTTGTGCGTTTAGTAATGGTGTTATGTGTAGCCGCTGATGGTGCCGTGACGAAACCAAGGGCCTCCTGTGGCTACAGACACATGGCTGGCTGCTTGGCACGCGCTGGTATCACGGTTTCTAGTCATGATCCATTATCAAATGACCAACGATGTGTGATTTTCTCGTGTTCCTTCTTGGTTATCTCTCCATATCGTATCGTAAGATCCATATCTTAGACCAAAAGTAGTGGATTTTCCTTCTGAAGTTGCTAAGAAGATAACCTTTGAAGAACAGGTCACCGACATAAACATTAACAGACTGCAATAGGTGGTAGACAAGTGACTCTACTTAGTTGTCCCAGTATTGACGAACGTCATTTAGTGAGCAAAGTATCTCATCCCTGTTGGATATAAAGGACACACAACACTTAATGTTGAACAAGTCATCCGTTGGATAAGACTCGATCATTACAATATGCAAGTTTTAACCTTTGTAGGCATAATGACCATACAATCGAAATCAATCATCTCGAGTGTGACTCCATATCAGCTGACTTCGATGGTAATCATTTGTTCTGCGTCAACCACAATTATTGTGATCAAGAATGAAGATTTGGAACTTTTTAGTGTTGAGAGACAACTAATTAGTTACCAATAGGAAGGTTAATCTCTAGCTAGGTAACGATTCTTTGGTAGCTACGAAGGCTAGGTCTTACAGAGCAATAACCAACAAGAAGTTAATCAACTAGCCAATAACTAGAGTAATACTCTATCGTCCAGAGTCATTGCGACCAAGTCAATTCCATCTTGGACAATCACACAGATAGTGCAAGGTGTTCTATCAGCTAAGGTGAAGAAGTAGAGAAAGTATGTGTTTTGCCTTGCAAAAGTAACCCGCAAGTTCAAAGCGTGTGCATCCTCGAATTGATATGTAAATTAATAGTCGAGATCTGCTGTTGGATGGCCCTTTTGAGGTCTCACAGATACTAGTTTACACTCTTTCATTTGCTTTTGCTTTCTCGTATCCCTAATGTACGAGCAGCCTTGGTTTCTGCAAATCAATTTATACCATCACGAATCAAAAGCAATTTGAAAAGTGTCAAGCAACAGATTTCCATCTTAGAGCTGTTGTTTGATCCTAAAGGAAGCCTCAAGATGAAAGTTGGCCTGACAAAGTTGTTATGCTGCAAGTCAACTCAACTTATAGTGCAACTAAGTTACAAAGGAAAATTTTACTCAACCGCTTGGTGGTAGACTACTTCCCGCGGTTTAGTAAATATTACAACTTTTGTTGTCCTTAAGGCCTCGTTACATCTTTCTTTGGGAATTATTTTCCAATGATGACATACTTTAGTACCTTATAAATGTTTTTACCCAAGAGTTGCATCTGCGACAACCCAGATAATTGTTGTCTTTGGATAAAGAATCTTTTAGATAGCTGTTGGCAGAAATACGAAGCTGACAGAGTCAGCTATCACATTCACTAACCCATCGATAGACTCAAATAATACAGTGTTGTCATCAGAGAAAGAGAACTGCACACATGGAACCTCAAGTAGTTTTTCATTAGTTGATCTCTGAATGATTGAACATCTAAGACCAACATAGACCTTGTCTATTGTTTAGTCAGTATCCTCTAGCCTCAGAGTATATTTGTCGTCTATGATCTCACCCTTTTGGAAGGTTGTGCTCAAGCCATTTTGGTAGAGGACTGCTTTTCAAACTTTGTGAACATAGAGTCATTTTAACGAGTATACTTCTGATTATTTCGGTCTAGTGTCAAGTTCATATGGCCTATGTTGTGGTCATTAGAAAGTCAGATACTTGTGAGTGGTTCACTCATGGACCAAATGATCTCCGTACACTGAGAATGCAGTATGTGCTATCTTGGATTCCTCCCAAAGTAACAATGCTTCATGGAAGTCAATGAAGGAAATTCTTCAGACAAATTTTATCATGAAAAGTAAGTATCAGAAAGTGCCTTTGGTGAAATTGTTCACCGATGTTGAAGCTTTGTAGCTGCATGCTATAGCAAATGTTGGGAACTTGATAACGTATCTCTCTTCCTTAAAAGGTCTTCCATTCCGAATCTTGGGACGCGATTCTTTTAAGGGGGGAGGGCTGTAACACCCCAGGTGTTTATCACCAATTAAGTGGTGGGTTTAAGATCAAACATGATAGATTAAGTGGAGATGACAATGTCAAGGTCAACCTATGGAGATGAGCCTGACCTAAAGTTGGATATTGCACCATTGCTTTACATATAGGCCCCTTTTTAAATTATATGCTTGGTTGGGGTTATGACAATATCTTCATGTGGCTCACCTTAGTACCTATCTATATTGATCCCTGGAAAAGTTTCATGCAGTTTGGAATCAAAAAGTCACATGAAATGATAAGTTCCATTCCTATTGAAAGTTGCCCCCTTTAAGTTAATGGAACTATAGAACATCAACCAAACCTTGCAAACTAGCCAAATGACTCCAGATGAACTCTACAACACCTTAACTACACTTAGGGCACTTAATGGAACAATGTTCATGTTGATCATTTTGCCTAAATGTGCTTCTAAGTGATGGTTGACCATGTATGGACCTCGGGACACTTTTGTTTGACCGTTTCAAAAGTGTGACCTAGAAGCTTTGCATGACTATGCACCCTTTGACAAAGTTGTGGAGACTTTTATAAGGAACAAACTTTGTTTAAGAGTCAAGTCATGAAAATGTGTGGAACATGCTCAAAAAGGGCCCACAAGTCAGAAATAGAGCTGAATTCAGCACTTAGAAAATTAAAGCCCTGATTTCAGTGTCATCGACATTGGCATGTCACGTTCTCCAAAAAATTGTTAAGTAACATGGGTAGGTCCAAATGTAAAAGTTGGAGCTCACATGAAGGGGAAGGCCATGCAAGAAGATGGCATAAGTTGCATTTCATTTTGGCCATCAATTCTTGTAGTTGCTAATCACTGTCAACTCACTGACGCTGTCAACTTTGAGATTAATTAGCTGCTAATACATTGCTCTAATGACTAAGGTCCTTAAACAAGAGTTGTAGGGCATCATGAAATGAACAACTTTCATAATTGGCCCATACCCAAATTCGAACCCCAGACAGCCCAAAAATGGAACCCAAGGTGGTCTCGTCGACGCCCACCACGTGTTCGGTAGTAGGCTTCAATGGGCGCCGCGCGTCCGGACGTGGCACTCATGCCTGGCTCCCTCCCGGCACGCATCCCTACCACGCCTGGCCTTGCTGCCGTGCGTCCCACCTTCGGCCACGCGCCCTGTGCCCTGCTGCTGATGAGGAGGGGCACCAGCATGCCCTCTCCTTCCCTCTCCACTCCCTGCTAGCCCTCCTCGTTGGTGCCAAGCACGGCCGCCGCGCACCGCCATTGCAGAGCAGAGCTCGCTGCCGCTGCCGCTCTCGCTCCTCCACGCACCCTCCTGCATCCTCGAAAGCAGAGCACCGAGCCGCCATCGCCCACGCATGCGGGCGTAGCCGCTGCTGCCCCTGCGCATCACCCTCGCCGGCAGAGCCGAGCAGCGCCACCGCGTGTCGCATTCCCTGCTGTGGCCGCACATGGCTAGGGCGTCATGGGCCACCTTTGGCAAGCCCAAGTGCTCCCACGGGTGCGGGCGGACATGTTGGTGCTCGAGCTGCCTTTCCCCGCCGTCGTTCGCCTCCGGTTCATCGCCACCGCCGGCGCGGCCACCACTAGGCCGCCCGTGCATGTGGCCAGGAGGCCACGGTCCACCTCCGGTCGTGATTCCACCTCCCTTGGTTGCGGGTGGGCAAGCTGGTGCTCGTGCCGCCCTTGGCCACCGCCGCCGGCGACTCCATCGCCGGAGAATGGCCGGCCGGCAAGCCACCGGGCGCCTCCCCTGTTTCCGGTGCCGGGGGGGAATGAAGGCCGACGCCTCTCTCTGTCTCTCGGGGTGAGCATGACAGGTGGGCCCGGCTGAGCAGCGGGTCCCACATGTCGGTTTTAGTAGTGACAGATCTGGGGTGGGAAATCGGGTGCGCCTAGCAGATCTAGGGTGGAGTAGTTGGTTTTGTTTTTGAATTTCAGAATTTGATTAAATCATCTAAAATTCATATCTCTTGCTAGGTAAGTCCAAAAATAGCAAATGTGGACTTTTTGGTAACCTTGAGAAAAGATCTATGCAGTGGAGTCATAATATGTTACATGTTTGTAGGTATTTTCTAATGTCTTTATTTAAGTTTTAAAAATACTCTAAAAATGCCTTTAAACTTGACCAGAGCCATATCTTGAGTTTTAGAACTCCAAAATTAGTGATTCTTGTTTTCTTAATTTTGTGATGACTTTTACTTGCTAGGAAAAATATTAAACATACTACTTGTTCACTGTTTTCTTAAAGTTTTGTTTGGACCTTGATAAATAAGGAATTTACATTATATTACTTGTTATTTTTATATCTTGAGTTGTGCTGCTCCAATTGATGTGAAATTTTTATGGTAGGCTTGTTATGCTATGGATGTACTGTGGTATAAATTTCATGGTCATTGCTTACTGTATGCTCAAGTTATTGATTTAACTTGTTTATAGCTTGATAAATAGCTTATAAATAATATATAAAGGATAAAATAGAAAATGTGGTTCCATTACCTTAGTATGATGTTTCTCTATCATATTGATTCATAATATGGCCTTGTGTTCACAGAAAATATTGAGTGTTAAGTTTAACTTGCTCTCACATGATTTATTGCTATAGCTATTTGTCTTTTTCATAGGGGTTGATATATATCTCAAAATGGTTTGAAATTTGGACAGTAGACTTTTGGTAGCATTTTTAGACCCCTTTAATTTTGGTAGAATCTATTGAGCATATTTATGATGTGGTCATAATTCCACCTAATTATCTAAATAAATTAAGAAAATGTATTAAAAGAAATTATTTAGTAATTGACATTATGTTTTATGGTGTTCATTAGTCATGTATGAAATTTTGGTAAAGTTGGTTTTGTCCAATTATATGTTTGCAACATAAGTTAATAATTATTTCTTGCAAATGAGGTTTCTGGACAGATCTGGGAACTTAGCAAAGTTCTTCATGATAATGTGCTTTGTTATGAAACTTATTTATATAAAAGTTGTAGATAATTTATGTATCTAGCTGCTATTAAAATTTGGTGGCATTTGGCCATATGGTTTAGAAACTACAGCTGTTCTAAGTTGGGTTCAGATTTATGTTGCTCTCTGTCCTTTCAGGACATATTCTGTACCTTCTATATTTCGACCTGGTAAATGTTAGAATCAGGTTTAGATGTTTATAAATGAAATGTGGAAAATTTCATAAGCTTTCTATGATGTCTTCTTTCAAGTCATTTGGATTTGTAGAACTTCAGATATGATTGATTTACCCAGCTACTGCATGTATGCCCAGAATTGTTAAAAATACATGATTGCTTGGTTACTTTGTTTGGGTATTGCTAAGTGTGATTCATGTCTTTGGTGATTAAGCTATTACACCCGAGACTTTGTAAATCTTATGTCATGTTTGGTATTGCTTTCTTTGCTATTTAAGCATGTTTGTTTGTGTAAGGTTACTTAAGTAATGTGATGTGCTTACGTGTCTTTACTATAACCTTATACTTGCCTTGATTAACGTGTGATGCATCATCTATTGCATTTCCTTATATTCATGCACTTGCATCTTGCATTTCATTTAGGTACGCTAGATGCACCACGTGAAGGATGTGTTGTGGAGCCAAACCCGAAGATGGAGTTGGTGGGTCTATCCCGAAGATAGAAGGACCGGACAAGTGATAGATTGGGAGATGCTCGCCAAGCGAACTCATCTGACATACTCTAACTTGAGTCAGACCTCAGGCAAGCCCCGGAGCATTATAAGCCTCCTATCTTCAAATCAATTAATTATATATATATATGTTATAAGTATTGTTGCATTAAGTGATAGGAGTTGGTTGGAAACTCTTGCTGCATTATATCATTCCTTGTCTAGATATATGAATCCTTGAATCCTACATAGACTAGGATCGAGTAGATGCTTAGCCCTGCTTTAAGCGGTAGAAGTCAGGTGATTTTCTGTCACCTGCGAGATATAGGGATATTCATATATGGCACGGTTGGCTATATTTGCTATCGTGGAAAGGAACCACGTGTTAATAAAATAAAATGAGACCGGGCGGGATGATGATAGTGAAGCGACAAGGCATGGAGGTCTTGGGTGTGAATCTATCCCCGTCTGAGTCGTTTAAGGATCGATTCGATGTACGTCCTTGAGTCATGTTGAACGCAGTCTAACACTTAGTTGGCCGGATAAGCCGTTTCGACCGCGAAGCCGAGTAATGTGATTCAGGCCAGAAATCGAATGGTAGGTTGCTTCTTGGAGGAGAGAAAGGATGTGCTTGGGGACATTGGCGTGAGACCAAGGGGGGGTTAGAGTCCCTATCACCTGGCAGAGTGTCGCCCTTGGGGTCGCGACATCATTCGGACTCGCGATTCCTCAATCATATGAAAAGGTGGCTTGTGCGACCCTGGCAGGGGCCTGCGCGGTGAGTGTTAGAAATACCCCTCCAGCTGGATAGGAATTCGATTCGAATCGCCGTCGCTCCCGGTTAGTGAGCACTTGACTTGAGCAGCGGCAACGTAGATTCCATTAAATTGAACGGATGGTTAATTGGATCACGATGGAAAGGTTGCCTCAATTTATACCTGCTATGGTTAATATTGTTTGCTCCTAATAAAGTGAGTGCCCTAGTACAGGTTCTAATATAGATGATAGGTTAATAATAATTAACTTGATGCTTAAGCATTAATGATTAATCATCTATATTAAGCTTTTATGCAAAATATTGTCAAGCTAGCCCCACTTTATATCAGCCTTGCATGATCCTTGGTGTCACCTTATTTCTGGTTTCTGACGGGTAAGTCTAGCTGAGTACCTTCTTGTACTCAGGGTTTTATCCCCACTTGTTGCACGTTATGAAGTATCATGGCTACTGCAAGAGTTGGTTGGCTCCTGCCGTAGAGGCGGAGTGTGATCATGGGCATGATCCTTCTGAGCTACCTTATCTCTAATGCTTTTGTTGGAAGTCGACCGTGGTACTGGCATGTATTTGAAATAAGATTTATGTTAGTTTTAAATTACTTTGCTTCCGCTACTTTTGAACTTAAGTTGTAATAACTATGTTAAACTCCGATGTATATTGAATTACTTGTGAAATGGTTGTAACATGTGACTTGTTATGTTGAATCACTACGATCTTGGCTTGTATGTTGGTTGGTTTGAAATCCCTCGTGATTTCATTGGACTACCGGAGTTATATGGGCTCAAGTGCGAGAATTTGATCATTTCGGTGATTGTTTTTGTACTTTTGCTCTTATAATTTGGACGGTTCTGTTACAGGTCACCTCATCTACTTAGTGCGGCCTCAGCTCAAGTGGCCAAGCCTTGCAGAGCCGTGTCACCTGCCCTTGCTGCCGAAAGCAGAGTATGCCGGTGAGGGCCTCCCTTTCCTCTTCCCAATTTCGCCAGCTCGAGGCTCTTCGGTTCGATTCCTTCCGCGAGCAGAAAGCTTACGGATTTAGCTAGCCAGCCATCCCCTAGCGAGGTCGTGCCGTGCCCCGGCCGGAGCAGGCTTGGAGTTTCCATGGCCGCCGAGCAGCTCGCCGTGGTGGTGC
The DNA here is from genome assembly GCA_038087645.1 of Saccharum hybrid cultivar R570. Lineage (NCBI taxonomy): Eukaryota > Viridiplantae > Streptophyta > Magnoliopsida > Poales > Poaceae > Saccharum > Saccharum hybrid cultivar. The sequence goes on from JAQSUU010000273.1 coordinate 2,047,789, forward strand.
GGCACCACTTGGGTAATCCTTGAGTGGTCACTTTCAGGTCGATTTGCTTTAGCTCTGAGTAGCCTTTGACCTCCCCTTTCTGACGCTCGCCTTGGTTTGGGCAGGGACCTCGCTGGAGGCAGTTGACGCCATCTTGTCCGCGCTGAGCACCACCGTGCAAGACCGAGCGCGCGTGGCTAGCTCGGCCCGAACTCCCTCCGACTCGACCGACACCGCAGCGGGAACCGTGGTGAGCTCCTGGTGCTTCCCCACCATCTTGACCGCCTCGTTCGAATTCTAGGTCACCGGAACAGTAGCGCCATCGCACGGTTCCGCTCGCCGTCACGGATAGCTGTCAGCAGTACGCCGTGAAGCTCCTTTTCCGATCCTCGCCATTGCGCGTGGGCTCGGGGGTCCCCGTCGGCCCGCTTTGTGTGCCGTTCTGGCCCTGGGTGGCCGGCATGGCTGCGCAGCACTGACCGGAGCTGCGCCGGCAAGCACGGGAGCCTCGAGGACCTGCTCTCTGTGAAGGTGGAATTGGTTGGAGGTGCTGGATGAAAGCTGCGCCTCTGGTGCAATAGTGAGCGAGGGCGCCGTGGAATAATCGCTTAGTCCGGGGATCTTTCGGCAAAAGCACAGGCACGTGCACGGGCCCCGCCTTGGGCCGTGGCTGGGTCGACTGGTCGCGCGTGGTCGCGCCCGCGTGGGCCACTTTCTGGGCCGGCCGACTTCGCGCGCTGCCGTGCTCGCTGGGCCGTTTTGGCTACCGCTGGCCCTTAAGCTTTCTAAAGTATTTTCTAATTTAGTTCTAGGGTAAAACCTATAGAATTAAAAATTGGATTTTGTAGGAGTCCAAAAAATTATGGAACCAATTTCGTTAGAATCCTAAAATCATAATCTTTTTAAGGGTGTAATTGGTTAACACAGTTTCATAATATTTCTAGGTTTGCTCTAATTATTTTGAGACGCTTAAAATTATTAAATGTAAACTTGTAGTAATTTTTGTGGCATTACGGTGATAGTGTTAGCCTCGAAAATTTTACATTAGCTTTATAATATTATTATCTACTCACTGTAGTTTCGATGGCTCCATAATAATAGATTTGTTAGGGTAGACGGTGAACCCTAATTTGAATACATGTGTGTGAGCGGTGAAATGCTAAAGCAACAACTTGGGTTTCATAACTAAAATGGTTGTCGGAAAATAGCGCATTGCGGGTAGCAAGGATACGTGGCTTAGTACGTTAGTCTCTACGCTAGTCGTTAGCTTGAGAGACAAAATCATATTCTAAATTGCGACTGTCGTGTGTATTTACGTCTTTCTGCATTGCATCCACGAATGTCATTATAGGAGCGTTGATGGATCGTGAAGTCGTCCGGAGGTAGCAGAAAAGATGGTGTCTTGATGATCATGTCACCATGATGGAATACTAACTTTTGGTTATATTTTACCCAGGCAAGCCCCGGTGCATAACCCCTATTATTCTGCACTTTATTTTATGTTTGTGCATTAAGTTTAAAGGAGTTGAATGAAACCCACTTGCATATATATATTATAGATATATATATCTTATCCTATGAGTCTCACTAGTATGATAGGGACGTGTAGCATGCTATGCTATAGGATTCCGGTAGAAGCCGAGTGATTGTCTGTCACTCGCGAGAGATAGGAATTATAATATTGTTACTATTATCATGTCACTATCACATGGAATATAAATGTACATGGATAATTAGAGATCGGGCGGAACGGATTGGATGGACTTGGACCTGGTTGGGCAACAGAGCGGGGCTCTGGTTGCATTTGTTCCGCATGTGTCAATTAAGGACCGTTCGTTGCATGGACCCTGGTCAAGTCACAGATCTTCTTATCCCGAGCATATACTAGCGGATGGGGGCTAGGAAGACTTGTTACTCTCTTATCATGGGCTCCGGCTCTTTCCATACCGACTGATTGGAGGCAGGGATAGGTGGAGGTCTTAGCACCGTATTGAGGCCGGGCCTCAAGTATGGGAGCTAGGAGTCCAAGTTTGGACGGGGACCTAAAAACCCATGATAGGAGGGAACGGGTTGGTCTTACTTGTGCCTGGGGTACAAGTGAGGCGTGTGTTTTCGAGGTACCCAGCTGGGTATATTGATTCGTGAATCGCCGTTTCTGTGTGACGGTACGGCTTGACTACGCTCTGGCATCGTAGTAAGAACTGGCAGTTGAAAGATGAAGAAATGGTTTCTTTTGCTCAACCCTTGCTTGATTATAGCCTAGGTGCTTACATAGAAGGTTGGATAAGAAATAAAATATGGCTATTAAAAGTAAGAACTTAAGGACGCACTCTTAGTGCTGCTTCTCGCAAACAGAAACCCACAAGCCAAAAAGCCTTGCATAATCCTTGGAGTCTTTTTACTTCCTCCTGATGGGTAAGTCTTGCGGAGTACAATTGAGTACTCAGGGTTTGTTCTACCCTGTTGCAGGTGACAGGTGCTGATAAGCTAACACTTGTGTGTGAAAACCTCCTGGTGGGCTCAGCGAGGAATTCCTTTACGATGCGGAGTAGAGTTTATTTATTAAAACTCTCACTAAAAGTTTTACAAGGAAAATACTATTAATCTGATATCATTTCATGCATTTAAACGTTCTTCATGTTAATGTTTAACTTATCATTAAATGGTTTCATTTCTGCCAAACTCTGATAATGTTTTATAGTCCGTTGTTATAACTACTTAATGAATTACTCTGATATTGCACTAAAAGTAATGTAAGAAATGGCAAGGATGTTGTAAGCTTTACTCTCTCATTTGTGATCCTGATGTAAAAATGTGGATCTTCGAGTTCTCCCTTGCGGTGTGCTCGACGGAATCGCGTAGTTTAGTGTTCTCCCTTGGGTACTTAGTGTCTAATGGAAGGCAAGTACTCTTGGGAGGGCATTAGATTAGGCGATTCTGCCACACTGAAGCCCGTTGAAGATGATGAAGAATATGCACAAGAGCAAACCATTCATGACCCATTTATGCATCATGGGTCAATAAATGTCCATGATGATGGTTCTACATCAATAAGTGGACATGATTTAAGTGTCCAAGTCATTCAAAATTCACCACAAGTCAAAGATAGCAACCAAGTTGATGATCAAAATAGAAGTGAAGTCAACTCCATACAAGATATCAGTTTTGATACTTCTATCAATCAAGACAAGGATGATGAAGATGATGGTCCAATCCAAAGAAGAACTCAAATGCTTCACCAAAGAGTACATCATACCATTCAACGAGACCATCCCGTTGACAACATCTTGGGAAGCATTCAAAGAGGAGTTATCACAAGGTCAAGGCTTGTAAGCTTTTGTGAACACTTCTCATTTGTGTCTCCAAAAGAGCCTAAAAAGGTTGAAGAAACCATTGATGATGAGGATTGGATGATAGCAATGCAAGAGGAGTTGAACAACTTCACTCGCAATGAAGTTTAGACATTGGTGGAAAGACCTAAACAAAATGTGATTGGAACCAAATGGGTCTTCCGCAACAAGCAAGATGAGCATGGTGTGGTCACAAGAAATAAGGCACGGTTGGTAGCTCAAGGATTCACTCAAATTGAAGGCTTGAATTTTAGGGAAACTTATGCACTGGTGGAAAGGCTAGAGTCAATTCGGATTTTACTTGCCTATGCCGTTCATCATAACTTCAAGCTATATCAAATAGATGTGAAGAGTGCATCTCAATGGCCCCCTCTTCGAAGTGGTATATGTAGAGCAACCATCGGGGTTTGAAGATCCAAAGCACCCCGACCACGTCTAGAAGCTTAACAAAGCACTCTATGGGCTTAAGCAAGCCCCTAGAGCTTGGTATGATTGTCTTAAGGACTTCCTACTCAAACAAGGGTTTGAGATAGGCAAGGCCGATCTAACTTTATTTACTCGCAAAGTCAATAATGATATCTTTATTTGCCAAATATATGTCGATGACATAATATTTGGTAGTACTAATTGAAAGTCCCTAGTTTGGTTTTAGCTAATTGATGAAACCTAGGATTAACCTTTGTATCTAAGTGGATGATTTAGATAAAGGTGGTCATTGAATATGAGACATGACATTGACTCATATGACCAAGATGATGAAGACCAAGATGATGCTTGGCTCGATGGACCGGTTGTGAAAGTGAAGAGCAAGTCGAGGCTTCGAAGCGAAGGACCATGCGATGGAGAAGCTTGAGCAAGACTTGACACCGACGGACCGATGCAACGGTGAAGAGCAAGTGAAGTCAAGGTCGATGGATCGAGATGGTCATGTGATGATATGAAGTGGATCATATCTTTTGGAGAAACAAAATGGGCTCAAGGCAAAGATATAACCATAGGGCCATTTTGTTTTGCACTCAAGACACCACAGAGGGTGTGAGTGGTTTAGGATTGATAGCCGAACTATTAAGAGGGGAAGTCTTATCGGTTATTCGATGCACGGGTGCCACTAGGTGAATTCATGAAGTGCATTGCATGTAGGGCCTAGTGAGCTAACTGGAAAACCTTCGAAAATGATTATGAAAATGCTAACACACGTGCACAAGGTGGTGATCACTTGTTGGTGTTGGCACATTTATGAAGGCGTTGAAGTTTAAGCGGTAGAGAGGGTTTGGGTCTCTCTCTCTCTCCCGCCGAGCTTGCGAGCGCGGGATTCAGGCGTTTTCAAGGAGTTGAAAAGCCTATTTTCCACTACACCGGAAGTCAGAAAAGAAACAGAGGCGAACGGAGGTCACAGAGGTGACCGGACGCTGCACCGGACGCGGTCATGGTATGACCGGACGCGTCCGGTCAGCAGTCAGGCGCGCGGGTGTTAGGGTTTGCAACCAGCGCGTCCGGTCACTCGCGGGACCGACGCGTCCGGTCAGTCGCCCAGAGGGAACTGCGGTTCGCAAGGACGATCGGACGCGGGGCGCGTACGGTCACACGCGATCGGACACGTCCGATCGTTGAGGGAGCTTACTGGACTCTAACCGGACGCGGGCACTGTCGCGTCCGGTCGTTGACTAGAGCGCGTCCGGTCACTCGGGACCGGCATGTCCGGTCGTTATGAGAAGCGCGTCCGGTCATGGGGTTTGACCATTGGCGCAGTGACCATTGGAGGATCGGACGCGGTTGAGCGCGTCCGGTCAGTTTTGACCGGCGCGTCCGGTCATCCCGAAAAGACCCAGTGAAGGGGTATAACGGCTCTATTCGGATGGGATGCTTATAAATACTTATTGGCCAGCCCTTGGGGAGGTAACTCATGATTTCTAACATACTTGTGCATCCTTTGAGCTATAGCATCTCCTCCCACTCTTCTCTCTTGCTTGATTGCAAATCTAAAGTGAGATTGAGTGATCCCAAAGTGCATTGCATAGCTTGAGGGCATCTAGTAGCACTTGTGGATGGTTTAGCTGGTGGATTTCTTGTTACTCTTGGAGAGTACCGCTCCTAGCCGGCTTGGAGATTGTTGGAGGCATTGGCAAGAGAAGGTGATTGTTCTTGGCCACCTCTGGTTGATTGTAAGAGGTTCTTGTGCTTTCCTCGGCAGAGCACCAAAAGCAACTCTAGTGGATTGTACGTGTCATTGAGTTACCTCACTTGAGAGTGGTGTCTTGAGGTGCCTTGCGGGGCGTGCCTTGAGGGGCAAGTGACTTGAGGGTCACACCGAGGAACCATCTAAGTGTTGGTCGACACAACCGGTGACGTAGCTTGTCGGTGCACAAGTGAACACCGGGTGAACAAAAAATATTGTGTCTCTTGTCTCCTGGTGATTGGTCTTCATATTGTGTTGTTGTCAATATTGATTGATTGTATATCATCTTGGTGATTGGCAACATCTTCACTCCACCGTCGATATAAGATTTACAATCCTCTCTCTCGCATTTACTTTACTAGTTTAACTTGTGTAGCTCTAGTAGTAGCTTTGCTAGTAGTGTTGTTAGCTTGCTCACTAGTGTAAAATTAGTGACATAGCCCTTGTGTGAACTAGAGATCATAATACTACTAGACTTGTGGATAGGAGGCTTGCATCACAACCGTAGGCTAAGCAAAACTCATTTTACGCCGTTTGTTATTCTAACAAGTTTGCTTAGTGGCTTGTGTAGAAATTTTTTATAGGCTATTCACCCCCCCCCCCTCTAGCCATCTAGGACCTTACACTAATATGGTTTTTTATGAGGAGTTTAGTAGGATTATGACGAATAGGTTTGAGATGTCTATGATGGGAGAGTTGAAGTTCTTTCTTGGTTTTCAAATCAAGCAACTCAAGGAAGGGACCTTTATTTGTTAAACAAAGTACACTCATGACATGTTGAGAAAGTTTGACATGGAGAAAGCCAAACTCATCAAGACACCAATGTCAACCAATGGGCATCTTGACCTTGACAAAGATGGTAAGGCCGTCGATCAAAAGGTATATCGTTCCATGATTGGATCTTTACTTTACCTTTGTGCATCTAGGCCCGATATTATGCTTAGTGTGTGCATGTGTGCACAATTTCAAGCTAATCTAAAAGAATGTCACTTAGTGGCTGTTAAGAGAATTTTGAGATATTTAGTGCACACTCCTAATCTTGGCTTGTGGTATCCTAAGGGCTCCACTTTTGATTTACTTGGCTATTCTGATTTGGATTATGCCGGTTGCAGGGTAAATCGAAAGAGCACTACTGGGACTTACCAATTTCTTGGTAGGTCTTTGGTGTCGTGGAGCTCTAAAAAGCAAAATAGTGTTGCCTTGTCTACTGCCGAAGCCGAGTATGTGGCGGGTGGTGCTTGCTGTGCCCAACTACTTTGGATGAAGCAAACCCTTAAAGACTTTGGTTGTGAGCTAACCAAAATTCCCCTTTTGTGTGACAATGAGAGTGCCATTAAATTGGCAAACAATCTCGTAAACCATTCTCGCACAAAGCACATAGACATCCGACATCATTTTTTGAGAGACCACGAAGCCAAAGGAGATATAGCTTTACATCATGTGAGCACCGAAAAGCAACTAGCCGATATCTTCACAAAGCCCCTAGATGAGTCAAGATTTTGTGCTTTGAGGAGTGAACTACATATCATTAATTCTCGTGACGTGGCTTGATATCTTGAACATATTTTGATTGATTCTAGCTAGAAGAAAATTCTTTAAAAAATGTTGTGTGAGATTTCAAAATCTATTTTCACTTCTCAAGCATGTTCATAGTTTTGTGATGTTGTTATGAAATATGGACATGTTTGAGATGGCTCTAGCTCATCATATATGTTCACCAACTCTCACTTATCTTTTGCTGTGCTGGAACCACCGGTAGTACCAACGGGTGACCGGTAGTACCGGTCTTTGACCGGTAGTACCGATCAACCCCCGGTACCACCGGTAGTTCATTTCCTAGTATCGGCTGTCTGTGGCTGTCGACCTCACCGATAGTACCGGCGCCTTGTGACTGGTAGTACCGGTAGAACAAATTTTCTTGGGTATAAATAGCCACGGTTACTTCTTTCTCCCCATTCTTCTTCACCGTGCCCCGTCCCTTTCCTCGCCACCGGCACCGCCCTTCCTTCCCCCACTCGATCTCCCTCCTCCACCAACCTCTCTTGCTGATCTTTGAGGAAAACCTTTCCCCGGCCGTGGGGATTGCGTGGAGGTGCTTGGTGGCGGCCGAAGCTTCTTCCCTTGCTCGAATTTGGTCGTGCTTGGTGGCGGCTGTTTCTTCCCTTGCTTGGATTTGGATTTGGCCTCTTCTCCTCGGCATCAAGCATGCAACGGAGAAATCCTAAGCGGACTGCTCGCCCAAGTGGAGGTGATGGTGGTGGGCCATCACGGCCTGTCCGTGGGCGGGCTACTTCTCGCTCTAGCGGTCGTGGTAGCGGTGGCGGTGATGATGATGAGCCCCAAGGTGTGCCTACTCCTATCTTGAGTATGGGACGTCCCAATCCCCCTTGTCGACATAGTGAGCAAGTTCAGAGTCAGCGTCCGGCAAGTGAGAATCCACAGCTTGTTGCTATGCAGATTGATTGTCGCTCTATTGACCCTAACATTGTGGCTCAGTCTCCTATCCAAATTGGGCTTACTACTGCCAACCGGATGCTTCTGTTTCATCAGAATGCCAATCCTCGGATGTCCGGTCCCCAAAATCAAGGTGGTTACCAACCCTCTCTTCCTGTTGATTATTCTAAGAGAGTGGGTGATTTGAGGGAGCAGCGCAGTGAAAATCCTTATCAGTTTATCAGGAATCCCAATATGGATCTTCACTTCTGGAGCCGTATGCACTTAGATTATTATTACAAGGTTCTTTTCAAGAGTGGGCAGCGTGGGTCTACCCCGCCGATCTTCCATCATAAGTGGGTGTAGCGAGCCTCTCTTGATAATATGAACAATCCTGATATCTACCGTTTGGTTGCTGATCTTGATGCTTGGCGTTTGCTTCCTCTTATGACCTTTCAGCATAATTGGAATGATGAAATTATTTGTCAGTTTTATGCAATCTTGTGGATTGACTCTCAGAACCTAGTGCTGCATTGGCTTACCCAAGGCGTTCATTACAGATGTGATTATCGGACTTTTTCACGCCTTCTTGGGTTTACTTCTGAGGACAGGGCTGCCTCAAGTCTCTTTGACATCTATCTAGATTTTGTTTCTCATGATGACTTAGAGGCCGCTCAGATTTACAAGCCTGGTAAGACCGTTGACTTCACTACCACTCATTTGAAGCCTTACTTCTATATCCTCAACAATCTACTTCGCCTCACCTTGGACCCAAAGATTGAAGATTCAATTCATATTATGCTTGATGCTCCTAAGGTCCTTTGCTGCTTTGGTACTAGTGGTGATTGTTTTTCTATCACTGATTTTATGTGGCGCAAGATTGAGTAGGCTGCCAATGATCCCCACAAGTCTTTGCCTTATACTCTGTTTCTCATGTACATCATTAAGCAAGTGGTGGGCCATTCGTTCCATCACAATGCAGTCCACAAGTCCTACTCAGTGCGTCATTTGGGGCCAAAGGGCATTGCTGGTGGTTCCGCTCCTTCTCCCTCTCGTGGTCCGGCCACTCGTACTTCCTCCCGCGGTGCTTACCGTGGTGGTGCCGCCACTGCCCCTACTCGCTCCTCCTCAGAGCGTCGTAGGCGTGGTGGTGGTGTCATCAAGTATGCGTTGGGAAAACTTTGGGAGGCCTTTTGCTACAAGGCCGAGAAGGATGATCGCCTCCTAAGGCGTATTGAGCAGCACTTGCACATTGATCCACCTGAGAGTCCTCTTCGTGCGTTTTGGGATCCTTTTGCCGAGTACAATGAGTTGTATGGTGCTCCCGTTTCTAGACTTAGTGAGGAGGCTGGTCCGTCCGATGACCCTCATGGTAAGAAGACGGCTCCCACCTCGCCTGGACTCGTTGACTACTCGACTGACGACGATGACAGCGACAGCGATGACGACCACGACTACACGGAGCCTTACTAGATTTCGCTACCTTGCTCGTTTCCGTTGCCTACCCTTTTTGGCATTTGATGCCAAAGGGGGAGTGTTAGGCTTACCTTTATTGTAATAGGTAGTTAATGGTCATGTAATAATTCTAAACCTTATGGTGAACTATGTATGGTGGACTAAGTACTATGTGTGTGATGATGGATGATTGTAGGCTAAACATTTATGCTTAATTGTTATATCATGATATGATTGCCTATGTGTAATTTTGTGATGATGATTGTTGGCTTAGAATGGCTATGTCGTTTTATGTTTCTTTCTTTCTACCTTAGCCTTTCTTGTTGTTGTGTGATCAGGTATGTCATTTGCATCACGATATCTTTCGTGTCACACACACTTAGGCACCCCACAAATTGCAAAATTTAGGGGGAGCTTCCCAAGATGTATGCATATTGATTATGATCAATATTGAGATTCAAGTTCAATGCATACACTAAGGGGGAGCCTCTCGTAAAGTTTGAAATTCAAAAAGGCTTTAATTCTTTAAATCCTATGTAAGCCTAAGTTGGTTGTCATCAATTACCAAAAAGGGGAGTTTGTAAGTGCATTCGCCCCCGTTGTGGGTTTTGAATAATTAATGACAATCAAATTAGGGACTAACATGTTTATCTAAGTGAATACGCAGGTGTTAGCCCGATGAAAGAATTTGAATGGTCACATTTGGTGATCTTAGCACCCTAAATTCCATTGTTTGGAAAGCGTTCCGTCTCAAGTGGATCGATTATTTTTTATATTTTGGCTTGAGTTATAGGAAACGCCGCACTATTAAGAGGTATACAAATTAGGCTATCTAGATGGGGAATCTGTGCTCAATAAGTGTTTGATTATGCGATTGAGAGACACCTTTGCACTCACGGACACTTAGTGAGGTGTTTTATGCCTGGGAGCACCGGTAGTACTGGTGAACAACCGGTAGTACCGGTAGGCATAAATCCCGCCGGTGCCAGTGCTTTAGTTCTGTGAGTTTTTGTTCTAGCGGTAGTACCGGTGGTTTACCGGTAGTACCGATCTTGACCGGTGGTACCGGTGAAAGTTCGGTAGCACCGGTAGGTCTTTTTCCCGCAAAACTCATCTTCGCAGTAATCTGTACTAGCGGTAGTACCGGTAGTTGAACCAGTAGTACCGGTCGTTCACCGATGGTACCGATGAAAGCCCGGTAGTACCGGTAGGCTATTCTCTCGCAAATCTCTGGTAGGTTGATTGTAACGGTCGGAACCCTCAGGACCGGTAGTACCGGTGGGTACTCACCGGTAGTACCGGTACCGCTTCGAAGATAAGTGTATAAATAGCTCTTCCCTTCATTTCTAACCGTTACCCACGCCATGTACTACCGGTCCTGAGGCGGACAGGGACTACTATACTCACCACAATCATGACAAATAACTAACCCAATCGCATATCCCACTGATATATATGTATTAGCGGGCACGTATCTTTATTTGTTATCTTTATATCTCATCTAACCGAGAGTAACTAACTCAATCACATCCCGCTGCTCAGACTTGTGGTCAATGCAAAAAATTATACCATGACTTAGCCGGTTGCTGCTGATCCATGAATAATCTAAAGGAGAAGAGAGAGCATGGAGAATTCAGCAAGCTGATTTGAGCTGGAGCAGAAAAGGTCGCCGGTGGTGGAAGTCTGACAAGCATGGACAGAGATGTGGAGACAAGAGCTAAGCTAGTGAGTGGGCTGTGTGTTGGAATGAATTGGAATAGCTTAGCATGCAGCATTATCGTCGTCTATCATAGGTCAGCTAGCTCAATCATCAACCGACAATTCCCACTGTTAAATTGCTGGATAAAGGCTATATGCATGGCCCATATGCGATCATGCATATACATGTGTATACGTATAGGAACTCCACCTATGATCAGAAATTAAAGCTCCCATGATTTTAATATATATGCTACAGATTAAGTGACCAAATCGCAGCGTCGCGTAACCACATAATACTCTATGTTTTCAAGTTGATACATACTCCCTCCGTACTCGTATTAGATGTCGTTTAGGACATGATTGTGCTTACCAAGAAGTCATTAATTAGGGGATATTCTTCCATGTTTACCCTTATTAAATAGGGCTGCGGGTATCTCCTACACAATAATTATTCATAGCTGGACTGGTTTGGCGGCCGCATATCAAGCCCTGCGGGCAAGGTTCGAATCCCACCTCCTATGCATAATTTTTGGTTGACGCGATTTTGCATGGGACTGTTGCAGTTTTGCACTTGCACTGTGACCGTGAGGGTGGGTCGCGTTTGGCGCGTCGCTGCTAATTTGTTTGGCCGTTCGCGGTCGCGTTTGCGTCCGTTTTTTCGCGTTTGGAAAAGTTTGAGTACGTTCGCGCTCACGGCAACGCTGCTTTTGGCGTTGGTTTGGTTCGACGCGAGTGCGGAGCGGGCGGCCAGCGTGCGCAAACGAGAAGCGCCGTGATTAATTCCATGTTGAGCGGAGCGGGCGGCGAGCGTGCGCGAACCGAAGCGCCAGGGGCAAACGTGTCCATGTGAAGGTGTTTACGGGCTCGGCGACATCCTTTGCGAAATCGGCAGCGTCTCCCAGAACGACATCTAATACGAGTACGGTACGAGTACGGAGGGAGTATGTGTTTGGTTTGAGCACAATGGTAGATAGGATATGACCATCTATGAATTTTGGAATATACATATCTATACTGCCTGTTTGATTGGATGAATGGAGCGAGCTATTTTTCTGTTTGGTTAGATAAATAAGAATGGATGGGATGCGAATACTTGACTAATATTATTTAAATAACAATTAATTATACACGAAATAAATATACACTAACATTTTGTCACGACAATCGCAGTTACGGATAAAATATGTTAATTAACATCACTATTAACCTAATTGGCATGCAAAAAATGCACTAATTAACATATTAGCACTTATCAAAATTAATCTTGCCATAGTTACTAAGCAATCATGTAACATACTAATAATCCTTATTAATTATTTACTAATAACAAAGATTAGAAAAAATATATGACATTTTTTTGGTAGTGGCAGGGATATCTAACATCTGAGCGAATACTCCCCTGCATCCATATCCAACTCGCTCACGAACCACACACCGTTGGTCCATGGACCGCCATCTTCCATGCATAGATACTAGAACATTAGGCGCCCTTCGGGCGCCCTGTCATTACCTCAAAGTTTGAAGTATAATTTTTTACTCAAAATATTAGCAATTGCTAATTGAACACATGACTTCTTCAACATGTCTCCACTTCCATCTCAATACAGACTATACAAGCCCTTTGGTAGTGTAGCAACTCTTAAGTGTACAGACAGGCATATACTATTGGACAGGAAACAAACTCTTTTGCCATAGGCACATATTTAATAAAAATGATGTATATCTTATTCTCAAGAAATGAAATGAGAGCTAATAGTAGTTAACTTGAATTATTAATCTGAGCTCTTCAACCCATTTAAAAAGTTTACTGTTAGATACATTCACAAGGTTCATCATGCACCTTTCCATATAAAAAAAAGGAATGCAATAACATGGAAAGAAATGGTGCAAAGAAATGATAATTCCTGTGACACCTCTACACTCGTCTCCAATAGCACAATGCCCGTAAGCAAGCTTCCTTTTTGTTCTCATGATCATAGGGTGAACTGAAATAGTCAACCTCAAATCATACAAGGTCAAGTATCTCCCATCATCATATTCACTCAAAAGCATTGAGATTGGGTCTCATCGTAGTTCCATATACAAAAAAAGGGAGACTGTGCCCAAATGAGCAGCTGAATGACTCAGGAAGAATAGTGGCAGAAACAATATATAGTAACTGCGCAAACAAGGTAGACTGAATTATGTAAGTACAGTGTAGTGGAAGATTTCATCTACGGGGCAAATTAAAGTAGCTTGCAAAGGGATAATTGCATTGCCGCACATTTTATCTAGAGAAGAGAAACGTGCAAGCGTAGGATCAGGCACAGGTAGCATTGCATCAGCACCACACGTGTCTGCTGCCTCTGGTGCTTCTGTACATAAGGATAAGCATTCAGTACGACTGTAAGAGTGCCTAAAAACATCTCAGTACAAAACAATGCGGTGGAAGGATGAAAATTAACAACAATAGCATCTTTACTAACACAAAGTTCCCAGATTAATATAACAATAAAATTGCAAAGAATAGCTCTGTAGAAAGATGGAAGCTGTACCTTGAAGCAGCCCCTCTAGCCACATCATGAACTTTCAGGTTCTCAATTCTCTTATTTTGGGGACTCCAAAAGTGCAGGAACAATTGAGCATGAGTATGGATTATTGTTGTGACACATCCTAACAGCTTCAACATGAATGTCCTATAGTTAAAATTATGTAGCTGCAAGCGCAATCAGATCAGTAGCCTGTTTTAAAAATTATGTAACTCAACAGCTAGAGAACTATAAGTGTGAATGTACTGAAAGGTCACATTAACATCATATATCCTGCACTCCTGTCAAGTTTAGCGCTCATTATAGCTAATTTAATTAAAGTAGATAAACAAGGAAAGTGACTTCTGACTTGTAAATTCCAACACTTGTTGCATAGAGCTATCTTACGTGGAGCAACTTCATAGAGTGGAGATAGCTACTTCATAGAGCAAGTGCATTCTGGATATTGGTCCCAAATCAGCCTTTTTTTTTTACTTCACTGTGATAACTACTTCATAAAGCAAGCTCAGGGACTGGAGAATAAACTCACATCTGCCAGTAATGAAGAAACGAAGCAGGTTTAGAATAAGGAGGCCAAATGCGGTGTAACAAATCTGTTTAACAAAACCCACCAACATTTTGTTGGCCTAGTCAGGTAGCCTACTGTGCATGTCCTTGTCATTATCATGCACTTTGCCCATTTAATTCCACAAAGTAGCATTGCAAAGGGCCGCCCTTAATTATACTCCAGTTAGCAGCAGCACTCATGATTAGTGTCGTGCTAAGCCAAGCGGACACCATAAAAAGTACAGTATAAATATATATTTCATGTTATATCTAACTACATTAATTTTGTGTCATAATTATTAGTCTTTTTTTTCCTATAAGTTCTTCAAACTTTAAAGAAAGCTTAAACTTACGACAACCGACAGAGGGAGTAGCAGGACAATGACATATTTAGGCAATTATGATTTGCACACTATTAACTAAAGAAAAAACAGGAATAAGACATCCTTCAAGTTTTGTGTAGAACACGGCAAGTGTGTTTCATGCTTCAGCATAAATAAAAAAATAAAAACTCCAGGATCCAAATTTAATACTTTTACCAAGTGCTATGAGTTCGCGCTGCTGGAACGGCCGGATGGGGAGGCGGAGAGCTGTCGAGCTGACCCATGGACGCCCACCTGGGTTCCCAAACAAAAGAAAATTAGGGATCAGAACACAGAAGCTAGCTCCCAGCAGAAGAAGAGGAGGTTACCGGCACGATGGGCATGTTCCGCTGCAGGCGTAGCCGGATCCGCAGCCGTTGTGGCTGGATCTCCTGGATCTGTGTGCAGAGCAGCTAGGTGTGCTTTGATCCAGCGAGCCGCAATTTGGGGAAGATGCAACATGTTGAAGCGCTAGTGCCAGCATGCTCGCCTTGGAGGTGGAGGACGGTGACACAGGCGTGTTCTAGATCTTCCACCACTTCCTCCACATGGCCGGATTTGCTCGATGCCGGATCTCACACGCCACCGGATCCCGCACAGCTCCACGTACTCCCGCGCACTGTGAAGGCCGCACGTCTCCCCATGCTCTGGCAACAATGACACTCGTGCCGGCATAGAGGCGATGCGGGAGGAGAGGGCAAGGAGGGGCTAGCGCTTCCGCCTCCGCCGACCAGAGAGGGGCGGAGGTGGGGGCGGCGGCAGGAGGAGAGAGAGAGAGAGGGACGGTGACATGAAGCACGAGGTCAGGGAGGGCTGCGAAGCGGGGGCCTTTCTGAAAAACTGCGAGGGCTTCTCGAAACAACGACTTGTTTTCAGAATTTTCTCTTCTTGGGTTTAATCAGAAAACATCAGAACGTGTTTACTATTCTCGACAGAGGAGTTGGACTGCGGGTTGATTCTAAGAATTGGAGGATGTTTTTGCAAAACAAACAGATCCAGGTGTCCGCGCCCGGAGAAGCCAGGTGCGAGGAGAACCGAGCGGGTTTTAATCAACCCCGATATATCCATCAAACCAAACGCGTAGTATATATGTTACTAGCATTCCCTAGCTTACGTCAGCCAAGTTCTGATGTGTCGCTCGATCAGTAGTTAGGCCTCGTTTAGTTCGGTGAATTGGGGAGAAAAACACCGTATCAGAATTCCTGTAGCATTTCGTTTGTATTTGGTAAAAATTATTCAAATTTTGACTAACTAGGCTTAAAATGTTCATCTCGCAAAGTACAACAAAATTGTGTAATTAGTTTTTGATTTCATCCACATTTAGTACTCCATGCATTTGCCGACATTTTGATATGACAGGGAATCTTCTTTTTGCATAGTCAAATTTAGGGGAGAATTGAGGGAACAAGGGCTTACATATCTATAGACGACCACTTCACTTGTAAAGCAACTTTGTGCACTCAGTAGGGCCCGGTTTAGATGTTAAATTTTTCCCCAAATTTCACTATGAAAAAGAAGATTCTCCATCACATCAAAATGACGGCACATGTATGAAGTACTAAATGTAGATGAAATCAAAAACTAATTGCACAGTTTTGTTGTTCTTTACGAGACGAATATTTTGAGCCTAATTAATCAATTTTTGGACAATTTTTTACACTAAAAAACAAAATGCTACAGTGCGCTACAGTGCGAAACAGTGGTTCAGCCGCCCCCAAATCTGTCGAACTAAACACGGCCTAGGTTGTCCACTCAAACATTATTACATAGGAATGCACACACGACAATTGATAAGTCGGTCGGTGTAGCTTTTTTTTTTCTTGGAACGAAAGATCGATAGATAATAATGCTGTTAACCACTGCCACTTGTGCAAGCCGGCCGGTGACGTCGTTTCTGCTTTATTTCAAGCGCGATTTCAGCACTTTTTGGACAAGATCAGATCAAATGATTGTACTAAATAAACTTTGACATGCATGTCATTGAGAAAGGTGTGTCCACATATATTTTTATGTGGGGATAATAGCATTTAACATTGTTAAAAGAAGGAAGAAAAGGACTAGACGGTGATTCCCTAGTTGTATATCGATCAAACACCACCACCGCACGCTAGCTTGCGTGTTGGCTTCCTATATATATATACATGCATATTTGGAATTCGGTATGAACACGAGGACACGGATTTTCCACAAAATTTCTATGTGTTTCATATGGTTTCATACGTACAGGCCACATCATGGATCATGGATAGTGTAAACGTAGATGATGTAGTAACGAAAGGTATATACGTATCATGCAGTAGGCCGGGCTGGGGATAACGTGAGTTAACAATAGGGCGAAAAAGACAACAAAGATTCTATTATTGTTGCATGTCAAAAACCTAAGATTCCAGCTTGGTAGGTTCCTGCTTCAACTAGGCTTACATGATGCTTATATTAATTTGAAGTATGGAACAATTAGGGGCGCTATTCAAAAAGGCAAAGATGCATGGAGAGAGGCAACCGTGTGTGCTTCTAAAATCGCCTAGACGACTGGCGGCAAGAGCACAATGGAAACAAAATTTAGAAGGAGGAATGAAATATATATGCATCTAAATTCGCCTAGACAATCGAGGACGTACTTTATTCACACCCTCACTTAATTAACTGATGATGCACGGTTAAGTTTGATTATGTTTGTAGAAATGGCGTGGCTAGCGCCCGAACGTTCGGAAGCCCGCGCCCACCCCGTACGTTGCGCCCGTCCCACCTGTCACGTATGCTGCTAAGCCTGCCCCGCATGCACGTCCGCCGCCCCCGCATGCAATTGCTATGCCTGCACATCCGCCCCGCCCCATCATGCAACTGTTGCGCCTGCACACCCACCCCTGTGAAAGGTCCTAATGGCTAGAGGGTGAGGTGAGTAGCCTATTGAAAATTTCTACAACAACACTTAGCAAATATGTTAGACAATTAAACGGCGAAGCGAGTGTTGCGCTAGCCTACTAAAAGAGCAAGTCACCTACCATAATTCTAGTGACTATGATCACTAAGCATACAATCTGCTAAGTCACTACACTAAGTTAGTGAGCTCTCAAAAGCTAACTAAAGAGCCTTACTAACCACTAGACTTGATGAAAGCTAGCTCTCAAAATTAATTACACTAAAGAACTTAGCTTAGACACTAGGAATGTAATACAAAGAGAGGATGGCGATGATTATATCGATGTGTAGAGGTATGAGCCAATTACAAGATGATGAAGCCAATCAATCAATCACAAGACAACCAAAGAAATCCTCGGACAAAGATGACACAATGATTTTTTACCGAGGTTCACTTGCTTGCCGGCAAGCTAGTCCTCGTTGTGGCGATTCACTCACTTGGAGGTTCACGTGCTAATTGGCATCACATGCCAAACCCTCAATAGGGTGCCGCACAACCAACACAAAATGAGAATCACACAAACCACGAGCAATCCACTAGAGTACCTTTTGGCTCTCCACCGGAGAAAGGTCAAGAACCCCTCACAATCACCATGATCGGAGCCGGAGACAATCACCAACCTCAGCTCGACGATCCTCGCTGCTCTAAGGCATCTAGGTTGCGGCAACCACCAAGAGTAACAAGTCAAACCCGCAGCGAAACACAAACACCAAGTGTCTCTAGATGCAAACACTCAAGTAATGCGCTTGGATTCTCTCCCAATCTCACAAAGATGATGAATCAATGATAAAGATGAGTGGGAGGGCTTTGGCTAAGCTCACAAGGTTGCTATGTCAATGCAAATGGCCAAGAGAGTGAGCTAGAGCTAGCCATGGAGCTTAAATAGAAGCTCCCACGAAATAGAGCCGTTGGGCTTACAGAGCAGCCCAACTCGTGGCTACCGGACGTGCCAGTCGATGTGACTGAACGCACCACCTTCTGCATCCGATCGCTGATCCGCTACCACGTGTCACCTTATTTGAAAGCTGGCCACCGATCTCCAACGTTCGAAATCTCCCGCGCGAGTTAGTGACAATCGAACACGCCCGCGACCCTAACGCGCCGATTGGCAACAAAACATTCGCGCGTGCGCCACGACTTGATGCGCTGAAGGGGAGGACCGGACGCGCCACCATGTGGCGTCCGATCACTTTCAGAGAGCTCCCGGAGCAACCTTTACTCAACCTGACGCGTCCGAGGGAGCATGACCGGACTCTGGCCTAGAGTCCAGTCCTCACTGTCGCTGCACCCCAATAGTTTCACCGCCATGTCACCATACGTAATACACGACCGGACACACCAGCGTCCACTCTGGTTAACACTTCTTCCTGCGTCCGCTCCTGTTTCAATGTGACCGGACGCGCAGGTCCAGCGTCCGTCCTACGTCCTGTCACAGGAAACAGCGCCTCCTCAACTCCAAACTTCACCACCCTTGATAAATATATGCCAACCACCAAGTGTATCACCTTGTGCATGTGTGTTAGCATATTTTCACAAGCATTTTCAAGGGTGTTAGCACTCCACTAGATCCTAAATGCATATGCAATGATTTAGAGCATCTAGTGGCACTTTGACAACCGCATTTTAATACGAGTTTTACCCCTCTTAATAGTATGGCTATCAATCTTAAATGTGATCACACTCACTAAGTGTCTCGATCACCAAACCAAAAAGCTCCTACCACTTATACCTTTGTCTTGAATTTTTTGTTTTTCTCTTTCTTCTTTTCCAGGCCGAGCACTTGATCATCATGGCCATCACCACCATGATCTTCATCCACTTGCTCCACCACTTGGAATGTCTACCAACCTATCTCACATACACTTAGAGCACATAGGTTAATAGCTAGGGTTTTATCAATTCACCAAAACCAAACTAGAGCTTTCACCCTGCATGCTGGTGCGCCTACGCATACAATTGTGCGTCTCGTGCCTGCTGATGCCTGCCTCGTGCTTGCTAATGCGCATGCAAGTGGGGACCACCCGTGCCCGTTTCGTTTGCCGCGCATGTGGGGGCCGCTAAGCCTATGGAGACCGCCTCCGCATGCGTCCGCTTCCTGCGCCTACTAATGTTGCAACATGAAGCACTTATGCAACATCATCTGAAACAGGTGAACATTTGCAACATATGTATATAGCCACGGCAACATATGCAACATCTAAATAAACACTTGCAACATACGTCTGAAACAGATGAAACATACACTTGCAACATACGTGTATAGCCATTGTAACAATGCAACATCCAGATGAAACAAATGCAACATCCGGATGAAACACATACAACATCCAAATGAAATATACATCTAAACGTATGAAACATATGGAGCTCAATGCCAAGGAGTATGTGGGCCCCGCGCTCCTTCTCTCTCTGGGTCCTTCTCTCTGGCCACAGCGCATGCACAGGCCACCACGCGTCGCATGCACCCCACGCGAGCGAGGCCACATGAGTTGCCCCGAACTAGTCGTCGCGTGAGCTCCCATGCGCTACCCCACGCCGCATGCACCCCACACCGAATAAGTGGCCGCACACGCTCCCATGCGCTGTCTCGTAAAAACGACAGGTGCAAGGCCCGCTTGACTAGAACGCACCGCTTTTTTTTCTTGGTCGTCGCGGGCGCGCGGGGGTTGGTCCGTCCGTCCGGATGGACGCTCTAAACCAAGCATTACCATTGTAGAAAATATTAGCAATTTTTTATCTCCAAATAAGTTTGTATTACGAAAGTATTAAACGATTCATCTAGTAATACTAATTTTTTCTCTTATATTTATCTGGTCAAATGGTCTATTTTGTCTCTCACAAAATTTGTTGGAGTTTGTTTATAGGCTAACTGTAAACTTATAGTCCACCTCTCTTCTCTCGTCTTCTCCTTTTTACCTTGGCAAGATTACTTGTAGCTTGTTATTATACTTGCAGTCTCTTAAGTATTACACTTGTTCTAACGTCGTCGTCACTGTTAGTTTCAAGCGTAGTAGAAGCAACTGATAATAATACATAAGCTGCCAATGCAAATGTAAAACAAAGTGCATACAGTAGCATTCAGAGCCGTTACTGCACCATCTTTGGTTTATACTTGTTCTAACGTCGTCTCGTCACTGTCAGTTTGAACGTAGTAGAAGCAACTGAATACAACTGACAATGGCCCCGTTCGGCTGTGCTGATAAACCAGCTGAAAAACACTGTTGGCTGATTTGTTGCGAGAGAAAAATACTGTTTTGACTGAAAAAACAAGCTGAAAAAGACGGATTATAAGCCGGATGAACAGAGTCAATGCAAATGGAAAACAAAGCCCATATAGTATTCAAACTTTCAGCTAGCTAGAGTCGTGCTATTATTGCACCATCTTTGGTATATATAAATATATAAAAGATGTGAACGTACAGGTGGCGTGATGAGAAGAGAGAGTACGCCACAGGAGAGAAGAGAGACATCTGAAACTAATAATACAATAACGTTTAGCACTACTGACTGCATGCTTCGTCTGGCGAGCGAGCTAGAGATTCATTCTCTCATCAACGCCGTACTCTCTCGATCAGCAGTTCAATTCCTTGTAAGTTGATGGTTAGCTCAATCATGACAGGTTATCATATACTACTGGCATATGTAGTATATGCTGTATATATATGTTTCGTTCGTGTATAAGTTTTTTTTACAACAATACACGATGGGGCTGATGAAGATAAGATGTGCCGAGCACAGGACAAGGGTGACGCGAGTTAGGCTTTTTTTTTTCCAGCAGCAACAAGCACGACACAACAAGCAGAAGTAGTGTTGCGCGAAAAGATTAGGCGACAAAGACTCAAAGATATACAGCAGGACTGGAGAAGCAACGTCGTCTGAAACTGACGCCGACTGTTACGTTGCGCAGAGAACCGGCTCGATCTTACGCTGGGCGGTGGAGCCAGCTAGCTAGCTAGAGAGATTCCGTTCTGTGTTTGCTCTTAATAATAAAAAAGAAGAAGCTTGTGTTTGCTCAAGTCAAGTTTCCTTTTGAAAATGAAGGCTCGATCGGAACCATATACACGATCGTCAGATCGAGGCTAGAAAGCAGAGGTGAATTGGGTAAAGCAGGTAAAGGAAAGCCCAAAGAAGACAACGACTCAACGAGCTATAGCACATTTCTTTGTTTTGGACGGTGGGAGTATATATATATCACTGGCAGCGCTGCTCCCCATCGTCCCTGTCTCTCCGCTCTCCAGGGCTGCGATCTGGTGTCCCTATACCAAGAAAACAAGCACGCCTCTCTAGAAAAAAATGCTATGGGACACCGCACACAGGACCTGCGTGTTGACACCACCTGTATACGTGACCTGCTTGTGGGGACGGAGTCTAACTGCCCGGCTGGACCACCGACTAGTTACCTGCAGGTGGAACCTATGTCGAATTAGCAGAGAGGATGTCGCATGGAGGTTCTTCTATACGATACTGTCCTATAGAATTTTTCTCCCGCCTCTCTAGTCTCTAGGAAGGAGAGACCCATACAAAGAGCAGAGAAAGCACCGTGTGTGTCGCACGGCCCAACAGTGCCTGCTAGGCGCTGCTACAGGCCACCAGTGGATCCGCGGCCCAGGTTTGTCGCTCTCTTTTTCCTTTCCTTTTCTTTTCTTTTCTTCTTCAATCGCTAATGATTACTGCTACTATAAAAACAGTATTTATAGCACCCCTGTTTTTTTTTCACTTTTCTTTTCTTTTTTCTTCTTTTACTTATTTTGTTCTTTCCCTTAGCCCGTTGCTCTGGGGAGACAGGGGATCCCGTGGCGCACCACCAACTCTTCTTTCTTCGCCGCCGCTCCACCGCTCCCGGAGATTTTGGCATTTCACCCATCCTCAAAAACTGGGTTCGCACTTTTACCATCCCGCAGAATGGTTTCGCACTTTTACCATCATCAAGTTGGTGTAAGCCGCTGAAATACACTCTGGGGAGTTTAATTGGTAAAAAAAAAAAGAAAATTCCAAATCTTCCACTACTACCCCTGCCTTGCTGTTCTTCATCAGAACGGATCGAGCATGAAACGGATCGGTGCCGCTTCTCTCCTCCATCCCGTTTCTGCCGCAGCGACAGACCAACGAGGAGCGCCGCTCTCTCCTGTGCCGGCGCTAGCTCGCCCCCACGGCTTCCCCTCCCCTGCCGGCAAACTCTGCTCCCACGCCTGCCCCTCCCTTGCCGGCGGCTCGGCACAGGCCTGCCCCAACGTCTCTCCGTCCCGTGCAGCCGCACCTGACCTGGGTGGCGAGGCCTCGGCGGGAGCGGCACTTGGCTAGGACGGCGGCTCGGAGTCAGGGAGGCCGCGCCGTGACTCCCTCCTAAGTTCCACTCCCACCTCCACGACCTCCACGGCAATAGCAGCGGCGCCGGCGCCGCGCGCACCGACGATGCCGAGGCCGACGCTGGGATCCTGCTCAGCGGGTGTCAGAAGGACGAGCTGTCGGCGGACGTCGCGGCGGGTGACGGTGTCAACGACAAGGCGTGCTTTAGCGCGGCGCTGCAGGCCGTGCTGGCAGCGCACCCGGTGCCGATGAGCAACCGGGAGGTGGTGCGCCGCGCCAGGGAGGTGCTCGGCGAGCACCAGGTGGGGAACGGCAGCGTCGGCAGCGTCGGAGTCCGGGAGGGGCCGCGCGATCCGTTTTCACGAACGGGAACGACCTGGGCGGCGTCGGGAACATATACGAAGAAAACAGGGAGGGGTAGTAGTGGAAGGTTTGGAATTTTCTTTTTTTTTTTACCGATTAAACTCCCCAGAGTGTATTTCAGCGGCTTACACCAACTTAATAATGGTAAAAGTGTGAAACCATTCTGTGGGATGGTAAAAGTGCGAATCCAGTTTTTGAGGATGGGTGAAATGCCAAAATCTCCTCCCGCTCGGACTACCACCACCGCCCCACACCTCCCGTCGCGCCACCGAGCGACGGCGCGCATCCGCCTCCTCCGCTCCGCCCCTCCCGCCCCGCCTCCCTCCGTCTCCGTCGTCGGCTACGCGCGTGAGGAGGGAGGAGGAGCCGCAGCGCGTGGATCCAGGGGCAGCGGCGTCCATCCCGCGTGAGAAGGGAGAAGGAGCCGGTGAGATCTACTTTTCCAGCTCCTCCATCTCTCGCAGCTCTCTCTCTCAGCGCTTTTTGCGGAGATTCGTCGGTAGCGACGGCGGGGCAGTCCCAGGCTCGGCGGCCGCGTCAGCGGATCCCCCTCCCGCCTCGCGCCCTCGCCAAGGCTGGAGCCAGCAGCCGCTGCTCCACCAAGGCGGTCGCCCCGCTTTGGGAGCGCTTATTATGCCCCAAAGCGAAGCGTTACCTGTCCGCTTAGCGCTTTAGCGCGCTGAAGTGTGCGCTTAGTGCCGCTTTTTGGAACCCTGGGAGGGTGGGTTAACTGTGAGTCTTTCTTAGTTACAGTACTGTTTTGGGATCTCTTGAATGTGTAGTAAATTCGCAGAGAGCAATAATTTAAATCTAGCATTACAAAGTACTAAAAGATTAAGCAATCATTGTCCACAAACGCAAAATCTGAAGGCTCCTGAAGCAAAACTACATTAACTGAGATTGCCAGTGTATAACACAAATGTTTCCTGAATAAAATTAGTTGCAGTAAATTCTGCAAACTACAGACCACCTGTAAAATGCATTTTGTTTAGCTGAATTAGAAGAGCACAACTTTACTCATCAGAAACCACAAACTATGACCGCTCACCTACCAGAACTACATGACAAAACTCACAAATTTGTATAGAAAAGAAGTTGGTCTTGTTTTGCAAATATTAATTTATCTAAGGCCTAAAACAAACTTGAATCCAATAGATCTAAAAGCCAAGCATTCAGTCAATTTAGCGAACCCATCAGTGATTGACTTGCCTAGACACTTTATCATCCTTGCCTTTACTTAAAGAAGCTAGCTTGCCTGTTTTGTATGTAACTGTTTGTTCCTCTGTGTGTGTGCGCGCTAGTGCTATATAATACTTTTAGAGTTATACTGCTATATTTGCTTTGAGGCTTTTGTTCCAGCTCAGATAATTTCTCCTATTCTTCGTTCTGCATTGGATCTCCTGTCTTAGTGTTGCATTCACTTGCTAAACCAACCAAATTGCTCACTACACGCAAAAGTGGGAAGAAGGAAATATGCATTGGAAAATGCCTAGATAACCAGGTTGTGCAGGTGTCATAGTTTGTCGGACCACCTTGATAACTTTGGGTAAATTTAGGGTGTGTTCAGATCTGTTGCCGGCTGCTCGCCTTGCCCATGTTTGGTGGCCACTCGCCTTGCCTGTTTGCCTGTCAAGCTTGCCTGCCTGACCGCCTGGGCAAGCAAATCCTTGCCAATGTAGGCGAGCCAAATTTTCTCTCCTGCGTGGACAAGGTTTGCTCATGTGCTCTCATGGCCAGTCGAGCCGTCGCTGAAGTGACCACTCCACTGCTGTTGCTAGATGGAGGTTTGCTGTCGCTGAATTGACCACCATCACTGGATCGAGGTTCGCCAGCACGGCAGCACCGAATCGATCTCTGCTGCCATCAGATTGAGGTTCCCAGGCACTGAATTGACCCACACCGCTGCTGAATCGAGCTCTGCCGTTGTTGGATCAAGCTACGGTTTGTGGCAAGGTGAGCATTGGCAAGGGAAGAAAACACCTTTGGAAGATTGCCTGCTTTGCCTAGCGAGGAGAGATGAGG
Organism: Saccharum hybrid cultivar R570; assembly: GCA_038087645.1. NCBI lineage: Eukaryota > Viridiplantae > Streptophyta > Magnoliopsida > Poales > Poaceae > Saccharum > Saccharum hybrid cultivar. The sequence goes on from JAQSUU010000273.1 coordinate 2,072,931, forward strand.
CGAGCAGGCTAGGCTAAGCGAGCAGTAGCAAAGGATCCAAGCACCTTTAGTTGCTAGCTGAAATTCATCAACCTGTGAGTAAATACAGGGTACTGTTTATATATGTAAATAATTAGCGGTGAATTTGTTCTGCTACTCAATGCTTCCTGTGATTCACTGTCATCCTTGTTTTTGTTCACGGGTGTTTGGATGGGAACCACGGTTTGCCACGCTATACCTGCTGCAAGCCACACCACCATAGGCTGCCATTTGTTTCATTGCCAAACATTTGCATGCCAAAGAAAGTTTGTTAGCACCGGTATTCTTTACCAAATCAATGATGAGCAATTCGTCCGCCAAACCTCATGTGTGATGCCATGTGCGAAAAGCATAGCAATGCCCCACTTTCACCGCTCACCGTTCTGAGTAAAAATGGGGTGTACTTATGGTGTGAAGGACGAATTATTGTAGACACAAGCACATCTGCAGGAACCGATGAATCACCATCATTGACTTCACACTTGGTCAGCGGTGGACTGCGCTTCCACCTTCTGAAGCCACAACCTCTTCATGTCGCTCGAGTGAGCCACCACCTTGCCCTGGCCTCTGCAGCAAGCCAGCGCTCCCAAATTGGCTGCTCAATTCCCTCACCCATGTACCCATGTAGGATGCCATCTGGTAGAGATGGAAATAGTCTGGGCCTCCATGGGAGATAAGAATTGGAGTGGAGACTTGAAAATGGAGGCAGTGAGGCACTAGAAGGGCGTGTTTGTTTGCCTGGACGGGGGGCTGAGCCAGGCTCCAGAGATACAAATCACTTGTTTGTTCACCTGGACTTCGTTGGAGCCTGTGCAGCGCAGAATCCAAAGCGCCCTTGGGCCAGGTCGGGAGGAAACGAAGGGGAAGCTCGTTTCTCTCGAGCGCGGCTCGCTCGGGCTCCGATGTGGGTGCAGGTGGTTGGTGAGTGTGGCTGACATGTGGGCCCTCCAGTGCAGCGCAGGCAAACAAACAACATCTGTGCAGACCAGGCCCAGTTGATACAAGTCCACCAAACAAAGAGGAGTTGCCCAATCTAGCCTGTCTGAGAATAGCCAGGCTCTACTCGTCCGTCCAGGCCAGCTCAGTGCAGGCAAACAAACAGGCCCGAAGTGACCAACAATGACTAAACTGCATAAACCAGCGAAGGCAAGGAATTGAAGCAAGATGAGAAAAAATTGACGGTTGGAATTGTTAAAGTGGGAAAGTGAATGTTAAGATAAGGATGACTAAGCCTTACTGAGGATAATAATGGGAATTAAAATCAACAATTAAAGGAGCAGAAACGATTACAAATAAAATACAAATTGATTATGCAATTGCATCATCGTAATATCAGTAATGGTTATTGAATGTGTATGAAAAATACAAGTTCCCGCTAACGTATATAAGATGGATATGGTATGCTCACCAATTGATAAAGGGATGTGGTTGTGTTCAAGCTTGGCTTGAAACCAAACATTTGCCACGTGTTTTTGCTGAACTTTTGGCAAGTTCTGCGGCTTCAATTCAAACAATAGCCTTACTAAATTTGCCACAACTTAGGCTAGTCATGGCAACCAACCAAGCACCCTTAACTTGCCACACGCCTAAGCTTAACCTTAGTTGTGAAAACATCTGGCTGCCAGCCAAATAGGCACAGTTAGTCAATTAGCACAAAATAAACTACATAATAGAGATGCAAATGTGGAATCGCTTTGCCATCAGGGAATTCTTTTTCCACTCACTGAAAAATCTGGAAGTTCTGCATGCTGATCTTTGATATCTGATTGTGTTTTTTTCCCTTTTCGGTGCAGAAAGATGATTAATCTTTTCAAAATAAAGGGTCAAAAGAAAGAAGAAGCAGCAAGTGCTGCTGGAAAGGCCCCGGTTAAGAAACAGTCTGCTGGGGAGCTCCGTCTTCATAAAGGTTTGTTGAATTATAGGTGAATTCTTTCTTGTATCAATCTGCTCTTTGTTTTCCATACACAACATTTATTTATATAATCCAAAACAACTGAAAAGATGCTCTTATCTGTTTCATAAAATAGCGAACTGTTTGCCACTACTTGTTCCAATATGTAAGGTCCCACATATACCAATAAACCAAGGTAGCGTTTAATGAGCTCAGTGCTTACTACTAGGGGTAGACATTTACAACTTCCTTTCCTCTTGCCCTAATATGGGCTTATATATTACATAAGCCTTTTAGATGTTTAAAAAATTATCGGTTTATCCTACCCTCTCCTATTAACTTCTTAGATCTTCCCACCTCTCACACTCTCTTCTTTCCCATACTTACCTTGGTCCAAATCTCACTGCTCACGTTCTGTCCTCAATGAGTTACCCTAGGTGGCTGGAGCAGCCGCCCCGCAAGATGGTTCATGAGTGGACCCCCTCAGTGAGCCACTGCCCATTACCGATGGCAGAGACTTAGTTGGTTTCATATCTTTTTCGTTTTTCAGACATTTTCTCGTGCAAGTTTTTTTTTTCACATATTCCTTTTCTCTCCTGTATTCCTTCCACTGTTTGGAAGGTCAATTTTGATTTTGGCCCTGATTTTTAAAAACCAAAGGCCGAGTTTGCCTCTGTTCTGTTAAGAGGACTTAACGATGTTGATTCAGCTATAAACTGACTAGTTTGCCCATGCAGATTTTCCTGTGCTTTGAGTACTTTGTGTTTTCCCCCTGTTTTGGGAGGAGCAGAGGCCATGTGCACCTGCAGCCTGGCCCACATGCCACCCACGTTGCCATTGATTTCTGCCGTCTCTAGGATTTGTCTAACAGTAGCATCAATCCAAAAAGGTGGCTGCAAAATCAGAGTTGATAAAAGAGAAGCAAAAAAACACCATCGAACCCCTAAATAGGGGCCAAATCACCTGTTCACCTGACCTTTGTCCCTTTATTTTTTTTTTATGTTTTCAAGTATCATGTTTGAAGGACTTACATCTAAAGCACGGCCTTTCAGTGCTTTCTTTATTTGTCCACGTTGTGTTTCCATGTTTGAAGGTATTGCTTCTTTTCACTTGGTTGCACTTGATTTCCATGGATTGCATTCGGTAAGTTGCATCTTCTAGGATCCCAATGATTGCATTGTTATGTGGGTTGCATTTATTTTCATGGGTTGATTCGCATGCAAATGGGAGAGCTATATGTTGCATTTCAGCTAGCTCCACTAACGGAAATATGGTTGCATTGTCAGTGGTGGTGTTTCATTTTCTTTTTCATTTGAGGGTGTTTTTTTTTCCATGATGTAAGTATTGTGGTCTCCAACCTTCCTGGTGATGCCATTTAGTGAGCAAAGTTACCCACTAAAACCTCTGTTAACTCTTCTGTGAAATGGGTTCCACCCATGTTAACATAATAATATGTTCTGGATACAATTGTTTGATGAACTTGGACATGCATTTGAATTTACCAGAAGTAATCATTGTGGGCACTGTCTGATTTATATCTGTATTCTGTATACAAATGGTAACTGTTTCTTTATGTGCACCAGTTGAGTTCCTTATCTAATATTTCTGAATTCTAATAGAATGAGCTGAGATCCTAATTTAAGCTATTGGGGCATATGATGCAATAATCCATAAAAAGATGTCAGCTTCCAACTTATTGATGTATCTGACTGATATTTGGGTTCTCTGATGGTCTTGATTGTGTGATGAATTATTTATGTGGTTAATTCTTTCTAAACCTTGCAGATATTAGTGAGCTCAACCTGCCAAAGACCACATCAATTTCTTTTCCCAATGGCAAGGATGATCTCATGAATTTTGAGATCATCATCCGACCTGATGAAGGATATTACATGTAAGTGCCACTCTTGAGGGTAGTTGCTATGCTGCATAAAGCATAATTAAGGGAGCCTTTTCCACCTGCAATAGTATGTATGTTGCGGCTCTAGTGGAGAGGTTATCAATTTAGTGTACCCAAAAATAGTTTAGAAGTCATTGCTATCATCAGATGTCAGCTTTGTGAATTTTCTGAGCCTTCCCCAATTTAATGTACTGTCTTTTTCTAGGGGAGGCACTTTTGTTTTCACCTTTCAAGTGTCCCCATCTTATCCTCATGATCCTCCGAAGGTCAAATGCAAGACCAAGGTATAAGACATTATCCTTTACATCTATGGTTCTTTCTCATTATCCACTAAATTACATTTCCTCTAAAGCGATTAAATACTTTGATGTTATATAAACATGCATTCAGGTGTACCATCCAAATATTGATTTGGAAGGCAATGTCTGTCTGAACATTCTGCGCGAAGATTGGAAGCCTGTTCTCAACATCAACACTGTTATTTATGGCCTGAATCTTCTTTTTACGGTATTTCAGCTATCTTGATTCCCCAATTATTGAAATAATACATTTAGAAATTGGGAAGACAAAAGAGTAGTGTTTGCAATTGTGCGTGCATTGTTGTCTTCCTATTACTACATTTCATGGACTATGCTGTTCGAGAGTTGCTGTTTAAAAAAGTAATCACTATTGTGCTCACAATGATGTGATCTCCGAAACAGACATACCTATCTGAGCAAGACCTTAGTAGTTCATTGGTTCTGTTACTAGTAAAACTGAATTTAATCCTTAAATATTATCAGGAAAGATGAGTTGAAGGGTGCTTCTAACTATGTTAATGAATATTTTTGCTATTTAGGTCTTGATTGGATAACGTAGTACTGTATTAAGAAACCATGAAATTGGTAAACTGAAGTTTTAGAACCCATAGACGTGCAAAACCTTGGTTTAGAAAAAAAACTGCAAATAGGCTACAGATTTAGCTATACTGTGGTTTTCAAAACTGCAAAGTTCGTTGCATCCCATGTTTTATTATCATTGACCAGTCTACTGTTTTGTCCACGTGTATAAGCAAAACTATTTGGAACTTGTATTCGTGACAGTTAAAATTGTAAGTTTGGTTCTGAACCTAGTTTTCGAGGACAGCATATTTAATACTATGGTTTGGTTGGAAAAGCATCTCAAGACAATCAACCTTATCTGTTGTTTACATTGTTACTTGCAGCAACCAAACGACGAGGATCCTTTGAACCACGAAGCTGCAGTTGTCCTTCGTGACAATCCAAAGATGTTTGAGGCAAATGTGAAAAGAGCCATGGCTGGAGGCTACGTAGGCCAACACTATTTCCAAAGATGTGCTTGACTTGATGTGATGGCTTCAAAACGATTTCAGTGGCGCCTTAAGCCATCGGGCCCCTTATCAGCACCAGCGCGCCCAGCTTTGCTGGATTTGTGTGGGTTTAGTGCGCGGAAAGTGCTTCTGGAAGCAAGATCCAGATCACTCATGGTGTGACACTGTGATGTATGTTTGCCCGTCTTTGTGATGTGTTTAAAACCGGTACATTAAATTTGGTGATGTGGTAGTGGCACATATGACAAAGAAATGTTTCTCAACTGTATCACTCGATAAATCCTAAACGAGGAATGGGAAGTGGATTATATAAAGAAGATTGCTTGACGAATGAATCCATTGATGAGGCGGTATCTTTGATTTTTTACTGTGCGGTCTTCATTGTCCGATCTTCCATGTCTAATTCTCTAGCTTTTCGGATGTCATTATTCAATTTTGGTCTAAGTCTACTCTAGGACATTTAACTATCGCAAAAGTTTAGATTTTAATCTTTAATTTTAAAACCGGATAATATTGGCCCTCTCAACTCTTGAAAAAGTTCATTTTTCAATCTTGGGCAGTTTGCATGACACGATTTGTGGTGCTGACGTCAGCGATAACGTCAGCACTCATTTTTAATTTGTGAAATTAATATCTTTTTATTCGGAGCTCTAAATATAGCAAATAATATATCAATTTTGATTGTCTCGACGAGCTTTTTGCAATGGTGTACTCCGTTTTGTTGTTTGAGATAGTTTTATTTTGTGAAAAATTAAATATTTCTATAAAACAAGTGTTTTAGCGGCCTCTAACAGAAGACGCAAAGGCAGTAGACATTTTGCGTATCGGTCGAACCAAGACACATATTTGCGTCGTCTCTCATTGAAGACGCAAATCTTCCCCGCTGTTCCTTGTCATCCTCGTAGCTAGAGGCCCAGGTGGAGGCGAGGAGCGACCTCCAGCTCGGAGGCGGGGAGGGCCACGGGGCGGCGGATCTGGTGCGGGCCGAGGCGGCGGACGCGGATGACGTTGGTGGTGAGCGGCGTGGGGTTGGTGGAGCGGCGAGCGGCTGGAGTGGCGCGGCGTGACCGCCGGTGAGCAGCTCGAGCAGTGCGCGGTGTGCCCGCGGCGAGCGGTAGGAGCGGCATGGCGGAGCTCTTCTACGACGGTGAGGCAGGTGGCGGCACAAGGCGGGCGGAGCTCGGTGGCGTGCGGTGGCGGCGACACTCGGTGGTGTGCGGTGGCGAGCGGCGTTCGATGGCGTGCGGTGGCGGGCGACGCTAGCGGATTTGCGCGGAGGACGATGGCAAGGTGGGCCCGATGACGGCGAGGCGGGGAGTGAGACTCGACGGGCGAGGCTGGAGGAGCTCGCGGCTCGGCGGGCGAGGCGGAGGTGTCAGACGGATGGGTGTGCTATTGGAGAGGGCAGATTTTTGGGTGGGTGACTTTTTCTTATGGATGACCCAAAACCTGGAATGGGTGTGGAGTTTAGGTCTCTATTGTTGGAGACAGTCTAATAAAACTAGTACACAAAAATCAAAGTTTTATCCTTCATATTGGCCCTGTTCTCACTTGTTTTATAGAAATATTTAATTTTTTTATGAAATAAAACTATCTTAAACAATAAAACGGAGTACACCATTGCAAAGAGCTCGTCGAGACGATCAAAATTGATATATTATTTGCTATATTTAAAGCTCCGAATAAAAAGATATTAGTTTTGCAAATTAAAAATGAATGCTGACATCATCGTTGACGTCAGCACCACCAACAGTGCCATGCAAACCACCTAGAAAACCGCCCAAGATTGAAAAGTGAACTTTTTTAAGAGTTAGAGGGCCAATGTTATCCGGTTTAAAAGTTGGAGGTTGAAATCCAGATTTTTACGATAGTTAAAGATTCTAAAGTGTTAACCCTCCAATTTTTTTAGCTACCGTTAACTGACCTGATGCCTGTTCCTACTGATCTGCTCCAGTAGCAAGTTTTTCCTAGCTGCTGCAGGTGAGGCAAATCAGCTCGCTCGGGCTAGCTAGCAACAAGCTTTTCCTTGCTCATGCCAGCGAATTAAGGACGTGCTTGGTTGTGGACAAGCTTGCTCTCGCCTCACCTGCACAAGCAACGAGATCCTTGCCAGGCTAGGAGAGCCAATTTGGCTCACCTCAATCTGCAAGAGAGAATATGTTGCCCGCACGGAATCAAAGTCGACGAGTTTACACAGCCATATACATGTTCTGCAGCACTGCTTCAGCAGTACTTTTCAGCGAAGAAATCGTGTTTTTCTCTCACACCAAATCAGCGTAAGCCAAATTTCAGCGAAACGAAATGGCAAAGAATCCAAGCATACCCTAAAGGCGAGGCAAACCTGTTCAGGGAAGCAAGCATCCAGATGAGCGATCTATCAACGGCCAAGTTCTTTTTATTTTTTTGGAAGGGAACAGCCAAGTTCTGATATGTTACTCCATCAGCAGTGACATATCTTAAAGACGACCACTTGTAAAGCAAATTTGCAAGATCAAAAGCGGTTCGATAAGTTGTCCACTCAAACATCACATAGGAATGCACACACGACAATTGATAAGCCGGTCGGTGTAGCTTTTTTTCTTGGAACGAAAGATCAATAATGCTGCTAACCACTGCCACTTGTGCAAGCAGGTGACGTCGTTTCTGCTTTATTTCATGCGCGATTTCAGCAATTTTTGGACAAGATCAGATATATCAACTGATCGTCCTAAATGAACTTTGGCATGCATGTAGTTGAGAAAGGTGTCTATATATTATATACTGGTCCGGAATAAATATAACAGCATTGTTAAAAGAAGGAACAAAAGGACTGGACGGTGATTCCGTAGTTGTGTATACCGATCAAACACCACCGCACGTACGCTAGCGTGTACGTGTTGGCTTCCTTTAAATGAAATTTTTTACTAATAATAAAGCCATGCATATTGGTATGAACACGAGAACGGAATTTTCCACATAATTTGTATATAATATGCATTCCATATGGTTTCATACAGGGCATACATCATATGCATCGTGGATACTATAAACGTGTAGATTTAGTAAAAGGCAGCATCAGGCCGCTGGGGATAACTTTAGTTAATTAACAGTGGGGCAGAAAGGACAAAACCAAGATTCTATTATATTGTATATATGCTGCATATCAAAACTAAGGTTCCAGCTTGGTACCTAGGTTCCTTCAACTAGAGCCATGATGCTTATTTTAACAGATGTGGTTACATTACAAAATAATTTGGTATCATAGTTTTGGACTTTTGGGTTTTCAAATTTGATTGCACGCAGTGCAGCCAACCATGCAAAAAGGCAAAGGTGGAGAAGCGTGCAAAGACCACAGGAAACTAATTAAGAAATGCAGAAGAAGCAGTCTATTCGTTTCGCTGGTTTATTGTGCTGAAAGCACTGTTCGCTGGTTTGTTGTGAGAGAAAAACACTGCTGGATGGCTGCTGATTCTGCTGATAAGTCCAAACGAACAGGGTGCATGATTATTAGCTGCAATCAAATTTGACTAGCTGTACTTAATTAGCAGTTGCTTCTACAGTTGTACTGTGCGTTGAAACGAATTAAGCGTGACGACGACGACGTTGGAATCAAGCACGGATAGATCCCACCAAGAACCAATCCAATTCCAAACAACGCACGTCGTTTTCTATATATATCGTCGTTGTGACTACTACTACTAGTAGCGATCACAAGGAAGCTGATGAATGATGATGAGCCTAATAATAACCCATCAGTCAGATGAAGGGTGTGAATGTGCGTACTCGATCGTCTAGGCGAATTTAGAGCCGTTACTACGCCATGCATCTTTGGTAAACAAAAGACGCGAAAAGGATGGCGTGAGTGAGAAGAGAGCACGCAAGAAACATCCGAAATTAATCAGGCTGGCGTACATACAGACAGACGACGACATAGCAGTTCGTCCGACGGCGTACATAAATACCATAGAGATTCTCCGATCGATCAACTCTCTGTTTCTTTAATTTGTCGTCACTAGCTCATGGTCACGGTGTCGAAGATAAGATATGCTGAGCACAAGACAAGGTGACCAAGTTAGGCTTTTTTTTACAGCGCAACAAGCACTCAACAGACAACAAGCAGTAGTGTACGCGTTGCGCGAAAAGATTGGGCGACAAATCTTTAAAGATAGATACACAGAACAAAAGCAGAAGGCCATACGGCGGTGGAGATAGCTAGACATATTCCCTTCAGCTTTTGTTTGCTCAAGTCTCCTTTTGGGGAAAAAAAAACGCCAGGAGCTAGCTAGCTAGCTGTACCGTGTGTGTCCGTGTGTGAAAGTGAAGCCTCGATCGGATCCATATACACATTGATCGCATCATGGACCATGGAGATCGATTGAGGCTAGAAGGCAGAGGCAATAGCGGCGACGACGATGACAATGGGTTAGGGCGTCAGGACAAAGCAGTCCTGTTCATTTCGCTGAAAAGTAAGCTGAAAAGTATCGTTAGCTGATTTGTTGTGAGAGAAAAATATTGTATCATGATTGATAAGCTAGGCTGATAAGTTTAAGCGAACAGACTACTCAGGCCCCTTTGGAACGTAGGATTGAAAAATACATGAATAGAAAAAACACAGGAACGGGACAGGAATGCATATGGAAAACAGAGGAATGAAAAATATAGGAGTTTTATTAGAATGGGTGTTTAGACGAGTGTAGGGAAATATAGGAAACAACAGTGCATGTAGTGTCTTCTTGAGGTAAGCTAATTAATTACATGTGAGCTAGTGCTACACTATTGTATCCAATCTGTATCATTAATGTGTTCCTTCAGTCAAATCATCTCTCTACCTCGATCCTACACGCGGTGTGATGAAAAAAATGAGATCAGAGTGGATGTTCAGTTTCCCATGTTTCACTTGTAAAAATGTCTCCGAAGGAATTTTTCCTCTAAAGTTCTACCGACACAATCCTACCAACCAAAGGGCACTGCAGTGCCAATTCCTATAGGAATCAAAATCCTATGTTTTTCCTACAAACTTCCTGTGTTCTGAAGGAGGCCTCAACGAGCGCGTGTTGCGCATGGTAAGGATGGATCGAGCAGAAAGAAAAGAAAGGGGGAAAAAAACCGGCGAAAGGGAGCACACGACGAATGTGTATGCAGTAGCCAGTATCGAGAGACCACCATTGTTCACTCCTGCCCTGCCCTGCACACCCATGAACGCATGCGTTGACGGATGCCGAGAACACCTGGAGATGCATGTTGCTCTGGCTCTGGCAGTATGCAGCATGCGTAACATTAAGACTGTCCGCACTGGGTACTCTAAACTGCTTCTGCAGGATGTAAATACCGGACCAAAGGCCTACAGCGGGGTCTGGTATGCTGCGCGCTATGCGCTCCCGTCCGCTATTTCTAGCGCAGTAGCGGACGTGAGCTACCGGCCGCGGACCCACCACGCGCAACGCAGAGCGCGTGCACGGGAGAGAGAGGAGAGAGAGGTGAGAGCATGCAGCGGCGGGCCCCACTATTTCAAGTAACTAAAAATGTTATAACTCACAAACCAAAAATCCAAATTAAATTTCGATTAAACCATTGAATTCGTTTCACTAAATCTTTCAAAACTAGATCTCACATGGATATATTTAGATAAAGTGACAAGTGAGCCCCACAGTGGATAGAAGATAAAATAGATGATGAATGAGTGCGGAAGAAATAAGTATAAAGGAGAGAATTTTGATGACCAGGATGTATAGAGGATGAAAATAGAGGATCATGAGTGCGGATAGCCTTAGCCGTAGCGACAGGGGCCAGAGACAGATGACAGCACCTAAACGTGCGCATGTTCAGTTCAGCCGCTTAGACAGATGACGTGGCGCCACGTCAGCAAAAGCACCATCAAAACTGATCAAGGTGCAAAAACAAACTATTTTGAAAGTTGAAAGAGGTCAAACAACTGGTTCTGTGAATAAGGGAGATAAATCGGATGATCACACAAGTTGAGGGAGGTCGAAAAGATTTTTTTTTCCTTAAAAAAGAGCAGGGGAAGCCCCGTGTGTGTCGCACGGCCCAACCATGCCTGTTGTTAGGCTGCTACAGACCACCAGTGGATCCGCGGCCCAGGTTTGTTACTCTCTCTCTCTCCTTTTCCATCGCTAATTACTTCTATATAAGGGAGCATGAAGCCTTTTTTTCCAATTTCTCGTGCTTGTTTGTGTGTGCTTAATTTGGGCTTTCCAATTGTGCTTCCATTTGTGTTTTATTTGATTGGTGTCAAATTAGGGTCTGTTCTGTTTGATTGATGTCAAATTAGGATTTGTTCATTTCAGCTTTTTTGCTGGTTTATTTCTCTTCTCGCCATAAGCTAGAAGCTGAAATAAACAATTTAGCTATTGATCTTGCTTTTTCAAAAGGTAAAAAGCCGGCTCTTGAGATTGAACTAATAAAAGCCAAAAAAACACATTCTAGGAAACATAACTGGGGAGCGCTGGCGCTCAGACATCCGATGGATACCGATCCATCGGACGGTGCCGCGGATGCAAGCCCCTGCACGTCTACGTGACGGAGGCCCACGCTGCTCCCCCAGCTCGCCCCCGTAGCCCGTCCCCACGCCGCTGCATTCGCCTTCGCACCGCCCCGCGTGCGCGACGAGCATGCCCCATCGCCCCCATGACCGCAGCACCCCATCTACTCGCCCTTAACACTTCCGTCCACTGTCCTCCAGCGAGTCAGGCGCCCTCGAGCACCTGGCTCGCCCCCCGGCCAAACAAAATATAGAAAGCTGGAATAAAACACGTACAACAACACGGAAACAACTACTGCAACATTAGGCTAAAACAACTGAAACACCATGGACATATTATTGCAACAACACAGAAACAACTACTGCAACATTAGGCTGAAGCAGCTGAAACAACACGGAATAAACTGCTGCAACAATAGGTTTGAAGGAGCTGAAACATTTAGAAAATATTATTGCAACAACACCGAATAAACTGCTGCAACAAATAGGTTAGAGGAGTTGAAACATTTGGAATATATTATTGCAAACTGGTGTGAAGCATACGAAACAACACTTGAAATAAAAACACTTGCAACAACATAGAACAACTACTGTAACATGAGATTGAAGCAACTGAAACATACTGCAACATCTCAAGCAGTACTACTACAACATCGCAAAAAACATCTGTTGCAACAACACAAAAAAAACTCATTGCAACAATCGAAATCATCTATTGTAACATCAAAAAAAACTATTATAACACGGCGAGATCTGACCCCTGAGACTCGCTGGAACCCAAGCCACCGCCGCATCCCTCAGATCCAGATCCAGAGGAGGAGGAGGAGAGCTCAGATCCAAAGGGGGAGGAGGGCGGCTCAGATTCAGAGAAGGACCCACCTACCTTGCTGGAAGCCACCGCGCGTCGCTCCTCTTTGGTGGCATGGAGGTCGCAGAGCGAGGGAGGGAAGGGCGGCTCGCCAGAAGTCGTCGTCGTCGCCCTCCTCTCCCGGTGGCATGGAGGTCGTGGAGGGAGGAAGGGGAGGGAGGGCGCGCTCGCCAGAAGCCGCGTCACGGCATGGAGGCCGCGGAGGGAGGGTAGGGCGGCGGCACACGAGCAAAGCAAGAGAGTCGAGTCACGAGAAAGAGAGGGCGAGCAGAGCAAGAGAAGTGAAGCACAGGGAACAGGATGAGACGAGGAGGCAGTCGAGCGGGCAGATAAAGACGAGCAGGGCGGTCGAGTCACTATGTGACAAACGTCCGGAACCGTTGGACGTCAGAATCATAGCATTACCGCTAAAAAAACAGATTAAAAACAAAAACCAGCTTTTTAGCTAAAAGACCAAAAAGCTGCTGCTTAAACATTGTTCTCTCTATTCGAGAAAATCCCCTACATGACAATTTCAAAAGTTTCAGGAACAAAACTATATCCAGCTCCCCTCATCAAGATACCAATTGCCAATGCAAACTACTCTTTGAAACCAATAGTGTTGGTAGAAAAAGGGACTGTTACTCAGACGCCAGTGCCACACATCTTGCATAGTCGTACCACTTCAAATACATTACCATTCGCACCGCATCAACAGCTGACAAGCTCAACGGAGTAAACAGGTTTTACTCTGAACAAGGACCTGTGCTGCAGACACATGGCATGATACATCTGGTTGCAGCAGAATAAGAGTCAAGGATGACACAAATAAATACCATCATTCGGTCATACATAGTTTTAAACAAAATACTAATAAAGAGAAAAAGACTCCAGCGCCAGCAGGTCTTCCTCTTCATACTAATGACCCCCACAGCAGCACATACCACAACGCCTAGGCAGCTACAAAAATTCCCAAAACATGGCATAAAGAAAAATCGCAACTTGTCCATGACCACGACTTTAACATAGAAACCCCACCGACATCATCACTCCTTCCCCACGATATTTCGACAAAACCAAGCCTTACCATGTCCCCTCACCACCTTTTTTTTAGTTTTGTTTTTCTTCAAAATGATCACAGAAGGTCAGCAACATTGGCAGGCAGCTCCTCAATCACCACGTTGTAGAACCTCTGGATGTCAAACAGCATCCGCTCGTCATCGCGGGTCACAAAGTTGATGGCAACACCCTTCCTACCGAAACGACCACTACGACCAATGCGATGCAGGTAGTTCTCTGGCTGGGTGGGAAGATCATAGTTGATGACCAGGGAAACCTGCTGAACATCAATACCACGAGCAAGCAGGTCGGTGGTGATGAGCACACGGGAAGAACCAGATCGGAACTCCCTCATGATGATGTCTCTGGTGTTCTGGTCCATGTCACCATGAGTGGCAGAAACAGTGTGGTCCCTGCTCCTCATCTTGTCAGTGAGCCAGTCCACCTTGCGGCGGGTGTTGACGAAGATGACACTCTGGGTGATGGCCAGGGTCTCGTAGAGGTCACACAGTGTGTCCAGCTTCCAGTCTTCCTTCTCCACATTCACATAAAACTGCTTGATACCCTCAAGGGTCAGCTCATCTCTCTTCACAAGGATTCTCACTGGCTTGTTCATGAACTTCCGGGTAATCTCAAGGGCCTCCGGAGGCATGGTAGCAGAGAAGACTCCAACCTGAATCTTGGCTGGGAGAAGCTGGAAGATGTCATAAATCTGCATTCCACCAAAGAATTTAAGTCAGAAGGCATAAATCAATCAGAGTAGGATAAACAGATAGCACATTATAAAATTGATCTTCAGATTGCTGGTAGAAAAGATGATAGAATTATACGAGTTTTGGCACAAGATTTCCTGACTGAATCATGTCAATGGTTAAAGCTAAACACAAAGAAAACAAATGAAATCAAATGTGGCAAAATCAATTTAAACTTCATCTCTACAATTTACCAGCAGAGAAAACAGGTAGGAATAAAATAGAAGAGTTTACCTGATCCTTGAAACCACGAGAAAGCATTTCATCAGCTTCATCAAGAACAAACATCTTGATGTTATCAGGGCGGAGGGACTGCCTACGCAGCATGTCAAAAACACGACCAGGTGTACCAACAACTACATGCACACCACTGGCAAGAATCCTTTGGTCCTCACGGACAGATGTTCCTCCCACACATGCATGGACCTTAACACCCAGGTAGTCACCAAGTGCGCGCATGACTTTCTCAATTTGCTGTGCAAGCTCACGGGTGGGAGCGAGGACCAAGGCCTGGCATTCAACCAGGCCATAGTCGAGCTGCTGCAAGATCCCAGAACAGAAAGTTGCTGTCTTTCCTGTACCAGATTGTGCTTGCTGAATGACATCAAGACCCTTGCAGAAGGGAACAATTCCTCTCTGCTGAATTGCAGAAGGTTTCTCAAAACCTACACAGCAAAGAATGGGTGGTAAGAGAAATACCATGTAAAAGGCAACACGCTAAAACAAATGACTCCCAGCCTACCATAAGCATAAATGCCTCTCAGAAGATTCTCTTGGAGACCCATGTCATCAAAACTCTCAAAAACTTCATCATATGAAGTGAAGAACTCCTCAGTCTCACCAGTGCTCCTGTATTACATGAACATATAGAGGTAAAGGTTATTAGGTATCACTTGGCTCTCAAGTAAAAGATGACAAAAACAAGTAGGTAAGGTTTTTTTTTTTTAAAGGAATGATTTATATTACTTACAGCAGCTCCTGCATTTTAGAATCAAAGTGCTTAGCATCAAACTGAGAACCCTCAGGTGCCATTCCTGCCATGACTGTAGCGAACAAAACAACATGTAAGACACAAAAGTTACAGTACATGTGAACAATATGACAGGCAAATACAGAGAAAGGTTTAATCATGAACAAAAGGATGCATACAAAATAATGAATAGCAGCTCAATTTAAGCTTATAACATATAACTTGCCTAAAGCCTACAACAGGAGAGGTGTGTGTACCAAAGAAATTTGTTCAAGTACAAGACAAACAACATGCTAGAAGACAAATGATAACCAATACCCAGTTAATTCACAACAGAATCAACAGGGAATCAGTTGTACTCAACAAATGATTATCCAAGCTCTACAATTTATACAAAATGCATGTTCAACTCATCCTTCAGGTTATAACGAATCTAAACAAAACCATACCAAGGCAATTGATGCTATACAATCACTGATATAACTACTCAAAATAAATCAAAAGACAGTTCTTTACAGTTTCACCCAATATCGAACAATATTAATTGCTCATGTCTAGTACATGGCGCAGGACAGACTTTTAACCTAACCTAAACAAATCCTTATGGCCATTTCATAATCACTTTCACAAAAAGTTGCCTCATCACGTCAGAATAATACAGTATCATCAAGCAGCGTCATCCGATAGCTCAAACAGCTTGAATCCAATACTCAAGCATAGCACACAACACTAAACGACCATATATAAAGCTACAGTCAAGCTACAAAGAGCTGCCTAGCACAGTTTGATGAACAAAACTAGCAATTTTGCATGTTAGCTCCGGAAACCCATCATATGTACATACGAAACCAATCAAATCGTACGTGAAAAATCATGTATAGAGCTGAAAACCGCACATCAGACAAAGGGGAACCTAGTATTTCCGCGCGCAAACCGGTCCCTCAATCCAGAACCGTCAAAATCACTAGTATCCTCACCGAATCGGCGCAGATCCACACGGCTAGTGCCGCCAGATCGACCGAGACCCGCCGCCGCGGCAGATCGGACACCGAGAAGCTAAAAAATAACAAGCGAGACAGCAAGAGATCTGAAGGAGGCAACCACCTGAAGCGACGGAGAGAAGAGCGCGGATCGGTCCGGGAGTCGGGGGGTGCTCGGTGCGCTGCGGTGAACCCGAGATCGGGGTCTCGGATTCGGCGGCGGAGGTGAGGGACGGCGCAGCGCAGGAGAGAGAAAAACGAGGGTTTGCGGTCAGCGGCGAGAGGCGGCTTTTAAGGGGGGGGAGCGCTGTGCCTGCGGTGTGGTGTGCACGAGTCGCGGATGCCACCACTCCCCCAGAAGGGTAGGGTTTCTCTCTCCCGTGGGCCGTTCCTGGGCTGGCTCTCCAGGGCCTGGGCCCGTGTTTGCCTCCCTTTTCTTCTCTTTACTCTAAATAACTTATTCTGTAGCCACTCTGAGTTACGATAATTGCTATGCTAATTTACGAGATTATAATAACTCCTTACTATGTGATTTACTATAACATTATGGTAAATATTTTCATGTGCTATAGTAATTCAACTATCGTAAATATATACTGACATTGTCATAAATTAGTATATAAAATTATCGTAAATAGAGGTGACTACAAAATAACTTATTTTGTAGCTATATATATATATATATATATATATATATATATATATATATATATATAGTGTTTAGTGCTTTTATTCGTTTCTCAAAAAAAAGTGCTTTTATTCTATTTTCGGAAATCTTGTTGGTATCCTCTGAACAGGCTGTAGTCCATCGGTGTGATCTGATCTTGTTTCAGGAACAGACTGTCGGAAGAGAAAGCCGATTCTGTACGTGCATCATCCACAACTCAAAAAGGAAATTGATTTAGTTGACAATGACATATGGTCATGGCTACTTTTATTACCAAAATTGTACACGAGAAATTATGATGTCCTCTCGAGGCTCTGAAAGACTTTTACTGCGTTTTGGTAGGAAAGAATCCCAATCATACGGTTCGGAGTTAGAATCTGAACTTCTATTTTCACTATTTAGCGGCGTCAGACTTGTGAAGGAGAAGTTGGCAAGCAACATCGTAAAGCGGAAAACTCTCCAGTTTTACTATCTTCTACGAGTAAAAAGAAAGGAAGGAAGACAATCATTTTCGTGCGGCAAATGTTGGTGTCGCCGCTCTGCCTCCCTTAGTGCGACAAAACATGAACAAAAGGAAAGGAATGAGCGAGAAATAGGAAAGGCAGACCGTGGTGAAGCATCATGCAACATGTCTACCGGCCGTGCGAAAGCACGCTAATCACGGCCTCTAATCAGGATTTGCACGCATGGTCGCCCGGCCAAATAGGAAACCGCGACCTGCGATACCCATCCCCCTAAACGCACCCCACCTCTCGGATTTTCCTAGGAGACAACAAGTGGGATTCACAATGCTGGCCTTCCTAACGCCCCTGCCTACAATCGTGGTGGTACAGGCTGGGGATCGTCGGGGAGGAGATGCCGGCGGCGGTGCTCAGGGTCGACCACGGCCCTCTTCGACGGGGACCTCTCTCCGGCGGCGGCGCTCGGGCTCGTCGCCCTCCCGCGCTGCTGCCTTCCGCACCCAGCAGCAGCACCAGCTCCCTGGTGAACAACGACACGAACTCCACACAGCTTCCACGGTCAACAGCAGCACCAGCCGGATCTGCTTGACCACTTCACATCAATTATCGTTGCTTCCTTTTTCAACAGGCTCGGGTGCTTGCTAATTAAAAGTGTTCCAATTTTTTTATATGCAGTTCCGATGGATCCTCCTGGTAGCAGCATTGCGGCACCCTTCCTACGATCACTTCCCTAGCAAGAGACTAGGTACTTTGTTAATTGCAGAATTTCATCTCATAAGTCTTCTTGAATTACCTCAGGAAGTGTAGTCACCTGACTGAATAGTGCATGGAATTAACATGACTGTTTATTTCCATCTCAAGATAGGTGTTCTCTTATCAACTTATCTTACGATTTTGGTTGTAGTTGTGTAAACTGCACATTAGTGTGAACTTTTTTTAGATCACATACTGACATGAAGTGGATAGGTTTGTGCAAACTTCAAAGTAGATTCCTTAAGAACAAGCTCTGGATTTTTGAAATACTCAACACCCAGCCAGCAACATGACACAAGATGTAGTCATCTAGGTAGCTGTAGATTTTCAAATGATGAACATTGCTGAAATACGAACATTGCGAAATACTGAACATGATTCTGTAGTGCTGTCAAAGTTGCAGGATAGTGGGCATCTTCATGTTTGCATTTTTCCAGAGTACCAATTTAGCTTCCCCACACAGTTAGCATACTCGTACCTTGCAAACACCAACCATTTTTTTTAACATATCTCCTGTATGCAGCTGATGCCAACCAACTTGCTGCAGAGTAAAATTGTGGACAATGTAGTGCTTCATAGATCAAAGAGGGGAAAGAAAAGTAAGACATATTTCCTGGTCTTGTTTTGCATGAGTCGTATTGCTTTGTTTTGTTCATTCTAAGATTGGTAATGGGCTAAATGATAGCATATGTAATCAGCTATCAATTGGTAGTGTACAACTGTATTTTTAGTATTAGTAATGACAATTGTAAATATTGTAGATTCTAAGTAGCTTCCATGAATTATGATTCCGTCCGAATGAACTGTACTTGATGGAGGTGGCTTGATTCAGTCCTTTATTGTTCCATGCTTCAGATGCAAATTTTCCTTTAGCTGAAAAATACTTGAGCTGAACCATAATGTTGTTTAGTCTATCATAGATATATGCCTATATGCTTGAAACTTGCAATTTTTATGAAATACATGTCAAGACATGGGTATAATGTATGAAATATATGTCTTTATTATTAATTAAGGTTCCTATAACTTAGACATTTACAAAATAAATTAGCGAAAAGGTGTTATAATATTTCCACTTAAATTGTCGAAAATCCACTTTTTAGTAGGTTTAAGTTATATTAATCTTGTCAGTTTTGGCAGTTAAATATCTTAACTTATGAATATGGACTTCTAGAAATTTCTCTGATGCAACTTCAGCAATATTTGTTATAGGCTTCTAAGTCACATTGTGTTATTAGCTACCTTTTGGAGTACAATGAACTGATAACCCTATTTTTATTAGGGGGTCACATTGTATTATTAACTACCTATATGCTTATGCCTCATGATAATTTGCACATAGACAAGACAAAGGATCTTCTCTTATTTTGATTTTTAATAAAAAGGTTGATTTCTCTGCCTTGGATTAATTAAGTTTTCTATTTATCCTGTTGTTGATAATACCAATGGGTAAGATCTGAAAATAGTGATTATGTTTTATCATACCGAGTAAACTACCAAACAGTGCAAAGCCGGTAGCTATTAGGTAGGTCAAGTTTCTGTCAACTTTTAGTTAGTAAGTTCTCATGAAATAAGAAATTTCATCTGGACTGTACTTCGTTCATGTAGCGTAGCATGCCCCAAATGTCCCAATAATGGCTATTGTTCACTAAATATTGTTTAGATTTTTTGTTGCTCATTAAAACAACCAGATAGCTATCATTTGGGGCATGTCCCAAAAGGCGTTGCATTGATTTTTTTTTTTCTCAGAGAAGCTGAGAACGATTTTTTTATCATTTGGGGTATCCCTGAATTGCTGGTATTTTGTGTTAGTAAGAGTATTCTACCAGCTGGAGAGAGTATGTCTCTCACTGTTAAGTTTCTGAAACAGTTTATGGAGTCCGTGTTCCTAATGAGGCAAGGGTGCTCTATATCGGATGACAACGAGAAGCAAATTTATTCAATGGCCTGTGCAAAACAATGATGCTATTCTGATTGCTCTTCAATTTTTTTTGCCACAAGTGAGTTGGGTTTTGTTTTGTAATAACATTTCTGAATCTCTCTTTCAAAGAAAAAAAGTTTTGCACAGGTCTTGTGTTGGTAAATTATTTTTTCATTGTTTGTTTTGTATTATCAAATATTGTCGTGGAGTTGGCAAGCAGCTGGGATGTGCAGCGGTGACCTCCAACAAACAACTCCGGCACGACGACTGAGATGACAGGAGGAATCTCTAATCCCCAATCTATTCCGCCAATTGTTCTAAGTTTGTATCCAGCACTGAACCCCCCCACCCCCTCTCCGTGAGGTAAATACTTCTATTGTAATTCCTGTTCTTGTCTGGAGACAAGGTTCGTGCTTCTTTGGTACATTGAATTGTATAGGAATAAATTTGATTGCTATGCTAACATGAGTTGTAATGTAATGTTTGTTCTATTTTCAAAATCAATATCATTGCATTATTCCTCGGTAGAAACTGGTGCTAGATATCTGAATTTTTTTTTGAAACAGATGCAGATAATATATTTTTTCTTTGATATGTTAATTAGCAAATCTGTGTAAAAAGGTGCCAACGACGCTCATGGAAGCTTTTGTTGTGTCAAACTATTTTAGAACTCAATGTAACTGTTGTGGTACAGTTTGGCAACAAATGGAGAGGACGCTGGATAGTTGATTGGTTGGAAAGCCAGTAAAAGCAGTGACACTTGATGAAGGGATAGGAAGTGTTGCTGGTTTTGCGGCACTGGGAGAAGGTAGTACAGAAGGTTGTTTTGTGATGTTAGAAATGACTTGAGGTGACAGTTATCACTATTGTTATTGACCATTGACCAATAATAAAAACATCGAAACATTTGTGCCTCTTGCAGCGTGCACAAAAATTTGGACTACGAAATTAGAGGAACATTGCATTGAGGAAACCAAACGATACAAATGAATTGGGGATGCCAATCCGAAAAGGCCCTGGGTGGTCTGAACCCAAAACAACACCCCAAGTGGCACACCACATACAATGACACTAGCACAAATTGAGGGGCAGTCATTGTTTGCTCCGGTTGCAACGCACGAAAAGACAGAGTTGGTGATGCCGCACTCTCCGTGACTTTCTAAATTAAATATCACTTTGTCAATATTTAATTTCATAGCATTGTTATCTTATTGTGTGATCCGTATATTTATATTATAAAAGTTTAGTTATCCTGTAGCAACGCACGAGCACGCTACCTAGTAACTTGTAATCTTTAACTTTTCGGGCTACAACCCTCCACTACCGATCTCGTTTTTTCATGGTTATTAATACATCAGAGTGGAATTACCCGTCCTCCCCCCAATTGCATTCATCAAAAAAAAAATTTGTGGTGTATAATAGGTTCCAAAAGCTTTAGTAGTATTTGGCTATAATTGTGCGGTCGACAGTCGTTCATCTTGCTACACTGCAGCTTTGATTTCCACCGCATAGGGTAGGGTATGTCACTCTTGTGGGGTCATAGGCTCTCGAGTCGGGCCCATATCGTCCATCTCCATCCACTGGACTATAACTCGTTGGGTTCTTTTCATTTATTTATTTTTTTGCTCTTTTTTTTGGTGAATAATAAGACAGACCTCTGTATGCACGTATACTTACCTCTACGAACACACGCACATATATACCCCTACGAACACCTCCAAGAGATAGACTGAGCCTATCTTAAGATTGACAAAGTCGCTACGCACGACCATTGTTAACGGGTATGTCACCTACCACATAAAGAACAACAATGTAAAATCCTGAAATGAATTCAGAAAAATAGAAGCAACCACGTCAAGGTAGAAAACTTAAACTCTATTAGGCAGATTCTATCATAAGAAACCCAATACAACTGAACTACGCTCTAAATAAACAAATTCTAGACAACTGTGTGATTAACAGAAGCGATAAGACAATACGGTTTCCTTCTATTTGGGCATGTGTACTTCCAGAACACAAAAAAGAAATTAATTTAGATGACAAATATATTACATAAGTAAAATAAATGTACCTAGATTAATAATTTGAAATGAAGGGAGTACCATCATATTGTTGGTTAATAATTACTACTCCTTCCGTTCTAGTTTTTAGATTTTTTTTGATTTTTCTAGATACATAACTTTTATTATATATCTAGCATATTGCTATTAGGTGCATAGCAAATGCTAGAAATGCCGATTGACCTATAATTTGAGACAAAGTGTGGTATATACATATGAAGACGAGTCTATTCAAACAAAAATTGTTTCCACTTTGTAACGGCTAACTAGATAAAAATAATCTTACAATCACAAAATTCTATTCCAAAAATCATAGACTCTGGTGTGTTTCTTTTATCTTAATTCTGATGGGTTTTAACATACAGACAAGTAATCCAACGAAACTTGTTAGATTTTTTTCCCCCGAAGGATTCAAAAATCATCTGTAAACCAAACGGGACCTAACAAACGACGTCATTGTATCGCACGTGCCTTATTCCTGCCCTCCGGCCGGAGTCGCCTGTGACCGCGTGTCGTCCACGTATTCGTGTGGACCGGCAGCGTGGGTTCCCTGGCTAGTTGGGCCTCCAGCTGCTTCGTCTTCCTGGGCCGTCCTTGTGGCCTGCGGTTTCCATGGGCTGCCTCTTCCGATTTCCTTTCCACCCTCCAAGCGCCGCCGCCCGCCGCCGCCGCTGTCGCCGCAGCTCCTGCGTCCATGCTCTTCGTTGGCGGCTCCGTCGCTGCCCTCCGCGCGGCAATCCAATCCGTTTGCTCCGACATAGAAGTGCACGAAGTTCAATTCCATCCCACACCGTCCTCGTCCTGATACGCAGTTCATCGTCTACGAACAAACGAACGAAAGAAAAAGCTACTCCGTACGTCGGTCTCGACTCGATGTCAGGAGAGAAGCTGCCAGAGGACGTCCTGCCGACGATACTCGCGGCGCTCGAGGTCCCAGACCTCCTCCGCGCGGGCTGCGTCTGCTCCTCCTGGCGCCGCGCCTGCGACTCCCTCCGTCACGAGCGGGAGCTCGGGGCTCGGATCCGGCCGCAAACGCCGTGCCTCCTCTACACCAACGCGTCCTCCGGCGACAGTGCCGCAGACCTCTACAGCCTCGCGGAGGAGAAGCCGTACACGCTCGCTCTCCCGGACCCTCCTATCCGCAGCTGCTACCTCATCGGCTCCGCCTACGGCTGGATCGTCACCGTCGACAGGAGGTCCGAGCTGCACCTCCTCAACCCCATCACGGGTGACCAGATCGACCTCCCATCCGCCACCACCATCGAGCAGGTCAGGCCACTCCGCGACTGTCACGGTGCTGTTCGCCTGTACGAGTACTCGTGGTCGTGGTCCACTGCAACCCTCACAGAAGGCTCAACGCCATCAGTCTTTCGCCTTCACAAGCTGCGGGAGCGGGACTATGTCTTTCAGAAGGCGTTCTTGTCCTCCGATCCGTCCACTGGAACCTACACTGTTGTGCTCATCCATAACCCGTACTGGCAGCTCTCGTTCGCGAGAGCCGGGGATGACCACTGGACTTGGTTGCCAGACGGTGTTATGTATGCAGATTGTGTCTTTAAGGACGATGGCCTACTGTATGCAATGCGGGTTGATGGTGGAATCCACGCATACGATCCAAGTGACCCAGCATTGAAACCACGAGTTGTCATGGATGGGTTTAAGGTCGGGCCTGGTGGAATCTACATTGTCCAAGCTCCATGTGGTGATCTGCTGCAAATTCACAGGGATCTTGAGTATCCTGATGAGGAGGATAAAGAGGTGCCTGGTGACGAACCTGACTTAGATCCACCAGACGATGATGAGTATTTCTCAGAACCGGACAGGGCTACATCAGAAGATGATGCAGAACCGGCGTGGTGGAGCGTATCAGAAGATGGTGCAGAACCAGAGTTAGACTCTATGCCACTTCACGAAAAGGTTGTGTTCAAAGTGTATAGAGTGGACTTGACAGCAAAGAAGTTTGTGGAAGTAAGTAGTTTGGGTGACAATGTGCTGTTTCTTGGGCTCAACCAATCACTCTGTCTGTGCGCCAAAGAATATCCAGAATTGAAGGGGAATCATATCTACTTTACTGATGATGGTGAGTGTATGGCTTTTGAAAGCATGAAAACGTGATATGGGAGTTTTTAACTTGGATAATCTGACCAGAGAGAAAATTGTTTCTCCTCGGATTTGGTCCAACTGGCCACCCCCCATGTGGATAGTACCAAATCCTAGAAAGATGAATCCGGCATTGCTCTGTTAGGTGTGAGATCATGTCCTATATAAAAAGGTAATCTTTTAACCTTATTCGTTCCATGCTTCTAGTATTATCCTGTAACTTGCAACTGTACGTTATTGTGAAAAGGATAGGAGTGCTTTGTTTGTTGCTTGGTGCAAATGGCTTGCCACTGACGGTCTCATTGTAACTCTTTCATCATTCATGTTTATAATAGTAATTCTGGTGTCTAGGAATCAGCTATAGCTGTACAGTATATTGGCCTATTATCGGGTTTAATATATACTTTCACTTTTCTGAAATGATCGGAGTACTTCTTTTGGAGCAATATTGTTGGATCTGTGACTCGGAAAATCTATAGTGAACATGGGTATTTTTTGGATACTTGTTCCTTGCATGAATAAAGAAGAAACCATGTGTATGCGTTATTTTCAGGAAGACTTGATTTTAATGGCATTTTTTACATCACTAGCATTTCCCCCCAAAATTTTGTCCCAAGCTTCAGAGTCCGGATATGTGAGTTGATGATGTATTTTACAACTGATGTAAAGACTTGTACTCGTATCTGCTATTGGGCGTTGTGGCCATTTTGGCTCTCTGTAACTCTAAAGAAATTGTTATTTTCCATAAATCTGCATTTCGGATTAGATTTCAGAGAGATGTTTTTGTGTATCTGAATGAACTAACTTTGAGTCAGTCATACAAAGATTCAGACAACTGTGTTCATAATGTACATACATTTGAAATTTATTTATCCATAAGGAAATTCGTATTTCGTGTAGGTGGTCCTAAAGCTACATGTGGTGGATGTTTGGCATTTGACCCAATGCTGGCCTTATCACAGTAAAAGAGTTCTCCGCATTCAAATATTTGCTTGGCATGCATGTTTGTTCTTGCTGTTAGATCTGTCACTGTTATTATTCACGCAGAACTGTAATTTTACTAGCTTGTGCTTTGTACTCGGTCACCTGATCTGTTCAGTGATGGTTTGTTTTTTGCGTGCTGATTCGCTGGTTCTGTAATGTTGAACATTTTGGATCTGAGAAACACTAGCTATATTACTATGGCTGTCCTGTCCTGCTGCATTTCTATTCTGGTCTTGATAATTGCTGAAACAGCAACCAGGTCCGATGCATGCTATTTGTTAAAAGAAATGCCGACTCTTTCTTACTGGTACACTCTGCAGGAGTTAAAACTAAGGACAGTAATTTGGTTAGTAAAAAGAGTACCAGGTTGAAGGTTGGTCTTTGAAACATCCGGTTAAGAAAGAGTCAAGAGTTGGCTTTTGATCCTTGTACCATATGCTTCGCTTGACGTCGAACATCATCCTTACCAAGGCAGTGTTTAGATCCTTCAAACTTCCAAAAATTTTACAAGATTCCCTGTCACATCGAATCTTTAGACGCATGCATGGAGTATTAAATGTAGGTAAAAAAATAACTAATTGCACAGTTTGTCTGTAAATGTCGAGACGAATCTTTTGAGCCTAGTTTGTCCATGATTGGATAAATTTTACCAAATAACAACGAAAAGTGCTACAGAAACTTTACACCAACTTTTACACCATCTAAACACTACCCAAAAAAAAAACGTAGTATAAGACGACTGTCGGGACTTACGATTTAAAATATGCAAGTTCCAAATCTCGAACAGGGAACAGCCATGGTTCGCTTTCCCTAACCTTTTAGGTATACATAGAGATAATGGTTGGTCCAGATTTGTTCTTTTCGTTCACGGCATCTCGTTAGGCTTTCCCCAACGCCATGCTTTTATTTGTAGCCCAAGTACCACGTAGGATCGGATAAAAAAATAGGTGTTCTACACTTGTTATAGTGGTTTGCAGAAGTTACGTATGCTTGGGAAGAGAAAATGTGGTCCATGCTAAAAGAGAAGAGTAAGAGGAAATAAAGGTGAGGTACGATGAAAGAAAAAAAAATTATTTGCAAACCACAAGTAGTGATAGTTTGCATTGTGTGAACAGTAGTATCAACATTTTCTAATCTCTGTGAATCACTTTATTTATACTAGAACCACTAGTCGCCTCAGCACTCATCACCACTAACCACAATTCCTTTCCACGGCCATTGGAAACGGCAAAAGTGTTTTTTTAAAGGAAAAAAGTAAGCGCTAGAAGGGTTGCAAAGACTTGTCGACACAGGCACACAGCCATTGGGTGCAGAAGGCTCGCCAGTTGCTCTCCTTTTTCTCATGAAAAAAATCACAATTTGCGAATGCTGCAGCACTGGGATATTCCATGGTTTATGTGCCAAAGAAAAAGGATGCAATATGTAGTATATAACACTAATTACGTACTGCCACACTTACTTGATTCAGTGCCAAGTTTTCTAAAATTCAATATTGTAACATAAACATCAGACCCAAATAAATAATCAACTCTGATTACACTGAAGAGGAGAGATGTTTGGCTATGAACGAGGGTACTATACAAGTACAGATATACATAAAGAATGTTGAGTGATTGGTGAAGCACTTTGCTCCTTATTATACTTGGGAAGGAGAAGAACAGTTTCAGCTATTATGTTGCCAATGGCCTCCCAGAATCTAGGAGGCGGCAATCCAGATGTGAACTATTTCCAGTTGGTAGGAAGCTACTCAGGTCAATCAAGCAAACCAAGAATGCTTTGTTTCATGCACTCAAGCTATGCTTTCCTGGCTCCGTGTAGTTCACCTCTAGCTGCTCAACCTTCTCAAACTTAAATCCACGGATTCTGATCTCTTCCTTCTCCGAGGTGTCCTTGTAGTCGACATGCTGGATAGTCCAGCCTTTATTTTGTACATGACCGGTAAGTTTAACCTGCAAACAGACATGAAAAATGCATGGTATGAACAGCTGGAGTATGAGCCAAATATTTCATAGCTAAGGTAATAACCAAACTACTGAGGTATCTGTAATATATGCTAGGACTCTGGGTTAACGATGCTCAATGTGATGTATTACCTCTGCTTCATCGACAGCATTGACAATAAGAGTGCCGTCCAACGAGAGGCCTTCAAGGAAGACGTTCTGACCATTGATGACCAAAGCTGACCTCTGAGAAACTGAAGAGTTGTCATGCACTTTCTCCTTGACACTCTTGAAGGTGAGACCCCACCGTGGACTCCAGGTCATGCGTGGCCAAACCTCTACCTCTTGTCCGTTGAAGGTATCAACAACAGGGTCAGCTATCTGTGCACCAGCCTGGAAAGGGAGGGAAAGCAGCTC
This sequence comes from Saccharum hybrid cultivar R570, assembly GCA_038087645.1. Classification (NCBI taxonomy): domain Eukaryota; kingdom Viridiplantae; phylum Streptophyta; class Magnoliopsida; order Poales; family Poaceae; genus Saccharum; species Saccharum hybrid cultivar. Next base: position 2,100,459 of record JAQSUU010000273.1, read on the forward strand.
GTTGAGCTGGAACACAAAACAATTTGAGAACTGCCCCAGGGCCATTGGCCAGTGTGCCCTTGCCAAAGGAATATGCTAATGGAATCACCTTTCTCAAGATAAGGCTGTTCGCCTTGTAAATTGCCATCTCTCCCGAGGTTGCACTATGATAAGGATTGCCTTTTGGAACCTGCAAAAGCCATATCAAATCTTATGATTATATAAACACTTGACACTACAGGCAAGCAACACTGTGAAAAAAAAGCCAGGTGCTTTAAAGTAACAGAAGCATCACCAAGGCTGATGCATAATCTCTGTAAACAAATATAGATAGTGTCGTTAGAGGTGAATGGAGGAACTATAGTTAAATCCAACCTTTACTACAGGAAAAGGTCCAACCTAAGTACCCAACAATTAACAGGCCTATCAATTAAGACTGTGTCCCCTTAGCAACAGTGGCGGCCAAGAAGGATACTTTTCGGTATTTATGGTCGATGCTACAAAAGGATGGAGACATTGATGAAGATGTTAGGCATATAATTTCAGCCGGCTGGTTGAAATAGCGTCAAGCTTCTGGCGTCCTCTGTGACAAAAGGGTGCCTCAGAAGCTGAAAGGTAAGTTCTATAGGACGGCGATTCGCCCGGCGATGTTATACGGTGCTGAGTGTTGGCCTACAAAAAGACGACATGTCTAGCAATTGAGTGTAGCAGAGATGCGTATGTTGCGTTGGTGTTGTAGGCACACAAGGAGGGATAGAGTCCAGAACGACGATATTCGGGATAGGGTTGGGGTGGCACCAATTGAGGAGAAATGGATTTAACATCGGTTGAGATGGTTTGGACATGTCCAACGGAGGCCTCCTGAGGCGCCGTTGCGTAGTGGGGTTCTAAAGCGGGCTGATAATGTAAAGAGCGGTAGAGGTCGACCTAAACTAACTTGGGACGAGTCCGTTAAGAGAGACTTTAAGGAGTGGAATATCTCCAAGGATTTAGCTATGGACAGGAGCGCTTGGAGACTGGCAATCAACGTGCCTGAACCGTGACCTATTTCTGTCTTGTGCCCTTTATGTCTCTTTATGTGTCTCCCTATTTCTCGTCTCTTTTGGGTTTCATCTCTAGCCTACCCCAACTTGCTTGAGACAAAAGGCTATGTTGTTGTTGTTGTTTGTCCCCTTAGCAATAGTGCTTCACAATCAATGGTAAAATCTAACAAAGTAAAATAAGAAAATCATCTTGGAGTGAGTTGGAACTTGGAACCATACTTTAGCTGCGTCTTCAGGATTATTCTTCACAGGAGCATAAGCAAGCCATGTATCCATCACCTAGTAGCATTTAAGTAAATCAAGCCATCAAGGCATGATAAGAATACAATAACTAGGGGATGAATCATGAAAAAAGATTTGCAGCAAAAAATCTAAATATAATAGTTAATAACATGAATGTCTTATGCGTAAGAAATAACACATGTAATCAACATCATGTATGGTGTTCGATCTAACGTTGTTCTTCCTAAAGAAGCAAGAGCAACATTTGATTACACCCACGCTCCCGTGATTGTGGTGTTTTCCCCTTTTCTCTAAAAGGCAGAGCAGCACTTAGAATTCCTAACAGAATGCTGAAAACAGATTTGCCTTTTTAAGAAAGTATATCATGTGAGGATAAGTGGATAACTACTCTTCAATACAAGTTCTCATTTCCTGATAGTGCCCATTAATTATAAATTGGAGTGTAGGCACTGCAAAGAATCTATAGAGTTCCTAATGCTGTCTTATAGCTACCTCATAAACAAGATAACACATTGGTAAAATAGCAAGATTGGGAGACCCACACGCTATATTGAGTAGAAGAAAACTGAAAGCGGGAAAACAGGGCACTCTTTCAGGGTACTGATCCAAATGGTACAACTGATAAAGTTGGTTAACTCATGCATGCTTAAGACTAAATGGATGGTTAACTGCCTCTTACCGTGAATCCAACTTTTGCTGAGGGAGGCAATGTCTTTGGATAGTCTTGCATCATGCACTCTAGACGAGTGGATGATTTAAATGCTGTCTTGGTTGAATCAGTATACCTAAATTGACAAAAATGATCAGAGGCTGGGGTTAAACAAAGGGCAAAAATTCATATAAGTTGTACACAAAACAAAGATAAAAGGAAAACTAATATCATAATATCAATCACTATAAATAATAGAAGTACTTAACAGCAAGTGGTCAGAAAAAATTACTTGGGATTTACAAATTCAGAAATGGCACCATGTGTTTTCTTGAGCTCCTCAATGTATGGTCCAAGCTCCAGTATCAACTACAAAAGCTTAGTGCTTTTCTTAGTACAACAAAATATGCAGCTTGAATGTAACATCATATAACAACATTGACAGAGTTCTGCCCAGTTTTAAAAGAAATGGACAAAATGAACATGAGAGGTTATAACACATATAATGTGACATTGAAGATAACATCCACAAAACTCATATTGGTGTTAGCATTACACCTCCAGATCATAAGAGCAGGACAATCATTAATAGATGGATCACCCTCGTCCGAAGGGCAAAATCAACAAGACATGTTGGCGAACCAAGAGTCCAGGGATCCCTTGACATGTAGTAAATTATCCATTTGGAACATATAGTTTACCTGGTTTATATTTCCAGGATATGGAGAATAGCCTGTCTCACAATTTGCATCTCCATCAGGATGTCCAGTTGCACGAAGGAGTGGATCAAGCTGATTGTACTCTACATTGATGACCATTGTTCTACCTGTGCACAAAATGGAGTTATGACAAATTTGACAAAACAGCCCTACCATCAGTGGTTAAAAGAAGTGAAATGCATTATTTTGTTCAATTAGACGGACTACCCTATTAGAATACCAGTATGGAACAGTCGAGAAACGATTCTCCTAAATCCTAGTGGATATAAGGATAGTTTTCTTGATTTTCATAATAAATACCCACAAAAGATTGAAGCCTTGATTGAATAATTTTTTGCTAAAAAAATATCACAATGATCTACATATTTTTTGTTTAAAACTTAAAAGTCATGAAAAACTCATAGCAAATGTGGTAAATGATAGTAAAACCTACCATCAACGTGAGTAAGTTTGGTAATTCCTCCAATTGCTTCCTTAGCCTTCCTAGGAACTGCGAGAGAATTTACATTGTAACCCTTGGTGGCACTGACACCTAATGCCGATGGTATTGCCTACAAAATAATCAAGAAAATCAAGTTGCTCCAAAGGTCTGAGCTCAAGGAAGCAGTTCGCTACAAATATATAAGGGTCCTTGGAAAGATACCAAGAGGTAGCACAATTTACAACTAGGGAGGTGCCCACTTTGGCACCCTAGGTACCAGATTTCATGTTATAATTTTGGTACCTCCTGGTAAATTTTCAAGGATGGTAAAAAAAAACTCTATCTTTTAACAGTAAAATTATAACATGGTAGGGAAGCCAGTGTACAAACATTGAAAAGTAATCCATTTGTATCCTGGAAAAAGAGAACCCACTTCCGCCCTTCACTCTTCCTGACAAAAGAATACACAGTATAGTTTCATTAAATTACTTCATGATATATGGCTGCTAATTTTCTTCAAATGGAAGAAACTGCCCCCAGTGGTAAACTTTTGAATAAATGAACATACCATTGCTCAAGCAAGCCACTTGAATAAAGAAGAGAATGCACATCTCCATGCCCATGTGGCTTTGTCTGCCAAGTCACAAAACTGGTAGTAAGAAAGGTGGACAGAAACTAGTGTATGTGGAAAAGATATGGTGCTTTATTCAAATACACTGTTACTGATCCTCAAATGGAAAATTCCAACCTGAATTTTGTACTTGTCACTTGGGTCTAATGCAAGCCTTGCATCATTGTCAGCTAGACATGCTACTTTTTCCTGAAAATGGAATGGAATGTACAGTCAACACCAAATGTAACTGCAATGTGCTTTGCATTGCATATATATAACATTTTTTTTTCTCCTAACTAGCACATGAAAAGAACAAAGAAACAGAAGGAACCTGCTTTAGTAATTTCACTTGAGATGGTTCCATTCCAAAGTAAGAGTTCGACTCCAAAAGTTTGATAGTTAGTGCATTTGTATCATCAGAAGTCATAATGACAAATGGAATCTTTGTTTGGCACCCATCTGCATGGCGGATGAATATCATCAATCAGAATAAAGCAACAACTGAACATTCTCTAAGGTCCAGCATGTATTATGTGTAAAGAACGAAACTAGCAACTAAACCAAGCAATTGCCAGATACCGAAGGGACATAAGGTAAAAGAAAATGAAATCAAGACCTGATTGTAAAGATTGAAATTCATTTGTAAGAACTAAAACAATGATAGGCGCCATAGAGAAAGTACTTTTAAGTTACTAATCCGCTAGAGATAAATGTAGAGTACACACCATCAACCATTTAGCAGCTGGCCTCTTGTAAAGCCAGGATAGACTCTATATAATGTTGAAGGAAACATTTTCCAGTAGTTGTTTCCCGGGGAAGTGCTACCTGACCAAAGAAAGTAACAAAATCACCAGTGAGAAATTACAGATACATGGTTGGATTATCTCTAAACTTTCAAGGCCACAAGCTAATGATGCTCAGATACTCTTAATCCTGTTTTAGAGTCATACAGTTAGTGCTTTAAACTAGGAAATAATTTACTTTACCGCTTGTAATCATTAAGCTCTCTTACAACCAAGTCCTAAATGATGTTCTATTTTGTATTTTCTGTGCAGGATGGTGTGCAATATCAGCATTCAGTAAGAGAAAAATATAACCAAATAATATTAGCAAATCAGAGTTAAAAGACACCATACCAGTACAGCAACTACAGCATCTAGTTTGAGTTCCAATTAAAGTGTGCCTAGCTACTGTACAGCTTCATGACACATGCTTAGATACTAGTTTGCTATTAGCAGCTCAGCACATACCTTAATTCCTTTGTAACCAAGCCTTTCACCAAGCCCTCCAGCTACAAGAACAAATGCAGCATTGCGGGCTTCTTTTATCCCAGCTGCTTCCAGTGAAACAAAATTGTCATCGCCAAAGTTCAAAACCTCCCCTGAAGGCACCTGTAAGTAAGGTACGGCAAAGTTTATTAGCTGTGTCATCAAGAAAAGTGGAAAAGTAAAGAATTACCCAAACTAACATAACGAACATCCATTTTAAAGCATCAATTTATCTCAAGATTTTTTTTCAGGTTGTCGTGTATTAAACTATTCATAGAACAATTCCCATGAAAAGGATAGATATTTAGGTCAAACTAAACCATTGGTAAAAAAGACTTACAGAAGGGGTGAAACCATCATATGGGTTTTTGCCTGCCTTTGAATCTGCAAGAAGTTTTTTGGCATTCTGGATGTAAGATACCAGACCTCCAGGATAGCTTGAATTAAGTCGGCGAACCTAAGATAATGACAAATTGACAAAATTAGAATTAAAGGAATATGACTTTATACATTTGTGCTCATGACTTCCTTGCATAGATTATAATGCAACTCCAGTCACAAACAAGATATGTCTTGGACATCGGCACAGTCTTCAAAACATAGTTTTACTAATACTTTTTGTTACAAAATATTTGTAAAAAACAGAAAATATATACTTTTATGAAACTACATTGCACTATATGTTCTGAGTTTGAATACACACCTGATCAAAGAAGCCTCTTTTCTTGTCATCATCGACGCCTGGTTCAGGCCAGTGTTCAAACAGGTGAATCTGGTCCTCATTCAACAGCATTTTTGCTAGCTCAACCTAGAATCACCAGGCAATAAGAGCATTGTAGCAGGAGAAAACAAAAACAGGTGTTTTAGTGCATCAGTTGAATAAACTTAACACAGTATGTCGCACCGCAGAGACTAATACATTTAGATACACTTCGTTCTGAAATAATAGTGAGCAATCATTCAGCCAAACCCAGGGCCAATAGGTACTTTCGTGATTCGTGATGGGGGCCAAGTTAGATGTACATCAGTTGAGGACCACCTTGCTGAACATGTGAAAAAGTGCAGTAGAACTTAAATTGTTCGCCTAAGGACCACATTGTTTATTATATACTAACAAAAACACTGTTCACAACTGAGAACAGAGGAATGTACAAATGTACCAAAATATTCATACTCGTAATAACATTTTTACACAGGAAATCAATGCTTGAGCACAAGTATATGATTTACTCTACAAAGTCTACAGTATCCAAATGAATATGAGGCCATGTTTAGTTCCCCAATTCTCCCCCCAAATTTCACTATGCAAAAAGAAGATTCCCCGTCACATCAAAATGTCGGCAAATGCATGGAGTACTAAATGTTGATGAAATCAAAAACTAATTGCACAGTTTTGTTGTACTCAGTGAGACGAACATTTTAAGCCTAATTAGTCAAAATTTGGATAATTTTTACCAAATACAAACGAAATGCTACAGGAATTCTGATACAGTGTTTTTCTCCCCAATTCTCTCATCTAAACAAGGCCTGAGAATCATGCTCCCTAGTCCCACTGTGGGCCTGTGGTAAGCGCAGAGGGTGGTTAAAATTAAACACACTGGTAGAGGAGCATTATTTTAGGAACTAGCAGTCACCATCACGAAAATTACAGAATTAAACTCCATTTCTTCTAGACGTTGTGTCAGGAGGAAGGGAGTCCTAAGGGTCTGTTTGGTCAGAGGTGTTAAAGTTTAACAAACACGGTAGCACTTTCGTCTTATTTAATAAAAAAGTTTTCAATTTTGGACTAATTAGGCTTAATAGATTCGTCTCGTAAATTACTCATAATCTGTGCCGACATGCATGCAATTAGTCTACGTTTAGTACTTTATACATTTGCCGCAACATTGATGTGATGGGAGTTAAACTTTAACATTCATCAACCATACAGGGCCTACATGCAGCGGTGGAGGCGGGTCCACTTCGCCCCCACCGGCCGGGCACCGTCAACACGTGAGGGGACTTGAAAGAATGGCAGCGAGTCGAGGTAGTTAGCCGTACCGTCCAGCACTCAATCATCAGGCGCTACACCTAAACTCCTCCAATATAATCAGTAATAATCACCTACGCGGCGTGCGAACATAACTACCAAGTACCAAGTCAAATCAAACGGCAGAGCCTCCGCACACCGGGGGCGGAGCATCGCATCACGGCCGACGAAGCGAGAGAATTTGGAATCCGCAGCGAGTGGAATGAGGCGTGAGATCGGCGCGGTTCGAGCGCCGCATCTGCTAGCACGGGCAAATCCACCGGCAACAACAGAACGGCGAGTACGACTGCTCGACCTCCTCTTCAGACTTCAGTACATATAAGTATATAACAGACTAGTAGCAGGCAGGCGGCGCTCACCTCGTCGGGCGCGAGCAGGTGCAGGTTCCGCCGCAGCGGCGGGCACGCCGCCGCCCACTCGCCGGCGCCGGAGATCCCCAGCCCCGCGACCCCCGCCGCCGCGGCGTCGGCGCCCGAAGCCATCGCGGGCGAGGAGGCTGGACTGGAGGGCGGAGGAGACGACCCGCGTCGCGTCCGTGACTGTCAGTTGCTTGACTGCGTCGTCGTCCTTCCGCGGAGGCAGAGGCGGAGGTGGGCACGCTTCACGGGGCGGGCAGTGGCAAACCGTTTCCTCGCTGGCTCTCTCTCCTCTGCGGTGGTGTGATTCGTCGGCTTCGAAGGTTTGGTTTGGAAGGATCGCGGCTGTCGTGCCTACGAGAGACGGGTAGGATTGGTCATAGCTGTGGGCCCGTGGGCGCCTGGGCGGTAGAGTAGCATTTATCGCTGACTTCGGGCTCGGGGACAGGCCCGATCGCGACGAGCCCACAGCCGCAGAGGCCCGGCCCGTCTCTTGCATCACGGGCCGCGTCGTAATTAAGCCCAGAATAGAAAATAAAAACTTCCGCCATACCCTAGCCCTGGCCTGCTCGTAAGCTATTCGGCTTGTTTTTGCTGCGAGAAAAAAAATACTGTAGCAGGGCTGATAAGTCGGCCCCGATAAGTTCAAGCGAACAGGGCTTCGGTTACTAGCGGTGGCCGTCCTCATCGAACGCGGAACGCTTGCTGCCCATATCCTCGAGAAGTCGAGGCTGACGATAGCAATTCCTCGCGAGTTGGCGTCGGGCGTTGGCGACGGCGATGGCGACGCGAGAGCTCCCCAGCCGGTCGGCGCCCGGTGGCCGCCCCTTGCCCCCTTGCTGCAACCACGCCGGGTAGCCGGCCGGCCCTTCTGCAGCAGCCAACAATCAACCCGTCGCAGGCTGAGGCCGTGAGGCTCCACGCCCCCGCTTTAAAAATCACGGTGAGAAAACAGACTGAACACAGAACAGTACTACATTTTAATTTCGATTTCATTGTCACTAGTTCTAGAGCATCTCTAACCGTTTGGCAAATTTTGTTTCTCAAATCTCGTTGTTTGCCAACTCCCAAAATAATATGGGGAGAAAAAAAGATCTCATCTCCAACAGTTTGGCAAATTTTGTTTCTAAAAACCCGCTAACGAAACGAAAAGACCCGCTAAGCGAACGAAGAGCCCCGTTAAGTGAACGAAGAGCCCTGTTAAGCGAACGAAGAGCTCCGCTAAGCACGAGGAAACTACAATGCGCGGCCGGTGCCCCGCGAGCATATATGCCTGCAATCGACCGAGATTTGTCAACTTGCCAAAGATGACAAACCCAGATACCAAACTATTTGAGAAGTATTTTTCTCATTTTACTAAAAAAAATTTAGGATGTCAAACATATATGCCAAACTCTTGAAGATGCTCAGTAGCATTTTAATTAGCAATATTTCATGTTGGAGGCTAGAATGGAAAGGTATTTTAGTAAGAAAGATGTGTCCAAGATTAGTCTAATGGCGATTTTGCCTTTTCTTTTTTAACTTTATGATTTTACTCTCGTTTTTTCCAAATAAAGCTCCCATTTGCCCCTCCTATTAACACTGGATTAAATGGCAAAAAAAAGGCATGTATACCAAAAGCGATATCCCTCGGCCCCTTTCTCTTTCCTCACTCGGTCAGCCGAACTCTCCCGAACCAGAGTCGCGTGTTAGAGCTTCCCTAACGCACCAGAATACTACCTCAATCTCCATGTATGCTTGAACCGGCCATGTCACAGCAAGTAGTGGTTCCGCAGAGTGTCAGAGACCCCACGGAAGAACCAGTTGCCTCGGCTGAGAAAAAAATAGAGGTAGCTGTTGGAGAGTGCGTTGTGGTAAAGAGCTGCCCAAACATGACGTTGCTTCCCTCTCAAAAGCAATGCATGAGAAAAAAAAAACGAGAGCAAGAAATTTAGGCCGTGGGACCGTAAACGTGACAAGAGAGCAGTGGGAGCAGCTGCATGCATTGAGAGATTATTGTCTTTAATCTTTTAAACTCCACATGGATCAGAACTTTTAGTTCAGAGCCTGTTTAGTTGGTGAAAAAGCCCAAAAAAGTTTGCACAGTAACTGTCACATCGAATCTTTAGACGCATGCATGAAGCATTAAATGTAGGTAAAAAAATAACTAATTGCACAGTTTGTCTGTAAATGTCGAGACAAATCTTTTGAGCCTAGTTAGTCCATGATTGGATAAATTTTGTCAAATAACAACGAAAAGTGTTACAGGAACTTTACCCAAACTTTTTCACCATCTAAACAGGCCCTCAGGCACACACCTAGTGGCTAGTGCTGCCCTTAGGTCAGTCTCAATAAAATTTCATCAGAATTTCATAGATATTAAATATATCAATATAACACTATATTAATGAAGATAGATGATAAGAGTTTTATGAGAGTAGAGAGTCTTCTGTACTGTTTCTAAAATATAGATGTGTTAAAAACTGAAACATGAAATTTCCATTGAGACCGGTCTTAGGATATATTTGGACGAGGATAGGGATTGGAAAAATATTGTATCCTATATCCATCTGTTCTTCGTACCTCATTTAATTCTACTCCGTTCATTCCTAAATTATAAGTCGTTTGACTTTTTTTGACCTTAAGTTTGACCACTGGTCTTATTTAAAAAATTTGTACAAACATAATCGAATTTAAGTCATTTTTAAAAAACTTTTATTAATAAAGCAAACCACGATAAAAAAAGTGATATTTTCTTAAAAAATTGAATAAGACGAGTTATTAAACTTGGTGTTAAAAAGTCAAACATCGTATTATTTATGTATTTCCTTTTCCCTGTCCTAAACCCTGTATCCCAGTATCCAAACGGCACCAGGGTTTCCAGGCGGCGGCGCGGCTCCTTCTCCGTCCGCCCCGCTCCTCCCTACTCGTGCCCGCGGCTCCTCCCTCCGCCCCGCTCCCCCCTCGGCGGCGCGGGTACGGCTGGGGCGCCGCCCGGCCTGCAGCGGAGAACGCCCTGACCACTCCTCCCGGCGGCGCGGCGCGGCCACCAGGGCTGCAGCGGAGCCCGCCCCGACCCCTCGCCCCTGCTCGCGCCCGCGGCAGCGCAGCTGGGGCCTCGCCCGCTGCCCCGCCCCCCGCCCGGCCAAGATCTGACGATCTCATCGCCCCCTTCAGCCTGGTTGGTTGGTAGGCCCTGCTCTCCAAATCAAAGTAGCCTCTTCGATTCAGACTTCAGTTCAGGCATCAGTGAAATTGTAAGATAAGGTTGTTGGCTTTGTAAATTAGATTAATCTCTACGGTTCCCAAGATTTTTTGTACTTCTTTATGCTTGTCTGATCTGATTTACTAGATTTTGTGGCCGACGTGTTCTTGTTGTAGATTATCACGAGTATAGATTTCGTAGTCAAGAGTCCAGACCAAACAAAGCTTTGGTTCTTGAGATGCTGGTTCTTGTTCCAGTGGGAATATTGGTTTCTTATGTCAACAAACATAGTGAGGGAAACTTAATGATGTTATTTAGACCTATATTGTTAGTGTTTGGCATGTCATTTAGACCTGTATGTTGGCTTCTATTATGGTACTATGATGACATGTTACATGGATATGGTTTATATGTACTAGTTGTGTGATATTAAATTGTGTTTATGTGGATTGTCAGCTGAATTGCTGTCGAATTTTTCTAAAAAAATTGTATAAAAATTGTCAACTTGCTGTCTGAAAATAGGGGTAAAAACACAAATAACATAATAAAACAGGGGTAAAAACACATGGGCAAAGTTGTCCTTTTGTCCAAAAGTTAACACCGTTAGAGGGACTTAACAGACAAGGGGTAAAGTCTTCCTTCGTTTAAAAATCGCAGGGGTAAAATCACAAAGTTAAAAAAAACGAGGGCAAAATCACAAATGCGCTTCAAAACAGGGGTAGAAACGCTTAAGCCCCTTACATTTTTATCTAATGTAAGCGAGGATAACATAGTTCACACTTTCATGGCTATGAACAAGCATAAAGCAAAATCTCTCAAGCCGCCGTTGTTTCCTTCCGTGCTGCGACCATATCGGTTCCTCAGCACCTGCTGCTGCTGGACCCCTTCCTCAAGGTGCCACCTCCGGCTCTCTTCCGCAAGCTCTGGCCTGCTGCTGGTCCATTGCTGGTTGATGCTCTGCTCTTAGTAGTTTATACATCATGAGTACCAGGGCATGTAGGCAGGATGACTATACTGCTGACTAGGCTCGATTGTACGATTTGGAAACATTGTTTGATCTGTATCAATTCCACATCCACAACCACATTCCATTAATTAGGATTCTGCATGCAAATTGAATGGACCAAATTCAGTTATAGACGGTCAAATGTGTCTAAAGTTTCTGGGCTGTAATACACTTTTTGTTCTTACACAGATTTACTAGCATCTGCCTACAAATCATTCCCCTTGGTATTTATTGAGCACTGCAAGTGGTTGAGGTAAACATGCTGAGGAGCATCTTGAGCCAGTCATGGAAGAGAGGAGCACATATGCTACGTGAAGGAAATTCAGCACCGGCTCTATTAACTTGCTGGAGTCAATTTCACAGCGGGCAGGTAACACAGAGCATTGTCTGACAGCAATAAGTTTAACCCTCGGAGTTCTGTCGTTATAATTATTAAATGAACAGATTTTTTAACTCAGCAACTTACACACCATGAAAAGTAAGTTAAGATGCTTAATGGATGATGTGAAGATGCAAATGCTGATAGGCTTGTTTCTCTTTTCTTTTTTTTACAAGTTTTTAGGATGAAACATCCTGGTTGGATTAGTGCTAAGTTTTCTTTTATCAGTTCTATCTAGATTGTGAATTACTGCTTGCAATTGGATTTAGAACACGTATGATGAAAGTTTGACATATATTGTATGATTGTACTGTTAGCTTCCTATTAGGATCGGTAGTAGTAGATCTAGCGGTACAAGTCTATTATTTACGAGGAACAACAACGTTTCCCGATTTAGAGGCACTGTGAGGGGTAGTAGGGCAAACCGGTGGTGTTGGGGAGAACTGGTGCGGAGGAGGAGCTGGAGCCGGTGTTCGCCATTGCCTCGGTGATGTAGATCTGCGCTAGGCAGCGACGGTCGATGGAGGAGTTGATGCAGTGGAGATCGTGGCGCCGGTGAAGAGACGGTGAAGGACTTCCCGTCACTGACTGCGCCCTCACTAGATCGGGTTAGGGTTTTTCGGTGGGGTTGTAGGCTACGGTGAACCTTGGTTTACGAGCCGCCAGCCCCCACCTTTATATCTCGCGCAGTGTGACAGGGGCCCTTCAACCACATACGGTTGGGCGCCCCCGATCAGGGCGCTTGACCAAGTCCCAGCGAGCCGTTGGGCCTCCTGGGTAGGAGATCAGTTCAACATTCTCCCCCTTGATCTCAACTCATACTTTAATACATTTTACTTTTACTTATTCCATCACAGATTAGTGCATCGAGCGTGCTTCTTCGTCACGGTCTATTGCCGATAGATTTCACAGCCACGATACATGTCTCCGTTCTGAAACAAATTCAGTAACTTTTGGGCCGTTTATTGTCCAGGAATCATAGGCTTTCCCTTAAACCCATGCCGGCTACGTGTTCTTTGAACACGTTGGGTGGTAGGCCTTTGGTAAGCGGATCCGCGAGCATCTTTTCAGTGCTTATGTGCTCTAAGCTTATCATTTGATCCCGGACTCTATCCTTCACAACATAATACTTTATGTCAATGTGTTTGGCAGCACCACTTGACCTATTGTTGTGAGCATACTGTACTGCTGGATAATTATCACAGTATAACTTTAGTGGTCGATGGATAGAGTCGACCACCTTCAAACCGGGTAGGAACTTCTTTAGCCAGTTCACCTGCCCTGAGGCCTCATAACATGCTACAAACTCGGCATACATTGTGGACGATGCAGTGACGGTTTGTTTGCAACTTTTCCACGATATAGCTCCCCCTGCAAGAGTGAACACATATCCTGATGTGGACTTTCTTTCTTCTCCAGCATAATCAGAATCTGAGTATGCAACTATTTCCAGAGAATCTGATTTGCTATATGTTAACATGAGGCTCTTTGTACCTTGCAAATATCGTAAGACTTTCTTTACCAATTTCCAGTGTTCCTGTCCTGGATTACTTTGAAATCTGCCAAGCAACCCGGTAACATAAGCTAAGTCAGGGCGTGTGCACGTTGTTGCATATTGTAGGCTTCCAACAGCCGAAGCATATGGAACCGCTTTCATTTGGTTGAGCTCATAACTGTTCTTGGGGCATTGATGATCCCCATATCTATCGCCCTTGACTATTGGAGCAGGTGATGAACTACATTTGTGCATGCTATATTTCTTTAGCATCTTTTCTATATATGATTTCTGTGACAGTCCTAATACCCCTTTGTTTCTATCTCGGTGAATTTCGATCCCTAGAACAAACGAAGCTTCACCAAGATCTTTCATATCAAACTTTGAGGATAAGAACCCTTTTGTTTCCTGTAATAGGGTGACATCACTACTAGCAAGTAAGATATCATCCACATACAAAATCAAAAAGATATATTTTCCATTCTTAAATTTTGCATAAATGCAATTATCCTCTACATTCTCCTTAAACCCAAAACCTTTTATGGTATGATCAAACTTCAAATACCATTGTCTTGAAGCTTGTTTTAACCCATAAATTGATTTCTTTAGGCGGCATCCCATTCGTTCTTTTCCTTCCACGACAAAACCTTTCGGTTGTGCCATGTAGACATTTTCCTCTAAATCCCCATTGAGAAATGCCGTCTTTACATCCATCTGATGCAACTCTAAATTGTAGTGTGCCACTAATGCCATCATTATTCTGAAGGAATCTTTGCATGAGACTGGAGAAAACGTCTCATTGTAGTCAATTCCTTCTCTTTGCGTGAAGCCTTTTGCCACAAGTCGCGCTTTGAACTTGTCTACATTCCCTCTAGAGTCATATTTAATCTTGTAGACCCATTTACAGTCCACTGTTTTGGCTCCTTTAGGAATGGTTTCAAGTTCCCATACTTTATTCACCTTCATTGATTTCATTTCATCTTGCATGGCCTCCAACCATTTGGATGAGTGGTCGCTACTCATGGCTTCTTCATATGAGGTGGGATCATCCTCCATACGAAACTCTTCGGTCTCATAGACCTCGTAATAGCTAGGAATAGGTGACCTCCTAGCTCTTTGAGACCTTCTCGGGGCCTCCTCATTTGGCACATCTACATCTTGGGGCTGTTGTTGTCCCCCATCTACGGTAATGGGTTCTATGGTTTCCTGAAGAACAGGTTCCACATTATCATTTATCGTTGCCGCATGAGGAACAATGACAGGTGCTGACACCGTAGTGTCGGGCACTGACGGTGTGGCAAAGACAGGTAACTCGAAATAAGGCTCCTGAATCATCGGAGTGGGTGCAGTCACCCGCTTCTCTTCAAGATCAATTTTCCGAGCCGCCACGCTCCCCCTCATCATGTCGTCCTCTAGGAAGACAGCGTGTCTCGTCTCTATAAACTTTGTATATCTGTCAGGACAGTAGAAACGATAACCTTTTGACTTTTCAGGATAGCCAATAAAATGGCAACTTACTGTTTTGGGATCTAATTTCCCAATGTTTGGGTTAAATACTTTTGCCTCAGCAGGGCTCCCCCAGACACGCAAGTGTTTTATCGAGGGCACTCTTCCTGTCCACAACTCATATGGTGTTTTAGGCACCGCTTTACTAGGTACTCTGTTGAGAATATGAATGGCGGTTTTTAACGCCTCCATCCATAGACTCACTGGTAGGGTGGAGTAACTTATCATACTACGCACCATATCCATCAATGTTCGATTACGCCTTTCGGCTACTCCATTCTGCTGAGGTTCGCCCGGTGTAGAATACTGGGCTACTATGCCATTCTCCTGTAGGAACCTTGCAAAAGGTCCAGGAACTTGGCCGTACGGGGTATGCCGACCGTAGTACTCCCCACCACGATCAGACCGGACCACTTTAATCTTTAAATCATGCTGATTTTCAACTTCAGCCTTAAATATTTTAAATTTATCCAACGCTTCATTTCTTTCTTTAATTGGATAAATATAACCATAACGGGAGTAATCATCTGTGAATGTGATGAACGAGTCAAAACCATCCACACTTTTCACAGGAAAGGGACCACAGATGTCTGTGTGAATTATCTGTAGAATTCCTGTGCTTCGTTTAGCATCCTTTTTAATTTGCTTTGTGTATTTTCCTTTAATACACTCTATACATTGTTCTAAATCAGAGAACTCTAATGGAGGAAGAATTTCACTTTTAACTAGTCTCTCTATTCTCCCCCTCGAAATATGGCCTAAACGGCAGTGCCATAATTTCGACGAAGCATCATGAGTTCTCTTTCGCTTTCTATTTTCATTTATAGACGAGGCTACATTATCAATCACATCACATACGGAATTAACATTTTCACGAAGTGATAGCAAATAAAGATCTTGCTTTTGAAAAGCAATACCAATGCGTTCATTATTACATGAAATCTCACACTTGCCATTTCCAAAATGGCAATCGAAACCATCATTATCCAAACATGAAACACTAATCAAGTTTCTCTTTAATGAAGGAACAAATAAAACATCTCTGAGTAAAAGAATGAAGCCATCAGCAAGCTCCAAAGAAACATCGCCAACAGCTTCGACGTCCGCTTGGACTCCATTTGCAACTTTAATTTGCCTTTCTCTTCTTTGAGTAGTCCTCGTCGAACGGAATCCCTCTGCATTTCATTACATACTTTAAATACTCAGGACAATCTTTCTTGTAATGTCCTTCTTTGTGGCAGTGAAGGCACTGATCCTTGTTCACCACAATTTTGTTCTGTTTAGGCTGATGTTGCATGGGAGCTCTACCCTTACCTTTTGACTTCGAGGGAGAGTTAACATTAGCATTGGCATTCTTTTTCTTGTTATCTCTGACAAAATTAAGAGAACCACCACTGGCAGCCCTAATTCTGTCTTCCTCTTGCACACACATTGCAATGCAACGTTCAAGATTCCACTTTTCAGGTTGAATGTTGTAACTGACAACAAAGTTGTCAAACTCTTTAGGCAGGGAAGCAAAAACAACATGTACAAGAAAATCTTCCTCAAGAGCCAAGTTCATTGGCCTGAGCTTGTTGTTCAGCTGGTTCATCTCTGAGATGTGCTCTCTAATGCCAGTGCCATTTTTACCACCAGTGTACTGTGCTGTCATGATCTGTTTGATTATCTGTGTAGCGTAAGTCTTTGAAGAGCCATGAAACTGACTCTTTATCTTTTCAAGATACTCAGTAGCAGTATCACACTTTGCAATTGAGCCCATTATGGTAGGCTCAATTGTGTTCTCTATGACAGCACAACACTTTTTGTTGGCGTTGGACCAATTTTTCTTATCAATGGAATATGCCAACTCTATGGGAGCAAAATCCCTTTCTCTCTTGTTCCAATCAACATCAGATTCATCAGCCCGCCTGACTGGTGCCTCAGGCTCAACAGGGCATGGTGTGGTTTTTATCCACTCCACCTCGGCCAAGACAAAAGCCAGATCAAGCTTCTTCTTCCACTCATTGTAGTTATCCCCTTTCAGCTTGGGGATCCTTTCAATGGCATCCATCAAGTTGAAACTGCCTGAGATCATAATCCATAAAGAATGAGAACATTATATAAAGGTATATCTATATAAAACATAATTGCACGCCTTAGTTCTGACGTTGGTCAAAAGTAAAACGTACAATTTTTCACCACATTAATTCAAATCACCGTTGGGCAGAAATAGAATTAATGCAGGACTGATAATTCATTATAAATATCACAATATTGCTATTAATCAACGTTGGTCAAAGTAATAACAATATTGTAATAACAGTAAGAATATTCATGTTTCAAAATTTAAATTCTCCCGTTGGTTCGAATTTAATGATGAAACTGAAAACTTTAAGTACGCAGCGGAAAACAATTGAAAAAAAATTTTCTATAATTCTATTTTCCAGAAACATTCTGTAATACTTCACTGAACAAAATATCGTTGGATAAAATTGCACAGAAATTAAAATTTATTCAAATCAAAACAATTAATTGTTTCTGGAAAAATAGAAATAGAAACAGTTTTCTTTGCTTTGCTTCTGGCCCAGCGGAAAGAATCGGCCCACCCAACACTGTTGCTCTGCGGCCCATTAGGCCCACGGCAGCGCCGCCCCGCCTGGGCCAAAAGGCGGCCCGAAATCGCGACGCAATCACGACCGTCCAGATCAATCCGACGGCCGGCCGGTGAGATCGCGCGAACAAAAACCCGTCGCGGCCGTCAGCTGGGAAAACCCTAACCTCATTCTCTCCATCTCCTTCTCCCTTTCTTTCCCTACCAGCGCCGCAGCCGAAGAAGCCATGGCGGTCCCGGAGGAGAAGATGGCGCCGCCGTGTGCCCCCTCGCCGGTGCGCATGCTCGCCAGTGGTTGAGCATGCCGCCGTCGAGTGGACGCGCGGTGGTGCCCTGTGTCAGTGGTCGCGCGGTGTCCGACCCACTCGCCGACGAGCGGCCGTGCAACGGTGGACTTGGCGGCGGTGATATGGATATCCCGGGTAGGTCATTCCAATCCCTCTATCTTTGATCGCAAAGATTCAATTTTTCCCCACCGCACGCCGTCCCTTTCTATATTAGGGTTAGGGTTTCTTTTAGTTTCTTTTCCCGATTTGAAAATCGGTTTGTTCTATGTCTTCTATCTCTTGTGCCGGTCCAGATCTACATACTAATTGGCTCGGGTACCATTGTTAGCTTCCTATTAGGATCGGTAGTAGTAGATCTAGCGGTACAAGTCTATTATTTACGAAGAACAACAACGTTTCCCGATTTAGAGGCACTGTGAGGGGTAGTAGGGCAAACCGGTGGTGTTGGGGAGAACTGGTGCGGAGGAGGAGCTGGAGCCGGTGTTCGCCATTGCCTCGGTGATGTAGATCTGCGCTAGGCAGCGACGGTCGATGGAGGAGTTGATGCAGTGGAGATCGTGGCGCCGGTGAAGAGACGGTGAAGGACTTCCCGTCACTGACTGCGCCCTCACTAGATCGGGTTAGGGTTTTTCGGTGGGGTTGTAGGCTACGGTGAACCTTGGTTTACGAGCCGCCAGCCCCCACCTTTATATCTCGCGCAGTGTGACAGGGGCCCTTCAACCACATACGGTTGGGCGCCCCCGATCAGGGCGCTTGACCAAGTCCCAGCGAGCCGTTGGGCCTCCTGGGTAGGAGATCAGTTCAACATGTACCACTATCACTCATGTCTCAAGTGACAGGTATCTCTCCTAGGTCAAGTGATTGTACAATAGCTTGTCTCGTAATTCATTCTATTCCTAAAAAACTAAGCAAATCTATGATGGCTTGTTTGATGATAAGTAGACTCACATACATTAGTTTGGATTGTCTTCTTGTATACAGTAAAGTTGGGACGGTCCATGTTACTCCCATAAAGTATAGCCAGAATTTGCTTAACCCACTAAAGCGTTTAATTAACCCTCTGTTTTCACCTTTTGCTGCTAACAGTTCCCGGTGCACTAGATTAGACGGTTTTGCCAAGTAGGAAGACCAGTGGTGGTCGACCTAACCAATTAGGTTATTTTGTTCCACGGAAAGATTAAATAGCTCATGGTTGACTAAACATAATGATACGATGACCACCTTTTCCTTCATGCCAAGAATTTGAGGCCATTTGACAGCTGCGCTGATGTAGCCGGCGTTTCCTAAAGGCCTTGTTAATGTGGTACCAACACAACAGAAGCAATCAAGCAACAGTAGGATGGGAATGATCATCGCTGTGCCACCTGAAGATTTGCATGGACGTGTGCCTTACAGCGCAGCTTCACGTTAAGGAACAGTAGACGTTGACCATATAAGCAGCACCACAAACTTCATTCGTGCTGGCATATCCTTGAAAATGTTGTCGATATTGCCCGCAACATTGAGGGACCCATCAACTTTGACATTTGCCTCAATGCCGAGTATGCAGATTGGCTGGCTCCTTTCTCGGCGTGGTTAGCTGTGACATGGCAAGCACGCTGGAGGGTTTGCCTTTATTCTGGCACGGTGAACTCTTGTGGTTCTTCAATTTCATGGTGAGATGAGGCCGTGACAATAACATAACACAGATAGCAAATCTATTGATATAAGTTATTCTGGTTGGCAAGACCAAGCAGACTTCACATCCATGTTGCAAAGCCGAGAATGGCTAGAAGGAAAAGGTGAAAATGATCTGGTTTAACAAAGAGAGAGGATTGCATTAGGGGGCTAAGCGGACATCGGACATACTTCCAGGGAGTAAAATTAACTTATTCCTATAATGTTCTTGCAAAATCCAGATAAATCTTTTCCCTCTGTGGTAGTGCCTAGAAGAAATCACATGCCTGAACTGGGTTTTAATCTCGTGGGCATGGAAAGCTGTAAGATGTACTTAGATGAGCAAACGCGTTGAATGATTCATTGACCAAAGATGCAATGGCACTTAAGCTCAACATACTACTTAATGAGTCAGAATACCATGGCTCCTGCAATTTTGCTTCTAGAATTTGTTATGACCGAATGCAATGTAACCTGCTAGTGTACATACTTTTCAGATTCGTCAGTTGCTGACAGGTATTGGATTATGTGTTTCCTTTCCAGGTCTTAAGTTCTTCCAGGAGCTTCTTTGGCGTGGAGGACTTTGTGGATGAAGACAACAGTAGGCCATACACATACAAGAAGGAGAAGAGATCTAAGAACCCTCACAAGCACATTTCTTTCAAGCAGCGCACCATTGCCTACATGGAGCCCTTCACGCTCGACATCTTCATTTCCAAGCGCTTCGTCTCTGCATCCCTTACACACCGATCGACTTGCAGGCAGGTCGCAGTTGCCGGGACCAACTCAAAGGACATAAAAGCGGTGCTCAAGTCGAGGTCCGACATACCGGCCTGCTTGGCCGTGGGCCGTTTCCTGGCGGAGAGGGCGAAGGAGGCCGACGTGTTTACCTGCACGTACACACCAAGGGAACGGGACAAGTTTGAGGGAAAGATTAGGGCAGTTGTTCAGTCGCTGATCGATAACGGGATCAATGTGAAACTTTATCTTGACTGAGTTTGTGTTGGTATGAATAGTCCGTTGAAACTTGCAAATGAGTTATCTGTTGCTAGGGATGTAGGTTGGAATTGTTTTTTGTGTCATTAAGTTGATCCAAAAACTTGCTCAAATGAAATGAAATGACATTTCAGGTAATTTGAGTGAGTGAGGTGAGAAATGAACTAGAATGACATTTGACTGTAATTAGTTAGCTGACATAAACACATTATTGGATATCTACTTGCATCCATGTGACCTTGTCTGTTAGCGTGACCATAAATATACTTGAGCTTTAGTGCCAAATAAGCCATCGTTTTCATTTTTCTTGCACTGTGTATTGTGATCGTGATCGCCTAGAAGCTGAGGCACTTGTCTATCTACGACTACCGAGACGTCATCAGTGTATTTATTTATTTATTTATTTTGTTTCTGTCGTACGTAGCTAGTGTTCAAGTCCACCAGGAGTTGGTTGAGCTGAAGGCGGGCCTGAAGCTGAGCCAGGCCAACAGGAAAAGAAAACTGACGAAAGCGAGCGAAGAAAAGGCACAGGCTACGGGTGGATCGCTTCACTTTGTTCGACTGCTCCACCAAGTTTGAACTGACCAGCTGCTATGCTAGCCTTGACATTGTTATTAATTTCTAGTAGTACTAACTAGCGCTCTGTTCCCTTGGCTAATAAGCCATGGCTGCAAATACTGTTCATTAATTTGTTGCGAAAGAAAAATATTGTTAAATGGCTGACTGATTTTAAACAAACAGGGCGTAGGTCATTGGAGATCGATTTGGACCCCCACTAGGGTGGAAGTACACATTGACACAGGAAAATGTTAACAACAGTAGCCTAGCCATCCCATTCAGGGTTTTTTTTACCGACCGGTTTCCGGTAACCGCCGGCCTCCGGTAGCGGTAAACCGGCCCGGTTTACCGGTAACCGGTCGGTAACCGGCCGAATTCAAAATCAAATTCAAACCCGCTTCGGTTCGGTTCGAGTCCGGTAAACCGGCCGGTTTGGAGCGGTAACCGGCCGGTTTGACCGGTTTACCGCTCCAAACCGTTTTTTTCTTTCATGAATAAAAAGAAATTTTGGTACTTCCTTTGCACAAATTAATGTAAAAAGACCACACAATGTGGTAAAAAATAACATAAGTCACTAAAGCAACAATATATAGTCGCATACAAATACATATTCGCTTAAATATATAGTCACTAAAATAACAATATATAGTCGCATACAAATACAATATATAGTCGCTTACACAAACAAAGATATAGTTTCCGCTCGCATGGTCAACTACGTAGGATGTATGGGAAGACCCCTTGTTGGCACGACATTTCATATTTGGCGGTGGACATAAGAGAGATACCTTGCTGTCTAAGCAGGTGAGCCTTGTAATCTTGCCAAGTTTGACCTGTCCATGCTGTTGTTGTCTCCCATTCTTGAACTAACATATTGTAAAAATTAGGGTCTTCCCATTCATACACCCATCTAGTCTGAGTTTGCATGGTCATGTCAGGAATGGGATAGCTATAAGTAGGCTGCGAGGTATCGCTGTAGGAGGAAGAAGAGTACTGTGGAGTGTCGTAGTCCGTCGGTGTATATGCTCTCCTCTGCGATGTCGGTTGTCCATGGTCACGGTCTTGAGTAGCATGTGTGAATTGGGTCTCGCCTGCAATCAACCATAATTAGTAGGCATAGACAGAAACAATTGTGCGTATGTAGGTGCAATGGATACCTGTGAAATGAAGACCTACATAACTACTACCACCAGCACCAATAGTACCATCCTTTGCATTTTTCCCCTTCTGCGTCCAAGACCCTGTATCAATCCTTTGTTGCTGCATTCCTCTCCTCCCACCCGCTGCCACATGATAGTCCTCCACCTCCACTGGAGTCTCCCTTCGTGATCCTGCTCTTCTAAACAACCTGTCAATAGGATTCCCACCTTGCGAACCACCACCACCACCACTACCCCCTCCACGGTGGTAATTACCTCCTCTCTGTTGCACCCTCTGCTCGTAGTCATATTCTGCTCTCGACTGGTTTAGTGCTTCCTTCATCTGAGCCTCATATTCATCATCACCGAGGGGATGGTTTCCCTCCGCTGCAGCTTTTTCTTGTGCCAACCTTTGTCGAGCCCGGTCAGCAGTCGTCTTCTTAGCTCTGTCAAGATCTCGCCGAAAGTACGCACGCACATCTGGTGGCACACGGGCGCAATGCAAGGTGTCCGCCCCGTACCCAGCCAAATGCTGTTTAAATCTAGTGCAACCACCGCCTGCTCTCGTCACATGACAATAATTGCGTCTCCATCCAGGAGCAAGATTTTCACCATGCTCCCATACAACGTCTCTGTTTCTGCCTGACATTGTCTACTCTACCTGCATAAACGGACAACACAAAGTCACACCTAAATAAAATGTATCCTAAATCCTACCACAAATCCTCCACAATATATACCTAAAATCTATACCTCACTTACACAAAGTCACAATATATACACAAAGTCACACAATATATACCTAAAATATACATCCTACCACAAATCCTACCTCTAATCCTAAATCCTAAAAAAACATCCTAAAATAAATCCTACCTAAAACCTAACAAAAAAACTATCCTAAATCCTAACACAAATTCTACCTAAATCCTAAAACTACTCTAAATAAAAAAAAACAAAAAAAACTTACCTGCGCGGTTAGCCGCGGATCCGGTCGGTTTACCGGGCTAACCGACCGGTTAACCGCTAGATCC
This sequence comes from Saccharum hybrid cultivar R570, assembly GCA_038087645.1. Lineage (NCBI taxonomy): Eukaryota > Viridiplantae > Streptophyta > Magnoliopsida > Poales > Poaceae > Saccharum > Saccharum hybrid cultivar. Next base: position 2,123,609 of record JAQSUU010000273.1, read on the forward strand.
GTCCGGTTAACCGACCGAGCGTCGCGGGCTCGGTAAGCCGCGTTGACCGGTCGGTAAACCGAGGCGTGGGGGCGGTAAGCCGGCGGCGGCGGCCGGTCGGCGCGGGTGAGGGTCGGACGGGGGGCGGACGGGAGAGGAAAGGAGCCTCGGCGCGTTGACCCCCCCCCCCCCCCCCCCCCCCCCCCCCCGCGAGCTCCCGGCTCGTTTTGTGCCCGTGGCGGCCTAATGGGCCTCATGGGCCTGAACGGGCCAGGACCGGTTTTTTTCTTCTTTTTTTTCAAACTTCTATTCGTATAAATAAATACTAAACGAACTCAAATTTAAAAAAATTTTACACCATTGGCTTCTATAAATCATGAACTATTTTTAGGAATTTTTTCAGCAATTTTTTTTTCAAATTTTAAATTTGAATTTGGGGAATACCTAACCGGACCGGACCGGAACTGGACCGGCCCGGTTAGGGCGGTTACCGCGGTAAACCGCGGTAAACCGACCGGTTTTTTTAACCCTGATCCCATTCCCATCCATCAGCATGGCAATAATTGCCAATTGGCACTGTCTGTCTGTTGATTCGCTAGTAGCCATTTTCTGTCCGTCTACCAGTGGTGTCTACGATGATGGATGCGATCGAGAGGCAATTCCTCCATTTTCTCAGCTACTAACCTACAACGGATGGAGAATCGTGCAGCAGTGAACGGACACTGTCCAGCTTCCATGGGTCCCTCCCTTGTCATCGACGTCTGCTGACTGACTACGTACTGACTGGTCTCCAGACCGATGCAGACCATATAATACTACTCCGTATATATGCATGAGCGCTCCTTATCGTTGCCATCAAAGGCTGTCACGGACGAAAATCTTGTTTCGTGATAACGCGTGCTCTGTGGATTTTTAGGATTTGGAAACCAAAACTTGTTGGCAGAAAATAAAGGAGGCAATACCGTCCAATACAGTTTTTATCAAAAATACCGTCCAATACAAACAACACTAATGTTAACTCTTGCTGCAACCGCAAACAATTCAATAATTTCTTGTACTGGCCACTGAAAGGAACATTCCCAGCACTCACCTTGTAGAGCGTGCAGATTTATCCCCCACAAAGTCTGTATTTCACTATACCAGGTTACCATTTTCTGTCACCGTACACATTACACAGTAGAATTTGCCGAAGCAAACAGTCCTCGGAGTTTTATATGCCACGTCAAAATCAAAGTGGCACGCATGTATACATCGTATACTAATTAATACGGAGTATATACTGTACCACGAAAATTTCTGTACCCCACCACCACCCACCTTCTATGCGCTATATCTTGTTTCACACAAGTTATCAAACCAAACTGGTTTGCGCCGTCTGTCATCTCAGTTGCTCAGGTGGCGTCAGGTTGAGCACCATGTCAGGCCCCTTCTCGCCGGTGGCCGAGTACTCGTCCGGCACAGGCAGGCCCAGTTCTTCGAGGACGAGCCGGATGACGCCGCGCGTGACGCTCCCCAGCGACAGCTTGTTCACCATAACCGCGATGGCAAAGTTGTTCTCCACGTCGCAGAACCCAGTCGACCCGCCCATCCCGGAGTGCCCGAAGTACCTCATCTTGCCGCTACTGGCATTGTCGTACCTCCTGAACCCGAGCCCGAACTTGCCGTCCTGTTGCGCCATGCCCTCATACTCGCCGACGCCCATGAACGCGTCGAGGATCTTGTCGCTGCTGAACATCCTGCTGCTGCCGCCACTTCCCAACACCACCGCCACAGCTTCACTGTCGGCGTCGCTGGTGCGCAGCTGGCTGTACCCGTTCTTGTCAGTGCTGCTGACATCCTGGAGGTTTCCCGTGGAGCCTCTACCGCACTTCTTCTTTCCGGTGCCCTTCTTCTTCTTGAGTGGCGCGGTCGGGAACTTGGGGGCATGCACATGGCTGCCGAGGGGCGGCTTGGAGCCGGAAGAGTGCGGCGGAGGAACAGAACCACCTGTCGCTAGTGCCACGTAGTATCGAGCGAGCGCACGAGCGGAGCAGTGGCCATTGGCAGCAGGGATGATGGCCCGCCGGACATTTAGCGTGTTGAAAAGGGCTGGTAGGCCAGACGCCATCTGTGCGATGTTGTTCAGCAAAGCTGGTGGCACATCTGCCCCTGCCCTGATTCCTGATAGCTTCTGGAGCTCCTCGGTGTCAACTGTCAGTGCTGCCAGCCGAGATTCAACACCTGAGAATGCGACGAACATCAGACAAAAGGGTATTTAGAACAAGATAGTATGCATATCGGTAAGAGTAGATATTCCATCCAGGAGCTTCAAACTTCAAGATAAAGATTTACTACCTTTTATAAGAACTGACCAAATAAGCACTAAACATTGTGAAATCATACAGAAAGGGTGACTACCTGAAATTTACTATTGCAACATGAAATGCTAAAACTGTGGCGCTGAAGCCTTAAATTTCATTAGTAAAAAACTTTAAATCATTAACCCGATGCAGTACTCTACAGATGCATATGTAGTCTCTCCCACACTCATAGCTTGGCTGACAAATATCTGCCCTCCATTGAACACACACCCCATTCCCTCCTAGGTAGGAAAATCTTATATTCGAGATATCATATTATTTTTTCTTGCTCCCGAGGACAACCAGAAATAGATCTCGAGAGGAAATTGGGTTTCTTATCATAAAATAAGCTACAGATTAAGTGCACAGTGCTAAAAAAATGACCTAATAGTTGTAATCAATCTAAGCCCTGATTCATAAGAGATCTGCAACATACCTGGTGGAATGCCAACATATAGCTCCCCCTCAATGTGAAGTGGACGAACAATAGCCTCTTCAAGAACCTCTTGAAACTTCTTCCCAGATGCATGCTATTATTGTCCAATACCAGAGTTAGGATTCATGAAATTGAGTTACAACATTACATTGACTTACAAACTCCCATAATTAAGCTACGGGACCCAAAAAGATAACTTGATGGGGGGTTTACATCTAAATTTAGCTAACCATTAACCTTAAAATTAGTATGACCCACACAATAATCTATTAACATAATTAACAAAGGTCAACTCTCTCATTACAAACAAGGCTCAATTTATGTGATGGCAGGAAGAAACATACCTCTATGACTCCCCCACACAGCCAACCAAAGGAGAGGTAATGGTAAATTTGTGTGGAACCAGGTTCGGTCTCAGGTGTACACTTCGTAATCTGGTTTAGTGTCTCCTCCCAGTCACATACCAACAAAGGATCATTCTTCACCACATCACCCAGTGCATTGTGCAAACCGGATGTGTGATTTAGAAGATGATGGACCTTTATTAGGATTTAGGAAGTAGCCAATGAGATAGTCTATTAGCCAAGAAATGTCATGTCTCATCAAATAACAGACGTGGCGAAGTTTTATATGTTACCTTTATTAACTCCTTTCCATTAGTTCCAAAATTTGGCCATATGTTGGCAACTGTTTCCTCATACTTCAGCTTCCTGAAAGATTGGATTATGATGTCACACAATAGCTAGTGCAACTTCAACTTGTCGAATAAATGTCAAAATGCACAGTTGAAGTTCTTAACATCTATTTTGGCAATTCTACATTACACTCACAAAAACAGACATGTTAGAAATGGTTGTTGGACCATTTTTCTAAAAATAGTCCCAGGTGGACCATTAAGTGAGCAATTTTCCATCTAATAAGCATATAAAGAAGGAATATCCTTGTTTTGTAGGCAAACCAGTTGGGATATTATAAAGGAGTGGAATGCCACAATGTTACAGCTCACACCCCACATAAAAAGATTCCATGAAGATGCTATACGTAAAGATGAGAGACAATTTATATGCACACCAAATTCTGTAATATCGTGTAAACTAATATCATGCAGACAGATTCAAACTGGCAAGGTTAAAAGAAACCAGGCACTGGATTAATACTCACCCTTTGTCCACAAGCCAATGTACCATCCCAGCAGTGATACCCTTAGTCACTGAGAAAACAGGAAAGAGAGAATCAGGTTGAACAGGTCGGGGATCATACTTCCCCAACATACCAGCAGCAGTATCTATTATGACCTTTCCATCTTTATATGCGCAGACCTAGGGAAGACACGAATGTAAGTGCTCTGCACACAGATCCTAAATTTTGTACAGAATTTCTGCAAGCGTAGTTGAACAATAGATTCAGAGGAGAGTCCTACTTGTATTCCTAAAATTTTGTCGCTTCCCAACTCAAGCAGATAATTTCTCAGTTTAGACTCCACATCAGAGTTAGCAGGTGAGTCAAAAATCCACTGACTGTTAGGTATTTGTCCGTGTGTCAAACTCCTGACCAAAGTGAAGACATAAAAATCAGCAATGAAAGAAATGAGTGAGGTGATGTTTTTACTATAAAGATGGTGCAACCATTGGCATGACAATGTCAAGTAAATAGCATCTCACCCTAACAAAGTTGATTCAGCAAATGGCCTCATGATGTCCAGATAAACTATCCTAACATTTAGTGAAGCTGAAAGACCTGCAGGTTTTTTTTTTTTGAAAAATAAATGTCATTACGATACTGGATACCTTAGAGGAACGAGTAAGCCCAAACCAAACACATACTGCACCTCTGAGGAGATTCAAGACCCTCATAAATATTATGGCATCCCCAGGGAAAGCATCAACCTAAAGGCATGAAAATGTCCATGTGACACAACATTTATTGGCAGTGGAAACTGCAAAGTAGCAAGCTGGGCATTCCAACTCACAGGATTAAAGCGTTGAACCTCCTTCTTGTTCAATTTCATCTTTTCTTGAAGAGCTTTTTTATTTCTCTCTCTTTGGTCATTTAGTGCCTTTATGTTCTCCTAATAAGTATGAATAACCACAAATAAACTGTTACTCCAAATATCCAGAATTACTAAAAATGGATACAAGATGATGAACAATGGATCTAGTAGACTTCAGCCTACCTTTGCTTCACTTGCTGTGGTTGACTGGCGAAAGAATATTGTGGCAATATCCATAGCCTGCTGAGGCATGTCAACCCGCAGTTTAAGCCCCATCTCTGAAAATGCTGACAGCAGTGCCACATGATCTCCCTACAGATCAACATGTTACATCTCAGATGTGTAAATTACAGGCAATTAACTAAAGTATGATAAGCTGGAAACTACATGGCAAGCTATTTTGTAAACTTGGGTATGAAATGTCAAAATTTCCAAAAACAAGTCAAGTAACTCCAGGTCCAAGGAGAGACATCCCTTTGGCTTCGTCTTATGAGAGGGGAGTATCGAACTCTTCAGGGAGGTATATGACCTTCGAGCACTTAGCTGAGGCTCTACCAGGCGAGCTATTGCTCAGTTCTCAACTTATCGCTTATAGCTTAGGGATATGTTGCTATTGTAGCTTGGGGACATATCACCCAAGGCTGCTTGATTTCACTTATTGGGGATATGGGATTATGGGCATCTTAACTACCAGTCTTATCACATGATAAACGAGTAATACCAAAAGACCAATAATATTGTTAAAAGAAAAGACAAGAAAGTAAACAAGGCATGCTTGCATGGGTTCTGAATCTACAATAAGAAAAGAAGGGAATAGTTTTATCTTATACTAGCAAGGTACTATCTACGGTAAGGAAAGAAGGGAATGTGCATTATTTAGAAGATCAAGGTTCACAAACCTCTGTGCATGACAAAAACATTTTTGCTAGTGCCTGCGTCATAGATTTAGATATGCGCTTAGTGAGCCCAAAGTCAAGGAGAATCGGTTTATGCGGAGGTTCCTTGCTCACAAGAAAATTACCTACAGAAGAGAAAAATGCATGCAACTATGAATTAATGTGCAACCAATGCAGAGCGGAAAGGTGAAAGAAACCTTCCCAAAATGAATATAATCTAAATACCAGGGTGAGGGTCGCCGTTAAAGAAGCCATCAATGTATATTTGATGAGCGTATGCACGGGTTATCTCTTCGACCAGTTTTTGCTTGTCAACACCATATGCTTCCAATGAATCATTATCATTTAAGCGAATCCCATCCATATATTCCAAAATTAGAACCTTGTCAGTTGACTGACACACAAAAGAACAGTCTGTCAGATGACGGTAGCTTGATTCTCGAAAACTAATATGATAAACAGTATAGAAACTGACAGATAGACCTGAATAACTTCTGGAATGAGTACATCAACAGCACTGGAAACACTGCCACTCCCACAGTCAGTTTTGCGACTAAGATTCCTGGAGACAGCCCTAGTATTCTCTAAAATTGAAGAATTTATACCATACATTATCAAGACAACCTCTTCATGAGCCACTAGGCTTTGACTCTAATTTTAAAGAGAGGGACAGAACATGGAAAATCGTGCAGAGAAGCATATGGCAATATTAGTAAGAACCTGAGCAAGGAAAATACCTGCTTCATGGTTGAAATCAAGTTCCTTTGGAGCCTCCTTGCACCATTCATCAATCATTGGATTAAAATCATACTGAGGCTCTGCCCACGCTATCCATTCAACCAATGATTTTGCATTCTTCAGATCCTGACCACCAATACAAAAATGTAATAGACTCCAACTGTGCTACAGCATACTTGCAAGTTAGAGATAAACCTCTAATATGATCTCCTTGACACCATCATGCTGAATTTTAACAACTACTTCTCTGCCATCTGCCAGAGTTGCACGATGAACTTGCGCTATCTGTTAACAAATGTTCATTGGGAGGCTCAACTGAAATGAGCACACTATGATTTATATCAGATAACTAAAGTTTACTTTGATAATACAGTACTCACTGATGCGGTTGCGAGAGGGTCCACGACAAAATCAGCAAATAGATCACTCATGGGTTCTCCAAGTTCTTTCTCTATTGTTCCACGAACCTGCACAGCAGAGACAAGAACTAGGATAAGTAATTGCTCAAGTAACCTGCATGACAATACTATATTAGGACCAGACTAGAATTATCAATCTTTGATTCTTCCATTCATTCAAGGACAAGCATGCGTACCTCTTCAAAAGGGCGTGGAGGAAGTGAATCCTGCAACTGCTTGAGGACATTTATGTAGGGTTCAGGAAGTACATCTGCTCTTGTGGATAAATATTGGCCCATTTTCACCCATAAACCTTCTAGCTCTATCATCAGGTTGAGGACACGGCGAGCATTTCGCGCATGTGTTTTCTTCCATATAGCACTCTTTTTACCAGTGCTAACCCATTGAACTCTCTTCTGAACAGCCTGCTTGTGCATCAAGAAGATGTTAATCTGTTTTGAGAGAATGGAAGGGGCTGTCTTTGGACAAACATCATTGAGAACAGGAAAAGAATCACACCTTATAGTCGAAGTAGATAAACAGTGCCATAGAGAAAACCTTGAGGCGCCTGGTAATGGTGTTTCCCCATCCCATTGTAGGTTGGCAAGTCAGGACAAGCAGTGGCAAAAATTCTGGCACACTCTAGGCTCCTAGTAAACCAGTTAGTTTTCTGCAGTGTCACAAGTTCAATAAAGAAGATCCAAATTAGTAATATTTATCAGAACTACCAATTCATTCTCAGGACAGTTAAGACAAGGATTTGACACGAAAATCAAATATATATGAAAGGTTCCATTTCTGTTAAATCAACTAAGGATGGAGTAAATAAACAAACAGCAATAGCAAGGATTCCCCCAAAATTAGTGCCAATCGCTGTCAGTGTCAGGGCAATTATTCAGAGATAATGACTTGACATGATAATCGGATTAACTTGACAACTACCATATATGTGAGATAAACCGAGGATGGAGTACAGAAGAAAACAACAAAACCATAACTGAAGAGGATTCGAGCATTCCACGCCGCACATTAAGTGACATGCCAATGAGATGAGCAAGTAGTTTCCAAGACAATACACACCCAGAAATGCAACAGATGCAGCAGAAAAATGTGAGCATTACGCATGGACACATCACCGCTTGAAAACTTCAAGCTTGTCCTCACTCCCCGGTCCCCGCAGGGTTTCCCACGTGTTGTAACTTTTCTCCTTCGCAAGTAGGCCAAGACTTTTCCCTCGTAATTCAGGAAAGCATCACAACAGCTCCCAAAAATCCCTGGCCTGTCAAATTTGACGTGCGGGGACCGCTGAAGCACGCTCAAGGACAGGACAAAAGAAAGACATCATCAAGCACGCTGCTTCCACAACCAACACCTCAAGAGCAGTAGAGAAGCACGCCCCCAAACTCCAAGCCGCTGAATAACATGTGAACAACAGGATTCGAGCAATCCTACTTGTGCTGAGCAAGACTAGAAGCCCCGGAATCTTTTGCATGATTCCAACATCATGGGAACGCTATTTTAACTGGTTTATTTACTTGATCATCAAAGGCTCCATGCTCGCACAACCAATCTCCACTAGGCACTAGCGCTTTAGTTGATCATCAGAGGCTCTAGTGCGCGACAAACAAAAGGAGATTTATATATAATACCATCCGTTAGCATAAAGACGCATTTTTTTCAGTCTGATAGCATACCCACACCAACCCCCACCCCCTTTGGCAGGCACCCGTAATCCCAACGCAAAATCGAGGCAAGAACCAGATGTAACGCCCTCTCACCCAAAGGAGGGGGGATTACACTGGAACCGACTGCGAAACCGCACAGAGCCGCAAAACCCACTCAGGCCTGTTTGGATGCGCATCAATTTATCTCAATCCACATGCCTTAAATATATTGAAGTGAAATTAAACTAAGTTCCATTTTAATCCACTCAAAAAAAAACGTGGACGGAAGTGAATACACGTGACTCCAAGCAACGCCTCAGGCAATCGCAAGCGCAGCACACGGCGGGGATTTCCGAGAACACCCCGACCCCCAAGAAACCGCCGAGAACAGGGGGGAAGGGAAGAGACTATATTACCTCTAATCGCTGAGCTCCGCGAGGCGAGGAGGAAATTTGGCGGTTCCGGACGGGCGCCTGGGCCGCGCGAGTCGAAACTGAACCGGCCGGACGGATTCGCGAAAGAGGAAAAAGAAAAAAAGAAAAAAAAGAAAAGAAAAGGAGAGGATCAGTTCTGTCTAAAGGGGGAGGAAGGAGAGGAGCTTTGCGGAAGCAGAGAGTGTGCGAGGACGGACGAGAGATATACGTAGGAGTATTTATTCCGGGAGTCCCTGATGAGTGATGAGGCTGCTTTGCAATTTGCATCCGGGCCCCGACGGTTCGTCGCTATTTGTGGTGGTGGATTCCGCTCCGCCACGACAAGTCAATTCCGGAATCCCGTTCGTCTTCGTCCTGCAGCATCTGCATGCGGTCTCAATCCTCACTCACCTTCCTCTCGTGCGGACGTGCGGTGCAGGAGCAGGACGGCAGCAGCAGCGACAATGACATCGAGCCTCACAAGTCACAGCTTGCTTTTAAGTGAGAACGCATCGGTCAGTCAACGGGGAAAACTGTTCGCCGTGCGGTTTTTGACCTTTTTGCGGTGTGGATGACATGGATGCTGACGATTCCAAGTTCTAGGGTGTGGTTAGATAGTTGTAAAGTGTGTGTAAAGTTCTTGTAGCATTTTTCGTTGTTATTTGGTAAAATTTATCTAATCATGGATTAACTAGGCTCAAAAGATTCGTCTCGACATTTACAGACAAACTGTATAATTAGTTATTTTTTACCTACATTTAATGCTCCATGCATGCGTCCAAAGATTTGATGTGACGGGAAATCTTGTAAAATTTTTGGAATTTTGAAGAAACTAAACACTGCCCTAAACGAATTCAGGGCAGTGTGGTGTGTATCATAGACGACGACACCGCTTTGGTTTTAACGAAACGGAGAAAGAAGAATGACATGCATTCTAACCTAGGGCTGTTCACATAATTCGACTTATTTCAGTGTATGACACCTAGCATATTAGTTTTCCGTCTGTGTTAGTTAAGGATCGATCGTTGCTCGTCCATCTTGTCATGTTGAACGCATGTCTCATGTCACATTTAGCTGGCAGGATAAAGTACCTTTCGACCACGAACCTAGTGACACTCAGCCTGTTCGTTTCGCTGGTTTATTGTGCTAAAAGCACTGTTCGCTGGTTTGTTGTGAGAGAAAAACACTGCTGGATGGCTACTGATTCTGCTGATAAGTCCAAACGAACAGGGCGACTATTCGAGCCGGAATAAACTCGGATTAACAGACTGGTGCCGAAGAGGATAAGACGGAGTCTTTGTATATTGTAATGGTATTTTCTTTCTATTTCTATATAGGGTCGGTTTGGTATGACTCCCAATCCACTTTGACTGTTTTTTGTGCATCCGATTGTTCGACGCTGAGAATGGTCGCGACGGCTCACCAGCCCACCATGCCATTCCAAGTCTAAATTTGATTTTTCTTGTAGTTCATTCACCATCACTAAAATCATCCAATGTTTTCTTTATACCTTTAGTTATGTTTATGGTCAACAACTATGATTTGTGACTGAAAATTCCATCTTTAGTACAATTGAACATTGTTTATGAAATTGTGACATACTTATGGTTGTCCTTTATTCCGTCGTATTAGCATCTCTTATTTTATATATGATAGCTTTGTCACATAAATTTGCAGTATAAAATTCATCTAGATGGATTTTTTTATTCTAGATCCATCATTAACTCCCTTAGCTTATACGGTTATACACCACCAATAAACTAGGAAGTAACCAAACATAACCTTAACCTACGAGTTGACACTAAGTACTCGCTCCATTATAAATGGAAGTTGTTCTAACGAATCGAAGTAATAACGATTAATCACAGAATCCATATTATAATATACACCCTCCGTCCCTAAATGTTTGTCTCTAGAAAACCGTGTTTCCCTCACAAACACGCTTCCCGGAGTAGTAGGTTCTATGAAAGGGATAAAGCCATAATAATTTATAAGCACTAGAAAGTTTGACTTTAGTTAGAATGCTTTTATTTAAATTTTATGGATACATATTGCTTTTACAAGCATCTTACGATTTAGAACAAAGAGAATAATTATAAGTAACATATAGAACATGCACGATTTATTTCTATCTTTGTGCCGTGAATCCCAAGTCTTCTAGCACCTGACGTCTTCCTGGACCATGCGTGCAGTCCATATCCGTGTGCGTGCTTCGGAAAAAATAAATAAATTGTGCGTGATTCTTTTTAGAAAAAAATTATCTTCGAGATGCTTGTAAATATTAATTTAAATCGTGTACCAAAGCTTGTCTTTTTTTAATAAAATTATATCTTTCTATACTTTTTATACGAAAGGTGTAGCTCTCGATAAGATCTACATCTTTCATTTAAAAAGTACTTTTTATGTGACATCAAATCTGAAATATATGACTTTTCTACGAAGACAAGCTCTGGTATGCCAATGATATGTTCCTCAAAATCTATATTATTTTCTTGAGCATCTTAACAATCCTAAACCAAAAACTTCAAAACTAAAAACTTATAGATCTCATTGAATTAAAACTATCTTCAATTAACACCATACAAGAATAATATAATTTTAATGAGGTGACAAGCCTTTGCACAATTAATACGCTGCTGAAACTTTATACTGTTTTCTCGAGCATCTTAACGACCTCAAATATAAAAACTCAAAAGTATAAAGTATATCTCACTAAAAGCTACAACTTTGATATAAAAAGTATCATCATTTGACACCATGCAAAAAAGATATTATTTTTCTAATGCGACAAGCGCTAGTATGTGATTATTATGCTACTGAATCTTATACTATTTTTTAGCATCTTAATGTCCTCAAATGAAAAAACTCAAACTAGAAAGTTGTAAATCTCATCGAGACCTGCAATTTTCATATAAAAGACGAGCTAAGATTTTTCTAAATTTGAGTCTTATCACGCCATCTCTAGTGGGACGAGAAAACAATATTGTCACGTCAATGAAAGTGGCTGGCGTGACAAGGTTTGTCACGTGAAAAACATCATCCAACATAATAGATCTTGCCGCGTCAGCACATGTGGCGCGGCGGCGTGATTTTGTCACGTCAACCACGCTAGCGCGACAAAAAAAGATTAGATATGCAAAAAGTAAATTACGGCAGTTATTATTAAAATATTGAATAAAAGAAGTATTAGAAATAAAAAAAATCCACAAGGGCATAAGGTCTTTAGGAATGACAAAGGAGTTGGGCCGGCAGTAAAAAGGCCGTTGACGGGCCATGCTAGACCGGACACGATGCCAAACGTTGCTGGATGCCGGTCGCGTGGTGCTCCGCCCGCTACACGACCTTTCTTCTCCTTGGTGTCGCCGTGTCGGCGTGGACATCGCGCGCCAGGAGAGGCCCCCATCCCACGGCGACCTCCCTACCCACGCACGTACTCCTACCAGGCACGGGCACCGCCGTCCGGGAACCCATCCGCAGTCCGCACATTGCCCATTCCGGCGACTTTCTGGCGGGCGCCAGGTGAGGTGACGCGCCTCTCAACCGAAGGCGAAGACGGCGAGGTGCCGCACGCCATGGCACAGTTCCAATTTCAAAGCTCTCCCTCCCTCCACGGCTCCACCCCACGCGGTTGCTTCAAGCATTGACTGACGGACCTGTGAGCCTGTTCTTGACCCCCTCCTCTTCCTCTCCCTCGCCTCCGGCTGTCTCTGCCGAAAGCTTGTGGATTGAGTGCGCGGCTGCGGTAGCCGAAATCCTGGCGCGTCCGTGCGTGGCGGATCGATCCTTGTCTCCGGACTCCGGCTCTCAATAAGGCGCCGCGGGACTTTCTGAACTTTCTGGTGAGATTGGGCTGTTCGCGTCGCTCGCTTCGCTTATGCAGAGTTTCGCTTCCCTTGCTACATCTTGTGGCATTTCTGACTTCTGAGGCGATGGTTCAACAACATACTGATTTTGTACCATTTGTTTGTAGCACGAGTAGCAATTGAATAGTACTAGTTCTGAAGCCAACCAGTTTTGAACTCACTGGATGTGATTGTATATATACCGTGATATTCTACGGACCTGATTCTATTATGGGCCATCGGTAGTCCCAGTAGCCACTGTAGCAGGGGTTGCCATGGTTCATCATCAGAACTGCATGCATTTGCTGCACTCTCTCTGCTCAACATTAGAGTGAACAGCCTGCTTGGGAAGGAAAACAATTATTCGTGCACAGAGAAATGTGATTCCCCAAGTTCGATCCGTTGATCGTAACTGCCCAACGTGGCGATGAAATACTGTCAATGAATACCTATTCGTCTGACACGTTTAATCTTATAGCATGTCTCTCACATTGTCATCTCTAAAAAGAACCAACTTAAAGATATTTCATCACTAGTATTTCTTAGCTAATTACGCCATTAGAAGTGGATACGAATACTGGCCTTTGTTTTCACCATGAAGATAGGGGTCAGCTGATTAATAACCGTGGCATTGGTAATTCTATATTCAGTTTTCCCTTTATCTTGTTCTTCTATCATTCACGTTTGCTCTTCTTTGCCTTGTCACCTCATACCACGGGCCATGGCCCCCATGGACATCGAGAACATTTGGTTGACATGAAGGATCAGGCCTTCATATTATTTACATGGTAACTAATTCTCAAGGTTTCTACCACTGCAAGACTCAAATCTGGATTCAAGTTAGTGAGGATGCCACACAACCAGTATTAGCTTCACACAAGGTGCAATGCAACAATCAGTTCGTCTACATCTTTGTGCATTCCAAGGTCAAGGAAGGGAAGGCGCAGTTGCCACGTTGACATGCTCTTATTTTCAAGGTAGGCATGAGAAGGTTGAACCACCCGAAGGTACAAATCATCTCCTCGTACTATGTAAAACTTGACTGTGCATACGTGTTGTGGCAGCGAATGAAGGCAGCACTCTGCAGTTACAGTTAGTACATAGTCAATCAAGCACGGTTTAATCCACTTGAGCAGCAAGTCCAGTGCAAGCTACTTTATTTGTTGTCACCATTTTAATACTTGATAGGGTCCAGACTCCGGAATGACTGAATTATTAGCTATTTTAAGCATGTACCACATTCTGGTATGTTGAAGTGTTCATTTTTGTTTTATGTGATACTGAATATTACTACAATACTGTGTACTCGAAGGATGCTTACAGGCTAATTTAGACCATCATCCACTGCTAATGTTATTTATTTATTAAGATCTGGTGAGTGAGCGGTCACGTTTGTTTGGTCTAGGAATACAAATTTGCATGCCGAAATGGGTGGATGGAATGGGTTTCGGTATGATCACTGGTGTGTGAGCAAGATGGTACTGCTGTTAAAGTCACAATGCTTAGTTTGATAGCTCAAAGTTAGGTATGTATGTGATGATCTATGGCAGGTTAGGTGTGCGTGCCTTTGCTGCTCTTAAGAGCTTTGCACTGCATGCTTTTTTTTTTCATTTTAGTTATTATAGAAGAAAGTTTGCAAGGGGCGTCTTTTGATCTCCTTAAGCATGATGTCTGATGTTAGATTCAAGAGCAAAGAGAGTATGTATGTATGCCACCTGTATTCTAAATAGTCTCAAGTGAGCAGTTCTTTTTTTTCGCGATCGGACCATTCACCCGTATTTCATTAAGAGGGTCTCAAGTGAGCAGTGAGCTAAGTGATTATGAGACAGTTAGTCATTGCTGTTTTTGATGCTTTGTGCTCAGAGCTCTAGCCTGCAGGTTCGTGTTATGCTTTGTTCTCAGAGCAGTGAGCTAGGCGCGATCTCTAGGAACACCGCTGATCTGCCCCCTGTGCAAGCTCAACATCGAAGCCATGGAGGTTGGAGGAGGTCTTCAGAACTGCAAATGTCAACCCCCTGTTCTGTATAAGTTTCAGAGTTCTGACAGCCGAACGCAGTTTGATCGCTGGAAAACACATTCATTATTTCTGCTTGACCATGTTCTAGCGAAAACTTTTTACTTAATTGATTTCCCTTCCTGGACGACATTGTAAATGCTGGTATAGTTGTATATAATAGTTCTATAGACTTGGGCTAAAAAAATCAACTGTCTTTTTGGAATTTCTGCAATACTTAATTACTACTCGTGCATAGGCCAGAAGTGCTCTAGTAGATAGTGAATACTACCGGTGGAGTGAAAGGCACGGAGCACACTAGCATCATCCTGCCGGAGATGCGGACAACAAGAGGACGTGCTCGTCGGCATCTGAGACATCACCGTGTAAAAATCCGGATTCCTCCTGTGCATCGTCAGCCACTCCTTCCTGAGATGGGAACTTGCAAGTATCTATCACACACTACAGACGAAACCAGGCCAGCATTTTTTCGGACAACAAACAGTAGGTGAGTAGGGTGTGCCTGTGCAGCAGCATGTAGGGTCTGTTTTGTTTGGATTGAATCCTCTCAGGCATCACAGCCGGCGTCCAAAATCGGACGCCTGCCAGGCACGTCTGCCTGGGAAGAAAGCAAAGACGCCCTTAGGAACTTAGTACGGTCGTTTAATG
Source organism: Saccharum hybrid cultivar R570 (assembly GCA_038087645.1). Classification (NCBI taxonomy): domain Eukaryota; kingdom Viridiplantae; phylum Streptophyta; class Magnoliopsida; order Poales; family Poaceae; genus Saccharum; species Saccharum hybrid cultivar. The sequence continues at coordinate 2,138,966 of JAQSUU010000273.1, forward strand.
CATACACCGTCAATCCTTTGACTGTAAGTGACCAGTGCAAAGTATGACAAAGAAAAAGGAGTTGACATGTATTTAAGCTCTGCGTGCACCTAAAGGTTTTTGCATGAAGCGTTTCATAGTTTTACATGTATACACCGTTGTATAGGTTGACGCCACGAAGGATCCTTAAGATGGTAAAAAAAAAGGGCAGATTAGTATTATACTAGTATAACTGAAGTTTAGTATGGTGGTAGAAAAAGGCAAAAGAAGAAGAAGAAGAAGAAGAAGAAGAAGAAGAAGAAGAAGAAGAAGAAGAAGTCCTTATGTTAAATCTGCGCTGAAAACTAAGAAACTGACATCTACTTGGACATCAGGACCATATGACCATATGCAGTAAGGGATTAGTTAAGGATCACTAACAGTTGTTTGGGAGAGAATCATTATTTTGTGTGCCTGTTCAAACGCATGGGTCATTAACTAGTACTAGTATTCCTTAGAAAGATGTTTCACCAATGAACCGTTGGGACACAGCCATCAAATGATAACATGATAATGACTGCATCTGCTGAAACTTGGTGACCACTGATATAAAGGTAATTAACATAGAGGTAAAAGCTTTCTCTTTCAGAATAAATAAAATGCATGGTTGCATTAAGTATGTAAGAGTTTTGCATGGAACTATGGACGAAAACTTGATTGAGAAAGCGAAAAAGGGCAGGGTACGTAGATGTCAAATAATTAGAAATGGAAACCGGTACAGCGCAACAACCAGGAGTTATGTAGGCCACCAAACTATAGTAGGGCCCTGATGATGTTTGAAACCATGAAGAAAATTTAGAGAGGAACCTAAAGTTACAGTAATAAGTAGAACAGTGATAAGTACAGTAGATTGATAAGAAAGAACATAAGGAGAGGAATTGAGGACTCCATCCTACTCCATGTTCCTGATTTGAATTTATCCAGTTTTGCAGAGCAAGAGTTGATCAACTCAAGAACAGAGTATCTGCAGAGCAGAAAACGGAAAGGAACAGGAACAAGAACATAGGGAAAATAATCAAGAACAGAGTACCTGCAGAGCAGAAAATGGCAAGGAACAAGAACACAGGGAACATCTTCAGATGACCCCCCACCCTCCGGTGGCAATTCAGATTCAATCATAGATGCAACACCAAGAACAGAAGAAGAATCACTTCTCCACTTTATTATTCATTCACAGATGATAAATTAATTGATGTTTTTGAATCATGTAATAATCCATGACCACAATCAGTTTAACAGTCACCATATGCACATAGACGGACACAAGCAAGCAACGAAGAGAGCAGTAGTATATACATACACACCCCCGACAGAGGATGGGCATGTCTTATTCGCAATTTGGCATTGAATTCCCAAATCGACGAGATGGGATTCGGATTGGGATCACGATCAGATCTCCTCCACCACGATCCAGTCCTCCTCCCCGTCGGAGAACTCCACCGCGATGGTGATGCCGACCATGCAGAACCCCATGTCTTCTTCTTCCTCCTCGTCGTCATCCCCATCCTCCTTGTCATCCAGCAGCAGGCCCTGCTCTCCAATTGCTTGAATCTCTCCTACATCATCTACGTCAGTATCACGCGCCGCCGGATCAGGATCAGCTTCTTCGCCACCAGCGTCGGCGTCGGCGTCGGCGCGGCGGCCGACGAAGAGGTCGTAGAGGTCAGAGAGCCCGGCGTCGGGCGCTTCGAGACCGGCGGCGTCGTCGTCGTCCTCGTGCCAGCTGTTGCCGCTGCCGGCCAGGTATGCCAGCAGGGAGGAGGCGGACTTGCCCCTGTACTCGGGGACGCCTTGGCCCTGGTCGACGACGCGCCAGGACACGAGGCGGTGGTTGAGCGCGACGTCGCAGGCGCGGAGCTTGTGCGCGCCCTTGGCCTTGTCGCGGGCCTTGGTGACGGGGTGCGCGTGGCAGCCCGCGCACCGGGGCCGCCGGCACTTGCCCGTGCTCCTCGACGCGTTCGTCGGCTTCCCCGCCGCCTTCTCCGTCGCCGCCACCGCCAACGGCTCCGTTGCCGGCGACTCGGCGTCGGCGTCGGCGGCTGCGGCGGCGGTCTTCAGCACCTTGCTGCGGCTGATCCGGACGGTGCCGTGCTGCCGCCCTTCCCTCTTCATCGTCCGGACGGCTTGGCTTGCGGCGGGTTTCTCGGGGGGTTGTTGTTTGGTTGGAAAAGAAAGAGGGCCGAGGAACGAGGAGGTTTGGAGGTGGTTGGCAATGGCAACTATACAAGCAAGGGGAAGGGGAAAGGGGAGAGGGGCAGGACCACGCGCATGTGTGGTTGGGCAAGTGTGTGGGAGTCGCCAAGGGGAAGGCGGACCATGGCCGGTGCGGTGCCGGCGGGTGGTTGGGGACTTCTTGGGGTACAAGTAGAAGTAGAAGTAGAAGTGGTGGGCAAGCAAGATTCACTTGCTGCCGCCGTGCCGCGCGGCATCGGCATCTGCATGCGATGCTCCGTGTGGACCGGATCAGGAGGATCGTGGGGTCAGGAAGCCAAATCAAATGGGAGTTTTTTTTTTTTGTTGCGAATAATCAAATGGGAGGTCAAGGAAGCTAATTCTATTCCGCACTGCACTAATAATACAAAAAGGAAACTTTAACTAATTGTATTCTAGCGAGGATATGGGATACCTACGCGGTTGCTTGCTGGGGGGAACGGATGATCCAACCTGCAAAGGAATATTATCGGCGACCGATGATAGGTTTTCTTCGTTTTTGGTGGAAGGAAATGATACGCTTTCTTTATTTCGTTTTTTGTTCGATTTTTCGATCGACACTCGAAAGGCATGCAGGGAGCCCTTGTGATTTTAGGGAGGAAAGGGCCTACAAAGATGGCAATTGTATTTTCTCCTAGTATAGTAATGGAGATTGCAATGGGTTCACAGTTCACACACCGACACACGGATATTCACGACGCACCTTTGCAGAGATGCTGCAATGCCAATGTGCCTCGCAGTCGCCATCACGTGCCTATATAATAAAGGCTAAACTTGCGTAATCTAAGTATATATCATAATACGAAAAAGTCTACTTAACTCCTTAAACTATCAGCTAGTGTTTAACCTACACCCCTAACTATAAAACCGTCTGTTTGACACCCTGAACTTTTCAAAACCGTTCAAACTACACCCTGGAGCGGTTTTGGATGACGGGTTTGTTACAGTAACCATGGTTTTGCTACAGTAACGTCGGCTTTGCTTTTTCTTTTTCTATTTATTTCAGCTGAATCTTTGAAAAATCATAGTAAATCACAGAAAAATTAAAAAATAGAAAATCTAATTTTGTTGGACTCCACATGAGTAGATCTACATAATGAATATATAATATAGTATGCTTTAGTACAAATTTTTTCTGTAGCTTTAAATTGGTTAGAAAATCAAATTTTATCTGTAATTAATTGGAATAATTAATAGCTACAGTTTCTATGGTCCAATTGTGGTGAAATTTTTATGATGGGGTTATTATTATATGCTTGAACTATAGTAAAAATTTCATACTCATTGGATCATATATAACTTAATTATAGATTTATTTAGGTTTATGTTTAGGTTTATGCTTGTTAAATATAAATAAATCTATAACTAAATTATACATGATCCAATCAGTATGAAATTTTTACTACGGTTCAAGCATATAATAATTTGAATGGTTACTGTAGCAAAACCGTCGTCCAAAACCGCTCCGGGGTGTAATTTGAACGGTTTTGAAAAGTTCAGGGTGTAAAACAGACGGTTTTATAGTTAGGGGTGTAGGTTAGATACTAGCTGATAGTTCAGGGGGTGAAGTAGACTTTTCACTGTCATAATAGCAGGTGCCCCTGCGCTGCGGGACTGTTCATGGCATGGGTTTCACTGTTCATGGCGTGGTGATACTGTTCATAGATATGTCATGGCACTGTTCATAACATGTCATTGTACTGTTTATGAGCATGTCGTTGAAAACACTGTTCGCCATGAATAGAGAACAGGTCACTGACATGGTACACATAAATAAGGGTAAGAGTAGATAAGCACTGACGTTTTAAAGATTACACCACTGTATATGATAATATACGTAGTACTTCCATTTTCAGGAGATGATTTTTTTTAGAAAAAAGAAAAAGAAAAAAGAAAACAGGTTTAGGGTTTCTAACAATTGAAAACAGGGTTTGTTCAATCAGCATCACAATCTGGAGCTCGTCTTAAACTGAAACAGACAGGAGACTGAAACTCCTTGCAAGCTACCTGTATTTAGTTATTTTTTTACCTACATTTAATTTCGTCTTAAAACTCGATGTGGTGAGTGAAAGATGAAATATTTTGGGAAGTGAACGGACCTAATATAATACGTGAGCAACCCTATGCTCTGATCCCTACGACAATGGACCACATGGTCCTGACACGATCTGCCTCGGAGGAATTCAGCCTCCTCTGCAGGCACGGCACCTGTCTGAGGAATTGACAGAATTCCACCCTTCCTTCTTCTCTTCGGCCCGTGCCGCAAGACAATTCCTAGGCCTCTGCATGCAATGTTTCATTTCCCTTGTGGAATTCGAGCAGGCCTCCCAAGCAACCGGCGACGGGGCCTCTGTGTTTCTGACTATGTATCTGATGACGGTGCCACAGCAGTCAGAAGAGGAGAGCTCCTTCCGTTACCAGCGGCGCCTATCGCCGACTTGCACATGCAACTTTTGCCTTCACGCTTGCTTCAAGCCTTCAACTGATTTCGTATATACCTGTCCCCTAAAAAAATTATGCAATTTTGGTTCTAAAAATAATACCAACATGTATGGCTTTAAATGGATATATAAACATATATTTCACAACTAATCTAATAATACTTATTTAGTGTGATTTAAATATTAGTATCTTTATATAAATAATGGAAAAAGTCTACTTGACCCCCCCAACTATGGGGGGTCGTCTACTTTACCCCCGAACTATGAAACGGTCTAATTTACCCCCTGAACTTTGCAAAACCGGCCAAATCACCCCCTCGAACGGTTTTGGACGGTGGTTTTGCTACAGTAACAGTTGTTTGATACAGTAACGGCGGTTTTGTCTTTTTATTTTTTTATTTATTTTGTCTGAATCTTTGAAAAATCATAGTAAATCACAGAAAAATCATAAAATAGAAAATCCAATTTTGTTGGACTCCACATGAGTAGATGTACACAATGAACATATAATATAGTATGCTTTAGTACAAAGTTTTTTTTTCTGTAAATTTGGATCTATTTTTTCTGTAATTAATTTGAATAATTCATACAACAAAAACTTTGTACCAAAGCATACTATATTATATATTCATTGTGTAGATCTACTCATGTGGAGTCCAACAAAATTAGATTTTCCATTTTATGATTTTTCTGTGATTTACTATGATTTTTCAAAGATTCAGACGAAATAAAAAAAGGAAAAGGCAAAACCACTGTTACTGTAGTAAAACCACTGTCTAAAACCGCTCGAGGGGTGATTTGGCCGGTTTTGCAAAGTTCAGGGGGTAAATTAGACCGTTTCATAGTTCGGGGGTAAAGTAGACGACCCCCATAGTTGGAGGGGTCAAGTAGACTTTTTCCTATAAATAATTGTTAAACCTTAGATTATTTTGATCTAGCACTATTTGAGAACTAATTTTTCTAGGACGGAGGGAGTATCTCCAGAAAATCTAGAAATGCCTCGTATGAAGGATCTGTCAGAGAGATGCACCTAGGGTTGTTCTAGGGTCGATAAAGCCACTTAGAACATTATGTTCATGTGTTACAATAGAACGTACACCTAGGGTTGTTCTAGGCTTTCTTCGTTTTTGGTGGAAGGAAATGATACGCTTTCTTTATTTCGTTTTTGTTCGATTTTTCGATCGAAACTCGAAAGGCATGCAGGGAGCCCTAGTGATTTTAGGGAGGAAAGGGCCTACAAAGATTGCAATTGTATTGTCTCCTAGTATAGTAATGGAGATTGCAATGGGTTCACAGTTCACACACCGACACACGGATATTCACGACGCACCTTTGCAGAGATGCTGCCATGCCAATGTGCCTCGCAGTCGCCATCACGTGCCTATATTATAATAAAGGCTAAACTTGCGTAATCTATGTATATACGGATGTGTTCACTTCGCGAAAAGTAGGTAAAAAGTTACTGTAACATCTTTCATTTTTATTTAGCAAAATTTATCCGATCATTGACTAACTAGGCTCAAAAGATTCGTCCCGATATTTACAGATAAACTATGCAATTAGTTATATTTTTTACCTACATTTAATGCTCCATGCATGCGTCGAAAGATTTGATGTGATGGGTGGAAGAGAAAATATTTTAGGTTGGGATGAGAAGTGAACAAGGCCTACCATAATAAACACTGACGTCTTAAAGATTCCACCACTGTATATAATAATATACGTAGTACTTCCATTTCCAGGATATGATTTTTTAGAAAAAAAAAGAAAAAGAAAAAAGAAAACAGGTTTAGGGTTTGTAACAACTGAAAACAAGGTTTGTACAATCAGCATCACAATCTGGAGCCCGTCTTAAACTGAAACAGACAGTAGACTGAAACTCCTTGCAAACTCAAACTACCATGTGATAGCCGGGATCGGGACCTCTCTGTGGCATCGACAATAGTCACGATTGGGGATGGCAAAACGGCCAAATTTTGGACTTCATCATGGGCGCAAGGATTAGCGCCTAAGAGTTTTGCGCCAAACTTATTAAGAAAGCCAAGAGGAGGCACATCACAGTGCGAAAGGCATTACAGGACAACAAGTGGATTTCTCGTATCACCCCAATCCTATCACTTGACGAGCTTCAGGAGTATGTTCAACTGTGGGAAGCTGTACAACAAATTCAGCTTGATGGTAGTAGGGAGGATAGCATAATTTGACGATAGACAGCAGATGGAGAGTATACATCAAAGAGCGCATATCGTATCCAATTTGAAGGATCATATACCAAGCTAAGGATTATGCCGATATGGAAGGCAAGGGCCGAACCGAAATGTTGCTTTTTCGCGTGGACGTTACTACACAAGAATATTTTAACAGCAAAGAACTTGATAAAGAGGAATTGACCAACTGACCCTTTGTGCAAACTATGTGGAGTCGAACCGGAAAATCCCACACACTTGTGCAAGGATTGCCCTTTCTCAAAACAAGTATGGTCAGTATTGAAAACCTGGTTTGGACTATCAGCTATCGACACAGTGGGAGAAAATGGGTCACTCCATGGATACTGGCGTAGATGCAGTTTCGGATAGACAAACCCTACAGGAGGAATTTTGATGGCCTCATGATCTATTTTTGGTGGAACATATGGAAGGAGCGAAATAAAAGAACTTTCCAAAACAAAGGTTTGCAACCAATGGAGGTGGCACGTCTATGCAAGGAGGAGATATACCAATACCAGTTGCCCACTACACCAAATGCAGAAACTCAGCAGTAACCCCGTTCTCTATATCTTAGTGTATTACTTTTTATGTTTGTTTGGCTAAGATAGAGTTGAGTCTTTTAATAGTAGAGTTGAGTCTTTAGTGGGCATTGTAAAAAATCTATAACAACTTTTATTCTTTTTCTATCGTCTAATTAAAAATCCGGCAAAAGCTTTTTTTCCGTCTTTCAAAAAAAAACGTGAGCAACCCTATGTTCTGATCCCTACGTCAATGGACCACATGGTCCTGACACGATCTGCCTTGGAGGAATTCAGCCTCCTCTGCAGGCACGGCACCTGTCTGAGGAATTGACAGAATTCCACCCTTCCTTCTTCTCTTCGGCCCGTGCCGCAAGACAATTCCTAGGCCTCTGCATGCAATGTTTTATTTCCCTTGTGGAATTCGAGCAGGCCTCCCAAGCAACCGGCGACGGGACCTCTGTGTTTCTGACTGTATGTATCTGATGACGGTGCCACAACAGTCAGAAGAGGAGAGCCCCTTCCGTTACCAGCGGCGCCTATCGCCGACTTGCACATGCACCTTTTGCCTTCACGCTTGCTTCAACTGATTTCGTATATACCTGTCCCCTAAAAAAATTATGCAATTTTGGTTCTGGTCAAAGTCAAATTATCTCAAATTTAACTAAGGCCATGTTTAGTTTCCAAAAATTTTCAAGATTCCCCGTCACATCGAATGTTTAGACACATATATGGAGCATTAAATGTAGACGAAAAAAGCTAATTACACAGTTTGGTAGAAAACCACGAGACGAATATTTTAAGCCTAATTGACACATATATGGAGCATTAAATGTAGACGAATCTTTTTAGTCCATGATTGTACACTAATTGACAAATACAAACGAAAGTGCTACAGTAGGCAAAACCGAAAATTTTCGCGAACTAAACACACCCTAAGCTTATAAAAATAATAATACCAACATGTATGGCTTTAAATGGATATATATAAAAATATATTTCACAACTAATCTAATGATACTTATTTAGTGTGATATAAATATTAGTATCTTTATATAAAAATTGTTAAACCTTAGATTATTTTGATCTAGCACTATTTGAGAACTAATTTTTCTAGGACGGAGGGAGTATCTCCGGAAAATCGAGAGATGCACCTAGGGTTGTTCTAGGGTCCATAAAGCCACTTAGAACATCATGTCCATGTGTTGCAACAGAACATACACCTTATTGCACACTTATAGATGACTCGCAGCTCAAAGATTTATTTAAAGATTGGATAAACTGTTCCAATGTCTTGAAGCTAGAGTCTGTATCATGTGTGGATGCATGTTGTTCTAACTCATATGAACACGGGTAGTTGGTGCGGGTCACCAACAAGATAGTGAGGTACGCGAGAGGCCTCGTTATCAAACGATACACAAGCAAGTTTAAACCAATCAAGACTTACTATATATCTTGTAGACCGTCGGTTCATCCGCAGGGAGACAGTTGCATCAGCACTCCCCAACGGCAACTGGATAAGGCAGATTACAGGCGGACTATCGGTCCCTGTGATCCAAGAATACCACTCGACTTGGGATCGGGTGCAGAATGCGCCGAAGACACCCTGGTATGGAGATGGACGGGGACCGAAACGTACTATGTGCGCTCGGCATACAGGGCGCTACACTCGGCGTCACATACACTCGCCGGCTGCAAGCGCATATAGAGTACCTGGGCGCCACTTCGAATCAAAATCTTCATATGCCTCGCGGTAAGATGGAGACACTGGACGGCGAACAAGAGGCACAGACATGGCCTTGACGCACCGAACCACTGCTTCCTATGCGATCAAGAGCCGGAGACCATCGATCACATTATAGCTTCCTGTTGTTCTCTAGGCAAGTATGGTGGAACATCATGAATGCCCTCGGCGTTGGTGCATCGCAGGTCAGAGGGGACTCTTCCTGTCTTGGTGGAATTCATGGAGGGCGCACTGCGACAAGAAAAAGGGCACGGACTCCCTAGTCACGCAAGTTGCGTGGGAGCTCTGGAAGGAGAGGAAATGAAGACGCTTCTGCGGTGCAACGACCACAACTCTGTAGCTCCTCGCCTTGATAAAGGACATAGCCGACTAGTGGATTGACGTCAGGGCCGCCAAGCTAGGTTGTTTGTTGCGTGAGTAATCACCATGTATCTCCTTTGCTAGGGAGCACCGAGCCACCCCTAGTGCGTCCACACAGCGCGTCAAAAACTTTCTTGATCTCAATAGAAAGATGCGCAAGCCTTTTGTGTATTCGAGAGAAAACACTACACATTCATATTATAGACGTGCTAACCATATAAACAGGTAATGTGCCCGCTTATCACATACTATTCACATTGGTTTTTTAATTTGTAAATATTGATGCTGAAAAATTAGTTTGTTCATTTTGACTTGGTACCTTCGTTGTCCTTTCTTTATTTTGCCGGTGTTACTAGGTCATCTATATAGTACATCATTTTTGTTCATGAGAATCAATATTACTTTATGTTATTAACAAATAGCTTATATGCAGAAGTTCGAAGTAGTGTATACATCGCAACACTATCCTGATTCCTGCATGATGAGTTATATTGAGCTACGATTACCCAACAGAACGTGCACGCCATGAAACCCTCAATTTCTACTTGTTGTTTACAGAAGTACTCTTGATTACATGAATGTCTATAAATATCTCTGATTGGTTCATACTCTTGATTAGCCATTTTTTTACATGGGTAACCTTAATAACAACCAATAAAAAATCGAAAAGTCCGCATGATAGGAATGCTATCTTTTTTCTTTAATAGTGCAGTGTATATATCTTTATTTAAGCCTTTAAGGACATGACGCACAAACAAAAATAACCTCGCAGTTGAAGACATTCTACATTGTTCATTAGGCTATCCGCACTTATGGACCTCTATATTCATCCTCTATATGTCCTAGTCAGCAAGATTCTCTCCTCTATACTTAATTCTCCCGCACCCATCCATCCTCTATATCATCCTCTATCCACTTTATCCACTGTGGGACCCACTTGTCACTTTATCTAAATATATCCATGTGTGATCTAGTTTCGAAGGATTTACTGAGACGAATTTAATGGTGCAATCGAAATTTAATTTGGATTTTTGGTTTGTGAGTTATAGCATTTTTTCCTTTGTTTAGCTATTGTGGCCCGCCACTGCCCACTATAGAGTAAGCACTGTACCGCTCTAAATATAGAGTGAGAGAAATGATAGAGTATCGTTTTAGAGTACCCAGTGCAGCAGTTTTTACTCTATATTCATACTCTAAAACTTTAGAGTATCCCTTTAAAGTACCCACTGCGGGTTGTCTTAGCGTCTACGACATACGCGTGGTCTGGTTGTCACCAGACACCAAGGGGTGTATACAGTATGTGGAGCCACCGCGTGTCAGTGTCACCTTCGTTGTGATCGAATAATCGAACTAACTGGCAAACCAAGTATATATATATGTATGCATGTAACGGCCGTGTTGTATTTGTAGCTGCAGGGATACGATGAGTCGATGACGCGGATCGATCGGAACTGAAGCACGCAGCATTGTACGTACGTGAACGAGATCGACGACCGTGCATTAATTGATGCATATGCCTCTGTTTGTGCCGGTTTTGTATATATATATACATACACAGCACAGCTATCTCTAAAACGAGACGGACCATGCATGTGGTGTGCCTCCCTACGTGTACGTGTGACGTGCATGTGTGCAAGAATTCTACAGCTTTCATTGCATTGCTGGCTGTTACATTTCCACCCCCGATCCCTGCACAACGGAAACAACCTCGATCGCGTCTCAAACAAACTGGAACGGAGACAGATCAGCGCTGCAGGGGATATGCCGCATAAACGCTGGAAGAGCATGCATCATCTCTGACTCTGAGCAGAAGCAGAACCATTGTCCCACACCCCGATTCCCAAGAGAAAACACAGCCAAAGCCAGTGCACTGTGCGCAGCGCCACCGCCGAACTGCCATGTCAACGACGATCTTGCCGGCGCTCCTGTCCCCACCGGCGGCTCTCCTGCCCCCGCCGGCGGCGATCTGCTCGGTGACGGTCGTCGTCCGCCAGCGCGGCTCCACGGGCGAGCGGTTGGGTGGCTTCGTGTTCCTCGGGTTGGCCCTCGGCGTCCTCGTCGCCCTCCTGGTGAGGTGGCTGTTTGGAATTGGATTGTATCTGAGGGCGCAGCAGGCCGCGGCAGTGGCACCAGCACCGGTAGCGGAGGCAGCAGCGCATGTCACCCTACGAGCAGCTTTCTTGGGCTTTCTACTTGTAGCCTCTGGCGCCGATGCATCTCCAAGGACCCCGGAGGATTTTGGTCGTCATCACAAGTTGCATTCGCTCCAGAGGTTTTTAGCCGACCCGACCTACGTGAGTTCTTCATCTCCATCCATCGTACCATTATTCTAAATTCCTGTTACCTGTACTGTGCTTGTTGAGCTAGCTCTGCATTTAATTTGTTGCTTTGCCTTGTTGCATAACTTAGTTCGCGTTCCATGGAGCTGAGGCCACACCGGATGGCTACTACGGGTTCATCGCCACGCTGGACGTGTATGGCTTCCCAGAGCTGAAGCAGGGACAAGGCACCGCTGGCTCGGTCTGGGTCGTGGACGAAGGGAACGGCGCACAGGCAAATGCCAAAGCTATCATCGTCGGCTGGAATGTTTTGCCAGCTCTGTATGGCGATTCGCGCACGCATTTCTTTACTTCCTGGACAGTAAGCTAGTCTTCACTCTCCTTCTCTTAGTAGAAAGATACTATATATGTATGTATAGGTGTGCAATGGTATTCAATTCCTCAAAAATACTGATGCTTATACTGATTTGTTACGAGAGAAAAAAAATATTATTTGTTCGTGAAAAATACTGTTGAACTAGTGCCGAACAACCGGACGACTGATAGACTGATACTGTACCTACTTTGGTTGCAGGATGACGGGTTGACAAAGACGGGGCTGCCTGAACACCAAGTGCGCCGGATTCCAGCCGGAGAAGGGCGCAGCCATAGCTCCCGGCGACGTCATCCAGAACGTCTCCCCTCCCAAGGGCGGCGGGAACAAGCAAAACCTGAACCTTAAGATCGTCAAGCAGGGCGGCGCGTCGTGAGACTGGGTGGTGCACGCGGGCCTGAACCGTGAACCGGCGCCCATCGGCCGCTTCCCCAGGTCGCTCTTCACCGGAGGCTTCGCGGTTCGGCGGCGGCCGTGCGGTTCGGCGGCATGGTGACGGCGCCCGCCGCGGACAATCCGCCGGCGCCCATGGGCAGCGGCTACCTGCCGGGGCCGTCCGCCGCGTCCGTCAGCGACGTCCAGCTCGTCGGCCCCGACGGGCGTGCGTCGCCGGTGACGCAGGACCTGCCCAAGCTGGAGAGCAGGCCGGAGGCGTACGCCGTCAGCCCCGTGGAGAATGGCAGCTTCTTCTACGGAGGACCGGCCAAGGCGCCCACGGCCCGCGGCGTGATTAATTAGTTCGTATCGCATCTGCTCAATAATAACCGTGCGTGTCGGAATCCTCAATTATTCGTGAGTTGTGACAGTTTTAGTTTGCACCTCCAATGTCTCCTTCTCTTTCTGAACTTATATATGACAGAAGACAGAGGTAACAAAATCAAAATGTCGTGCGAGTTTCTTTAAACATATATGCGCACGCATGAAAAAAAATAAAGCAATGCGCATGCATGAAAAAAATAAAGCACGGTGTAACAAATAAATTAAAATGCACTTCTCCACGAAAAGAAATTAAAGCACGGTGTAACAAACAAATAAATTGAAGCAAGAAATTCTCAAGGCAATACACATGGCAAGCCAACGTATGTAGGACTCTACGGCAGTGGCGACCATGGGTGATTCATCAGCTGATAATTCTCAAGGCAATACATAGTATCATTCTAAATTATAAAATATTTTGGTATTTCTAGAGACATAGCTTTTTAAAAAAACTAGAGACATAGCTTTTTAAAAAAAAAACTAGAGACATAGCTTTTGCTAACGTACTTAGGTGTACATTATGTCTAGATATATAGTGAAATCAATGTATCTGCCAAAACATCTTATAATTTGAAAAAAATACTTCCCTACTATATTAACAATATATACTCTCTAGTTTAAAATTCCTATGTGTATTTCATTTCGTCGTGACAAAACAAGCATTTGACTATTTTCATAAAAAAATATTTTAAAAAACATATGAAACTGAAGTTATTTGATAATATCTTGTATCACACAATTGATATTAACAGAATAATTGTCGGTCCGAATCAGTCCTGCCGAAAAGAAAAATGAAATTGAATGTTGACATGTGAGCACGTAGGCCTTCATTGGAATGCTGGAATTTCACAATAATCAATTTATTTTCACAAGACCATAGAGAGCCCGGTTCATTTTCACAAGACCAATGGGGGCCGTAGTATTAGTGGGGAGCAACTGATGTCTTGTCTGTAAATGCGCAGCCCAAATAACACGCAAGTTGTACAGAATAATAGATGTGCAGGGGTTGTACAGGTTTTAGTTTTAATTTCACAGCTCAAACAAGTGTCTTGCAATCTGTGGCGTTAGGGGCGATGTGAGGCTTCAGAGCAAGGAAATCCTCCTCGATCCAAACAGCCCGGGGGTCACTGCTTCATACACAATGTACACCAAAAACAAAGAAAGATGCATTTGCTTTGCAACAAACTTAAAGCTAACGTAATAGCATAGACCCATGCACACAAATTGAAGCCAGAACAATCACGACGCAAAGTGGTAATGAGAATATTTGATTCCAAACAACATATCAAATTCTCACATAAACTGGAACAGGTCGCTTGTAACAATTACCAAGAGTTCTTCATGTTCACAGGACAGCAAAATTAACTACCGCGATAGGACCAAACCACCACTTATGGAAGCCAAATGACACAACTCTAGTCGAACAGGGAGAATCCCATGTCGTCGTCGCTCTCTTCCTTCTCCTCTTCCTTCTTCTCCTCCTTGGGAGCCTCAGCCGCAGCACCGCCTGATGCGGCAGCGGCACCGCCACCGGCGCTAACCATCATTGCACCACCACCGACAGCACCGACGATCACCTGCACAAGATGATGGACAAAAACTACAGATATGATAAACGCAAACATATAAATCATATATATATATCTAATCATCACAACATCATTGATACGTTCAATTGTTTCTACCAATTTCAATTGTTTCTTGATTCAAAAACATCACAGGTAACATTTTCATTTAGCGTCGGGCAATTATAAATAAAAAAACTAGTTTCAGCCGCTTATTTTCAGCTAGCCAGCAGTGTTTTTCTCTCACAGCAAATCAGCCAACAGTACTTTCAGCCGCTTATTTTCAGCCAAGCGAACAGGCTGTATACTGCCAGCAACAGTACCAATCCTACAACATACAAATACAGGTTTGGGTGAATCCTAGAACTTACACAATGTTGCTTACAATCAAACAAAGCACACAAGTTTGCATCATAGTGGTTTGTTACATCAAAACTCAAGCTAATTTTGCCAATTTTTAGCAAACAGTATCAGCTAAAACATAGTAACATCGCGGAAGTATATGGACGGTAACATATACAATGAGGAAGGACCTTGAATTCTGATCAGCGACAGCTTAAGGAAACACTTTAATCTATAGTTTTATACCAACAAGACAAATAGATCATCAACAGTCCAACACTAAGTTGCTATGCCACACAACATCCGGTTCTCTAGCTGATGATATCAACCGGCAATCCTATTGCTCTACAGGCGCGATCAGAAAGTGCGATCCATCCAAACAGTACCAAATCGCTACCGAATACAGACAACTTCGCATCTACATCAGTACTCTATTCTTATATAAACGCTAGATCCAGGGGGTCGGGGGGGGGGGGGGGGGGGGGGGGGGGGGGGGGGCGTCTACGAGCAGACCTGGAAGACGGCGGAGGTGGGGGTGACCATGGAGAAGGACGACTGAACGCCGGAGGCGGAGTCGGCCGCGGATGCAGCAGCGACGAGGGCGCGCTGCAGCGCGTAGGGGGTGGCGGCGGAGGCCTCGATCTCGCCGGAGTGCTGCTTGGCAGTCCACTCGCCGCCGGAGTTGCGGCACACGAAGGTGTAGACGCCCATGTCGCTGGTTCCTGCGTGCGCGGCGGCGAGGGAGGAGGAAGGGGGCGGATGCTTTGGGGATTTGGGAGGCTGGTGGAGCGAAACCCTAGCGGTGGTTGGGTTTATGTAGTGGTTTCTTGGGCCCGTGCTGGCGCGGGAAGAGCCCGTGAAACCGTGTTGGATCGGGTCCTCATGGTTGGGCCGGACCAATATTACTTGGGCTTAGGTCGTTTAACACTTGGCCCAACATCAAGGAAACACACAAGGACACACAAACAAGAAACATGTGCAAAATTTATAGGAGGAAATCCTTTTTACCCGTTAACTTTTACGATCGTGCGATTTCTCCGCTCATTTATAAAACCAGATTTATCTCTAAAAAAACGCTAATGCTAGAAATCGGGCGTTCGGGCGGCCGAACGCATTGTTAGTGGGCTGCGACACCCCATCCTAAGACTTTCCGCTCCTCTGTTTCTAAATAATAAAAAAAATCAGCTCGTCCATGTACTCGTTCCCATCCGCTCGCCTACCGCCTCCCGCGCTCGACTGCTGGCCTAGCCAGGTGCGGCACGCGACCGCCTCCGAGGTGCAGCCCTCGAGCGCCGACTCTACCAGGCCACTCCAGCGCGCCGCCACAGCCATCCACCGTCGCGCCTCCATCCCCTACCGCGCCAAGCCCATCCTTCGCTGCCCCCAGGGTGCGCTGGCCTAGGCCACAGAGCAGGTGCTAGTCCAAGGGGAGTGCTCACGCGCCTCGTGTAGGTGCTTACCCAGGCCGCCGAGCCGGTCCTCGCCCAAAGGCACATCGGCGAGCTCCATGCGCCGCGGCGAAGTTGAGCTCTATGATTCTTCCGAGCAGCAAAGTGACACTGAGTGCTGGAAACGCATGTTGCAAAAAGTATATTTCGAGTGTTTCAGATGTTTCATCTGGATGTTGCAAGTGCTTCATATGGATGTTTCAAAAGTAGATTGGGACGTCGCATATGTTGCAATTGTTGTACACGTTTGTTGCAAGTTTTGTTCCCAACGTTTTAGTTGTTTTTCCAGACGTATGTTGCAAGTGTGTTTATCTGAATGTTGCACGTGTTTTACACATATGTTGCATATATTTTGCAATGGCCTTTTTCAAGTGTTTTCAGGTGTTTTTATAAGTGTTTTAGACGTATGTTGTAAATGTTTCAACTGTTTTTGAATGTATGTTGCAAATGTTTCATTTGGATGTTTCAAAAATAGATTGAGCGTTGCATCTCTCTCCTCGGCTTCTATTATCTCACCTCGGTGTCTCCTCCACTTCTCGATGCTGGTAATGTTCGGGCGACATAGACCCACATGGGGACGGATGGCGTGGGTGGGGTGAGTCATTGGAGCGGCGCAGAATTTGAGCAGGTGGCGCGTGCATAATGGAGTAGGCGCGGGCCATGGGGAGCGGCTTCTGGACGTGGGCCTTGCTCTGGACGTTCAGACGCTAATCGTTCCGCAAAAAAAATACAGAGTTATTCTCCCTCAACTTTTAAAATTATTTTTTTTGCAAGCGAGGTTTTTGGACATCGTTTTTATTTGATGTCATGTGCAGCACATCAAGCATCCTACAAAAAGGGGGGTAAATCGGACTTTGTTGATATTTTGGGTAATGTTGATTACAAATATTGTTTGAAAATTTATCTAGATATTTTTCACAAGGAAAAAATGTGTAAATCATGGAACCAATTTAATAGTTTGCTAAAATCATGCTCCATCTTATGATACTTATCGTGGACTTATTTGAATCTTCTATGACTCTTTTTTTTACGATGAAAGAAGAATTATATTATATGACAGTGGGGTACATCAACACGTTATAAGCACTCTGGATTACAAAATAGTACCCACGCTGTGAATATCACAACTAAAAACCTAACATGTTAGATACTTTGCATTATGGATGACCGCGCAAGCAAACACTCGGCAAATGACCTGAGAACAAATGCCCAACGAATGACGGCCAACATTCCTGTAGGCAGAATTAAGTAACTTCTTCTTTCTGGTGTCTTCCTTCTTCTTCTTTCTGCCACCGAAGAGTGAGAAAGACTAATCTGAAAATTATTCTCCCTATTCCTTCATCGTGGCTAGATCTAACTACAACAAAACGGAGAAGAGACCGAAGTTTTCATGCTCTTGTTATCTTTGGCCACCCAGATCACATAAAAAGGCCAAGTGACACGTACTCTAGTTTTCCTGAATTGTTGTGTATAACTTGTTTTTTTCATTGATACATGTGGGTCTCGTTATCCACTCTTCACCCTCCATACTTTTCACACGGCCTATTCACTTCGCTGAAAAGACAAACTGAAAAGTACTGTTCGTTGATTTGTTACCAGAGAAAAACACTATACCTTCATTAAAAAGATAGCTGAAAAGACAAGCGAACAGAGATGATCATATATAGAATCAAGTGGCACTTGTGTTCATACTAAATAGGATCGAGTATGCTATAGTTACATGGCAATTGTGTTATCGCCAAAGTCATTTGAACCTTTATAAAGTTCGAGTCTTCAATGTAGACTAAAGATAATAAGGGCATCTACCCGTAAATAAACAACAAAATGATATAAGACTCAAATTGTTACAAGTTAGTCACTATAAGATACATCATGATTTTAGGAAAATTATAAAACCGGTTTCAAAATTCTGAGCTACAATAATTTTTCTATGATTAAACCAGTTTTTAGAAGTTTAGGATTTTATTTTTTTCAGGGAAAATATTTGTATATTTATTTGAGGAAAATATTTGTAGTCCGATCTGCAAACCCATGAACTATCAATTAGTCCGAATTAACCCACTCATGGCTATCATGGCGCCACATAGGACGATTGACATGTGCCACATTGACCAAAACCACCGTGCGGAAAAACAAACGGTTTATATAAAAGTTTAGGATGACAAAAATCTAATTTTATAGATGAAGAAGAGAAATCGGATGACCGCGAAAGTTGAGGGATCAAATAGACTTTTTCCTAAGTTGAGGGAACAAACCGTTTATACAGGTAATTTTCAGGGCGACATTTTGGATCCGTCAGTGGTCCATGCTGCATAGAAAGGAAGATCAACCACTATTTAAGTAGAAGATGAGAGTCGTTAATTTTGGCGGTCTTCGCGAAGTACGGATGGTGCTTCGGGAATCGGATTGCGGACTAGTTTGTTTTCCTTGTTTGCTTTGCTCACTAGCTGTATTGAAGTTGGTTTTACTTTTGGTCTGCAAGCCTTATGGCTTTGATGATTTGTATTCTCGACGATCAGCTATATACCATCTGCGGATGGTAGAGACTGGAACTTTATTCCATTATCTTTCAAAAATCTATTCTTGTCCTCAAAATTGAGAACAGTATAATCTCTATTAAAAAAAGAAGTACCATATCTTGACCTCTAGAAAAACTTACAATCTCTATTCTAAAATTATATTTCTCTACGCAGTGTGTATCCTTCTTCCAATCGCATTTCACTCTGAAATTTCATTCTTATCGTCCATGGAATCTTGAAGAATTTCAAGTTTGGTCCCCGACCAATCACGGCATTGGCCTTTCATCATCGATCGTCACCAAATAAAGTTCACCTCCCGCGTCGCTGTCCGTGGAAGCCTTTGAGCCTCCCGTAGAGCATGAGGAGAACAAGGAGCAGCTTCCCCTGGTCGCTCCACCACCCGGAGAAGCTGTACGGCTTGTCATGGCAGGCGGCGGTCGCCTCCGCCGCCGCCGGTGGCAGCCTCGAGCAGCTGTAGCCAGTGGACAGCCCCACGTTCCCATAAGCACTGCACGCATGCAGGAATCCATATGTCAGTTTCAGAAGCTCCTGAATTCCTGATGAGTGATGAGGAAAATATATATGCTTTGTGAACTGTGATTGTGATGTTCGTCGATCGTGCATGTACACCTCACCTCATCACCTCGAAGATTACGTTGAACGTGGAGAAGTTGAGCGGGTCGCCGGTGATCGATCGCCTCTCGGTGATGCAGGCGAGCATTACCGCTGCGGCGTTGCAGGCCAGCGGCGATAGCAGCATGCTGTTCAGTGACAGTCTCCTCTTCTTCTCCGCTCCATCCCTGCATTCCGGTTCTCCGGCGCCGCTCCTTTTCCTTTCGCCACCGTCGTCGTGCACCGAGAAGAATGTCGCCGACGCCGGGATGCACCTGAAAGTCGTCGGTTGGCATGCAAAATCTGTCAATGATCGAACAACATGTTGTCGCATAGTATGCTTCAATTTCGCGCGGAGGAGCGTGACTGACATCATGGCGAGGAAGAGCACCAGCACGGCCGGCGCGACGAGGGAGCAGTCGACGGAGTTCTCCCCGGCCTGCCGCACGTTCACAGCCATGAACACGGCGTTGGTGACCTTCTCTCCGGCGGTGAGCCCCGCGAAGACCGCGGAGTTCCAGTTCAGGCAGCAGAGGAGCGCCGCGGCGGCGGCCGCGACGACGACCACCGTGGCGGCGAGGGACGCCGCCCGCGGGCCGGACGGCAGCAGGTGGCCGAACCCCGCCGCCGCGGCGCTCTTCTCCATGTCCATGGGCACGAGCTCCTCGACGGGTCCTCCTCGCCCGGTGAACAAGAACAACGCCCTCGCTAGCCCTCTCGTGGCGCCTACCACCAGCCTGAGGAACACCGGGAGCAGCGTGCTGCCGGCGAGGATCTGTGCCGCCAGCAGCAGGAGCAGGCCCCGGTTCGCAGCAAACACCGCCATGCTCTCGTTCGTCGGGAGCAGGCCGCCGTTGGTGAAGGACGAGACGGTGGTGGACACCGAGAAGAGCGCGGTGTTGATGCGCTTCCTCGCCAGCACGTCGCGCGCGGTCGGGACGGTGGCGACGTACGCGAACACCAGCACAGAGCCGACGACGAGGATCGCGGCCATGTAGGCCGAGACCACGAGCGCTAAGCTTCTGACGGCGCGGCAGCTCTCCTTGCGATCACCACCATCGCCGGACGAATCCGCAGACGGAGCTGCTGCCGGACCATTCGCCTCCTCGAGATCCGGCCCCGGCTCGTCGCAGACGGCGGCCGCCATGACCCTGCCGCCGTGATCTTGATGGTCGCGCTGCTGCTGTCGTCGCTTGCGCGACGACTCGAGGACGAGGCCGAGCAAGGAGACGAACATCTCGCTGCCGAGGAGCATGAGGAGGGTGAGGACGACGAGCTGGGCGCTGGAGAGGTCCTCCATCTCGACGGTGGCTAGTCCGGTGACCGTGACCGCGGACGTCGACATGAAGAACACGTCGACGTAGCGTGGATGGTACCCGGGCTTGCTTGGCTTGAGGAGGACCAAGGCGAGGGAGCCGAGCAGGTCGACGGCGAGGAAGTAGGACAGGTGGAGCAGCAACGGGGTGAGGTGGAAGGCGATGAGCCGGCAGACGAGCACCGATGAACTGACGGCGTGTCTCGCGGCGCTGGCCAAGACATGGAGCCGAATAGGCATTGGAGGTGGTCGTCGAGACCTCTTGTTTCAAACTTTCAATGGAGAACTACTTACTTTTACTGGTACTAATACATACGGAATTTAGTACAAGTGATTACTGATCTCAATGGGTGGTGTATATAACTATATATACAACTTAGCTTGATAGAGCAGTGATCATATGGAAATGCAACTGTTTCAGCCAGCCCATTGGCTTTAGAGAGAGTGGTGAGGAGGAGGACATGTGTGCAAGTGTAGCATGGCTCAGGCACCTTTCAGAACTTAATGGCATGCCTGCAGATGGAGCACGCCGTAGTGCGTGGGATGAGATGAGATGCCTGAATACACGCGAAACTACTACGCACAGCACGGAAAAGAATGGAGAAAATCCAAGCCTTTTGCACATGCGTACAGGCAGCGTACGTGTGGTGAGCCTTTGCCCAACCGTCTGCCACGGCGCCGAGGGCAGCCACGGCCAGATCAGCTAGGCAGGCGGAAAGGCAGGATGGCAGCCGGCTGCTCCTAGAGGGCAGGCGAACCCCAACCACTAGTAACTGAAAGCTTCTGGCAAGTGATACTGATATGATACGCCGGCGTCGATCGCCAGCAAATGAAGCAGTGGCCTATGGCTAGCTACTACGCTCCAGAGACCAGAGCTTGCGATAGCGAGGCAGCCGGAGAGACGCGGCTGCAGGGGCCAGGACCATCATCGTCATCTCCGTCTCCATGCATGGACACGTTCGAAGAGCATGCTTAGCTAGGGGTTTGGGGGCAGCGTTAGCGATCGAGGAATAGATTTCATTCAGTGCCTCCACTTGGTGTTGGTGTCATATGGCCGCACGCGGCACGCGAGGCAAGTCCTCTGCATTTGGCGTCAGATTGCCGTTGCCTTTGAACACGTCTTGCGTCGATGGTGACATTTGGCGCGTGCGATCAGATTCATGGCCAGGAACCCGGGAAGAGTTGCGTAGCTATGGTGGATGCCATGCTCCCAAGGGACACCCGTGTGGACATCCTCGGTTCCTTGCCAACAATGGTACACAAGACGACGCATAGTAATTGCGCACGAGCGCCAACTTACAGGCCTATTTGGCAAGCTCTAGCTAGCTCCATTAATTTCTTTGAGGTGGAGCTATGGATATGGCTATTGGTTTGAAAAACTATTTTGTTAGTACTAATATATCAACCGTGCTCTTTTGTGTAGACTAGAATCTTAAGAGATACTCCCCCAACCCCCCACCCCCAAAAAAGGAATCAGAGACCTTAAAACTTACCGCGAATTGCAGCGCTCCCCATGCTTCAGGAGCGTTCAGGCCCCGGTGTGCTGACACATGGTCTCGTCGTTTTTTCAAACAAGACCTCTACATTGTGATAAATCAACCCGCCGTCCATCCAGCAAAGGAATGTGTTTATATGATTTATGTCTGGACCCTTAATCTAAAGTTTATTTCAATACAAAAGAGAGAAAATTGAGCGTTCTTGTATTTTTTTTGCAAAAAAAAGCTCCGCACATGATTTTGCAAAGGACCCCTCGAGACCCTAGTCCCAGCCCCAACCCTAGCTCCCCCTCATTTCTTTCTCGCATCTCTCTCTCCTCTCCACCGCCGTCTCCACCGCCCCTCGCGTCTCGCTGGATGCAGCCTGAGACCACGCGCTAGCGCGGCTGCGACATGCCGGCATTCCGCGGATTGTGCCTGGGCTATGCAAGTGAGGAGAGGAATCCAACGGCGTGGTGGCTCCCATGGTGGCCACTTCGCTCCCCTTTGTGGTTCTTTGTCCCATCGCCTCCTTCCTCTTTCTTCTTTATCATCTCTCCTCCGGGCGCTTTCTCGCATGGGAGCACCACCGGTGGCTGTAACATCCCGGCCCAGGGCTTAATAGGATTAATAGGATACTCATACCAACAAGTTGCAACTTCTTTTCCGGAAGCCCATCTCGAAAGAACTCCAAAGTTAAGCGTGCTTGGCCTGGAGCGATGGGTGACCGACCGGGAAGTTCTTCCCGGGTGCGCACGAGTGAGGACAAAGTACGCAGAAAAGACTTGTGCTGGTCTGTGAGGGCAGTCTATGTCCTAGAAAGTAGCCAGATGTAAGCGGGCCCGGCCTCGGAGAGGTGGGACGTTACAGAATGGTATCAGAGCCGACTCTCGCGGTTTCACGGGCGCGTGTGTCGCAGTTGCGCAGGCATGGTGCGCATGGCTGGTGTGGATCCGTCGTGGTCACACAGCATGGCACATGCGCTGGCTCTGGACATACGGACGTGGCCAAGAGAGGACGCTCCTGGCTTGGGATTGATCGACGAGGACGTCGATCTCTTAAGGGGGTGAGGATGTAACATCCCGGCCCAGGGCTTAATAGGATTAATAGGATACTCATACCAACAAGTTGCAACTTCTTTTCCGGAAGCCCATCTCGAAAGAACTCCAAAGTTAAGCGTGCTTGGCCTGGAGCGATGGGTGACCGACCGGGAAGTTCTTCCCGGGTGCGCACGAGTGAGGACAAAGTACGCAGAAAAGACTTGTGCTGGTCTGTGAGGGCAGTCTATGTCCTAGAAAGTAGCCAGATGTAAGCGGGCCCGGCCTCGGAGAGGTGGGACGTTACAGTGGCCGCTCCATGTGAATCTCAGTCATGGTTGTCGGATCTGCGACAAGCGCCACCGGATCCATGCTGGGAGATGGGCTGCCACTCCTGTCATGGCGAGTTGTGACCGTGTGCACCGGCGGCATCGGCGCGAGCAGTAGCCGGCCGTTGCGGAGAGGTAACCTACGTCTTCCTGACTCTCTGCATCGCCCAAGAGTGTCCATGAATCACTCCATTTGGGGCAACTGGCCATTGACGAGGCATGTGCGGCAGCTGCACACCATGTGTTCGCTTCATAGCATGACCCATTGTTGGTTTGATCTCCCTACCAGGCTGGCCCAACGACCACTTGGGCCTTGACCTCGTGCCCTGATCGGGGGTGCCCAGCCCATCCATGGCTGGCGGGCCCCCATCACACTGCGTAATAAATAGAGGTGAGGGCCGACGGTTCTCAGTATGAGGTTCACCATGAGCCACTCCGCCCCACCGACAAACCCTAACACCAATCTAAGTGAGGGGCGCAGCCAGCGACGGGAAGCACCGCCGCCACTGCACTGCGTCGCCATCGAACTCCATTGCACCGCCTTTCTTCCTCGACCGACGCTGCCCGTGCGCAAACCTACACCGCCGAACGTGATGGCGGCCACCGGATCCTCCTCCAAGAACTCCGATGGTCTGTGTACCTCACACATCTCTCTCCCTCTCTGAGATCTAGTAGTTTTTATACTAGGATGTGACTATAATGAGTTGTACCCGGCTAGATCTACTGCTATGTGATCCTATTTTCCTAACACTGGTATCGGAGCCAGGTGAAGCGCCCCTGGTTAACCAGGAACTCAAATATGATACAATACTAGTCTCAGGATGCTAGTAACACATTTATTACGTCAAATAGGTCTCATTGCAGTAGTCTCGACAAGCGTGGACAATGAAGACATGCCACGATTAAAAGTAATCACAACACAATACAGGTCCAATAGACCCAGAAAGAGGTCTCGCTAATACATATCATATGAAGGATCCTAATGCCACAGGCTTAGTTAGGTGCAGACACGACCTTATTTGTACGCCACGTCAGGGTTGAAGTCCGAATCTTCCTCTATTCAACAAAGCAAGGGTGAGTATAAAGTACTCGGCAAATCCAATCTTACCCTACAGAATGGGATAACAGTATATGCATATGGGTAAATCAAGGATAATGCTTGGTTTATTTGCATAAAGCTATCTTTTTACACATGTATGGTTTCATTTATAAATACCTTTACAAAAGACATATATTTTTCATATATAATAGTATTTCTGAAAAAGGGGTTGATCACAATTTTAGGTGTTTCTGAACCTTCTGTTCCTGCAACGTATGGCAGACAACCATTCATTTCTAAAATCTCACCCACTCTCAAGTTTTCACTCATCGCAACCTATCTAGTTGTTGAAACCAAACCATAAATCGTCCGATACCACGGACACGGCTATCCGGATAAATTTTACACTCTGCAGAGGTTGTACACTTTCACCATAAGTAAGATGCTGTAACTTAACACTGTCGTGTAAGCACAGATCCCTCAAAGTCATTACCCTCCATAGCTAGCACTGACGCTCACCACGGGAACACTGAGACCACATCTCATAATACAATAATTTATAGAGCTATTTATATTTCATACAATTCCTCAATTCCCACATATATCTCTTATAGCCCTGTTGCACACATGCCTCTAGGTGATTGCCATACCAACTAAAGGGATTTAGGCTAAGCCTTTCCCATGCAAGGCAAGTGGTTGTATGAAAATGAGTTAGGCAAGATGAATCATCAACTCGGTCATTAATCAAGACAAGGCGGATATCTTCATGCTTAACCACAAAAGGTACAAGCCCCAACACCACGGCATCCCACAAAAAGAACACCGATCCGCCCTATCTCTAGGGTAATCACCATCTATATCTTGTTCATTAACCCTTTCATCATATCCACAATTCATTTTCACAACTCGCACCGTTTTTCTTTTAAAATTATTGGGTTTGAGAAGACACAGTAATGAGTATATGTGATAAGTATCAAATTCTAAGCATACTAAATAATTATATTTTATCACAGCATATTATTTATTCCTAAGTTTGAACAAGACAATTATCAGGTAATATCAATTTAAGGATGGCTATTCAAACGGGTTTTAGCTAAGCAGCGAAAATACTTTGTACGTATAATCGTACATGTAATATTTAAAACGACTTCTACGGGTTGTATTTAAAAATAGGATCAACATGCATCAAAGGAGAATAGGCTGGATTTGTCTCCGTCGGCGTCCTCGGCAATCTCCTGCTGACTGTCCGGATCCTCGGCATCGAACTCGATATACTCGCCTCCGACGTCCTCGTTCTCTGGCTCGTTCACTCCGTCAGCTAAAAGTATGCAACGAGCGTAACGGACAAACAAGCACAGATAAATAATCACATAAATTTAAATGAGCTCTAAAAATCATAAAATTTATATGGGAGATAGATCATGATTTTAGATAAATTTAGAAAGAATAATATTTAATCACGCGAAAAAGAATAATGCGCGATTAAGGAATGGGTGATCACGTGGGCATTTGGCTTGGCTGGTAGTGCATGGTGTATACTATACATGTGCTATTTGAATGAAGTTGTAGCTTAGGACCCACACGTCATACACACGTGCATGGGAAGGAAGAGAAAGACAAAGAAGCTAGCAAGAATCTTCTTCTTGCTTCCTGCATGGACGACACCATGATTGAGCTCGTCAAGCTTGGAAGTGGCTCGGCACAGGCAAAGGCAAGAAGAGGAAGTAGAGAGGAGACCACAGGGAGAGTGGGAAGATCAAGGGGATGCTCATGGGCTGCTCACCTCGTCGTGCGACGACGGTCAAGCCCGGCTCGTGTGTACGGCCGTATACGGTATACGCGAGGCAAGTGAAGCGAGAGCAGACAAGCGAGTGACGAGCTAAGCGTGCTGCTATAGGAGAGCAACCTGCCGTGCCTTTTTATAGGCCAGGGAGTGGGGATGTGCCAATAGCTTGCTTGCTTGCCTCCAATGGCATCGCTGTGGCTGGATGCTTGGGCGGTGTGGCACGTAGCGCGGCGATGGTGCCTAATTTGCATGCATGGTCGGTGCCTAATTTGCATGCATGGACGAGCTATCGGTATATGTGTATGTGTGGGTGCACTGCTGACACTTGCTTGTATGCTTGCATGGTAAATGGTAAATGTGGATGTTGCTCTGTTGTGCGTACGTGAAGCTATGGTGCTCTCTTTGCTCTTGCTGGCTATTGCTGCACACGAAGGAGAAAGGAGAGGCAGGTGGGTCCCATGGTGCAAGCAACGAGGCGAAGGTGGTGGGGCTAACATGTCGCGGTGGCGCGCAAGCGGCTACGCTCGGCGAGGGGGCCGGGCGTGGGTGCACTACGGCGGCGATGGTGGTGGGGTCGGCGCACGCGCCGTTGTCAGGCATCGGGCGAAGCGAGAGAGAGGGAGAGAAAGGTGAGGAACGGGCGAGTGATGCCGATGCCATGGAGCAGGATATAAATTGAAGAGAGGTAATTGGGATGGACGTAAGATGGACAAGATTTAGAAGGATATAGAGTTCAGATGACTTATAGTTTTTGAAATGCATTTGAAAATAATTTTTTAATGCGAATGATTTTTGAATGTGATTTTTTGGGATGTTACACCAGGCTAGCATGTAGATCTAGATCTCGGAGATGAAAACCGAAAGAAAAGAGAAAGAGGGATCCGATTTTGAATCGGGTCAAAGAAATGAAACCCTAACCCTAACCCTATCCCTAAGGGAAAATAGGAGGGGACGGTGAAGATGGGGGCTTCCTACCTAGGGCCTGGCCATCCCGTCATCGTCATCGGCCGTCTCCATGGCCGGCGCGCAGGATGAAGAGCTCGAGCGTGTGGGATGATGGGTGCGCTCCAGCCAGAGGGCATCGCCCGCGAGGCCGCTCGACGGCGGCACGCTCAGCCTTGGGCGAGCGTGCACGCCGACGAGGGGCCCATGGCGGCGCTGTCATTTCCTACTCTGGTCGTGACTATGGCGATGCTGCTCAGGTGCGGCGCTAGAGCTAGAGAGGGAGGAGAAGAGAATGAAGTCTAGGGTTCGGGGGAAGAGGCCGCCGAGCCACTTTGTTCCGCCGAGGAGAACGGACAAACATCGGATCACATCCGATGGCTGACACTGCACAGGCCAAAATCGGCCCAAGCGGGCGAGAGTGCGAGACGGCTTCCCCGGCCCAGGTTGGGGCCTAGTGCGTGGAGGAGCGCATCGCGAACCGCAGAGCGGACTGACCCGTTTCGCCTAGCGGGCGACAGAGGCCGCTGGGCTGAGTGCTACAGCTGGGCTGCCGTTGTGCTGGGTCATGGCTGTGGGCTCTGGGCAGGCTGAAATGGCCATATGCATAGTAACAACACAGATTATAGTTTTTTTATTTTTCCAGAAACTATTTTCATACTTATTTTGATGAAATTTGTCTAAAGTTTTGATCTCTATTCAATTTTGCACCAACGTGTATATTGTTTAGAGAATAGATTAGTAAAGAATGCTTCTGAAAAGTAGATAATTATTGTTTATTCATGTTTTCCGCTGTGTAATTAAAGTTGTTATTTTTATTATTAAATTCGAACCAACGGAAGAATTTAATTCTAAAAATGGATATATTTATAGATTATTATAATAATATTATTATTCTGACCAACGTTGATTAATAGCAATATTATGATGTTATTTATCAGTTTTTGTCATGCATTAATTCTATTTCTGCCAATAGATGTCCAACGGGCTAGCCCGGCCCGGCCCGGCCCGGCACGCCATCGGGCCGGCACGGCCCGCTGGGGGTCGGGCCGTTGCAGGCTGCCGTGCCTCGCAGGTCATGCCGAGGCGGGCTTCGTGCCTGACCTACGGCCCAGGCACAACCTACTGGGCCACCGGGCTAGCTTGAAAGCACCCTGCATGCCGGGCGGCCTGAGGTGTCGCTGCGGCCCGCGAGGCCGCGAGGAGGCAAGGAGCCGGCGGCGCCGCCTGCTGGTGAGCAGAGGAGCGGGAGGTGGCGGCGGCCGCCGCGTGCTCGCCCTAGAGGTGCTCCGTCGTGCGCTCCCCGGCCTCACCCTGGAGGTGCTCCGCGTGCCGCGCGCTCGCCAACCTCGCCCTGGGAGGGGCTGTGCCACCGTCGTGCATGAGGGAGTGAGGGGGTGAGAGATAGAGAGAGTAACTGAGTGAGGAAGAGGGAGCAGCGAGTGCGGCGGCATGAGGATGCAGGCGCTGCGCAGGGATGGGGAAGGGCTATGGCGACATGAGGATTAGGGTTTTGGTGGGGTTGGACTGGGCCGTTGAAAGGTCCTTGTTTGGTTTTGGTAATTGAGTGACAACCTTAGGTGGACTAATTGTGTTTATGTGTGATACATAGGGAATTAGTCCACATATGATTGTGTCATGAAGGAGCTCATTGCATATGAGACATGACATAGAGTCATGTGACCAAGGTGGCGAAGATCAAGATGAGGCTTGGCTTGATGGACCGGTTGCAAGTATGAAGGGCAAGTCGGAGGCTTTGGAGCGTTGGACCGCGAGGCGGTGAAGCTTGAGCAAGACTTGGCACCGATGGACCGAGACAACGGTGAAGAGCAAGTGAGATCAAGATCGATGAACCAATACGGTCATATGATGATATGAAGTGGATCATATCATTTATGATATGGTTGGTGCATGTGTTGCATCAACGTTGGAGGAGATGGAGTGGAATACGCAAGGCAAAGGTATAACCTAGGACATTTCCATTTCACCGGTCATAGGTGTGTAGAGAAGTTGATGATCCGGTTTAGGATAGATGGCCGCACTATTAAGAGGGGCAAACCTGTTTGTATATCGGTCATCTAGTGCCACTTGAGCGATCTAACTTTGCATACGTGTTAGGATCGAGTGGCGAGGCAAGTTGAGTGCCTAACTTCTTCGAGAAAATGATTGTGAAAATGCTAACACACATGCACATGGTGTTTTACACATAGTGGTGTTGGCATATTTGCAAAGGAGAAGGTGTTGGAGTTGGTGTTGATCAACTTGGAGAAGAGAGAAATGTTTTTCGGTGTTCTCCGGACACTAGGATGGCTCTTGGAGTGGAATACTGCTTTGATCCATTGTGAATTGGATCAAGTGCTTTAGTGGGATGTGTAGCCCTCTGAGTAATCTTTCCAAAATGTCCGAGATCATCGAAATCGGAGTTCGGAGCTAAGAGATATCGCCGTTTTACCGAAGAGTGGTCTGTGACCGGACTCGTGACCGGACGCGTCCGGTCAGCACCTGCGTGTCCGGTCAGTGTTTTTCGTGGGCGAAAGTGACCGGACGCTGCAACGAGTCCGGTCAGTGATGACCGGACGCGTCCGGTCACTTCGGGAGCTTGCTGGAACCTCTCTGTTCGCTGTTTCGCTGCGACCTGCGCGTCCGGTCCTGTTAGTGACCAGCGCGTCCGGTCAATACAAGTTTATACACGCGAAAACTAGCCGTTGGAGCACGCTACTGACCTGCGTGTCCGGTCAGTTCGACAGACGCGTCCGGTCAGTTCGATCGGCGCGTCCGGTCGACCCGAATCTTGCCCAGTGAGGAGACTAACGGCTCTATTTCGTTGTGGAGCTATAAATAGATGTTGTGGCCGGCCATGACCGGTAGCTGAGCACACTTTGGCCTTGGTGGCTTATGTGGTAGTGCTTGGAAGCCCTCTAACTCACTCATGCTTGATAGTGTTCATCGGATCGAGTGAGAGAGCGATTCTAGTGCGTTGCATCGAGAGGTTTGCATCGAGTGGCACTAGGTGATCGCGTTGCAAGCCGGTGGTGCTTGTTACT
Organism: Saccharum hybrid cultivar R570; assembly: GCA_038087645.1. Taxonomy (NCBI): domain Eukaryota; kingdom Viridiplantae; phylum Streptophyta; class Magnoliopsida; order Poales; family Poaceae; genus Saccharum; species Saccharum hybrid cultivar. Next base: position 2,169,326 of record JAQSUU010000273.1, read on the forward strand.
CTTGGAGGTTGCCACCTCCTAGACGGCTTGGTGGCTTGCGACTCCGTTGAAGCACGCGTGGAGATTGTGCGTGGCTCTGGAGGAGAATTTATGAGGGAGATTGTGCTCACCCCATGGGGATCGCGAAGAGCAACTCTAGTAAAGCTCGTGGCTTGGAGGATCCCCATCTTGAGAGTGGATGTGCGGCACCCGCTGAGGGTTTGACTCTTGATAGTGAATTAGCTCGTGATCCATCAAGTGGGTGTATCGCCACAACGGGGACTAGCTTGGTGGCAACCAAGTGAACCTCGGTGAAAAACCGCCGTGTCAACATTGTGTACATCTTCTCGGTGGTTTGCTTTCGATTCACAAGCTTATATTTACATTCATATACTTGTGCTTGTGTAGTTGCTCTTGTAACTAGTTTGCTTGTGTAGTTAGCTAGTTACCTTCTTGCTTATGTAGCATAGAAGTAGCTCCCGTTGCGTGGCTAATTTGGTTTGTGTAACTTTGTTAGTCATATTGCTTAGTTTGTGTAGCTAAGTAATTTGCGCTCTCTAGTTTGGCATTAGTTGCCTTGCTATTGAGCATTGCTAGTGAGCATAGGTGGCTTCGTGCTTTTGCTTACTAGAATTATGTAGGAGTTCTACGGCTTTGCTAAAGTACTAGTGCATAGGTTTGTGTGACCTTGCTCTAGAATTGTTTAGGAGAGCTCTTGCTAAGGAAAGCACCTTAGTTACATAATTAGGATCTTTGTGAGGTGCTTGTGAACTTAGATAGAGGGGTGTAGTCTTAGCTAGACCGATAGTTTTAATTCCGCATTTGTTTCGGTTTGCCGACACGATTAATTTTAGAAAGGACTATTCACCCTCCCTCTAGTCCGCCATCTCGACCCTTCAGCCGTGGAGCAGGCCGTGAGCAGGCCAATCTCTTCCCTTCCTGGCCATTGGAGGAACATGAGGATGTTAGGAGGCCAGGCCGCCTTCGTGCCGGTCGTTGGAGCGGGCCGTGCCACGTGCCTGGGGTGCGGCCCAGGCACTACCTGCTCCCTCGAGCCGTGCCAGCCAGGGCCCGTTGGCCACCAAGCTGGGCCATGCTCGGGCCGGGCCAACGGGCCATGGGCTACATGGCCATCTATATTTCTACCCAACGGTGATGTAGAATTATTGTAAAGAACATTTGTATATTTTAATTTTGACCAATGTTGAAACTAAGGCATGTAATTGTTGTTATTATGTTCTCACTTTATATGGATTGTGTTTTCAGGTGGATACTCCTTGATGGGTTGTATCAAAGATATCCCTACCCTCAAAGGAGATAACTACATTGAATGGAGAAGAAAACTTGACCTGACCTTTATTTTGGGTGAGGTGGACTGGGTAGTTATCGCACCATGCCCCACTGAGCCTGAGGCACCGGTGAGGGGAGCTGATGAGGCCGATGCTGCTTGGCAGACCAGAGAGCGGGACTTTAGTTTCGTAAAGATGTCATATGACCTTGAAAAGACAAAGTGGGTCATAGCCAACAAGAAATGTTTAGCTGTGATAAAGAACACAATTGAGCCTACATTAGTGGGCTCCATTTCAGACTGTGACACGGTCACAGAATGCCTTGAGCGGATAAAGAGTCAGTTCACTGGCTCTTCAAAGACATATGCCACCCAGCTGATAAAGCAGCTGATAACAGAGATGTACACTGGAGGTGGCATAAGAGAGCACATACTAAGGATGAACAATCAGGCATCTAAGCTGAAACCAATGGATCTAGCTCTCAAGGAAGAGTTCTTTACCTATCTGGTTTTTGCTTCCTTGCCAAAGGAATATGATACCTTTGTTGTTAATTATAACAAGCAGCCTGAGAAGTGGAATTTAGAGAAGCTCATGGCTATGTGTGCTCAGGAGGATGACAGAATAAAGGTTGCAAATTGCGGTACTATCAACTATGTGAAAGATAACAAGAAAAAGAACTTTAATGCTAACTCCTCAAAGGCTCAGGGAAAGGCTCCCATGCAAAATCAGTCTTAGCAGAAGAAGTTTACAGTAGAGAAAACCCAGTGTCTTCACTGCAAGAAGACGGGGTATTATAAGAAAGATTGTCCCGATTTTCTTAAAGATGATCATGGCAAAGAAAGGTGAGAACATTATTACATTCATAAATGACTCTCTATATGTACAATATTCAAAATCTACTTGGTGGATTGACTCAGGAGAAACTATTCATGTTGCTAATTCTTTACAGGGATTCTGTTCGACGAGGACTATGCTAATTCTTTACAGGGATTCTTTACAGGGATTCTGTTTGACGAGGACTATGCCAAGCAGATGTTGAAGTTGTTGGCGACCTTTCTCTAGAGCTTGCTGATGGTTTCACACTTTTACTTAGAGATATTCTTTATGTTCCTTCTTTACAGAGAAACTTGATTAGTGTTTCATGTTTGGACAGTGATGGTTATGATTATCATTTTGGAAATGGCAAATGTAAGATAATCTTAATGCATGTGTTGGTCTTACATTCCTGCAAGGCAAGCTTTATTTATTATCACTTTGTGAAAATGTGAATTCCGTATGTGATGTGAATGAGCATGTATTCTCGTTTGAAAATGTAAACAGAAAACGGAAGAGAACTCACGATGCGTCGTTGAAATTATGGCACTATCGTTTAGGCCATATTTCGAGTGGGAGAATAGAAAGACTAGTTAAGAATAAAATTCTTCTTCCATTAGAGTTCTCAGATTTACAACAATGCATAGAATGTATTAAAGGAAAGTATGTAAAGAAAATTAAGAAAGATGCTAAACGAAACATAGGAATTTTAGAGATAATTCACATAGACATCTGTGGACTATTTCCTGTGAAGAGTGTGGATGGTTATGACTCGTTCATAACATTCACAGATGACTACTCCCGTTTTGGCTACATTTATCCAATCAAAGAAAGAACAAAAGAGTTGGATAAATTTAAGATATTTAAGGCTGAAGTTAAAAATCAGCACAATTTAAAGATTAAGATAGTCCGATCCGATCGTAGGGGGGAGTACTACGGTCAACATACCCCATATGGCCAAGTGCCTAGACCTTTTGCAAGGTTCTTACAGGAGAATGACATAGTAGCACAGTATTCTACACCGGGCGAACCTTAGCAGAATGGAGTAGCTGAAAGACGTAACCGTACCCTGATGGATATGTTGTGTAGTATGATAAGTTACGCAACCTTACCGTTGAGTCTGTGGATGGAGGCATTGAAAACTGCCATTCATATTCTAAATAGAGTACTAAGTAAGTTGGTACCCAAAACACCGTATGAGTTGTAGATAGGAAGAGTACCCTTACTAAACCACTTACGTGTGGGGGGGGGGAAGCCATACCGAGACTAAAGTATTTAACTCAAACATTGGAAAGCTAGATCCCAAAACAGTAAGTTGTCATTTCATTGGCTATCTTGAAAAGTCAAAAGATTTTTATTTCTACTGTCCAGACAGACATACAAAGTTTGTAGAAACGAGACATGCTGTCTTCTTAGAGGATGAGATGATGAAGGGGAGCGTGGTAGCTCGAGAAATTGATCTTGAGGAGAAGAGGGTGTGTGTGCCCACTCTGATGATTTAGGAGTCATTTTTCTCACTACCTGCTGTTGCTGCACCGACAACATAAGATATTATGGTGCCAACACCTGTTGTTATTCCTCCTGTGGCAAAAATGAATAAGGATGAGGAACCTGTCCTTCAGGATCCTATAGAACCTGTTGCCACACATGAAGGGGAGCAACAATAGCCTCAAATAGAAGATGTGCCAAATGTGGAGGCCCTGAGAAGGTATCAAAGAGTTAGAAGATTAGCTATTGCTTATGATTATGAAGTCTATAATACTGAAGAGTTTCATATGAAGGGTGATCCCACCTCATATGAAGAAGCCATGAGAAGCGACCACTCATCGAAGTGGTTAGAAGCTATGAAAGATGAAATGAAATCTATGAGTTCCAATGGTGTTTGGGACTTAGAAGAAATTCCTAAAAGAGCCTAAACTGTAGGCTGTAAATGGGTCTACAAAATCAAATATGACTCCAGAGGGAATGTAGAAAGGTTTAAAGCGCGACTTGTGGCAAAAGGCTTTACTCAAAGAGAAGTAATAGATTACAATGAGGCATTTTCTTTAGTCTCATGTAAGGATTCCTTCAGAATCATAATGGCCCTGGTGGCACATTTTGATTTAGAATTACATCAGATGGATGTAAAGATGATATTTCTAAATGGGGATTTGGAGAAAAATATTTACATGGCACAACTAAAAGGTTTTGTCGTGGAAGGAAAAGAAAACATGGGATGCCGCCTAAAAAATCCATTTATGGGTTAAAACAAGCTTCAAGATAGTGGTATTTGAAGTTTGATAGAACGATAAGAAAGTTTGGATTTAAAGAGAATGTAGAGGACAATTGTGTTTATGCAAAGTTTAAGAATTGGAAGTATATCTTCCTAATCCTGTACGTGGATGATATCTTACTTGCTAGTAGTGATGTCAGTCTACTACTGGAAACGAAGAAGTTTTTGTCCTCAAATTTTGATATGAAAGATCTTGGTGAAGCTTCGTTCATTCTAGGGATCGAGATTCATCGAGATAGAAGTAAATGGGTATTGGGACTATCACAAAAGGCGTACATAGAAAAAGTTTTAAAGAAATTTAGTATGCACAAATATAGGCCTTCACCTGCACCTATAGTCAAGGGCAACAGATATGGGGATTTTCAATACCCCAACAACCAATATGAGCTCAATCAAATAAAAACAGTTCCATATGCTTCAGTTGTCAAAAGCTTACAGTATGCACAAGTGCGTACACGCCCTGACCTAGCGTTTGTTACCGGGTTGCTTGGCAGATTTCAGAGTAATCCAGGAATAGAACACTGGAATTGGTAAAGAAAGTCTTGCGCTATTTGCAAGAAACGAAAGGCCTCATGATGACGTATAGAAGATCGGATTCCCTCCAAATAGTGGGATACTCATATTCTGATTATACAGGAGATGATAGAAAATCCACGTCTGGATATGTATTCGCTCTCGCAGGAGGAGCTATATCATGGAAAAGCTCAAAACAAACCGTCACTACATCATCTACAATGTATGCCGAATTTGTAGCGTGTTATGAGGTAACGGGGCAGGTGAACTGGCTAAAAAAGTTTATACCCAGTTTAAAAGTGGTTGACGACATCTACAGACCACTTAAGTTATACTATGATAATAATCCAGCAGTAAAGTATGCTCACAACAATAAGTCAAGTGTGCTGCCAAACACATTGACATAAAGTATTATGTTGTGAAAGACAAAGTCCGGGATTATGTCATAAGTTTTGAGCGTATAAGCATCGAAAAGATGCTCGCGGATCCCCTTACAAAAGGCTTACTTCCCAACGTGTTCAGAGAACATGTAGCCGACATGAGTTTAAGGGAAAGCCTATGATTCTTGAACAATTAAAGGGTCCAAAGTTAAAGAATCTGTTTCAGAACAGAGATGTGTGTTGTAGCTGTTAAATCTATCGGCGATTGACTGTGACGATGAAGTATGCTCTATGCACTAATATGTGATGGAACAAATAAAAGTGAAAAACATTTAAAGTCCAAAGTCAAAGATGTAAGTTGAGATAAAGGGAGAGAATGTTGGTTTGATCTCCCTACCAGGCTGGCCCAACGACCACTTGGGTCTTGACCTCACGCCCTGATCGGGGGTGCCCAGCCCATCCATGGCTGGCGGGACCCCGTCGTACTGCGCAATAAATAGAGGTGGGGGCCGGTAGTTCTCAGTATGAGGTTCACCGTGAGCCACTCCGCCCCACCGACAAACCCTAACACCGATCTAAGTGAGGGGCGCAGCCAGCGACGGGAAGCACCACCGCCACTGCACTGCGCTGCCATCGAACTCCACTGCACCACTCTTCTTCCCTGACCGACGCTGCCCGTGCGCAGACCTACACCGCCGAACGTGATGGCGGCCGCCGGATCCTCCTCCAAGAACTCCGATGGTCTGTGTACCTCACACCTTTCTCTCCCTCTCTGAGATCTAGTAGTTTTTGTACTAGGATGTGACTATGATGAATTGTACCCGACTAAATATACTGCCATGTGATCCTATTTTCCTAACACCCACCACTCGACCTGGTATGTTCGTCTGTGGTTGCTGCTGGTTAATTTACGTGCTTGTGACCTATTGTACGACCCCTTTGGTAAATATGGGTATGCTAACACTTATACTTGAGATGATGAAAGCTTTCCTAAGTGAAAGATAATGTCTTATGATGTTCCATTTTGAAATCTAATCTAATAGCAGTCTTTAGCTTTGTAGAAATGTATCCGTTCATTGCTTACTATTTACCAGCAAAAAACTTGGATATTGTAGGGACTAGTATGACAGGAAACTGCTGATAAGGTAAAGGCATCGATGGATGGATATCAACAGGTTTGCGGCCATGGGGCATGTTTCCATGCATTTTTATTGAATTTTACAAAATCTCTAATTGTTTATCACTATTAAATCATAAGCTGTTGTAATTGGTACACTTTTGTTCAAACATAATGTCACTTTAATTGCTAAACTTCGATAAAAAGTTCTGTCTGGTTGAATGCTGAGTTATCTGCAAGCCTGAAATCATTGAGTTGAACTCCTTTCATATCCATTGTTGATTTGTTTCTACCATGATTTTTTTATTCCATGTGATCCTATACTCCAATGTGTAACTGTACCACTCACTACTACAAAAAAATCTTTGGCGAGACGTTTTGAAATGAGCCTCGGAGGCGGGCAACAATTCTAACCGCCTCGGTTAATGCCTTGGATTAACCGAGGCGGTTATTTTTTATTAACCGAGGCGGTCACATTCAACCGCCTCGCAAAATAGATTTACGCTAAAATCTATTAACGGAGGCGGACATTATAAGAGGTCCGCCTCCAAAAATATTCCCATTTTCAGAGGTGGGCCTCTTATAAAGGCCCGCCTCGGTCAATAGTGGCAAAGCCCAGTAACTATTGGTGAAGCCCATATGAGCCCGGTTTCTGTCTAGGAGTATATATACGAAGGAAAACCAAACCCACTCACCTCCCCTCCCTCTCCCAGCCGCTCCTCAGCGGCCCCAGCGCTCGCACTCAGCATCGCGCCCTCTCCCCCACCGCTCCTCCCTCTCCTGAGTGCTCGCACTTAGCCCGCCCCCTCCCCTTCCCGGCCCGCCCCCCAAACTGTGACGCGCGAGACCGGGCGGCGCTACGCAGCGGGGCCGGATGCACGGGGCCCGGCGGCGGTGGTATGTCCTCACCCTCTCTCTCTCTCTCCTATCTGAGATCCATGGAGGATCCGTCCCTCACCTTCTCCACCTCGCAGATCCAGCATATGGCGGTGGTGGTCGCTGGATCCGACGTCAAGGTCAGCAGGGGTAGCCGTATCTGGTGGCGCTCCTCCCCTCCCTTCCTTTGTTCGCAGGGGGTGGCCGGAAGCCGATCTTGACGGTGGGAGGCCAGATCCCGACGACCGGTGGCGACGGGCTTCTCCGACTGACGACGAGCATCCAGGCGGTGGGGGGATCGAGCGCCTCTGGCTGCGGCGGCGCACGGAGCAGGGGCTGCTCCCCTAGCGGCGGCGGCAGCCCATATCCAGGCCCGATTAGGGCTGGGTATGGATTGGGGTTTTCCTTTTTATTATTTTTTATTCGATTAACCGAGGCGGACAGCAAACCGCTTCAGAAAATAGGCCATTTACCGTGACCTTTGATCCGAGGCGGTTGCGAAAACCGCCTCGGTTAATCGATTTTGCCCGCCTCTAAAAAGATTATTGTAGTAGTGACAGTAGAATATTCATGTTGAAGCTGTCAAGAGGCGGCATCCCACCAAGAAGCCATAATCATGCTCAATTATTCCTGCCACTTTGGGAGTTTTCCAGAAGGGATTAGAGAAGCCTGAAGTTCATGATGCAGCATTTTTTATCAAATTAATGAAATCCATGACATAACATTGTTTAATCAAATGAAATCCATTTTCATTTATTTTTTCTTTACACAATTATAGTATAGTCCGGGGCAATGGCCCCTTCAGATTCTTCAGAAAAACATTTCATTAACCTGTATTTTCCAATAGTTTGTTAGGCATGCTTTTTTCCCTGGCTTGTTCTAAAGCTGTACTCGATCAGATATTATGGGGTGATCAAGCACAGGTTACACTGGACAAATAGGAAATGTGACTGTTATTGATGGCGCCAAATTTGAAACGTCTGATCTGGAAACAATTTTGTGATGTCTCCCCTATGTGATTCCAACCGTGCTCTTGAGTTCAGCTCACGAAATTGATGGAACTCATTTTGGTACCTCAAAATTTGCACACAGTAGATAAATGATGTTTAAAACAACGAAGAGCTAAATCCATATGTTATTTCCTACGAGAGCTGAATGATGTCGAAAGCAAGTATGTTGAGGAGTGCATTTTTGTCTTCAGTCTACTCTTAGGACAAATAGCAAAAGCATGATTAGTCAGATGCTGCTTTCGTATGTACTCTTTCCGTCTACAAAAGAATATAATTTTCGTTTTTCGAGAAGTCAAACCATTTTAACTTTGACTGAATTTATATAAAAAAGTACTAACATTCATGATACAAAATAAGTACCGTTAGATTAGTTATAGAATATATTTTCATAATAAATTTATTTGGAGATATAAATATTAATACTATTTACTATAAACTTGGTCAAAGTTAGACAAGTTTGACCGACACGCTTCCTATAATTGCATTCTTTTACAGATGGAGGGAGTTGACAGAACTCGGGTGTATGAATGCCTTTTGTTTTACATCAAGCAAAGGTGTTGAGAGATGTTTCACATGACGCAAAAATGTGCAAGAGATGAAACCAATGTTTTGTAAACTCATAGCTCCCACTAACGATAGATTTCATAGCTACATTTGTGATTTATGTCTCAGTAACCTGTGCTTCATAATTAGGCTGGTAGGGTGCCACGAAGCGCGCAAAAGTTTCTAGTCTTTTCTTAAGAGATACTACCTCTATTCCAAATATAAGACATTTAGTCTTTTCCAAATGTAGCTTTTGATGTTGAATATACACTATGTCTAGACAGGAATACATAGTAAAAACAATGTATTTAGAAAAGCCAAAATGTGTTATAATTTGGAATGGTGGGAGTATAAACATTACATTTGTTCATGTTAAATACTCCATCCGTTTCAAATTATAAATCGCTTTGACTTTTTTGTTTCATCCATTTTGTTGTGTACCTAGACATATTATTATATCTAGATGTATAGTAAAATAGATGTACCAAAAAAATCAAAGCGACTTATAATTTAGAATGGAGGGAGTCCCTATGACTAATAAAAATACTTATATTGCATTCCCATTCTTAGTTAATTATGTAACACAATAGACATGTAGGCCATGTTTAGTTCCTCTCCAAAAATTTTTTACCTCGTCACATCGGATGTTTGGACACATGCATCGGAGTATTAAATGTAGACGAATTTGCGAGACGAATTTTTTAAGCCTAATTAATCCATGATTTGACAATGTTATGCTACAGTAAACATATGCTAATGATAAATTAGTTAGGCTTAATAAATTCGTCTCGCAGTTTTTAGACGAGTTATGCAATTAGTTTTTTTATTAGTATCCGAACACTCATTCTAACATCCCGTAAAGTATCCGATGTGACGCTCCAAGACTAAACACCCTGCAGATACTCCGTAATATCTAGGCGCATTCGTAAGCATTGAAGTAGGTGTTGCGGCTGCAGCTTTTGCTGTTTGTTTTTCAGTGATGCACTGTGCCAGCAGCTGCAACGACTTAAATTCATCTCAAGCGAACTCCTCTGTCTGTTTATGATAAACTTATCAATTACTATATATATATATATATATATATATATATATATATATATATATATATATATATATTCTATCCATGTATATATATATAGTTTTCTTCCACTCACATGGCACATTATGTGTCTTTAATTAATTTTAGTTAAGATCTTAATTTATGATATGTTGAATTTTGTTGCAGATCATGCCTTGTGAAGTCATGACCATAGGTTTTGACTTTCAAATTTTGATCTTATTACTTGGTATAAAGTTTTAACCTCAACTGGTTAGGTGGGAGGTGTGGTCATGCACCTAACTACTCAGGTCAAGTCATCTCTTAGATTGAATGTGTGTTCCTAGTTTCTCTTAATTAATGAAAAACAATCTAGTTCCTCCTAGGTTGGTTCTCGTTTTTTCTATAAAGTTTTAACCTCAACAAAAGCTAAAACTCTCTAAGCTTATTGTACATTTTATTTGCACCTCTCATTTTACGTTTTATTAAAAATAAGGATTTTAGCTTATAGGTAGAGTACACTCTTAATTATTGTCGGTAGGTAGAGTTTGAAGTGAGATTGAGAGGAGCAAACTATGCTAACCTAAAGATTACACCAAATGAATCTCAAAGTCCATCTAGGTAATTTGCGTCTTTGGTTTGCATTAACCTCATCTATTACTCAAGATGTTAGATTTTTCTTATCAAAAAATTATATGTGTGGTCGTATTTTTTATAAAAAATTGAGTGCTCACAATTATATTATCAATAATTAGATATGTCATTATATTTCAGCTGAAAAACTTACAAAAATTATTTTCATGGATAATAATATAATTTAAAATAATTTGTTAGTGTCATTAGAATAGTAGTCATTAAGGAACATTTTCCATGATCATTGAAACATTGCTCATTTGTGCATGTATACTTGATCAGTATGATTATTTTTATATGTATGTTTACCTTAAGTTATTTTTAATAGTAATGGGTAATTTAGAAGCAGATATGGACATAATTTATGGTCATCTAAGCATTTTACATAATAGCAAATGTCAATAATTTAACAGGATAATTAATTTACGTTTAGTAATGACAAAAGTGGTACTCTAGATGTGAATTTGAGAGTTTACTTAGATTACTTGCAATAATGATAGGATGGCTAGTTTAGATATAAATTAAGAGTTACTTTATATTATGGTTCATATAATGGCACTTTGTGGCTAACTTAGTTATGAACTTAGGAGCATTACTTTAGGTTGTTTTCATAATTGGCAATTTAGATGCGGATTTAGGGACGTTATGTTATTTTCCATTACAGTACATGTGAGTAATCTAGATGTGGGTAATCTTTTTGAAACAGAATAGAACCAGTTGACTATATTAGTATTAATTAATGGTGGTGCTTAGACTGCAACCTAATAGATCGCTAGATTTTCCTGATTTTTGTCACAATATGATTTCTTTAACACATATAATGAGAATTAACGTGAAACCTCCCTTCGTAAGCCTCTAACTTTTTATGAGAGGTTATAGACCTCTAACTAATAGTAGTAATAATAGTAAGATTTGAGATGAGACACACACACAGAGAGACGAAGGGAGCTTGAAATGCCACTAGACTACCGTGACTTCTCTTCAGAGCCTTAATTTCAGCACATCTGGCACCCTCAGTTGCCCTTGCGTGACTTCTCTTCCATAGCCTCAATTTCAACAGGTTGATCAAATAATTGCTTCATGCATTGATAGCGAGATAAATCATAATGGTTTATTTTCTAAATAAGTTTAAATGGTAAATATTATTCATTGACAAACCATTGTTTGTTCATTATATAATCGTTGTGGGTAATTACATAATCTTATACAAACAAAGCTAAACTAATTCTCTGAACATCTGAGCTAAATAAAGTACATGCTAGGCAAGTTGCAGGTTCTAAACACTATGACCTTGTAAACATCTGGCATGCAGCAACAAGTTCACTTATCTCTCACAACCAAGTTCAAACAACAAAACTGCACACCTTATTAGTATTCAAGATAGTCAATTCATCAAATTTCACTTAGTGCACATACCTGCTGCGGTATGATGAAGTTTTGCTCCCAAGTTATCTGGTGAAACACTGACTGCATGGCAAAAAGAGAATTCTAGTTTTACTACCATCACCATCGTTAAAAAAATCATGCTTCCTGGTCCACGCGTTGCTCCATTAGCTTAGTTTTGCTATAATGGTAGGAGTAGAGAAAACGTCACTCCAAGGTGCAGAAATAGGAAACAGTAATAGATACACGCAAGCACAACTATATCTAACAAAACTTGTTGCACCAGGGCCCACAATAGGGCCCAGGGCCATAATAAGGGATACAAACAGTTCATAGGCTTAGTATGGCTCTTGCTAAGTGTGAACTCTGAGAGCCTAGCATGGACCCATATGTAGCCCCAAAAGCATGGAAAGTAGTAGCTTGCTGATTACCTTTGATTAATTATGTCAAGACCAGGAACTAAAGATTTTCCTAGTTTATTGAAATCAAAGCAAAGCTGGGAAACAACATCAATTCAAACAGCTAGATCGAGCTCCGCCTCTCTCACCATCTTCATCACCTGGTCACCAGAAACCACATAAACGTCTTAAGGAATTTTTTTCTTACATATGTTTTGGCAGAGATGAAATGTGTTAGTCCTTCAAAATTAACATTATGTGTTATAGTAGTTGAGTTTTGCCCATGCATGCTGCGTACACAATAACATCATGTAGTTCCTTAAACTAGGGGCAGAGCATTAGGGGTGGATCAAGAAGACCTTACAGATGAATTGTTAGGAACCAGTCTAAAGTAGGAACTGTGGCGTCAATGGCATCTATAGAAACATCAGAGGATGTGCAAATGTGCAACAATACAAAGAAAAATGAATGAATCAAGCTACCACAATCCTGATATTCATTCTACAAAAGAGAAATCTTGATTTTAATATTCCTAAATTAATTATATCAATAACTCTTCCATAATCAAATACAAGTTTCTCTATAAGAGTATGTTTATATAGTTAATGTAGCAAACTGATCGCATATAAAATTTAATCTGAATAAAAAATCAGCTACACCCTACATGCAACTGAAAGTTTCAGTAGAGTGAAACCTGAAACTAAAGCTTTGTTCATAATCCTATATAACACATAGGGCTTTCTCATCAACATGCTAATGCAATAGATCAAACAAGGAATGTCACTACATCTGAAGCACACACCCATCGTACTGCAGGGGCTGCAGCAGACAAGGAACTGAACCTACAGTTACAGGACGCTGCAAACAAAAGACAACAGAAGTCACCCAATGTCAAGCTTCGCCCAACAGTTCACACCAAAGATATCTTCCTTTCCTGCAAGTCAATGTAGAATATTAGCCACCACAGCTGAGCTGCGAGATAAAATCTAGCTGACACATATCTCCAGCACACATAAATTAGAAATCTAGATGCAAGGCATTTAATTTCCATAGAACTCAGACAGTGAGGCAAAACTGCAACTAATAAACATATAATAAAACCAGATAAGATGACAAATCTTTTGTACACATACCATAAAACTAAAGCAAAAAAATACATCTTGGGAACAACAGGACCAAAACAAATATAGAAGCACAACCTAGCCAGTAGTAGACACATTCAAAGCAACCTATCCATGCTACGGAGCAGGACAACTCACACTCCACCAGAATGTTTTGACGAAACAAAGAGGAAATTATATAGTACTAATGTCCAAAGATCCACAGAATCTCACGAACACATTATGATCTCTACCGCTGACGCATCTGGGGCAGCTCGCCGGAGATGAACGCCATGCCTTCAAATCCACGCCATATTCAAAGCACCTGAATCAGAATCGAGGTGAAGAGAGGATGGATGGATTGAACAGGGATGGATGAATCGATGGCACATTGCGTGCAGGAGGGATGACACTTACCAAACCGACGAGTTCAAGATGGTCACGACATAAATTGGGTCGTGGTGGAAGCAGCCATCATCACCATCACGCCAGATCTGGAGGAGGAGGTGCCGATGGGATCTGGAGGAAGGTGAGATGCTGCTTCTCATTGAGAACGGGGAGCCCGGCTGCCTGCCTATGGGGGTGGTGGCGACGAGCGTGTGCTCCGCGGAGACAGGCGAGCTCCGCTCTATGTCGGCACCGCTGATTCGCGCAGCTCCCCAAGCTGCTATGTCTGTGAATACCTCCCCCGCCCCTGCTTGTGTGCCGAATGTAGCCGAGTAATTGGGCGCATCCACACGCTCCGAGCGACGGAGGCGAGCAGGGAGGCGCGCATGGTGAGCGCCGGGGAGCATGTGGTGCGGTGGTGGCGGGAAGAGAGAGAAAGAGAGAGGGAGAGTGAGAAGGGGGCGCAGGGCGCGGCGCCTAGGGCTGGGGACGTTGCTACGGGGGCCTCTCCGAAAAGCTTTGGGGGTTTCTACTAAACACGATTACTGTGTAGAAGTGATATATTGGACGGCGAGTTGATTTTCTAAAACGTAGAGGGTCTTTTTGTAAAACGTCAAGCGACGGGTGACACGTGGAGAAGCAAGCAATGCTCTGAATTCTCTCGTTGCAGCGAAGTCCAGGGACTTTTAATCAACCCCGATGCGGCTTACTCCATGGACTCGATAACAAGTAGCCCAATAAGTCTTTTTGGCTAGGCCGATATTGGGCTTTCATATTTGGATAACTTTATATTAGGAAAAAAATATGATAACATCTAAGTAGGAAGTGACACGAACTCATGTGGCTGGGATGAGAGGTGTACTCTACATTCCAACCACCTAGATTTAAGTCCTCTTCAATTTGAATTTGGCTGTCTTGTTTATTTCTAAGGAAAAGTTCTAGTTCATCGTAGTTTGATCTCATTTTTTTAAACATCTCTAAGTCAAATTAATACACAATAAAACTAACTTGATCTTGTAGATGATGTACTCTATAAATTTGGTCAAAACTAGAGAAGTTTGACTTACTAAAAAGAAAATAATTTTTCATTGTTTTTGTGGAACGTTAAGGAGCACTTTTTTTTGAAATATGTTGGCATATTGCGACGTCAAACCTGAACTTTCACCGAGCACAGATACAAATATTCTCATCCGTGCCTTTTCAAGCTAGCGAGCTTGCTCATCGTCGCCAACCCGGTTTTCCCACAACGGCATGCGCGCGCATACGTTATCCTGCGTCTGGTTTGTTTCCTAGATTCAACCTGCAAGGCTATCATAGCAGATGCTCTCCGGGTGAAGCTGTTGTTGCAGCCTTGAACAACTGTAACCAGTGGTCAGTCCTACTGTCGTGTGATCTTTTTTTTTCTCGAATACGCAAGATGGTCTAACATCCGGACCAACCTAGCAGACTGCTCCCTGGTTCGATATTACATAAATGAAACAACCGACATGCGAACACCTCCGCGCCCTACGTGTCTTCTATGAAGAGCATGCACGCGCGCCCGTTAAACGCTGGAAACAGCGCGTCAAAGGCCTCCACCTGACTCGACGACAAGGTCCCAGAACGCAAATCGTCAAGTATCCCCTTGGGCGCAGGTGAAGCCGTAGCGTCCGGCGGTGCAATCCCCAACCGCTGCTTGAGGAGTACCTCGTCCCGTTGGGAGGCCGGAATGTGTGCCAACGGTTGGACGGCAATCCGTGTGCTCCTGCACCGGACAAGCAGGGGCCGGTTGGCTCTTGCCCTCTGTCGTGGTGGAGAGGCAATCAGGGGCGGCTCTCGCTCAACCCGCACCTCATCCAGAAACTGTGTGAGGCGCCGAGTGGCCTCGCTCGGCGTGGGCGTCTTGTCGCTACTCTCGACGTCGGGCTGACCCACCCGAGGAGGCGTGAGCATCCCCAACTCCTGCGCCTACGGCTGAGGCGAGGGGACAGCCGCAACCGGGGTTGTCTCCGCGATCCCTGGTGGGGCGGCCACGTCGCCGAAGTCGACATCGGGATGACCCACCATAAGAGGAGTGAGCTGCGCCAGCTCCTACGCCGACGGCAGAGGCGAGAGGACAACCGCCACTATAGGCGTCTCCGCGATTTCCGGGGGGCGATTGCGAGGAGCTCCTCCAACATTGGGTCGAAGGAGACGACCAATGCCGGAGGGCCCTCGCCCACGCACATCGCCTCCACAAGCGGGTCAGGCACGGGGAGGCAAAGCATGGGCGCACCCGTGGTGGAGCTTGACGTCGCTTGGGTGGACCCGGCCGAACTGCCATTGCCGTCAGTGGCGACACCCGTTGCCGCCGCGATGCTGAAGGGTCGAGATGGCGGACTAGAGGGGGGGTGAATAGTCCTTTCTAAAATTAATCGCGTCGGCAAACCGAAACAAATGCGGAATTAAAGCTATCGGTCTAGCCAAGACTATACCCCTCTATCTAAGTTCACAAGCACCTCACAAAGATTCTAATTATGTAACTAAGGTGCTTTCCTTAGCAAGAGCTCTCCTAAACAATTCTAGAGCAAGGTCACACAAACCTATGCACTAGTACTTTAGCAAAGCCGGGGAGCTCCTACACAATTCTAGTAAGCAAAAGCACGAAGCCACCTATGCTCACTAGCAATGCTCAATAGCAAGGCAACTAATGCCAAACTAGAGAGCGCAAATTACTTAGCTACACAAACTAAGCAATATGACTAATAAGGTTACACAAACCAAATTAGCCACGCAACGGGAGCTACTTCTATGCTACACAAGTAAGAAGGTAACTAGCTAACTACACAAGGAAACTAGTTACAAGAGCAACTACACAAGCACAAGTATATGAATGTAAATACAAGCTTGTGAATCGAAAGCAAACCACCGAGAAGATGTACACAATGTTGACACGGCGGTTTTTCACCGAGGTTCACTTGGTTGCCACCAAGCTAGTCCCCGTTGTGGCGATACACCCACTTGATGGATCACGAGCTAATTGACTATCAAGAGTCAAACCCTCAGCGGGTGCCGCACATCCACTCTCAAGATGGAGATCCTCCAAGCCACGAGCTTTACTAGAGTTGCTCTTCGCGATCCCCGCGGGGTGAGCACAATCCCCCTCACAAATCCTCCTCCGGAGCCACGCACAATCTCCACGCGTGCTTCAACGGAGTCGCAAGCCACCAAGCCGTCTAGGAGGTGGCAACCTCCAAGAGTAACAAGCACCACCGCCTTGCAACACGATCACCTAGTGCCACTCGATGCAATCCTCTCGATGCAACACACTAGAATCGCTCTCTCACTCGATCCGATGAACACTATCAAGCATGAGTGAGTTAGAGGGCTTCCAAGCACTACCACATAAGCCACCAAGGCCAAAGTGTGCTCAGCTGCCGGCCACGGCCGGCCAAGACATCTATTTATAACCCCATGGTCAAATAGAGCCGTTACCCCTTCACTGGGCCGATTTCGGGACGACCGGACGCGCCGGTCGTAACTGACCGGACGCGCTCAGCCGCGTCCGATTCTCCAACGGTCACTGACACCCAACGGTCAAACCAGCGACCGGACGCGCCGCTGTCATGACCGGACGTGCTCCTTGCGACGACCGGACGCGACAGTGCCCGCGTCCGGTTTGAGTCCAGTAAGCTCCCTCGATGATCGGACGCGTCCGATCATGTGTGATCGGACGCGCCTCGCGTCCGATCGTCCTTGCGAAACGCAGTTTTTCTCTGGACACCTGACCGGACGCGCCGGTCCCGCGAGTGACCGGACGCGCCGGTTGCAAACCCTAGCACCCGCGCCTGCGCTGTACTGACCGGACGCATCCGGTCATACCATGACCGCGTCCGGTGCAGCGTCCGGTCACCTCTGTGACCTCCGTTCGCCTCCGTTTCTTTTCCGACTTCCGGCGTAGTGGAAAATAGGCATTTCAACTTCTCAAAAACGCCTGAATCCCGCGCTCGCAAAGCTCGGCGGGAGGGAGAGAGGAACCCAAATCCTCTCTACCGCTTAAACTTCACCGCCTTCGTAAATGTGCTAACACCACCAAGTGTACACCACCATGTGCATGTGTGTTAGCATTTTCATAATCATTTTACCGAAGGAGTTAACCACTCAACTTGCCACGCCACTCGATTCTAGCAACGATGCATAGTTAGATCACACGAGTGGCACTAGATGACCGATATGCAAGCAAGTTTGCCCCTCTTGATAGTACGGCCATCTATCCTAAACCCGGTCATAAACTTCTCTACACACCTATGACCGGTGAAATGGAAATGCCCTAGGTTATACCTTTGCCTTGCGCATTCCACTCCATCTCCTTCGACGTTGATGCAACACATGCACCAACCATATCACAAATGATATGATTCACTTCATATCATCATGTGACCTTGGTCCATCGATCTTGATCTCACTTGCTCTTCACCGTTGCGTCGGTCCATCGGCGCCAAGTCTTGCTTAAGCTTCACCGCCTCACGGTCCATCGCTCCAAAGCCTCCGACTTGCCCTTCACACCTGCAACAGGTCTGTCGAGCCAAGCCTCATCTTGATCTTTGCCACCTTGGCCACATGACTCCATGTCATGTCTCATATGCAATGAGCTCCTCCATGACACCATCACCTGTGGACTAATCTCCTGTGTATCTCTCATTAAACACAATTAGTCCACCTAAGGTTGTCACTCAATTACCAAAACCAAACAAGGACCTTTCAGATGCCACCCCCTTCCTTCGGGGCCGACGTTGACGGCGCCTCCATCGCTTGCGCCCACTGTCGCCGCAAGTGGCCGCACCAGGCACATCTGCATCCGTGCCCGGCCCCACCCCAATCGCATCCGGTGCGCCGCCCTGGGCACGCGGTCGGTTGCCCGGGGTAGGCTCCTGTACAAGGCATCGTGATCGGCCATCAGGGGCACCGAATGTGACCTTCCGCCGCTGCTTGCAGTCTCGTGTGAGGTGCCGGAACCCCTTGCAACGGAGGCAATGTGGAGGCAGTCTGCGGGTTGCCACCCTATGCGCGATGGAGAGGCAGTTGAAGCACTTCCCATAAAGATCCGCTGGGTAACGGCTAGGGGGCCGCTGGCTAGTCGGTGCGGGCCGGGCAGGGCGTGCCCCATCGGAACCACGAACCGACTCCAGCGGCAATACCTCACGCCAGGTGTTAAAACCTGAGCTGCCCTGCATGTACTGTATTTTGCGCAAGAGCCAAGAAGACACTAGCAATATGGAAGAACATTGAGCGCATGCGTAGAAAAAACACGTGTTTGTTGTCCTGTTGACCTCAGATTAACATCATATCATAGGTGTATTTGGTTGGTTGTATCCCCTTCATGCATCCTGCTGACTTGTATAAACCGATGCAAAAATACGCCCTCTACGAAAATGCCAAATTCTGCACCGAAGATCCTGGTTTTGGGGTCCCACTTTATCGTCCTTGGTGTCATCATCTCCGTTTGGTGTCGCAAACGATGTAGATGATGGCAGGTACCTGAAACAGAAGGTGAAAATTTAGAAATAATGTCTAGCTCTATAGAGAAACAAGCACATATTTGACAATAGTGGCAAGAACTAAAACATACAGAAATGCATCACCGATTCAAGTAGCGGCCGAGGAGTTTATCTGAGCCTAGGGATTCGAAAGATGCTGTATTTTTCACATGTAAAGCTGACTGTGTAGATAAAATATCCAAATATGTTGTACTTTCGCATGTAAAGTGGGGACCCTGGACCGAATCTCAATATACCTGGATGAATCTTGGGCGTCGGATAACCTCCACAACCGCTATGGGAAGTGGATTTTTTTGCTCTGCTAAAACATAACATCACGGCAAACAGTACTACAAGTAGTTCGATACTGTTTTTTCGTATTTATTATAATAACCTGGGAGACTACTAGTAATATGATAAATCCATTTTGATTTAAAGCCTAGTGGACTACTCATGAACAGGTTTTGGTAAACATTTGCTAGAGCGAGCCTTGTTTGGATGTATACGTATCAGTCTTAATCTATATGTGTTAGAGTGGATTGGAGTAGAACTTAGTTTAATTTTCACTTCAATCCACTCCAATACATATGGATTGACCTAAAAACATGGGCATCCAAACAAGCTCTTAATGTCTACCGAAAACATGGCATTTTCCCATAAACAAAAACTCCATTTCAGTCGACTAGTTTGTGTTTTGTTTACAGTAAAGCAAGTGCCATCCATGATATAAGCTCGGTAAACACGACGAACAAGGCGCATAGAAAGCACAGTTCCGCCCCGTTTCATCCAAAGACCAAATCGGCTTATAGTAAATTTGGCAGCATATATAGTCGCATAGCTAGACTGAGAAAACAAGTCACTATTTTGTCATTTGTCACATACCTGACGCCGCATGAGAATTGAAACAGCTATTCCCATGCAATTTGCTCATCAATATATATAGAGCTGCCTTGGAGCCTGCCTATACCAACATTTCGGTCTCTTGCCAGCATATATGTCAAGAACAAGACTTTTACCGACAGCAAACTGCTGCTAGAAATTTTTTCAATCGCTTATTACCATGTTCATCTTGGGACACACTGTACTGTACCTGTAGTTGTTGGTGGCGAGAGGAATTGAATTCATCGATTCGATTCAGCATGACGAAGAACAAGTCAGGGGCATCCAACTACCTATGCGTTGCACCGATCTTTAGCTCCTGCGTCTCCTCCGGCAAGCAGCAGTCAAGCGACGCCGCCAGGAGCCGCCTGAGCTTCTCCTTCCCGGAAGGGCGGCAGCAGCAGAAACCGGCGGAGGAGCAGAGCAACTCGGAGAGCATCATCGACCCGGCCGCCTCGGTCATCGCCAAGAAGGAGAAACAGAAGGACGGCGGCAAGCACTGCACCGTCATCGTGGGCACCATCTTCGGCCGCCGCGCCGGCCGCGTCACCTTCTGCGTGCAGCGCGACGCCGCGGTGCCGCCGCCGTTCCTCTTCGAGCTCTCCGTGCCCATGCAGTCCCTCGCCACCGAGATGGGCTCCGGCCTCCTCCGCATCGCGCTCGAGTGCCACCGCACTGGCACCGGTGGCACCGGCGCCGGCGAGAGCCGGAACGTGTGGAAGGCGTCCTGCAACGGGCGCGACGTGGGGCACGCCGTGCGGCGGCCGCCGACGGAGTGGGACCACCGCGTGCTGGAGAGCATGCAGACCATGACGACTGGCGTCGGCGCGCTCCCGCCCGCGGTGGCGCTGGAAGGGCAAGGGCCCAACGGTGATGGAAACACGCAGCAGGACGGCGCCGGCGCCGGCGCTGGGGAGGTGCTGTACATGCGGGCGACGTACGAGAGGGTCGTGGGCTCCAGGGACGCCGTGTCGTACCACCTCATTAGCCCCGGCGGCACCGCCGGCGGCAGCCCACCTCAGGAGCTCAGCGTCTTCTTGCTGCGGACCAGGGGGTAACCGAGATCACCAACTAGTACATCTCTATGTACCATGTATGCATCGCGAACGTTTATTACAGTCAAACATGTATATATAATAAATTAATAATAATAATAAATATAGTTGGTGCAGCTGTTGATACCTGCTCTTAATCAATTCATAAATCAAAATCATCATGCCATCATGCAGTACATACTCTGATTACAAACACATGGTTATGGCTGTCTGCCAAGTTCTACCTACAGTGGCATTGTGGCAGGCTACACTGTTCGTTTATGCTGAAATTTGGCTCATGATGATGCTTGTGCTGAAATGTTGTGAGAAAAAAACACTGGTGCATGACTGAAAAGTAGCTCAAGCGAACGGGGTGAGCTAGCTCATAACAGCATTTGTACAGAGCTATCACAGCTTACTGATGATGGATGTGGTCAGGTGCATATCTGAGGCAAGCAGTCTGAAACTGCAACAGAGATTACATTTGGAGTTAAGATGGCAATTTCTGAAACCAGTCAAATAATACTGCATTGCGTGTGCCACATAGCTCCACAAACCGATTGAAGGTAATTAGGCAAATGCTTTCCTATGGTAGAGCCACTAGTAGTACCTAAATGATAGACAGCAGCCTAGCAATCATCAGAAGAGAAATTTGCTGTGACTACGAGGCCTGAAAATACGGAAGAAAAAGGATGGAATCAACAAATAAATTTTCCCATGGACAAATCGTGAAAATCAACCCTAAATGAGGGACGAGATTCAGGTAAGGAATCGATTACTAGTTGAAACTGGACGATGAACACAGTACAAAGAGAAAGGAGAGGGAGCAAACCGACACGCGACACCTCACCCGAGCTCCCCCAGGAGAGCTCCAACATCGGATTCAGGGACGGGCGGACAGTGGCGTTCACCAAAAAATCCGCTACCAGCTCCAGCAAAATGCAAGATTAATGGGTAAGAGGAACAAGAGGATTCAGGGGTGAGGAGTGTTGGTGGGTCTGAGATTAGCTTGGATCCAACTCCTAAACAGAAGCAAGCCCAATTAGAACCTTTATGCCGCATGGAAATCAAGCTGGATCGAACGGCGATCCTGTCGCCTGAATAAAACCAAAAACTCAGGTATCTAGCAGACAGTAGAACTGAGCAAATATAAAGCGTCGATATTACATCAGGCTACTAAGTCAGCCATCATGAGCATCTTACAAATACACAAAACGGTAGCGAATGATCATATGACGTTCACCCTAATACCTACATGACCCTAAGACCTACAACCCCCAAGCATAAACAAATGTCACAAGCACCGAAATGATGTCAAAAGTTGACGCATGTCAAAAGCTGACGCGTCCGGTTAGCTGCTTCCAAGCATTAGAGAGCGGCCAAAACACTGTGAAACTCCAGTTTTGCAGTGCCATAGGCTTCCTTGAACTTGCTATGCTTTGACTTGAGTCTCAAGAGTTTTGTGCCTTTAGTTTCCATCTCCGCTGCAATCTTTTGGGTTTCCTGGCGAAGGGCCCCAAGTTTCTGCTCGAGCTCAGCTATAGAACTATCTTTTTCATCGAGCAGTGCACCCATTCGGGTTAATGAAGCTGTCTCCACCTCTATCTCTACATCCAGCTTGTCCATTTCTCCAAGACAAATAGTGTCTTGAGATTTGATTTTGACCAATTTGGTCAGGGTGCTATGCAAAGATTGGACACTAAATCCATGTCCCTCCAGATGACAGAGTGTACTAAACTTGTCCTCGAACCATTCCATGTTGTTGTCTATGCTTGCTTTCTTTATATTCCTCACTAAGTCGGGAAATACAGCCATCAGACCTAATGCCATTCCTTCACGCATTATTGGGGAAAATTCTCTTAGTGGAAGGAAATGCGGTCGTTGAGGATGCGCACTAAACACATCCATTGCTTCAATTTGAGGCCACATAGCTGAGCTCTTGACAAACAGAGGCTTGCCATCAGCCAGTGGTGAGGGCAACAAGCTCTCAGAAGCTGAGCAGCCCCTCAATGGAGAACTGTCTATGGTGGATTGTGAGCTACTAGCATTCTGAAGACGATGTTGAAAGCCCGAGCTCTCATCCACTTTCCCGCCAGACTGCTGATCCACTTTCCCACCAGCCTGTTGATCCACTTTCCCACCAGCCTGTTGGACCCGATAATCAATAGACGGGATGACTGTTTCCATAACACGGTTGCTTTTAGCTACTTGAGTAGTAGAATGATCTGTGCACACGTGATCATTTCTGTTCTGATCAGACAAAGGAGTGCCCATCACCATTGAGCTATGTTCCAAATCTTCAGCTAATGTGCCATCTAGCTGCTTCAGATCTTTCCTTGACTTTTTGGTGGCCGATCCAGGATCAAAACTGTATTCATCACCATTGGATGTCACATCGACAGGGGAGCTTGGATTTTCACAAGACATGGACAATGTCCTCAAGTTAACCAGTCTCTTAGAAACCACAATCCTCCTTCGGTTGCCACTGAAATTGTTTGGGGGCCTGAACAGATATTCATCAGCCGGCCTCAATGAAGAAAGAGACTGTGGTGAAGGCAACAAGCTCTCAGAAGCTGAGCAGCTCCTAAATGGAGAACTGTCTATGGTGGATTTTGAGCTCCTAGCATTTTGAAGACGACGTAGAAAGCCCGAGCTCTCATCCACTTTCCCGCCAGCCTGTTGATCCACTTTCCCACCAGCCTGTTGGACCCGATAATCAAGAGATGGGATGACTGTTTCCATAACACGGTTGCTTTTAGCTACTTGAGTAGCAGAATGATCTGTGCACACATGACCATTTCTGTTCTGATCAGACAAAGGAGTGCCCATCACCAAAGAGCAATGTGGGCTATGTTCCGAACCTTCAGCTAATATGCCATCCAGCTGCTTCAGATCTTTCTTTGACTTTTTGGTGGCCGGAGATTCAGGATCATGACTGTGTTGTTCATCACCATTGGATGTCACATCAACCGGTGGCCTTGGACTTTCTCCAGACACGGACAGTCTCCTCAAGTTAGATGGTCTCTTAGCACTAGCAGTCACAATCCTCCTTTCATTGCCGATCCAATCGTTCCAATTGTTTATGGGCTTAAGCAATTCCACCACCTTGGTCACCAGCCGATATTCCTTCTTGTTATCGACAATGACCTTATACTTCCACTTCCCCCTGATGACCCTGTCCACCTCTCCCAGCGACCACGCCCTCTACAGTACGCCTCGACCTCATTGCCAGGCACCAGCTGCAACTCACTCCCGCTGTCCCTGCAGAAATGTTCTAAAGCCGGCCTGATGAACTGCCAATGGACGTACTCCGCGGCATTCCCCTCCCCGTAGTCCACGACGTAGCTGAGTTCGTCGACGACCCACGCCACAGTGGCAGGGTACCAGGAGTAGCCGTAGAAGTCCCGGTGCCTTCCCACCTCGACCTTTTCCCCGACCTTTTAGACCCGGAGCTTGAAGCTGGGGGCAGCCATCGCCGCCCGCGAGGGGACCCAGTGCCCGTCGTCGTAGTCACGTCGGGGCCGGACGAGGTGGGGCGGGAACTCGATGGTCTCGCGGGTGATGGGGAAGCCGACGGTGACGGAGGCGGTGGCGGAGGCGCCGGGGCCAGGGTCGGGGGAGTCGAGGGTGGCCATGACGATGCCCGTCCACCAACCGTCGTAGTGGAACGCCTCTACGATGTCGTGGAGGTGGAACCGCGGCGGCGGGGACGACGACTCCGACGGGGGCGGCCGGGGGCGGACTTGGCTGGCCGGGAAAATCTCCGTGAGGGCGCTGCAGCCATCGTCGGCGACGAGGTGCGAGTATGTGGCGGTGTAGTCGCGGACGCGGCGGCCATTCGCGGAGTCGACGACCGTGGCCTCGTACCAAGAGCCGTGGAATCCTTCGCCATCGACGCGTACCTCGATGTCGGCGCCGCAGGGTAGTGGCAGGGGCGCGGGCGACGAGGCCGTGCTCCAGTGCTGGCCGGACCGGCGACGGCGACGGCCGCCGATGGTGGCGGCCATTGGGGTTTCAATGCGTGAGTTGGGTGTGTAGAGTTGGACTGGTGGGCTGGTACCAAGCGCAAAGAGCTGCTGACAGTGACGGCTAGTCCGCAAGTATATAATGGGCCCGATTAAGCTTACCGAACAGGCCGAAAATCGGGATGAAGCTTAGCCCGTTAACAAGTTGAGACCAGCCCAGTGGCTTATTCTTCCTCCCTGACTAATGCGGCTGCCAATTTTCCAATCATTTTTTTTTGTCTTGTCAAGTACTAGTACGATGTGTGTGCGTGTATATATCAGCTAATTATACACACTACTTGCTTTCATTATCACATGTGTGTGCTTGCCTATTAATTCATCACTTGAGCAACCTATACGAATAATAAACACAATGAGTGAATTTATTCAACTAACATGGACCAAAGTCACCTCCATTAAGAGATAAGGCTAAACTAAGATTATGAAAAATTAATTCTAATATATCATATCTGAAAATATCTACTCCCTCCGTCCCTAAATGTTTGTCTCTAGAAAACCGTGTTTCCCTCACAGACACATTTTCCGAGCGACATACAAAGAGGGACAGAGAGAGTAATTTATATCCATATCTATATTATCTTATATTTTTAAACCCCCATTCCATCTCAACATACAAGTCATCACTTGTAAATCGAAACGCTCGAGTGCAAAGAGGCATGGCAGAGATTGAACATGAGAAGAATAGAACAAATTATTGAATTTTGCTTTCCATTGATTGATCTCTAGTACATGGCGAACAGTCACCTTGATGTCCCTTCGGGATGTCGGTGTTACACGGATGAATAGTAACCACGGGATTAGATCTATGGTTAATACTAAGCCTATCCACTAATCCACTTGAAGATGGATCCCTGGGATGACATCGCCGGCTTGTGATTGGTTGATTTGGTTCTTAATGCCATCCACATAAATTCTCACTAACTATCAAAATCATCTCCCACTGATGCCATGCCAGTCGACTGCTTTTAACCTATTAATGTAAGGACCTCCACATCACCTCCACTAAGTACAATAATTACTATTTTCTCGCATTAACTATCCATACCATTTTTCACTAATATCATGTTGGTTCACAAACTTTCAACCATTTTTCACTAATATCATGTTGGTTCACAAACTTTCAACCTATTAATTCAAGTCATCTGCATCACACTAAGTGCAATTATTGTTCTCAGTATATAAGAATATATATGAAGTATGTTTGTAGTATACCGTATACTCTAACATGACCAACTTTTTTTTTGAAACAAGGGCTTTATTAACGGCACTTCAGTTCTGGTGCATAATGAGGACTTGCTAAAATTCAGGTGCTTGAATTTTATATTTCCTTTCAGACGACGATTATTGTATATATTTTGTACTAAATTTGTAGATTTTGTTCATTGCAATTTCTATAGCGCATTTCCTGTTCGCTTGGCTGAAAATAAGCGGCTGAAAGTACTATTGGCTGGTTTGTTGTGAGAGAAAAACACCGCTGGCTGGCTGAAAATAAGCGGTTGAAAGCTCAAGCGAACAGGCTGGCAATCTGCAATTTTCAGTACCGACAATAAAAAATCCGTTAGACAAAACCACAAACTTAACAAAATCTAATTTCTATCGACACAAAGACAATTAACAATTATTTCTATAGGCAGACAAGCCCAAAAATTTAATACGTTATGACATAAAGGCAAATAACAAATCACAGAAGTAACGATTTACTTATACTAGTTGGTGGTATAAGAATGTTGCCTGGAACCATCTTAAAATTCAAGCTGGAGAAGTGAGCAATAATATATGAAAATTTTACTACAGTTCAATCATATAATAATTAGCCTACCAAAAAAAAATTTATCACAATTGGACCATAGAAACTGCAGCTGTGAATTATTCCAATTAATCACAGAAAAACATAGATCTAAAGCCACAACAAAAACTTTATACTAAAGCATGCCATATTATATGCTCACTGTGTAGATCTACTCATGTGAAGTCCAAAAAAATTGGATTTTCCATTTTATGATTTTCTATGATTTGCTATGATTTTTTAAAGATTCAACCGAAATAAATAAAAAAGAAAAAGACAAAACTAACTTCAAAACGGCTTATAACAAAGTCAGAGAGGTAAGATAAACGGTTTTAAAAGTTGAGGGAGGTGTTTTGTCCGATTTTGGAGTTTAAGAAGGAAAAGTGGACTTTCGCGAAAGTCGAGGGAGGTAAGAGCATCTCTAGGATATCTTATTTTTTCTTCCTAAAAATATGTAGTTTTATAACTCTAAAAAGGTATTGGTAGGAAAAAAGAAGGTCATCTTCAAGAGTTTCTAATAATCCATTCTTAAAACATAGAAGATAATTTTACATCAGAAATCATATACTATTTTTAAATTTTCGTAACCACTTTTATACATTCTCTCTCTTGTAAATTTGCATCAGAAACCCTTTCCTACTTCTTATTCTTTCTCATACCCTTCCACCTTTAAATTGACCGATACACACGGGATCCGCGCGCCCGCTACTACGCGCAACGGGGGAGGATTTACCAAGTGCATAAGTCTTAGGTGTATAGATTAGGAGTTATTGGAAGGGTGTTTTTTCTCATCTTGCTAAAACCAAGGATCAGGAAGAGAATATAGGGTACTCTTGCAGATGCTCTAACGTGACTTTTTCCGTGAAGGAATGGCCGGAGGACTATAGGAAGAAGAAGAGGGCCGGGCTGGGCTTGCCAAGGGAACGCCGCTGGGGCAGGCCGTATGTATGAACTACCTGTTGTGAGGCCCACTCGACCTTCCCAGGTCCATGATTGAGTAACTTCTTTCAAGCAGTTTTTATCATTTTTCCTCAGCCAAACAGACAATAGGTTCTGGTGAGAGCAAATTACTTCTCCATTTGCACTTAAAGCTACTCTACCAGAATCACTTCATCAGATAATCAAGAATCTAAAGCTAAGAATAATCTATTGCCGATTCATATCCCATGGCCGTTTTGCATATAGTACCTTCGTCCTTAGTGGCGGAGCTGGATATAGGAAAAGAGGAATCCATATGACATCAAATGGAAGCACAGGGGATCAGATTGGTATTATGTTAGCACTTAAAACAATGAAGTACTCCCTACTAAAGTAATACCACTAGTGTTTAGTTTGGTGAGTTGTAACGCAAATGGGAAATCAAATTACAGGTTAATCAGAGGTGGGATGGATGACTGCGGCCTTCGCTTGCCGCAACCAGCCATGTGCAGCTCCTGCCACCATGATCTGCGCCACGGAGCTTATGCGGCAATGGCACCGGCTTATCCGAACCAGGCTTTCCTGAGTCTATCCCGTCCATGCCTACGCCGTGATCTGATTAATTTCACGACAAAACAAAATGGCGAACCAAACACCATCTTAAAACTCAGATATAATAATAATCAATAAAACAGCGAACTGTCGAAGAAAGGGGAGCTAACTATTATTATTAATAACCTAATCTACTACTAGTAGTAGTATATATGATCAGGCAACAGTGCTGAAACACCGTTTCACTGACAATCAGCTCAGCCGATATCCTCAGACTACCCGCACTCATCGACCTCTATATTCATCCTCTATACGTCATAGTCAGCAAGATTCTCCTCTATACTCAATTCTCCCACACCCATCCATCCTCTATATCATACTCTATCCACTCTATTCACTGTGGGACCCACTTATCACTTTATCTAAATATATCCATGTGTGATCTAGTTTTAAAGGATTTATTGAGACGAATTTAATAGTGCAATCGAAATTTAATTTGGATTTTTGGTTCGTGAGTTATAGCATTTTTTCCCCTTTGTTTAGCTAGTGGGGCCCACCACTGTAGAGTATAGAATAAGCACTGTACCACTCTAAATATAGAGTGAGAGAAATGATAGAGTATTGTTTTAGAATACCTAGTGCAGCAGTTTTTACTCTATATTCATACTCTAAAGCTTTAGAGTATCATTTTAAAGTACCCACTGCGGGTAGTCTCACGAGGAGCTCCCGTTGCCTCTTCAGCTTTCTTTTCTTCTCTCGCACGAGCCCTTGACAAAGCCTCGGTCATATCAGAGTTCATTGGCACAACAACTTTCAGCAGATCAACGAAAGCTTCGACATCCTTGACCTCCCTTTCATCTCCAAGATACTTAAGTATCATTTCAATCATCGAAGGCTCAGGGATCCAGCCAGAATTAGGGGCGTACATATAGAGGGCATTTTTGGCCAGCTCATAAGCTCTCGCGACATCACCTTTCTCCGTATAGCCAATTGCCACAATTGCCCAGCTGGTCGAAGGAGGCATCTTTCCCTTTATCAAGAAGCTGTCAAGCAGCGCCTCGGCCTTGTCCAGCAAGCCCTTTTGGCAGTACCCTATGAGCATGACATTTGGGACTCGGAAGTCCAATACATTGTTGCTGGACTCCCACTCTTTTAGCAAGTCTTCAGCTTCCGAGATCATCGAGCTTCACAAGCACTGCAAGCATATTGATGTAGTCCATGTTAAAATACCTCTTACTGTTTGACATTTGCAGCGCCCATAGCCTCTTGACCTCTGATTTGTCCCCAAGGTGGCCATACAGGGAAATCAAGTCTCAATCATAGTTATTGTGGCGTCGCCATATCGTCGTCATATCGTCGCCATATCGCCGTGGCGGTTTTGTGGCTCTCGCCACGGCGACGCCACGGCTCCGGCGTGTATGGCGTCCGCCATAGCGCCGTGGCGTCCCCGTGGCGCCGATATGGCGTCCTGTGGCGCCGTAGTGCGCTGTGGCGGGCGCCATACACGCCGAGTCTAGGGTACACCGGTACAGCCGGGCCCGGGAGCAAATAGACGAACCGCCCCGCCCGCAATCAGCCCTGCCTGGAAACACACCGCCCGCAATCAGCCCGAGCCGCCGCAATCTCCCCGCCCCGCCGCCGCAATCTCCTCGCCCGCCCTCAGCCGGCCCGAGCCCGAGCCGCCGCCGCCTGGAGTCGGCCTCGCCCGCCCTCCGTCGGCCGCTGTCCGTCGGCCTCCCCCGCCCTCCCAATCCGCGGCCTCTGTTCCTCTGTTCTTCCCCCGCCTGGAGCCGCCTCCGATCCGAGCCCGAGCCGCCGCCCTCTGTTCCCCCACCCTGCCGCTCGCCGTTCTGGTGAAGAGTGAAGACCAGGGGTGGAGCCAGGATTCAGATATAGGGGGGGCCGGGCGCACATTAAGTGTCGATAAAAATTATATAGTACCCACACGAGATCTTGATGTCAGCTTAAAAAATTGCGGAATTTGATGTTGGCTTAAAAATATGCAATAAATTATCTTTAATCTCTTTATCTTAAAAAATGTTACTCCCTCCGTCATATTTTGACTTTAAAATTTGTACTGAAATAATGCATTCGACATGGTGTATGCTTAGATTTGGCATAATTGGGGATCTTTATTGAGTTCAATCTATGGGTTTGCGCCATTTAAAGATTCTCTTAAGTTGCCTTATTTTTTTTTGGAATACACTATATTATAGAACGAAGGAAGTAAATATCTAAATTTTGAAGATGAGAATTGAAGGGGCATTCTTCATAGATCAATAATTCATGTCATATATGTATTTTATTTAGCCACTTAACATTAGATAATCAAGAGATATATTTGAGAAAAGCAATCTAAAATTAGTTAGTACATCTTGTTTATTTATAATCTCTAGTGATTAGTGAGACATAACTAAAAATAGTAATGAAAACTATGCAACGTTAGGGGGGGCCAGGCCCCTGCCCGCCCCCCTTGTCTCCGCCCCTGGTGAAGACGTGAAGTGGTGACTGGTGAGTTGAAGTGCGTCACTGCCTCTGTTCCTCTGTTCTCTCTGTTCCTTTGTTCTCTCTGTGCCTCACGCTCTTCTTTTTTTTGGACAGAAGTACAGAACATGGCTACTCAAGGGACTGGAAGCGTGGAGGCCTCGGACGCGGCATCAAATATTGATCCAAAGACTGATCCAAAGCGGAAGCCGGCAAAGTCAAATGATCCTGGGTGGAAATATGGATTTTGGCCAACCATTGGCAATAGAGATGTTGTGCAGTGTTGCTTATGTGATAGAAGAATAACAGGAGGAATTACAAGGCTCAAGGAGCATCTTGTGGGTGGGTATGGAGATGTTCAGAAATGTGTCAAAACCACAACAACTATTGCACGAGAGATGCAAGATGCTATGAAGAAGAAGAAGAGACCACTCGTCCTTGATGATGAAGAAGGAGAGCAGCAAGGGGAAGATGATGTGATTGTTTTGACAGAGGAGTCCCAAGATGTTGCTAGAAGCATTGTGCATCCTAGTTCAGGGACAGCTGCCAAAAGGAAACAATCCACATTGAAGTTCAGTGCTCCAAAAGAGCCCAGCACCAATTGAAAGGTCTTGATGGCTAGAGGGGGGGTGAATAGCCTATTAAAATTTTCTACAAAGACAAGCTAAACAAGTTTATCAATAAAACAAATAGCGAGATGCGAGTTTTGCTTAGCCTACGGGGTGTTTGCAAGCCACCTAACCAATTCACAATTCTAATAAATTTGCACTCAACCGCACAAGTCGAACCGCACAAGTCAACTACAACTAAAGCTAGCTAGCTACACAAGCTAAGAGATACACTAACAAGCTAGCAAGGTAACTAAGAAATTAATACAAGAGAGAGTTAGTAGGATATCACCGAGGGGCGAAGTATTGAGCCAACCAATCAATATGATCAAGAGATGAATACCACAATATACAACCACCGGGATTGATCAAACACAATAAGAATGATGACACGAAGATTTATCCCGAGGTTCACGTGCTTGCCGGCACGCTAGTCCCCGTTGTGTCCCTCTTCACCACGTGGTTCGGTGGCTAATCGGTCTCACACCGAGCCTCTCAAAAGGCACCACAAGAACCTACCAAATGGCAAAAGGTTGCAATGACACGAGCAATATACTAACGTTGCCTTTGGCGCTTCGCCGAGGTAGGCACAAACCCCTCACAATCACCGGAGGTGGCCAAGAACAATCACCAACTCTTGCCAATGCCTCCAAGCTGCTCTAAGCCGTCTAGGTGGCGGCAACCACCAAGAGAAACAAGAATCCCGCAGCAAATCAACCACCAAGTGCCAACTAGATGCAATCTCACAATGCAAATGCACTTGGATCACTCAATCTCACTTCGAATATGCAAAGAAGCAAGAGAGATGAGTGGGAGGGGAGTTGCTTAGCTCAAAGTGCTCACAAGTATGTCAAAAGTTCGAGAGCTATCCGAGAGAGTGAGCCTTGAGCCGGCCAACGAGTATTTATAGGCGTACCCCTTCGAATATAGCCGTTAGAAACTTAAACAGCCGAAATCGGGCTGACCGGACGCGCTGGTCCAACTGACCGGACGCGCCGGTCGCCCAACGGCTAACTCGTGAAGTACTGACCAGACGCGCTGGTCCAAACGACCGGACGCGTTGGTCGCCCAACGGCTAACTGCGAAGCAACGATCGGACGCGCTGGTCCAACTGACCGGACGCGCCGGGAACGACCGGACGCGCTGGTCCCGTGAAGGACCGGACGCGCTGGTCGCCTGAGCAGCGCTCAACGAAGCAGTGACCGGACGCGCTGAAGCAAATGACCGGACGCGACAGTGACAGCGTCCGGTTAGAGTCCAGTAAGCTCCCTGAACGACCGGACGCGTCCGATCATCAATGACCGGACGCGCCTCACGTCCGATCATCGAACTGAAAAACGCGCAGACACTGAACACTGACCGGACGCGTCCGGTCATGCAAGGACCGCGTCCGGTTCAGCGTCCGGTCACCTCTGTGACCTCCGTTCGCCTCCGTTTCTTTTCCGGACTTCCGGCGTAGTGGAAAATAATCGTTTCAACTTCTCGAAAACGCCTGAATCCCGCCTCGCAAGCTCGGCGGGAGGGAGAGAGGAACCCAAACCCTCTCTACCGCTCAAACTCCACCGCCATCGCAAACGTGCTAACATCACCAAGTGATCTCGTCATGTGTGAGTGTGTTAGCATTTTCACAATCATTTTTCGAGGCGATATTAGTTCTATCCAAATGCATATGATCATGAAATGCACATATAGAGGCACTTAGGAGTTCAATAGCCGCGTCATTCCCCTCTTTATAGTACGGCTATCTATCCTATAATGTAACCACACCCACTAGGTGTCTTGGTTACTAAAACACAACCCTTAAGCATATACCTTTGCCTTGATCACGTAGGGTTGCGTCCAAATCCAAGTGTGGCCATCATGATCACCATGTCCATCTTGCCACCAACCTTGGAATGTACTAATCCTCATATGCTACATACAACTTAGGCATAGGATTAGTACTTAGGCATTGTCACTAATTACCAACACCAAACATAGGACTTTCAATCTCCCCCTTGTTGGTAATTGGTGACAAACCTTTCACAAAGATGTTATGATAAAATTTTTGATTGAACCCATGTCACATTGTCCAAGTATATTACCATGTGTAAGAATTATGGACATGTGATCATGAATTCAAATTGATAGCAATGGCTCCCCCTACATGTATGCTATATGTTTGGATTTTGGAAGCATACATGTTAGATAGGAAAGATTAGGAGCATTGACTTCCAATAGGTGCTAAGTGTTTAAGATTATAGACCTTTGAAGCGTGATACCATCGGAGTAGCGATAAACCCCATCTTAGCACCTTGTGTAGTTAGATTCCACTTGGAAAAACACAAACATAACTAGAAACCTCGTGAGATCAACATTATAAGCAAGGCTCTAGTACCACTTTGAAAAACATGAAGCAAGAAAAATCTAACTACTTCCTATTCATGCTAGTACCTTAATGCAACATTCAAATTATACTAGCAAGTCACCACACAAGCAATGTATCGGAGAAAACGGAATGCATAACTATGCATCATACAAATGACGTGCACATGTAAATGCAACATTCATGCTTAAGAGCTTGCTCCTCCTACTTATGTGCTCAAAATTTTAGTTGATCCCCTTCTTTTATCAATTCTCCCCCTTTAGGATCTATCTTTGTGAACAAAATTTTCTCCCCCACAACATTTTCTTCCTCTTTGGGTTCTATCTTTGTGAACAATATTTTCTCCCCCTTTGGCACCAATTGACCACAAGGAGCAAACTTTAGATAGATTATCATGTTGAAATATGGGGTGAGGATCAAGTTTGTGATTCAACATAGATTGCTTGCATAAATAAAATGCTTCGGTTTGATCCAAGGGCAAGCTTCTTCACACCTCACTAGAAGGGTTATCATGCACCATGTTGAAGCAAATATTTAGACAAGTTTTCTAGATTAAACACTTAGGATCACAAGCTACTTAAACAAGTTATATGCTACCACTAGATCATACAAGTCATGGAAACAATAGTGGTACCATATAAACTTCAAATTCATTTGATTTTCATGAAAGAGCCTAGAACATATAAATTATGACTAGATGCACTAAACAAGTCCTTAGCATAGAATGTATGACATGTCAACCAATTGTACCTTGGGGCTCGAAGGAGAGGCATGTCATATATGGGGTGCATCAACTCATGTTGGAGAAGTCAAGTATGTTCAACTCATTCTTTAGCTTGTGAAATCTCTTCTCATCAAGTGGCTTGGTGAATAGATCGGCTAATTGATCTTCGGTGCCCACACTCTCAATAGCAATGTCACCCTTTTGTTGATGATCTCTAATAAAGTGATGGCGAACATCAATATGCTTTGTTCTTTGATGTTGAATCGGATTGTTAGTTAGCTTCACGGCACTTTCATTGTCACATAGCAATGGCACATTCTTGAAATTGATTCCAAAATCCTTCAATGTTGCCTTCATCCACAAGATTTGTGCACAACAACTACTCGCGGCGATGTATTCGGCTTCGGCGGTAGATAGTGCAATACTATTTTGCTTCTTGGATGACCATGAGACAAGTGATCTTCCCAACAATTGACATGTCCCGGAAGTGCTCTTTCTCTCCACTTTATCACCGGCATAGTCAGAATCCGAATATCCAACTAGCTCAAAACTTGCACCTTTGGGATACCACAATCCAACATCTTGTGTATGCTTTAAGTACCTCAATATTCTCTTTGTTGCCTTCAAATGACTTTCTCTTGGTGAGGCTTGAAATCTTGCACACATACATACACTAAACATCACATCGGGCCTTGATGCCGTCACATAGAGTAGGCTACCAATCATTGATCTATATAGCTTTTGATCCACCATGTTGCCACTCTTGTCACTATCCAAACTTCCACTAGTGCCCATTGGGGTTGTAATACTCTTTGCATCTTCCATTCCAAACTTCTTGAGCATATCTTTGATGTACTTGGTTTGGCTTACAAATGTTCCTTCCTTCATTTGTTTGATTTGAAGTCTAAGAAAGAAACTAAGTTCACCAATCATTGACATTTCAAATTCCTTTGCCATCATTTTCCCAAACTCATCACAATAATCTTGATTGGTTGAACCGAATATGATATCATCAACATATATTTGCGATACAAATAAGTCTTTCTCAATCTTCTTGGTGAATAGTGTTGTATCAACTTTACCTATGACAAATCCTTTGGATAGCAAGAAGTCCCTCAATCTTTCATACCATGCTCTAGGTGCTTGCTTTAATCCATACAAAGCCTTCCTTAACTTGTATACATGATTGGGTTTCTTGTTATCTTCAAAACCGGGAGGTTGCTCCACATACACCTCCTCTTGAATGTACCCATTGAGAAATGCACTCTTTACATCTATTTGATATAGCTTGATATTGTGAGCACAAGCATAGGCAAGTAAAATCCTAATTGCTTTCAATCTTGCAACCGGGGCATAAGTTTCACCAAAGTCAAGACCCTCTATTTGTGTGTAACCTTGAGCCACTAGTCTTGCTTTGTTCCTTACTACTATCCCATCTTGATCTTGCTTGTTGCGAAAGACCCATCTTGTTCCAATGACATTGTGATCCTTAGGCCTTTCAACTAGTTCCCATACTTCATTTCTCTTGAAGTTGTTGAGCTCTTCATGCATTGCATTTACCCAATCCGGATCTCTCAATGCTTTATCAATGTCCTTGGGTTCTTCCATTGACACAAAAGAAGAGTGAGCACAAAATGATGTCAATCTTGATCTAGTTTGAACTCCTCTTTGTATGTCACCAATGATGGAATCCAATGGATGGTCTCTTGCAATGTTAGTTGGTTGAAGCACTTGGACTTGATTGCTTGGATGTTGATGTTGATCATGAGTTGAAGATGATGAACTAGCCACTTGTTGATCTTGTTGCACTTGAGATGATGTACTAGCTTGATTTTGCATTAGAGAACCACTAGCTTGAGTGATTGGACTTTGGAGCACTTGATCTTCGTTGTCATCTACATTAATAACTTGCTTTGGTCTAATATCACCAATATCCATTTCTTTCATAGCATTACTCAATTGAGTTCCTCTCACATCATCCAAGTTATCTTCTTCATCTTGAGAGCCATTTGTTTCATCAAACTCAACATCATGCACTTCTTCAAGTAAACCACTAGCCAAATTCCAAACTCTATAAGCTTTGCTAGTAGTTGAGTAACCAAGTAGAAATCCTTCATCACATTTCTTCTCAAACTTGCTCAATCTAGTGCCCTTCTTCAAGATGTAGCATTTGCAACCAAATACCCGAAAGTATGTAATGTTGGGCTTTCTTCCATTTAAGATCTCATATGGTGTCTTCTCTAGAAACTTGTGGCAATAGAGGCGGTTGCTATAGAAGCAAGCCGTGTTGATTGCTTCGGCCCAAAATGAATGACTTACATTATACTCATTCAACATTGATCTTGCCATATCAATTAAGGTTCTATTTTTCCTCTCAACTAGGCCATTTGATTGAGGTGTATACTTAGCCGAGAATTGATGTTTGATTCCAAGCTCTTCACATAGCTCATCAACTCTTGTGTTTCTAAACTCACTTCCATTGTCACTTCTTACTTTCTTGATTGTGGTCTCAAACTCATTTTGCACTCTCTTGATGAACTTCTTAAATATGTCAAATACATCACTCTTGTCCACAAGAAAGAATACCCATGTGTATCTAGTGAAATCATCCACAATCACAAAACCATACTTGTTGCCACCAATGCTTGTGTATGTAGTTGGCCCAAATAGATCCATGTGCAACAACTCAAATGCCTTGGAAGTACTCATAATGCTCTTCAATGGATGAGTGTTGCCTACTTGCTTTCCGGCTTGACATGCACTACATAGCTTATCCTTCTCAAATGTGACATCCTTCAAGCCTCTAACTAAGTCATGCTTTACTAACTTGTTCAATTGCTTCATGCCAACATGACCAAGTCTTCTATGCCATAACCAACCCATACTTGATTTGGTGAGCAAGCATGTTGAAAGTTGAGTGTCACTAGCATTGAAATCAACCAAGTATAGATTCTCATATCTAAAGCCTTTGAAGATCAAGTTAGAGCCATCAACACTAACTATCTCCACATCATCAACACCAAATATGCACTTGAAACCGAGATCACACAATTGAGCAACCGAGAGAAGATTGAAGTTCAACTTTTCAACTAAGAGCACATTGGAAATGCTATGATCATTAGAGATTGCAATCCTTCCAAGAGCCTTTACATCACCCTTGCTATTGTCACCAAATGTGATACTATCAATGCCACTATCATTTGATTTGAGAGAGTTGAACATTCTTGAATCACCGGTCATATGTTGAGAGCACCCACTATCAAGCACCCAATGCCTTCCTCCGGCCTTGTAATTTACCTACAAAATAATTTAATGTCTTTTAGGTACCCATACTTGCTTGGGTCCTTGGAGGTTAGTCACTAAGCTCTTTGGTACCCAAATGGCCTTCTTCTTTGAGCCCATAATTGGTGTACCAACAAACCTAGCATGCACACCTTTATCACCCTTGGTAAGCATATAACAAGAATCAAAAGGAATATAAGGTACATTAGCATTTTTCTTGTTCTTGTTCATTTTATTACAATTAATCTCTAGATGCCCAACTTGCTTGCATCTATTGCAATAACGACCATTGCCCTTCACAAAGCGAGACTTTGGAGTAGCAAAGGCCGCCTTGCCCTTCTTAGGAGTATAGCCTAATCCCTCTTTGTTAAGAGAGAACCTTTGGCTACCCAAGCATTTTAGCAAGCGGGCGTCCCCACCATAGGCGTTGCCTAATGCGCGGGTGAGATCATCCACCTCTCTCTTGAGAGTCTCAACCACAAGTGATGAATCACTAGTAGTAGAGGTAGAGTTGGTTGTGGTGGATGATGATGAGCTACATGAAGCATTAGTAGGACTAACAAATAAAGAATCATCAATAATATCACATGTTAGTCCAATATCACAAGTGACAATCACTTGCTCCTCCTTAGCTTTCTTCATGAACTTTTCCAACTTAAGGTCCTTTTCCTTGATGAGCTCAAGTAGAGTGGAGTGGGCTTCCTTAAGCCTAGTGTGAGCAATTTCAAGATCCTCGTGGTCTTCCTTTAGACACTCACGAGAAGCCTCTAGCTCATCAAAGGATTTCCTAAGAGCTTTGAGCTCTTGTTCAATTCCTTTGCACTCCTTACTCTTTTTGAGAGCAACAAGCTCCTCCATCAAGGCATCATTTTCATTGCTCTTGGCAATGAGCTCTTGTTCCAAGATTTTGTATTTCTTGGTTGTCCTCTTGTAGCCCTTGCTCATTTGATCTATTATGCCTAATAGATCATCCTTGGAGTAGTCCTCATCCTCCTCATCATCACTCCTACAATCATCACTAGCACAAGAATCATCATCACTATCATCATGTTTTACCTTGGTAGGCTTGGCCATAAGGCATGTTGATGTAGTGTCGAAGATGGATGGCTTGTTGGAGAGGGCGATGTTTGCAGTGGCTCGTCGAGTGATCCTCTCATCATCACTAGAGCTTTCATCATCATCACTATCGGAGTTGTCACTATCCCAAGTGACTACATAACCACCACCCTTCTTCTTCTTGTTGAAAGTGAAGCTCTTCTTTGCTTTCTTCTCCTTCTTGTTCTTCTTCAACTTTAACTCCCCATCATGATATCTTTTGTCTTCATAGGGGCACTTTGCCACTACATGATCGGGGCTATTGCAATTGTAGCAAAGCACCTCCTTTGCCCTCATGAAGTCTCTTCTCTTTCTTGCACCATAGCCTCTCTTCTTCATGAACCGACCCATCTTTTGCACTAGAAGGGCCATGATCTCATCATCAAAAGGATCATCATCATCATTCTCCACCTTGCTCTTGCCCTTAGAGGATGAGGCCTTGAATGCAATGGGCTTCTCTTGCTTGACCTTGGTTTCCTTCTTCTCTTCTACCTCATCTTCATCATCATTGTATTGGGCATCGGTCATTATATCTCTAAGCACATCGGTTGGTTTGACCTTGTCCAAACCCTCTCCAAAGATCATTCTTCTTAAGGTAGCAAACTTCTTGGGTAAACACATCAAGAACTTATGTGAGAAGTCCTTGTCCTCAACCTTCTCCCCAAGCCCCTTGAGATCATTGACAATGACTTGGAGCCTATAGAACATCTCCGGGATGGATTCATCATCCTTCATCTTGAAAGTGGAGAACTTATCCTTGAGCATATATAGTTTGGCACACTTTACCGTTGAAGTGCCCTCATATGTTTCCTCTAATCTTGTCCATACTTCACTTGCCATTTTAAGATCCTTGATTTGCTCAAAGACCTTTGCATCAATCCCATTGTAGAGAGTATTGAGAGCCATAGTGTTGCATTGGTTGTTGATGCGGTCATTGTTGGTGAGGTTGTTGGGATCAATAATAGCATAATCATGGTGTGTCACCTCCCAAACGTTCTCATGAAGAGAGCCAAGATATTGCTTCATTTTTCTTTTCCAATGATCAAAAGATGTGACACCATCAAAGAATGGAGGCTTGCCCCCGATATGGTTGAACATAACTTGAGCCATCTTACACCGAGGTTGTTAAGCCTTAC
Organism: Saccharum hybrid cultivar R570; assembly: GCA_038087645.1. Lineage (NCBI taxonomy): Eukaryota > Viridiplantae > Streptophyta > Magnoliopsida > Poales > Poaceae > Saccharum > Saccharum hybrid cultivar. Next base: position 2,209,438 of record JAQSUU010000273.1, read on the forward strand.
AAACGGTGACCACGGCTCCGATACCAATTGAAAGGTCTTGATGGCTAGAGGGAGGGTGAATAGCCTATTAAAATTTTCTACAAAGACAAGCTAAACAAGTTTATCAATAAAACAAATAGCGAGATGCGAGTTTTGCTTAGCCTACGGGGTGTTTGCAAGCCACCTAACCAATTCACAATTCTAATAAATTTGCACTCAACCGCACAAGTCGAACCGCACAAGTCAACTACAACTAAAGCTAGCTAGCTACACAAGCTAAGAGATACACTAACAAGCTAGCAAGGTAACTAAGAAATTAATACAAGAGAGAGTTAGTAGGATATCACCGAGGGGCGAAGTATTGAGCCAACCAATCAATATGATCAAGAGATGAATACCACAATATACAACCACCGGGATTGATCAAACACAATAAGAATGATGACACGAAGATTTATCCCGAGGTTCACGTGCTTGCCGGCACGCTAGTCCCCGTTGTGTCCCTCTTCACCACGTGGTTCGGTGGCTAATCGGTCTCACACCGAGCCTCTCAAAAGGCACCACAAGAACCTACCAAATGGCAAAAGGTTGCAATGACACGAGCAATATACTAACGTTGCCTTTGGCGCTTCGCCGAGGTAGGCACAAACCCCTCACAATCACCGGAGGTGGCCAAGAACAATCACCAACTCTTGCCAATGCCTCCAAGCTGCTCTAAGCCGTCTAGGTGGCGGCAACCACCAAGAGAAACAAGAATCCCGCAGCAAATCAACCACCAAGTGCCAACTAGATGCAATCTCACAATGCAAATGCACTTGGATCACTCAATCTCACTTCGAATATGCAAAGAAGCAAGAGAGATGAGTGGGAGGGGAGTTGCTTAGCTCAAAGTGCTCACAAGTATGTCAAAAGTTCGAGAGCTATCCGAGAGAGTGAGCCTTGAGCCGGCCAACGAGTATTTATAGGCGTACCCCTTCGAATATAGCCGTTAGAAACTTAAACAGCCGAAATCGGGCTGACCGGACGCGCTGGTCCAACTGACCGGACGCGCCGGTCGCCCAACGGCTAACTCGTGAAGTACTGACCAGACGCGCTGGTCCAAACGACCGGACGCGTTGGTCGCCCAACGGCTAACTGCGAAGCAACGATCGGACGCGCTGGTCCAACTGACCGGACGCGCCGGGAACGACCGGACGCGCTGGTCCCGTGAAGGACCGGACGCGCTGGTCGCCTGAGCAGCGCTCAACGAAGCAGTGACCGGACGCGCTGAAGCAAATGACCGGACGCGACAGTGACAGCGTCCGGTTAGAGTCCAGTAAGCTCCCTGAACGACCGGACGCGTCCGATCATCAGTGACCGGACGCGCCTCACGTCCGATCATCGAACTGAAAAACGCGCAGACACTGAACACTGACCGGACGCGTCCGGTCATGCAAGGACCGCGTCCGGTTCAGCGTCTGGTCACCTCTGTGACCTCCGTTCGCCTCCGTTTCTTTTCCGGACTTCCGGCGTAGTGGAAAATAATCGTTTCAACTTCTCGAAAACGCCTGAATCCCGCCTCGCAAGCTCGGCGGGAGGGAGAGAGGAACCCAAACCCTCTCTACCGCTCAAACTCCACCGCCATCGCAAACGTGCTAACATCACCAAGTGATCTCGTCATGTGTGAGTGTGTTAGCATTTTCACAATCATTTTTCGAGGCGATATTAGTTCTATCCAAATGCATATGATCATGAAATGCACATATAGAGGCACTTAGGAGTTCAATAGCCGCGTCATTCCCCTCTTTATAGTACGGCTATCTATCCTATAATGTAACCACACCCACTAGGTGTCTTGGTTACTAAAACACAACCCTTAAGCATATACCTTTGCCTTGATCACGTAGGGTTGCGTCCAAATCCAAGTGTGGCCATCATGATCACCATGTCCATCTTGCCACCAACCTTGGAATGTACTAATCCTCATATGCTACATACAACTTAGGCATAGGATTAGTACTTAGGCATTGTCACTAATTACCAACACCAAACATAGGACTTTCACCAAGTCAGTTGGTTCAATGCTTCGGAGAACTCCAACAGAGGTTGTGGAAGAAAGACACTCGAAGGGTCCTTCTCAAATCAGTATTCAAGCTAGCATGAGGACAAAGGAAGAAAGAGAAGCTGTCAACTTAGAGTGGGCCAGGTTCTTTTATGAGTGTTGCATACCATTCAATGCCGTAAATTCTAGGCAGTTTGAGATTGCTATAGAGGCCACTGCATAGTACGGTTATGGGTATAAGCCTCCTACCTACCATGAGCTTAGGGAGCCATTGCTCCAAAAGATTGTAAAGGAGACAGATGATTTGAGGAAGAAACATGAGGATGCATGGAAACAATATGGCTGCACATTGATGTCAGATGGATGGACGGATAGGAGGGGGCATCATTTGATCAACTTTCTAGTCAATAGTCCGGAGGGGACTTTCTTCTTAGAGTCAGTTGATGCATCAAGTGAAGTTCATGATCAGGTGATGTTAGCTGATTTGTTAGAGAAGAAAATCATGGACATTGGAGTAGATAAAGTTGTGCAAGTTGTCACTGATAATGGAGCTAACTATAAAGCAGCGGGCAAGCTTCTCATGGAGAGGTTTCCTACACTTTATTGGACTCCTTGTGCTGCACATTGCTTAGACCTTATGTTGGAAGACGTTGGGAAGTTGAAGGAATTTAAGAAACCTATCTCACGTGTTCGCCATGTCACTACTTTCATCTATAGACATGGAAGACTTCTTAGTGCAATGAGGGAGAAGACAAATGGGAGGGATCTTGTGAGACCCGCAGCCACTCGGTTTGCTACCACATTCCTCACCTTGTAGAGTTTGTACAAGCACAAAGATGCATTAAGATTTCTGTTTACCTCCGAGGATTGGACTGTGAAAGGATCAAGATGCCCAAGAGGGGGGGTGAATTGGGCTTTTCTAAAAATTAATTGCAAGAATTAAATCCTAGAAGCCAAACTTCACCCCTAGTGCCTACAAGTGTTTCTTGTGATTCTACCGGTAAAAGTTTTGCACCCTAAGTTCCAATCCTAGACTAGCATGGCAATTCTAGAAAAGTAAACAAGTAATGAAAGTAATACACGAATGTAAATGCTTGAAAGTAAGGGTTAGGAACACGGTGATATTTTGCCGAGGTATCGGAGAGTCGCCACTCCCCACTAGTCCTCGTTGGAGCACCCGCGCAAGGGTGTAGCTCTTCCTTGATCCGCGCAAGGATCAAGTGCTCTCTACGGGTTGATTCTTCGACACTCCGTCGCGGCGAATCACCCAAAACCGCTCACAACTTGAGTTGGGTCACCCACAAGCTCGTCAGATGATCACCAAACTCCCAATCACCACCAAACCGTCTAGGTGATGCCGATCACCAAGAGTAACAAGCTAGAAATCTCACTTGACCACAACAAAGCTAATAATCCCTAAAGATGATTAACTACGCAGTGACTTGTTAGTATTGACCGGACGCGTTCGGTCATGACCAGGACCACGTCCGGTCAAGGGTAAACTGCTCAAACGTCTTCTAAACGCGACGCAACTTTAACCAAGTTGCTTCCAACTGAACTTTGAGCTTTTCTAGAGCTACCTAGTGCTAAGTTTGACAAGTGTGCACCACACCTAAACAAAAGACTTACCTAGGTCAAGCTACTCGCTCATGCCCCCCTTTACAGTACGGTCAAAGGAAGAAACAAAGATCCTAACGACTATTCTAGATGTAACTCAACACCTTGACATCCGAAACTAACCGTCCTTAATCTTGTCGTTGATCCTTTGAAAACCGAAACGATTTCCATCAAGGGACATGAATACCAGTGTGCCCAAAGCAGTTATCATCTCCATGACCTAACTTACCAACGTTTCTGCAAAACACACGTTAGTCATGGTAATAATGCGTTGTCATCAATTGCTGAAACCAACACCGGGGCCTAGATGCTTTCAGACTGGTTGCAAACTAGCAAAGACAGAGGCCGGGAAAAAAGTGTATGATATTGTGCTTTCTAGGGAGTTTTGGAACTCCGTTGAGGATTGCCTTAGAGCTTCTCTACCACTTATCATTGTGTTGAGGGTGGTTGATGGTGATGAGAGGCCTGCCATGCCAGAGGTTGCTGCTCTCATGAATCATGCAAAAGAGAAGATCAAGGCTAGCTTCTCTACTGAAAACAAGAGAAGCTTGCTCAACAAGATCATACAAATTATTGAGAGCCGTTGGGATAGGCAAATGGATACCCCACTCTATGGCGCTGCCCTCTTTTTGAACCCAGGAAAATTCTATACCATCCAAAAGGAGAATGATGAATATGTTGGTCATCTAAGGGGTTGTTTCAATGATGTGCTTGCACGAATGGTGGAAGATGAGAGCATTCGAAACAAAATTGATCAACAATCCATGCTCTATGAAGATCAACGTGGAGATATCTTCAAGAATTGTATGGCCCTCCAAACCATGAAGTCAAAGAACCCTCGTAAGTGATTTAAAAATTTAATTGTTGCATGTTATTTAAGGCTTAAATCCTAATATATGAATGTGTATTGTTAATTTAGTTGATTGGTGGCGTATGTATGGTGGCCGATCCATTGACCTACAAAGATTTGCAAAGCGTATTGTTAGTTTTTGTGCTTCATCATCCGGTTGTGAGCGTAATTGGAGCACTTTTGAATTTGTAAGTAAAGTACTCAAGTTCCATAATTCAATTGAATGAAACCGGTTAAAGCATATTTTATTAACTTTGCTTGCTTTATGATCAATTGTAGATTCATATTAAGAAGAGAAACCGGCTGGAGCATAAAAGATTGAATGATTTGGTTTATGTTTCCTATAATCGGAAAATGACTAGTAGGTTCCGAAAGCGCCACGAGGAAGCGGGTAAAAGCTATGACCCTTTGGTTATAGAAGATTTTGATTGGAACAATGAATGGGTAGACCCAATGGCCCAACCTGAAGGTGCTCGTGGTTCGGACCTCACATGGGATCAAATTAATGAAGCCATTGGTGCATCACGTGAGCTTCGAGGTCGTAATCTTCCTAGGACCTACGCTCGTCGTGCAAGGCAAACATCAAGAGTGGTTGAAGAAGATGAGGAAGAGGGAGAGGAAGAAGAGATCATTTTGGATGATGATGATGATATAGATGATTTTGGTGAACAGCCAATGGATGCTACTGAAGATGGTGGAGAGAACGTGGATGCTTCTAACGATCTCGATGAGTTTGCATTGGACGACTTTTGAGAGATGAGAGATTTGAAAGTTTGAGAGATGAGAGATTTGGAAGTTTGTGCTACATTTACATTGCTATTTTGATTTGCTAATATTGTAGACTATACCTTTTAAGCTACATTTGCATTACCATTTGTCAATATAATTTCCTAATATCCTAGACTATAATGTATGGCGTCGCCACGCCGATGTGTGTATGGCGTCGCCACGCCACGCGCCATAGACGCTGTAAAGGTGTGAAGGTGGTGGGTCGCCGCGCCTCGCCATGCCGCCGTAAAAACTATGGTCTCTATAGGCTTTCGAATCCTGTTTATCCATTTTTTTCCTTTGCTTTCTGCAAGGCAGAGTATGCCTTCTCCCTTAGGTTACCCTTAATGTAGTGGCTTGCCACAGCAGCATAGGTACTCCTGTCAGCGACAATTTGAGGCTCACATTCCATCTCCTCCAGGGTGTTCTCCAACCCAAAAAAGTCAGCTCTTGTGGCATAAGAATTTATGCATATTCTGTAGCTGAAATTATCGGGAACAATCCCATTGCTCTTCATTTTTGCCATCACCGAAGGGACCCTCTCATGCTGCCCTATGTTGGTATAGAGGCTCATGATGTCGTTGTAGGGGAGCGCGGAGAACACGAAACCCAGCTCTTTCATCTTCTGAAAATGGGCCAACGCTTTGTCGACCAAGGGTTCTCGTGTGTAGCAATTGAGAAGTGCACCATAGGTTTTCTCTGTCTTATCTTTGTCAGATAGGCTACTGAAGTAGGCCTCTGCTGCTCCAACTCCATGAATACGACCGATTAAACCCAGGGCCTTGTTTAGATCCCTAAATTTCACCCCAAATTTCACTATGTAAAAAGAAGATTCACCGTCACATCAAAATGTCGGCACATATATGGAGTACTAAATGTAGATGAAATCAAAAACTAATTGCACGGTTTTGTTGTACTTTGCGAGACGAATATTTTAAGCCTAATTAATCAATATTTAGACAATTATTACCAAATAAAAACAAAATTGCTACAGTGTGATGTGACATTTACTATGCAAAGTTTGGATCCCAAATTTGGGATCTAAACAAGGCCCAGGTGAACAGCATGATCCTTTGGCAGAAATTTGACGTGACCCTTGAGATTCATCCACTCAGAGACCTGTGCAAAGTGAAAAGATAATGATTAATGAGGGATGCCAAGAATTCGTACAAAAACTGTGCATACAGCAAGTCTGCAATGCCTTCCTAGTAATATATGCTTCTTGAGGACATGTATTAACTAATCATGTGCTATGACTATGAAGCAATGATGGCCAAGCTTTGTACTGAATCCTATACGTTGACCAGCATTGTGGATACAGATAGGGGTCAGCACATAGTAAGTATTGCCTATGACTGAAAAGCAGGCCAAAATCTCTCTGGATTCCTGATTTCCTAGCGATAATTCAAGCTGCCCTCTTTGTATCAGTCCTCTCCATGTCGCTCAGAGAAGGAAAAAGTATTCACAAAAAAAAATTATTTCACATGATTAGCATGGCATCACAATGAGTTGCATATCTCTACAAGACGAAATCGGCTGGGATTCCTGGGCGGTGGATCAGGCCACGTCGCCCGTTAGCCTGGTACCATATGATCCGGTGAGCACACAATCTCGACCGTTCGAACAGGGCCATGGCGGTCTCTCACCCGTTAAGCTATCGCAAATCGTCGTCAACCCGCTCATCGCCTTGCCTCCCCACTTCCTACCGCGCCTCCCTGCACTGGCCACGGCTCGCCCTTCTAACTCCGGCCATCACGCTCCGCCCTTTCCCCTCCTCTCGGATCTACCGCTCCTCTCTCCTCTAGGACCTCGCGCTCGCGGCCCAGCTCAACTCAAGAATGTCCTACAACGCCGTGGTACCCGACCTCGATGACTCCACCGAATCCGTGGCTAGCCCTATGGGGCCTAGACACACCGGTGTCCACCACAACGCGAAGAAGGCATGGAGGACGAGCGCTCACTTGGGGCCAACGCTAAGCGTGCGGCGACGCAGAGCGGTGGGCCAAGCAAATGGGTCTATGGAGAAGGCGATGTGCCGGCACGTCGTGGTGCCCGAGCTCATATTCCACGCTTGCGGCCCCGATGATGCCACCCGCCTAGCTCGGGGGCAGCGCTGCAGCTCTAGGTGCGTGTGCAGGGCTCGCCAGAGCTTCAACGAGGGAGCTGCTTGGGGATCCCTGCAGCCTGCAGACAAGAAGATGAGTGGAAGGTGCGTCCCTTAGGCCTCCCTCGAACACTTTTCATCCCTGCGTGTAGGTTTCATTAGTATAGTAAAAGTTGTGAAAAATAGCCATATGTACACACAATACACAACTCTTGAAATCGTTTCTGTTCAGAAAATTGGAAATGCATTAACTTGTATGTTTACTGTTTGGAGAATTCATATTAAATGGAATGGACAAATGGCAATTCCTTTATAGATCTCATTCTAGTTGAGCTAATGCATATTTTTCAAGCCATGTGTTTCTTCCTTATATATGTACTTCTCCTCAAGACAATGTCATCAGTAGAAATCATGCAAAAACTGGCAAGAACTTTATGGTGATTCTCCAGTACCTTGACACCTTGTTGGTTCAATGTCATCAGGTTGCACTTCTTCAATTCTGCTCCACATTCAGTTGCCACATGGCTCTAAATAAAATTTCTATTTCTACCCCTTTTTACCATCTAACGCTTGGTGTAGTTGAATGTCTGGATTTACTGCAGCATCTAACTGTTTGGTTGTTTTTATATTTCCATCTTACAGTAGGCATAGGTAAATACCATGCTGCAATATCATGTTTTCAAAGAACAATAGAGCATACAGCTCCTATTTAGAGTCAAATTCCTATTTTTCGGTTCTTATATCATCTATTTAATTTGCACCTTCACTCTTGGACAAAGGCATCAGAAGGTCCTAGCAGAGAAAAATAATAAAGCCTAATAATTAGTACTAATTTAAATAACTTGGTATGCCAATTTTGTTGTTACAGTGCCTAAGTTGTGCCTGTTGGCACCGAGTGTTCTTGGAAATCATTCTGGATGATGCTGCCGGGACTAAAGTATACCCTCCCCCCCCCCCCCAACCCACCCACACAACTAACAGTGCCATTGGGTGCTAACTATATGTTAATTGATATTCCTGTCAACAATTGCCTCAACAACAACATATCCAGAATCTATGCGCTCAAACAATTCAACTTTGCTTCTCTCCTTCACCTCTCTAGAGCCTATGGGAGCAACATTTCAGGTTACAAGAATGTCCAATTTGTTTAAGTCTTAGCTGCACATCAGATATTTTTAAGAAATGTTCTATCTTTATTCTGAGATTGAATTTAGACTTCTAGAGAGCAAACAAAGGGGTATAGTTGATATGCCTATTCAAGTGGAGTTGTGTGCATACACTGATATTTCTATGCCTAAAATAAGTAGTGCATTTAACACCATATTCTCATTTTCCCACATTTCATAGTCCCTTTACATTACGTCAAATTTGTAATCAGCAGACAACTAAGGTCATTAGATTCGTTACTGTACATGAGTTTGAAGCGAACTATCATGTCTCAAGCAAATGCAGACTTATGTACATCAACTAAACTATGAGAAAAATAGTCATGCAATCTACAGTGTATTTCCCTTTTTTTAGGAAATTTATTTATGATACAAAAAACAAAAAGCTGAGAACATGCAGACTTTATCTAATTTTAAAGTCAAAGAACTACCTTATATGCTTTAAAGAAAAACCTGTATTCAAGCAATATTATTTCTCTGTTTGCCTCTTCAACAGGCATGTTAAAGATTTTTATTCCAAATATAGGTTCAGTTGAAAGCAACGAGGAGAATGAGTTTCAGGCTGAGGATCAATATTAATCATTTTTACAGATCACGTTACAGTATATAGAAAGAAATAATCATGTACATAGGCACATAGCATCCATGCGTCCATGAATGATGTATATGGTTTCTATAGGAAGTGTAATGGAATTGGACTTACATGTTACATCAAGATTGCTCTGGAAATCCGAGGCAACATAATCATTGAATATCTTATCTCTATCTCTATCTCTACCCCTATAATACACCAGTTTGAATTAATCTACAACCACTCAGCAAATAGATGCACCAGATCATCTCTTAGCCATTCGCCCATTCTCTCTCCTTACTCAACCACATCCAACGGCCAGCGTTCAGTGTGTCTGCTCCTCCCACGGCGCGCGTCCTCCCTCCGCAGTCCGCACCCACCCTCCACGCCCGCGCTAAGCAGCCAGGGTTCGATCCCTGGGTTGTCTTTTTTTTTCAAAAAAAAAAAAAACGAAACATCATCCTGTTGGCGGCGAAGGCGTTGGAGGAGGTTGGATCGGGCCCGGCGGTGTCCGTGCTCCCGTTGGAGAAGGCGGCGGCCGTCCCCGGTGCGAAGGGTGCGTGCGGCGAGGTGCGCTCGCGGACGCAGCGGTCCGAGGTGGCGAAGCTAGCGGCGGCATCGCCGTCCCCGACTCCCGCTCCGCGTGCCACTCCCCTTCTCGTGCTTCGTGCCCGCCTCGCCCTGCGCTGCCAGCCTGCCCGTAGCAGCCATGGCGGGGATCAACACCATGGAGGAGGACGGCGTGCTGCCTGCTGCCGCCTGCGTTCGGCATGCCCGCGGTGCACCTTCTCTGACAGCGCAGGCTAGGGGCAAGGCCGAGCAGGGAGAGGAGGACGCGGCCGGCGGCGATGCAGACGACGCCGGGTAGTGCTTCGTGCCCCGCCCCTGCTGTTGCCGGTGCTCGCTAGGCCGTGCCGGCGGCGGGGCTGCCTTCGTGGTGCTGCTCCCGTGCTCCAAGGTATGCAATAGCATGCGCTCCACCTGTTTGCTCAAATGCCTGTGGGAGATGGAAATCAGTTTTGGCCTAGGATTAGCGCGCTGTAGAATCCCTACTGAAGTTTGGTGCACCATGTGTCAGCTGTTAGTTTCAGTGTTTCTTGATCTATTGTTCATTTCTCTGATTCGTGCATCTCAGATCGCAGTAGAATCCCTACTGAAGTTCAGTGCTTGCTGTGATCCTTTTTCAGGTTCTACTTGCATCGCATTGGTGCTTAATTAGTTCACTCTTCACTAACCAACCGGCTAAATTTGTCTCATGGTCTGTGCATCGCATCTGAAATCATTGTTCTCTTTATGTATTTGTTTATCCTACTTATTTGGCTGCTGGAAAAGAATCATGGGCATTCCTCATCTTCATTGGTACTACTTAGTATTGTTCTAGGCTTAGAGCTTTTTATCACTCCATTAGAATTTATTAGTTCCCCACTGCCTACACCTACGGTGAGTAGCAGCAGCAGAGCTCGGTTCATTTTTTGTAGCAAAAATCAGGATACCTTAACTTACCAGATGCAGTGGTGTTCACTAAATTGTTGGTGTTTCTTTTTTCGGAACAAAAAGGAGTTGGTGTTCTTTAGACATTTTACTGGCTGTTGTTTGCTCACATTGTGCTTGTTTCTTGTCCCCATCAGATAGGGTGTTTGGCCCCAGTTGCTCTACACGGCAAGTCTATGAGGAAGGAGCAAAAGAAGTTGCTCTTTCAGTTGTCAGCGGAATTAACTGTATGCACAAGAGAAACAACTCTGTTCTGACACTTCCATTTTCGGTGATGAACCGATGTGAGTTTTGGCATGCATTTCTTCTTGGCAGCAAGCATATTTGCCTATGGGCAAACAAGCAGCGGAAAAACTTATACAATGACGGGAATAACGGAGTATAGTATGCTTGACATCTATGACTACATAGATAAGGTATCTTCATGTTTTTCACTTTTATATTTTCTGGAACGCTATTAATAGGCTCTGAATTCCTAAGACGGTGGCATGGTGCCCATCTGTGCTTGATGATTTGCAATGTGCAGATCTTTGGACGCTCGAGGAGGAGCCCGTTACTGGGTTTTCATTGCAGATCGTCCATTGTCAGAGCTATAGTCCTTGCTATAATACCTTTTCTATAAATCACAGTTTCCTTCCTGCTAATGAGCTATATCATTTGCCTCCCAGGTACATGCTTGCCTATCCAGGGATGTAGTTGTCTGCCTTCTATGGTTGCTCAGGAAAAAGAGAACACGACAAAAGAAATTTAACTTAAATTTTGATGAAGTGATTCAAGTGTGCTCTTGTCATAATACTATCATCTGGTATACCCTTATTAAATGTACCAAACTCCAAGAGCACATTTTATTAATGGAAACGTAAATTTCTCTTAAAAAAATTGTAAGTATTGTTCCCGTAGCGTTAGCACGGGCAATATACTAGTTATGGTAATTTGTAACATTTTAGTTTTAAGCTTTTATCCGGACTTTGTCACAGACAAATAGTGATACTCCTACATGTAAAAGGATGATGTCTCCCAAAAAAAAACACTTACAATTAGAAAAAAAAATGAGGTTAGGTTAAGAAAATACCAACAACTTAATTTAACCATGATACATACTTCTACAAAATACAAGGGGATGGCCTCTCCACGGAGGGTGCGGCAAAGCCGCGCCAGTGTTTCTAGTCGCATTTTAGAAATTTCTGCATTGCATTGTGATCGAGAGAAATCTATCCTCCTTCTGTAGCAGCATTACATCATACACATACACCTCAAATGCAAATACGAAGAGACAGATAATATGGCAAGAAAAACAACGAGCAGCATCCCCCCATATCGTTTCATCAAACACCTTCCAAGAGCCAATGACAACAAGCAACCTAGAATGGAAGGAGCAGGGCATGAAGGAGAGCCGTATCTACCTCGAGGGCCTGGCGGTGGCGGCGGTGCGTGCGCAGATCCATGACGATGCGTCGGAGATCAACGTCTCGGAGGCGGTTTCCGGGCTGCGCCGCCCACCGTTCGATCTCCGGCACAAGGAGTGTGCCCGGTTTGCCCAGCGGCCACAGCATGGACCCCAGGGTCGGCGGCCGCGCCTTTCCCTCCTCTGCGCTGTTGCTGCGAGACGAGGAGGCTACGGCGCGAGAGGTCACAACGGGGAGGAGCCCTCTGCGGCGGCCAAGACTGAGCAGGCGGCGCGCCGCGACGAAGAGAGAGGACGAGGCCATGGCGAACGGCGTGGCGGGTGGCGGCTTCGCGGGCACCGACTTGCCGTAGGCAGTAGACCGTGGGGGGGGGGGTTTGGGCCTCTCTTTTGGGATTTGGGCTTTAGCCATTTCGGTTTTGGGCCCAGTTCTCGTCGACCCCCCTCTCCTTGAAACCCTTGCCCAAACGGGAAAAAATGCATTCTACGTCCCTAACCCTAAATTATTGGTGTATAGTCTGATTTCCTTGTTGAACTCTAGAACCTGATATCTTATCCGAACTTTGAAAACCACTCAAATTACCTCCCTCTCTTGGTTTGGAGAGGTTTTGAAGGCGATTTGGTTGAGGCGTGTGCTACGCCGGCTGCCCTATGTTGCCATCGTGTGACACCCCTTCGCAACGGGCAAGCCAGCGGCCAGCGGCCTTCTACTACTTCCCTAAACGGCCCAAAACCTTCTTCTTCGTCATGGTCGGACGTCGGCACCAAAGGCTTGGTTGGAGGCCTCGCAGGTAAATGTTTACCAGGTAACTGATCTTGGCCCCCGAACATCCAAAATCCGACGCTTGAGATGCGTGTCTAGTCTAGGCGCAAAGCAAACATGCCCCGCATAGTCTGTTAGAAATAAGTGAGCGAACATACTATACATGGTATTTCATGAGTTAGTACTCCTTCCGTCCCTTAGTCCACTAATACAATGCATTTAAACATTAAAAAAAATATCTAAATATAAAAGATTTTAGAAAAGATATTTTTGCATCAAATAATAGTACAAATTTGGCTAGTATTATATCGTAAATTTCCATTTATCAATCAATCTCCATTAAAATGCTGATAATGTCGTCTAATTAAAAATAGAGTAAGGATATATGTCTTTTGCATTCTCTCTTAATTTATTCTAAAAATTTCAAAATACATTATACTCCCTTCGTCCTAAAATATAGTGCATTGCGACTTTTAAAATTTATAAACTGAAAATATAATCAATTAACATCATGAAACTTCCCACTAAGAGTGTCCTAGGGGATCACGTGGTAATGCATTACACCAAGCACAAGTACTGGCATCTCTTCGCCTTGGTGGTTTGATTACTATGCTACTGCTTCCCTCCGTTCTAAATTTTAAATTATTCTAATTTTTTTTAGATACATAACTTTTATTTATGTATCTACACATATGTACATCTACGTACACGATAAAAACCTATGGCCCTATTATTTAGAAAAAATAAAACGACTTAAAATTTGGAACAAAGAGAATACAAAATAAATGGTGAACCACACACCACCTTATAAAAACTCAGATAGTATACTGTAATTAATAAAAACAACCAACTATCCAAGAAAGGGGATATCCCACAAAAATTCTCACTTCCCGAGTGTGGCAGAACCGCCTAATCTAATGCCCTCCCAAGAGTACTTGTTTTCCATTAGACACTAAGTACCCAAGAGAGAGCACTAAACTCTGCGATTTCGTCAAGCACACCCGAGGGAGAGCTCGAAAATCCACATTTTACCCCATGATCATAAATAAGAAATAAAGCTTACAACATCTTTACTATTTCTTACATCACTTTTAGTACAACATCAGAGTAATTCATTATTTGATTATAACAGCGGAATATAAAATGTTATTAGAGTCAGCAAAAATTAAATTTCTAATGGTAAGGTAAATATTAACATGAGATAACATCTAACATGATGATATTATATAAGCATGAAGTGATAACAGATTAATAATATTTTCCTTGTAAAACTTGTGATGAGAGTTTTAATAATTAAACTCTACTCCGCATCGCAAAGGAAATTCTCGTTGAGCCCACCAGGAGGTTTCTACACACAAGGGTCAGCTTAACAGCACCTGCCACCTGCAATAGGGTAGAACAAACCCTGAGTACTCAACTGTACTCCGCAAGACTTACCCGTCAGGAGGAAGTTATTTTGTAGCCAGCTGCAAAGTAATAGTTACAATAATTGTTATGCTAATTTACGGGATTATAGTAACTCCTTATTATGTGATTTACTATAACATTATGGTAAATATCTCCATGTGTTATAGTAATTCAACTATCGTAAATATATACTGACATTGTCGTAAATTAGTATATAAAATTATCGTAAATGGAGGTGCTACAGAATAACTTATTGTGTAGCTAGCTATAGAGTATACTCTCCCTATATATATATATATATATATATATATATATATATATATATATATATATATATATATATATATATATATATATATAACCCTCCAGCTGGCTACAAAATAACTTATTCTGTAGCCACTTTGAGTTACGATAATTGTTATACTAATTTACGAGATTATAGTAAATCCTTACTAAGTGGTTTACTAGAACGTTACGGTAAATATCCTCATGTGTTATAGTAACCTAACTATGGTAAATATGTATTGACATTATCGTAAATTAGTATATAAAATTATCGTAAATGGAGGTAGCTACAGAATAAGTTATTTTGTAGCTAGCTATAGAGTATACTCTCCCTATATATATATATGCAAGTGAGTTTCATTCAATTTCTTTAAACTTAATGCATAAGCATAAAATAAAGTGCAGAGTAATAGAGGTTATGCACCGGGGCTTGTTTGGGTAAACGAGATTATAACTAAGTTATCATTTCCATCCGCAGGGTGTGGTCACCATCACGCCTTCTTTTGGTTGCTCCAGTGTGGCAACCGCCTAATCTAATGTCCTCCCAAGAGTATTCGTCTTCCATTAGACACTAAGTACCCAGGAGAGAATACTAAACTACGCGATTCCGTCGAGCACACCGCAAGGGAGAACTCGAAGATCCATATTTTTACATCAGGATCACAAATGAGAGAGTAAAACTTACAACATCCTTGTCATTTCTTACATCACTTTTAGTACAACATCAGAGTAATTTATTATTTAATTATAACAGCGGAATATAAAAGGTTATCAGAGTCAGCGAAAATTAAATTTCTAATGGTAAGGTAAATATTAACATGAGATAACATCTAACATGATGATATTATATAAGCATGAAGTGATAACAGATTAATAATATTTTCCTTGTAAAACTTGTGATGAGAGTTTTAATAATTAAACTCTACTCCACATCGCAAAGGAAATTCTCGTTGAGCCCACCAGGAGGTTTCTACACACAAGGGTCAGCTTAACAACACCTGACACCTGCAATAGAGTAGAACAAACCCTGAGTACTCAATTGTACTCCGCAAGACTTACCCGTCAGGAGGAAGTAAAAAGACTCCAAGGATTATGCCAGACTTTTTGGTTTATGGGTTTCTTGTTTGCGAAAAGCAGCACTAAGAGTGTGTCCTTAGTTGCTTACTTTTAATAGCCGTATTTTATTTCTTATCCAACCTTCTATGTAAGCACCTAGTCTATAGTCAAGCAGGGTTGAGCAAACAGAACTATTTTTTTTCTTTCAATCGCCAGTTCTTACTACGATGCCAGAGCATAGTCAAGCCATACCGTCATGCAGAAACGGCGATTCGCGAATCAATGTGCTCAGCTGGGTGTCCCAAAAACACACGCCTTACTTGTACCCCGGGCACAAGCAAGACCAACCCGTTCCACTCCTGTCAAGGGGTCCTGGTCCCTGTCCAAGCTCGGACTCTAAGCCCCCAACACTGCAGGCCCGACCTCAGTACGGTGCTTAGACCTCCTCATCCTAATATATATAACCACCCTAAAAACCGGTTCAGAAAGAGTCAGAACCCATGACAAGAGAGAAACAAGTCTTCCCGTCCCCATAGGCAAGTATATGTTCGGGACAATAAATCTGTGACTTGACCAGGGTCCATGCAACGAACGATCTTTAATTGACACAGGCAGAACAAATGCAACCAGAGCCCCGCTCTATTGCCCAACCAGGTCCAGTCCATCCAACCCGTTCCGCCCGGTCTCCAATTATCCATATACATTTATATTCCATGTGATAGTAACATGATAATAATGACAGTAGTATAATTCCTATCTCTCGCGAGTGACAGACAATCACTCGACTTCTACCGGGATCCTATAGCATAGCATACTACACGATCATATCATACTAGTAAGACTCATAGGACAAGGATATATATATGCAAGTGGGTTTCATTCAACTCCTTTAAACTTAATGCACAAACATAATTTAAAGTGCAGAATAATAGGGGTTGTGCACCGGGGCTTGCCTGGGTAGAAAATAACCAAGTTAGCATCCCATCGATGTGACACGATCCTCAAGGCGCCATCTTTTCTGCTGCTCCAGATGACTCCGCGATCTATCAATGCCCCTATTATGGTATGCGTGAATGCAATCGTAGAAACGTAAATAATCAATAGCAAACGCAACTTGCAACCAGGAGAAAATGACACGCTTCGCAAGCTAACGAGCTAACTCTAACCGTACCAAGCTATATACCCATGTTGTTGAATAAGACAATATGTTTCCAACAAGTATTTTAGTTATATGAACCCAAAGTGTTACTTTATTCGTTTTAACGATTTAAAAGATATTCAAACTAGGGCTCATAAACTATCCTAACCAACCAATTATTTCGGAGCCACATAAATTACCGTGAGTAGATAATAATGTTAGGAATTTACTGTAAAATTTTCGAAGCCAACACTATCACCATTTTCTTACAAGAATTCTCACAAGTTATTCTTGCAATATTAAGCATTTTAGAATAATTGGCGAATTCCTAAAAATATTATACAACTATGTGGATAAAATACACTATCGGCTAGATCCTAATTTTAGGAATAATCTAACAAGGTTGGTTTCACTGTTTTTGAACTTCGACACATGTAGATATTGAATTTACAATTTACCTTAGAAACTAATTTGGGAAACTCTCTTTGGAAAGAGAAAATGCTAGTGGCCAACGAAGCGGCCCAGCAACCAGATCGGTCCGCCCGGGAGCGGCTGCGAGCGAAACAGGCCGGCCCAACAGGCGGCCTGCGGCGGGGAGCCCGCACGCGCCCCGGCACCTTTAGTAGAAAAGCCCTCCGCTTCGCAGATTATCTCGTGAAACACTAGCGCACTGCTCCTACAGAGACGCACTAGGCGGGAAGGCCCCCGGACCATCCCATCTTCACAATAGAGGGATCCCTGGCACCACTGCGCTCGCCGGCGCGGCCATGGCCGACACCAAGCGGTCGAACCGGCCAGCTAAGGGCCTAAGCGGCTCGCATAACGCGCCGATAGGGACCTTCGGGCCAGCGCAGGGTGACGCGGAGTGGAAGGAAACGCCGCGATGCACTACAGAGGCCTACCTCCGACGCTGGGCCGAACCGCGCGGCGGCGCAACAGCTCCGGCGGACCTACGCGTTGACGGAGGGGGAGCGGTGGCGGGGAAACATCCGGCGCTTACCGCGGCCCGCGCTGCGGTGGCAGTTTAAGCCGGGAAAGGCCGAGGCGGCCTGGCCACGTGCGCCCGAGCACGGTGGCGACACTCCGCGGCGGCACCGGTGCGTCACCTCGTCCCCAACGGGTACCCTGGCCAAAACAATGCGAGCACCGGATAGAGGAGGTCAAGGTGAGCCTAAAAATGACACCAATCGAACCCTTACTTCCACGCTGCAGACTCACTCCCAACTCGCAGGTCGCGGCGGCGCTCATGGCCGGCGGCGGCAAAATGCCAAATTGGCGACCCACAGCTCACCGACGGACCACAGAAGAACCAGGTGCTTAGCTAAACCCCTAAGCTATCCACAGGAGCGAGGAAACTTGCTACGAAGCTCGAGCTTGGCGACTGGTAGAGAAGGAGTGGCGGCTCTGCGAACGGCGTGGCCGGAAAAAAAAGAAAGGTACATGAGCGAGCTGGCACGAGTTAAGGCGGGGCAGTTCTGACCAACAAGCCAGCTAGCAAAGGCACACAGGTGACGAGATAGGGGGGCAATGCGTGCCGTGCTGGAATGGCGTGGCCCGACCCAAGCAGAGCACGCTGGCGTCGGCAAGCGGAGACCAGAGAGGCAGGGAACGTCTCATCCCACTATGATCGGGTCAACGACCAAGCGTGGCAGCAGTGGCACACGTCCACGGACTCGGCGCGGTCGGTAGATCGAAAGGTGGAGCAAACGCCACTATGGCCATACAGCGACAGCCATGGCCTCGGCGCGGCCCTGCGCGCGGGGCGCGCATGCAGTAGCGCGGGCCAGGCCATAGCCAGCTAGGGCCGGGCAACGCCAGGCCAAACCGCTATGGGGTACCATCCGGACGCGCGAGTCGGTCCACGACCAAGGCCTGCTGCGGCTTGAGCCGGGCGCCAGCAGCGTGCTCGAGCGCGTGGTGACCATGGCCCATGGCCAAGAACTGAGAACGACGCCAAGCACACATTTTACAGCAGGGGTAAAGTCACTCACCGATTCAACGAACGCTCACCCAATTCCATGAGTCCAAGGCTGATACTATTAGCTAGCTAGCGGAGCAACTCATCCGAACGACCGTAGGGGAAGATGGGGATACACCAAGATAGGTTTGTCGCGCCGAACGCCGGTTCACGAACAGAGCGCCCAAGGACAAGCTCGCAACACATTCTAACGATTTTGGGCCATTATTGGAGTAACAACGCAATGCCTGTAACACTCCGGTGTTAAGCAATGCATTTTTGCATGGCAATCATATTGCATAGCATTCATATCATTATAATCATGTATGATAATGGTATAATTCGATTAAAATAAAAGCTTAAACATGCTATATTTAATGGACTATAATAATATGATAATCACATTATATCAAAAGCCTTGCAACCATAATTCTTACATCACTTGGAACTTTAGTTCAAATTTTGGAGCTCAAATTTTGTCAAAAACTTGTTCAAAAATAATTATGAAAAATATTCAAAATTATTCCCTAATTTAGTTTTTATTTTGTCATTTAAAATCTATTAAGAATTTTGAGATGGCCCCTTAATCAAAGTTGTAGAGAATTCAATTTTGAGCAACTTTTATTTTTGGGCCAAATCCATAAAATGCTTTCTTCTTGTTCAAAATTGGGTTTGAAGTTTGAAATGCATTTAAATTTGAAAATCGAAAATCAAAAATTTCATTTCTTTTCCTCGCGGGCCACCGCCACCGATTCGGCCCAGAGCCAGAGTCGGCCCGCCTCACCGCGCGCGCGCGCCCGCGCTGCCCCGCCTCGGCCCAGGCCCAGCCGGCCGTCTCCCTCCTCCGCCCGCGCCCTCGCCCGCGCGCGCTGGCGCTCCGGCAGAGCACGCACGCCGCGTGGCGGCCGCATGCCGGCCACAGCGGCCGGGTGGCGCTCGGTCGCCCCCACCAGCGCGAGCGCCCACGCCTTAACCCCCCCCCCCGCGCAGCGCCTCGCCATTCCTCCCTCCGCTCTGCCTCCTCGCTTGTTCACCGAGCGCAGCTGCCGTTTCCGCCTCCGCCACCGCACGCGCTCGCCGGACGCGCGCGTTCCGACGAGCTCCGGCCACCGCAGACCTCTCCATCTCGCCACGAGCTTCCTCTCTCTCTGGCGCACCCCGTGCTCACCTCCATCTCCCGCGGTAAGCTCCACAGCCCCGCCAATCGCTCGCCGGAGTTCCGGCCGAGCTCACCGTGGTTCTCCGCTCCGTGGAAACCCCGCCTCCGCCTCTTCTTTTCCCTCACTCGCGCGAGCATCTTGTTCGCCTCCTCCTCCCGGTGCTCGGACACCATCTCCCGTGCCGCCCCGTGGCCGGAGAGGAGCTCCCGCCGGTGAGCAGCGCCGCCGAGCCGCCATGGCCGGTGGCAAGCTCGATTTCGAGCTCCTCCGGTCATGCCAATGATCTCAACGGGACCGCCTCGCCTTGAGGATCACGACGGTGGTGACCTCGTCGCCGGCGACCTCGCCGTCGTCGAGATCCGCGCGGTCAGCGCCCTCCTTGACTCGGAGCGGCTGACGCGTGGGACCCGGTTGACCCGCGGGCCCGCCTGTCTGTCTCTGTGTGCGCGCGCGTGTGTAGATCGCCGGGTGCGTCTAGCCGTTCAGCGACTGGATTTAAAAAGGATTTTTGGAAATGATTTTTCAGAAAATGTATAAATGCTTTAGAAAAAATTGTAACTTGCTCATTTTAGCTCCAAATTTGATGAAACAAATTTCTATGGACTCTTTGGGACCAGATCTATGGTATAAAATTGTTGCATGTCATATTTGATGTACTTTTCTGTAGAGTTTATAATTAAATAGTAAAATGGCTATTTTCTTGATAAATACTTAATAAATCCTAGAAAAGTCAGAAAAATATGATTCCAAATTTATTAATCTTTTTGTGTCATGTACTTTCTAGGGAAATTTTATATCTTGGGTGTTCTGTATAAAAATTTGTAGTTGCAGTTCAAATGCTTTTTGTTACCAATAATTGTTATTTTTGTTAATTAAATAAATTTGAATAAAACATGCAAGTGATAATTTTTCCATAGTGTTTGTTTAGGTAGTAGATAGTAGAAAAATTCCTTAATCTGTTGTTTGATACTTTTCATAATGTAAAGTATTTTAAATATCTATTTGAGGCCATATTTTGTTATTTTTGTATAGTAAGTTCTAATTATCCAAATGCAGTAAAAATTTTATGTCAAGCTATTCTTGATATTAGTAACCCACTGTAATTTTATGAGATTTTTCTGAGCTACTAAAATATGTGTTGCTGTTCAACCTTAGGACTAATTAGGGTTTCTATTTATTCTTAATGCAAAGTTAGTTGGAAAATTATACTTTGGTGTATCTTTGAAGCCTCTCGATTTTTCAAATACTCTCGCATGGTAGGAACTAGTGTTGGTAGTTTCCGAGTACATGTTCTTGGATGACGTAGACTACCTTGTAGAAGAGTCATAAGTTCCACATAATCCGATGACATAATACATTCATTACACCGTATGCATTCCGCATCTTCATCATCTCATGTCACTTCTGCATTTCACCTATGCATGTTGCACTCATACTTCTGCATCATACAGGATCGCAGGAAGTGGTTCCGGCAGTTGTTCCCGAGGACGCAGAGGAGCAGCCCGAGGAGCCGGAGCCAGCAGAAGTAGAAGAGGAGTCCGGTGAAGAGCTTCCGGAGTGCCCCGACCATCGTCCCAGCTCCTTCGAGCGAGGCAAGCCCCGGAGCATTTCTCCCCCGGTTTGCAAATAATTAATTATTAATTTTACTTAATCTGATGCATTAAGTTTAGGAGTTGTTTGCAAACGTTGCTGCATTATACCTTGTTCCACCTTGTTTTACCGATCCTTGTCACCCTGGTGTCCACGGTCAATACTTGCTTAGCTTGCTTAGACCGGTAGAAGTCGGGTGATTGCCTGTCATCCGCGAGCTATAGGGGATTACCTGGTTTTGTGAAAGAGATGTCATGTGAGAATAACTCAGTGTGGAAATGAATGTGAGACCGGGCGGAAGCTTGCAGGGTTCTGGACTGTAGTGTCTTCCGTCTGTGTCGATTAAGGACCGTCCGATGTCGGGCCTCGGGTCATGTTGAACGCATGCCTCACATTTAGCTGGCCGGATAAAGTACCTTTCGACCGCGAAGCCGGGAGATTATTCGGGCCGAGTGGATTGCCCGCAACGCACTATACCGGAGCAGTAGTGGCAGGAAACGGGGGCGCGATGATAAGGCCAAAGAGCAGTCGGGCGGCCCCCGGGTACATGTGGTTCCTGGCAAGCTCGCGACTTTACCTGAATGGTTGACTCGGTGACCAATACCTCACTTTAGCGGGTGAGTGAGGTTTGTGTGAGGAATAAATTACCAGCTGGTCAATAATCGATTCGAATCGCCATCGTTCACTGGATAGTGAACACTTGACTTGAGTTACTTCATCGTAGTAATATGGATACAACACTTGGATAGTTATGAGAAAATGACATGGTAATTATTGTCAAATATCAATGGTAATCCTTGCTTGCTCAATTACATGGTTACTTTAGCATAAAGTGCAAATATAGTTGACAGGAGAATAAAGATTTAGAAGATGACATGCTTTTGTAAATGATTTGGTAAGCTAAAAATGCTTTTCTTGCAAATGAGTCAGCTACCCCACCAAAAAGCCTATCATGATCCTTGGAGTCTTTTGTTTTGGTTCTGTCGGGTAAGTCTAGCTGAGTACCTTCTCGTACTCAGGGCTTTGTTCCCACTTGTTGCAGATGGACAGATGTACTATGGGTATTGTATCAACTGTCTCTACCCTGCGATGGGCGAAGCCTAGGACCATGGGCAATGGTCACTCACTACTCCTCGCCTGATGCTTTTGTGGGAGATGATCGCGAGCTGGCACTGTATTTTGGAAAAGATGTGTGTGTGTGTGTGCTTTGAACTAATGCTTCCGCTACTTTATTTGAAACTGGTTTGTAATAACTATGTTTAAACTCCGATGTATTTTGTGCCGCAAACTGCTGTGTAACTTATGAAGGTAATCGCTGAACTTATTACGATCTTGGCTGTGATGTGAAATGGTTTGAAATCCGTCGAGATTTCACGGACTACCGGGTTATACGGGCTTAAGTTTGGTAAATTGTCCATCCGTTGGATGATTTTCTTACTTAATCTCGTATAATTGGGCGGTTCTGTTACAGCTGGCATCGGAGCATGGTTTAGCGTAATTACTGTTCATAAGTGTATTTAAACCAAAACCCTGCTTAAAAAGTGTGATTTTGAAACTAAAAAAAAGTGTGCCAGTGGTCATATCCTGTATGCCCAGTTAAGGACTCTAGGTGGCTATTTAAGTACTAACTTGGGGTTCTGCACCATATTTCTTTTTCGTTGCTCATATGGCGTGCTATTGTATGAGTGCCACTTAATTGAGTGGTAATGTATGGATCAGTTACCTCTACGCTTCGGTAAGTGTGAGTTGTGAGAGCATGATCGGATACACCGCCGATCTAGGGAAAGTGCTTATATGATACTTGGATAATTACATGTTTTACACATGTTTTTATAAAAGTGTCGCATGTGTGGGTGTTCCGTCCGTTGAGGCGATGCCGTCAATAGGACGATGTGTTTGGGTAGTCACTACCGTTGTACACGCATCTGGGGATTCGTGTAAAGCGTGTAGGTAGGTTTACTGCTTTCATGCATTCATGGGGAATGGGCTGAAATGAGTTTTCTGCAGGTACATAACAGCGTATCGTGTAGACCGAATTAGTTACGTATATGAGAGATCGTTGTATGCCACCGAATTCACCGTTAGATGCTTTTTTTTTCCTAAGTTTGTGAGAACGTAAGACTCGTGCATGCATCATATTGTTTGTGCATTCCATTCATGGCATGCATTCCTCCCCTTATAAAAGGATTATCCCATTTCGATAAAAGTGACCTCAACTAAAATATGTTCTCACCGGGTAATTTAAAACTTGTGCTACAGATGGCCCGCACGAAGCAGACTGCCCGCAAGTCCACTGGAGGAAGAGCACCCCGTCGTCAGCTAGCCCCGCGGGAGCACCGCAACACGGACACTTTTCTAAGCGAGTTTGGCATGCCCACCTTGCTTTGGAGAGTGCTCCATGATGTGGGGTACCCGGAGGGACAAGAGCCAGTTTACTCTTGGAGCGAGAGCCAGCTAGCTGAAGATGGACTTGCTGTGGTAGAGATCACCGTCCCTGCTCTTGGTGATGCGCCAGAATGGGATGGTTGGCATTTGGAGTTCGAAGGACGCACTCCAGTCGAGGGTGCAGAGGGCGCAGCTTTTCGCGTCATCCGAGACATCATGAGCAGATTTCCCAATGAGTTAGCAGCAGCTTTGGCCGGTACCTTCCCGAGAGATGATCCTCGCGACGCCATTTGGGTACAGCCGCAAGGAAGTGCCCTGGTTAGAGGCCCCAGTGAAGGACTGGCTAGCGACAATCACACCATGAGTGCCATGTATGCAGCCATCAGAGCATACCAAGGTCTGGAGAATACCTATTGGACCTTGACTGGCCTACGTGGTGATGATCGGCTTGAAGCAAGGAAGCAGAAGAAAAAGCAAGCGCGTGCTATAGCTAGCTTGCAGGAGCAGTTGGCTGATATGAGCTTGCAGCGGGACCGAGCTCTCGGGAGAGGCGAGAGTTCCATGCAGCAAGTACAGAGGCTGACTCAGGCCAACAGGAATGCAGATCGCTTGTTGGAGCAGCTAGTACAAGAAAGGAATGAAGCCTGGAACGAGAGAGACCTTCTGAGGCAGAGGGTCGAGGAGCTAGAAGAGTACAATGCCAACTTGCATGAAGAGTTCCATGCCCTCTACAACGGGATGGGCCCGTATGCTCCTCCGAACGCCGCTCAGATGGACATCGACGACGACGCTGCAGCTGAGGGTAGCGATGGCGACGCCTCCGACATCGACGATGGCCCCGAGGAGTAGGATAGTGTCATGCGTTAGTAGCTAGGCGTGACGCGATGGCCTTCTTTTGGGTTCCATGTATCATGATGTATCCTGTTCGACCTTGAGACTGATGATCTTTGGAGTTTGGTTGTGTATGCGATACCCGAACGCATAAAAGTCCAGTGTATGTATGCTGGCAACATGGTTGTATGGAACGCGATGTTGCTTTTAAAGTAACTTAATTGGTGCTGTTGTTCAATTGGAATGAAATTATTGCGCCTCTGTTTTCTTGTATGACTTGTTCTCTCCAATGAATTCAGTATGGCATGATTGTTCCTTCGGACACAATTTTACAACTTCTCTCAATGGTGCTTGTTGCTGAAATATGCAGATGGCCAACACTCGTCGTGCTACGTACGAAGCCGCTGAGACTGGTGGCAACGGTGCAGGAGCTGGTGGAAGTGGTGCCAACAATGTCAACCACCAGGAACCACGTCCAGAACCACATTTGCCCCCTCCTCCGCCGCTTACCGCAGAAATGTTCTTCACACAGTTTCTTGGAAGTCAACGCAGTACTGAACAATCACAGAGGAATATGGAAGACTTTCTGCGTACCATCGCGGAAAATGTTCAAAGAGGAAATAACCAAGGTGGTGGCCAGGGAGTGAACCAGTACAGCAGTTTCAAGGATTTCATGGATACGAGGCCACCTATTTTCAAAGAAGCAGCAGAGCCACTTGATGCCGAAGAATGGATTAACACTATGGAAGATAAGTTCCGTGTGTTAAGGATGACAGAAGTTCTGAAAGTAGAGTATGCTGCACATCAGTTACAAGGACCAGCAGGAATGTGGTGGAAGCATCACCGCAGTACTTTTCCTCCTAATGCCCAGATCTCTTGGAGGGATTTCACTGAAGCTTTTAAGGGAGTTTATATTCCCCCAGGGTTGGTTGAGATGAAGCTTGGAGAGTTTTTAGCCTTGAATCAGGGTACCAAGACGGTGACACAGTATCTGCATGCCTTTAATAACTTGTGCCGCTATGCCCCAGACATGGTTGACACAGATGCAAAGAAGATTGCTAGTTTCAAGAGAGGGTTGAGTCCGAAGATGATGAAGCATGTGGGTACCAATACCCGCAACAGATTCAACGACTTTATCAGTGACTGTTTGAAGCAAGAGAAGAACAATAATGCTTACACCGCATCCAAGAACCGCAAGAGAGTGTTCGAGTCAGGACCATCCCAGTCCAGAGTTGTCCCTGCCAACCGTTCATCTTATCGTCCGTCCGCACCTGGTGCGAGGTTCAGGCCGCCGCAGCATAAAACCCAGAATTACAAGGGGCCACAGAAACCGTACAAGATCGCAGTGCCGCCAACAAAGACCAGCGCAGCTGCAGAACAGAGCAACTCCAAGGGAGCTATAGGGTCTGCTGGTACAGTGAAAGGGCCCTGCTACAACTGTGGTCAGCCAGGCCACTTTTCAAAGTTCTGCCCTTATCCGCCTAAAAAGAAGCAACAGACTTACAATGCTCGTGTACACCACACCGCCATTGATGAAGTTCCTGAGGGAGAGCCCGTAACTGCTGGTAAGTTTCTTGTGAACCATCACCCTGCAGTTGTTCTTTTTGATTCTGGATCTTCGCATTCTTTTATGAGTCAAGCATTTGCACGGAAGCATGAACAGCTATGCACAGAATTGAGTTATGGTTATCGCATAAGTTCAGCAGGAGCTGATGTGTTAACCAATAAGATGGTTAGAGGGGCAACCCTTGAGTTAGGTAGTCGGAAGTTCCGAGTGAACCTGGTAGTTATGCCTGGACTAGTTTTGGATGTAATAATAGGAATGAACTGGATGAAAGACTGGGAAGCAGTCATAGATACAAGCAGTAGGATGCTTACCCTTAAAGATCCCCAGGCAGAGGGTACTTTCCAGGTACCATTGCCTAAAAGAACAGACCTTGTGAGTGTGACCTGTGCTATGGAAGTTGCTCCTATCCATCAGATCCCAGTAGTATGTGAGTTCCCGGATGTGTTTCCAGACGAGTTGCCTGGCCTTCCTCCAGACAGAGATGTTGAGTTTGGAATCGAGTTGATCCCCGGGACAGCTCCAATTTCGAGGAGACCTTATCGGATGCCTCCGGATGAGTTAGCTGAGTTGAAGAAACAGTTGGAAGAGTTGTTAAAAAAGGGGTTTATTCGCCCAAGTAAGTCTGAATGGGGATGTCCTGCCTTGTTTGTAAAGAAAAAGAAAGAGGGTACTCTCAGGATGTGTGTGGATTACCGACCTCTTAATGCTGTAACCATCAAGAATAAATATCCCTTGCCTCATATTGATGTTCTGTTTGATCAGTTAGCTAAAGCCAGAGTGTTCTCCAAGATAGACTTAAGGTCTGGGTATCATCAGATAAAGATTAGACCTCAAGATGTTCCGAAAACCGCCTTTTCTACCAGATACGGGTTGTACGAGTATCTTGTTATGTCATTTGGACTAACAAATGCTCCTGCATATTTTATGTATCTGATGAATACAGTTTTCATGCCAGAGTTGGACAAGTTTGTAGTTGTCTTCATTGATGACATTCTAGTATACTCTGAAAACGAGAAAGAGCATGAAGAGCATCTGAGAATTGTCTTGACCAGGTTGAGGGATCATAAGTTATATGCTAAGTTCAGCAAATGTGAATTTTGGTTGAAGAAAGTTCCTTTCCTCGGTCATATCCTATCTGAGAATGGAGTTTCTGTAGATCCGAGTAAAGTGCAAGAGGTTATGGATTGGAAGACTCCAACCACAGTGTCAGAAGTCAGAAGTTTCCTAGGGTTAGCGGGTTACTATCGCCGTTTTATCCCAGACTTCTCGAAGATTGCCAAGCCTATGACAAGTCTGTTACAGAAAGATCACAAGTTTGTGTGGACAGAGGAGTGTGAGACAGCTTTCCATACCTTGCGGAAACTGTTGACCACTGCTCCAGTTCTTGCACAGCCCGACATCGAAAAACCTTTTGATGTGTTCTGTGACGCATCAAAAACAGGATTAGGGTGTGTGCTAATGCAAGAAGGAAGAGTCATTGCTTATGCCTCCCGGCAGTTGAGAAAACATGAAATCAATTATCCGACCCACGATCTTGAGCTTGCCGCTGTTGTGCATGCCTTAAAGATTTGGAGACACTATCTGCTGGGTAATGTGTGCAATATTTTCACCGATCATAAGAGTCTCAAGTACATTTTCACCCAACCCGAATTGAACATGAGACAGCGAAGATGGTTAGAACTGATCAAAGACTACAACTTGAATGTACAGTATCACCCTGGGAAAGCCAATGTGGTAGCTGATGCTTTAAGCAGAAAATCACATTGTCTGAATGTGCAACCCTTGCTTGAAGATGGTTTCGATCTAATGCACCCTGCCGTGCTACAAAGTATTCAGGTCAGTTGTTCCTTGGAGAGTAAGATTATAGAAGGTCAGAAAACAGACAAGGGGATATTCCACATCAAAAAGAAGATTCAAGAAGAACCCTCGAAACACTTCAGGGTGGATGAGCAGGATGTGTTGTGGTTCGACAACCGTCTTGTTGTTCCAAAGGATAGAGAGCTTAAGAATAAAATTTTGGATGAAGCTCATCTCTCTAAGTTGTCTATTCATCCTGGCAGCAGTAAAATATATCAAGAACTAAGACCTCGTTATTGGTGGACCAAGATGAAGAAGGAAATTACAGCGTATGTAGCCAGATGTGACACATGTTGTAGAGTAAAAGCAATTCACATGAAGCCTGCCGGAATGCTACAACCTTTGTCAGTGCCGAGTTGGAAGTGGGATGACATAAGTATGGATTTTATCACGGGTCTACCCACTACTCAAAAAGGTCACGATTCCATTTGGGTAATTGTGGATCGTCTTACTAAGACAGCCCACTTTCTGCCTGTCAAAACGGAACATAGACCACCTCAATATGCTGAGAAGTATATTGCGGAGATTGTGAGGTTGCATGGCATACCAAAGACTATAGTGTCTGACAGAGGGTCACAGTTCACTGCTCACTTTTGGGAGCACTTGCACAAAGGTTTGGGGACTAGTCTGATTCGTAGCACTGCCTATCATCCTCAAACAGATGGTCAAACTGAGAGAGTTAATGCTGTTCTAGAAGATATGTTAAGAGCCTGTGTGTTGTCTTCCAGAGGTTCATGGGAGTCATGGTTACCATTAGCAGAGTTCTCATACAATAACAGCTATCAAGAGAGTATCAAGATGGCACCTTTTGAGGCTCTGTATGGCCGAAAGTGTAGAACACCGTTAAACTGGATTGAGCCCGGAGAAAGAAGGTATTATGGTATTGACTTCGTAGAAGAAGCCGAAAGGAAAGTTCATATCATCCAGCAGAATATGAGAGCAGCCCAGTCACGTCAGAAAAGTTATGCAGATAAGAGAAGGAGACCGCTTGTGTTCGAAGTTGGTGACTATGTCTATCTAAAAGTTACGCCAATGAAAAAGAAAAGATTTGGTGTGCGCAGAAAGCTGGCCGCCAGATTTGTGGGACCTTATAAAATCCTGGAACGGAAGGGTCCTGTGGCTTACAAATTGGATTTACCAGAGTCAATGGGTGCTATATTCCCAGTTTTTCATGTATCACATCTCAAGAAGTGTTTGCGCGTTCCAGAGGAAAGGATTGAACCTCGAGGCATAAAACTAAAGTCAGATTTGGTGTATCGTGAGCAACCAGTTCGAGTATTGGATACCAAGGAAAGGGCTACTCGAAACAGTGTGGTGAAAACGTATAAGATACAATGGAGTCATCACGATGAAGGGGATGCATCTTGGGAAACGGGTGAATACTTAAAGAACGCCTATGAAGATTTTTATAATAAATGGTTCGTAACCCAAATCTCGGGACGAGATTTTTATAAGGGGGGAGGGCTGTAACACTCCGGTGTTAAGCAATGCATTTTTGCATGGCAATCATATTGCATAGCATTCATATCATTATAATCATGTATGATAATGGTATAATTCGATTAAAATAAAAGCTTAAACATGCTATATTTAATGGACTATAATAATATGATAATCACATTATATCAAAAGCCTTGCAACCATAATTCTTACATCACTTGGAACTTTAGTTCAAATTTTGGAGCTCAAATTTTGTCAAAAACTTGTTCAAAAATAATTATGAAAAATATTCAAAATTATTCCCTAATTTAGCTTTTATTTTGTCATTTAAAATCTATTAAGAATTTTGAGATGGCCCCTTAATCAAAGTTGTAGAGAATTCAATTTTGAGCAACTTTTATTTTTGGGCCAAATCCATAAAATGCTTTCTTCTTGTTCAAAATTGGGTTTGAAGTTTGAAATGCATTTAAATTTGAAAATCGAAAATCAAAAATTTCATTTCTTTTCCTCGCGGGCCACCGCCACCGATTCGGCCCAGAGCCAGAGTCGGCCCGCCTCACCGCGCGCGCGCGCCCCGCGCTGCCCCGCCTCGGCCCAGGCCCAGCCGGCCGTCTCCCTCCTCCGCCCGCGCCCTCGCCCGCGCGCGCTGGCGCTCCGGCAGAGCACGCACGCCGCGTGGCGGCCGCATGCCGGCCACAGCGGCCGGGTGGCGCTCGGTCGCCCCCACCAGCGCGAGCGCCCACGCCTTAACCCCCCCCCCCGCGCAGCGCCTCGCCATTCCTCCCTCCGCTCTGCCTCCTCGCTTGTTCACCGAGCGCAGCTGCCGTTTCCGCCTCCGCCACCGCACGCGCTCGCCGGACGCGCGCGTTCCGACGAGCTCCGGCCACCGCAGACCTCTCCATCTCGCCACGAGCTTCCTCTCTCTCTGGCGCACCCCGTGCTCACCTCCATCTCCCGCGGTAAGCTCCACAGCCCCGCCAATCGCTCGCCGGAGTTCCGGCCGAGCTCACCGTGGTTCTCCGCTCCGTGGAAACCCCGCTTCCGCCTCTTCTTTTCCCTCACTCGCGCGAGCATCTTGTTCGCCTCCTCCTCCCGGTGCTCGGACACCATCTCCCGTGCCGCCCCGTGGCCGGAGAGGAGCTCCCGCCGGTGAGCAGCGCCGCCGAGCCGCCATGGCCGGTGGCAAGCTCGATTTCGAGCTCCTCCGGTCATGCCAATGATCTCAACGGGACCGCCTCGCCTTGAGGATCACGACGGTGGTGACCTCGTCGCCGGCGACCTCGCCGTCGTCGAGATCCGCGCGGTCAGCGCCCTCCTTGACTCGGAGCGGCTGACGCGTGGGACCCGGTTGACCCGCGGGCCCGCCTGTCTGTCTCTGTGTGCGCGCGCGTGTGTAGATCGCCGGGTGCGTCTAGCCGTTCAGCGACTGGATTTAAAAAGGATTTTTGGAAATGATTTTTCAGAAAATGTATAAATGCTTTAGAAAAAAATTGTAACTTGCTCATTTTAGCTCCAAATTTGATGAAACAAATTTCTATGGACTCTTTGGGACCAGATCTATGGTATAAAATTGTTGCATGTCATATTTGATGTACTTTTCTGTAGAGTTTATAATTAAATAGTAAAATGGCTATTTTCTTGATAAATACTTAATAAATCCTAGAAAAGTCAGAAAAATATGATTCCAAATTTATTAATCTTTTTGTGTCATGTACTTTCTAGGGAAATTTTATATCTTGGGTGTTCTGTATAAAAATTTGTAGTTGCAGTTCAAATGCTTTTTGTTACCAATAATTGTTATTTTTGTTAATTAAATAAATTTGAATAAAACATGCAAGTGATAATTTTTCCATAGTGTTTGTTTAGGTAGTAGATAGTAGAAAAATTCCTTAATCTGTTGTTTGATACTTTTCATAATGTAAAGTATTTTAAATATCTATTTGAGGCCATATTTTGTTATTTTTGTATAGTAAGTTCTAATTATCCAAATGCAGTAAAAATTTTATGTCAAGCTATTCTTGATATTAGTAACCCACTGTAATTTTATGAGATTTTTCTGAGCTACTAAAATATGTGTTGCTGTTCAACCTTAGGACTAATTAGGGTTTCTATTTATTCTTAATGCAAAGTTAGTTGGAAAATTATACTTTGGTGTATCTTTGAAGCCTCTCGATTTTTCAAATACTCTCGCATGGTAGGAACTAGTGTTGGTAGTTTCCGAGTACATGTTCTTGGATGACGTAGACTACCTTGTAGAAGAGTCATAAGTTCCACATAATCCGATGACATAATACATTCATTACACCGTATGCATTCCGCATCTTCATCATCTCATGTCACTTCTGCATTTCACCTATGCATGTTGCACTCATACTTCTGCATCATACAGGATCGCAGGAAGTGGTTCCGGCAGTTGTTCCCGAGGACGCAGAGGAGCAGCCCGAGGAGCCGGAGCCAGCAGAAGTAGAAGAGGAGTCCGGTGAAGAGCTTCTGGAGTGCCCCGACCATCGTCCCAGCTCCTTCGAGCGAGGCAAGCCCCGGAGCATTTCTCCCCCGGTTTGCAAATAATTAATTATTAATTTTACTTAATCTGATGCATTAAGTTTAGGAGTTGTTTGCAAACGTTGCTGCATTATACCTTGTTCCACCTTGTTTTACCGATCCTTGTCACCCTGGTGTCCACGGTCAATACTTGCTTAGCTTGCTTAGACCGGTAGAAGTCGGGTGATTGCCTGTCATCCGCGAGCTATAGGGGATTACCTGGTTTTGTGAAAGAGATGTCATGTGAGAATAACTCAGTGTGGAAATGAATGTGAGACCGGGCGGAAGCTTGCAGGGTTCTGGACTGTAGTGTCTTCCGTCTGTGTCGATTAAGGACCGTCCGATGTCGGGCCTCGGGTCATGTTGAACGCATGCCTCACATTTAGCTGGCCGGATAAAGTACCTTTCGACCGCGAAGCCGGGAGATTATTCGGGCCGAGTGGATTGCCCGCAACGCACTGTACCGGAGCAGTAGTGGCAGGAAACGGGGGCGCGATGATAAGGCCAAAGAGCAGTCGGGCGGCCCCCGGGTACATGTGGTTCCTGGCAAGCTCGCGACTTTACCTGAATGGTTGACTCGGTGACCAATACCTCACTTTAGCGGGTGAGTGAGGTTTGTGTGAGGAATAAATTACCAGCTGGTCAATAATCGATTCGAATCGCCATCGTTCACTGGATAGTGAACACTTGACTTGAGTTACTTCATCGTAGTAATATGGATACAACACTTGGATAGTTATGAGAAAATGACATGGTAATTATTGTCAAATATCAATGGTAATCCTTGCTTGCTCAATTACATGGTTACTTTAGCATAAAGTGCAAATATAGTTGACAGGAGAATAAAGATTTAGAAGATGACATGCTTTTGTAAATGATTTGGTAAGCTAAAAATGCTTTTCTTGCAAATGAGTCAGCTACCCCACCAAAAAGCCTATCATGATCCTTGGAGTCTTTTGTTTTGGTTCTGTCGGGTAAGTCTAGCTGAGTACCTTCTCGTACTCAGGGCTTTGTTCCCACTTGTTGCAGATGGACAGATGTACTATGGGTATTGTATCAACTGTCTCTACCCTGCGATGGGCGAAGCCTAGGACCATGGGCAATGGTCACTCACTACTCCTCGCCTGATGCTTTTGTGGGAGATGATCGCGAGCTGGCACTGTATTTTGGAAAAGATGTGTGTGTGTGTGCTTTGAACTAATGCTTCCGCTACTTTATTTGAAACTGGTTTGTAATAACTATGTTTAAACTCCGATGTATTTTGTGCCGCAAACTGCTGTGTAACTTATGAAGGTAATCGCTGAACTTATTACGATCTTGGCTGTGATGTGAAATGGTTTGAAATCCGTCGAGATTTCACGGACTACCGGGTTATACGGGCTTAAGTTTGGTAAATTGTCCATCCGTTGGATGATTTTCTTACTTAATCTCGTATAATTGGGCGGTTCTGTTACAATGCCGAACCCACCTACGGACTATTCCTTGCTAAATTACTCGCAATGGCGCAATCAACAGTGCAAAAACATGGATCTAGTGCTTAGAAAATCTATTCCCAACTTAAATGCCAAAACCGCATCGTCATTAGATTTTTAGACTTGGTCGTTTCAGTTCTAGAAGCTGGAATTAAATTCCAATTTCAATTCTTGAGCTATCCAACATACTACTGAACAATATTTCTTTATCGAACAAAAGTTGCATTTCCATCTGCTAACCTGGCACTCCAAATTTTATTTAAGTGCCATATGCTCATTGTATTTATTTCTATTTATCAAGACTGCTTTTCATGCCTAATCAACAAGAACAAGCCACTCGTTATTTATTTTCTAAAATTGTTATTAGACATTTTCAAGCACTTTCTGCATGCCTTTACCAACTCGATCGACCCTAAACGACTTTTATTCATGAGATTATTTAAGAGCTTTTAAGCACGACAGCAAACTTGACTAGCACCCCTATTCGATCCTTTTTCTCACAACAGTGGCGCAAGAGGTCCACGTCGTCATTTCATGTGCAATTAAATTTTAAAGAAAAACCCAAGAAGCTTGCTACGAACATTTCTTAGGTCCTAATCCGGGTGCTCAGCTAGTTCGTAACACCAAGGGTGTTACATCCAGTTAATCCACCGTCGCACCTAAATGGTATACACCATTGCAATATATTTGTCTAAACGAAACATTCATAAACAAGATATTATAAGATGAAAGAGATAAGTTGGAGCTTAGCCATAGCAGCAGGTAGGCAAAGATGCGCCGCTGGCTGCAAGCTTGCGGGGGCAACGGTAGCGTGGCTGCGCCAGTGCGTGGTGGAGATGGCTTGGGCGTGCCAAGGTTGCAAGGGCGTGGACGTCGGGATTCTGAGCGAACGCAAGCTAAGACATCAGGATGCAGGGTCGGGTTGGAGGCAAGGAAGAAAGGAGCTGGATTGCTTGGCTGCCGGTGCTACTAATAAAGATGCTCTAGCCGGATCCAACTTGGCTTGCTCGATCAAAAAAAATGGCAGCAGTAGCAGAGAGTGGCCCAGCCCCATTAAGGCCACAAGGACTTCTGCAACTCAGTCACTTCATATCCTAATTCCGTAATTACCTATCCAATTTTATAGTTCCATCTGATGTTTGAAGATTTTGATTTTGAGCCATCGAGGGCTACTCTGATAATTGTCAAGACTTCCTGAAGACCACAATGGCAGGTGGCGCAGGCGGGAAAATTAGTATTCTTTATTTACATGTGCTTTAGTTTATAGATTTGCAATTTAATTTATATTAATTAATTGTATATGTAAAGACAGTATGAATTTGGTGAAACAATTCTTGATTGAAAAGAAAATTATCACCAACTGCCAGTGATGAAGAGAGTTCACGGAGAGATGGTGGTGCATCAATCATCAAGACCGAGGACCAAGAAAAATTGCTGACGTGTTACATGCACTGTCCTCTCTCCCTTCTCTCTTGCTCGGTCAAAAATGGCTGCATGCACAACACGCCACTATCCTCTCTCTCTGTACACACTCCTCTCTTTCTGTAGACAGTGCACCGCCGTGCACTCTGGGGCGAATACTCCATACCGATAATTGCCACTTCTGATGCTCTATATACTGCAGTCTATGCGTGGAGATTGGAGACTAGAGGCCAGCAGCTAGTGCCTGGGAGGGAGTAGTCCGCAAGATGGTAAGATGCCTAATTCCTAAATATCTGAAATCAGAAGGTAACTATTATGTAATTGACTAATTATCTTGTATTTTTCAATGGAAGCATTTCTTTGTCTAATCAATAACTCCTACTAACTGCAATACGTTAACTGTTGCGCTATGCAAACACTCACATCCGACAAAAATAAAAATGACTACTCACCAGCTAACAAGGTAATTTATTTTTCTTTAATTTCTATTCGGTTAAATAATTCAAAGAATATCAGTTAAGCAAACAATGTTATTCAACTAAAGATTATGCAACCCAAAAAATGAATAACTATAATTCTTGATTTATCACATTTCTATGTATATACAACAACAACAACAACATAGCCTTTTGTCCCAAGCAAGTTGGGTAGGCTAGAGATGAAACCCAAAAGAGACGAGAAACAGGGAGACACATAAAGGGACATAAAGGGCACAAGACAAAAAAGGTCACGGTTCAGGCACGTTGATTGCTAATCTCCAAGCGCTCCTGTCCATAGCTAAATCCTTGGGGATATTCCACTCCTTAAGATCTCTCTTAACGGACTCGTCCCAAGTTAGTTTAGGTCGACCTCTACCGCTCTTTACATTATCGGCCCGCTTTAGAACTCCACTACGCACCGCCGCCTCAGGAGGCCTCCGTTGGACATGTCCAAACCATCTCAACCGATGTTGAATCAATTTCTCCTCAATTGGTGCCACCCCAACCCTATCCCGAATATCGTCGTTCCGTACTCTATCCCTCCTTATCATTTTATTTCTCTAGGCTAGTAGGGCCTATTTTAAAATTTGGAACAAGGCCTCAGAATTTGGCGGCACGGCCCTGCCTGCATGCCTACACCTCTCGTTTTCTTTTTCTCTTGTTCCGGCTGAGGTAGCTAGCCTGTAATGATTCCTTCATTCTCCAGTATTTTTCTTGACCTGCATTCTCCTCCTCCCTTCTTAATTTAATTAGCACATGAGCATTCCTTAAATTTGACCAGCCCAGTTGACACGTCAAAGACTCTCATGATGACAATTGCTAGCCTGGTCATCCATCGTCCACACAAAAATATCTTTGCTACCCCTCAAAACAAGGAGGAAACTTACACAGATAATAACAACTGCCTGCCCTGCAGGGGATGTACATAGCTCGCTCGCTGGTCAACAGCGAACGGCAGCGTGCGTCGCCAACCACAAGCTAAAAACCTGCTACCTGTCGTCCCGTGTATCATCAAAAGAAAAGTTAGCAAACGTACCCGTCGGGTGTGATATGCGCGTGGTGACTCGCAGGGCAGGTAGCAGCGTGTATATGTTTTGAAAGTCTCTCCATCCTATTAAATCCTTAGACCCACATGCTAAAGAAATTCAATGTGATCAGCACCAACACCCCCCTTCATCACGTCATGTTAATTCTCGGAATTATTTAACAGTCATTTGGAAAATTAATATCTCCCACATACGAACTCCGATTCCATTGATCCTTCTTTCTAAATTTATCTAAAATCATGCTCTACTTACGTTTTCAGTCTTAGAAAAATCAAGGGTTCAATTCAAACTAAACAACCATTAACACTTTTATCATGATTTTTAAAAGGTCTAAACTTTATTAGTGTCAACCAACAAGTATTTCATGTAATCGTCCATACTTCGTACTAACCCATAGTAATAAAATATTAGGCACTATTTAATTGTTTTGCTCAATATAATTTGTCAAAAATAGCACTCTTAAACCTAAGTTCACGTACTTGCCGATGCAACGAAAAGACTCATTTTTAATTTTTTTTGGATTAGGTTTCTCTTAGGCCATAATCTAGGTGCTAAGCAGGCTCGTAACGCCATGGGTGTTACACCGAGAAGCCAAACAGTTTTAACTTTGACCAAACAAATATAAGAAGAAACTAATATTTATAGTGTATAATTAGTATCATTAGCCGAATCGCTGAATATATTTTTATAATAAACTTATTTAGAGATACAAATGTTGCTAATATTTTTTACAAGCTAGTCAAACTTAAGAAAGTTTGATCAGCACGAACCTCAAAGTGAGATTCTTTTTGGAAGGAGGGAGTACATATAGCCCATAGGATCAGACAGCAATACTGAAACACCATTTCATTGACAATCAAGGTCAGCCAATACTATCCTCAGCTTTCTTTTCTTCTCTCAAACGAGCCCTTGACAAAACCTCGGTCATATCAGAGTTCATTGGCACAACTTTCAGCAGATCAATAAAAGCTTCCACATCCTTGACCTCCCCTTCATCTCCAAGATACTTAAGTATCATCTCAATCATCGAAGGACTCGGGATCCAGCCAGAATTAGGGGCGCACATAGAGAGGGCATTTTTGGTCAGCTCATAAGCTCTCGCAACATCACCTTTCTTCGTATAGCCACTTGCCACAATTGCCCAGCTGGTTGCAGAAGACTTCTTACCCTTGGTCAAGATGCCGTCGAGCAGCTCCTCAGCCTTGTCCAGCAAGCCCTTTTGGCAGTATCCTTTGAGCAGGATATTTGGAACACTGAAGTCGAATGCATTTTTGCTGGACTCCCACTCTTTCAGCAAGTCTTCAGCTTCCGTGATCTCATCAAGCTTCACAAGCACTGCAAGCATGTTAATGTATCCCTTGTTGATATACCTCTTACAGTTCAACATCTGCAGTGCCCATAGCCTCTTGACCTCTGATTTGTCCCCAACGAGGCCATACAGGGAAATCAAGTGCCTATAGGCACCTGAATCCTTTTTATCCATTTTTGCCTCTACTTTCTGTAAGGCAGAGTATTCCTTCTCCCTTAGGTCACCCCCCTTAATGTATTGGCTTGCAACAACAGCATAGGTATACCAGCGAACAACAACTCGAGGCGCACATCCATCTCCTTCAGGGTGTTCTCCAACCCAGAAAAGTCAGCTCTTGTGCCATAAGCATTTATGCATATGTTGTAGCTAAAATAATCGGGAACAATCCCATTGCTCTTCATTTCTGCTATCACCAAAGGGACCCTCTCATGCTGCCCTATTTTGTTATAGAGGTTCATGAGGTTGTTGTAGCGGAGCGCGGTGAACACAAAACCCAGCTCTTTCATCTTCTGAAAATGGGCCAACGCTTTGTCAACCAAGCGTTCTCGTGTGTAGCGGTTGAGAAGTGCACGATAGGGTTTCTCTGTCTTATTTTGTCAGATAGGTTATTGAAGTAGGTCTCTGCTGCTCCAACTCCATGAATATGACCGATTAAATCCAGGTGAAGAGCATGATCCTTTGGTAGAAATTTGACGTGACCCTTGAGATTCATCCACTCAGAGACCTGTGCAAAGTGAAAAAAATAATGATCAATGAGGGATGCCCCAAGAGTTCATACAAAACTGTGCATACAGCAAGTCTACAGCGCTAAGTCCTAGAACATATATGCTTCTTGAGGACATGTATTCACTAATCATGTGCTATGAAGCAATGATGGCCAAGCTTGTACTAAATCCTATATGTTTATCAGCATTGTGGATACACAAAGGGGTAAGCACATAAGTGGTACCTATGACTGAAAAAGTGAAAAGCAGGCCAAAATCTCTCTGGAGTCTGGACTCCTGAATTCCTAGCGATAATCAAATTTGCCCTCTTTGTATCAGTCCTATCCATGTTTCTCACAAAAGGACAAAGTATTCACAACAACTATTTTACGTGATTAGTATCGTAGCAATGAGTTGCATATCACATTTTAGAAATTTCTGCATTACATCGTGATCGAGAGAAATATATCCTCTTTCTGTAGCAGCATTATATCATACACATACACCTCAAATGCAAATACGAAGAGACAGAGAATATGGCAAGAAAAAGAACACCGTCCCCATATCATTTCATCGAACACCTTTCATGCAACAGTGACAGCAAGCAACCTAGAATGAAAGGGAGATGGCATGGAGGAGTGCCGTATCTACCTCGAGGGCCTGGCGGTGACGGCGGTGCGTGCGCAGCTCCTTGACGATGCGTTGGAGCTCAACGGCTCGGAGGCGGTTTCCGGACCGCGTCGCCCACATTTCGATCTCCGGCACAAGGAGTGTGCCCGGTTTGCCCAGCGGCCACAGCGTGGACCGCAGGTTCGTCGGCCGCGCCGGCGGCGCTCCCTCCTCCGCGCTATTGCTGCGAGACGAGGAGGCTACGGCGCGATAGGGCGGGACGGGGACGAGCCCTCTGCGGCGGCCAAGGCTGAGCAGGCGGCGCGCCGCGGCGAAGAGAGAGGACGAGGCCATGGCGAATGGCGTGGCGGGTGGCGGCTCGGCGGGCACTGACTTGCACTTGGCGTATGCCGTAGCCTGTGCGGGTTTTGGACCGCTCTTTTGGGTTTTGGGCTTTAGCCATTTCGGTTTTCGGCCCAATTCTCGTCGGCCCCTCTCCTTGAAACTCATGCCCGAACGGAAACAAAAAAAAGCATTCTACATCCATAAATTATCGGCACAGTCTGATTTGGAGAGGTAATTTGAGCGGTTTTCACAGTTCGTAGAGACATCCTCTGTGCAACATGGACGGAGACGGAGAAGACATAACCACTGCAAAAGTTGTGGCGCCTCCACTCCGATGCGCCATTGCTGCAGCCATGCAGCTCTTGCCGTCGTGCATCAGGCGACAGATAGTGCCGACACAGCCGTACCCGTACGTCTTGATCTCCGGCGTGGAGCCTATGCGGCGACGGCGCTGGCCTATCCAAATGAACCTGACTTTCCTTAGTCCATCCACGTCTACTGGCTTCAAGATCGAACTGCCTGCTGGCCCTGGCCGGTAACGGATCACGTGGTAACGCATTACACCAAGCACGTACCGGCATTGCTTCCCCTCGGTAGTCTGATTACAAGTGACTGGGCGCGCCCGGTTGACACCATAGATGTTCTTTTGGATCAACACAATTAATTATATGGATAACGACATACAAAAGAGAAGCACAACACAAATGGACATCGATCATGAATAAAATTAGAGCACATTCGGTATAAAATAACGTTGCTGATATAGTCATTACCTCCTTATGAGCATGAACTATTCCAAGAGAAATGACAATCCACTTTCATCGAGATACTTAAATTACCTATGCACCTGTGGGTAGAGTTACTTTTTAAAATATCTCCCTATTGAAATTAGCATTATTTGGTGTAAAAAAAAGGTTACCAGGTAAATCCAGAATGACATCGATTCACAAAGCAAAACAAAGTTCCTGAACGCCATCTATATTTGGCTGTAAGCCGTGATAATGTTCACATCTAAGCACATGATTGTTAGTTGCTACCCTGACAAACTGATAAACCTTAAAAACAGAAACCCATGCTTGTAAACATGCACATTCAAGTAAAGAAAACTATGTTACACCAGCAGTGTTGGATAATACAACTGCATCAACATCTTTCAACATTTTCATAGTATTCTCTTTTTTGGAAAAGCCACAAGTTAATTTTGGCTGCATCAGACATCTCTCAACCCATTTTCATAGTAGTATCTGAATGGAAGCTTATCTCAGCTCTTGCTGACATGTATGCGATTCATGCACTTCAGTAGTCAAAATCAAGTTGCCTTTTAGTCAAGAAAACAAATTACCTATCCAACACATAGATGGGTCATTATCACAATTGTAGATCAATAAGTCAGATTAAAAAATATTTACAGATTAAAAGAAGATGACACTAACACACCTCTAAACATCTGCATATGAGTTCGATATTTCAATAACTCAAATTCAGGCTGAAGTTTCCTTTTTTTTCACGACCGGGTGTGTGCCCGTTTTTCATTAAGAGGGAGAGAAAGTTCAAGTACACAACCGAGCGCGAGGGCGGATTCGAAGCGAGCGGCCTTGAAACCTGCCCGAAGAAGCCCTAATTTCTACTGGGTTTTTGTTGATTAGATTACATGGCTAAGTTATTTTCGCTGAAGTTTCCTTGAGCTCGTAGGGCATAGGAATCTTAGAGAAACCTGAAAACAGAAGTGCAAAAGTACGTTAGAATAATTACCGCATCCATTAGTGTTTAATTTCCAAGTCCTTTAAGTTAGTACCAACTCTCTTCAAACCACTTTTTAGCTCCTCCAACTTGATCTGCCCACTGTTGTCAGTGTCCAGCATTTTGAACATTTCTCTCAATCCTGCAATTTCATCTGCAGACAAATTTTCAGCAATGACCTACAGACACCCAGTGATAAGAACATCAATATTGAATATAATACATATGCTCTCTATAAAACCAAGTGATAACACATTCCAGTACTCACCCTAAGGGGCATCTGTTATGTACGACGTATGGAATATGAAGTAAAACGAATTCAATCACAGCGGAGACACACGATTTAACGTGGAAAACTTCTTCAATGCGAAGGGGAAAAACCACGGGCACCAGCCAGCAACAATCTCACTATCTCAAGAGTTTGGGTTACACGCCTGTGGCGGCTTACAAGAGAATCACCTCTCCATGAAAGCCTAGCAAGGGTATATGTACCGCTACGCTCCGGCCCAGCCTTCGGCTTCTGCGGGCCCCCGCTTCGCTCCGTCAGAAGCCCGGCCTATATCCTGGAGTGAATTTGGAACAACTCCAACAGCATCTTCTTTAGTTTATTCATTCGAGAAAATTGTTTCAATCTGGTTAAGGCAACAGAATCCAGAGGTTTGTCAGGAGCAACTCCATGTACACAAATGCAGGGATCTCCTACCAAAGTGAAGATGCGTAATTTTAGAAGACATATGACAATGAAGCTAGATGAACAACAGGATGCTCTTGCCAGCCTGCCTAATAGAAGGATGCATGTGTACCATCCTACTGGTTTGATGCTAGCTGATGAGGTGCAGTGGCCAGCCCCATCCCTTACAGTGCTATAACTAAAAAAAAAATCAAAATCAATAGAATAGCTCAATCTCATATGTATGGAGGCAAACTATATCGGCCAACCCCTTCCCCAGTGCCAAGGACACGGCACACTGCTTCAGCAGGCACACCGCGCGTCCCTTTCCCTGCCGGCAAGGTCCATCAGGCACACCTGTGCAGTCGTTGAACAGAAAAAAAAATGTAGGCCAACTAATAGGAAAGGAACATACAAACACAACTCTAAAGTTCGTGCAACCGGGGTGAATCGAAGTCCAGGAAAGAGCCCCTTCCTTTGGGTGAGCATCCAGATAAAAGAAACATCATAAGCAAGACAATAAAACCGCAGAACCCCAAAATCCCCACGATCACATAAATGCAAAGGAGCCGCAAAAATCCACAGGTAAAGCATTTTTGAAGAGACCTGACTATAGATTCAGACACTCGCACAATGGCAGCACAACACTGGAAGAAAGCAGCGAAAAGACCCAGAGTAGGAGAGACCTGACTATAGATTCACACACCCGCAAAACGGCAGCACAGGGAGCTGTTTTGGAGGCCATTTAATGGGTTTCGAGTGTAGAAGATTCATGAGCTTGGCAGTGAACTGATCATATGGGGTCATCGGTGATACTTGTCCATTGTATGGATGAGGACTTTGTCTGAACATATGGTATCCATGTCTGAGGTTGCAAGCACCGCGTCAGGAAAACAGGCAGCATGCAAGAAACAACATGACACATGATCTCAGCCATAAGTATGGAAAAGGAAAACCATGCCATTTTTATTTCAGATAGAAGTATTTTTGGAGAATACTCTAGACAGTGTCATATAAATTGATGCAGCTGTGATCAGTCTACTATTTGATAGAACCAAAATTGTAAGCGTTCACGAACTTGGTCATTTTTTTCTAAGAAACTTGATCCGATAATAGTGGTATGGTTGAATGCCGATGAAGGCAAGCTAACTGTACAATTCCCTGATGCTATCCATTGAACTACAGAAAAAATTGAACCTCACTGAGTCAATGAATGTACAAAACAACACTGGGAGCACAGAAAGGAAACAAATGTCAAACCAAACCCCATCATGTATTCATGTGCTCTTAATTTTGCCCGCAGAGCTAGAAGGTGCGTTGAGTACAGGACAATGATCTATGAAGTACATGCTGCAGTCTGCAGATGAAAACGGGACTCAGTGGATTAACCACAGAAATAACATGTACTCGAGCAGAACCCAGGGCGAACAGGTAGAACTGGCACCGCACACCTACATACATCAAGCTAGACCATTTTGTTGGGAAGCAGTTATTGTACAGGATATCTTTCCATTGATCTGCATAGAAGATATAAACATATAATCATGTTTTTAGTTGTATAGGAAGCAGGAACAGACCTCACATATCTAAAATACCTGGCACAAGATTGGATCCTTATCTGACACATGAATACAGAAAAGAAGAGAGGAACTAAATATGGTAGTCTGTAGAATGATGGGCACTACAGCAAATCTTAATATGACAGACAATGGCTAAGAAAAACACATGAGGAATTTGAAACAGAACAGGTTTGAATACAATATAACCTGTAAGGATGCAAGATGCTGAACTGATTGCACTATCCCCTTAGTAACAAATGGAAGTGAAATCAAATCACAGAAACAGCTAAGTAGCAGTCTATAAAGCACATATATAACCACAACAGCAATGGCACGATTTGTCTTGCTGACACTGTTGTTTTCACATGCTAATGCTCGAATTGCAGTTCTACCAGTGTTTCATATGAGATACTTCCCAGGTTTTGCTGCCATGTTTGACTGTTTGAGGTACTTAGTTATAAGGTCAATTTTCACAAATGAGTTCAGTTACCTGAAACAAAATAAAAGGTGAAAAGACAGTAAATGCTACTACTCCCTCAATCCGTTCTAAATTTTAAATCGTTCTGATTTTTCTAGATACATAACTTTTATTAAGTATCTATCAAGGTTCAAAAAGGCGACGCCTTAGACGCGCCTAGGCGCGACTAGGCGCTAGTCGGAGGGTGTCCGCCTGGCCTA
Organism: Saccharum hybrid cultivar R570; assembly: GCA_038087645.1. Taxonomy (NCBI): domain Eukaryota; kingdom Viridiplantae; phylum Streptophyta; class Magnoliopsida; order Poales; family Poaceae; genus Saccharum; species Saccharum hybrid cultivar. The sequence continues at coordinate 2,253,440 of JAQSUU010000273.1, forward strand.
TGGGGGTAGGCGGACCCCTAGGCGGCGGCAGCTCGTCGGCGGTGCCGGTGGGGGAGGTGGAGGGGGTACCGCGGCGCCCCGGTGTCCCCACGTGCAGATCCGGCGACCCGGGGACGAGGCGCAGCAGAGAGCGTCGGCAGAGGAGGAGGAGGCAGGGACATCGGGCGGCGGAGGAGGAGGAGAAGGAGGAGGCGACGGTGGAGGTGGTAGGCGCGGCTGGGAAGAGGCGGGCAGTGGTGGAGGCGGCAGGGAGGAGGCCGGCGGTGGTGGATCTGGTGGCGGTAGGAAGGAAGAGGAGGGCGGCTCGCGGCTGGAAGAGGTGCGCGACTTGTGCGGGTGCGGCAGGAAGGCGGGCTGCGGACGCGGACGCCGGGCGACGGTGGGGGAGGAGGTAACGTCGACGGAGGAGGCGACGACCAGTGGCGAAGGAGGCAACGTCGGGCGCTGACGGCTGCGCGGGCGAGCGGCGCAGTCGAGCAGTGGGTGCGAGAGTCGGGAGGGAGAGAAATTGAAACAGAGCAAGGGAGGGGATAAGATTTTGGTAGGGCATGTGGAGGGAGAGTTGGGCCATTAAATGTGCCTTTTGGGTCTTTTTCTCTCTCTACCACATTTTGTCATCTTCTGTTTTTTTATTTTCTTTTAAGTATATTTAAGTATATATACCTGTATTAGCCGCCGTCTAGGAAAACGTCTTGAAACGCCTAGGCTTGCCTAGGCTTTAGGCTATGGGTCAGCGCCTAGAAACTGTCTAGCGCCTTCTTAAACTTTGGTATCTATACATAATGTATATCTATGTACATAATAAAAATTATGTATCTATTATCTATTATCTAGAAAAGACAGAACGACTTAAAATTTAGAATGGAGGGGATACAAAACAAATGGCGAACCAAACACCACCTTATAAAATTCAGATAGTATACTGTAATTAATATAGACAACCAACTATCCGAGGAAGGGGTAGCTAACTATTAATGTAATCTACTATTAGTACTCCCTTTGTCCCACAAAAAAAGTATCAGTCTCATTTTCTGAGACGTCTGGCTTATCAGCCATGGAATAGTATTTTTCTCTCACAACAAATCAGCTTTAGCCGACTTATCAGCTACAAAAACCATCAGCCGAACAACACTTATTAATTTAATCTACTATTAGGAGCAGTACTACATCTATCCCACAAAAAGTATCATTCTCATTTCCCGAGAAGTTAAACTTTTTTTAGCCTGACACGTGCAGGTGGGGACCTAGAAACCCAACCAACATTTTTGTCGCACTGCGCAGAAACGTTTTTGTCGCGATGATCCATAAAAATCAGTGGTTGAGTGAATTAAAACCAGTTAGTTGCCGCATAAAAACCTTTCCGTGAGCAAGCCTGCCACCTGACATAGGCTGACGTATACAGGCTAACATGCATGCATCCACTTTAATTTCTTCTATTTTTTCGCGATAATTCCTCAATGAAGCATCCGATTCAAAAACGATTTTCACCATTAAACTCCTGACATTTTTGTGCACGATTCAAGACCCATTGTAAATATATTTTTAAACTTTTTTAAAATTCATAAATTTAAAATTTGAATTGTGCCATATGATGGCCGATTGGATACATATAGTCACTTGTCAGGATGCATATAAAAAGTTTGAAAAATATTGCATATAGTCACTGGTCAAGATGCATACAAAGGTTTAAAATTAATAAATTTAAAATTTGAATCGTGCCACATGATGGCTGATTAGATGCATATAGTCACCGGTCAAGATGCATACAAAAGGTTTGAAAAATATTGCATAGTCACTGGTCAAGATGCATATAGAAAGGTTTGAAAAATATTGCATAGTCACTTATCAAGATACATACAAAAGGTTTGAAAAATATTGCATATAGTCACTGGTCAAGATGCATACAAAGGTTTAAAATTAATAAATTTAAATTTTAAATCATATCACATGATAGCTGATTGGATGCATATAGTCACCGGTCAAGATGCATACAAAATGTTTAAAAAATATTGCATAGTCACTGGTCAAGATGCATCCAAAGGTTTAAAATTCATAAATTTGAAATTTGAATCGTGCCACATGATGACAGATTGGATGCATATAGTCACTGGTCAAGATGCATACATGATGGCCAATTTGAAATTTGAAAAAATATCACGTGATGATGATTTGATTCGTAGAGTCAATGGTCAAGATGCACAGAAACGATCTTAGCGCCAACATTGCATAGAATTAGTAGTTTGATGAAATAGAAACCTAGTCAACAATGCATATAACCCTTACAACACACAATGTGTGCACTATCTGTAATGGTACCAACCCACAACACGCATATAACTCATCTCATTCAAACGTATAAACACAACATACAACGAACTAACTATTTACATTAACCCACCAACTACATCAAAGATCACACTATGCCGTCATGCCCTAGTCTCGGGCCATGCAGTCGCCGTGCCCGAGATCAAACCGCCGCCGGCTGCATCTCTCTGATTACATGGACTTCAATTTCCAGTGTGTCCCTCTTCTTCCTCTCATTCTTGCTGCTCTAGTTCCTGTAAGATCAAAACAAGGATAATTAATCTAGAGCCATGCATAGAAATGCGAGTACGTAGCTTATGCATTCAAGTGCAAAAAAGTAAAATTATCTCTCGCTGGATATATTAATATTCTTCATTGCATATGTATATAAAAACGTTCTAAAAATGCATTAATATCCAACATGCTCCCCGAGTAGTCCGTGTTGGACGCGCTGGCAGCCACCGCCGGCCGGCGAGTCCGCGCCAACCCTCCCAATGGCACCACCGGGATCTGAGGAGGGCCGCGATACCTCCACGGCCATTGTCCAAGTATAAAACCACACAAATCAGAGCATAAAACTTTTATCTAGTCCAAGTAGTATAGGTGCATAATGATGCATAAAATTATAAACAAATGTTGAATAAAAAGTAGACTTTAATATCTTAGTGATTTACAAACAGTGTATAGCTAATAAACCAAGCAGTGTGTAATAGGTAAGAATTGAATACATAAAACTTACAAGTTCATAGCATAGTTGGAGGAACAAAAACATAAAATATTATTTAATCATACCAATTGGAGACTTTGATATCTTGTGATTTCCAAACAGTGCATAGTAGGTAAGAAATGAATGCATAGCAAAGTGTTTTAACAACACATAGAAGCATGTTCTAACAATGTATGTCAAGATGTTTTAACATCGCATACAAGCATGCTCCAACAATGTATAGAATTGTGTAGAAGTATATAGATAACTATTCCAACGCATACAAATGTTTTTCTACTTTGGGAGACAGCACACGGTACATCGTAGACAAAAAGTAATCCTGTTGTATCATGCATACAAATCTATGTGGGCTTTTATGCATGGCTCTTGCGAGAGGGAGACAGTTTTCCGAACCAATATACTTTGTAGGGCACTTATATGCATGGCTCTTGTATGACTAATTTGGGAAGCAGGTATGCATACAAACCATTTTATGCTCATAATTATGATGGTGACAATGTATAAAAGTTGTATGGCTACTTTGGGAAGCAGCTAAGTATACAATGTAGAAAATGTATGGCTACAATGTAGAAAACTGCATGGGAGTACTGGATCCACCAACAATGTATAGAATTGTGTAGAAGTGTACATATAACTATTCCAACAATGTATGTCACAATTTCTAACAATGCATGGAAGTGTGCTCCAACAAATGTATAGAATTGTGTAGAAATATCCAGATAACTGCTCTAAAAATATATAGAAATGTGCACGAATAATGTATAGAATCTGTTCCAACAATATATAGAACCCAAACCTTGCTTTTCCACTTGGTAGGATGTATAATTAAATACAGAAACAATGCATAGAACCCAATAACACCCCCCCCCCTTTGGAGAGAATATTTTATCTAAAATCATGAAAACACCAACCCAAATCATCACTTTGAGAATGTATAATTAACATAGGAACACTGCAAACAAACCCACCAAAACCTAAACAATGCATAGAACAATCCACCACGTTAGAGCCATCCCATACAGTCCTGTGACCCTCTCCTCTTTCACTTTGACCTATATGCAATATCCAGCGCAAAATCCAACAATAAGTGGATGAGAACATCATGAGATCCAGCTGCAAGGAGGATGACACAAATTGCATAAAATCTTATAGTGGCAGCTCGCCGTCGCCAGATCCAGCAGTGCCGGCGAAGATACCGTCGCCGTCCGCGCAGCGAGCTCGTAGTCATCCTCGATGAGCAGGGCAGTTCGTCGACCCCGGCGAGGATGAACGCACGCGCTACTCGGTTCAAAATATCGGGATCGGGATCATCACCAGACTGATCCGTGATAGCACATGTGTGACAAGGAGATAAAAAAAAACTCATCATGAAAAAAAACAAGAAAACTAGTATGCTGATATACCTGTTCATAGGGGCGGACATGCGTCGGCCATCATCCGAAGTGCCGCGCAGGCGTAGGCCACCGCGCCGGCCGTCCTCCAACTCGACTCCTTCGCACGGAGGCTCGGAGACGTTGCCTCGCTGGCCGCCGCCGCTCCCAGCCTGCCACCGGAAAGGCCGCCAGCCACCATCAGCAGCTCCCGTAGGCATGGCGCGACCGAGCTCGCAACTGCCCCACCGCGCGCCCGCCGTCGCCGTCCCCTTCACCAGATTTGCGGTCTCAAGCTCCTCGTTAGCCGCGCGCTGCCGTCGTCGTCCGCCGTAGCCGTACCCGCGCGCGGCCACGAGCTCCAGGGCGCCGTCGCCATTGCAATCCCCCAGCCTCGTCATGCACTCGCCGACGTCCAGGATGCGCCACCGATGGGGAGAAGAAAGAGAAGTGGACCCCGCTAGGGGAGAGCAAGTGGGTGCCCTGGCGGCCTCGCTGCTCGTCGCGTGGAGAGGGGAACCAGGGCGCCGCCGCTCCCCTTTGCACCTGTGGCCGGCGCCGCCGCATGCTTGTGCCCGCCGGGGTGGGAGGGAGCCGCCGGGGATAGTGGGGAGGCCGCTGGGGATGGGCCGCTGCCGCTAGGGATGAAAACGGTCGGGAAAATGTCTTAACCATTTCTGCTCCTGTATTTTTTGGCCGGGAACGGGAACGGGAAGGCCGGACGGGAAAACGAATCCGGTATTACGGGATATCGGGAACGGAATATTTCGAACGGGAATGCGTCGATTACGATCGGGAAGCGGTAACACAAAATGAAAACATCGATATATGTAACCACTGAAAATAGTGAGCTCGATGCAACAATAGCAACCATGCATAATCCATATGCATACAATAGCAAATAGTGAGCTCGTTAGAATATTTATGCAAAGAAAACTAAAGAACTACCAAAAAAGAAAATGGAAAAAGAAAAATGAACAAAATGCTTGCTGCTCCTGTGCTCCATGCCTCCATGCGTGAATTCCTGGGCCAACTGGCCAAGCATGGAATGATGGGCCGCATGCATGACTCAGCTCTTTGCCTCCTCTCTTCCTGGGCCAAACCTTGCTTTCTGGGCCAAACTTTGCTTCCTGGGCCAAAATTGCTGCTCCATGGGAAAAACGGGAATTTCCCGCGGGAGTTTTCCCGGACAAATACGGGATCCGCTAATTCGGTCGGGAAATCACTCTAACCGATTTCGATACCGGATTCGCCGAATTTTCCCGGATTTCTTCCCGAATCCGTTTTTTCCCGAGAAAATGATATCCGGTCGGGAATTTCGGTATTCGGTGTCGGTCGGTACGGGAATTTCCCGTTCCCGCTTTCATCCCTAGCTGCCGCTACCCTCCATGGGTCTGGCCGGGGGTCGTGGGGAGGGCACTGGGGATGGTGGGGAGGCCGCGACAGGGGTGGGGAGGCCGCGCAGCAAGGGGTGGCAGCCGCCGATCGGGGGGTTGTTGGGTGGGAATTAGGGTTTGGGGGGAATATATATACAAGGACTGGAAAGTGGGCCTAGTGGGTCGGCGGTGGGCCAGCGGGCTGCTGGCGTGATCGGTTGGACTGGTTGGCTGGTCTGATTGGGCCAGGTGTAGAATAATTCTACACCACAAGTCAAAACTGATCTGAAAAAATACTGAGTACTACTGAACCATGTTCAGTATCAGTCAGTACTACACTCAGCACCTCGAAAATACTGAATAATACTGAAACACGAGTACTAAACAGTATTAAATTTTGTTCAGTATAACAGCTTGGTGTAGCGTGTGTTATATATATATATATATATATATATATATATATATATATATATATATATATATATATATATATATATATATATATATATATATATATATATATATATATATATATATATATATATATATATATATATACACACACACACACCCTAGGTGTGACCGAGCTGTTATACTAAACAAAATTCAGTAATGTTCAATAGTCGCGTTTCAGTATTATTCAGTAATTCGTGGTACTGTACGTAGTACCGACTGATACTAAACACGTTTCAGTAGTACTCAGTATTTTTTTAAGGACAGTTCTAGCTTGTGGTGTAGAATAGCGCTGCCGTGTGTGTGTGTGTGTGTGTGTGTGTGTATAGTGCATAATTAGTACCATTAGATGAATCGCTGAATATAATTTCATAATAAACTGATTTGGAGATACAAATATTGCTAATACTTTCTGCAAACTAGTCAAACTCAGCACGAACCGCATAGCGAGATTCTTTTTGGATGGAGGGAGTATATAGGAGCAGACAGCAGTACTGAAACACCATTTCACTGACAATCAAGGTCAGGCAATAATATCCTCACGACGAGCTTCCGTTGCCTCTTCAGCTTTCTTTTCTTCTCTCGCACGAGCCCTTGACAAAGCCTCAGTCATATCAGAGTTCATTGGCACCGCAACTTTCAGCAGATCAATGAAAGCTTCGACGTCCTTGACCTCCCCTTCATCTCCAAGAAACTTAAGTATCATCTCAATCATCGAAGGACTAGGGACCCAGCCAGAATTAGGGGCGTACATATAGAGGGCATTTTTGGTCAGCTCATAAGCTTTCGCGACATCACCTTTCTCCGTATAGCCACATGCCACAACTTCCCAGCTGGTTGAAGGAGGCATCTTTCCCTTTATCAAGAAGCCATCAAGCAGCGCTTCGGCCTTGTCCAGCAACCCCTTTCGGCAGTACCATGTGAGCAGCACATTTGGAACTTTGAAGTCCAATTCATTTTTGCTGGACTCCCACTCTTTCAGCAAGTCTTCGGCTTCCGCGATCTCATCAAGCTTCACAAGCACTGTAAGCATGTTGGTGTAGTCCGTGTTAAGATGCCTCTGACAGTACGACATTTGCAGCGCCCATAGCCTCTTGACCTCTGATTTGTCCCCAAGGTGGCCATACAGGGAAATCAAGTGTCTATAGGCATCCAAATCCTTTTTACCCTTTTTTGCCTCTGCTTTCTGTAAGGCAGAGTATGCCTTCTCCCTTAGGTCACCCTTAATGTATTGACTTGCCACGACAGCATAGGTATTCCAGTCAACAACAATTTGAGGCTCACATTCCATCTCCTCCAGGGTGTTCTCCAACCCAAAAAAGTCAGCTCTTGTGCCATAAGAATTTATGCATATTCTGTAGCTAAAATTATCGGGAACAATCCCATTGCTCTTCATTTCTGCCATCACCAAAGGAACCCTCTCATGCTGCCCTATGTTGGTATAGAGGCTCATGAGGTTGTTGTAGGGGAGCGCAGTGAACACGAAACCCAGCTCTTTCATCTTTTGAAAATGGGCCAATGCTTTGTCGACCAAGAGTTCTCGTACGTAGCAGTTGAGAAGTGCACCATAGGGTTTCTCTGTCTTATCTTTGTCAGACAGGTTATTGAAGTAGGTCTCTGCTGCTCCAACTCCATGAATATGACCGATTAAATCCAGGTGAACAGCGTGATCCTTTGGCAGAAATTTGATGTGACCCTTGAGATTCATCCACTCAGAAACCTGTGCAAAGTAAAAAGATAATGATCAATGAGGGATGCCAAGAATTCGTACAAAACTGTGCATGCTTGTCTGCAACGCTAAGTCCTAGTAATATATGCTTCTTGAGGACATGTATTCACTAATCATGTGCTATGACTTCCCTAGCTATGACTATGATGCAATGATGGCCAAGCTCTGAATCGTATATGTTGACCAGCATTGTGGATACAGATAGGGGTAAGCACATAAGTAGTGCCTATGACTGAAAAGCAGGCCAAAATCTCTCTGGATTCCTGAATTCAAGTTGCCCTCTTTGTATCAGTCCTCTCCATGTTGCTCAAAGAAGGAAAAAGTATTCACAAATAAATATTTCACGTGATTAGCAATGTACCAATGAGTTGCATATCGCATTTTAGAAATTTCTGCATTACATTGTGCTAGAGAGAAATCTATCCTCTTTCTGTAGCAGCATCATATCATACACATACACCTCAAATGCAAGTACGAAGAGACAGATAATATGGCAAGAAAAACAACAGCATCCCCCCATATTCATTTCATCGAACACCTTCCACGCGCCAATGACAACAAGCGGCCTAGAATGGAAGGAGGAGGGCATGGAGGAGAGCCGTATCTACCTCGAGGGCCTGGCGGTGGCGGCGGCGCGTGCGCAGCTCCTTGACGATGCGTCGGAGATCAACGTCTCGGAGGTGGTTTCCGGGCCGCGCCGCCCACAGTTCAATCTCCGGCACAAGGAGTGTGCCCGGGTTGCCCAGCGGCCACAGCGTGGACCCCAGGGTCGGCGGCCGCGCCGGCGGCGTTCCCTCCTCGGCGCTGTTGCTGCGAGACGAGGAGGCAACGGCGCGAGAGGGCGGGACGGGGAGGAGGCCTCTGCGGCGGCCAAGGCTGAGCAGGCGGCGCGCCGCGGCGAAGAGAGAGGACGAGGCCATGGCGAACGGCGTGGCAGGTGGCGGCTTCGCGGGCACTGACTTGCCTACCGTGCGGGGTTTGGGCCTCTCTTTTGGGATTTGGGCTTTTAGCCATTTCGGTTTTCGGCCAAATGCCCCTCTCCTGGAAACCCTTGCCCGAACGGGAAATAAATGCATTTTACATCCCTAAACTATGGGGAAATCTGATTTCCTCATTGAACTCATCCGGAAATCCGAACGTTCGGACCCGAGTCTTTATCCGAATAGAGACGAGGGGCATTGTTTTTTTTCCTCGCAGCACTGACACGGCCCATCGCACCAGTGGCGGATCCAGAACTTAAAACCTGTGGGGCCAGCTAGTATGAGCTGTGGGGCCAAGTCATATATGCTACAGTAAAATTCCACTAGTTTTATCAAAACCTGTGGGCCCGGATGGCCCCACAGATTATACATAGATCCGCCACTGCATCGCACCACCGCTCCTCCCTCGTCTCCATCTCCGACAGCTCGCTCCCTCCCTCGTCTCCATCTCCTTCAGGCTTAGAAGGAAGGGGCTCGGGGGAGGCAGGAAGCCAACCGGTGGGGATGGTGGCCGGGCAGTTCGGGGCCCTGGCAGTTGTGGAGACGAACGGGCTAGGTCGGGGCAGGGGTCGCGGCGGCTTGCCAACGAGCATGGCCATGGCGGTGGCGGCGGAGCTTCGGCGAGACCCTACCACCCCACGGCAGGGGCGATGGGGGCTGGGCAGGGGCAGCGCGTGTGAGGCGGGGGAGGAAGGGCACGTGGGGGGGGGGGAGAAGAACAGTAGTGTCGCCGCGTGGCTTCCGTCAAAGCGGGCGGACCCTAGCTACCCCTGAACTCACCTGACATCTTATTTGAACTCTGAAAACCGCTCAAATTACTCCCTCTCTTGGTTTGGAGAGGTTTTGAAGCTGGTTTGGTCTAAGACGCGTGCTTCGTCGGCTGCCCTATGTTGTCATCGTGCGACATCCCTTCACAACAGGTAGGCCAGCGGTGGGCGGCCTTCTTCTACCTTCCCAAACGGCCCAAAAGGAACCCTCTTCTTCGTCGCAGTCAGACATCAGCACCAAAGGTTTGGTTGGAGGCCTCACAGGCAAATGTCTGCCTGGCAACAGATTTTGGTTCTAGCCACCAGACATCCAAAATTCAACGCTTGAGATGCATGTATAGTTCAGGAAGCTTTAAGCAACCACAAATCAAATAGGGTCCAAGAGCGTGTTTGGTTCTCTTCTTCTAGCGAAGACGTCTAGCTAGGTATTGGAACGAATCAGATGCACATATGGTCCAGGCGAGGGTGCAAAGCAAACAAGCCCTGCATATGTCTTTTCGAAATGAGTGAGCGAACAGAATACACATGGTATTTCATCATAAGTACTCCTTCAGTCATGTAATACAATGTATTTAATATTAAAAAATATATATCTAAATATAAAATATTTTAGAAGAAAAAAATAGTTTTGCATTGAATAGTAGTACAAATTTGTCAAGTATTATATAGTTTATTTCCATTTATTTATCAATCAATCTCCATTAACACGCTGATGAGGATCGCGCGTAGCGCGAGTGGCAGGAGCCTGTGGCTTGCTCCATGCCGACCAGCGGTCGAGTCCAAGACTCGACGCTCGTCCCTCACCGGGGTTTTCCTCCATAATAAATTTCAGTGCAACCTCTCAGCGCGTGATGCCACAGTGGGACAGCGATGTGCCCGTCATCTACAGAGCCTTCTCTAGTGACCTCTACAAGGACGCAACTTCATATCTATGTATAGTTGTAGGTCGATCGTGTACAAGGTGATGTGAGTGTGTGATGTGCGTGTGTGTGGTGTAGGTGTGTGTCTGTATACAAACAGATGCTACAGCTGTATCCAGATAAGAGGTATTAAAAAAACACGCTGATGATAGCAACTAATTAAAAATAGAGTAATAAGGATATAGTATATGTCTTTTATATTCTCTCTTAATTTATTCTATTTTTTAAAAAAAACATTATATTATAGAATAGAGAGAGTATAAGTATATCACATTAATGAGAGGCATAGAATTTCAGCCGGCTGGCTGAAATGGCGTCAAGCTTCTGGCGTTCTCTGTGACAAAAGGGTGCCTCAGAAGCTGAAAGGTAAGTTCTATAGGACGGCGATTCGTCCGGCGATGTTATACGGTGCTGAGTGTTGGCCTACAAAAAGGCGACATGTTCAGCAATTGAGTGTAGCAGAGATGCGTATGTTGCGTTGGTGTTGTGGGCACACAAGGAGGGATAGAGTCCGGAACGACGATATTCGGGATAGGGTTGGGGTGGCACCAATTGAGGAGAAATTGATTCAACATCGGTTGAGATGGTTTGGACATGTCCAACGGAGGCCTCCTGAGGCGCCGGTGCGTAGTGGAGTTCTAAAGCGGGCCGATAATGTAAAGAGCGGTAGAGGTCGACCTAAACTAACTTGGGACGAGTCCGTTAAGAGAGATCTTAAGGAGTGGAATATCTCCAAGGATTTAGCTATGGACAGGAGCGTTTGGAGATTGGCGATCAACGTGCCTGAACCGTGACATCTTTTTGTCTTGTGCCATTTATGTCCCTTTATGTGTCTCCCTGTTTCTCGTCTCTTTTGGGTTTCATCTCTAGCCTACCCCAACTTGTTTGGGACAAAAGGCTATGTCGTTGTTGTTTGGTTTGATACCATTAGTGTTACAACTAGAAATGAAGTCATCAAATCGGATGTGGGATGGATGATTGCGGCCTTCCCTTGGTTTGGTAAGGTAACAGTATACCAGTACCACACCGTTTTGAAATACTCCCTAGTCCCGTGAGGTCGGGCTCGGGCATCTGGAAGGCGGCCTGCAGCCTCCGCGCGCCGTGTGCAGCAGAGCAGCAGCCATATCCACGGAGAAGCAGTTTCTGTACCAACATCCACGGAGAAGCCTTACCGCTCCGATGCGCCATTGCTGCAACCATGCAGCTCTTGCCGTCGTGCACCAGGCCACAGACACGCCGTGGAGCCTATGCAGCGACGGCACTGGCCTATCCAAGATGAACCTGACTTTCCTTAGTCCATCCATGCCTGCTGGCTTCAAGATCGAAGTGGCTGCTGGCCCTGGCCGGTGACAGATCACGTGGTAACACATTACACCAAGCATGTACCGGCATCGCTTGCCCTCGGTGGTCTGATTACTATGCTACTGCTCCCTCCCTCGGTTCTAAATTTTAAATCGTTCTAATTTTTCTAGATAACTTTTATTAGGTATATAGATACATAATGTATATCTAATCTAGGTAAGTAATAAAAACGTCTATTATCTAGAAAAGAAAAAATGACTTAAAATTTAGAACGGAGGGGATACAAAAACAAATGGTGAACCAAACACCACCTTACAAAACTCAGATAGTACATTGTAATTAATAAAAACAACCAACTATCCAAGGAAGGGGTAGCTAACTATTAATTTAATCTACTATTAGGAGTAGTACTTCCTCTGTCCCACCAAGAGTATCGTTCTTATTTTCCAAGAAGTCAAATATTTTTAACTTTGACCAAATATATAAAAATAATATTTATAGTGCATAATTAGTATCATTAGATGAATTGCTGGATATAATTTTATAATAAGTTTATTTGGAGATACAAATGTTGCTACAATTTTCTACAAAATGGTCAAACTAAGCACGAACCTCGTAGCGAGATTCTTTTTGGATGGAGGTCAGGCAATACTATCCTCACGAGGAGCTTCCGTTGCCTCTTCAGCTTTCTTTTCTTCTCTCGAACGAGCCGTTGACAAAGCCTCGGTCATATCAGAGTTCATTGGCACAACAACTTTCAGCAGATCAATGAAAGCTTCGACATCCTTGACCTCCCCTTCATCTCCAAGATACTTAAGTATCATCTCAATCATCGAAGGACTCGGGATCCAGCCAGAATTAGGGACGCACATAGAGAGGGCATTTTTGGTCAGCTCATAAGCTCTCGCGACATCACCTTTCTCCGTATATCCACTTGCCACAATTGCCCAGCAGATTGAAGAAGGCATCTTACCCTTTGTCAAGAAGCCGTTGAGCAGCGCCTCAGCCTTGTCCAGAAAGCCCTTTTGGCAGTATCCTTTGAGCAGCACATTTGGAACTTTGAAGTCCAATGCATTGTTGCTGGACTCCCACTCTTTCAGCAAGTCTTCAGCTTCCGTGATCTCATCAAGCTTCACAAGCACTGCAAGCATGTTCATGTATTCCTTGTTGATATGCCTCTTACAATCCAACATTTGCAGTGCCCATAGCCTCTTGACCTCTGATTTGTCCCCAAGGTGACCATACAGGGAGATCAAGTGGCTATAGGCACCTGAATCCCTTTTATCCATTTTTGCCTCTGCTTTCTGTAAGGCATAGTATGCATTCTCCCTTAGGTCACCCTTAATGTAGTGGCTTGCAACAACAGCGTAGGTATTCCAGCCAACAACAACTTGAAGCGCACATTCCATCTCTTCCAGGGTGTTCTCTAACCCAAAAAAGTCAGCTCTTGTGACATAAGAATTTATGCATATGTTGTAGCTGAAATTATCGGGAACAATCCCATTGCTCTTCATTTCTGCCATCACCGAAGGGACCCTCTCATGCTGCCCTATGTTGGTATAGAGGCTCATGATGTTGTTGTAGGGGAGCGCGCAGAACGCGAAACCCAGCTCTTTCATCTTCTGAAAATGGGCCAACGCTTTGTCGACCAAGGGTTCTCGTGTGTAGCAGTTGAGAAGTGCAGCATAGGGCTTCTCTGCCTTATCTTTGTCAGATAGTTTATTGAAGTAGGTCTCTGCTGCTCCAACTCCATGAATATGACCGATTAAATCCAGGTGAATAGCATGATCCTTTGGCAGAAATTTGACGTGACCCTTGAGATTCATCCACTCAGATACCTGTGCAAAGTGAAAAGATAATGGTCAATGAGGGATGCCAAGAATTCGTGCAAAACTGTGCATACAGCAAGTCTGCAACGCTAAGTCCTAGAACATGTATGCTTCTTGAGGACATGTATTCACTAATCATGTGCTATGAGCCTCTGAAGCAATGATGGCCAAGCTTGTACTAAATCCTATATGGTGACCAGCATTGTGGATATAGATAGGGGTCAGCACATAAGTAGACTGAAAAGCAGGCCAAAATCTCCTGAATTCGTAGCAATAATTCAAGTTGCCCTCTTTCTATGTTGCTCACAGAAGGAAAAAGTCTTCACAAAAATATTTCACAGGATTAGCATGATACCAATGAGTTGCGTATCACATTTTAGAAATTTCAGCATTACATCCGAGAGAAATCTATCCTCTTTCTGTAGCAGCATCAACTAGAAAAACACCACCATCCCCCAAATCATTTCATCGAACACCTTTTCCATGCGCCAGTGACAACAAGCAACCTAGAACGCAAGGGGGAGGGCATGGAGTAGAGCCGTATCTACCTCGAGGGCCTGGCGGTGGCGGCGGCGCGTGCGCAGCTCCTTGACGATGCGTCGGAGATCAACGGCTCGGAGTAGGTTTCCGGGACGCGCCGCCCACAGTTCAATCTCCGGCACAAGGAGTGCGCCCGGTTTGCCCAGCGGCCACAGCGTGTACCGCAGGCTCGGCGGCCGCGCCGGCGGCTTTCCCTCCTCCGCGCTGTTACTGCAAGACGAGGAGGCTACGGCGCGAGAGGGCAGGACGGGGAGGAGCCCTCCGCGGCGGCCAAGGCTGAGCAGGCGGCGCGCCGCGGCGAAGAGAGAGGACGAGGCCATGGCGAATGGCGTGGCGGGTGGCGGGCACTGACTTGCCGTAGGTAGCCCGTGGTCCGTGGGAAGTTTGGGTCTCTCTTCTGGGATTTGGGCTTTAGCCATTTTGGTTTTTGGCCCAAGTATCGCCGGGGAAAAAAAATTATTCTATCTCCTGAGTTTTCGTTGTAGTCTGACTTTTCTCTTCTGAAACTCTAAAACCAAATATCTTACCTCCGCGAACACTTAAAACATTCGAATTACCTCCGTGTTCTGGTTTGGCGAGGTTTGAAGATGGTTTTGTCCTATTTTTAGTTTAAAAACATTAAACAACACAAAATGTCTCTAAGCTTTTAAAAAATTCTGAAAACAATTCTAGAATAGCCGGAGATACGACAAATCAAAATAAAATATTCAGAGCTCATGAAAACATCTTTAGGAACTTAAATAATATATAGGTTCAGCTCTAGAAAAATTAGGAAAAGATCCAGAAAAATCTAGAAATTTTCTAAAACATTCTAATTGATATGTAAAAATGTTTTGAAAACATTTCACGACAAAAATTATAGTACACAACAAGCACGAATGAAGTGGCATACGTGCCACATCTCGCAAATGTTGTGAGCCTACGGCGGCTGTTGTGAGAGCCTAGGATGAGCTGAAGGAAATTGGGAGAGCGAGTCGAGGACAAGGAGCCATCGAAGAGAACCACCTTGCAATGGTGTAGTAATTATATACATGTAACTAGCTGGCATATGCCGTGTCTAATAAATTTAAATATGTGTACTCCCTTACATTCTAAATTATAAGTCATTGTACCTTTTTTAGTACATTATGTACTTTTGTTATGCACAATATTAGAAATTATGTATATAAAAAAGACAAAATGATTTATAATTTGGAACGACAGCAGAATATACTCCCTCCAACCCCAAAAGAATGCAATTCTAGAATATTGTCACATTTTAGTATATCAAGTTTGACCAATTATAGATAAAAAGTATAAATATTTACAATATAAAATAAATATCATTAGATTAATTACAAAATATATTTTCATAATAAATTGATTTGAGGTCATAAATGTGAATATTATTTACTAGAAACTTGGTCAAACGTGAATCATTTTAACTGGCACGCAACTTATAGTTGCATCCTTTTAGGGACAAAGTACAGAGAGGCAAATTAGTGACGGCTCGCGATGTCACTTAGTGACGGTGAAACCAAGCGTCTGTAATTTTGCGTCTATGATGTCAACAGTACTAATGACGGGTGCACAACCATCTCAGATAAGTACATAAAAGAGACGGTTGATAACTAGAAACTGTCTCTGATATGTAACAAATATCGACGGCTCCTTAAAGCACTACTTGTCTCTGATCAGTACATAAAGAGACGGTTAATAACCGAAAACCGTCTCTGATATGTAACAAATAGCGACAGGTACCTACACAAGTTGTTCATTAAGAATCCGAGAAGAAACAAATACTCTGTTCGCTTGTCCTATAAGCCGTATTTTTTTAACCAACGAATAATATTTTTTTCCATAACAAATCAGCGAACCGTACTTCCATTCATGACTTTTCAGCCCAACGAATAGGTCGATATGTACCGGTACGTAACGATAAGATATATAGATGCAAGTACGACTCGATATGTACTAGTACGTAACTATAAGATACGGAGTATATAGCAGCAAGTACGACTCGTGCTGCACTCTGCTTGTATGCGCGCATGCAGTATTTGCACGTGCAGCCGTTTGTGGCCGCAGGCATGCAAGCAGCTCTCTACGTATAGACAGCGTCGCCAGATCTCGACAGGCCGGGCGCGCAATGGATTTGCATTGTTTACGCGCCACTGCATGTGGCTCCGATCCATCGTGCAGCAGCTAGTCAATTAGTCAGACGACGCATGCAATGTGCCATGCATCTCCAGCTAGCAAGCTAGTACAATGACACATAGGTCGTAGTATTCTTTTATCCAACAGCTCGATCGAGCTAGCTATAAAGGAGGCTAGCTCAATGTAGTGAGATGGTACAAATGATTTCGATGCGTGTGTATCTAAAGAGGCTGTTTGGTTACCAGCGTTGTCAGCCACATATATTATGGCGTCGCCATAAAAGTCTAGCGGAGAAATCGGCCGCTACAGTTGTGGCGAGATTCCCACCTTCATCCAGTTCAAAAAGCTATGGTAGACCTTAACTCAATGCTCAACCAAACAGTTGTTTTATGACCGTGGCAGCCTTAACTTTGCTGTGACGCGCGGTGACGGGCAACCAAACGCCTTCTAACTGTCTATATATAGCTTATTAATTATTTGGCTCTCAACTCTTTAGTGCCCATGTGCAACGGCATACATTGCATCAATACACATAAGCTAGCTAGGCAGCATGCGTGCGTGCATGGAAGCATCCATGAAGAACAACGAACTTAACGAGCGGTTATGACAGTTATGCAATGAACACTTCCACTCCTATTTGGAGTTGGACACAAGCAAAAACACACCCCCATTATTGGCTAACAACATAAGCTAGCTATTGATTACAAAACTCTAGCTTTTGAGACAGCTTATCGAGCAAACAACAGCGCATGCATGCAAAGCAAGCATCCTAGCTATCTCTGCAATGGATTCGTTCTCTGTCACTGTCATTGATGTTGTTGCTGGTGTCTAATGAACACTGTCAATCTTTATCTATTCTCTATAAGCTTCTCGGGGCAATTAACTGTCCAGCGTAGTATGGTACTACCTTGTCGGGGGTCGGGGGGGGGGGGGGGGGGGGGGGGGGGGGGGGGTTGGGGTTGTGGGGAATGTGGAACGACCACACTGTACGGTCCTACATACTCATGCACAGCGGTGGCAAAAGGTTAAATAACCTAAGAGCAAGTATAATAAGGGGCTGCAAGCAGGCTAAATGCTGAGATGGAGGAGAGAGAGAGAGGAGAAGTGGGCTGTAAGATTACAGCCGGCTTGGACACAAGAACCAATAAACTCTGTGAGACATACAAGTGAGCCTTATATTAATAGTGAAGACCGTAACTACTATATGGGTGGACTGAAAGGTAGGCTGTAAGTGAAAGCATCTAGGCCCCGATAGTTGGTTTCGGCAATTGATGACAACACATTATTACCATGACTAACGTGTGTTTTGCAGAAACTTTGCTAAGTTAGGTCATGGGGTTGATAACTGCTTTGGGCACTATGGTATTCATGCCCCTTGATGGAAATCGTTTCGGTTTTCAAAGGATCAACGATAAGATTAAGGACGGTTAGTTCCGTATGTCAAGGTGTTGAGTTACATCCGAAATAGTCGTTAGGATCTTCGCTTCTTTCCTTTGGCCGTACTACAAAGGGGGGCATGAGCGAGTAGCTTGACCTAGGTGAGTCTTTTATTTAGGTGTGGTGCACACTTGTCAAACTTAGCACTAGGTAGCTCAGGTAAAGCTCAAAGTTCAGTTGGAAGCAACTCGGTTCAAGTTGCGTCGCGTTTCGAAGTCGTTTGAGCCATTTACCCTTGACCGGACGCGGTCTCTGTCTCGACTGGACGAGTCCGGTCAGTACTAACAGTCACTGCGTTTCAACCTGGTTGACCGAACGCGGTTCCTGCGAGGACCGGACGCGTTGATCGTGTTGACACGTGTCTCAGAGGGTAAAAGATCTAATTGGACGCGACTGGGAAGTGATCGGACGCGTCCGGTCACGTTCCAGTAAGGTACTTTGCTGACCTGACGCGTCCGGTCATCACTGATCGGACACGAACGAGCGTCAGGTCAAAGTACAGTAAGGTTCTTGCACGACCGGACGCGTCCGGTCACCCCTGATCGGTGCGTCCGGTCACTCAGCAGTGTCGTTCAGTTTTTCGACCGTTACATTTGACCGGCGCGTCCGGTCACGTCGACCAGCGCGTCCGGTCAGTGCGTATTTTGCTGAGTTGGCTAGTAACTGTTGGATTTGGCTGTGGGGTGTATAAATACATCCCCTCCACCTCTTTTAGAGCTCTCTTGCTCATTTGTTCAGCTGAGAAACACCTTTCAAGTGCAAGGAAGTGCAAGAGCTCTAGTGAGGGTAGTGATTTGAGAATCAAAGTTTGAGAATCCCTCATTAGTGACTAGGGAGTAACAAGTATGCATCCACCTTCTCATTAGGCTTGTTATGGTCAAGTGAGAGTTCTAGCTTGTTACTCTTGGTGATCGTCATCACCTAGACGGCTTGGTGGTGATTGAGAGTTTAGTGATCATCCGACGAGCTTGTGGATGACCCAACTCATCTTATGAGCGATTTTGGGTGATTCACCGCGACGGAGTGTCAAAGAATCAGCCCGTAGAGAGCACTTGATCCTTGCGCGGATCAAGGGGGAGCTACACCCTTGCACGGGTGCTCCAACGAGGACTAGTGGGGAGTGACGACTCTCCGATACCTCGGGGAAAATATCGCCGTGTTTCTAACCCTTACTTTCAAGCATTTACTTTCGTGTATTACTTTCATTGCTTGGTTTACTTTCCTAGAATTGTCATGCTAGGCTAGGATTGGAACTTAGGGTGCAAAACTTTTTACCGGTAGAATCACAACGAACACTAGTAGGCACTAGGGGTGAACTTTGGCTTGTAGGATTTAATTCTTAAAATTAATTTTTAGAAAAGCTCAATTCACCCCCCTCTTGAGCATCTTGATCCTTTCAATTGGTATCGGAGCCGAGTTGCTCCTAATTTAGGCTTCACCGCCTAGAGCAAGATGTCTAATGGGGAAGGACCACCTCCCATTTTTGAGGGAGACGATTTTCCATATTGGAAAATTCGCATGGAGGCGTACCTCGAAGCCATAGATGTTGGGTGTCTTAGAGCCGCAACCAAAGGGCTTTCCGCTATCAAGGATCCCGCCAACCCAAGTGGTGACAAGGAGAAGTACGACCGGTGGAATGCAAAGGCAAAAAATGCACTCTACCGGGGCCTAGGCAAGGATATCTTCAATCGTATGTGTAATGCAAAAAACGCTCATGAATTGTGGAAAAACCTTTGTGCTCTTCATGAGGGAACTAAGAGTGAGCGTGAGGAATGCTATCATATTGCTTTGAAGAAAATTAATTCTTTTGAGATGCTTCCCAAAGAAAGTGCTAATGACATGTATACTCGATTGAATATTATTGTAGAGGATCTCAATGCTCTCGGACTCACTCAAATAAGTCAATCGGATGTTACAAGGAGGATCTTGAGTGTTCTTCCCGTTGAGAAGTATGGTCACATTGTCACCGTGCTTCACCAAAGTGATCTCTCCACCGTAACACCGATATAAGTATTGGGAAAGATCAATGCACATGAAATGTACATACATATCACTCCGGAAGAGGGCTCATCATCTTCCAAGAAGAAGGACTTGGCCTTCAAAGCGAGTCACGACAAGAAAAAGAAGAAGGGCCAAGCCATGATGGTGCAAGAAAGCTCAAGTAAAAGTGATATTGATGATGCATCACTTGTACTCATGGTGAGAAAGACCACCAAGATGCTTAAGAAGCTTAACAAGAGTGGCATCAAGTTCGATGGCAAGAATAAGAAGTTATTCACAAGTAGCAAAAGAAAGCCTATATCCGAGATGGATCGCTACAATTGTGGTGAACTTGGCCACTTAGCTCATCAATGCCCTAAGCCTCCAAAAGACAAGTACAAGAATAAGAACAAGGGCAAGAAAAATAATTCAAGTGATGAAGAAGATGAGAAGAAGAAGAAAAAGCCATACAAAAAGAAGGATGGCAAGAGGAAAGAGTTTCACAAGAAGAAGGGAGGCAAAGCTTACATTGTTGGTGATTGGCTCACCGATATTGAGTCATCATGTGAGTCCTCCGGTGATGAGAGCGACGATGAGAAAGAGAAGGTCGCCGCATTTGTGATTGGGCCATTATCATCTTCACCGACATCTTCATCACCATCTTCACCGCCACCTTCACCATCATCGTCCACTTCTCACCTATGCCTTATGGCCAAGGGTGAACGAAAGGTACAAAACAATGAGAGTGATGAGCTAAGTGGCCGTGATGATGAATATGATGCACCTTCTTATGATGAACTTGTAAAATTATTGAACAAATACTCTAAAATCATAAGAAGAACTAGAAATGAAAATAATGAGCTCCAAATTGAAAATGACTCACTCTCATCTAAGCTTGAAAATGCACAAAAGACTAGTGATGAGCTCAAAGATCAAAATAAAATTATATCTTCTACTCTCAAGGAGCTCAAAACTTCTAACAAAGAGCTTAGAGATGAACATGATAAACTTGAGAAGAAGCATGATGAGCTCAACACTAGGCACAACTTGCTAAAAGACAAATATACTACATTGAAAATCAATTATGATAGCCTTGTTGTTGCTAATGAGCTTTCTCTTGAGACACATGATGCTACTAACCAAGTTGTTAATATTGATATAGCTACATCATATGATGACTTAATTATTGAGAGCATTGAGCAAGGCTCTAGTGGCAAAGGCAAGAATGTGGTTGAGTCCGACAACTATAATGATTATGTCAAGCTCAAGAGTGAAAATGAAATGCTTAGAAATGAGAACAAGAAGCTAAAAGAGTTGGTGGCTCTTGAAAAGCAAACATCAAATAAGTCACTTATTGAAGAGAACAAAAAGCTCAAGCAAGAGAAAGAGCATCTCAAGACCGGCCTAAGCAAGTTCATAAGAGGCCAATATTTGCAAAGTCTACTCATGAACACCGTCATGAAGATGGATAGAAGTGGCATTGGTTACTTGGCAAATCAAGAGAAGAAGGCTAAAGCTCAACAACAACAAAGCAAGTCAAAGCCCAAGCCAAAGAGATGTGTTGAGTGTGGACTAGAGGGCCATTTTGCTCATGAGTGCAAAACTCCACCACCACAACCCTTGCCCAAGCATGCTAGACCCTTTGCTTTCAATGCTCATTACATGCTTAGAAAAGATTCAAGTGGAAAAATAAAAGTCATGTTCTTGCGTCCCCCAAACAAGAATAGGCCTAAGAAAATATGGGTTGCCAAGTCACTAGTTGAGAAAGTCAAGGGTCCCTCTCAAGTTTGGGTCCCTAAACAAAAAGCTTGATCTCTTGTGTGTAGGTGAACTACAAGACCGGTGGATCTCATTGGGTTATTGATAGTGGTTGCACTCAACATATGACCGGTGACCCTCGTATGTTCACCTCACTTGAAGAGAATGGGGTATGTCAAGAGAAGATCACATTTGGGGACAATTCAAAGAGCAAAGTCAAGGGTATAGGCAAGATTGCAATATCAAATGATCACTCTCTTTCAAATGTGCTCTGTGTTGCTTCTTTGAGTTTCAACTTACTATCCGTTGGGCAACTTTGTGACCTTGGCTACCAATGCTTATTCACTCCTAATGAAGTGGTAGTTTCAAAGATAGATGACAATCAAATAATTTTCAAAGGCTTTAGATACAACAATCTCTATCTTGTTGATTTCACCTCCAAAGATGCAAACTTGATGACATGTTTGTTCACCAAAACTACACTTGGATGGCTTTGGTATAGGAGGCTTGCTCATGTTGGAATGAACACTCTCAACAAGCTATTGAAGAAAGAATTAGTAAGAGGCTTGAAGGATGTCAAGTTTGAGAAGGACAAACCTTGTAATGTATGTCAAGCCGGCAAACAAGTTGCAAATACTCATCCAACCAAAACTTACATGTCAACATCAAGAGTGTTAGAACTTCTACACAAGGATTTGTTTGGTCCTACAACTTACAAGAGCTTGGGTGGAAATCTCTATTGTCTAGTGATTGTGGATAACTACTCAAGATACACTTGGACTTTCTTTCTTCATGACAAATCCAAAGTGGCCAATTGCTTCAAGAAGTTTACAAAGAGAGCTCAAAATGAATTTGAAGTCAAGATAAAGAAGATTAGAAGTGACAATGGTAAAGAGTTTGACAACATAAACATTGAATCTTATTGTGATGAGATTGGAATCAAGCATGAAGTTTCATCAACCTACACTCCTCAACAATATGGTGTAGTTGAGAGAAAGAACCGGACATTGATCACCCTTGCAAGAACAATGCTAGATGAGTATAATACACCAGAAAAATTATGGGCCGAGGCAATCAACACTGCATGCTATGCTTCAAATCGCCTCTTCCTACAAAAGTTTCTTGGCAAGACCCCTTATGAGTTGCTAAATGGGAAGAAGCCGGACGTCTCATTCTTCTGGGTGTTTGGTTGCAAATGCTACATCTACAAAAAGCGTCAACACCTAGGGAAGTTTCAAAGACATTGTGATATTGGCTTTCTTGTTGGTTACTCATCAAAGTCCAAAGCATATAGAGTATTTAACCATGCCACCGGTTTGGTTGAAGAAACATATGATGTGGAATTTGATGAATCTAACGGCTTCCAAGGAGCAATTGAGAATTGTGATGATGTAGGTGATAAACCATTGAGGGAGGCAATGAAGAACATGCCGGTGGGAGACATCAAGCCTAAAGATGATAAAGACGATGTACAAATTGTCAATCCACCATCTTCATCACATGTGCCTCAAGATGATGATAAGAATGAGAGAGTTGAAAATAAAGACACTCATGTCTCTCATGAACAAGCCGAGGCACAAGCTCAAGATGTTGATGCTCCTCAACCTCCTCCTCGAGTGGTTGAAAGAAGAAACTCACCTCTACTTCAAGCACATCCACAAGATCTCATCATAGGGAGTCCTACAAAGGGTGTAATGACTCGATCTCAAAAGCTTGCTTCTTTTGTTGAACATCACTCTTTTGTCTCTTGTCTTGAACCTAAGAATGTAGAAGAAGCTCTTCAAGATTCAGATTGGGTGAATGCTATGCACGAAGAATTGAACAACTTCACCCGCAATCAAGTTTGGACACTTGAAGAGCATCCAAAAGGTGCAAGAGTCATTGGAACCAAGTGGATGTTCTGCAACAAGCAAGATGACCAAGGCATAGTAGTGAGGAACAAGGCAAGACTAGTTGCAAAGGGGTTCTCTCAAGTTGAAGGTCTTGATTTTGGAGAGACCTTTGCACCCGTTGCAAGACTTGAAGCCATTCGTATCCTTATTGCATATGCATCACATCATGAAATGAAACTATATCAAATGAATGTGAAAAGTGCTTTTTTAAATGGCTTCATAAATGAACTAGTTTATGTTGAACAACCTCCCGGGTTTGAAGATCCTAGATATCCTAATCATGTTTATAGGTTGTCTAAGGCACTATATGGGCTCAAGCAAGCCCCTAGAGCGTGGTATGAGCACCTCCGGGACTTCCTCATTGAGAAGGGCTTTACTATTGGGAAGGTCGACACCACACTATTCACCAAGAAGCTTAATGGGGAGATTTTCATTTGTCAAGTCTATGTTGATGATATCATCTTTGGATCAACAAATGAAGATTATTGCAAGGAATTTGGTGAATTGATGTCGAGGGAGTTCGAGATGTCTATGATTGGTGAGCTAACATTCTTCTTTGGTTTTCAAGTCAAGCAAATGAGAGAAGGGATTTTCATCTCTCAAGAAAAGTATGCCAATGATCTTCTCAAGAGATTCAAGATGGAAGAGTGTAAGCTAATCAAGACCCCAATGTCATCTAATGGACATCTCGACCTAGATGAGGGAGGTAAACCGGTTGACCAAACTCTCTACTGTTCTATGATTGGTAGCTTATTGTACCTTACCGTATCTAGGCCCGATATCATGTTTAGTGTGTGCATGTGTGCTCGCTTTCAAGCGTGCCTCAAAGAACCTCACCTAAGTACCATAAAAAGAATCTTAAGATACCTTAAGCACACCCCAAGCATTGGTCTTTGGTACCCCAAAGGAGCTAGATTCCAACTAGTTGGCTATTTCGATTCGGATTATGCTGGTTGCAAAATTGATAGAAAAAGCACATCCGGAGGGTGCCATTTGCTTGGGAGGTCTTTAGTATCTTGGTCATCTAAAAAGCAAAATAGTGTGGCTTTGTCCACCGCCGAGGCGGAATACATCGCTGCGGGGGCTTGTTGTGCACAAATCTTATACATGAAATAAACCCTCCTAGACTATAGAGTTGTTCTTGATAAGGTGCCACTTTTATGTGACAATGAAAGTACTGTTAAAATTGCTAATAATCCGGTACAACACTCACGCACCAAGCACATTGATATCCGCCACCACTTTCTAAGAGATCATGTTGCTAAAAATGATATTTCACTAGAAGGTGTAAGAAGTGAAAATCAATTAGCGGATATCTTCACTAAACCTTTGGATGAGGCTACCTTTTATAGGTTGAGAAGTGAACTAAATGTGTTTGATTCTAGTAACTTTAAAAAATGAGCTTGTGTTGTCCCTTGCATTGCATTGTATTATATGTCATGCTTAATTCTCCACAATGCATCTAGGACTTGTCTAACACAGTTACGATAACCCTCCTTTGGAGGAGTGAAGAAGCCTAACTATGGATCAAACTTGACAAGCAACCTAGTCTTTCTTTCTCGCTTTGCATTGCATATGCATGGTTGTTGCTTTGTCGTTTCTTTTCGGTTTTGCTTTGAGCAACCTCTATGTTCGTCCATGAATAGAGAGAGCATTTGACGCTCCCAAGGGTTCATAAACTCTATTGCATGGCCATACGTTGCTCCTCGGGTGTTTATTGCATATTTTTCCTAAAAATAATACTAGCCTAAGGCAAAATATTTTGAAAAACTTGAGGGTTTGAGAGAGGTCCATCATATCAGGTTCCAATTGGTGTTTATTTGAGTCTCTTTGAATTGGAACTTGATTGGGAGAAGTCGCGTCAAAGATCGGATTGAAGAAAGGCGTTTTACAGCGACCGGACGCTGGACCGGACGTGATGCTGCTTCATCACTGCGTCCGGTCCCGGCGACCACCAGCGTGTCCGGTCATCCCGAAGTCAATCTCAAGGATCTATGACCGGACGTGACGTTGTGACCACTGCGTCCGGTCCCGGACCCCACCACCACGTCCGGTCAAGCGTGTTGAGTTCCCCTGGTGATCTCCGAACGGACTCTGTCAGCGTCCAATCATCTCTAACCGG
Organism: Saccharum hybrid cultivar R570; assembly: GCA_038087645.1. Lineage (NCBI taxonomy): Eukaryota > Viridiplantae > Streptophyta > Magnoliopsida > Poales > Poaceae > Saccharum > Saccharum hybrid cultivar. The sequence goes on from JAQSUU010000273.1 coordinate 2,279,059, forward strand.
ACACGTCCGGTCGTGCCAGGAGCTTACTGGACTCTGACCAGACGCTGCTCCACCACGTTCGGTCAGTCGACCAACGCGTCCGGTCATCGTGTTAAAAGCGGATCTGCCCCTTCTTAACCGTTCCTCCCGATCTGTTTTTTCGGCCGTCTTCTCTTTCAATCCGCTCACCGCCGCCACCGTGCCCTAGCCTACCTCACCGTCACACGCCACGCCGCCGCAGCCGTTGCCCTCCTTAGTCGTGCCGTGCCGTACCCGCTCGTAACGCCGCTCCATCTCCACCGCTCGGGCGCCGCCGCTCCTTCTTCGCTCCACCTCCTCCACGCACCGCGCCGCCGTGCCTTCGCCTCCGACAGCCGTAGCCGCGCGCGCCGCCACAGCCGCTCCTCCTCTGCTGCACGTGCCACTGCAGCTTCTCCTCCGTGCTGTGCGCACCTCCTCCGCCGCGCTGCACTGCCGGAGTCACGCTCCTCCATTGACAGAGCTTTGATCTTTTCAAGACCTAACCCTAATCCGCCACGACGGTTTGTGACTTCACTCTGGCCATTTTTCGTCGAGGTCTCTTCGCGCGATTTCATCTCCGCGAGGTGATTTCACATTGCCTTGATCCTTGTCGATGACTTTCCGTTGAAATTCTAATTCACCTATTGTGTGTCTCGGCACTTCAGCGCTCATCCGACATTTTCGTGGAACTCTCACGCATCAAGGTCCCTCATCTTTTCACCGGAATCTCGCCTATCTAAGGTAGCTATCGTGATCTATTCTTTTCTTATCTCGTATGCTTGCTTTCATAAGGACCTCGCTCATCTGGTAGTTAAAATATAATGCTTAATAGTAGCTCTATCTATTCCATCTTTTCAGAGAGTCTTGTCGGTGCTCTGTGTGTGGCAGTTGATCATATTTGAATCCAAGGCCAAGCCTATGGATATGGATTGAGGCCAAGCCTCACGAGTGTCAGTACACCATCTTTCACTATTAGGGTTTCTCAGTCCCAGAGGTTGGTCAGTATGGTTTGCTGCAAGAATGTTGGTGGTGCACCAAGTGACGGGGACGAAAGTCCTCATAGGTTGACAGAGGTAGCCCATGGCAAGCGCAAGAAGATAGCCACCAAGAAGAGAAAGAGGACACCCACTGAGGCAGAGATAGCACAGGCAGTCGCTGATGTAGCAGAGCTTGCAGAGAGAGGTGGCAGAAGCAGTGGGATTCACATTGGTGAGCGTCGCTTTCATCTTGAAGGTCGACAGCTCGGTACTGAGGCCACAGAGGGGACAGAGGACCCACCTGCAGAGCAGCCCACAGAGGACATAGAAGAGACAGAGAAGCAGACCGTTCAGACTCTATCGCGTCGTCGCTCAGGACATGCATGAGCTCAGGTGACTCCTAGGCCAGAGGGCCAGCGTCATGGAGGTCGTCCACCTCCCAGGGCTCGAGGTCACCCCCCCAGTCGAGCACTTTGACCTAAGAGGAGCTATAGCACGACAGGTCTAAGCTCTCAGGTTTGTTGAGGTTGGTCGGTGGTTCCCACCTCAGCGGGACCCCCGAGCCTCAGAGGGCTTCTACACACCTCTGCACGAGGACTTCTACAGAGCCTATGTTGACAGCGGGATTGCATTCAGACCTCAGAGAGTTTGTCAACTCGAGGCTTTAGTTGAGGTGATTGGTGAGCAGCTCCATCCACATCTGTCCTTTTTACCTGGTTTGTCAGACCTTTTAGGACGGACTGGAGCTTACTACGGGACTTGGGTCAGAGAGTTCTACTCTTAACTTTGGATTGACCCTGCTCACGAGTTTATACACTTTGCATTCCGAGGCCATGACCGCAGACTATACAGCACCAGGGTACGGGAGATTCTCAGACTCCCTTCTTCAGAGATGAAGATTCACCAGTTGTGCTTTGGACAGACTTCACCACCGAGACGTCCTCACGGAGGTACAGTACCACCCACAGACATGATCAGACCTTGCTTCCGTGAGCCATTTAGTGAGGGGTCCAGACGTACACCTGCCAGCTTGACACCCCTTGCTAGAGTGCTTGATGCCATTGTGAGGCGGACTCTTCTTCCGAGGCTGGGATACAGAGAGGGCCTGACACGTATACAGCTTTGGGTTGATCATCACCTCATCTCTCAGATACCGTTTGATATTTGGGATCTATTGCTATGTGAGATGGAGGATACTTTGGCTGAGGGCTTCAAGGGTCACCGTCAGTTACCATATGCGCACTGGATCTGCTTTATCATTCGATCTGCATGTGACCTGCCTACAGAGATTAGGGCTGAGATCTCTGATACCACTACTGCATTCCCAGAGTATGACATTCGACAGTTGTGGGCTTCAGTTACTAGAGAGCAGGCACCTAGGCCGGGACAGCGTCAGAGGCCAAAGGTTCCAGAGACAGCAGCTGAGCAGGACGAGACCGTTGAGGGTCTTATTGAGGCCGAGCTTGCAGATCTTGATGCTCAGCCAGTTGATCCAGTTGAGGATGATGCCACTGACAGCACAGACGAGGACTACCAGCCTATTCCCCAGTACCACTCTCCTCGGTCTCACGACCATGAGGCCGATGGTTCAAGATCAGCCTCTCGCTTAGACCTATCCTTGAGAGGCTGACCCAGGCCTAGGAGAGGCAGGAGGTTTAGATGCAGCGACAGGCTTAGGACACAGCAGCTGTATTTGTTCAGATCCAGGCTCATCAGGACGAGTTCCAGAGGCAGCAGCTGGAGTTTCAGAGACAACATTTTAAGATGCAGAGGCAGCAGGCAGCCATCCAGCAGCAGTATCTTGAGCTCCTACGACACCTCGTCACTGTTGGGGTTCCTCCACCACCGTCTGTCCTTACTCCAGCACTACAGTCCAATGGACCTCAGAGTCAGAGACAGCCGAGCTTTCAGTTTACCTCTCCCCAGCAGCAGGTTCCTCAGACCTTTCAGTGCCTGAGCTACACTCCCATTCAGACGGGGTTCACTCCACCAGCTTAGCCCAGACCTCACCTTCTGACAGGCACTCCTTTCACTGACTTGAGTGCCTCCTACAGCGAGTTGACTGGTCAGCCTACACCCTCGCACACCACTGTTGTGACCTCTTTAGGGATATCGGCTTCCGAGACTATGGCTCCTCTAGTGACAGGGACCGGGACTACAGAGACAGTGCAGTCATCAGTTGCCTCGACAGATCCTCCCACAGTTGATGTTTTTCAGGCTCCGGTGATAAAGACTGCTCCTATTGTTGCTACTACATCTTCAGTTTATGCTCCTGCTCTACAGACCCAGACTGCTTCACTGCCACATGTATCTACAGAGGGTCAGCCTGACAGTTTAGAGTCTGAGGAGGATACTTCATAGTTTGTGATCACTCCACGCTCCTCGGCACCCGACACGACTGCTTCTGTTCCCCCATCGGATCCTTAGTTTTATTTTTGGCGTTTGATGCCAAAGGGGGAGAGAGAGTATATTTAGGGGGAGTGTTGATAGAGGGTTTCATTTTTTCATTTTTTTCTTTGTGTGCTACATTCATGCATCATGTTTACTTTCTCGCCCTGCATTGTGTGACATGTTTGCTTGTGAGATCTCTTTTATATATCTTGTCACTTAATTGGTTCTAGCTCATAGGGTTGTGCTTTCGTGCCTTATTCTGATTTCATATGAGCTATGTTTTTTGTGTACTAACTCTTCATGTTTTATCTTATGAGTACACTCTGTTGGCTTGGAACACATAAGCAATTCCTAACCTCTTGTGTTTATTGCTTTTTGCTTATGTGAACCAAGCATGTTCGAAAACCTCAACTCTTAAATCTTCTGAATCTAAGTGTTGTCATCAATCACCAAAAAGAAGGAGATTGAAAGCATCTAGGCCCCGGGAGTTGGTTTCAGCAATTGATGACAACACATTATTACCATGACTAACGTGTGTTTTGCAGAAACTTTGCTAAGTTAGGTCAGGGTTGATAACTGCTTTGGGCACTATGGTATTCATGCCCCTTGATGGAAATCGTTTCGGTTTTCAAAGGATCAATGACAAGATTAAGGACGGTTAGTTCCGTATGTCAAGGTGTTGAGTTACATCCGGAATAGTCGTTAGGATCTTCGCTTCTTTCCTTTGGCCGTACTACAAAGGGGGGGCATGAGCGAGTAGTTTGACCTAGGTGAGTCTTTTATTTAGGTGTGGTGCACACTTGTCAAACTTAGCACTAGGTAGCTCAGGTAAAGCTCAAAGTTCAGTTGGAAGCAACTCGGTTCAAGTTGCGTTGCGTTTTGAAGTCGTTTGAGCCATTTACCCTTGACCGGACGCGATCTCTGTCTCGACTAGACGCGTCCGGTCAGTACTAAAAGTCACTGCGTTTCAACCTGGTTGACCGGACGCGGTTCCTGCGAGGACCGAACGCGTTGATCGTGTTGACACGTGTCTCAGAGGGTAAAAGATCTAATCAGACGCGACTGGGAACTGATCGGACGCGTCCGGTCACGTTCCAGTAAGGTACTTTGCTGACCTGACGTGTCCGGTCATCACTGATCGGACACGAACGAGCATCAGGTCAAAGTACAGTAAGGTTCTTGCATGACCGGAGGCGTCCGGTCACCCCTGATCGGTGCGTCCGGTCACTCAGCAGTGTCGTTCAGTTTTTTGATCGGCGCGTCCGGTCACGTCGACCAGCGCGTCCGGTCAGTGCGTATTTTGCTGAGTTGGCTAGTAACGGTTGGATTTGGCTGTGGGGTGTATAAATACATCCCCTCCACCTCTTTTAGAGCTCTCTTGCTCATTTGTTCAGCTGAGAAACACCTTTCAAGTGCAAGGAAGTGCAAGAGCTCTAGTGAGGGTAGTGATTTGAGAATCAAAGTTTGAGAATCCCTCATTAGTGACTAGGGAGTAACAAGTATGCATCCACCTTCTCATTAGGCTTGTTGTGGTCAAGTGAGAGTTCTAGCTTGTTACTCTTGGTGATCGTCATCACCTAGACGGCTTGGTGGTGATTGGGAGTTTGGTGATCATCCGGCGAGCTTGTGGATGACCTAACTCATCTTGTGAGCGGTTTTGGGCGATTCACCGCGACGGAGTGTCAAAGAATCAGCCCGTAGAGAGCACTTGATCCTTGCACGGATCAAGGGGGAGCTACACCCTTGCGCGGGTGCTCCAACGAGGACTAGTGGAGAGTGGCGACTCTCCGATACCTCGAAAAAATATCGTCGTGTTCCTAACCCTTACTTTCAAGAATTTACTTCCGTGTATTACTTTCATTGCTTGGTTTACTTTCCTAGAATTGCCATGCTAGACTAGAATTGGAACTTAGGGTGTAAAACTTTTTACCGGTAGAATCACAAGGAACACTAGTAGGCACTTGGGGTGAACTTTGGCTTGTAGGATTTAATTCTTGAAATTAATTTTTAGAAAAGCTCAATTCACCCCCCCTCTTGGGCATCTTGATCCTTTCAGTAATGATTCATACAGCCAGCAGCCGGCTGTATTATTAGCCCAGCAGCAAGGCTAATAAGGCTAATAATACAGTCGGCTGCTGACTGCATAAATTCTTCCAGCCTAGGAGTACCTCTCAGCCCACCCATATAGTGGTTATATCTTCACCATTAATATGTGGCCCACTTGTCTCTCGCACGAAGTTTCTTGGTTTTCGTGTCCAAACTAGCTGTAAGCTTACAACTCGCTTCTTCTATATCCTCCACATCAGCATATAATCGGCTTGCAGCCCTTTACTATACTTGCTCTAATACAAAGAACTGTTGCTCATGCACACTGTATGAGGCTACTTATGCACAGTAGTATAGACGTATAGTAGTGGCATACCGCGACGTGTCTAAGGTACATTGGAGCTTCATAGAGTACTTCCTCTGTCCCTAAATGTTTGTCTCTAGAAAACCGTGTTTCCCTCACAGACACGCTTTTCGGACGACTAACATTAAGGGACAGAGTAGTACTTACTACGTGTTGTAAGGCCCTGTTTGGTTATACGAGGTTAAAGTTTAACTCCCATCACATCAATATTCCCTTAAATGTATGGAGTATTAAATGTAGACTAATTGCATGCATGTCGGCACAGATTAGGAGTAATTTACGAGACGAATCTACTAAGCCTAATTAGTCCAAAATTAAAAACTTTTTATCAAATAATACGAAAGTGCTACAGTGTTTGTTAAACTTTAACACCCCAACTAAACACCCCCTAATATTACATGACGATGGTCCCCTGCCGCTGAAGCTCCAGATGAAGACATGCATCGTCACTCCTCGTTTTCTGAAACTGCTGGCCATGTTTAGATACCAAAGTTGCCACCAAATTCACTATGCAGAATTCCTATTTCCCGTCACATCAAAATGCCGGCACATATATGGAGTACTAAATATAGATGAAATAAAAACCTAATTGCATAATTTTGTTGTACTTTGCGAGATGAACATTTTAAGCCTAATTAATCAGTGTTTGGACAATTATTACCAAATAAAAACAAAATTGGTACGGTGTGACGCGACGTTTACTATGCAAAGTTTGCCCCCAAACTTGGCCTTGTTTAGATGCTTCAAAGTTCTAAAAATTTTACAAGATTTTTCGTCACATCGAATCTTTGGACGCATGCATAGAGTATTAAATATAGGTAAAAAAAATAACTAATTACACAATTTGTGTAACATCCCGGGTTTTCGAGCAACCAAAAATACGAGATTTTTAAAACTTTTCCTACAATTGTGTGAAGCATGTAGCTTCTAGGTCTAACCCGAGTCTAACCTGCTAACAAGTCGTCGCATACATGTAGAATTATTTGTAGGAGTGTGCTGGAGTTCTTAGTGGTTTAGGGTTTCATGTCGGAGTGCACGAATCCGTAGCAACTTCCATTCAATCCTTTGTGAATTCTCTCGTCACCCTTGAATTCCTCTCGAATCTCCATTTACATCTCGAAAACTCCCTTTACATCTCCCCCCAAAGCTCCGTGACCCATGGTCATAAGAGTCACGAAAGGAAAAGTCCTTTTCCTTGTTGCTCAATCTCTTTTCTAAATTCCATGTGTAGAAAAAAAAAGAGAATCATTTCTTAATTAATTTCTAGGGCCAAAGCTTCCTCCTGCATCTCCCTCTAGGCCCAGCTCATGGTTTATCTCCTTGTCGCACGGCCAGCCAGTAGTACGTACGCACCCTATCCTATCACCAAATGGCGATGCTCCGGATCCAGCTACCTGCCCAACCGTGCATGCTACTGTGCCTTGCTCTTTAATTACGTGAGCGCCTGAGTTCTCTAAGCCGAAGCCTTTGTAAGTGTGTATATATATATATGTATATATATACACGTATATACCTACTATGCCAACCGCAAGCAGCTACAGCACGCCGGCCTCCCTGGCCTGCACTCCTCGTCCGGCCCAGGCACTACTTCGAGCCCAACTCGCCACCAAGTCCAACCGGCGCTAAACTCTTCCCTCTCCCTTGCCTCTCGTGCTCAGCGCGTGATTGAGGAAGCTGCGCCCCTGCGCGTCGCGGAGACGCAAGTGCCGTCTACCGGGCCCAGGAGCCAGCCGCAGAGTTGGCCCTCTCCGTTTCCATTCTGCCGCCACTCAATCGAATCGCGTCGCCGTTTTTCTCCTTCCTCTCTCCGTACCAGTGTCCTCCGTTTCTTCCGTCCAACTGTCCGAGCGAAGCAGAGCAGCGCCCTCGGATACCCTTCGCGTCCACGCCAGCAGCGGACCCCGCGGAGCCGTGCCCCGCGCCACGGACTGCGGACGAGCCCTTGACAGCTTGGACGCATCCCCGCTCGCCCACCGCAGTGACCCGCGTCCACGGGCCAGCCCTGCTCCCTTCCGGATCATTCCGAGCCGGCCACCTACCCCGCATCGCTGGATAGCTGCCGCGTGCCCCCTTCCCGTGCACGAACGACGAGGATCGTCGAGAGACCTTGGAGCCCTAGCCGGTGCCCTATTTAACCCTGCAGCAGCCGCCCACCTCTGGAAGCTCCCCTCCAGTCGCCACCATGTCTTCTCCTCCCCTTCCCACTCTCTGCTCCACGCCGCCGCCGTCCGCTTCGTCGGGCCGCTCGAGGCTCGCCTCGCCACGGCAGCGCCACCGGCCAACCCCGCATGGGAACGCGTCCCCACCTGAGCCGCCTCGGCACCACGGCAGCCGGCGACGTCGCGACTGCCTGCGTCGGGCCCGACCTGCTCCAAGCGATCCGCCGCCGCCGAGCCCATCGGTGAGCCCCGGAACCCCAAGGCCCCGCCTTGTGCCTCGTTCTTCTTGCCTGTCTGCCCGGCCGTCGCGCCGCAGCCGCGGTCGCCGTAGTTGCGGACGCTCGTTCCCACGCGTGCTCACCCCGGCACCGACACACACATGCACCGACGACGAGCACGCGTCGTCTCTGAACCATCGACCGCAGCCACGCGCTCTTGCGCTCGGACCTGCAAGCACACACACGCACGGCCACGGGCCCGCCACACGGCTGGAACGCCATCACACACACACCGCGCACTCATCGCGGACACGCCATGCATTGCCCTCGCGAGCCTCGTCCGTGCACCGTCAAGCACGCCGCTGCACGATCACCTTTACACTACCCACGGCCGTCGCGCCCCACGCGGTCACCATGGTCGTGACCACACCGCGCCCTAGCTCGGCCAAGCACCCACTTGCACGCACGACGGCTACCGTTCCAAGGCCACAGAACACCGCGAGTCCGCATCAGTCACACCACCCCGCTGGTGCCAATCCAAGCCATCGCCTTGCCACCTTCGCTGCACACGCGTGTCGGGGCTCGCGGCCGCACGCTGGGCTAGACCGCCGTGGCCCTGTTGCCGCCGCCCCGTCCCTGCCCAAGCCGAAGCCTTGGGAGGGTGCATGGCGCATCACATGCACGCCGCCGTGCACATACATGAGCACAGCTCTCCAGGAGCACAAGCCCTTGCACGAGTGCAAGCTCAGGCTTTGGACTTCCTTGCCATCATTCACCCGCGGAGCTCTCAACCAAGACCGTCCGCACATCACAACACTGGCCAGGCCCTTGCCTTCCCATCGCCTGGCCACACATGCACACGAGCACAACGCGGCGCTGTTGTGCCATCCACTGTCGCCGTTCAACCAAGGCACCAACTGGCACGCAGTCCGTGACCCGGCGTCACCACACGCGCGCGCCGTAGTCTCCGCCCCATCGTGCCAGTGCCGAACACAGCCCAGCCACAAAGTTTTTGCCTTCGTGCGTCCCCTTGCTGCCATCTCTATTTGCTGGTTGCCAAGCCGCTGATACCGGTCGACCACAGCGGACTGCGAGGCTATGCCACGCCACCGGACCACTCCCTTTGCCACTGCATAGGCACCACCACGCCACCACGGCTTGGCGTTCGCGGAAGCGTCTCTCACCCACGCACTCTGAGAGCACACGAATGAGCCCTTGCACAAGAGCAATGCAAGCTCACAGCCTTGTTGTCCTTGCCGCTGCTTAGCCAGACCCTGCCGCAGCCTTGCTACCGGCCTCGGCGTTCGCAGCTCCTAGCTGCCATCTCAATGCCACTGCACCACATCGAGCCCGCGTTGTCTCCACGCCCTGCTGTAGCTCGACGCTCGCGGCCTGCACGCACGCACAGCATGGCGGCCATCGTGGCCTTGCTACCACCGCCTGAACACGACCTCACGACACCGCCGGTGAACGTGCGGTGCCGCGGTCCATCCCTAGTCGCGGCTGCGTGCACGGCCACCACGGAGCCTGCGTGCGCACTCTCGTAGCTCGCCACCGTCGGTCACCCACGACCACGGCAGGGCACTCCTTCGCCGAGCCCACGAAGACACGGCACATCACGACAATGCCATGCCAGTGGCCACCCATGACCACCGTGCGGCAAGAGCCGCCAGCGCACTCGCGCTCCACATTAGGCCATGACTACCGGACGCATGCACGCCGCGCTCGCGTGGCAGACACGCTGGGCACGCACACGCACCAGCAAGGCTCACCTTGCCTCGTCACCACACCACCCGTGGCTGTCGTGACCTCGTAGCTGCCACTGTGCTACCTAGGCCTTCCTACACAAGCACGACACCATGGACCATGTCCTTGACACGTATCGCTACATGCGTACTTGAGCACGAATCTGCATCGTTGTGTCACCCGCAGCCGCGGACGGGAGCGCAGAGCACAGCGTGCTGCTGGCCTTGCCTGCTGGCTTCCGTCGAGCACCTGGCCACCCAGTAGAAAAGCCAAAGTCAGGCGCAGGCCCTCCTTCCCTCTCCCCGTAATGGCCACCAACCAGCCCAGTTGGCCTAGGCCCAGCTTGGACCTCCCCCTCCGTTTTCTCCCTTGGGCCGGCTGGTTTTGCCAAGCCCAACTCAGTTTCCGGCCCACGCACGAGCCCTCTCTATTCCTTACTGTTGGGCCAGCAACAGCTTTGAGCGCAAGTCGATTCCTAAGGCCTTTTCTCTCTATCTAATTTTCAGCAAACCTTGCCACCTTTAAAAATTCACAGAATATTCGTCCTTACTCCAAAAATTATGAAACCACTTTCATAATTTTTCTAAAAACCTACTCTACCTCTTAGTACAGTTTTTGAGTCTAGCGAGTTAGGTTTCCATCATGTTTTTATTTGGCTCTTATCGCAGTCTTTTTGTCTTTTTCGCGTAGTGACGACTTGAGTTCGTTGTTCGACGATGCACCCGGATACGATGGACCCTGTTGGTGGACGACCCCGACATCTGGAGACTCGTACCACTACTACCTCGACATCGCAGGTGTCATGGCAGCACCCTCTTTTAGAGAATCCTATTAGACATTGCATAATATCTAGAACTGCTAGCGCTTTATAATTATTCCTTTGATAGTACCTTGATGCATGCTACTACCTGAGCCATTATTACCCTGATGCAACCCACTCTACCACGTCACCCTGCTTTGTGCTTTTGCTCGCTTATATATGCTTACTTGCCTGCTTGCTTGCATATTACACCACTATACTTATTATTAACTCCACTTCGCATTATATCGGGGATGTGATGCTGGTGGTGAACTCCCTGGGAATGGTTTAGCTATGGGTGCTGGACTTAGTGGTGTGCGAGCGTGCTGCGTGTGTCTTGGGTGCGTGGAGAGTGAGGGTTGTGTCGACCAAGCTGGAATAACGACGAGCCTGGGGCAAGTCTTGCTAAGTGGTGCTACCTGGGCACTTGGATAGGGAATACTTGTGGCGGGTAAAATGGTAATTGGAGGTGTCCTTGGGTGTGAACCTCGGAGAGGTGGAGCCCGGGGTAGAGGTGCTGTGGTGGCACGTAAAATGGAAACCCTGATGAAGACATTCTGGCTTGGTCAATCCCTAAGGACTTACTAGTACTTAGACTCACCGGGAATCATTTACATCCCACTCGTCCTATATGGTGCGGGACGGTCGGACTACTTGGTAGAACAATGCCACTACTGCTAGGCGAACGTGTGCAAGGAGGTACGGGGTGCGCGGTTGCCCCCACACCCTTCCGAGACTTTAGGAGGCCTTGTGGACATGGCTCTTGACATCCGGAGGGCCCCGGCTCTGTCTACGACTCACAGTATCAGCCATCCCAGACTAGACTTGGGATGTACCAGGGCTGAGAGGTAGGGTGGCATCGTTCTAGGCAAGCAAGCGGCCGGAATCTGCCTAGACGGGGCACCGTCGAGGATGGCTATCTTGTGGGTATGTAAAACCTCTGCAGAGTGTTTGGTTGATCGATCGATACGTATGTTGACTTGTCAGCTATGGACCTTTCCTGGGTTTCGCTTAAACTAGATAGGAGATGAGTCATTCTTTCCTCCCTCCAGGTTTGGGGTATTTTCCAGCCATGAGCCAGGGGCTGCGGGCCGTTGAGACAAGTGCCGAGAGGGAGTCGGCCTGTCGACCTGAGTGTGTGAGATGAGATGTGGTGATGGGGTGTGGTTATGGTTGGGATGGGATGGTGGATGGATATGGATGGATGTAGATGTGTGTGGCTAGGAATGTGTTAAAAACTGGATATTATTATTACATTACTACTGTTACTTACTTCCCATGCGCTAAGGATGCAAACCACAGCCAAATGTTAGGATCGTCAGATCCTCTTGTTTTATCTATTCCACTAAAGCTCATCGGTGCTGACCATGGCCTGCACACATCTGGCGGTGTGCAGATTTTCTTGACTTGCAGTAATAGCGAAGTTAGAAGGATTAGGTGGTCTCGTTCCTACGCTCAAGTTTGGTTCAGAAGATGAAGTCCATGCCGCTGACATTCTACGCCAACTCTGATGGTTGCCCGTGAAGGAGGAGCCTTCACCTGCTGACGTGCTACGACGACTCTGATGAAGACGCGTGTGTTTCCGCTAGAATACGATGTAATAGGTGTGTTAATCAGTGTTGTAAAGCTTTGTAACTTATAATTTCTACGATGTATGATTGTGATATCATCTGATAAATGATAATGTGATGGTTTGCTCTCGTGGACTATCACATTATATTCCGTATCTGTGAATTTTCTCTTCAAGGAAAATCGAGGTCGTTTCAGTTTGGTTGTAAATCACGAGACGAATCTTTCGAACATAATTAGCCCATAATTGGACACTAATTACTAAATAAAAACAAAATAATTACTGTACTTCTAAAAATTTTACACCACCATCTAAACACAGCCGCGTCCAAAATCTTCAGTTTGCACGGTCCCTGCTGGTCGGCCGGCATGCTCTGGTCTGCGAATTCAAGCTGCTGCAGTGCAGCGTGTTAGGCACATCGGATTCAGCACACGCTGACGATGCAACTGCTGCATGCAGCATAGGAGTAGGTATATCCTAAGACTACTCGCACTGGTACTCTAAAACGATACTTTAAAGCTTTAGAGTATGAATATAGAGTAAAAACTGCTGCACTGGGTACTCTAAAACGATACTCTATCATTTCTCTCACTCTATATTTAGAGTGATATTGTGCTTACTCTATACTCTATAGTGGGCCCCACTAGCTAAACAAAGGAAAAAAATGTTATAACTCACAAACCAAAAATTCAAATTAAATTTTGATTTCACCATTAAATTCGTCTCAATAAATCCTTCAAAACTAGATCACACATGAATATATTTAGATAAAGTGACAAGTGGGTCCCACAGTAGATAGAGTGGATAGATGATGATATAGAGGATGGATGGGTGCGGGGAGAATTGAGTATAGAGAGAGAATCTTGCTGACTAGGACGTATAGATGATGAATATAGAGGTCCATGAGTGCGGGTAATCTAATCCTTGCAGTTGCAGCGCCGTGCATGGCAGGTAAAGCATGCATGTAGTAGGATTGTAGGATTCCAACGATATGGTTTTATGATATGATACTGGATGTCTGTTGGATCGGTCGTAGTCGTAGCTACCAGTAGCAGTATGTCGTAGCAGCTTATCTGCAATCCCGTGAAGGCACGCAGGGCTAGACACGGCGGCGGCGAAGATGCTAGACTCATATGGATGGCTCACATCATCATCTCAAAATGAGCGAAGATGAATGAAGATACTGTTAAAAAAAGGGAAACACACATTCGGTGCAAATCTCTCATATCTAGTACAATTATGAAAACCTTATTAAAAGTATGAAACACATACTTATATGTTTTCGAAAATTTTTAGATGACGCACATCCATATAAAGTGTATCTATACGTCCAATGTATCAAAAGTTGAGATGCAAAAAAATATTTCCTAGAAATTCATGTAAAAAATAACAAATTTCGTATGCATATGCCCATAAATTTTGTTATTTTTTTATGAATTTTCTAGAACAAATTTGCATCTCAACATTTTTGATGCTGTGTGCATACATCTATAGATGCACTATGGATGCGAATTATTTAAAATTTTAAAAGCTTATAAGTATGCATTTCAATAGGGTATTCACAACTGCCGAGGTCTGCATGAATATTTACAGCCTATTATAGTGGTTCTAAGGTCATCTCCAATGATCTAACTTAGAGCTAACCGAATCAATTTTTTAATCACTGAATGGTGCAAGAAGCAAGAAACTAGCATGAGCTCAAAAAAATAGTCTCACATATTTTTGCGATGCATCCCTCTCTTATAGCACGATGTTCAAAACTGCTTGTTGCAGTCTCTTTTATTTTTTTCTTCATATTTTCCGGCTTATTAGAGCTATAGCTCATGTACCGTTGGAGACGCCATGAGGCAAACGGCTATCTGTAGCTTTAGCCTGTAGGATTAGCAGTAGATATACTCCCTCCGTATCCTAATTAGACGACGTTCTGGAGGCCAGGCCGTTTGCGGCAAAAGAAGTCGTTCACGGTACCGAGGGCAAATTTGGACTTGAAACATCAACCGGAATGGAGTTTGCAAGTTGTGTTTTACCTCTTTTCCATAACCTTTGAACTGCACAAATTTTAAGCCCAAATTGCTCCGCAACAATGGTAGTGTCCTTCTTGCCTAGTTTACCATTGTTGCTTCTAGCCAACAAAGATTGATAAACTTGTTTGCGGAGGTGTTCTGTCATCTCTTTATTTCGGTGGGGCTGTTCTGTTAAAAAAATAATGCTTAGTGTTCTTAGCAACAGCAAGTAATACTCGACATTTTCTAGTATTTATAGAGAGAGAAAAAACAAGGCCATTCATAGTGATCTTTTATTACAAGTTCTATTCAAAGTTAAACATCACACTACAAGGAATAAGTCTTTACATGATGATTTACTGGTGACGTTCTAAGGAACCATCATAGAATTCTATTGTTTATGACGATTCATTCATTAGGTGATATATCTACGATGACTTGTTTAGTAACCGTCACTGTTGACTGTCACAAATCATTTTGGCAACTCAGTGGTAAATCTATGACAGACGATTTGGTTTGGTCACAGATGAATCATCCAATATGGCGCTGACATGGGCAACATGGCGCTGACGTGAACGTCGACGTGACATATGAAAAAATGACCAAAGTAAAGTCGATGAGTTCTACAACTTTGCTGTTGACAACTTTTCTATTTAAGAGACCAAGTGTGTTATGCTAAATCCTGTTCATTTAAAAAATATACTTAAATGTTAAAATGAAGAAACTTACACTACTACACAAATGATTTAGCAAGACGGTGCCCTTTTATTAACGGAGGCGGTCACAAAATCCGATCGCCTTGGTTAATGCCTACTATTAACGGAGGCGGACATTTTTTATTTACCGAGGCGAACACTTTTATCCGCCTCGGAAAATGGATTTATGGAGGCGGTCGTCTCCGTCTCAAAAAAATAATCTATTTTCGGAGGCGGTCGCCTTAAAATACCCGCCTCCGTAAATCAATTTTCGCAGGCGGGCACGCTATAAGGCCCGCCTCAAAAAGGCCGAGGCCCAGCAGGACTAGGCGAGGCCCTTCCGGTATAAATACAAGGAGTTAGGTTTTTTTTTTCTTTCACTCCACACTCTCTCACACCGTCGGCTCCCTCTCGAGCCCCTCTCCCTCCGAGCCCGACGGCGCCCCCTCTCCACTCTGAGCCCGACGTACGGCGTCCCTCTCGACTCCGAGCCCAACGTACGGCGCCCCTCACCCTCCCGAGCCCCTCTCCCACCGAGCACCCTCTCCCTCTCCCTCAGAACCCGACGACGCCCCTCTCTCCCTCCCGAGCACCCTCTCGCTCTCCCTCACAGCACGACGGCGCCCCTCTCTCCCTCCCGATGGTGGCGGCGCAGGGTGGCCGAATCCAGCCAGTGGCGGCGCAAGGAGGCCGGATCCGACCGGTGGTGGCGCAAGGAGGCCAGATCCGGCCGGTGGCAGCGCAGGGATGCTAGATCCGGCCGGTGGCAGTGCAAGGAGGCGGATCCGGCGGCTCTGCTCCCCTTCTCGACACCGATGGCTGCAGATCCGCGCCCCTTCCCATCACGGCGGTGTGCCCCTTCCTCAGCCGTGCCGGGAGCTAGGGCTGCAGGCCGCGTCGGATTTACATTCTTACTTTGTCATCGCCTTCATGTTTATCCCTCCATTTATGCAGACATAACCTGTTTTTCTTTCCTTTATTGTTGTTAATTTCACAGGTGAAGGTTTTGGTTTTTTGGATATGAGAAGTGACATACACTCATTGAGGTTAATAGTCGACTTCTCTTTGTTCTCTGTTCAGCATCAGATGATTTTAGTACACTTGAATTGTGAGTCATCATGCCTTATGAAACATATTTTAAGATATGTGTACATAATCACAAAATGACATCTAACCTCCAATCTACAAATCTGTTTTCTGATTAGTGGAAGAAAGGGAAACTACACAAATCAACATAGCCTGCTAATGTTAGCAAAAAATCATGTTCCTGTGCATTATTTAATATCTTAAAAATGGACAGTACAGTCTTGCTTACCAGTGTGCTTGCTGCAGCCCTTAGATACGACCTCCTAGGCTTACAACTTGCCTAACATTTGTAACATACTATGACTAAAAACTCGGTGCTTAAAAGCTATTATCGTTCCCCTTCTCAATAAGAGCTGCAGATATCTAAAGATGTTTTGCCCAGATATTGAGTGCCTTCCATATGTTAGTTGCAGGAACGTGTTACCTTTCATTATTGCGGAATTAGCCCATTTAAATTTCCCACAATTTCCTCATTACTTTGCCTGATATGCCTTTAATTTTTCCAAGCTACCAAGCTAATGTTGGAACTGCTACTACTAATAGCTGACAATAGTATGATATGCTGCATAGATCCATTGAGAAGCTTAATAACATATTATGGAATGTAAGGACTCCTCAAGTTTAAATAATGTACTCGAACTTCGTTGTTCTGTTTCCAAATTCGAGCTCAGAGACTCCGAACCTTGCTTACTGAATCAATTTCATATTCATGTTAATATGAAGCCACTGTTCAGGATATTTTCTTCTTTCAAGGGGGAATGAATGTTGTAGCAGTGAGTGGCTACCTCCTACAAGCATTTAGAGCATCAGGGAGTATGCTCCAGCAGTCTCCAAAGAGTTGCGTTCTCTTTTGCTATCCATTATACCATGTCTTATGCCAGCTTGCAATATGAAATCTTTTGCAGGTTTATATGTGCAGGCTCTCCTTGTGATTTGAAACTCTTTGCAGTACAGGTATACCACCTGGAGGTTCTTGGGTGTTTAGGTCGAGAGTTCCTAAAAGCCGGTGCCGGCCTACGACAACCTGCAACGGCTAATAACCATTCTGCTCCTGTGCTATCCATGTCGCTGCTAGAAAAGCTGCAAATCGTGAACTGCGGCAGCTATGCTGTTTTTTTTCTTTTGACAACAGCGGCAGCTATGCTGTTGTGTGACAAACTATGTAACTGATCTGTGATATGTTATGGCAATGGACCCTCTTTCTATATATAGCTGATCTGTGATGATCTTGATCTGTGATGTGATGATCTGTGATGATCTGAATGTGGTCAATTCAAATTTGAATTTCAATGTTTCACCAAAAAAAATTTAAATTTGAATTTGTGCGAATTTAAATTTAAATTTGACATGGCAAAAGATGACGTACCAATTTTATGACGATTCAGTTCATCACTATAGCCTTTTGCTATTGTTGCTGACCAGTGATTCCATGACGAAAAAACATGTCAATTTGTGACAGCTCTAATCGGTCTGGCAAATGTATGACGCGAGATACATGACGGATTTTTCGATCATCATCATAAGTTAACCGTGACGTATTTTTGACTGTCTGTGACCAAAGTAAAACCGTCATGTAAAGCCTTGATTGTTGTAGTGTCACGGCAAGTTCTATTCTTAGCTAGCAACAGCAAGTTCTTTTATTAGCAAGCACATTTACTAGGCAAGATAATATTCGTAGTAGTACTACTTGTTCACGGCAAGATGTAGCTAAAATGAAAGAAAAAACAAGCAAGATTCATAGTAGTACAATACTTAGCCACGGCATGCATGTTCTAGCAATAGGAAAAAAAACAAGCACATTTACTAGGCACGGCATGCAGATTTTGTACGGTACATGTTGTATCAAAATAATAGGACGGCATGCAGGATTACCAGGAAGGTTTTGTACGAAGTCGAAATCAACCGCACCATACTCATCTAATGGCAAGTTCAAATCAAACCCTGTCCAAAAAAAGGAAAAAAATAAGGAGAGATGGAGGTTGAGTGAAACAAGCAAAATCAAACAAGGAAACACATTACCATAGACCCATAGTCATCTTCTTCTAAGCCAACGTTCAGATCAAAGCCGTTGTCATCATCTTCTAAGCGTACATTCAGATCTAAGGCAGGCACTCTTGCTGGATCAGCTGACATTGCAAGCGGTACATGCAAAGAGAAAACAGGAAAGTGTGGAGATGATGCACGGCTATGGAAAGAGAATAGGCCGGGGAAAGACTGTGTATTAATAGCCACGGTGGAACTCAAACGACGCAGGCAATCGAGCGCTAAATTGTAAACACAGTGGCGCCACCGCAAAAGAATGTTTGCCTATGAAAACGGAGCAAAAACGCTGCTAAACGCGCGCGCCTCGCCCAGCCAAATGAATCCACACCGCACCGCACGCGCGCCAGTGCCACGCAACGCTGCCAAACGCGCGAAACAACGAAAACGAGCAGCACCCGCGAACGGCCAAACACGAATACCGCGGCTGCCAGAGGTTGAACCGTGGAGCTCATGCCTCAAGCCGTGGAGCCTTGGCCAACTGAGCTACGATGGATTGCTGTACAAGTGGCACCCTCAGCTGTATTTAATAAGGGCAAAACAGGAAAACTAACCCCTAATTAATCACCTCTTGGTAATCGTACTCATGTCCTAAACATCATCTAATTACGATACAGAGGGAGTACGTATACATGTACACATCACTATGCATGCATCGATCAGTGTAGTGGTCCTGCTTACTGCAAGTGCGCTTTATTGTATTTATTTAAGATTATTATTATCAGGTCCAAGCAAGATCGGACAAATTAATTAAAGGCGACGATCGATGTCCTGTGCCGTACTACCTCATACCGAAACAAACACAAAACCATCACGCAGCAAAAGCTATACGCACGACGACATATGATGAGAGAGCATACATATGGAGATCGATGAGCTCCATCCATCGTTAAACTCCATGATTTCTCTCTTTTGTCGATCATGCACTCCACAGTTCACATGCATGCACGTACCGCGCGTTAATCAGAGTACGTGCCCAACTTGAAAATCTAGGCTAAACAAATAAATTTAAGGCGCGCCATCGTCCAAGGTCGACGAGATCCGAAACCAAAACCACGGAGTACGTACGGCTCGTGATATGCCTCGGTATCCGCGCGGCGAAGAAAAAGGATTTATATATATTCTTTCCTATTGATCGTACGACAACAATCCCCGGCGGCCCGTACCCAGTGCCGGCCCTGACGGGGGGCAAACGGGACGGCTGCTCCAGGCCTCGACGCTGCTTGGGCCCCTTCCCATATACGTATGTTGTCGAGTATTAGGAGTATTAGTATGTTTAGTTTAGTTGGCCCAAAGTCCAAAGATTAAGAAGGCAACAGCAACACGTTACTCCAGCTGAGAAGAAAGCTAATAGGCTTAGAGCAGCCCAGGAGGCCTCCTACTATGCCCAGCGACGGTACTTCACAAGCGAACGCTTCGGCTTCAGCAATGAACAGACGGCTATTACGTGTGCGTACAGGTTCTTTCCAAATTCCAATTCTGAGTTTCGACGAGCCGCCGACCGCGGACTGCCGCCAGTTCCGCAGTTTGCCCGACTCCTAGCCGGAGTACGCCGTCGCCGGCTGCCCGGCTCGCCGCTCCCGACGCTTCTGCGGCGTACTGAATCCGTAGGTTCTCTTTGCTTCTTTTTAATCTATCAATTGATACTCAAATTCATTCGTTAGCGTACACTAATCATAAATGAGGAATTTGTGTTTTTTTAACAGATCATATTATTTTGTATGTGCTACTTTTTTCAGTTCAAAAAAATTTATATATACATGTTGAGTTTTTTTTTTTGATGTTTCTAAAGGGCCCTGAGTTTTGGTTGGGCTCCAGGTCCAAAAATCGTCAGGACCGGCGCTGCCCGTACCACCGATCTAGTGTAAAATCGTGATGCATTTGACTTGGCGAGCAGATCGAGCGAGCTCAGCTTGATTGGAATCTCTCAGTCCAGCTTTCTTGCTTCGCTCTATATTAGGCCTATGTTGACCAGTTCAGATTTGACTGAGGAGCAGTTCAGTTAGATACAACTGTTTCTGCGCATGCATTAAGATATTCTTCTACCAACATGCAGGAGCTAGATCTGTGTGCCATATATTCCTGCATTAAGAGAAAATCTGTGCATTATTAAGATATATAATACCTGCAAATTATTTGAATCGGGTACCATGATCATCATGTATATCAAAGTTAGTTAGTAGTATAACTCTTATCAATTCAGGAGTCAAAGTGCCAAGCTGAACTTTATTAGAACTATAATGTCCACACTGACAAATTGTACTCTCATCCAACCTCCTAGCTAGCTGCTCTAAAATGTGAACAGAGCATAAAGGAGGAGCAGAAGCAGAAAACATGGAAATTATAGTAAGAATGTCAACACGGCTAATTGAGCTAATAAAGCCAGTCCTGGATGCAACCTGCATCATATCTATCTCAGGAGTCATTACATTCATGAGCAGTTGATCCCAATCCATGCATGATCTCCCTCCCCCATCTGCTTGCAACTGCATTCCTCCAATGATTCGATCGATGAAGATCATCCATGTGGTGGTTCAGGATAAATTAATTGCCTAATTGGGCTTTGGGTGCTGCCAATTGCCTATTTGGGTCCATTTGCTCATGATTAGCATGCATGCACATGATGTAGGGAAGGAATCTTTCATCGCCTAGCTACTAATCTACTTGGACTCTGCTTGCAATCTTCCGGTGAGCGTTCACATGAAATGAACTGGAATATATATCGAGGAAATAGTAAAGTCTAGTACATCTGCGATATGATTAAGGAATAATCTTGCATTTTCCTCCATTATTCAACGAATTTTGATTTTTATTTTTTGATATAAAAAAAAAGAATGAACTCTAGCATACCATACCAGGATCAGAATTAATGTAATCATGTGCACTAGAGAGAGGCATCTTAGTAATACTAGTTCTTTTTTGCATCATTGCTTAGGAGTAAAGCTTGATGCCCAATTGCCAATCGATATCATCACCATGCATGTGAAGCCTCCCCACATGCAGATGCAGGTATGCACTCCCGGCTCCCCTAGTTCTTCAGTCCTGCCATGTTCCCGCATGCACACAGTTTGAAACACAGGAGAGAGAGAGAGAGATTCTTGAACTAGACGAGGAAGATAAAAAAATGCTGTCAGAGAGCAAAAGTACATGGATTTCACGTATATTTATCCATCTGCATGCGGATGCATCCTGAGGCCAAGCTGGGGGCGCTCAAAATTTTGTTTGCGTTTGTGCAGTTGCAGTGCAATGCAGTGTGCAGATGATACCACCTGATGTGCACGCAGCCTGTTTGTTTTGCATTGGCTCCCGTTGTTTTCATCCTGTCCTGTGCCTCGGCAGTTTGTTATTTGGCGTTGCTTCACTGAACTTAGTTGGATACACGTAAGGCAAAAATGATTCTCTGAATCCAAGTCATAATTTTCTCCCTTCCGTACATATAGATCGACCTCAGAGAGCGATGATCGAGGTGTTTCAGCAGTGAGAACTGTGCACAATTTGAAAAGGCAGCCTTTTCAATTTGAGACGCTATTTAGTTCCCACCTAAAAACTTTTCGCCCCGTCCCATCGAATGTTTAAACGAGCATTAAATATAGATAAAAAATAATTAATTACACGGTTTGCATGGATTTTGCCAGACGAATCTTTTAAGCCTAATTAATCTATGATTAGCCATAATTGCTACCGTAACACACATGTGCTAATGATAGATTAATTAGACTTAATAAATTTGTCTCACGGTTTCCAGACGAGTTATGTAATTAGTTTTTTTTATTAGTATGCGAACACCCCTTTCGACATCATATAAAATATTCGACGTGACACTTAAAAAACTTTTCACGCACGGTCTAACGAGGCCTGAGAAAATCAGCTCTGAAAATATTTGACTCGTCGAAGGGCAAGATACACAGCCATTTTGGAATACCTAGGTAGCTAGTACTACATTAGATTGTGAGTTGTGATATGACATCCTGAATTGGAATGACTATTGCAGAAACTGCCTACTCGCCCCACTGAATCAAGCACGCAGAAAACAGGGGTAGGTGTAACAGAACCGACCAAATTATAAGAGCATAAATAAAAAATAAGCGTCGAAATGCTCAAATTTTCGAACTTGAGCCCATATAATCCCGGTAGTCAATCAAAACCACGAAGGATTTTAAACCAACTCTTTTACATCCAAGATCGCATCATTCAACATACACATCACACGTTATATTTCACAAGCAGAGCAGAAGTTCTCTTACAACACCCGGAGTCACACATTATTACAAACTGAGTTCATAAAGTAGCGGAAGCATAACACACGCATTTAGTTCAAATACTACTGCCAGTAGTACAGATCACCATCCCACAAAAGCATTAAGGAAAGAAACTAACAGACGATTACGCCCAAGTGATCTAGTCCTCGTCACCCGTGGGGTGGAGGCAGGTCTTGTAGAAGCCCTGATAAAGCATGTCATCTGCAACAGGAGGGAATAAACCCTGAGTACGGGAATGTACTCAGCTAGACTTACCCGTCGAAACAGAAAATAAGGGACACCAAGGATCATGCAAGGCTTTCATAAGTGGAGATGGTTGACATTACCTTTTGCGAAAAAGCATAAGTAATTTAAACTCTTTTAACCTGTACTAGCATTTATTTTTAGCATTAACCTGTCATATATCTTAGCACCTGTACTAAACATTCACTTGAGTATAATCAAACAATAATATTATTATATCCATAGCAGGTATAAATTGTGGTAATATTATATCATTCACTTAACCATCTGTTCAATTTAATGAGATCTACGTTGCCGCTGCTCAAGTCAAGTGCTCACTAACCGGGAGCGACGGCGATTCGAATCGAATTCCTATTCAGCTGGAGGGGTATTTCTAACACTCACCGAGTCACGCCTGGCGAGGGCTGCTCAGGTCACCTTTGGTACAGTTCAGGAGCCGCGGGTCCGACTGATGCCGCATCCCCAAGGGCGACACTCTGCCAGGTGCTAGGGACTCTAACCCTCCTTGGACTCACGCCAATGTCCCCAAGCACAACGTTTCTCTCCTCCAAGATGCGACCTACCAGTCGATTCTCGACCTGAACTGTATTACTCGGATTCGCGGTCGGAACGACTTATCCGGCCAACTAAGTGTTAGACTGCGTTCAACATGACTCAAGGACGTACAGCGAATCGGTCCTTAAACGACTCAGACGGGCATAGCTCCGCACCCAAGACGTGAAGTGTCTTGCGGCTGCACTATCGAACTCCCGTCCGGTCTCAAATTCATTTTTAAACATGGTTCCATCCACGATAGCCATCATAGCCACTCGTGACCCATTCCTATATCTCGCGGATGACCGGAAATCACCCGACTTCTACCGGACTAAGCAGGGCTAAGCATTAACACGGACCTAAATCTAATTTAGGGTTTAAGTATGATATCTGGACAAGGACAGGTGTAATGCAACAAGTGTTTCCATACAACTCCTACAACTTAATGCAATAAACAAGTAAAAGTATTCAAGATTTATATTTAAAACAATTAGGTCAGCATGCACCGGGGCTTGCCTTTCAGAAAAGAGGACGGCCGGTGATCTAGGCACTCAGGTAGCTCGTCAACGGCGTGTCCTTCGATGGCTGCCTCTTCGGGTTCTTCCGGCTGCTCCTGGTCCTCCTCCGGAATTGTTCTCTCGAACTCGAGGAGTGTCACCCCCTCCGGTACACCTATTGCATGAATGCACAATAAATCTCATGGATACATAATGAATGCAACATGCTAGGAATGGAATGCATTGCAGCAATTTAAGTATTCTATTCAAGTTACTTCAATATTACGTGCAAATCTCTTCTCCGGTGGAGAAGTACTTACCTAATCTACACAACCTAATGTACAAATGTTCCTCTTCAGTTAAGGCCCTAACACCTAAAAATCATAAGAACAACATTACTTAGGTTACCGACAACAAATAATCAAATATCGTAACAACATATTCTGGACAGCGGCTACGTATTCTCATTACAACCGGAGATTCCCAAATCCTAAAGGCATGATACAAGACAATCTAGAAAGCTTATAAAATACTCTATAATTCATTTTCAGACCTCATCACTTAATTCCAAAGTTTACCTAGTCGAAATTCTAAAGTCCCAGAAATCTGCCCTCTCCAAACAGAGAGTAGCCATTTCTGGATAGCCACTTTAAACAGTTATAACTCCTAGACTACTAGGTCAAATACCATCAAATTTTGACACAAACTAGTTTAACCAGTTTACTACCTCTTTGGTATTCACAAGTTTCCCAGCAAAACAATTTTATCAAAGTCAAATTCCAAAATTCCTACCAGCTGTCCAGAGAACCTAGAAATGTGAAATTTAAATATTTATTCATGTGTCAAACTTCCTCTATGACCAAACCAATGATGCTACTAGTTTACACATGTCATAAAACACCATAAAGTAAGTTGTGTCAACCCAGAATATTTATTTTAACCCCTTTCTTAATTTACTTAATTAATTAAGTTAAAAAATTAAACTTATATGCCACTGCTTAGAAAAATTCTATAAAATTTTCAGGAGGCTCCTTGGCCTACTAGGAGGCCACTGTAAAATTTTGAACTAAAGTTATTCACAGAAACTCCCTACACCAAATTCACAAGCCAAAAAGGCTGATTTTTGCTTAAATAGGAAACCTTATTGAAAAGTGTCAAACAAGAGATTTCATATTTTTTCCTAGTATCATTCCACCCTAATAACAACACTCTAAAAATTTTACCTTTACTGGACCTGTAGAAAAATTATGAAAATTCATTCAAGGATCTCCTAAAATAAAATGACAACATCATAACTTGAAAAATACTCAAGCACTAGTATCTAAATTTTTACCAGAGCTAGAATATGCACAAAATAGCCTACTCACCAATTTTCATAATTTTTGGGATAACAGAACTCCAGTTATTCATATAACAAGTTTATATCCAATTTAAGACACATTTCAAAACCCCAATTAATCCTTCTAGAAAATAAACATCACATACATACTTGGTATTTTTCTTAAATACTACACTTCATGCAGAGCCCAACAATGTTTAAATCATAATTTTTGAGCAAGTAAAACCCTAGATATGAAATTCCTAAACATCATCTAAATCTGTGAAATATAACTCAAAAATCAATCCTAGCTACAGTACTGGGCCGGCCCGATTCGCCAGCGCGGCCCAGCCAGCGCCCGGCCTGATCCGATTCCCGCCCGCGCGCGTGCGTCTGCCAGGAGAGGCCCGCTGTCAGCGAGAGAGGGACAGGGGAGCGGCGAGCCGAGAACTCCGGCGAGCGGATTCACGCCGCCGGTGGCTCCTCTGACCAAGCAAAGCACACCACCGTGCTCTCCACACAAAACCGCACCTAGGCATGCACTTTTCCCCAACGCTACCGCACCGGAGCACCCTTGCCAACGGTGAGGGCGGACGGCAGCGAACGCGTGGCGGTACGCCGGCGTGCTCCGGCAGCTAGATGGCGGCAGAGGGGTGCACCCGCTTCCAGGAACCCTGGCAGACCTTCCGAGGCTACACAAACGGATTAGGATGGAGTGGAGCAGCTTGGCCGCGTGAGCACCAGGCCGTCGGCCATGGCGTGGCAGTGCGCAGCCGTGTTCCGGCTTGACCGGACCGAGACTGGTGGTAACGTCATCACCCGAGCATCTAGGTGTGATGGGGAAGAGGGGACATGAGCGAGGGAAGGCGGAGGAGTGCGGTGCGGTGCTGGCCACGGTGACCTTAACCACGGCGGAGCTCCGGTGGCATTTGGGACGGGCGGAAGCGGCAATGCGGCTCACCTTGGGCTCGATTGAAGTCACGGTTTGGTCGAGGAGGTGCAGGGCAGGGTGGCGGAGTGAGGGACGTGATTTGATTCGGCCAGTAGGAATGTGGTGGCAAGCTTTCACGGCCGCGGCAAGGCACGCGGCGGCGATACGGCTCGGTGCGTCCGCCTGAGCTCGGGAGGAGCAAGAGAGAGGGCAGAGGCGTGAATGAGGTTGGGGGCGGCATCGTGGTGCCCTTGAAGCCCTCGCGGTCTGACTGGTGGGGTCACGGCCGGCGTACGGCTGCCACCGTGTGGCCACGCGTCGATGACGGCCTGCGGCCGGTCGGCCACGCTGCTCTGACCGACTAAAACGAAGCCGACATTCAGTGACTGACAGAGCAAGTTTGACGCTGATTATCTCCTAATCCAGCTCGAGTTAGCAGAAGATGATAGTACCAAAATGGTAGAGCTACATGAGGGCTACAATTTTGTCAATTGGCTCAAGGACTGGTTCGGCCTGGTTTTTGAGTTACATGGTGGTGAATTGGGGTTCAGTGACACGGTTTATAGTTTAACACTTAGCCAAAATTGCTAAGTCCTAAAACAGCCTCTAAACTGAATTGTGGGCCATTTTTTAGCATGTTCTGGTCATTTTCATGAGATGGCCATATTAGAACTTTTGTTACCTATGAAATTCTCTACAACTTTGCTTAAGGTTGCTCCTCCATGCAAGATTTCTAAGCTAGACTTTTTAATTGGTCAAACCAGATCACTCTAGGGGTCCAAACTTAGTCAACAACATTTGGAAGGGCAATTTGGTAATTTTGGTCAACATAAACATTGATCCACTACTTACCCTAAATGTAATTAAGATGTTATAAGACCTAATTAGCCACTCTACACATTGGTTGCACAAAATTCCTAGTGTCACATACTTTGAAACAAGTAATTCAATACTTTCACCCAAATGTTGCAAGCTTATGTTGCACATGTTGCATGAGTGTGTTGCATAGCACTTGCTCAATATGTCACACTAAAGTGGTTGACATGTCTCAAAAGGAAATTGCACCTATGGTACTTGTGTGTTGCACACTACTCACTTCTTACTTCACATGAAATATAAACATATGTGGTAATGTTTCCAAAGCATGTTTCACATATTATAAGCTCATGCATGAAATAAATGATGCTCCCACTCATGAATGAGATGTTAATGTTAATGCTCATGAAATGCAATGCAATTAAGGAAGCCAAACACCTGGGGTGTTACAGCCCTCCCCCCTTATAAAAATCTCATCCCGAGATTTGGAAGGCGTACCATTGTTGATAGAATTCCTTATAACCATCACGTAAATAGTCTTCTCGCTCCCACGTAGCATCACTCTCACTACCCTGATTACTCCACATTACTTTATATCACGTAAATAGACTTCTAGTTACTCGCTCTTGAGTGTCAATCACACGGACTGGCTTTTGTTCGTAGGTTAAATCGGATTCTAGCCTGATATCTCCTAATGGAACTCTTTCTTCCGGAACTCGAAGACACTTCTTTAACTGGGATACATGGATAACATTGAAAATGGCGCTCATTTTAGGGGGTAACTGGATCTTATATGCGACAGCACCACTCTTTCCTATGATATGGAAAGGACCTACGTATCTCGGTGCAAGCTTCCGCTTCACACCAAAACGTTGTACACTCTTCATAGGGGAAACTTTCAGATATACGAAGTCTCCAACTTCAAACTCTACGGGTTTTCTATGGCGATTAGCGTAACTTTTCTGTCTAGCTTGAGCTGCAGCCATATGGATTTTGATGGTACGAACTTGTTCCTCAGTTTCCTAAACAAAATCAATACCGTAATACCTTCTCTCACCAGCTTCTATCCAATTTAGTGGGGTTCTACACTTACGACCGTACAATGCTTCGAATGGGGCTATCTTAATGCTCTCTTGATAACTATTATTATATGAAAACTCAGCTAGAGGCAACCATTTCTCCCATGAACCCTTGGACGAAATAACACAAGCCCGTAACAGGTCTTCCAAGATTTGGTTGACTCGTTCAGTCTGACCTGATGTCTGGGGGTGATAAGCAGAGCTTCTCACTAACTTGGTTCCCAGAAGATGGTGCAAGTGCTCCCAAAAACGAGCAGTGAACTGTGGACTTCGGTCAAAAATGATAGTACGAGGTATCCCATAGATCCGGACTATTTGATTGAAGTACAACTCAGCATAGTCAGTAGGACGATAGTCAACTCGGACAGGAATGAAGTGAGCTGATTTGGTTAAACGATCTACAATTACCTAAATAGAGTTATGGTTCTTGACAGTAGGAGGAAATCCAACAATGAAATCCATGCTTATCTCTTCCCATTTCCAACCTGGGATAGAAAGTGGTTGAAGCAATCCAGCTTTCATATGCACAGCCTTAACCCTACAGCAGGTGTCACACCTGACAACATATGCAGCTATCTCTTTCCGCATTTTGGTCCACCAATAGTATGGTTTCAAATCGTAATACATCTTATTGCTACCAGGATGGATGGACAACTTAGAAGAGTGTGCTTCCGACAAGATCTGATTTCTAAGCTTTCGGTCCTTAGGCACAACTAACCTATCTTTGAACCATAGTACACCCTCTTCATCTACCCTGAACTGTGTAGTTTCTTGCTCTTTCATCTTACGCTTGATGTGGAATATACCAGTGTCAGTCTTTTGGAGCTCAATAATTCTACTCTTGAGAGTGCAACTGACATTGATGTTGTACAGAATTGCTGGCTGTAGAAGGCGAGACAGATGAAAATCACTTGCAACTAATGAGTGGTAATGAGACTTGCGGCTTAAAGCATCGGCAACCACATTTGCCTTGCCAGGATGGTAGTGCACTTGGAGATTATAATCTTTAATCAACTCAAGCCATCTTCTTTGACGCATATTCAACTCGGGTTGGGTGAAAATATATTTAAGGCTTTTATGTTCAGTATAGATATTGCAAACATTGCCCAACAGATAGTGCCGCCAGGCTTTCAAAGCATGAACAATTGCAGCGAGTTCTAAGTCATGCATTGGATAATTTACCTCATGCTTCCGAAGTTGTCGAGAGGTATATGCAATTACTCGGCCTTCCTGCATCAGAACACCTCCCAAACCTATGCCTGAGGCATCACAATACACATCAAATGGTTTCTCGATATCCGGTTGCGCCAAAACCGGAGCCGAGGTTAGGAGAGTTCGCAGTTTGTGAAAAGCCGCATCACACTCAGGAGTCTAGACAAACCTGGTGTCTTTTTGCAGCAGCCGAGTCATTGGCTTGGCTATTTTTGAGAAATCTGGGATGAAACGACGATAATAGTCAGCCAATCCAAGAAAACTCCGAACCTCGTGAACCGAGATAGAAGCCTTCTAGTTCAGTACTTCTTGTACCTTGGTGGGGTCCACCATAATTCCTCCATCGGACTACACATGCCCAAGGAAAGGTACTTCTCGAAGCTAGAATTCGCACTTACTGAACTTTGCATATAGTTGATGTTCACGCAGTCTTGTGAGGACTATACGCAGATGTTCAGTGTGGTCTTCCTTATTTTCAGAATATATCAGGATGTCATCAATAAATACCACCATAAACTTATCCAATTCGAGCATAAACACCGAATTCATCAAGTACATGAAGTGTGCGGGGGCGTTGGTCAAGCCGAAGGACATAACAAGATACTCATAAAGACCGTATCTGGTAGAGAAGGCTGTGTTTGGAACATCTTTCAGGCGGATTTTAATTTGATGGTAGCCAGATCTTAGATCGATCTTGGAGAAAACTTTAGCTTTAGACAACTGATCGAACAAGATATCGATGCGCGGTAGAGGATACTTATTTTTGACAGTGACTGCATTCAGAGGCCTATAATCTACGCACATCCACAACGACTGATCCTTCTTCTTTACAAAGATAGCAGGACATCCTCACGGAGACAAACCAGGACGAATCTGCCCCTTCTTCAAAAGTTCATTCAACTGCACCTTAAGTTCAGCTAGTTCATTCAGATGCATCCTATAGGGCCTCCTAGAGATAGATGCCGTGCCAGGCAACAACTCGATTTTAAACTCCACATCCCGATCCGGAGACAGTCCCGTCAAATCATCGGGAAAAACGTCAGGAAACTCACTCACTACGGGAATATCAGCTAATGTTTTCGCTTGCACCGCATGAACTTCCCTAGAAAGGTCAATTTGCCTGGGAAGTTACACTAAAAAACCTTTCTGATCCGTAGGATCTCTGAGCATAACTACCCGGGTGGATGTATCAATGAGTACCCCATTCTGACTCATCCAATTCATGCCCAAAATAACATCTATGTCTAATCCAGGCAAAACCACTAAGGTAAGCGGGTACTTTCGTCCTTCTATTTCAAACTCTAGATCTCTTACTACTTGATTTGTAGAAATATTTCTACTTGCCGCTCTAATGCAATAACCCCCATCTTCAACAGTATGCAGTTTGTGTGCAAACTTCAATGCAAACACAGGACTGATAAAGGAATGCAAAGCACCTAAATCAAATAGCACCACTGCAGAATATCGATCAACTAGAAACTTACCAGCAGTGACTACCTCACCAGATGGAATTTCTTCAATACTATTATAATGAACATTCCCCTGATGACCACCTTGATTGCTATTCTTCTTAGGATATGGACAATTCCTAGACCAATGACCTGGTTTATTGCAGTTTCAGCAAGGCATGTTGCTGGGAGGGACACTAGAGCTGCCTTGGCTAGAATTACCCTTTGGCAGAGCCACTGTATACGCCTTGTGAAACCCAGTCTTCACTGGCGCCTTCTTTTGCGGGGGACGGAACTTAGCACTTGTGGTAGGAGGGCGAGGAGGAGCCCTCGGGGCAGCTGGAGCTCGAGACTGTGAAGCGCCTGCCTCAAGTGCCCTCTTGCGGCTCTTAAAAGCAGCATAGATAGAGTTATTGTTCTCTTGAGTCAGAGCATCACTGATAAAATCATTGAAGGTGGCACATTTGCTAGTGCCCATGGTTTTCATCAGCTTTGGACCGAGGCCACGCTTGAAGCTAGCAATCTTCTTAGCATCAGTATCTACAAACTCAGTCGCATACCTTGCAAGATTGTTAAAGGCTTGCAGGTAGTCCGTCAAACTCTTATTGCCCTGGGTTAACCTCATGAACTCAGTGTGCTTTATAGCCATCAAACCTGGAGGAATGTAGTTCCCATGGAAAGCCGTTTTAAACTGGTCCCAAGTGATCGGGACATTAGGAGGCAATGTGGAGCGGTAGTGACTCCACCAGATACTAGCCGGGCCATGCAGTTGGTGAGAAGCATATTCAGTCTTCAACTCCTCAGTCAAACGAAGCAGACGAAACTTCTGCTCAATGGTATTCAACCATTCATCAGCTTGCAGAGGTTCCTCCGCCTCCTTAAAGAGCGGGGGCTTGGTATCCAGAAACTCCTTGAAATCACTATGCTGGTTTGGTGCCGGTCCCTGACGACCCTGGTGAGCATCCCGATCGACCAGCTGGTGCATAGCTTCAGCTAACAGGCGCTGACCTTCAACCACCGTTTGCATCAATTCTGCCAGAGTGGGTGGTGGAGGAGGGGGTGGCTGTTCCTCATCCTCAATGCCACGACCACGATGGAGGTTGTACGCCATCTGCAAAATGCATAGCCAATGAGCACTGACGCTGTGGGAAATTTGTAGATGAATGGTGTAAATATGCCAACTAATTTCATTAAACATGAATTCACAAACAATCGAGGCACAGTAATTCATCACAACCACATGAACCCATCAAGTGCATCAATTGACGCAATTATGCGATGGTCATAACAACAAGATATCTTCAGATGCAAAGATGGAATTTATTAAAGGCTCGCATGTAGGGAGCACAAACGTGACTGGACAGGTTACATTGATATCACAGAATTTTTGACCTTACGTAACGGGTGTCTGGATTCACTCTAAGCTTCTAGCCAACTAGGAAGGCTAACCAAGAAATGACCATAAGAAGACATCTCATGGGTAGAGTTCCATGGTGGATCATGACTAGCCACCTCGATACCAGCGCGTGCCAAGCAGCATAGCCTTATGTCGCGCGCCACAGGAGGCCCTCGGTTTCATCGCGGCACCGAAGGGTGCTAATCATGACACCATCACCGAACACAACACAATACGACATCCAATTGTGACCGAAATTTAACACGTTCAAACTAACATCCAGGATACATAGGGTTCGATGTTACATCCCAAAAGCTAAGTTATTACAAAGCCTCACTCCCACACAAGGAGGGCACAAAAGATAACTTCAGCATCATAGCTACGCGATGACTACTCTAAGCATCGTCCTCAGAGTCAGTGTCGAAGATCTCCCCACCATCCTCGTCACTAACAGGCTCTAACTCCTCTTCTTCTTCTTCTTCTTCTGGTGGAACATCCTGTGGCCCATTGACCTCCACGCCGTCATCGTCTTCAGCCATGAAGACTCCAGAGCCCATCTCCTCATTCTCATTATTGTCATGAGGAAGCAGAGGATTGAGCTGGTTGTTGAGGCGGTGCACTTCCTCATGAAGATTGTCATTGTATTCTTCTACAACTTCAATCCGTTGCTCAAGCTCCACCTGACGAGCTCTCAGGATGTTCTCTTCGTGCCAGGCTTCATCCCGCTGGTTCATCACGTGGACCAGCATGCGCTGACAATTGCGATTTGCCACAGTCAACCTCTGGACCGCAAGTGTCTCCTGGTCTCTGTCATGTATCACTTGCTCCAGCTGTTGCCGAGCCGCATTTCTAGCAGCAGTCACCTCAGCCAACTCAGCCCTCAACCTTTCCACCTCGGTGGGCTCAGGACGGGGCTCACATGGAGCGAGCTGGTGATGAGGTGCCCTGCCTCTAGTGGACTTGCGAGCGGTCCTCTTGGTGCGAGCCATCTGTAGCAACAAGACATAACTTACAGTGAGGATAATTTAGGGATACGAAATTTAATTTAGTCGGGACCATCGAAATTTTTAAGGAGGGAGTAAAATGCAATGTATGACATGAATTAAACATGATGCATGCACGTTCCGTACGCCCTCTCAATTTAGTAGAATCATAAACTTCTAACGCTAGGCGGTGGCATACATATGTTCTCTCATATAGGCGAAACTATCGGTCTACTCGTTTGCGCTGTTAGTGTACCTGCAGAAAATCTTATTTTAGCCCAACAATTTCCCAATATAAGCACACAAGTAAGCAGTAAACTAAATACTTTCCATATACACATCCTTGATGTATATACTTCAGTATCACAACTACCTGACAGATATATCCCAATTAAGTACCTTTATAATTACATGGTTTAAACATGTAAGTATGCAAGTAACCACAACTACTCTCCCCGAAACGCTCAAATTTTCGAACTTGAGCCCATATAATCCCGGTAGTCAATCAAAACCACGAAGGATTTCAAACCAACTCTTTTACAACCAAGATCGCATCATTCAACATACACATCACACGTTACATTTCACAAGCAGAGCAGAAGTTCTCTTACAACACCCGGAGTCGCACATTATTACAAACTGGGTTCATAAAGTAGCGGAAGCAAAACACACGCATTTAGTTCAAATACTACTGCTAGTATTACAGATCACCGTCCCACAAAAGCATTAAGGAAAGGAACTAACAGACGATCACGCCCAAGTGATCTAGTCCTCGTCACCCGCGGGGTGGAGGCAGGTCTTGCAGAAGCCCTGATAAAGCATGTCATCTGCAACAGGAGGGAATAAACCCTGAGTACGGAAATATACTCAGCTAGACTTACCCGTCAAAACGGAAAATAAGAGACACCAAGGATTATGCAAGGCTTTCATAAGTGGAGCTGACTGACATTACCTTTTGCGGAAAAGCATAAGTAATTTAAACTCTTTTAACCTGTACTAGCATTTATTATTAGCATTAACCTGTCATCTATCTTAGCACCTGTACTAAACATTCACTTGAGTATAATCAAACAATAATATTATTATATCCATAGCAGGTATAAATTGTGGCAATATTATATCATTCACTTAACCATATGTTCAATTTAATGAGATCTACGTTGCCGCTGCTCAAGTCAAGTGCTCACTAACCGGAAGCGACGGCGATTCGAATCAAATTCCTATCCAGCTGGAGGGGTATTTCTAACACTCACCGAGTCACGCCTGGCGAGGGCTGCTCAGGTCACCTTTGGTACAGTTCAGGAGCCACGGGTCCGACTGATGCCGCATCCCCAAGGGCGACACTATGCCAGGTGCTAGGGACTGTAACCCCCCTTGGACTCACGCCAATGTCCCCAAGCACAACGTTTCTCTCCTCCAAGATGCGACCTACCAGTCGATTCCCGGCCTGAACTGTATTACTCGGATTCACGGTCGGAACGACTTATCCGGCCAACTAAGTGTTAGACTGCGTTCAACATGACTCAAGGACGTACAGCGAATCGGTCCTTAAACGACTCAGACAGGCATGGCTCCGCACCCAAGACGTGAAGTGTCTTGCGACTGCACTATCGAACTCCCGTCCGATCTCAAATTTATTTTTAAACTTGGTTCCATCCACGATAGCCATCATAGTCACTCGTGACCCATTCCTATATCTCGCGGATGACCGAAAATCACCCGACTTCTACCGGACTAAGCAGGGCTAAGCATTAACACGGGCCTAAATCTAATTTAGGGTTTAAGTATGATATCTGGACAAGGACAGGTGTAATGCAACAAGTGTTTCCATACAACTCCTACAACTTAATGCAATAAACAAGTAAAAGTATTCAAGATTTATATTTAAAACAATTAGGTCAGCAAGCACCGGGGCTTGCCTTTTAGAAAAGAGGACGGCCGGTGATCTGGGCACTCAGGTAGCTCGTCAACAGCGTGTCCTTCGATGGCTGCCTCTTCGGGTTCTCCCGGCTGCTCCTGGTCCTCCTCCGGAACTGTTCCCTCGAACTCGAGGAGCGTCACCCCCTCTGGTACACCTATTGCATGAATGCACAATAAATCTCATGGATGCATAATGAATGCAATATGCTCGGAATGGAATGCATTGCAGCAATTTAAGTATTCTATTCAAGTTACTTCAATATTACGTGCAAATCTCTTCTCCGGTGGAGAAGTACTTACCTAATCTACACAACCTAATGTACAAATGTTCCTCTTCAGTTAAGGCCCTAACACCTAAAAATCATAAGAACAACATTACTTAGGTTACCGACAACAAATCATCAAATATCGTAACAACATATTCTGGACAGCGGCTACGTATTCTCATTACAACTGGAGATTCCCAAATCCTAAAGGCATGATACAAGATAATCTAGAAAGCTTATAAAATACTCTACAATTCATTTTCAGACCTCATCACTTAATTCCCAAGTTTACCTAGTCGAAATTCCAAAGTCCCAGAAATCTGCCCTCTCCAAACAGAGAGTAGCCATTTCCGGATAGCCACTTTAAACAGTTATAACTCCTAGACTACTAGGTCAAATACCATCAAATTTTGATATAAACTAGTTTAACTAGTTTACTACCTCTTTGGTATTCACAAGTTTCCCAGCAAACAATTTTATCAAAGTCAAATTCCAAAATTGCTACCAGCTGTCCAGAGAACCTAGAAATGTGAAATTTAAATATTTATTCATGTGTCAAACTTCCTCTATGACCAAACCAATGATGCTACTAGTTCACACATGTCATAAAACACCAGAAAGTAAGTTGTGTCAACCCAGAATATTTATTTTAACCCCTTTCTTAATTTACTTAATTAATTAAGTGAAAAATTAAACTTATATGCCACTACTTAGAAAAATTCTATAAAAATTACAGGAGGCTCCTTAGCCTACTAGGAGGCCACTATAAAATTTGAACTAAAGTTATTCACAGAAACTCCCTACACCAAATTCACAAGCCAAAAAGGCTGATTTTTGCTTAAATAGGAAACCTTATTGAAAAGTGTCAAACAACAGATTTCATATTTTTTCTAGTATCATTCTACCCTAAGAACAACACTCTAAAAATTTTACCTTTACTGGACCTGTAGAAAAATTATGAAAATTCATTCAAGGATCTCCTAAAATAAAATGACAACATCATAACTTGAAAAATACTCAAGCACTAGTACCTAAATTTTGAACAGAGCTAGCATATGCACAAAATAGCCTACTCACCAATTTTTATAATTTTTGGGACAACAGAACTCCAGTTATTCATATAACAAGTTTATATCCAATTTAAGACACATTTCAAAACCCCAATTAATCCTTCTAGAAAATAAACATCACATACATACTTGGTATTTTTCTTAAATACTACACTTCATGCAGAGCCCAACAAAGTTTAAATCATAATTTTTGAGCAAGTAAAACCCTAGATATGAAATTCCTAAACATCATCTAAATCTGTGAAATATAACTCAAAAATCAACCCTAGCTACAGTACTGGGCCGGCCCGATTCACCAGCGCGGCCCAGCCAGCGCCCGGCCTGATCCGATTCCTGCCCGCGCGCGTGCGTCTGCCAGGAGGGGCCCGCTGTCAGCGAGAGAGGGACAGGGGAGCGGCGAGCCAAGAACTTCGGCGAGCGGATTCACGCCGCCGGTGGCTCCTTTGACCAAGCAAAGCACACCACCGTGCTCTACACACAAAACCGCACCTAGGCATGCACTTTTCCCCAACGCTACCGCACCGGAGCACCCTTGCCGACGGTGAGGGCGGACGGCAGCGAACGCGTGGCGGTACGCCGGCGTGCTCCGGCCGCTAGATGGCGGTAGAGGGGTGCACCCGCTTCCAGGAACCCTGGCGGACCTTCTGAGGCTACGCAAACGGATTGAGATAGAGTGGAGCAGCTTGGCCGCGTGAGCACCAGGCCGTCGGCCATGGCGTGGCAGTGCGCGGCCGTGTTCCGGCTTGACCGGACCGAGACTGGTGGTAACGTCATCACCCGAGCATCTAGGTGTGATGGGAAAGAGGGGACGTGAGCGAGGGAAGGCGGAGGAGTGCGGTGCGGTGCTGGCCACAGTGACCTTAACCACGGCGGAGCTCCGGTGGCATTTGGGACGGGCGGAAGCGGCAATGCGGCTCACCTTGGGCTCGATTGAAGTCACGGTTTGGTCGAGGAGGTGCAGGGCAGGGTGGCGGAGTGAGGGACGTGATTTGATTCGGCCGGTAGGAATGTGGTGGCGAGCTTTCACGGCCGTAGCAAGGCACGCGGCGGCGATGCGGCTCGGTGCGTCCGCCTGAGCTCGGGAGGAGAAAGAGAGAGGACAGAGGCGCGAATGAGGTTGGGGGCGGCATCGTGGCGCCCTTGAAGCCCTCGCGGTCTGACTGGTGGGGCCACGGCCGGCGTACGGCTGCCACCGTGTGGCCACGCGTCGACGACGGCCTTCGGCCGGTCGGCCACGCTGCTCTGACCGACTGAAACGAAGCCGACATTCAGTGACTGACAGAGCAAGTTTGACGCTGATTATCTCCTAATCCAGCTCGAGTTAGCAGAAGATGATAATACCAAAATGGTAGAGCTACATGAGGGCTACAATTTTGCTAATTGGCTCAAGGACTGGTTCGGCCTGGTTTTTGAGTTACATGGTGGTGAAGTGGGGTTCAGTGACACGGTTTACAGTTTAACACTTAGCCAAAATTGCTAAGTCCTAAAACAGCCTCTAAACTGACTTGTGGGCCATTTTTGAGCATGTTCTGGTCATTTTCATGAGATGGCCATATTAGAACTTTCGTTCCTTATGAAATTCTCTACAACTTTCCTTAAGGTTGCTCCTCCATGCAATATTTCTAAGCTGGACTTTTTAATTGGTCAAACCAGATCACTCTAGGGGTCCAAACTTAGTCAACAACATTTGGAAGGGCAATTTGGTAATTTTGGTCAACATAAACATTGCTCCACTACTTACCCTAAATGTAATTAAGATGTTATAAGACCTAATTAGCCACTCTACACATTGGTTGCACAAAATTCCTAGTGTCACATACTTTGAAACAAGTAATTCAATACTTTCACCCAAATGTTGCAAGCTTATGTTGCACATGTTGCATGAGTGTGTTGCATAGCACTTGCTCAATATGTCACACTAAAGTGGTTGACATGTCTCAAAAGGAAATTGCACCTATGGTACTTGCGTGTTGCACACTACTCACTTCTTACTTCACATGAAATATAAACATATGTGGCAATGTTTCCAAAGCATGTTTCACATATTATAAGCTCATGCATGAAATGAATGATGCTCCCACTCATGAATGAGATGATTAATGTTAATGCTCATGAAATGCAATGCAATTAAGGAAGCCAAACACCTGGGGTGTTACAGTAGGAAACTCGGAATGCATGTAGCATGAGCTGGAAGAACCGAAGAAGCCGGTGCAGAATTCAGTGTGACAAGGACTCGAGTGGAGTAGGAGCAGTAGTACATTCTAGGACAACAAACTTCAGTGGTGACCCGTAGCATTACTGAAATCAAGGGAGGAAAAACTGAACATCTACTCACATTTTCCACATCAGTGACATCACAACCAGCAGAGCTACAGAGGTGAGGAGACCACAGTTGGTGCTTAGTTCATGCGTGCATGGGATCATCAATTAATCTCCAATACCCATAACTTGGACATGATATATATTGAGTTATTGACCATGCAAGTTCAGCTCCATTACAGTGAGGTCACTCAATCCTGTCTCCGGCTGCGTTGTTCAGATGTAAAAATGTTTCAGTTGCCATTGCCAATAGTTGCAGTTAAGGTTAAAGAAAAATTAGGAACATGATTTTGACAGCGCATCACATTAATTTTGATGTCAAAATGCATAGGGATGAAAACGATCGAAAACGATCGATAGGAGGCCAAATCACTTTCGTTTTCACATCTTTTTTTGAAACGAAATTGATACGATATTGTCGGAAACGAATACGGCGCCGATATTCCGATAATTTCGAAAACAATAGTAGTCGATCGGAAAATACATCGATAACGATCGGAATACATGAGAACGGTATCTAAAAAATGATAAACACGCCAAACTATAGAACATGAAAAGATCCATATAACTCGACCTATCTCACATGACAATAGTAAATAAAACCACAATTGACAAGATCATAAGCTGAAACCACACAATTCACACAATCTTAGATCTCAAATAGTGGCAAACCACGCAACAGTATGATAATTCTTGACAAAGATATAAATAAACGATCATGTTCTAAGTTGACTCGACATAAATAGTGATCAAAACATGAATTATTAAAGTTCCTTTTTCAGTGGAGGCTGTAGCCTGTAGGTTTCTTAAAGATGAACGTCAGGCATGTCATCGTCGTCCCCGGCCACATCTTCCCATCCATATTCTGAGCATTCATCCTACATAGTTTGTGATGGATACATACATATGTTAGTTCTCATACAAGGCAACTGTAGATGAGTTAGTAACAAGCATCATATTAATGTACGGAGATATGTAAGGCTCGTATCAATAGATGTATTAGCGCAATAGTGCTAATAAGAAATAAAAATCTGAGAAACACATAGCTAATAAGAAGCAAACACAATATATGTATGTGTCGCAGGTAGCAGCCAACACATCATATACAAGGTAAAAGCCAGAAAAAGAACCTCGAGTGTTGATTGCCTTCTTGTTATACACATGAAATACTTCCGTTAGATAGTTCTTTTTCAAAAATTATTTGCCTTGTGTGCAGATGTCATCCTTTCCAAAAAAAATTGCCTTGTGTGCTTGTAGCTTGTGTGTACATATGTGATCCTTTCCAAAAAAAATTGTCTTGTGTGCTTGCGTGTGTAATGTATTGTATATCTATAAATAAATAAGAATTTATTAATTAAAGACCTTTGAATCGGTAATTACCGACGGTAAATTACCGGTTAAATATGGGAATCTTCGAAAACGATCGGAAGAGGGCAAAATCATTTTCGCTTTCGTTTCCGATTATTTTTACCGTTATCATTTTCGTTTTTTTCGGTTACCGCTATCATTTTCGTTTAGGCATAAAAATTAGAAAAAAAAAAACTCAGAAAATAATTTCGGAAAATCGGAGATTATCATTTTTGTTTTCATCCCTAAAAATGCACATTTCTAAGACCCCATTTGGTACGGCTTCAACTCATTGCTTATTTTGACACTTGAAGATAAAAAACAGCTTTTTACTATAGTGCACTGACGAGTCGGAGCTGATCAGAGTTTCCGTAACTTTACATTGCTTGAGTTCATGCTAGTGGTAACAAAAGTTTTTAAAATGCTACTGCACGATTTCCATAAACGAATGAGTGAGTGTAAAAAGATTTAAAAAACATTACGCGCGGATCAAATTATTCGTGAATAAAAAAGAGCAGAGCTCCGTTCCCGAAAACTAATCATTAACCATCGATTTGAACACAAACAAATGGTGAAGAGGCTCAGAAGTCACGAGCAGGCTGCTCTGCTCTGCTGCGGCGCACCGGCGATCCCTTCCCTCCTCCAACCTCCCCGCCCTCCTCCTATATATTCTTGCCCTCCGTCCTTCCGGGTGCTCCACTACCCCGCCTACCAGAGCAAGAACGCATCGGTCGAGGCATTACTAGCTCGTCGGCGGCAATGGAGGAGTACCAGCAGGTGCAGCAGCAGCATCAGGGTGGCCGCGGGAGCAACAAGATCCGGGACATCGTGCGGCTGCAACAGCTGCTGAAGAAGTGGAAGAAGCTGGCCACGGTGACGCCGTCGGCGGCGTCCGGCGGCAAGGGCGGCGGGAGGAGCAGCGTGCCGAAGGGCTCCTTCGCGGTGTACGTCGGCGAGGAGATGCGGCGGTTCGTGATCCCCACCGAGTACCTGGGCCACTGGGCGTTCGCGGAGCTGCTCCGGGAGGCCGAGGAGGAGTTCGGGTTCCGGCACGAGGGCGCGCTCCGGATCCCCTGCGACGTCGAGTCCTTCGAGGGCATCCTCCGCCTCGTGCAGCAGGGCGGCAGGAAGAAGGAGCCTGCCTCCATGTGCGACTGCTCCTGCTCCTGCTCCTCCGAGACCGAGATCCTCTGCAGATGATGGCCGACGAGACGACGACCACGCCATGAATCGAGGCCTCGCTCTCGTCTCAATGCTCTGCTCTGCATTTCTTTCTTTCTTTGTTTTTTTCCTCTCTCCTTTCTTGGGTTGCTTCTTTCTTTCTTCTTGGTTTTTTTTTCTGAAGAAAGGAGGAGAGGTTGCATTGCAGTGCACCGATAAGATCTGTAATCTGTACGACGATGGGAGGAGATGAAGGATTTCTTTTTGGGTTTCCTGATCAGAACAAGGATCTAATGTAAGACAAACTAAACAAAGCTTTGATCTTGCAACATCTGATGGTTTATGCAATTCCTGTAGCTGCATTTATCTTGACATGCTGAAATCAAGAAGCTGAATGTAGTCAGCTTCAGCATGTGTCATCGTTCAGCTTCCCTTAGCACTGCAAGTCTGCACTACAGACTACAGAGTGCAGGTCCAAGATTAGCTGCTTAAAGATTAGGTTAACAGTAATAATTCACAAAGTGTGGCAGTAAACTACCTTTGTTTTAAGTTTTAACTGTCTGGGAATGCATGGCATCTACTGTTTCGATCCAGACGTAGGGAGAGTTGGAAAATATCTTTTGTTTACTTTGGTTCATGAGATACGCATTGTACTCTGCATACTGCACTGCATTCTAGGAGAAAAATTCACCGGCGGTTTCTGAACTTAGCAGCTGGTGTCATTTAGGTCCCTGAACTTTGAACAGTGTATTTCTAGGTCCCTGAACTTGGCTTCCTGTGTCATCTAGATCACTGAACTTGGCTTTGGGTGTCACTTAGGTCCCTAAACTTTGAACAGTGTATTTTTGGGTCCCTGAACTTGGCTTCGGGTGTCATCTGGGTCCCTGAACTTGACTTCGGGTGTCATCTATGTCCCAATGCTGACATAGCGCGGTCCTACATATGGAGCCCACATGTCAGTCGGTTATATTTCTATTTCGGGGATATTGTAGCTACAATTTCTAAAATATTCTAAAAATTGTATTTTTTTCATATGATCTCGGATGAAAATGATTTTTATATGAAAAATGTAGCTCTCGACGAGATCTACAACTTTCTAGTTTTGAGTTTTTTTAATTTGAAATCATTAAAATTCTTAAAAAAATTAAACAAATTTTCAGCAGTATATTAATCGCGTACAAGCGCTTGTCACATTGGAAAAATCATATCTTTTTTATATGCTGTCAAATGGAGATAATTTCTATATGGAAGTTGTAGCTCTCAATGAGATCTACGACTTTCTAGTTTTGAGTTTTTTAATTTAAGGTCGCTAAAATGCTCAAAAAATTAAACAAATTTTCAGGCTCAAAAAAATTAAACAAATTTTCAATAGTATATTAATTCCTGAAAATTTGTTTATTTTTTTTGAGCATTTTAGCGACCTTAAATTAAAAAACTCAAAACTAGAAAGTCGCAGATCTCATCGAGAGCTACAACTTTCATATAGAAATCATCTCCATTTGACAATAATTATAAAAAATATGATTTTTCCAAGGCTATAAGCGCTTGTACGCGATTAATATACTGCTGAAAATTTGTTTAATTTTTTTAAGTATTTTAATGATCTTAAATTAAAAAAACACAAAACTAGAAAGTTGTAGATCTCGTCGAGAGCTACATTTTTCATATAAAAATCATCTTCATCCGAGATCATATGAAAAAGATACAATTTTTGAAATATTTTAGAAAATGTAGCTACAGTACCCCCGAGATAGAAATAGAACTCCTGACATGTGGGCCCCACATGTAGGACCGCGCCACGTCAGCATTGGGACCTAGATGACACCCGAAGCTAACTTCAGGGACATAGACGATACCCGAAGCTAAGTTCAGAGACCCAGAAATACACTGTTCAAAGTTCAGGGACCTAATTGACGCCCAAAGCCAAGTTCAGGGACTTAGATGACATCTGAAGGCAAGTTTAAGGACTCAGAAATACACTGTTCAAAGTTCGGGAACCTAAGTGACATTAGCTGCTAACTTCAGGGACCGCCGGTGAATTTTTCTCGCATTCTAATATGTGATTCTTTTGGCATATTCTTAACCACCATGCCTCACATAATGTTAGGCTCTGCAACAAAATAAAGGATTTTTCGTACATATTCACATGGCAAATTGGCAAGCGCACCTGGCTTCTTACATCGACGACACATGAGGGGATCCTCTGCATCTGCACCTGAATCTTGGGTTCCTAAAAATCCTGGTTATCTCCGTGTGCATCAGCCCAACTTTTTGTTAAATCTCTGAAGCAAATAAACGATAGATTGGTAAACGATGAATCAGTGTGCACTTTCTACGTGCTACTACCACTGAACTTTTTTTTTAGAGGTCAACGACGGGGGTTCAAAATAAACCCCACCTGAATTTCATTCCACAGATGCCAAGTCGCCTTGGTGGTGGAGGGGGCCGTAGCCCAGTTACAAGTGTCTGAAACAAATAACAAAAAAACAGATGTGTGTTTTACTTCTGCCAGGAAAAGAAAGTAGGGCCGGCAACTGAAACATGTTTCTTCAGAAGACACCGAGGAACTGAAAATCAGGCTGAAGCTCTCTCCAAGTCTGAGGAAGTAGTACAATGATTGGTCTACTTCTGCTCTGAGGTAGATCATTGGTCTGTTCTGAAATGGACGTGCCTACCTTGCAGCAGACTCCCTGAAATCCTGCATCCAGCATTTCCCAGTGTTGAGTGTTGACAAGTGCAATCAATCTACAGGGAGCCAGATAAAGAGACAGTATTGCTGTTCTTGCAAGTGAGTGGCTGGGAACGAGCCTCAGTTCGATCGGTTCGCTCTCCCTGCGGAAGCACCGGTCACGAGTTCGAGCGCTGCTCAACTCGTGATTCCCACCGGGATTTTCTCCCGGTTTTAATTTCATGTAGCCTCTCGCGCAGACGTGCCCGTCACGCTCCGAATCCGGTGATCTTCGAGTACTTCTTAGCTGCGTTCGTGGTCTATGTATAGTTGTAGGTTTGTTTGTATACAGAGTGTGCGTGTGTATGGTGGTGTGTGTTTGTATCTGAACAGATACTACAGCCAGTGGCGGATCCAGAAACGGACCAGGGGGGCTAAATAACAAAGGCTAAATTTTTTTTTCTCGTTGGACACAGTACACTAATAGATATAGCTAAAATTGATAATTTCATATTGATTCTAAGTGCTCAAAATCAAAGATACATAGAATTAATATAATAAGAATTAAAAAGTACCAAATAGAAGGAGCATTCCATCTTCCATCTTCAAGAATTCACACCACTTGAACCAACACCACTTGAACCGCCATGCTCAAAATTGCTTGTTGGTGGTGGCTTAAAGAGGTAGCAATAAAAGCAATAGGCTGCATCCTTGACAGGACTGTACTCTAACCAATC
Organism: Saccharum hybrid cultivar R570; assembly: GCA_038087645.1. NCBI lineage: Eukaryota > Viridiplantae > Streptophyta > Magnoliopsida > Poales > Poaceae > Saccharum > Saccharum hybrid cultivar. Next base: position 2,323,357 of record JAQSUU010000273.1, read on the forward strand.
AAATTGAGTAAACCATGATTTAACAAAACCTCTAGTTTGACATTTACCCGCTGTTCTTTCATACTCACAATTTGGTTGATATGGACCCATCTGTAAATATGCTCTCCTAGCATCATCCCTAATATCATGGTGGAATTCATCAATTGGCTTTCTAAGACATGGATCGGCAACTATATCATTCATATCAAGCCCAATGCGGGGTCTTTTTTGCACAACCCGACTCTCTTGAGTAGAAGCATCTTTCTTAGGAAAAAATCTTTCCATTCTACAAAGTAAAACCAATTGAAATGATGAAATCGGATCACTGACTGACTCAATTTCAGAAACTAACAATGAAAAGAAAAAAAATAAAAGAGGAATGAAAGAGGAGATCTGATTCTCAGTTTCTCACCCTAGGTCTGAAGGCTGAAGAAGTGAAGGTGAACTGGTGAAGCACTGAAGCTCCTGGACTCCTGTCTCCTGGCCTCCTGGGGCTGCCAGCTGCCAGGCTCCTGGCCGCGCAGAGCAGAGGGCCAGACTGCCGGGAGCCGGGAGGGGCGCTGGCGGGAGGCCGGGCTCCTGGCCGCGCGGAGCAGAGGGCCGGACCGCCGGAGGCCGCGGCTGGCCGGGCTCCTGGCCGCGCGGAGCAGAGCCGCAAAGGGCCAGACCGCCGGAGCCCGGAGGCCGAACTGCCGGGAGCCGGGAGGGGCGGGAGTGGACTGGCCGCCGGCGGAGCCGCGAGCAGGCGCGAGCGCGAGCGCGCGGGAGGAGGAGTCGCGACGGGCGGCGTTGGGGCTCGATGCGACGCCTCTGCTGGACTGGATCACTGGACTGCTTTTTTTTTTATCTAACCTAGGCATGTTTTGGGCCGGGCTGAAAACCTGTTAAAATTTTTTTCAGCCCACGGGGGGCTGCAGCCCCCCCAGCCCCGTGCGTCCGCCAATGACTACAGCTGTATCTGTATGAGAGGACTCAAAAAAAAAGTGAGTGGCTATATTTTCAAATGTGCAGCCAAGTCTTGCATGCTCATCTTCCGGACATTGCTCAATGCTGTACTTCAGAATGAAGTAACGGACATTCAGATCCAGATCTTTTTGATTTATATCGATCGATCCGTATTCATTTCTGTAAGCAACAATTTGCATTAACTAGTGATGTCCCAATTGCAGGGTCCATGTTCAGTTTTAGCGCAAGTATGGAACAGATGTAAGAGTCCATCACTAAGAATTGATGAATGTGAAAATGGAGAAACACACTACCCCTCATCACAGATCTCCAACCAACCAAATAAATCAAGCTTGTAAGATGAAAATAACAGTACAAATCCAAATCCAACTTAAAAAAAAAACTTTCCTTTTTCTCGGTTCCTGTAAGAACAGCATGACAAGCAAGGATTCATCCTCTGAACAGGACTGCTCCTCTAATAAGAAAAATACAAGATGAACTGAAGAATTAAAGCTCTATCGTCTTACTGCGTATTTCTCTCCTCCTCGATCTCATCATTTTAAACAAAAGCAGACAAAACGCAAATATCGTACGGCCGGTTTGGAACGTTGAAATTTGAACAGAATCTCACAAGTTTGAATTCCCCAGGAGTTCTCTGTAAAGTCTGTAAACTCTTTGAACACGCCATGCATTCAGCTACGCTACCCACCCGGCCACACATGCATGCATGTGGTTGCTTGCTTGCTTGCATTCTGTTTCTGTACAACAACTGCATCGATCGATCCTCAACTGAACTGAACTGATCTGATCTACGCGTACGTCAACAAGCAAATTGTTACAAACAAGAAGGAACCTAGCTAGCTAGCTAGGTGTTGTCGATCATCTACCGGCCGACGACGGCTTTCTTCCCCTTCCCGGCGGCGGCGCCGCCGTTCTTGCGCTGGAGGCGTCGCAGGAGGTCCTCGAAGTCCTCCTCGGCGCAGGGCACGCGCAGGCCGCCGGCCTGCGCGAAGCCGAACTCGTCGGCGGCGCGCTCCATCAGGTCCCGGAACGCCGGCTCCCGGAGGTACCCCGTGGGCACGACGAACCGGCGGGACTCCTCCCCGGCGTACACCGCGAAGTAGCCCTTGGGCACGCCGCCCTCCGCCGCCGCCGCCGCCGGCTGGTCCAGCAGCGCCTCCCGGAGGCCCGCCTCCTCGTGCGCCGGCGCACAGGTCTTCGCCTTCGTCTTGTTCTTGCCGCCCGCTGCCGCTGCTGACGTCGCGGACTTGGTCGTCGACCGGAAGTAGCCCATCACCATCATCGCCGCCGATCGTACGTACGTCGCCGGGCGAAGTGCAGGCGCAACAACGCTGGTGCACCTATATGTATATATAAGCGATGTTCTCGATCGCCGGCCGGTTCAACGGCGGGCAGAGGGCGCGCGGAGGGCTTAGCTAGTAGAGTAGGTAATAATCGTGGCGCCTGGGCATGGGATGGTGGCCGCCATGGCTGCTGCTGCTGCTTTGGCGAGCTCGATCGCTGCTGTCTTCTTGGAGTTGGTGGCGGGCAACCACTGCGCGGAGAAGCGGAGGACGACGTGGTGTCCTCTTCTCTTGTTCGTATGATTAGGGTAGGGGAGGCTCGGCAGACAAGGGAGAGCGACGGTCTTTTATACTAGGGGTGAATGGCCATGGTGATATAATAATAATTAAATTAAGTTATTATATTATATAATCGAGGAATTAATTAATTAATTTCTTAAAGAGTAGTCCATGTCGTCCTGTAGAGAACTTTCCCGGCTCTGTTTCCATTGTGAGCAAAATCTGCTTGAAAAAATGGCTCGATTAATTAATTTCTTAAAAGAGTAGTGCATGTCATCCTGTAGAGAACTTTCCTCTGTTTCCATTGTGAACAAAATCTGCTTGAAAAAATGGCCAGGTGTTGCTGTGGTTGTGAACTTGTGATCAATGGATGTCCTTGTACGCCGTGGAATTTCATTTGTTAGTGGAAATCTTTTCGGCAACGTTTGTTCATGGCAGTTATCATTTATTTTATTTTTGTTTATAGCGTTGTTCGCACTAATGAAGGAGCATACTTGTTGTGCACAATACAAGCGCGTAGCTCATCTAGTACTATAGTATATACTGTAGACTATATTTCGATTTCTTGTAAAGAGGGATCAAACGCACCCGCACGCAGCCGTCGCCCAAATCTTTTTTTTCTCAGAAATGAAAATAAGAGCACTGTAATTGCAGGGGCAAGCAAAGGAGACATGTGTATATACATACACACATGCAAAACTTTTTCTAAACTATCCTTCCGTACTCATCTAAGAAAGCAGAACCGATGGAAAAGTGTGACACATGCAAAGCTTTTTCTCCCTTACTCAATTTTGCATCCATTAGTCGAGTAGGCTATACAACTTTTTCCATAATACATGTGGAATTAATTTATAACTTTTTTAGTGGTACAAGTAATTGGCTCTTCTTCTTCTAGAGGATGTGACCAAAGCTAAAAAAAAAACTGCTGCACGAAGCTGTATGCCCTGTATCAAGCATATTTTATATTTCGTCACTTGATACATTGACCACTGATGCCGATAAAGTTGGTTGTGGAGTGCAATTTAACCCGAAAGACGAAAGTGTACTGGGGTTACATGTTTAGTGAAGGGGTAGAGAGATTATAATTATATTTAAACCCATCAGCAAGAAGGATAAATAAATCTATTTTGATGACCTCATCATATGAGTTGACCGTTGACCGACCAAGAGATATCGCCGCCCGTGGCCGTGATAAGCAGCCAAATGGAGCAGAGCGAAGCGCCCTCCCGTTCAACTGCAGCTAGCCAATGGTGTTTTCAATAAGTACGGTCGTCCAGTGGCAATCGTCATCTTTTGCTTTGTTCTATTTATTATTATTGTCATCATACATAGGAGTATATAGAAAATACGGATGGATTAGCGGTGATTGCCACTTGATTTACTCCTGCACGCAACTGACGATGACCATCGACCGTGCCAAGCACACGGAAATTGCATGCGTATGGTGCCGTGCGCGTATATTAGTTTAGATAGGGTTCTTTTTTTTTAAAGAACCATCGTTGGCACATAGTATACAAGTATGGTAGAATAGCCCTCGCAAAGAGAGAGAGAGTATGTCAATATAGCTATTTTGGTCCCTCAATCATTGCTCGAGACTCAGTTTTATTATTAAACTTTCAAAGCGGTCGTATCAGTCTTTAAACTCTACTTTTAGCTTAATTTCATTTTAGAACTATAAAGATGATCGTTTCAGTTCATAAACTTTGCATTTTGGACTTACTTTTCATCCAAAACTATCAAAATGCATTTCTTTAAATTTTTATTTTCAACTCAACTTTGAGATAGAGATAGAGGCTGCCCACCAGAATCCAACGGGGACGATCATCGTGGAGCAGCCGTGGATACTTATCGTGGATTCATGGCACGCGTCCATACGTATGCATCTCACATAGAAAATTGTTGCTTATATTTAGGAAGAATAGTTAAAAAAAACTATAGACTTTGATATATTGAATATACTCCGTACACACATTAGGCACGTATGGGTATGGTCTTGCCGGGGATGGAACGGAGCTTCTTTGACTGAAATCTAACTGATCTGGTTGAATTTTTATGAGAAAAAAACACTGTTGAATAGCTGCTGCCTGATCATCACAAGCGATGAGGCTGGAAGTCACCGCGCTTGTGACGACGTACGTGCAGTATCCATCAAGTACACGAGGAGTACTCGGAGTTAGTACATGTTTTGGCGTCCTCTCATTGGTGCTGGTGCCATGGATGCCAACGACGAGACAAGCCGCCTAGAGGACCGTGCCGGCCGGGCAATAAATTTGATGCGTGCGGTCCTTCGCTCGCTGAAGCATCGTCGTACGGTACGCGCGACGCGAGTAGCCAAACATCAACTTCCTGCGGGCTGCGGCCGGGTAGACCGTGCACGTGCTGTACTGTATCCACTTGCGGCCGGGTATGACGCTGCCTCTCCTCACGGATGGCACTGTTTGTCCACGGCAGGTCCGTCTTAATAATTTCTAGTGCCTTTGACAAGCAAGACAGGGTCCGGCGATCTAAAGTTAACCTCAAACAATTTTTCAGTCAGTCTAAACTAGTGAACTCTGAACTGAAAGATTGAATGGCTACCGTTGAACTCTGAACGCCCATGCCAAGCTCTATCCCTAATTCCCTATAACTGATAATTGATAAACCGAACTAGTGAATTCTGAGCTGCCATTACTTACCGCTGTCAGCTGGCCAGACCAGAGATTCCATCGATCACGGCAACAGAGACAGGATTCACGGCAACGTCGATCATCGGAACGACCGTACAGGCGCAGACCCGCGCCCGCAGCCGGCAGTAGCACACCGTCACCGGCCGGCGGCCACGAAGCGAAGCCCTGACTCGTGACTCACGATCACGAATAGGAAGGGTGGTGACTCCGCCTGTGCGAGCGCGACTTACGCGTGAATAGAAGCGAAGCGAGCGCCTAAGCGGATCCAATGGACCTAAAGAGCGACAGTATGAGCCATTGAGCCTGAATACATGTGCTATACAGGGTATACTCATGGGCCCCAGCGCCATGGGCCCCTGGCCGTCGCACTGGCTGCCCTCCCCCATGAGACGGGCCTGGTCCACGGGCCCTTTCTAGTCACTTTTAGCCTTCTATCGATTAAACAGAAGACTAAACCTAAACATGGGGCTAAACTTTAACATATCCTTTTTTCCATTAGCCCCTTCAAGGTGGGCTAAAGAGGGCTAAAAGTACTCCCGTTGGGTAAAAGACTCATATTACCCTCCACGTAACCTGACCATGGGCGGATCTACAGTGATGCTTGTGTATTCCTAGGAATACCCAACTTTTTGGCTACAACAAGAAGTATATATATAAGTATACTCATATGTATAATGTATATTGCTATTAATTCTCTGATTTTCGAGTAGGAACTCAGCCCACAGACATGTCAATGCGTCCTCCTCTCCTTTCCTATGTGACCAGGTCGGCCCACAAGGCTGAAAGGTCTTGATGGCTAGAGGGGGGTGAATAGACTTTTAAAATTTTCTACAAAGACAAGCTAAACAAGTTTATCAATATAATAAATAGCGAGATGCGAGTTTTGCTTAGCCTACGGGGTGTTTGCAAGCCACATATCCAATTCACAATTCTAGTATTTGCACTCAACCGCACAAGTCAAACCGAGAAGAAAACTACACCTACAACTAGCAAGCTACACAAAAGAGCTACTCTAGCAAAGCTAACTAGCTAGCAAAGATAACTAAGAAGGTAATGTGGAGTTGAGTTAGGAGAGTTTCACCGAGGGGCGAAGTATTGAGCCAACCAATATGATCAACAATGAATACCAAGACAACCGAACACCGGGATCAATCAATCATAATATAAAAGTGATGACACGAAGATTTATCCCGAGGTTCACGTGCTTGCCGGCACGCTAGTCCCCGTTGTGTCCCTCTTCACCACGTGGTTCGGTGGCTAATCGGTCTCACACCGAGCCTCTCAAAAGGTACCACAAGAACCTACCAAATGGCAAAAGGTTGCAAATGACACGAGCAATTTACTAACGTTGCCTTTGGCGCTTCGCCGAGGTAGGCACAACCCCTCACAATCACCGGAGGTGGCCAAGAACAATCACCAACTCTTGCCAATGCCTCCAAGCTACTCCAAGCCGTCTAGGTGGCGGCAACCACCAAGAGAAATAAAAATCTCATAGCAAATCAACCACCAAGTGCCAACTAGATGCAATCTTACAATACAAATACACTTGGATCACTCAATCTCACTTCGAATATGCAAAGAAGCAAGATAGATGAGTGGGAGGGGAGTTGCTTGGCTCAAAGTGCTCACAAGTATGTCAAAGAATGCAAGAGAGAGAGCTTTGAGCCGGCCAACGAGTATTTATATACGAACCCCTTCGAATAGAGACGTTAGACACTTGAAAACGCTGCGGTCGCGTTGACCGGACGCGCTGGTCACGCTGACCGGACGCGCCGATCTCACAACGGCTACGCCGCGAAGCACCGACTAGACGCGCTCGTTGCGTGGACCGGACGCGCTGGGATCGACCGGACGCACTGGTCCCGTAACGGACCGGACGCGCTGGTCAAGCAAAGACTGTGTTCCAACAAAACAGTGACCAGACGCGCTGCAGAACTGACCGGACGCCACGGTGCCAGCCTCCGGTTGGAGTCTAGTAAGCTCCCTCACCGACCGGACACGTCCGGTCAACTCTGACCGGACGCGTTGCGCGTCCGATCAACACACGCAGACGTTGAACACTGACCGGACGCGTCCAGTCAATTAGTGACCGCGTCCGGTCCAGCGTCCGGTCACCACTGTGACCTCCGTTCACCTCCATTTGATTCACCCTTTCACATATGAGCTAGACTAACTATGTGTGTCACTTTATCACATGTTTAGCTCGTGAAACAACATGTGACAACGGCTCCAAATCTCGACATTGGCGTAAAGGTAAATAGGCGTTTCAATTCCTCGAAAATGACTTAATTCCGCCTCGCAAGCTCGGCGGGAGGGAGAGAGGACCCCAAACCCTCTCTACCGCTCAAACTCCAACGCCATCGTAAATGTGCTAACACCACCAAGTGATCACGTCATGTGCGAGTGTGTTAGCATTTTCACAATCATTTTTCGAGGCGTTATTAGTTCTATCCAAATGCATATGATTATGAAATGTACACCTAGAGACACTTAGGAGTTCAATAGCTGTGTCATTCCCCTCTTTATAGTACGGCTATCTATCCTATAATATAACCACATCCACTAGGTGTCTTGGTTACTAAAACATGAACCCTAGCAAATACCTTTGCCTTGATCACGTAGGGTTGCGTCCAAATCCAAGTGTGGCCATCATGATCACCATGTCCATCTTGCCACCAACCTTAGAATGTACTAATCCTCATATGCTATATAAAACTTAAGCATAGGATTAGTACGTAGGCATTGTCACTAATTACCAATACCAAACATAGAGCTTTCAATCTCCCCCTTATTGATAATTGGAGACAACCCTTTCACAAAGATATTATGATAAAATTTTAATTGAACCCATGTCACAATGTCCAAGTATGTCACCATATGTAAGAATTATGGACAAGTGATCATGAATTCAAATTGATAGCAATGGCTCCCCCTACATGTATGCTATATGTTTAGATTTAGGAAGCATACATTTTAGATAAGAAAGATTAGGAGCATTGTCTACCAATAGGTGCTAAGTGTTTGAGATTATAGACTTTTGAAGCGTGATACCATCGGAGTAGCGATAAACACCATTTCAGCACCTTGTGTAGTTAGATATCACTTGGAAAAGCACAAACATAACTAGAAGCCTCGTGAGATCAACATTATAAGCAAGGTTCTAGTACCACTTTAAAAAAACATGAAGCAAGAAAAATCTAACTACTTCCTATTCATGCTAGTACCTCAATATACCATTCAAATTATACTAGCAAGTCACCACACAAGCAATTTATCGGAGAAAAAGAAATGCATAACTATGCATCATACATATGAAGTGTACATGAAAATGCAACATTCATGTTTAAGAGCTCGCTCCCCCTACTTGTGTGCTCAAAATTTTAGTTGATCCTCTTCTTTTATCAATTCTCCCCTTTAGGTTTTGTCCCCCTTTAGAATCTTAGTTGATCCCCTTCTTTTATCAATTCTCCCCTTTAGGTTTTGTCCCCCTTTAGAATCTATCTTTGTGAACAACATTTTCTCCCCCTTTGGCACCAACGACCACAAGGAACCAATTTTAGATAGAATATCATGTCATGTTATGGGGTGAGGATCAAGTTTGTGATTCAACCTAGATTGCTTGCATAAACAAAATGCTTCGGTTTGATCCAAGGGCAAGCTTCTTCACACCTTGCTAGAAGGGTTATCATGCACCATGTTGAAGCAAATATTTAGACAAGTGATCTAGATTAAACACTTAGGATCACGAGCTACTTAAACAAGTTATATGCTACCACTAGATCATACGTAGCAAAGAAACAATAGTGGCACCATATAACCCTCAAATTTATTTGATTTTCATGAATGAGCCTAGAACATAAGAAATCATGACTAGATACACTAAACATGTCCTTAGCATAGAGTGTATGATATGTCAACCAATTGTACCTTGGGGCTCGAAGGAGAGGCATGTCATATCATGGAGGTGCATCAACTCATATTGGAGAAGTCAAGTATGTTCAACTTATTTTTTAGCTTGTGAAATCTCTTCTCATCAAGTAGCTTGGTGAATAGATCGGCTAATTGATCTTCGATGCCTACACTCTCAATAGCAATGTCACCCTTTTGTTGATTGTCACAGAACCTCCTAATTATGATGGCCCACAAGTACCCGTCATTGCCATAATGACCTCTGATGGCCGTACTTATGTTCACCATAACTTAAAAGGCCTGCTTTCCTCCGAACAGGATCCAATCACAGGAGTATTGCAATATTACAACAGTTTATTCAAAATATTCAACAGAGTAACGTAGCGGAAGTCTTACAATAATATAGGTTTACAAACCAGTTTTCAAACTTCAAACCTTATGTAACATTATTACAAACCAGTAGTAGAGAAGTATCGGTATTAACTTTATTACAACACACAAGCGAGATGCCTTGCCCAAAGGCCACACAGTCTACTCGTCGTCGTTTTCTTCAACCACGACGGTCATGCAACAAGGCTCGAAGCAGACTTGTTCATGAACCGCACCTGCAACAAGGGGTTAACAAACCCTGAGTACTTGAGGGTACTCAACAAGACTTACCCGACTAAGACAAAGACTCCAAGGGCATGCTAGCTTTAGGGAATCAAGGTACGGGTATTCCAGAATCAAATTTTCTTTTGCAGAAAAGCTTACTAAAGTAAGTCCTTACCTTCAATATTTTACTTTTATCATTGATGGTTCATTAATCAATTCTAAGTGATCCTAATCTAGATCAAAGTAATTATCATCAAAACCTTTCTCATTCTTTCTTTCAATTCCAGTTCTTAACTACGATGCAAGTCAGGTGATCAAGTCTCCATAACCGAGGAGCAACGACGATTCGAACCGATTATACCCAGCTGGGGATCCCTAACCTCACGACATATGTAGAACCAAATATTGCATATATTAACCCTCATTTAGATCTCCTAAAACCAGAACGTGTCCATCGCCACCCGAGAGTATAGTACTCCTCGAACCCGACCAAATTCTAGCCCCGAGGGTACACGCTACTCTCGCCATCTCTCCACTCCCAGTGCGAGGTTAGACGTTCTCGTAATGGAATCACCAACATTTTGGGCTTACCCAAGGCATGAAGCTAGTTGCAAAGTCTTGAACACAACAGGCTTACAACGAACGGACCTTAACTGATAAGGCAGAAACACTACATTGAGACTCCTTTCCCAATGCATGTTAGCAGTGGCCAAACCACCCACCCGATCTTTCAAGTTTATTCTTATATTTCAATATTCATTCGATATGTCGTCATGGCTATATAAACATTGCATTTAAAAGCTTAACTTCTAAGCATAGCGAAGCATACTACGCATTTTCTATAAAACAGGTATCAAGGTTGATATCACAATAATCAAGGATGATAATGCAGCAATTGGGTTATCACTCAACTCCTAATTTCTTAATGCATTAAACCATATTATAAATAATAAAACATTTGTAAAATTCAAGGTAGGGTTTAAATGCACCGGGGCTTGCCTTGCTCGGACATGACGACTGACTCAGACCCGAGAACTCCAACGTCAGGTCCGAAACCCACCGATGATCGCTCTTCTCCGGAAACTGGCTCGACGGCTTCGACTTCTTCGAAAGCGGAGACTACACGAACACATAACATGCTTTAACATGATGCTCGATGATAAACATGATGCTTGATGATAACATACTATGAGTTACGACTGGAGTACAACTTCCCTTCACAGTACAGTCGCAAACAGAACACCTACTAACTAGTAGCGACGATTCCAGCGATACCAGCTTAAACCTAAACAAGTTACTAACGAGCTCAAACATGGAATTAAGGTGCCAAAGATCACAAAAGGGTAGTGACCTAAGGACATCACTCAATCAAAAAGGCACACAACTCTTAAAGTTCTCAAATTAACATTTATTTATTATTTAAATAATTAGGACATAATTAGAAGTTAATCAAATTTTACCTAATCAAGCTCAAACTTTTTCTATGGATTAAGAATGATTTATAACAGTGTCATAATAAATTTCATCATTTTTGGACTAATAAATTAATTATTAAAATTCATGGAAGTTGCATTTAATCTTTATTAGAACTAATTAATTCTACTGCACAAAGTACTCAATTTCAGCATTTAACATTTTTCCTAGATAGTTTATACATTGAGAAGCCTACACAAAAATTTTCAAGAATTTTGGAACTCTACACAATTTTTAAAGAAATAAACAAATAACTAAACTATTCATTTATTTGAAAAAGGAAAACAAAAACGAAATCGGGCCGATTCTTCCTTTCTCCCGCGGTCCGGCCCAACTAGACGGCCCGCTCGCGCACGCCCGTGCCCGCACGCGCTCGGCCCAGCCGCGCGGCCCAGCAGGCGGCCTGCCTCACGCGCGCGCGTCTGCCTCTCCCTCTATCTCTCTCTGACAGCGCGGTCCCACTTGTCATCGCCTTCCTCCCGCTCGCCCGCTCGCTCCCGCGTGCCCGCGCTCTCTCCCGCGGTGGCTGGCCGGTGACCGATGCCTCGGTCGATAAATCGACTCCACCATCACCATCTACACTACCCCACGGTTCCATTTTGCTACTAAACACCATGGCTCGAGCTCCGGCGACAGCTCACCGACGACGGTGGCGGCTCGACGGCCACGGTGACCGGTGACTCAACGGTACAACGCGGTAGCGATTAAAGCGAGTGGTCAGGAAGTATCAGGGGCGTACCACGATCACGAAGGAGTGATCGGTTGAAGCTGAGATGCTCTGGAGGCGGCTGGCCACGGTGGCGGGGTTCAACCGGGACGGCGGCGACCCGAGGTGGAAGACGACGGTTCCCCGGCGATCCTGAGCGGTAGCATCTACACCAAGAGGCGCAATAGGTTCGCAAGGTGATGGCGGAATGATTGGCGAGATGGAGATGGATGCGGTGGAGCAGGAAGGGCGAATTTGGCCGGAGAAATGAGGACGGTGGCGGCGGCGATGGTGAAACCGGAAAACGTCACTGTGACCTCGACGTATTTATAGACGACGGTCGTGGCTACAGAGCTGCACTGCTCGCGTCGTCGCGCTGGCATTCTCGACCACGCGCGAAGGCCGTGGAAGCTGGCCAAAGCCGTCCGGCGTCTCGCCGGCGCCCATGCCGCGCGGTGGCCGGCGGTGATTCGTCGGTGCACTGTAGCTGCCCCCCCAAATTTTGAATTTTCAAACTGTTTTCTAAAATTACTCTCGAATTCATGTAACAACTTGAAAAACTTCCAATCTATTAAATCTTCAGAATTTCAAGCTCTACAAGTTTTGTATTGAACACTTTTTCAAATTCTCACTGGATTTTGAAATTTGAGTTTAAATTCAAAAGGGAACACATTTTTCAGATTTGGTAATTTAGAAATTACTTTTGATTTTATATTGAAACTTCAAAATCTCCAAACATCAAAGTTGTATATCTTGACCAGACCTACAACTTTGCTGTTCAAAACTTTTTCAAATTCTGCCTCCATTTTGAAATCTTAGTTTGGGGACAAAAATAAGTTAAATCTAAAATTTGTTTATTTTCAAAATTGCTCCACATTTTACACTAAAACTTTGAAAACTCAAAACACCAAAGTTGTAGCCCTTGAAAAGTTCTACAAACTTGGTTTTGAACTTTTTCCCAAATTTTGCTTAGATTTTGAATTATTTCAAAAGGGGTAAAACAGGGTTTTGAAATTTAGGGTTTTCGGAGGAATTTTAAATTGGAATTTGTTGCTACTTTGATTTGTGATTACTTAGCGATCAAAACCTCACCCAAGGGCATCATTTGGACCAACATGACATGGTTGACCAAATGCCACTCTTGGTTGACCAATTAGCTTTTAAAATTCTTTTACATTTTTCCCCAATTTTGAATTCGAATTCGAATCGGAAAACTCGTGACAAGTTTTGGGACTCCAATTCAAACTCAAATTTGGAGTTTCATTTTAGAGGTTGTACTTGAGCTCATACCCTACTCTTGACACTAGTGTGCAATACAGTCGCACACCTCAAATTACGCAGTGCATGGACTAAGCATTTGCGGTGGCTTTAAAAATTAGGGTTTTCGGGTTCAGAGCACACCACTGAGAAACACATTCAACCTAGATAAGTAAACTTGTTTTAGTTGATGCATAACAAGGTTAACCTAATAGGGATGGTTTGCAATGCATTATGATGACATGGCAGATTAATTAGCACTATAACACCCGGGGTGTTACAGCCCTTCCCCCTTAAAGAAATCTCGTCCCGAGATTTAAAGCCTTGAGTTAAGTAATAGAAAAGGAAACGTGTCAAGCAAACACGTCCAAGACTTGTCTACAAAACAGGTAGGGGTTTTCTGCATTACAAAGATTTTAAAAGGATAGGTTACAGTTTAAAGAGGAAATTGCAACATAGATAGAAGCAAAGAACTCCGGGAAATTCTCTAACAGATAATCCTCCGTTTCCCAGGTGGCTTCCTCTTCTGAATGTTGATTCCACTGTATTCTGTACCATTTAGTTGTTCTACTTCGGGTAACACGATCTTTTTGATCCAAAACTCTGACAGGATGTTCAGAATATGTCAAATCCGGTTCAAGTTCAACTCCCTCAACATCAACCACTTGATCATGTACTTGTAGACACTTCTTCATTTGTGATACATGAAATACATTGTGCACGGCTGACAGTTGTTCAGGCAGCTTTAACTTATATGCCACCTTTCCACATTGTTGAATGATTTGAAAAGGACCAATATAACGTGGTGCGAGTTTGCCTTTGACTCCAAATCTGCTAACTCCTTTCATGGGTGATACTTTTAGATAAACATAATCCCCTACTTGGAATACCAAAGGTCTACGCCTTTTATCAGCATAACTCTTTTGCCTGGACTGAGCCACTTTCAAATTATTCTGGATCTGCCTAACTTTTTCTTCTGTTTGTTTCACAAGATCAACACCGAAAAACCATCTTTCTCCCGGTTCTGACCAATTCAATGGAGTTCTGCACCTACGGCCATACATTGCCTCAAACGGTGCCATTTTGATACTTTCTTGATAACTATTATTATAGGAGAATTTTGCTAAAGGTAACCACTCGTCTCAAGTGTCTGAATAATTAAGTGCACATGACCTTAACATGTCTTCTAGAATTTGATTGACCCTTTCAGTCTGACCACTTGTTTGTGGATGATAAGCGGTACTATGCAAAAGTTTTGTACCCAGGGACTCATGTAGGTGTCTCCAAAATTTGTTAACAAACTGAGTACCTCTATCTGATACAATGGTCTTTGGTACCCCATGAAGACTCAGAATTCGTGCAATATAAATTCTTGCATAAGTTATAGCAGAATAGTCCACCTTAACTGGAATAAAATGAGATGACTTTGTCAGTCGGTCCACAATGACCCAAATTGAATCAAAGCCTCTTGAGGTTTTGGGTAACCCAGTAATGAAATCCATACTGATATCTTCCCATTTCCAGGATGGAATGGGCAAGGGTTGTAACATTCCTGCCGATTTTAGGTGTACTGCCTTCACCTTACAACAAGTGTCACATCTGGCCACATATTTGGCAATCTCAATTTTCATTTTGGTCCACCAGAATTTCTGTTTCAAATCTTGATACATCTTATTACTTCCTGGATGAATAGAAAACCTTGTGCTATGTGCTTCATCAAGAATGAGCTAACGTAACTCTGGAACCTTTGGGACCACTAACCGGTTCTTAAACCACAACACATCTGCATCATCAATACTAAAATCTATCTGTTGACCCGTTCTAACTTTTTCTTTGATGTGAGCTACTCCGAAATTCTTTCTCTGAGCAGACACAATCTGATCTTTGATTGTTGATTCTACTGTGACATTAGTCAACTGACCTTGTTGAACTATTTCAATATTCAGCTTTTCTAATTCATAACATAAACTGTAATCCATTGGCTTCATAGTAATGCAATTGCAATGATTCTTTCTACTGAGTGCATCAGCAACCACATTCGCTTTTCCAGGGTGATAGTGCACTTCTAAATCATAGTCCTTTATTAACTCAAGCCACCTTCTTTGCCTCATATTCAACTCTGACTGAGTAAAGATATACTTTAAGCTCTTGTGATCTGTATGCATGTGGCAAGTATTACCTAACAAGTAATGACGCCAAATTTTCAATGCATGAACCACAGCTGCTAGTTCAAGATCATGTGTCGGATAATGTTCTTCATGACGCTTCAACTGTCTCGAGGCATAAGCAATGACTCTGCCTTCTTGCATCAATACACAACCAAGGCCAATACCCGAGGCATCACAGTAAACATCACATGGCTTTTCTATATCTGGTTGTGCCAAAACTAGAGCAGTTGTCAATGACTTCTTTAAAATTCTAAAAGCTTTCTCATATTCTGGAGACCATATGAACTTAGTTTGATTCTTCAACAACTCTGTGATTGGCTTGGCTACCTTTGAAAAGTCAGGTATGAATCGACGGTAATAACCCGCCATTCCCAGAAAACTTCGGACTTCATGAACTGAGATTGGTGGTTTCCAATTCAGAATATCTTCCACCTTGTCAGGATCTACTGCTACTCCTTCGGCTGACAACACATGTCCTAAGAATTGCACTTCTCTTAACCAAAACTCACATTTACTGAACTTGGCATACAGTTGGTGATCTCTCAGACGAGTCAGAACAACTCTGAGATGCTCAACATGTTCTTCTTCACTTTTGGAGTATACCAGAATATCATCAATAAACACAACCACAAATTTGTCAAGCTCCGGCATGAAAACTGAGTTCATCAGATACATGAAATGTGCCGGTGCATTGGTGAGACCAAAAGACATAACTAGGTACTCATACAGTCCATATCTGGTAGTGAATGCAGTCTTTGGGATATCTTCAGGTCGAATCTTGATTTGATGGTACCCTGACCGAAGATCGATCTTTGAAAATACCTTTGCCCCCGCAAGCTGATCAAAGAGTAGATCAATGCGAGGCAACGGATATTTATTCTTAATGGTTACTTCATTCAGCGGTCGATAGTCAACACACATCCTTAAAGTCTGATCTTTCTTCTTGACAAAAAGAGCTGGACATCCCCAAGGTGAGGAACTGGGTCTGATAAAACCTTTGTCACGTAACTCTTGTAATTGATCCTTAAGTTCTGCCAATTCATTGGGTGGCATTCTGTAAGCTCTCCGGGATATTAGGGCAGTACCCGGTTTTAACTCAATCACAAATTCTACATCTTTGTCTGGTGGTAGACCAGGTAGATCATCTGGAAACACATCTGGAAATTCACAGACTACCGGTATATCACAAATCTCCTGTACTGAAGTTGCACATATCCTTTCAACTGTTCTCTTTGGGATAGGAAGTTGGATAAGAAGATGAGATTTATTATCTGGCAGGTTCAACCTTATAGTTCTATACAGTGCATCTATAAGGGCTCCTCTTTGGTACATCCAATTCATACCCAGGATTACGTCTATATCCTGTTTCTGTAATATTATCATTGAGGTAGGAAATATATGCCCACCTAACTCTATAGGTACGTCACGTACCATCTCCTTAGTACACAGTCGTCCCCCGGGCGACTGGATAAAGAAATCTTCTTGTGTTCCCATAATTGGAATGTCATGCTTAACAACAAAGGTGTGATTTATGAATGTATGCGATGCACCTGAATCAAATAACAGTACTGCTGGATGATTAGCAACAGGGAACATACCCATCATAACAGGTTCTCCCTCTGGGATTACACTTGCTTGAGTGTAGAACACACGTCCGGTCTTCTTCTTCTCACCCTTACCCTTCTGAACATTCAGGTTATTATTCTTGCTCTGGGGTTGTTGCTGTTGCGGTACGGGAGCTCTGGGATAACTGGGATTGTACTGCCTTGGATACGGGCAGTCCTTGGAAAAGTGGCCTGGCTTTCCACAATTGTAACAGGGAAAGTTATGGTTACTGGAGTCTGGTTTCGAATACCAGGGGCATTCGGCTGCTGTGGATACTGCGGAATTGCGGCAGGACAGAAAAACGTCTGAGGCTGAGCTTGGTATTGCGGTGGACGATAAGTTGGGCGGAAATGGTTCTGAGGGTGATAAACAAACCTCTGGCGCTTTTTAATGCCACCAGACGGGCTAGAAAACACTGGCTTCTTTTTCTTCGACTCTTTATGCAGTCGGG
This sequence comes from Saccharum hybrid cultivar R570, assembly GCA_038087645.1. Lineage (NCBI taxonomy): Eukaryota > Viridiplantae > Streptophyta > Magnoliopsida > Poales > Poaceae > Saccharum > Saccharum hybrid cultivar. The sequence goes on from JAQSUU010000273.1 coordinate 2,340,693, forward strand.
ACTTCTCTTCTGACGCAATAGCCACATTGACTATCTCATGGTAAGTGGCATTATAGCAGGTGACCAATGCTTCTTGGATTCTGGTACTCAAACCTCTCATGAAACAACTCTTCTTCTTTGCATCGGTGTTCACATATTCCGTTGCATACTGGGACAGATGATTGAATTTGCCCACATACTGTAGAACTGTCTGGTTCCCTTGCTTCAGCGAGAGAAACTCTTCTAACTTCATGGCCATGACACCATCTGGGATATAATGTGCTCTGAAGGCTTCATGAAACTCTTGCCAAGTGATACGGTGGCCAGCAGGCCGTGCGGCGACCAGATTCGCCCACCATGCCCCTGCGGCACCTCTAAGCTGCTGTGCTGCAAACACGGGCTTCTGATGCTCCGTGCACTGTAAAAGTTCAAACTTCTGCTCCATGGTACAGAGCTAGTCATCCGCCTCTAGCGGCTCATCTGCCTTTGAGAACACTGGTGGACGGGTATCGGTGAAATCCACATAAGTGGTTTCCCCTCCATTGTTACGGCCTCGACGGCCCTGATTTCCATTCTGATTCTGATTCTGAGCCAACAAGGTAGTGGCATTAACCAGTGCGGCAATAGCTTCTGCCAAGGTGGGTGGAAACGGTGGGGGATTCGGAGGATTGTCCCTTTCTTGGGAAGTTCCAGTACCGTCCATCTGTTGTACACAAACTATATTTATTTACATCGCTTTATTGAATTAAAAAGCAGTTAGTACAGTACTTGTATACACACACAACTTATCTTACATTATTTCATTACAAACTTGCTCTCAAGCAAGAAACTACCCACTAAGGTTCTTAGAAAGCAGGAAAGACTACTATATTACACAACCATCCATGTCGACACTTCACTCCTCCTCATCATCGCTGATCACGATCACTCCATCCTCATTCTCTGGAGCACTTGCACCAGTGACATGACTCGCATCATCCCCACTTTCCATCATGGGTTCATCTTCTTCTGGATCTTCTTCCTCATTGTCCTCTCCATCAAGAACAATCACGGCACCGATATCATCTTCTACTGCCTAGGGTTGATGATTGGGATTCATCAGATCATTTAGCCTATGAACTTCCTCATGCAGAACTATGTTGTACTGCTCTAGGTGTGTCACATAAAGCTCCAACTCACGAACACGAGCCCTGGCTTCTGTCTCCTTTTCCAAAGACTCCTTCTGGAACTGTTTCCAAAAACGCATGTTGCGCTTCAGTCGCTCCACTTCTGATGTAAGCCTTGCAACCTCTGATTCCGAATCCGAGTTCGGATTACGGCTGCTGCTTGCTCCATCACCTCTGGCGGCCAACTGATGACGCGGCACTCCTTGCGGACCCGTTTTCTTGCGAGGAGTCATCTTCACACGTGCCATCCTATAGCAAGATAGAATTAGGACGATAAGAACAGATAGGGGGATCTGAAGGTTAGCATGAATAGGATTTGAACCTTACTTAACCCAAACCACATTAAAAGGGAAGGTAGCTTAAGCAGGTTAATTAAACATGATGCATGCATCGCACTTACGATCTAACAGAAAGATTTAAGTAACACATGCAATCTTTATAACATAGGGCACTATACATGATACTTCACTACGAAGCTTTCAAATATGAGCTAAGGAAACTATAGAATAGATTAAGATAAGCAAAAGCAATTTGGACCAAAATATCAGTATTAAGTTTGTTTGACCCAAATCATTTTGAAGTTTTGCAAGGTAATACTACAATAACCCGAGTGATTATGCTCTGGTACCAGCTGTCACAGAACCTCCTAATTATGATGGCCCACAAGTACCCGTCATTGCCATAATGACCTCTGATGGCCGTACTTATGTTCACCATAACTTAAAAGGCCTGCTTTCCTCCGAACAGGATCCATTCACAGGAGTATTGCAATATTACAACAGTTTATTCAAAATATTCAACAGAGTAACGTAGCGGAAGTCTTACAATAATATAGGTTTACAAACCAGTTTTCAAACTTCAAACCTTATGTAACATTATTACAAACCAGTAGTAGAGAAGTATCGGTATTAACTTTATTACAACACACAAGCGAGATGCCTTGCCCAAAGGCCACACAGTCTACTCGTTGTCGCTTTCTTCAACCACGACGGTCATGCAACAAGGCTCGAAGCAGACTTGTTCATGAACCGCACCTGCAACAAGGGGTTAACAAACCCTGAGTACTTGAGGGTACTCAACAAGACTTACCCGACTAAGACAAAGACTCCAAGGGCATGCTAGCTTTAGGGAATCAAGGTACGGGTATTCCAGAATCAAATTTTCTTTTGTAGAAAAGCTTACTAAAGTAAGTCCTTACCTTCAATATTTTACTTTTACCATTGATGGTTCATTAACCAATTCTAAGTGATCCTAATCTAGATCAAAGTAATTATCATCAAAACCTTTCTCATTCTTTCTTTCAATTCCAGTTCTTAACTACGATGCAAGTCAGGTGATCAAGTCTCCATAACCGAGGAGCAACGACGATTCTAACCGATTATACCCAACTGGGGATCCCTAACCTCACGACATATGTAGAACCAAATCTTGCATATATCAACCCTCATTTAGATCTCCCAAAACCAGAATGTGTCCATCGCCACCCGAGAGTACAGTACTCCTCGAACCCGACCAAATTCTAGCCCCGAGGGTACACGCTACTCTCGCCATCTCTTCACTCCCAGTGCGAGGTTAGACGTTCTCGTAATGGAATCACCAACATTTTGGGCTTACCCAAGGCATGAAGCTAGTTGCAAAGTCTTGAACACAACAGGCTTACAACGAACGGACCTTAACTGACAAGGCAGAAACACTACATTGAGACTCCTTTCCCAATGCATGTTAGCAGTGGCCAAACCACCCGCCCGATCTTTCAAGTTTATTCTTATATTTCAATATTCATTCGATATGCCGTCATGGCTATATAAACATTGCATTTAAAAGCTTAACTTCTAAGCATAGCGAAGCATACTACGCATTTTCCATAAAACAGGTATCAAGGTTGATATCACAATAATCAAGGATGATAATGCAGCAATTGGATTATCACTCAACTCCTAATTACTTAATGCATTAAACCATATTATAAATAATAAAACATTTGTAAAATTCAATGTAGGGTTTAAATACACCGGGGCTTGCCTTGCTCGGACACGACGACTGACTCAGACTCGAGAACTCCAACGTCAGGTCCGAAACCCACCGACGATCGCTCTTCTCCGGAAACTGGCTCGACGGCTTCGACTTCTTCGAAAGCAGAGACTACACGAACACATAACATGCTTTAACATGATGCTCGATGATAAACATGATGCTTGATGATAACATGCTACGAGTTACGACTGGAGTACAACTTCCCTTCACGGTACAGTCGCAAACAGAACACCTACTAACTAGTAGCGACGATTCCAGCGATACCAGCTTAAACCTAAACAAGTTACTAACGAGCTCAAACATGGAATTAAGGTGCCAAAGATCACAAAAGGGTAGTGACCTAAGGACATCACTCAATCAAAAAGGCACACAACTCTTAAAGTTCTCAAATTAACATTTATTTATTATTTAAATAATTAGGACATAATTAGAAGTTAATCCAATTTTACCTAATCAAGCTCAAACTTTTTCTATGGATTAAGAATGATTTATAACAGTGTCATAATAAATTTCATCATTTTTAGATTAATAAATTAATTATTAAAATTCATGGAAGTTGCATTTAATCTTTATTAGAACTAATTAATTCTACTGCACAAAGTACTCAATTTCAGCATTTAACATTTTTGCTAGATAGTTTATACATTGAGAAGCCTACACAAAAATTTTCAAGAATTTTGAAACTCTACACAATTTTTAAAGAAATAAACAGTTAACTAAACTATTCATTTATTTAAAAAAGAAAAACAAAAACGAAATCGGGCCGATTCTTCCTTTCTCCCGCGGTCCGGCCCAACTAGACGGCCCGCTCGCGCACGCCCGCGCCCGCACGCGCTCGGCCCAGCTGCGCGGCCCAGCAGGCGGCCTGCCTCACGCGTGCGCGTCTGCCTCTCCCTCTATCTCTCTCTGACAGCGCGGTCCCACTTGTCATCGCCTTCCTCCCGCTCGCCCGCTCGCTCCCGTGTGCCCGCGCTCTCTCCCGCGGTGGCTGGCCGGTGACCGATTTCTCGGTTGACAAACCGACTCCACCATCACCATCTACACTACCCCACGGTTCCATTTTGCTACTAAACACCATGGCTCGAGCTCCGGCGACAGCTCACCGACGACGGTGGCGGCTCGATGGCCACGGTGACCGGTGACTCAACGGTACAACGCGGTAGCGATTAAAGCGAGTGGTCAGGGAGTATCAGGGGCGTACCACGATCACGAAGGAGTGATCGGTTGAAGCTGAGAGGCTCTAGAGGCGGCTGGCCACGGTGGCGGGGTTCAACCGGGACGGCGGCGACCCGAGGTGGAAGACGACGGTTCCCCGGCGATCCTGAGCGGTAGCATCTACACCAAGAGGCGCAATAGGTTCGCAAGGTGATGGCGAAATGATTGGCGAGATGGAGATGGATGCGGTGGAGCAGGAAGGGCGAATTTGGCCGGAGAAATGAGGACGGTGGCGGCGGCGATGGTGAAACTGGAAAACGTCACTGTGACCTCGACGTATTTATAGACGACGGTCGCGGCTACAGAGCTGCACTGCTCGCGTCGTCGCGCTGGCATTCTCGACCGCGCGCGAAGGCCGTGGAAGCTGGCCGAAGCCGTCCGGCGTCTCGCCGGCGCCCATGCCGCGCGGTGGCCGGCGGTGATTCGTCGGTGCACTGTAGCTGCCCCCCCTAAATTTTGAATTTTCAAACTGTTTTCTAAAATTACTCTCAAATTCATGTAACAACTTGAAAAACTTCCAATCTATGAAATCTTCAGAATTTCAAGCTCTACAAGTTTTGTATTGAACACTTTTTCAAATTCTCACTGGATTTTGAAATTTGAGTTTAAATTCAAAAGGGAACACATTTTTCAGATTTGGTAATTTAGAAATTACTTTTGATTTTATATTGAAACTTCAAAATCTCCAAACATCAAAGATGTATATCTTGACCAGACCTACAACTTTTCTGTTCAAAACTTTTTCAAATTCTACCTCCATTTTGAAATCTTAGTTTGGGGACAAAAATAAGTTAAATCTAAAATTTGTTTATTTTCAAAATTGCTCCACATTTTACACTAAAACTTTGAAAACTCAAAACACCAAAGTTGTAGCCCTTGAAAAGTTCTACAAACTTGGTTTTGAACTTTTTCCCAAATTTTGCTTAGATTTTGAATTATTTCAAAAGGGGTAAAACAGGGTTTTGAAATTTAGGGTTTTCGGAGGAATTTTAAATTGGAATTTGTTGCTACTTTGATTTGTGATTACTTAGCGATCAAAACCTCACCCAAGGGCATCATTTGGACCAACATGACATGGTTGACCAAATGCCACTCTTGGTTGACCAATTAGCTTTTAAAATTCTTTTACATTTTTCCCCAATTTTGAATTCGAATTCGAATCGAAAAACTCGTGACAAGTTTTGGGACTCCAATTCAAACTCAAATTTGGAGTTTCATTTTAGAGGTTGTACTTGAGCTCATACCCTACTCTTGACACTAGTGTGCAACACAGTCGCACACCTCAAATTACGCAGGGCATGGACTAAGCATTTGCGGTGGCATTAAAAATTAGGGTTTTCGGGTTCAGAGCACACCACTGAGAAACACATTCAACCTAGATAAGTAAACTTGTTTTAGTTGATGCATAACAAGGTTAACCTAACAGGGATGCTTTGCAATGCATTATGATGACATGGCAGATTAATTAGCACTATAACACCCGGGGTGTTACATTGATGATCTCTAATAAAGTGATGGCGAACATCAATATTCTTTGTTCTTTGATGTTGAACCGGATTATTGGTTAGCTTCACGACACTTTAATTGTCACATAGCAATGACACATTCTTAAAATTGATTCCAAAATTCTTCAATGTTGCCTTCATCCACAAGATTTATGCACAACTACCCGCGGTGATGTATTCAACCTCTGCGGTAGATAGTGCAATACTATTTTGCTTCTTGGATGACCATGAGACAAGTGATCTTCCCAACAATTGGCAAGTCCTGGAGGTGCTCTTTCTCTCAACTTTGTCACCGGCATAGTCGGAATACGAATATCCAACTAGCTCGAAGCTTGCACCTTTGGGATACCACAATCCAATATCTTGTGTATGCTTTAAGTACCTCAATATTCTCTTTGTTGCCTTCAAATGACTTTCTCTTGGTGAGGCTTGAAATTTTGCACACATGCATACACTAAACATTACATCAGGCCTTGATGCCGTCACATAGAGTAGGCTACCAATCATTGATCTATATAGCTTTTGATCCACCATGTTGCCATTCTTGTCACTATCCAAACTTCATTAGTGCTCATTGGAGTAGTGATTCCTTTTGCATCTTCCATACCAAACTTTTTTAGCATATCCTTTATATATTTGGTTTGGCTCACAAATGTACCTTCTTTCATTTGTTTGATTTGAAGTCCAAGGAAGAAGCTAAGTTCTCCAATCATTGACATTTCAAATTCCTTTGCATCATTTTCCTAAACTCATCACAATAATCTTGATTGATTGAGCCAAATATGATATCATCAATATATATTTGCAACACAAATAAGTCTTTCCCAATCTTCTTGGTGAAGAGAGTAGTATCCACTTTGCCCATGACAAATCCTTTAGATAGCAAGAAGTCTCTTAATCTTTCATACCATGCTTTAGGCGCTTGCTTCAATCCATACAAAGCTTTTCTCAATTTGTAGACATGATTGGGTTTCTTGTCATCTTCAAAACCGGGAGGTTGCTCCACATACACCTCTTCTTGAATGTACCCATTGAGAAATGCACTCTTCACATCCATTTGATATAGCTTGATATTGTGAGCACAAGCATAGGCAAGTAGAATCATAATTGCTTTCAATCTTGCAACCGGGGCATAAGTTTTACCAAAGTCAAGATCCTCTATTTGTGTGTACCCTTGAGCCACTAGTCTTGCTTTGTTCCTCACTACTATCCCATCTTGATATTGCTTGTTGTGAAAGACCTACTTTGTTCCAATGACATTGTGATCACTAGGTCTCTCAACTAATTCCCATACTTCATTTCTCTTGAAGTTGTTGAGCTCTTCATGTATTGCATTTACCCAATCCAGATCTCTCAATGCTTTATCAATGTCCTTAGGTTCTTCCATTGACATAAAAGAAGAATGTGCACAAAATGATGCCAATCTTGACCTAGTTTGAACTCCCCTTTGTATGTCACCAATGATGGAATTCAATGGATGGTCTTTAGCAATGTTGGTTGGTTAAAGTACTTGGACTTGATTGCTTGGATGTTGATATTGATCATAAGTTGGAGATGATGAACTAGTCACTTGTCGATCTTGTTGCACTTGAGATGATGTACTAGCTTGATTTTGCATTTGAGAACCACTAGCTTGTGTAATTGGACTTTGGAGCACTTGATCTTTGTCGTCATCCACATCAATCACTTGTTTTGGCCTAATATCACCAATATCCATTTCTTTCATAGCATTGGTCAATTGAGTTCCTCTCACATCATTCAAGTTATCTTCTTCATCTTGAGAGCCATTTGTTTCATCAAATTCAACATTATGAACTTCTTTAAGTAAACCACTAGACAAATTCCAAACTCTATAAGCTTTGCTAGTAGTTGAGTAACCAAGTAAGAATCCTTCATCATATTTCTTCTCAAACTTGCTCAATCTAGTGCCCTTCTTCAAGATGTAGCATTTGCAACCAAATACCCAAAAGTATGTAATGTTGGGCTTTCTTCCATTTAAGATCTTATATGGTGTCTTCTCTAGGAACTTGTGGCAATAGAGGCGGTTGCTATAGAAGCAAGCCGTGTTGATTGCTTCGGTCCAAAATAAATGACTCACATTATACTCATTCAACATTGATCTTGCCATATCAATCAAAGTTCTATTCTTCCTCTCAACTAAGCCATTAGATTGAGGTGTATACTTGGACGAAAATTGATGCTTGATTCCAAGCTCATCACATAGCTCATCAACTCTTGTGTTTCTAAACTCACTTCCATTATCACTTCTTACTTTCTTGATTATGGTCTCAAACTCATTTTGTACTCTCTTGATGAACTTCTTGAATATGTCAAATACATCACTCTTGTCCACAAGAAAGAATACCCATGTATATCTAGTGAAATCATCCATAATCACAAACCCATACTTATTGCCACCAATGCTTGTATATGTAGTTGGCCCAAATAGATCCATGTGCAACAACTCAAATGCCTTGGAAGTACTCATAATGCTCTTCAATGGATGAGTGTTGCCCACTTGCTTTTTAGCTTGACATGCACTACATAGCTTATCATTCTCGAATGTGACATCCTTCAAGCATCTAACTAAGTTATGCTTCACTAACTTGTTCAATTGCTTCATGCCAACATGACCAAGTCTTCTATGCCATAACCAACCCATACTTGATTTGGTGAGCAAGCATGTTGAAAGTTGAGTGTCACTAGCATTGAAATCAATCAAGTATAGATTCTCATATCTAAAGCCCTTGAAGATCAAATTAGAGCCATCAACACTAACTATCTCCACATCATCAACACCAAATATGCACTTGAAACCAAGATCACACAATTGAGCAACCGAGAGAAGATTGAAGTTCAACTTTTCAACTAAGAGCACATTGGAAATGCTATGATCATTTGAGATTGCAATCCTTCTAAGTGCCTTCACATCACCCTTGCTATTGTCACCAAATGTGATACTATCAATGCCACTATCATTTAATTTAAGAGAGTTAAACATTCTTGAATCACCGGTCATATGTTGAGAGCACCCACTATCAAGCACCCAATGCCTTCCTCCGGCTTTGTAATTAACCTATAAAATAAATTAATGTTTCTTAGGTACCCATACTTGTTTGGGTCCTTAGAGGTTAGTCACTAAGCTCTTTGGTACCGAAACGGCCTTCTTCTTTGGACCTACAATTGGTGTACCAACAAACCTTGCATGCACACCTTTCTCACCCTTGATAAGCACATAACAAGAATCAAAAGGAATATAAGGTACATTAGCATTTTTCTTGTTCTTGTTCATTTTGTTGCAATTAATCTCTATATGTCCAACTTGCTTGCATCTATTGCAATAACGACCATTGCACTTCACAAAGCGAGGCTTTGGAGTAGCAAAGGCCACTTTGTCCTTCTTGGGAGTATAGCCCAAACTCTCTTTGTTAAGAGAGAACCTTTGGCTACCTAAGCATTTTAGCAAGCGGGTATCCCCACCATAGGCATTGCCTAATGCATGGGTGAGATCATCCACCTCTCTCTTGAGAGTCTCATTCTCAACCACAAGTAATGAATCACTAGTAGTAGAGATAGAGTTGGTTGTGGTGGATGATAATGAGCTACATGAAGCATTAGTAGGACCAACAAATAAAGAATCATCAATAATATCACATGTTAGTCTAATATCATAATTGACAATCACTTGCTCATCCTTAGCTTCCTTCATGAACTTCTCCAACTTGAGGTCCTTTTTCTTGATGAGCTCAAGTAGAGTGGAGTGGGCTTCCTTAAGCCTAGTGTGAGCAACTTCAAGGTCCTCGTGGTCTTCCTTTAGACACTCACGAGAGGCCTCTAGCTCATCAAAGGATTTTCTAAGAGCTTTGAGCTCTTATTAAATTTCTTTGCACTTCTTACTCTTTTTTAGAGCTACAAGCTCCTCAATCAAGACATCATTTTCATTGCTCTTGGCAATGAGCTCTTGTTCTAAGATTTTGTATTTTTTGGTGGTCCTCTTGTAGCCCTTGCTCATTTGATCTATTATGCCCAATAGATCATCCTTGGAGTAGTCCTCATCATTACTCCTACAACCATCACTAGCACAAGAATCAACATCACTATCAACATATTTTACATTGGTAGGCTTGACCATAAGGCATGTCGATGTAGTATCGAAGATGGATGGCTTGTTGGAGAGGGCGATGCTTGCAATGGCTCACCGAGTGGTCCATTCATCATCACTAGAGCTTGCATCATCATCATTATCAGAGTTGTCACTATCCCAAGTGACCACATAACCACCACCCTTCTTCTTCTTGTTGATAGTGAAACTCTTCTTCTCTTTCTTCTCCTTCTTGTCCTTCTTGTTCCTTTTCAACTTTAACTCCCCATCATGATATCTTTTGTCTTCATAGGGGCACTTTGCCACTACATGATCGGGGCTATTGCAATTATAGCAAAGTGTCTTTGCCTTCATAGTGTCTCTCCTCTTCCTTGCCCCATATCCTTTCTTCTTCATGAACCTTCCCATCTTGTGTACTAGGAGGGCCATGGTCTCATCATCGAATGGATCATCATCATCGCTCTCCGCCTTGCTCTTGCCCTTAGAGGATGAAGCCTTGAATGCAATGGGTTTCTCTTGCTTGACCTTGGTCTCCTTCTTCTCTTCTACCTCATCTTCATCATCATTGTATTGGGAATCGGTCATGATATCTCCAAGCACATCGGTTGGTTTGACTTTGTCCAATCCCTCTCTAAAGATCATTCTTCTCAAGGTAGCAAACTTCTTGGGTAAACACATCGATAACTTGTGTGAGAATTCCTTGTCCTTAACCTCCTCCCCAAGCCCCTTGAGATCATTGACAATGACTTGGAGCCTATAGAACATCTTCGGGATGGATTCATCATCCTTCATCTTGAAAATGGAGAACTTGTCCTTGAGCATATATAGTTTGGCACTTTTTACCATTGAATTGCCTTCATATGTTTCTTCAAGCCTTATTCAAAGCTTTTTTGCCTTTTCAAGATCTTTGATTTGCTCAAATACTTTGTCATCAATGGCACGGTAGATTGTGTCAAGTGCCGCCGTGTTGCATTGTTTGTTGATGCAGTCATTGGGAGTGAGATTTTCCTCATCAAGAATGATGTATCCTTCTTTGGTCACATCCCAAACCTTCTCATGTATATTGCCTAGATATTGCTTCATCTTTCTTTTCCAATGATCAAAGGGAGAGACGCCATTAAAGAATGGAGGCTTGCCATTAACATGATTGAACATAACTTGAGCCACCTTGCACCGAGGTTGTTAAGCCTAGAAAACAGGGACCACGGCTCCAATACCACTTGAAAGGTCTTGATGGCTAGAGGGGGGTGAATAGCCTTTTAAAATTTTCTACAAAGACAAGCTAAACAAGTTTATCAATATAACAAATAGCGAGATACGAGTTTTGCTTAGCCTACGGGGTGTTTGCAAGCCACCTATCCAATTCACAATTCTAGTATTTGCACTCAACCGCACAAGTCAAACCGAGAAGGAAACTACACCTACAACTAGCAAGCTACACAAAAGAGCTACTCTAGCAAAGCTAACTAGCTAGCAAAGATAACTAAGAAGGTAATGCAGAGTTGAGTTAGGAGAGTTTCACCAAGGGGTGAAGTATTGAGCCAACCAATATGATCAACAATGAATACCAAGACAACCAAACACCGGGATCAATCAATCACAATATGAAAGTGATGACACGAAGATTTATCCTGAGGTTCACGTGCTTGCCGGCACGCTAGTCCCCGTTGTGTCCCTCTTCACCACGTGGTTCGGTGGCTAATCGGTCTCACACCGAGCCTCTCAAAAGGCGCCACAAGAACCTATCAAATGGCAAAAGGTTGCAAATGACACGAGTAATTTACTAACGTTGCCTTTGGCGCTTCGCCGAGGTAGGCACAACACCTCACAATCACCGGAGGTGGCCAAGAACAATCACTAACTCTTGCCAATGCCTCCAAGCTGCTCCAAGCCATCTAGGTGGTGGCAACCACCAAGAGAAACAAAAATCCCGTAGCAAATCAACCACCAAGTGCCAACTAGATGCAATCTCACAATGCAAATGCACTTGGATCACTCAATCTCACTTTGAATATGCAAAGAAGCAAGAGAGATGAGTGGGAGGGGAGTTGCTTGGCTCAAAGTGCTCACAAGTATGTCAAAGAATGCAAGAGAGAGAGTTTTGAGCCAGCCAACGAGTATTTATATACGTACCCCTTCGAATAGAGCCGTTAGACACTTGAAAACGTTGCGGTCGCGTTGACCGGACGCGTTGGTCACACTGACCGGACGCGCCGATCTCACAATGGCTACGCCGCGAAGCACCGACCGGACGCGCTCGTTGCGTGGACCGGACGCGCTAGGATCGACCAGACGCGCTGGTCAAGCAGAGACTGTGTTCCAACAAAACAGTGACCGGACACGCTACAGAACTGACCGGACGCCACAGTGCCAGCGTCCGGTTGGAGTCCAGTAAGCTCCCTCACCGACCGGACGCATCCGGTCGACTCTGACCGGACGCGCTGCGCATCCGATCAACACGCGCAGACGCTGAACACTGACCGGACGCGTCTGGTCAATCAGTGACCGCGTCCAGTCCAGCGTCCGGTCACCACTGTAACCTCCATTCACCTCCGTTTGATTCGCCCTTTCACATATGAGCTAGACTAACTATGTGTGTCACTTTAGCACATATTTTAGCTCGTGAAACAACATGTGACAACGCCTCTAAATCTCGACATTGGCGTAAAGGAAAATAGGCGTTTCAATTCCTCGAAAATAACTTAATTCTGCCTCACAAGCTCGGCGGGAGGGAGAGAGGACCCCAAACCCTCTCTACCGCTCAAACTCTAACGCCATCGCAAATGTGCTAACACCACCAAGTGATCACGTCTTGTGCGAGTGTGTTAGCATTTTTACAATCATTTTTCGAGGCGTTATTAGTTCTATCCAAATGCATATGATTATGAAATGCACACCTAGAGACACTTAGGAGTTCAATAGCTGCGTCATTCTTCTCTTTATAGTACGACTATCTATCCTATAATATAACCACACCCACTAGGTGTCTTGGTTACTAAAACACGAACCCTAGCAAATCCTTTGTCTTGATCACGTAGGGTTGCGTCCAAATCCAAGTATGGCCATCATGATCACCATGTCCATCTTGCCACCAACCTTGGAATGTACTAATCCTCATATGCTATATACAACTTAAGCATAGGATTAGTATTTAGGTATTGTCACTAATTACCAACACCAAACATAGAGCTTTCAAAGGCCCATTAAGCCTCACGCACAGTCTCCCCTTCGGACAATTCTGGAATTCCCCAATCTCGTGACTCCTAGGCTCCTCGCTCCGTGGTCCATGCGACGACGTGCGTGACCCTCCCGACAGGCGACACCACAACGGCAATTCCCCAAATCCAATCCCCTTCTCAATTCCTATCCTAAATCTAGCTACCCCGACGAGTGGCGGTGGGTTCCTGGCCTACCGGTGAGCAACGTGTTCTGATTTACAGCATTATGCTATTTCTGAGCCTGAATCAGTACCGTCTGTACAAATCTGTTATTTGTTGTTTTTGCAAGTTAAGGAGAAAGACATCCAAGCCATGAAGGATCACAAAGTTAAAGCAAAATTGTCGTTCTCTTTAAGCATTCTGTAATTTCTTATGCCACGAAGGATTACAAAGTTTAAGCAAAATTGTAGTCCTCTTTAAGAATTCTATAATTTCTTATTATTAGTTCGTTTCATGTATATCTTGGACTTGAACAATTTACACCTTTAATTATCTATGAACTATATTGGACCCTTGATTAAACTTTTTTTGTTTGGGAGATGGGAATACCCAACTTCAAAATCCTAGCTCCGCCACTGAACCTGACACATGGCTGTGCATAGGTAATAAATTAGGGGTAAATAGATCATTGTAGGGTAAGAGGCTAATATTTAGCCCTGGATCCAAACAGCCCCATGGACTAATCTTCTCCTAATTAAATTCAGGGGGTGCTCGTTCGCTGGGTGGTGCGTATGTATTTCTAGTATTGATATTAATGATTGGTTTCTTATCTTTCTGAAGAATGAGATGTCAATGGATCTACTAATTTCATTGGTCTGCAAACCAACAAAAAAGTGATGAGCGAAGAGTTGATGGGTTGGTTTCACTACCACAAAACTGATTTGCTAGCAAGAGGATTTTTCGATAGAGGCGGCTATAAGCCAGCCACCTCTACAATGCACCTTTACCATCCACCTTTGAAGAAGCATTTTGTAGAGGTGGCTCTCTACAAATGCTCTAGTTGTACATAACGACTCTCCTTTCTCCTTTAAGCATTTAGAGTAACCCGAGAAGGAAGAAGGAAGGCTTTAAAAATCGCATTTTTAGAGGCGGCTTCTGTTCTCAGCCCCTAAAAATTTGATTTGTAAAGGCGGTATTGATTTGTAGCAACAGAAAGGTAGAGGTGGCTAGGCTCTATAAAGGATACCGAGCTAGTTGCTTTTATAAAGGCTTCCCAGCCGCCGCTACAAAAACTTGTTTATTCCTTGAACCAAACGTCTTATTAATTGCTCCCTCGTCCATCTATATGAGACTCGTGAATAAGGAAAAAATCACCCACCCTGTTCGGCTGGTCGTTTCTGCGGCTGATAAGCCGACTGATGCTGTTTTGCTGTGAGAAAAAAACATTGTACCATGGTTGATAAACCGTGCTGATAAGACCAGCCGAACAGGGTGACCATTTACAATTTTTAACAAAGGAATGAAAGTCAAATTGTATGGTTTTCCATGTACACAAGTTACACCGATAGATTTGTGGTCAACTTAGCTTCAGGATATTATTGACTTTGTTGAATTAGAGAACATGTTATATGCAATGAATCAAAAGGGTTAAATTGTTGCATCAAAACCAAAAACAAAAGGGTTAAATTGTACCATTGTTTTGTTTACTTTAATAATATAACATCTTGAGTCAACCCAACAAAATTAGAATTTTCATCCCTAGCACGATTTTGAGTTAAATTGTGCTAGTACGGTAATTTGAAAATGATGCCACTAGATTTGCTTGAACTAGTGGTAGTTTTGTGAAAGTATAATTCTGCAATATTTTTTAGGAAATACATTAAAACAAAAGTTACTAGTCAAATAAATATAGGGTATTTTTCCATAAATTTGGTTTAAGTGTGAAAATTTAACTTAGGACAAAATTAAGACACCCGATATTTTGGAATGGAGGAAGTATATTGATTAACAACATATTTATTAGCCGTACATAGCTCACTTCTTTAATTTATAGGGGCTTACTAGCATTCGGACATCCGAGCGGAAGCATGCGTCCGGACCCCCGCAACGCGCCCGCTGCTCAATCCAGTGCGTGCTCACCCGTGCTTCCACTCGTGGACGTGCGGCCGAAGAGCTAGCAGAGCACACCTCCCTCGACAATCAGCTGGGCCCGCCAGCGGCCAAAACAGATCAGCAGAAAATGAAATGCTCTAGCGCCCCTACGTCTGCGATGGGTCTCATGTTGGGTGGTTGTCTCCCACGCGCTCCTTTTGGCTGCCCCCACTCACGTACGTACATCGGAGCATGCATGCTCGTCTTGCTGCTCGCCGCACCCTGTTGCTTGCCCACGCCATGCTGCGCACCTGCGTCTGCTCGCCCTGCTGTGCCCCCCAGTGCTCGCCGCCCCATGGGGACCGCTTATGCCTCATGAAACACTTGCAACATAGAGGACTTGCTGCAACATACGTCTAAAACAGATGAAATATTTGGAATAAATGATTGCAACATATGTGTAGCTACTGCAATCTATGCAACATTTAGATAAAACACTTGCAACATATGTCCCAAAACAACTAAAACATTTAAAACACACACTTACAACATTCTTCTGAAACACTTGCTAAAAACAACTGAAAACACTTGAAAACCTTTGCAAACATACGCAACATCGAGATAAAACACATGCAATACAACATCCAGATAAACACACTTGCAATATACGTCTGAAAACACAGATGAAACATTGGTAACAGACCTTTGTGACATACGTGTACAACCATTGCAACATCCCGATCTACTTTAGCAACATCCATCTGAAATACTTGCAACATATACTTATAGCATGCGCTTTCAGCAAAACCTGGCAGCCGGGCAGGTGGAGCGCTGCACAGTGGGATCCGGCTGTGCGGTCGCGGTGGAGAAGGAGGATGACAATGGGTGGGCAGCTGTGCGGCCCTCGGTGAGCGGCGGTGCTGCCCCCAACGATAGGGGCGCATGCGGTGCCTCGACGAGCGGTGCCCACAGTGGAGTCAGCAACAGTAGTCGGGTGGGTACGACCTCACGCGGTGAGGCAGTAGCGGCTGTGCGGGCACGACGGCGGTGGAGAGGAAGACCGATGGGAGGCGCGGTGGAGAGAAGGCGTGCGGGAGGCATGGTGGAGCGCGGTCACGTAGCGCAGTTATGGTGATGCGTGAGTTTTTTTGTTTAATCTACGGTGACTAGAGGGGAACATATGGAGCAGATAGGAACGGATATGATAGATAGCCTTCTAGACGTCAGTTCCGTCAACAGGGGCGTCCTCTGTCTCGTATATGAGCACGGGTTATATATATATATATATATATATATATATATATATATATATATATATATATATATATATATATATATATATATATATATATATATATATGAAAGAAAAACTCTCTATCGTCTGGTAGTCAAAGGGAGACGGACCAAACAAATGGATGGACGAAAAAAGCCTGAAATTTTACCTCTTTATTATTATTATTATATATATATATATATATATATATATATATATATATATATATATATATATATATATATATATATATAATGTACAACTACCGCATACGATTTTCTAGCCCAAATAGCTACTCAAGAAAGAGGAGGAGAAAAAAATATCACCAACCAAGTGTACCTAGATATGGTAAATCTAACAAGAGGATCTAGGGCGCAAGAAGAATATATAGGGGTTGTTTGCTTGCTGGCCACAACGCGCCACAACCACAGTTGAGGTCACCATAGCCGTTTAGGCTTATGTTTGGTTGGTTATTAGCTTGTGGCTCACTACAGTTCTCGTACTGGCAAGTAGTGTAAACTTTCGCCATTGTGGCGCTCGTTTTCGATGCCGCAGGCGTGGCGCGCCACATCTTGGCGTGACATGCAGCGGTCGTAAAGCAAACAACCCCATACTGCGTACTAGTTAGTACACACCAATGACCAATCGGCGATAAAAGACTTGAGAGAATATAATATAATATAATATGATAGAATGCCTGTGGATTCCACGGACGAAGGCGAAGGACGCGCAGGACAACAAGGTACGAAAGCCGGGGAGGATCAGAGTACGGCTCACGATTCGGTGCCCGGCCGCTTTCGTTCGTCGCCGTCGTCACGTCGTCCCCGCCGAACTGGAGCGAGAGAGACGTCTCGCTCCGGCGTGGAACGCACGTTAATTCGCCGGTCAACAGGCAAATGTTTTAGCGCAACACAACGTCATCTGCACATATTTTCAATTCTTGCGCTGAGGGGACAGAATTCTTGCGGAGAAAACCTTTGATACACATATTTTCAATTCTTGCGCTGAGGGGACAGAATTTCATTATAAATATGTTTCAAATTATAGTTCTAAGTTTAATCAAATTTATAGGAAAATTTTACTTATGAAAAGATTAAATTTAACTTATGATAAGAGTAAAGTGAGCTATAACTTAGGTGGACGCAAGAATGGTGTGTAGAAGAATCCAACCGATGAGAGCGATACGTATGTCTCACACACACTGACAGCATAGGTACTGTGGAAAACGAAGGCCATGTACGTGTCTGAAAATGGATGGTGGTGTACGGCGGTGTGAACAGGAATTTGAGGTGTCGGATGAATTCCAAGGTAAATCATTGACTTGGAGGAACAACCTGACGGATGACCCGTTGTCGCCCGCGAATTCTTCGCTTTTGCAAGTACGGCACGGTGTCTTCCCGTTTTTCTTTTCTTTTCTTATCTTTTTCTTTTGGATGGAAAGGCCGGCAAGTTAACTGTTTGGCCTTTATACTACTCCTATACAGAAGACAGAACATAGCAGGAAAATTCACAGGGCGGTGAAAACTAAACTGCTCCCAAAACCAGGTAAGAAGAAGATTACAGGGGGTCTGGTTCAATACACTGATAATCATGTTCAAATGTGTGATAATCCACTCCAGTACAGTTATATAAGTATCTCGCATGTTTCGCAACTAGCACACATCTTTGTTTCGTCACTCACGTAGTACGGCTCAAGATGAAGCAGACAAGAACAAGACCCGTGAATGTATTTGGCCCAGGGAATGAGGGAAATGACAGGATATTCTATCAAGCCAAGCCTCAACACCCGTTTTTTTCTTGGTCAGCAATTAGGTGAGCTGGCGCGCACGGACACACACAATGATTGGCCTTTTTTTTGCTCCTCTCTCTTGGCACTTGCTTGTGTATGATAAGAAACAGACACTTTAACTGACTGACTGCCTACCTGCTTATCATATCCTGTATTTGACTCCCAGCCTGTTCGCTTGAGATTATCAACCAAATCAGCCAGCCAACAGTATTTTTTCTCACAAAAAACCAGCCAGCAGTACTTTCAGCTAGCCAGATCAGCCCAAACAATCTCCAACTGCAATACTCCTACTGTCCTATGATACAATGCTCATCATTTGGATTGGTGCTCATCTCATATGACAACGCAAGATACAATGCTAACTGGTGCAGTTCTGTTCCAGTCATGACATTGTTTTCGATGGAATATATGAGATCCCATGAACAATGGATACTATTTCTGAACTCTTCAGGCTTCACCTCTTGAAGCCGGCCACGAACTGTATGGAAACTATGTACGTCAGGCAGAGCACACTGCTGAGCACAGACAGCCGGCCGGCACGTTTTCTACTGAGAAGTGGCATATTCCTGCAGAAACCTCCTCCTATGCAAAACAGAGTATGAGACGACAAAGCTGGAATAATCGCTTTGGCAAAATGTAGCATGTCACACTCCTTTTTTTTAACTAAATATCACACACCTTTTTCCAGAGTCAAATTAAACTCACCAAAGGCTGCACCTTTCTGGATATCAAAATCATTCATGTATGTAGCACATGGGTTTTTGGCTCAATATGCGGCGAGATTAGACCATCTTCGTCAAAGAAAACACCTACCCTTTCTCACAAATAAAGAAGTATCTTTTTTTCCTGCTCCCAGAAAAAGTTAAGCACTTGCATTGGCGAGAAACAGAGAAAGCAAGAGTTCTTGGAGAGCGAAAGGGGACGAGTGGAAGCTCACATTTGAATATTTTATGCAGTAAATCTCTCAGTGCATGTGAGGCTTGACGAGTCATCTCTCTGCATGTGAGTTCTTGACTGACGAGTCACCTTTACATAACAAAAATCAAAGGGTGATAGTCTAGTATTAGTAGTAGTAGATAGAAAAGTAAAAATGGTGGCAAGTCATGGTTTCGTGTCCGTACGTACGATTTAGTGGAGACCAACCAGCCTAAACTGGTCAAACAAAATTAGGTGCTTGAAGAAACTGAAACAGGCCATGGCTTCTTGTAAGCTGATTATATTAAATTATGAAAAGATTATGCTGGATTGGCTTCATGAAGTCACCGAAGGCTACCGTACCAGGCAGATCAGACGCATGTACGTAGTCAAAAGCTGCTGCATTATAATGAAGAGAATATCTAGAATACTCCAGATCCATCGAACCAACTGTCAACTGACAATTGGTGATGAATTGATGATGATGAGAGGAAATCAACTGACCTGCAAGTTTCCAGCAGACTTGTTGCTGTCACGTCTCCTAGGCTTCATGGTTTCAACTGATAGTGTGAACAAGATGTGAGATGAAACAGGTTGGCCTGCACTGCAAAGTTTGCAGCAAGCTTTGTGATCACGTCTTCATGGTGCCCCATGACAGCAAGTAGGCTCTGCATTTGAATTCCAGAAGGACAATAAAAAAATACTAGGGACAACAATAAAAGGAAGTCACACTCCAGCTACAAGACATCAAGAACGTAATGAAATGAGCAATAGGCTGTGGGGTCACATTCAGAATACTGTAATTGTCGATGTGATTTGAAGAACGGCTGCGACGTCGTCAGCTTGCTGACACGGAGATAAAGATGCCACCCAGGCACGATCACGACGGCACTCCTTCATTCTTACAGAATGATTGCAAATTCATGACGGAGAATTTCTTCAAACGTCATTTTTCTTCATATATTTCTGCAACATGTTTACATGTACAGTATGATAGAAGGCACTGCTCCCCCCAGTCCCTCTACACGTTGCATTGGCAAAAACAACAGCAGCAAAGAGCCAACCTATACGTACATACATACAGCTATACATAAAGAATGGGTGTCGAATCCGGTTGAGTCTCTAGCTAAGACCTCATACGCGGACATACCTCTTCCTTTCCTGCAAAATGGAAAATTCGCAGAATCTTCCTTCAAGGCTATCTTGAAATCGACATCGTCCATGTAACTGAAAGTCTGGCTGCTGCAAGTTGGACCTCTAACAGCCAGCAGCCCTGAGGAAATTGTCGTATGGGCTCGCCGCTGGTAGCTTCAGAGACTGTTGTTGGAAGTCCTGACCTGGCTGTGCGTTGTCGCCATTGGACCCGTTCATGTACTGTGGATATCCCTGAAGGCTGTCATCAGCGAATGGGTTCGTGCTATGTGCCCCGGTCTGATTAGAATTGGATGTTCACGTCAATATCGTGTTTTTGCGCCATGTTTGATTTTAAATGAAGTTATTGAGGGTAAATAAATGCCTTGCAAATGGGAGGTACACTACCTGAGGCAACTGCGGGTCTTGGAAAAGGTTCAACTCCATCTGGTTGGGCTGGCTGCTTGGCAGCCCTGCCGCTTGTACGCTTTGCTGGAAGCTCATGAAGGCGGACATTTTCTGCTGTTTCCCGATCGTCAGGGCTTCGCAGTGGCTAGTCATATCCTTGAATCCAATGTCTGCTGACACTACTCCAGCCTGAGGTGCTGGTTCTGCACCAACCTGAAATAAATGACACGGATATAATATAACAAAATTATCATGCCAAGTGAACACAACTTGTAATGCAAGGCAATCTCAACATGACAGTACCCCAAGGACAGATAAACCAAGGAAAAGCAAGGAAGAATGGATTTCTCATACCGTTTCAAGAAGCTGATCGATACTCAGAAGATCTGATGCAGGTACAGAAGATGCGGAAGCTTCTGTGCTTTCTGAAGCTTCCCCAAAAGCATCATGGTCATTCCCCAGGTCAATCAGCAAACCCTGCTAAAAAGAACACATGATTTTAGCATGGAAACTAGGAGATGGATATATTGTCACTGTGCCAGATGTATATACCTCTTGATGGTGACCAGTCTCATGAGACCCTGATGAAGGATTATCAACATGCACTTCAAAGAACTGAGTGCTTGTAGGACACATGTCATCGGGAGTGAAATCACTTAGCAATTGGCTTCTCACATTATGCAATTCCGCCTGCAGAAATAGTAAAGTCATCAGCAGCTGCATGGAACTCGGTCAAAACAATGAAAACAAGATGCGATCAGGAAGGTCAACATTACATCCAGCATATTTGCAATGTTGGTCATGATTGTGGAGACTATGCACTCTCGAGATTGACTTTCTGATAGTTCTATTTCTGAAAGGGACTTCAGTGCATTACTGTTGTCCTCTGGTGATCCATATATTTTTGAAGGGTCATCTGAAGAATCCTTGACAGCTGTAAGTCTGCTCTCATCCACCAAATGAAGGAACGGATCGGCCTAAGCAAAATAGCAAAGAAATGTGAAATAAGGCGCATGGCATACATGAAGAGTCCTTAGGAGTCAAGATGAAACAGAAGTACTTTGAAAATCAACACCACTTTCCTTCTTAATTGAAAGGCAGAGCTGCCATTGCGTTAACAAAAAATCAATACCACAAAACCTCAGTTTGTTGATCTCCACACTCCACAGTAAAATGAAGATGTAATCAAACTCTAATTTGGTATATCAACAAAAATAAATCAGGAGGCTGCCACAGTTGTCAATTTAAACTCTAAACCATAGGGCACAGAAGGATAGCAAGGGGCTATAAGACGGAAAAACAAACTTTCCAGGGACAGCTAAACATAAAAAGCTCATGATTTACAAACAAGTAGTAGGGTACATACAAGAGATACTGAGAACAACAAGATCAAGTAACAAGTTTGATTATAAGCTTAATTCTAATTCTAATTCTGACACTCAAATTGGTACTATAATGCGTTCTTATCACTTCCCAACTAATATTCTATGCCATCATTCTGTACAGTCTTGTTTTGGGAGTTACCCTACCATAATCAAAAGAAAATGCAGATAAATAAAATGAGGCTTCAAATTTTGATCTTACATACCGCACGATCATTGATCATTTGTTTACAGATCGGGATGAGTGGCAACACATTGTAAGCTCTTGATGAGAAAATAATCATGGCTGTGGACAGAGTAAACAATGACCGGCGCCGACACGGTTGTAATGAATCTGCAAGGTTAGAAAGGACACAAAAAACAGACAGTTAGAAAGGAAACAAAATTAAAACCACATTTAAGTATATGTAACTTCTGTGCCATCATGTACGATATGAAGCTTATTTCTCACAAGTTACATTATATGGTACACTAAATTCTTATTGACTTGTAACACTTTAAACGGAATTTGACTGTATCACCTGCTTCAGTGAGCGAATAGCCCCTCAAAGAAAATGCAACCTGAAAACTCTGAGTAAGAGCCTCAAATGTTGATGCCTGGAAGAGGAAAGGGAGAAAACATCAGCAACTAGGACCTAGCAGTTGGAATTTTCTCCCTCCCTCCCTAAGGTCCTTCCTTATGTTTTTGTTGAGGAAAAGAAAAGGCATAAGGTGCTAGTAGTTCACTAGAAGAAACAGGAGGAGGAATTCGCATAAGAGCTGCTTATGAATGGGCTTAGGGAACATAGTACATATTGAAAATAAGAGAAGTAACAGAACACTAAATTCAGACCTCATGAAACTTATAGACTATAGAGTAACAGAAACTTGTGACAATATATGATTCCTGGAATATGAGGTTAGTTGCAGCGAATTCTAATGAGCTCTAAAGAAAATTGCAACCCTTTTTGTGTAATACTTCTTAGTTTATATTTTATAGAAGATCATGATTTGTTCCTCACAGTGTTGTCTAAACTCGCTGAGCACCTAGCACTACCCAACAAGAATCGAAGGGACCCTTGGGGCGGGGGGAGGAATAGGGTGATCCATCATCTTCTCACTGCTCACTTTTTTGTTGGTTTGTTGAATGGAATGGGTTGATCCATCAAAACCACATCCCTCACAAGCACATAATTAGTATATAAGCATGAGGGACCTAAATTTGCACGGACATCTTCTAACTTTAAAATGTGTAGTGCATATTCAAAAATTGGTCTTTATCAGCATATCTAAGCAAGAAACTTCTGGTGTATCATTGATTTTAGGAGTGCTGTAAAGAAAAACTACTATATAGATGTTAAAGATTTGGAGGAATAAAATGTAGGATTTACAAGATCCCCTTGTGTTCCCTTCCCCCCCCCCCCCCCCCCCCCCCCAAACATTTCCAGGTCCAAACAGAACTTGCAATCCTACACAGTATAACCTCATCTCCACAAGTAAATGTTGGACTGGGTGACAATTGAATAATTACCAGGTTCCTTCCTTACAAGCAGGTATTGGTATCAAGGAAAAGAACACCACATAGAAAGTAGGATTACCTTGGATCCAGAGAACAACAGAAGCAAACTGTAAGTATGAGCAATGGCTTCATAGTTTGCAGGAGTATTTTCAGGGGATGTTGCCTGAGCCCAGATGGATGACAGCAGAAGTGTGATCTGACGGGTACTCAGTTTCACCAACACTGATTCCTAAATGCATTAAGCATAGTGCACAAACAATTATTCATGATAAGAAAATCTTTTGCTCAAATGTAGCTAATTATCACTTCATACATTCTGGATAGAATTGATTATACCGTTTCCTCATCTGACTTGTTTGAGGAACTTTGGTCTTCCTTTACAGACATAGAAGGTGCTCTCGAAGCCATTGAAGGACCTCTCAGAGATATTGAGGGAGCTCTGATCGCTACTGAAGGAGCTCTCATGGCCATTGAAGGACCTCTTTTCATGGAAAAATTAGAAACTTTCATGCTACGGCGGCGGCTTTGAGACACGTGAAGGTTTTGACTCTTCGATTGTCCGGTCCCTTCACCAACGCTATGCAAACTATTGTCCTTGCTTTCCCCTTGTGAATTTTCTGAGTACTTGTCCTTTTTCATCTTGTCAAAGATAGCAGCCGAAGAAGAAAATACAGAGACAGCCCTAGAGAGTGTCCTCTGCATGTCATGTTTCTTTGCCTGGCCAGAGGGACTGGCTTGAATCGAAGGGGAAACAGAAGATGGGACTAAGACAATAGCAAATATGCGGTGTGCAGCAACACGAGCTTCATGATCAGGGTGGATCATTGTTAACAGCAACTGATGAAACATAGCTTCAGGAAACACCTGGCATCAAGTATAGAAGATAGGTTTCAAACCAGAAGAAAGTAATGTTGTCTGGGATTAATTTTAACACTCCAACTCATTTGTTCTAACAGCATACCTTATTCTGATATTGCAAATTTGGCACGGAAGCAATTATTTGAGCTGTGCGATAAACAGCAGCTGCAGTTGATCTAGCTACAACAGGAGTGCTGGCAATGTTTTCTAGCATAACTGCCATCATGTCAAGAACTGGCCCAGCATCAGTCACCTGATCAACACAACAAAGTCTTGATAAGTCTTATATGCATTGTGCGTACATCATATGAAACTAATCAACATATTATACAGACCAAACTGCAAGGAGGGATACAACAACAACAACAACAACATAGCCTTTTGTCCCAAGCAAGTTGGGGTAGGCTAGAGATGAAACCCAAAAGAGACGAGAAACAGGGAGACACATAAAGGGACATAAATGGCACAAGACAAAAAGATGTCACGGTTCAGGCACGTTGATTGCCAATCTCCAAGCGCTCCTGTCCATAGCTAAATCCTTGGAGATATTCCACTCCTTAAGATCTCTCTTAACGGACTCGTCCCAAGTTAGTTTAGGTCGACCTCTACCGCTCTTTACATTATCGGCCCGCTTTAGAACTCCACTACGCACCGGCGCCTCAGGAGGCCTCCGTTGGACATGTCCAAACCATCTCAACCGATGTTGAATCAATTTCTCCTCAATTGGTGCCACCCCAACCCTATCCCGAATATCGTCGTTCCGGACTCTATCCCTCCTTGTGTGCCCACAACACCAACGCAACATACGCATCTCTGCTACACTCAATTGTTGGACATGTCGCCTTTTTGTAGGCCAACACTCAGCATCGTATAACATCGCCGGACGAATCGTCGTCCTATAGAACTTACCTTTCAGCTTCTGAGGCACCCTTTTGTCACAGAGAACGCCAGAAGCTTGACGCCATTTCAGCCAGCCGGCTGAAATTCTATGCCTAACATCTTTATCAATGTCTCCATCCTTTTGTAGCATCGACCCTAAATACCGAAAAGTATCCTTCTTGGCCACCACTTGCCCATCGAGGCTAACGTCTCCCTCCTCGTGCCTAGTCGCGCTGAAATCGCATCTCATGTACTCGGTCTTAGTCCTACTAAGTCTGAACCCTTTCGACTCTAACGTGTGTCTCCATAGTTCTAACTTCCTATTAACCCCCGCCCTACTGTCGTCAACTAGCACCACATCATCAGCAAAGAGCATACACCAAGGGATATCACCTTGTATGTCCCTTGTGACCTCATCCATCACCAAAGCAAATAAATAAGGGCTCAAAGCTGACCCCTGATACAGTCCTATTTGAATTGGAAAGTCACTGGTGTCGCCATCACATGTTCGGACAAACGTCACAACATCCTTGTACATATCCTTGATGAGGGTAACGTACTTAGTTGGGACTTTGTGCTTTTCCAAGGCCCATCACATGACATTTCTCGATACTTTGTCATATGCCTTCTCGAGGTCAATAAAGACCATGTGCAAGTCCTTCTTCTGCTCCCTATATCTCTCCATCAATTGTCGTAATAAGAAAATCGCCTCCATGGTCGACCTACCAGGCATGAACCCAAACTGATTTTGGGTCACATGTGTCACTCTCCTTAGGCGATGCTCGATAACTCTCTCCCAGAGCTTCATCGTATGACTCATCAACTTAATCCCACGATAGTTAGTACAACTTTGAACATCTCCTTTGTTCTTGAAGATAGGTACTAATATACTTTTTCATTCTTCAGGCATCTTGTTAGACCGAAAAATAAGGTTAAAAAGTTTAGTTAACCATACTATCGCTCTGGCGCCTAGGTATCTCCACACCTCAATGGGGATACCATCAGGGCCCATCGCTTTACCTCCCTTCATCCTCTTCAAAGCCTCTCCGATCTCTGCCTCCTGAATTCTCCTCACAAAGCGTCTGTTGGTATCGTCAAATGAGTCGTCCAACTCAAGGGTAGGACCCTCATTCTCCCCATTAAACAGCTTGTCGAAGTACTCTCTCCATCTGTCCTTGATCTCCTCATCCTTCACCAGAAGTCGATCTGTCCCATCCTTGATGCATTTTATTTGGTTGATGTCCCTTGTCTTCCTCTCGCGGATTCTAGCCATCCTATAAATGTCCTTCTCCCCTTCCTTCGTGCCTAGCCGCTGATAAAGGCCATCATACGTTTGACCTTTTGCTACACTCACAGCTCGCTTTGCAACCCTCTTCGCTATTTTATAGCCCTCGATGTTAGCTACACTCTTGTCATGGTGGAGACGTTTGAAACACTCCTTCTCCCTAATAGCCCTTTGCACCTCGTCATTCCACCACCATGTGTCTTTCGCTTCCCGTTTGCCTCCCCTACTCACGCCAAATATTTCTGAAGCCACCTTCCGGACACATGTTGCCATCTTTAGCCACATGTCGTCGGCATCTTCTCCTTCTTCCCAAGGCCCCTCGTCTAGCATCCTCTCCTTAAACATTTGCGATGCTTCCCCTCTAAGCTTCCACCACTTCGTTCTCGCAATCTTGACCCGTTTGTCCCGGTGGACACGTACCCGAAAGCGAAAGTCCGCCACCACAAGCTTATGTTGAGGGACGACACACTCCCCAGATAACACCTTACAATCAAAGCAAGCACGTCTATCCTCCCTCCTTGCAAGGATAAAGTCGATCTGACTCGAGTGTTGTCCACTACGAAAGGTTACTAGATGAGATTCCCTCTTCCTAAAGAGGGTGTTCGCTATCAACAAGTCATAGGCCAGCGCGAAGTTCAAAACATCCTCCCCCTCTTGATTCCTACTACCATACCCGAACCCCCCGTGCACCCACTCGAAACCTACATTAGTCGCACCAACATGACCGTTGAGGTCTCCTCCTATAAAGAGTTTCTCGCTGATAGGCACGGTACTAACCATGCTATCAAGATCTTCCCAAAACTGTCTCTTGGTGCCTCGCTAAGATCTACCTGAGGGGCATAGACACTGATCACATTCAGAGCTGAATCTCCAACTACCATCTTGACCAAGATAATCCGGTCGCCTTGCCTCCTAACGTCAACGACTCCATCCTTAAGGCTCCTATCGATCAAGATGCCTACACCATTTCTACCCGATGTTGTCCCTGTATACCAAAGTTTAAAGCCAGTATCCTCCACCTCCTTCGCCTTCTGTCCCTTCCATTTAGTCTCCTGAACGCATAGAATATTTACACGCCTTCTAATTGCTGCATCGACTAGCTCTCTTAGCTTACCCGTTAGGGACCCTACGTTCCAGCTACCTAGACGAATCCTAGTTGGCTCGGCTAGCTTCCTTACCCTTCGCACCCGTCGAGGGAAGTGCGAAGACCCTTGCTCATTTTTCACTACACCCGGGCGTAGATGTAGCGCGCCACTAAGGTAACATTTACTTAAGTAGCACCATTATATTGTGACATGAAGGTAACATTTACTTAAGTAGCACCATTATATTGTGACATGAAGGTAACATAAAATTTCAGATGGAGAAAATGGCAAATGCACCTTCTTTGACAGCTGAACTAGGCATTCATCTATGCCCTTCCGGAATTTCTCGTTCCATTTTACTAATTCCATATCTTTGCTGCCAAGAGTAATGTGGAATGTCCTTTTCAAATGCCTCACAAGATCACTTATGGCACCTATAGTTGCTGGTGAAGCGATAGCACTGGATTGTTCTGCAAGGGTAGCTGCCACCTCCACGATGCTAAGCTGCATGTCTGGCTGCTTCAACATTGTCTTGTGCTCAATATGTTTTATCAGCAGTGACAGCATTAAGTGCATATTTTGTCCTACAGAAATCGTTTAAACAACATAAGTAACCACATTACCCGTATACAATATACTTAGACTCATCAACTACAATGCAAAAGTAGCACCTGAGCTTTCTACTAAAAGTTGCATGTCCAACAAGACACACAAAGCAAGTCCATTTTCTGATAACCATGAACTATTGTTACCGAAGTACCGAAACAAACATTCCAAGATGCGGCGGAATGTGGTTGCCTCCCTAGAAAGCTTGGCCATATTGTGCACACAGATTCTGGACCAAAACTTAGGATCCCTGGCATCTTCCCTGCAGCACAGGAGTATGTTTAGGAACCACTTGCTTACTGTATATGAAGAAAAGACAAAGTCAATCAAAGAGTAAAAGTAAGATTATATTACACTGGCAGGTTGACTCCTCCCTTGACATTAACTATGTTCTCCCAAGAGGGAGCCGGAGTGATAATGAAAGGGGAAGGGGGGTGCTCAGCATTCTGGCCTTCCTGCACCAACTGGTTGTCAGCATCATTGGTACTTTGATCATCATTTTGCATCTTCTGAGGTTTGTAGTTTTCCAGTACAACTTGAACAACCTAAAAGATACAACAGAAACAATCAGAGCTGATGAAACATTTGTGGCTGCAATCTGCTTGCAAAAGTGATAGTTTTAAAGTAACCAAATGAACATAAGCAAGGAACCTTCCTTGCAGTGCAAAATAATGTTTCTTCTTTAGATGTATTCTCAAGATTGATAGGCACATATTAAACAGGGAAGTAACACAAGGAAAAAAAACTCGCTTTCATAGTACTTACATTGTCAAACTCTGACGAGATATGAGAAAGCTCCCCCATAAACCATACCTGCTCAACAAGAAAACTACATGATATTATGACTGTCAAAGATATTTTTGTTTGAAAATTTTTAATGCTCAGTAGTTATGGCATAATAGAACAATAAGAAAAGCAGTAATCTTTAAGAAGACGTCCTCTGCATACACTGAAATATTTTTTGAAAAGAGATTTAAGTTCTAGATAGTTACTCCCTCAAGTCAAAAACAAAACATGCCACCATCAGGCTGATGTCCAAAACTACATGCATGTGTGACTGGAGGGAGTTTTTTTTTTTGGCGATCGTACCTAGGCACGTTTTTCATTAAGCAGGAATGGAGTTTGTTACACAATTAAGGAGCTACGATAAACGCGAGGTTACCGAATCCCTTGCCACCACAACTTGCACGTGATTGTAATTACACTGAATATTCGGTACGACGTAAGGACCTAGAGCATCGGAGTCTAAGACTCGACAATGTCCGACTCAGCCATGTCAAGATCCAAGGTTACTGGATCGAAATCACCGTTGAAAAGGATCTGTAAGGCCCGCTGCTTCCTTTCCGTCATGTGACAGAAGGCGGCCTTGAACTGGCTTTCGATCGCCGAGTCAACAGCATCCTCGTCGACGGCTATGCCAAGCTTCTTCAACAACACGTTTTGGGCCTGCCTGGTGGAGTTCGCCGCTCGTGGCTGGGCAGCAATGCGGCCACTGCGTCGCAGCGAATGGATGGAGACCGGTGTCCTAGAGCGGCGCAGTCGCGGTCTCTCATGGATGAGTGGTGACTGCAGCGGCAGGCAAACCAAGGCCTCCAACTCCTCCTGGACCGTAGCAGCGGTAGCAGCAGCACCGGCAAACGCTTGGAAACGCCGCTGAGCGGATGCGGTATTTGTCGGTGGTGGTGGCGATCCAATGCCTGGCGGCGGTGTGCAGCATACCGCGTCGTCCTCCGGCGCGTCGAGCTCCTGGGCCGCAGCGGCATCCATCACGGGGACGTCGACCACGCCCCGTGGGGGATCCGAGTATGGAAAGTTACAACAATATAGAACCCACCTCCGCCGAACTACATGTTGTCATGTTTGGTTAATAAAGCAGAAATAGGAGCCAAAAATTGCATCAAATAGGATTTGAACTTGGGTGATATAGGCATACATCCACACTCTCACACAACTGAGCTAGGCTTAGTTCATAAGTTATGGATATGAAGTTAGTCAACTCATGAGTACTTATTGCCTTTGAGCTTTCATTGCTTGCATCATAAGAAATGAAGTAAACTGTGAATTAGACATTTAGAGTTGTATTGGAAGAATGATTTAGCTTCCTCTTGGAAATAGGAGTATCAGTTCTCTTACACTTTGAGTTTTGAACTTCCTATTAATTTATCCAGAACTTTTAGAAAGCCATGCTAACACATGACATCAGTTTGATAATGGCGCAATCACAGAACCTACC
Organism: Saccharum hybrid cultivar R570; assembly: GCA_038087645.1. Taxonomy (NCBI): domain Eukaryota; kingdom Viridiplantae; phylum Streptophyta; class Magnoliopsida; order Poales; family Poaceae; genus Saccharum; species Saccharum hybrid cultivar. The sequence continues at coordinate 2,371,285 of JAQSUU010000273.1, forward strand.
ATAGCTGAAAGAGATTGCAGGGCTGCAGCTCGTAGGGCAGTTGCCCTCTCATCTTCTCCTACTTCTTGGGCTATTTCACACAGTCTTGGGACCAGCCCTTCCAAATTGAACTGATATGTACCATCCACCTGGAATAGACAGACTCAAGATCACCAATAATGGGACATACCTATATATAAACTGAATCCTGCTAACGGACAATGGCATCTACTCCAATAGGAATACCTGATTGATAGCAAAATCAAACAAGGTTTCACACCCAACGATTCGCAAATCGTCCTGCCTCTTTTGGTCTAAAAGAGTGTGTACAATGCTTAATAGGCTACTTGCAAACAGAGGCCTGAATTAAGAAAACAACAATTACATTTTTAACCAGCAAAAGTAATAATAAAGTGTAAGAAGTATCCATTGCAAACCAAATAAAAATATTAACTTCACAGAATCCAGGGCCACATGAGCAAGAGAAACTTGAAAAGAAGACTCACATCTGTTCTCTACAGGAAACAGACAGTCTGCGATATATCAACATCACCACTTTTGCAAAGCCGTACTGCTCACTTCTTAAGTCCCGGTAAATATGTTGCTCCAAGTAAACTGTGATCTGCTCAGATATAAACATGCATAACACGACAAGCTTACTGAGACTGAATTTGACCAAGGAGACAAGGGAACTATACTTGAAACATTAAGTTAGAGGCCTAGAACAATTTCCCATGAGGCATCTCCAGTTTCGAGATAAGCTACACTACTCGATCCTCGATTGCAATTATAATCTGTACTACTACAGTAGCTACAGAGCTAGCAAACTGTATTCTAGCAGCAAGAGCAATTCGCTCTAAAGGTTAGAACCTCTGCACCTGGCATGGAAACAACAAAATTCAAATGAGGAAGCAAGGGGGTGAACCTTTGGCACTCGAAGAGGGTTTTTCGAAGCGTACTCGCACAACTTCCCAATCCTTCTCTCGTTAGGCTCTTCATCCTGCAACAGAAACAAACATGCTCATTAAATAAATAAATCCGAGACACAGTTCAAGCGTCAGCATGCTCACATTTGACAAAAGGAAAACGGATGCAGCATGTCCCGACCTGTGTTTTGGGGAAGATTTCAGCAAGGATCTTCTTGTACCGCTTCACGGGCATCCGGGACCGCGTTGCGAGCCCGGGGCAGAAATAGCAGAGTGATACCATCCTATACTTCTATCTACGTTAACAATCGAACAACGTGTCTGTCAGTGCAAATGGCATCGGTGAGAAAGACCTCATGATCCAGATTCCAACAATAAAAACAATAGTGGGTTGATCAAAGGGGAAAAGACTTAAAAAGGATTTCGGGTGAATCTGTGAAAACTGAACCAGCAAACGATGATCAAATTAAAGCTGACAGATAGTGTGATTTAAACTGAAGGCAACCTCACACAAATGAAACCAAAACTGAAACCATCCAGAAACATGCAAAACTGATAACCAGCATTCGACGATCAATCGGCGTCGACGTAAAGAGAAACCAAAACTGAGGACACGATCGATCACCCGCAAACCATCCAGCGATCCCCATCATCAGCACACACAGCAGAATCGACACAACGGCGGGTGAAGCGTGGGATAGAATGCGAGCATTACATTTCTACGTGGCGCCTGTCGGATCGAGCTGCCGTGGCAACGGGGTCAGGCGGGGCCGGATCGGGGAATGCGGGACGCCTGCGTCCGCGCCGGTGGTCGTCCTCCGCTCCTCCGCCTCCGACCAGGAGAGACGCGACGCGCGCCGGGGTGGGGGGTGGAGGTGGGGCGGTGGGGCGGGCGGGGAGGGAGGGACGGAGAGAGGCACGCACGCGCGCACGCCCCCACGGTTATTCGTGACGCGGCTTTGCCCTCGGTGGCGCGGTGACAGCGGGGGGTTGGGTGGGTGGTCGTGACTCGTGAGGGGAGGGGAGGAGGCGAGGGAGGGGTGGTGGCGTCCCGCCGTCCGCTCGTGCGTGCGGCCCGGCCGGGGCTCCAGGATCGCCGGGCGCGACTTCCGCCATCCTCGGCGGCGAGGCAGGCATCAGGCCCGCCCTCCAGATTTAGGCAGGAACCCGTGCGTGTTTGCGCGCGCCAGCAGACCGGCGGTTGCCTGGGCTAACGTTAACTAAGGGAGAGTGTTCTTGTCAAAAAAAAAAAAAAACCCTAAGGGGGAGTGTTTGGTTTTAGTGAATCATATTCTCACTCCTCAATTCTTAAATTTTTGTTTGATCTGAGGGAATCAGATGATCCATCGTCTTATTCCTTGTATGCTAAAAAAATCGAGTCGGCTATCTACATCTCTATCTCTAATCTAACCTATATCTATACCTGATATTAAAGAGCTAAAATATTCTCTATTTTTTTATAGCTTTCCTAGAAAACTATGTGACTACCAGATGGTGTTCGGTTGTAGTGAATCATAGTCTCACTCCTCAATTCTTACATTTTTGTTTGATCTCAGGAATAGAATTAGTTGATCCATTATCTTGTGTTATCTTATTCCTCACAAACTAAAAATTAGTATTGCTACGAGAATTCGAGTCGTCTATATGTAACTCGATCTCTATCTGACATGGCAAAGTGGTATACATACCTAAGAAGAGACGACGATTGCAATCAATTCACATCCAGCTAGGTAAACCTAAAGACACGCCCGTACAAGCCTAATCAGGGGTCCGCATAAGGCGATCGTTCCCAATCTCGCTAACCAAGGCCTAGCCTGACCCAACCTACCCTGGGGACCTGACTCCTCGGGCCATCTCCATGACAAGCTCAACACGGGAGTTACAACCGAGATCCTCACCTCCCAACTACCACCCAAGGGCCCGGTGTAGCGGCCTAGTAAGCCAACAAGGCTAACTTACAGCCTGTTTGGCACAACTCACAACAGCTGAGCTATTTTTTTTGCCAAACATCTTTTTTTCAAAATAGCTTCACCCATGAATCTATTTTTCTCCTCTCATAAAGGTATGAGTTGGAATGAAGCTGAAAAAAGTAGTTTATTCCAACTTCATCTCCCATATGTGGGACCCACTAAGCCTAAAAGACTGCATGTGCCCTCTTTCTCTCTCATCGGGAAGGAGCACGCAGGGAGGCTCGGGGACCCGCGGGGGGGGGGGGGGGGGGGGGGGGGGGTTGGGGGCGCGGCACGCCTGGAAGGTCGCCGTGAGGGGCGTCGTCGCTGCGGACGTGGGCTGCCGGGAAGGTCGCGGCTGCTGGGGCGCCACGCGTGACGGCCAGGGCGTGGGCGAGGACGGCCCTAGGGCACGCTCGAGCAGGCGCGGCCACCGGGGCGCGGGCCGCCGGGACGCGGGCAGCCGTGGCTCCGGGCGGGGCGAGAACGGGACGGGGGCCAAGGCTTGGCTCGGCTCAAGGTGGGGAGGGGCAGTGCGCCGGCAAGGGCGGGGCGGAGGACGCTGGGGGCACAGGGCGGGGCGGGCCGGGATGCCGGGGGCGCAGGGTGGGGCCAGGGCCGGGGCCGGGAGGCGCGGTGCTGAGGACGCACACGCGTCCCAGGAGGGGCGAAGAAGATAGTGAGGAACAGAGTGAAACAAAGGTTAAGGGCAATATGGTCATTCTATTTGTTTAGTGTACTCAGTAAAGCTGTTTTGCCAAACACTTTTTCTAAAGCAGCTTAGCTTGACAAAAAAGCTACTTGTGAAGTTGTTTTGCAAAAAAACGACTTTACTAGTGAAGCTGAGCTGTGCCGAACATGCCCTTAGTGCAAGAAATGTATTAGGTTTTTCAGTCAACCATACTCAGGACCTTGATGGTGTTCTGTGTGTTCAAATTTACTAGTCAACAATATAACAACGAACGGTCCTCAGGCGATACAGGAGGAACTAAAGTGCAACCAAGGACAAGCCCTGCTAGCTCCCAACACCATGTCCCGCCTGGTCTCAAGTTATTATCCTTTCATATTTCAATCTCTATGTAACAAGATCAAACTTATTTTTTTTTAAAAAAAATAACTAGACTAATATTACCATCATATGAAATCTGGGATGATAATAACTTGAGGCCGGGGGTGTCTCCGTTTTTTCATTTGAATTTCAGAGCACTTTTGTGTTTTGGTGTGTTGAGCCAGATGGGTCGGATACGATGGCAATGACTTACCCATACTTACCAGTACTTTAGTCTTTTACCAAAATCCGCAGTTAACGTAATCACATCGGATATAACAAAAACGTCTAGGTGGCATCCGTTTTGCAGCATTTGATGACTTCGTTTTCATTTGAATTTAGCGTAATCGTGTCAGATGTATCTAATACGAATGGGCTTTGTCCGTTTATTCTGCAATAGATGCAAACGATTGTCTCCTTTGTCATTTGAATTTCAAAGCACTTATGTACAATTTTTTTGGGGGGGCGGGTTGTGGGTGAGGAGTTATTTATTTTGAGACAGATGAAGTATGCCATTGAGTTTGATATGACCACCCTGAACTCCTCCTCCGCAAAAAATAACCCACATTGCGGTACATGTAGAAAGCCAGAAATGACTAGAGGTTTAAACTAATCCATGTTAGGATCGTAGAAAGCAAAGGTTCATTAGATCAGGTTCATCATAGTAGATACAAGTGAATGATTCACAGTATAAATATATATCGGTCCTATTACATGATCTACTGGAAAACAGTAGAGGAAGAGAGGGAGAAATCGCAGACCATCCGTAGGAGTGGGATTCGGTGCGGGAGTAGCCGATCCGCTGGAGGCGCCGGTGCTGGGGTCGTTCGTCGGCGCCATCGACTCGCTGGAGATGGAGATGGCCGGTGCAGTGGCGTCGGGTGGCGTTGCTGGCGTCGGTGGAACTTCCCGTCGCTGGCAGCGCCCCCTTCTTTGATCGGGTTAGGGTTAGGATGTCGGTGGGGTGACTGGCGACGCGGTAGACCTCGTACCTCGAGACCCGGCCCCCACCTTCCTTTTATAGCACTGTGCGACGGGGGCCCACCAACCATATATGGTTGGACGCCCCCGATCAGGGCGCTGAAAGGTCCTTGTTTGGTTTTGGTAATTGAGTTACAACTTAGGTGGACTAATATGTGGTTATGTGAGATACACAGGCGATTAGTCCACAGGTGATGGTGTTATGAAGGAGGCTATTGCACATGAGACATGACATGGAGTCATGTGACCAAGGTGGAGAAGATCAAGATGAGGCTTGGCTTGATGGACCAGTTGCTAGGGTGAAGGACAAGTTGTGATGGCTTGGCGCCGAAGGACCAAGGCAACGGTGAAGAGCAAGTGAGGTCAAGATCGATGAACCAATACGGTCACGTGATGATATGAAGTGGATCACATCATTTGTGATATGGTTGGTGCATGTGTTGCATCAACGTCGGAGGAGATGGAGTGGAATGCGCAAGGCAAAGGTATAACCTAGGGCATTTCTATTTCACCGGTCATAGGTGTGTAGAGAAGTTAATGACCGGGTTTAGGATAGATGGTCGTACTATTAAGAGGGGCAAACTTTTTTGCATATTGGTCATCTAGTGCCACTTGAGCGATCTAACTTTGCATACGTGTTAGGATCGAGTGGCGAGGCAAGTTGAGTGTCTAACTTCTTCGAGAAAATAATTGTGAAAATGCTAACACACATGCATATGGTGTTTTACACATGGTGATGTTGGCACATTTGCAAAGTAGAAGGTGTTGGAGTTGGTGTTGATCAACTTGGAGAAGAGAGAAATGTTTTTCGGTGTTCTTCGGACACTAGGATGGCTCTTAGAGTGGAATATTGCTTTGACCCATTGTGAATTGGATCAAGTGCTTTAGTGGGTTGTGTAGCCCTCTGAGTAAGCTTTCCAAAATATCCAAGATCATCGAAATCGGAGTTTGGAGTTAAGAGTTATCGCCGTTTTACCGAAGAGTGGTCTGTGACCGGACTCGTGACCGGACACGTCCGGTCAGCACCAGCGCGTCCGGTCAGTGTTTTTCGCGGGCGAAAGTGATCGGACGCTGCAGCGAGTCCGGTCAGTGATGACCGGACGCGTCCGTTCGCTTCGGGAGCTTATTGGAACCTCTCTGTTCGCTGTTTCGCTACGACCTGCGCGTCCGGTCCCGTTAGTGACCTGCGCGTCCGGTCAATACAAGTTTATACGCACGAAAACTAGCCGTTGGAGCACGCTACTGACCTGCGCGTCCGGTCGACCCGAAACTTGCCCAGTGAGGGGACTAACGACTCTATTTCGTTGTAGAGCTATAAATAGATGTTGTGGCCGGCCATGACCGGCAGCTGAGCACCCTTAGGCCTTGATGGCTTGTGTTGGTGTGCTTGGGAGCCCTCTAACTCACTTCTTGATAGTGATCATCCGATCGAGTGAGAGAGCGATTCTAGTGCGTTGCATCGTGAGGATTGCATCGAGTGGCACTAGGTGATCGAGTTGCAAGCCGGTGGTGCTTGTTACTCTTGGAGGTTGCCACCTCCTAGACGGCTTAGTGGCTTGCGACTCCGTTGAAACACGCGTGGAGATTGTGCGTGGCTCCGGAGGAGGATTTGTGAGGGGGATTGTGCTCAACCCGATGGGATCGCGAAGAGCAACTCTAGTAAAGCTCGTGGCTTGGAGGCTCCCCATCTTGAGAGTGGATGTGCGGCACCCGCTGAGGGTTTGACTCTTGATAGTCAATTAGCTCGTGATCCATCAAGTTGGTGTATCGCCACAACGGGGACTAGCTTGGTGGCAACCAAGTGAACCTCGGTGAAAAACCGCCGTGTCAACATTGTGCACATCTTCTCGATGGTTTGCTTTCGATTCATAAGCTTGTATTTACATTCATATACTTGTGCTTGTGTAGTTGCTCTTGTAACTAGTTTGCTTGTGTAGTTAGCTAGTTACCTTCTTGCTTGTGTAGCATAGAAGTAGCTCCCGTTGCGTGGCTAATTTGGTTTGTGTAACATTGTTAGTCATGTTGCTTAGTTTGTGTAGCTAAGTAATTTGCGCTCTCTAGTTTGGCATTAGTTGCCTTGCTATTGAGCATTGTTAGTGAGCATAGGTGGCTTCGTGTTTTTGCTTACTAGAATTGTGTAGGAGCTTCCCGACTTTGCTAAAGTACTAGTGCATAGGTTTGTGTGACCTTGCTCTAGAATTGTTTAGGAGAGCTCTTACTAAGGAAAGCACCTTAGTTACATAATTAGGATCTTTGTGAGGTGCTTGTGGACTTAAATAGAGGGTGTAGTCTTGGCTAGACCGATAGTTTTAATCCCGCATTTGTTTCGGTTTGCCGACGCGATTAATTTTAGAAAGGACTATTCACCCCCCTCTAGTCCGCCATCTCGACCCTTCAGGCATGAGAACAAGGCCCAAAGGCCGTTGGGCCTAATTGAGGGAGATCAAACCTAACAATCCAGAGATACATGCATCCACGTCTATAGTATATGCATATAAAGAACAAGTAACCACTCATATCATTCGGGGAGACCGATGACGACACACAACAAATTCAGGACCAACAGGTAACCTTTTCTATCACCCTAACAGATAAAATGCTATACAGACGCTGCCCTAGCACCTATCAACTCCATTAATATTAAAAAAACGTGGGTCTTGGGATGTTTATTGTAATCCCTTTGAGGCAAACTTTGAACTCTATGTTTCTCAAAGCCAAAATGGTGTATAGAATACTACATAATCGAAGCAAAGGTTGTGGCGCTCTCAAAGGTTGTGGCGCTCTCCATCTAGGATCAAGCATCATTGCCAAGATGCTTAATTACAACGACGTCACCTATCTACAAACAATTAGAGCCTCGTTTCCTAGTCCTACCACAACTCTCTCCTGGAGTGATACCTGACAATTGTTTCAAAAGGCTGCTGGTTGATGGATCATGATTTTCAATGAGATGTTCATGATGAATCAAGTATGAGTCATGATTCTTATAAAGGTTCCTTTGAATTAGAGCATTTCCAAGAGACTCTCCAATATCCTTCATAAAGACTAGAAATAGAGATTTTGGTGAAAAACTACCCTCCAACAGCTTCTCTAAATGATCATCCAAATATAGTCATCTTCTATTCCGGTTTTTTCGCTAGCCAAAAATAGAAAACGAGAATGACTCTCTAGAGCGCGCATGAGATATAGAAAAACTGTTGACGGGTGAAAAGATATAGAAAGCGATTTTTATATAAATGACTCTCCAAATGATGACTTAGAGAGAGATTTAGAAATACTCTTGGAGATGCTCTTAGACATCTAAAAAAAATAAGTCAGTATTGAATGTATGTCTGATAAAATGCAGCCAGTCCATGCAAGTACGCTGCGCAACCTATGATTTTTTTTTGTGCGCGCACGCGCAATGAGATGAGCAAGAGGCAAGAGCAGCATTTAACCAATTTGAAGACTGATGCCAACAAATTCTTTGAAGTTGTGAACAAGGACGAAAATCAACCATAACACCGTGCTAGGAAGGAATATCAAAATGGTTCTGTAGTTGGACATGGTTAATTCAACCAATTTATATTTAGTTAATTGAAAGTTTTAAAGAATGGCAGTGTCATTTCTTCTCATTGTATGAGCAAATTCATTTGTTCATTGTCATACGAGAAAAACATTTGAGCACGTGTCATATATAGTTATTTAAATGAATATATACATTAGACATGTACGATGCTTTAGCAAAAGAACTAAAGTTGAATGGATTAGATTTTTTTTTGGTTGAGTGTATTCTTGATGGCATCAATTGGATATCACCCATGCATATGTTCACCCGTTGCTTCACCTAGCAACAGTAACAATTATAAAAAAATCATTCTGGCAGCTACTTTTGTTTTCTCACAAAAAAGCTAGTGTAAACTTAACCAGACAAACAGAGGGCAATAGTATACACACTATTAAAAATATTTCTTACGAATATTTCATTTAAAAATGCATCTTGTTTTCAATATAGCTAAGTGACACATTGTTACGAATCACTGGAAACAAATTAGCCATATTGCTAACCAAATTCTTTCATGCATCAACAACCATCCATCCCCAACCTCCAAGTTGAACGTGTATGTTCACATTTTGATGTACGCAAAAGAAGGCATCACATCTTAACACACATGGCCACCTAGAAATTATATACAACACAAACATTTGTCCACTCAGGCAGCTATATAATTTAATTTTGATAATATTAATATATTATATGTTCAATACTAAATAATCTCTTGTGTTTATGTTTGAACAATGGCCTAATTATAATGATAACACAACATATCAACAACATGTCCAGCCTTGTAGCATGATCCATCAGGATGCTTAATTCTATCATTACAGGCATAACAGTGATGTATATCTTGAGCAATAATGGAGCTTCGAACTTGATCGCGATGCCCACCTACAAAGTTTAATGACGAATTATCTAAGCAATACTACAAAGAAGAAACTAAACATGAATTAAGATCTAAATATATACATATAGAATTGGTTGTTTTCATTCAGAAAGCAAAAGCATGTAAGAACCATAGCATTGAGACGCCTGCCAATATGATGCAACTCTGCGAATACAAGCACTTTGCCACTATTCTTCTTCGGTCCATTCTTGGCCTTGGCATAAAAATTCACATGGGCATAAAGTTCAGAGTCTTCAAAAATCGCACCACCAACTGTTGCCTCAACAAGAGCATACTTAACCTAAACAAACAAATATACAATAAAGCATTTATGTTAATAAAGAACTCTTGCTGTTTGGTGGCTTCTATAAAGTCCTCATGGCTGTCCTCCTAGACTCTTACATATTTAATTTCTGTTATGCATGGGCTTTGTGTTAATGTCTTAGAACTCTGTCATGTGTGAACCTCTGTGATGTTGCACTTTTATGTTGTTTGGTAATGCACTACTGCTATTGGCACTTGGCAGTGCTGTAGTACCAGGTTGCCAGAACAAATTATGTCAGATTGTGTTTGAAGTTGTGAGACCAAGCACTAAGGTGTTTGCTCTTAAAGCTTGATGATGCCCTAATGTACTAATATGCTGTTAGATTGTGTCAACATGATGCCTGTGACTGCATGTGTTGTGAGGTTGTGCCTGTGCTGTGAGGTTGAGGTAGCACAGGTTGCACCCATGATGTTGATGTATATCTGCACAGACTGCACTACATGTGATGCATCGGTCCTTTTTAGGTGAAACCGAGAAACCAAATAAAGACCCGAAGACCGAACTGTCGGTCTCTCATTTTTCAGGTAGAACTTCGGTGTACCAAAATTTCAGTTAAAACCAAACGCATGCCTATAGATTGATTTCTACTGCAGACTGAGCTGCCTATTCTTACTCTTAGTACTAGCTAGATAGGCAGTACACATGAGGATTATATCTAACACTCAAGTCAGCCTCTTGCAGAAAAGAACATGGAGAAAAAAGTAATTACCTTGTTGTTTCTGTTTTTGTTGTAACGCTTAAGAGCCAGTTCAGCAAATCGATTCATTTGCTTTTGGCGAGCTTCTTTATCCACTGGTTTATTAGGAACAGGATTGTAGCAACTTTTCGATACAGCAGCCATAAAATCATCTACCAATGCATCATATGCAGAATCTTTCTTTTCTGTGAAGTTAGATTCCCTGTCAAATAATTGTTTGAGACCATGACTATAATGTATGAAAAAAACAAAATAAGACAAATGTTATAACCGATCCTAGTTGCCATGACACCGATCAGCCTGATTAATCGCGACTAACCATAATGCATAACTGATCGCCATGGCACCGATAAGCCTGACTAATCGCGATTAGTCAGATGACTTGATAACATTGAATGAGACTATTTAGCTGAGGGTAATACAATGACAAAACAATACCAAATTGTAATACAGAATCATCTCCAAAGATTTCGGAGGGAAAATAACAACTAGATGATGATTAAGAGTGAAACTCGTATTAACTCCAATGCATCAAACAACCCAACATAAGTTCTAAAAAGGTAGATTACCTTCCAACAACTCCAGACCTTCCAACAATTCCTGAATCATCACAGCAACCGGATGTTGAACCAAGGCAATCTGAAAATCATTTTTGTAATTGTTAAAAAGATGCAAATCTGTTTATATATCATAATTGGAACAAATCTTCATACTATGATTTGGAACACATCTGTACCCAGGTCTAACCGTGAAGTTATACCTGAGGTCCCACCCTGATCATCATCATGTGAACCACTCTGTATATATTGCTCATCCTCACAGCGGTAGCTGCATGTATATGAAAGCACTTGAATGTAGAAACAGAGGTAAACAAGAGATAAGACCCAAAAAGATAAGTAGAACTCTACGTTGGACTCGTGGGGCTCCATGGAGACATTTCCATTGGCATTGGCAATGGTGGCTTCCCACTTGGCGACGATTGTTGTTGGACGCTTACGCTTCTTTTGCCATGGTCGTTTGGGCTTGAGTTCCTCTGTGTATGTTGTTCATCTCCACAGAAGTAGTTGCATGTATCCAAAAGCATATGAACTTAGAACACAGAGGCAAACAAAGAGATAAAGCCCAAAAGTAACAATCTATACGTTGGACTTGACAGACTCTTATATCCATCATCCTACAGAGACATTTTCATTGGCAACAATCCTCCGTTCCTTTTGTTGTGAAATTGAACGGATTCGAAATTCCTGCGACCCTTTTGAAGTAATGTATTCTACACGCATGACGCATGGGAGAAAATATTCAGTCTCAATCATCCTATAATTACTGATTTATTATATTTATGAGATGAAATAATATTACCTTGCGTAGAAGTGATTAACAGCAGCCTAGACCCTAAGAGATGCTCCGATGGAGGATGCCCAATTCAATCTGCAAGTTGAACTCAACTATAAATTATCGATTGTTGCAGGAAATCACTCCAAGACAGAACGGATCCAGATGGTCTCTCTTCTGACACCGGACCCAAACCGTATGCCGCCGCCGCCGCCGCCGTTCCGATCGTATTGGAGCACGGCGTGCTGTCCACGCCCCGCGCGTAGGCGAACGCAGCAGGGCCCAAACCGTATGCCCAGTAAGGCCGCGTGATGGGCTGATGGGCAGACGATGGCCCATGTGGATGTGGAGATGGACCAGTCCGCCCAGCCCAAGAACTCCAGAAGCCTACAACGCTACTGCTCCCGCCTCTCCGCTTCGTCTTCAACCTCCGTCATCCCCATCGAGCAGTCAGGCGGCGGCAGCGACACTCGCACTTCCGGGGCCGGGGTAATTCCGTAATTGGTACCGACGGAGGGGAGGTAGGGCTGCCCTACCTCGCCCTATCGGTCGGTCCGCCTCTGGGTGCATTTCCCACTCACTTAGCGGTGCCGGTCAGGCCATGGAACGGGAGGACGCCGACGGCGCTCTCGATTCGTGGGCCCAATTCTGCTCTCTCTCCAACGAGCTTCTCGTCGGCGACGGTGATCTCTCCGTCGGCCCACGGCTAGCTCCCGTCGTTGCCGACCTCTGCACACGCGGCCTCGCCACGTTCGTCCGTGACTACTTCCTCCACTCCCTCGAGGTCCATACCGTACCCTCTCCTCCCCGTTCCCTTCTTCCTCTCTAATGCGTGAGCGCGCGGGCATAACTGCTGATGGGCTGGGTTGCTATTACCGTATTCCGGTGGAGGTTTGGGTGGTGATAGCTGCAGGGTGTGAAGGTTCGCGCCTGCTGCATACTAGGTGCTTGTGAGAATGCCTGCACCAAATAGCTGGGGGCCATATGCGAGGATGGAATCGGGATCCTGTCCTGAGCTCGGGTGTTTATGGAAATGATGCCCAAGTGAAATCTCAGTGCTGGAGTGACGAGTGTAGGATTTACAAATGCGGCCTTCAGCTTTGTTTTCAAGTTCTTAACTTTCAACGCTAAAATGTTCCTAATGTTTTCCAAAGTTTTCTGTTTTATTCAATTTCTGTTATCAACCTGTCCTTGTTGGTGCAGGAAACATTTCGAGACAATGCAGTCAAGAAGTTCTGGCAGCACTTTCATCCTTATTGCAGTGCCTCGACCGTCGAGAGAATTAAGTTCTGTGTAAGTTATGGGAAACCTAATTTCCGTGTCTGATCATACCTTTATCTTGGAAGTTGGAATGGAGATTTCAATTTTATAAAGAAACGGTGTCTTACCTGTTTCCTATTTAGACTATCTTTTCTCCCACAAGTATGTGGTACCCTACATATATCATAAATCATAAACAAATAAAATGACCTGTTTTCATTTGATTATAGTTTGATGGCGTGGACTCTTAACGCCTGTTTTTACCTTGTTATTCTCTCTTTTTAAATAAAAAAAATAACAAAACCTCTCATTCATGCATTAGGTTAAGGAAAATTGGCCTGATGAAATCTTAAGTAAAGCACTGGAGGACATATGCTTGGAAAAGGGTTACCAGGAAAAATGTGTTCTTGCTCTTGTCCAAGCTTTTCAATCATATGAGGATAGGGCGCCGCAAAAAAAATTCAAAGCAGTGGACTGTATTTCCAGCTTAATGGCTAGGTATCAGTTAATGGTATCATCAGTACTTCTGACAACACTGCCCTTGAGCTTTCCTGGTTAGTATCATTTCTTCTGTTTTGTGGGTAGAGAAGGCCTTTTCTTAATGCTGTATTGGTCACAGTTGTTTCCACCAGCTTATAGTGACCATGTAGTTTACTGCTCCTTTGAATAATACTCTACACACAAGAAAAAAAATTGATACACACATGTTGTTCACTGTTTCTTTGAATAATGCTCTACACACATGAAAAATGATACATGGCTGAGCACAAACAGCACCCTGTTTCCTCTTTACTGTCCAGGTACCAGTTGTTCCCATGGTTTGGTCCTGTGATGGCAACACCTAGTCTGTCACTAAGCTGCTGACTAGGGCAAGTTAGGTTCACTGATATGTGTACCAAATTGTACCTTCCCCTTTCGCATACGCTTAGGGTTAGGTCACATAATTCCTTGGGTTGATATAGGGATTTATAGCATTTGTCACCTCCTTCACTAGAAACTATCATTGTACTGGAGTACTTTAGTGAGTACATGCTTGTGCCCATTGAAATCCTTGCAAGACATAATCACTGACAAACTGATTTTGACTATATATTACCAGATGCATTCTTATTGTAATAGTTAATTCAAAATGGCAAGTCAGATTTATTAATATTCAACCGGTGTTTTGCTACCACATTAAAATGTTGCACTTAGTAAAATGAAATAGTGTTCATTCTTCTCTGTCACTTTTCAGAGATATTGAATATCTATTTCAAGAAGAAGCTGGAAGAACTTAATACTATTATGTCTGGATCTTATGAGAGTGATCAACTTGTGGATCATGAACCTTTTCAAAGGAGTAGTACCTCTGATTGGCATTCTGGAATGGACGTTGACGGTTCAGAAGTTTCAGAAAGTAGCTCCTTGGTAAAGAACATTGGAAAAGTTGTTCGTGATCTTAGATGTATTGGTTTTACATCAATGACTGAAGATGCTTATTCCTCTGCAATAATCTGGCTTTTAAAGGTCTGCATCACTTATTTTGGCATAGATACTATTGAATTTCTTATAAGTGACCTTGTATTATCTCTCATTCTTACTCTGCAGTCTAAAGTTTATGAACTAGCTGGTGATGATTATAGAGTTCCTGTCCTTGGGTGTGTGAAGAAGTGGATTCAGGTACCATCTCATCTCACCATTTTGCAAAGTACAAAAAAATTGGGCTTTCTATTGTAGATTTTCTCCACCCATGTTCTCTGACATAAAATTCGGATCTTGTCAGGCTGTTCCTCTTCAGTTTCTGCATGCTCTTTTAACATATCTCGGTGACTTTGTGGACTATGACAGTGGATCTTCTGGTCTCAAATCACCATTAGCTTCACGTCCTTCTTCCTTCCCAGGGATTGGTGTTCCTTCTGAATCCCTTGTGAGATGGCACATGCGCCTTGAATATTTTGCTTATGAAACCTTGCAGGACCTACGAATTGGCAAACTTTTTGAAATAATTGTAGATTACCCTGAGAGGTTAGTCATTTCCCCTGTATGGTGCTGCGAGATTCAATAGGGGCTTTGACAATCCAAATATTGTATACGCTTGAATGGTTTTCTTGACTGATGTTATGTGAAGCTTAGCATACATAGACTTAAACAACTTGATTTATGAGATAACTTTGCAACATGTTTTTCCTAATGGTGTCATCTGGACAACATTTATGTTCTCGCATGCTATCCTCATCTAACTGGAGGAATTGTGGCTCGTATAGGTATCTCATCATTTCTGTTGTTTTATTTATCTGTATGGCTAATGAGTTTTGTTCTTTGCTCCTCCTCGATTCCTTAAAACAAACATCCTATTCCGTTTCATCTATCATACTGTGCATATACTTTTAATACTCTTGTCATTTGATCTTTAGGCTTTGATCAAGTTTGTTAATACATCTATCTGAAACTTCTGACCTACCATATGAATGCTACTTTGGTTTCATTCTATTGTTACTATCTTATGTACTTAACTGATTTTTGGGCATTTTTTTTTATGTAGCTCTCCCGCTATTGAAGACCTAAAGCTGTGTTTAGAGTACACGGGCCAACACTCTAAGCTTGTTGACTCATTTATCTCGTCACTTAGATATCGTCTACTTACTGCCGGTGCTTCAACAAATGATATATTGCACCAATATGTGTCCACTATCAAGGCATTGCGAACAATTGACCCCACCGGGGTGTTCTTGGAGGCAGTTGGTGAACCAATTAGGGATTATCTGAGAGGTAGAAAAGACACTATCAAATGCATAGTGACAATGCTAACTGATGGGTCTGGAGGAAGTGCAAGTGGAACAGGAAATGCAGGTGACAATCTTCTGGAAGAGTTGAACAGAGATGCTGAAAACCAGGAAAATGCTGATTATGACGATCATGCAAACATTGATGAGAAACAAGCATGGCTAAATTCTGAAAGGTATATCTTCTTCATTCTAGTGATCATAACGTTGCTTATTCTGTGAGTTCTAAGAAAGTTCGCTCCTCTAAATGTGGTACATTGCTGTGATTTGAACTTTTACAGCTGGGAACCCGATCCTGTAGAAGCAGACCCATTGAAAGGCAGCAGGAACAGAAGGAAAGTCGATATACTTGGACTAATGGTTAGTATAATTGGCTCAAAGGACCAACTAGTCAATGAATACCGTGTAATGCTGGCAGAAAAGCTGCTCAACAAATCTGACTTTGAAATTGATTCAGACATTCGCACGTTGGAACTCCTGAAGGTTAGACTGTTAATTTTATGACAGGCCTATTCTTAATTGTGTTTCCAAGAGATTTGGCTGTGCCACATGACACATCATTCCTTCACTATAGTAGTGATATTGTTATTTTGGCAGATTCATTTTGGTGAGAGCAGCATGCAGAAGTGTGAGATTATGCTTAATGACTTGATTGACTCGAAGAGAACCAACTTGAACATTAAAACATCTTTGCTGAAGACATCCCAAACTGGTACTGCTCAAATATCATAAGTCCCTTACAAAACAAAGTTCAGTATACTGCAACAATATCTGTACACTTCTTTTTTGTTGGCAGTTCCTGGGCAAGAGGAGGCAGAAGTGTCTCATGATGTTCTGGATGCCACTATAATATCGTCTAACTTTTGGCCACCAATTCAGGTATGCCCTAACGATATTCTCAACATGGTGGTAGTTCTGGAGCTAAATCAGTGGCATTTTACCTTACCCTTTATCTCTGTTTAGATTGAGATGACTAGTGAGTCAGGGCCTATCAATTTTTTTTGAGGGAAAACACAAAACAGTAGCGGCATCCGTAGTTGATGGAGGGGCACACCCATTGAACCAGAGGAGGGCATCCCATAGGGGAACGATGACGGCAAAGTGGCCACAGCAGTCGATGGTGGTGGAGGTGGGGGTAGCGGCGGCGGCGGTGGTGGCGGCTGCATGGGCATGGCGGCGAGATAAGACTGGATCCCGGCCAAAGAGGTTTGCATCCCGGCAAAGGCATTGTTGAGCTGGAGGATCGCCGCGGTCATCTGTTCCGGCGTGAACACCGAGGACGGGGCAGAGAAGTGGAGACCACCAATGCAGAGGTGGTGGCTGGGGGTGGCGGCAGGGCGGTGGTGGGCGGCGGCGGCGGCACAGTGGTGGAAGGAGGAGGACCTGACATAGCTGATACCAGATTGATAGGATTACGGATCCTACCGAGTCTGCTACGTAGGTTATAGGGGTGATGGATCAGAGGGCGAGGTCTGTACGAGCGAGAGCGACGGCTGGGTGCCGTGTTCACAGCGCGAGGAGAAAGGAAGAGGTGACGGCTAGGGCTCCCAGCTCCCTGAGGGAAGCCGGCAACAATAAGTTGCTATCTTGCTTAATTTCCAATCACCAACGTTTACAGGATATTTAACCTCTCTAAGAGATCCTATAATTAAGGAACAAATTCTCTCTTTCTAATAAAAGCAAATAATGATAAATTGGGCTATCACCCTTCTAACAGCCTGCGCCTCCTAGCCACTAATGGGCCTACGCCTGGTGTAGTGGGCACTGGTCATAACAGAACCACTATACTGGTATATAGAAAGTCTGTACACCCAAGAAGAATAATCTCAGTATCTTCAAGCTATACTAATTATGATATGGAGATACTGATTGACTAATGAGTCAGAACCTATTGACAGTTGTAAAATTGATATGTTCTGACTCATTAATCAATCAAGTACTGAACTCTGAATTGGCAAGATCAGTTCTGCATCAATTAGCATGCTATCCTGTCGAATCAAGAGACATATGCTTCATTAATTACTGAATATGTCATCGTAACTGTTAAATAACTAAAGTATTTCAATGTTGTTTGGATAATTGACTGTCAAAAAATTTGTACACTAGTATTTGTTGTTTATATCTTAGTTTATTTAACATTGGTATTTTCATTACGGAACATCAGAACTTTAGGTGATAATTTGAACAGTCAGTACTTCTATCTCTTGTATGCTCTCTTTATTCATTAGCCTCTTGTATCCGGTATGAATGCAGACAGAAGACCTTGTTGTTCCTGCTTCAGTTGATCAGTTGCTATCTGATTACGCAAAACGATTTCACCAGATAAAAACTCCACGAAAGCTATTATGGAAGAAAAATCTTGGAACAGTCAAGGTTGGAAAATCAGATTCAATTAATGGGTACTATGAAAACATATCTTCGTATGAGAAGTGGGTATAAGTTATAACACTCTCTTTGCTTTTGCAGTTAGAACTGCAATTTGAGGGAAGAAGCATGCAGTTTACTGTAGCTCCTGTGCATGCTGCAATCATAATGCGATTTCAAGAGAAATCTAGGTATTTAAAGAACTGTATTATAGCATGTAACATTTATACTCTTTTGACTAAATCTGTTGAACTTTGCAGTTGGACTTCAAAGACACTTGCTACAGAAATTGGCATACCTATGGATTCTCTTAACAGAAGAATAAGCTTCTGGACAAGCAAGGTCTGGCACACATGTATCGGTGACTAATTGTTACTTTTATTTTTTATGTGAAATATGCTTTTCATTATGCAGATCATGGTAACATGACCATCAAAACTGGAATGTAATCAATATTATTGTATATTAGCTGTTTGGACTAAAATTTGATGGACTAGATAGTTGATCACAAACTGATCTAGAGTTGTACTATATAGGTTGCATTTCATTATCTGTGGAAAAAATACAGGATATTCTCAATCTTATACATGCCCTAGGCTGCATGATGTCTGTACAATCATTTTCCCTTGCATAATTGTTAGTTTTGGTCTGTTTAAGAAAGCAGATTTAACAATTCTGTAATTTGATATAGGGGGTCCTGACTGAATCAGCAGGACCAGATGCCGATGATCGCACCTTTACTGTTGTTGATAGCATGTCTGATGTCAACAAAAACAGTATTGTGAATGAACGCTTGTCAGAGTATCAAATGACTGAGGAGGAAGGTGAAAGCTCTGTGGCTTCAGTGGAGGAACAACTTAAGAAAGAAATGACAGTTTACGAGGTATGGCTCAAAAGGAAGAAATATTGAATAAATATATATTTACATTTTGTTTGTGCTCTCTTTTCAACCATTGGGATGGTGTATGCTCCACAGAAATTCATCATCGGAATGCTAACCAATTTTGGGAGTATGTCGCTGGACAGGATACATAACACTTTAAAGGTAAGACCAAAACATGGTCAGGAGTCCCTTTATCCAATATATTGGCCCTTTTTTATCTACTTCACATTTTGATCTCTTTCTATTTTTTCTTATTTTTCAGATGTTCTGTATTGCCGAGCCATCATATGACAAGTCACTGCAGCAGCTGCAAAGTTTTCTTTCTGGTCTAGTAGCGGATGAAAAGCTAGAAACGAGGGATGGGCTGTACTTGCTAAAGAGGTAGCAGTCATGCTATACTAGGATAGTGAGTTGTTAGACTAGGGTTGTACTACTTGCTAATGAGTTGTTTAGACTAGAGATGTCGGGTAATCAGACACAACACACTTCATTATCAACGCTATGTTATCGTGTTCCTCGAACTGTCTTATTGTCTTACAGTATATATCCTAGGAACTAAAGAAGTGGAGTAAGTATCAGCGTCCTTGATGCCCCCACTAGGCCATGTATAAGATTGAGGATTATCAATGCTATGTAATACAGCTGCAACGAGGTAAACCAAATTTTACTTATCAGAGGTGGAATTCAATTTGCTTCTGTCATTGTCTGTTATGAAATAATCAGGATTGGCATAATTTGAACAAATGGATATTTTAAAACTTCCATTTGGACGAGACCAAGAGAACCAAGCAGAGCTGTAAAACAAGATTCATGAAGCTACCTACCATCAAGACATCCTAAATAGGTCCTTTTGAGCCTAAAATTTTTGGGACAATTACTTAGTTAACAAGAAAGACTATTTACTTTTTTTTTTATCTAACATAGGGTAGCAATTGCCAAGACCTTACATTCACTTTGCATATTCAAGTTTATTGGTGCACCATCCGTCAGTATGGAGAATTTCATGGATCTTTTTTTTTATAAATTAAATAAGCCATTTTTATTGTCACTTTTCTGAAGTGCATTCTTAACATGTCTAGATCATACACCCATGGCCCTGCTTCTATTGAAAGCATCAAGTTACATACTAAGCTCTTTTTATTTTTAAAAGATAATATGTTGCAACCATCAAGTACTGATTCTGTTGAAACCATCAGTACATTTTTAATATACGAGTGTAGCTATGCTGCAACCGAACTACAAGTTGCTCTTTTTATTTTATCATCAAAATCTGATAGCAGCTCTTTGACTATTCTTAAAAGCCAAACTAAGCATTAATTCGTAAATATATTTGAAAGAATATCAAGGGTACTTCAAAAGATAATATGTTGCAGCCTATCAACAGATATGCGATTTGTTCAGACTAAAGTGTAGTTAGTATCACTCTATTAATTAATTTGGAAAATATGTATATAAATTGATTTTTCTTTATCCCTTTCTGCACTGTGCTGTCCTTAAAATTACAAAATCTGGAGCAAAAAAACAGTTTAAGTTTCTTCTTTCATATACGAGATAGCTGTAAAACATACTACTGTCTCAAGAATTATAGAAATTACTTGAAGTGGAAGGAAACTGATGCTAGAAAATAGAAAGGGGTTAGATGGTAATCAAAGGTTGCAGCTTCAACAGAGCTGACAATAAAAAAATATCAGCTTGTGAACTCAAATTCTCATTGATCTGCATATTAGTTGACAATTGCAACAACTTGATGCTATCAAATAAACTTTGAAATTTATTTTCTTACATTGGAATGCAAGTTCATGCTTCAAAGGAAAATTCGGGGGCAATACCCAAACAAAGTTAATTTGAATTATTTTTTATTTCTCCATGTAATTGGTGGCACAAGCAGGAGCATACCAGCCTACCAGGTCCTTGCAAGTCTACATGAGCCCAGTCTCAGTGGATTATCACTTTTATAGATGTTTTAGCCTTTGATGAGTTAATGTGATAGTGCCTGCAAAATGAGTCTTACCTCTTTTCATTGATCAAACTAGAAGACCAAATGTACCTTACCTTTTTTTATTTAGTTTCATTCTCATTTCATTTCCACATTAGTGTTATAAGGTCGCATGGGCATTTTGTGTTGTAAGGCCATTCTCAGTGAAGAATTTCATTGCGTTGATCCCAAGAACATAATATGCAATAAAACATGAACGAAACCATCACTCTTAATGAGAGTTGTTTCATTCTTTTGTTTCGTAGACATTTAATTATATGACTCATATTAAATTGATAATTGAGCTAAGAGAGTTTCATCTCCATAAAACTGAAAAACTCATTTTTTTTCTCTTTCTCTCTCTTTTTAAAAACGTTGCCACATCACAAAAACGCTTATGTAATAGCATATTAATAACAAACAAAACTTTAATTAAACTCCCATCGAGACCGGGACTGGCCTAATGTTGTTCATGGTCTATTTAATTTTTGTTAAAGTGTTACTGCTCACTCCTATCTTTCCAGATTAGTGTGCCTACTGTAACGTAACTTATCATCCCAACTAGTCTACTCAAACTGTCATTTGAAACTTAGAAGCCTTTAAGATGGTGTCTTACGAAATGGTTCGTTCTTTCACGGATATCCATTGATGTCTCTTCCATTGACAGGGTTCCCTGACCATCTCTTTTTGAATAGTGGTGCAAACTTATCACCATTCATAAACTGAA
This sequence comes from Saccharum hybrid cultivar R570, assembly GCA_038087645.1. Classification (NCBI taxonomy): domain Eukaryota; kingdom Viridiplantae; phylum Streptophyta; class Magnoliopsida; order Poales; family Poaceae; genus Saccharum; species Saccharum hybrid cultivar. Next base: position 2,392,917 of record JAQSUU010000273.1, read on the forward strand.
GTCTTTTTTTTTTAAAAAAAACTAGAAAGAATAACGATAATGATATGCCACGGGCGTCCAACCTGTGACTCTCGTCCAGACACGACTCCGCGGAGCGGGCTCCATCTATTTCATAAACAAAAAAACAAATTCCCACTCGCTCATCTGCTTATCCACTCGGCGCCCGCCACAGCATGGCCGCTCATCCGTTTGCGCCCCTTCCCCCACCATGCACTCGTCGGCTGCCGCGTTGTGCCCTTCCCCACCGTCCCGTGCCCCATCGTCGGCCACGCCGTGCGCTCATCCCAGTCACCTGCACCGCTCGTTCCCTCGCCGTCCATCCGTCCCCCATTGCCGTCGCACATGCCGCTAACCCCGCCATGGCCGCTGGGGCGCACGTGTCATGGTGCCTCAGGTCTTCCCCGACCAAGCCAAGGGCAACGATGAGCGTGACAGGTGTTGGTGGTGCTCGCGTGTCGTGGCTCGCTATGGGCTCCCACCCCGACGGTCGAAATCGACCAGCCCGGCCTTTCCGTCCCCTATGTTGCATACGTATGTTTCAAGTGTTTCAGATGTTTCAGATATACGTTACAATTGTTTCATCTTGATGTTGCAAAAGTAGATCGGAGGATGTTGCACATGTTGCAAGTGTTTCAGAGGCATGTTGTAAGAGTTTGTTCAAAATGTTTCACCTGTTTCCAGACGTATGTTGCGACCGTTTTTTATTTGAATGTTGCATATATTTCACACATATGTTGCAACACTATGTTCCTAATGTTTTAGCTGTTTCAGTCTTATGTTGCAACAAGTGGTTTTCATGTGAAAGCATCTAGGCCCCGAGGTTTGGTTTCGGCAATTGATGACAACGCTTTATTACCATGACTAACGTGTGTTTTGCAGAAACTTTGGTAAGTTAGGTCATGGAGGTTTTAACTGCTTTGGGCACCATGGTATTCATGCCCCTTGATGGAAATCGTTTCGGTTTTCAAAAGAGTGACGTCAAGATTAAGGACGGTTAGTTCCGGATGTCGAGGTGTTGAGATACATTTGGAATAGTCGTCAGGATCTTCGTTTTTCTCTTTTGGCCGTACTATAAAGGGGGGCATGAGCGGGTAGCTTGACCTAGGTGAGTCCTACGTTTAGGTGTGGTGCACACTTGTTAAACTTGGCGCTAGGCAGCTCTAGAATAGCTCAAAGTTCAGTTGGAAGAAACTTGGTTCAAGTTGTGACGCGTTTCGGAGAGTTTCGGGTCGTTTTCCCATGACCGGACGCGTCCGGTCAGTACAGTTCCGCGGCTAGGGTTTCAGCTCTGACGACCGGACGCGGTCCTCGCGAGGACCGGACGCGGTGGTCAGATGTCGACACATGTCACTTGAGGGAAACACCCGTTCGGACGCGACCTGGGTGTGATCGGCGCGTCCGGTCACAGTCCAGTAAGGTCCAGAGACGACCGGACGCTTCCGGTCATCACCGATCGGACGCGGTCGCGCGTCCGGTGCGAGTACAGTATGCTCCCTGATCGATCGGATGCGTCTAGTCGCCCCTGACCGGTGCGTCCGGTCACTCAGTTGTTTTTCGGATTTCGACCGTTACGAGCGACCGGCGCGTCCGGTCAGTTCAACCGGCGCGTCCGGTCAGCTCGTGTTTTGCTGAGTCAGCGGGTAACGGTTCGTTTTGTCTGTGGGGTGTATAAATACATCCCCACCACCTCTTTTAGAGGTCTCTTGCTCTTTTGATCAACTGAAAAAATACCTTTGGAGTACAAGGGAGTGCAAGAGCACTAGTGAGGATAGAGATTTGAGAATCAAAGCTTAAGAGTTCCTCACTAGCGATTAGAGAGTAGCAAGTGTGCATCCACCTTCTCATTTGGGCTCGTAGTGGTCAAGTGAGAGTTCTAGCTTGTTACTCTTGGTGATCGTCATCACCTAGACGGCGTGGTGGTGATTGGGAGTTCGGTGATCATCCGGCGGAGCTTGTGGATGACCCAACTCATCTTATGAGCGGTTTTGGGTGATTCACCGCGACGGAGTGTCGAAGAATCAACCCGTAGAGAGCACTTGATCCTTGCGCGGATCAAGGGGGAGCTACACCCTTGCGCGGGTGCTCCAACGAGGACTAGTGGGGAGTGGCGACTCTCCGATACCTCGGAAAAACATCGCCGTGTTCCTTGCCCCTTTATATTCAAGCATTTACATTCTCGTATTTTCTTTCATTGCTTGTTTTACATTCCTAGACTTGCCATGCTAGACTAGGATTGGAAACTAGGGTGCAAAACTTTGTATCGGTAGACTCTCTAGGAACACAAGTAGACACTAGGGGTGAATTCCGGCTTGTAGGATTTAATTCTTGCATTTAATTTTTAGAAAAGCCCAATTCACCCCCCCTCTTGGGCATCTTGATCCTTTCAATTGGTATCGGAGCCGTGTTGCTCCTTTTTAGGCTTTACCGCCTAGAGCAAGATGTCTAACGGGGAAGGACCACCTCCCACCTTTGAGGGGGATGATTTTCCATATTGGAAAATCCGCATGGAGGCGTATCTCGAAGCCATAGATGTTGGATGTCTTAGAGCCGCAACCCAAGGGCTTCCCGCTATCAGGGATCCCACAAACCCCATTGGTGACGAGGAGAAGTACGACCGGTGGAATGCAAAGGCAAAAAATGCACTCTACCGGGGCTTAGGCAAAGATATCTTCAATCGTGTGCGTAATGCAAAGAACGCTCATGAATTGTAGGAAAATCTTTGTGCTCTCCATGAGGGAACTAAGAGTGAGCGTGAGGAACGCTATCACATAGCTTTAAAGAAAATTAATTCTTTTGAGATGCTTCCCAAAGAAAGTGCTAATGACATGTACACTCGCTTGAATGTTCTTATAGAGGACCTCAATGCTCTTGGGCTCACTAAAATGAGCCAATCGGATGTTGCAAGGAAGATCTTGAGTGTGCTTCCCGTTGAGAAGTATGGTCACATTGTCACCGTGCTTCACCAAAGTGATCTTTCCACCGCAACACCGACTCAAGTATTAGGGAAAATCAATGCTCATGAGATGTACATGCATATCACTCCGGAAGAGGGCTCATCATCTTCCAAGAAGAAAGAATTGGCCTTCAAAGCTAGTCATGACAAGAAGAAGAAGAAGGGCCAAGCTATGATGGTGCAAGAAAGCTCAAGTGAAAGTGATGTTGATGATGAATCACTTGCACTCATGGTGAGAAAGACCACCAAGATGCTAAAGAAGCTCAACAAGAGTGGCATCAAGTTTGATGGCAAGAAGAAGAAATTCTTCACAAGTAGCAAAAGAAAGCCAATCTCGGAGATGGATTGCTACAATTGTGGTGAACTTGGCCACCTAGCTCATCAATGCCCTAGACCACCAAAAGACAAGTACAAGAACAAGAACAAGGGCAAGAAAAATGATTCAAGTGATGAAGAAGAAGAGAAGAAGAAGAACAAGCCATACAAGAAGAAGGATGGCAAGAAGAAGGAGTTCCACAAGAAGAAGAAAGGAGGAAAGGCATACATTGTTGGTGATTGGCTCACCGACATTGAATCATCTTGTGAGTCCTCCGAAGATGAGAGCGATGATGAGAAAGAGAAAGTTGCCGTATTTGTGATGGGGCCATCATCTTCACCGATATCTCCATCACCACCTTCACCGCCTCCTTCACCATCATCGTCCACTACTCACCTATGCCTTATGGCCAAGGGTGAACGAAAGGTACAAAACCATGATAGTGATGATAATGATGATAGTGATAGTGATGATGAATATGACTCACCTTCTTATGATGAACTTGTAAAATTGCTAAACAAATACACTAAAATCATAAGAAGGACTAGAAATGAAAATGATGATCTTCAAAATGAAAATGAATCACTCTCATCCAAGCTTGAAAATATTCAAAAGACTAGTGGTGAGCTTAGAGTTCAAAATGAAGTGATGTCTTCCACTCACAAGGAGCTCAAAACCTCTTATAAAGAGCTTAAAGATCAATATGATAAACTTGAGAAGAAGCATGATGAGCTCATCACTAGACATAATTCTCTAAAGGACAAATACACCACATTAAAAATTGACTATGATAGTCTTGTGGTTGCTAATGAACTTGCTCTTGAGACACATGATGCTACTAACTATGTTGTTAAGTGTGATATAGCTACATCATGTGATGATTTGATCATTGAAAGCATTGAGCAAGGTTCTAGTAGCAAAGGCAAGAGTGTGGTTGAGTCAAGCAACTGTGATGATTATGCCAAGATTAAGTGTGAGAATGAGAAGCTTGCAAATGAAAACAAGAAGCTAAAAGGTTTGATGGCTCTTGAGAAGCAACCAACAAATGAGTCACTCATTGAAGAAAACAAAAAGCTCAAGCAAGAAAAAGAGCATCTCAAGACCGGCCTAAGCAAGTTCACAAGAGGCCAACATTTGCAAAGTGAGCTCCTCATGAACACCGTAATGAGAGATGGATAGAAGTGGTATTGGGTACTTGGCAAATCAAGAGAAGAAAGCAAAAGCTCAACAACAACAAAGCAAGTCAAAGCCCAAGCCAAAGAGATATGTTGAGTGTGGTCAAGAAGGTCACTTTGCTCATGAATGCAAAACTCCACCACCACAACCCTTGCCCAAGCATGCTAGACCTTTCGCCTTCAATGCTCATTATATGCTAAGAAAAGATTCAAATGGAAAGATGAAAGTCATGTTTTTGGGTCCCCCAAACAAGAATAGGCCAAAGAAAATATGGGTTGCCAAGTCACTAGTTGAGAAAGTCAAGGGCCCCTCTCAAGTTTGGGTCCCTAAACAAAAAGCTTGATCTCTTGTGTGTAGGTGAACTACAAGACCGGTGGATCTCATTGGGTTATTGATAGTGGTTGCACTCAACATATGACCGGTGATCCTCGTATGTTCACCACCATTGAAGAGAATGGAATATGTCAAGAGAAGATCACATTTGGGGATAATTCAAAGAGCAAAGTCAAGGGTATAGGCAAGATTGCAATATCACATGATCACTTACTCTCAAATGTGCTCTATGTTGCTTCATTGAGTTTCAACTTGTTATCCGTTGGGCAACTTTGTGACCTTGGCTTCCAATGCTTGTTCACACCAAATGAAGTGAAAGTTTCAAAGATAGATGACAAGCAAGTGATATTCAAAGGCTTTAGATACAACAATCTTTATCTTGTTGACTTCACCTCCGAAGATGCAAATTTGATGACATGTTTGTTCACCAAGACCTCACTTGGTTGGCTTTGGCATAGGAGGCTTGCTCATGTTGGAATGAACACTCTCAACAAGCTATTGAAGAAAGAACTAGTGAGAGAATTGAAGGATGTGAAGTTTGAAAAGGACAAACCTTGTAGTGCATGTCAAGCGGGCAAACAAGTTGCAAACACTCATCCAACCAAAGCTTTCATGTCAACTTCAAGAGTGCTAGAACTTCTACACATGGATTTGTTTGGGCCTACAACATACAAGAGCTTGGGTGGTAATCTCTATTGTCTTGTGATAGTGGATGACTACTCAAGGTATACATGGACTTTCTTCCTTCATGACAAATCCGAAGTGGCAAATTGCTTCAAGAAGTTTGCAAAGAGAGCTCAAAATAAATTTGAAGTCAAGATAAAGAAGATTAGAAGTGACAATGGGAAAGAGTTTGACAACACCAACATTGAAGCTTATTGTGATGAAATTGGAATCAAGCATGAGGTCTCTTCAACCTACACTCCTCAACAAAATGGTGTAGTTGAGAGAAAGAACCGAACTTTGATTACCCTTGCAAGAACAATGCTAGATGAGTACAACACTCCGGAGAATTTGTGGGCCGAGGCAATCAACACCGCATGCTATGCTTCAAATCGCCTCTTCCTACAAAAGTTTCTTGGCAAGACCCCCTATGAGTTGCTTAATGGGAAGAAGCCGGACGTCTCTTTCTTCCGGGTGTTTGGTTGCAAATGCTACATCTACAAGAAGCGTCAACACCTTGGGAAGTTTCAAAGACGTTGTGATATTGGTTTTCTTGTTGGTTACTCATCAAAGTCCAAAGCATATAGAGTATTTAACCATGCCACCGGTTTGGTTGAAGAAACATATGATGTGGAATTTGATGAATCTAACGGCTCCCAAGGAGCAATTGAGAATTGTGATGATGTAGGTGATGAACCCTTGAGGGAGGCCATGAAGAACATGCCGGTGGGAGACATCAAGCCAAAAGATGATGATGATGATGTACAAATTGTTGATCCACCACCTTCATCACGTGTGCCTCAAGATGATGACAAGAATGAGAGAGTTGAAAATGAAGACACTTATGTCTCTCATGAACAAGCCGAGGCACAAGCTCAAGATGTTGATGCTCCCCATCCACCTCCTCAAGTGGTTGATAGAAGAAACTCACCACTACTTCAAGCACATCCACAAAATCTCATCATAGGGAGTCCTACAAAGGGAGTAATGACTCGATCCCAAAAGCTAGCTTCTTTTGTTGAACATCACTCTTTTGTCTCTTGCGTTGAACCTAAGAATGTAGAAGAAGCTCTTCAAGATCCGGATTGGGTGAATGCAATGCATGAAGAATTGAACAACTTCACCCGCAATCAAGTATGGACACTTGAAGAGCATCCTAAAGGTGCAAGAGTCATTGGAACCAAGTGGGTGTTCCGAAACAAGCAAGATGACCAAGGCATAGTGGTGAGGAACAAGGCAAGACTAGTTGCAAAGGGGTTCTCTCAAGTTGAAGGTCTTGATTTTGGAGAGACTTTTGCACCCGTTGCAAGACTTGAAGCCATTCGTATCCTCCTTGCATATGCATCACATCATGATATGAAACTATATCAAATGGATGTGAAAAGTGCATTCTTAAATGGCTTTATAAATGAACTAGTCTATGTTAATCAACCTCCCGGGTTTGAAGACCCCAGATATCCTAATCATGTTTATAGGTTGTCCAAGGCGTTATATGGGCTCAAGCAAGCCCCTAGAGCGTGGTATGAGCGCCTCCGGGACTTCCTCATTGAGAAAGGCTTCACCATTGGGAAGGTCGACACCACACTATTCACCAAGAAGTTTAATGGGGAGATCTTTATTTGTCAAGTATATGTTGATGATATCATCTTCGGATCAACAAATGAAGATTATTGCAAGGAATTTGGTGAATTGATGTCGAAGGAGTTCGAGATGTCAATGATTGGTGAGCTCACATTCTTCCTTGGATTTCAAGTAAAGCAAATGAGAGAAGGGATTTTCATCTCTCAAGAAAAGTATACCAAGGATCTTCTCAAAAGATTCAAGATGGAAGAATGCAAACCAATCAAGACCCCAATGCCATCAAATGAACATCTCGACCTAGATGAGGGAGGTAAACCGGTTGATCAAACTCTCTACCGTTCTATGATTGGTAGCTTGTTGTACCTTACCGCATCTAGGCCCGATATCATGTTTAGTGTGTGCATGTGTGCCCGCTTTCAAGCGTGCCCTAAAGAACCTCACTTAAGTGCCATAAAAAGAATCCTAAGATATCTTAAGCTCACCCCAAGCATTGGTCTTTGGTATCCCAAAGGAGCTAGATTCCAACTAGTTGGCTATTCCGATTCGGACTATGCCGGTTGCAAAATTGATAGAAAAAGCATATCCGGAGGGTGCCATTTGCTTGGAAGATCTTTAGTATCTTGGTCATCTAAAAAGCAAAATAGTGTGGCTTTGTCCACCGCCGAGGCGGAATACATTGCCGCGGGGGCTTGTTGTGCACAAATATTATATATGAAACAAACCCTCCTAGACTATGGAATTGTTCTTGAAAAGGTGCCACTTTTATGTGATAATGAAAGTGCCGTTAAAATTGCTAACAATCCGGTACAACACTCTCGCACCAAGCACATTGATATCCGCCATCATTTTCTAAGAGATCACGTTGCTAAAAATGACATATCACTAGAAGGTGTAAGGAGTGAAAATCAATTAGCGGATATCTTCACTAAACCTTTGGATGAGGCAACCTTTTGTAGGTTAAGAAGTGAACTCAATGTGCTTGATTCTAGCAACTTTAAAAATGAGCGTGTGTTGTCCCTTGCATTGCATTGTATAATATGCCATGTTTATTTTATCGCAATGCTTTTAGGGCTTGGCTAACACGGTTACGATAACCCTTCTTTGGAGGAGTGAAGAAGCCTAACCGTGGATCAAACTTGACAAGCATCCTAGCTTTACCTTCTTGTATTGCATTGCATATGCATGGTTGTTTGTTTGGTGTTTCTTTTCGGTTAAGCTTTGAGCAACCTCTGTGTTCGTCCATGGATAGAGAGAGCATTTTGACGCTCCTAAAGGTTCAAAAACTCTATTGCATGGCCATACGTTGCTCCTTGGGTGTTTATTGCCTATTTTCTTAAAAATAATACTAGCCTAAGGCAATCTATTTTGAAAAATTTGAGGGTTTGAGTGAGGTCACTCATATCGTGTTCCAATTGGTGTTTATTTGTGTCTTTTTGAATTGGAACCTGATTGGGAGAAGTCGCGTCGTAGTTCGGAACGAAGAAGGGCGAAGAACAGTGACCGGACGCTGCACCGGACGCAGTGATGCTTCACCACCGCGTCCGGTCCCGGCGTCCACCAGCACGTCCGGTCATCCAGAAGACCAACTCCAGATCCAGTGACCGGACGCTGCACCGGACGCGCCGCTGTTGACCACCGCGTCCGGTCCCGGTTACCACCACCACGTCCGGTCATTCGCGATGTATTCCCGAGCTCCCCTCGACCGGACTCTGACCGCGTCCGGTCACTCCAGGAGCTTACTGGTGTGTGACCGGACGCTGCACCACCGCGTCCGGTCATAACGACCACCGCGTCCGGTCATCACGCGTCGAGCGAATCTCGCCCCTTTTAACCGTACGTTTGGATCTTAGACTCTTTACCATCTCGCCATCGCTCTCGCTCGTGAGTCCGCCGCCGCCGCGCCATCTCCTCCGTCGCAGCCGCCGCCGCGCCTCCGCCACAGCCGCCGCCGCGCCTCCGCCGCAGCCGCTGCCCGCGCCTCCGCCACAGTCGCTGCCCGCGCCCGCCAGTCGAGCAGCCGCGCCACCGCCGCCCGCTCGCACCTCCGCCGCCGGTGAGCCGCGCCCTTGCCGCCGGTGAGCCGCGCACTTGCCGCCGGTGATCCGCACTCCCGCTTGCCAGCATCACCTCCGGCAGTGGACTGCCTCACGCTCGCCTCCGATCGTTCTTCGTCGAGTTGCCCTAACCCTAACCCTAGGGTTCGCGTAACGTCGTTCGATCGTTCGTCGTCGAGGTTTTGTCGCGCGTCGTCTTCTTCGCGAGGTTGTTTCGCATCACCATGACCTCCTCGCTAGGGTTTGTCGTAACTCTTTCTTTTTAATCCTAATTGCATCGTGTTTCGGCAAATCAGAGCTCGTCCGGCGATTTCGGGGAATCTCGCGATCTAGGTCATCTCATCCTATCACCGTCGTCTCGTCGATCCGAGGTAGCTTCGCGTTTCGATTCACATCGTATCTCATATGGTTGCTATCTCTAGGGTTTCGTACCTTTTAGTTATATATGTGCTTATAGTAGATCTCTCTATTCCGTCGTTGCAGCGAGTCTGTCCGTGTGTCAGGGTGAGATCAGTTTGCTGAATCCGAGGCCAAGCCTACGGATACGGATTGAGGCCAAGCCTCTCAAGTGACAGTTCACCATCTTTCAGAGGTTTTCGGTCAGTTTGTCAGCATGGTGCGTTGCAAGAACGCCGGTGGTGCTCCTGGTGACGGGGACGACAGTCCTCCTCATCGGTCTGAGATTGCACGTGGGAAGCGTATCAAGATCATGGCCAGAAAGAAGAAGAAGACACTTATAGAGGCAGAGATTGCTCAGGCCGTGGCAGATGCAGCAGAGCAGGCGGAGAGAGGTGGCAGGAGCAGTGGCATATGCATAGGCGAGCGTCGCTTTCATCTAGAAGGTCGACAGCTCGGCACAGAGGCCACTGAGGGTACTGAGGATACTGGAGCTACAGAGGGTATGTCAGTTGATCCACCTCCAGAGGCCATAGAGGCTCCAGAGGCCACAGAGGCTACAGAGGACACAGAGGAGCAGCCAGCTCAGTCTCCACCACGTCGCCGCTCCACACGCGCACGTACTCAGGTGACTCCTAGGCCAGAGGGCCAGCGTCGTGGAGCACGTCCTCCTCCCAGAGCTAGAGGTTCACCCCTGGTCGAGCACTTTGACTTGAGGGGTGCTACAGCACGACAGGTGCAGGGGTTGAGGTTCGTGGAGGTCAGTCGGTGGTTTCCACCTGTGAGGGATCACAGAGCTTCAGAAGGCTTTTATACCCCACTTCAGGAGGATTTCTACAGGGCTCTAGTTGACAGCGGTATTGCTTTCCGACCACAGAGGGTCTGTCGACTTGAGTCACTAGTTGAGGTTGTGGGAGAACAACTACGTCCGCACCTGTCCTTTCTGCCAGGCTTATCAGATCTTCTTGGACGGACAGGTGCATACTGCGGCACATGAGTCAGAGAGTTTTATGCTTCACTATGGATTGATCCTGCCCATGATTTCATTCACTTTGCATTCCGAGGCCGCGATCACCGTCTATACAGCACCAGAGTGCGGGAGATTCTCAGACTCCCAGCTTCCGACACGAAGATACATCAGCTGTGTTTTGGTCAGACTCCTCCACCGAGACGCCCTCACGGCGGGGCAGTGCCACCTACAGACTTGATTCGACCCTGCTTCCGTGAGCCTTTTGGTGAAGGGTCTCGTCGCACGCCTGCCAGTCTGACACCACTTGCCAGAGTTCTGGATGCTATAGTCAGACGCACTCTACTTCCCAGACTTGGCTACAGAGAGGGACTGACTCGGATGCAGCTATGGGTTGTTCACCACCTCCTCTCACAGACACAGTTTGACATTTGGGATCTCATACTTAGTGAGATGGAGGACACCATAGCTGAGGGCTTCAAGGGTAATCGTCAGCTGCCCTATGCACACTGGATCTGCTTCATCATTAGATCATCCATTCAGTTACCAGCAGAGATCCGAGCTGAGATATCAGATACTACTACTGCTTTCCCTGAGTATGATATCCGTCAGCTTTGGGCTTCAGTCACTAGAGATCAGGCCCCAGTGCCAGGACAGCGTGTGCGACCTGAGGTTCCTGAGACAGCGGCTGAGCAGGACGCCACAGTTGATGAGCTTGCAGAGGCAGAGCTTGCCGATCTTGACGCTCAGCCTGCTGATCTTCCTGAGGATGTGACATCTGACAGCACTGATGAGGACTACTAGCCCATCCCCAGGTACCGGTCTCCTCGGTCTCACGACCACGAGGCCGGTGGCTCTGGTTCAGCCTCCCGCACAGACCCAACCATGGTGGCTATACTTGAGAGGTTGACCTAGGCACAGGAGCAGCAGCAACAGCAGATACAGCGACAGGCTCAGGACACAGCTGCAGCACTTGCACAGATTCAGGCTCGTCAGGACGAGTTTCAGCGTCAGCAGCTTGAGATCCAGAGGCAGCAGGTTGAAATGCAGCGACAGCAGTACGAGATTCAGCGACAGAGTGCAGCTAGTCAGCAGCAGTACTTGGATCTCCTGCGCCACCTAGTCACTGTTGGGGTTCCTCCGCCTGCTTCTGTCCTGACTTCTGCTTTACAATCCAGTGATCCATCGAGTCAGGGACAGCCGGGTTTCCAGTTCACATCTCCACAGCAGCAGGTTCCCCAGTCATTCCAGTCCCCGAGCTTCACGCCTATTCACACGGGGTTTACACCTTCAGACCAGCCTCGCCCTCACCTCCTGACAGGCACACCCTTCGGTGATTACAGTGCTACCTACAGCGAGTTGACTGGTCAGCCGACGCCCTCGCACACTACCTTTGCTACTTCTTCAGGGTTGTCAGCTTCAGAGGCAGCTATTCCTCCAGTGACAGGGACCGGTACTACAGAGACTCTTCCTTCGTCAGTTGCCTCGACAGATCCTACTGCTATTGGCTCGCTACAGGCTCAGGTCACTCAGACGGATCCTCTTATTGCTACTACGTCAGTACCTGTTCCTGCAGCTCAGACCCAGACCGCTTCACAGCCACATGATTCTTCAGAGGGTCAGCCAGATAGCTCAGATTCCGAGGGAGATTCTCTTCACTTCGTGTTTACTCCGCGCACCTCGGCACCCGACACGACTCCGTCTGTCCCCCCGTCAGATCCTTAGATTAGTTTTTTTGGTGTTTGATGCCAAAGGGGGAGAGAGAGTAGTTTCAGGGGGAGTTTTGAGAGAGGTTTTTTTTCGTTCTTTCTTGTGTGCTACATTCATGCATCATATTTACTTTTCAGTCATTGCATTCGTGTGACATGTCGTCGTGTGATAAACCTTGAGTCTTAATGTTTTATCTAGTCGCAGTGTTAACACTTGTCACCGTTTTCAATTATAGCTCTAAGGTTGTGCTTCCGTGCCTTACTCCGATTTCTTATGAGCTATATCTGTATGTGTACTAACGTTCCTTGTCTTATCTTATGAGTACACTCTTTTGGCTTGGGGCACATAAGCAATTCCTAACCCCTTGTGCTTATTGCTTTTTGCTTATGTGAACCATGCATGCTCGAAAACCTCAACTCAAATCTTTTATATCTTAGTGTTGTCATCAATCACCAAAAAGGGGGAGATTGAAAGCATCTAGGCCCCGAGGTTTGGTTTCGGCAATTGATGACAACGCTTTATTACCATGACTAACGTGTGTTTTGCAGAAACTTTGGTAAGTTAGGTCATGGAGGTTTTAACTGCTTTGGGCACCATGGTATTCATGCCCCTTGATGGAAATCGTTTTGGTTTTCAAAAGAGTGACGTCAAGATTAAGGACGGTTAGTTCCGGATGTCGAGGTGTTGAGATACATTTGGAATAGTCGTCAGGATCTTCGTTTTTCTCTTTTGGCCGTACTATAAAGGGGGGCATGAGCGGGTAGCTTGACCTAGGCGAGTCCTACGTTTAGGTGTGGTGCACACTTGTTAAACTTGGCGCTAGGCAGCTCTAGAATAGCTCAAAGTTCAGTTGAAAGAAACTTGGTTCAAGTTGTGACGCGTTTCGGAGAGTTTCGGGTCGTTTTCCCATGACCGGACGCGGTCCTCGGCATGACCGGACGCGTCCGGTCAGTACAGTTCCGCGGCTAGGGTTTCAGCTCTGACGACCGGACGCGGTCCTCGCGAGGACCGGACGCGGTGGTCAGATGTCGACACGTGTCACTTGAGGGAAACACCCGTTCGGACGCGACCTGGGTGTGATCGGCGCGTCCGGTCACAGTCCAGTAAGGTCCAGAGACGACCGGACGTGTCCGGTCATCACCGATCGGACGCGGTCGCGCGTCCGGTGCGAGTACAGTATGCTCCCTGATCGATCGGACGCGTCCGGTCGCCCCTGACCGGTGCGTCCGGTCACTCAGTTGTTTTTCGGATTTCGACCGTTACGAGCGACCGGCGCGTCCGGTCAGCTCGTGTTTTGCTGAGTCAGCGGGTAACGGTTCGTTTTGTCTCTGGGGTGTATAAATACATCCCCATCACCTCTTTTAGAGGTCTCTTGCTCTTTTGATCAACTGAAAAAACACCTTTGGAGTACAAGGGAGTGCAAGAGCACTAGTGAGGATAGAGATTTGAGAATCAAAGCTTGAGAGTTCCTCACTAGCGATTAGAGAGTAGCAAGTGTGCATCCACCTTCTCATTTGGGCTCGTAGTGGTCAAGTGAGAGTTCTAGCTTGTTACTCTTGGTGATCGCCATCACCTAGACGGCGTGGTGGTGATTGGGAGTTCGGTGATCATCCGGCGGAGCTTGTGGATGACCCAACTCATCTTGTGAGCGGTTTTGGGTGATTCACCACGACGGAGTGTCGAAGAATCAACCCATAGAGAGCACTTGATCCTTGCGCGGATCAAGGGGGAGCTATACCCTTGCGCGGGTGCTCCAACGAGGACTAGTGGGGAGTGGCGACTCTCCGATACCTCGGAAAAACATCGCCATGTTCCTTGCCCCTTTATATTCAAGCATTTACATTCTCGTATTTTCTTTCATTGCTTGTTTTACATTCCTAGACTTGCCATGCTAGACTAGGATTGGAAACTAGGGTGCAAAACTTTGTATCGGTAGACTCTCTAGGAACACAAGTAGACACTAGAGGTGAATTCCGGCTTGTAGGATTTAATTCTTGCATTTAATTTTTAGAAAAGCCCAATTCACCCCCCCTCTTGGGCATCTTGATCCTTTCATCATGTTGCAAGTTGCAAAGTGTTTTATTTGGGTGTTTCATGTCTCACACACATGTTGCAAGTGCATGTTCTAATTGTTTCATTTGTTTTCAGTTGCATTCAAATGTTTTTTTCATGTTGCAAGTGTTTTATGTTGTTCGGCCGGGGATTAGCGGATAGGGCGCACGGCGTGCCGGGGGGCTGATGGACGGGGCGCTAGGGGCCAGCGGTGCTGCGGGTCAGGGCACGCTGAGGGAGTCGGAGAGTCGCCCGCGTGGGAGTCGGAGAGAAAGAGAGAGAGGAGAGGGTCAAGAGAAGGACCGACAGGCTCAAAGACAGAGCGGAGTGCACTCGTGGGGCGGGGTGAAGGCAAACGGGGGCAGACTGTGCGGGCGTCCGTCTGTCCGGACATTCGGACGCTAGCCACTCCGACAGAATAAGCACCCACAGCGGCACCACTTTAAGTTCTCCACGGGGCTACCCCGAACCAGCGCGACAACACCAGCACAGGGCTGCGCAAACACAGATGCCGCCTTCCATGCATCGTCTAGCTTCGGGGCAAGTGGTTGTGTGATCAAAGTTAACAATGGCAAAATCATGGCGGCAGAGGCGAGGTGGCATGAACATGTCCCGAATGTGCTCACTATGCATGGAAGCACCGGCGGCAAGGGATGATCTTCTATTAACGGCGGCGCTGGGCTACAGAAGGGTGGCCCTAGAAGTCGGCACATATCGCCAGTGAATCTACTAAAGTCGTCATATGGGTGTAGATCGCCGATTGCAAAAAGTTGGCATGAGATTCGAGAGCTAGGAAGAACTTTTCTTTCTCTTAATTTTCTTTTGTACGTTGGGAGGGCCGATAATGTCACATTGTTGTGCAAGGATGGCATCTAATTCTGAACTTTTTCTTGGTTTAGGGAGATTTTTTTTTGGGAGTTGGCAATCAGGGATGAGCGACGACTCACCTAGATCAGGCATTTTAGTGGGGCCCGCTTAGCTACGCACGTGGGATCGATCGGTTCGGCCCACGAAAGCGCCGCAGAAGTGGCGTGGGCCTTGCTGGACAGATAGATCGACTTTGAATTGGGCTGAGCCGGTTATATACTATGAAGACTTTCTCGGTGGTAGGCTATAGCTGTGATCGCGACGACGACCTAGCTCCTCCCCGGCCCAGGACACGACGCCATCCGCCGCCGCTGACGACGACGACGAGATGATCCTTTGAACTTGGCCTCCGCATTCTGCTCTCCCTAGCCCCGTACTCCCTCTGTCCTGTATGTAGGTCATTTTAGCATTGGACCAAGTGCAGCCAAGATTCAGTAAACCTAGACACACCCTGTGTATAGATGACATTCAATTGAGCTGCTATAACGACAGACTTAAGGGGACAGAGAGAGTATGTCCTAAGCACAGGCCGTAGATCCCTGCGCCCTAAGTACCATTACCATACGTAGAGTTGTAGACTTTAGTACCTGCACCCTTTTCTTCTGCTTTTTAATTCGTCACACCGTACCTGATCCTGATCGTTCGTCGATGCACACATGCGAACACAACAATATTCGATCTCTTGGCCTGATAAATCTCCACTTATCAAATATCTTACCTAGCTATTCTTAGGTTAATTTGCATGTTCGATATGATCGATAACTAGTATATCTTACCAAGTCCCTCCGTCCCAAAATAGATATCATTCTCACTTTTTGAGAAGTCAAACACATTTTTTGACTAAATATATATAAAAATATTAATATTTATAATACAATATCATTATTAGATCGTTAAATATATTTTCATAATAAATTTATTGGAGATATAAATGTTACACGCATTTTCTACAAACTCGGTCAAAGTTGAGAAAGTTTGACCTGCACGCATCCTATAACAACTTCTATTTTGGGACGGAGCGAGTAGTTCTTAAGTTGCATATCATTGAGATCGAGCGTGCTGATATATATGATGATTGCATTTGTCTACATCTACCACTTCCCGTTTGGCTTTGGTATAATAACTGAATATATATGCATGATATGATACTAAAAATAATGATTATTGTACGCATACTCCCTCCGTACTCGTAAAGAAAGTCGTTTTGGATAGCGACACGGTCTCCAAAACACAACTTTGACTTCTTGTTTCTATAAAACTATTTATCGAAAAGTGATATATGTATACTTTTATGAAAAATTTTTCAAGACAGATCTATTCATATAATTTTCACATTTTCAAACTCAACAACTTGAGAGTTATTCATGATTTATATTCCCAAGGTTTAACTCAAACCTTGTCCTAAACGACTTCGTTTACGAGTACGGAGGGAGTACGTGTTCTGTGTTTAGATGCTGATCTTGGTGAAGAATCTCTACGGCAGAACAGTGTCCGTCAAAGTGGAGAGTCCAGGGAAAAAAATATCGGCCGGTAGAATCCGAAATTTTCGAGATATCCTGTTTACCGGCTAGGTCCAAAATTTTTCCTCTATCATCCGAAATTTTCATATTTTTAAAATTTTGTCATCCAAATAGACGCCAAATTTCACCCAATACTCTAACCTTAATCCATGTTTAATTTTCTGTCCCCTTCTCTTCTAAGTTCAAGTTGTCACCGCCGCAACACACTCAGCATGCTCCAGCCATGTCACTGCCCTCCTCATTGAATAAGCAATTGATAATATCTTTTATTTAGTTTTTTTATGTTAGATTGTTTAGAAATGATCTATGCGCTTTTCTAAACAAAATGAGTCATTTTTTGTCTAAATTTCTTCCAAAATTTTATTTCTATCGTCGATAAATTTCCGATATATCCGATATTCCCGTTTATCGGTGACCACCGAAATTTTTAAAATACCGGTACAGAAAACCTTGGGAGAGTCCTCTTCAGATACGATTGCCAGCGTCAAGGCAAAGCTTGAGGAGTTGGAGGGCATTCCTCCTCAGCACCAGAACCTTTTTATACACCGGCAGGATTCTCAGAGACTGGCACAAGCTTTCCGATTACAACGTCGTGGAGGAGTCCACCTTGCACCTTCTCATGCGTCTTGTCTTTTGCGGTGGCGGATGCTGCAGTAGTGACGACGACAGCATCTATATCTACGTCCAGACACGCACAAGCAAGACCCTCGCCCTCCAGGTAGAGCCATTGTCAGACACGGTCGCCGACGTCAGGAGAAAGATCAGTGGCCATCAGAGCCTCTTCTTGGCCGGCAACAAGCTCGAGGATGATCGGACGTTTGGATCCTATTATCAAATCCAAAACGACACCACCCTGCACCTCGACTTCGGCATGCAGGTCTTCGTGAAGATGCTCAATGGCGGCAAGACCATCACCCTTGAGGTAGACCCATCTGATACAGTCGGTGATGTCAAGGCAAAGATACAGGACCAGCAGTGGCTCGTGTTTGACGGAAGCAGACTTAGTAATAAGCGCAAGCTTGGCTTTTACAAGGTTCAGCATCATTCAACCCTGCAGCTTGATGGCCTCTGTAGTCGTCCGCGTGATGATGGCATGCAGAGATTGCCGTGAAGACGACACTCCTTGGCAGCGCTAGCAGCGAGGCCATCAGGTTCAAGGTGCAGCTTACTGACAAGATTGGCGATTTCAAGGCAAAGATTCAGGACCAACAGAGGCTGCTCTTCGAAGGACAGCAGCTTGTGGATAATGGAGATGGACAGACGACGCTCGCCGATTACAATGTCCAGAGACAATCGACCCTGCACCTTGACTGTCCCATGCAGGTTTTTGTGGAGACATCATCCACTGGCCAGACGATCACTCTAGAGGTGGAGCCGTCTAACACCATTGGCGATGTCAAGGAAAAGATCGGTGGTGGCCACCGGAGTCTCACTGTTACCTTTGATGGCGACGAGCTCGACGATGGGAAGACACTTGCTGAGTGCAATGTCCACATGGGGTCTACCCTGCGCCTTGATTGATGCTTAGCTACAAAAATTTGGCGTCTTTTGATTTTGATTTGATGCTCTACTATACTTAGTGTATTTTTCCTTTTCTAGATCTAGACTAGTTTGTCCTCGTCAGTGTCTGGTTGAAATCTTATGACGACTCTTATCGTATATTTTGCGACTTGCGAGCGTGTCTTTGTTTTGGTATAATAGTAAGAACGTACATGCGTTTGTGATATATGCTCTCCATATTTCTCTGACCTGTCCATGCTTAAATTCCGTGATGCATAAATTGATTTGCTATCATTTCATTCTGCTATACATTTGCCCACACTAACACCTCGTACCCATTTGAGAATTTCTGACTGGTAATATTCAGCAGAGGGGCACTCTGAGTACCTCAGTTAAGCCGCTGCCCATACCTGAATACCTGCTTCCCTTTTGAATTCATCTGTTAGATTATTTGTACATGAGCTTTTCCTTCATTAATTGAGTCGCAATTCCGTTTCTGTACTTCAAATATTCAAATTATGTTTCTTTATTTCGTCAACTCTAGTGAACTATCTCTCTCTCTCTAAGTTCTCTCTCTCTAATTTCAAGTTCGATCTTTACAAATCACAATTAGAGGGTGAGTACTTGGCACCTTTGGGACATTTTTTCTACATTGGGTAACCTTTGCACAGCCTGCCCCCCGTCCACTATAATTTTCCCTGCCCGCATGCACATCAAACCGTCGTCGTGTCTGTACGACTTGCTCGCAATCCGTCTCATCCGTCTCGATTCGACCCTCCCCCATCCGCGCACCCCACCCCTATCCGTTCACCCCGCCCCACAGGCGCACCCCGCCACGTCGTGCCACCGACTGCCGGCCCCTAGCGCGCGCCACGTCCGCTGGCCACTGGCTCGCTGCGCCCCATTCTCCAACACCCGTGCTGTGCCACCATCACTCCCTGTGCCCTTGACTCTAGGAACAACATGAAACAAGTGCAACATAAAACACTTGAATGCAACATACGTCTGAAACAGATAAAACATCTAGAACATACAATTGCAACATATGTGTGAAAACATATGCAACATCTAAATAAAATACCTGCAACACATGAAAAAATTTGCTGCAACGGAAGACTGGAACAGATGAAATATTTGGAACATACTATTGCAACGTGTGTGAAACATATGCAACATCCAGATCAAAACACTTGCAACATACGTCTGAAACACATGAAACATTTTGAACAAACTCTTGCAACATGTCTTTCAAACACTTGCAACATATGCAACATCCCCGATCTACGATCTACTTTTGCAACGTCCATATGAAATAACTGCAACATACCTCTGAAACGTCTGAAACACTTAAAACATATATTTGCAGTATAGGGAAGGGGGAGCGCTTGTGCCGGTCAATTTCGACCGTCGTGGTGGGAGCCAGCGCCGAGTGCCGGCGCATGAGCACCACTGACATCTAGCACCAATGACGCACGCGAACACCACCGCCACCCGCGCCAGGCTTGGGTCGGCCGGGTGGGCAACGCGCACGACGGGCAGAGGGAGCACCACCAGCACCCACGCGCACTATGGGAGGGAGCGGATGACATGCGCAACGGGAGGGGGCGAGAGGCACGTGCAACGGGGCGCGAGTAGCAGTGGCGGATGGGGTGTGCGGCAGCAGCAAGTGGAGTGCGCGTCCATGTTCAGGATGGGGCAGTCGCAAGGCGCTGCGATAGGAGAGGAGGAAGCAGAAGGGATAAGGATGGCTGATTTTTTTTTAATATACTCGCGAGCAAAGCGAGTGGCGGGATAAAAGCACGAGCAATGAGGTAGTGGGCCTACCGGAGCATCCGACGATTTGCTCATGTCGGATGTAAGATGCATAGTATTATCGTAAAAAACTAAAGGGCATCCTTGAATTCAAATAGGAAAAAGTTGTCTGGGTCCACTATAGTTGCGGGCTGCAGGCCCACACACGAACGAAACTGGCACCGCGACGAGAATTTTTTTGAAATAATATTATTTTAAGAAATAATTGTATATCTAGATATTCTTTTATAAAATTATAAAACTAGTATCGATACCTATCGGCTACTGGGAGGCCGACATCCTATGTGGCAAGCGGATGGCCGCCACGCACGCGTCCACCAGGCCCACCCTGTCCACCGCTCCAGCCCACCCCCCTGCCCCAAGCCCCCAATCACACCTCCGCGGTCTCTGGAAAAAAAAAGAAAAAAAGGCCCAGCGGCGACAGCACCGAGAAGATGTGCCGCTCCTGCGACTATAGTTTTCCAAACGGGCTAAGCCCGTTGGGCCGGCCCGGGCACGACACGGATTTGGCCCGGCATGAAAATGGCCCGGCCCGCTAGCACCGTGCCCGTGCCAAGCACGGCCCGAGGCCGTGCCCGTGCCTGGGCCGCATTGGCGACACGGCGGCACGGCACGAGCACGGCCCGCTTCAACGGGCGGCACGGTGGCGGCACGGTTGAGCCGTCCGATGCCCTGCCCCTCGCCTCCCGACCGTTGGATCACCGCGTGGGGGACACTGCTATATAACGCCGAGCGGCGGCCACGGCCCCTCACCGGTGAAACCCTAGTTCATTTCGTCTCTCGCTCGTCTCTCTCCTCTCTCGCTCCTCTCTCGTCTGTCTCGCCCGCTCCCCTCCGTCGAAACCCTAGATCCCCTTCTCCTCGACCTCGAGCTCGACTCCGGCAGCCCATGGCCGGCACGGTGAGACGGATTGGCCGTACACTCCGATCTGCTTCCTCCCTAACCATAAATGTAGCCTCGTCCCCTCTTGCGTCCCCTGGTCTTCTCTGTTTCTTCCGCCTTGTCGGCCTCGTCGCCGCCGCCTGACTCCGGTCATCTCGGGGCTCCGTGTCTGTGAGGATGCGTTGAGGCACCAGGGTGACGGATCTAGCCGAACCCGCTGTCGCCGTTGCTGCTGGCACATCCGGTGCTCCGGCCTAAGAGGTACGTCCAGATCCGGTGCAGATCTTCTCTTTTCTTCATCTTTTCGGTTAGATCCGGTACTCCGGACTAACAAATTTCTTTCTTTTTGTTTTTCTTTTGTAGCCGTTGAGGGACCGGTGGCCGGCAGCAGCGTGATGTCGGAATCGGAGGCGGAGGAGATTGGTCACTCCATGACCATCAACGACGAGCTGCGGCTCTGTGGGATGGCCGGAGATGACGAGGACGACGTGATTGGTGATGCCGAGGTGCTCTTAGGCCCTCGCGCTGCTGAGGAGCTCTTCAACCGGACTCATGCATGGCTTCGACGAGAGGCCATCGCCGTCACCGCCCATTCTTGCGGTGGCGGTGGCACTGGCGCTGCTTTCGCGTCCGACGGTGATGCAGCTGCTCTCGGTGCGGCCGCTGCCACCGGTGAGGAGGCTGCCACCGGTGAGGCTGCTGCAACCGGTGAGGGCTCCGTCAAGCCATCAAACCGGCAGTCCGCCTCTGCATGTTGGGAGGACTTCGAGAAGCTCTTCAAAATTGTGAACGGGCAGAAGGTCAGGTATGGCGCTCGATGTCACCACTGTAAGAAGGAGTATACTGCTAATTCTAAATTTGGTACTGGCCATTTACTCCGTCATATGGAAACTTGCCCTAAGAAACATGAAAAAAATCGCATGACTCAGTCTCACATTACTTTCCTTAAGGATGGTACTATCCGAAACTGGGATTACGATCCTGAGGTTGCTCGTGTTCAGCTTGTTCGTTTGCTTGCTAGGTTAGATCTTCCCCTCAGTATTGGTGAAACTGAGGCCTGGGAAGATTACATTAGAACTACTCACAATCCCAGGTTTAAAAATGTTTCTAAGCAAACTACAGGTAGAGATCTTATGAGGTACTTCTCTGAGAAGCGTGATAAACTGGTAGAATCTTTGAAGAGTAATGCTATTACATCTGTTGCTATAACTTCTGATATTTGGTCTGAAAATGCTAAGCAGGATTATTTGAGTGTTGTTGGTCATTTCATTAATTCTGATTGGCAACTTGAAAAGAGGGTGCTTGGGTTAAGGCTTATTGATGTGTCTCATAATGCTGAAAACATTGCTGAACGTGTTACTGTTGTGCTAAATGATTATGGTATACTGCATAAGATGTTTTCTGTAACTTTAGACAATGCTTCTTCTAATAACAAAGCCATGGATGCACTTAAACCTCTACTTAAGCAATATTTGGGTGTTGATCTCTTTTTGCA
This sequence comes from Saccharum hybrid cultivar R570, assembly GCA_038087645.1. Lineage (NCBI taxonomy): Eukaryota > Viridiplantae > Streptophyta > Magnoliopsida > Poales > Poaceae > Saccharum > Saccharum hybrid cultivar. The sequence goes on from JAQSUU010000273.1 coordinate 2,415,195, forward strand.
TCAAAGGTGTGCATGTCATATTATTAATCTGATAGTTAAGGAAACTCTTGTTACTGTAACTCCTATGATTGATGCTTTTAGAACTGCTATCTCTTTTATCAACTCTTCTAACTTAAGAGTTGCTTCATATAAGAGCTATTGTATGGCATCTGAAACCAGACCTCGAACATTTGGGCTGGACATGGATGTAAGGTGGAACTCTACATATCTGATGCTTAAGCATGTCCTGCCCCACAAGGAAATTTTTCATACTTTCATTGAGTCCAATTACCCAAGACCTAGAGGTGGTGCCTTTCTCTTAACTCATGATCATTGGGCTATGGCAACTAAAATTCTGGAATTTCTTGAACTGTTTTATGACTCAACTGTTGCTTTGTCTGGTGTTTACTATCCTACTGCACCTTTAATGGTTCATCACATTGTTAGGATTGCTATTCACCTGCATAAGTATCAAAATGATGAGCATATTAGACATGTTGTCTAACCCATGATTGATAAGTATAATAAATACTGAAAAACAATACCTCCACTTTATTGCATTGCATTTATCTTGGATCCAAGAGCTAAAATGAAAGGTTTCAACAAAGTTCTTAGAAAGTTACAACTAATCACTGATGCTGATTATTCTAATAAGGTATTGGAAACTAGATCTCTTCTTTTCAAGCTCTATCACAGGTATGATGATTTATATGGCTCTGTCAGGGAGAAAAGGGCTGTCCCTCCAAGCCTTTCTGGTAAGAAAAGAACAGCTTGGGATGAAATATATGATGATGATGATGTGCTTCCTCCTAATCTTGATATGTCTAGGAGTATTCCTGCTACTGCTTTGCTGCATGCAGCAAGTTCTTCCTCTAACACTGGTTCTGCTTCTGAACTTACCTCTTACCTTGACTGTGACACAGTCAGCCAGTTGGATGATGACTTTAACATCTTGAACTGGTGGCATCAGCATAAACTGACATATCCTGTTCTTTCTACTCTTGCTAAAGATGTGTTTAGTGTGCCTGTTTCCACCATATCTTCAGAAGCTACTTTTAGCACCACTGGCAGGATCATCGAAGAACGAAGGCGGAGGCTGAAGCCAGAAACTGTGGAGGCACTTGCTTACATCAAGGACTGGGAGGCTACAGAGACAAGGATTCAGCACATGGTAGAGGACAAGGAGCTGGTGGAGGCATTTGAAGAACTTTATCTTGATGTTGATTAATCATTTATGTAATGGTTCTGTAACTTAAGTAGGATTTAGACTTTTGCTGCTGGAGCAGCTGGACTTGCTGGGCCCTTGGGGTATTGAACTGTTGATCTAATATTGTGGAGTTGGCTGCACTCTTTTTCCCTGTCTATGGTTTCTCACAAGGGTGAGTTTTACCTAGACAGGTTTTTAATGAGGCAGCCATTGCACAGCTCCTTTTTGTTGCTATCTGTGATGTGTTCAGCTGTGTTTTTTTGATTTTTTGTTGAATTTGAAGCTAGATGTATTTTTCTATATTGAAAGAGATGTAACTCTGCTGGAAACGAGCACGAGCGTGCTGCCGTGCCAAACGGCCCGGCACGGCACGCTCCAGAGAGTTTAGTGTCGTGCCCGTGCCTGACTGACGGCACGGCGGCACTATCAGGCACGGCACGGCAGGCACGCGGACCAGATCGTGCCGTGCCGTGCCGTGCCGGGCCGCCCGTTTGGAAAACTATACCTGCGACGTGACCCCGCACCGCCCCGCCTGCGCCCTCCGCACACCGCGACGTCGCCCCGCAGCAGCGCCGGCCTGCCTCCGGCCATCTCACCCTCGGGTCGCAGGCTCGCAGCACCGCAGCAGCATCGCCGCGGCGCAGGCCCGCAACAACGCCATACTCCGCCAGGATTCTCAGAGATGGGCACAAGCTTTCCGATTACAACGTCAAGGAGGAATCCACCTTGCACCTTCTCATGCGTCTTATCTCCTGCGGTGGCGGATGCCGCAGCAATAGTGACGACAGCATCTATATCTACGTCCAGACACGCACAAGCAAGACCCTCGCGCTCCAAGTGGAGCCATCGTCAGACACGATCGCCACGTCAGGAGAAAGATCAGTGGCCACCAGAGCCTCTTCTTGTCCGGCAACAAGGACGATCGAACGTTTGGATCCTATCATCAGATCCAGAACGACACCACCCTGCACCTCGACTTCGGCATGCAGGTCTTTTGTGAAGATGCTTAACGGCGGCGGCAAGACAATCACCGTTGAGGTAGAGCCATCTGATACAGTCAAGGCAAAGGTACAGGACCAGCAGAAGCTCGTCTTTGACGGCAGCAGACTTGATGACCAGCGCAAGCTTGGTTTTTACAAGGTTCAGCATCATTCGACCCTGCACCTTGATGATGACCTCTGTAGTCCGCGTTTCAAAGAACCGGTCGATTCCCCCACTCGCGAGGCGCTGCTCGAGCTGATGTTCCCCTTGCCCTGCGAGAGGTCTTCGAGGAGGCCTGGCGCTGCTTATAGCTCCAACTAGCTACGACGGCGCTCCTACTGTCGCAAAATTAGTTCGTAGTTAGTACAACTCTTGTATCCCCACCGCTTGCGGTGATTCATGTTGTGTGTTACTCCGTGATGCGGAACGGTGGCTCGCCGTGTCTGCTCTCAGAGCGTGTAAACTTTCCCACTTCCACTTAGTGCAACACGTGCCAATGCGCGTTTTCGAAAAAAAAAGTCCGCGTGATGTTGGCATGCAGATTGCCGTGACAACACTCCCTGGCACTGCTGGTAGCGAGGCCATCAGGTTCGAGGTGCAGCTTACTGACAAGATTGGCGATTTCAAGGCAAAGATTCAGGACCAGCAGAGTCCACCAGAGTCTCACTCTCACCTTTGATAACAACGAGCTTGACGATGGGAAGACACTTGCTGAGTGTAATGTTGGAATGTAACATGGCATGTGGGCCTACCTGGCTCCCTACCGTGCCTATATATATATATATATGTAAACACTAATCATTCCTAGTAATGCATTGAGTATTCCCTAATCCTACTCTTTCATGGTATCATGAGACGTTTCGACCTCCGCCGGCCGCCTTTACTGCTGTTCCCCAGCAGCAGTACGGGCAGCAACAGTACATGCAGCAGCTGTACGTGCCGCAGCAGCAGTCGTACACCCTCGGTCCTCCTCCAGGGTTCGGCTATGGAGGACCATCGACGCCACAACAGCAGCAATCCTGGACGCCCATGCAGGGCGTGTCCTGGGACCCGTCCGCCCTCGTCAGCAACTTCAACACCATGACGCTGACGCGCTCCTTCATTGGCCGAGTGGTATGCTGACTCCGGTGCCGGTGCACATATGGTCAACAACGCTGGTATTCTTTCTACCTTTCACCCTCCTTCGTCATCCAGTCCTTCATCTATCATTGTGGGTAACAGAGCGTCACTTCCCGTTACATCTATTGGGTCACACTCTTTCTCCACCACACGACGTCCTCTTGTTCTTTCTAATGTTCTGGTGTCGCCAAACATTATTAAGAATTTGATTTCCGTGCGTCGTTTCACCACTGATAATAATTGTTCCATTGAGTTTGACCCATTTGGCCTTTCTGTGAAGGACCTTCAGACACGGAGCGTGATCGCCAAGTGCAATAGCACGGGTGACCTTTACCCGTTCTTTCCGGCACCATCCAACACCACCACCGCCCTCGCTGCCACCGCGTCGTCCACCTCACTCTGGCATCGTCGCCTCGGTCATCTCGGACATGCGGCTCTATCCAAGCTTATTAGTTCCAATGCTATTCCATGTAATAAGCGCCATATTGATCATGTCTGCCATGCCTGTCAGCTAGGTCGCCATGTGCGCCTACCTTTTAGTGTGTCAAACTCTCGCGCTGCTCATCCTTTCGATTTAATACATTATGATCTTTGGACTTTTCCTGTTGTTAGTGTGTCCGGCTATAAATATTATTTAGTCATTCTTGACGATTGCACCCACTACACCTGGACGTTTCCATTGCGCCTCAAGTCTGATACTTTCAGTGTTCTTTCTAACTTCTTTTCATATGTCCGCACGCAGTTCGACTCCACCATCAAGGCAGTTCAGTGCGACAACGGCCGTGAGTTTGACCACTCCTTGGCCCGCACGTTCTTCCTCACTCATGGTGTTGTCTTCCGGATGTCGTGTCCATACACCTCTCAACAGAACAGACGTGCCGAGCGCACTCTTCGCACCGTGAACAACATCGTGCGGTCCCTTCTGTTCCAGGCCAGTCTTCCTCCGGCTTATTGGGCTGACTCACTCCACACTGCTACCTACCTACTCAATCGTCATCCCACTAAGACCCTAGACGACCGCACCCCTTTCTTCGCTCTTTACGGCACACAGCCTTCCTACACTCATCTTCGAGTTTTTGGCTGTGCCTGCTATCCCAACCTCTCGTCCACAGCTCCACATAAATTATCACCTCGCTCATCCCTATGTGTCTTCCTCGGGTACTCCTCCGATCATAAAGGATACCGCTGTCTCGATCTTCATTCCAATCGGATCATTGTCTCTCATCACGTTGTGTTCGACGAGACTTTGTTTCCGTTCTCCGAGATGTCCACTACCCCACAGGATCCTGACACACTTGCGTTTTTGGACGATGCTGATGATTCCTCTTCGCCTACTTGGCCAAGAGCTGTGGATGCAGGTATGTAACGGAACCGCCCAATTATACAAAATTAAGTAAGAAAATTCTCCTGCCGGGACAGAGAATCTAGCAAACTTAAGCCCGTATAACCCGGTAGTCCATGAAATCTCGGGGGATCTCAAATTTTTCAACAAACAGCCAGGACCGTACTGGTTTAGTGGTTACAGTTCACATGCGTACATAGTTCAAATACATCGGAGTTCAAATAAAGATATTACAACACTGAGTTTGAAATACAGGTAGCGGAAGCATTATTGTCTAAAATCAATACACACTGTTTTGTTTAAATAATAGTACCATACTGTAGTCTCCTCCAACAAAAGCATCGAGATAAGAAGTATGGAGCGACCATTGCCCTTGGTCCTAATAAACACCTGCAACAAGGGGTAGAAGAACCCTGAGTACAAGAAGGTACTCAGCCAGACTTACCCGACAACAACTAGAAAACAACAAGACACCAAAGAGTATGCAAGGCTTTATAGTGGGGTGGGCTTGACAACATTTTGCATAAAAGGCGATAGCACTTAAATTGCAATATAAATCTTTAGCATCAATTTAACTTGTTCATTTAAACCTATCTAGATTTGCACCTGTACTAGAGCAATCACTTGGATAAGATTAAGCAATCAATAGTGACCAATTCTGTTTAGCATTTTCCACATCATACTCATAACCATAACCATCATCATGTTCCATAACCACATTACTATGATTACATAACTCAGTCTAGTTGCTCACTATCCAGGAGCAATGGCGACTCGAATCGATTACTAACCAGCTGGTGATGTATTCCCCACACAAACCACACTCACCGGCCCAGTGAGCTACAGGTCACCCTTGGTACTATTCGGAAAAACATCGCGGGACCGCCATGAACCCTATACACCTTGGGTTCCTCCTGCGCCAGGTCACTCAAGTTATGCCTGCCCACGCTGGAGCTAGGTCATTCTTGTCTACGGTCAACAGGCCCGAGGTGGTCTTGGCATCATCTCGGTCACCGGTCCGAACAGAGCTACTAGGCTTCGCAGTCGGAAGTACTTATCCGGCCAGCTAAATGTGGGGCATGCGTTCAAAAAGGACTGAGGGCCGACAACGGTACGGTCCTTAATCGACACAGACGGAAACTACAAGCACACAAGACCCATGCCTTGCTGCCCAACATTCCGCCCGGTCTCCATTTATTTAACCACACATGGTTCTCTTTCCATGATAGCACATTGCTAAACATGACATGTTTTTACCTAAATCGTAGGTGATGGGAAATCACCTACTTCTACCGGACTAAGCATAGCTAAGCAGATATTCCGGAACTAGACTTAAATAGGATATCAGGATATATCAAGGTGTTCAAGGAATATCGTAGTGATATGCATCAACGGTTTCAAGCAACTCCTATAACTTAATGCAACATTACATATAATATATATATATTTATCTTGCTTTGATAAAGTAGGGAGACTTATAATGCTCCGGGGCTTGCCTTCTAGAAGGTTAACAGTCGGTGGTCCCGACACTTCGGCAGATCACCGTCTGGCTCCTCAACTTCCGGTTCTCCCAGGGGTGGCACCACTCGTTTCACGGCCTCCTCGGGAACTCCGTGCTCCCCGTGTACTGCTTTCTGCATCGATCCTGTATGATGCATGTGTGCATGGGTATAAGTGCTGATGGAGAAAGGTGCACCAATGGGATGACATATGATGCTCATGCTTGCATGTGTATGTAAATGCACCATTCACATTCTACTTAACAAAGCAAGTTCGTACTTCTTCTCTATCTACTAATCACATGGAATAACAAACAGGCATGCAATCACATCTAAGTATTTTGCTACTAACTACTTGCTGCATTACAACATGAAACAACATGGCATAACACACCAGCAAGCTAATTGGCGCTTCAAAGATACACCAAAACAACATTATTAACTAAACATGCAATAAAGGGATTCCTGATTAAAACCTAATTTAATCTAGGTTTGAACAGTAACCTATATTTTTAGTTCACAGAAAATTCTCAGAAAATTACAGTAGCCTAATCATGTCAAACATAGACTATCACCAAACTTTCACTGCATTAGGACATGTATAACATCCTACACAAAAAGGACAAAAGTAGTGCTACACCATGCATAGAAAATACTTTGTACTACAAAAAGTACCAAACAGAACATTGTATATTTTTCTTATGATTTACACAGTAATTAACCATCATAGCAAAAGTTTCATATGCATGTATTATTCATATTTTTAGCCCTAGCAAAAATAACAAATCTAGGCAAATAAAGGCACTTGAACTACACATCAATATTTTTCTACACAACATGCATGGCACACATTTTTCACAGGTAGTACATCTCATAAGAAGACTAACAAAATTGGAACTACATTTTTTTGACACATAATGGATTTACTATGTATTTCTGAAGTTAAAAGCATTTATCAATAATTAAATAAAACCCTATATAAAAGCATCACAAACATGACATGCAATACATCTAAACTGCAGATCTATTCATGACAATCACAGTAAAATTGGTCTCACAATTTTTGGAGCAATATAAGATTTTTGGAAGGATTTAAACAATTTTTGAAAAATATTTCCAAAATCAGTTCTTTGAAAATCTGGATCTGGAAATGCAACGCGCACACGGCAACATGCACCCAGATCCAGCCCGAGCCACTGCAGTTGGGCCCCGTGGCCCCACTGTCTAGGGAGACAGAGGCAGGGGAGGGGCTCCTTCCGGCCGGATCTCGCTGGCGGCGAGGCCTGCGGTGGAGAGGGTGGCACCGACGGGATCCCTTCGGCGGCGTGAGCACAACAGGCAAGAGAATGGGGCCGATTTGGCAGCGGTGGAGGCATACCGGCGGCCATGGCGGACGCGGCCGTGCTGCTCACCGTCGGCGGCCGAGCCAGGCTACGGCGAGGCACAAGGAAGGGCTTGCAAGCGTCACGAAGGCGAGGCGGAGAAGCGGAGCTCACGGCCGGAAATGCCAATGGCGACGGCCACGCCACGGCGGCGGCGAGACTGCGGCTTGCGGCGGGCAAGCCGCTCTACTGCTGCTGCGGAGCGGAGAGGGGTGACACGAAGGGGAAGGGGGAGTGGTGTGCGGGGGAGCAGAGGCGGCTCGGGCAGCGCCTTGAAGGCGCGGCTGGTCGGCCGGCCACCGCCCTTCACCGCCGGTCGCCGGCAGCCACGCGGCGCGCGATGAACGGGGCGAGGCGGGCGTGTTCGGGCGCGGGAGCGGGGACGAGGCGAGCGTGGGCCTAGGCCGGGGATCCGCTGACGGGCCGGAAGCGAGGGCGCGGCCCAACTTCAAAATAAAAATCCTTTTCTTTTTATTTTCTAAATAGCAGCACATTTTTGGAGCATTTTCTAAACCTTTTTGAGAAAATGTCCAAAAACAAAAGTTGCTCCATTTTTCAATATCTACAACTTTGCTAAAAGACACAAAGCCAAAATCCCAACCGATTTTGAACTAGGGTTAAAAAGTTGATTTTCAAATAAAACCTTATTTTTCAAGGATATTTTTAAAAGCAAACATTTAGGAAAATTTTCAAAAGGAACTTTGCTCCAAATTACTTGATGACTAATTTTAAGTTGTTTAAACACTCAAACAAGCATGATCACGATACTAATCTAATAAAAGCAAGTAAATGCAACACTCATGTTTTATTAGCATGTTTTGGATGTTTTATTTATATAACAAGAAATGCTCATGAATGCATGATGGTGCTTATGCTTCATGATTTTGCAGATGCTAAATGCACGCGTAACACCAGGGTGTTACAGCCCTCCCCCTTATAAAAATCTCATCCCGAGATTTAAGTTACGCACCAATTGTTATAAAAATCTTCGTAAGCTTTCTGTAAGTAGTCTCCCGTTTCCCAAGACGCATCGCCCTCATCATGGTGACTCCACTGTATCTTGTAAGTTCTCACTACTCTGTTTCGTGTAACTCTATCCTTAACATCCAACACTTGTACTGGTTGCTCACGGTAGGCCAAATCTGACTTAATCTTAATGCCTCAGGGTTCTACCCTTTCTTCTGGAACACGCAAACATTTTTTTAAATTTGACATGTGAAAGACTGGAAAGATTGCACTCATTAATTCTAGTAACTGTAACTTATAAGCTACTGGACCCTTTCTTTCCAATATTTTATATGGCCCCACAAACCTAGGAGCAAGCTTTCTTTTGATTCCAAACCGTTTCTTTTTCATTGGTGTGACTTTTAGATACACATAGTCTCCAATTTCAAATACAAGCGGTCTCCTTCTCTTATCCGCATAACTTTTCTGACGTGATTGTGCAGCTTTCATGTTTTGTTGAATGATACAAACCCTCTTCTGAGCCTCTTCTACAAAGTCAATACCATAATATCTTCTTTCTCCAGGCTCGATCCAATTCAACGGTGTTCTGCACTTCCTGCCATACAAGGCTTCAAACGGAGCCATTTTGATACTTTCTTGATAGTTGTTATTGTAAGTAAACTCAGCCAAAGGCAACCATGATTCCCATGATCCCTTTGAAGATAATACAAATGCTCTAAGCATATCTTCTAAAACAGCATTTACTTGTTCTGTTTGTCCATCGGTCTGTGGATGGTAAGCGGTACTACTGACTAAACTGGTACCTAAACCTTTGTTCAAATGTTCCCAGAAGTGAGCAGTAAACTGCGACCCTCGGTCAGATACGATAACCCTTGGTATACCATGTAACAGAACCGACCAAATTATAAGAGCACAAGTACAAAAACAAGCACTGAAGCGCTCAAATTTTCGAACTTGAGCCCATATAATTCCGGTAGTCAATCGAAACCACGAAGGATTTCAAACCAACTTGCTTACAACCAAGATCGCATCATTCAACATACAACATCATACGTTACATTTCGCAAGTAGTTCTAAAATAAGTTTACACACACGGAGTCACAAATTATTATAAACCAAGTTTATAAAAGTAGCGGAAGCAAACGCACACCAGTTGTTTAACTACTGCCAGTCTTGTTGATCAACAACCCGCAAAAGCATCAGGAAAGTACATAAAAGATGATCACACCCTAGTGATCTAGTCTTCGTCACCCGCAGGGTGGAGACAATTTTTGCAGAAGCCTTGGTAGAGCATATCATCTGCAACAGGAGGGAATAAACCCTGAGTACTGGAATGTACTCAGCTAGACTTACCCGTCAAAAACCAGAAATAAGATGACACCAAGGATTATGCAAGGCTTTCATAATTAGAGCTGGCTGACATTACCTTTTGCGGAAAAGCATAAGTAATTTAAACTCTTTAACCTGTACTAGCATTTATTTTTAGCATTTACCTATCATCTATCTTAGCACCTGTACTAAGCATGCACTTGATTATAATCAAACAATTATCATTATTATATCCAGAGCAGGTATGAATTATGGCAACATTGTATCATTCCCTTAACCACCGGTTCATTTAATGAGATCTACGTTGCCGCTGCTCAAGTCAAGTGCTCACTAACCGGGAGCGACGGCGATTCGAATCGAATTCCTATCCAGCTGGAGGGGTATTTCTAACACTCGCCGTGCAGACCCCTGCCAGGGTCGCACAGGCCACCGTTTCATATGATTCGGGAATCGCGGGTCCGAATAATGTCGCGACCCCAAGGGCGACACTCTGCCAGGTGATTGGGACTCTAACCCCCTTGGTCTCACGCCAATGTCCCCAAGCACATCCTTTCTCTCCTCCAAGAAGCAACCTACCATTCGATTCCCGGCCTGAATTACATTACTCGGCTTCGTGGTCAGAACGACTTATCCGGCCAACTAAGTGTTAGACTGCATTCAACATGACTCAAGGACGTACAGCGAATCGGTCCTTAAATGACTCAGACGGGCATAGCTCCACACCCAAGACGTGAAGTGTCTTGCGGCTGTACTATCGAACTCCCGCCCGGTCTCAATTTCATTTTTAAGCATGTTTCCATCCACGATAGCCATAAAGCCACTCGTGACTCCTTCCTACATCTCGCGGATGACCGGAAATCACCCGACTTCTACCGTACTAAGCAGGGCTAAGCATTGACACGTGCCTAAACCTAATATAGGGTTAAGTACGATATCTGGACAAGGACAGGTATAATGCAACAATTGTTTTCATACAACTCCTACAACTTAATGCATTAAACAATTAAAAGTACTCAAGATAGATTTATAAATTGATGGGTTCAGCATGCACCGGGCTTGCCTTTCAGAAAGGTCGAGGGCCGGTGGTCAGGACACTCGGGTAGATCTTCGGCAGGAGCTTCGTCGCCGGTTGGTTCCTCTAGCTGCTCCGACTGGTCCTGGACTTCCTCTGGAATCACTGGCTCGAACTCGAGGAGTGTTATCCCCTCTGGAACACCTATTGCATGAGTGCACAATAAATATCATGGGTGCATAAAGGTGCAACATGCTCGGGATGAAATGCATTTCAGAAATAAAAATAATGATCTAATCAAGTCACTTTATCAGTACGTGCAAATCTCTTCTCCGGTGGAGAAGTACTTACCTAAGCTACTCAACCTAAGATACAGCTGTTCCTCTTCGGTTAAGGCCCTAACACCTAACAACACAAGAGTAATATTACTTAGGTTACCACAGTAAGACATTCTGGACAGCAGCTCAAATATTCTAACATAATTGAAGATTCCTAACTCCAAAAGTTATGACCTAAGACAATCTGGAAAGCTTAAGAAATGCACTACAAATCATTTTCAGACCTCAACCTTAAATTCCTAAGTTTTCCATATCGAATTTCCCAAGTTCCAGAATCTGTCCTCTCTAAACAGAGAGCAGCCAATTCTGGACTGTCACTTAAAGCAGCAATAACTCCTAAACTACTAAGCTAAATGCTCCCAAATTTTGACACAAACTAGTTTATCAAGTTTACTACAACTTTGGTATTCACAAGTTTTCCAGCAAACACTTTTATTAAGGGTCAAACCTAGAAATACTACCAGCTGTCCAGAAAACCTAGAATTGCAAAGATTAAATATTTATTTATGTGGCAAATATCCCATAAGACCAAACTAATGTTACCACAAGTTCACAAAGGTCACAAAAACACCAGAAGATAAGGTGTGCCCACCTAGAATATTTATTTATACTAATTTCTTAATTTACTCAATTAATTAAGTGGGATTTTAAACATATATGTAAACTGCTCCTAAAATTCTACAAAAATTACAGGAAACTCTATGAACCAAAAAGAGACCTCTGTAAAAATTTGAACTAAAATTATTTACATAAACTCCCCAAACAAAATTCACAAGCCAAAAAGGCTGATTTCTGTATAAATAACAAAGCATAGTAAAAAGTGTCAAACAACAGATTTCCTAATTTTCTTAGACACTCTAGGGTACCAAGACATTCTCCAAAAAGTTATAAGAACATTGCACATGTAGAAAAATTACTAAAATTTATTTAAGTATTTCCTAAAATAACAAGATAGCATTATAACTTGAAAAGTACTTAAGCACTACTGCCCAAATTTTTACCAAAGCTAGAGCAAGTATAAATTAGCCTACCCCCCAAATTTCATAATTTTTGGAACACTGAAACTCAAGATATGATTTAAACAAGTTTGCATGCAATCTAAAACACATTTCAAAGACCTATTTAAATATCCCGGAAACTAAACATCACATAACCAATTCATGTTTTTCTAAAATATTAAAAATCAAGTAGATCCTAACAAAATTTATCTCAATATTTTTGGGCAAGTAAAACCCTAGATCTACATTTTTCAAAACTTATCTAAAACTGTGACAAAATATAAAAAGGAAAACAAAAACTAAATCCAACCCTGCTACCGGGCCGGCCTGCAAAGCCGACGCGGCCCAACACTCGCGGCGTGGCCCAACTTCGCACACGGCCTGCTCAGGCCGTCCTGCCCGCGCGCGTGGGGGGCTGACAGCGCGGGCCCGCAGGCCATAGAGAGAAGAGCGGAGGGGAGGAGCTGCGGTCGCCGGAGCTCGCCGTCGGTGAGCCGACCGGCGAAGCTGAGCGGACGAGCATGACCACGTCATAGAGCTAAGCCGATTGGTGGCAAGAACGGGACGACAGAGCCACGGTAAGGTGCTCGCCGTCGGGCATGGCGGACCACCGGTACGGTGGTGGTGAAATCTCGCCGCCGGTGAGCCTGACGTCCCAACCCTAACCCTCGACGAGCATCCCCATTCTACTTCGACCCTAACGCACCTACAAGCGGGCGACAGAGACGCCCAGAGACCCCTGGCCACGGAGAGCCGTCGCGCGGAGGAACTCCGGCGAGGTACCGCGGCGGTGGAAAACGAAAATGTGACCCTACCAAAGCGCGATTGGCTGCTTGGAGTGGACGGTGAGGTAACGGGCTTCAAGGCGGAGCTGTGAACGCGTTTTTGTGGGTGGCAGTGCGGTGGAGAGCGCGCACGAGCTCGCCGGAGTGGAGGCGGCAATGGTGCTCGGTTGTTCCGCCTCGGTGAGGAGAGAGCGGAAGAGAGGGGGAGTTGTGGCACGAGTGGTGGGGGTTGAGGTGTCGGCCCCGACTTCACGCCCACGCGCATGCTCGTGTCATGGAGGCGACGGCAGGGCGCGAGCGCCACGCGGCCACCGGGCTCTGCCCAAGTGCCACGACGCGAAGTTGTCGGTGTCGGTCGACTGAATGGAGCCCGACGTGGTGGTCTGACAGCGAATGTTTGACGTTGATTAACTCGTAAACGAGCTCGAATTAGTGAAATCTCTATTTAGCAAAGTCGTAGCCCTATGCAAGGACTACAAGTTGGTAAGAGAGATCGGGGACTGGTTCGGCTTGGTTAGTGACATACAGGGCCCTGAAGTGAGGTACCCAGAAACTGAAACCGAGTTTCAGTTAACTAACCGACTGAAACCTATTTTTCTAGGCACCATATCTCCTAAACCATTTAGAACTAGGTGATGGTGATGTTGACAATGTTGTAGAGCTATGGGTGGACAACAACTTTATCAATTGGCTCAAGGACTGGTTCGGCCTAGTTTGTGAGTTACAAGTTGCCAAAGTGAGGTACAGTGAAACAGTTTTCAGCTTCACACTTAGCCAAAATTGCTAAGTCCCAAAACAGCCTCTAATACTGACTTGTGGGTCATTTTTGAGCATGTTCTGATCATTTTCATGAGATGGCCATATTAGAACTTTTGTTCCTTATGAAATTCTCTACAACTTTGCTTAAGGGTGCTCCTCCATGCAAGGTCTCTAAGCTAGACTTTTTAATTGGTCAAACTAGAGCATCCTAGGGCTAAATGCTGGTCAACTACACCTTGGAAGGCATTTTGGTGATTTTGGTCAACATGAACCTTGCTCCATTAGTGACCCTAAGTATAACTAAAGTGTTGTGAGATATAATTGGCTACTCTACCCTTTAGTTACACCAACTCCCTCATGTCACATGATGTGAGCCAAACAAAACTTTAAAAACAAATCACATTTGTTGCAACCATATGAAATAACATGAAATGATGCATGCTTATGCTCATGTAATGCAATGCAATTATGGAGCTAAACACCTGAGGTGTTACATACCATGCAAACGAACGATTTGTGAGATGTACAACTTAGCATATTCAGGTGGTCGATAACTCGTCTGAACTGGAATGAAATGCGCTGACTTAGTAAGACGGTCGACAATCACCCAAATTGAATCGTTTCCTTTCTGACTAGTAGGTAATCCTGTGATGAAATCCATACATATTTTATCCCATTTCCAATCTGGCACAGATAGTGGTTGTAATAAACCAGCAGGTTTCATATGAAGTGCTTTCACTCTACAACACGTGTCACATTTGGCGACATAAGCTGCAATTTCTTTCTTCATCTTTGTCCACCAATAACGAGATCTCAGTTCTTGATACATCTTACTACTTCCAGGATGGATGGATAGCTTAGAAAGGTGAGTTGTATCCATAAGTTTATTCCTAAGCTCTCGATCCTTGGGTACAACAAGACGATCATCAAACCACAACACGCCCTGTTCATCAATTCTAAAATGCTTGGATGGCTCGCTTTTCATAACAATCACAGTAAAATTGGTCTCACAATTTTTGGAGCAATAAAACAGGATATAAGATTTTTGGAAGGATTTAAACAATTTTTGAAAAACATTTCCAAAATCAGTTCTTTGAAAATCTGGATCTGGAAATGCAACGCGCACACAGCAACGTGCACCCAGATCCAGCCCGAGCCACTGCAGTTGGGCCCCGCGGCCCCACTGTCTAGGGAGACAGAGGCAGGGGAGGGGCTCCCGCTGGCCGGATCTCGCCGGTGGCGAGGCCTGCGGTGGAGCGGGTGGCACCGACGGGATCCCTTCAGCGGCGCAAGCACAACAGGCAAGAGAATGGGGCCGATTTGGCAGCGGTGGAGGCGTGCCGGCGGCCATGGCGGACACGGCCATGATGCTCACCGTCGGCAGCCGAGCCAGGCTACGGCGAGGCGCAAGGAAGGGCTTGCAAGCGTCACGAAGGCGAGGCGGAGAAGCGGAGCTCACGGCCGGAAATGCCAATGGCGGCGGCCGCGCCACGGCGGCGGTGAGACTGCGGCTTGCGGCGGGCAAGCCGCTCTACTGCTGCTGCGGAGCGGAGAGGGGTGACACGAAGGGGAAGGGGGAGTGGCGTGCGGGGGAGCAGAGGCGGCTCGGGCAGCGCCTTGAAGGCGCGGCTGGTCGGTCGGCCACCGCCCTTCACCGCCGGTCACCGGCAGCCACACGGCGCGCGATGAACGGGGCGAGGCGGGCGTGTTCGGGCGCGGGAGCGGGGACGAGGCGAGCGTGGGCCTGGGCCGGGGATCTGCTGACGGGCCGAAAGCGAGGGCGCGGCCCAACTTCAAAATAAAAATCCTTTTCTTTTTATTTTCTAAATAGCAGCACATAAAAATACATTTTGGAGCATTTTCTAAACCTTTTTGAGAAAAAGTCCAAAAACAAAGTTGCTCCATTTTTCAATATCTACAACTTTGCTAAAAGACACAAAGCCAAAATCCCAACCGATTTTGAACTAGGGTTAAAAAGTTGATTTTCAAATAAAACCTTATTTTTCAAGGATATTTTTAAAAGCCAACATTTGGGAAAATTTTCAAAAGGAACTTTGCTCCAAATTACTTGATGACCAATTTTAAGTTGTTTAAACACTCAAACAAGCATGATCACGATACTAATCTAATGAAAGCAAGTAAATGCAACACTCATGTTTCATTAGCATGTTTTGGATGTTTTATTTATATAACAAGAAATGCTCATGAATGCATGATGGTGCTTATGCTTCATGATTTTGCAGATGCTAAATGCACGCGTAACACCGGGGTGTTACAAGGTACTCGTCTCCCTGGCGGCACGGATGCTACACCTGGGTCTCCTGGTGCCTTCTCACCCGGCGCTGGCGCTAGCTCTCCTGCCGGGGAAGTGCCTGACACGCTGTCGGGTGCCTCCACTGTGGCCTCTCCAGGTGCCGGCGCCCCTATTGCTTCGGCCGGTGCTGCTGCCTCTGCGGACTCCACGTCCCAGGCTGTTGCCAGCGGTGCCGGCAGGACCACCGGTCGCACCATTGTGACGGCCCTGCAGGCAATCGTCCCTGTCACTAATGTGCATAGCATGCGCACCCGTGGCAAGGACAGTTTTCGGCAGCCTGTGGATCGCCTCAACCTCCACACGATGGCTGAGACTACCTCTCCAGTTCCCTCGTCCGTCCGCGCCACCCTTTCGGATCCAGCCTGGCGGCTTGCCATGCAGGCCGAGTTCGATGCTTTGCAGGCCAATGACACCTGGACCTTGGTGCCTCGACCTCCTGGCGTCAATCTTGTCACTGGCAAGTGGGTCTTCCATCACAAGCTCAAGTCCGATGGTTCTCTTGACCGCTATAAAGCCCGGTGGGTGCTTCGCGGTTTCACACAGCGTCCGGGCATTGATTATGATGAGACCTTCAGCCTAGTTGTCAAGCCAACAACCATCTGGATGGTACTTACTTTGGCACTGTCTCGCTCCTGGCCGATCCACCAGCTTGATGTGAAGAATGCATTCCTTAATGGCACCCTGACTGAGACAGTCTACTGCGTCCAGCCGACTGGGTTTGTAGACTCTTCTTAACCCAATTATGTCTGTCGTCTGAACAAGTCACTCTATGGTTTGAAGCAAGCTCCTCGTGCCTGGCACAGTCGGTTCGCCTCTCATATCACCTCGCTCGGGTTTGTTGAGGCCAAGTCTGACACGTCGCTGTTCATCTACTGCCAAGGTGCTGACATGGCCTTTCTTCTACTATATGTTGATGACATTGTTCTCACCGCGTCATCTTCGAGCTTCCTTCATCGGATCATCGTAGCACTCCGCCAGGAATTTTCTATGACAGACATGGGGCCTCTTCATCACTTTCTGGGTGTCAGTGTTCAGCGTAGAGGTGACCGTTTATTTCTCTCTTAGAGACAGTATGTGCTGGATATTCTGGAACGTGCTGGCATGAGTAACTGCAAGCCGAGTAGCACTCCTGTGGACACTCATTCCAAGCTTTCTGCTGATGGTGTTTCAGTTGCAGATCCCAGTCATTATCGCAGTCTGGCTGGGGCTCTTCAGTACCTCACTTTCACTCGACCAGATATTGCATACGCTGTTCAGCAGATCTGCCTATACATGCACGACCCCCGGGAGCCTCATTTGAGCTCTCTAAAGCGCGTTCTCCGGTACCTTCAGGGTACCCTGGATCTCGGTCTACATCTCCACCGGACCTCTCCAGCTGATCTCACTGTCTACACCGATGCAGATTGGGCGGGCTGTCCTGACACGCGCAAATCCACCTCGGGTTATGCGGTGTTTCTCGGGGACAATCTCATCTCCTGGTCGTCCAAGCGTCAGTCTACAGTGTCGAGGTCCAGTGCAGAGGCGGAATATCGAGCTGTCGCGAATGGAGTTGCCGAAGCCTCCTGGTTACGCCAACTTCTGCAAGAGCTTCGCTGCCCTCTTCGTCGTGCTACAGTGGTCTATTGTGACAATGTCAGTGCCGTTTACCTCTCCACCAACCCGGTCCAGCATCAGCGAACCAAGCATGTTGAGATTGACCTGCACTTCGTCAGAGAACGAGTCGCCCTCGGTGAAGTCCGCGTCCTGCACGTTCCCACTTCGTCGCAGTATGCCGACATCTTCACCAAAGGCTTGCCGACGTCCGTGTTCACGGAGTTTAGGTCCAGTCTTAATGTTCGCGGTGCTCCTAGTTCCGACTGCGGGGGAGTGTTGGAATGTAGCATGGCATGTGGGCCTACCTGGCTCCCTACAGTGCCTATATATGTAAACACTAATCATTCCTAGTAATGCATTGAGTATTCCCTAATCCTACTCTTTCATGTAATGTCCATATGGGGTGTACCCTGCACCTTCATGCTTAGCTACAAAAATTTGGCGTCTTTTGATGTTGATGCTCTACTATGTACTTAATATATTTTGCCTCTTCTAGATCTAGACTAGACTCTTATCGTATACTTTGCGAGCATGTGTCTTTCAAGTGAGGCTATATTTGTCCATCTTTGTTTTGGTATAATAGTAAGAACATGCGTTTGTGATATATATATGCTCCATTTGCCCACACTGGCACCTCGTATCCATCTGAGTTTCTGACTGGTAATATTCAGCAGAGGTGCACTCGGAATACTTCAGTTAATTAAGCTGCTGCCTATACCTGAATACCGGCCTGCTTCCTTTTTGAATTCGTCTGTTGATTATTCATGAACTTTTCCTTCATTAGTTGCGTTGCAATTCCGTTTCTGTACTTTAAGTATTCAAATTATGTTTCTTTCGTGAACTGCAGTGAACTATCTCCCTCTCTCTCTAAGTTCAAGTTCAATCTTTACAAATCACAATTAGAGAGTTAATACTTGGATTGAACTCTCAGCATTGGGCATTTGTTCTACATTGGTTAACCTAAAGAGAGAACGATCGTCGGTCTGAGCTATGGTTCTTGCATCCCAAGAATTCAATAACTCTTCAGATAACGTACTAGAATTATAGACCATCTTCTTTAGCTATATGGGAAGAATTACGGTCAAGCATTTACCTTTTGTTTTTGAACTCATTGTTTTCTTCCCTAAGTATTGTGCATTGGGTCAATTAGAACACCAAATATGCTTCATCTTTTGTAGGTTCTAGGATTGCTATTCTATTTGAAAGAGGATGGAATGATACGAGTGCCCTTCGAGCGGTAAATGCTTATTTGGTGGTAAATAGAATAGCAATCCTAGAACCGGTATTTATGATTGAGAAACTGGATAGTTGTCTAGGGATAGTTGTCTGCAAATGAATCCAAATGTGGGAAACCAGTTGTCTAGGGATAGTTGTCTGGGTCTAAGCCCATCTTCCAGTACAGTTTGCGGGCTGCAGGCCCACGCACGCGCCACTCGGGGCCCAACGAAACTGGCGCCGCGACGGATCCTCTCGCCGGCTGCACCATGGCCGGGAAGAGCGAGGTACGCCCTGTGGTCGAGGGTTGAGATACCGACCACTCAGTGTGTGTGCGCGCGCCCCTCACGTCACGTCCAGTCCAGCCATCGGTGGGACAGCCTAGTCGAGGAGAAGCTTCGCCAGCGCCGCGCCGCATTCGTCGACAAGGTGAGTTCCTGCTCAGGTTTATCCGGTCCCCGTTCATCTCTTCCGTGTAAGAATAGAGGGATCGAAGGACCGGAAATGGCGATCAGATGGTGAATGAGAGTCTCAATTTTTTTTCGAAACTTTAGTCATCGGCTCATCACACAACTCCAAAACTTCGACTCACACCAAAACCGTAAGATACATGTGCTAACACGTAGCAAGATATCTCAAAAGAAGTCTTAAACACACTCGAGAACCGATGGAAACGAATACGCGAAGAAATAAGTGAAAACAGCCTTGACTGTGCAGTCACGGACTGAGCATCAACTGCAGACTGTCTGCGCTCACAACCCCGGACTGTCTGCTCGCAATAAACTCAGACAAAACAAAAACTGCACAAGTTCTGTAGCTGCCAAAACGCGACTACCGGACTGTCCGAGATTTTTAGCCGGACTGTCCGACGTACATGACAGCGAAAAACAACCGAGAGAAACGCTTCTGGACTGAACTCGCTCGTGATACGCGGACTGTCTGTGACTGCTCAGCGGACTGCCCGTGGCTTGCAGATAAACTGAAACAACGAACTGAAGCGAGCAGAGAAAGAACTCAGGCGATGTACGGACGGACCACGAGCAGCCTAAGAGGCGGCGCTCCTTCGGAGGTTGGACAGGTCACTGGGACTCTCAGGCGAGCTCTTGCTCGGTCCTGGAGGATACGGCACTGATGTGCTCAGCCCTGGCCATGCTCCTGCCGAAGATCTGCAGCGAACAAAAAAGAACAGACAGGGGAGAGGGAGCGGACGGGAACTGCTGGCAAGCAAGCTGTGCGGTCAGGAAATTAAATCGGCAAGCAACTAGAGCTGCTGGATGAGCACTGAAGGTGCTAGGCACTCACGTGCCTTGATTCATCCGATCCCGTGCACACCTTGGTCACCGGCCACAGAGACAGAGAAGTGGAGGTGCTGCTCTCCACCAAGAACGAGAAGAACAAACTCAAAAAGAAACACCTGACGCACTGAAATTAAGAAGAGAAGGAGCACATGGCTCAGAATGAGTAACGAGCATCAGGAGCTCTATGTGCTACAGCTTGGAGTGCTGGGTGTTCTCAGACCGGAAGCGAACTAGGCTCCAGAGGTCGAGTGCAAGCGCTGCTCAGTGAGCACGCGCAGCATCAAAGTGCCGACGCCGGTAGCGCTACTGCAGAAACAAGCATAAGACCAACTCTCGTGAAACACACAAGAGCCTGACGAAGAACAGTAAAGGACGAACAGGAAAGGCGGCTTCAATAAATTCAACCAAATCCTACCCAATCCTTGATGATTCGTCCCCAAAAATTGCACAAGTGAAATTCAACAAAGCCCGAACCTATTCTCAAGAAATCATCGCTCGGGATTAACTCAAACTCCGTGAAATCTAGATCGAGCCAAGAACACGAAAAAGTCGTCCGAAAAGAAAATCGTCGATTTCTCCGTGCTCGAGTTGATTTAGTCCAATTAACCCTTAGGATAACTTCAACTCATATCATAGCATGAATCAACGCAAAAAGAACGACTCAAAATGGTCTCAAATCGACGAAAGCCACGAGAGAGGAGAGGGAAAAGAGAAACATGAAGAATACGAAGAACACCATAAACACAGCTCAAAAATTGAATCCCGAAGGACAAGAGGTGGTAAGGGCTACCATTCCCACTTGATAAACTCGGATTCAACCAGAGTTATGGACCTCTCTCTCACAAACAACTAAGGGGAGGGAAAACCCTAACAAGGATGAAAGAAAATGTAAATAGAGGAGGTGAGGGAGATGGGGGCTCCCTCATCCTATTTAACAGGGATTACACAATCCCAGTTTCGTCCCTGAATACAAATGAGTCAAACCATCTCTAACCCGGTCTTAATCTTGATCCGACGTGTAACGTCCCACCTCTTTGAGGCCGGGCCCGCTTACATCTGGCTACTTTCTAGGACATAGACTACCCTCACAGACCAGCACAAGTCTTTTCTGCGTACTTTGTCCTCACTTGTGCGCACCCGGGAAGAACTTCCCGGTCGGTCACCCATCGCTTCAGGCCAAGCACGCTTAACTTTGGAGTTCTTTCGAGATGGGCTTCTGGAAAAGAAGTTGCAACTTATTGGTATGAGTATCCTATTAATCCTATTAAGCCCTGGGCCGGGATGTTACATCCTCACCCCCTTAAGAGATCGACGTCCTCGTCGATCAATCCCAAGCCAGGAGCGTCCTCTCTTGGCCACGTCCGTATGTCCAGAGCCAGCGCATGTGCCATGCTGTGTGACCACGACGGATCCACACCAGCCATGCGCACCATGCCTGCGCAACTGCGACACACGCGCCCGTGAAACCGCGAGAGTCGGCTCTGATACCATTCTGTAACGTCCCACCTCTTTGAGGCCGGGCCCGCTTACATCTGGCTACTTTCTAGGACATAGACTGCCCTCACAGACCAGCACAAGTCTTTTCTGCGTACTTTGTCCTCACTCGTGCGCACCCGGGAAGAACTTCCCGATCGGTCACCCATCGCTCCAGGCCAAGCACGCTTAACTTTGGAGTTCTTTCGAGATGGGCTTCCGGAAAAGAAGTTGCAACTTGTTGGTATGAGTATCCTATTAATCCTATTAAGCCCTGGGCCGGGATGTTACACGACGGCCACCGCGCCTCCTCACTGGTAGCTTCGTTTCGACATGAACTCCCCGATGCCGTCACGTGCCGTCCGTTCCTCCTCGGAACCTCTGCCTGGATTTTGAGGCCCAAACCCGTAAACCCGCCACCGATGGTTTTGAGGCTTAAACCACCAAACCGCTCGTGAGTAGCGTACTCCATACGCGTTCCCCGCCGATGGTTTTGAGGACGAAACCACCAAACCCCCGATGTCGACGCGTGTCCGACCTCCCGCCAAGCATGACGCATTCGTCTTCCTCCTTGACTCGGCCCACCGACCTCCGCCAAGTGCCACGATGCCATTATCTCCATTTTGACGTGGCCGACGCCGTCTTCATCACTATGTACACTTGCATTCGTCGATGTCCCAAGTGTCAGCCACCGCGGCTAGTTACCCGGCCTCTTGGTCCCTCGGTCCAAGCCTCACGTCCGCCCTTCACCACTCCCGGTCTATCGGCACGGCACGTCCTCCTTAACCTTCACCTCGTCGTCGACTATGAAAGCATCTAGGCCCCGAGGTTTGGTTTCGGCAATTGATGACAACGCTTTATTACCATGACTAACGTGTGTTTTGCAGAAACTTTGGTAAGTTAGGTCATGGAGGTTTTAACTGCTTTGGGCACCATGGTATTCATGCCCCTTGATGGAAATCGTTTCGGTTTTCAAAAGAGTGATGTCAAGATTAAGGACGGTTAGTTCCGGATGTCGAGGTGTTGAGAGACATTTGGAATAGTCGTTAGGATCTTCGTTTTTCTCTTTTGGCCGTACTATAAAGGGGGGCATGAGCGGGTAGCTTGACCTAGGCGAGTCCTATGTTTAGGTGTGGTGCACACTTGTTAAACTTGGCGCTAGGCAGCTCTAGATTAGCTCAAAGTTCAGTTGAAAGCAACTTGGTTCAAGTTGTGACGCGTTTCGGAGTGTTTCGGGTTGTTTTCCCTTGACCGGACGCGGTCCTCGGCATGACCGGACGCGTCCGGTCAGTTCAGTTCCGCAGCTAGGGTTTTAGCTCTGAACACCGGACGCGGTCCTCGCGAGGACCGGACGCGGTGGTCAGAAGTCAACACGTGTCACTTGAGGAAAACACCCGATCGGACGCGACCTGGGTATGATCGGCGCGTCCGGTCATAGTCCAGTAAGGTCCAGAGACGACCGGACGCGTCCGGTCATCACCGGTCGGACGCGGTCACGCGTCCGGTGCTAGTACAGTATGCTCCCTGCACGATCGGACGCGTCCGGTCACCCCTGACCGGTGCGTCCGGTCACTCAGTGGTTTTTCGGTTTTCGACCGTTACGAGCGACCGGCGCGTCCGGTCAGTACGACCGGCGCGTCCGGTCAGCTCGAGTTTTGCTGAGTCAGCAGGTAACGGTTCGTTTTGTCTGTGGGGTGTATAAATACATCCCCACCACCTCTTTTAGAGGTCTCTTGCTCATTTGATCAGCTGATAAACACCTTTGGAGTGCAAGGGAGTGCAAGAGCACTAGTGAGGATAGAGATTTGAGAATCAAAGCTTGAGAGTTCCTCACTAGCGATTAGAGAGTAGCAAGTGTGCATCCACTTTCTCATTTGGGCTCGTAGTGGTCAAGTGAGAGTTCTAGCTTGTTACTCTTGGTGATCGCCATCACCTAGACGGCTTGGTGGTGATTGGGAGTTCGGTGATCATCCGGCGGAGCTTGTGGATGACCCAACTCATCTTGTGAGCGGTTGTGGGTGATTCACCGCGACGGAGTGTCAAAGAATCAACCCGTAGAGAGCACTTGATCCTTGCGCGGATCAAGGGGGAGCTACACCCTTGCGCGGGTGCTCCAACGAGGACTAGTGGGGAGTGGCGACTCTCTGATACCTCGGAAAAACATCGCCGTGTTCCTTGCCCCTTTACATTCAAGCATTTACATTCTCGTATTTACTTTCATTGCTTGTTTACATTCCTAGACTTGCCATGCTAGACTAGGATTGGAAACTAGGGTGCAAAACTTTGTATCGGTAGACTCTCTAGGAACACAAGTAGACACTAGGGGTGAATTCCGGCTTGTAGGATTTATTTCTTGCATCTAATTTTTAGAAAAGCCCAATTCACCCCCCCTCTTGGGCATCTTGATCCTTTCAATTGGTATCGGAGCCGTGTTGCTCTATTCTTAGGCTTTACCGCCTAGAGCAAGATGTCTAATGGGGAAGGACCACCTCCCACTTTTGAGGGAGACGATTTTCCATATTGGAAAATTCGTATGGAGGCGTACCTCGAAGCCATAGATGTTGGGTGCCTTAGAGCCGCAACCGAAGGGCTTCCCCCCATAAGGGATCCCGCTAACCCAAGTGGTGACGAGGAGAAGTACGACCGGTGGAATGCAAAGGCCAAAAATGCACTCTACCGGGGCTTAGGCAAAGATATCTTCAATCGCGTGCGTAATGCAAAGAACGCTCATGAATTGTGGGAAAATCTTTGTGCTCTCCATGAGGGAACTAAGAGTGAGCGTGAGGAACGCTATCACATAGCCTTAAAGAAAATTAATTCTTTTGAGATGCTTCCCAAAGAAAGTGCTAATGACATGTACACTCGCTTGAATGTTCTTGTAGAGGACCTCAATGCTCTTGGGCTCACCAAAATGAGCCAATCGGATGTTGCAAGGAAGATCTTGAGTGTGCTTCCCGTTGAGAAGTATGGACATATTGTCACCGTGCTTCACCAAAGTGATCTTTCCACCGCAACACCAACTCAAGTTTTGGGGAAAATCAATGCTCATGAGATGTACATGCATATCACTCAGGAAGAGGTTTCATCATCTTCCAAGAAGAAAGACTTGGCCTTCAAAGCTAGTCATGACAAGAAGAAGAAGAAGGGCCAAGCCATGATGGTGCAAGAAAGCTCAAGTGAAAGTGATGTTGATGATGAATCACTTGCACTCATGGTGAGAAAGACCACCAAGATGCTAAAGAAGCTCAACAAGAGTGGCATCAAGTTCGATGGCAAGAAGAAGAAATTCTTCACAAGTAGCAAGAGAAAGCCAATCTCGGAGATGGATTGCTACAATTGTGGTGAACTTGGCCACTTAGCTCATCAATGCCCTAGACCACCAAAAGACAAGTACAAGAACAAGAACAAGGGCAAGAAAAGTGATTCAAGTGATGAAGAAGAAGAGAAGAAGAAGAACAAGTCATACAAGAAGAAGGATGGCAAGAAGAAGGAGTTCCACAAGAAGAAGAAGGGAGGAAAGGCATACATTGTTGGTGATTGGCTCACCGACATTGAATCATTTTGTGAGTCCTCCGAAGATGAGAGTGATGATAAAAAAGAGAAGGTTGCCGCATTTGTGATGGGGCCATCATCTTCACCAACATCTTCATCACCACCTTCACCGTCTCCTTCACCATCATCGTCCACTGCTCACCTATGCCTTATGGCCAAGGGTGAACGAAAGGTACAAAACCATGATAGTGATGATGATGATGATAGTGATAGTGATGATGAATATGACTCACCTTCTTATGATGAACTTGTAAAATTGCTAAACAAATACACTAAAATCATAAGAAGGACTAGAAGTGAAAATGATGATCTTCAAAATGAAAATGAATCACTCTCATCCAAGCTTGAAAATATTCAAAAGACTAGTGGTGAGCTTAGAGTTCAAAATGAAGTGATGTCTTCCACTCTCAAGGAGCTCAAAACCTCTAATAAAGAGCTTAAAGATCAACATGATAAACTTGAGAAGAAGCATGATGAGCTCATCACTAGACATAATTCTCTAAAGGACAAATACACCACATTAAAAATTGACTATGATAGTCTTGTGGTTGCTAATGAACTTGCTCTTGAGACACATGATGCTACTAACCATGTTGTTAAGTGTGATATAGCTACATCATGTGATGACTTGATCATTGAAAGCATTGAGCAAGGTTCTAGTAGCAAAGGCAAGAGTGTGGTTGAGTCAAGCAACCATGATGATTATGCCAAAATTAAGAGTGAGAATGAGAAGCTTGCAAATGAGAACAAGAAGCTAAAAGGTTTGATGGCTCTTGAGAAGCAACCAACAAATGAGTCACTCATTGAAGAAAACAAAAAGCTCAAGCAAGAAAAAGAGCATCTCAAGACCGGCCTAAGCAAGTTCACAAGAGGCCAACATTTGCAAAGTGAGCTCCTCATGAACACCATAATGAAGATGGATAGAAGTGGTATTGGGTACTTGGCAAATCAAGAGAAGAAAGCAAAAGCTCAACAACAATAAAGCAAGTCAAAGCCCAAGCCAAAGAGATGTGTTGAGTGTGGTCAAGAAGGTCATTTTGCTCATGAATGCAAAACTCCACCACCACAACCCTTGCCCAAGCATGCTAGACCTTTCGCTTTCAATGCTCATTATATGCTAAGAAAAGATTCAAATGGAAAGATGAAAGTCATGTTTTTGGGTCCCCCAAACAAGAATAGGCCAAAGAAAATATGGGTTGCCAAGTCACTAGTGGATAAAGTCAAGGGCCCCTCTCAAGTTTGGGTCCCTAAACAAAAAGCTTGATCTCTTGTGTGTAGGTGAACTACAAGACCGGTGGATCTCATTGGGTTATTGACAGTGGTTGCACTCAACATATGACCGGTGATCCTCGTATGTTCACCACCATTGAAGAGAATGGAATATGTCAAGAGAAGATCACATTTGGGGATAATTCAAAGAGCAAAGTCAAGGGTATAGGCAAGATTGCAATATCACATGATCACTCACTCTCAAATGTGCTCTATGTTGCTTCATTGAGTTTCAACTTGTTATCCGTTGGGCAACTTTGTGACCTTGGCTTCCAATGCTTGTTCACACCAAATGAAGTGGAAGTTTCAAAGATAGATGACAAGCAAGTGATATTCAAAGGCTTTAGATACAATAATCTTTATCTTGTTGACTTCACCTCCGAAGATGCAAATTTGATGACATGTTTGTTCACCAAGACCTCACTTGGTTGGCTTTGGCATAGGAGGCTTGCTCATGTTGGAATGAACACTCTCAACAAGCTATTGAAGAAAGAACTAGTGAGAGGATTGAAGGATGTGAAGTTTGAAAAGGACAAACCTTGTAGTGCATGTCAAGCGGGCAAACAAGTTGCAAACACTCATCCAACCAAAGCTTTCATGTCAACTTCAAGAGTGCTAGAACTTCTACACATGGATTTGTTTGGGCCTACAACATACAAGAGCTTGGGTGGTAATCTCTATTGTCTTGTGATAGTGGATGACTACTCAAGGTATACATGGACTTTCTTCCTTCATGACAAATCCGAAGTGGCAAATTGCTTCAAGAAGTTTGCAAAGAGAGCTCAAAATGAATTTGAAGTCAAGATAAAGAAGATTAGAAGTGACAATGGGAAAGAGTTTGACAACACCAACATTGAAGCTTATTGTGATGAAATTGGAATCAAGCATGAGGTCTCTTCAACCTACACTCCTCAACAAAATGGTGTAGTTGAGAGAAAGAACCGAACATTGATCACCCTTGCAAGAACAATGCTAGATGAGTACAACACTCCGGAGAAGTTGTGGGCCGAGGCAATCAACACCGCATGCTATGCTTCAAATCGTCTCTTCCTACAAAAGTTTCTTGGCAAGACCCCCTATGAGTTGCTTAATGGGAAGAAGCCGGACGTCTCTTTCTTCCGGGTGTTTGGTTGCAAATGTTACATCTACAAGAAGCGTCAACACCTAGGGAAGTTTCAAAGACGCTGTGATATTGGTTTTCTTGTTGGTTACTCATCAAAGTCCAAAGCCTATAGAGTATTTAACCATGCCACCGGTTTGGTTGAAGAAACATATGATGTAGAATTTGATGAATCTAATGGCTCCCAAGGAGCAATTGAGAATTGTGATGATGTAGGTGATGAACCCTTGAGGGAGGCCATGAAGAACATGCCGGTGGGAGACATCAAGCCAAAAGATGATGATGACGATGTACAAATTGTTGATCCACCATCTTCATCACGTGTGCCTCAAGATGATGACAAGAATGAGAGAGTTGAAAATGAAGACACTTATGTCTCTCATGAACAAGCCGAGGCACAAACTCAAGATGTTGATGCTCCCCATCCACCTCCTCAAGTGGTTGATAGAAGAAACTCACCACTACTTCAAGCACATCCACAAGATCTCATCATAGGGAGTCCTACAAAGGGAGTAATGACTCGATCCCAAAAGCTAGCTTCTTTTGTTGAACATCACTCTTTTGTCTCTTGCGTTGAACCTAAGAATGTAGAAGAAGCTCTTCAAGATCCGAATTGGGTGAATGCAATGCATGAAGAATTGAACAACTTCACCCGCAATCAAGTATGGACACTTGAAGAGCATCCTAAAGGTGCAAGAGTCATTGGAACCAAGTGGGTGTTCCGAAACAAGCAAGATGACCAAGGCATAGTGGTGAGGAACAAGGCAAGACTAGTTGCAAAGGGGTTCTCTCAAGTTGAAGGTCTTGATTTTGGAGAGACCTTTACACCCGTTGCAAGACTTGAAGCCATTCGTATCCTCCTTGCATATGCATCACATCATGATATGAAACTATATCAAATGGATGTGAAAAGTGCATTCTTAAATGGCTTTATAAATGAACTAGTCTATGTTAATCAACCTCCCGGGTTTGAAGACCCTAGATATCCTAATCATGTTTATAGGTTGTCCAAGGCGTTATATGGGCTCAAGCAAGCCCCTAGAGCGTGGTATGAACGTCTCCGGGACTTCCTCATTGAGAAGGGCTTCACCATTGGGAAGGTTGACACCACACTATTCACCAAGAAGTTTAATGGGGAGATCTTCATTTGTCAAGTATATGTTGATGATATCATCTTCGGATCAACAAATGAAGATTATTGCAAGGAATTTGGTGAATTGATGTCGAAGGAATTCGAGATGTCAATGATTGGTGAGCTCACATTCTTCCTTGGATTTCAAGTAAAGCAAATGAGAGAAGGGATTTTCATCTCTCAAGAAAAGTATACCAAGGATCTTCTCAAAAGATTTAAGATGGAAGAATGCAAACCAATCAAGACCCCAATGCCATCAAATGGACATCTCGACCTAGATGAGGGAGGTAAACCGGTTGATCAAACTCTCTACCGTTCTATGATTGGTAGCTTGTTGTACCTTACCGCATCTAGGCCCGATATCATGTTTAGTGTGTGCATGTGTGCTCGCTTTCAAGCGTGCCCTAAAGAACCTCACCTAAGTGCCGTAAAAAGAATCATAAGATATCTTAAGCTCACCCCAAGCATTGGTCTTTGGTATCCCAAAGGAGCTAGATTCCAACTAGTTGGCTATTCCGATTCGGACTATGCCGGTTGCAAAATTGATAGAAAAAGCACATCCGGAGGGTGCCATTTGCTTGGAAGATCTTTAGTATCTTGGTCATCTAAAAAGCAAAATAGTGTGGCTTTGTCCACCGCCGAGGCGGAATACATTGCCGCGGGGGCTTGTTGTGCACAAATATTATATATGAAACAAACCCTCCTAGACTATGGAATTGTTCTTGAAAAGGTGCCACTTTTATGTGATAATAAAAGTGCCGTTAAAATTGCTAACAATCCGGTACAACACTCTCGCACCAAGCACATTGATATCCGCCATCACTTTCTAAGAGATCACGTTGCTAAAAATGACATATCACTAGAAGGTGTAAGAAGTGAAAATCAATTAGCGGATATCTTCACTAAACCTTTGGATGAGGCAACCTTTTGTAGGTTAAGAAGTGAACTAAATGTGTTTGATTCTAGTAACTTTAAAAAATGAGCGTGTGTTGTCTCTTGGATTGCATTGTATAATATGCCATGTTTATTTTTATCGCAATGTTTTTAGGGCTTGGCTAACACGGTTACGATAACCCTTCTTTGGAGGAGTGAAAAAGCCTAACCGTGGATCAAACTTGACAAGCATTCTAGTTTTACCTTCTTGTATTGCATTGCATATGCATGGTTGTTGTTCTTGTCGTTTCTTTTCGGTTAAGCTTTGAGCAACCTCTGTGTTCGTCCATGGATAGAGAGAGCATTTTGACGCTCCTAAAGGTTCAAAAACTCTATTGCGTGGCCATACGTTGCTCCTTGGGTGTTTATTGCCTATTTTCTTAAAAATAATACTAGCCTAAGGCAATCTATATTAAAAATTTGAGGGTTTGAGTGAGATCTCTCATATCGTGTTCCAATTGGTGTTTATTTGTGTCTCTTTGAATTGGAACCTGATTGGGAGAAGTCGCGTCGTAGTTCGGAACAAAGAAGGGCGAAGAACAGTCACCGGACGCTGCACCGGACGCAGTGATGCTTCACCACCGCGTCCGGTCCCGGCGTCCAGCAGCGCGTTCGGTCATCCAGAAGACCAACTCCAGATCTAGTGATCGGACGCTGCACCGGACACGCCTCTGTTGACCACCGCGTCCGATCCCGGTTACCACCACCGCGTCCGGTCATTCGCGACGATTTCCCGAGCTCCCCTCGACCGGACTCTGACCGCGTCCGGTCAGTCCTCACCGGACGCGTCCGGTCACTCCAGGAGCTTACTGGAGTGTGACCGGACGCTGCACCACCGCGTCCGGTCATAACGACCACCGCGTCCGGTCATCACGCGTCGAGCGGATCTAACCCTTCATAAAACGGTTCGTTTTTGGCCGTACCTTCTCATCCGCCCGAGCTCTTCGCGCCGCCGCCGCCCTTGCCGCTTGCACGCGCCATCGCCGCACCGCCTGCCGCCGGTGAGCCGCCGCTTTTGCGCCGTCTTCCTCGCCCGGCTCTCGCCCGCGCGCGCGTCAGCTGCCCTTGCGCATCTCCTGCCCGCGCCGGCCTTCGCTCGCAGCCGCGCCGCCACCGCCCTTGCGCCACCGCCCTTGCGCCACCACCCTTGCGCCACCGCCGCGCCACCGCCGTCCGTGGATCTCCGCCGGTGAGCCAAGTTCCTGCAGTCAGCCTCTCCTCCGACGGTGGACCGACTCGTCCTCGCCTCCAATCAATTTTCGTCGATTCGCCCTAACCCTAACCCTAGGGTTCGTCGTTCGTCGACGAGATTCATCGCGCGTCGTCTTCTTCGCGAGGTTGTTTCGCGTCACCTTGACCTCCTTGCTAGGGTTTGCCGTAACTGTTTCTTTTCAATCCTAATTATACCTTGTTTCGGCAAATCAGTGCTCGTTCGGCGATTTCGGGAATCTCGCAATCTAGGTCACCTCACCCTGTCAGTCATCTCGACGATCCGAGGTAGCTTCACGTTTCGATTCATATCGTATCTCATATGCTTGCTATCTCTAGGATTCGTACCTTTTAGTTATATATGTGTTTATAGTAGATCTCTCTATTCCGTCTTTACAGCGAGTCTGTCGTGTGTCGGGTGAGATCAGTTTGCTGAATCCGAGGCCAAGCCTGCGGATACGGATTGAGGCCAAGCCTCTTGAGTGACAGTTCATCATCTTTCAGAGGTTTTCAGTCAGTTTGTCAGCATGGTGCGTTGCAAGAACGCCGGTGGTGCTCCTGGTGACGGGGACGACAGACCTTCTCGTCGGTCTGAGATTGCACGTGGGAAGCGTGTCAAGATCTTGGCCAGAAAGAAGAAGAAGACACTCACAGAGGCAGAGATTGCTCAGGCCGTGGCAGATGCAGCAGAGCAGGCAGAGAGAGGTGGCAGGAGCAGTGGCATACGCATAGGCGAGCGTCGCTTTCATCTTGAAGGTCGACAGCTCGGCACAGAGGCCACTGAGGGTACTGAAGATACTGGAGCTGCAGAGAGTATGTCAGTTGATCCACCTCCAGAAGCTCCAGAGGCTCTAGAGGCTACAGAGGACACAGAGGAGCAGCCAGCTCAGTCTCCACCACGTCGCCGCTCCACACGTGCACGTACTCAGGTGTCTCCTAGGCCAGAGGGCCAGCGTCGTGGAGCACGTCCTCCTCCCAGAGCTAGAGGTTCACCCCCGGTCGAGCACTTTGACTTGAGGGGTGCTACAGCACGTCAGGTGCAGGGGTTGAGGTTCGTGGAGGTCAGTCGGTGGTTTCCGCCTGTGAGGGATCCCAGAGCTTCAGAAGGATTCTATACCCCACTTCAGGAGGATTTCTACAGAGCTCTAGTTGACAGTGGTATTGCTTTCCGACCACAGAGGGTCTGTCGACTTGAGTCACTAGTTGAGGTTGTGGGAGAGCAGCTACGTCAGCACCTGTCCTTTCTGCCAGGCTTGTCAGATCTTCTTGGACGGACAGGTGCATACTGCGGCACATGGGTCAGAGAGTTTTATGCTTCACTATGGATTGATCCTGCCCATGATTTCATTCACTTTGCATTCCGAGGCCGCGATCACCGCCTATACAGCACCAGAGTGCGGGAGATTCTCAGACTCCCAGCTTCCAACACGAAGATACATCAGCTGTGCTTTGGTCAGACTCCTCCACCAAGACGCCCTCATGGCGGTGCAGTGCCACCTACAGACCTGGTTCGACCCTGCTTCCGTGAGCCTTTTGGCGAAGGGTCTCGACGCACGCCTGCCAGTTTGACACCACTTGCCAGAGTTTTGGATGCTATAGTCAGACGCACTCTACTTCCCAGACTTGGCTACAGAGAGGGACTGACTCGGATGCAGCTATGGGTTGTTCACCACCTCCTCTCACAGACTCAGTTTGATATTTGGGATCTCATACTTAGTGAGATGGAGGACACCATAGCTGAGGGCTTCAAGGGTAATCGTCAGCTGTCCTATGCACACTAGATCTGCTTCATTATTAGATCATCCATCCAGTTACTAGCAGAGATCCGAGCTGAGATATCAGATACTACCACTGCTTTTCCTGAGTATGATATCCGTCAGCTTTGGGCGTCAGTCACCAGAGATCAGGCCCCAGTGCCAGGACAGCGTATGCGACCTGAGGTTCCTGAGACAGCAGCTGAGCAGGACGCCACAGTTGATGAGCTTGCAGAGGCAGAGCTTGCAGATCTTGACGCTCAGCCTGCTGATCTTCCTGAGGATGGGACATCTGACAGCACTGATGAGGACTACCAGCCCATCCCCAGGTACCGGTCTCCTCGGTCTCACGACCACGAGGCCGGTGGCTCTGGTTCAGCCTCCCGCACAGACCCAGCCATGGTGGTCATACTTGAGAGGTTGACCCAGGCACAGGAGCAGCAGCAACAGCAGATACAGCGACAGGCTCAGGACACAGCTGCAGCACTTGCACAGATTCAGGCTCGTCAGGACGAGTTTCAGCGTCAGCAGCTTGAGATCCAGAGGCAGCAGGTTGAGATGCAGCGACAGCAGTATGAGATTCAGCGACAGATTGCAGCTAGTCAGCAGCAGTACTTGGACCTCCTGCGCCACCTAGTCACTGTTGGGGTTCCTCCACCTGCTTCCGTCCTGACTTCTGCTTTACCATCTACTGATCCATCGAGTCAGGGACAGCCGGGTTTCCAGTTCACATCTCCACAGCAGCAGGTTCCCCAGTCTTTCCAGTCCCCGAGCTTCACGCCTATTCACACGGGGTTTACACCATCAGACCAGCCTCGCCCTCACCTCCTGACAGGCACACCTTTCGGTGATTTCAGTGTTACCTACAGCGAGTTGACTGGTCAGCCGACGCCCTCGCACACTACATTTGCTACTTCTTCAGGGTTGTCAGCTTCAGAGGCAGCTATTCCTCCAGTGATAGGGACTGGTACTACAGAGACTCTACCTTCGTCAGTTGCCTCCACAGATCCTCCTGCTATTGGCTCGCTACAGGCTCAGGTCAATCAGACGGATCCTATTATTACTACTACGACAGTACCTGTTCCTGCCGTTCAGACCCAGACAGTTACATAGCCACATGCTTCTTCAGAGGGTCAGCCAGATAGTTCAGATTCCGAGGGCGATTCTCTACACTTCATGATTACTCCGCGCACCTCGGCACCCGACACGACTCCGTCTGTCCCCCCATCAGATCCTTAGATTAGCTTTTTTGGCGCTTGATGCCAAAGGGGGAGAGAGAGTAGTTTCAGGGGGAGTTTTGAGAGAGGGTTTTCGTTTTTTCTCCTGTGTGCTACATTCATGCATCATGTTTACTTTTCAGTCATTGCATTCGTGTGGCATGTCGTTGTGAGATAAAACCTTGAGTCTTAATGGTTTATCCTGTCACATTGTTATCTCTTGTCACCGTTGTTAATTATAGCTCTAAGGTTGTGCTTCCGTGCCTTACTCCGATTACTTATGAGCTATATCTGTTTGTGTACGAACGCTTTTTGTCTTATCTTATGTGTACACTCTTTTGGCTTGGGATACATAAGCAATTCCTAACCCTTCTATGCTTATTGCTTTTTGCTTATGTGAACCATGCATGTTCGAAAACCTCAACTCCAATCTTTCATATCTTAGTGTTGTCATCAATCACCAAAAAAGGGGAGATTGAAAGCATCTAGGCCCCGAGGTTTGGTTTCGGCAATTGATGACAACGCTTTATTACCATGACTAACGTGTATTTTGCAGAAACTTTGGTAAGTTAGGTCATGGAGGTTTTAACTGCTTTGGGCACCATGGTATTCATGCCCCTTGATGGAAATCGTTTCGGTTTTCAAAAGAGTGACGTCAAGATTAAGGACGGTTAGTTCCGGATGTCGAGGTGTTGAGAGACATTTGGAATAGTCGTTAGGATCTTCGTTTTTCTCTTTTGGCCGTACTATAAAGGGGGGCATGAGCGGGTAGCTTGACCTAGGCGAGTCCTATGTTTAGGTGTGGTGCACACTTGTTAAACTTGGCGCTAGGCAGCTCTAGATTAGCTCAAAGTTCAGTTAAAAGCAACTTGGTTCAAGTTGTGACGCGTTTCGGAGTGTTTCGGGTTGTTTTCCCTTGACCGGACGCGGTCCTCGGCATGACCGGACGCGTCCGGTCAGTTCAGTTCCGCAGCTAGGGTTTCAGCTCTGAACACCGGACGCGGTCCTCACGAGGACCGGACGCGGTGGTCAGAAGTCAACACGTGTCACTTAAGGAAAACACCCGATCGGACGCGACCTGGGTATGATCGGCGCGTCCGGTCATAGTCCAGTAAGGTCCAGAGACGACCGGACGCGTCCGGTCATCACCGGTCGGACGCGGTCGCGCGTCCGGTGCTAGTACAGTATGCTCCCTGTGCGTCCGGTCACTCAGTGGTTTTTCGGTTTTCGACCGTTACGAGCGACCGGCGCGTCCGGTCAGTACGACCGGCGCGTCCGGTCAGCTCGAGTTTTGCTGAGTCAGCAGGTAACGGTTCGTTTTGTCTGTGGGGTGTATAAATACATCCCCACCACCTCTTTTAGAGGTCTCTTGCTCATTTGATCAGCTGATAAACACCTTTGGAGTGCAAGGGAGTGCAAGAGCACTAGTGAGGATAGAGATTTGAGAATCAAAGCTTGAGAGTTCCTCACTAGCGATTAGAGAGTAGCAAGTGTGCATCTACTTTCTCATTTGGGCTCGTAGTGGTCAAGTGAGAGTTCTAGCTTGTTACTCTTGGTGATCGCCATCACCTAGACGGCTTGGTGGTGATTGGGAGTTCGGTGATCATCCGGCGGAGCTTGTGGATGACCCAACTCATCTTGTGAGCGGTTGTGGGTGATTCACCGCGACGGAGTGTCAAAGAATCAACCCGTAGAGAGCACTTGATCCTTGCGCGGATCAAGGGGGAGCTACACCCTTGCGCGGGTGCTCCAACGAGGACTAGTGGGGAGTGGCGACTCTCCGATACCTCGGAAAAACATCGCCGTGTTCCTTGCCCCTTTACATTCAAGCATTTACATTCTCGTATTTACTTTCATTGCTTGTTTACATTTCTAGACTTGCCATGCTAGACTAGGATTGGAAACTAGGGTGCAAAACTTTGTATCGGTAGACTCTCTAGGAACACAAGTAGACACTAGGGGTGAATTCCGGCTTGTAGGATTTATTTCTTGCATCTAATTTTTAGAAAAGCCCAATTCACCCCCCCTTTTGGGCATCTTGATCCTTTCAGACTACCGTCTCCGAGCTCCATATCTGCACAACACAAGCCAAGAGACATGTCGTACACATAGTTTTCGCTATTGTAAGGTTAGTCACCACTCAACCTACTTCGTGGATCACATTGACAATCACTATCACAACACGAACACACAAGGGTACTTGTTAACCTTGTGTTCGCAGGGATCGAACGAAATGTCAAGTGACGGGAAACCGGGGAACTAGCGATTCTCCTGGAGGGAAGTATGCAACGGGGCCGGATGCTGCGTTTTTGTTTGTAGCTCGTGCCTCGCAGACTTCGATCTGCCTGAATTGCTCATCAGCCATCGCAGAGGCATTGGGCAAACTGCCACTTGAATTTTCGATTGTGAGCATGCAGCACGCGGTTGGCGATTAGCTTCCACTCCACTCAGCTGTAACAGTCCGGCAAAATTTCTCTCTCACCATCTTTCCTAGATGCCTAGGCACGAGACAGGAGTCGACATCTGTCTGCTTTGTCTTTCTTTCCTCCTAGACTTTCTTACACCTCTTTCCCTGCTACTACTAGGGAACAATCTATGGGTGGATAGCAAAGCTTGACTCGACTCAGAGACTTGGAGTCTTTGGCCCCGCGTCTTCTGGGAAAAGACGCTAAAGTTAACTAGCAGCCAGTTTAATGAATTGATGATTGAGAAACTGCATTATGCACACGAAATTATTAAGCACCACTGTAATGACTGATCAGTTAATCAGCTTTTAGTTTTTGGTTAATTGGAATGTATGCGCTTACCAATTCATTTGCAGTGGGTAAGATGGTTGGCGATTGCAGATATAAATGGTTGTTTTGTCAGTTTTCATTCAGAGTTGCTGTTTGCAAAATATTTCGTTACATGGTTCGAGGACAGTTTAGGATTTAAATTGAATTTTTGAGATTGAGATTTCCACCAACAAGAAAAAAAGGGGAAAGGTGAAAAGTAACGGAAAGGAAAGCAGTCTACCTAACCTTTTTTTCATTTGTTATTAAAGGTGCCTGGCCAAGACGGCTTGACTTGACTCCCACCTTCCATGAAATGCACCGGCACTCAGGCAGTCAGGCTGAATGGCCATTATAAGAGCTTCACTCAGCCAAAAGACTTCAGGAGTCCGACACATACATTGAACTGCAAATCAATATTTTTCACTACTTCACTTCACTCCATTAGCTTCACAACAGCTAAAGGTGGTCATGGGGAAGCTTGGTGCGGTTATTGGGCCTGAGGTCAGCTTGCTGTGGAAGTTCAAGGATGACTTTGAATCGATCAGGAGCACACTGGCGACCCTCCAAGCTGTGTTGAATGACGCTGAGAAGCGGTCTTCACGAGAGGAACGTGTGCGCCTCTGGCTCAAGAGGCTTAAGTTTGCTGCTTATGACATTCATGACATTTTAGAGGAAGTGGAATCCAAGAATGACACTGACTGTGGTTCGCTTCAGAAGGTGATCACCTTTTTCTAATTTTCTGATTTAAAAATTTTCTGCACTTGAGTATATTTATGTTAGATTGGATTAAAAAAGTATGTTGATATGTTTCTATTCAATATGTTGATGACTGGTAATCCTCAGTACGTGTTTCAAAGCTACCTTCTGTGGTGTATATAAATTAATAGCTACTGATATATGTTGGAAGTGATCTCCCTCCATTAGGCCCAACGGCCTTTTGGGCCTTGTTCTCGCGCCCTGATCGGGGGCGCCCAACCCGATATGGTTGGTGGGCCCCCGTCGCACAGCGCTATAAAAGGAAGGTGGGGGTCGGGGCTCGCAGTACGAGGTTAACCACGCAGCCAGTTCCCCACCGACATTCCTAACCCTAATCCCGATCTAGAGAAGGGGCGCTGCCAGCGACGGGAAGCATCACCGAACCCATGGCGCCGGCGAACGACCCCAACACCGGCGCTTCCTCTGGATCGGCTACTCCTGCTCCCAGTGACGGTTTGCGCATTCCACTGTTCTCCTTTCCTCTTACTAGCAGTTATGGTAGTAGTTGTTTTAGGCCACGTACACCTACTGTAAATCGAGATCTTGCTATTCCTACTGTGATTCGTACCCGATCTGACGAACCAACGAACGACAAATAACAACAATGGTACCGGAGCCACGGTAAGAGATGAGAAACCTAGATCGGGTAAACCGATTCCAAATCGGGGAAAGAAATAAAGACAACTCGATTTCAGATCGGGCAAAGAAAAGGCCCATGACGAAACCCTAACCCTAAACGAAGATATCGCTCGATCCGGGGTAGATCCGCTGCGGATCGGGAAACCGGCCGTGGCAGCGCGGTGCTCGCGGGGCAGGGCCGCCGTGGCCGGCTGCGCTCGCTGAGACGGTCGTGGCAGCGTCGTGCTCGCGGGGCTGGGTCGCCGTAGGCACGGCTGCGCGCAGCTGGAAGAAAACCGGCGGCCACCGGTGCTTGCGGGGAAGAAATCGAGTCGCGGTTTTGGGCACCGCACGCGGGGCCGCTCGACGGCGACGAGCTCTGCCTAGGGCGAGCTCGCGCGCCGGCGAGGGGCCCGGCGGCGGAACCGCCGTCTCCTTCCCTCCGGCCGTCACGGCCTGTGATGAAGCTGCCGCTAAGAATGGAGAAGGAAAGGTAGAGAAGAAACTGACTTAGGGTTCGGGTCAAAGGCGGCCGAGAAAGCTTTTATTCACCCGATCTTCACTCTCGGCCGTCGGATCAGCATCTACGGTCGAGATCAACGGTGATAAGCTGGGCCAGAATTAGGCCCAGGCGGGGCGAGTGCGGAGGCCGGATTGCCGGCCCAGGCCCAGGTTGCGGCCTGGGCGTGGCGTCCCCTCTGACCAGGCCGCGATGGGCCGCGCGCCACCGGCTGGGCCGCGCGTCGAAGAAAGGCCTGCGGGCCAAATTGAAGAAGAAGTATTTTTTTCAGAAGCAATACTTGTGACATGTTTTTGATGAATATTTGAATGAATTTGAATAGAATTTTGATATGAATTTTCCGTGCAATATTGTCCAACGACATTTTTGCTCAGAAAATATTGAATTTTTTTTAATGCTTCTGGAAAATAATAA
This sequence comes from Saccharum hybrid cultivar R570, assembly GCA_038087645.1. Classification (NCBI taxonomy): domain Eukaryota; kingdom Viridiplantae; phylum Streptophyta; class Magnoliopsida; order Poales; family Poaceae; genus Saccharum; species Saccharum hybrid cultivar. Next base: position 2,454,052 of record JAQSUU010000273.1, read on the forward strand.
TATAAGAATTTTATTATTGTTTCCGCTGCGTACTTGATATAATTATTTTCATTATCAAATTCGAACTAACGGGAGAATTTGATTTTGAAAAATGAATAATAATTGAAGATGAATTGTAGTATTGTTATTTTCTGACCAACGTTGTTAATAACAATATTATAATTTTGATTCATGAAAATTGTGCATTAATTTTATTTCTGCCCAACGGTGATGTAAAATTATTGCATAGATGAATTACATGTTTCAATTTGACCAACGTTGAGTTAAAGCATATGATTCCATGTATAAATGTTTCTCACCTTACTCTGATGTGGTTTCAGGAGGCAAATGCATTGTGAACATCGTGAACATCCCGACACTCAACGGGACTAATTACCGTGTGTGGCGGGAGAAATATGAACTTGAACTTGCGTTGGGAGAGGTCGATTATGCCATCATCTCACCGTGTCCCACTGAACTTGAGGATCCGGTGAGAGAAGAAAATGAATCTGACGCTGATTTCACTGCTCGAAAGCGTGATCATGCTGAGATAAGAATGCAATATGGTCTTGAACATAGGCAATGGACCCTCTCCAACCGCAAGTGCTTATTGGTAGCTAAGGCCACCATAGAAGAACAGATAAGGGGCCCAATCCCTGAATGTGCTACTGCCACAGAATATCTTGATAAAATCAAGAGTCAGTTTACTGGGTCTACTAAGGCCACAGCAAGTTCACTGATAAAGAAGCTAGTGAATGAAAAATATACTGGTGGTAGCATCAGAGAGCACATTTTGAAGATGAACACCACGGCATCTAAGCTAAAAGAGATGAATTTGAAGGAAGATGATTTCCTGATTCATTTGATTTTTGCTTCCCTGCCAAAAGAATATGATACTTTCATTGTGAACTATAATATGCAGCCTGAAAGATGGGGCATAGAAAGACTTATCTCAATGTGTGCTCAAGAAGAGGAGAGGATAAAATCCTCACAGAATGAGTCCGCCCATTTTGTGAAGGATAATAAAAGAAAGAACTTTAATAGCAAGAATTCTAAACCACAGGGGAAACCCAAGTGGGACAAGGCCTCTTCCTCAAACTCACAGGGAAAGAAACCCCAGGAACCTGAAAATCAGCAGAGCAACTCCTATGGTGGAGCTGAAAAGGATCAATGCAAGCACTGCTGTAAGAAGGGACACTACAAGAGAGATTGTCCTGACTTCCTGAAATCTCTACTGAAAAGAGGTGATGAATTTATTACATTTATAGATGAATACCTGTATTTATGTTATGCTAAATCCACTTGGTGGGTTGATTCAGGAGCAACTACTCATGTTGCAAATTCCTTACAGGGGTTAAGTGGGACGAGAACCTTGCAAAGAGGAGAAAGAACGATTAAAGTGGCAAATGGAGTACAAGCCGACGTTGAAGCGATTGGAGATTTATCTTTAGAATTGAATAATGGCTTTGTACTTAGACTTAAAGAAGTGCTTTATGTTCCCTCTTTGCGTAGAAATTTGATAAGTGTTTCGAAACTTGATGATGATGGAATTGATTGCCATTTTGGTGATGGCAAATGTAAGATACTCGTTAACAATAAATGTGTTGGTCTTGCCTTCCGACAAGACAAGCTTTATTTGTTATCTCTTGATGAAAATGCGAACAATGTATGCGATGAGAATATGAATGATTCCCCATCTGCGAATGTAACTAAGAAGCGGAAGCGAATTGATAATGCCTCTTCGAAATTATGACACTGTCGCTTGGGCCATATTTCGAGGGGGAGAATGGAATGACTAATCAAAGAATCAATTCTTCCGCACTTAGAATTTTCAGATTTAGAACAATGCGTTGATTGCATCAAAGGAAAGTATGTCAAGAAAATTAAGAAAAATGCCAAACGAAGCACAGGAACTTTAGAAATAATCCACACTGATATATGTGGTCCATTTCCTGTGAAAAGCGTGGATGATTATGATTCGTTTATAACATTCACAGATGACTACTCTCGTTATGGCTATATTTATCCAATTAAAGAAAGATCGGAAGCATTGGATAAATTCAAAATATTTAAAGCTGAGGTTGAAAATCAGCATGATAAGAAAATAAAGATTGTACGATCAGACCGAGGTGAAGAGTACTATGGGCGACATACCCCAAATGGCCAAATTCCTGGACCGTTTGCAAAGTTTCTACAGGAAAATGGCATAGTCGCTCAGTACTCTACACCGGGGGAGCCTCAGCAGAATGGAGTGGCTGAAAGACGTAACCGTACCCTAATGGATATGGTAAGAAGCATGATAAGTTACTCCACTTTGCCGATTAGTGTATGGATGGAGGCACTGAAAACCGCCATTCACATACTTAATCGAGTACCAAGTAAATCGGTGCCTAAAACACCGTATGAATTATGGACAGGAAGAGAACCCTCACTTAACCATTTGCGTGTGTGGGGCTGTCCAGCTGAGGCAAAAGTGTTTAACCTAAACATAGGAAAGTTAGACTCTAAGACAGTCAGCTGCCATTTCATTGGCTATCCAGAAAGATCAAAAGGATATCGGTTTTATTGTCCTGACAGACATACAAAAATTGTAGAAACAAGACACGTTGTGTTCTTGGAGGATAACATGATCAGGGGGAGCATCGTAGCACGAGAAATAAGCCTACAGGAGAAACGGGTATATGTACCCACTCCAATGGTTGAAGAACCATTCTTTACGCTACCCGTTGCTGTTGAGCCCACAGTGCAGGACACTATGGAGCCAACACCTGTTGCAAGTTCTCCCGTGGCGACAATAAATGAACATGAGGAACCTGTCCTTGAGGAGGCTGTCCTTGAGGAACCCAGAGAACCAAATGTCACACATGAGGAAGAACAACAATAACCCAATGTGGAACAAGTGCCAGAGGCCCCTAGAAGGTCTCAAAGAACAAGAAGGTCAGCTATTTCTAATGACTATGAAGTTTATGAAACAGAAGAATTTCAGATGGGGGATGATCCCACCTCATTTGAAGAAGCCATGAGAAGCGACCACTCATCAAAGTGGCTTAAGGCCATGGAAGATGAAATGAAATCAATGAGTACCAACAAAGTTTGGGACTTGGAAATTATTTCTAAAGGAGCCAAAACAGTAGGTTGTAAATGGATCTACAAAACAAAATATGACTCCCAAGGGAACATAGAAAGATTTAAAGCGCGACTTGTGGCGAAAGGCTTTACGCAAAGAGAAGGGATTGATTACAATGAGACATTTTCTCCAGTCTCATGTAAAGATTCCTTCAGAATTATAATAGCACTTGTGGCCCACTATGATTTGGAGTTACATCAAATGGATGTAAGAACGGCGTTCCTTAACGGGGATTTGGAAGAAAATGTTTATATGGCACAACCGAAAGGTTTTGTTATAAAAGGAAAAGAAAATATGGGATGCCGCCTAAAGAAATCAATCTACGGATTGAAACAAGCCTCAAGACAGTGGTATTTGAAATTTGATAGAACGATAAATGGTTTTGGGTTTAAGGAAAATGTTGAGGACAATTGCGTTTACGCAAAATTCAAGAATGGAAAGTATATATTCCTAATTCTGTATGTGGATGATATCCTGCTTGCTAGCAGTGATGTCAGTCTACTAATGGAAACGAAGAAATTCTTGTCCTCAAACTTCGATATGAAAGATCTCGGTGAGGCCTCGTTTGTTTTGGGAATAGAGATTCACCGAGATAGAAGAAAGGGGGTACTGGGACTGTCGCAGAAGGCATACATAGAAAAGGTTTTGAAGAAATTTAGTATGCATGCGTGCAGTTCTTCACCTGCTCCTATTGTCAAGGGCGATAAATATGGGGAACATCAATGTCCCAAGAATGAATATGAGATTAACCGAATGAAAGCGGTACCGTATGCTTCAGCAGTTGGAAGTTTACAATATGCTCAAGTGTGTACACGCCCTGACTTGGCTTTTGTCACCGGGTTACTTGGCAGATATCAAAAGAATCCAGGAATAGAACATTGGAAATTGGTGAAGAAAGTCCTGCGTTATTTGCAGGGTACGAAAGGCCTCATGCTAACGTATAGAAGATCTGATTCCCTGAAGATAGAGGGGTATTCAGATTCCGATTATGCGGGAGAAGAAAGAAAATCCACGTCAGGATATATATTTACTCTCGCAGGAGGGGCTATATCGTGGAAAAGCTCCAAACAAACCGTGACTACATCCTCGACAATGTATGCCGAGTTTGTAGCATGCTATGAGGCAACGGGGCAGGTGAATTGGCTAAAGAAATTCATACCCGGATTGAAAGTGATTGATAATATCAATGAACCACTGAGGTTGTATTGTGATAACAACCCAGCGGTACAGTATGCTCACAACAATAGGTCAAGTGGTGCTGCCAAACACATTGACATAAAGTACTATGTTGTGAAAGATAAAGTTCGGGATCATATTATAAATCTTGAGCATATAAGTACAGAGAAAATGCTCGCGGATCCGCTCACTAAGGGCTTACCACCCAACGTGTTCAGAGAACACGTAGCCGGCATGGGTTTAAGGGAAAGCCTATGATTCCCGAACATACGAAGGGCCCAGAAGAAACTTCATTCCAAAATAGAGAAATGTGTTGTAGCTGTTAGTCTAACGGCACCAATTGCTGTGACGATGAAACAGTTCAATGCACTAATCTGCAATGGAATAGGATAGAAACAAGAAAATTATGAATCGAAAGATTGAGTATGAAATTAAAGAACAAAGAAAGTGATGAGAGATCAAGGGGGAGAATGTTGGAAGTGATCTCCCTCCATTAGGCCCAACGGCCTTTTGGGCCTTGTTCTCGCGCCCTGATCGGGGGCGCCCAACCCGATATGGTTGGTGGGCCCCCGTCGCACAGCGCTATAAAAGGAAGGTGGGGGCCGGGGCTCGCAGTACGAGGTTAACCACGCAGCCAGTTCCCCACCGACATTCCTAACCCTAATCCCGATCTAGAGAAGGGGCGCTGCCAGCGACGGGAAGCATCACCGAACCCATGGCGCCGGCGAACGACCCCAACACCGGCGCTTCCTCTGGATCGGCTACTCCTGCTCCCAGTGACGGTTTGCGCATTCCACTGTTCTCCTTTCCTCTTACTAGCAGTTATGGTAGTAGTTGTTTTAGGCCACGTACACCTACTGTAAATCGAGATCTTGCTATTCCTACTGTGATTCGTACCCGATCTGACGAACCAACGAACGACGAATAACAACAATATATACCATATTGCATTTTCTGATTTCAAAATTTCTTTTGTTTGTAATAGTAAACACGCAGCAAGTGGTAGCTGTTAGCGCTAGAGCTGCTGCGTAGTGCGTAGGAGTGGGAGACGGGAGCTCGAGGCGTGACCGCCTGGCGGTGAGGCTGCACGGCGCCGAAGGCAAGGGCTCAGAGGGAGGGAGGGAGGGATTAGATCAATCTCCAGCTAATCTGTTATTAACCAAGTGTTCAGTACATATAGCCGAATCCTAACAACCAGCTAACAACTTGTGCAAAGCTTAACAAACTAATCCTGATTCCTTTCCTAAGACCTCGGACGACGCTGGAGGCTGGAGAGCCATGGTGACCGCGAACCGCACGCGCGGCTCTCAGCCGCGGCTCTTGCCCCACCATAACAGTAGCTGTCCAAATTTCTAATATAATCTGTGCACCAATCTAATTTAAAGTTGTAACAAGATAGCCAACTAGGTCTCTTAAAGTTAGGCAGGCAGGCAAGCATGGAGCACACTTTCTGGTATGTACGGTTTTGAAATCATTAGAATTTTTTGCACCGTCAACTTCATGGAACGAAGAAAATCTACCACACAAAGCATGATGTTAAACAACAATGCTTACAGAAATTTCTGTTATTTATTTTCAGCATGGACAGGATATTACTTACAGAAGAACTTTTTTCTGAATTATGAAACTTTACCTCAGAAACTTAAGTCTAAATTGAAACAGGTGTCACAGTTTAAAGCACACATCACCATTGCTCACAAGATGAAGAAGATGAGACAGAGATTGGAGAAGATTAAAGAAGAAGCAAAACTGGATATATTCAGTTTCAAGGCTGAGTGTTGCTCCTTGGATGAAAATGTTAATAGCAGAGCTACGTTTTCTTCTATCAGTGAAGATATTGTGGGGAGGGCCATTGAGAAAGAAACTATAGTTTCTATGTTGACAACTTATAGTGAAGAAGAGATTTCGACCCTCTGTATTTATGGTTTTGGTGGCCTTGGTAAGACCACTCTTGCCAGGTTAGCTTTCAATGATGAGAATGTTGGGAGAGTTTTCGATTACCGATTATGGGTCTATGTATCTATGAAATTTGATCTGAAGAAAATTGGTGAATCTATACTTTCTGAAATTGATGAAGTTAACTGTGGCCACCAGTCAAACCTTCAGGAGGTTACTCGTCATCTCCAAAGAGTACTTGCTGGCAAGAAGTTCTTGGTTGTTCTTGATGACCTGTGGGAAGACAATGGGTTCCAATTGCAAAATCTGAAGGCAATGCTCAGTTGTGGTGCAAAAGGAAGTAAGATCATTGTGACTACACGCACTGAGAAGATTGCTTCCCTGATGCGTCCTTGCATGCCTTACAAGATGGATATCCTATCTGATAATGATTGTTGGACTTTGTTTAAGAGAAGAGCCTTTGTTCCTGGAAGGGATGATCCTAGGATAGAAGTAATTGGAAGGGATATAGTGAAGAAGTGCAAAGGTGTGCCTTTGTCTGCACAAGCTTTGGCTTTCATGATGCGATTCAAGGAAGGGGTGGCTGCATGGGAAGCAGTGAGGGACAGTGAAATCTGGGAAATAGAAGATCAGAATATAATGCCATCTTTGATGCTTAGTTATTGCCTCATGCCTTGTCACCTGAGGTTGTGCTTTGCATACTGTGCAGTTTTCTCCAAAGGAGCTGTCATAGACAAGGACATGCTGATACAGCAGTGGATTGCACTAGGATTCATTCAACCCAATAGTGGAAGCTTGACACTTGCAAAGCGCGGTGAGGAGTACATCCGTGAACTAGTGAGCATGTCCTTCCTTCAGGATTCAATGTTATCATCCTCAGTGAGTCACTTTTTACATGATTATGAAATTCATATTCTACTATACTGCTGAAATTAGGGTATTGTTTATACAGCATGTCATATTAGCCACCTGCCATAGTTTATGTTGGTGTAAATAGAAGTTTGTAGAAGGACTCATATGTAAAATAAAAGAGATAAGAATAGAGAGAGTTTGGGAGGCTGGGTCCAACCAGCCAGAACCTTCTCGACCTTCAACATGGTATTCGGAGCTGGGGTTTCCTCCTTGGGCGGCGGCGGCGGCGCAAGTCCGTGAAGGCGCGGCGGCGGCGGCGGCGGCGTGAGCTTCAGCGAGCAGGTGGAGGAAGCGCGTGCGCCTGGCCACTTCCCTCGAGCGGGCGCGCGGGCAGCGCGAGCAGAGGCGACGCGCGGGGAAGAGCTGGACAAGGTCGTCCGTGCAGTGCATCGAGGTCGACGCAGCGGTAGCTGTACTTGCGGAACGTCCTCTTCTTGGGAGCGCCGGTGGCGACCTCCAGCTCCACATCGACGTCCGCCATGGTTGAAGCTGAAGCTGGTCGGTGAGGCAGCGCGTGCGCGAGCAGGGGGCGCAAGGGCGACGCGGTGCCGAGCAAAGGGTGGTGCCGAGCAGAAGGCAACGGAGGAGAAGTGCGTGGTGGTGAGCTCCTCCTGCGGCTGTGCTGTGGTGATACCTCGTGCCTGAGATTGAGCACACGCGGGTGCCGCAGCAGAAGACCCTTTGAGCGGCTGGCTGAGAGTTGTTCTCGTGGGTGTATGCTGTTGTTGAGGTGATTTGGTTTCTCTGGTGCTTTGGGAGAAGCCTGATCTGGTGCGAGTGAAGATTCGGTTGACTGTGCTGTCTGATCCAAGGAGGCGATGGAAGGTGCAGGGAAGGAAAAAGATGAGCAGCATAGCAGCGGTAGCAATGGTGGAGGTGAAGCACCGGTTACCAGGGGTAAGATGAAAAGTGAGATGAGGGCTATGATCTTGGAGCTTCTGGAGATGGGCATTATTGGTCCTAAGCCACACGAGCTGAAGCTAGAATTAATGCCGAATGATGTGAAGCTGGAGGGAAGTAAAAATTATCTGAGTTGGGCTAGGAGAGTAAAGGTGCTTCTAGGAGGAAAAGGGGTAGAGCACTATCTGGTGGAGGATTGTGTTGAGCCGGCTAACAAGCTTAGCTCGGAGTGGAAAGTTTGGCATACCACAAATTCTACTATAGTGGCGTGGTTATTGGCATCCATGTCACCATCTGTCAGTAAAATGGTGGAAGCCATGCCCACTGCAGCGCAGATATGGAAGACCTTGAGCAACATGTATTCTAGGCGAGGGAATGTGATGGTGATGATGGAGATTCAGAATAAGGCTGATGCAGTGAAACAAGCGGGGCGGTCAGTGGAGCAATATGCTAGTGAGTTGCAGTACTTGTGGGGAGAGCTAGACCACTATGCTCCACTTCATATGAGAGATCCACAGGATGCACATGATGTCCAGAAGTGGGTAGAGGACAGGAGGGTGACTCATTTTCTGAGGAACTTGGACCCTGAGTTTGAAAGCAGGAGGGCTGCTTTTTGCCACCAGGAGAGTCTTCCTACCATGGAGGAGGCGATGTCAGCCATGGTTATTGAGGAGAGTAGACTTCGGATGATGAGTAGTAGCAATCCTATGAAGTCGGCCTACACCATAGTGGCCGAGAGGGAGTGCTACAACTGTGGAGAAAAAGGACACTTGAGTTATAATTGTCCTCTTCCTAGAAACTATGGTGGAAGAAGTGGAACTCGTGGAGGTCGTGGTGGTGGACGTGGTGATCAAGGAGGTGGTCGTGGTGGCCGTGGAGGAGGTCGTGCAGGGGGGCGTGGAAGGGGCCGTGGTGGCCCTCAAGCCAATGTTGTTACCTCAGAGAGTGGTCCTCAGGTCACTGCTGCTACCGCAGGGGATGTTCTATCTGTCACATTGACCGGGGAGCAGGTCAAGCAATGGGAACAATGGCAGAAGCTGAAAGGATCTGAAAGTTCCAAAACTACTTCAGATGGTCCTGTGATTGCCACCACCAGTCACTTTGGTAACTTTGCCAACTATGCCCATTTGGGCAAAGGTACTCAGGCAGAGGCACTTGCATCCGCATATAGGCATAACATAGAATGGGTTATTGATTCAGGAGCTTCTAAACATGTCACAGGCATATCTAGTTCTTTTAAAACCTATACTCCACACTCCTACTCTGAAACTATTCAAACTGCTGATGGCACCTCTCAACCCATTCATGGTGTAGGATCTATAGAGTGTACCCCATCCCTTTACTTATCATCTGTTTTGCATGTACCTTCCTTCCCAGTCAATCTCCTCTCTGTTAGTTCACTAGTTGATCAATTCAAATGCATCGTTACATTTGATGAAAACATTTGTATTTTTCAGGAGAAGAGGACAGGGAGAGTGATTGGGACTGGAGCCAGGCGTAATGGGTTGTGGGTCATCAACCAGGAGGAGTCAGCATTGGCAGCAGCTGTTGGAGTACAGGAGAGGGAGATCTACTTGCTTCATTGTCGGTTAGGACATGTGCCTTTTGAAAACTTGAATAAATTATATCCTGCTGTGTTTAAGGGCGTGGACAGAAACAAACTTGTGTGTGATGCTTGTGAACTTGGGAAACATACAAGGTCAACCTATCCTAGTATTGGTCTTCGTAGTTGTGAACCTTTTATGATGATACACTCTGATGTTTGGGTCCCTGCTCAGTTACATCTTTGAGTGGGTTTAAGTGGTTTGTCACCTTTATTGACTGCTATACTCATATGACATGGATCTACATGCTTAGGGATAAGCATGAAGTTCTCCGGTGCTTCCAAGACTTCCATAATCTAGTTGTTAATCAATTTAATGCCAAGATTAGAATTATTCGCACTGATAATGGAAAGGAGTATGTGAACAATGATTTTGTGGCATACCTTTTGAGTCATGGCATTATTCATCAAACCACGTGTCCCAATACTCCATCACAGAATGGTGTGGCCGAAAGGAAGAATAGACACTTGTTAGAGGTAGCAAGGTCATTGATGTTTCAAATGAATGTGCCTAAGTATCTCTAGAGTGAGGCAGTGCTGACAGCAGCATATTTAATCAATCGTATGCCATCCAGGATTCTTGGCATGAAATCTCCAGCTGAGCTCTTATTGGGACAACGGGAATTTAAAGTACCCCCCAAGGTATTTGGTTGTGTTTGCTTTGTCAGGGACCATAGACCTTCTGTTGGAAAGTTGGATCCTCGGGCTGTGAAGTGTGTGTTTGTTGGATACTCTTCTACACAAAAGGGTTACAAGTGTTGGGACCCCATTGGAAAGAAATTGTTTGTGAGTATGGATGTGACGTTTCGTGAGTTTGAACCATACTACACAAAACATTGGGATTTTGATCCGTTTTTGGAAGAATTCTCTTCAGTCACTGAGGGTGACAGTAGAAAGGGAGAGGATGAAGGAGCTACTGCTCAAACGGAGGTGATTGTTGGTGCTATCCCATGTCCAATGGATGTGTCTGAAACTCAAGAGGAGGTAGATCAGGATAATGTTGTGGATATGAGGAGTGGTGGCCTTGAGAATGAAGAGATAATTGGAGATGAGAGTGAGGATGTGACTGTTGAAGGGAGTGAAGAGGTGATTGTTGGGACGAACTCATGTTCAGCAGAGATTAGGGAAACAGTTACAAATGAGCCAATTGTGTATCAAAGGAGGCGGTTCAGGAGTCAGGAAGAGCAAACAGTTGAGAAGGAGCCAATAGTGTACCAAAGGAGACGGTTTAGGAGTTAGGGGGAGCGAATTGGTACACCACAGCCACTGCAGCCGGTTTCACCAGTCCCAAACCTCTCCTCGGATCTCTCTCCATTGAACTGCTCGACCCAATCTGGGTCAAGCGGTAATGTCTTTCCTACTCCTGAGCATGTAGAGTTACCTCTTGCACAACGTAGAGAGACTAGATCTAATTTTAGAAAGCCTCCTGTTCGCTATGGATTTGAGCATCCTAGTACAGATCATGATATAGCTAATTTCCTCTCATACTCTCGTCTTTCACCTGCATATAGAGCATTTGTTGCATCCTTACAAACAGTGCCTATTCCAAGGGACTGGAAGTGTGCAAAACAGGACCCTAAGTGGAAGGCAGCAATGGAAGAAGAGATGCATGCTCTTCAGAAGAACAAGACATGGGAACTTGTCCCACTTCCAAAGGGGAAGAGAGCAGTGGGCTGTAAGTGGGTCTTCACTGTGAAGCAAAACCCAAAAGGAGAGGTGGATAGGTACAAGGCAAGATTGGTTGCAAAAGGATATAGTCAAACATATGGCATTGACTATGATGAGACCTTTGCTCCTATGGCGAAGATGGGTACTGTTAGGACCTTGATCTCTTGTGCAGTTAATTTTGGTTGGCCACTTCATCAAATGGATGTAAAAAATGCATTTCTTCATGGTGACCTACAAGAGGAGGTCTATATGGAGATTCCACCGGGGTTTACAAATGGTCAAACTATTGAGAAGGTGTGTAGACTTAAGAAGTCATTGTATGGACTAAAGCAGTCACCCCGGCGTGGTTTGACAGGTTTAGGAGGGCAGTTTGTGGTATGGGATACACTCAATGCAATGGTGATCATACAGTCTTTTATAAACATAGAGGAACATTTATCACCATTATGGCAGTATATGTGGATGACATAGTGATTACAGGAGATGATGTGGAGGAAATCAAATGCTTGAAAGAGAACCTGGGAAGAGCCTTTGAGGTAAAGGATCTAGGACCACTTAGGTATTTCCTTGGGATCGAGATTGCTAGGTCACCTAAGGGGATTGTTCTCTCACAAAGAAAATATGTCCTAGATCTGTTGGCAGAAACTGGAATGCTTGGATGTCGGCCATATAGTACTCCTATTGATAAAAATCATCAAATCAGTGCCCAATCTGGAGATCCTGTTAACAGAGAAACATATCAGAGATTGGTGGGGAGATTGATATACCTGTGTCATACAAGACCTGATATTTCCTATGCAGTGAGTGTGGTAAGTAGGTATATGCATGATCCCAGAACAGAACATATGGAAGTGGTCTACAGAATTTTGAGGTACCTGAAGGGAACTCCTGGGAGAGGATTATGGTTCAAGAAGAGTGGGCACCTGGATTTGGAGGGGTACTGTGATGCGGATTGGGCAAGTAGCCGAGATGATAGGAGATCTACCAATGGTTACTGTGTGTTTGTGGGAGGAAATCTTGTCTCATGGCGAAGCAAGAAACAAGCGGTTGTGGCTCGATCTACTGCAGAGGCCGAGTATAGGGCGATGGCATTGAGCCTGTGTGAGATGTTGTGGTTAAGAAGCTTGTTGAAGGAGCTGCGGTTATTGAGAAATGAGACCATGATGCTTCTTTGTGATAACGTCGCTGCAATCAACATTGCAAACAACCCGGTCCAATTTGACCGCACTAAGCATGTGGAGATTGATAGATTCTTCATCAAGGAGAAGCTAGATAGTGGGATCATAATGCTGAAATATGTAAAATCACGTGATCAACTAGCAGATTGCCTTACAAAAGGTTTAGGACCTAGTGAGAATAAGTTGAGTTGTAGCAAGATGGGCATGCTAGATATCTTTAGCCCATCTTGAGGGGGAGTGTTGGTGTAAATAGAAGTTTGTAGAAGGACTCATATGTAAAATAAAAGAGATAAGAATAGAGAGAGTTTGGGAGGCTGGGTCCAACCAGCCAGAACCTTCCCGACCTTCAACAGTTTACATAATATTTACTTTTGTTCATATGTTCTTAATTCTTATTACTTAATTTTCTTATGCATTTAAACTCATGTACACATCAGGCGGCTAACCATCACATTAAAGCTGCAAGGGTATTCCAGATGCATGATTTGGTGTATGACCTAGCAAGATGGGTTGCCAATGAAGAATTCCTATTCATCGATGCGAAAAGGAGTGGCACTACTAGTGCTGGAAGTGATTATTACCGACATACAGTGTTGACGAATTACATTGAGATACCAATGAACATCAAGGCTGCACTTGGTAAGGCAAGATCTCTTCATTTTAGAGATTGCAAAATGCTGCAGATTTCTGGGAGATCACTCTCCCTGACCCTGAGTAAATTCTTGCGAGTCTTGGACATAAGCGGCTGTTCTGTCTTGGAGTTACCAAGTCAACTTAACCAGATGAAGCAGTTACGTTATCTTGATGCATCAGGAATGCAGAATGAATTGAAACAGGAGTCTTTCGCTGGTTTACAATGCCTAAATGCACTAAACCTTTCAGCAAGTTATTTTCAGAAATTGCCAGTTCAAATAGTTAACCTTGAGAAATTGCATTACTTAAACCTTCATGGTTGTTCTCGCCTCATGTTAATTCCTGAGTCCATTTGTGAACTAAGGGATTTGGTGCATCTAGACCTATCAGGATGCATTAATCTACGAGTTCTGCCCACATCTTTCGGCAAACTCCAGAAACTATCATTCTTGGACATGTCTGGTTGTCTCAACCTAGTTAGTTTGCCAGAATCATTTTGCGACCTATGTTACTTGGAGAACCTTAACTTGTCATCCTGTCATGAACTTAGAGAGTTGCCATTAGGCAATCATCAAGAACTCCTCATACTGGACATGTCCAATTGTCATAAAATTCACATGTTACCCATGTCATTTTGCAATCTCCTACATTTAGAGGATCTCAATTTGTCATGTTGTTATGAACTTCAAGAATTGCCAGAAGATTTTGGAAAAATTCATGGGCTTCGTATTCTGGATCTAAGTGACTGCCACAAACTTCAAACATTGCCTTATTCCTTTACCGACCTTGTAAACATAGAGAAACTGATTTTATCTGATTGCTGGGAGCTAAGAAATCTTCCAGAATTGCTTGGGTGCCTACGGAAAATTCAGGTTTTGGACCTATCATGTCGCTCACAACTTTTTGCATTGCCTGAGAGTGTTACTAACCTCACCAATTTAGAGCACCTAAATCTGTCATGCTGCATTAGCCTTGAAAAGATGCCTGGAGACTACGGAAGCTTAAAGAAACTTAAGGTTTTGAACATATCATATTGTTTTAAGGTCCGTATCCCTGATGGCATAGCCAATATGTGTGACCTCAAATGTTTGTTGACTGTTGGGTTGGATGGTTACACTTGTGGGAATAAGGATGATTTCAATATTGTAAGTAGCTTTCTGTGTATGCCTAAGATAGATTTAACTGAAAAGGACTTCCATGGGATCCTGAGTCACAAAAGACTCCATCTTGTGGGTCTCGGCAATATGCAAAGCATTGATGAGCTTGAGAATTTAGGGTTGTGCAGGCATCAGCAGCTCAACTCATTAAGACTTAGTAGCTCCTACTTGAATGCTAATGAAGTGCCTAAATTTGTCCCAGATGACATTGTCCTTGAAAAGATCATACCTCCAAGGACCCTGGAACACTTTGAACTATTGGGCTATCATGGTTCAGAATTCCCTGAGTGGATGCTGAGATTGACAACCATTTTGCCAAACCTTGTACATCTTGAGCTTTCAAGCCTTGCAACATGTGACCATCTGCCCCCTCTTGGCCAACTACCAAATTTGTGGTCTTTGGTCATAGATGATATACCAAATATCAAGGCTGTTGGAGAAGATTTTGCTGGTGGCAGCAGACCATTTCTGAAATTAAGGGACCTCAACATTAGCGATATGCCAAACCTAGAAAGGTGGCTGACAACTCTATCAACTAGTCATAAAGAGGAGCGTGTGTATATGTTCCCTAACCTTCACCATCTGAAGGTGTCACAATGCCCAACGTTGAGATTTGAACCATCTCTTCCCGAGTGTTTCTTTTTGGAAATCGATGGTTGTGATGAGATCTTTCTAGGACAAGGTGACACACCTTCACAGTCACACCCTTTGCCGACAAGAAGGATAGCAATCCAGTGCTGTGAGTTATTATTGTTGTCAAAGGTGGGCCAGCTTCAGTTATTAGCTTCTTTCAGTTCACTTAAGTTCCTGTCAATATACTTGTGTGAAGGCCTGAACACTTGGGGAGAAAGCATAGAAGCATTAACCAGCCTTGAGGAGTTGGAGCTATCATTCTGTGATGTACCAGAATTCTTGGGAAGAGCCGCGTCATTGCAGAGGCTGAACATTGTGATGTGTCATATACCTTGTGATTTTCCTCATCAGTTGCTGCAACTTCCATTCGTGCAGGAGTTGCAGATGAGTTCTTGCGCAGCTGAGTTTGAGTTACCTGGTGAATTAGCCAGAGCCATCTTGGCTCATATTCCAGATATCAGAATATACTAGGTAATTTTACTTTTTATTTATATAGTTTCTTTCTGCTTTAGGGATCAAAGTATGATTGCTTAACAAAACTCTGCCAGATTTTACGGATACTTCAAGTATGCTATATGTGCCAGATATGCAAATACATAAGTTCTAGTTCTCAGTGCATGTTTTTCTATTGCTGTTGATTCAATAGTGATCTGTTATTATGTGACAGAATTTATAATGCTGAATATGACTAGGCATGGTATATTCATATTCATACTTGTGTTACCAACCATTACTTTGAATGTTGCTCGGAATTAAGAAGGCCTTGGGTAGTCTTCACTTCTAAGGAGGAGTGTTTGTGTTTGGGTTAATCCCTAAAGGGCGTGAATGAATTAGAAAAAGCTAACCCAAGCGTGGAATCAGCATGAAATCAGACCGTTTCTTCTATTAATGCAATGGCATGCAGTTCTCCTGCGTATTCTATAAAAAAATAAATACAACACAGTATATATTTTTTCTTTATTTTGGTAACCAGTTGGTTCTATTGAACTCAGGTGGGATGTATCAATTGTATAGAACAGAAGAATGGTGATTATTGTCTGTGTTCCACCCGATATTGGCCTATAGCAACTCGCCGTCAAGCCACCCGGGCCGTGTATCTTTACTCTAACTTCCCTTAATCAAGCACGTGCAATGCACGCTTTCGAAAAAAATATAGAACAGAAGAATGGTGTACTCTCCAGATGCCATACTGTGCCACTTAGCGAGGTAGCATATTCTTTGATGCTATGCTTTGAGAAGTTAATCAAATGGTCGTTTCATCTTTACAAATATCTGGTGCTGTTGAACTGGATTGTTTGAATTTTGAAGCCTGCAATCACTAGACAAAATAAAAGATTCTGGTGCTTTAGATGGCTAACACCAATATGGCTCATTTTCTGTCAGTATATACACTTTATGTTGCAATATGTGCCAGATATTTACACTGTTTGCCTACATGGCCGTTACTGTTTAAAAAGCGTTTAAACGGTAAATAAAGGCCAACCATATCATTTAGGCCCTAAACATTCAATTAAATAGTTTGACCATTTAAATTGTAAAAAATCTGTCTAGACAGAAACGGAACAGTGGTAAACATGATTACATAAGCTAAAAGGTCGTTTAATTCATCATCTAGTCCATAGAAGGATTTGAGCCACCACAGTAATACCCATATAATTACATTGTAAATATATGAAGGGGGTAGAATTTAATTTCCTTCCCAAAATATTTCCTTTGCTTTTACATGCATAAAATATGTCTACTTACTAGCATATTTTAGTGGTATCATACAAACCGTTTAGGCCGTTAACTCCGTGTAAATACCATCTAAATGGTAAACAAAAGGTGCCAACGAATGTTTACAGTTTAGAGGTTTGGATAACATTGCCTATTTGCTAAATTCCCCTTTTTTTCTTGCTATAAAAATAGTGTACTGGCATCTGTCAAGGAAGTGACCATGAAGTGCAAAATGGCATAACCAAATATTGCATTGAATGATTATTATAATATCTACCTTTTTTCAAATTCAGTACCATCCTTTATTTTAGAGGTTATTTTCTTACCATTCCACTTATCTTTGAATTTAGGCTGGATATATGACATTCACATATGTTAATGTGCCCCAGACACGCCAAGTTGACCCAAAAAGGCTCGTAATGGCAATATATTGTTTTTTTTTCCAAATCCACGAATCAGTTGTACTTGTGTATTATACATTAAGAAAGTAATTGGCTGTAGATTGGTCGAACTGGCCTGTGATGGTACTGAACGTTGTTAAAACTTGAAAGCATATAACATGGCCCTGAGTGAAGATTGAACTGCTTTTGATGGCTGGCTACTTATTAGGATATCTAAGTACTCCCTCCAGTCACAAGATCATATCGTTTAGGACAAGATTAGGTCAAACCTTAAAAACTGCAGACATCAATAACTTTTAAATCTTTTATTTAGTTTGGACACATGCACGATATATGTATAGATTTGTATTTGAAAACACTTCCAAAATCTCATAAATTTGGAGGATTTTAAGAACACATTCTAGAAGATATTAGCGGTCAAAGGTATGCATCAAACACAGTGCAAAGTAAAATGTGTCAGGTATTTGTGACCGGAGGCAGTAACACTTCTTTGACCAGCATAATCTTAGATCTTTGCCATGTAGAAACTGAACCTGTAGGTTGTAGAAGCTAGGCCTGAGTATTCCATAGTATCAAAATTGTCGTTTTGATGTTGGCATATTGTTGTCATAGGTGCATTATATGACCGCTGGTGTGCCTCGCAGTTGCAGCATGCCGGTCCTTGCACCCGGCTGCTTCAACCTTTCTGCAGTCATTGACCAAATCGCTTGCTGTTTCTTGTACCGTGATACAGGACTCATCCCGTGTTGCCAAGATGGCATGCCTGCGGATCAAGAGGCGTGTCAAAGTGCCACAGCTGAAGCTCAGGTGCCGCAAGCGCCGCCATGTATCCTCCATTCCAATAAACGCAAGAACCAGGAAGAAGGTTACAAGCAGCAGCCAGCGAGTACCCATTGGAGCCTGGATCTATTTCATGCGGAGGCTGAGGATCCACAATTCTCAAGAGATAGGGATGCAGAGGATCCACGGTTCTGGAGAGACAAGGACGCAGAGCCACCACCGGCCCATGAAGCTGGGAGCAGGCGTTTCGGCGATATTACTGTGAAAAGGGAAATGCCAAGACAGACAACGTTGGTCTTGATGTCGTCTCATGGACAACCTGGGTCCTGGGGACAGCACCTCGCGGTGCCGAGGGAGTCGAGGATCCATCATCTGGAACATCATAGCATGATCCTGTACCGCCAGGCCCAAGAGCAGGCACAGGAAGCATGTCCCGCCGGAGCTGGCCTTCGCCGAGCTACTCAATGGCAGCGGTCATATCGTGGCATATCTTCGACGGTTCAGCAAAGAACAGTTCCGTAACAACAAATGATCCCCATGTCGATTGATTCTGATTCACTTTGTTGGATGCACCGTTATGAGACGGATGTTCTCCGTGTGCCATCACACAAACTGAACTGAAATCTCTGCTTTCCAAACAGCCACATAGCTACTTTGGTTGTTAAACTGAGCTCTTGCCAAAGTTGCCTTGTAGCTCCATTGAAGATTTAGAGTTGTGTTTATGTGTTTCCAACGATTCTCCAAGATAGAGAGGCAAGTACCCAAAAGCAATATAAAAAAATTGGGACAGCGAAGAATTTTCAGGCTGGCGGAAGCGGTTCCTCTTATAAGGTTAATATATATAAAATGAGGGTGGGATCGTTGTTACTCTGTTCTCTAAAATGAGGGTGGGATCATTATTATTACTCTGTTCTCTATCATTTTGCTTGCTAGTACTCCTATAGTGCATAAACATTGATCTTTTTTGCTTAAAAAACATTGTTTTTCCCCTTTTTGATGAAGTTGCAATAATGGGGCAAGAACCCTTCAGGCCATATTTGAGCCCTAGAAAATGATGATTGCAAACAGACTGCACACTCAAAGCATCCCTCCTTTTTTCTTTTTTCTTTTTTTCTTTTTTTTTTGTTATGGTTCAGCACGCTTACAAACCTGAAGATCGATCTATTCTTTCAACGCCAATTAACAATTAACGTATTATATCGCACATGCATATATAAGCCTAGTATATATGAACCAAAAACAAATAATTTAAACAGATCCAACTTTATTAGCACGACAATAAGTACGACGACACATCAGGCTGGCGGTTCCAATCCAGTCCCATAGCTAGGAAAATTAAACTTGCACGCTCACACGACTCAGCAGCAAACAAGACAGCAAAACCACTAATGATGCCAACATGGTAGCAAAACCACTAACAAATCCTAGCGTCGTTTTACTCCTCCCTCCACCACCGCCGTTACCCTGCTGCATCATCTATCACCTGGGGCTGGGGCTGGGGCTTTGGCTGAGGCTGGGGAAGGATGAAGATCTTCTTGACGCCGTCGGTGAAGTCGACGCCCACCTCGGCGAAGCCATTCTCCGCGTGTTGCCTCAGGACATCCTCATGCAGATCGACGCAGCAATTCCTTCTCGCCCTATCCATTAGACGGAGTTCGCGCAGCTTGGGGTCGTACTTGGAGAGGAGATTGGAATACCTATCGGTCATAGGAGGATACTGGACGTCTCTTCCTGAGAATGTCGATGAAAGAGTCGGGCACCGTCTCCTTCGTGATCATAGCCACCGTCGGCTCGTCAGCCTTGCGCTCCTCCTTTGGAGCCAGGAGCGCAAGTCCAGTTCAGATATGGATCACTGGAATGGAGTGAATGTCGACCTCATGCTAAGAAAGAAAGAACAAGTACTCACAAGTAGTTGTGAGTACAAATGTTAAATTTTGATGAGATGTTTAGTAAAACCCACATAGTAGCTAACACTCGCAGTTGGAGTTTTATTGTGAAAAAGCTCAAAAGAAACAGTTTTAGTATCATTAGTGATGTAAAGTTACAGTATAGCATGATATGAGGCTGCGAGACAGGCAAAATGATTAAGGAACTTGTACCCGGAATTGATAATGATTGTCAACAACAATAACCATTTAAGTAGTTTACTTCTAAAACAACGGGTCAAACGTACTGCCAAACATATTGACATTAAAGTTATACGTTGTAAAGGAGAAAATCTAGAATCATACTAAAAAGATATTGAACATATAAGTAACAAGAAAGTGCTTACGGATCCGCTTACCAAAAGGCTTACCACCCAGTGCGTTCAGAAAACACACAGTCGACATGGGTTTACAGGAAAGCCTATGATTTCCGGACAACAAAGGGCCCAAAAAGTTAAAGAATCTTTCATAATAGAGACGTGTATTGTAACTGTTAAATCTATCGGCGATTGACCGTGACAATGAAACATGCTCTATGTACTAATCTGTGATGGAATGGTAAAAGAAATAAGTATAAAGTTTAAGTCTAAAGTTTAAAGTATAAGATGAGATCAAATGGGAGAATGTTAGGATTGATGTCACCCGACTTGATCCAACGATTAAGTCGAACCCTTTTGACCACGTCCTGATCGGGGACGCTTAACGACTCCTAGTCGATGGGCCCCTGTCGCGCAGCCCTATAAAGAGGAGGTGGAGGCCAGGGGCACATGAAACGAGGTTCACCTGAGCCGCCAGAAACCCCACTGTCCTAACCCTAGACCGATCGCTAGGGTGTGCTGCAAGCGACGGGAAGCCACCGCCGCTTCTGCATCGACCCCGACGTCCACTCCTTCACTGGACATCGACACCATGATCACGTCCTCCACCAAGCCCCAAGGTATGGCTCTCTCTATCTCCCGCCTCTCTGTCTCTTTCTCTCTGGTTCCCATGATATTCATTATCCCAAATGTAAAGAGTAGTACCCACTAGATGTACCCTAGATGATCCACGGTTAATCACAACTGGACGTCTCTTCCTAAGAATGTCGATGAAAGAGTCGGGCACCGTCTCCTTCGTGATCATAGCCACCGTCGGCTCGTCGGCCTTGCGCTCCTCCTTTGGAGCCAGGAGCTCCTGGTCCTTCTTGTACAAGATGACGTAGTCGATCCAGGATTGCTCCGTCACCATGGCTGTCCTGGCCGCCACCCCCGCCGCCTCCTTGTTCCCTGGCTCGGCGTCGACGGCCTTCTTGCCCTCATCGTCCTTTGCCGTGGCCGCCACCGTCTCGATGATGCTGCTCCCCGCCATCGTGGACGTCGTCGATGCCCGTCGCCGCCTTTGTCAGATCTAGGGGCCTGCTGCGTGCGTTGTTGTTGTCCAGGATGAGAGACCCAGGGCGTGTCGCGCGCGCTAATATATTTGTGCAAGGACTTGCTGTTACTTTTGATGCATGCATGAGGCAAGATCTCAACTAAATCTAGATCCTTGATTTTTTTAGAAGAGAAAATAATTAATAACTAAATAATTAGAAAATGGAAATGGAAAAACCCAGCCATCACGCCGGCGGCCTTCCTAAATCTGCTCGGGTAGCATGCATCATGGGTTACGCACGCCTCCCATCCATGCCTGCCTTAATCTGCTCGGCATGCATGCATAAGTTCCAGCCAGCAGGCTGCCGTTTTTGTTCCCTAAAGAGACCCGGCGATCATCAGAATAGATGTGTCATGCGTGTTCCGTGCATCACGTTTGTTCGC
This sequence comes from Saccharum hybrid cultivar R570, assembly GCA_038087645.1. Classification (NCBI taxonomy): domain Eukaryota; kingdom Viridiplantae; phylum Streptophyta; class Magnoliopsida; order Poales; family Poaceae; genus Saccharum; species Saccharum hybrid cultivar. Next base: position 2,475,529 of record JAQSUU010000273.1, read on the forward strand.
TCAATCACATGCCATATTGTCCAGGAGTAGTCCTTCACGAAATTGATCTCATCTGATCTGAATCTACCACATCGCATGTACCACCATGGAGCTCGCTCTCGATCGGTTGGCGCGCGCCATGGAAATCGTATGATTGAGTCCACCGCCCAGTTGACACCACGAATGAAGCCATCGTTCATGTTACTAGAAACTTTTGCGCGCCTTGCACGCCCTAGCAGCCAGATAATTGAGCAATTTGTGAGAAAATGATTTCACAAGTCAAATTTCTGGTGGTTACACAGACCATTGTTGAAATTTCATTCATCAGCATACATGATAAATCAGAGAGGTCGGTCATTGTATAACCTGGTCAATCCCCTTACATGATAAAAAAAAGCTCCGGTGGTACAATATATCAGTAACTCAGACACCAAGTTCCTTGCTGGAGCTGTGCACCATGGTGAAGCTTGGTGAAGCCATGAGACCCTCATTGCCTGTGAACGATCATACAAACAACAAAGTATTGTACAGCATATCAAACCAATTGATCCCAGTCAGAAATGAGATATGTAATGTATAATAACTAATAATAAAGAGCAGGACACTCTAGATGTAAGTGTGAACCACAAGAATGGGAACAAATAGCAGGAGTATGTTATGTGGATCATCAGATAATAAGGGGCACACGAACAGGACGAATACATAATAATCCAACCAAACAAGGAAAACGCTGTATACATATGGCAGGAAAACAATGCAAAATCATCTATAATAGCATCAATATGTTACACCAGTGTGTTATGCATCATACTTACTGTAGCCAAAAAGCATAATCTTATAACTTATTAAAATTCCATTTGGTTTTGGTCAGGATATTGCACAAAAACACAAACTCACAAGTATCAAGTCTAAGAAAAATACTTGTAATATAATTTGATTCGATAAACAACTTCCAGATGATGGCTCCTAGATTAACCATACGACTTTAATAACCAAATCAGCATGATTATCAATACATTTGTTCCAACAGTTTAATACAAGACTGTGAAAGCCGAGTTCATCAGTGCCTATTGGGAGTCTTCTATTGATTACTACTGAAACACGTACTATTATTTTTTAATAAAAATATTGCATACCTGTTATAAAAACAATGTTGAACTCAAGAATCGCTCATTAATCATGTAACTGAAAAATCATGACACTGAACATCCCTTATTGGAGAATGGCTGGCTCACCTAGATCATTTCTTGCAAAAGTCAATAATGATATACTTGCATGGGATGCTGTCAGAGACCAAAAAAATACAGCCTGAAAAGCGTGTATCTAAATAGTGAGAAATTGACTATTGCTTTCTACCGGCATATGTAGTAATACAAAAAACTGCATGCGTTGAAATAATTCACAACTCTAAGGCCATGCTTGGAAATTACATCGTAAATAATTTACCAACATTTTTTGTTTGAGATAGTAAGGCCTTTGACTAAAAAACGTTCAGTCAAGGAAATTTAAAACTTGCATTATAGATGTATGCATACGGAAGGCCATATAAAACGCCACTTAAGATAAGTGCAGCTGTAAATGCTTTCAGACATTTTGGTATCCAAATTTGAATATGGTGTAAAATGACCCACCAGTGACATTGAATGAAATATGGTTTCCAGGTTGTTTACTTTAAGGAAAGCAACCTAAAAAATGAGAAGATTTTTAGCTACATTCTGAACAATTGGAGCTGAACACGAATGAGCTGAACAAAACATAAATACTGAAGTAAAACAAAAAATGTGAAGTTTTCTATCTGAACAATTGGAAGACACACCTGAAGCACAGCCTTTAGAATCTGAATGGACCACTCTGTCTGCCTATGTGTATGCCTTGAGGGTATTGATGTAGTTTTCAAACCCTTGAGTGGCCATGGCCCAAAGCATGTCTTCTGTTTCTCTCTTTGATGGCCGTCAATTCCTCTAGTTATCCTGTATAAAGAAACTTATATGTTACTTAAACAAACAAATGGCATGTACCCAAGTAGTTTATATTCAAGTTCAGAACAGTGTGTACATCATATAGAAGAGGGAGCTTACTCAACCGGAGCTTGGTTTTGGCACTTGCAGGAGCTTGCCACCACTGCAGACATGTTTCTTTGGCCGTCGGCCGTCAAGCACCTGCTGCTTCAGAATGGAACCTACCAGGCGAGAGATATCAGATCAGGAAGCAAGAGGAAGAGGAAATCAGAGGAGAGAGATATAGGGAAGCTGGAAGACGTACGACGATGAAAATGGAAATGTGGACGCAGGTAATCAAGGATACGGAGGCAGCTGGGCTTGACGAGGAAGTAGTCCCTCGCGTGGAGCTCGCCGCCGATGGGCGTGACCTAGGGTTTCAATGAAAGATGCAGTTGATTGGGGACAGGGCATGCTGCCGGCTGCCGCACACCGGAGTACCACTTCCTCGGCGGCGCCCCCCGGATCGCCGGCCCCAACGCTAGTCATCGAGGCCATGCTCACGGAGACGCGAGGAACAACGCGGATCTCACGCAGCTCCCTGCGCTCCCCTGTGGTGCAGCCTCCGCCGAATCCCACGAGCCCATGTGCTCCCCGTAGTGTTGCGCGCCGACACGCCCGCCCTACACCATTTGCTCGCTACCGCTTGGCGTGGATTGCGGATCTAAGAGCTCCCGGCGGTGGCACGGAGCAGCGAGACAAACGAGAGAAAGGAATGAGAGGGACGAAGCAGAGCTGGGGAGCCAGGGACCCGGGAGGGGGTTCTTCCAAAAATTCTCCAGAGGGGCTTTATGAAAAAACGACAACATATTGACTTTTTACTGCTTTACGTTGAAATAAAGATTACAGAAAGGATTTAAACGTAAAATATATGAACGCGTCTACTGTTTATACTCGAGTGGATGGATTGCGGGTTGATATACTAAATTTTAGAGGGTTTTTCTGCAAAACGTCCAAGGCCACGCGTCAACGTGCGCATGAGCCACTGATGCTTCGAATTTTCTGGTGCGAGCAATCACCAGCGGTCTTTAAGGAACCTGATGCAACATGGAGCCAGAAAAATAATAGCTTCACCCGACTTCACCATACCTTGCCATAGTGGGAGCATGTTTTAAGGAACTCTATATGTGGAGTTGCTTAATTTGCCAAACGGTTTTTACCAAAATGGCTTCAAGCTCCACCGATAGAACTGTTCACGGAGCCGAAACAAAAAAAACAATGGCTTCACTGACGAAGTGAAGTCATGCCAAATGAGGCCTAACTATGCACATTGGAACAATGTACATATGTCACACTCCAATAGAAGTGTTTGTCGGTGTTTTAAACCACCGACTAGTAAATTTGTATCTACGCATTTGGCCCGGATGGGGAGCGCGGAGGACACAAGGAATTATATTGGTTCGGGCAGAACGTCCCTACGTCGAGTGTGATGCTTCTCGTGTCACCGGCTCTGTGTTTGCAGTAGGGGTTACAAACGGGCGAGAGAGGGAAGAGGTCCCAAGTCTCTGGTGAGTGTGTCGAATAGGGTTGAGTTGCTTTCTAGCGGCTCGAGAGCATTAGAAAGGCTTCAAAGTCTTCTACCCCTGATGGGGCGCCCGACCTTCCCTTTTATAGGTCAAGGGAAAGGCCGGGGGTACACGAGAGAGAAGGAGAGAAGGAAGGAAAAGAAGGAAGAGAAAAGGCGGGGAAGAAGAGAGCCCTGGAGCTATGTCGCTCCTCTTCCCCGATAGGCGGGTCCCACAGGTCTTGTAGATCGTGGCGGAGGTGACTCCACGTCGTGGCCCTGTTCGTCGCTGACGCTGCAGGCGGGCGTCGTCAGCTGGTCGTGGCGCTCCATTCTGTCCCTGTGCACGGCATGGTCAACAGACTCCCTTGACTGGGGCCATACAAGGATTTAGTAGCACAGTGCCGGTCTGCCCGGCGCCGTAGGCGACGTGGGTACCCCGGTATGTCTCGTCGAGGCCACGAGTCGCGTCGAGTCGTGCCTGCTCCCCTCATAACGTTAGGAGTATGGCTGCGGGCCCGCACCGTCACACCTGTAGTAGTTGGAGCTAGCGTGGGCCCCCGCTCCCGCCCGAGGCCGGACGCGCTTCCAAAGATCGGGCGAGGCGGGGTTCCCCCTCGGGGGGTCGGGCGAGGCGGAGCCCGCGCCCAAGGGGTCGAGCGAGACGGAGCCCGCTCGCTTGGGGTTGGGCGAGGCGGAACCTACGCTCAAGGGGTCGGGCGAAGCCGTGGTCACGCCTTTGATGGTTTGGGTGTGTTAGTGTTGATGACCATTAGTTCCCTCTCTTTGGGTACCCTAATACCGATACCCGACAGTGTTACACCACATATACATGTCTGTTTCGTAGATGCAAGCATATGCATGCATGTTTGTTAGATCTAATTACAAGATATTTTCCTAATATTTTACTACTTTCCAAAATAAAAATGTATTTCTCTTATTAACTTCTAAGAAGTAATAGGTGATTACAATAATACTCATTAAGATCCATCTAAATAAATGCCCCATAGTTATTTAGAGATAACATAGCAAATTCAAATCCATCTCGCGCCTTCCTGGCTCCCCGCACCCCCACCCCCCACTCGATCACCGTGGCGATGACGCGCGCCACTAGCTGTGAGACCAGTAGATGAGTACTCTTACTTATTCTTGTAATTAAAAGTTACAATCATGCATGCAATGGTTTGCCGATTCATGGAGTAGATATTATATTATATACTCTTGCTTGCAACCTGCTGCAAGTTAAGTTTTAACATGCCAGGGCAATTTGTGCGGTCACCGGCTCAACATCAAGGACTGCCGCATTTACCTGGCCATCTCCTACCAGTTGAAAGGCAAGGAAGAGAAAGAGGGCCTCAAACAAGCAATGGCAAAAGGTTCATTTAAACTCCCTAGACTATAGTCCTAGGCCTTGTTTGGGGTTGTGGTCTATGCGGCCGTGCAGTGCGATAGCCGAACCACAGTATCAAAAATCGGTAGTGTAGTTCACTCTCCTGGTGGATGAGTCTCACGCGGTGAAAAAAACCACCAATGCTGCGAGGCGTTTGGCAAGATTTTTTTATTCTCCTGGTGGGGTGGCCGTGAAGCCGATTAAATCTATTCCAAATAGGGTCATAGTCTGAATTTTCTCCTCAAACTCCAGAACCATATATTATTACCACTCAAAACCATTCAAATTACCTCTTAGCCTTGGTTTGAAGTGGTTTTTTCTTTTTTTTTTAATTATTTTTTTGGCAAATACTTTTGTTTGAGAATTTTGGCAAATACTTGAGAAGGCTGTTAAATAAACCACAAAAAAATGCCTCTAGGAATTTTGCACGATATTAAGTACACATAACAATACTAGTATATACCCAAAACAAAATCATTATTTAAACAGATCCAACTTTATTAGCACGAATTAAATAGTACACATCAGGCTGGCGGTTACAATCCAATACCATAGAGGCTAGGTAATTAACTAATTAAACTTGCACGCTCACACGACTCAGCAGCAAACAAGATAGCAAAACCACTAATAATGCAAACACGATGGCAAAACCACTAACGACAAACACTAGCGTCGTTTTACTCCTCCCTCCGCCGCCGTTACCCTTTTGCTGCATCATCGTCACTTGGGGCTGGGGCTGGGGCTGAGGCTGGGGAAGGATAAATATCTTCTTGACACCGTCGGTGAAGTCGACGCCGACCTCGGCAAAGCCTTTCTCCGCGTGCTGCCTCAGGACATCCTCATGCAGGTCGATGCAGTAATTCCTTCGAGTCATAGCGGATAGATAGAGGTCGCGTAGAGATGGCAACGGGTACCCGAAATCCGAGTACCCGACGGGTATTACCCGATAAAGAGGCGGGTATGGAATGAATTTTCTACCCGTGGGTATGTTATTGGGCAAAATCCTATACCCATCGGGTATGCGGGTACGGGTGCTGGTGTATACTACCCATACCCGCATACCCGCGGGTAAGACATACCCGCAAAAATAACTAGCCAACCTCAGTTATTTTAGCGCATATAAGTCATGAATTTGGCCCATTGAGACATCCACTATATTTCTAGTAGATTGTGTTTGTTGTAATGATGCTAATAATATTTGTTAGCATGTTTGTAACTTGTTGGAAGCTTAGAATGATTTATTTTTGCATGTGACTATTTGATATTTTTAGGTAATTTTCGGGTATGCTATCGGGTACGGGTTACCCGTCGGGTGAGAATTACCCGGCGGGTACGGGTATGGAACTATTTTTTTACCCGCATGCGGGTACGGGTAACCCGACGGGTAAAATTTTGCGGGTGCGGGCGCGGGTACGGGTGAGCACTACCCGTCGGGTACGTACCCGTTGCCATCTTGAGTCGCGTAGCTCGGGGAGCCTGGAGTAGACACCGGAAGTATCTTTGATAGGAGGCAGCTTCTGGAACGGACGTCTCTTCTTGAGAATGTCGATGAAAGAGTCGGGCACCGTCTCCTTGGTGATCATAGCCACCGTCGGCTCGTCGGCCTTGCGCTCAATCCCCGCCGGCGGCTTGGTCAAGAAGACGTAGTTGATCCAGGATGCCTCCGTCACCATGCCTGTCCCGGCCCGGGCTCCCGGCCGCCTCGCTCCTTGTTCCCCAGCTCAGCCTTGGTGACGCCGATCTCGCTGTCGACGCCGATGCTGCTCCCCGACATCCTGATGACCGGCCGTCCGCAGCCTGGATCCTTTGGTGACGGCCGTGTCTCGACGATCCTCCTTTAATTTGACCGCGTTGGCGGCGGCGGACTGCTGCGGCCTGTTGGTTGACGTGACGAGAACGAGTCCGCCGCCCAGGGGCGTCGCGTCGCGCGCTATATATGTGGATGCGTGCATGGGCCTTCTCTGCCTCGAACTCGGACTCCCTCCCTCCTCTCTCCCTGGCGCAGAAATGCATGCTGCCGGCCCATGGGCCATGGCCCCGTGGTCCACGGTCAACACCTCTCCGATTCCAATCCTGCCTGAGCACGATTCGGTTTCAAAATCTTCCATATATCCGGGGGGTGTTTAGCTCCCACCAATAAACTTTACACCTATTCCCATCAAATGTTTGGATAAAAACTTCCTTTATTAAAAAAATCAAATATTTGGAGACATATATGGAGCATTAAATATAGATAAAAAATAACTAATTGCACAGTTTGCATATATTTGTAACATCCTAAATTTTGCATTATTTCAAAATAGTTAAATTTGATTTATTAATTCAAACATGTGTGCATTTCAAATATAGGAAATAATAATTTTTATGAAATTAAAAACAACTGTAAGGTTAGAAACATGTTCATGCATCCATGCTGCTGCATAATAATTTTGTGATGATTGGTTTTGATTCAAAGTTCAAAAGAATTCAAAACCTTTAGAAAATGAGTTTGAAAAATCAAATTAGAAAAAAAACTTCTTTTCTCCCTCCCCTCCCTCCTTCCAGCCCGAGCGGCCCAGCTCGGCCTGCTGTTTTTTTTCCCGCCGGCCTGCTCGCCCGCCTTCCCTTCTTTCCCCCTCCCTCCTCAATCCTTCTTGGGCTGGCCCAAGCCGCGGCTGGCAACGGCCGCTGCCGTTTTCCTCTCTCCCTCGCTGACGCTCTGGGCCCACCTGTCGGCGCCCTCTCCCTCCCTCAACCTCCTCCTTCGCTCGCTCGGTCATGGGCAACTGCCGCCCGCGCCCACGCTCCATCGTGGGAGCATCCCCCGCGCCTCGGGCACTTTAAAGGAGAGCGCGACCCCGGCTCCGCCCCCCTTTCCCCACTCCAAATCGCCGCCGGAGTCGCCATCCGCAGCTCCCGTGGACCGCCGCTCCAGAGTCGCCTCCGTCTCCGCTTTTCACTCGGTGAGCTTCGCCTTGATCCCCTCCTTCTCCCCATGCCCTTAATTCTGCGAATCATGGCCTCTAGGGCCGTTTCCCGCATGCTTCGGCGAGCACTCACCGTCGGCCATGGCGCGCATGCCACACGGGTCACTCTGCGGCCGCGTTTTGTCCCGGGGTGAGCTCGCCGTTGCCCCCGCGTCATCCCGGTGGCCTCGGTGGTCGGTTTGGTGGCCTATAGGCCCCGTTTCCTCCGCTCCGGTGAGCTCTCGCCGCCGCAGTCTCCTTCCTCTCCGGCTGCCGCACCCTCTCTCTCCCCCCTTCATCTAATCCCTACCGTTCATTGCAGGATCAACGGCCCAGGATGGCCGATACCCCTTCGATGGTGGTTTTGTTAAAGAGACCCTGCCTTTTCCCATATTTATGCTTGCAGTCCTTGGCTGATTCAAAATCAGGATTTTCTTTTTATTTATTTTAAAACGTTTAATCTTCATAGTATTTACAAAATTGCCATTGCACTATTTTGCTTATAAAATCATCATTTTAACTCTGATTTGACCCGTTCAACTTGCGTTAGGTTCGTAATTCCGTAATCTACGCAATGATGCTATTGTTGTACCTGTTAGCAACTTTTAAATTTCTTGATTAGGTTTAGTCATTTGACTTGCTATAGGAATCTAGTTTAAGTCGTAACTATCGTGTTCTAGCTCCGATTTTCGTGAACTTCACGTCGATGTGATCGTAGAGAGACGTAGATGATCTTCATAAACTTTTTATCTTGATTTGTTTACTGCTGGTGTACTATTCTAACCATAGGATTGTTTTGCTTGTATGTTGTTTTCAGAATGCGTGTTGTTGGTCCGTGTTGATCGAGTTCAGACGGTGAAGAGTATTTCGGGAACCCGGATTCTTTCGATGGGCAGCAGGACCAGTAGGACTTTGTGAATCAAGGCAAGTATAGCATGGGCCTATCTTGATGTCCTATTCACTTTAAATCGTTTACTCATTTTGCATGTGTCTAATTTTGACCACCGTAAGGACTTCCTAGTATTTGATGACTTACTCCTTGATTCCTATGAGCTAATTGCACATGGGTAGAATGCTAGTGCTCTAACCAAACATGATCTATACAATGATTAATGGTTCTATGGAACAAAAGGTAAAATATGTTTTATGACAACTGATCCATAGGGTGATGGTGCAAATGATGTTAATCATGTTGCCCTAAACCCTCCGTAAGGACTCATCTGTCGGCAAAAGTTGGGATTGACAGTGCAACCCTGAGAGTCACATGGCTCTGGCTTTAGCTCAGTAATAGGATCTTTTCTAGCTTGTTAGAGGTTACCTTCATAGCGCAAGAGGGGCTCACCACTTTGGGTATAGGACTGCCCTTGTTCTTATGTGTATAGCCGCGAAGGATTTGTGCCATAGAAGGGGGTTCCTATATCTGCACGCCGAGGAAACCTCGCGGCCCTAACATGTTAGAGAGACCTATGGAAGGCTTCATAGTGTATCCTGCCTGCTCACCTTGGGAGTGTTAGGGGGTCGACGGGCCCCGGACATTTGGGCAACATGACTCACGGGTAAAGATGCACAACCTCTACAGAGTGTTAAAAACTGTTATAACAACCATACTCACGGTCACGAGTGGCCCGGAAAACTCACAGAATAAATGGTTACTCATTATGTTGTTAACTCATGGTGATGATAATGATGTTATAATGATGTTCAATGACTCTATTGATTCTAGTATATGATCATGTGGGTTAATATGGGAGCTTAAGCATAACATGATACTAATCAATGTTAAAATCTTTTTTTTCGAGAACGTGCTATAGCACGTATTTCATTAAGCAGAATAAAGGAGTTTTTGTTACAGACAGGGTGAACTTACGGTAATCCGAAAATTACCGAAAATCATACCCCAAACCCTTACGACGCTCGCACGAGGTGATAATTACATAAAACTATAACGACAAAGGTGCTGGTGTCGATGGGCTAGTTGTCCTCGTCATCCAACCCGATCATGTTCAGCTCCAGGGCCACTGGGTCGAACTTCCCACCAAGAAGAAGCTGTAGCGCATCATGGGTGGCGTCTGAAAGCGGCTCTCGGAAGGCTGCCTTGTATTTGCGCACCGTGTCGGAGGCAACGTTGGGGGACGGAGCCTCCAATCCTAGCTTGTTCATGAGAACACGCTGAGCCTGTTTGGTGATGTCTGCCTCGCGCGGTTGGGCGGCAATGCGCTCACTACGCCGCAACGACGTAACCGGAGCTGGCGTTCGAGATCTGCGCAACCTCGGCGGCCCATAGATGAGAGGCGTCTGCAAAGGAAGACAGAGCCGGTCCTCCAAACTCTCCTCAAACGATAATGCAACCGCAGCGATAGCCGGCATGGATAGAGGGGATCTCCCGGCCAATACCATCGCCGAGGATGTTTCGCCCGAGCCGCATACGTTCGGGCCTGAAGGGCAGAGATCCACAGCCAAGGCTGCCTCTGACACGGCAAGAGCCGCGTCGCCTGCCTCGACGTCAAGTCGACCCGTGTCGTTGACGTGCGATGAGGGGGCCTCAGCCTCCGCTCCCGACGCCTCAGCATCCACAAAGTTGAGGTGAACCATCGGTGGTGGTGAACGGGCGTCCACCAACCTAGCCTGAGCCCCTAAAGGGGCCATAGGTGGAGTAGGTGTGCCCCCAAGCGCCGAAGCACCCACCGAACGCCTGGCGACAAGCGAGGCAGTGAGCTCAAGCGAGGCATCGAGTTCATCAAGCATTGGGTCAACCCCAAGCGGGAGGCCCATTGCCCTCACACGACGCCGCTGTAATCGGGACCACGACAGGGGCCTCTGAGGGAGGAGACGGCAAGCGCTCGGAGGAGTCCCTCCCGGCGGGCCGACCGTTGGCGAAGGAGGCTGCAAACTCCTCCAACATCGGATCCTCCTCGATGTCGCGAGCATACGTAACATCTGGGCGAATTGTCCGCACCAATAGGTCAGGTTGGGCGGAGCTCCTCCCATTGTGTGTCTCGACGATCCCTGGCGACACGGTGCGGACCGGTGGTGCCTGCGATGTCTCCATCGACCGTTCGCAGCGCCGCCTGCTCCTCCGATGTTGACGTCGACGCCGCCGACGCCGACCAATGCCGACATCCGCCTCCACCCTCGGCTTGGCCCCCCCTTGCCACGGTCGACGAGCCAGGGGAAGGCAGCTGGTTGGTGCCTACGGCGGCAGCCCGGTGGATAACCAGACCTGGGGTGCCCTGGCGGTTATTGATGATGCGTTCCTAGACCGGGCGCCGCTGGCGGCCCATCGGTGCGCCACCCGAGCCGGGGGAGTGAGGTGCGCTTCACGAGCCTCGAGAGCCCGCGGGCCTCAGCCGCTTACAATTGCGCGCAGTGTGCCGAAACTCCCTGCAACGCAGACACCATTTGGGGAGCTTGCAGGTGGCCACCCGGTGTGCGGATGAGAGACAGTTAAGGCACTTCCCGTGGAGATCAGCCGGGATGCGATGTGGAGGACGACGAGGAGGCCCCCCCCCGAGCTGGTCCCCGGAGCACAGCCGAGGTAACCTCTGGTCGCGCCTCCGGCCGGAGGATCTCCTGCCATCCCTCGGCGTCGGGGGCGAAGACCCGACCTCGGCGACCGAGGCGCTGACACGCTAGAATGCGGCCCTCCACCGGCCGAGGCAGCAGGCCATGCACAAGTTGTGGACGTGGTCGGTGATGTTTCCCCTTATGCCCCGGGCGGGGGGCGGCAGGGGCCTCGCAGGCCGCATCGGCGGGCACGATGGCTGCAGCTGTAGCTCCCACCGAACCGCGTCCAGGTAGGGCGCCATGGAGGTTGGCGTCACGTCTGCGTCAGAGCCTTCGCTGAAGGCATCATCGGCCCAGCGACGAGCCTTGGGTCGTCCCCCCGTGCCTCCCCGGAAGGAAAGGGGCAGCGACGGTACCCCTGGGTGGAAAGGGGCAGCGTTGGGAGATAAGGTGGACGACGGGCTTAGAGCTAGGGCAGACGGGTGGATGAGGAAGGCGTCGAGGCCGGCACTCGCCACAGTCGGAGGGGAAGCGGGCGCCCTTGCAGCCCCACCGGCATCATCGCCGTCATCCACATCAACATCGTCTTCCTCGTCCTCGCTCTCCGTGACGTCTTCGATGAGGACTGGCGGCTCCGACAGCTCAGCCCCCGCCGAGGGGGCCGAACCGTGGCCACCGCACCGCGGCGAGCAGGGCCCTGGGGACGGTGCGACGGCAGTCGGCCTCGCTGGAGCCCCAGCGGCCAGAGGGGAGGTGGTGGGCAGTGCCACCCCAGGCAGGACCGACGCGAAGGAGTCGCAGCCAACGGGGCCCGTCCCCGACGGGGGGCGGAGCAAGGTTGCGTCAGCGGCCCTACCGCGCTCGTGTGCGCTCCCAGGCGCAGAGGGGAGGCACTGTAGGAGGCCGGCGCCCCCACGGTGCCCGACGCGAGCGGCACCGCACCGGTGTGCTCGAGCTCGCGGGAAGGAGGGGAAATCACGGATCCAGGTGTGGAAGAGGCGGATCCGGTCGAGGTGAGTGCAGGGGAGAGCTCCGTCGTCGGATCGGAGACCGGCGCCGTCGCCAGCGGTTGCGGGGAAGGGGCCAGAGAGGGGGATGCAGGGGAGGCGGGAGGAGACGGGGTGCTTGGGGAGGTTGGGTGCTTGCCGGAGAGGCAGTGCCGGGCAGGGTCGGGGTTGGGGAGGGTCCTCGGGCCTAGAGGCTCTGGATGGCTGTGCTTCAGTAAAATGTTAAAATCTTGATTTATTAAAATGTTAATTGCAGTAAACTGTGTTACCTTTTGAGCCTCATGAATTCCCATGTTATGCTTGTGGAGTACGAAATGTACTCACGCTTGTTTATTTTCTATTTTTGGATAAAAATCCCGGATGGGTAACAGATGCCAGTTTGTATGAAGATTACCCAGAGGACTTCTAGGTTTGAGTCAACCAGTTGGCTGTCCCTGTGTTGGAGCTACCACGTTTGAGAGATATCTTTTATTTTCCGCTTGTGTTGTATAAAACTAAGTGTTGTATTAAACGTGATGTAAGATACACTGTGATGATACTTCCTATAATTTGTCGAATTATGTGTGCGACTGTCCCTGGGGCGCACATAATGATTATGCACTCTATCTTGTTTTTAAAATAGAGTGTGACAGTATTTTGCAAGACGAATCTTTTAAACCTAATTAATCAATGATTGGACACTAATTGCTAAACATGTAGTGTCTCGTTTATTTGTCATCAGGAAGGTGAAGTCACTGCTGGTCTGCTGGACTGAAGTTTCTGTACATCGATCAGACATACATATGAACGCCAATTCACAATGCACTATATATGTCGCGTCGCGCGTGTTACGTTGTTCCTCTTCTTCTTATATAAGGTTGAAAAATGAGTGTGACTTGGTCACGGATACATGGGCCCGTGCACCTAGCTTGAGCCCGCATGTCAGAGACCCTGAGTCATGGATCCATTCATATAGTACCGTATGGTTTTCTGAACGTACGGCAGGACAGACGATGGATGTCGATTTATCTATTTGTGCTCCTTTCTATAATTCTATAGTTTGTTCCAATCAACAAACTTTGGTCGGCAAGTGGTTTGTCATCCACAAAAAAGAAAATGCCTCCTGACCCTACGTATGCTGTGAGGTCATTGCTTATGAGTTATGAACAGGTGTATGTATGCACTCATCAACTTCTTAAACTATACAGTAGTATATAGTATTACTCTTTACTGTATCTGCTTGACTAGCTCATCTAGTCATCTATTGATTCCATGCATTATCTATCCCATCTCCTAGGCAAATCAATCTGAGCTGAGCCGCCGACCCTCGCTAGATTAATTACGTGGCGCAAGTCTCTGTCTCGTCGGTTACCTTGTACTAGTACTAATCTGATCGAACTTGTTTGCTGCAACTATGCCGTACGCTTGCACTGTCGTCGTCGCTTATGTCAGCAGAGCCAGACCAATGAGTGAGTGACTGGTGTGAAATCAAACGATACCGATCGACAGAGATAATCAGATATCCTCGTCCCTCCATTCCATTCCCTTGCAGAAGAAGCAGTCCACCATCTCTGACCAGCGACCACCCTGCACAACACAACTAGCGCTTTGCAACTTCCAAGCCAGAGCTACGTACGTACTCTGCTCTCTGAACTTGTTGCCTCGTGGCCTGGCCATGCGCACGCACGCCCACGCCGCGTCCCTATAAATATACACCACCACGCAGCTCACCATCACTCACAAGTCACAAGTGCTCGCCACGCCAACCCACCTACAGCGATCGATCAACATTCACAGCAGTGAGGAGCTGAGCCACCTCTTCGATCTGTTCATCCATCGGGACTCATCAGGATGTCGCAGCAGCCGGAGCCGGTGAAGGTGATCACGGCGTTCGGCAGCCCGTTCGCGCACCGCGTGGAGGTGGCGCTGGCGCTCAAGGGGGTGCCGTACGAGCTGCTGCTGGAGGACCTGTCCGCCAAGAGCGACCTCCTGCTGACGCACAACCCCATCCACCGCTCCGTCCCGGTGCTCCTCCACGGCGGCCGCGCCGTCTGCGAGTCCCTCCTCATCGTCGAGTACGTCGACGAGGCCTTCGCCTCCCACGGCGACGACGCCACGCCGAGGATCCTGCCGGCCGACCCCTACGCCCGCGCCACCGCCCGCTTCTGGGCCGACTTCATCGCCAACAAGGTACGCGTACGTAACCAAGTATACGATAATGTATGTATATCCGACATCTCACATCTGCCGTGCATGTCTGCATGAACAGTGCTTGAAGCCGCTGTGGCTGTCGATGTGGACGGACGGCGAGGCGCAGGCGGGGTTCGCGGGGGAGACGAAGGCGAGCCTGGCGGTGCTGGACGCGGAGCTCCGCGGCCACGGGAAGCGGTTCTTCGGCGGCGACGACCTCGGCTTCGTGGACCTCGCCGCCTGCACGCTGGCGCACTGGCTCGGCGTGCTGGAGGAGGTGGCCGGGGTGCGCCTGGTCGCGGACGGCGAGTACCCCGCGCTGCGACGGTGGGCCAAGGAGTACACCTCCCACGAGGTCGTCAGACGGTTCCTGCCGGATAGGGACCAGCTGGTCGCCTTCTTCGCCGCCAACCAGGAGAGGTACAGGTCCATGGTTAAGGCAGCGGCGCAGTAGGCTGTATTCCGTAGTAGCTCATCACATCACTGCGCGATCATGTATGTCATTATGTGTTGTCTTCTCGTCATCTCGTGCAAATAATGTACTTTTGGAGTTTTGGATCATTCTGTAACTCTGTAGTACAACCTGTTCAATAATCATTGTTATCCTATCATATGCTTGCTTGCTTTGTAGCCACGAACCACGTCGTAAGCAACCAAAACTAAAAATGCAGTTGTAGATCTCTCCCAAACAGAAGCACACTTGCTCTAACTATTTAGTACTACTGGTTATTATGCAGAAATGCAGTTGCCACAAACACTGAAAATGGGTGGCACACTAGTCACAATGTTTTCCACCCGAAGAAAAAAAAATGAGAATAAGACAGTATAAAAGGCTTTTTTGGTAAGCCATATGGTGTGGCAAGATTCTTCGACAAGTGGAGGACTTATGTGTCGAATTGGATAAATAGTAATCCAAAGAAGTTGGATGCGGATGTTCCCATTGCCTCGACATGCGCCATTGACTAGCTCCACAACACTGGCATGTCCCAATTATTTCTCCGTAAGAGCGCTCAAATCGCTCAAGCGTGTATAGTAGTTCTAGGCTTCACATCTTTACTAAATGTCCACATCGATTAATTTGTCTTCACAGAGTGTCAGAGTACCCTGCAGCAACACCAAGCACTTCTCTGACAAAATGATGAAGCTTTTGCTGAAGCAAGCGCTATGGTGAGAAAGTAGAACCCTTTTGGCTCACATAGGGAGAAAAATAGCATTGTCTGAGATGGGAGAATTGATAGCTCATGTCTTCCATGTTTGGGTCTACTCTATCTTTTAGATGAGACCACTCTGTATATATGTCCGTGTTGGTACTGCCCTAAGGGACCAATGGATCACGTTTGGTGGCACCAAAGCATGAAGCATCCACGTACGTTGGTACAACTGAATCATCCCGGGAATGGATCTGACAGCATCCACGGCAATGCACATTTTTCATTCAGGAGAAGGGTTATTACAATGACCAAATGAGCAATAGAGACAAGCAGTAGAAAACTAAGAAGGCTAAACAAATCATGGTGGACAAAAGCAACCTACACCTAATACACTAGCAAACAAAGGCTACTACACTCTTGAGAAACAAAGCAAAACTTAACGTATGATCAAAACTCTAGATAGTGAAACATATATATATGGCAAAACTCAAGTTCGAGGATGACAACACATGAAGAGAAATTGACCACCGCCTATGAGTGATGATTACAAACACCTGAACCTAGAAACCAAACCGCTAGCAGAGGTAGCATGGAGGGCATCTTTGTTGTAACTTGTAAGTGACAAGGCGGTGCAAGAGGGGTCTAGGGAGACAAAAGGTGGAAATAATAAATTGCACCATAAAAGAATGCAATGGAAGGTCACACTTTGCAAGTATATATGTGTACAAGGAATATAGTTGCTAACTATGTTACTACATATTTACCATTTTTTGTGGATTGAACACTTCCTAATTATGTGATTATATATATATATATTTGATATTATGTGTTTAATGACCAAGCTTGCCAAATAGAGATGTATAAACTTCCAATTATGTGTCTATGGATCATATATTGCAGTCAAAGGGTCCTTCGAGAACATATTTGGGACCCACCCATCATTGATCTGAGAGCTAGGACGAGGTTATGCTACCTAGATCAAATCAAGAGATTGATTGGTAGGCGAGTCCCCATTGAGGTACCACTTTCCACCATCCACACCCCTCTCACAAAATAAAATATAAACTATGGGTCTACATCCCTTTAACCACACACTAATGCCATCTCATCCATAAAACTAAACACAAACATAAACATAATCATCCTATCATACGTGGCAAGAGCAGACCTAGTGGTCTGCATAGGTATGGTGTGGCATACTCTAGGCCTAGCCGAACAATGTACTAGTGATTTGTAAGGGAAAAACCTACCCTATTCACCCCCATCCGCTCGAGTCCTGTCGCAGCCACACACATTGCCTCCACCTTCATGGCCCCGCACCCAACCACACACTCAAAGAGAGACTGCATGAGTCCACCACGCGTCGCCAGCCACCCCCACCCCCTAACATCTGATGGATCGAGAAAGACCATAGGCAGTCGGTGGCTTGTCCACCCGCTGCCCTCTTACTAGTGACCCTAACGCCGACTCGATGGAGAGAGGAACTGAGGAAGGCGGCCAATCGCTCGACAGACCAACACACCTTTGTGAGTGGTGAATTATGTGTCCCCCTGTTTTCTTCCTTACAAGTTCCTCCAAATCCTAAACCCTATCTTCCCTCCATTCTTTTTCTCCTTGCAAGTTCCCATACCAAACCCTAACTTTCCCTCCATGCTTTTTCTCCTTGCAAGTTCCCCCAAATTCAAAACCCTGACTTCGTTTTTTTCCGATCTGATTCAATGTAGCATGCTGCTGTGGAGGGGCGCTTTCCCGCCGGTGTTGTATTTCTTGTCTCTTCTTTTCCCCTCCCTGTTGCACACTTAGCTTGTTCCATTGCTTGGTTGGCGACGGAAGTGCATTGCCTCTATCTTGTTAGAGCAACAAACCTGGCCAAAGGTATGTATTGATTTACTGTCAAATTCTTCAATTGATATGGTTTAGTGTACAATATTTTACCCAATTGCTAAATAGATTTTAACAAATCTTCTATATACCAAGGACCCCCGATAGCTAGGTACTATCTCCGTCCCTGAAAGAATGTAAATCTCACTTTTAGAGGTAATATTAGTGTAGGTGCGAAATTACGTATTTACTCCTCCATCATTCTCCCCACAGGCTGAAAATAAACATTGCATTCTAGAATATTCTTCTCATGGATAGATAAAGTAGTGGTATTTTAATAGATGGGTCCTATTAAAAAGTTACAATTACATTCTTTATGAGACAAGATTTGAAATAGTGGATTACATTCTTTTGGACGGTTTGGGAGGTAGGGTAATCCCTCTGTCTCATAATAAGTGCACTTCTAGAGTTTAAATTTTTTCCCAAAATAAGTGCACATCTACGTATAAGACAATATAACTCTATTTGTCTTCTTCTACTTTCTCTCTTTCTAAAGTGTAATGATTGCATCTTTCTAGGGATATATTTATAATTTTTCACTAGCATTGTTATCTTTACTGTAATCTAGAAGTACATTTATTTTGGGAGGGAGTTAGTAGTTGCATTTATTCCACTTCGAAGTCCAGTAGCCTCTGGCCAGTAATGCACCACAGCTGAAACCGAACTCCAAAGGCTGTCGTCTATTCAGGTGGTGTTCATTTCGTGGTGCGAAAATTTTTGGGTGTTACATCGGATGAGTCGGAAGGATGTTGGAAGGGTTTTTTTTATACTAATAAAAAAACAAATTACATAACCCATTAGAAAATTGCGAGACGAATCTAATGATACTAATTAATTCATTATTAGCACATATCGGTTACTGTAGCATTTAAGGCTTTTCATAGACTAATTAGGCTTAAAAAAATCCGTCTCACGATTTCTCCGAGAACTGTGCAATTAGTTTTTTTCGTCTACGTTTAGTACTCCATACATGTGTGAAACGCTCGATGTTATCGAAGAACATACAATTTTTTAGGTAAACTCCCCTCATTAAAAAAAAAGGCTGTCGGCTTCTCCCTGCAACAGCCCAATCATCAATGCATGCACGCCTGGCCATCTCTACCCGATCGGCTGCCAGTTTTGCAGCACTGTTTCGGCTGCTGCTGCAAAAGCCACATACAGAGACAACAATGTACAGCAACAGCTGCATTATTGCTCGATGCGCCTTTCAACGAAGATCAGAACGATGGGCCCCTGCTTAGAGCCAGGCTAAGGGCCCGTTAGGTTCACTTCTCCTGGTTACTTTTAGTAATTAAAATGTTAAACACCTCACTAAAGTTTAGTGGCTTTAGTAATCAAGGATAGCTAAAAGTGACTAAAATGTATATGCTTTAGTGGGTGAAACTAAACAGTGGTCAGAACCAAACAGGCCCTAATAATACAGGCAGCCAGCCGGCTGTAAGTATCTTTGGAGCATCTCCAGCAAGTTAACTAAACTCACTACCTATTCTACATTTGGACAGTGGAGGCCAAAAAACCATCTCCAGCAGGCTACCTATCAGATTACCTACTTTTGTTGGCCCAACAAATTTCCTCTTCCACTGTCCGCATCTGTTGGGCCAACGAAAGTGACTAACTATTTTTTCCATCGTTCTCTCTCTTCCCCACGCGCTCCTTCGTACGCGCGCAGGCACACGGAGCGTTGTAGGAGAGCCGCCGCCGGTCCTCCCCCCGGGAGCCATCTCTGCATCCGGGCACCCCTGGTCGGCTGGTCCTTCCTCGAACCTCGTGGCCTCTTCCCTGACGCGATGGAGCTCTGCGGCTTCCTTCCTGGCGGAGCTTCCACAGCCTCCCCTGCGGGCGGAGCTCCCTAGCGGCGCAGGCGGCCCTATCTCCGGCACGGCGGAGCTCTGTGGCGCGGTTTGCCGGTGCGGGCGGGCCTACCCCCTGTGGATGGAGCCCCCGGCGCGGCCTGCCAGAGCGACCAGTGGAGCTCCCTTGACGGCCTTCCCTGACAGCGCGGAGCTCCCTCGACGGTGTGTCCAAGCGCGGCGAGCCTCTCTACGGCAGATCCCGGCGCGGGTGTGGCTCTCAACGGCGGATCCTGGCAAGGGCGCGGGCTCCTCTGCTTCAGCCATGGCTGCTCCGGTGAGAAGAACACGAGTGAGGATGACATGTGGGACCCACACATCATTCTCTGCTAAGACGAAAATGGGTAGCCAGTTTTAGGCAGTACTGCTGGAGTTGAGAGCAAAGTTTGGGTAGTATCAAAATAGGTGGCTACCTAAATAGACATTTAGGTAGTCTGATTTAGGTAGCACTGCTGGAGATGCTCTTACAGTCTTTTTTCAGCCCACCTATATAGTAGTTAGCTCTTCACTATTAATATATGACCCACTTATCTCTCTTATAAAGTTTCTTGGTTTTTGTGTCTAAGCCGACCGTAATCTTATAGCCCGCTTGTCTTCTCTCTTCTTTCCTTCACCTTAGCATTCAGCTGACTTATGGCCTTCTATTATACTCGCTCTTATCTGATATGTATGGTATGTATATTCTTTTTAGGCCTATATGTACAGTCACCATTTGGCAAGCGACGCGGCCGCCCTTCGTTTTTGGTCATAGTTGTGGCCTGCTTCTTCCCTACTTAGAGTTTGATTCACGGTAAGCAATCTTATTACTACTTGAATCACCTTTATATACGTGTGTTTGTTTTAGAGAGATCGAAGTGCCATAAAAAATCAATCACGCACATGGCACATTCTTTCCAGGTTGTCGTGCACTGGAGATCGATTGGGACTATATTTCTGTCGGTGTTCGGACCTGGAAGGGCCCTAGACCGACAAGTGAATTCATGATGCGTGTTCCCTAATCCGGATGGTGATACAAAGAGAATACATGGGGGTTTATCCTGGTTCGGGCAAAGAAGGCCCTACGTCCAGCGGGGGGAGAGTATTATATTTTCTTGCACCGAGGTGCTTTTGTAGGGGTTACAAGCTTTGAAAGAGGGAGCCGGTCCCAAGTCTCAAGAGAAGAGTAAAAATGGAGTGTTGCTTGAGACGTCGATCTCGGAAGTGGAGAAAGCGTCCGTCTTCTTGTCCTCTCCCCAGGGGAGAGCCCTCTGCCTCCTCTATTATAGACTCAAGCGGAGGCCGAAGGGTTCAAAAACTCTAGGTCAATGCCTTGGAGGAGAAGGTTCGGCGGGTACTGTTGCTGTAGCGACGTGCCTTGGTAATGGCCAGCCATCCCCGGGGTATCGCGGTGATGTTGATGACGGGACAGTGAAACATCCTAGGTGCTGTGGCGGACGTGCAATCCCCTGTAGTCGACGTGCGGGTATTGCTCCTTTGTTGACCGGCGGTGCTCGAGGCTTGGTCGGGGCGTAGTGGAGAGGGTCGATGAGGAACGGATAAGGCCGAGCCCTAGAAAATCCGGGCGCGGTGGTTGTCGTCTTGTTCGTCGAGGGGGTGTCGATGGTAGAATAGTGCTCGACGTGGTGTGAATAGTAGCTACTTTTTTACCGTCCATCCCGGGATAGGCAGAAAAGAGTGGGATTAGACACGGGTACTGCTCCCACGCCGGTAGGGCTATAGCCACGTAGGTGGGAGTGGTTGCATTGAATGCCTTGTCAGTGAGTAGGTGAATGAGAGAGAGGGGGAGAGTCGACCGCCTCGACCCCGGGTCATGCGAGTCAGAGATTTTCCAGGGTCGAGGCTTTTTGTCGAGCGGGCCTCGTGCGAGTCAGAGCGCAGTCGAGGGTGCCCCATCTTCACACGTATGCGGGTTTGGCTTTGGTGTACCTATGTAGGTGGAGCCTTGATACGATTTCTTAGGGGGTCTTGAGGGCATAGATTCCTCGCGGGTTTGCTCCTTTTAATCGTTAGTTTTGGGTACCCCTAATTTAGGCACCCGACAGTAGCCCCCGAGCCTTTTGCGCGAGTATGGATACTCTCATAGAGGCTTTAGCGAGTTATGAACTAGAGTCGCAGCGTCGTCGCTCTCCGGTGGGTGCGTGCGAGCGCACCCACTGGGTGTAGCCCCCGAGGCCTCGGAGAAGTGGGTGACTCCTTTGAGGGCTTTTAATATCTTACGTTGAGGGATACTCCTGTGTTTGAGCCCCCATGGCGCATTTGGTCCTCTTTCGTCGAGGCTAGCTTATGGCGGGTAAGCCCCCGAGCCTCGCGTGCGTGAGGTCGATCAAGGTCCTGCCCGTCTTTCATCGTACCACCCCTACGCATCCTTTAGGTATGGAGGAGGGACGAGAACACCGTACTACCCCTGATGGGCAAGTTCCGACGATCTCTAGCGAGCTGCTAGCAGGAAATTCAAGTGGGAGCCTATGCCCCGTTCGATGGGGGTTGGCTGGTGGCCACGGAGGCACTCTCCAAAAGTGCCAAAGAGTTGTCATGTGGATCTCGTCTCCGTTCGATAGGATCCGAGGGCTCGATGCATCCCTCCGAGGGGATTCCACCGCCGACCTCTCCTTTAGCCTTAAATATGTCCGAGGGCGTCTTGAGAAATGTGGCTCGAGCCCTGGCCTGGTATGGGCCCGCCCTCAGTCATCCCTAACTCTGTTTACTCGAGGACAGTTGTCAAACCCCGGTCGAGGGCCAGCTTTCGAACCCTCGAGGTTTGAAGTGGGCTCGGAGCCCATGGTTCCTTCATCTGGAAGTGTCCGTCTGTGAGTCTCCCTTCCCGCCCATTGGGGGCATGTCTTTTTAGGAGGGAAGTGGAAACGGCGTGGTAGTGGGCGGCGTGGCAGACGGTTAGCGAGCGAACGGTTGACACGTGCCTGTGCGTGCAGGTTTTGAGGGAGCGGTTAGGTAGGACATTAAATGCGAAAACTTTACTTGCCTCTTCGCCGGATCCGCCCGTTGGCCTTCTGCCGGGGTATAAATATGGAGCCTAGGATTTTGTTTGTTCCTTCCTAACTTTTGCAACTGCCTTCTCCTTCCTTTGCCTCCATCAGCCATTCTCTACCGCCGTCATCATCCCTTCCTTGTCGCCGTCGTATTCCAATCCTTGCACCCATGACGGGAAAGAGCCTAGTCCTCCCCGTGGATCCGTGGATTCGTTCCTCGGTGACGGAGAAGAAGTTGTAGGAGCTCATGTGCGATGGTCTCCTGCGTCCAAGGATAAGCCAGGACCTGCCGGAGTGGAGGGTGCCGCCGACCAACCACCGGGAGCCGGCGCCACCGGAGGGCTACGTGGTCAGCTTTGTCGCTTTCCACGAGAGGGGGCTCGGGGTGCCGCCGAGCCGATTTATGTGGGCCATCCTGCATTATTATGGGGTGGAGCTCCATCATCTCGCCCCCAATTCCATCTCACTGGCCGCCATTTTTGTGGCCGTCTGCGAGGGGTACTTGGGGGTCGAGCCCCACTAGAAGCTGTGGCTCCACCTCTTCAAGGCAGAGCATTTTGCCAAGAAGGCGGGGAAGAAGGGAGTGCGGCGAGCGGTGCACGCTGGAAGCTGCACAATCTAGGTGCGGGCGGGTCGAGGTGATCTTTACATCCTGGCCCAGCTTATTTTGTCGAATAGTGGGTGGCACGATGGCTGGTTCACCTGCGCAATGACGACAACCGCCTGCCCCGCTTTACCGGGTAGGTGCTGATGTCCCGGAAGGAGAACTGGTCGTACGGTGTCATCGAGGAAGACTAGCCGAAGCTGCAGCCGCTCCTCAACGCGCTGAGGAGACTCCGCCTGTGCGAACTGACCACGGGCATGGTGGCTGCTGCGTTCCACCGTCGGAGGGTCCTGCCCTTGATGCAGCGTCGGCTGCGGATGGATCAGATGGAGCCGGGCGTCTCGTTGGAGGGGAGCTAGATGTCACACGAGACCCTCTCCCTCGACGAGGTCGTCCGACGCGCTCGGTGGGTGGTAGGCAGCTTCAAGCAGGAGGACATTGACAAAGTCCAGATGCGACCCAACCAGGGATTCGAGCCCCTAGTAAGTATTGTCTTGCTGGTCTTGTGCCCCCTTTTTTCTTGGTTTTGTCCATTTAGCCCGTCAAGTTTTCCTTGTGTAGGATCTGTCAGCGGTTAAAGACTCGCCGCCGCCAGTCCCAGAGGATCACGCGGCTCGACAGGTGAGACGCTTCTCCATGGCTCAAGAGAAAAAGGAGAAAGATGCCACGAAGAAGCGGCGCAACAGGAAGATACTCGAGCACGAGGCGTTGATAAAGCATCGTTGCTAGCAATGGCTCGAGGGTCTTCCTGAGGAGGAGTCCCCATCTGAGATGGTCTCGGGGGAGGAGGAGGATGGCGGCGATGAGGGGGATGATGATGTTGAGTCGCGGTATGACACCGCGACTACTCTCGCGCACCTTCCTGACGTGTGGTCCCTGTAGGAGCCCATCGGCAGGGGGGCAACTTCCTAGGCGTCGAGGGCAGCCTCGGCGCTCGTCGGGGGGGAGGAGGCACGGATAGAAAGGAGAGCCCCCAAGGGGCCTTCGGGAAGGGAATCTGCCGAGCCAGCGGTCCTACTATCATCGCTGGTGGGGCTGCGTTCTCATGCCCGGTCGCCTCGAACTTCGTCGGTGGGGAAGTCTGTGACGCCGCTGCCTGAGGCAGAACATCATCATCAAGTGTGAGGACCCGAGGGCAGACGGCCTCGATAGCGAAGAAGACCCCGGAGGCCTCGTCAGCCAAGGCTTCGAGGAACCCTAGGCCGGTGAAAGGCTCGGTAGAGGGGTCATCGCAGAAACCCTCGAGCGGTTTGGGGAAGCTAGGGGCGAAGCCCCTAATCCCTATGTCTGGGTAAGTGGTTTGCTTTATCTTTCTGACAAGCTTATTTTGATCCTCGTTCTGACGTACTCGACCGTTGTGCAGGCGTAAGCGCAAGGTGGAGCCGACGGCCATGACGCCTGCCAAGGCACTCAAGGTCGGTGCCGCTCTGATGATGCAGACACCGGCGGATGATGCCACCTCGGTCGTGAGGTGTTAGGCGGTGACGGAGCGGCTTAAGGCAAAGGAGGCCATCGTCAAGGCTAGCGTGAGCGCCCAGGTGGGCGCAGGGACTGAAGACGCTGCCTGGGAGCCGGAATGGGTCGAGGTAGCCCCGGGCGTTGCTAGGCTCGATGAGTCCAAAAGCGATGGGCCGGAGCCGGGGTCAACCAAGGGGACCCATAGGTCGTCAAGCCCGGCAGGGCTAGGACATCCGCCCACAATGTAGGGCAGGCAGGAGTCGAAGAGACGAAGGTGGTGGTGGAGACCCCACAGGATGCAGGAAAGGAGGAGAAGCAGCCGGAGCTACAGACGGAGCGGGAGGAGCCGTAATAGCAGCAACAACAACAACAGCGAGGGCAGCCGTCGCTGCCGCAGACGGAGCAGTGTGAGCTAGGCCGGCCGGAGAAGCCGGTGGTGAAGGCGGAGTGGGAGGTGGCCATGCCACCCGCCCAACACGCAGGCGGAGATGCTAGTGAGCGGGGGGCCACTTCCGCCCCAAGGGCCGACGCCGACCACGATCGACCTCACTTCTGATGATCCCCCATCTGATATGGGGAAGCAGAAGGCGGACATTGAGATGATCGACGCCTCGGATCGGCTCGGGACTTCTGCGGCACCAGATGATGACATGGTGGAGGCGTCCGCCAGGTGGCCCAACTTCGTAGAGTTGGCGCTCGTGCAGGCGGTGGAGGAACTCCCACGCTTGGGTTGCTCGCCCCTCGAGTTCAGGGACGCGGCCAATCCTGATGCCGAGCCCTTCTTCGTCCTCGATGACAAGGACGAGGTGAAGTATTGGGAGTACATTGAGAGGCTCCGCAAGCACTCCGTGTAGTCTCTGTAGATGGTCGCGGATACCCTAGTCCGGCACATGTCGGGGGCCTTTGAGGTAAATTGCGTTTGTCTTGATGTTTTCTTTGGCTCGACCCCCCTTTTCTCCTTGGTTCTGATTTTAGGTTTGATGGTGACCAGGAGCTCAAGGAGCGGTCACGCCGCAAATCGTTATTTATCCGCCACGAGAGCGGTGTGTGGGCAGCGCTTTCTCGTCAACGGGCTTTGGTCGAGGACGCCAACAAGTGGTTGTCCAAGAAGAGTGCCGAGGCGGATGAGCATCGTGTTGTCCACGCAACGCTCAAGGAAGAGGCGGCGCAGGCTCAGGATGCTGTGACCAAGGCCCATGATGATGCGATCAAGGCTCGAGAGGAGGCGGCCAAAACTCATGAGGATCTAGCGCCGTTATTGGCGCGAGTGAAGGAGCTCGAGGAGGACATCGCTCTCGTCAGCGGCCAGCATGATGCCCTCAACATACAGATCGGGCTAGCGTCCGCTCGTGTCAGGACCTTGACCAAGGAGGTCGCGACGTTGAAGGAGACCATCCGAGAGAGTGACGAGGCTCTCTCGGGCACCAGTCGGGAGATCGAGACGCTGAGGGCGACCGTCCATGACAAGGATGAGGCTCTTCGTGCGGCCGAGAAGGCGCACTATGAGCTGCGTGATCAGATCGTGGGCTGGCAGACCCATGCTGAGGGTAAGCTTTTGCCTAACTTTGACCTTAACTTTGGACTCTTGTGTTTTTACTGACTTAATCTCGTGATTCAGAGCTGGAGAAGAAGCAGCACGAGGCCCAGGCGACCGCCACCTCGTTTCAAGCCCTCTTTGAGGCCGAGGTCAGGCGGAACTAGCTACTCCAGGGCACCATCACCACGGTGTGTGACAACCTAGGGGTCGAGCCTGATGCTGACACCGAGGAGGATGCGCCGAGGAACTCCTTTGTGCGCCGGATGACGGCACTGGGCAACCTCGTACACGAGAAGGTGCGGGGTGCGCTGCACCATGGCGTGAAGAGGGCCCTAGCGGTCGTTCGCTCTGGCTTTGAGTACGATATGGGCCTCGTCACAGATGGCTTCACCTTCGACCTGACCAAGACTGAGGAGGAGAACGAGGCGGCCTACCTAGGGCTGATCGAGGCTGCGGAAGAGCCTGGGGTCGACTTGCGAGCCTGTTCGAGGACGAGGTGCTCCCGCCTGCTGACGATGAGGGCCTATGAGCCAAAACTAGACATGAAGGCCCATGTACTAAGTTAGTTATCGTTTGTGACTCGCACTGTCGTGGACCTAGGGGCCTTAAAACATTTAGATGTAAATATATACTAAATGTCTTTTTTTTCTTTTTGTTCGAGTCCTTTCATTCCCTTTTCGTTCGAATCATGTTCTTACGTGGTCTCCTTGGCGCGCGTTTGTACCCCTTGGCATGGGGTGCAAGTGGAGATACCGTAGCCCAAAGGCATAGGTGGTCTCATGGCTTGACTGCCCCTCGACCATAGGATAGCCTTGCAGCCTCGTCGACTATGTAAGAACTCAAATCGAAACGTATAGGAACGCTAGACGTTGATTTTTTTTGAAATCGTGAGCTTTTACTAGGTCTTCTTAGCGCGCGGTTGCACCTCTTGGCATGGGGGAGTGAGTGGAGGTACCGTTAGCATGGACGTATAGGCGATCTCATGGCTCGACAGCCCTTGAGCCTTAGGGTGCTCTCGCGGCCTCGTTGACTATGTAAAAGTTCTTGAAAATTGCGAGTTTTTTAGGGACACAGGGGGTTCCCCTTTCTAGCCCCCAAGGGAGGTTCGATTATGTGAAAACAGGGTCGAGCCTACCTGTTTTTTTTAAAGAATGCTTTGAACATGGATGTACTCTTTATTCATTCATGGAACTAAGAAAAAGGTACAAAGCCTCGAGGCTCTAGGGGTAAAAACGACATAGCTGTTTGATGTTCCATGCGTTGGTGAAGATCTCGCCCTTGTTGTTTGATAGCTTGTAAGTCCTGGGCTTCAACACCTCTACAACGATGTAAGGACCTTCCCACGGTGGGGTGAGCTTGTGTCGTCCCTTGTTGTTCTGGCTTCGCCGAAGTACCAAGTCACCAACATGGAGGTCTCGATTGCGCATGTGCTTGTCGTGGTAGCGTCGAAGATTCTGCTGGTATCTTGCAGAGTGCAGTAAAGCTATATCTTGAGCCTCCTCGAGCTGGTCGAGGGTGTTCCCTCTTGTGGCATCATTTCTCTATTCGTTGTAGGCCTTCAGCCTTGGGGATCCATATTCTAAGTTAGTTGGAAGCACGGCTTCGGATCCGTAAACTAGGAAGAATGGAGTGAACCCCGTGGCTCGACTCGGCGTTGTTCTTAGGCTCCATAGGACCGAAGGGAGTTTGGCGGCCCATTTCTTACCATGTTTGTTCAATTTGTCGTAGATTCTTGACTTTAGGCCTTGTAAAACCATGCCATTGGCACACTCTACTTGGTCGTTTGTCTTTGGGTGAGCTACGGCTGACCAGAGCACATGGATGTGATGGTTATCGCAGAAATCCAAGAACTTCTTACCAGTGAATTGGGTGCCATTGTTCGTGATAATGCAGTTAGGAACCCTGAAGCGATGGATGATGTCGGTGAAGAACAGCACGGCTTGCTCAGACCTGATACTGGTGACGGGTCGGGCCTCAATCCACTTGGAAAATTTATCGATGGCGACAAGCAAGTGGGTGAAGCCCCCAGTCGTTTTCTTTAGGGGTCCAACCAAGTCGAGCCCCCAAACGGCGAATGGCCAAGTGATGGGGATGGTTTGCAGGGCATGAGCTAGGAGATGGGTCTGCATTGCGTAGTACTGGCATCCTTTGCAGGAGCGTACCAGCTTGATGGCGTTGGAGACCGCAGTCAGCCAATAGAAGCCTTGCCGGAACGCATTTTTGACGAGGGCTCAAGGCGCCGCGTGATGACCGCAAGCCCCCGAGTGTAGATCTCTGAGTAGATTCCTGCCTTCCTCAATTGTGATACAGCGCTGTAGGATGCCCGTCGGGCTGCGTCGATAAAGCTCCTTGTCATTGCCGTATATCACAAAGGTCTTGGCTCGGCGAGTGATCCATTGAGCCTTGGTCTTATCCAAAGGGAGCTCCCCTCGAATGAGACAGTCAAGGTACAGAATATGCCAGTCGGGCTCGAGGTCGACGGGTGGTGGCGAGCCTTCCGTCTGCATGACGTCAGCCCCGGTCGAGGGGGCTTCTGCCTCAGGTGGGGGGTCGAGCGGCTATCCATCGACCCCCTCAGTCATACTGAGGTCGACGAAAGGTTCATGAAGGTCCCTCGAGAAACCATCAGGCGGAACCATGGTTCGACCAGACGCGATCTTCGCGAGTTCATCGGCAGCCGCGTTGTATCTCCGCGCGATGTGGTTGAGCTCGAGGCCATGGAACTTGTCCTCTAGGCACCGCACCTCCTTGCAGTAGGCTTCCATCTTAGGATCATGGCAGCTTGAGTCCTTCATGACCTGGTCGATCACGAGCTGGGAATCACCACGAACGTCGAGGTGTTGAACCCTGAGCTCGATGGCGATGCGCAAGCCGTTAACGAGGGCCTCGTATTCAGCTACATTGTTAGAGGCAGCGAAGTGGAGTCGGATCGCGTAGCGGATGTGAACTCCGAGGGATGAGATGAAGAGCAAGCCTGCACCCTCTCTTGTTTTCATCAATGACCCATTGAAGTACATGGTCCACAGCTCGGCCTGAATCTGAGCGGGAGGCAGTTGTGTATCGGTCTATTTTGCCAGAAAATCTGCCAGCACTTGGGATTTGATTACTTTGCGCGGCGCATAAGAGAGGGTCTCGCCCATGAGCTCAACTGCCCACTTAGCTATCCTTCCCAAGGCCTCCCGGTTCTATACTATCTCCCCCAGAGGGAAAGAAGAGACCACGGTCACCGGATGACCCTTGAAGTTGTGTCGGAGCTTCCGCTGTGTCAGCACGATGGCGTATAGCAGCTTCTAGATTTGTGGGTAGCAGACCTTGGTCTCCGAGTGTACGTCGCTGATGAAATAGACTGGCTTCTAAACGGGTATAACGTGTCCTTCCTCCGTCCTCTCAACGATTATGGCCACGCTGACCACTTGTGTTGTCGCGGCGACGTAAATTAGCAGGGGTTCCCCTATGGCCGGAGGGACGAGGATCAGAGGGTTGGACAGCGTTGCCTTGAGCTTGGTAAGAGCTTCTTCAGCCTCGAGGGTCCACGAGAACTGTTCTGATTTTTTTAGGAGACGATATAGGGGGAGCACTTTCACGCCGAGGCACGAGATGAAGCGACTGAGGGCTGCAAGGCAGCCCGTGACCTTCTGTACGCCCTTTAGATCTCGGATGAGGCCCATTTTGGTGATTGCGGAGATTTTTTCTGGGTTGACCTCGATGCCACGCTCAGAAATAATGAACCCTAAGAGCATGCCTCGAGGAACGCCGAAGACACATTTCTTAGGGTTGAGCTTGATGTTCTTCGCCATGAGGCACTTGAACGCAATGTCAAGGTCGTCAACCAGGTTGTTGACCCTCTTGGATTTGACCATGATGTCATCAACGTAGGCCTCGATGGTTGGCCTGATGTGTTCCCCGAAAACGTGTTGCATGCATCGCTGGTACGTAGCCCCCGTGTTCCGGAGGCCGAAGGGCATAGAACGTAGCAATACATGCCGAATGGGGTGATGAATGAAGACGCGAGCTGATCGAACTCCTTCATTTTAATCTGGTGGTAGCCAGAATATGCATCTAGGAACGATAGAGTTTCATATCCCGCAGTAGAATCGATGATTTGATCAATGTGTGGCAAAGGAAAGGGAACTTTCGGACATGCTATATTTAAACTAGTATAGTCTACACACATCCTCTATTTCCCACTCTTTTTTTTAACTAGTACAGGATTAGCTAGCCACTTGGGATGGTGAACCTCCTTGATGAATCCGGCCTCCAAAAGTTTATGAATCTCCTCACTGATGACCTTGCGCTTTTCCTTGTCGAAGTGGCGCAAGCGTTGCTTCACCGGTTTGGAGCCGGCTCAGATCTTCAAGGCGTGCTCGATGACTTCCCTAGGTATGTCTGGCATATCCGAGGGACTCCACGCGAATACATCGGCATTCGCGCAGAGAAAGTCGATGAGCACTGCTTCCTATTTGGGGTCGAGGGTGGCACTGACTTTCAACGCCCTCTCGTTCGAGCCAGTAGGGTCGAGGGCATGAGCTTGACGTCTTCTGTGGGATTGAAGCTGCTGGCGTGGCGCTTGGGGTCAAAGATCTCCTTGGCCAAACCGTCGAGGTCTATAGCCAAGGTTGCCGACTCCAAGATGGCCTCTCCATGCTCGACGCACTCCACGTCACAATCGTATGCGTGCTCGTAGGAGGGCCCGACGGTGATGACACCCTTAGGGCCCGGCATCTTGAGCTTGAGGTAGGTGTAGTTAGGGATCACCATGAATTTGGTGTAGCAGGGACGCCCAAGGATGGCGTGGTAGGTCTCGTGGAACCCGACCACCTTGAAAGTGAGGGTCTCCTTCCTGAAGTTTGAGGGGGTGCCAAAGCAGATGGGCAGGTCGATCCAACTGACGGGCTCTACCCGTTTCCCTAGCACAACTCCATGAAAGCCCTCGACGCTGGGTCGGTGCTGCGTCCTCTTGATCCCCAAGAGATCAAGGGTCTGGGTGTAGATAATGTTGAGGCTGCTGCCCCCGTCCATGAGCACCTTGGTGAGGCGTGTGTTGGTGATGATGGGATCGACGACGAGCGGGGAGACCCCAAGATTGGGGGCGTAGTCTAGGTGGTCATTATGATCGAATGTGATGGTGGTCTCGGACCAGTCAAGGAAGAGGGGGTTGCGAGTTGCACGAAGAAGATATCTCGACACTCGTGCTTTCACTGGCGCAAGGAGAGGCGCGTCGAGGGTCCCCCATAGATCAGAAAGCAGTCGTGGATCTCAGGAAATCCCTCATCCTTGTCGTCGTCCTTCTCCTTGGGGTCCTCCTTCTTGTTGTCCTTCTTGATACCCAAACTTTTGAAATATCTCCGAAGCATGTGGCAGTCCTCAAGGTTATGGTTGGTGGGTCCCTTGTGGTAGGGACATGGCTCCTTGAGCATCTTGTCGAAGATGCCCCCGCCGAGGGGCCTCGAGGCTTTTTGCGGTCAGCAGCGGCGACAAGGTCGTCCGCCGCGGCTTCGTGCTTGCCCTGCTGGTTCTTCTTCTTCCTGTTGTTTCTTTTGGCGCCCCGGTTGGAGCTCTCAGGATCTTCGTCCTTGCTCTTCCCCTTGTCCTGGTCACCACCAAAGATGGCACCAACTGCCTCCTCGCCGGCGGCATAGTTGGTGATGATGTCCATCAGCTCATTGGCGGTGGTGGGGTTGTTGCGTCCCAACTCTTGAACCAACTCCTTACAGGTGGTCCTAGAGAGGAAGGCCATGATGACGTTGGAGTCGGTGATGTTGGGAAGCTTAGTGCGTTGTTTGGAGAAACACCGGATATAGTCGCGGAGGGACTCGCCTGGCTTCTGCTTACAGCTCCTGAGGTCCCAAGAGTTGCCGGGGCGCACATAAGTCCCCTTAATGTTCCCCTCAAACACCTTATCTAGATCATTCCAATTGTGGATCTGTCGAGGTGGGAGGTCCTCGAGCCATGCTCGGGCATTGTCTGATAGGAACAGGGAAAGCTGTTGGATGATGACTCGGTCGTTAGTGGCCCTGCTCAACTGACAAGCCAAGCGGAAATCAGCGAGCCAAAGTTTGGGTTTGGTCTCGCCGTTATACTTGGTGAGAGTCGTTGGGGGTGAAACCGGATCGGAAGCTAGGTCCTACGAATGGTCTTGCTAAAAACTCGAGGGCCCGGCGGCTCAGGGGATGGACTACAATCCTTCGTGCTATTGTAACACCCGCCTCTGTGCTCGTGGTAGCCTCGAGATGCGCCATCACCGCTTCTGCGCTTGCGGCGTTCGTTGATGTCATAACGGGCGTCTCGGGGCTCACGGTTGTCGACGACGCGCTCACGGACAGAGGCTGCCTTGTTCCCTTGCTGTGCGGGCTCGGGATGAACCGAGGCTTCTTTCTTGTGTCGGGAGGGCTCCGCAGGCTGCTCCGAGGCAAGCCCACGGTGCCTCAAGGCGGAACTCTCGGCCTGCTGCATAGCCGCAGTCTCGAGGAGACCTTGAATCTCATCGTGGGCCTGTCGGGCCTCGGGCGTAGATGGCTCAGGCATATTGCGGAGAAGCATGGCGGTGATGACGACGTTCTGGCTGGCTCGATTGAAGACTGTGGGTTTACCCGCTCGGTCCTCGATGATGCAACGATTTACGTTGCGAGCTCTCTCTCGAGCCCCTCTGCCACGTGCACGCGCCGCACGCTCCCGCTCGAGGGTCTGCTGAAGCAGACGTAAGCATTCTCTTTCCTCATCAAGCTTGGTCTGCAGCTCTTGAATCAGCACGAGTTGTGCCCCCTGGTCTGCTTCTAGGAGTTGGGCTTCGTTCCATGCACTAGAGTGCACGGCATGAGGTGGTGTGGTGTTCCCTCCTCCAACAGCCGCCTCTGCTTCTGAATCCGATGCGATGATCCCATCGATATGGAAGCACTCGTGAGTCGGATCGTAGCTGTCATCGGTAGAGTCGGAGTCGGGGGCGTTGAAGTAATAGTACTATGGATGCATATGGGGTCGTCGATTCATGGAGTCGTAGTGGCGGGAGGCGATCGCGTGGAGCTCCGTACCAGGGGTCTCCGTAGAGTCCTGGTACTCAGAAGCTGGCGTGGATGCTGCGAGGTCGAGGACAGAATGTAGATGGTGCCCAGGGAGCTCCTCGTAAGCGCCCATGTTGGTGCTTATGGAGGAAGCATACCCCTGGGCAGCCATGTTTAGCCCATACAGGAATGTCCATGGCGGTATTATCCCCGCCACTAGGGAAACTGATCCTGATCCGGCTGGAGGCGGCGTCGTGCCAGATGGCGGGATGACGGGATGCCCCGCTGGCATCTTATCCGCAGCTAAGCTCATCCTACGCAGGCCCTCATCGAGAGACTCTACGTCGGCGTCTGGCTGAGGAGCGCCAGAACTGGGCACACCGTTACCCTCCACGAGGCGATGGTGGTAGCTACGCTGAGCACGTCGACGCCTGGCCGTACGAGCCCGGTGTGAACGGTGGTGCGGTGCAGCGCTCTCCCAGGCTAGGAGAGCTCGTGGTCGTGGTCAGTTGGGTGCCTAGGCAGGAGGAGGACCATGTCGTAGCCATAGCCAAGGGACATGAACTCTAAGCTCCCAAACCAGATCACCGTGGCCAACGAAAGTGAACGTTCGGGGTCAGTCATCCAAAAAAATGGCGGGAAAGCGATGTTGACACGCAGTGTCCCCCTACCTGGCACGTCAAATGTCGGTGTTCGGACCCAAGAGGGCCCTAGACTGATGAGTGAATTCGTGCTGCGTGCTCCCTAATCCGGATGGTGATGCAAAGAGAATACATGGGGGTTTATCCTGATTCGGGCAAAGAAGGCCCTACGTCCAGTGGGGGGAGAGTATTGTATTTCCTTGCACCGAGGTGCTTGTATAGGGGTTACAAACTTTGAAAGAGGGAGCCGGTCCCAAGTCTCAAGAGAAGAGTAAAAATGGAGTGTTGCTTGAGATGCCGATCTCGGAAGTGGAGAAAACGTCCGTCTTCTTGTCCTCTCCCCAGGGGGAGCCCTCTGCCTCCTCTTTTATAGGCTCAAGCGGAGGCCGAAGGGTGCAAAAAACTCTAAGTCAATGCCTTGGAGGAGAAGGTTCGGCGGGTACTGTTGCTGTAGCGACGTGCTCTGGTAATAGCCAGCCATCCCCGGGTATCGCGGTGATGTTGATGACGGGACAGTGAAACATCCTAGGTGCTGTGGCGGGCGTGCAATCCCCTATAGTCGACGTGCGGGTATTGCTCCTTTGTTGACCGGCGGTGCTCGAGGCTTGGTTGGGGCGTAGTGGAGAGGGTCGATGAGGAACGGATAAGGCCGAGCCCCAGAAAATCCGGGCGCGGTGGTTGTCGTCTTGTTCGTCGAGGGGGTGTCGACGGTAGAATAGTGCTCGACGTGGTGTGAATAGTGGCTACTTTTTTACCGTCCACCCCGGGATGGGCAGAAAAGAGTGGGATTAGACACGGGTACTGCTCCCACGCCGGTGGGTCTGTAGCCACGTAGGTAGGAGTGGTTGTATTGAATGCCTTGTCAATGAGTAGGTGAATGAGAGAGAGGGGGAGAGTCGACCGCCTCGACCCCGGGTCGTGCGAGTCGGAGATTTTCCGGGGTCGAGGCTTTCCGTCGATCGGGCCTCGTGTGAGTCGGAGCGCAGTCGAGGGTGCCCCGTCTTCACACGTATATGGGCTTGGCTTGGTGTACCTGTGTAGGTGGAGCCTTGATACGATTTCTTAGGGGGTCTTTGAGGGCGCAGATTCCTCGCGGGTTTGCTCCTTTTAATCGTTAGTTTTTAGTACCCCTAATTCAGGTACCCCGACAATTCCTTTTGATGGTACGCAACAACGGTAGGCCTTCTTTAATTCCAGAGTGTAAAGTTTTAGGGTGTCACATTGGATGTTTTATGGGATGTCGGAAGGAGTATTCGGATACTGATAAAAAAACTAATTACAGAACTCGCCAGTAAATTATGAGACGAATTTATTAAGACTAATTAATCCATCATTAGCACATGTACTGTAGCATGACATTGTCTAATCACGGACTAATTAGGTTTAAAAAAAATTTGTCTCGTAAAATACACGCAATCTGTATAATTAGTTATTTTTTAATCTACATTTAATACTCCATGTATATGTCTAAACATCCGATGAGATAGGATACAAGGTATTAAGTGTTTTTGGCCGTGTTTAGATGCGAAGTTGGCGCGCCGATTCGGCGTCTGCGCGCTACAGTGTTCCGGTCGGAATACTGTAGCGCGTTTTGTTTTTTAGTGCAAAAAATTGTCCAAAAATTGATTAATTAGACTCAAAATGTTCGTCTCGCAAAGTACAACAAAACTGTGCAATTAGTTTTTGATTTCATCTACATTTAGTACTCCATGCATTTATCGGCATTTTGATGTGATGGGAAATCTCCTTTTTACACAGTAGAATTTGGGCACCTGAATTGAGAACTAAACAAGACCTTTATTGATTATTGAACTTACTGGATAGTGACTTACTGGAAAGGACAGTGACTTACTGGATAGTGACGGCTCGTTCGGTTCGAGATAAATCCTGCTGGGAATGATTCCTAGTGAGAACTATCTATACATGCGTTCCTGCCCGGAACGGTTCCAGGACCTCACTCCCCAGGAACCGAACGTGGCCTTACTGGGTAGTATTTCGTATTATGGTAGTGACTATTTTTAAATTTAATACTAATAATTACGTGTTTTCAAATTTCTCATTGTCGAATATTCTCATTCTTTTGTACTCGGTAGGTTCATCCTATTGTCATTTGTTGCTATTGAGGTAGCAATGTAAGCGGCGATCCTTTCAAGATAATTGGACCTAGCTGGTGTCAATTATACTCGTGCGATGCAATTTGTGTCAATCATACTTATGACTAATTATGTGCAAGTCTAGAGCATAAAACATACTTCAATATATTCTGGTTTAAAGTGGCTCAAAGATGGTATTGATTCTTTAGCGATTGACTACATACTATAAGAGAAATTACAGGTCAGAGTCTATTTTGCCTGCGGTCAAACACGCCTATTATTTCTGGATGTAGGAAAAAATTATAGATCCATTAATGGTACGTACTTGTCACCAAACCAAGACGCCAGCTGCTGGTTCTTTCCCCTTCTCTAGCCACCACGCATTTATGGGTCTATTTAGTTCCTCTAAAAATGCACTATGCAAAAAAAAAAGATTTTCTGTCACATTAAACTTGTGATATATGCATGGAGTACTAAATGTAGATGAAATCAAAAACTAATTGTACAGCTTGGTTGTAATTTGCGAGATGAACGTTTTGAACCTAATTAGTCAACGGTTGGACACTATTTACCAAATAAAACCAAAACGTGCTACAATACACTTTTCACCCTTTTCAGGGGAACTAAACACAGCCTATATTTTCTCTATCGAAAATTTGTGAGTGGTCAAATCAGATTTAACCTGCCTTCCATTCCATGTTGCAACAAAACACTATCGATAATACTCTCGTACGAACATCCGTCCTTGTCTACTTATCTAGACACCGCACACCACATATGCGCGTGACGCTCTCCCAACAACTCACTGCCACGACGGGCTTGCTCCAGCCCATAATGCGTAACGGACGCCGTGCTCGTGCCATCTCGCTCCCCCCTCCCGTCTGCGCTCTCCTCTCCGCGACCTCCGTTGCGACCCCGTGCTCTCACCCACCTCCCGCTCCCCCACCGGAGACGAGGACGCCAGCGGTGGCGGCTTCGATGAGGTAGGTCGTTTCTTCTCTGGCTCTGAGCCCTCCTCCTCCTTCCTCCTCTGGATCTGAGGGACGCGACGGTGGTAGGGTTCCGACGAGCTCTGGGGTTTTTTCCTCCTCTCTCTGGCGAGTTCGAAGGTGATGGGTTAGGGCTGCAGCAGCATGCACCTCAAAACCATCCCCTGCTGTTTGTACGTCCTTATTGTTTCTCCATGTTGCAATGAGATTTTTGTGTTGTTGCAACAGATGATTTTAGAATGTTGCAATAGATTTTTGGTTGTTGCAATAGATGATTTTTTAATGTGTTTCATTTCCATGTTTCATGGTTGATTTTGCGATATTGCAGTACTACTATTTGAGATGTGGCGGTACATATTTTTCGATGTTGTTATACATATTTTTTGATGTTGCCGTACATGTTTTCGATGTTGCACTACATAATTTTGCGATGTTGCAGCATTTATATTCCACTGTTGCACTGCATAGTTTTCCATATGTTTGCGATATTGTACTCAGGCCTGTCTCATGGGGGAGGGCAGCAAGTGCGACGGCCGGGGGCCCATGGTGCTTGGGAGCCCATGAGTATACCCATGTATAGTACATGTATTCCGGCCCAATGGCTCATACGGTCGCTCTTTAGGTCCATTTGATAGCTTAGGTGCTCGCTAGTCGCTTCTAGTCACGTGGCGTGCGTGACTACGTGAGTCGTGCAGGGAGTCGTCGAGTCACGACCCTTCCAATTCGCGATCGCGAGTCGGGGCTTGGCTTCGTGGCCGCTGGCCGGTGACGGCGTGCTGCTGCAGGCAACGGACGCGACCTATGCGGGCAGCGGGCGTGAATCCTTTCTCCGCGGCCTCTGTGATCCATTGTATCTCTGACTGGCCAGCGGACAGCGGTAAGTAACTGCAGTCCAGAGTTCATTAGTTCAGTTTATCAGTTATAAGGATAGGGCTTGGCGTGGCCGTGATGGTCTGCACTTGCAGAGCTGCAGACTATTTGATCTAATTAACTAAATTTCTAAATTCTAATTCAATATATTTTTTGAACATGTTAGATGTTGCCAAAAAAACACTTCTCTAGTGTTCAGAAAAGGAAAAAAAGAAAACAAGAAGATCAGTTCATTGAAAAATTATTTGGTGAACTATGCTACAAGAAAGATTGAATGGCTTCGCTATGTGCAACATTGAGAAGGATATTTTAGATAAAATTGATCTCGACACTGTTCTTGAAGATTTTGCATCAAGAAATGCTGAAGACGTTTTTTAAAAGCATTAAAGCTCTATAGATTTATTTAAGGTAACCACAATAGTTATTACTTATTACTTTACCATTCTTCTAGCTTTTTTATGTATAATCATTTTTTATGATCTAAATATATGTTACAAGTTACTTCTTATTAATAGTACTATATACTTTATTAATTGTTATATTAAAATATTAGATTGCCGGATCTTAGTGTCTTACTTGCCCAATGGCCTTTAAAACTATTGAGATGGGCCTGATTGTACTTGGATTGTTTCGGGCTCTTAGAACAGGAACGTGGTGAGGAACGGAGACAGGGGCGCGGTGGAGGCAGGGGCGCTATCCGGATGCCGCCAGAGGTCGGACGTTCGGGCGCTGGGTACACCGAGGCCCTGTTTAGTTGCCATGCAAATCCAAAATATTTCCTCTTCCACCCATCACATTGAATCTTTCGACGCATGCATGAAGCATTAAATGTAGGTAAAAAAGATAACTAATGGCATAGTTTGTCTGTAAATGTCGGAACGAATGTTTTGAGCCTAGTTAGTCCATGATCGGACAATTTTTTACCAAATAATAACGAAAGATGCTACAGTAACTTTTCAGCTACTTCTCGCGAAGTGAAACACCCCGAAACACAATTTGTATCCTTGTCACGTAGACCTCAAATTTCCATGTATTGGGATTTGGGAGTATTGCAACTCACTACTAGAGCGAGCGACGGGTGGTGTGAAAAGAAAAGGTGACAAGGGGCAGGGTGTAAAATTGACTCCCCTACTGCTGGTACTGCCGTACTGGCACACACCTACAGAGCGCACTGCAAAGCGCAGAGACAGCAGGCGCACACCACGCACCACACCCGCGCCGCCTCCACCTCGTCGGAGTCTCCGGAGGGCCGCGCATCCTCGGCCGCAACACGATCACGTCGGTCGGCCCCTCCATCCCGCCCTCCTCCTCTGCTCGAACTAATCCTCTGTATTTTCCTTTACTAGTTTGGTCTCCTTCCTTCGTCCACGATCGCGGCGCGCTGCTGTGGACTGCGGTGCGGGCGATCCCAACACCCCTCCCGGCGCAGCGGCGCTCGAGCTCGATCGACCCCCCGCGTTCCGTTGCGCGTCCGCGCTGCTTGTTGCTCCTGTAGATTCGCTTGGCGTTTGCTGTTTTCGGAAATGCTTTATTAAGCTTGTCTCCCTTTGTGTTGCGGTTTGCGAAGTGGGGGTTTTTCGCAATGTGGGTTTTGGGGGGACGTTGCTCCTCCTTTTGCGGCTAGATCGATTTTTCGGGTGTGTAGTGCACTTTGGGCGTGATTGTCCCACCACGGATCCTCCGGCAGCCTGGTCCCAGTTACAGCTGCACTTTTTTGAGCATGGTACAGCCGTGTGCTCTTGTGTTTAATCTGGCTCAGCTGTAATCTGATCCTAGTGTGTATAAGCCACAATGAGGTCATCATGGATTCATGGGTGGGTCTGGCCACCTGGGACTCTGGGTTCCTTATGTGGGGAACAATCTTGTCTTGTCTCGCGGGTGACATGTGGGGCTAACTGGTAGTACAATAATTTGTTGGCTGTTTCTGGATCAGGGTACCCAATTGGTCCAAATCTGATGCTTAATTTTTGGCCATTTGTTGTACAAATGAGGGGATTTGATGCGCATTGCCACTCCCTGAGCTTAAAATCGGTGCTGGCCTTTAGTTAAGACATAATGTTTACTTTTATGCAGTTATTGCTACAGAACTCCCTGCTTTGGGAGTTGCATTGATTCTGTGTGCAGTACACAACTTATGTGCTAAGATATGTTGATTGGTAGATGTGTCATGTATTGTGTGTTTGTGTGCATTTGCAATGTCAGTAATTGTAAATTTTAACATTCAGTCGCAAAGTGTACTTGAATTGCTAACATGCTGTGTAATTCTTCTGGGGAATAATAGGGCAGAACCCTAAAGAATCATGCTAGTGTTTGCTGAATCTTGTGGTGTTTATTTATGATGCAGATACAATACTAGTGTGTCATGAGGACTTTTCAAGGTCAAAACACTGAGGATAGGAGAGTCCATACTTCCAAGCCTTGGACTTCAAAAAGGAAGTTTTGTGAGCTGCCTGACTCTGTTGAAGTGCATATAATTGATGACGACAGTGATGACAGCAGCAAGGATTACTCAGTGGAAGATGCATCAAAGCAGCTTGCGGCCATTTACAATCCTGAGATCACACATGACAAGCAAACTGACATAGATCACTATGCTTCACCGCACCAAAGTTCTAAGAAGTCAAGACATGGATATGGCACAGTTTTACCTTCTATTGGTACTTATACTGTACAGTGTGCCAGCTGCTACAAATGGAGGATCGTTCCAACAAAAGAAAAATATCAAGAGCTACGAGGGAGTATTTCTCAGGAGCTTTTTGTATGCGCAAGGGCTCGTGAGTGGAACCGCGAGTTATCATGTGATGAACTAGAAGATATTTCACAAGATGGAAGTAGGATGTGGGCAATTGATAAGCCAAACATTGTCCAACCCCCTCCTGGCTGGGACAGGGAGGTCAGACTCAGAGGAGCTTCCACCAAGTTTGCAGATGTGTATGTCACACTTCTCTCCTTTATTTAGCTTGAGTGGAAGTAACACTTGTGGTTTGCAATCATCAAACTGTTTTCCATGTTTTCCTTTCACTATGTACTAAGTAAAATTCATGGAACCGTTCTACTTGTATCTTGATCAGCTGCTTAGCTTAGCAAAACTTACTGAAGGACTGACATGATTTTTATGATTTATGGCAGTTAGCTAGTTTGTCCTATATGCTACATCTATGGAACTTTTTAACAGTTTCTACTTAACACTTAAGCCTAAGGAATGTTAGTCTCTTATAATATGTCAGAGTGAACAAAAATAACAGCCATTATAATATTATCAGTTGGCAGAGATGTTCATTGACATCTAGTATTTATCAAACTTAGTCTCTGGATTTTTTTATTTTTATATTCCAAACAGTAATTAATACATGCTTGTAGGACATGCAGGACACCTTTTAGAACATATCACATGCAAGATACTTGATTTTAACATATATAACATGTATTATGATTATTTTCAGGTATTACACTTCTCCATCTGGGAAAAAGTTGAGGTCATTGGTTGACATTGGGAGGTGTGTTCATTCATTGATATTTTCTTCTAACTAGTGGATAACTTATTGTCACCGACTCACCTAGTTGGTATTAGGGATGCAAACAGCCTAGCCTGCAAACCCGCATATAGGCTTAATTTTGTGGGTTGCTCGCGGTAACCCACAAAATTAAGCTTATATGCGGGGGTAGCGGGCTAGCCCACCTGCATCCGTAGTTGGTATAGTACAACAAAGCAGAACTACGACATGTTCTGAAATTTTCTCATGACGTAATGCATCATTATCTCGATATCCAGGTACTTGGAACAGAACCCACACTACATCAGAGAAGGGGTTAACTTATCCCAGTTTTCATTTGCCATTCCCAAACCTCTGCAAGAAGATTATGTTCAGAAGCGTAAATTTGGAGATGATCATGAGTTACTAGAGCTTCATGAGATAGCTCAAGGTGCATTAACTTGGCCCAAGATTTCCTTTTGGCTATATCTGTAATTTATAGTTCCCTACATTTGTTTGATATAGAGCATGCCACAAATCAGGATACGGTGGTAAGGAGCTCTAAAACTTGATCAAGTACTGCAATTGCCATATAGCCAATAGTGTTCCCTAAAACTTTGGCAAGCAAAAACTGTACTACTTCATAGGTAATTCGTGTAAGACATTGGTATTTCAACATCACTGGGAGGAGCCAGAACTCAGCCATGCCCTAGGCTGGGTCCCTCAATCTCTTCAATCGTGTTTTCTCAATAGGATATTAATTATCTTTTGGGTCTGGGCTGAGGCCTGAATCTCTGTTGCCACTGGCCCTCAATCACACCTGTAAAGTCCTATAGTACATAAATGCTGAACTCAGCACTGGGCACATTCCTAGAGTCATACCCTTCATTGTAATTTGTAATAAAATATTTGCTCTCCACATATTAGGGGGGGGGGGGTCCATTTGCAATTAAACCTGGCAATAGGCCCCAACGATAACTTGTAAGTTCTTCACATTACACTTTAGCTGAGCACAGCTGACCTTAGTAGTGCCTTGTTTAATGGATTATAAGCATCATCATGGAGTGCAGTGGTCAAAAGTCATGACGCTATTTGAATTATGATATATATTGTGTTTTCCATTTCCTATTTTGTCTTCCTAGCATCTAATATTTCATTTATTATTGTTTACTTGCTGTATATCTTTTTGTTCCCTAGTTAATAGCTTTGCTATTTCCTGTCAAACCTAGCTGTTCTTGGGGCATCTGTATGAATTTTGCTGATATAACTGTGTATGCATTGCTGTTACATGTGCAGACGATCCACTGTGTTGGGCAGCACCTCCTAGCCGCAGAGAACTGCTCGGTGAACTTGGCATTTCAGCTTTGGGTCTTGCTGATATTGACCAGCCCGGGATGTCAGACAGTGTCAGTCTTCACCAGCTCAAGGTGTCTGAACCACCAGCTCAGCACCGCAGGAGAACTGTGAAGCAAGTATCATCGAGGAAGCATCAAAGGACTCCTCCAGCAGCGAGG
Source organism: Saccharum hybrid cultivar R570 (assembly GCA_038087645.1). Lineage (NCBI taxonomy): Eukaryota > Viridiplantae > Streptophyta > Magnoliopsida > Poales > Poaceae > Saccharum > Saccharum hybrid cultivar. The sequence goes on from JAQSUU010000273.1 coordinate 2,518,070, forward strand.
TATCCATTCGAAGAACAATCTGGTGGCCACGCGAACGACATTGAGCATGTGCCGCTGTGAACTCCAGGCGCAGTAGCCTCCTTACTGTGGGTCTGCTCTTGTTTCGGTATCGTTTTGCCGCATCTGTTCCGTAAGGGGGCATTAACCGAAGGACTGCAGGATTTGGGTGATCAGATGCGCTAAGCATCGATTTTGTAATGTAGATGTATTAGTGCCATGGCATATTTCAAATTGGTCCACCAAATAGGCAGCTGGCATCAGAGACGTTGGAGAATGTTTGGTGTATGTATTCCCATGCAAAACCGATCATGTTGGAGAATGTACTAGTGCTACTGGGTGTGGGGAAAAGTGGGTGGAAAGTTACTGTAGCATCTTTCGTTTTATTTGACAAATATTATCTAACCATGAAGTAACTAGGCTCAAAAGATTCGTCTCGTAAAAACCAAACAAACTTAGCAATTAGTTATTTTTTACTTATATTTAATATTTCATGCACGTGTTCAAATATTTGATGTGATGAGTGGAAGAGAAAATATTTTGGGTTTGCATGGGAAGTGAACACACCCTTAGCCAAATGTCGTGGGTCTACTTTTGGCTTGGTCTCATTTTACTGACTTGTGTGCTTATGGGGCATTAACTTGACGATCAAAGTGAATGTGGTTGATGCGCTAGGCATTGAATTACTGTAAGGTAGATGTATGAAGGCCATGGCATATAGGCCGTACTGTCCAGTGTCCACCATAGTATGCTGCGGGTACGAGAGATGTTGGTGCTACTGGAACCTCGATGCTGGATCCGACCATGACCTTATCTCCCTAAGCTTCTGGATGTTTTGATTTCTGTTAAATGTGCTTCTGGATGGCCTGGTTGCTGTTCTGCATAGTTATCCTTACAGCGCTTCATGTCAAGGTAAGATGTCTTTCCTGCTCATAGAATCTAAGCAGCTGTGCAAATAACACGTACTTACAAGACGTTTTGACTTTTCTACATTTATAGCTTTTTGTTATGCATTTAAATACAGTGTGTCTAAATACATAGCAAAATAAATGTACTCCCTCCGTTCCAAATTATAAGTCGCTTTGACTTTTTGTTTAGATACATAGCAAATTTAATGTACAAAAAATATTTAGATACATAGGAAATTCGATGTACCATAAAAGTCAAAGCGACTTATAATTTAAAACAGAAGGAGTATCTATCAAAGCCAAATGGTCTAATTTAGAATGGATGGAGTACTACACAAGTCCTCTGACTGTTGTTCGATGTGTGTTGTTTCCTGCTGGTGAATCGAGATCCTGTGTTTGCTGGAGCAACTTTTACAGTGAAGCTAAAGCCATGTCCTCGGTGTCTTTTTATACATATAGTTCTACGACTTTTTGTTGCCATAATTAAATGTTGGAACGCTGATGTTCACAACGAGTTGCAATTGCACAAAAGCTAGCTGACCGGACAAAACAAATTAGAGTTTTGTGTAACAATAGTTGGTTGCATTGCGTTAAAAAAACAATAGTTGTGTTGCCCTCTTGCAAAAAAGTTTCTGTTGCTAACCTCGATACCCGACTTTCACACATTTTGAATTTGCTTAGTTTTTTATGCATATCTTTCACCACCAATTTCTTTTAGAATGTGTTCATAAAATCCTTATTTATGAGATTTTGTAAGTTTTTTCTCTATATATACATGTAACTTACATGTTTTCAAATTAAATAATTTATTCATAAATTGTTGATGCTTATTGTTTTTATATGGTTTGATTTGACTACTAAATCTTATCCTAGTTTTTAACTTGATGAAGAAGTATATCATCATTATAAATTTATAAAATATATCAGGTGAAACCATCGTTCGAGTAAATAGTGGAACCGCCAAACGAAAAACAAAGTAAAATTGACTCTAAAAAAAACAAAGTAAAATTAGAACTTTTCACTTCAAGGAGAGAGACTGCTTTTCACGTTTATATACGTGTGGTATATAAAAGTTACAGATGTAGTAGAAAGGACTATTTTTTTCGTAGAAATATATAACTGCAGGGCAAAACTGCTAATATCGCCAATTTTACCTTTGATTATTATTACGCCGCCACCGGGTGCGTGGGCGCGTGGCTTTGAACCCGCGGACTCCCTCTCTTTCTTGAGTTGAGCAGCGACGAGCGAGGAGGAGCATCGCACCCCCTTCCTGCCGGCGCGCCCGCCCCCGCGCCGCCGGCGAGCCGCTCCCGCCCCAAGCCTTACCGTCCACCATGATTGCTGCCGTCCGTGCCGCCGCCCTGCCGAGCGGTGAGTCTCTCTGCTTCTCCTTCTCATCTGTGGAGGCCGGTGGTTCGTCTCGTTTTGTTGGTACTTCTTGCGGCCTCCTTCTCATTTGTGGAGTTTTCTTGGTACTTCTTGCGCCGCTCCTCCTCATCTGCGGAGGCCGGTGGTTCGTCTCGTTTCTTCGCTGCTTGTTGCGGCATTTTTTCTGTACTTCTGCATCTTGGCCGGTGGTACGTTATTCTCTCTTCCTGACGGATTTTCTCGCCTATTTAACTCGGTTTCTTTCAGTTCTTGATGTCGAATTTTTCACTTCTTTGTTTTTTTCAGTCCTTGGTGTCAAATCTAGCACCCTTTCCGTACTACTCTCCTCCTTTCTGTCCAAATTTTGTGTTTAATTTGTTTCCATGGTTCTGATTTTGTCATCCTTACTGGGGCAGATTGCAAAACCATGGAGCTGATTAGTCTTACCGAATCTTGTTGCCTGGGAGAGCCTACTAAGGCGAAGCTAATGCTAGATGATGAAGAATTTGACTATGATATGTAAGTCACATGTTCCATACTTGTTCTTTTTTTTATTATCAAGTAGCATGAAATAGTGTGGGAAACATCTGTGTGCTTAGATTTCCTTTGTGTCATAACTCATAAACTCTGTTTTTCCTTTTCTTGAACGACATAGGAAAGTTGCATGTCATTTCATTTAGAGAGAAAGAGTATAACGAGTCGTGTTACCTCCCACGCACCCCAAACACAAAAACTCCAAGGGCTGGAGCAAAAATGATATCCTTTATATTGCGGTGGAACATTTCCATAGTTTGTTGCAATCTTCTCTGTAAAATTGAGAACCTATGGCTACTGTTACTTCCGAATTGTAGGGTTGGAGAGGACCGTTGGAGACTTGGAGTCCATGCCCACTCCAAGTCCCCAGCAGCCCCCATCCCGCGCGCCGGCCGCCACCGCGTCATCACCCATCCTCGACAGCGTCAATCTCCGCACTCGGCCATGGGTCAGTCGGGGCGACTCGGCAGCGCGGCCTGCTGACATGCTGAGGCATTCGTGGACTCATCGTCCACTTTGGACATGGACCGCGAACTGGCGGACGGCGGTGGTGGCCTGGCTTTGGCAGAGACAGGCCGCGTCAGTCAGCCTCGACGCTGTGAAATTAAAGGGCTTTCTGCTCCCAAGTTTGCGCCTCTGTCTGGAGCCTGGAGCCTGGAGCGCGCGGCGGCGTGCCGATGCATGCTTGGAACACTGGCATTGCCCACTAACCAGAAGCTGGTGGCGGGAGTCCCTGGCAACGTGAAGACGCCCGGGCTCTCTGCCTCTGGGCCTGGACCAAAAAACCGTCAGGTAGAGATGTGCATGACGTGACATGAATGATGGGTTCACTGCCCCTGCGAGGTCCTTGTCCCGGCGCAAACCTGTGCTTTCGCGTGCTCGTCCACCTCGACTTGTTGGAAGACCCAGAGAACGGCGGAGCGCTCGCCCAAGGAGTTCACCTGGCACCTGGGCGTGGTTGACGGCGACCGCGCGCCCAGGGACCGCCACGAACGAACGACCCCCGGCCCGACGGACGCGCGACGGTGATTCGGTGAAGACGGCACCATCACGCGACGCGGATTTCCTCTCCAGCAAGCATCACGCGCTGATGGCCAAGTGCTGCTCGCGCGCGAACAAGCCTGGTGCGGCGAGTGTGCGTGCGTGGGCGCGCAGCCGCGGCCGCGGGCGTCATCAACACCCGGCGCGCCAGCAGGCACGCACGCACTGGCTGCAATCCGGGCAGTCCACTGGACTTTGGGAATGACGACAGCAACAGCAGCGACGATTCGCCACGACCACCTGAGGTACGCACTGGTTTGCAGCCTTGCAGGGATCGTCAACGTCAGGACCCACCAGCCCCACGGCACGTGACAACGACTCAGGGTGCGTTCACTTCGCGAAAAGTAGCTGAAAAGTTACTGTAGCATCTTTCGTTGTTATTTGGCAAAATTTATCCAATTATGGACTAACTAGGCTCAAAAGATTCGTCCCGACATTTACAGACAAACTATGCAATTAGTTATCTTTTTTACCTACGTTTAATGCTCCATGCATGCGTCAAAAGATTTGATGTGATGTGTGTAAGAGGAAATATTTTGGGCTGGGAGGGGAAGTGAACGCGGCCTCAGCGTCATAGCAGCTGCAGCGTAGGGTCCGAGAGCATGGACGCTGTGAAGCAACACCTTTGCACCGGTTGCCCAATTTCATACCCGGTTCTTTGATTAAAAAAATGACAACAGTACATCTACGCTTCTAGAGAGAATCTGGAGCATGGCAGCACACATAGCCAGGGAGAAAATGCATATGCATATGCCTCTGCTCATCGATCATCATTTCGATGCTGTTTACAACTATGCATACATAATACATCTCTGTCATGGAAAACGCAAGATGCAAGAACAGGAAAAGGACAAGCCTTCATCAACATAATATGCGGTGTTCGGGAAGGTGAGACTCCCAGAGGCGGTGCACAGTTGGCTCAGCTAATCAAATCATATGCGGATGAATTCTCTGCTCTGAAACGGCCATCCCAAATGGCGGATTCAGTCCTGCCCAAAGCAGCCTGGAAAAGACCTCCTACTGATCATGTGAAACTGAATTGTGACGGCGCTTTCAGACAGCAGAATCGCAGTGGAGGGTGGGGATTTGTGCTGCGCGATCATGTTGGCTGCATTCTCAGCTCGGGGTATGGTAGCCCATGCTGAAGTCATTGCGTGCCTGCAGGCCACGCAAAGGGCTGTGGAACTGGCCATTCAGAATATAATTTTGGAGACGGATGCTGCTGCGGTTGTACAAGCGCTGATGCCTACCGAGATGGACAGAAGTTCAGCGAGTGGACTATTATGGGAGTTGAAAGATTTACTTGCCTGTAACCTTGTCTCTAGTAATGTTGCTCAAAATCCTCGCTCATGTAATTTGGTAGCACATAGCTTAGCTGCCCTAGGGGCTAGTTTAAGTTCAGACGTGATGTCGGTCAGGGATCACATCCCTCCTTGTATTCAGACCCTGGTAGCCAGTGATTTGGCTTCAGTTTTCCAGTTTCAAAAGAAAGAGAGAGAGAGAGATTATTTGGCTGTGGTTAAACAGCAACATCATGAACGGAGAAAATGCATACGCATATGCCTCTGCTCATCGATCATCATTCAGTAATCAGTCCGATGCTGTTTACAACTATGCATGCATAATACATCTCTGTCATAGAAAAAGAATAGGAAAAGGACAAGCCTTCGTTTTTATCTACATAATATGCTTGGTACATAACATATGGGATTATTTGGCTGTTGTTGCAAACATACTTGGCTGGACCCAGTGGCACACTTCTGTAACGAGTGATGCTGGGATGACCATCTCGACGGTCCCATCATCTAAGTCATAAGCATACACATTTGTGATAGACTTCAACCCCACATCATGCCCAGATGTACCAGTGAAGCAAGCGGTACTGCCCATCGCCATTCCGTTTGTGGTCTGTTCGTAGGAATCCATCGGGACGCTCCACTGTTTTGGACCACTAAATGTATAGACTCTCCTCCTGCCTGCATCCTTCACACGGAAGGATTGGCCCTTGCAAAGAAACCAGCTGGTGTCATCCAATTCTCGGTCATCCAGCTGCGACCACTCCACTGCTTCGATATCCAGCCTAAAGAATTTAAAAGCATTCTCCATTGTTCCAGGGCGTGATACGAGCACAACTTCCCCGTGGGACGCGACAAGGAAATGGTGATCCTCTTGGCTCCATTTCGGACAAGGCGCCATTCTCCCCCAGGTCATTTCAGTGATGTTGAAGATGAGGATCTGCCTGTTAGAATGATCTCCTAACTATAGAAAGCCCAACGGCCTTCTTGGACCTTGACTCGCGCCTTGATCGGGGGCGCCCAGCCCATCTATAGCTGGAGGGCCCCGTCACCCTGCGCTATAAAAAGAGATGGGGGCCGGCGGCTCAAAGCACGAGGTTTGCCTGAGCCGCACTCCCCACCGACAAACCCTAGCTCCGATCCAGAGAGGGTGCGCAGCCAAGTGACGGGAATCACCTCCACGCCGTCACCGCCACTGCACTGCGCCGCCACGGTCTCCACTGCATCGCCACCGCTTCCCCGACCGTCGTTGCCCTAGTGCAGATCATCATCTTCGCGGGATGGCGACTAGCTCTAGCTCCCACTCCGCACCTGCTGTGCCCACTGACGGTTTGCACCATCTCACCCCTCTCTCTCTCTCTCACTGCTCTCAGATCTAGTAGAACTTGTATTAGGATATCAAGTATACCTCTAAATGCTAAAGAATACCCGTCTGATCTACTCTATATGATCCTAAGAGAACTAACAAACTCTAACAATGGTATCAGAGGCCTACACATGGTGTAGATCTAGATCGGTTTGAACGAGATCCGTTAAGATCTGAAAGTTTACCCTAACCCTAACTCAAATCGAACCCATAAAAGGTTAAAGAAAGAGCCTTTTGGGGTGATGGTGCCTACCTGGACCATGTTCCCATTACCGTCAGCCGGTCTAGGACCGCCGAGCGGCAAAGAGAGCTGCGGCACTCACGCGCGCGCTCTGGACACCGGCACGGGGCCGCTTGACGGCCACGCGCTCACCCTCTGGGGAACACTTGCGCCGGCGAAAGGGCCCGCGGCGGTGTCACCTTCATCTCTTCCTTCTCCGGCCGGCCATGGGTCGGCACTGCTGCTTTTCTCTATGCCGTGGTATAGAGAGAGGAGTAGGGAGGAAAGAGAAAGAGAAAAGAAAGTAGAAGGCAGGGGGAGTTGCGCGGACGCCGAGGCACACGCGGACGCCGAGGCTCAGCGGCGCGCCTCCCTGTGTGCCGAGCGGCTGCGGTCGCTGGAGAATGAAAGGGACGAAGAGAAATTGCAAATGTGGAATTAGGGTTTGGGGGCGGCCGGCTTCGGGTTTTGATGCACCGATCGGCGCGCGTGGCCGTTGGATCAAGGGCAACGGTGATCAGACGGCCACGGTTCACCGGACCGGTTTACAGCCCAGGCGGGCAAGCGCGGGGGCCGAATCGCCGGCCCAGGCCCAGGTTGCGGCCTGGGCGCGGCTGCCTTGCCGACTGAGCGAGTAGGCTGGGCCGGCATGCGCGCACTGGGCCGCTGCTGCGGCATGGGCTGCGCTGCGCAACGCGCGATCGTGCGCGATGGGCTGCTGCGCGACTGGGCCGAAATGGCCTAAAGTAGAAGTTCTTTCGATTTTTTCTTTTATTATTTTCTAGAAGCAAATTTTGATGAATATTTTGATCATTTTCGATTCAAATTTGATGCAAATTTCTGTGCAAATTTTTATCCAACGATATTATTTGTTCAGACAATAGTAAAGTGATTAAAGTGCTTCTGGAAAATATTATGAGAATGTTAAAAGTGTTTCCGTTGCGTACTTTATGTTGTTAATTTTATTATTAAATTTGAATCAACGGAAGAATTTAATTTTGAACAATGGATAAATTTTAGATGATTATAATATTGTTATTATTCTGACCAACGTTGATTAATAGCAGTATTATGATGTAGTTATGTTTTTGTTATGCATTAATTCTATTTCTGTGTAACGGTGATATAAAATTAGTGTAAAAAGGAAAATTGTATGTTTTAATTTTGACCAACGTTGGAACTAAAGCATGCAATTATTGATGTTACAATTATGTTCTCACTTTATATGAATTATGTTTTTAGGAGGTTACTCTTTGATGGGGTTTATCAAAGATATTCCACCCCTCAAAGGTGACAACTACATCGAATGAAAGAAGAAGATTGATGTCGCTTTTGTCTTAGCTGAGGTGGACTGAGTGGTCACCACACCGTGCCCCACTGAGCCTGTGGCACCGGTGAGGGAGACTAATGAGTCTGATGCTGATTGACAAAAGAAAGAGAGGGATCATGCTCACATACAGATGACATATGACCTACAAAATCAAAAGTGGTCAATACCAACAAAAATGTGTTGCTGTCATAAAGAACACAATTGAGCCTGCCATAATGGGCTCAATCCAAGAGTGTGACACTGTCACAGAGTACTTGAAAAGAATAAAGAGTCAGTTATATGGCTCTTCAAAGACATATGCTACTCAGCTAATAAAGCAGCTGGTGAGAGAAAAATACACTGGAGGTGGAAATGGCAATGGCATTAGAGAACACATGTCAAAGATGAATCATTTGAACAACAAGCTCAAACCAATGGATCTGGATCTCAAGGAAGAGTTTCTTGTTCATCTGATTTTTGCTTGTTTACCAAAAAATAGTTTGACACATTTGTTGTCAACTACAACATCCAGTCCGAGAAATAGGATCTAGAACGTTGTATGGCAATGTGTGTGTAAGAAGAAGAGAGAATAAAGGCCGCCAATTGTGGTACTCTCAGTTTTGTTAAAGATAACAAGAGAGAGAATGTCAATGCCAATGTCAACTCTCCTTCAAAGTCAAAGGGCAAGGGTCCCATGCAGCATCAGCCTTAGCAGAACAGGTTTGCAGTGAACAAAGATCAGTGCCTCTACTCCAAGAAGAAGGGACATTACAAGAAAGATTGTCCTAAATTATTAAAGATGATCATGGCAAAGAAAAGGTGAGAATATTATTACGTTCATAAATGAATCCCTGTATGTACAGTACTCAAAATCTACTTGGTGGATTGACTCAGACGCAACTGTTCATGTTGCTAATTCACTACAGGGATTTCGTTCGACGAGGACTACGCAAAGAAGCGAAAGACACGTTAAAGTCACAAATGGAGTCCAAGCAGATGTCGAAGTTATTGGCGATGTTCCTTTAGAGCTTGCTGATGGTTTTATTCTTTTGCTTAGAGATGTTTTATTTGTTCCTTCATTACAGAGAAACTTGATTAGTGTGTCTTGTTTAGATAATGATAGATTTGATTGTCATTTTGAATATGGCAAATGCGAGATACAATGTAATAATGAATGTGTTGGCCTTGCTTTTCAAAAGCAAGATCTTTATTTGTTATTACTTCGTGAAAATATGAATTCCGTATGTGATACGAATGAGAACGTATCCTCATTTGTGAATGCGAATAGAAAACGAAAGAGAACTCAAGATGCGTCGTCGAAATTATGGCATTGTCGTTTAGGCTATATTTCGAAGGAGAGAATAGAGAGACTAGTGAAAAATGATATTCTTCCTCCATTAGAGTTCTCAGACTTTGAACAGTGTAGAGAATGTATTAAAGGAAAATACACAGAGCAAATTAAAAAGAATGCTAAACGAAGCACATTAATTTTACAGATAATTCACACAGACATCTGTGGACCTTTTCCTGTGAAAAGTGTGGATGGTTTTGACTCGTTCATAACATTCACAGATGACTACTCCCGTTATAGTTATATTTATCTAATTAAAGAAAAAAATAAAGCGTTGGATAAATTTAAAATATTTAAGGATGAAGTTGAAAATCAGCACAATTTAAAGATAAAGATAGTCTGATCTGATCGTGGTGGGGAGTACTACGATCGACATACCCCATATGGTCAAGTTTCTAAACCTTTTGCAAGGTTTTTACAGGAAAATGGCATAGTTGCCTAATATTCTACACCGGGCGAACCTCAGCAGAACGAAGTAGCTGAAAGGCGTAACCGTACCTTGATGGATATGGTGCGTAGTATGATGAGTTACTCTGACTTGCTATTGAGTCTATGGATGGAGACGTTAAAAACCGTCATTCATATTCTAAACAGAGTAACAAGTAAAGCGGTGCCCAAAACACCATATGAGTTATGGACAGGAAGAGAACCCTCACTAAAACACTTACGTGTTGTGGGGGAGTCCTGCTGAGGCAAAAGTGTTTAACCCAAATATTGGGAAGCTAGATCCTAAAACAGTTAGCTGTCATTTTATTGGCTATCCTGAAAAGTCAAAAGGTTTTCGTTTCTACTGTTCAGACATATACACAAAATTTGTAGAAACGAGATACGCTGTTATCTTAGAGGATAAAATGATGAGGGGTAGCATGGTGGCTCGAGAAATTATTCTTGAGGAGAAGCGGATATGTGTGCCCACTCCGATAATTCAGGAACCATTCTTTGAACTACCTATTCTTGTTGCACCAACAGTGCCATATACTGTAGTGCCAACACCTGTTGTCAGTTTTTCTGTGATGTTAGTAAATAATGATGAGGAACCTGTCCTTCAGGAACCTATACAAACTGATGTCATAGATGAGGGGGAGCAACAACAGCCCCAAACAGAAGATGTGCCAAATGTGGAGGCCCCGAGAAGGTCTCAAAGAGTTAGAAGATCAACTATACCTGATGATTATGAGGTGTATAACACTGTAGAATTTCAAATGGAGGGTGATCCCACTTTATTTGAAGAAGTCATAAGAAGTGATAATTCATCCAAGTGGCTTGAGGCCATGGAAGATGAAATAAAGTCAATAAGTACCAACAAAGTTTGAGACTTAGAACGTATTCCTAAAGGAGACAAGACAGTAGGCTGTAAATGGGTCTACAAGACAAAACGTGACTCCCAAGAGAATATTGAAAGGTTTAAAGCACGACTTGTGGCAAAAGGTTTCACGCAAAGAGAAGAAATTGATTACAATGAGATGTTTTCTCCAGACTCATGTAAGGATTCCTTCATAATTATAATGGCATTAATGACACACTATAATTTAGAGTTACATCAGATGGATGTAAAAATGACATTCCTTAATGGGGATCTGGAGAAAATGTTTATATAGCATAGCCAAAAGGTTTTGTCGTGAAAGAAAAAGAACGAATGGGATGCCGCTTAAAGAAATCAATTTATGGGTTAAAGCAAGCTTCAAGACAGTTGTACTTGAAGTTTGACAGAATAATAAGGAATTTTGGGTTTAAAGAAAATATTGAGGATAATTATATCTATGCAAAGTTTAAGAATGGAAGGTATATCTTTCTAATCATGTATGTAGATGATATCTTACTTGCTAGTAGTGATGTCCATCTACTACTGGAGACAAAGAAGTTTTTATCTTTAAAATTTGATATGAAAGATCTTGGTTAAGCTTCATTTATTTTGGGCATAGAGATTCACCGAGATAGAAGTAAAGAGGTATTAGGACTATCACAAAATGCATATATAGAAAAAGTTTTCAAGAAATTCAGTATGCATAAATATAGTGTCTCACCTGCACCCATGGTCAAGGGCGACAAATATGTGGATTTTCAATGCCCTAGGAACCAATACGAGCTCAATCAAATGAAAGTGGTTTCATATGCTTCTGCTGTCGGAAGCCTACAGTATGCTCAAGTGTGCACGCGCCCTGACTTAGCTTTTATTACCGGGTTGCTTGCCAGATTTTAAAGTAATCCATGGATGGAACACTGGAAGTTGATAAAGAAAGTCTTGCGATATTTGCAAGGTACAAAAGGCCTTATGTTAACGTACAGAAAATCAGATTCTCTCTAAATAGTGGGGTATTCGGATTCTGATTATGCGGAAGATGATAAAAAATTCACGTCATGATATGTGTTCACTCTCGCAGGAGGAGCAATTTCATGGAAAAGCTCAAAACAAATCGTCACTACATCGTCCACGATGTATGCCGAGTTTGTAGCGTGTTATGAGGCAACGGGGCAGGTGAACTGGCTAAAGAAGTTCATACCCGGTTTGAAGGTGGTCGACAGCATACATAAGCCACTAAAGTTATACTACGATAATAATCCAGCAGTACAGTACGCTCACAATAATAGATCAAGTGGTGCTGCCAAACATATTGACATAAAGTATTATGTTGTGAAGGATAAAGTCCGGGATCAAATTATAAATCTTGAGCATATAAGCACTGAAAAGATGCTCGCGGATCCACTTACAAAAAGCTTATCATCCAACGTGTTCAGAGAACATGTAGCCGACATGTATTTAAGGGAAACCCTATGACTCCTGAATTATAAAGGGCCTAAAGTTAAAGTAACTGTTTCAGATCAGACATGTGTATTGTAGCTGTCAAATCCATCGGCAATTGACCATGACGATGAAACATGCTTTATGCACTTATCTGTGATGGAACGAGTAAAGTGAAAGTGTTAAAGTAAAAGTTTAAAGATTAAAATAAATGATGAGATCAAGGGGAGAATGTTAGAATGATCTCCTAACTATAAAAAGCCTAACGACCTTCTTGGACCTTGACTCGTGCCCTGATCGGGGGCGCCCAGCCCATCTATGGCTGGAGGGTCACCCTGCGATATAAAAGAGGTGGGGGCCGGCGGCTCAAAGCACGAGGTTCGCCTGAGCCGCACTCCCCACCGATAAACCCTAGCTCCGATCCAGAGAGGGTGCGCAGCCAAGTGACGGGAATCACCTCCACGCCGTCACCGCCATTGTACTGTGCCGCCACGGTCTCCACTGCATCGCCACCGCTTCCCCGACCGTCGCTGCCCTAGAGCAGATCATCATCTTCGCGGGATGGCGACTAGCTCTAGCTCTCACTCCGCACCTGTTGTGCCCACTGACGGTTTGCACCATCTCACCCCTCTCTCTCTCACTGCTCTCGGATCTAGTAGAACTTGTATTAGGATATCAAGTATACCTCTAAATGCTAAAGAATACACGTCTGATCTACTCCATGTGATCCTAAGAGAACTAACAAACTCTAACACTGTCCACTGATGTCCACGCAGATGACCTGTGTCCCGAGCAAAGCTAAATCGGCGATCCAAGTGCGCTCAAGTAATCTGCGCGTTGTTCTTGACATGTGGGGAGGTTCAACACCATACTTGTAGGCACTCCAGTACGTGTCTCCAGGGCAGGCAATGTGCACAGTCGGAACAATGCTCCAGATCTCGAAACGTGCAACGACTAGAGGTATTCCGTGAGAACCAACATAGAAAACAAAGAACCCTTCTTACCCTTGTTCGCGACAGGGGAATACTGGCAGGTTAAGCTGTTTGCCAGAGCTTGGGTGAACAAGGAACGCACTCTGCTCTTGGAAGTGGCATGGTTTGTGTCGGATCATGAGAAGCCACCCGCGATTCTCAAATGCACAAGTAGCGTCCGGGAATACGTAGCTGCTTACTCCACGGATCTTCCTACTTGAAACATCGAACAGCAGCCGCTTCTTGCTGTTGCGTTCCACAGCAAACATGGCCAAGGGAAGCTGCTTCACCCCTTCAGAGCAATTGCTCTTGTTCCCATCATACGCCTCCATGGCTCAACCTGACTCGCAGATATCTGGCAGAAGCAAAGAGAAGTCATTAGCAATCAGCAAATAATTTCTACTAGACGATAAATTGGTGACTCCATACACAAAACACCTATGGCTTTGGAGACTCATCATCATGTTATTATACGAAATTTGGCAGGGACAGATTCTACTGGGAAAGAAAACAGCATGATATTTGTTACTTGCTAGATAACTATTTATGCTATATATGCAGTTCCGCACTATAAATCTGCTACTTGGTAGGGGCGGACTCAGCAAAGGCGCGTACACAAGTACAGTGCACCCAATAATTTTGGCAAACAAAAAATCGAAGTTGGTATATAGGCATAATAATATATATGTATACGCTTAATTTGGTCAGATCCGAGTACAAATAGCAAAATAGCTTTATTTAGGGTTTGGGTGCTCTGTTTCGCACAATAGAAGGAAGTGAGGAGAGTGGGTGTGGATACCTTGCGGGTGCTCGTCGCCGGCGAATACCGGGGCACCTGGCGTAAGGCAGCGGTGAGGCAGGGGTAGTAGACTCCTGGACGAACGCATATATCTCGCGTTTAAAGCGACCAAATCCGACTCCGTCTGGTTTCCGACTTCTTCGTTTCTGGGCCAAGGCCCATGTGGTGGTAGTCCGTGCAAGAAAATTGCTCTAGATCCACTTAAAAAATGCTCTAGGTTTAAGAGAGCCGTTTTGTTTCTAAAAAAAAAGAGACAGCCGTTTTTGTTTCATATAAGAAAAATGTTCTAGTTTTGCTAAAAATATCGAGTACTTAGGGTGTGTTTAGCTTCCCATTTCACCCAAAAAATTTTAGGTTTTGGCCCATCATTTTACAAAATGGAACTAAACACCATGCAAAATTTTTGGCAAAAAGGTATTTATTCTCCATTTTGGATTTTGGCCTCAAGAGGCAAAAAAAAAATCCAAAGAGCCAAAAAGCCCTCACCCACCCCATGAAAAATTTGGCATTTTGGATAGAACTAAACACATCCATGAAAATTTTAGCATTTTGCATTTCATCGTTCCAAAGTAGTTGACATTTTGCATTCCATGGGGAACTAAACACAACCTTAGTTAGATTTATATACAAAGGTAGAACATTTTATTAGCGTTCTAAAAAAATGTACCAACTATAGAAGAGAAAAAGTATGACACAACGAGGAATACTGCCGTACGAGAACCAGCACAATGTAGCTAGTGAGTGCTTGACAACAGCATGGAGCACCAGCACAATGCTGCTTCAACAAGCATCGCCGGTCAGGGGAATTTTGGCGAAAAAAACCGTCAAGTTAGTAGGCATAATACATGTATTATATATATAATATGAAGTACATAATAAAAGCTGCGTATCTATAAAAACAAAACGATCCATAAATTAGAATAGATCTAAGAACAAATAGGAAAATAACTTAATTTAGGGTTTGGGTGCTCGGTTTTCAACGTAAGGAAGGGAGGAGGATAACCTGGCGTGTCGGCACTGGCTAGGGCGGCGCGGTGAACGGACGCCTCCTCCGGTTTCCGGCTTCTTCGTTTCTGGGCCACGGCCCAGGTAGTTTCAGCTCGTGTGTCTCGCGCCGAGCCCAGCGGGGAGACCGACTGCCTGCCTGGCGTTGAGCCGAGGCCCACCTAGGCCCAGAAGAGAGTCCGGAAGGTTCGATTGCCGCCGCAAGTCCGCAAGCCGCAACCGCAATCCATGGTCCATATCCGCCTTCCCTTGCCGCATGCCCCGGCCCCACAAGGCGATAGAAAGGCGGAGGGGATTTCAAGCGCGCAAGGGTTTGCGTGCGAAGAGGGGGCAGGGCAGCGGCCGCCGCGGCTTCGGTTCCGACGTTCCGGAGATGGGGTCCGGCATGAGCAGCGCCCGGCGGCGCGGCTTCGGCCTCGAGGCGTCGCGGGGGATGCTGCCCCTGCTGGCGCTGCAGGTGCTCATCGAGTACGGCCGCGCGGGCGCCTCCCGGCCGCCCGTCACGGCCGCGCTGCTCGCCGCCAACTCGCTCATCTACCTCCGCCCCGGCGCGCTCGACGGGGTCCTGCCCTCGCTCTCGCGCGTCTCATTCAACCCGCAGCTCATCGTCGAGGTGCCCAAATTCGACTCATAGATTGGAATTTTACTCTGCAAAGTTATACCCAAATTCGACTCTCCAGTTCGAGTAAGGACACACAAACTGTTCTAGGAGACTAGGACGTCATCACCCAATGACCAATGATTACGCATAATCACGAATAGCTCTGTATTCAGTTCTAAGTCCCAAGACTGATTATGATGAACATTCTTGCAGTAGAGTATGGTGACTTAATCTTCCAACCATATGTATAGCTCTGCATTCAGTTCTTAGCTCCAAGACTGATTATCGCATATAGCTCTGCATTCAGTTCCTAGCTCCAAGACTGATTCTGGTGAATATTTTTGCAGTTTGGTGACTTAACGCGCTTCTTCCTGTCCCCGTTCTACCACTTGAGTGAAAGCCACCTCTTCTACAACATGACGTCCCTCCTGTGGAAGGGCATTCAGCTCGAGACATCCATGGGTAGTGCCGAGTTTGCTTACATGGTCTCTGTGCTGCTTGGCCTGTCACAGGGTATCACGCTGCTGCTGTCCAAAGGCTTACTCTTGCTCGGTGACGATACCGCGTACTATGATCAGCATGCCGTGGGTTTCTCTGGTGTTCTGTTTGCCATGAAGGTTGTGCTCAACACCTGGTCGGACGACTTCGTGTATCTGCACGGGATGGTTATTCCAGCGAAATATGCTGCCTGGGCGGAGTTGATCCTCATCCAGGTTTTCATCCCTGGGACATCCTTTCTTGGCCATCTTGGTGGGATACTTGCTGGACTGGTTTACCTTTGGCTGAAGCGTGCATTCAACGGGCCAGATCCGATCACTCTCCTGATTTCAAGTGTTGCCGATGTTGTGACCTGGCCAGTGAGGTTTGCTCAAAGTCTTCTACGGTCTGCCCGTTCACAGGGCCGCGCAACAGGTCAGGGCAGGGTTGGGCGCCGCATATCAGCAAGAGATAGCCCTCGAGGTTTTTGGAGATGCCCAACCTGCACATATGACAATTCAGTTTCCACAGATATCTGTGAGATGTGCAGTACTGCACGAGAGGACCATGCTTTTTTGCGGAGACAGCATCATCAAGCCAGAGGTAACGCGGAACTCTCAGTTGATGAGATGCGCCGTAGGAGGCTGCAAAGATTTGACAGATGATGTAAATCATTGTTATCAGTACAGACATTGTGTGCTGCTGAACAAAGTTAAAGTATGGCAGTTCCATTCCTCTGCTTGATGGTTTAGCACATTTGTCCCTTCTCATGATGATGAATGCTTTACTTTACATAATTGAATTTTTCCTCATTATTTGAAGGAGACTGCTAATGATATAGCATTATCCTTTTGATTGTTTCAAAGCCTTGGAAGCAAGTAGTTATTGTCTAATTTTGTATAAATTATGCCAGGGCATGTTGAAATCAAAGTACTTGAGCATATGTGTCACCTTCTGTATTCATGGCAGCCATTGAGATTTAACCTTCAGAATATTTGATTATTGGAAATCAGCTGTTGATTGTCATACCAGAAGCATCTTCTGTCATCTACTATCTATTATTCAGTGCGTTCCCAATTATAGTTTGTCCAAATTTCCTTTAGTTTCATCCTAAATCAAACTTCTCCAACTTTGGCTAAGTTTATAGAAAAATGCATCAGCGTGTACAACATCAAATTAGTTTCATTAATCTCTCTCCATGAAACGTGTTTTCATAGTTCATAGTGCATTTATTTGAAATTGTAGATGTTAATATACTATTTTTCTAAAAACTTGATCAAAGTAAAAGTAGCTTGAATTAGGACAAAGCGAAAGGGTATAATTTGGAACAGTTGGAGTACAAGAAACAAGCAGTAGAATTTGTACTAATCGTGGTACTGCACGGGGAATTTGTGCTAGTCTTTGGTATTTTTGGTATTGTTGATTGAATCTTCTTGGTTGAGACATATCCTAAGGCAATCTTGGAGGAAGAATGTAGTGATGAGGTATCTAGTCTGCTTGACAAAGCCTGACTTCCTAATTAGGTATCTAGTCTGCTTGACAAAGCCCTAGTTGCAATTTATTAAGTTTCTATCTCGATTTTTGACAGTTTATACCAATTTGATTCTGCTTCATCTGGATAAATGTGAACTGCAATCTCTGCAACAATTTTTTATTTTGTTTAAACCAAGTAAAAGTTACAACATAGCAAGTCTTAAAAAAAACACATGATAACGCTGCAGCTTCTGCAGTGAACAAGAGCTTGTGCCTGTAACAACACTCAGAAAGCACATGCTACTGATATACAAGTGCAAAAACAGAGCAACATCCATTTAAGGGCAAGTGCTTCAAATCTAGGAATCCGAGAGCATTTCCTATGCTCACATGCTTCCACTTCTAAAAAAACCATAAAAATATGCACGAAAAAAATCAACCAAACTATTAATGGATAGATGATCTAAAAATGCATGCGCATGCAAAATT
Organism: Saccharum hybrid cultivar R570; assembly: GCA_038087645.1. Lineage (NCBI taxonomy): Eukaryota > Viridiplantae > Streptophyta > Magnoliopsida > Poales > Poaceae > Saccharum > Saccharum hybrid cultivar. The sequence continues at coordinate 2,536,014 of JAQSUU010000273.1, forward strand.
TGGGGATAAGTGAAATTTTGTTCAAGGAGGGGAAAAAAACAAATCAGCATGTGAATAGGTGTGGGGATCCACGTAACAGTGCACCCGCTCAACAAACATGCTGATTTTCTCTCATTTTTTTTGTTTCTCTTTTTAAAAGGACGGCAAAAACGATTAATGCTCTTTCTTTTTCTCCTTGCACAAAATCTAGGAAGCGTTCTTGGGCTTTTATCAACCATTGCTGGTACGTCTTATACATGGGAGGGTAGCGCCAGGACGTCATGAGGATATTATCGTTGCTCAGCGTGTGCTTAGCGTAAAACACATGCTCGCCCGTGCCTGCTGCACCTGCATAAAAAGGAGGACCGTTACCTATCGGACCGTAATAGACAGGAGCGCGCCCGCCTCACTCAGCCTGCGGATATGTGCCGGGAGGCGTTTGCCGGCCTCAGGCGCCTGCACGGTCACCCACGGACACCCCCCAACAACAGTAGTAGGTGGTTATGGCAGACCGCTATCCGCTAGCCACGGGGGCTGTTGCTACATGTGCTCCCCCAGATCTATTTTTGAAACATTCAGTAGAAGCACTTACAACATGCGACTGAAAAATAGATGAAACACTTGAAACATACGCTTGAAACATGTGTGTATAGCCATAGCAACATATGTGACATCCAAATCTAGTTTTGCAACATCCAGATAAAAACACTTGCAATACACATATGAACACTTGGAACATGCGTGTTATGCAACATCCAGATATACTTGTGCAACATCATGATGAAACACGTGAAACATACTTTTGAAACAACCGAAACACTCGAAAGCATATGCTTGTAACATGCGTATATTATCATTGCAACATATGCAACATCACAATCGACTTTTGCAACATTTAGATGAAACTCTGTCTGAAACGCTTGAAACACTTGAAACACGACGTCGCCGACAGCCATGGCCTACCGGTGGGGAACTGCGGTGGGGGATGGGATGCGGCTTCGGCCGGAGTTTGGCCGCCCGGTGCACGGTGCGGCGCAGGGCCGTGAGCTGATTTTGTCGAGCTCCACCTACTCCCGCGCCGTCGCCCGCCTATCCGCCAGCTGCATCGACCCATTGCTCCACCTCTTCGACGCCCTCTTTGCCATGCTCGTCAAGCAAGGCTACTTCTCTGGCGCTGGCAACCCACACGGGCTACGCTACTCCGCCCAAGATGGTCTGGAAGGGGCACAAGATGTAGCGCCTGGTGCCTGCCACGACACACGTGCCACAAGCTCGACATGCTCGCCGAGCTAGAGCAGCCCACGCCGACACCGGCGCCAGCGCCAGCGCGGCGTCAAGGAGCAGTCGGGCCGAGTGTGTGCATCGCGTGGCTGGGCAGAAAGTGGAACACCTCCGCGTGGCCGCCATGCGAATGAGAATGAGCCATGTCGCTACTTAAAGAATGGTGCGAACGAACTGAAGGTGAAAGCAGGCCAATGAGCCCAACTAGGAGCGTCTGGAGGCACGGACGCGGGACGGACGCCCGCGGTAGAGTATTAGTGCCTATACATCTCCGATTATTGCTTGTTGTGCCATGAATGATCAAACTTGTGTGGTTCGGTTGCACAACACGAAGCCTAACTCATGCTTAGTTGTTAGGTATTGCTCAAGATAATATGAAGTAAAAAAGTGAACTAATCAATAGCCTTCGATTAACCCTAAACTCATGGATGATCGCTCCATTGAGCGGTCTCCTAGCATCCATTGAGATATGAATGAGAAACTATGGGTTCAGCCGTTCAGGTCTACTAATCTTCACATAAAATCTTTTACTCCCTCTATTCTAAATTGTAAGTCGTTCTATCTTTTCTACGTACATAATTTTCACTATGTACCAATACATACTATATATAGCTATTTAGTAAAAGCTATATACCTATAAAAAACTAGAACGACTTACAATTTGAAACTAATGGAGTGGTAAATAGTGAATATTTATAGGATTTGCTAAAATTTATAGGGTTAGTTGACTCCGCTAAGTACTCACCGTTTCGCCATGGTCACAAACATGGAAGTCATGAATATCGTCTATAGAAAGGTAAAATTACTCCCTCTGTTTTGAGAACACGATGTTGCTGCCCTGTTCGCTTGAATTTATCAGGCCGACTTATCAGCTATAGTATAGTATTTTTCTCTAACAACAAAACAGCATCAGTTGACTTATCAACCGAAAAAATCATCAGCCGAACAACTTTACATGTTTTCAGGGGCGATAACTTTTTTCACTAAACCTAACACACCCGATCTTAGAGTTAGAGATGATGGGGCCTCGCATTCAAAGTTGTGCACATCGATTAATTATAGATAGATCAAATTGAGATACATTTGTTTTATTCAAATTGCATTGCATAGATATTATGGAACCATTTAGAGCCAGTAAATAAAGAGTATTTTTATTCTGCATATTTTTTTAACAGCATGCAGTTGGTATTAAGAAAAATCTCTACTCCTATTTGCTTGTGCTGAATCTTGTATGGTTAAACAAAATGATTAATTTCCCGCAGAGGAGAAGAATAATGGAAACTATCTAGTAAATTATTCTCTATTGAAACAATAAGAAAACTATAGTGTATTTCCATTAATAAAAATGATGAGTACAAATACCTAGTACTCATATGTTGTTACAGTAGTAAATAAATAGCTTTACGTTCAACTCAGGCGTCGTTTATATTTAGGGTGTAAAGTTTTGGGGTGTCCCATCGGATGTCGCACGGGGTGTTTGGATACTAATTAAAAAATAAATTACAGAATCCGTCAGTAAATCACGAAACGAATTTATTAAGCATAATTAATCCATCATTAGCATATGTGTACTGTAGCACTTTATTGTCAAATCATGAACTAATTAGATTTAAAAGATTCATCTTGCAAAGTAGTCGTAATCTGTATAATTAATTATTTTTTAGTCTATATTTAATATTTTATGTATGTATATTTGATGGGATTAAACCCAACAAGGGCGACCTGCTTCTCCGCCAGGAGCCCTGGCCACGTCGCCCGAATTTTTCTCTGTCGTCCGATCCTCCGTCGTGTGGCCCAGATCGCTCGGAGCCGATTTTGTCCGCACCAGCTTCTGCCGCTAATTCTTATCTTCCACCGGCTTCCTCTCGGCTTCTCTCGCTGCTATCTGGCTTCTGCTACGGAGTCGGCCCATCTAATATATACGCGGCATTCTGATTCTCCGTCCCGAACCCTCCAGCAAAAAAAACTCTCCTCCAACCTATCTCTTCCTCCTCCTCCCCGGCTCCTCCCGCAGCGCACCGCCGCCGCCCACGCCGCTGCTCGCCCCAACCCCCGCTCGTGCCTCCTCTTGCTCTCCCTCTCTCTCGACGTGCCGGCGCACTGGCTGCCCTCGAACGCGGCGGCCTCCACGCCCTGCGCGCAGCTGGGGCGACGGCGCCCCTGGTTTGCGGCGCGGCCGTCCGGACGGCCTCCGGCGGTGGCTGCCTTCTGCCATGCCTCGGTGCGGGAGAGCCCCGCCGCTGGGTGTGGGCGCCGCTGACCCCCGGCTCCTCGACGCTGCCTCCTGCCGTCGATCCGCGTGGCCTCCACGAAACCCTAGCTGGCTCTTGCTCGCCGGTTGCGCTGGCCGCTCCGCTCGGTGGCCACATCTGTCGGTACTCCACTTTCTTCTTCTCTTCCCTCATCTCATGGCTCCTCCCCTAGATTCCCTCTCCCTCGCGGACGCGCAGTGGCCAGTGCCGGTGTCCCTCTCCCTCGCGGACGTGCAGTGCCCCGTGCCGGTGTCCAGGACGCCGCCCGCGGTCTGTGACGCAGCGGCGCGACTGGGCCCCGTCGGTGGCCGCCGATGCGGGTGCCCCTCGGCGCGGCCTGCTCCCGGCCACTAGCCTACGGCCCAGCTTCAAATCGCAGGTGCTGCCTCGCTCCTCTCCTGTTTGTTTTCAGTTCTATGTTAGTCTTCTGCCATTGGCAGTGCGGATTTGCTTACCAGTGAGCAGATTAGCCTACTAAAATTAGGTGCCAAGATTTTTTTTTAATCCACGCATGCCAGGTGTCAATGAATTGTTGTCCATACTTAGTTCATCAAACCTCCTTAAATGGTCAAACCAATTGTTCAAATTGGATTTATACAGTTTGATGCTTTCCGCTCAATTTTGGCAATGCCTTTTTTGGATTATGTACAATGCGTTAATCTGTCACGTCTGTCAAGTTTTGCTTACAACCTTGCAGAAAAGAAACTCCTTTACCTACAAAGAGTGTGCACTTTCTGTTGCATTGTTAGTTGGATTAATCACTGCTGCCCCAACATTTGGTTAACTGGCCCATGATTCTTCTGTTGGACCTATTCTTTCAGATGTCTCTGACAGCCTCCGGAGGATGTTGGTGTTGAGGCCTACTAATCTGGGTGATTTACCAATACATAATCAAGTTATTCATGAAGCTCAAAAGCCGCCGGAGGATATCACTAATAGCTTCGAGGTTGCTGATATTGGAGCTTTCGATTGAGTCCAAAGAGTAAGTTGTTATGTTGATGGATATTTTGGGACAACTAGGCCTTATGCTTTGCCAAGAGCTTGAGAGATTGAGGGAGACTAGAATTGTTTCTTCATAATTCATTGCTTCCTTCCCATAGTGCCGATTACATCACATATAAATAGCACAAGGCTACCGCCGCATGGGGCTAATTGCTCCTAGAAATAAGGAGACTAAGGAACGTGACGTGAGAGCTAATCTCTCCTAGAATTTAGGAAATAAAGAAGGAACCTATTCTTGGAAATAACCTCTCCTAAACTTTAGGGAATAAAGAAGGAAACTAATCTCTCTTTCCTCTTCAGCCAGTCGCTGCCTCCTGCATGGCTGCTGCACTGATCGCGCGCTCTATGGCGCGCCGCACGTCACACGCCCACCAACGCCTGGTGTGTGGCCCCACATGACATCTGGTGGCAGCCTGCTGGCTGCCCATGACATCTCCCCCGCCCTTGGAGACCCAGCTCGCCCTTGAGCTGGATCAGCGGGTCACTCTTGCCGTCGTAGTGCGGGAATTCGGGGCGCCAGTGCTTCGGCGGCCGATCTTGGTGGTGTTCGTCCGGGCCCGGGCGCCCTCCTGAGGCCGAGGAACCGGTGGAGAGATCATGGATTGCCTTCGCGTTGGCCTCGATCGACTTTTGCATCAGCTCCATGGTTTTGGTGAGCGCCTCGATGGACGCCTTGAGATCGTCTCCCATGTCGTCGGCGGAGCAGGAAGCGACGGACGACGAGGTTGGAGATGCGGCAGCGGCGGATGGTGGTGGGGCTTCGGTGGTTGGCGGTGGGGCGGGCTAGGCAGCAGCGGAGGAGGAAGCGGATCGACGAGACCTAGATACCAGGTTATCAAGCGCCTTGGCACTCAACGACGACGGCCCGCGACTACGTAGTTCATAGCCGTGCTCCAGTCCTCACCGCGAGGTTATACCCCTCTGCTGGTGGCTTAACGAGAGTAGAAGTAGGAGATTAGATGATAACTGATTGCTTGATTTCATTGTTTGGAGTACAAGAAATATATGAGCCAACCGGCTAACAAACTTGGAAACAAACGATCCTAATTTCAAGGCCTAATTTTCTCCTAGCCACTGGGTCCGGCCCTGCCATCCTCATCCGCGGTGATCGCGGCCCTTGCCACGTCGCGCGCTGCAGCCCGCTCTGCTGCCCTGCGGATGTCACGCGCCCTGCGCCGCCTCGCGTATGTCCGGTCGCACATGACATAAGTCATCATGCAGAGTTTATCAGATGGTGTAGGCTACATTTGATTACTGAAAGGAGCTGCCATTCCATTCCAAGCATCGCCAATTTGATTTACACCTCTTCTTAGGCATTACACTCCATCTAACCATTGCAATGTTCACTATTTTAGATGGCATATTGTGCTTACGGGTCAGTGAACCTTTGCCAAACTGTGTTGGTTCTTATGCAGCTGCTGTCTTTGTTGTTCAAGCTAGAGATCCAGAGGTACCGCCTCAGGGGTTTTTCAATCCCAGCAGCTGTCAAAATTGGTATAGTACCACTTCAAATATTGGTTCATGCTGGAAAGGCTCCTGTATATGGTCAAACACTTGAGGTATGCAGAAGCAACCTTTTTCGCTTAGTCCTTCCATTTCGTTGTCCCTTTAGTTTTTTTGATGCTGTATTTCAATAAGCCCTTTCTTACATTACATGGGTCGTTTCTCAGGAACTCGACAACAACCTGCATAGTATGTAGCGTATTCTAACATGAGATAATTTTAGGACAGCAACTGTCTACAGAATAGTGTTTGGACGACAAAGCATTATCATAAAAAGGGTCAAGATCTAAATGACCTACACTGCTAGATAAAGCCGTTGTTTTTTCAGGTGCGCTCTACCATAACCTTCTTCTGAAAATTTCTTTTTCATAGTCATACATGTTTAAAGTTCTTTTAGCTTGATGAAATAATACATTATACATTGCTGGTGCATATAGATGCACACCTGCATCATGGACTGAGCATGAGTGTCGGGCTATATTTATTAACAGCTGACTTAATGTGTACTGAGCCACGGGATCGTCTTGTTTGACCTTTTATTTGAATGTTCTTTACAAACTGTTTGTTGCTGCATAAAATCAGAGGCGTTGTGTTTTTTTAAATGCAAGCATATATCTGACTGCAATATCTTAGTATTTCTTAAATTTAACGTTGTACTAAATTCCAAACCATAGTGCATGCATGCCTGAATTCAGGGGTGATGGACCTAGCAAAAGAAACATCAGATATGTTAGAATTGGAATATTTTGTCATTCTATATACATTGTAAAAAAACTCTGTTTCAGTAGTTGTACCATTTGGGATGTGATACCTTTATCTAATTTAGCAACATCTAACTACCAAAGGCAAAGGGTTTTGAATATAGCAGTTATTTTGAGAAAACTGGCTCAGTGATTGCTTTATGATACTTTAATATTACTGACTGAACCTGGTTATGAAGCTTTTTCAGCTAACAAAACAGTGTATATGGGACATGTTGATAAACCATTTTGAGTATGCACCAATACTGGACCTCCTCTAAAGAAAAGAACACTGTGTGGGTGCATCGGCAATTCACATATTATTTAACCATCCACAAAGGAAACTTTTTTATAGCACCAGAGGCCTCATGAAGCAATTCTGATAGTTTTAGACCTACAGTAGTATTTCCTTTGCATGATCTCATCAAATCTTCATCTCATAGTTTGAACATTGGAGGAGCAATGCTCATGGGTTCACTTTTTATTACTGTTGTGTAGGCAGTAATGGATAAGTACCTCGCGAACCTTAGTTAGCGAAGTTCGCTGAAAGGGCCACCAAGTTTGACAAACTCAGGTACAGTTCGATCATCAACGATGGACTTGGTGCTAATAGAAATTGAAGCACATCTTCGTGCGCACTACTGCCTGTAGTAATTACTGTTTTTGCTTCTCATGTAGTTATTGGTTTAAAATTTCATAGTTGATACGTAGTTCAGCTAATGATAGTCGAGTCAACTGTTTGTTGTTTTGTTTAGATAATAGGCATAAAACTGTGCACCTTCCATCACTATGACAGCAGGGAAAATCCATTATTGTATGACGCAGGGAAAAAATCGGAGCACTACCTTACATGATAAAAATCAAAAGAATGAAAGTATCTGTCTTAGCTGATTCTACAGTCTATTTTATAGCCTAATATAGTTTCTAGGATTATGTAATGCCAGTGTCTCCATGACTATATTTTTTATCTGCTTAAAATTACCAAAGCTTGATATGATTATTTCTCCAATGCTAACATAGGAGTAGTTCCAGTTTTTTTTGCAGAAACTCGAAAGAAGGTATGTGAAAGTTGGAAACCTGGTAAACATCAGTGTCGGTGTTCGGACCAAGGGGGTCCTAAACCAACGAGTAAATGCTGCGTGACTCTTTCCTGGATGGTGATGCAAGGAGAACACACGGGGGTTTATCCTGGTTCGGGCAAAAGAAGGCCCTACGTCCAGCGGGGAAGGGAGGTTTGTATTTCCTTGCACCGGGGTGCTCGTGTAGGGGTTACAAGCAGGCGAGAGAGGGTGTCGAGCCCAAGTCTCAAAGAGAAAAAGGGGAAAGGTGATTGCTTGAGATGTTGATCTCTTGCTTTTGTTGCTTGGTCGGGTGGTTGGTTGCTTCGTCTGTCCGTGATGTTTCTTGTTCGTCCTCTTCTCCCATGGTCCGCCCCGGCCTGCCTCTTTATAGGGCGAGAGGTGGCCAAGTCGAGGGGAGGGCTTGAGATGACGTTTCGTCGATTCCTGTTGAGTTGACTGTAGCGACGTGGCTTCGGGATGGCCGGACATCCCTGGATATCCTGACGCGGTACGGGACAAGAGGGTGAAATGACCCAGAGTGCCAGGCCATACCGTTCTTCGAGTTAAGTCGAGCGTTGGGGCCGGGTCGAGGCTGAGTCGAGGTCGGATGGATAAGGCCGAATCCCCGGTATCGCGGGGGACGGACCTTGTCTTATCCTCCCTCGAGAGTGACTGATGGTGAATAGTGCGCGGTATGGTGGATATAGTGACGGCTTTCACCTCCCATCACGGGATGGGCGGTAAAACAGTGAGATTCGACGTGGGTATTGTTCCTGCGTTGACCCATGCCGTGGCCATGCCGGTCGGTGGTAGTAGGTAACCGCATTGAATGCTATGGCTTTTGTCCCGGGTAGGTAAAGAAAGGGCGTCGAGGGGCCGGAGCGCGGTCGAGGCGCCCCATCGAGCGGGCCTCGTACGAGTCGGAACCGGGACGCGGTCGAGGCGCCCCGTCGAGCGGGCCTCGCACGAGTCGGAGCCGGGGCGCGGTCGAGGCGCCCCGTCGAGCGGGCCTCGTACGAGTCGGAGCCGGGGCGCGGTCGAGGCACCCCGTCGAACGGGCCTCGTACGAGTCGGAGCCGGGGCGCGGTCGAGGCGCCCCGTCGAGCGAGCTATCTTTCCTACTGGTTTCGGTTTTTGTTAGTGTTTTGGCGATAGCTGTGGTACCCCCGTACTGTTGGTACCGACAGTAGCCCCCGAGCCTTTGGGTGAGTGTGTGGTCACTCTCCCAAAGGTTAGTCTGAACCGGAGTCGTAGCGTCGTGATTTCTCCGGTGGGGGCGCGCGAGCGCACCCGCCGGGTGTAGCCCCCGAGGCCTCGGTGGAGTATGGAGACTCCTCCGAGGTCTTGTTTGCGTTCGATTGGGGGACATTTTGTTGCGGTCAAGCCCCCGAGCCTCGCGCATGCGAGGTCGATTAGGGTCCCGACCATCTTTTGCTGTGCGACCCTCGCGCTCCTTTTTCGAAAAAAGGAGGAGGGGCGTAGAATGTCGTACTACCCTCGTTTGGGCCCGAGTTACGACGATCTCTGGTGAGCTGCTTGCGGGGGAATTCGAGTGAGAACCCGTACCCCGTTCGTTAGGGGTCGGCTAGTGGCCCGGAGGCGCCCTCAAAAATGCCAAGAAGTGGTCATGTGGATCTCGATCCCCTTCGATAGGATTCGAGGGCTCGATGCCTCCCCTGGAGGGATTCCTACCACAACCTTCTCCTTCGGCCTCGAATACGTCCTGGGGTGCTTCGAGAGCGTGGCTCGAGCCCTTGGCCATGTACGGGCGCACCCTGGGTCGTCCCTAACTCTGTTGCTCGAGGGCAGCTGTCGAACCCCGTTCGAGGGCCAGCTTTCGCTCCCTCGAGACTTATTGCGGGCTTCGCACCCATTTTTGCGGTCGGGACCCCGAGCCTCGCACGCACGAGGTCGATCAGAGTCCCGGCCGTCTTTCGCGACCCTCACGCTCCTTTTTCGAAAAAAGGAGGAGGGGTGGAGAATGTCGCACTACCCTCGTTTGGGCCCGAGTTACGACGATCCCCGGTGAGCTGCTAGCGGGGGAATTCGAGTGAGAACCCGTGCCCCGTTCGTTAGGGGTCGGCTAGTGGCCCGGAGGCGCCCTCAAAATGCCAAGAAGTGGTCGTGTGGATCTCGATTCCCTTCGACAGGATTCGAGGGCTCGATGCCTCCCCCGGAGGGATTCCTACCACAACCTTCTCCTTCGGCCTCGAATACGTCCTGGGGTGCCTCGAGAGCGTGGCTCGAGCCCTTGGCCATGTACGGGCGCACCCTGGGTCGTCCCTAACTCTGTTGCTCGAGGGCAGCTGTCGAACCCCGTTCGAGGGCCAGCTTTCGCTCCCTCGAGACTTATGGCGGGCTTCGCACCCATTTAAGACATACCTGGAGATATTTCGTTGTCCGGGCGCGTTTTTCCGGGAGGCGAGACCGGCGCGTTATCGGCGTATGGTTACGACGTGGGGAGCGGCCACGTGCTCAGTTCCTGCGAGATATAAGGAAACGGTTAGGCGAGCGGTTTTATCGCGAGAAACTGCTCCTTACTTTTCGCGCGACCGTTGGGCTTCCGTCCGAGCATATAAAGCTAAGGCCTTGGGGTCTCCGTTCCCCACCGGTTACTTGCATTCCTGCAATCCTTTGCCCTAGCCATCCCCTGCCACATCGCGTTCTCCGCCCGTCTTGCCGCAGCCACCGCATCCTTTTCTCCCATCCCCTCCCGACGACATCGATGGCCGGAAAGAGCCAGATCCTTCCCGCCGACGACTGGGCCGCCTCCTCGGTGACGGAGAGGAGGTTGGAGGAGTTGGTCGCGGACGGGCTGTTGCGGCCGAGGACGAATTCGGCGCGGCCGGAGTGGGTGGCACCGCCCCCCGCCCACCAGGAGCCAGTGCCCCCCGAAGGGTACGTGGTGAGCTTCGTCAGCTTTCATGAGCGGGGGTTCGGCGTGCCGGCGTCGGTCTTCATGCGTGCGCTCCTCCACTACTACCGGGTGGAGCTTCACCACCTTTCCCCCAACGCCGTCGCGCAGGCTGCCATCTTTGCGGCGGTCTGCGAGGGCTACCTTGGGGTGGAGCCACAGTGGAACTTGTGGCTTCACCTTTTCAAGGCCGAGCTCTTCGCCAAGAGGGCAGGGGAGAAAGGCGTCCTGTCCGCGGCCCGAGTGGGGAGCTGCGTGCTGCAAGTGAGATCGGGTCGAACGGATCTATACATCCCGGCTCGACTCATCTCCTCGAACAGTGGGTGGCACGAGGGTTGGTTCTACCTCCGCAATGATGAAAATCAATTGCCGAGGTACACCGGCCGCGTGCTGACTGCTCGAGAAGAGCACTGGTCGTACGGAGTGCCCGAGGCCGAGAAGCCGCGCTTGGATCCGTTGCTGGCGGCGCTGCAGCAGCTTCGCCTTCGGGGCCTAACGGCTGCGGCGGTGGCTGCGGGCTTCCATCGCCGCAGGGTGATGCCGTTGTGCCAGCGTCGTCTCCGTCTGGACCAGATGACTCCGGAGGCGAACCTGGAGGGGACCCGGATGTCCCACGAATCCCTCACCCTTGAGGAGGTTCTCCGGCGGGCTCGCCGGATGGTTGGGAACTTCAAGGCGGAGGAAGCCAATCAGGTTCCCATGAGGCCTACCGAGGGGTGCGAGCCCGTGGTACGTATCCCGGGGTTGAGGTATTGCTTATCTTGTTTTTCTGTGGATTTCGCTGATGTGGTCGAGGCCGGCGCGTAGGATTTGTCGGCGTTGCGGGAAACGCGCCCACCAGTCCCGGAGGACCAGCCCGCCCGGGAGGCTCGACGCCTGCATGCCTCCCAGAAGAAGCAGGCGAAGGAGACGGCCAAGAAGCGGGCAATCCGCAAGGCCAAGAAGGCGGAGGCGTTGAAGAAGCGCCGGCGCCAGCAAGCCATCGATGGAGTGCCCCTGTCACCGTCGCCTTCCGAGACAGTCTCGGGGGAGGACGACGGCAGCAGCGATGAAGATGAAGATGCCCTGTCGCGATATGAGATCGCGACCAGGCTCGGGGATCTCCCCGACATTCGCCCCCTGCTGGAGCCCATCGGGGGGAGGTCCTCCTCGGTCGTCGTGGTCGAGGAGGTCGAGGGGAAGAGGGTGGAGAAGGGATCTGGCCCCTCGAGGGGAGGGGCCATTTTACCCCGGACCCGGCGAGAGGGGTCGTCGGGGACGTCCGCACCAGCCGGGGCCTCGCAAGCTCCGGCAGGGGCGGAGATGGTGGTACCGGCGTCGTCATCAGCGGCGGCGCCGGTAGGAGTAAGGACCCGAGGCCAGCTGGCCTCGGGAGCACCAAGAGCGCAGGGCGGTGTGTTGGCCGGGGCTCCCAGGAGCGCTCGGCCTGCTGGTGAGGCCGCCGCGGGGCCACCAGCAGCCGTCCCGGGAGGCTCGAGCCGCGCAGGGTCGAGGTACTTGGTGCCGATTTCCGGGTAAGTATCTCGACTTGGTTGTCCTGGCTTTCCCAAAGTCCGTCGGCTGATAATTCTTCTCACTTCGCAGGCTGAAGCGGAAGGCGGAGCCGATAGGGCCTACCCCTGTGAAGTCGCTGCGAGCCAGCGCCGTTGTCCTTAACCGGACGGCGGAGCAGGACGCGGCCTGGGTCCGTCAGGTCGAGGCAGCGAAAGGGCGCCTGCGACATCAGCAAGGGTCGGCCGACGCCGCGGCGGTTGCTGGCCCGGAGCCCGCCGTCGAGGGGGCCGAACCGGCAAAGGCGGCGGCGCTTGACGTGGTCGAGGCGGGGCCCCGGCCGTCGGGGACGGCCGAGGCTGCCGTTGCGGTCGCGACGAGCGAGGCACCCGTCCGCGACGCGGAGCGGGCGGGTGCTGACGTGACCAAGGAGGAGGTCGCGTTGGTGCCGGGGCAAGACCCGTCGGGAGAGCCAGCGGGCGTGGTGGAGATCGGGGCGGTCGAGCCCCCGTCCGGAGCACCCGAAGAAGAGACGCCGGCTCCGGCGGTGCCGACGGTCGAGGCGAGGGTACCGGAGCCGTCGTCGGTCGAGGTGCCGGCTCTGGTGGCGCCGGCGGTCGTAAGTGCCCGCTCCCACGCTCCCCTTGACAACATCTCCCTGGACAAGGGAAAACAAACGATAGGGGTCGAGGGGGGTGAGGTCGCGGACCAGGCCGGTGTCTCGACGGCCGTTGGAGAGGCGGATACCGCGGGCGAGGCCGGTCCTTCCGCGGGACCGGGAGACGCCCCGGCCGGGTCGTCCTCCTCGTGGCCCGACATCGCCGCGCTGGCGATAGCGCGGGTCGAGGCGGAGCTGCCGAAGTGGGGGGGGCCGTCCCTTGAGTTCAGGGACGCTTCGAACCCCGACGCCGAGCCCGTCTTTGTCCTTAGCGACAAAGACGAAGTGCACCGATGGGAGTACCTCGAGGGCGTCCGCCAGCACCTCGACCGGTTGCTTCGAGTGGCGTCTGGCGCTGTGCGGAGTATGGGGGATGCCACCGAGGTATGATCGATCCGTCGGCTTGCTTGATAGGCTATTTTTTCTTCGGATTTGTGACCTTTTTGAATTGCGTTCAGGAGCTGAAGGAGTACTCCCGCCGCAAGTCACTCTTCATCCGAGACGAGAGTGGCGTGTGGGGCGCGCTGTCCCAGCAACGGGTTCTGGTCGAGGAGGCCCAGAAACGGCTATCCGATCGGAACGCCGAGATGGCTGAACTGCGCGTCGCATACGCCACATTGAAGGAAGAGGCGGCGCAGGCATGGGCGGCCGAGGCCGTGATGCGCACAAGCCTGGACAAGGCTCGGGAGGAGGCTACCCAGGCGCGCAGGGACCTCGAGCCCTTGTCTGCGCGGGTGAAGGAGCTCGAGGAGGATGTCTCCCAGGTTGGCCTTCAGCGCGACGCCTTCCATGCCGAGATCACGACGCTGCAGGGAGCCGTCCAGAAGAAGGACGCAGCTCTCGAGTCTGCTCGGCAGGAGGTCGAGGCGCTAAAGGCGGCCATCCGTGACAAGGACAGCGCCTTCCTGGGGCTGGAGCGAACATGTGGGGGACTCCGCGACGAGGTCGTGGGCCTGCAGACCCACGTCGAGGGTAAGTGTGGTTGTTATAGTCGCGACGTTGAAGGCCCCGCGTTGGGCACTAATTTGTTTGTCGTGTTTCAGAGCTGGAGAGAGAGAACCGAGAGGCCCAATCGTGCGCCAACTCCTTCCAGAGCCTCTTCGAAGCCGAGGTCCGGAGGACCCAACTTCTCCAGGGCGCAATCACCACTGTGTGTGATGGCCTAGGGGTCGAGCCCGACACCGACACCGGGGAAGATGTTCCGGGGAACTCCTTCGTCCGGCGGATGGTGGCGCTGGGCCGTCTTGCCCGGGAGAAGATACGGAACGGCCTCCATCACGGCGTGAAGAGGGCGCTGGCCGTCGTCCGTTCGGGGTTTGTGTTTGATATGAGGCTCGTTGCCGAGGGCTTCATCACGGACCCCGATCGGACGGACGAGGAGAACGAGGACGCCTGCGTGGAGCTGATCGAAGCCGCCGAAGAGCCTGGGAGTCGTCTGGCCTCGCTTTTTGAAGCCGAGGTGGTTCCTCCTGCCGGTGACGAAGGCCTGTGAGCCAAATCTGGGCATGAAGGCCCATGTAATAAGTTAGTATTTTGAATTTTGATCGCGGTGGCCGCGGAGGCCTAAAAGACTCGAAACATAAACCGGTTCGCGGTTGATTTAGTTTTACTCGAGCTTTTTCTTCCCTTTATCGCACGGATCGTGTTCTCGCGTGATTTACCTAGCGCGCAGCTACCTCCCATGGCGTAAGGGAGCGAGTGGAGGTACCGTAGCCTCGGGGGCGTAAGTGATCTCGCGGCTCGACTGCCCTCGAGCTTCAGGGTGATGTTGCGGCCTAGTAAATCGTGTGAGAGCCTGATCTAAGCGACAGGGGGTATGTTCTTTTTAAATTTTAGGAATCGTTGTTTAGATCTTCTCAGCGTGAAGGCGTACCTCAAAAGGCGCAAGGGTCGAGTGGAGGTACCGTAGCCTCGGAGGCGTAGGTGATGCTCTAGGCTCGAGAGCCCTTTCGAACTTTAGGGTGCTCTTTCAGCGAAGTCGCTCTAAGAAACGGTTCTTAAATTTAAAAAAGAGCGCAAGTTTTTTCGGTTTTTCGGGGACCGAGCGCAAGTTTTTTCGGTTTTTCGGGGACCGGGGGTTCCCCCCTTGCCAGCCCCCGAGGGAGGGTCGACTCTGGGAGTGCAGGGTCGATCCTTCCTTATTACGAAACGAGAAATTTTAAACATCGCTGTATTCTTTATTAACGAAAAAGGAAATACAGAGCCTCGAGGCTTTTTAAGGAAAGAAGCGACGTAGCTGCTCGATGTTCCAAGCGTTGGTGAGGATTTCGCCCTTCTCGTTGGATAGCTTGTAGGTGCCCGGCTTTAATACTTCTGCGACGATGTACGGCCCTTCCCATGGTGGTGTGAGCTTGTGCCGTCCCTTGGTGTTCTGGTTCCGCCGTAGCACCAAGTCACCAACGTTGAGGTCACGCTTGCGGATGTATCTGTCGTGGTAGCGTCGGAGACCCTGCTGGTACCTGGCAGAATGCAACAGAGCCACATCTCGGGCTTCCTCGAGCTGGTCGAGGGCGTCCTGTCTTGTGGCGTCGTTGTGTACTTCGTTGTATGCCTTCAATCTTGGGGACCCGTATTCTATATCGGTTGGTAGCATAGCCTCAGACCCGTAGACTAAGAAGAACGGAGTGAACCCCGTGGCTCGACTCGGCGTTGTTCTTAGGCTCCACAGGACCGAGGGTAGCTCGGCAGCCCATCTTTTGCCATGTTTGTTTAGTTTGTCAAAGATTCTGGGCTTAAGGCCTTGTAGAACCATGCCGTTGGCACGTTCCACTTGCCCGTTTGTTTTTGGATGAGCCACGGCCGACCAGAGCACACGGATGTGGTGGTTGTCGCAGAAATCCAAAAACTTCTTGCCAGTGAACTGGGTGCCGTTGTCCGTGATGATACAGTTGGGGACCCCGAAACGATGAATAATGTTAGTGAAAAAGAGTACAGCTTGTTCGGACCTGATGCTGGTGATAGGGCGGGCCTCGATCCACTTGGAGAATTTGTCGATTGCGATGAGCAAGTGGGTGAAGCCGCCGGTCGTCCTTTTCAGTGGTCCGACAAGGTCGAGCCCCCAAACGGCGAACGGCCATGTGATGGGGATAGTCTGTAGGGCGTGTGCCGGAAGATGAGTTTGTCTCGCATAGTACTGACAACCCTCGCAGGAGCGTACTAGCTTGACAGCGTCGGAGACCGCGGTCGGCCAATAGAATCCTTGTCGAAAGGCGTTTCCGACAAGGGTTCGAGGCGCAGCGTGGTGACCGCAAGCCCCCGAGTGAAGATCGCCGAGCAGATTTCTGCCTTGCTCTTTCGTGATGCAACGTTGGAGGATACCGGTAGGGCTACGACAGTAGAGCTCCCTGCTGTCGCTCATGATCACAAAAGTTTTGGCCCGTCGTGCGATCCGTCGAGCCTCAGTCCTATCCGAGGGGAGGTCCCCATGGATGAGGTAGTCGAGGTACGGGACGCGCCAATCAGGCTCGAGGTCAGGTGGTGACGTCGAGCCTTCCACCTGCATGGCTTCAGCCCCGGTCGAGGGGGCTTCTGCCTCAGGTGGAGGGTCGAGCGACGCCCCATCGACCCCCTCGTCTGGCCTGAGGTCGACGGATGGGCGCTGAAGGTCTTTCGCGAAGACGTCCGGTGGAACCGTGGCTCGACCGGACGCGATTTTTGCCAATTCATCAGCGGCCTCATTATACCTGCGTGCGATGTGGTTGAGCTCGAGGCCGTGAAACTTGTCCTCGAGGCGCCGTACTTCCTGGCAGTAGGCCTCCATCTTGGGGTCGCGGCAGCTCGAGTTCTTCATCACCTGATTAATCACGAGTTGAGAGTCGCCGCGGACGTCGAGGTGTCGGACCCCGAGCTCGATGGCGATTCTTAACCCCGTGACGAGTGCCTCGTATTCGGCGACGTTGTTAGACGCAGGGAAATGAAGCCGGACGGCGTATCGCATGTGAACCCCGAGGGGTGAGATGAAGAGCAAGCCCGCGCCTGCTCCCATTTTCGTTAATGACCCATCGAAGTACATGGTCCACAGCTCCGCTTGGAGCTGTGTAGGAGGGAGTTGTGTGTCAGTCCACTCGGCCAGAAAATCTGCTAACGCCTGTGACTTGATAGCTTTTCGCGGCGCAAAGGACAATGCCTCGCCCATAAGCTCGACCGCCCATTTGGCAATCCTACCCGAGGCTTCCCGGTTCTGGGCTATCTCTCCCAAGGGGAAAGAAGAAACCACAGTAACCGGGTGACCCTCGAAGTAGTGTCGGAGCTTGCGCCGTGTCAAGATGACAGCATACAGCAGTTTCTGGATCTGTGGGTACCGACACTTTGTTTCTGAGAGCACCTCGCTAACGAAATAGACCGGCCTCTGGACGAGCAAGGTGTGTGCCTCCTCGGCCCGTTCGACAACCAGGGCAGCACTGACAACCTGTGATGTCGCTGCGACATAGAGTAGGAGTGGTTCCCCCGGGGTCGGAGGGACGAGGATCGGTGAGCTAGAGAGGGTGGCTTTCAGTTTTGTGAGAGCCTCCTCAGCCTCGAGGTTCCAGGAAAAATGGTCCGATTTCCTCAAGAGACGGTACAGAGGGAGTGCTTTTTCGCCGAGGCGCGAAATGAAACGGCTGAGTGCCGCCAAGCAACCTGTGACTCTCTGTACGCCCTTGAGATCTCGGATGGGGCCCATTTTGGTGATTGCAGAGATTTTTTCAGGGTTGGCCTCGATGCCACGTTTAGATACGATAAACCCTAAAAGCATACCTCGTGGGACGCCGAATACACATTTTTCTGGATTGAGTTTGATGTTTTTTGCTCTGAGGCACTTGAATGCAACGTCGAGGTCGCTGACCAGGTCGCCGGCACGTTGGGTTTTGACCACGATGTCGTCGACGTAAGCCTCGACGGTCGACCCAATGTGCCCCCCAAAAACATGTTGCATGCATCGCTGGTACGTTGCCCCCGCGTTCCGGAGACCGAAGGGCATCGTAACGTAGCAATACATGCCGAATGGGGTGATGAATGAAGTCGCGAGCTGGTCGGACTCCTTCATTTTGATTTGGTGGTAGCCGGAGTATGCATCTAAGAATGAGAGAGTTTCACATCCCGCGGTGGAATCAACGATTTGATCAATGCGTGGCAAAGGAAAGGGAACTTTCGGACATGCTTTATTTAAACCAGTATAGTCTACGCACATCCTCCATTTCCCACTCTTTTTTCTAACTAAGACGGGATTAGCTAGCCACTCGGGATGATGAACCTCCTTGATGAACCCGGCCTCCAGCAGTTTGTGTACCTCCTCGCCGATGATCCTGCGCTTCTCCTCGTCGAAGCGGCGCAGGCGTTGCTTCACCAGTTTGGCTCCGGCCCGGATCTCCAAGGCGTGCTCGGCGACTTCCCTGGGTATGCCCGGCATATCCGAGGGACTCCACGCAAAGATGTCGACGTTTGCGCGGAGAAAGTCGACGAGCACTGCTTCCTATTTAGGACCGAGGGTGGCGCTGACGCTCAGCGCCCTCCCCTTGGGATCAGCGGGGTCGAGGGGTACGAGCTTGACGTCTTCGGCGGACTCGAAGCTGCCGGCATGGCGTTTTGGGTCGGGGATCGCATTGGCTAGACCGTCGAGGTCTGCGGCCAAGATCGCTGACCCAAAAACAGCCTCGCCGTGCTCGACGCACTCGACGTCGCACTCGTAAGCATGTTCAAACGAGGGCCCTACAGTGATGACACCGTTTGGGCCAGGCATTTTGAGCTTGAGGTAGGTGTAGTTCGGGATCGCCATGAACTTGGCGTAGCATGGGCGTCCCAGGATAGCGTGGTACGTTCCACGGAATCCGACCACTTCGAAAGTGAGAGTTTCCTTTTGGAAGTTCGCCGGCGTGCCAAAGCAAACAGGCAGATCGACCCGCCCGAGGGGTTCCGCCCGTTTCCCTGGCACGACTCCGTGGAAGCCCCCGACGCTAGGCTGGAGGCGCGCTCTGTCGACCCCCAAGAGGTCGAGGGTCTGAGAATAGATAATGTTGAGGCTGCTTCCGCCGTCCATGAGCACTTTGGTGAGGCGTGTGTTGGCGATGACGGGGTCAACGACGAGTGGATAGACCCCCGGGTTGGGGACGTAGTCTGGGTGGTCATCACGGTCGAAAGTGATGGCCACCGCAGACCAATCAAGGAAGCGGGGTACTGCCGACTGTACGGAGAAGACCTCGCGCCGTTCTCGCTTGCGCTGACGCGCGGAGAGGCAGGTCGAGGGTCCTCCGTAGATCATATAGCAGTCGCGGATCTCGGGAAATTCCCCGTCCTTGTCGTCACCCTTAGGGTCCTCCCCCTTGTCGTCCTTCTTAGCGCCGGCACCCCCGAAGTACCTGCGCAGCATGTGACAATCCTCGAGGTTATGGTTAGTGAGTCCTTTGTGGTAGGGACACGGCTCTTTGAGCATTTTGTCGAAGACACCCCCACCGGGGGGGCCTCGAGGTTTCTTGTGCTCGGTAGCAGCGACGAGCTCGTCGGCCGGGGCCTCGAGCTTGCCCTGCTGGCCTTTCTTCTTCTTGCGGTTGTTTCTCTTGGGGCCTCGGGTGGAACTCGCGGGGTCGTCGACCTTCTGCTCCTCCCTTGCCGACTCGCCGCCAAAGATCGCACCAACCGCCTCCTCGCCGGAGGCGAAGTTGGTGACGATGTCCATCAATCCGTTGGCAGTGAGCGGGGTGTTACGGCCCAACTCCCGGACCAACTCCTTACAGGTGGTACCGGAGAGGAAGGCCGTAATCACGTCGGAGTCGGTGATGTTGGGGAGCTCGGTGCGCTGCCGGGAGAAGCGCCGGATGTAGTCCCGGAGGGACTCATCTGGTTTCTGCTTGCAGCTCCGGAGGTCCCACGAGTTGCCGGGGCGCATGTAGGTTCCCTTGAAATTTCCTTCGAACACCCTCACGAGATCGTCCCAGTCGTGGATCTGCCAAGGTGGGAGATCCTCGAGCCAGGCTCGGGCGGTGTCGGAGAGGAACAGGGGGAGTTGTCGAATGATGGCCCGGTCATCGGTGGCCCCGCCCAACTGACACGCCAAGCGGAAATCGGCGAGCCAAAGTTCGGGTTTGGTCTCGCCGTTATACTTGGTGAGAGTCGTGGGGGGACGGAACCGAGCCGGGGGCACCGTCTCACGGATAGCCCTACTGAACACCCGAGGGCCTGGAGGTTCGGGTGAAGGGCTACGGTCTTCCGAGCTGTCGTATCGTCCGCCCCTGTGGACGTGGTAGCCTCGAGCCACACCGTCACCGTGTTTGCGTGTGCGACGCTCGACGATGTTGCCACGGGTGTCTCGAGGCTCGCGGTCGTTGGCGATGGGCTCAGGGGCAGGTGCTGCCCGGTTTCGCCGGGCAGGCTCGGGATGAACCGAGGCTTCCCTCTCCTGTCGGGAAGGCTCGAGGGTCCGTTCCGAGGCTGCTTCGCGCCGCCTCGAGGCGGAGCTCTCGGCCTGCTGCATGGCGGCAGTCTCGAGGAGCCCTCGGATTTCGTCTCGAGCCCGACGGGCGTCAGGGTTTGACGGCTCGGGCATATTGCGCAGGAGCATGGCAGCGGCAACAACGTTTTGGCTGGCTCGAGCGAAAACCGGGGGGTCGACCGCCCGGTCCTCGTCGATGCGACGGTTGACGTCGCGAGCCCTCTCACGAGCTCTCCCGCCAAATGCGTGTTCCGCACGCTCACGCTCGAGGGTTTGCTGGAGGAGATCCAGGTTTTCGCGTTCCTCGTCAAGCTGGTTCTGCAACTCGCGAATCTGTCCGAGCCGCGCTCCTTGATCCGCAAGGAACCGAGGCTCGTTTCGCTCGGCAGGAAGCTCGACATGAGGGGGCGTGTGCCTTTCCTCGACCGGCTCTTCGTCCTCTGATTCCGAGGTGCTTTCAACGTCGATGTTGAAGCACTCACGAGTCGGATCATAGGTGTCGTCGGCCGAGTCGGAGTCAGGTGCGCCAAAGTAGTAGTATGATGGGGGAATATGTGGCCGATGCCAACCATCACCGAGGTGGTGACGTGGAGAAGCAGTCACACGGGGTTCTATTTCCGGTGTCTCCGTAGAGTCCCGATAGTCAGAAACCGGCGTGGACGCAACGAGGTCCAGAGTGGAGCGTAGATGGTGTCCGGGGAGCTCCTCATAAGCGCTCATGCGAGTGCTCACGGAGGATGCATACACCCGGGCGACCGAGTCTAGTCCAAACGGGAATGGTGATGGGGAGGTCACTGCCCGTGGCGAGATAGATGCTACGGACAGTGGTGTCTCACCGGACGGGGGAGCGGCGGGATTCCTCGTCGGCACGCGACCCTCAGCCAGGCTCATCCTTCCCAAATCTTCCAAGGGGAGATCTGGGCTGGCGCCTGTCTGGGGGGTGCCGGACCGGGGGATCCCATCGCCCTCCGTCAGGTAGAGACGGTGGTTGTACCGGGCTCGCCGTCGCCGGGCGGCCCGCGACCGCCTGGAGCGACGGTGCCGGTTGACTGCTCCCCCGGGCTGGGAGAGCTCGTAATCTTCGTCGGTTGGGTGCCTGGGCGGGAGTAGGACCATGTCGTAGCCAGAGCCGAGCGACATGAACTCCAAACTCCCAAACCAGATCACCGTACCCAACGGGATCGGGCGTTCGGAGTTAGCCATCCAGGAAGAACGGCGACAAAGCGAGGTTTGCACGCAGCGCACCCCTACCTGGCGCGCCAACTGTCGGTGTTCGGACCAAGGGGGTCCTAAACCAACGAGTAAATGCTGCGTGACTCTTTCCTGGATGGTGATGCAAGGAGAACACACGGGGGTTTATCCTGGTTCGGGCAAAAGAAGGCCCTACGTCCAGCGGGGAAGGGAGGTTTGTATTTCCTTGCACCGGGGTGCTCGTGTAGGGGTTACAAGCAGGCGAGAGAGGGTGTCGAGCCCAAGTCTCAAAGAGAAAAAGGGGAAAGGTGATTGCTTGAGATGTTGATCTCTTGCTTTTGTTGCTTGGTCGGGTGGTTGGTTGCTTCGTCTGTCCGTGATGTTTCTTGTTCGTCCTCTTCTCCCATGGTCCGCCCCGGCCTGCCTCTTTATAGGGCGAGAGGTGGCCAAGTCGAGGGGAGGGCTTGAGATGACGTTTCGTCGATTCCTGTTGAGTTGACTGTAGCGACGTGGCTTCGGGATGGCCGGACATCCCTGGATATCCTGACGCGGTACGGGACAAGAGGGTGAAATGACCCAGAGTGCCAGGCCATACCGTTCTTCGAGTTAAGTCGAGCGTTGGGGCCGGGTCGAGGCTGGGTCGAGGTCGGATGGATAAGGCCGAATCCCCGGTATCGCGGGGGACGGACCTTGTCTTATCCTCCCTCGAGAGTGACTGATGGTGAATAGTGCGCGGTATGGTGGATATAGTGACGGCTTTCACCTCCCATCACGGGATGGGCGGTAAAACAGTGAGATTCGACGTGGGTATTGTTCCTGCATTGACCCATGCCGTGGCCATGCCGGTCGGTGGTAGTAGGTAACCGCATTGAATGCTATGGCTTTTGTCCCGGGTAGGTAAAGAAAGGGCGTCGAGGGGCCGGAGCGCGGTCGAGGCGCCCCATCGAGCGGGCCTCGTACGAGTCGGAACCGGGACGCGGTCGAGGCGCCCCGTCGAGCGGGCCTCGCACGAGTCGGAGCCGGGGCGCGGTCGAGGCGCCCCGTCGAGCGGGCCTCGTACGAGTCGGAGCCGGGGCGCGGTCGAGGCACCCCGTCGAACGGGCCTCGTACGAGTCGGAGCCGGGGCGCGGTCGAGGCGCCCCGTCGAGCGAGCTATCTTTCCTACTGGTTTCGGTTTTTGTTAGTGTTTTGGCGATAGCTGTGGTACCCCCGTACTGTTGGTACCGACAATCAGTATGGCACGTAATATTCTGTATACATAACTATACTTCCTGCATTGTACTTGAATCTATCAAGACTATCATGTTTGCCACCATTTTACAACTAATATTACATGTTATTCTCACCACCATGAATTTCTGTCTCTTTAAATTTGTGGTTGAATTTGCGTACTATTATATAAGCGTACTAATGCTTCATCTTGACACTGCATTGCTTTCTTACATGGTTGACCTTTCCTATGTGCATGCTAGAGCCATAATCTATTTGACTAAAAACCTGATCATGTTATATTGAACCAAGGTTTTGCTCAGATTTGTGGCCCAACGGGCGTGTGCTCGTGGACGGAGAACGAAATGGGCTGTGGGTACAAGATACGAAATTGAAACCAGCGATGGGTCCAGCATACGTGTGGATGTGGAACAAGATGATGTCGTGTCAGGTGGTACTCTTGTTTCTGAACCTTTCCTTTCTTTATCAGCTTTATTTTTTTTTACACTAACACAATTTTTTCCGGATTCATTTGGCGGCTGCTAAAAAAATTACTACAATTTAGATATGGTCACTCTAATCATTCATTGTCCATTGCAATTTAGTATTCCAGTTTGCGCACTGTCGATGATTTGTACGGTTGTTTGCTATTAGTGTCGCGGCACAATCCTTATCTGGTCAGTATGAATATTGCAGTACAGAGTATAATGTTGTCATCAAAACTGCTGCCTGAGATGGAGGTTGACGAAACTCTTAACAGAGAGCGCCTATTTTTTACTCAGCAAGAGAGAGTGACTATTGTCTGCCATAACTAATTAAAGGTGAACAATTTAGTATGGAGTATCAAAACCTGTACCATGTGTTGCTAGCTTGATTTGTTGCCTATTTATTAATTAGAATGACCTGGCATCATTCCTTTCAGGTTACAATAGACACCATTGGAAGTGCATCATATCTATTGACAAAGTAATTGCTGAGTGCCGTGAGAGCTATGGGCTACGAACCTGTCAAGGAATAAATTTTGGTCCTACATTATTGGACAATGCACAGGCTGCAAAGATACAGGAGCAGGAAGGTCTACCTAGATATGATGTTCGATCAAAGATAATGAATGTTAATTTGCGTCTAGAAGATAAACATCTTGCATATCCAAAGGGGCGTCAAATGACAGAAGTTGTATGTATTGATTTCTTTCAGCCAGCCTGTAGGTAAAAACTGGATCATTTTGCAATACTTTCTCAGTAATAGTGTATGCTGTGAGACTTAGATACCTTTCTTATATCTTGGTCATGGTTCACCATGTGTCTTGTTTTGCCAAATTTAACTACCTCAATCAAGCAACGAAAGCAGCGAGCACGTTGCAATATGACAATATGAGGGACTAGAGGTGTCCCCACATCCTGGAGAGTGAGAAAAACTTGGGGCTGCAGATCATTTCAGCCAGGTGGACACTCCACGTTCAGCCAGCGAAAATTCTTCAGAGTATGCCCACTGAAAATTAGTATTTTGAACAAACGCTGTCACATATGTTCAGTTCACGTGTGATCGTAAGTTTTCTACTACTATTTTTTCATTGAACCTATGGGCAGTCCTATATAATACAAACCAAAACTACAGCAAGTTCTTATTTGTGCCATTTGTTTTCCATATCATAATGTCTATCATTGGCATTCATGTTCATATACTTACAGATTCCATAGACCTGTCCACTTACCTAAAAACAACAATTACATACTCTGAATGGTTGCTCTTTTTCCATACACAATACAATAACGTTTACCATGGTCCTTTTCCATAAACAATTCAAGATCCTTATGTTTAGACAATTACACTGCCCCTCCTGACTTTTGTTGGGTTAGTATATCGTTCTTTGTTTCGGAGTTTCAGGATCAGATATGATGCCTCATATCGTGTTCTTGGAGTTGAAGGATCAGATATGATGCCTCATATCATGTTTTTGCAATAATATGTTGTGCACAAATATTAGATTTTGTAATTGTTAGGAGCACACGATCGCTACCAATTGGGTTGAGGGATTTAGTACACCAGATCAGTTAGTGTCGGCCAGCGAATTCCTTTATCATGCTGTCATATTAGGTGGGGTCTTCTCATATCTCTAAAGAATGAATTATCCATGCGCTAGAATGCTACACAAATAAAGGATCCTCCTTCATGTTGGTTGGTTCCTGTATCGGTTTTTCTTTTGGAGGTCGGCTATCAGATATAGCACCTCATATCATGTTCAGCCAATAATATGTTGTGCAAATATAGATTTTTTGTGACCCTCATGGACCATCTTTTCAGGATATGCTAAATATAAATCATGTGACTTTAGGTAGTTGCCTGTAATTTTGGCTTACAGCATGACGAGTTTGGTCTTTAAGCAGGAGCAAAATTGACTAGGTTGTTCCTGCTTTCGGTACCGGACAAGCTTCAGCTAATGCCGTGACGTGCAGGTCTACGTATGGGACATGGATGAGACACTGGATGGCTCATATGCTGGGACTTTTCACGGCCTCGAGGATTGTGAGAAAACTACTGGAATAGGGAAGCGATGGGAGAACCTTAGTTGAACTTTGTGATCAGCACTTCTTTTATGAGGAGGTCAGTTAGCACATAAACTCAGTACTGTCATTCATGCTTCTATTTAATACTCAATGAACAAATGGCATGCCATTTTTATCTTCCAGAACTAAATTTGTTATGTTCATCTACTTGAAGATTTATTTTGCCTGTCTCCTTACCTAAGACCAGCAGTTAGACACTTCGAGAACTCAAGAATATTATAAGGCTTTTGTTTTATACATACTTCTCTCGGTATGCACTTCTCATTTCTCTGTGAACCGTTACAGCCACGTTTGGGTGATACATGTTCATATAGTTGCAGATTTCATATGCCTGTCCGCTTACCCAAAATAAGCAATTAGACACTTTGAATGATTATTACTCTTTTTTCATACACAGTTCACGAATATTACGAGGCTTTGCTTTTAGGTATACTTTAATATGTATTCACTTCTCATTTTCTCTGTGAACTGCGTCTTCCTCTGTAAAGCAACTTTCAATTTGCATCAGCACCTACGCTTTAGCTACAATTCCTATTCATTATGTACCACCGTAATACAAATTCAGAAAAAATGGAAACCTACTGTTATCCCCACCTCTATGCAGATATTTGACCCGATTTCTCAGCTCAACAACTCGGACAACAATGAACATGGCTGGGAGTATGATCGCAGCTAGAAATACTACTGATCATCCCTACATCCACGTTGAAGTGATCTACGAACCACTCCACGATGCTTTTGTATAAGTGCTAGAAGCCCTACTGAAGGCTCCAATCAATTTGCTATTAATCTTGTATAGTACATATACTGACCAACCTGTAATGCTTTTGTATAGCTACTCTACTCTGCCATCTAGCAAACCAAGTCCCTGTTTATTTCCATACTAAGACACACGTGCAAGTGCTGCAGCAATAGCTCCATGTATAATACCTGTATAATTATTCTCCGGCGGGTTCCTATATTATTCCGTATTATGCAATGGTATGCAATTTTAAGTTACAATTCTATTTCCTCAAATTCGATGGCGCGCGCTCCTACACTAGTATGATGTAAACTTGCAGAGAGAAACTGAACGAGGCCTCGTTCGGTTCAATCCAGGAGACTAGTTGACCTGCGCGACTCGGACCAGTCAGACTACTCACTTTACTCCCAGCTAACGCCAGGTGGGTCCCTCCAAAAGTCACGGCACAACCGCCGCCGCGACGCCTTCAACGTCATCCGATTTCCATTTGGATCCCAAGCCACCGCTGCTTCCACCTCCGTTTCGTCGTCGGCCATGGCATCCGCCGGTGGCGCTGGCGCCGACCACTCCCCGCCGCCGCGTAGCCTGGTCTTCGCCTTCTACCTCACGGGCCACGGCTTCGGCCACGCCACCCGCGCCATCGAGGTCAGTCAGCCAGTCCCTCCCGCGGTCTCTCGCCTCGGGCATTGTCGCTCGTTCGTTTCCCCGTCCAAGTCTCAGCTC
This sequence comes from Saccharum hybrid cultivar R570, assembly GCA_038087645.1. Taxonomy (NCBI): domain Eukaryota; kingdom Viridiplantae; phylum Streptophyta; class Magnoliopsida; order Poales; family Poaceae; genus Saccharum; species Saccharum hybrid cultivar. Next base: position 2,562,732 of record JAQSUU010000273.1, read on the forward strand.
CGAAAATTTTGCCTGCATTTGTGTGCCTCCGCGGATCGTAGGTGGTGCGGCACCTGATCGCGGCCGGGCACGAGGTGCACGTGGCGACGGCCGTGCCGGAGTTCGTCTTCACCGCCGAGGTGCGGTCCCCGCGCCTCCGCATCCGCAGGGCCATCCTCGACTGTGGCGCCGTCCAGGCCGATGCCCTCACCGTCGACCCTCTCGCCACGCTGGAGAAGGTATCCTCGCCCTCGCGACCTATGATCCCTCCTCGTTCCCATGTCGTGATGGCTGCCGCCTGATGGTCCGGTTGCGAAATGCAGTACCGTGAGGCGGCAGTGGTGCCCCGCGAGTCCATCCTCAGGGCAGAGGCGGAGTGGCTGAGCTCCATCAAGGCAGACCTAGTGGTAACACTCTCTGCTCTCTGTTCTCTACTGTTGTTCAGCGATCAGACATTCAATCAGTGTTCAACTGATGGATGTAGGGCCTTGAAAGTTGAAATTTTTTCACTCTCTCTCCATCACATCAATCTTTGAACCCATGCATGAAGTAGTAAATGTAGGTAAAAAAATAACTAATTACACAGTTTTGTTGAAAATCACGAGATGAATCTTTTGAGCCTAGTGGGTCTATGATTGGACAATATTTACCAAATAAGACGAAAGTGGTACTATTCATCGGGTTGAAATTTTTTCAGCATCTAAACGTGGCCTAGGCGTTGTGTGTGGGCAAAGTCTGAACTCTCAAGTGAACTGGCTGTGCTTTTGGGACAGGTCTCGGATGTTGTTCCTATTGTGTGCAGGGTGGCTTCAGATTTGGGCGTCTGCTCTGTATGCATTGGGAATTTTAGGTGTGCTTCACCTTCACTATACTGTTTGCATTTGGGACTTCCTTTCTGAAGTTTACCTTTTGTCTGACTGTTTGCATTTTACAGTTGGGACTTCATATATGCTGAATACATCATGGAGGCTGGATATCATCACCGTTCTATTGTTTGGCAGGTAATATTTTTAGTTTTTACCATGTCAGATCATAAGTTTCCCTACCTAAATAGATCATTTGCATGTATGCCCTGACTCACCACAATCTGTCTTAGTACCATCCATATTCTTCCAATGTGCACTTTTACTTTTTCAGTAATCATTTAACTCATCTATATATCTATATATACAGATAGCAGAGGATTACTCCTATTGTGACATATTACTTCGACTACCTGGATATGGCCCAAGTATGCTCAACTATATTTGGTTACTCTTTTTTCTTAAAATTGTGTATTCCCTGTTTTTCGGCTTTCAAGAAAATAGAGTATTATTTCATTCCATAGCGCCGGCCTTTCGCAATGTCATTGATGTGCCTCTTGTGGTCAGAGGATTGCGAAAATCTAGATCTGAGGTTTGTATTCTGCTGGAGAAAGATATTCTGTCTCAACAAAATTCTCTGTTCCTTATTCACATGTTTCAATTGTGGTCTATTAGGTGAGGAAGGAACTTGGAATTGAGGAGAATGCTAAGGTGCTCGTTTTTAATTTTGGGGGACAGGTGGGTCACTTATCATATAGGTGGTTTGATAAGCTTAGGGCATTTGTTTCTATTTTCTCATGTGGTAATGTTATGTGGCTATTTTTGAAGTGCTTATGTATCTTCTGCACCAATATCTGTTGATTCTGATTCTTTCAGTAGTCAAAGCCTATTTGCAATGAAGTGGTGCTCGTTACCTATTGTTTAAATCAAAAGCAATGTCTTTTCAGTTACTTCAAAGTATTATGATTAGTTATTACGCAGATACAACATTTTATAATGAAGTCCCTGCAGTACTTGAATAATTTTGATTATACTTGCTTCTAATTTTTAGCAGAACACATCATCATTAAGTTTCATACGTAGCATGCTTCCTTCAAAAGCTTAGTGATCCATTCCTCTATCCTGTATGCTCTAAACTTTTATGCGAACTACACAAAACTTATCACCAACATAATGAAATAATCAGTGCGTCATTGTTCCCAGCCAGCAGGATGGAAACTGAAGCAAGAATGGCTCCCTGATGGTTGGATCTGTTTGGTATGTGTATTTTAGAGTATAGTTATATTATATCCCTTGAAAAGTGACTAACTGATGTGATTGACTAAACTTAACTCCCTCTTCATGGAAGGTCTGTGGTGCTTCTGATTCTCAAGATGTTCCACCAAACTTTATTAAGCTTGCAAAAGATGCTTACACACCTGATGTTATGGCGGCATCTGACTGTATGCTTGGTACATCAAAATATTATATGTTGCACTAATGTTTGTCTAGCTACGAGCTTTTTGATTTTCTTGCTAGATGCATATACTCACTCTCTTTGTTTATAGGAAAAATTGGATATGGAACTGCAAGTGAGGTTTTGGCCTGCAAGCTGCCATTAGTGTTCGTTCGCAGAGATTACTTTAACGAAGAGCCATTTTTGCAAAATTTGCTTGAGGTTGAAACATTTCTTATCATTGAATTATACTAGAACTCATGTCTATATAGATGTGTTAAAATGCCTTCATGCTTTGTCCCATAACATTCTATTTCAGTACTACCAAAACAGCATTGAGATGATCAGAAGCGATTTCCTTGCTGGACACTGGAAACCATACCTACTTCGTGCTCTCACACTTCAACCATGCTACAATGGCCCAATAAATGGTGGTGAGGTAATTTTTTCTACATATACCCAATATCCTATTGATGTTATTATGTCTGAATTAACTTGAAATCAAACTATTTCTGTACTCAATTGTATTATAACATTTGGATTTATGCAAAACCAGCTTCCTTAGTCGACATCAGGATAAAAATGTAATACTGGAATTCCATCATAATACTGAGCTTTGCAAACCAAATTATCTGTATCCTATGGAAGTTATATTATTTGTGGATAGGCTAATACTTTGTCCATTCAGGTGGTTGCCCAGATCCTCCAGGACACTGCTGTTGGAAAGAAATGTATTTCTGATAAAGTGAGTGATTCTGCATGACCATTGAGTGGTCAGCGTATTTCCGTACCTACCACTTCCACCTATGAAACTTTGTTTTCATCCTGGAGCTTTATAGATTTTGTGACTGATGAAAAAGGCAATGCTAATGAAAGATATTTATCTTCTTTTAGAAACGACCTCTTTGAAAATTTCTTATGCTTTGTGCCAAGTAAAATCAGCATATATTAAACATGGAACGCCCATAGAAAATTAGAGATGGAAGCAATATTTTAAAACCCTGCTTAAGATTGTAACATGAGCCAACTTGGCTATCTTTAATTATAGTCCAGTGGTGCAAGAAGATTGCAAGATGCCATGGTCTCAGGATATGTGCTTCAAAGGGCTCCTGGGAGAGATGCAGGCATTCCTGACTGGTACTCTCTGTCTGAAACTGAAACTGGTGCTGGTCCGACCTCAAAAAATGTTGCTACAAGGGAAAGTGCAGCATCGTGAGTACCCTTTCTCTTGTTTTTGTCAGACATCCAGTTTTGCAATGAAATATTTTGCAACTGAAATTGCGTATTTGATTTCACCAGATCCAGATGTATTGAAGACTTTGAGATACTCCATGGGGACCTTCAAGGATTAACAGATACAATAGACTTTTTGAAGAGCTTATCTGAACTTAGTGGAAATGATTTGATGAGCCCCAAGAAGCAACGCCTAGAGAGAACTGCTGCATCTGTTCTTTTTGACTGGGAGGTACTAATCTGGCAGTCCTCTGTATTCATTTTAGTGAATTGTAGGACCCTGTGCAGCAGCTTAAAGCTTCATGCATACCATATCTGGAAATGGGATGTAGAATAGCTAGGTTCCATAAAGTTGCAATGATGTACAGTAAGATGATTCCTTAATTTGTGCAAGTAGACCAACTTTCTTATCCTTTAAAGTTTCATTTCCAACTGCTAATCTATTATCCTATGATACTTTTTGGGTACGAATAAAGGGTACGAATAAACGTATGATAGCTCATTTTGTTATTTCACAGGAGAGATGGATTTTCTGATTCACGAGACAATCAGCCATGTTAGGCTTCAACCTTTATATCGTAAAACACAACATAGTGGAGTTCTAATAACAGAGGATGAATTACATAGATCCTCTTGTTTTAACTTGTATCGCAAATTCTATTGTATAGAATTCAGAACCATTTTGTTTTCAATGAACATGTTTCCTTCACCAATCTCTCTTTTGCTTGATTCATCTCTTTTTTTCTTGTATTTTCCATGGATACATGTAACTTCATTTCTGATAACTGATTACTTTGATTTGTTTCATTAGCTTGTTGCTATGTACTTGAATAACTGAAGTAAGTCACTCGAAAATGGTGAATGAATGATTGGTTTGCTAATAACTTCCCTTTTTGTTCCTTTGTAGACGGAAATATATGTAGCAAGGGCACCTGGACGTTTGGACGTCATGGGTGGCATTGCTGATTATTCAGGAAGTCTTGTTTTGCAGGTATGATCAATCACAGGTCAAATAGATTTCTTTTACAAAATAGTGCTATAAGTTTAGCTAATAGCTGGATACTCTACTCATAAATATTTGATTCTATGCTATTCCCATCTTTCGCAAAATCAGTTTGCTACTGTTCAATATGATGATGTAGCATGCGATAACCTCGATTTTCATTGAATCTTGATGTTTACTGTATTTTCTGTATTCTTGATTTCTTTTTGGAATTCCCTGATGCCACAGATAAATAAATAAATTAACTACTGGAAAGAAACATAGATGCAGTTTTTTTTTTGGATCATGTATTTGGCAGTTGTGGTTAATATTTTGGATGCATTTACTAGATGCCCCTTCGGGAAGCCTGCCATGTTGCTGTTCAGAGAAACCATCCCAGCAAGCAGAAGCTTTGGGAACATACAGAAGCAAGACAGCTTGAGAACGCAGGCTTGGTGCCTGTGGTACAAATTGTATGTTCAACTTGTTCAAATAATTCATGCTTTGTAATCTATTCTAAAAAATTTGCCACCTCGATTGGACGGGGCATGTAGGTGCTGCATATTAGATGCATGATAATAGTGCTTTTGTTGGCTAATTTAAACTTTAATATAGTCGCATTTTTGCCAAGTAGTTGTTCTTTTGATCTGGCTGTTTTGCATAGCATTTGTATGGACTCCCATGACTTGTCAATGCTTATTATCTATTGTGAACATGATTGTCGCACAGGTATCATTTGGTTCTGATTTGAGTAACCGTGCACCAACTTTCAATATGGACCTGTCAGATTTTATGGATGGTGGAAAATCAATATCCTATGAGAAAGCCAGAGAGCTTTTCTGTCAGAATCCATCCCAAAAGTATGAAAATAACTTTTAGTATTTCACTACAAAATTTCAACTACTCAATTATATTTGCATATTTGTGATCTGAACTATCCTATCTCAGATGGGCTGCCTATGTTGCTGGAACAATTCTAGTTTTGATGACTGAACTTGGTGCCCAGTTCACTGACAGCATTAGCATTCTGGTAATCACTCAAGTTTTCATTATCCTGCAATTGCGTACGTAAAAACCTGTAATCACTTAATCAGTTCCTTGTCTTCTTTCTGCTCTAAAACTCCAGGTTTCATCTGCCGTGCCAGAAGGAAAAGGTGTTTCATCTTCTGCATCAGTGGAGGTTGCTACAATGTCTGCTATTGCCGCAGCCTATGGTATAGATTGACATTGGTTATTTAGCCTATCCTGAACCCTGAGACATGTCATCTCTGAATAGCATCGTTGATGGTTTGCTTTTTACTTGTCTATAGGTTTAAACATCATACCAAGGGATCTTGCTTTGCTTTGTCAGAAGGTATGATGTTTAACTGAAATCTGGTGATAGAATACAGATCTACAGGTCTTTTATGGCTCTAATGTTTTTTCAGGTTGAGAATCATGTAGTTGGAGCTCCTTGTGGGGTAATGGATCAAATGGCATCTGCATGTGGAGAAGCTAATAAACTCCTCGCAATGGTTTGCCAGGTTAGTGTTGTTTATTAGTTCCATAGTACAGAAGCTGATAGATCCTACCTTTCCTCCAGTCAAAAATTAATGTTGCGTCAGTATTTATTTAATTAGTTCTCCTGCAGCCTGCAGAAGTGAAGGAATTGGTTAGCATACCAACTCATATACGATTCTGGGGTCTAGATTCAGGGATACGACATAGGTAGGAAGCTTTTCCTAACTGAGCTTGTGTTGTGGAGATTGTAGACATTACTTGTCTTATTGGAAAAATTGGAGCTAATTGCAGAACTAATCTCTCTTGAACTGTTAGTGTTGGCGGGGGAGATTATGGATCTGTAAGGGTAGGCACTTACATGGGACGAAAGATGATCAAGTGTGCAGCATCAGATTTAGTTTCAGAGTCCTTGACTTCAGCCCCCCTTGTTCAGTCTGATTGTTATAAAGAAAATGGTATGGGTGTACTGAAATCTGAAGCTGCACTGGAGTATTTGTGCAACCTACCACCTCACAGGTCACATTTAGTGAATTCAACATTTATATTTATGGTTCTGGTAATCCATGGATCGTAATAAAATCCCAATCTCAGATATGAAGCTGTTTATGCAAAAGACATTCCAGAGATGATTAGTGGAGAAGCATTTTCAGAGAAATATGGAGATCACAACGACACAGTGACAGTTATTGATCCTAAAAGATCTTACAGTGTGAAGGCTCCTACTAGACATCCCATATATGAAAACTTCTGCGTTGAGGTTAAATCTCTCGATCAGATTATTTGTTTCTACACTACCAAATCTATTTTCTGAATCTGAAAATCATTTATGGGGGGGACCATTTCAAAGTTTTGTTCTTTCCTGAAACGTGCTGCAATGACACTGTTGATATAGTACGCTCTTAGTGCCATCCAAAGTGACAGAAAATTGTAAATTACCCCCCAAGAAACTAAAATCTGCAACTAATGGGTCATTCATTTGATTCCCCTTTATTTAAGACTATTTCATTGTTTTCTCTCTTGATATTATTTTAATTTCTGGTCTGTAGGCCTTCAAAACATTATTAGCGGCAGGTAATGCAGACGAGCAGCTGTCAGCGCTTGGAGAACTTATGTACCAGGTGAATTAATTTGAGTCTCTGCTCATCATGATTGATGTACCTTTCTCTACTCCTATTGCTTAACGAGGTTCACTGTGTAAACATTAAATTGAGGAAATTGTACTTTGCTGGTAATATTCTTCTCTTTGTACTGCTATTGCGTGCCTTTGACATGTTTCTCTTTGTTCACATATTTTTGGCAGTGCCACAACAGCTACAGCGCGTGTGGCCTTGGTTCTGATGGGACTGACAGACTAGTCAATCTGGTACGAGAAATGCAACACAGGAAGACATCCGAAGGCGGAAGCCCTAGTCTATTTGGCGCAAAGATCACCGGCGGAGGCTCCGGCGGCACAGTATGTGTTATCGGGAAGAACTGCACCAGGAGCAGTGAAGAGATTGCAGAGGTAGCTTCAGGGACTACCCTTTTTCATTTGGTGTTTGAGTTTTTGTCACGGTAGAATGATATACCGATATTTCCTTGCACCTTCAGATTCAGCACAGATACAAGGCTGAGACGGGGTATCTGCCCATTCTTTTCGACGGATCATCACCAGGAGCTGGGAAGTTTGGTTACCTGAAGATCCGACGTCGTTGTCCCTAGTGGGCAGTGGCTGATTGGCAAATGAAGAATTTGAGCTTTGTTATTGTTTTACAGATGACATATATCACTCAATTGTTAAGAACCTCAGTCCAAGCCATTGTTAGAACTTAAAGGTGTATGCCAGTTGCGACCATTCGTGGATGTATAAGGTCTTCTTTTTTTTCACAAAAAACTATCAGGTGCTATGCCAATTCAGGAAGGTACTGGAGGAAAATGTGAGGAATAAGAAAGTCTTGTTGAGCAGATGTAGCCGTCCCATTTGACTCTAGTCTCAGGTAGATGTGCTCTGGGCTCTGGCACGTAGGATGCGATGAAGTTGAGGATGGTTTCTTGCGCGTTTGATGACCAATGACCAGTGTAATGTCTTTGCTATTAATAGTAGCGATATTCATAACACTAAATAGGTATATTATGAAAATAGGTTAATTTGTCAGTGTAAACGGTTGTCGGTTCGGAGCGGATAAAGTTCGTGTGTGTAGACAGTGTATGATACTACCTGAGAGGTTATGCTGCTCAGCGCAGGGCTGGAGAGCAAGGTAAGTTCAAACACAGTGAAACGGGTAAGCTTGTGCTATTGTTTCTTCGCCCTCAACAAATTGAGTTTCAGTTTTTTGAGAACTCAACAAATTGAGTTGAGTGCAGCAGTACCACGTAGAACAGTGGGCCTCCTTGCCATGCGTGGGCCGATGGGCCTGACGACTCCGACGACGTTCGTGTCGCGAGGCCCCGTCGGAGCGAAAGAGGCTCGTGTAGTCGTGTCGATCTCCGTCGGCGAACCACTGCCGTGGGAGCCATATCGTCTAAAACCAGACATCATTCTCCTTGCCTTGAAGTCTCAGAGCCGTTCAAATCACCTCTCTATCTTGGTATGGGGGAATTTTAAGGACAGTTTTGTCCTTCACTTTAGTTAAAAGAAATTCGATTTTACTAAGAGTATGATAGTACATGATAAATTAGAGATTAGAGTCATAATCCGTTTATTGTTCAATTCGTGACCAAAACTTATGACCCGTGCTTATAGAAGTTACAATAGTGTGCGTCCACTCTCAGTGCATAATCTAATTGTAAGACTTATTAGAACAAATAATGATGTTTTGTTGCAACGCACGGGTATATATGCTATATATAATAACATGTAAAATCTGATAGAATCTTGGTGCTATGACATCCAATATCGTCAGGCAAATATTATCCTGGTCCTGATAGCCTTGGTCAGGCCGGCGCACAGTGAGATGGCCGGCTGGCTGGGCATGCATACATGCGTTGCATTGGCAGCTAGCGCGCGCTGAACTTTCATTCTTTGCTGGCAAGGTGGTCGTGGTTGGGGTTGGGCCATCCATCCATGTCGTCCGGCGCGCACCGGAGACTGCATGCATGCACCTCGATCGCGCGCGAAAGCGAGAGCGAGATGGGCTGTGTTCGTCGTTGGTTGGTTCCCATGTACTTAGACCGCTACTATAGTGTAGTGTATGTCCCAAAATAAAATGTCGTCGTCCTCGTCTCCTGAAGAGTCAAATATTTTTAATTTTGATAAAATATATACAAGAAAATATTAATATTTATTATATAATTTGTTTCATTAGATAGATCGTTAAATCTATTTTTGTTATAAATTTATCTGAAGATACGAATGTTGTAAATATTTTCTATAAACCTATTCAAACCTAAGAAAGTTAGACGGACATGAATACCATAACGACACTTATCTTACGATTGAGGGAGTATTAGCTAATGTCACCTCACTCAGCGCTGTCCGGCACTCCTGGCCTCCTGCTCCCAATCTCCCATCCGTCATGGTCATGGCCAGTTGGCCACGGAGGATGCATGCATATATACTACTAATAGTTACTCCATGACACCACTGCACCAAGGTCGCTTGTGGCCTTGTGTGCAAAGAAGAACGAACTCGGCCAGTCACCAATACAAATATTCCTTCCTGCTATACGTGTGTGTGTGTGTCCGTGTGTGGATGCAATGAGTCATCGGCAACCTACCTTGGACGACCACTCAAGAAACCACACGTCCATGCATGCACTTGTAGCCATCAAGATCTGGCGGTGCACAGATCTCCGCGCTTTCATGCACGTCCCCTTGCATGCCCGCCAAAAAACGGACACGATGACAACGACATGCTCCTACGTTGGTGTCAACTTCTGCTTGGGGGCGTGCAACCCGGCCGTTCCTCGAAAGGTTATTCTGCCTACCTGGATCGATCGCCCCCACAACTCTCTACTACTAGCTTGCTTCGTCGGAATGGGTGCATATGGAAGCCAACGTCCAGAGCAGCGGACGAGCAATGCAAGTGCGAAGCTATGAGCTGTTTGTTTCATTGATGCCTAACTTTGTCGCAAATGAAGTTAGGCAAAGTGTTGACGCTATAAAAAGTGTGTCACCAACAAATCAGATACCACACTTGTGGGGAAAAAAAGTTTGGCATCAAAACGAGTCTGCGACATATATGAGGCATATGAGTAAGAAAGTTTAGCATGCCATGGTTGTGGCATGAACCAAATTAAACACACGCCTAAATTTTTTTTAAAAAAAAACTCACGCATGAACCAAACAAACACTTTCTCGACCGATGACCAGTGAATCTCTCGGTCGGAGCATAACTGTTATGATGTGTTATGATATTACCGCAAACATTTTTGGGGACCCATCACACACTGGGGGCCGGGATCTGAACTAGCCGGTGTTCGGGGCAGAGGTTGGGGCCAGGACGGGTTTTTGTCTCGTTTTAGTTGCGAGTATGCGAACCCTTAATGCGGTTCTAATGCATCCCGTTGACACCTCTAAGGACATTAGATTGTGTAATAAGTATCTCTAAACTAGTATTAGATGGCATGTGGGTGAGAGAGTCTAAAACCTTTTTTTTGAACCAGGGAGATTCCCCGATCTACTGGAAAGAGAAGAGCTAATAATCTCTTAACGCGTTCAAGTGCACCGAGAGGCATAATTCGAAGCTTTTTTCTAAAAAAAAAGCTCGAGGGGTATGACAGTCCTAGGGTATCGTGCTTAAGAAGGCCTTCTCACACAGTCGAGAAAACTCTCGGGCCTTCTTTGGAATGCAGGAACAAAAAAAAACATAGGAATAGGAAAAACACATGAATGTGATAGGAATGTTTATGGAAAACAGAGGAATTGAAACCACAGGAATTTTGTTAGAACATATGTTTGGATGGGGTCTAGGAAAGGCATAGGAATCAGAGTTTCTTTTAACCATACTCTTGGCCCTAATGAAATTAATTTCATATAGAAAAAGCCTGAGATCATTTCTTGGCCTCTCGGCTTCCCTCTCTGTTCTCTCTCCCTCCTGAGCCAATGATTTGCCTCGATCCTACGCTTTTCCCATGAAAACAATGAAGTTGGAGTACAGTAGATGTTTCTTTCCTACACTTTTCTTGTGAAAGTTGAACCATAGGAAAAATTCCTTTACTTTTCCTTTGATGGTTTCCTACGAACCAAATGGCTCTACAGTAACCATCCCAAAGGATTGTGCATTCTTGTGTTTTTTCTATATAAATCAAAAAACCAAAGAAGGCCTCGAACCCATGCTTCACCCATATATACACAGCGGCATCATAGTCCACGTGAGACTGGACCGGACCTTAGAGCTATGATAAAAATTATTTTTTTTACCATGCGCATATATGCGCATATTGCCCAGGTGGGAGTCGAAGCGTAGTCCATGGGAAAAGCTGGCGCTCGTGCTAGCAGGAGCGAGTCAGCGAGATGTCCACTCATCGTAACGTACGAGTAGTTACTGTACTGATGGATGATGTGTCGGAGCAAGAGCTCGTACACTCGTCTTGTCCATGTGCTTAGCTAGTGTACGGAGTACTCCGTACAGTACGGGTAGCTCCAAGCAACACCAAAAGCCACATGGGCAGTTCCACTCGTCACTCCGGTACGTCTCCAGCACATTGCGTTGGATGCGGAGCTGGAGCACGGAAACGGAGAAGGTACGTTTTCTCTGAAACGGAGGAGGACATGTTGATGGGTGCATGGGGAGGAAAACAAAGGACGCAGCTGCATGGTGGCTACTAGGAGTGCATGGGATGCCCGAAGAAGAAGCGGAAGCCACACGGTGACACGGACACGGTGGGCTGGACGCGGGACTGCGATCAGATTCTTGAGATGCGGAGATGCCATGCCAACGCGGTTGGTTGTCTTGTCTTGTCCGGTTGTCCCCCGGCGCCGGCGCCGGCGACCCAGCTGCAGCTGCAATGGTCAGGTACTCAGGTCGTCCGTCGTCGCCTCCCTTCCCTCGTCAGTCGTCACCCATGCATCACCAGTGGCGGAGCTCGTCAATTTTGACGCCTAGGGCCGCTGTCAAATGACGAGCTCCATCACTTATATATGTATATATATGTATCATCGCACCGGGTTAAAATATCACCCGCACCTGGACTAATATCGATAAATAACAAAACAAAGCTCATAGATGCTAGATGCACAAGTTTAAATGATATCACAATTTTATATTTAAACCCATGATATAACTTATGGAACATGGTGGTTGAAAAAAATACCTAACTAATTATGGTCTAGTTCACCCTCGCCTCTCGTACCTTCATCAAGAGTTTCATATGGACCTGAACCTACACATGGATGTGGTGTTTAAGAACATTAGCAATGCACTGGTTGTATAATTGGCATAGGAGCCGGAGTAAAAATGGATTTTGTTGTCCTGCTCCTCTTTATTGTACAACTTACTTAAGTACTACAAAAATTGAAAGAGTTCATCTTTAATTTAGAAATCGGACCCTTAGAAGTTAGAAATCAGAATGGACAAATGGGGAAAGGGGAATTAGTATTGCCACTTACCAGGAGCTCTGGAGGACTGGAGCTGCAGAGCTGGGGCTGCTGGGCGGAGTGGCGGAGCGCTGCCGCCCGCCGCTGCATGCAGGGTGCGGGGCGCCGCGGGTCGCCAGCCGACGGGCACAGCAAAGGGTGCCTCGACGCAGGGCACGGGTGGCCGCTGGGCGCTGGACGGCAGGCGGCGGAGGAGCGGAGCGGCAACCGGCGGAGGCACGGACCGCGGAGTGCCTAGGGTTGGCCGCGACCGCGACAGCGAGAAGAGGGAGTCGCGAGGGCACGGCGCGGCGCAGCGCTCGGGAGGCTGGCCACTGGCGCTGCCTCTTGGCTCCTTCCCCTCTCTCTGCTGGGCCAAAAGTCCAACAAATTCGGCCCAACGCCTAGGGCCAGGGCGAAAAACTACTGGTACTCTAAGAAATTTTCTGGGCCATGCCTAGGGCCGTGGCCCTAGTGGCCCAAGGCCCGTATCCGCCCCTGTGCATCACCCTCCCTGCTGCCTGCTGCCTGCCCGGCTCAGACGAGACGACTGGTCGACTGTGGGCTCTGCTCACGCCTCTTGCGCGTCACGCATCGCATCGGTCTTGTGATCTGCTTGTCCTCCTCCGTCTCCGACTCGCTGCCGTCCGGCCTGGTCCGGAGCCCGGAGCCCTCTGTCATGTCACGTTGGCACGCCCACGTCATATATTCGGCGTGCCCGATAACTCCGATTCGACGTGCGCTTCTTTCTTTCTTTTCGAATCAAGAAAGAGCTATATTGGGTGTATTCACTTCACGAAAAGTACGTGAAAAGTTACTGTAGCATCTTTCGTTGTTAGGGCACCCCCAACCGGGGCAGCACGGGCTGTTAGCCCCGAGGTAAAAGGACAGGTACACATCGGTACACGTTTGAAGCTGTCTTCTGTCGGCAACAAAGCCCCATCGCAGGCAGCTGTGAACTGCTCGTAACTTTTTCCCATCACGTCCCTTTCTCCTGTCAACTGCTCGTACTTTTTCTTCTTTGGACCACACTCCCTACACATCCTGCTAGTGGCCTCATGCTTTTGACTGACAAGGCTACTACCTCCTCTACAGGCGACTCTGCACGTCTGCGAGGCTACTGACTAGCTCGACGTGGATGTTTTATGCCAGCATGGACTCTAGGGCAGTACGCCACGTCCCTGCGTTGGGAAAGCCCTTATTTGGTAAAATTTATCCAATCATAGACTAACTAGGCTCAAAAGATTCGTCCCGACATTTACAGACAAACTATGCAATTAGTTATCTTTTTTACCTACATTTAATGCTCCATGCATGTGTCGAAAGATTCGATGTGATGGGTGGAAGAGGAAATATTTTGGGTTGTCATGGGAAGTGAACAAGGCCATTAAATGAAACTCAATGTCTTACAATCACGAGCAATCAAAGGCTCAATACAGAAAGGAACACGAGAATGCCACATTGCATTATGACACAAACGCCTAGCCATTTGCGCTAGCTGGTGTTCTACTCCTATTGATGTCATAGTACCCCGGGAGGCCCCGCTAAACCCGGCCGTCGTGATGCCAAATCGTGCCCACGTTTTCGAACAAAGAAAAACAAAACTATAAATAAAGACATTATAAAAATATATTTCATTGTGAATCTAATGGTACAATTTTAATTAATACAATTTCTCAGTCTTGCTACATTCCTTGCTATATGGAATTTCAGCCTCTACGCCTAACAAACCAAACTGGACGAAGTAATTTTTAAGCACATATGCTCTAGCCAGGCTCTCGGAAAGTCAGAATGCAACTCCAGTGCGTTTGGATGTCTACATGTATAAAGCCCTTAGCCTATCCCCACCGTGCAAAAGCGGCCCATGAGCCTAGCTTTCGAGAAACGAGAATGAAATCTATTTCTACAGAGCAAGACTCTCAGGATGCAACATATCGTATTACGGTATTAGTAAGCAAATATGGCATCAGGAAATGATTAGCATGCTTTAAGGTGTATTAGTATATATGTTTCAAAGTAGCTTGAAGAAGTAACATGGTAAAATTAACTAGTATGCAATCACTTCAAACAAAATAAATATTATGTTAGTACTTGTTTTTCATTTCAATCTAAGACCCGGTTTGGTTTATGAATGTTAAAGTTTAACTCACATCACATTAATATTATGGCAAATGCATAAAGTACTAAATGTAGACTAATTGCATGCATGTCGGCACAGATTAGGAGTAATTTACGAGACGAATCTATTAAACCTAATTAGTCTAAAATTGAAAACTTTTTATCAAATAAGACAAAAGTGTTACAGTGTTTGTTAAACTTTAACACCTCTAACCAAACAGGGTCTAATACGATGTATCCAAGTGCAACCAACCAAACAAATGTACTAGTTGGCCTAGTTTTCCGGATTCAGTGAACCACACAACAAGCAGTTCCATATATGTTGAGCGTGTCCCTACACAGGTTGACTCGTATACGCAAGCCTGGCTTCGCTGCAGGAAACCAAACACGCTATCAGTGTTAGGCCCTGTTTAGTTACACATGTTAAAGTTTGTAGCACCCTTGGCGTTACAAGCGTGCTTAGCCACGAGGTTAAGGCCGAAGGGAATTACCTATACGAGTTCCTCGATTTTTGTTAGGATTTTTTTAAAAAAAAAACTTACATGCAATGATGAACTAATCCTAGGCGACTAGCTTTTGCGGTTGAGGGAAGTCAAATAAATATCGTAAGTTAGTTACGGGTGCGTAAGCACGTTAAAGGGAAATCGTAATAAGAAAGATGGAACATGTAGTTAATCGCTAGGCACGGAAAACAATTTTATAAATGGAAATAAAATATAACTTGCTTGTAGCCTTTATATAAGGTTCGAAGTGTAAGTTTAGTAGATGGGAATGCAGCGCTGTTCACAGAAAATAAACGTGGTGCAATAATTTTTTTTTTTGTGTTAGCTCCAAAACGGATTTCGGAATTTAAATTCGGATTTTATGACTGCTTTGAGCGCGTCCGATAACCTGACGACAATACCATTTTGGCAACCAATTTCTGGAAAATATAGTTAAACTCTATAGCTGTGTCCGGCATTGTTGATTGCAGCTAAGAGTAGACGGTGCATTGGTGTAGCGCTTGGAGGGATTTGAGCGGATCGGGGTTAGTTAATAGCGTGCCGAAGTATCGCAGTTGGCACTGCTGTTGGTTATTTGAGCCTTGGCCGCGGTCACCACGTCCGCGGAGCTGCCCCGCCGCGCTCGGGCGCGCCGCGCGCGTGTTTTGCACAGCGCGTTAGCCGGCCCCGGCTTGGCTGTGGCCTGGCTGGTCGCGTCCCGCTGTCGTACTACACGGTCCCGCACGTGCCTACACTGCCGCGCCTCTGCTGCTGCGCGGCCGCACACGCACGATCTACCGCGACCGGCCCTTGCCTCCTTTGCCCCGTTGGCGCCGCGTCGGTGCAGGACCACGGCCACTGCCGCGCGTATGTGCGCGCTCCTCTGGGACCCTGCGTCCCTGCCTGCTTGCTCCGCAGGAACGCGTCAAGTCTGGACCGGGCCGCGCTGCCCGCTGCCGTGCCGTGTACCGCATGGGCCTTCAGTGCGACGTGACACGTCCTTGCCACTGCACCGCGGCTGCCTTCGCTTAGTCGGCGTGGCAGCGTCCCTTCTCCCCCCTCCGATTTTTTCCCCCTGGTTGCGCCTTGGCGGTGGCCACTGCCGCCATGCCGGCCGTTGACCCGGTAGCAATGTCGAAGCGACGCCCCTGACCTGCCCGCCACGTGCCTTTGCCGCCCGGACGCGCGCTGTGCCTGTCGCTCTGGCCGGCCGCGTCCTGTAGGGGTTTCCCCGCTAGCCGGCACTGTCGTGCTGTTCATGCCCTGCCGCGTGCGTACGTGAACCGGTCGCCTGCCGCTGCCCGTCTCTTTTTGAGTAGTGCAGCGTTTTCTTTCGAGTACTCGCGTCAGTAGCTAGCTGTGGGAGCCAGCTATGCGCCTCACCGCACCGAGCCTCAGTCGAGCCTCACCGACCGCCTAATCAGCGTTTTGCTCGTCGCCGGCCATGAGCGCCGCCGCAGCCGTTTGGGGGAGGTAAAGCCCAAGAGTTCGATTCTTCGTAGCCTTGGACCTATCGTGACCTCCTGTACCCAGTGTGCCGAGCTGGGGCATTCATCTATGACGAGCTGGGGCATTCATCTATGACGAGCTGACGCGACCGAAGCCATTCAGAGCGCCGCCGTTCCGCGTGGGTGCACGCAGGCAGACCCACTCGAGTCGCCTCCGAGTTAACCGTCACCTCGGCCAGGACCGCGTGAGTCCCTGAAGCTTTTCCTCTAGCTCTTCTGCTCCTCTAGCGCCTCAGTTCACCGGAACACGACCGTCGTCGCTGTAGGTTGGCCGCTGTCGTGGAGGAGCCGCCCTACTTCGCCTCCGGTCTCCGAATCGCTGCCCAGTGTTGTGCGTCGACCCTTAGGTGAGCGTCGCCTCTGTAGATCAGTCGTAGAGGTCCCAGTTGACCGGCGTAGCGGCTCAGTGTCGGCCGGTGTCGCGCCGGTGACGTATGGAGCCTTGGGGACCATCTCGTTGCGAAGACGAACTAATACGAGCCCCTTTTTGCATAATACCTGACATAAGGCATAGTACGCATAGTCCTCGCGCTTTTACCAGGTAGTGCGGGGGAGTTTTGGCAAAAGCGCCTGAGCGCGCGGGCTCCCCGGTCGTGGGCCGCACCGGGCCGTCACGTCTGCGCGTGCTACGGCTTCCGCGCGGGCCGCCGTCGAGTGCTGGGCCGGCCGGCTGCGCGCGAGCCACGGTTTGCTGCTGGGCCGATTGGGGTTGCCGCCGGCCCATTAATCCTCCAAGGTATTTTTCTAATTTATTTCGGCACCAAAAATTGTAAATCCAATATAAAAACATGTAGAAGTCCAAAAATCATGAAGCAAGTTTGGTTGGGTTACAAAAATCATGATCTAGCTAAGGGTGTAATTGGTGCGCGTAGTTCCATGACGTTTTTAGGTTGCTCAAAGTATTTTGAGACGCTTAAAATTATTAAGCATGAACTTGTAGGAATTATTACAATTAATCTGTGATAGTATTGGTTCTAAAAATTTTATGGTAGCTTTATAATATTATTATCTACTTACTGTAGTTCGATAGCTCAATAATAATAAATGTGTTAGGGTAGCCGTTGTACGCTAAATTGAACACATGTGTTTAAGCGGTAAAATGCTAAAGCAACAACTTGGGTTTCATAACTAAAATGATTGTCGAAAAATAGCGCGTTGCGAGTACCAAGGATACGTGGCTTAGTACGTTAGTCTCTACGCTAGTCGTTAGCTTGAGAGACGAAATCATATTCTAAATTGTGACTGTCGAGTTTATTTACGCCTCTGCATTGCATCCATGAATGTCATAATAGGAACGGCGATGGATCGAAAAGTCATCCGGAGTAGCCAGAAGGATGGTGTCCGGAGGACCGTGCCGCCTTGACGAAATGCTAACTTGGTTAAATCTTACCCAGGCAAGCTCCGGTGCATAACCCATATTATTCTGCACTTTATTTTATGCTTGTGCATTAAGTTTAAAGGAGTTCAATGAAACTCACTTGCATATATATATCCTGATCCCATGAGTCTCACTAGTATGATAGGGACGTGTAGCATGCTATGCTATAGGATTCCGGTAGAAGCCGAGTGATTGTCTGTCACTCGCATGAGATAGGAATTATAATATTATTAATATTATCATACCACTATCACATGGAATATAAATGTATATGGATAATTGGAGATCGGGCGGAACGGGTTGGATGGACTTGGACCTGGTTGGGCAACAGAGCGGGGCTCTGGTTGCATTTGTTCCGCCTGTGTCAATTAAGGACCGTTCGTTGCATGGACCCTGGTCAAGTCACAGGTTTTTTTTGTCCCGAGCATATACTTGCTTATGGGAGCGGGAATACTTGTTTATCTCTTGTCATGGATTCCGGCTCTTTCCGGACCGACTTTTTAGGGTGGTTATATATATTGGGTTGAGGAGGTCTAAGCACCATACTGAGGGCGGGCCTGCAGTGTTGGGGCTTAGAGTCCGAGCTTGGACGGGGACCTGGACCCCTTGACAGGAGTGGAATGGGTTGGTCTTGTTTGTGCCCGGGGTACAAGCAAGGCGTGTGTTTTCGGGGCACCCAGCTGGCCTATTGATTTGCGAATCGCCGTTTCTGTGTGACGGTACGGTTTGACTGCGCTCTGGCATCGTAGTAAGAACTGGCAGTTGAAAGATGAAGAAATGGTTCATTTTGCTCAACCCTGCTTGATTTTAGACTAGGTGCTTACATAGAAGGTTGGATAAGAAATAAAATACGGCTATTGAAAGTAAGAAATTAAGGACACACTCTTAGCGCTGCTTCTTGCAAATAAGAAACACACAAACCAAAAAGCCTTGCATAATCCTTGGGGACTTTTACTTCCTCCTGACGGGTAAGTCTTGCGGAGTACAATTGAGTACTCAGGGTTTGTCCTACCCTGTTGCAGGTGACTTGTGCTGATGAGCTGACACTTGTGTGTGGAAACCTCCTGGTGGGCTCAGCGAGGAATTCCTTTGCGATGCGGAGTAGAGTTTATTTATTAAAACTCTCACTAAAAGTTTTACAAGGAAAATACTTTTAACCTGCTATCATTTCATGAAATTAAACGTTCTTCATGTAAATGTTTAACTAGTCATTAAATGGTTTCATTTCCGCTGAACTCTGATAATGTTTTATATTCCGCTGTTGTAACTACATAATGAATTACTCTGATGTTGTACCAAAAGTGATGTAAGAAATGGTAAGGATGTTGTAAGCTTTACTCTCTCATTTGTGATCCTGATGTAAAAATGTGGATCTTCGAGTTCTCCCTTGCGGTGTGCTCGACGGAATCACTCAGCTTAGTGTTCTCTCTTGGGTACTTAGTGTCTAATGGAAGACAAGTACTCTTTGGGGGCATTAGATTAGGAGATTCTGCCATAAAGTTTAACAAACATTGTAGCACTTTCGTTTTCTTTGACAAAAAGTTTCCAATCTTGAACTAATTAGGCTTAATAGATTCGTCTCCTAAATTACTCCTAATCTGTGCTGACATGCATGTAATTAGTCTACATCTGGTACTTTATGCATTTGCCGCAAATTAGATGTGACGGGAGTTAAACTTTAACAAACGAAAACCAAATAGGGCCTTAATAACCTTTGCGCTCTGTCCTATAAATTTGACCAAATTTGATAAAAAAAGTCTAACTTAAGATAATTTTCAAGAGCTAGATTTATTCATGGATGAAAAGAGTAGTATTTCCAACACGCTAGGCCAACATATTTATAAAATTAACAAAACCACATACTCTACGCCTACATACAAAATCATTATTACTACTTTACAAAGGCAAATTTTAGCACCTCATAAAATAGAGTGAGAACTGAGGGTGCCTAGTGTTCCGGGTGCTGCAGATTCACTGCTAAAACACTGTAGTGTCACCGTCACCGTATTGTTGATGAAGGCTGTGTTCAGTTAAAAAAAAATACTATGCGAAAAAAAATTCTCCGTCATATAAACTTGCGATACATGCATGGAGTACTAAATGTAGATGAAATTAAAAACTAATTGTACAGCTTGATTGTACTTTGCGAGACGAACGTTTTGAACCTAATTAGTCAACGGTTGGACACTATTTGCCAAATAAAACCAAAACATGCTACCGTACTTTTTTTACCCTTTTTCAGGGATCTAAACACAACCGAATTCATTTCTCTCTCCCGTCTTTCTCTCTCACTGACACCCACTGACACCACCACAACGACGGAAGCAAATGAGAGGAGAGGTGGAGAGAGAAAAATGAATTTATAAACAGTGTGGTGCAGTGACGTGGTACAGAGCACCCGGAGCTCTAGCGAAGGCACCTCAGGCCTGGTTTGGACCGAAGATGTTAGAAAAATTTAGAACTGTAGTATTTCGTTTGTATTTAATAAATATTGTCTAATCAAGGGCTAATTAGGCTTAAAAGATTCGTTCCGTGATTTACAATAAAACTGTGCAATTAGATATTTTTTTACCTACACTTAATATTGTATGCATATGTCCAAAGATTGATATGATGGAGAGATTGAAAAAAATTTAACTTTTGGAGGTGATCTAAACAAGGCCTCAGTTGTCACTAACTGACACCTGTCCCTTTGAGTCTGGCTTGATGAGGATAGTATAGCAAATAAAAATTTCAACAAAGGGTGTGTTCACTTCACGAAAAGTAGGTGAAAAGTTACTGTAGCATCTTTCGTTGTTATTTGGTAAAATTTGTCTAATCATAGACTAACTAGACTCAAAAGATTCGTCCCGACATTTGCAGACAAACTATGCAATTAGTTATCTTTTTTATCTACATTTAATGTTCCATGCATGCGTCGAAAGATTCGATGTGATGGGTAGAAGAGTAAATATTTTGGGTTGCAAGACGAAAGGGCGATACCCTGGCCGCCAGCAAAAAAGCTAGGATCTCGCGAGCAGTCCGGAATCTATGCCTTTTTTGCGCAGTTTATACCTGTACTGTGTACTGTATCCTTTTCATATCATATTTTTATATATAAATCCACTAGAAAAGCTTTTGCTTTTGGGACGCTAATCCATGATGGGAATGGCAATATTGTAATAGGAAAAGCGGCCGGAAATGGGCGTGGCCATGCGTCATAACGACTCCACGCCTGCATATGCCCAATGGAGTGGAATAAAAAGGCGCCGGAACATGAACCAAAAAGACGTCAGAATAGTATTATCGATTCGGCGCCGTAAAGCCTGATTCCCAGTAATCTAATTAGTGGTAAGGTAATGTAGGAGTACTACTACTAGCGTTAGTGTGAGGAGCCCGCAGCAGCATTCTTAGAAGCTTCTTCTTGATATTCTTCTCTAAAGTTTAGTATTGCTAAAAGCTTCAAATAAGGTCACCCCTCTGGCCCTCTTTTATTTAGCTTACTCCCATCACACATACTTCCTTCGATTATAAACACGAATATATATGTGTATATGTCCTGATAAATCTATTCATACTTTGACAAACAACAACTAAAGTTTTAGTGAGATTATACAACACAAAATTTGTGTTCCTAGAGAATACTAACAAAACTTAAACTACGTAGTCCATTTTATGAAAAAATAGGAATACGATGACCTAGCATGTTAAATCTTATGGACTAAAAAACATAGGAAATTATAAAATCTGATGTTTGGATGCGAGAAAAACACAAGAAATCAAATCGATGAGACGGAGTGACACAAAGGGATCTTTCACCTCTTGGTTGAATTCCTCTAAAGATTCCATTAAAAGCAAGTGATTTCCAAGGATCCTAATCCTTTATTTGAAGAGTTTTATCGAAATTTTGCCATATAAATCTAATAATCTAGGATTCCTTCATTTTTCGAAAGGGGCTGAGGTGTCCACGAGATCGATGGCAAAGATAAGACAACTACGACTACAACTATCTTAGGCTAGACTTTTCTAACTTTAATTTGTTCGGGTTTGTAGAAAAATATACTCACATATAAACACCAAATAAAAACATTACTAATGCATATTTCTTTAGTTCCAAAACTGCTTACAATCTGGACCAGAGGGAGTACTTCACAATTGATTTAACGAAACCAATTTGATATTATAAATGTTGTTGCGGCTCTTATGTATAGATTTCGTCAAAGATGAAGAAATTTGATTCAGACCAAAACTTAAACTACGTAGTCCATTTTAGAATGGAGTATTAGATACTACAATATTGAAATGAAAACCATATCATCAATAATGTATAAGTAACACGATTATGAGGTGGTTCGGTTGAGTTGTTTATGACAGAATGTTCTCTGCCTGCACCTGCAATGTTAGTTGCCCTGCTTACATTCTGCTACGCACATATACTTTACTACATACAGAATATATATACACACGCAACTGCTAGACGACGGTGCAACTTGCATTGGCGGCGGCATGCATGCAGATGCAGCATCAAGCACAGGACCGGAACAAAAGTCAGCCGGGAGCACATGCATGGCTCACTGGCCCATCCTGCATCTGCATGCACGCGTTTGGCTAGCTTGTTGCTCCATGGATGGCTTTATAATTCTGTTGGGTGGCACATGACAGCCTCACATGCATGCAGTCTGTTCTGGAGAAGGAGAATCACTCATCACCCATCGTTTGGTGCCCGGCCATGCCCATGCATGCATTATCCGGGTATACGGTCGGCACATAAGTACAGAACAGCACAGCACCATACATATATTTCATACATACATGTACGGAGTAAGTAGTGGTATATTGTATACTGTAGTATGTATGATACAGGGCTACAAGTTGCATACACAGACAAATACCTACAAGATACTCATAGAAGAGTATTATTGAATTCTTCGATGAGTATCTGATAGGCATCTGTTGTCGTTTGCAACGTTTGGTGGTCGCGTTATTATTGGCTATGGATCTCGACGCGACGGTACTCCCTTGCTGGAAACTACCCTACCTCCGTCTCAAAATAAAGAAAAAACTTAATGGCCACTTCCCATCCCAAACCAAAATATTTCCTCTTCCACTCATCACATCAAATATTTCGACGCATGCATGGAGCATTAAATGTAGGTAAAAAAGATAACTAATTGCATAGTTTGTCTGTAAATGTCGGGACGAATCTTTTGAGCCTAGTTAGTCCATGATTAGACAAATTTTGTCAAATAACAACGAAAGATGCTACAGTAACTTTTCACATAATTTTCGCGAACTGAACACACCCAATGTTGACATATATAGGGGTGTTTGGTTTGAGGAGTTAAAAGTTTAACTAACACGGTAGCACTTTCGTCTTATTTGACAAAAAGTTTCCAATCTTGGACTAATTAGGCTTAATAGATTCGTCTCGTAAATTACTTCTAATCTGTACCGACATGCATGTAATTAGTCTATATTTAGTACTTCATACATTTGAGGGAACATTGATGTGATGAGAGTTAAACTTTAACAAAAATAAAACCAAACATGCCCATAGTCAACAAAAATTACCTACTGCCCCCGTCCTATAATAATCGCACGTCTACCGTTCAAAATTTTTTCCAGAATAATACTGTAGTTCACTATAGGGTCTGGCACCTAGACTGCACATGGAAGTACTAGCTGGAAGTAGCCAGAAGCTCGGACGACTGTTTAGTTGCCAAAATTTTTGGCAAAATGCAACTGTAGCATTTTCGTTGTTATTTGACAATTAGTGTCTAATCATGATCTAATTAGGCTTAAAAGATTCATCTCGTCCATTTCGTCTAAACTGTGTAATTAGTTTTATTTTTTATCTATATTTAATGCTTCATACATGCGCCCAAAGATTTGATGTGACGGAGAATCTATTGTTCTTTTGCAAAATTTTCTGGATCTAAACTGGGCCTAGGGTGAAAAGGGTGAAAAATGTACTGTATCATGTTTTGGCTTTATTTGGTAAATAGTGTCCAACCGTTGACTAATTAGGTTCGTCTCGCAAAGTACAACAAAGCTGTACAATTAATTTTTTATTTCATCTACATTTAGTACTCCATGCATGTATCGCAAGTTTGATGTGACGGAGATTTTTTTTTTTTGCATAGTGCTTTTTTGGTGGAACTGAACACAAGAAAAAAAAAGGAAAACTGATGACTTCCCTCGTTCTCCACCGTCTCTTGTCCACATCATGTCAGCTTTCATCATAGGGGCAATTTTGTAATTTGCGATATGTACTAAGTTTCTCTCCTTAAACTTAGATGTGCAAATCAAGTCAGGCCCAGTTTGGTTTAGAGGAGTTAAAATTTAACTCCCATCACATTAATGTTCCCTCAAATGTACGGAGTACTAAATATAGACTAATTGTATGTATGTCGGCACAGATTAGGAGTAATTTACGAGACGAATCTATTAAGCCTAATTAGTCCAAGATTGGAAACTTTTTGTCAAATAAAACGAAAGTGCTACCGTATTTATTAAACTTTAACGCCAAAACCAAACCGGCATCGGAAGGTGAACTATTCTTAAGAAATACTAGTAAATCCATCGTTAAAGAGAATGCATGGAAGCAGCATGCGGACAACAATCTCAAGCGTGGGTGCCGGCTGCCGCGGCTGCAGAGGCAGGAGAATCCTCGCACTGGCTGGTACGCTAGTCGTAGTCGCTGCAAGCCTGCTCGCACGCCGGTGAGATTCCTGTTCGCGTTGGTAATCTACTCTGGGCCTCGTTTAGTTCGGTGAATTGAGGGAGAAAAACGCTGTATCAGAATTCCTGTAGCATTTCATTTGTATTTGGTAAAAATTATCCAAATTTTGACTAACTAGGCTTAAAATGTTCATCTCGCAAAGTACAACAAAACTGTGCAATTAGTTTTTGATTTCATCAACATTTAGTACTCCATGCATTTGCCGACATTTTGATGTGACAGGGAATCTTCTTTTTACATAGTAAAATTTGGAGAGAATTGGGAAACTAAACAAGGGCCTAGACGGACCGAAGGCTTTTAAAAAAAAGTTTGGCAGGGCCGGTTTAGTTTGCAAAAATTTTTGCAAAAAACAACTGTAGTATAACTATAGCATTTTGTTGTTATTTAGTAATTAGTGTTCAATCATAGACTAACTAGGCTTAAAAGATTCGTCTCGTGATTTACAGCTAAATTGTGTAATTAGTTTTATTTTTTATCTACATTTAATGTTTCAGTCCAATGTGATACGGAATCTGAAAATTTTTAGAAAAATTGTTAGGAACTGGCCTTGCCCTTTGGTCACTGCCGACAGCAGGCCTCGTAAGCCGGGTCCCGCGTGGTCAAACCCCAGGTATTGGGGCCCACCAACGCGCGTTTCAGGGGAACACGAAAAGACACCACACCACCACGCCGGACCCACGCCCCGTGCAGTGCTCCCCGAAACACGCCCCGTGCAGTGCTTCTACTCGTCCCCGTGAGTCTCTGGATGCCGACAACGACGCCGCGTGCTCCAGCCTCCCACCAACGCGCAGGAAAAGCAAAGGAAAAACCGTGGCCTTCGGCCTTCCTCCGTCTCCGGCCAGCGGCGGCCGGCCGGCCCTGGAGGTGGGGCCGTTCGCACGCACGCACGCACGGGGGTCAGCAAGACAGAATGATCGCAGGGGATCCCTGTGTCCTGCCATGCCAATCGGAGCCGGACTCTCGTCTTGGGTGGCCCGTACCGAGGTCGCCACGTGCCGCGCTGGCCTCAGGATGCTTTGCGGGCTTGCGGTTGCGGCCGATCATGATGTGGGGAGTGGCCGTGTCTTCCTGTCTCCGAGTCCAAGAGTCCATCCAGCCATCCAGGCAGTAGCTCTACGTACTTCCGGTCTCTTTGGGTTCTTGCATTGCATTAATGGACCGGTATTTCTGCTACGCCCAGAATCCCCTACCCTACACACGTCACAACTATGCTCGCTCTTTGAGACATAATAACACCGTCTAAAAAATATATAATTATCACGTACTTTGACAAAATCAAAAGGGTTTTTAAACCGAATCAAGTTTATAAAAATACTAATATTTATGATAGTGAATAATCCCTACTTAGATTCTGTGATTGTGTGTTAAAATCCTCTAGAATTCTAAAGTGTTTGGATGAGATCCTATGATTTTCAGTTTTATTTATCCGGATTCTTAAAATCCTTATGGACCAAACACTATCTAGATATAGTGTTCGTTATCTATTAATAGAATCATAGTATTAACAATACTTTAAGTAAACTTTGTTAAAGTCAAGGAAGTTTGACCCAATCTAACTCAGGATAGCATCTTAATACCGGAAAAAGATTGGAATGCATTCTAAGAGTAAGAGGTTTGAACGAGTTGCCTCGTCTGACCAATTACAAAATTATGCCAGAGTAGTACTAACAGTCTGTTAATTTTTGTTTTTTTTTGTACAATCAGTTCACTCAAGTTCATGTCCGACACATAGCATGAGTTCTCTCATATTTCCTCGAATTTTTAGGAAAAGAAAACAACACTACACTTCCATTAGTAGACGACGTATCCGCTAATAAAGGTACCTCTTGGTGGATAGAGACAGAGTGTGTACGTGTGTTGGGTTTGTAGAAAGGAGAGTGTGCGTGTACAGGAGCAGGTACATCGCCATAGCGTGTTTCGGAAGGAAACAAAAACTCAGTCCGTGTGGAAAACTACGTGGTCAAATCAAATTAAACAACCTGATTAGGCAGACAGGCCCTTTAACCCAACAACCTGATGACACTATATTATCCTGCGGCTGCCTAGGGATGCTGGTGATTTGCCCTAGGCATAGCTAGGAAAGCTCTACCAGGGCAATCATGCTCCTAATAATAATGCACTGCTACTATGCTTTCCTCCCATGGCAGCTGCAGGATGCGATTTGTTTAACCAAGTGGGCGGTTAGTTTAAAGAGGAGAGCACATGGGCAAGGGGGGGTCACTTGATCCATCCAGGAGCTATAGGTAGCGTCAATGATGGAGCTGGTGAGGTGAGGCCCCAAGGAAGAAGCAAGAAGGGGATTAGTTGGCCTGTGTACAGATGCATGCCCGGGTTTCCGGCTTTTGCTTTGGTTGCTCGCTCTCCCCAATTGTCGAGGCCCACGCCCTTTGTGTTGTGTTGCGTGTGCCTTGCGCCCTTGCCCCACCCGCTCCCATTCCCATGCATACTACTCTATTTTCGATTTTTAAATATGTAAATGGTACTGTAGTAGCAGCAGTAGTAGAGTTTATTTGAAAATTGAGCATAGGTTTGGTGTACTAGTACTATAAAGAATAAAACGCGCTAGTTTTAAATTGTGGCAAAGTTTGTTAAAGAGACTATTGCGACAAGGCAAGCTGCAGATAACACGGAGTGTGTGTCTCATCTCAACTCTCGACTTCTCAAGTTTACTGTTATGTCATGTTTTTCAGCACTACTTTAAGAATGATGTTTTTCTCTCACAATAAATCAGCATCAGTCAAGTTTCAGCGAAACGAACAGGTCGGATCCTTTGGTTTTACTTTGCGTGATGAAGTTTGATATGAGAGGAAGCAAAAGTTTACTTTGGGTGTGTTCACTTCGCGAAAAGTAGTTGAAAAGTTATTGTAGCATCTTTCATTGTTATTTGGCAAAATTTGTCCAATCATGAACTAACTAGGCTCAAAAGATTCGTCCCGACATTTACAGACAAACTATGCAATTAGTTATATTTTTTACCTACATTTAATGCTTCATGCATGCGTCGAAAGATTCGATGTGATGGGTGGAAGAGGAAATATTTTGGGTTGACATGGGAAGTGAACAAGGCCTTTGATGCTTGGTTCCCTACTTGACTTTTCTTGTAGTACTTTTTTTTGGGGGTATAGTAGGATTTTAGATTAACGGTATATTACTAGGAGTGCTAAGTAAATACATGGCTTGGAGTACTTAGACTATCTGCACCGCATACGGTAAATGCATCTGGTAGCTGTCCACATCGATGTATAGCGGAGAGAAAATGCTGTAGCGCGGTTCGGCACAGTGTACGCTATATGGTTCAGTCCTCTATTTCTAGCGGAATGCCGGACGTACGGTAGCGGATGGCAGCCTCACACATCCGAGACGCTGCAGCGAGAGGGAGTGCATGCGGGAGAATCTTATTGCGGGTCCCACTTGTTTAATTAGCTAAAAATGTTATAACTCACAATCCATAAAACTAAATTAAATTTTGATTGCACCATTAAATTCGTTACAATAAATACTTTAAAACAAGATGTCAGATGTATATATTTAGACAAAGTGATAAGTGGGTTCCATAATGGATAGATGATGATATAGAGGATGGATGGATGCGGAAGAATTAGATATAGAGGAGAGAATCTTAATGACTAGGCCTTTTAGAGGATGAATATAGAGGTCGATGAGTGCGGACAGTCTTACGGTATGCGATTTACTCCATTCCTTTGCGTTACTACTAAATAAGGCCATCACGGCATGCAGGTTCCCCACCCAACCAGCCAACTCATCTTGTCCAATCATTTCATGAGAGATGAAGCTTCCGCGGCATGGTCAATATTAGCGGCTGTGATTAATTATACTACAACTACTACTCTTAGGCTACCAGCACGGGTGAGTTTCAACTTTAGTTTGGAGGGGGCTTCTTTGTTTGGCATCACAAGCACGTATTTATATTTGTTGTTTGTACTTTGTACCACTAATATTGTTGGAGTGTGAATCGAACGAGTAAAAGCTCAGTTCACTTTTAACTTCACTGGATTAAAAAGCTAGAGACTCTGGGAGAGGACTGAAAGGGAAACTTGGGACTTCGGAGTCCAGAGTGTTTTCTTGTGACGACGACTGTACGTGCGCCACATGTCAGTGTTGCCAACTGCAAGAGAGAACGAACTGATGGAACAAGAACTTAAGGGGTGTTTGGTTCAGCTAGTCCCATTTAGTCACTACTTTTTACCTAAACATTATGATTAAATGAGACTAAAAGAGTTTTAGTCCTCTCTAGCAACTCTGAAGTGACTAAATGAGATTAAACTATTTAGGAGGGACTAAATTTAGCAGTTGCAATCCAGGACCTAAAACTTCTATACGTAGGCCTTGTTTAGATGCACCCAAAAGTTAGAATTTTTTCACTCTCTCTCCATCACATCAATTTTTAGCCGTTTGCATGGAGTATTAAATGTAGTTAAAAAAATAACTAATTACATAGTTTAGTTAGAAATCACGAGATGAATCTTTTGAGCCTAGTTGGTTCACGATTGGACAATATTTGCCAAATAAGACGAAAGTGGTACTATTCATCGGGTTAGAAAAATTTTCAATCTAAACGAGGCCGTACTAAAAAAGGGTGTCAAGTTGCAACCAACAAAAGTCAAAGGAAAACCTGGGGTCAACCACCCCGTGAAGATGAACTCGATCATACAGATGGTCCTTGTTCAATTTATTTTTACTTTATGCTGATGTGCGTCGCTTGCAATATTCGAGTTTTAGTAGGTGAGTCCTAACTAAGGACTTGTTTAGTTCTTAAAAAATTTTTAGTTCTACAGAAACATCGAGCGTTCGGACACATGCATGAAGTACTAAATGTAGATAAAAAAACTAATTGCACGGTTTGATGGGAAATCGCGAGACGAATCTTTTAAGTCTAATTAGTCCATGAATAACCTTAAGTGCTACAGTAACCCCACATGTGCTAATGGCGGCATAATTAGGCTTAATAAATTCGTCTTGTAGTTTTCAGGGGAGCTATATAATTAGTTTTTTATTAGTATTCGAAAACCTCTTTCGACATCCCACGAAACATCCGATGTGCACACCCAAAAATTTTCACTTCCTCAACTAAACGCAACCTAAACTGGTTGGATGCTAGATACTGTATGCCATACACTCCATTTAATTGGATTAATCAATAAAATCCCCAGTCATAAATTGGATAATTCTATAGTACTACAACTTATAATTCTAGTGCATGAATCTGGACATACGAGATAGCGATCTAATTTTTTTCAATTAGCCGAGTGACCTCGCTATGGCTCATTGGACAACGAGCTAGCCGGCTCGGCTCGTTAAGCTCGGCTCGGCTCATTTCTCGTTTGGTTCACCGGTTGGTGCTTTAACACTTTTAATAATCGATACATAAATCAGTAGCTAGTAGCTACTATTTCCATACAAACATTGTGACAAAAAGAAAAACAAATAAGAACATCAGTTCTATACTTCAATCTTGTGCAAACAAAATAACTTGAAGTCTAATTACTGTTGATTTAGATTATTGGACAACGAGCTAGCTCGGCTTGGCTCGTTTAGTTTACGTGAGTCAATAGTGAGAGAGACAAGCTAGCAAGCTATGAGCTTTTTATCCAGCCCCACAATTAGTATCTTCATATCTATGCTCCGGCATAGAGAGTGATGATGCATATGGATAACTATATCTTGAATGCATATATAAAACTAATTGATTTCTCAAAGCACCCACCTCTTCTACATCTATCCACTACTCTAATTTGTGTACCTCAAAAAGTCTTTTCTCCTTAACCCATGTCGCATGTACTGTAGCATGTTACACGGTTCACGTAACACTGTTCAGAATACTTCGGTTTTTTTCTGTTCCCTCCGGGTTTTTTTCCGTGCTTTTTCCCCTGCGCAGCGCGCGGGGTTTCCTGCTAGTATTACATATTCTTAGGGCACCTGCAACGGGTGACTCATAAGCTACCTCTAAGTATTTTTTATATTTAATAGAAGAGAGAGAAAAGCTAGCTCTTAATCAAAGAGTTAGGCTCATATACATGTGAGAGTGTTAAGTGGGTCTAATCATATTATGAACCATCGCTAAAAACTAATACTATCGGAGAGGTCGACTTCGAGCAAGTAATTGTCTCTTGTTGTTGCGGGTGCCCTTAGAACACTATCTTTAGAGAGTGTATGCGATTGATGATATGATTATCTAACAATTTGGATGTAACCTATACGTTGATGATGTCACTATACGGTATTCCCGCACCCTTTTCCTTGTTAATTGTCACGTGTCTCCAATTAACGTCATTCTTTGTTTTCTATGCCATACATGACCAACTATTTCCACATGGCCGATAGTGCCACCACGCAATTCATACAAATTCTCTATATCATTACAAGCTCAGCATTCTAGTAGAGTCACCACCAACTCATCGTATTACCATCCATCGTTGGCTCACCGCCTTAGTTTTTTTTTTTCAGTAACTAGCACCAGTCGACCTTCTCATCGTAACTGATGGCCTGTTTGGTGCAGCTCCCATACTCGTTTCATGTGCGGTTCGAGTACCGGAGAAGGCGCAATCGCACCGAACAATCTTGTTCGCTACTCTTATGAGACGTACTGTTTCAGCAAAGGAACAACATTTTTCTCTCACAACAAATCAGTGAACAGTACTATCAGCCATAGATTTTCAGCGAAGCAAACATAGCCACGGAGGAGCTCTTCTTCCTTTCCGTGTACGAAGCCAGAGCTGGAGTTCCAAAAACTAGCTCCGCCTATAGGGTTTTGGCTCCGGCCACATAGCACCCAACATGGAGCCACACCAAATGCGCCTTAACCATGATCATCGCTGCGAGAAGAGAAGTGTTGTTGCATTGCTTCTAACTTATCATCAAGGTTTTTGAAGGCTTTGCTCGATGATTTCAAGCATCCACGGTCTTCCATGAAAATTTCGTGGCTTTTGAAAAGTATGAAGAACATTTGCCAAGAAAAATCCATTCAAAGTGCTCCTTCCATGAGACAATGAACAAGAAGTGACTAAGAACAGGAGGGAGAAAAAACGAACCCGCTCACACACATACACACCCCAAAAGAAGGGCCCACACGCGCACATTGGGGGAGCATAGACCAAAACCGGGTAGAAACAGAGGAGACGGAGAGAAAGCGACGGAGCTGACCTCCGTGCCTCCGCCGTCCGCCCGTCCCCGTCCCTCCTCTCTCTCCTCTCACCTCAAGACCTCCTTTTACTTCCCCGAGGCGGCGAGGCCCGCAGAAGCAGAGGAGAGGAGAGAGAGGACCACACCGCAGCACCAGCAGTCCAACACCCAGCGCAGCACGCACAGGCAGGCACAGGTCCCCTACTACACGCATGCCCACGCCACCCTCCCCTCTCCCCCTGTATCTTTCCTCTCCCTCTTTCTCTCTCTAGCTACTAGCTAGAAGCCCTGGTGTGATCGTGGTGGTGGTCTAGACAAACAAGCCTTTGGTCTCCGTGCGTGTTTGCCGGTGTTGGCCTCCCCGTCCCTGCCCCCCTCTGCCCGCCCTGCCTTGTGCTCGCTTCCTCCCCCGCCTCGCCTGCTCCCCTGTCCCTCCCGTGTCGGAGGGGACACGCGCACGCGCGGGCGGCCGTGTGGGACGGACGGGCGGGCCTGCTCGGCTGCACCGGCGCCGGCCATGCGTGGGGCCCGCTAGCTAGCCGATCTCTCTCTGTCTCTCTCGCTCGTTCTCGCCGGCGAAACCAGCGCTTGGTTGGCTTGGCGGCGGTCCGGGACGCCGAGATGATCAAGCAGCAGCAGCAGCAGCAGGCGCCGCCTCAGCCGATGCCGGCGAGCTCCGCCGCGCCACCGGCGCCTGTCCCGGCGGCGGCAACGGCGCCCAGCGGATGCGAAGGTATGTAACGATTGCTAATGGCGGTCTGGCGGGAATGGAATGGAATAGTGCCATCTCGGCTTCGCTCTCTGGTGCTTGCGTTCTCGAGTTTTTTCTGCTTGGTGGGATTGGAAAGCGACTTTTGGTTTTCTTTCCCTCTGGACTTCTTCTGGAGGTATCAAAGGCGCGATTTTTCCAATGCGTTCTTGGGCGTGTGTGTGTGTGGGGGGGGGGGGGGGGGGGGGGGGGGGGGCTTCTGTGATTTCTGGAGATGTGCGGGGTGTTTTTTCTGTGAAAAAAAAACACCGCTGGCCGCGCCGTCGCGATCGTCGCCGGCCACCGGCGTGGAAAAATGCATGATTATTCTGCATTTATGTCCCTCCGTGTCTCAGAAACCCCGGAGCTCCATCTGGCGAGCTACGAGAGTTCTGGAGGAGTAGTAATAGTTCTTCCTTTCTTTCTCTGTGTCCGCAAGTGCAAGCGCAAGCTGCAATGGCAGCCATGGTGGTCTGCGTGCCTTCGGCGGAATTAGGGGGGAAAAGTAGCTCCTTTTTCTTCTGTGGTTATCACTGATGATGCGGTTGGTTTGGTTTGGCCGTGTGTGTGTGTGCAGGGGAGAAGAAGGCACCGCCGATCAACTCGGAGCTTTGGCACGCCTGCGCGGGGCCTCTGGTGTCGCTGCCGCCGGCGGGCAGCCTCGTCGTCTACTTCCCCCAAGGCCACAGCGAGCAGGTGAAACCCTCTCTCTGTCTCTCTCTGAGCATACCCCGTGCTGTGATTCATCATTCATGGTGTCTCTTTGCTCCTTAGCTGCCCACTTTTTTGCGATGTTTTTAGAGTTTTTTTTTCGTATGGTCTGACTTGTTCATGTGCCGCGGCTTTTTAAAATGCTTTCTAGTTGGCAATTTTTGCTTTGATGCTATGCATAAGAATATTTTAATTCTTAATGACGGGCCCTCTGGGGTCTTGACAGATGACAGGCCAAGATTGGTTTCTGTCGAATTTTAATTGCTAAAAGTATCAGGGACGTGACTTGATTTGCTGTTCTCCATTTTGTTCAGTGAATGAGTGGTGCTGCCAGTTAAGTTGATGGGATCTTTCGCTGTTTATAGCGCACATCACTATTTTAATGTATATATTTTTACAACAAAAAATATATACTCTCTGTTCCAAAAAAAAGTGCAATTTTAGAACAGTGCTGTATTGAATTAGGTCAAGTTTGACCAAATTTATATAAAAATACCAATATTTATGCTATTAAATAGGTACCATTAGATTCTTCATGAAACATATTTTCATAATATATTTATTTGGAGCCATAAACATTAATGATTTTATCTATATATTTAGTCAAACTTTAGGCATTTTAACCCAGAATGCACCTAATTGCATTCTTTTTGGGACAAAGGTATTACAATTTTGTATCATATACCTATTCATTTCTCGGAATGTTTCATTTATGACTTTTCAAAGCATATCTGTTCTGTACTTTAGCAGACCCTTATTCTACCATTTCATGACTATTTTCCTTTGTCTTGTATAAGATTGGTACTTCTTTTTTTGAAATGAAAGAAATAAGATCGGTAAATTCGAAATAGGAATTCGTTGAAATATGGACATGCTCCCGCAAAAAAAAAGAGAAGATATGTTGTGCTTGTAATGTTTGTTCAGTTGGTTGGTAGTATATTTTGCTTTTGTTTGCTGCCGATTTTTGGCTTATGGCCAAAGCAGTTGGGAGTAATAGGCCTACTACCCCCACTCTTTTTATGGGTTTCTGGTGTGCTGCACCATTCCCTTGCTTGCTGTTTGGTGGATGAAGGAACCAAGTACGATGGGATTTTAGCTTTTATATAGGTGATGCTTTCAGTAACCTCTGTCACAAATTTCATGGATTTGGCACCAAAGAAGCTTGTTTGAGCAAGTTTAGGGGACGGGATGATCACATGTTCGGATTTGGAAGAGATTCTCTGTCTGAATGGAAGTGCTGGGAGGTGCCTAACTTCGGTTTTTCCTTTCATTTTTGCTCGATGAAAAAAAATGGAACCTTTTCAGTTATGATTGGCTGGTGGTTTCATCGCACATGGTGGCTATAATAGCTCTTTGATGCAATGTATCTACCTGTGTTATGTGCTGTCAAATCACAACGACTTTCCATTGCAACTTTCTCATGTGGCTTCTACAGTACTGGTGTTCAGGGATTTTTTCAACCTGATTTAAACAGTAGATTTTAGTTTTACACTGTGACTTCAGTTAGTACTCTCTTTATTTTATTTTTTCTTTGTTTCGTTCTTGATAGCTCACAATACTTTGGGAATTTATATCTGTATTCTTCATAAGAAGACTTTTTCATTCTGTTTTTTTCCTCAGGCTATGTTTGAGTTGGAGTATGAAATTTAAAGTTGGCTCTTACTGTAGGTTGCAGCTTCTATGCAAAAGGATGTTGATGGACATGTTCCAAGCTACCCAAATCTTGCGTCAAAGTTGATTTGCCTTCTGCACAATGTCACTTTACATGTAATATTCTGCTGTGCCCCCATTTTAATTGTTTTCTGTTTGATCATTTATTCATTTACACTAAAAGGATGTGTTCTGGGGCTTTCGTAGGCGGATCCAGAAACAGATGAAGTGTATGCGCAAATGACTCTCCTGCCAGTTACTTCAGTACGTATCCAGTCCCACTTCTGGTTTGCCATAAGTTTTTCCTTCATTTTGGTATTTTAACACAAGTTTTTGTATTTCAAATTGATTGTTAATTGTGATCAGTATGGAAAGGAGGCGCTGCAACTATCAGAACTAGCGCTGAAACAACCAAGGCCTCAAACAGAGTTCTTCTGTAAGACACTAACTGCAAGTGACACAAGCACTCATGGAGGCTTCTCTGTGCCTCGTCGAGCAGCTGAGAAGATATTTCCACCACTTGTATGTGAAGATTTGAGTCCACATGATTTTGAGCATTTTATTTGTTATTGCAATTAAATGTACTCACGTCCTTCTGTAGGATTTCTCCATGCAACCACCTGCTCAAGAGATCCAAGCCAGAGATTTACATGATAATGTATGGACATTCCGCCACATATATCGAGGTAATAGATGCAGCATCATGGATATATTTTTGGCTGAAAAGTTTAGTATCAGAGCCATAATGGGTATTTACATGTAAATTTCTGTTTTATTGTTGTCAATACAGTTATGCATTGTAGATCATGTACACAATTTTTCAAGAAGTTTTCACACAAATGTTTTTCATGGTTCTATCTTTTTCGTGCACATACAAACTTTCTAGGATGTTTGACCATCTCCATCTTCTGGAACGAACAGGTCAGCCAAAAAGACATCTGCTTACCACTGGCTGGAGTCTTTTTGTGAGCGGAAAGAGATTATTTGCTGGTGATTCTGTCATTTTTGTTAGGTACAGCTGTACATCACAACTTCTGAATCTATTGCCTTTGAAATTTTCTTGAAAAAAGCTCATGAGAGATGATAGCTCCTTTTTTCTGGTCTTCATGGTTGATTCAACACTGACTATTCCTTTTTCTTTGTTTTTTGTTATATATGTTTTTAGGGATGAAAAGCAGCAACTTCTACTTGGAATCAGGCGCGCTAATAGACAGCCCACTAACATATCATCATCTGTCCTTTCAAGTGACAGCATGCATATAGGAATTCTTGCTGCTGCAGCCCATGCCGCTGCCAACAATAGCCCATTCACCATATTTTATAATCCTAGGTCTGCACTGAGTTTTGACTTAATGTCTAATATTTACTATAGATGGGCTTACTTCTAGTGAATGCTAGCGGCTATCAAAATCTAAAATTGAAACCTTTTATTTTCAGGGCCAGTCCTACAGAGTTTGTCGTACCATTTGCTAAGTATCAGAAGGCACTTTATGGTAATCAAATATCTTTAGGAATGCGCTTTCGCATGATGTTTGAGACTGAAGAATTAGGCACAAGAAGGTATACTGTATCTCACTTTACTTTTTTCCCTGCTTCAAGTGTCTTGATTGTTGTTTTGCATTTCTCTTTCTAACAAACATAATGGGTTTTGCTTGCACTTTCATATTATAACTAGAAACCAAATTAAGCTGTTTTGACAAAAGTGTCATGTTCTGAATAGTCTTTCTTATCTCTGTTTTTTTTTTTTTTTCATATTCCTATATGTTGTTATTTTGCAGGTACATGGGTACAATAACTGGCATAAGTGATCTAGATCCAGTAAGATGGAAAAACTCACAATGGCGCAACTTACAGGTTGGTTTTCTAGTTAATTTCGTTGCATCCTGTGCACTACCCTTTTCCCTTTTTCTGTTGCTGATACAGATGTTCTTTTGTGACCTAAGGAGATTGTATTTTTTTGAATAGGTTGGCTGGGATGAGTCTGCAGCAGGCGAAAGGCGTAACAGGGTTTCAATCTGGGAAATCGAACCGGTTGCTGCTCCATTTTTCATATGCCCTCCACCATTTTTTGGTTCAAAACGCCCTAGACAATTTGGTATGCTTTGGTGTTTACATTAGCACTAGTTACACGGCAGGACTTTTTTTCTAGATAGTTTGGTAGGTCAGGGATGCTATTCCTCAAACTACACTAGTGAAGATGCTTGGTAATATTCTTTCGATTATAGATAACCAGTTAATGAATTATATATATATTTTGTGAGTCTAAGATTTAAAGTAGTTTGAGCCCTGATACAAAAATGCTTTTTTAATGTGTAGCATGGATGTACAATAAATGATCTCTGCTATGTACTTGCAGATGATGAGTCCTCAGAAATGGAGAATCTCTTAAAGAGGGCAATGCCATGGCTTGGTGAGGAGATATGCATAAAGGATCCACATACACAGAACACCATAATGCCCGGTCTTAGCTTGGTTCAGTGGATGAACATGAATATGCAGCAGAACTCCTCGTTTGCAAACTCGGCGATGCAGTCCGAGTACCTACGATCACTAAGCAACCCCAACATGCAAAATCTTGGCGCGGCTGATCTCTCACGGCAGTTAAACCTGCAGAACCAGATTCTGCAACAGAACAGCATTCAGTTTAGTTCTCCCAAACTTCCTCAGCAAATGCAGCCGGTCAATGAGTTATCAAAGGCATCACTTCCACTGAATCAGCTTGGTGTGGGCACCAAACCGCAAGAACAGACTCAAGACCCAAGCAATCTGCAGAGGCAACAACAGTCCATGAACCAACTACTTCCATTGAGCCAATCTCAAACCAATCTTGTCCAGGCTCAGGTCCTTATCCAGAATCAAATGCAGCAGCAGCAGCCACCATCCATGACTCAAAATCAGCAGCCAGCTGCCAGCCAGTCGCTGCTCCTGCCCCATCAGCAGCAACAGCAACATCAACAACAAAAGTTGGTACATCAACAGCAGCAGCTTTTACTTCAGCAACAACAATTGCAGCAACAGCAGCAAAATCAGCAACAGTTAAATAAGATGGCTGCACAAGTGCCAAATCTGGCATCAAATCAGCTGCAACTGTCTGATCAGCAGCTTCAACTGCAACTGCTACAAAAACTGCAACAGCAGCAGCAGTCGCTGCTATCACAACCAGGTGTTACTCTTGCACAATTACCTCTAATCCAAGAGCAGCAAAAGTTGATTATTGATATGCAGCAGCAGCTGTCAAATTCTCAATCACTTTCCCAGCA
Organism: Saccharum hybrid cultivar R570; assembly: GCA_038087645.1. Taxonomy (NCBI): domain Eukaryota; kingdom Viridiplantae; phylum Streptophyta; class Magnoliopsida; order Poales; family Poaceae; genus Saccharum; species Saccharum hybrid cultivar. Next base: position 2,600,875 of record JAQSUU010000273.1, read on the forward strand.
ACAAATAATGCCTCAACAAAGTACCAAAGTTCCATCACAGGCAACACCACCACCACCAACCGTGCAACAAGAGTCACAGCAGAAGCTTCCACAGAAGCATATTGGTTTCACTGACACATCACATACTGCCATTCCTCCAACTACATCAGTCAACGCCATTTCCGCTGTGGAAAGTCCTCTGATGGCAACTGGTGCCACACATTCTGTACTTACCGATGAAATCCCTTCCTGCTCAACGTCACCTTCAACAGCTAATGGTAGTCACCTTGTGCAACCAGTCCTCGGAAGAAACCAACAATGCAGCATGATCAACTATGAGAAGGTGCCTCAGTCTACTGCTCCTATGTCAATCCCAAGCTCCCTGGAAGCTGTCACGGCGACGCCAAAATCAATCAAGGAATTGCCAAAGTTGAATTCTAATGTCAAGCAAAGTGTAATGGCTTCAAAGCTACCAAATACAGGGCCTGCACCTCAAAATTTGGCTAACAATGCACCCCCGACGGACTATCTGGAAACAGCTTCATCAGCAACTTCAGTGTGGCTTTCCCAAGCGGATGGACTTCTACATCATGGTTTCCCCATGTCTAACTTCAATCAGCAGCAGATGTTCAAAGATGCGGCTCCTGAGACTGATATTCACGGTGCTGATCCCAGTAATAACACACTCTTTGGAATAAATGGTGATGGTCAGCCGGGCTTTCCCATGGGAGCGGATGGCTTCTTATCGAATGGAATCGATGCTTCCAAGTATCAGAATCACATTTCAACAGATATTGATGGTAACTACAGGATCCCAAAGGATGGTCAGCAAGAAATATCGTCATCCATGGTTTCACATTCATTTGGTGCATCAGATATGGCATTCAATTCAATTGACTCTGGTATGAATGATGGTGGTTTCATGAACAGAACTTCTTGGCCTCCTCCTCCCCTAAAAAGGATGAGGACATTTACCAAGGTTGGCACTTTTCTATTTCTTTAACATACAGCTAATCTTTCACTTTGGGTAAACATAATAGTATTTGTGCTTTAACTGTTATGCAACGAAGCATATGCTACTTTCAGTTTCCTAATGTTTCTTCTGCTTAACCTATAATTTCTTGTAGGTGTATAAACGTGGAGCTGTAGGTCGGTCCATTGACATTAGTCAGTTCAGTGGATATGATGAGTTGAAGCATGCTCTGGCTCGCATGTTTAGTATGGAGGGGCAACTTGAGGAACGACAGAGAATTGGCTGGAAACTTGTCTACAGGGATCATGAGGATGACATCCTACTTCTTGGTGATGACCCTTGGGAGTAAGTTCAGCTGTCTCGTACTTTAATATTATATTTTTAAACTTATTTGCTTTTGGGAGTCTCTAAGATAGGAATACCAATAAATTTGGTAACAATGATCAATTTGTAAAACTGCTGGATGTATTTTCTTGAAACTGGTCTTGACAATATGAGATATGCTCAATAATTCGATGATGAGTTATGAACAAAACATGAACAACCCTAAATGTGCTCTGTTTCTGTCTTACCATTGTTTTGTTATAATGCAGGGAATTTGTCAACTGTGTGAAGTGCATTAGGATCCTGTCGCCTCACGAAGTGCAGCAGATGAGCTTGGATGGGGATCTGGGGAACAACATTCCCCCCAACCAGGCCTGCAGCAGCTCGGACGGCGGGAATGCCTGGAGGGCTCGCTGCGATCAGAACTCCGGTAACCCTTCTACTGGTTCATATGGCCAGTTTGAATGACCTAACTTGCCGGTCAATACATGCCGGATCACACAAGTAGGCGTCTCCTGAGGGATGGCAGGTGCAGAATATTAGTAGATGTGTCGCCAGTTTTACATCCGGGAGAGCAAATGGCTCCATGGATTGGTAGCGTTTTTGTTCATATGTGTAGGTTTTCTCACATGGAAGGAATGTAGTATAGAGGATGAAAAATGAAGCTTACCGTAGGTGGAAGATGATGTTGTACTACGAGGGAAAAAAGACATGCTTGTAGTAGTAAAGACTGCTGCTTCAGTCCACGTATCTCAAATTTCTTCTCTGACCATGTCCTATGTTCCAAGATTTATGTCCTGTTCATGCATTCTTCAGGAGTTGAACGCAAGAATTCTTGTGCTGATGCTCACAGGAGCACACATTTTTACTTTATAAGTGCCGAGGAAGTTCAGCCAACATGATTTTTTTCCTGCCACGACTGTCGCAGACGCATTCGTGGGCCCCTGATATCAGTAGCAGCGTCGCCAGAAGGGAACCAACAGAGGCAACAAATCAACACGGGTTTTCCACTCCAAAAAAAAACACAGGGTTTTTCCTAAAAATCCCCCTAAAGCTCTGATTTCCTATAACTGTGGGTTTTCTAAAAAATCCTTCTAAAACTCGATTTACTAAAACTAGTTTTTTTAATTATTTTGGTGATCTAAACAACCGCTTGGTTGATTAGTTTTTTAAATTATTGGTAAAGTTAAGTTTTTTGAGGAATTTGTTAAAGCTAAGTATAGTTGCTAGTATCACGGGATCCGGTTACCAAATTGTAAGGCAGGGCTGCATCATTCATGCAAGAATTTGAACCCTAATAGTTATTACACAGGACAAACTAGTAGCATAATATAATAATTAATTCCCTTTGCTCCACCGATGCACACCTTTCCTTACGATGCACACCGGGGAAGGATAAAAGGTTTGTTCGCTTGACTGAAAATAAACGGCTGAAAGTACTGTTGGCTGATTTATGTGAGAGAAAAACACTGTTGGCTGACTGAAAATAAGCAGCTGAAAGATCAAGTGAACAGGCTGAAAGATCTTCTTGACACCGTGGGTGAAGTCGACGCCCACCTCGGCGAACCCCTTCTTCTCGTGCTGCCTCAGGACATCCGTATGCAGTGGCGGAGCTCGTCAATTTTGACGCCTAGGGCCGCTGTCAAATGACGAGCTCGATCACTTATATATGTATATATATGTACCATCGCACTGGGTTAAAATATCACCCGCACCTGGACTAATATCGATAAATAACAAACCAAAGCTCATAGATGCTAGATGCACAAGTTTAAATGATATCACAATTTCATATTTAAATCCATGATATAACTTATGGAACATGGTGGTTGAAAAAAATACCTAACTAATTATGGTCTAGTTCACCCTCGCCTCTCGTACCTTCATCAAGAGTTTCATATGGACCTGAACCTACACATGGATGTGGTGTTTAAGAACATTAGCAATGCACTGGTTATATAATTGGCATAGGAGCCGGAGTAAAAATGGATTTTGTTGTCCTGCTCCTCTTTATTGTGCAACTTACTTAAGTACTACAAAAATTGAAAGAGTTCATCTTTAATTTAGAAATCGGACCCTTAGAAGTTAGAAATCAGAATGGACAAATGGGGAAAGGGGAATTAGTATTGCTACTTACCAGGAGCTCTGGAGGACTGGAGCTGCAGAGCTGGGGCTGCTGGGCGGCAGAAGGAGCGGCGGAGCGCTGCCGCCCGCCGCTGCATGCAGGGTGCGGGGCGCCGCGGGTCGCCAGCCGACGGGCACAGCAAAGGGTGCCTCGACGCAGGGCACGGGTGGCTGCTGGGCGCTGGACGGCAGGCGGCGGAGGAGCGGAGCGGAAGCCGGCGGAGGCACGGACCGCGGAGTGCCTAGGGTTGGCCGCGACCGCGACAGCAAGAAGAGGGAGTCGCGAGGGCACGGCGCAGCGCTCGGGAGGCTGGCCACTGGCGCTGCCTCTTGGCTCCTTCCCCTCTCTCTGCTGGGCCAAAAGTCCAACAAATTCGGACCAACGCCTAGGGCCAGGGCGAAAAACTACTGGTACTCTAAGAAATTTTCTGGGCCACGCCTAGGGCCGTGGCCCTAGTGGCCCAAGGCCCGTATCCGCCCCTGTCCGTATGCAGGTCGATGCAGTAATTCCTACGAGCCGTGTCAGATTGACGGAGGTCGCGTAGCTCGGGGAACCAGGAGTAGACATAGACATTTTCCTTGATAGGAGGCAGCTTTTGGTACAGACGTCTCTTCTTGAGAATGTCGATGAAAGAGTCGGGCACCGTCTCCTTGGTGATCATAGTCATAGCCACTGTCGGCTCGGCCATGCGCTCGATCCCCGCAGGCGGCTTGGTCAAGAAGACGAAGTTGATCCAGGAGGCCTCCGTCACCATGCCTGTCCCGGCCGTCTCCTTGTTCCCCCGCGCTTAGCCTTGGTGACGCCGATCTCGCTGTCGACAACGATGCTGCTGCCCGACATCCTGACGGCGGCCTTGATCGATCGGGGCTAGTGTTCTAGTCGACGTCGACGCCCGTCTGTCGCCGCCTCGTCGATGCAAGGGCCTAGCCTGGTGCTGTGGGCGCCTCGCGAGGTAGGCCTTGGTTGGTGCAGGTGGCGGCTCGGCAGACTGCTGCGCTGCGGCGTTGTTGTAGGTCGAGAACGAACGAGACCTAGGGCATCGCCGTCTCGCCGCGCGCGCTATATATATGCTATGTGCATGACCACGGACCGGATCTATAATGGGAAGAAGTCCATTCATTTTACCTTCGTGAAATATAACCATAGTCCGATTTTCTTCATTAAACTCCAAACACTACAAAAAAAAAAGAATTTAGGAGACACCTCTTTTATTTACAACTAGGTTCATACCCGTGTGCAATGAGAACAAAAATAAAATACCATGGCAAATTTAAGTTTGCACACATGTATTATACCACATGCCTAATCAGGTTTGACCTGCCCAAGTCCTAAAGGTACAGCCGTATGCAATAGAAACGAGCTACACCCACATTATGGACCGCCTAAAGATGGTTCTGCTTGGGATTCTTTACGTTGCTTGAGATCCAAAAGCTTGCTTACGGGCAACAAAATCCTAGCTATGCAGCTTGTTGAGCCCTCCAAATGCAGGTACGTGCGATTTGTCATATCTCCGCACTCAAAATAGCATAATCATTAGTAATATATGGTTCATGCACAAAGGAGGGAACAAGGAATCCAAGGCACAGGTAGCGGGACTGCGGGGCATCATCGCACATTTGACAATTGACATCAGTGTGATTGCAAATCCACTTCCCCACACTGCCAAAGTAGCCCTAAAAGATTTCTCCTCTCGCTATAGTAATAAATAAACGGCAGTGCTCGGACGGACGTGCACGTACGGATGGCCGCGCTTGCACGCTGTGCACGCTCACGCTGGGCCCGTGCCACCTGAATGTCGACCGCCGCGCTCGACTCCATGCGGGACCGCTTGCGCCCCTCCGTTTCCGATGCTGGACGTTAGCGCCTGGTCGGCGGTGCCCCGGCAGCTGCAGCAGGCGGGTAGGTGGGTCCCTGCAGCAACGACACCCGATTTACTTTTAAAACATTGAGATGAAACATTTGCAACATGAGTCTAAAGACAGATGAAACACTTGAAACATGCGTCTGAAACATTAGCAAAAAAAATGAAACACTTGAAAAGGCTATTGCAAAACACATCCAACATCCGAATAAAACACTTGCAAGATATATGTGAAACATATGCAACATTCAAATAAATACACTTGCATCATATGTTTGAAAAACAGATGAAACATTTGAAACAGATGCTTGCAACATCTATGTACAGCCATTGCAACATATGCAATATCCCGATTTACTTTTGCAACATCTATATAAAACAGTTGCAACATACCTCTGAAACACTTGAAACACTTTCAAATATACGCTTGCAACATGCGGTTTCAACGAACATCTCGTTGCTACTTGGAAGAATGAAGGCTCGTCGATGTGTAGAGTTTACCGATGTAAATCTCGCTTGTGGCGTGGAGCTCGCCACTCCGGTGGAGAAGGCCGTGGCAGGTCCGATGGAGAAGGCCGCGATAGGTCTCCACACTGTGCGGGTGGAGCGTGAGCTGTGCGTGGGTGAGTTCCATCCCGGCCATCGCGAGCTGTGCGCGGGCGAGTTGCGCCCCAGCCACGGCGAGCTGGGCAGGCGGAGCGTGAGATGTGCGTGGGCCGACTCTGCTCGGGTTGCCGTGAGATGCACGCGGACGAGCTCCACCCCGATTGCAATGAGTTGGGCCGCCTCTGCCTTGGGCGAGACGAGTGCGGGCGGCCGCGGCGAGCATGGGATGAGCATGGCCTTTGCCCCGGTCGTCCACCGTGAGCTGCACAGATGGAGCGTGCACTATGTGCGGTGTTTTTTTTATCAAAAACTGCGGTGACAAGTGGATAAGAGGGTGTCATTTGGGCGGGCATCGTGGCCCACTGGCGGAAACATCGTGGCGGACGGACGCTCTACTCAGAAAATTACTGATAAATTGCCTAAAAAATTACCAATAAATAATATAAAAGAGTGGATACCTCACGGTGGGCCGTTGGGCTGGCCCACCAACGTGAGCGTCCGCAGGCCCAGAAATCCGGTGTCCAGACGAAGGGACGGCGACAGGAAGCATTTCCGATAAGGAAAAAGTCTACTTTTGGTCTTCCAACTATTACGAAAGTCCACTTTTGGTCCCTCAACTCTAAAACCGGAAAAAACAAGCTCCTCAACTTTTGAAACTGCGCAGATTTAGTCCTTTGGATGTATTGTCCGGCAGTTGTACTACAGTAACCACGGGTTTACTACAGTAATCACGGTTTGCTACAGTCCGCGTAGATTTATTTCGGCTGAATCTTTGAAAAATCATAGTAAATCACAGAAAATTCATAAAATGGAAAATCTAATTTTGTTGGACTCCACATGAGTAGAGCTACACATTGAATATATAATATAGTATGCTTTAGTACAAAGTTTTTGTCTTTATCTTTTTTATTTATTTCAGCTCGATCTTTAAAAAATCATAGTAAAAACTTTGTACTAAAGCATACCATATTATATGTTCACTGTGTAGCTCTACTCATGTGGAGTCCAACAAAATTAGATTTTTCATTTTATGAATTTTCTGTGATTTACTATGATTTTTCAAAGATTCAGCAGAAATAAAGTTACGCGATTAGGGTAGCAAACCCGTATGTACTGTAGCAACTCCGTGGTTACTGTAACAAAACCACCAGGCAGGACACCCGAGGAACTAAATCTGCACGGTTTCAAAAATTGAGAGGCTTGTTTGTCCGGTTTTGAAATTAAAGTAGCAAAAGTGGACTTTCGCGATAGTTGGAGGACCAAAATACACTTTTTTCCATCCGATAAAATCCAGTTGCTTCGTACCCTGCGGCCGCCGACTCGAACCTTTCCTGCTCCTCGTCCGGCAATGGCGGACGCCGGCCTCAGCGATCTCAAGGAGCTGCTCGGCGACGTCCTCGACAAGCTGACATCGCTCGAGACCAAGCTGACGGCGGTCGATGGCGAGCTCTCCACCGTCAAGATTGACCAACGGCGTCTCCACGACGCCGTCAAGGCTGAGAAGCAGGCCGCGTTCCCCGGAGTACTCGAGCTGCGTCTACCGGAGTACGACGGCACGGACGACCCCGACATATGGCTCCACCGCTTCGAGATCTTCTTCGACCTGCAGCGGACCGAGGAAGAGAAGAAGGTGTGCCTCGCGGCCTTCCACATGACCGGCAAGGCGCAGATCTGGTACTACGGGGTGGAGCGCAACCGCGGCGTCCCTGCCTGGACGGAGTTCGCCGAGTCGGTGCGCCGCCGCTTCGGTTCCCTGACGCGCAGCAACGACGCGTTCCGCGAGCTCATCCAACTGCGGCACACCGGCTCCGTCGCGGAGTACCGGGAAGAGTTCCTGGGGCTGGTGGACAGATGCGACGGCGTGTCCGAGCCGATGCAGCTCGCCTTCTTCACCGCCGGCCTCCGCCATCCGCTGCGCGCCGACGTGGAGCTGCGGCGCCCGGAGACCCTGCAAGACGCCGCGTGGATGGCCGGTGTGCTCGAGCACCGTGAGGAACTTGGCTTCGAAAATTGATCAATTTACTGATCAGTAAACACCAAGGGATATAAATTATGATAGCTATCGTTTTTTTAAAAAATTATGATAGTTATGCTTTCCTCGAACCTATTTGTGCCTGTATAAATTATGCTTGCTTGTATAGACAGATGACGCAAATCCAGGATCTTCTGAGGAATTGAGATAATTTTCTCCTTAATTTTTGTTTCCTTGTTCAATGTTCAATTTCAGTCTGGCCCAGGTTGCAGTTCGCTCATGCTCTTTTTCAGAGTTGATCAATAAAGTTTTGGGGATACTATTAGATTGTTGATGGTAGTAGGTTTACTCTGCCTAGTCTTTGCAGCCACAACTTAGAATGGATAAAGCTGAATTAAAAAAAATCCTACATTCTCACAAACAAGCTAAATATTTTAGTTGCTTCTGAATTCCTGTTAGTCTGGTCTTTGCTTAAGACCGTGCATCAACAGTTCAGCACCAGGCACCAGCCAAGGGTTCATCAACAATCTGAGTGAAAAGTTTAGATTGTTGATGGTATTAGTTTAACACTCTGCCTAGTCTTTGCAGCCACATTACAACGAATACAGCTGAATTAAAAGGAATCCGACCTTCCCAGAAGCAAGCTAGTAAGATTTTAGTTCCTTCTGAATTCCTTTTAGTCTGTTTCTGCTAAAGACCGTGCATCAACAGTTCAGCACCAGGCACCAGCCATGGGTTCATCAACAGTCTCAGTGAATTTTTTTTATTGCTGTACTTAACTATTCTACGGAGCATATCACAGGATAATCCTGATCTTATTTCACAGACAGCCATGGGATCAACAATGACAGAAGAATCAACAGAAATCTCAAGGAAAGCCTTTTGATATACATATACTTAACTATTGCATTATATAGGATAATCACGATCATATTTCACAAATCATAGTGAGACCGTGCATCAGCAGTTGAGGACCAGCCATGGGATCAACAATGACATAAAGAATCAACAAAAATCTCAGTGGACATTTTATTTGTATGCTTAATATTATAGGGTAATCCTGATATTATTTCACAAACCATATAGGTGGCCTATAACAAATGGTACAGTCCAATGCCAATGCAATTCCTCCAGGAGAATGACTAAATGTAGATCAGCAGCCAGCAGATTGCAACTCTCAACCCTCAACCTGGGTCCCCGGCGCAGGCTGTTCCTGTTGTTGCATGAATGACTCGTAGGTCTCCACCCGGGTCTTAGATTCAGGCTGTTCGAGCTCATGCATGAAACCATTCGTCATCGCCAGGAAATCCTTCATATGCAGTTTCTTCCACTCCTGTGGAGAAGAGATAATCTTTGTAGTTAGAAAGCACAAGGCCACATATATACATACCACATTTTGGGCTATGGGTGTAATGGAAACAGATAGATGAGGACGTGGAAGATGTATTGATAAAAAGTAGCTGCCGGAATTAGGCCTCTGTTTTCAATATTATATATGTGAACAAATCGCTAAACATTCACGAGTGTGGTTGCAAGGGAATTTTAGATCCTGAGGATGGCAATAGGTGATAGAGTTCAGCATTTGATATGATCCTAAGGTTGCTGCAGCTCTCCTATTGCCATAGCGTGATTCACAAGGATCAAGTGTGGGGATTAAAGAACCAGAATAATCACATAGCTTCAACATCCCAGGACTGCAGGAAACAAGTCTCCTCACCTCAAAATCCCACTCGCCATAAAGATTGGGGTCCTCTGCATCACTCCATACATAAGTGTCAGCTAGCATTTTCTCCGAAGAGTCCTACAATGCAAAACCACCTTTCTTTTAGCAAAACACCTCTAGATGAGGGAAGCATGATTTTCCAGTTGAAATAAGCATAAAAAACAATGAACTATGGTTTTCCAGTTTAAATTCACTATGATGCCATTCCAAGGATGAAAACATGGGGGAAGCATGATTATTCATGCAACATTTGTAGAGAGCAAGGTGTTCAAAATCGACCTGATAGCTGACACCATATGGAGTATGTGATCCCATACTGAAAAAAATGGTTACTGTTCTAGGGAAGACTAAAGCCGAAACAGCGACACTCATCATACTGTATCTTGTTGTTTAGGCAGTATAGAAACAACTGAATTACTAGTAGAGTTGGTTTCATTGCTTCACTATTCACCATATATTTGCCAGTTATATATAATAATAATGGCTCAGATCAGATGCCAGACGTACTTACAGTCAATGATATCTCAACTCTTGTCCTCGTGTACTCCACATCCTCAAACGCATCCAGAAGTTGGAGCTCTTCATCAGTAACACCCGTGATAACCTGCAGAACCAATTATAGTATAGTAAATAAAATGTAAACAGAGGAACAGAGCAAATGAGGATTGAACTCGAACAGTCCTATGTGACAGTAGTCAGTAACCAACAGACCCTCCCAGCAACTCTCTTGCTTTCAACGGGCAGGATCGCCGGGTAAATGCGGCCCTTGATGTTGAACCGGTGGCTGCAAAAAATGGCCGGAGCATGTTAAAACTGAACTTGCAGGCTGCAAGCAAAAGCAAGCATATACTCCTATACATTATGAATCTCTGTCGCTGTTGGCGTGCGTGATGCACATACATACGCATATAATATTTACTACATGAATCGGTGGACCATCGCGTGATTGCAACTTGCAAGAAGAATAATAGTAATACTCATCAACTGGTTGAACTGGCGGAGTGACGGAGGTGGAGAGAGCATCTCTCCCATGTCGTCACGTTGGTCCAATGGCCCCGCCCCGCTAAAAAGAAAGGCAATATAATCGGCAGGGCACTGCGTCAGCGCATCAGCGAACTGCGACGACGGGGAAACGAAAGTGACGGCCCCACAGGGAACCGAGGGGCGAGGGCCACCACCAAGACGAGGAAGGCGGAGGAAGGCAAGTGGGGAGGAGGATCGAGTTCGAGGGTGGGAGGGAGGGAGGGGCGGGCGGGCGGGCGTACTAGTTTGGGAGGAGCGCCGGGGCGGCGGGCGGGACGCGCTTGAGGATGGTGCGGACCACCTCGTCCGCCATCAGGCTCCCGTAGACGAAGACGGTGTGCGCCCCGGCCGCGGCGGCCGGAGCAGGGGGAAGCGTCTGCTGCGGCGGCGGCGACGCCATGGCGATCGAGGTGGGGACTGGGGAGGCGTCTGGTTCGGGTGCCGTTGGCTGGCTCCGCGCCGCGCCGCTTGGCGAGCGCTGAAACAGGGGAAGCTGAAGCCTGAATGAGGTGCGTGCGCCGTTAAAGGCCCTGTTCTGCAAGTCATGTTTCGGCTTGTTTCAGCTTGTTTTAACTTATTCTCTCTCACAGAACACTATTGAATCAGCCGAAACCAGTCGGCTTTTCCACCAGCCGAACCAGCCCAAAAAGGGAAAAGTCTAGATCACCTCAGGTGGTATACTTCACTCCAAACTATGAAACTGTCTAATTCACCTCAGGAGCTGAAACAGGGGAGGCGTCTAGATCACATAAACTGTCTAATTTTATTTTATGATTATTCTGTGATTTACTATGATTTTTTAAAGATTCGGTTACTATAGCAAAATCATGGTTACTGTACTAACCCGCCGTCCAAAATTGTCCCAGGGGTAAAGTAGACGGTTTTGGAAAGTTCAGGGGGTAAATTAGACCGTTTCATAGTTTTGGGGTTAAGTAGACCACCCAAAATTGAGGGGTGATCTAGACTTTTTCCCCATTAAAAATAGAGAGGATAGAGAGTAGCAGAGGAGAAGGTGGAGCGTGCGTCAAGATTGGTGCCGTGTGGAGAGTTCGAGCGCACGCCGTCGATCTCTCTCCGAGAGTACACACACGTCACAGTGTCACGCTCACACCTCACACGAGACACAAGTCTGGTTATTGACCTAACCTCGTTGGATGACGATGACAAGCAGGTCGAGGGCTCCTTGGCACTCAAGGATTTCAAGAAAATTACACGGAAATTTTATAAAAACCAGTTCATTTTTAGAGAAAAACACGAGGCAAAAGAAAAACTTTCATGTTGATCGTTTGAGACACCGCGACATATAAGTTGCCAATGTTTATGTCTCTAGTTATACTTAGAACATCTCAAAGAGTTTTTTTTATAAAACAACTTCCTATTTTGATTTTTTAACAAAAAAGAGAAAAGGTGTACTTCAACAGTTTGATAAAAAAAGCTCTTTAAAAATAAAAAGTTGTCAAATATCGTCCCCAACTCGTAAGTATCCGTAGTCGAGAGAAAATCCATATCCGCTCCCCGTTTGGTGTTTTTATTGGAAGATCGGAGTAAATTGGACACATGGCTAAATTAATAAAACAAAGGTTTCCAAATGAGAAAGCCAAAAGACAAAGAAACTATTTAAAAAATGTTTGGTTGGTTAGAAATAGTTCAGGTTTCTAATGCAAAATTGTTTAGGAAGCTATTATAGACAATTATTGGAGAATGAAAAAATTTAAGGTTGCTAGTTCTTCTGTTAACTCGCTAGATGTATTAGTTTAGCAAGTAAACTATACCAAACTTCTGTAGATGCTCTTACTAGGAAAATCTATTACATAATCAATGTAGCGATACTTATTTGAATCATACTCCCTCCATTCCATTGAATATGTGAGTAAATGTTAGTAATTTTTATATAAATATATTCAAATTTAAAATTATTTAACTCATCAAGAAGTGAGAATTACAAAAAAAAGAGCACTACGACAAGTGAATTGTTCATCTTCAGCCTATTTAAAACGACATACATTCCTCCTCTTCCGAACGAGATCTCAGGCCCAAGAAGAAACTTCGATGAAGTTGAAGTGTTTCTTTTGTAGCCCATTGTGGATTCTGTAGCCGTGGTTGTTAGAAGCTAGGCCCAGCTACATACTTTTAAAAATCAGGCCCGATTGCTTCCGGTTTGTTGAGGGGAAGTTCGCTACCGAATTAGATTTCGTATACTACCGAACTGCTACCATCCGGGCCTACCGTCTGGACGCTCGCGCTAACTGCGCCTGTCCGCGCATCCGTCCGTCTGCGCCAGATTCACATGGGGCCCACGCTGCTTCATTTCCCATACGTGCACCTACTCTCGTTTCCCATGCCTACCGCTCTCACCCCTTCGCTCCCGCACGCATGCATATGGGCTCATCAGCTGCAAGCAGATGACTATAGCAGGTGGGACTAGCTACAATATTTAAATATCTGATCTACTTTTGCAATATTCAGATGAAACATCTGCAACATACGTCTAAAAACAGATGAAACATTTGAGACATATTATTTTTTTAGATAAATGATAAAATATCCGGCTTCATCTATCTAAGAATAGAATCAGATCAATTATTACAAACTCCAAATACGGGCACACAGTTCGGTTGTAATAAACTTACAAGCACTCACACGACTAACTGAACAAGTGAAAAGTTCTTGACTAAACAAAACCATCATGTCTTTGTGAAAGCCAACCATTTGAACCAAAAAAACTCTAAAGCCGACGCCTCTAGGTGTTGTGCCACAGAGATCATTTGATCTTTCCGATCGTCATGCCGCTGCAAATTCGCCTAGGACGTAGCCAGAGTGTCCCTCGGAATAGTACCTGCAAAAAAGATTTGGATTTGTATTTGTCAAAAACTACCTCATTTCTTGTTAGCCAAATTGCCCACAGTAGTACTGTAGCTGCTGTTAATAGCAATGTATTATACTTTTTGTTACCCACTTTGGACCAATGAACAAACAAATCATTTATATTCATAGGTGGTGAAATCCCAAAAAGTATATGTATAGAATGCCACAAAAATTTGGCATAAAAGCAATCAAAAAAGAGGTGTTGTATTGTCTCTGAGAAATGGCAGACACAACAAGTTTTGTCTCCAGACCAATTTCTCCTAACCAAGTTATTTTTTGTTGAAATCACTCCTCTTTTCGAATACCACATGAAAACCTTTATTTTCATTGGAAGTTTCGTTTGCCAAATATCTTGCGACACTCTCACTCAATTGTTAATTAATGCAGCATACATAGACTTGACTGTAAAAATCCCAGAGGCCTTTAAGCCCCATACAAACACATCCCTTTCCTATGATAAGTTGACTTGTTGTAAAGAAGCTACAATTCGATTCCAGTTTGATAAGTTCGCACCCACCAGATTTCTTCGAAAAGAAATGTTTAGTAAGGGGGAACTCATAACTGTAGCAATAGAGTCTTGTTTTTTTCTTACAATATTAAACAAACAACACAGGAAATTTATCTTTGAGAGGTTTGTTGCCCAGCCAAGTATCTACCCAAAATCTGGTCTGTGACCCATCTTTTACATTGAAATGTCCTAACTTTATGAAGGAATCTTTAACATTCATAAGACTTTTCTAGAAATACGAATCCATTGGTTTCTTTTCACAACTTCCTAGAGTCCTATTTTTAATATACTTGTTTCTTAGTAACTCTTGCCACAGCCCATCCTCATTTAATAATTTGAGCAACCACTTACTAAGCAAACATTTATTTTGAATCTCTAAATTATGAATCCCAAGACCTCCCTGGTCCTTAGGCTGACACATGATTTCCCATTTAACTAATCTATATTTCCTTTTGTGTTGGTCATTTTGCCAATAGAAACGAGATCTAAAACAGTCGATTTTTTCCAGCACTCCTTTCGGCAGTTCGAAGAATGACATCATAAACATCGGTAAACTGGACAGTACCGAGTTTACAAGGACCAATCAACCGCCGACTGTTAGCATTTTACCTTTCTAACCACTAAATCGTTTCTCAATTCTCTCTTCAATATTCTTCCAGTCTTTATTATATAATTTCCTAAAATGCATAGGCAACCCCAGGTAGCGAAAGGAGAATTTACCAATGACACATCCGAACAGTTGCGAATAAAACTCTTCGTGGTCTTTAGCTTTTCCAAAACAAAAGACTTCACTTTTGTGGAAATTAATCTTTAAGCCAGATAGTTGCTTGAAAGTGCTTAGCAACAGTTTCATGTTGACTGCCTTTTCAACATCATGGCTCATAAAGATCACTGTGTCATCCGCGTACTGAAGGATTGACAAACCATCTTGAATAAGATATGAAATAACCCCTTGTATCTGTCCTTCTTCTTTTGCTCTGGCAATTAGTATGGCCAACATATCAACCACTATATTGAATAGTATGGGTGACATGGGGTCATCTTGCCTTAGCCCCTTTTTAGTCTGGAAATAGGACCCAAGTTGGTCATTAACCTTAATATTTACGTTGCCTCCTTATGTAAAATTTTGTACCCATTCACACCATTTTTGTGAAAAACCCTTCATCCTTAAAGTTTGTTGTAGAAACCTCCATTTTACTTTATCATAAGCTTTTTCAAAGTCTATTTTAAAAATCACACCATCTTGTTTTTTTGTGTGCAGTTCATGAAGTGTTTCATGCATAATGATTGCGCCCTCCGTAATATTTCTTCCTGATAAGAAGGCTGTTTGAGTCGGTCTTATAAGCTTCTGAGCAATAGTAGTTAATCTATTTGTTGCAACTTTTGTGAAGATTTTGAAAGAGACATTCAACAAACAGATCGGCCTGTATTGTTGAATAACTCTTGCATCCTTCTTTTTAGCCAACAAGATTATGTTTCTGAAATTAAGACGATTTAGAGGTAAGGTTCCATGATGAAAATCAGAAAACAATGCCATCAAATCATCTTTGATTAAACCCCAGAAGACCTGATAAAACTCCGGTGGAAAACCATTCGGCCCGGGCGCCTTATTATGTTCCATTTGGAAAATTGCTGTCCTAACTTCCTCTTAAGTGAAAGGTTATGTCAAGAACTCATTTTTCAGATCAAAAACTTGAGGGATGTCCTCCATCCGAAATTCATCTAAAGATAATAGAGAATCTTCAGATGGACCGAACATGTTTTTGTACTAACTAGTAATATGCTCTTTAAGTTGAGCATCACCAGTTAAAATACTATCACCATCCTCCAGCTGGAAAATACGAGTCTTTCTATGTCTATCATTGGCTAGCAAGTGATAATATTTTGTGTTTGCATCTCTTTCTAAAAGGTGTTTCACTTTAGCCCTTTGGTACCACTTGAGTTCCTCCTTTCTTAGTAATTTTGCAAGCCTTTCATTAAAAACGTGTTTTAGATCTCTTTCCGAGTCATTTAGCAAAGTGTGTTCTGCCTTTTTATCTAGTTCGTTCAACTTGTTTAAAAGTGTTGTTTTTTCTTTCTTGTACACACCACTTACATGCTTCGCCCACCCTCTAAGATGCTGACGAAGCATTCTAATTTTCATCTGCCATCTGTCAATAGGTGAACCTAAAACTAGAGTATTCCGCCAAACCTGTGAAACCATCTCACAGAATTCATCTCTTAACAACCAACCAAGTTCAAATTTGAACTGTGGCTGATAGGTTGAGGATAGGTTGTTTGTAGAGAAGATCAAAGGTGTATGATTAGAGATTTCTCTATTTAGCATATGAACAGTCGTAAGAGCATACTTCGACTCAAAATCTGTACGTATTAGAACTCTGTCCAATTTTTCAAAAGTTTGGTTAGGCAGATTATTAGCCCATGTATACTTCCTTCCTGACATATCAATTTCTCTAAGGTTTAGGGCATCAATTACTGCATTAAACAAAAAAGGCCATCTATCATTGTAATTATCATTATTTTTCTCGTCCGGTCTGCGAATAATGTTAAAATCACCACCTATAACCATAGGTATAGTTTCTTTTGAACATACTCGAACCATTTCAGACAAGAAATTTGACTTGTGCTCTATCTGAGCTGGACCATAGACTGAAATAAGATTAAACTTAAAATTATCTTCTTTGTGTCGTAATTTAAAATGAATAAAAAAATCCCCTTCCTCAGTTTCTCCAATGTCAAAATTCAACAAATGAACACCTAGAATCATGCCACCGGATCTACCCCGTGGAGCCATACAGTGCCAAAAAAAGTCTCTACCAGCACAGATTGTGTTGAGAGTATTTTGTGGAAAGCTAGCTCTACCAGTTTCCGATAAGGCAATGAAGTCTAGATTTTTTCCTTTGTTAAGTCTGACAAAAATCTGTATTTTTACCATCCGCAAACCCATTACAATTCCAAAAAATTCCTTTCATCTGGACTTACTTTTAAAACTTTTGTTTTTGTGTTTAGGGTGCCTTCTCTTTTTTGGTGATACAGGGGTTTTTAAAATCAAAAGATCACAACCCCCATCACCAAGCCCTTCTGCAACTTCCGAACAAATAAGATTTAAAGCTTCAAGATCTACACTATCTTCATTAGAACAAACAGTTGAAGCATCTTCTACTAAAACAAAGTTCTCCTCCCTTAGTTTAGCATTCTCAGTCATTCTATTATACTCCTGGTCTTTTAAAGATTTTAAAGAATTAAAGACATCATGCTCATTGTTACCTAGAACAACCCCTATAGACCGTGTTGCATTTAATAAAGAAGAATCATCTCTAAAAATAAAAGATGGAGGTTGCTGTAATTTACCTTTATCAAGCGTGGATTCCAAGTTCTTCTTTGCTTTAAGCCTAGCCGTCTTCTCTGTGGAGTCTAGGTCCACATTGGAGACGTTCCTCTTGCTTGACCGCACTGGAGAGGCTGTCCCATTGCTGAATTTTTTGTTTAGATTCCCAGAGTCGTTTTGTGTGGGCAACATGGTCGCGTTCCACACCCCAATACCATCTACAACTCCTGCAGTCTGGGAGAGTATGACCCTTGGTTTGATTTTTGGCTTTTTGATAGATGCACCTAACTCCTCCAGCTGTGCTGCCCCAATGGCAGTACTCTGCTGGCCATTAATAGGTGGACCCCCCTTGCCATCACCAGGCGCTTTACCATCCACATCCATCTTTTCCTCCAGAATTCCCCTATTCGGGTTATCATCTTTTGGACCGCCCCCTTTGGGGTCTTCCTCCTTAGGCTCCTCATCCCTGGTAAAGTCCAAATCAATTAGCTGTGGCTCACCAGTGAGGGACTCTTCCTCCACACCAAATTGTAGCTCGTAAATATAGTCCCCAATAACCACATCTACAAAATCTGGGATGAGTCTTGGGTCCAACACTGCTACTTTCAACCTTGCCCTGCCAATGCTCTTGGTGAAGACAGTATCAACAGCTCGAGGGACACCCAGGATAGTTCCAATTGCCCAAATAATGGGGAATTCTTTGAACTCACTGGGTAGTCCTCTGAATTGTACCCACATTTTGTCAATCTCCCGTCTGTACACCTCATTGTCTATTCCTTTCTCAAAACTGATCTTGCCCTAAACAAACTTAGCATCCATGGGACCCCAGTTAAGCACGGTGTCCAGTAGGTCAGCTGAAGGGAAGTTAATAAGAAAGGCCCCGATGCCTGTTGTCTGAATATCCCAATTATGATTCTTTTGTAGTCGTAGTTTTTCCAGTTCTACTGCCAATTGATTGACAGTAAAGGAACCTTCTAAAACATGAACCACAACTCTCCTCTCTTGAGTATTAACTTTTGGGTTTTGAACCATTGGAATAAAATAAAAACCAAGGTCTTCCACTGCATAACCACAAGGAATAGCACTAGCATTTGTTTTCTTACTATTTGGGCACAACTTAGTCGTATGATCTCCATAGCATAACTCACAGCAAAGAACCACAGTGCATTCATGAATTGTATGCCCTTTAGTGCGACAACAATAACAATATGGCTTGCCCTTAGATTTTTTTGCCCCTTGCTCAGATGACTCCGGGATATCTAGCATATTACCTTTCGGCTCTGAAGCCGATGGGACAACCTCCTTGGTTTGCTCTGGAACCTTCACGGGCGCTGGATCCACCACCATCGCGGTGGCTACAGGTGCTGCGCCTCCATTCTGAGGAGGGGGCGGGTGGGCAGCAGCATCTGCGTCGGCGATGCCACCCTGAGCCGCCTCTAGTGCGGCCTAAAACGCCTGCTGCTGGTGGCCCGGATGTGCCACCACTCCTCCTTGCTGTGGGGGAGTGCCCCCATGGGCGCCTGCTGGGGAGGCTGGCCGACCATTCCCATGACCGGTGCTGCGTGGTGGCCTGCCATGGTAGGGTTGTTAGCAGGTGCAATCTCAGGGTTGAGATGTTGCCCGCCATAATCCCCCACGACCGCGACCACCGTATCTTCCTCCGTATGGGCGACGCCCGCGGCCGTGAGCATGCTGCCCATAGCCGTAGTCATTGTAGCCCCCGTATCCATAGCCGCCTTGCCCACCACAGCCTCCTCCATAGCTGAAACCGCGCCCACGACCTCTCTGGTGGCCACCATAGCCACGGCCACGTCCGCCAAAACCCAGATCAAAGCCCGGGTTGAAGCCAGGGTTGTATCCCATGCCACCTCTGCCCCCACCGCGGCCTCCAAACCCTCCTCCGTTGCCTCCTCCTTAAGCCGCCATTGGCTTGCCCACGCGAACTACCTCGGCAAAGGAACGCCGATGTTCTTTGGGGGGCGATGGCGGCTGATTCGAGGAGACACGACGGCGGCTTATGGTGCCAGTACGGGAAAACAAGGCAACCAAACCCTTGGTGGGCTGAAAAAATTTTCCTTGGCCTAATTGGATCCTTTTTGATTTAACCGAGTTAGACTTCCGATCCACTTCCTCTGTTAGGTTGATATGCACGCACGTGAGGGTCAACACTGCAACACCACTGCAACATGTGCAACATCCCGATCTACTTTTGAAACATTCAGATGCAACACCTGCAATAAACAAAAGAAGACAGATAAAACATTTGAGACATACGTCTGAAACACTTGCAACATATGTGTAAAAAAACAGATGAAACGTTGGAGATAGATGTTTGCAACATATGTGTATAACCATTGCAACATATGCAACATCCTGATCTACTTTTGCAACATCCGCATGAAACAATTGAAATATACATCTGAAACACCTGAAACACTTGAAACATAGGCTTACAACATGTCTGAAAAACGTCTAGAAACACTTGAAACATAGCATCGCCGTACGGCCATGACCTACCTGGTGGTGAACTGCGGTAGATCGGCGAGGAGGACAGGGAGCGGATGGAGGCTGCCCTAGCGGAGCCGCTGGAGTGACAATAGCGAGGCCCAGCCAAGCAAGGGGCCAAGAAGGGCTGCTGCTCAGAGGGGCCCGCGAGGAACGCCATCTCCCAGGCCACCCCCGACGCCGTGGGCTACTCTAGCACCCTCGCCACCGCGGACGGCACGTACCCCAACAGAGCCACGAGCGGGGCTGCAATGGGGTGGGGGTAGTGTGTGGGTGGGTGGGGGAGGAGATGAGGCGTGTGGCGCGGTGTAGGATGGAGCACGGCCTGAAAATGGGGAGCCAACTGTCGCGGGCGGGCACGCGTATCGTGGGAGGGAGTGAGTGGTGGGGAAAGGCGGTAGCAGCAAGGCGGAGTGTGGGCGCGGTGGCGATTCGAGAATGGGTGCAGTCACGGTGTCGATTCGAGAGTAAAAGTGATCGGAGATTTTTTGTGTGTTTTGAGCAACGTGAGCGACCGCGCAATTGATAGTACTGAGCCGTTGGGGCAGGCGAGGCCCACTAACGTGGGCATCCGAACCATCGGACCCACGGCATTACCGTCCATACTATACTACCTTTTGATTTTTTTTCTCGAGCAGATAGTTAAACTACATAATTTGGAGTTTTATTTTATCTTCCATGTGTAAATGGATAGTGCTACATGTCAGTAACTTTTGACGTGACATCATCACATATTCAACACTCAGTAAGCCGCAATCAGTACTAGACTCAGTACAGTGATTTATCAATCTCAAAGTAACTACACGTCTATCTTTACAGATCATACTATATTTATCAACATTTACATTTTCTAATATATTTATTAATCTATTGACATTTATTACGCCTCTTAATATCTTAATATAAGTAAGGGATTTGCTAAAATTCAGGGGCCTGAATTTTAGCCTAAATTTTAATTTCCTTTCAGGTGACGGTTATTGCATATATTTTGTACTAAAATTGCAGATTTCGTTTATTGCAATTTCTGTAAACACAATCTGCAATTTTCGGAACCGAGAATAAAAAACCGTTATACAGAACCACAAACCCGACAAAATCTGAGTTGTGTTGGCACAAAGATAATTAACAATTTACAATGATTTTCTATAGGAAGACAATGACAAAATTTAATATGTTATGACACAAAGACAAATAACAAAACACAAAAGTAACAATTTACTTGTACTAGGTAGAGGTATAAGAGTGTTGTCTGAAATCATCTTAAAATTCATGCGCCTGAAATATAGAAGAAGTGTATAAATATTTATATGTATTTTTGTCTATAGTTAGTCAAACCTAAAAATTTTGACAAACGGAGACGTGTAGTTATTTTGAAAGGGATGAAGTAATTGGCAATGACAGGGGATGAAGGCGACCGAGAATGATCTGTAGCTATATATGGCACCGGCTTTCCACGCGAATTCAGCGAGGCAGAGTGTTTGCACAAATATTCTGACGGCGCGAGAAATATTGCAAGGGTTTGACGCGGCAGCAAGCACTGGCACCGTGAATTGGCGTTCATGTCGAACGACGATGCATCAGTCAGGACGAGCGAGCGAGGCGAGTTGGTGGATCGGAATCGGAGCAGACATCATCCTGCATGCCGGGCGCATCCACATGGATCGGAGGATATCGACTACGGTGCGCGTGTGATGTCATGTGAGAGGCCGAGGCGAAGGGAGCCCGATCGAGTCCGACGCAGACAAGGGACCCGATCGAGGTCATCATCGTAACGTCATACACGTACTACATATATAGCGCGCGCGAGGCGCGACACGGCGCCCTGGGTGTTTCTGCTGGACATAGCATACGTACGACGCGCCCGCTCAGCTAGCGGTCCTCCGCGCCGCCACCTGCACACACCAAGGCGGCGTACGCGTCGTATCAGTGACGGAGCTAGGATTTTAGCATAGGGTATGCCGCACCAAAATTCTCATATCCAATTTGGCAAAGATCTATTTAGCAATTCGATATACAGCAGCAAAATTTGTCTTATAATTTATAATTTTTTTCTATCTGATCAGCCTAGGGTATGCCGCACCATACTCGTGCCACCCGCTGGCTCCGTCCATGCGTCGTATCATCTCGTGATCGACGATGTCGACGAGCTAGGGCACGCTGGCCGTCATCGAAAGCCCGTGCGTGCGCGGTCAGGATGATGTCGTCGGGGAGCAGTATCGTCGTCGAGCCGGCAGCGGCGACGGCGAAGGAGGAGGACACGGGCAAGCCCGAAACCGAGCCCGCCGGGGCCGTGCCCGTGAAGACGACGACGACGACCGAGAGGGTGCCCGACTCTTTCATCGCGAGGATCAAGACGCATCCCATTCCGAGGGCCCGTCCTCTCCCCGGGCACTATCTTTTTTTTCTCGAATACGCAAAAGATTTACGTATCATTGTATTAAGAAGAATAGAGTTCTCGTTACAAACAACGCGCATCTAGCGCGTTAGGCGGTCACAGAACCAGACCGACCTATCTAACTGTTCCTTGGTTCGATATTACATAACTAGAACAACCAAAGTGCGAGCACCGCTGCGTTCTACGGGTCTTACACGAAGAGTTCCCACGCGCGCCCATTGAACGCAGGAAACAGCACGTCAAGGGGCCCGAGCACTATCTCACGAACGAGGTTGTCATGTCCTGTTATGCCCGAATCAATGCGATGGTCGACCTGGAGGAGGACTGCCTGAGGCAGTACAAGAAGAAGGGGTACGTCGAGGTGGGCGTGGATTTCACGGATGGTGTGAAGACTATTTTGTCTTTGGCTATTAGGCATGCATGCATGGTGAGAAAATTGCAGGTTATCGATCCGTGGAGAAAATAAGGAGTAGCGCTACCGCTTCGTCTAATTATTATTATTATTATCATCTAGAAAAAATAGGAATAGGAGAAACTACAATTGATGATTATTGGTTACACGTTCCACAACAACTCCACAAGGACATAGATGAATGAGCTATGTTCAGTTCGCATGTGTTGAATCTCTTTTACTGGCCTCCCCCATGTATAATTTCTGTATAATTCTGACTCTGCTCCTGTATCCATTATTATTCTATAATAAGCTGTGTTATGTTGTGCTGTCTACCAATATGTGAGCGTGTAAAGTCTCCCTATTCCATGTGACAACGGGCCCACACAAAACAATGCGATGGTATAGACCATGTCAATATCTAAGGCGCAAATTTTAAAAAATGATATATGAAAAATCCAATATCTTAAAAATAAGTATTTTGACGTCTAAATGTTTTTTTTAAAAAAATTGTCAACAACAAAATTGTAGATCGTATTAAGGGATACAACTTTGGTATATATCATGTTGGCATCCTAGGCCGTCTAAAAAATTATAAAACTTGAATTTCAAAATCTGGTAATTAAAATGGATATTTGAGCCACTAAAAAATATCGTATAAAAACTTGTCAATAATAAAGTTGTAGGTCGCATTGAAAGCTATAATTTTGGTATAGACCATGTCGACATCCTGGTCCTTATGTTTGAGAAATTTATAAATTCTGGATTTCAAAATCCTGGTCCTTTCGTTTGAAAATTTATAAATTCTGGATTTTGAAATCCGATAACTTAAATCGAATATTTGAGCCTCTAAATAATCTCAAATAAAAATTTGTGAACTACAAAGTTGTAAATCTCAGCAAACCCTACAATTTTCGGAAATACTGTGGGTAGGACATCCGATCATCCGGATGCTTGCGTTGGTGGGCCTTGACGCCGCCCGAACGGCCCAACACTGCCACTCGCCCAGACACCATCTCGCGTTGCTTAATAAAAAAACTCCGCTCTTCACTTTCCTCTCGAATCACCGCCGCTCCCGTATCTATTCTCGAATCGCCGGCGCCGCGCCCGGCCGACCACCATCCTACCTCTCAACCGCGCCCGAGCGCTGCTGCCCACCTTCCTACCTCTCCACCGCTATCATCGTCCGTCGTGCGGCTTCCATTCTGCATCACGCCCGCACGGCCGCTTCTGTTCCTTTTTGGCAGCGGCTCGTGCTAGGAGCGGGGACTAGTAGGCCTTCCCCTCGACCCTCTCTCTCTTCATCGGAGTGACCCGCCGCAACCTTCTCCACCGGAGAGGTGATCTCCGTGCTACCGGCGAGCTCTACATCGATAAACTCCACACGCCGACAATCATCCATTCTCCCAAACAGCAAGGAGATGTTGCGCTGAAACCGTATGTTGCAAGCGTATGTTTCAATGTTTTAGATGTTTTAGAGGTATGTTGCAAGTGTTTTGTATGGATGTTGTAAAAGTAGATCGGGATGTTGCATATGTTGCAATGGTTGCACACGTATGTTGCAATCGTCTGTTCTCAATGTTTCATCTGTTTTTTAGACGTATGATGCTAGTGTGTTTATCTGGATATTGCATATATCTCACACATATGTTGCAAGTGTTTTATCTGGATGTTACATATGTTTTGCAATGGTTTTCAAGTGTGTTTTGTAAGTGTTTCAGACACATGTTTCAAGTATTTCATCTATCTTCAGACGTATGTTGCAAGTGTTGCATCTGGATATTTCAAAAGTAGATTGGGTGTTGCACATGTTGTAATGTAACCCACATGTTGTAGCCCCTGCTGCTGCTGGGGCGCTGCCGCGGGTCAACGTGCGGGCTCCTAAGGCCAGCAGACGCCTCTGCGGCGTGCATCCACAGGCGGGGGTGAGGCGGGCGCGGCAGGCCCGCTCCTGTCTGTTACGACGCTGCGGGGTACGGGCACACTTCTGTTATGGGGACGAGATAGGGCATGCTTCTGTTACGTGGGGACAGGACGGGACGGGGCACGATGAATGCGCTCGAATGGGAGCAGCATTTGGACTCCTGCGGCCGAACGCTTGGGCGCTAGCCCTTCCGTTCAATTTTTGATATAAAAGTTTGTATTCATCCGATTTAATGTGAATCTGGTATGATTTTTTAATAATATATAAAAGGAAGATAGAAATTGCCTAACATGTGGGCTCACTGCCATGTCAACAAAACCACCTAGAAAACCACTTTGAAATGGTCAAGATGTACTTTATCAGGTTTTGAAAGTTAAGGGATATAAGTTGTCCGGTATTTAAGTTTGAGTGTGTTTTTTAAATTCAGCAACATGTTTAGGAGGGTAAATCAGACATTATACTATTCAATTAAATAATACAAAACTAATATTATTATCATATAATATTCCAAATAAGCACTCACTTTTGATTATGATTTGTTTTTGTACAGCATAAATAAATTATTATATATATACCTGATAATAGAGTAACCTACAAGACTACGGATCTATCTAGGTTTATTATAAATGTAAATTTTGTAATTTTCCTCAGCAACATTTAATTTTGTTTATAGATCACATAGGCTTATATATTTATTTATTTACACTGCAGGTGGCTGGCGGTGAACGCAACTGAGGATTAGTACGTGGCTAAATAAAAAGATTATTCAATACTCATTCTATTCAAATTTTAAGACGTTTGGTTTTTGTGGATATATATTTTTTGCTATATAATTAGATAGATGATTATATACACTACATGAAGGACTCAAACATCTCCTAATTTGGAACGGAGGGAGTAGGAGCATTTTGACGGGCGAGCTTAATTTTCAAGGGTTTGACGCAGCAGCAAGCAAGCACTGTGAATCGGCGTTCCTATGTCGTCATAATATTTATGTCTGATCGATATGCAGAAACTTCAATTCAGCAGTGACTTCACCTTCCTGAGTGAGAAATAAACGAGACACTGGAGGATTGGAATCGGAGAGGTGTTGACGGTGGACCACAGCCCACGGGGCCATGGCCCATGGGACGGCGGCATGCATGCTGCCTATTGCGCGCCAAGCGAGTTGGACGCATAGAAGGGAGTCCGAGTTGGAGGCAGAGAAGGCCCATGCACGCATGCATGCACATGTATATATAGCGCGCGACGCAGGACTCATTCTCGTCAACCAACAGGCCGCAGCAGTCCGCCGCCGCCAACGCGGTCAAAGGAGGAGGATCATCGAGACACGGCCGTCACCAAAGGATCCAGGCTGCGCTGCGGACGGCCGGTCATCAGGATGTCCGGGAGCAGGCATCGTCGTCGACAGCGAGATCGACGTCACCAAGGCTGAGCTGGGGAACAAGGAGGCGGCCGGGGCCAGGCATGGTAACGGAGGCATCCTGGATCGAGTTCGTCTTCCCCGTCAAGCCGCCAGTGGGGAGCGAGCGCAAGGCCGAGCCGACGGGGGCTATGATCACCAAGGAGATGGTGCCCGACTCTTTCATCGACAGGCTCAAGGTCAGACCTGTCTTCCAGAAGCTGCCTCCTGTCGACGACGATATTTCCGATGCGCGAAGGTTATCTCGCCAATATGGCTTACTTGGTGGACCTCCACGTGGATGTCCTAAGGCAGCACGAGAAGAAGGGTTTCACCGAGGTGGGCGTCGACTTCACCGACGGCGTCAAGAAGATCTTTATCCTTCCCCAGCATTAGGGGTGTCCTGTCTAATAAGTACTAACTATTAGTTCGCCCCTGTCTAATTATTATCTCTAAGTATTATTACTGTGTCGTCATCGGTGTGGTGCTGTCCGGTCTGTCTCAGTACCAGTATGTGGTGATGTTGGCTATCAGTATGAGCTGTTCTGGTAAGAGATGCAATGGTCGTCAGTTTTCAATTTCCATAAATACAACGAATGTCTCTGAAAATCGCTGATTATTTTTAGAGTCTGGAATACTTTTTGCCCGTCTATATAAATAAAAGGTATCTCCTAAAATCGTTTCCTTTTTGGTAGTGTTTGGAGTTTGACGAGGAAATCGGACTATGATTATTTCAGGAAGGTTAGGGTGCGTTTGGTTTGATGGATATCCCTGGATGGGAGACGTCGGTCTATGGACCAACAATTTTTGGTTCGCACACAAGTTAGATATGAATATCCTTGACAAGGAAGTATTCTCCTAGATGTTGGATATCCCTATCACAAAAAAAATTTGCCTAGCAAACTCATCCATGTTTTTTAATCTTTGTCATTAGTAAATAATTAAGGATTATTATCATGTTATATTATTACTTAGTAACTATGATGGCAAAATTAGTTTTGATATAAGTGCTAATAGGTTGATTAGTGCATGTTTTGTACACCAATTAAAATAATAGCGGTTTTAATTAATATATTTTATTTGTAATTAGCGATTATAATGACAAAATTAATGTTGGTGCATATTTATTAGTGTATAATTAGTTGTTATTTTTAATTAATATATAAATACATTAATTAAAACCAAAGTTCACACACACAAGTGCTATTCTACACCCTAGGTTATACACTAATAAATGTATACGACACACACATAAGTGCTATTCTACACCCTAGGTGTAGAATGCTATTTTACACCAAACTGTTATACGGAACAGAACTTAGTATCGTTCAGTATTCGCGTTTCAGTATTGTTCAGTATTTCGTGGTCCTGGGTTAATACTGAATGATACTAAACACTGTTCAGTAGTACTCAGTATTTTTTCTGCTCAGTGTTGGCTTGCGGTGTAGAATATAAATAAATAAATAAATAAATAAATAAATAAATATATATATATATATATATATATATATATATATATATATATATATATATATATATATATAAATTTTTTTGAATTTTTCAAATGACCTTGGGCGGAGAAATGTCCTCTATCGAAGTTGTAGTGCTCGATGAGATCTAAAACTTTGTAGTTGAAAATATTCCCATTTAAGATTGTTTATAAGTCGAAATATTGATTACAAGATTCGTATATATTAGTACAAAAGATAGCATCATATAAGTAGTCACAAGTAAGTTCGTAGTATAGTGGTAGGAGACAAAATGCATGAGGCGAGTGGTCTAAAACTTTAAGGGACGATCGACTTAAGTCAACCGACCTTGAAAATCGATTTTTAAGGGCGGTTGTCTTAAGAAAATCATTTCTAAAAATAAATTTGTAGGGATGGTTGGAAAACTGTTCTCTGAAAATAATTTGTTTTTATAATCGATGGCATAGCAACGGTTTTGCTAGCTGGCTCTAAAGATTGTTTTTGACTGTCAATTATAAAAAACATTTTTTTTGGGATTCAATACTTCCACTCATTCAAGATTCATCAGGGTTACAATATATAGCGCGCGGCTGTCGGTGCCGATAGGGGCCGACAGGACTACGTGGCACCAATGTGGCAGCCGACGGCCGGCTGTCGGTGCTGCTAGGGGCCCGGTCGGCAGCTCATGGGCCGACAGGTCGGTAGCTCACAGGCCGATAGGTCCCCAGTCAGCAGCTCACGGGCCGACAGGACTACGTGGCGCCAACGTGGCAGCCGATGCTCGGCTGTCGGTGCCGATTGGGGCCCTATCGGCTTTTGAAGGGCCGAAAGCCCGAGATGCTATATCTCAAATTTTTATATAGGGACTAATCGGTCGACATCCCTATTCGCATCGTGCAAAATATCGTGTAAGCTAAATGAGGTACCATGAAAATTTTGGCCGTAAACCTAAGCTTAACAACAACTAACCCTAACCCTAACCCTACCAAACAAAAAGTAATAAATAATCTAAACCTAACCCTAGCCCTGAAAAAATAAACTAAACTAACAAAATCAATCTAAACTAACCCTAAGCCCTAACCATAATAAAATAAAGTAATCTAAACTAAACTAATAAAATAAACTAACCCTAAATAACCCTAATAAACTAACCTAATTTAACTAAGTCTAACTACTAAACAAAACTAACAAATCCTAACTAAACTAACCACACAAATCCTAACTACACTAACTACATTTAACAAAACTGACAAATCCTAACTAAACTAACTACATTTAACAAAAAAAAACAAACACACATACCTGCGACGAGGCCGATGAGGTGCAACGCCGGCGTGGTGGGGGCTGCGGCATCAAGCCCACCGCCGGATCCGGCGGTCGCCGGCGAGGGCGGCCCGGCAGCGCTTCGGCGGGCGACGGCACAGCCGGGAGAGAGAGAGGGGGGGGGGGGGGGAAGAAGAGAGGCCGTGGTAGATATTTTGTGGCCTGACGACTCATGGGTGGCCGATAGACCCTATCGGCTCTCCACGGGCTGACAGGCCAATCGGCCCGATAAGGGTACACTGACCAGTCATGTCTGACCTGGTCGGGGGGCCAGTCGGCTACTGGCCTGCCGATAGGGTCCCGTCGGCCTGCCACTATGGCTCTATCTAGGTTTGTTATATATCTCTTCTCTATCTCTACATCTAAAAAAACCCCTAAAGTAATCATCTACCCGGTGATAAAAAAAATCGTATATTATCCCGTCACCATTCCTTCGCACCAGAAATCCAAAGTCCGCACACCTCCGCGGCACGTCTGAAATCCAAAATCACTATACAAAGTCCGTGTCGGAGCCAATTCTGCAGAGTTCACGTCGGGGACAGTCGGAAGCCTCCTAGGGACGTCGGTAGCCTCACATCTATCTACATCTAATTAAAAAAGCTCACAGGGGCTCCGTGTGAATCCTAAAAAATCTCCTCTGTGGTAGAAAAAAAAACAAATAAAAAGCTCTATCCACAGGCAGTTCGAATGGAAATAAAAAACGACCTGGCTCTGTAGGAATCTAAAAAAATCTTCTCTCTGGTAAAAAAAAACTAATTGTCAAATCTCCGGGGAAAAAAAAATACTCGACTAGATTTAAAATTTACCAACTAAATTGGTGAGAGTAGTATATTTATGTGATTTTAGGTACGAGTAATAAATTTTTATAAAAGTTGAATGAACATTTACACTTAAGGAGATTGTAACGTTGTCATCTACCCGATAATACCAAGTCTCGATCCCTACTTACACATCTACGTCTGATACGAAACATCCCCCACTCAGAGCTCACATGTCCATGTTCAATACGAAGTTCTTGTAGCTCAAACGTTCGCGTCCTATTATTAAGGTTCAATTAAAAAAATACGACCCCGAGGCAACGCACGGGCATATATGTAGTAAATGAAAATTTTATAATTTTCCTTAGCAACATAGGCTTATATATATTTATTCGGTCCTGCTAGTGCCCGGACGTCCGATCCGGGCGCTAGCGCCGGACGCCGCAGCGAGCCGCACCTCACGGAAAAAGAAGAAGAAAAAAAAACGCGACCTCCCTCCCCCGCCCCGTCCCCGCACGGAGAAGAAATGCGACCCCGCCCCCCGCCCCGCACGGACGCGACCCCTCGCCCTGTCCCCGCACAGAGAAATGCGACCCCCCGCGCGCACAGGTCTACCCCCGCCCCAAACTCGCCGATCCCCAGCACCTCCACCCCCCGCCCCCAGCTGCAACAAAGGAAAAATGCTATTGCAACAACGAAGGACACCCTAATGCAACAAAACGAAACAAAACTGGTGAAACAAACGAAAAAAGCTATTGAAACATCGAAAAAACAACTAATACAACAAAACAAAAAAATACGAACTGCAACACAAAAAAATAGTCTAATGCAACATTCAAACACATCCACTGCAACAACGAGGTAAAACTACTACAACAAGGGAGAAAAAGATATTGCAACAAAGCAGAAGCGCTGCTAATGAAACAATGTAGAGGAGCTGCTAAAACTTCCAAAAAATAGTAATGCATACATGTTGAAACAAAGTGACTTACTCGTTGAAACAACAAATCAAAATAACTGAAACAAACATAACAAAACTACTGCAACATCCAGAAAAGTGCTAATGCATACTTGTGTAACAGCAACCCAAAGCTATTGCAACAAACTGCAATGCAAGAATAAAACATCAGCAAGAAACTAGTGAAACAAAAAGAAGAAAAAGCTTGTGCAATAGCAAAAAGACACTACTGCAACAACATAAACAGGCCTGGTACAACAAAAAATCGCCACAAACTCTAGCCCCACCGCTGCATCTCAGATCTAATGGAGGAGTGAAGGAGCAGGAGGAGAAAAGCCAGATCCAGAGGAGGAGGAGACAGGAGACCTCAGATCCAGAGGATAACGGGGGGAGGAGGAGGGGATGGCTGCAACATCAGAGAATCATGTAAAAAGCATTTCACATCATCTGTTGCATGTAGATCTGAATCGACACAAACCTTAGCCACCCTGAAAACCATAGATCCAGAGAGGGGAGGGAGGAGGAGGAACAGGAAGAGGAGAGAGAGTAAGAGGAGGGAACAGATCGAGAATCAGAGGGGGAGAATGAGGAGGAGTGGTGCCTCAGATCTAGATCCCTCCCTACCTACCTCGTCGGAGCCCATGGAGCTAGCGGCGCGTGAGGGCGAGAGCACCGAGGAGGGAGGGGGAGGTGCGTGGGCTCACCGGATGCTGCCGCCGTCGCCCCCAACTCCGGTGACGAGGAGGGCGTGCATGTCGCAACGGTGAGGAGGAAGAGGGGGAAGGAGGGAGGGGAGGAAGGGAGGGGGAGGGAGAAGGGGGAGGGAGCACCAGACGCGGGCGGGGGAGGAGCGCGCCAGCGCGGCGCTGGACGAGCGCACGCGGGGGAAGCGACGGAGACGAAGAGAAGAGAGAAGGCAAAATGAATAATGCGGGGAGGAGGCGAGCGAGTTTGCGAGTGGAGGCAGGGAGGAGGCGAACGAGTGAAGGCGGGGCGTCCGGCGCGGGTCGGACGCCCTGTATGTATCATTACCGATATTTATTTACACTGCAGGTGGCTGTGCGGTGAACGCAACTGAGAATTAGTATGTGGCCAAATAAAAAGATTATTTAGTACTCATTCTATTTTAAATTTTAAGACGCTATGGTTTTTAAGATATATTTTTTTGCCATATAAGAACATAACATCTTGAATAAAAAAACATCTTATAATTTGTAACGGACGGAGCAGGAGCATTTTGACGGTGAGCTTAATAATTTTCAAGTGTTTGACGCAGCAACAGTCTCAAGCATTGTGAATTGGCGTTCATATGTCTGATCGATATGCAGGGACTTCAGTCCGGCAGTGACTTCACCTTCCTAACAAACGAGACACTGAAACTATATGGAAGATGAAACCGAATCGTACTCAGGCCGGGTCAGGCAGGATTGGAATCGGAGAGGCGTTGACGGGCCCACGGGGCCACGGGCCGGCGGCCGAGTTCGAGGCAGAGAAGGTCCATGCATTCACATATATAGACGCCCTGGGCGGCTGGACTCAGGAGTCAGGACTCGTTCTCATCAACCAAACCAACAGGCGGGAGCAGACCGAGCAGTCCATCGCCTGATCGCCGCCAACGAGAGATCAGCGTCACCAAGCACCCCGATCTAAGCTGCGCGGACGGCCAGTCAGGATGTCGGGGAGCAGCATCGTCGAGACTGCGGCAAAGGGGGACGAGGGCAAGAAGCCCGAGCCCGCGTGTTAGCTTAAATCCATTGCATATCTTCTTTGTAAATACGTACTAGCATGTGTTGAGTCGTGTCAGGTCATTAGCTGGTAGGAACAAGTCGTGTGTGGGCTGGAGTCGTGCGTAGCTCACAGCATGGCCAGGTGCTGTGTTCGGTCAGCGCCACAGCGTCCATGGCGGGCACGTCGTGTGGCGTCGCAGGATAATAGGGCGTCGCGCACCTGGACGGTGTGGCGTGAGTTTCGGTCCCTCAGCGATCGTGTATTGATCCAATAAACAAGAAAAGAAAACACAGAAAACGCTGCGACGTTGGCAGCACCAAAAACTTCCACTTTCTCGTGTATCGACGTTCTCGCCTCGCCAGCGGCGTCGTGTTCAAGCTAGGGCATCGTCCGGTTTCAACAACTGGTATCGGAGCTAGACATGTTCTACAGCGGATCCGTGAGTCCTCTGCGATCGCTGGCTCTGAAAAAATTCAAGCCGAACCCCAAGAAGCCATCAGAGAGGAAAGATGGGGAGCTTGGAGTCGCCCCACCTAGCCGATGCTGACCCGCACCAATTACCATGAATGGTCACTGCTTATGCAGATGAATCTGAAGGGTATGCGGTTGCGGGATGCGATCGAGTCATCCAAGGTGGAGAGGCGGCAGGATCGCCTAGCCCTGGCCGCGGTGATCCGTGGCGTTCCGAAAGAGCTGCACGCTGGGATCGCGGCGAAGAAGAGTGCGAAGGAGGCTTGGGAGGCGGTGAAGACGATGCGGCTAGGGGCGGATCGCGTCAAGGAGGTGAACGCTCAAAAGCTCCCGAGGGAGTTCGAGACGATCACGTTCCGTGAAGGGGAGACTGTCGAAGATTTCGCCGTCCGCATCACCGACATCGCCACCAATCTGCAAGCCCTCGGCGACACCAGCGTCGATGACACTAGGGTCGTGAAGAAGTTTCTTCGTGTCATCTCGGCACGCTACAATCAGCTGGCGGTCGCTATTGAGATGTTTTGCGACATGAAGACGTTGACGATAGAAGAGCTCGTGGGGCGACTCCAAGCTGCTGAGGATCGGTTCGAGCCCACGGTGGATCAGGTAACTGACAAGGCCGGTCGGCTTCTGCTGACCGAGGAAGACTGGGCTGCGAAGAAAAAGCATCGCCTCCAGTCCGAGTCATCGTCATCCGGCGGCAAGAATGGTGCACACTCCGGCGACAAGGGGAAGGCCGCAGCGCGCGGCGACTCCGGCGTCAAGCTCACGTTGATGGGAACACCACGACGCAAGGGGTGGTGCAAGAATTGCGGCATCTATGGCCACTGGGCCAAGGAGTGCAAAAGGTCGAAGAAGGAGAAGGAGCAGTAGGAGGCCACTCATGTGGCGAAGGCCGACGACGAGCAGCCAGCGCTGCTGCTGACGGAGGTCTGCAGCGTCGTGCACACCTCTCCAACGCAAAGCGTGTTCCTTAACCAGGAATGCGTGTTCCCGGAGGAGTACGGTGATGGCGCCTGGATCCTCGACATGGGCGCAACAAACCATATGACGGGGAGCCGCGAGGCTCTGACATCGCTAGACGAGACGGTGCGTGGCGCCGTTCGATTCGGAGATGGCTCCAAGGTGGAGATTCGCGGCCTCGGCGCTGTGATGGTCTCAGGGAAGAACCAGGAACACAGAGTTCTGATAGAGGTATACTATATTCCATCATTGAAATGCAATATCATTAGTCTTGGACAACTGGAAGAGGGAGGCTGCAGAATTGAGATCGACGATGGAGTTCTGCAAGTGCTCGATCGGGAGCAAACAGTCCTAGTACGGGCGACGCGCAAAAACAGGCTGTACACCATGAAGCCTACCTTGTGCGCGCCAGTTTGTCTGATGTCCAAGATTGAAGAAGAGGCATGGCGCTGGCATGCCCGATATGGGCATCTGAACTTCCGGTCTCTGCGGGAGCTGGGACTGAAGGAGATGGTTGAAGGCATACCTCTAATCCAGAAAGGTGAGCAGGTGTGTGATGGCTGCGCGCTCGGCAAGCAGCACCGCACTCCCTTTCTACATGCCTCGGTGTACCGCGCAGAGCGCGGATTGGAGCTGTTCCATGGTGATCTATGCAGCCACATCTCTCCACCGACTCTAGGAGGGAAATCATTTTTCCTCCTCATTGTGGACGACTATAGCAGGTTCATGTGGCTCGAGCTGCTGACAACGAAGGACGAGGCATTCCAGTACTTCAAGAAGGTCCAGGCAGCAGCTGAACGTGAGCACGGACGCTGTCTCAAGGCATTCAGAAGTGACCGTGGTGGTGAGTTCAACTCAAATGTGTTCACTGCATACTGTAATGAGCAGGGGATCAAGCACAACACCACAGCGCCATACTCTCCTCAACAAAACGGCGTTGTTGAGCGCCGGAACCAATCGGTGGTCGAGATGGCTCGGTGCTTGCTGAAAAGCATGAAGGTGCCAGCCAAATTCTGGGGAGAAGCTGTCAAGACGGCGGTCTACATCCTTAACCTGTCGCCTACGAGAAGCTTGGAGGGGAGAACCCCATTCGAGGCTTGGTACGGGAAGAAGCCCAGTGTCCGCCATCTGCGCACTTTTGGGTGCGTGGCCTATGCCAAGCGCGTCGGCCCCGGCATCACCAAGCTGGCGGACAGGTCGGTTTCGGGGGTGTTCTTCGGCTATGAACCCAGGACCAAGGCCTATAGGGTGTATGACCCAGTGGGCAAGAAGCTGATGGTCACCCGAGACGTGATCTTCGACGAGAAGAAGGCGTGGAACTGGGCGGCAGACGGCGCGACTCCGGCTGAAACTGCAGTGCCACTGACAGTGTATTACCCAGACACTGTTGGTGATCCGACAACAGCCCCAATTGACGCCCAGGCTGAACCAGTATAGGGAGAGCCGTCATCGCCTGAGCCGCAACACTCGGCGGCCGGAGGCGGATCACCGGCAACACCTCAGTACCCCAACGAGGACCCTGAAGTGCCAGAGCTCACTCCCTCGCCATTCCAAGTTCAATGGGCAACACCACCAGCTGATGGAGCTGAAGACTCTGAAGATGTACCACTGCGTTTCAGAACCATTCCTGATCTCCTTGACACTACAGAGGAGGTAATGGATTTTGAATACAGTGGAGTGTGCTTAGTAGCTGCTGATGAGCCCACTGGAGTTGAGGCAGCTTTAGCCGAGGATTGCTGGAAGAAAGCCATGGAAGCTGAACTAGCAGCAATCAGGGAGAACCACACCTGGGAGCTAAGCAGGTTGCCTGCTGGACAGCATGCAATTGTGCTCAAATGGGTGTTCAAAGTGAAAAAAAGATCCTGCAGGAAATATTGTGAAGCACAAGGCTCGTTTGGTAGCCAAAGGATATGCTCAACGGCAAGGAATTGACTTTGATGAAGTGTATGCACCTGTGGCTCGTATTGAGACAGTCTGGTTGATTTTGGCACTTGCAGCTCATGGTAGATGGCAGGTCCAACACATGGATGTAAAATCGGCTTTTCTCAATGGCAAACTCAAGGAGGAAGTATATGTCAGTCAGCCACCAGGATTTATGATTGGAGATAATCAACATCAGGTTCTGAAACTGAATAAGGCTTTGTATGGCTTGCGCCAGGCGCCGAGAGCATGGAATGCAAGGCTTGACAGGGAACTGATTCAGCTTGGTTTTGTGAGAAGCAAGCTGGAGTATGCTGTGTACAGAAGAGGTGATCAAAAGTCATTTCTGATAATTGGTGTATATGTTGATGACCTGATCATAGCAGGGCCTAGAGCTGAAGACATAACTGAATTCAAGAAGGAGATGCAGCACAGATTCAGTATGAGTGACTTTGGACCTTTGAGCTATTATCTGGGGATTGAGGTGAAGCAAGAATATGATGGCATCACTGTCAGTCAGAGTTCTTATGCAGCCAAGATACTAGAAGTGACTGGTATGTCCAAGTGTAATCCTACCAAGACACCACTTGAAGTAGGAATGAAGTTGAGCAAGAAAGATGCAGGAGAACCAGTGGATGCCACAAAATACAGAAGCATAATTGGTAGTCTGAGATACCTTGTGAACACTAGGCCTGATCTTGCACATTCAGTGGGGCTGGTTAGCAAGTACATGGAAGCTCCAGGGATACAACATTGGAAGGCAGTGAAACACATTCTCAGATACATAAAAGGGACCTTGGGACATGGCTGCCACTACAAGAGAAATCAGTCACATGTAACTGAACTCATAGGTTACAGTGACAGTGATTTTGCTGGAGATGTTGATGACAGGAAGAGTACTACTGGGATGGTGTTTTTCCTGGGCACAAGTCTGATCACTTGGATGTCACAGAAATAAAGAATTGAGGCTCTTTCATCCTGTGAGGCAGAATACATAGCAGCAGCAGGGGCAGCATGTCAGGGTGTTTGGCTGAGTCGCCATCTTGGTGAACTGTCAGCCAAAGAGCCAGCTACTGTGAAACTGAAAGTCGACAACATGTCAGCCATAGCTCTGAGCAAGAATCCGGTTCATCATGACAGGAGCAAGCACATTGATGTGAAGTATCATTACATTAGAGAGTGCGTCGACAGTGGCATTGTGGAGGTTGATCATGTGGAGACTGCTGAGCAATTAGCAGACGTCCTGACCAAAGCTCTTGGCCGTGTCAAATTCGTCGAGATGAAGAACAAGCTCGGAGTCGGCTCGGTGCAAAGGATTTAGGGGGTGATTTGTTAGCTTAAATCCATTGCATATCTCTGTAAATACGTACTAGCATGTGTTGAGTCGTGTCAGGTCATTAGCTGGTAGGAACAAGTCGTGTGTGGGCTGGAGTCGTGCGTAGTTCACGGCATGGCTAGGTGCTGTGTTCGGTCAGCGTCACAGCGTCCATGGCGGGCACGTCGCGTGGCGTCGCAGGAAAATAGGGTGTCGCGCACCTGGGCGGTGTGGCGTGAGTTTCGGTCGCTCAGCGATCGTGTATTGATCCAATAAACAAGAAAAGAAAACATTGAAAATGCCGCACGTTGGCAGCACCAAAAACTTTCACTTTCTCGCGTGCGTGTGTATCGACGTTCTCGCCTCGCCGGCGGCGTTGTGTTCAAGCCGGGGCATCGCCCGGTTTCAACACCACGGTGGCCCTCGGCAGCTTCACCGGCGAGATCGATGTCACCAAGCAGGCTGAGGTGGGGAATAAGGAGGCGGCAGGGACAGGCATGGTGACGGAGGCATCCTGGATCGAATTCGTCTTCCCCGTCAAGCCGCCAGTGGGGAGCGAGCGCAAGGCCGAGCCGACGGGGGCTATGATCAGGGGCATCCCTAGGCCGTGCGGACTGTGCGACCGAACAGGGGCCCCCAAAAATCATGGGCCCCAAGGTTTACTAAGTATCCTAATTATATACAGTAGTTTTGAGTTTTGTTTTAATTAGTAAATTAGCCACAACTGTCTTCTTTGGCCCATAAACGTGGCCTGCTAGAGTACAAGAAAGACTTAATGCATTGGCGTTAATAGCACTTAAGAGTGGCATGCTGAAGAAGATTGATTATGAATATATCATTGAAGATTTCATTTCAAAGAATGCTAAAATAATATCGCTTTTCAAATGATGGTTATACAACAGGTATAATCTTTGGTCTACACTGTTGTACTTGGCAACATAAGTAATATATTGATATTTGTCATCATTTTCTTGTTTTGGCATTAGATATTAGGCCTCCACTTATTATTTTGAACTGGACCTCATATTTTGCCGGGACGCGCCTGGCTATGATCACCAAGGAGATGGTGCCCGACTCTTTCATCGACAGGCTCAAGGAGAAACCTGTCTTCAAGAGGCTGTCTCCTATCAGGAATACTTCCGGTGTCTACTCCAAGTTCCCCAAGACGCGTGACCTTACTCTAGCCGCTATAGCTCGTTGGAATTCCTGCATCGACCTGCATGAGGATGTCCTGAGGCAAAACGAGAAGAAGGGGTTCGCCGAAGTGGGCGTCGACTTCACCGACGGTGTCAAGAAGATCTTTATCCTTCCCCAGCCCCAAGTGATGATGATGCAGCAACAGGGTAACGACGGTGGAGGGAGGAGTAAAACGACGCTAGTGTTTCTTAGTGGTTTTGCTATCCTGTTTGCATTATTAGTGGTTTTGCTTTCTTGTTTGCTGCTGAGTCGTGTGAGCGTCCAAGTTTAGGTAAGCTAGCCTTATGGTTATGGTATTGGATTGGAACCGCCAGCCTGATGTGTACTACTCATTATCGTGCTAATAAAGTAGGATCTGTTTACATAAAGTATATACTAGTAGCCTTATGTGTACTATATCGTGCAAAATTCCTAGAGGGTTCTTGCCCCATTACAACTTCGTCAATAAGGAAAAAAAGAGCAAAGTTTATGCACTAGCGCACTACTAGCAAGCAATGTTAGAAGAGTACTAATCATCCAATTATTCGCTTCACTGCTTACAAGCTAGGTTGGTAATCTGACAGGGCAGGGCATACATAAGAGTTTGTAGCCTTGCACAGTTGCACTAGAACTCTAGAACATGAATCAAACTAGAAATACTTGCACAACGATTTGCACGACCA
The DNA here is from genome assembly GCA_038087645.1 of Saccharum hybrid cultivar R570. Taxonomy (NCBI): domain Eukaryota; kingdom Viridiplantae; phylum Streptophyta; class Magnoliopsida; order Poales; family Poaceae; genus Saccharum; species Saccharum hybrid cultivar. Next base: position 2,639,543 of record JAQSUU010000273.1, read on the forward strand.
AACTGCAAAGGTTCTTGAAAGCATATACGACAATGCACATTGTAGTGTGCATGTGAGCTGCAGGCTTCCCCGCTTCCCCGGGTTTGGTTTGCAACAGGAAGATTTGGTCTGCAATCTTCACTAGACTAGACACTATCAGGTATTTTCCCTTCTCAGAATAGGTTCATCCGTGAAAAGCTTCCCGTCATCATCATGTGCCGCTGATGGTTTCTCCCGAAGGAAGTTCATAAAATCTCTCGTGATATTGCTGCCGTTTCGCGCGCGTTCACTGGCTGCTACTTGAAGCCTTGTTCCCAGTTCTTGCTTTTCTGGCTGCGGAAATGTAATTTACACCGCGGCAGCTGCTCTTCACCTGAGTCACTTTGGCGAGCCTTCTGATCCTTAGTCGTGGCGTGGTGACTTCAGCTAGATGTTCCTTAACCGAACCATCCTCCTGGCATCACCTGGTGAATTCTGTATCACGGGACAGAAGGCAAAGCGGATCAGGTGAAAGATGTGCATAATCAAGCACGACGTCGTCAACGCGTTTAATGCGTTTTGGTCGCTGGATGGCCGCAGCTTCCATCTAATCAACGAGGCCTTCATGATCCTCCTCAGAAAAAAGAGCGAAGCCCAGGAAATCAAGGACTATCGCCCAATCAGTCTAATGCACAGCTTTGGCAAACTCGTTGCCAAATGTCTAGCTCGTCGTCTGGCCCTCGTGCTGAACGAGTTGGTGCACCCGTGCCAGAGTGCCTTCATCCGGGGAAGGTCCATACATGATAATTTCCGAGCCGTCCACCTTACGTGCAAGGCACTACATCAGAAGAAAAGAAGCTGTCTACTTCTCAAGATCGACATAGCCAAAGCCTTCGATTCTGTGAGTTGGCCTTTCCTTCTTGAGGTCCTCCGCCAGCTCGGGTTCAGTCAGCGCTGGAGAAACTGGATTTCCATCCTTCTCAGCTCCGCCAGTACCAGGATCCTCCTGAACGGCAGGCCGGGGGATCGCATTTGCCACGCACGGGGTCTGCGGCAAGGAGACCCCTTGTCGCCCATGTTGTTCGTCATTGCCATGGAGGTGCTCGGCGGCCTCATTCGCTGGGCTGATGAGCAGACGCTGCTATCCCCGATCGGATGCTCAGCCGTGCGTTCCAGAGTATCGCTGTACGCAGACGACGTGGTCTTGTTCATCATGCCTAAGCAACGTGACTTTGCGGCCTGCAAATCCATCCTCAGGATCTTTGGCGATGCTTCTGGCCTATACACGAATCTGGAGAAAAGTGTAGCTACTCCCATTGCCTGCTCCACGGAGGAGTTAGAGCTGGTCGCTGTCTCGCTTTCATGCGCGATTGGAAGCTTCCCGTGCAAGTACCTGGGCATTCCGCTATCCACCCGCAAGCTCCGTCGCAGTGAAGAACAGTTCATCATCGATGCGGTCGCCGCCCGCATTCCGCTGTGGAAAGGGAACTTACTGAACACCGCGGGCAGGGTCACTCTCGTCCAGTCGACCCTCTCGGCTATCCCGGTCCACCTCTCCATAGCGGTCTGCTTGTCGCCATGGGCCATCCAGCGCATTGACAAGCTGCGCCGCGCGTTCATCTGGTCCGGCTCGGACACCGTGGGCGCTGGCAAGTGTCGTGTTGCGTGGGAACTGGTATGCAGGCCTAAGGACCTCGGCGGTCTAGGCATCATCGACTTGCGGAGGCTCGGCGTGGCGCTGAGGTTACGGTGGGACTGGCTGCGCAAATACGACCCATCCCGGACCTGGGTGAACCTCCCCTCATCTACTGACAAGGTCTCGCAGGCCCTCTTTCGCGCGTCCATGTTACCGGTGCTCGGCGACGGTTCCAGGACGCTCTTCTGGCGTGATCAATGGATACATGGCCTCTCTGTCCAGCAGATTGCGCCAGCGGTCTTCGCCGCGGTTCCCACTGCGAAGGCGCGCTCAAGAACGGTGGCATCCGGTCTGACCAGCCGCGCCTGGGTGTCAGACATCGCCGGAGCGCCTACGGTACAGGTTGTCCTGCAGTATCTGGAGCTGTGGGAACGGGTGCTCTCGGTACAACTTGTGCCGGGAACGCCGGATTCCGTCGTGTGGCGATGGTCGTCTGATTGCAATACTCAGCGGCGTCGGCCTATGGCGCGATGTTCTTAGGCTCTGTGAAGCCCTTCGGTGCGTCCCTGATTTGGAACTCGAGAGCTCCGGCGAGGGTCAGATTGTTTTCTGGCTCGCTCTACATCGGCGTTGCTGGACTGCGGAGCGCCGGAGGAGACACGGGCTTCAGGTCGATGACAACTGTATTATGTGTCTCCAGGTGACGGAAACTCTCGACCATATCTTGTTGGGCTGTGTTTTCAGCCGCGAGGTATGGGAGCGTCTACTGTCAAGAATTGGGCTCGCTCAGTTGGTCATCACCGGCGACTTGGACATCTTCCTCTGGTGGTCGCGGTCCAGGCGATGGGTGCCGCGCGTTTGTAGGAAAGGGTTCGACTCCTTCGTCATGCTGACTTGCTGGATGCTCTGGAAAGAGCGTAATGCAAGGACGTTCAACAACTTGTCAACTGTAGCCAGGGAAGTGGCTGTCAAGATCGTTCAAGAGGCAGAGCTGTGGATACGCTCGGGCATCTCGTGCTTGTCGTCGCTTCAGTCGTTAACGTAATTTGCCCTCGGGTGGATTTGTCCAGCCTCGGCTGGAGGCCCCTTTCGCTTTGTTGCCGTTTCTCGTTTCTCTCCGGCTTTGTTTTTGTTTCTAGGCAACCTTTGGTTTCCTAGTGTTCTTCGAATTTGGGTGTTATCTACTTCCTCTTAATGAAATACGTGCTACATAGCGCGTTCGCGAAAAAAAAATTCACTGTGAAATATCTAAGCAATTAGACCCTAGGACTAGGACCAGGAATGTTGGGACTCTGAGGCAGGACTGCAGAACAGCGCGGTGCATTTCTGACCTCAAAGCGATAGTTGCAATGCTATGGACAACTCAGGCATACATCATACAAATTTCTACAATGAAAAACCGAAAGATTTAATGGCTTGGCTATGTGTAGCATGAGAAGGATATTTTGGACAACATTGATCTTGATATTGTTCTTGAAGATTTGTATAAAAAAATGCCCGAATACAGTTTCTTACAAATCATTAAAGCATTATTGTTTTATTTGAGGTAATCGTAATTGTTATTTTACTGTTCTTTAAGTTTCTTATTGTAGATTATTGTCATTTATGAACTAAATATATGCTACAAGTTATGTTGCCATATAATTTAATGAGTTTGATTCACATTGACATCCCCTTGAGTGAAGACTTTCCTGAAGTTACTGAATTCTTCAAGGACAGAATGCGGTCCCAGTTCTTTCTGGCAGCAGTGATCCTAATTTGCTGGTCGATTTGGTCAGCTAGGAATGATCTAATTTTCAAAGGAATTCAGCCAACAATAGGAAATGCCATACGTCTTTTTCAGAAAGAAATACTCTTGCTGTTGCATAGAGTAAAGGCAAGACTGAAAGTGCAATTTGAGCAATGGATTCAAGGTCTACTGTAATTCTTAGTTCCAGATTTCTTTTTTTTTGTTTCTTTCTTTGTTCCTTGATTGTTTCTTGTCAGTTTGTTTTTTTTTTGTTTTTTTGTAAGTTTATAAGTTTTCAAGACCTTTCCTTTACTAATAAATTTCATATAGGGGCTTCGGCCCCTCCAGTTTCTTCAAAAAAAAAATTATCATATCGAAAACTAGCTTAAAGAGTTAAAGGGCCCTTACTATTTTGTTTGCCCTAAGGCCTTCAAATTATAGAACGGCCCTATTTGAACGGCAGAACGGGCAGGATCACCTGGTAATTAAATGTGGCCCTTGATGTTGTGACGCCGGTGTCTGCAAAAATTGCCGTATATAGCATGTTAAAAACTTAAAGCTGAATCTGGTTGCAAGCAAAAGTATATAATACTACATGAATATAATCGAAAGCCACTGGATGCGTGATTGCAACTTGCAAGAATAGCAGTTTACAGGGAGGAGGGAGGTGAGTATTTGGATCGGAGTCGGAGCAGACACACCGGCCGCATCCACATCGACTACGGTTCGTGTGATCTGAGACGCGGAAGCAGGAGTCCGAGTCCGACGCAGACAAGTATCGATCGATCCGAGGTCACATACTAGTATATAGCGCGGGCTACGGCGGCGCCCTGGGTCTCGTTCTCGACATACAGCAACGCCGCCCGCAGAGCTGCAGTCCGCCGCGCGCACCACCTGCACCAACCAAGGCGTACCTCGCGAGGCGCCCGCAGCACCAGGATGTCGGGGAGCAGCGTCGTAGTGGAGACGGCGGCGGCAAAGGACGATGAGGGCAAGGCCGCCGAGCCGACGACGGTGGCTATGATCACGAAGGAGACGGTGCCCGACTCCTTCATCGACCGGATCAAGACACGTCCCTCGCCGAAGCTGCCTCCTCTCTCCCAAGAAGAAATCGAACTCTTCTCCGAGTTCTTCCCCGAGGAACCCGAGGCCGTAGCACTCCAGCTAGAAAGCATCACCCGTTGGAATTACTTCGTGGACCTGGAGCAGGAGTGCAGGACTGCCTGAGGCAGTACGCGGAGATGGGGTACAACGAGGTGGGCGTCGACTTCACCAACGGTATCAAGCAGATCTTTATCCTTCCTCAGCCCCAGCCCCAAGTGAGGATGACGGCGGTGGAGGGAGGAGTAAAACGACGCTAGTATTTGTTAGTGGTTTTGCTATGATCATGTTTGCATTAGTGGTTTTGCTATTATCTTGTTTGTTGAGTCGTGTGAGCGTGCAAGTTTAGTTAGTGTACTAGCTATGGGAATCGATTGGAACCGCCGGCCTGACGTGCACTTATTGTAATCATGCTAATAAAGTTGGATATCTTTAGATGATTTCTATGTTGCTACTGTTATGTGTACTTAATATGTCTTCAATTCAAAACCACTCCAAATTATGGCATAGAGGAAATTTGAACGGGTTTGAGAGTTTATGATGTAAGATATTTGGCTTACACTACTGTGAAATAGGATTTAGAGGCGGCCTCGGTGTGCGGTAGTGTGACGCGAGCGGCGGAGTCAAGGTCTGGCTCTGTGTGGCCTGGTTGACGCAGTTGAGCGGCTACTGCATGCAGCCGGCGCGTCGACGCCCCTCTGAAGGGGCTTCTGTGGGGGCGGCCCGCTGGCAGGGGGTCCGGCTTCGGTACCCGACATTCGTGCTAGAGGGTTCTTGGGTGAAAGCCTTGGCGATGGCGACGCCATTTGGAGCCTTTCGCCTGTTGAGGGCGTCGTGTTTCCCCTCTAGCATGTCTTCAAAGGGTGAAACCCCGGTCCATGTTGGATGTGTGATAGTGGCGCCATCGGTGTTTCCCCTCTATAGCTAGCATGTCTTCCAAGGATGAAAACCTAGTCCACGTGGACGTGCGACGGTGGCACCATCGGCGTCGCTCCCTTCCTGAAGGCGCGTCAGATTTGGATTTTCGTCGTGGCTTCGATGCAATGCGAGGGTTCACGGTTAGAAGTCGGAGCTGCTCTTCGGTGTTTGGGCCTAGCAACGATGACTGGTGGCAGTCGTTAGCTTCGGACCTATCAGGTGTGACTAGTGGGTGGCCTGCCAAAGAAAGTCGGAGCTGCTGGCGGCTTGGCTTCCATGCTCAATGACCCATGGCATGTAACACCCTAAAATTTTGAAAAGAAGAAAAGTAGGAGAAATATGATTTTTTGTATATTTTTGTGAGCATGCAAATTTAGAATGATAATAATTTTTATAAATTTAAAATCAAATATAAGAGTAGAAATATGATTGAGCATTCATGCTACTGCATTTGAAATTTTGTATTGAGTGGTTTGAATCAAATTCGAAATGGATTTCAAAATCTTTTGGAAAATGGTTTTGAAAAACTGGAAAAAGAAAAAGAAAAGGGAAATCAGTTTCATTCGGAATTCGGCCCGTTTCCACCTTGCCCTCTCCTGCGCCCCGCTCCCGCTCTTGGGCCGAGCCGCGGCCGCCGGCCCAGCTAGCTGTACACGCGTTGCTCTCTCTGTACAGTCGCTGACGATGCGGGTCCACCTGTCAGGTCGCCTTCTTCCTCAAGACGCCGCCGGATCTCCCCTTTCCTTCCTTCCCGATGCTAAATCCGAGGCTCAATCTTCCCTTCCATACTTAGCGATGCCTTCGGGCTATAAAACGGAGCCCCCGCATCCCTTTGCCCTCATCCCACCTCTTTGGGGCCGCTGTAGCCGTCAAATACCACCACCGCAAGCTCCTTCGCCTCCACCGCCGCCATCCCGAGCTAGCCACCACCTTCCGGCCGTCCTCCGGTCTCGTTTTCGCGCGGGGTGAGTTCGCCGTGAGCTGCTCTTTCTCCCTGTGTTTTCCTTTTCGTCGATTGGTGCTGGAGTCGAGTTTTGGCGATTCCCGGCCATGGCGCCGCCGCGGGAGGCCACCGACGGGCCGGAAATCGGCCGGAGCGCCGCTGGCGTTTTCTCTCTCCCTCCCCGATCCAATCTGGATCGTTCATTTTAAATCAGACGATTGCTATTTGACGATACCGGTTCGGCCGACAAATTTGCTAAAGAGTCCCTGTGATTTTTAAGAATAGAACCCGCAGTCCAAGGCGTATTCCCCGGTTTGCGTTTTCCTTTCTGTAAAGCGTATTTTGATCGCGTAACTTCAGAAAATCCGTTTTGATTAATTGAAAACGTAATTCGTTTCGGAAAAAGAAAAATACGTTTTCAGCTATTTACAGTTTTGCCATTGATCTTGTTTTAGTCGTAGAATCTCCGTTTTAACTCCGATTTGATCCATTCAAATTGCGTTAGATTCATATTTGCGAGCTCTACATGATGATAGAACTGTTCAGTAGGTTTGAGATAATTTATTTTCGAGTTTATATTAAAGTAATTATTTATCTATAGGAAATCTTAGAAAACTCATAACTTTTACGTTTTAAATCCAAATTTCGCGATCTTTATGTCTATGTGATCGTAGTAACGTGTAGAAGAGTTTTATAAACTTGTTATACTGTTAGTGTTACTGTTGGTTAGGTTTTCTATCTTTAAGTTCCGATGTGAGATTTAATCTATTACCTTAATAAAGAAAATCTCGTTTAATACATAATTTATTTGTTTTAATTCCGAATTAGTCCGTTCAAATTTCAATAGATTTATAACAATATGAACTATGTACAAGTATTAATGTTTTCTTTATCAAAATCTCTGGAATTTCATAGTTAGATCTAATTTGATTAATAACTGTGCAACTAGATTTATAAATAAAATATTATTGATTTCTCCTTTAGTTTTCTAAATTTAAATATAATTTAGCCTAAGTCACTTTTGAATATCTATAAAAAGTATTTTATCCTATATATATGATTTTATATAGTTAAAACAAATGAAACCTATAATTTTCCGTTTTATATAACAAAATGTTTCGGTAGTCGTTTCTTTCACCGTAGCTCCAATTAGCGTGTTTTTCGCGCCTGTGTGTTCGTAGCAATGCGTAGAACATTTTTAAAACCTTTTCACATATTGTTTCATATGTTTGGTGTACTGTTCTAATTATTATTCATTGTTTGCTTCGTGTATGATTGCTCGATGTGTGTGTGGTGATTTATTGATCAAGTCCAGTCAGTGAGATTTACGTGAAGATTCAAGAAGCTATTAATTGAAGATTTGGATCAGAAGAAGGATCTTGATTTAAGGCAAGTATAGCATGGCATTATCCTTGTTTCCTATTCATCTTTAATATACTTAATTCATGTGCATGTGTCTACCTTGTTACCCCTAAGGATATCCTAGTTTTTGTATCTTTACCTTGACACCCATGGGACATTGCATTGGATAGTATTATGCTAGCGCTCAAGATAAATAACCATGATCTGTAACTTGACTAATGGTATATGCAATAAAAGATGCTTTATAGAAACATGGCTCAAGAGGGCTAGAGCATATTTGGTTGTTTTCATGGTGCTCTAGTTTCTCTCCATAAGGACTTATCTGTAAGCGAAAATCCGGGACTTACAGTACAACTGTGAGGGCTAAAATGGCTCTGGCTTTAGCTCAGTATGAGGACCTTTTCTAGCTTGTTAGAGGTTACCCTTGTGGCGCAAATGGGATAAAGCAGACTGTGGATCCCTGCGTGGTGTATCACACGGACTGACTTCTGAAACCTAGCGGCCCTAACTTGTTAGACGAACCTTTGAAAGGCTTCATAGTGTTTCCCTGCCTGCTCACCTTAGAAGTGTTTTGGGAGTCGCGATCCCGGGCATATGGGCAAACATGACTCGCAGTGAAAGTGTACAACCTCTGCAGAGTGTAAAACTGTTATAACAGCCGTGCTCACGGTCACGAGTGGCCTTGGACCCTTACAGAATAAATGATGAACACTAATGATAATGATAACACTGATGATATTGATGTTCACTAATGATTATTGTTTCTTGCTATACATTATTCTCGTATACATGATCATGAGGTTATTTGGGCTTATGGTAAACTTGTTGCTACTCAATTGCTAAAAGATAACTTAATAAAAGCTATCGCAGTAAACCCGTGTCAAACCTTTTGAGCCTCATGAACCCTATGATATATTTGCTGAGTTCGACATGGACTCACTCTTGCTATTTCCCCATCTCAGGAAGGGTACCAGATTTCTAGATTCTAGAATTGTTAGGCTTGTGATCAACCAGTCAGTTTGATCCTGGAGTGAAGGTTACACCCGGTGTTCGGAGTTGTCTTTCCGCTGTGTTGTTCTCTAAGGTATATTTTTATACTATTATGTTATGTATATTAAGCATTTGTCTCTTGATATTACACTTATCTGTGGCTATATGTGAGATTTGTCTACTTTATTTCACATATAGTGTATGTCTGGTTTTGTCCTTAAAACCGGGTACGACATGGCAGTACGTCATGTTTGTGTTCGGCTACGTTGTATGGGGTGGTTAACCCTTCGGGTGTCTTTTTGGCATCTCTTGTGGTTAACCTTCTTGTACATAATATTCTTTTATCTTAATTGAGTGGCAGAGCTCCTACTTTTATGTAAAAAAATATTGTTATTATTATCTAGAAAAGTAGGAATTGGAGATTGATGATTAATGGTTACACGTTCCACCACAAGGACATAAATAAGCTATATGTTCAATTTGGATGTGTTGAATCTCTTTTACTGGTCCCTCTATTGTATGAATTCTGGCTCTGCCCCTGTATCTATTATTATTCTATAATAATCTATGTCGTGCTGTGTTGTCTCTGTAACACCCCGGTGTTATGCAGGCATTTAGCATTGCAAATCATACGCATGATACATCATTGCATTTATAATCACATGTGAAGTAGAGTGCATTTTGAGTAAAACATTTCTGTGAAACATGAATGTTGCATATACTTGTCTAAGAATTACTCCACCTTGATTATACTTGCTAGGCTACTAAAACAGGTGTGGCTATAATTTTAAATCACCTAGAACTAGTTAGCACAATTTTTGGAGCAACTTTGGTATTCAAAGTTTTGTCAAAATTTGCTTTTAAAAATATTATTGGAAAAAGGTAAAAAACCCTCCCTATTTAGCTTTTATTCTCCAATTCAAAATCTGTTGGGAATTTGGAGTTGGTCCCTTAATAAAAGTTATAGAGAATTAAATTCTAAGCAACTTTCATTTTTGGCCCATTTTCATAAAAAGCCATCTTCTTGCTCAAAATGGGATTTTAAAACGGTTAATTGAATTTATTTGAAAAATTTCTGAAAAAAAAAATGGAAAATCGTTTTTCTCACCTATTGGGCCACCGCCTCCCTTCCCGGCCTGCTCGCAAATCGACCCGGCCCAGCTCCGCCTCGCCCGCGTCCGCCTCACCCGCGTCCGCGCGCCCGCGCCACGTCCTGGCCACGGCAGGGACTGCTCGCCCCGTGGCCGGCATGCGCCGCTCGTCGGCGACACCTGGCCGTCCGTGGCCCCCACGAGCGCGCGCCTCGCCATTTCAAGCCGCAGAAGCTCCACTTCCCTCTCTGCCCTCTCCATTCTTTCTTCCGCGCTGCCGTTTTCTCCACCCCGCACCGAGCGCTGCTCGAGCCGCCCTCGCCACCGCTACCTCCGCCAGCAAAATTAGCCGCCGGTGGTCCACCGCCGCCCTCCATCGCGTGCACGTCTCTCCGCCTCAATCTCCGACACGTCGTGCTCGCCTTAATTTCACCATCCGAGCTAGGTAGGGTCGATTTGAGCCGTTTTGCCGCCGTCGGTCATGGCGCCGCCGCGCTCAACCTCACCGTGGGAAGGGTGTCCCCGCTATTTTTTTTCCTTGGAGTTACCTTGCCGCATTCGCCTTCCTCTCGCGGACCCGGTGCGTTCCTCGCCGTGCCCGGTCATGGCCGACAACGGCTGTCGACCTGCTGCATGCACGGCCGGCACCATGGTCGTCGTCGTGACCACCCCTTTTGGCCTCGCGGGACCGAAACGGCCTTGGGCCGTAGGCCCAGCCGGGCCGGCTCGCTTTTCTCCCGCACGCGCGCTCAGGCCGAAAACCGTATCAGGGCGGTTGGTTTCACTGGGCCGGCCCGTTAGCAATAAGAAGAATTGTTTTTTGTTTTTCTTTTATTATTTGGGGAGAGAAATGCTTTGAAAAATATTTGTGTACTCATTTTGGCTCCAAAAGTTATGAAAAATATTTGCTTTTCTCCCGCAAGTGCTTAGCATTGTTGATAATTATTATTTTCGATAGAGAGAAAAATATGAATAAAACATGCATATAATAATTTTTTATGGTGATTGTTTATTGTGTAGAATGTAGAAAAAATGCTAAATCTATTGTTTGACACTTTTCATAGTGCAAAATATTTTTATGCTCATTTTTAGGCCCTAGATTATTATTTTTGTGTAGGCAGTTCTAGTACTCCAAATGTAATGAAATTTTTGTGGCATGCTAGATTAGATGATAGTAAGCCACTGTAATTTTATCAGATTTTTCTATGCTGCCAAAAGAAATTTTGCTATTCAAACATAGTGTCAACTAGGGTTTAATTAACTTTGTTAATGCAAGATTAGTTGATAAGATTTGCTTTGGTGTATCTTTGAAGCATCTTAAATTTCTGTGGTGACTTAGCATGGTAGAGAATGTTTGTAGTAATATACTAGTACATGTTCTTGGATGATGTGGACTATCTTATAGAAGAGTTGTATTCCTACTTTATACAATAAAGTAAACATGTTCATCTACATCTCATTCATCATGATCATTACATGTCATCTCTGCAATGCACCTAGGCATGAGCACTTATACATTTGCATCATACAAGATCGCAAGAAGTAACTCCAGTAGCAGTTCCCGAGGAGCCGGAAGAGCAGCCCGAGGTGCAAGAGCAGGAGGTGCCTAAAGCCGACGAGGAGGTCGGTGAGGATCTTCCAGAGTGCCCTGATCACCAGACGAGCTCTTTCGAAAGAGGTAAGCCCTGGAGCATTTCTCTCCCGGTTTGCAAATATTTTATTAATGCTTTACCTTAATTGATGCATTACGTTTAGAAGTTGTTTGCAACAGTTACTGCATTATACCTTGTTTACCTTTGTTCTACCATATCCTTGTTACTTTGGTATTCACAGTCAAGAAATGCCTAGCTTGCTTAGACCGGTAGAAGTCGGTGATTTTCTGTCACCTGCGAGCTATAGGTGGTTACCTAGATCTGCTTGAATAAGTATGTCATCTTAGAATAACTAAGTGTTAATTTAAAATTAAGACCGGACGGAGACTTGCAGGGTTTCAGACTGTAGTGTTTTCAGTCTGTGTCGATTAAGGACCGACCGTTGTTGGGCCTCACGTCATGTTGAACGCATGCCTTACATTTAGCTGGCCGAATAATGTACCTTTTGACCGCGAAGCTGGGAGATTATTCGGGCCGAGTGGATTGCTCGCAACGCACTGTACCGGAGCAGGTGTGGTAGGACACGGGGGCGCGATGATAAGACCAAAGAGCAGTCGGGCGGCCCCCGGGTACATGTGGTTCCTAGCAAACTCGAGACTTTACCTGAATGGTTGACTCGATGATCAATATCTCACTTTAGCGGGTGAGTGAGGTTTGTGTGAGGAATAAATTACCAGCTAGTTAATAATCGATTCGAATCGTCATCGTTCACTAGATAGTGAACACTTGACTTGAGTTACTTTATCATAGTAATATTAATGGAACACTTTGACAGTTATATGGAATATGACATGATGGAAGTTGTTAATGATCATTGGTCATTCTTGCTTGTTTAATTATATGTTTACTCTAGTACAAGGAAATTGTAGTTGGCAGGTTAATAAAGATTTAACTTGATATAAAAGCTTCTGAAAATGACTCTTTAAATGTTAAAAATGTCTTTTGCAAATGAGTCAGCTACCCTTCCATAAGGCCTGTCATGATCCTTGGTGTCATTTTATTTTTGGTTATATCGGGTAAGTCTAGCTGAGTACCTTCTCGTATCCAGAGCTTTGTTCCCACTTGTTGCAGATGGACAGATGTATTACGGCTACTGTATCAACTGCCTTTATCCTGCGATGGGTGAAGCTTAGGACCATAGGTTGTGGTCATTCCCTACGTCTCGTCTGATGCTTTTGCTGGAGATGATCATCAGCTGGCACTTTATTTCGAACTCTGTGTGAGTGTGTGTGGCTTGAACTAAATGCTTCCGCTACTTTTATTTGAACTTGGTTTGTAATAACTATGTTTAAACTCTGATGTATCTGTGACGTGAACTTTTATGTAATTTATGATGGTGACCACTAAACTTATTACGATCTTGGCTGGTATATAAGTTAGTTTGAAATCTATCGTGATTTCACGGACTACCGTGTTATATGGGCTTAAGTTTGCTAAATCGTCTGCTCGGTGGATGATTTTCTTACTTAATTTCGTATAATTGGTCGGTTCTGTTACAATCTCCCAGTATGTGAGTGTGTAAAGTCTCCCTATTCCATGCATGTAATAATGGGCTCACACAAAACTATGTGATGGGTATAGACCATGTCATTATCTAAGGCAAAAATAATATAAAAAGAAAGATCAAAATCCATGATTTTAAAAATGAATATTTTGACCTCTAAATGATCTTGTTGGATAAAAAGATGTCAACAAGGAAGTTGTAGATTGTATTATGGGATACAACTTTGGTATATACCATATCAGCATCCAAGGTCGTATTGAAAAATTATAAAACTTTAATTTCACTATATGGTAAATTTAAAATTAATATGTGAGCCTCTAATAAAAGATATCGGATACAAAGTTGTCAACAATAAAGTTGTAGGTCGCATTGAAAGCTACAACTTTGGTATAAACCATGTCAACATCCTAGGTTATTTGAAAAATAGTAAATTTTAGACTTTGAAATTCGATAATTTAAAACAAATATTTGAGCCTCTAAATAATCTTAAATAAACATTTTATCAACTACAAAGTTGTAGATCACATCAAACTCTATAATTTTGATATAAAAGTTTATATTCATTCCTCATCTGACTTAATGTGGAACATTTATGATTTTTTAATAATATATAAAACAAAGATAGAGATCAGCTGACATGTGGGCCCACTGCCACGTCAACAAAACCATCTAGAAAACCAATTTGAAATAGTCATGATGTATTTTATCTAGTTTTGAATGTTAAGGGGTAGGTTGTCAGGTATTTAAGTTAGAGTGTATTTTTAAAATTTGGCAACAAGTTTAGGAGGGTAAATCAGATATTACACTATTGTAAGGTTCTAAATGGCTAGAGGAGGGTGAATAGCCTTTTTAAAATTCTACAAACTTTACTCAACAACAAAGTTAGTATAAAAGATGGCGAAGCTAATTCTAGCGCTAGCACAACTACACTATGCAAGCTGCCTAAACAATTCTAGTAGATATGAAGGCTATAATATCTAATCCACACCAACAAGGCTAAGTCACTATTTACTCTACTCCTAGATGAAAGAGAAACACTACACAAACTAGGAGCTAGAATCTACAAGAGAAAACAAGCTAAGCAACTAGCAAGGTAGACAAGTAAGTAAAGAGGTGAGCATATATTGTTATACCGACGTTGATGAGTAGAGATATTTCTAATGAACCAATCAATCAATGCAATCACAATCACAAGATGAAATCCTCGGCAAAGAGATGACACACGATTTTTTATCGAGGTTCACTTGCTTCCCGGCAAGCTAGTCCTTGTTGTGGCGATGCACCCACTTGATGGATCGCGAGCTAATGACTATCAAGAGTCAAACCCTCAACGGGTACCACACATCAACTCACAAGATGGGGATCCTCCAAGCCACGAGCTCCACTAGAGTAGCTAATTCGTGAACTCTCGCGGGGAAGGCTCAAGAACCCCTCACAATCACTTGGTGAGGCTCAAAACAATCTCTAATTACAAGCTCAACACCACCACTGCTCCAAGCTGTCTAGGATATCGGGAAACACCCAAGAGTAACAAGAAATCTGCAACCAACTCAAGGATCAAGTGCCACTATATGCAAATCACTAAGCAATGCACTTGAATCTCACTCAATCTCACTAGAGTATGCAACCAAGCAAGGAGATGAGTGGAGGGAAAGTTCTCTAGCTTAAAGTATGTCTCAAGTGTTCAAGGAGTCAAGAGAGAGCTCCCAAACCCGGTCAAGCAACTATTTATAAGCATCCCTAGAGAATAGAGCTGTTAGGCTCGAGATACCGCTCTGCACGCATTGACCGGACGCGCTGGTCTAATTGACCGGACTCGGCCAGCATTCGGTCACACCAGCATGACCTCACACGATGCTCGCCACGTGTCCCTTTTTGAATTTCGCTCATTAGATTTCCAACGGTCACAAAACGTTAGGCTCTTAGTTAATTTGTGACCGGACGCGCTCCATGCCACGACTGGACGCAACAGTGCCAGCGTCCGGTCGCTATCTAGAGAGGTTCTAGAGAGCGACTCTGTCGACCGGACACGCCACCGCGTCTGATCAAACTTCCCTCTGCGCTGCTCTCCTGGGTGCGTGACCGGACGCGCCGGTCCCGCGAGTGATCAAACACGCCAGTTTGCAAACCCTAGCACATCACCCTGCGTGTCTTCCAGTTGAACTGACCGAACGCGCCAGCCGCGTTCGATCCAGTGTCTGGTCACGCGTCCAGTCACCCAGTGACTTTCTTTCGCCTCCATTTCTTTGTCTCCGACACAGTGAAAAATAGATGTTTTACTTCCATAAAAGCGCCGAACCCAGCCTTGCAAGTTTGGCGGGAGGGAGAGAGGAACCCAAACCCCTCTCTACCCCTCAAACTCCACCACCTTCACAAATATGCTAACACCACCAAGTGTTCACCATCTTGTGTCGTGTGTTAGCATTTTCTTAAATATTTTTCAAGGAGTTAGCATCTCACTAGATCCTAAATGCATATGCTCAAGAATAAGGACCTAGTAGCACTTAATTCTTGAGATGACCGTGATTGCCCCTCTTGATAGTCGGCTATAAATCCTAAACCCGGTCAATCACTTCTCTACTTATCTTTAGACCAGTAAAAGAGAATTCTATGATTATACCTTTGCCTTGATCATCTAATTCCTTGTCCATCACCTATGTACATGTTCACCATCATCTTTATCTTCATGCACTTGCGATCTTATGGCCATCACCATCATGCTCCTTGCTCCTTCATCACATGTGTTGTTACTCCTAACTCAATTCACTTGACACAATGACATTAGCAACTTGGTGTCATTAATTACCAAAACCAAACTTGGGCTTTCAATCTCTCCATTTTTGGTAATTGATGACAACCACAACAAAGATATGAAATAAATTCAATCACAATTTTGGTAGTATTAACTCCCCCTACATATGTGCTTTCATGTGTTTGGTTCAATTCATCACATATGCATAAATAGGAGTTTTGGGAGAGTTATTATTACAAAAATAATGCTAAGGTATATAGAATGGACCTTTGAAGCGTGATACCATTGGAGTTGCCAATATATACCATCCTTAGCACCAATATAGCTAGAAACCATTTGTAATACATCACTTGTAAAGATCACAAACACTAAAATACCTCGTGAGATCAACATTATATGCAAAGAGTGTCAAGATACCACTTGTAAAGCTACTCTCAATAATTCATCATTCAAGATCTATTTCTAGCATTCACCACACAATCATGAATATGAATTTAAGCTTTGCAATGCAATAATTCATCATGTTAGTGCACATACAAATGCAACAAATGATTCACGAGCTTGCTTCCCTACTTGTGTGCTCAATTTTAATTGATCCCTTTCCAATGTCATATCTTTGATTTATCTCCCTCTTTGCTTTCTCTCCCCCTTTGTAACTTAACTTTTTATCTTTGTGACTTTTCTCTCCCCCTTTGTCAACAATCACCAAAAAGGTGCTAATTTTAGTGAGAGTTAAGTCAATCAATATGAGAGAGTCCAAATTATGGTTCAATCTAGATCACTTGCCTAGAATATGTAATTCGTTTTGATCCAAAGACAAGCTTCTTCACACCTCTTAAAGTATAAGGGTTATCTTGACCATGTTGAATCACACATTATGAGCTCATTTTCTAGATTCAACACTAGGTTTACAAGCTCACAAACATGTCATATGCTACCACTAGATCAATCAATCATAGAAGCAATAGTGGTACCATATATACATCAAATTCATTTATTTTTCATAAATGAGCCTATTTGTTATGCAAACATGTCTATATGTTCTAATCATGTATTTAGTAAAGTATGAATGATATGCCAAACACCTTTACCTTGCATTGTCGACGGAGAGGCATGTCATATAAGAATGTGGGGGTGCACTCATTTTAAGTTGGAGAAGTCAAGTATGTTCAATTCATTCTTCAACTTGTAAAATCTCTTCTCATCAAGTGGCTTTGTGAATATATCGGCTAGTTGATTTTTGGTGCCAATACTCTCAATGCTAATATCACCCTTTTGTTGATGGTCTCTTATAAAATGATGCCTTATGTCAATATGCTTGGTTCTTGAATGTTGATCCGGATTTGAGTCATCTTGATTGCACTTTCATTGTCACAAAACAATGGCACATTCTTGAACTTAATTCTAAAATCATTCAAGGTGACCTTCATCCAAAGTAATTGTGCACAACAACTACCAACAGTAATGTATTCGGCCTTGGCAGTTGATAGTGCCACACTATTTTGTTTCTTTGATGACCATGAGACAAGAGACCTTCCTAGCAATTGACAAGTGCCACTTGTGCTCATTCTATCAATCTTGCAACCAGCATAGTCAGAATCTGAATATCCAATCAACTCAAAGTTTGATCTCTTGGGATACCATAGTCCAACATTATGAGTGCCCTTAAGATATCTCAATATTCTTTTGGTTGCTTTTAAGTGACTTTCTCTAGGTGAAGCTTGATATGTTGCACACTTGCACACACTAAACATCAAATCTGGCCTAGAAGCGGTGACATAGAGCAAACTTTCAA
Organism: Saccharum hybrid cultivar R570; assembly: GCA_038087645.1. Lineage (NCBI taxonomy): Eukaryota > Viridiplantae > Streptophyta > Magnoliopsida > Poales > Poaceae > Saccharum > Saccharum hybrid cultivar. Next base: position 2,656,974 of record JAQSUU010000273.1, read on the forward strand.
TCATAGACCAGTATTGCTTTTGATCTACTATGTTGCCACTAGCATCAACACCCAATTGATCATTAGTGCCTATTGGTGTACTCATTAGCTTAGCATCTTGCAATCCAAACTTCTTGATCATGTCCTTGATGTACTTCTCTCGACTTATAAAAGTGCTATTCTTCATTTACTTGATTTGAAGTCAAGGAAGTAACTAAGCTCTCCAATCATGGACATCTCAAACTTATTTGCCATTATTTTTCTAAACTCTTCACAAAAGTCTTGATTGGTTGATCTAAAAATGATATCATGCACATAGATTTGCAACACAAACAAGTCAATGCCTATCTTCTTGGTGAAGAGAGTGGTGTCAACCTTTCCCATCTTGAACCCTTTAGAGAGGAGAAAGTCCCTCAACCTCTCATACCATGCTCTAGGTGCTTGCTTCAAACCATATATTGCCTTCTTGAGCTTGTAAACATGGTCGTGTTTCTTGTCATCTTCAAAATCGGGAGGTTGCTCAACATAGACCAACTCATTTATGTACCCATTGAGGAATGCACTTTTCATATCCATTTAATACAACTTGATGTTGTGGGCACAAGCATAGGTTAAAAGAATTCTAATTGCCTCCAATCTTGCAACCGGTGCATCTGTCTCTCCAAAGTCAAGACCCTCAACTTGAGTGTAACCTTGTGTAACTAATCTTGCCTTGTTCCTTACAACCATGCCATCTTGGTCTTGCTTATTTCTAAAGACCCACTTGGTGTCAATTACATTGTAGTTCTTTGGTCTTTCCACAAGTTCCCAAACTTGATTTCTAGCAAAGTTGTTTAGTTCTTCATGCATGGCATTTACCCAATCGAAATCCTTCAAAGCATCTTCTATTTTTTTAGGTTCTTCAAGTGACACAAATGAGTAGTGCTCACAAAAGGATGCTAATCTTGATCTAGTTTGAACACCACTTTGAATTCCACCAATGATTTGATCCAATGGATGATCTCTTACAATGTTGGTAGGTTGGAGTATTGGGAGTTGATTGCTTCCACTTGCTTGACCTTGATCTTGAGCTTGCTTGATTTGTATCAATTTGCACATCTTGATTAATCATATGTATGTCATCATCATCATCAACTTGCCTCAGCCTTATATCACCAATGTCCATGTTCTTCATTGTATTTGACAATTGATCTCCTCTCACATCATCAAGGTTTTGAGTTTGATTTTGAGATCCTTGGGTTTCATCAAACTCAACATCATGAATTTATTTCAAGGTGCCATTTGTGAAATTCCAAACTCTATATGCTTTGCTTGTGGTAGAATAACCAAGTAAGAACCATTCATCACATTTCTTATCAAACTTGCTCAATCTAGTGCCTTTCTTGAGAATATAGCATTTGCAACCAAACACTCTAAAGTAAACAATGTTGGGCTTTCTTCCATTTAATAGCTCATATGGTGTCTTCCCAAGCTTCCCATGGCAATAGAGACGATTGCTACAATAACATGCTGTGTTGATAGCTTCACTCTAAAATGAATGACTAACATTGTATTCACTTAGCATTGATCTAGCCATGTCAATCAAAGTTCTATTCTTTTTTTCAACTACAACATTGGATTGAGGTGTGTATGTTGGAGATAATTGATGTCCAATACCAAGATCATCACACAAATCCTCAATTCTTGTGTTCTTAAACTCACTACCATTGTCACTTCTAATCTTTTTTATAGTGGTTTCAAACTCATTTTGAACCCTCTTGACAAAATACTTGAATAGATCATAGACATCACTCTTGTCATGGAGAAAGAACACCCAAGTATATCTAGTGTAGTCATCAACAATCATAAAACCATACTTGTTGCCACCAATGCTAGTTTATATTGTTGGCCCAACCAAGTGCATGTGCAATAACTCAAATGCCTTAGAAGTGCTCATTTCACTCTTGCTAGGATGTGCATTTCCAACTTGTTTACCGGCTTGACAAGCACTACAATGTTTATCCTTCTCAAAGGTGACATCCTTCAATCCTCTAACTAAGTCATGCCTCAAAAGTTTGTTCAGTTGTTTCATTCCAACATGATCAAGCCTTCTATGCCACAACCAACCCATACTAGATTTGCTAAGCAAGCATAATGTCAATTGTGTCTCGATATCATTGAAGTCAACTAAATATAAGCTACCATGTCTAAACCCTTTGAATATCAAAATTGATCTATCAACACTAATGACTTCAACATCATCACTACCAAATATGCACTTGAAGCCAAGATCATAAAGTTGTGCCACCAATAAAAGATTGAAATCCAAGCTCTCAACTAGCAATACATTATATATATGCTCATGTCATTTGAGATAGGAATTTTACCAAGCCCCTTTACCTTGCCTTTCTTGTTGTTGCCGAAAGTGATAGCATCAAAACCACCATTTTGACTTATATTAATTGACTTGAACATACAAGAATCTCTGATCATATGTTGAGTGCACCCACTATCAAGCATCCAATGCCTTCCTCTGACTTTGTAATTGACCTACAAGACAAGACCAATTCTTTTTAGGTACCCAAACTTGTTTGAGTCCTCTAAGATTAGTGACCAAGCTCTTTGGTATCCAAATAGCTTTCTTCTTTGAGCCCATCCATGGTGTACCAATGAACTTAGCATGAACACAATTAGTACCCTTGGTAAGCATATAGAAAGAATCAAGCTTAATTGAGAATACATTAGCATTGGATTTCTTGTTCATGCAATGTTGCTCTATGTGACCAACTTGCTTGTAACTTTTGCAATAGCTACCATTGTTCTTCACAAAATGAGTCTTGTGAGGAGCAAAAGCGGCCTTGTTTTTCTTAGGGTTATAGCCCAATCCTTCTTTATAGAGAGAAGCTCTTTGGCTCCCCAAGCACATAAGCAAGCGATCCTCACCACCATAAGCCTTGGCTAATGTGTGATTGAGCTCTTTTACCTCCTTTTTGAGATTTTCATTCTCAACTATTAGTGTGGAGTCACAAGTGAAACCTTCACTACTAGATGAGGATGATGTAGATGCGCTACATAAAGGGTTAGTGGGAGCAACAACAATAGGCTTATGAAAAGATTCATCAATTATATTACAAGATATGCTTATGTTGCGAGTTTTAGCTTTCTCAACATTAGTCGGCATGTTTTCACATTTTTCAACTAGAGAGGAATGAGCTTCTTCAAGCTTAGTGTGAGACTTTTGAAGCTTCTTATGGTCTACCTTTAGACTCTCATAAGATGTCCTAAGCTCATCAAGTTCTTGTATGAGGTTTTTCTTATCCTTAAGTAAGCACTTGCACTCCTTTCTAGATTATTTAAAATATTGAGTGCAATCTTCTACCATAGTGATTAGTTCGTCTTTAGTTAGATCATCATCATCATCACTATCACTATCACTAGCATCATCATCATGATCACTCTCATTATCGGATGATACCTTAGCGGCCTTAGCCACGAAGCATGATGGAGTGTCAAATATGGAGCTCTTCTCTTGAATAGCAATGCTAGCATGCCCCTTCTTCTTGTAGTCCTCATCATCACTTGAGGAATCATCACTATCCCATGTAGCAATAGGAGAATCATTCTTTTTCTTATGAGAGCTCTCCTTCTTTTCTTGCTTCTTCTTTTGCTTGTTCCTCTCCTTCTTGATAGCATCTTTATCATCACTATCATAAGGACACTTTGCAATGAGATGGTCCTTGCTATGACATCTAAAGCATCTCATAGCATTCTCATTCTTCTTAGATGAGTTCTTCCTCCTAGCACGATAGCCCTTCTTCTTCATAAATTTGCTAAATTGCTTGATAAAGAGAGTCATCTTCTCATCAATGTTATCACTATCACAAGAGCTTGAGTCTTCATCACTTGATGATTCAATCTTGGACTTGCCCTTGGATGTGGTGGCTTTGAATGCCACACTCTTCTTCTTCTCATCATCCTTCTTCTCACTTTTCTTCTTCTTCTTTTTGACCAACTCCTTCTCATCATCTTCTCTATATGAGTCATCGGTCATCACTTCTTGGAATACTTGTTGAGGTGTTGAATCTTTCAAAGTTGTCCTCACAAGCATGATGATCAACGTGTCAAATCTCTTGGGTAAGCTTCTCAAGAACTTCATGGAGAATTGATTGTCCTTCACTTCCTCTCCAAATGCCTTGAGCTCATTTACAATGACTTGCAACCGATGAAACATCTCCGGCGCACTCTCATCTTCTTGCATTTTGAAGCTAGAGAATTTTTCTTGGAGAATGTAAGATTTTGCGGTCTTAGTGTCTTCAGTGCCTTCAAATGTTTCTTCAAGCTTTGCCCAAGCATCATGAGCAACTTCTATGTTCTTCACTTGCTCGAATGTCTTGTCATCTATGCCTTATGAAGAGCACTAATGGCATTGTAGCTTCTTTTCTTCAACCGGTGTTGGTGCCTCTAGATTAGCAACCTTAAACTTTGTTTCAGTCACCTTCCTCACCTCTCTATTGATTGACATGAGATGTGCGATCATCTTGACCTTCTGATATGCATAATTTGTGCCATCAAATTATGGTACTTTCTTTGTGTTGTTGATATGCAAACTTAATTGAGCCATTTCTTTATCGAAGGTTGTTAAGCCTTAATCAAACAGTGTCTCGGCTCTAATACCACTTGTAAGGTCCTAAATGGCTAGAGGAGGGGTGAATAGCCTTTTTAAAATTCTATAAACTTTACTCAACAACAAAGTTAGTACAAAAGATGACAAAGCTAATTCTAGCACTAGCATAACTACACTATGCAAGTTGCCTAAACAATGCTAGTAGATATGAAGGCTATAATCTCTAATTCACACCAACAAGACTAAGTCACTACTTACTCTACTCCTAGATGAAAGAGAAACACTACACAAACTAGGAGCTAGAATCTACAAGAGAAAACAAGCTAAGCAACTAGCAAGGTAGACAAGTAAGTAAAGGAGTAAGCATGTATTGTCATACCGACATTGATGAGTAGAGATATTTCTAATGAACCAATCAATCAATGCAATCACAATCACAAGATGAAATCCTCGGCAAAGAGATGACACATGATTTTTTACCGAGGTTCACTTGCTTTCCGGCAAGCTAGTCCTCGTTGTGGCGATGCACCCACTTGATGGATCGTGAGCTAATTGACTATCAAGAGTCAAACCCTCAGCGGGTGCTACACATCTACTCACAAGATGGGGATCCTCCAAGCCATGAGCTCCACTAGAGTAGCAAATTCCCGAACTCCCGCGGGGAAGGCTTAAGAACCCCTCACAATCACTTGGTGAGGCTCGAAACAATCTCCAATCACAAGCTCAACACCACCACTGCTCCAAGCCGTCTAGGATGTCGGGAAACACCCAAGAGTAACAAGAAATCCGCAGCTAACTCAAGGATCAAGTGCCACTAAATGTAAATCACTAAGCAATACACTTGAATCTCACTCAGTCTCACTAGAGTATGCAACCAAGCAAGGAGATAAGTGGAGGGGAAGTTCTCTAGCTCAAAGTATGTCTCAAGTGTTCAAGGAGTCAAGAGAGAGCTCCCAAACTCGGCCAAGCAAATATTTATAAGCATCCCCAGAGAATAGAGCCGTTAGGCTCGAGATACCGCTCTACGCGCGTTGACCGGACACGCTGGTCTGATCGATCGGACTCGACCAGCGTCCGGTCACATCAGTGTGACCTCGCGTGATGCTCGCCACATGTCCCTTTTTGAATTTTGCTCGTTAAATTTCCAATGGTCATAAAACGTTACGCTCTTAGTTAACGTGTGATCGGACGCGCTCCACGCCACGACCGGACACGACAGTGCCAGCATCCGGTCGCTGTCTAGAGAGGTTCCAGAGAGCGACTCTATCGACCGAACATGCCACTGCGTCCAATCAAACTTCCCTCCACGCTGCTCTCCTGGGTGCGTGATTGGATGCGACGGTCCCGCGAGTGATCGGACACGCCGGTTTGCAAACCCTAGCACATTGCTCCGCGCGTCTTCCGGTTGAACTGACCGGACGCGCCAGCCGCGTCCCATCCAGCGTCCGGTCGCGCGTCCGGTGACCCAGTGACTTCTTTTCACCTCCGTTTCTTTGCTTCCGGCGTAGTGAAAATAGATATTTTACTTGACGGTGGACCACGAGGCCATGGCCCATGAGCCGGCGGCATGCATGCATGCATAAGCGCGCCAAGCGAGAAGCAGAGTTGGACTTAGACGCATAGAAGGGAGTCCGAGTTCGAGGCAGAGAACACTACAGGAGCTCGTCGCTTTGCCGAGTGCCTGTTACATTCAGCAAATGTCTGAATACACTTAGCAAAGCCTTTGACGAGTGTAACACTCGGCATAGAGCACTCGGCTAAAAACTTATATGCAAAGCCGTCTTTGCCGAGTGCCCGATACTCGGCAAAGCGTGAAATGAAAAAATATGAAAAAACCTGATTTTTTTAAATCAAGTCGGGGCATTTTTGTAACACCCTAAAAATTTGAAAAGAAGAAAAATAGGAAAATAAGATTTTTATATTTATTTTTGTGAAGCATGCAAATTTAGAATAAGAATAATTTTTATAAATTTAAAATCAAATATAAGGGTAGAAACATGATTGAGCATTCATGCTGCTGCATTTGAAGTTTTGTATTGAGTGGTTTCAATCAAATTCAAATTTGATTTGAAAATCATTTTAAAAAGGAATTTGAAAAATTGGAAAAGGATTTCTTATTTTCTCTCTGCTCTCGGGCCGCTTCTCTCCGCAGCCCAGCGCGCGCGGCCCGCTCTTTCCTCTCTCCCGCGGCCTCCTTCTCCTTCGCGGGCCGAGCCCAGCAACCAGCCGCGGCCTGCCGAGCCAGCTGCCGCCCCGTTTTCTTCTTAGTCGCCGACATGTGGGACCCGTCTGTCAGTGACCGTTCTCCTTTCCTTTCTTCTTCCTCCGGTTCTTTCCAACCGCGAGCTTGCTTTCCTCCTTCTCCGATTCGAATCCGCGGCTCAATCTTCGTTCTTTCCTTAAGTGCGACGCCTTCGGGCTATAAAAACGGAGCCCCCGCACGATTCCGCCCCATCCCAACCCTTTTGGAGCAGCCGCAACCGCCTAGCGCCGCCACCATGAGCACCACCGCCTCCACCGTCCGCCACCGCAAGCACGCCGCCGTCTTCGTCCATCCCGTGCCCTAGTTTTTGCCTGGGGTGAGTTCGCCATGCTCCAAGCTACCTCCCGGTGTTTCCCTTTCGTCGAATGGTGGCCGGAGCCGTGTTTTGGCTTTTTCCAGTGATGGCGCCACCGCGGGAGCTCGCCGACGGCCGGAGTTCGGCCGGAGCGCCGCCCGGTTTCCCCCGATCTGTTCTGGACCGTTCATTTTAGATCTAACGGCTGTAAATAGAAGATACCGATTCGGCCGACGTTTTGCTAAAGAGACCCTGAGTTTTTATCTTTTCGAACCTGCGGTCCAAAGCGTAATCTGGAAAATACGTTTTGATTAATTGAAAACGTAATTCGTTTCGGAAAAAGAAAAATACGCTTTCTGATATTTACAGTTTTGCCATTCAGATTGTTTTAGTTGTAGAATCTTCGTTTTAACTCCGATTTGGTCCATTCAAATTGCGTTAGATTCATATTTGCGAGTTCTATGTAATTATACAACTGTACAGTAGGTTTGGATTAATTTATTTTCGAGTTTTTATTAAAGTATTTATTTTTCTATAGGAAATCTTTGGAAATTCATAACTTTGTCGTTCTAGCTCCGATTTTCGTGATCTTCGCGTCTGTGTGATCCTAGCGAGTTGTAGATTCGTTTTAAAGACGTTTTATCTTATTTTCTTACTGTTGGTGTATTGTTCTAATTATAGTCTTGTTTGTCTATGCATGATTTCCTCTGGATGTGTGTTGTTGATATTGGTTGATCGAGTATAGACGGTGAGAAATTCGTTGGAGATCAAGAGCCTTACTATGAGCAAGATCTTCAGGACCAGTTTGAGCAAGGCAAGTATAGCATGGGATAATCCTTATTGTCCTATTCACCTTATGCAATTAATATCATTATGCATTTATTCCTTGTTAAGGATGACTTAGCGATTGATCCTTTACCTTGATACCTATTATATTGCATTGAGTAGTGTGGCTAGTGCTTAAACATGGACTATGATCATGTAAATTGATTAGAGGAATATGCAACAAACATTAAAAGATGATTTTGATTAATGTTTAAAGGGGATTAGAGCATGGGGGTTACTTTTGATGCTCTAATTGCTCTCCATAAGGACTCATCTATAAGCGACAATCCGGGATTTACAGTACAACTGTGGGGGCTATATGGCTCTGGCTTTAGTCATATAGAAGGACCTTTTCTAGCTTGTTAGAGGTAACCTTTTTGGCGTAAGAACGGCTTGACGAATCGGGTATAGTGCGGCCTCTGTCCTTATGTGTATAGGCTGCGAGTTATTGTGCCATTTGGAAGGGGGGCTCTACATCTGTTTGCCGAGTGAATCTAATGGCCCTAACTTGTTAGACGAACCTTCGAAAGACTTCATAGTGTTTACCCTGCCTGCTCACCTTGGTAGTGTTTTGGGAGTAATTAACCCGGGCATTTGGGTAACACAACTCACAGTGAAAGTGTACAACCTCTGCAGAGTGTAAAACTGTTATAACAGCCATGCTCACGGTCACGAGTGGCCTTGGACCCTTATGGAATAGTTGAATAATTGTTTATGGTTATGTTTATGCTATTCATTAATCATTTCACATGGATCATATGTTTAATGTTTATATTGAGACATTTTGATGCTATTGTTATGCTAAAAACATGCTAACTAAAAGCTACATGCTGATAAACCAATGAATATGCCTTTTTGAGCCTCATGAACCCCATGTTACACTTGTTGAGTACGAGATGTACTTACGCTTGTTTATTTTTCATACTTGGATAAAAATCCCGGATGGGTAACAGATGGAGGTAATAGTGACTACTACGCCTACTTCCCTGAAGATTACTAGTCTTGCTGTCAACCAGTCAATGTACCTATGACTGGAGCTACCACGAGAGATTTTTATTTATACTTCCGCTACATTTGTGTTAAGACTATGTGTTTAAATATCGTGATGTAATAACATTTGTGATGATACTTCTGTTATAATTTGTGAACTTATGTGTGATTGATCTCTGGGCGCACATAAGGGTATGCATTCCATTTGGTCGATAAATGGGTGTGACAAATTAGTATCGGAGCTCTTGTTGACTGTAGGACGCAAGCCTAGCTAGGAATGGTCGATTTAGTATCATCTTTACACTATTTTTATGCTCACTATCTTGCTCTTGTTATTTGATAAATTTTTATGCTTCTTATGTCACATTCTATTACGAAATTTTGCCTCTATTCTAACTTCATCTAAAAATTCTGTAGATGGCCCGTGACCGTAAGACTGCCCGCATTAGCTCTAGAGGATACTACCCACCTCGTGCCCTGCATGCAACTGAAGAGACACAAGAGCCAGAACATCAGGAACAGGAGCAGACTCCTGTAGCACCAGTCCAAGCACCAGCACCTCCCCAGGAAGAGCCTGAGCCTGAAGAAGATCCAGAAATCGTCAAGATTGAAGATGATGAAGAGGAAGCTAATGGAGGAGTACAACCCCCGCCTCCACCACATGAAGCTCCTGAAGATATGCCACCTCCTCCAATGGGGTGGACTGTGAGGATCTACCACAGGAATGGAGGGAATGTGGTCTCTCATCTTCGCCTGGTGGGGATGCTCATTGCTTACTTCACTGATTGGCATCCAGCTGTGGAGTACGTCTGCTGGGAGTACACTCATCCACTGGAGGACACGTACTGGAAGGCAAGGGCAAGCATCTTTGCCCATAAGCAAGACAAGGGGGCATATCAGCTGGATAGGATGTTCTCTCACATGGGACATCGAGCTACTATAGAGGATAACATTGAAGATGCTGCTTTTGAAGCATGTATGGGTCTCCGCTATCTTCGCTTTAACCTTATGAAGCATGACATTCATCGCTTCTTTCCTCGTGCACACCCCGAACTTGGATGGGCTATGACAGATCCAGTGCAGCTAGAGCCACTACCTCGGGTGATGGTGAACTTTGTCTATGATATGATGGATAGGAAGCTGCAGCTAGAAGAGATGGTGAAGGCACAAGGGAAGACTATCAAGAGGTGCCAAGCAACCATTGATGAGCTCCGAGCAAACCAAGGCATGCCTAAGATTTATGAGACATTAGAGCATGAGCCACTTCCTTAGGAAGTAGGAGTCCTTTATGTAATAAGAACGTTCTTAGTAACGTCAGTTGAGTCAGTTGAGTCTGTCGTGTGGTTTGAACCTTGGTGTGCTAGTTGCTTTATTATTATGCTTATGTGTGAGTTGGATCTTTGTTTGAGTGTCGGGACTTGTAGGCATGTCTACAAGTTCCATTCTTAAGAATAATAGGTTTAATAGTCAAGAAATAATAGTTGGGTTTGATATTATCACGTTTCTGTCCTTGCTGTTTTCTGAAGCAGTCTTCAATGTTTCTGCTATAGTTTAAAAACGGTTCGTGCAACATTTATGAACTTTTTATGAGAGAAACTAGACTCAAACATCTTTCAAATGCCACTAGAATCACCTTTTTATCTGATCTGGTTCGAGAGATATAATTTTCACAAGTTAAAGTTTCTGCACAGTCTGGAATCTGGAACAGTTTCTGTTACGCCTTATTTTTCATAGACTTAACGACAGAATCTGATCTTGAGGTCTGAATAGAAATTGTGGATAATTTCATAAACTTTCCAACCATATAAGGCACGCCTCTTTTGGATTTCTGTAGCTCGAGATATGATTGAAATACTGAACTGTCAACATTGCTACTCGTCCAGAAAACTTTCAGATCTCATTCTTAATCTTATAAGTGGTTGAAATCATGGAATTCTTAAAGTTTGCATGTTTATGGGTGGCAGATGGCCGGAAGAGGAAGAGGCAGAGGTCGTGGAAACATTCCCCCAAATCCACCACCACCACCGCCACCAACTATCGAGCAACTGTTGGCGGTACAGACGCAGTTGATGCAGCAACTAGTGCAAAATCAGCAAAATCAGCCAGTTGCTGGGGCTCAACCACGTGATAAGCGTGGTGAGTTTTTGAAGGGTCATCCCCTAGTGTTCACACATGCTGCTGATCCTTTGGAGGCCGATGATTGGCTTCGTGCTGTGGAGAAACAACTCACTATTGCCCAATGTGATGACCGACAGAAGGTGTTGTTTGCTTCTGGGCAACTTCAGGGAGAAGCTCAGGATTGGTGGGAGTCATATGAGTATGGTCGTCCTGCCAATGCTCCTGCAGTCACCTGGCAGGAGTTTAGGGAGAACTTCAGGGCTTACCATATACCTGAAGGAATGATAGAGTTGAAGGCGGAGGAATTCAGGAACCTGACCCAAGGGTCAATGACTGTAGCTGAGTACCGTGACAAGTTTGCTCAATTATCACGATATGCTCCACATGAGGTGGCCAATGACAATGATAAGCAGCGCCGCTTCTTGAAGGGATTATATGATGGACTACAGTTGCAGTTGATGTCCAATACCTACCCTAACTTTCAGACGCTTGTGAACCGTGCTATCGTGGTGGATAACAAGCGCAAGGAAATGGATGCAAAGAGGAAGAGGTTACAGGGACAAGCCTCCAATAGCAACACCCGTCCGCGTACTGGCTTTCAACAGAATACTCACCAGAGGCCTCCTTCTGGACAGTGGAATCATGGTCAGGCACCATTCCGTGGACAGTTCCCGCAACGTCCCCCATTCCAGCCACAGAATAGCAACCAACGTCCACCGCAGCAGAATGGAAATCAAGCGCAGCGTCAGGGTCCTTCCAATAATACTCCTACGAAGACTAGTGCTCCCAATACTCCCAACAGGTGTTTCCGATGTGGAAAAGAAGGTCACTTGTCTTACAATTGCCCGGAGAAGCCCAACCAGCAGACTCCCCAGAGACAGAGCAGCCACCAGAAGCCCGCACCTAACTCGGGAAGGGTGAATCACTTGTCCCAGGAAACTGCAGTGGAGGAGCCAGAAGTTATGCTTGGTACGTTCGATGTCCACTCTACTCCCGCCACTGTTCTTTTTGATTCTGGAGCATCATATTCTTTCATATCGCAATCATTTGTTAGAATACATAGAATCCATTTGTGTGCCATGAAGAACCCTATCTTAGTAAACTCACCTGGTGGAAGCATGCCAGCATCTTATCGCTGTCTTCTGATTAGTCTCAACTTAAGGGGGGTAGAGTTTACAGTTAGCCCTATAGTATTGAGAACAGCTGAGATTGATCTTATATTGGGAATGGATTGGATTATGCAACAACAAGCAGAGATTCAGTGTAAGGATAAATCAGTTGTATTGACAACACCAAAGGGTGATAGAATCAGGGTTGAAGTAAAAGTGCAAAAACAAGAGACCGCTACAGTGAATCAGCTCAATGATGGTGCCAACCAGGAAGATCCAGTTGTGGAGGAGTTCTCAGATGTGTTTCCAGAGGAATTGCCAGGTATGCCACCAGACCGTGACATTGAATTTATTATTGAATTATTATCTGGAACTGCACCTATAGCTAAGCGTCCATATAGAATGGGAGTAAATGAATTAGAAGAACTTAAGAAACAAATTAAGGAGTTGCAGGATAAGGGTTTTATTCGTCCTAGTTCTTCACCATGGGGAGCACCAGTGATTTTTGTGGATAAGAAAGATTGAACTCAGAGGATGTGTGTAGATTATCGGTCTCTTAATGAGATTACTATTAAGAACAAGTACCCATTGCCTAGGATTGATGACCTGTTTGACCAGTTGAGAGGAGCTTGTGTATTTTCCAAGATTGATCTTCGCTCTGGATATCATCAATTGAAGATTCGTGCCAGGGATATACCCAAGACAGCTTTTACCACACGGTATGGGTTGTATGAGTATACAGTGATGTCTTTTGGTTTGACTAATGCCCCTGCATACTTCATGTACTTAATGAATAAGGTGTTCATGGAATATCTGGACAAGTTTGTAGTGGTATTCATTGATGATATTCTAGTATTTTCCAAGATTGAGGAAGAACATGCTGAACATTTGAGGTTGGTCTTGCAGAAGCTCAGAGAACACCAACTATATGCAAAAAGGAGTAAATGTGAGTTTTGGTTGAAGGAAGTTTCTTTTCTGGGTCATATTGTTTCAAATGGAGGAATATCAGTAGATCCTGGCAAGGTGAAAGATGTATTGAATTGGAAACCACCCATCAATGTGAGTGAGATCCGTAGCTTCTTGGGATTGGCTGGTTATTATAGGAGATTTATAGAGGGATTTTCAAAGCTTGCAAAACCAATGACTGCATTATTGGAGAAGAATGCCAAGTTTGTGTGGTCCGAGAAGTGTCAGGCTAATTTTGAGGAACTAAAGAAGAGATTGACGACTGCACCCGTCTTAGTTTTGCCAGATCTGAGTAAACCTTTCTCTATCTATTGTGATGCATCTCGATTGGGTTTGGGATGTGTTCTGATGCAAGAAGGCAGAGTTGTGGCATATGCATCGAGGCAGTTGAGGAAGCATGAGTTAAATTACCCTACTCATGATTTAGAATTAGCTGCAGTAGTTCATGCATTAAAGATATGGAGACATTATTTGATTGGACACAAGAGTGATATATACACTGATCACAAGAGTCTAAGGTATATTTTCACTCAAACGGATCTGAACTTGAGGCAGCTTAGATGGTTGGAGTTGATAAAAGACTATGATCTAGAGGTGCATTATCATCCAGGAAAGGCCAACGTTGTTGCTGATGCTCTTAGTAGGAAAAGTTATGCAAATGAAATACAAGTAATGCCTATGCCAAAGGAATTGTGTGCCGAGTGCAGGCATCTGAACTTAGGATTTACTACCAATGCAGTGGAATTAGTATTAGAGCCTACTCTGGAGCAAGAGATCCGTAAAGGTCAGCAGAAGGATGAAAAGTTGAGAGAAATAGCTGAAAACATAGCGAAAGGTAAATCTCCAGGATTCCGTAAGGATGAAAATGGTACGCTATGGTTTGAAAAAAGGTTGTGTGTGCCCGAAGATAAGGATATCAGAATGGCAATTCTGCGTGAAGCTCATGAGTCAGCTTATTCCATACATCCGGGGAGTACTAAGATGTACTTGGATCTGAAAGAGAAATATTGGTGGTATGGTCTAAAGAGAGATGTTGCTGAGTATGTTGCTTTGTGTGACACTTGTCAAAGGGTGAAAGCGGAACATCAGAGACCTGCAGGATTGTTACAGCCTATGCAGATACCCGAGTGGAAATGGGAAGAGGTTGGTATGGACTTTATAGTTGGGTTGCCACGGACTCAAAGAGGATATGATTCAATTTGGGTGATAGTGGATCGTCTGACTAAGGTTGCTCATTTTCTGCCTGTGAAGACTACATATAGCAGTGCGAAGTTGGCAGAGTTGTATATGGAAAGAATAGTGAGTCTACATGGAGTACCTAAGAAGATTGTGTCTGATCGAGGTACTCAGTTTACATCTCATTATTGGCAAAAGATACATGAATCATTGGGGACCAAACTAAATTTTAGTACAGCTTATCATCCTCAGACAGATGGTCAAACGGAGAGAATTAATCAGATATTGGAAGATATGTTGAGAGCTTGTGCTTTACAATATGGTACTAGCTGGGATTAGAGTTTGCCTTACGCAGAGTTCTCTTATAACAATAGTTATCAGAAGAGTCTTCAAATGGCACCGTTTGAGGCTCTGTATGGACGAAAGTGTAGGACCCCGTTGTTCTGGAATCAGACAGGGGAGAGTCAAGTGTATGGGCCTGATGTATTAAAGGATGCTGAAAAGAAAGTGAGAATGATTAGAGATAATCTAAAAATAGCACAGTCCAGACAGAAAAGCTATGCTGATACTCGCAGAAGGGAGTTGACTTTTGAGGTAGGGGATTATGTATACTTGAAAGTGTCACCCATGAGGAGTGTGAAGAGGTTCAACATGAAGGGTAAATTGGCACCAAGATATATTGGACTTTTCAAGATTATAGAGAGACGTGGTGAAGTGGCATATCAGTTGGAATTACCTGAAAGTTTGGCAGGTGTACATGATGTGTTCCATGTGTCTCAATTGAAGAAATGTTTACGAGTACCAGAGGAGCAGATTCCATTAGAGGAACTCACTGTTAAGGAGGATCTTACATATGAAGAGTTTCCGGTTAAAATTTTAGAGACTGCGGACAGAGTTACAAGAAGTAGAACAATCAAAATGTGTAAAGTACAGTGGAATCGGTACACAGCAGAAGAGGCTACTTGGGAACGAGAAGAGGATCTGAGAAAAACCTACCCGCAATTGTTTGAGTAAGCATCGGTCGAATCTCGGGACGAGATTCATCTTAAGGGGGGTAGAATTGTAACACCCTAAAAATTTGAAAAGAAGAAAAATAGGAAAATAAGATTTTTATATTTATTTTTGTGAAGCATGCAAATTTAGAATAAGAATAATTTTTATAAATTTAAAATCAAATATAAGGGTAGAAACATGATTGAGCATTCATGCTGCTGCATTTGAAGTTTTGTATTGAGTGGTTTCAATCAAATTCAAATTTGATTTGAAAATCATTTGAAAAAAGAATTTGAAAAATTAGAAAAGGATTTCTTATTTTCTCTCTGCTCTCGGGCCGCTTCTCTCCGCAGCCCAGCGCGCGCGGCCCGCTCTTTCCTCTCTCCCGCGGCCTCCTTCTCCTTCGCGGGCCGAGCCCAGCAACCAGCCGCGGCCTGCCAAGCCAGCCGCCGCCCCGTTTTCTTCTGAGTCGCCGACATGTGGGACCCGTCTGTCAGTGACCGTTCTCCTTTCCTTTCTTCTTCCTCCGGTTCTTTCCAACCGCGAGCTTGCTTTCCTCCTTCTCCGATTCGAATCCGCGGCTCAATCTTCGTTCTTTCCTTAAGTGCGACGCCTTCGGGCTATAAAAACGGAGCCCCCGCACGATTCCGCCCCATCCCAACCCTTTTGGAGCAGCCGCAACCGCCTAGCGCCGCCACCGTGAGCACCACCGCCTCCACCGTCCGCCACCGCAAACACGCCGCCGTCTTCGTCCATCCCGTGCCCTAGTTTTTGCCTGGGGTGAGTTCGCCATGCTCCAAGCTACCTCCCGGTGTTTCCCTTTCGTCGAATGGTGGTCGGAGCCGTGTTTTGGCTTTTTCCAGTGATGGCGCCACCGCGGGAGCTCGCCGACGGCCGGAGTTCGGCCGGAGCGCCGCCCGGTTTCCCCCGATCTGTTCTGGACCGTTCATTTTAGATCTAACGGCTGTAAATAGAAGATACCGATTCGGCCGACGTTTTGCTAAAGAGACCCTGAGTTTTTATCTTTTCGAACCTGCGGTCCAAAGCGTAATCTGGAAAATACGTTTTGATTAATTGAAAACGTAATTCGTTTCGGAAAAAGAAAAATACGCTTTCTGATATTTACAGTTTTGCCATTCAGATTGTTTTAGTTGTAGAATCTTCGTTTTAACTCCGATTTGGTCCATTCAAATTGCGTTAGATTCATATTTGCGAGTTCTATGTAATTATACAACTGTACAGTAGGTTTGGATTAATTTATTTTCGAGTTTTTATTAAAGTATTTATTTTTCTATAGGAAATCTTTGGAAATTCATAACTTTGTCGTTCTAGCTCCGATTTTCGTGATCTTCGCGTCTGTGTGATCCTAGCGAGTTGTAGATTCGTTTTAAAGACGTTTTATCTTATTTTCTTACTGTTGGTGTATTGTTCTAATTATAGTCTTGTTTGTCTATGCATGATTTCCTCTGGATGTGTGTTGTTGATATTGGTTGATCGAGTATAGACGGTGAGAAATTCGTTGGAGATCAAGAGCCTTACTATGAGCAAGATCTTCAGGACCAGTTTGAGCAAGGCAAGTATAGCATGGGATAATCCTTATTGTCCTATTCACCTTATGCAATTAATATCATTATGCATTTATTCCTTGTTAAGGATGACTTAGCGATTGATCCTTTACCTTGATACCTATTATATTGCATTGAGTAGTGTGGCTAGTGCTTAAACATGGACTATGATCATGTAAATTGATTAGAGGAATATGCAACAAACATTAAAAGATGATTTTGATTAATGTTTAAAGGGGATTAGAGCATGGGGGTTACTTTTGATGCTCTAATTGCTCTCCATAAGGACTCATCTATAAGCGACAATCCGGGATTTACAGTACAACTGTGGGGGCTATATGGCTCTGGCTTTAGTCATATAGAAGAACCTTTTCTAGCTTGTTAGAGGTAACCTTTTTGGCGTAAGAACGGCTTGACGAATCGGGTATAGTGCGGCCTCTGTCCTTATGTGTATAGGCTGCGAGTTATTGTGCCATTTGGAAGGGGGGCTCTACATCTGTTTGCCGAGTGAATCTAATGGCCCTAACTTGTTAGACGAACCTTCGAAAGACTTCATAGTGTTTACCCTGCCTGCTCACCTTGGTAGTGTTTTGGGAGTAATTAACCCGGGCATTTGGGTAACACAACTCACAGTGAAAGTGTACAACCTCTGCAGAGTGTAAAACTGTTATAACAGCCATGCTCACGGTCACGAGTGGCCTTGGACCCTTATGGAATAGTTGAATAATTGTTTATGGTTATGTTTATGCTATTCATTAATCATTTCACATGGATCATATGTTTAATGTTTATATTGAGACATTTTGATGCTATTGTTATGCTAAAAACATGCTAACTAAAAGCTACATGCTGATAAACCAATGAATATGCCTTTTTGAGCCTCATGAACCCCATGTTACACTTGTTGAGTACGAGATGTACTTACGCTTGTTTATTTTTCATACTTGGATAAAAATCCCGGATGGGTAACAGATGGAGGTAATAGTGACTACTACGCCTACTTCCCTGAAGATTACTAGTCTTGCTGTCAACCAGTCAATGTACCTGTGACTGGAGCTACCACGAGAGATTTTTATTTATACTTCCGCTACATTTGTGTTAAGACTATGTGTTTAAATATCGTGATGTAATAACATTTGTGATGATACTTCTGTTATAATTTGTGAACTTATGTGTGATTGATCTCTGGGCGCACATAAGGGTATGCATTCCATTTGGTCGATAAATGGGTGTGACAATTTTTCGCGCAAAATTTGTGGCTACGCGGTCGGCGGGATTCGAACTCGTGACCTCTCCCTCACGCGATACCTTCTCTACCACCTGCACTACACACTCACATGTGTCTATATGCCATTTCAGTTACTCAAATATTATACTAAACCAAGTGAAAATTGATTATTTGAAGCCCTAAACGAATTCAAATCAAAAGGTTGTCAACTACAAAGTTTTATAACTTTTCGAGCTCTACATTTTTCATATAGAAAGTTTCTCCATCCGAGTTTGTTTGAAAAATTCGAATTTTAAAATTTTGAATTTCAAACGTAGTTTTGCATGACAAGATGAATTCAAATAAAAAAGTGGTTAGCTACAACGTTTCATAACTTTTTGAGATCTACAAACTTCATTTAGAAAGTTTTTCCATCCGAGGTCTTTTGAAAAATTCGAATTTTAAAATTTTGAATTTCAAACGTTGTTTTGCATAACAAGATGAATTCAAATTAAAAAGTGATCAACTACAATGTTTCATAACCTTTCGAGATCTACAAACTTCATTTAGAAAGTTTTTCCATCTGAGATTGTAGTGCTAACATTGTTCACAAATCTTATATATCTCTCTTATAGTTTCATGAAACTACATAAGAGACATAGATTTTGTGAACAACGTAATTATCACTTTGTCGAATGAAGAAATGACTAATATAAAGTTTGTAGATCTTAAGAAGTTATGAAACTTTGTAGTTGAAAACTTTTTTATTTGAATTCGTTTAGGGCACCAAAACGTGGTTTGAAAAATTGCTTTGCCGAGTGCAAAAAAACACTCGGCAAAGACCTTCTTTGCCGAGTGTTTTACTTTGGCACTCGGCAAAGAAGTCTTTGCCGAGTGTTTTTTTGACACTCGGCAAAGAAGT
Organism: Saccharum hybrid cultivar R570; assembly: GCA_038087645.1. Taxonomy (NCBI): domain Eukaryota; kingdom Viridiplantae; phylum Streptophyta; class Magnoliopsida; order Poales; family Poaceae; genus Saccharum; species Saccharum hybrid cultivar. The sequence continues at coordinate 2,675,985 of JAQSUU010000273.1, forward strand.
TTCTTTGCCGAGTGTTTTTTATTTGATACTCGGCAAAACAATTTTTGCCGAGTGTTTTTTATTTGGCACTCGGCAGCAAAGAAGCGGATTCCAATAGTGGAAGGTCCATGTATGCATGCACATATATAGCGCGCGATGGCGACGCCCTGGGCGGCTGGACTCGTTCTCATCAACCAACAGGCCGCAGCAGTCAGCCACCGCCAACGCTGTCAAAGGAGGAGGATCGTCGAGACGGCCGTCACCAAGGATCCGGGCTGCGGACGGCTGGTCAGGATGTCGGGGAGCAGCATCGTCGTCGACAACGAGATCGGCGTCACCAAGGCTGAGGTGGGGAACAAGGAGGCGGCCAGCAGCATCACCGGCGAGATCGATGTCACCAAGGCTGAGGTGGGGAACAAGGAGGCGGCCGGGCCAGGCGTGGTGACGGAGGTATCCTGGATCGAGTTCGTCTTCCCCGTCAAGCAGCCAGTGGGGAGAGAGCGCAAGGCCGAGCCGACGGGGGCTATGATCACGAAGGAGATGGTGCCCGACTCTTTCATCTACAGGCTCAAGAAGAGACCTGTCTTCAAGAGGCTGCCTTCTATCAACGACGATATTTCCGATGTCTACCTCATGTTCCCCAAGATGCGCGAAGGTTATCTCGGCAATATGGCTCGTTGGAATTACTTGATCGACCTGCAAGTGGATGTCCTGAGGCAGCACGCGGAGAAGGGGTTTGCCGAGGTGGGCGTCGACTTCACCGACGGTGTCAAGAAGATCTTTATCCTTCCCCAGCATTTGGGGTGTGCAACGTGAGCAAAGTGCGTGCAGGGGTATCGTATCGGTGGAGCAAGGGAATTGATTATATATTATGCTACTAGTTTGTCCTGTCTAATAACTATTTTTTTTAGGGAACTGTCACTATTAGTTCGCCCCAGTCTAATTATTATCTCTAAGTATTACTGTGTCGTCTGTCCCAGTACCAGTATGTGATGATGTCGGCTATCAGGATGAGATGATGTTATTGTAGGAGATGGTCATCAGTTTTCAATTTCCGTAAATAGAACAAATGTCTCTGAAAATCGCAAATTGTTTTTAGAGTCTAGAATATTATTTTTTGCCCGCCTATATATAAATAAAAAGGTATCTCCAAAAATCATTTCTTTTTGGGAGTGTTTGGAGTTTGATGAGGAAAATCGGACTATGATTATTTCAGGAAGGTTAGGGTGCATTTGGTTTGATGGATATTCCTTAATGGGAGATGGTGGTCTATCATTGACAAGAGAATATTCTCCCAGTTGTTGGATATCCCTGTCACAAAAAAAATTCTTAGCGAGCTCATCCAAGTTTTCTACTCTTTGTCATTATTAGTAAATAATTAAGGATTATTATCATGTCATATTATTACTTAGTAACTATGATGGCAAACTTAGTTTTTGATATAAATGCTAATATGTTGATTAGTGCATGTTTTGTATGCCAATTAGAATAATAGTGGTGTTAATTAATATATTTTATTTGTAATTAGCGATTATCATGATAAAATTAGTGTTAGTGCATATTTATTAGTGTATAATTAGTTGTTATTTTTAATTAATATAATACAACTTCGTGAAGTATTCTCACCATCCTGTCAAAACAGAAAAATAATTTACTCCATCCATCCAATCAAATAGGCTGCATGAATACACTAGTGCAAAAAAGATATTTTTAAGACACCTCCTATTTCTTGCATGGACGGCTTACCTAGCAAACCGTTTGTAACTAGCTCCAGGAGCAATATAGCTTATAAACTGTCTCTAGAAATACATTTTTAGGGGTAGTCCTATTAAGTAGTAAATCGTCAGATCTATTTTCAGGAACAATCGGCTTAAAAGAACCACCGTTGAAAATATGATTTCTAGGGACAGATGTTTATGTCAACTGCCTATGAAAATAGGTATCTAGGGACGGTTGGCTTAAGTCAACTGCCCTTAGAAATCGATTCTTAAAGGTCGTTGACCAAGTCAACTATCCTAAAAAATAGTTACAACACAAATAAATTATATTCATAACTTTTTTTTCAAATAAAGTCGGATGAATACTAAATTCATATCAAAATTATAGAGGTCAATGAGATTTAAAACTTCATAGTTGATGAAATTTTTATTCAAGATGGTTTAGGGGCTAGATATATATATTACTTTAACAGATTTTTAATTTTTTTTAAATTTTTCAAATGACCTTGGGCGGAGACATGTCCTCTATCGAAGTTATAGCGCTCAATGAGATTTAAAACTTTGTAATTGAAAATGTTCCCATTTAAGATTGTTTATGAATCAAAATATTAATTACAAGACTTGTATATATTAGTACAAAAGATAGCATCATATAAGTAGTCACAAGTAAGTTCGTAGTGTAGTGGTAGGAGACAAAACGCGTGAGGTGAGAGGTCTAAAAGTTTAAGCTACGGTCGACTTAGTCAACCAACCTTGAAAATCGATTTTTAAGGGCGGTTGTGTTAAAATCGTTTCTGAAAATCAATTTGTAGGGTGGTGTGAAAACTGTTCTTTGAAAATAACTTGTTTTTATAATCGATGGTATAGTAACGGTTTTGCTAACTGACTCTGAAGATTGTTTTTGACTGACAATTATAAAAAAAATATTTTTTTTGCGATTCGATACTTCTATTAATTCAAGATTCATCAGGGTTACAATCTGCAGTCACTAGGCCAATGACACAGGAAGGGGCATACTGCCACTCACCCAACCTAGTGTCTCCTGAGACTTGCTTTGCTAAAGTATGGGCTACTCGATTACAAGATGTGCTGGAATATAACAATTTAAACTCAGAAAAATGCACAGTAATATCACGAGCATCCCTGATGATTGGCACATTTGGTCATCACCGGCTTCCCACAGCTTGATTAGCTCTTAAAACACATTTGTGAACTAGTGATATCCATACCGTGAAATCTACGAATAGCCATATCCCATCCACACTTACCCTTAAACCAAACACACCGTAAATGGACTTCTTCCCATTATATACATGAGCACTTAACCTTTGTTTGTTTGAGGCCCTCTTTCTTGATCTTGCTTTGAACGGGCAGGATCGCGGGGTACATGTGGCCCTTGATGTTGAGCCGGTGGCTGCAAAAATTGCTGTAGGGCCGTAGCATGTCAAAACTGAATTTGTAGGGTGCAAGCAAAAGTATATAGTAGTATCTACTCCATGAATATAATCGGTAAACCACTGGATGCGTGATTGCAACTTGCAAGAATAGCAGTTTTACAGCGAAGAAACAGGCATGGGCGGCGGCACCTGAGCGAAGAGCACGACCCCCACAGCGATGGGGCGATGAAAAACCACGAGTATAAGCGCACGCAGAACAGAAAAAGGGGGAAACGAAACACGAACGAATGTTGAGAAAAAATGTGGAAACGAAACGAACGTGGGAAACAAAACCTAGCGGGCACGCGAAACACGAAAAGAAAAGGTCGTCGCGGCCGAAATCGGGAAGGAAAAATTAGCTCTGAACGAATATGAAAAGAACATGCAGACAAAAGGATTAACTTGGGTGCCCGAGCTGGTGGAAGTCTGGACGAAAAATTTCGCGGTAGAAATTTTTGGCTTTTCAATATTAGAGAAGATATACTAGCAAAAGTGTCCATACATTATAATGGGATTGGTACCTGTTTCTAACTTGTGTTCGTCTCACTGTTTACCCTCGGAGGTGGTGGCCTTGAGCTTGTTGCGCAGTAGGCATGGACAATAGCAGTACCTGTTGGCTCAGGTGGAGGCGGAGGCGTATGGAAGGTGTGACTAAGGTAAACTGGATCGCCTATTTCCTGCAATCTAGTATTCTTTATCCCCAATACCAAATTTTAAGCAAAATGGGAAAGTTGATTCGGTGGAATGCTCTAACGGCAACGGGATGGCATGCACTGGATCTACGTATATCCGAAGACTCCAATAGACGGACAGATTTAGGTCAGAAAAAAGAATCAGACAGTTTAAATTACTTGATGATGTGATTGATGTGGTATTAGAGGGAAATTTGTGTAATGGTATTAATTTATTGAGATTTTTTTACATGAGTGATATAAGCCGATTGATACTGTTTTGGTGTAAGAGAAAAACATATCACCCTATTCGGTAGGCTATAAAAGCACTGCTGAACGGCTGATGCTAATGCTGATACTGATACTGATTTATTGTGAGAGAAAAACACTATTGAATGGCTGGCTGATTCTGGCAGATAAGTTCAAGCGAACAAGACCAATGGCTGATGAGCCGGGCCGATAAGTTCAAGCGAACAAGACAAAAAGAATATAAAAAGATAGAGATAGCGAGCCAAGATAGCAACCCAAACCAAAGGTAGTCCACACAAGTTGCTCGCAGGACCCATCCGGCCAGCAGCACTGCATCGCGGACTAAGGATAGTAATGGGTCGGGTTCGGATCGGGTAGAGTCTCTGTGCACCTAAAACCGAAACCCGAAGTTGAAACCCGAATCCGAACCCGAACCGAACACCGATTCGGGTGGAAATCCATCACCAAAACCAAACCCGCGGATACCCAAAACCCGAACGGATACCCGAAATCCGAATGGATATCCGAAATCCGCGGATAAATATACACATATTCACATGTATAAATAAGAGGCAACCAATAATAAATATTTTCATGAGTCAATTTTAAATAGATTTAATAATCTAAGTAAACAAGTTATTATTAGCATATTATAAAACATGAGTTTTAATTCCAAATAATTTATTTGGATATCCATTGGATATCCACGGATGCCAAACCCGAAACCGAATCCGAAAATCATAGGGTGTGTTCACTTCCCGAAAAGTAGCTGAAAAGTTACTGTAGCATCTTTCGTTGTTATTTGGCAAAATTTGTCCAATTATGGAATAACTAGGCTCAAAAGATTCGTCCCGACATTTACAGACAAACTATGCAATTAGTTATCTTTTTTACCTACATTTAATGCTCCATGCATGCGTCGAAAGATTTAATGTGATAGGTGTAAGAGAAAATATTTTGGGTTGGGAGGGGGAAGTGAACAAGGCCATAGATGAGAAATCATCTCCAAATCCGAACAGACCAAAAACCCACGAATATCCACGATCCGCTGCCATCCTTGTCGCGGACTCGCGGTCGGCGGTCGCGCGTGCTTTCATAAAAGCGTCACGGGAGCAACCCAGTTGTGCTGCACAGCAGAATTGCAGAAACATGCTAGATCACTGTCCGCCAATCAAAGCCAGCAATCCTTGGATCGGTGGGGAGATAATGGAGGCCACGGCCACCACCGGCGCGACGGGGCTCGCCAAGAAGAGACCGGTTGCGCTGTTCCCGTCGCCAGGGATGGGCCACCTGGTGTCCATGATCGAGCTTGGCAAGCTCCTCGGCGCGCGGGGGCTGTCCGTCACAATCGTCGTCATCGAGCCGCCCTACAACACGGGCGCCACAGGGCCTTTCCTCGCCGGCGTCTCCGCGGCCAACCCGTCCATCTCCTTCCACCGCCTGCCCAAGGTCGAGCGCCTGCCGCCCGTCAAGTCCAAGCACCGTGAGGCGCTCACCTTCGAGGTCATCCGCGTCTCCATCCCGCACCTCCGCGAGTTCCTGGCCACGGCGTCCCCCCGGGCCGCCGTGCTCGTCGTCGACCTGTTCTGCAGCATCGCGCTGGACGTGGCGGAGGAGCTCCGCGTGCCCGCCTACTTCTTCTTCACCTCGGGCGCCCAGGTCCTGGCCTTCTTTCTGCACCTCCCGGTGCTCCACGAGCGGACAGCGGCGAGCTTCCGGGACATGGGGGAGGAGCCCGTGCACGTGCCGGGCATCCCGCCGTTCCCGGCGACGCACTCTATCCTGCCCCTCATGGAGCGCCACGACGCGGCCTACGACGGCTTCCTGAAGCTCTGCACCGACCTCTGCCGCTCCCAGGGCGTCATCGTCAACACGTTCCGCTTGCTGGAGCAGCGCGCCGTCGAGACCATGGCCGCGGGCCACTCCACGCCCCCCGGCGTCCCGGCCCCGCCCGTCTACTGCATCGGCCCGCTCATCAAGTCGGAGGAGGTGCTAGGCAAGCGCGGCGAGGACTGCCTGGCGTGGCTGGACGCGCAGCCCAGGGCCAGCGTGGTGTTCCTCTGCTTCGGCAGCACCGCCGGCCGGTTCAGCGCGGAGCAGACCAGGGAGGTGGCGGCCGGCCTGGAAGCCAGCGGGCAGCGGTTCCTGTGGGTGGTCCGGGCCCCGCCCAGCGACGACCCGGCGAACAAGTTTGAGCGGCCGCCGGAGCCGGACCTGGACACGCTCCTCCCGGAGGGGTTCCTTGCCCGGACCAAGGACAGGGGCCTCGTCGTCAAGTCCTGGGCGCCGCAGCGGCACGTGCTGGCGCACGTGTCCGTCGGCGGCTTCGTGACGCACTGCGGCTGGAACTCGGTCCTGGAGGCGGTGATGGCGGGCGTGCCCATGGTGGCGTGGCCGCTCCACGCGGAGCAGCGGCTCAACCGGGTGTTCCTGGAGAAGGAGATGCAGCTGGCCGTGGCCGTGGAAGGGTACGACAGCGACACGGGCGTCGTGGCGGCCGAGGAGGTTGCTGCCAAGGTGCGATGGCTCATGGACTCCGAAGGCGGGAGGAGGCTCCGGGAGCGCACGCTGGAGGCCATGCGGCAGGCCAAGGACGCGCTGCGCGAGGACGGTGAGTCGGAGGCCACACTGGCCGGCCTGGTGGACCAGTGGAAACGCACTTGTTGACGTGCCGTCGGGAAGGGATATTGGGGTTTACGCGACGGACTCTGCCCCTGTTTGCTTCTATTTCGCACAGTTTATCTTTCACCGGCAAAACATGCTCGTGCGTTGCATCATATATTTATGGAAACGACAATGAGAACGGTATACACACGAGCGCACATACACACGTTACAAAGGTGCCATCAGCATGACTTACATCCCATCTAGTTGCAGTTTCAAGGGGATACATACTTAGTGTCCTACCAGTGTTGGATCAAGCATCCGAATTCCATCCAAACCAACCTGCACATATTTATATATATCTATACCTAATAATAATATAATAATAAAGAGGCAAAATTTCAACCAATTTTTTGTTTGATCATATTTTGGTCTGGCCTCCTCCATTGATACACGTTTCTATCATGATTTATGTTACCGTGCGCCACTTGGGCTCCGCTCTTTGTCCGTCCGTGTCCGTATAAGAGTCCAGACCAAACTATTCGTTCGTCCGTGTCCATACAAGAGTTGAAACCAAACTATCATATGGAAAATATTGTGTGGCAGCTCAGGGGCTGACAGGACTGTGGCGCCAGCCTGTCGGTGCCGATAGGGGCCCTATCGGCTTTTGAAGGGCCGATAGCCCTTGGGAAGCCGATAGGATGCTATATCTCAAATTTTTATATAAGGACTAAATCGGTCGACATTTCTGTTCGCACCATGCAAAATATCGTGTAAGTTAATTGAGGTACTATGAAAATTTTAGTCGTAAACCTAAGCTTAACAACAACTAACCCTAACCCTACCCAAAAAAAAGTAATAAATAATCTAAACCTAACCCTAGCCCTGAAAAAATAAACTAAACAAACAAAATCAATCTAAACTAACCCCAACCCCTAACCATAATAAAATAAAGTAATCTAAACTAAACTAATAAAATAAACTAACCCTAAATAACCCGAATAAACTAACCTAATTTAACGAAATCGAACTACTAAACAAAACTAACAAATCCTAACTAAACTAACTACACAAATCCTAACTACACTAACTACATTTAACAAAACTAACAAATCCTAACTAAACTAACTACATTTAACAAAAAAAACACGCACACATACATGCGACGAGGCCGGCGAGGTGCAGCGCTGGCCTAGGTGCAGCGCCGGCGGGGTGGGGGCGACGGCGTCAAGCCCACCACCGGATCCGGCGGTCGCCAGCGAGGGCGTAGCCGGGAGAGAGAGAGAGGGAGCGGCGAGAGAGAGAGAGAGAGAGAGAGAGAGAGAGAGGGAAGAAGAGAGGCCGCGGTGGATGTTTTGTGGCCTGTCGGCTTACGGTTGGTCGATAGGACCCTATCGGCTCTCCACCGGCCGACAGGCCAATTGGCCTGATGAGGGTACACTGGCCAACCATGTCTGGCCTGGTCGGAGGCCCAGTCAGCTACTGGCCTACCGATAGGGCCCTGTCGGCCCGCCAGTTGTCGATAAGGGCCCTATCGGCTAGCCAGCAACCGACATGATACTTTATTTACAATTCTCACAATTCCGATGATATATTTGTAATTATTCATTAAAAATATTATTTAAAAAAATTCTACGTGGAGAAGGGGTACGCCGAGGTCGGCGTCGACTTCACCAACGGTATCAAGCAGCTCTTTATCCTTCCCCAGCCCCAGCGCCCCAATGCAGCAGGGTAACGACGGTGGAGCTAGAGGGAGGAGTAAAATGGTGCTAGTATTTAGTGGTTTTGCTATGATCATGTTTGCATTAGTGGTTTTGCTATTATCTTGTTTGCTGAGTCGTATGTGCGTGCAAGTTTAGTTAGTCTACTAGCTATGGGACTGGATTGGAACCGTCGGCCTGATGTGCACGTATTGTAATCATGCAAATAAAGTTGGATATCTTTAGACGATTTGTATATTGCTACTGTTATGTGTACTTAATATGTCTTCAATTCAAAACCACTCCAAATTATGGCATAGAGGAAATTTGAACGGTTTTGAGAGTTTATGGTGTATAAGATAGTTGGCTTGCACTACTGTGAAATAGGATTTTTTTATCAAAACTCGCTGAGTCTCTTTATTCATTCACACTCGGTTCATCACGATCGCGAACCACAATATCAGATACAAAACTAGGGAGGGGATCAAACCAAACATGAGGTTGATCCGGGTCCCAACCAAGACTCATACGAGTGAGCTCATATGCACTCCTATTACATGATCTAGGAATATGAGAAACTTGTATAGAATCAAAACATAAAGAAATCAACACCCTTTCTTCTTTGTAGAGGACAGATGCCGGGCTAAGATAACGCTCATTCAACTGCAGCGCCTTCACTGTGTTCATTGAGTCTGACTCGAGTATGATATTGCCCATACCATGGCTAGATGCTGCTTGCAACGCCGAACCGCAGGCCTGAACTTCAGTACATTCAGCATCATGAACAGCTCCCAGCGAGCCAGACCCCGCCAAGATTGCATGGCTATTATGATATCTAATTACAAAGCCCCAGCCTCTTGTCTTTGTTTCAGCAAAAAAAGCGCCATCACAATTGATTTTGAGAACACCCAACGGCGGCCGAGTCCATCTATCTGGTGGTCGTGGTGCTTTTTTTTGCCTTCGTCCTTGCAGGATTGGATTCCATCACTAGCATGGCTGCACGGTGGACGACCTAACCTAGAGATCGTATGCCTTCGCCTGCATTTGTTTTGTTCCGCGCCTCCCACCAAGAATATAGAAGCATAATCACCCGCAATCTTACATCATCTTGGAGTGACAAGACAGCTGGAATCATTTCAGCAGCCGAATGCTTATGCAGCAATTCAGTCCGCATGTTCTCTAACAGTGCCTCTCTCCAACATTTGACAACAAACTTGCACTTTAGAAAGCAGTGACCCCATCTTCATTAAGTCTCCAACATACTGGACATCTGGTATCTAATTCCATCCCTCTTCTCTTTATATTCATTTGTAGAGGAAGACTATTGTGAGCCAAACACCATAGAAAATGTTTGATTCTGGGTGCATAGTTCAGACGCCAAACATGCTTCCATTCTAGCTTTCTGTACGCCTGCCCATTAGATGATTCTCCCTTCTATTTCCTTGCTTTCTGGACCGATGAATCATGGAGAGTATGATAGGCCGATTTGACAAAGAATACCCCTTTCTTATCAAAGTGCCACACTATGACATCCTCCCTTCTCGTATGTACCGGTATAGCAAGTATATGTTGCACATCCTCCTCCCAGAAGACATCCCTAACAAGTATATGATCCCAGTCACCCGTAGTTGGGTCTATCAAATCAGCAACACGGGTGATCAACGTCTGCCCCCTCGGGGTAATGGGCATTCTTGTTACACCACGGGGTATCCATGGGTCAAGCCAGATATTGATCGAACTGCCATCACCGACTCGCCATATTAATCCATCTTTTAAAGCTTTAATTCCCCGCAATATGCTTCTCCACGTATATGAAATCCCAGGAGCCTCCTTAGCATTCAGAAGGTCACTATTCCAGAAATATTTGGCTTTGAGCACCTGGCTGCATAACGAGTCTGGAGCCATGATTAGCCTCCAAGCTTGTCTAACCGGCATTGCTAAATTGAAGAGATGTAAATCACAAAATCCCAAACCTCCTTCCTCCTTTCTTCTACACATAGTGTCCCAGGAAAGCCAATGCACTTTATTCTCATTGTCTTGTTGTGACCACCAGTAACGACAAATCATCATGCTAATCTCATCACATAATGATTTCGTTAGGTCAAAGCATGACATTGCATATGTTGGGATAGCCTGAGCTACGGCCTTAATCAAGATTTCTTTGCCTGCTTTAGAGAGAAGTTTTTCTTTCCATCCTTATATTCTCTTCCACACTCTATCCTTCAGATAAGCAAAGGTTTTTGATCTTGATCGGCCCATATATACAGGGAGACCCAAATACTTTTCATTTCTTGCTTCTGTAGAGGATGGACAACATATCACTTTTGTCTCTGTCACTTGTATTTTTGCTGAACAGGATAGAATATTTGTCCTTGTTGATAGTTTGCCCCAAGTATTCCTCATACACAGCTAAAATATTTTCCAAATGACATGCACTTCGTTCATTCAGAAGTAGCAACGAGTCATCAACAAAGAAAAGATGATTAATACTCGGTGCCTCAGCACAAACTCACACCCCTTCCAGCTCCCTGTAAACTCGGCATTATTCAACAGAGATGAAAACCTTCCGCACAGATCAAGAACAAATAAGGAGAAATTGGATCCCCTTGTCTTAACCCACATTCAGGTATAATTTCCTCTGTAAGATCACCATTAATTTGACTTTATACGAGACCGATGTCACACACCTCATCACAGTATCGACCCAAGTTTCATGGAAACCCATTCTCAACATCATTCTCCTCTGAAAAGACCACTCAACACGGTCATAGGCCTTACTCATATCCAACTTTTAGCTACATAATCTTCTTTACCTGCTCTCTTATTTTGCAAAAAATGAGTCATCTCATACACCAGAAGGACATTATCCGTGATTAATCTCCCAGGCACAAAAGCACTTAGAGGCGGGCAACACCTCGCCTCTAAATGAATGTCACATCTGCTACTCTCATTGGCAGTAGCAATGCCCATCTCTGGAAGTCATTCGTAGAAAAAGAAGCCCACCAGTGGTGAGCCCACCAAGCACACCGTCCCCATGCTAGACCATTGTCGTCCCATGGTAGATTGAGATGAGAATAATTTCGTGAAGGACTCCTTGACAATAAAATGACATGTGAGCGAACAAACGTGATGCACACGGAACACGCATGACACATCTATTCCGACTAGCATATTGCCCGTGCTAACGCTACGGTGTCATCTACGGATGCAAATCAACCAACCAACGAATATCTTTTATTGAGAAAATATTTATAATTCATGCAAAAAGCAATTTAAACAATTTGTAGCAACAAACATCAAGGAACCTCGCTTGCACCCAGTCACAGAGGCTGGTTCTACAATCCTGCAGTGTGTACCCAAAGAAGATATTGCAAGTCCTGGCGACAATTTTATTACCAAACACAATAACTACTTTAGTACTGCTGCTTGCAACAGCAAGCCGGCAGCCAAAACAAAACCACTCCAGTATTGCACCTAGCAATAGAAAGCTGACACCCAAACAAAACTACTCCAGTACTGCACCTTCAATACCAAACCAGTAGCCTGAAAGATATACACAGAGAAATACATCTCCTGCAGGAGCACATGTCTAGGTAGGAAGATGGCTTCAGGTCTTCAAGCTCCACTATCTTCAGAAGGTGCCCTTAAAGCTTCCAATTAGCTGGTGCTTTTTCTGGATGTCCAGTGGACTCAAGATGCACCAGTTAGCGAGGTCCTCTCTACCCTTGGTATTAGAGCTTCAAACATCAAGCACCATCTTCTCTACTGCTGCAAGTATCTGATATGACATAGTTGATTCTTGATTTTGGACAGCATGGGCCGCTGAAGCTGAAGAACACCTTGCCACATACCAATGGTTTCAAAGCCAAATGAAATATGTATCTGAGAAGAGAAAGCAAATGACTGTAAGTACCGCTGCAGATTCACAAGTCCCGCCAAGGCCAAAAAAAAAGGTGAGATCAACAAATCCCCTTGATTAGAGACTTTTGCAATAAATCTAGCCTGAGATGTAGATTCATAAACATGCAATGGAAAGAGAGCTAACATCAAGCTTATAATTCTGCTCAACACTAATTAGCCCATCACATCAAGTATCCCATTTCACCTTTTTTTTGATAGAGGTAAACTTGGCTTTTATAGAAAGCACTATGTTTGATACAGGGAAAGAAAAATAGAAAAAACAAAGAAACTAAAAAAGGTTAGGGACACCAGCTAAGCAATTCAGCGCCTGAAACTAAGGCACCGTTTAGATGCCAAAAATTTTGCCAAAATTTTCAGATTCTCCGTCACATCAAATCTTTGAACGCATGCATGAAGCATTAAATATAGATAAAAAATAAAACTAATTACACAGTTTAGACGAAATGGACGAGACAAATCTTTTAAGCCTAATTAGACTATGATTGGACAATATTTGCCAAATAACAACGAAACTGCTACAGTAGCGTTTCGCCAAAAATTTTGCCAACTAAACAGCCTCTAAGCAAGAAACTAAAGGAGCTCCCTAAGGTCTGCGGACCCCGCTAACATAAATGAAACAAGACAACAACGTTTCTGCAGCCACCGAAAGACACCAACTAACCGCTACAGCTTCAACCAAGAAACCAAACCTGAGATCCTGAACTTCCAAACCTTAGAGCAACCACAATGTAGCAGCAAAGTAGTCCATAGGGAATAAAATACTCTCTACCAGCTAGCTAAACCATTGTGGAGGTAGTCCATATAACAGTCTATAACAAAAGGTACCCATAGCCATATGGACTACCCATAAACAATAAAGAAACATTATTCTCTCTTTGCTCTCTCTCTTGTGGAGGTACAGAAGATGGTTGGATATAGTAATTTTTAATCTCTACTAGTGAAACCCACCTTATAGACTACTTAGCTGGACATTGTGAGCAAATGACAGTAACTATGGACTACCTACGTGGGTCTCATGTATATGGACTACTTGGTCTATATACATTGTGGTTGCTCTTAGGTTCCTTGCTAAAGGCATTTTAAAATAAACTACCAGTACCCTGCCCGAAGCAATCCTGGAAAAAAACTTCAGCATGACGACCAGACATCCAGTGGTGTAATACATTGAGTAAATGAAGTTACCTAGTACAAAAACAGGACATTTCCTTTTACCTGCATAACCATATTGGTAGGGATTTGCAGTAGCAGGAACAAAAAACATTTTGTCCATACATTAGTTCAGGAGTCATTCCCATCTCCATGCAATTCACACTTTTGAACAAGCACCTTGTTCTACTCCAATGTTCAGAGTCAGCTGGAATTAAAAAAATGACAGGGCTGTTATGGACAATTTAAATGTGTCGCTCCATGCAAAAATAAACAAATGCAAACGAAGGTCTGATCACCTAAAACATATCAGGGTGTGCTGCATCATATCATTGTTCATAACCATTTTGCATCAATGCTCAATAAGTTTGCTGTAGATAAAACAAATAGACCAAGCAACCAAATGTCTACATTTTTACCAAAGATTTATATTTCCATAAAAAACACGAGACCAATTTCATGGTGAACTAAAAAAAACCCTTATTCCTGCATTATTCCATGTATGATACATCTAAGTTTGGAAGGATATATATGTATAATTACCTGCTATTTGAGACATCAAGTTATTATGACAAAAAATAAAGAAAGATATATACTTAACTGTGTATCCGTGTGGCAATGAGTGCGCCAATGATCTACATTCAGAGCTCCAAAACAGGACGACCAGGAAATTAATTCTACAAGGATCCTAACAAAATTTTAAAGCAAATACTGTATGTAAGCACAAAGCACATCAAGTAAAGCTAAATCCAAAGATAGAGATGGTCTGACATGTGGGCCCACCGCCATGTGAACAAAACCATCTAGAAAACCGCTTTGAAATAGTTAAGATGTATTTTATCCAGTTTTGAATGTTAAGGGGTAGGTTTGTCAGGTATTTATGTTTGAGTGTATTTTTTTAATATACCAACAAGTTTAGGAGGGTAAATCAGACATTACACTATTCAATAATACAACACTAATATATTATTATCTTAAAATTCCAAAAAAGCACTTACTTATGATTATGATTTTTTTTTGTACAGCATAAATTATTATATACCTAAGGTCAAAGTCTTACTCTAATAAGACTATGGGTCTATCTAGGTTTGTTATATATCTCTTCTCTATCTCTACACCTAAAAACACTATAAAGTTATCATCTACCCAGTGATATAAAAAATCGTATACTATCCGATCATTGTTCTTTCGCACCAGAAATCCAAAGTCCGCATGCCTCCGCGCCTCGTCTGAAATCCAAAATCACTATACAAAGTCCGTGTCGGAACCTATTCTGCAGAGTTCGCGTCGGAACGGTCGGCAGCCTCGTAGGGACGGTCGGTAGCCTCACATCTATCTACACCTAAAAAAGCTCGAAGGGGCTCCGTGCAAATCCTAAAAATTCTCCTCTCTAGTAAAAAAAACTAATAAAAAAGCTCTATCCACCGGCAGACCGAATGGAAATAAAAAAAACAACCTAGCTCTGTAGGAATCCTAAAAAATCTCCTCTCCGGTAAAATAACTAATAGTCAAATCTCTGGCAAAAAATACTCAACCAGATTTAAAATTTACCGACTAAATTGGTGATAGCAGTATATTTCTGTGATTTTAGGTACGGGTAATAAATTTTATAAAAGTTGAATGAACATTTATACTTAAGAAGATTGTAACGTCGTCATCTACCCGATAATATCAAGTCTCGATCCCTACTTACACGTCCGCATCTGATACGAATCATCCTTCACTCAGAGCTCACATGTCCACGTTCAATACGAAGTTCCGTCAGCGTCATATTTTAAGGTTCAGTTAAGAAAAATTATGACCTTGGTGCAACGCACGGGTATATATCTAGTATATAAAAATTTCATAATTTTCCCTAGCAACATGGGCTTATATATATATTTATTTACACTGCAGGTGGCTGGCGGTGAACGCAACTGAGAATTAGTATGTGGCCAAATAAAAATCTTATTTAGTACTCATTCTATTTTAAATTTTAAGACGCTGTGGTTTCTTAGATTTTTTTTTGCCATATAAGAACATAACATCTTATAATTTGGAATGGATGGAGCAGGAGCATTTTGACGGCGAGCTTAATAATTTTCAAGGGTTTGACGCAGCAACAGTCTCAAGCATTGTGGATTGGCGTTGACTTCACCTTCGTGACAAACGAGACACTGCACCTAGCTGAAACTACAAGGAAGATGAAACCTCCTTGCTGACAAATAAACGAGACACTGAAACCGAATCGTGCTCAGGGTGAGGCAGGAGCAGGATTGGAATCGGAGAGGCGTTGACGGTGGACCACGGCCCACGGGGCCACGGGCCGGCGGCCGAGTTCGAGGCAGAGAAGGTCCATGCATGCGGAAAAAAATTCGCTGCATCGCGTCTGTGGAGTCCATCAGCGTGCGACGTGTGGACAGCAAGGAATCGGACGCTCGGCTTGGCTACGTTGAGCTCAGCAGTGGGCTTGGCTGAGTAATCGGTTGCTTGGGCCACGTCTCGCTCATCACACACCTCGATTAGATCTCGTATCTTGCGCTTGCCAACCGCCGGTGGTAGAACTTGCGCCGCCGTCTCTATGGATGACGCAGCCGGCATGACAGGCCAGGAAGGTGCTAGTCCTAGCACCGTCGTCTCCGTGGACGACGCGGCCGGCATGACAGGAGAAGGAAGCAAGGAAGGTGCTGGTCCTCGCACCATCGTCTGCATGGACGACGCAGCCGGCATGATAGGAGGAGGAGGCCAGCAAGGTAATTTGTCACCACCGTCGTCCATGGTTTCTGCTACCTCTGCTGTAGTGCACGACACAGCCGGATTCTCACTTGCGCATGATGATGATGGCGCGACCAAAGCTGTTCGTGGGGTCAACGAAGAGCAGATAACGCAGGTCATTTGGTCTTCGATCTTCCTTTTCTATCTTTTGTGTCGTTTCATCATATATAAATGTGTGCATATTATACTGTACAGAACACTGCTATTGCTATCGATGATAGCATTCATGCTAATGACAACGCACTCCATCACTCTTTTTTTTCCTCTAAATAGGGTGAAGAAAAAACAGATGAGGTTCCTTTAGTTTCGACTTGTGACACGGACACATTGAAAGGATCAGTATCATTTGGAGTTCCTCGGGTCATAAAAAGTGCAAAGAATAAACGGTTGCAAAGCGTACTTGAAAAGAACACAAAAAAGAAGAAGAGTGCAAAGAAAAAAGGTGTTCCTCCAAGCCATTCTTAGCTGCTTTTGTTTCTGTCATGACTGCTTTTGTACTGATTTTTTCAATTTAATTATATATATGTCTGCTTACTTGGAGTTGATGGAGCTGGTACACTGCATTCAACTGCTAGGAAATTACCTTTTGGTGGAGTGCCAAATCATGAAAAATAGGTAGCATATCTGTGTTGCTTTGTAAGGAATTATGGAATGTTACAACTGAATTGTTTATTTTTTGTATCCAATAATGCTACAGCTTAGAACTATTTTTTTCAGTAATGTCAGTCTTGCATTTATTTCAGAAATCAGTCAGGCAATCTCATTGTAGCTCCATGTACATTTGAGATTATCTGCACCATCTTAACTGATGACAAAGAGGCTGTTGTTTTACGTTCCAACACCGCCATCGCATTCTCCATCGGCTAGCTGGGTGTCCGAGCTTTCCATCATTCACGCGCTTTTTGGCATAACACCTCATCAGCTCTGTTTTTTTTTCGTTCGCAAATAATCTCTAGGCGTGGAATTATAGGGAAATGCCACACAACCTTCTTAGGTGGCCTTTTGTTCCGGTCAACGATTGTCATCGCCTCAGGACAGTCCTCAGACTTGTAGCGTGAGAGTTCGCACACCGGACACTGATCCAACTCTACATATTTGTCGCGGTACAATATGCAATTATTGTAGCACGCATGAATCTTTTGTACTTCCAGCCCCAATGGACTGATCATTTGCTTCGCCTGATATATGTTCTTCGGCAACTTATTTGGCCGTGATAGCATCTTGCTCTTCAAATGAGTTAGCAAATCATCGAATCCTTTGCCCGACAGACCATTCCTTGATTTCATCTCAAGTAGCAAAAGGTTAGCTTCTAACTTGGTCATAGAAGAACCATTGAACAGCGGTGTTTCTGCATCCTTTCTCATTTGCTCCAACTTCTTCAAATTTCTTGCATCAAGGAACTCTGGCTCCCCATTACATATCATCTTGTCTAGAGCATCAAGCACTTATCCAGCAAAGTGTCACAGCCTGTTTCATTGATGGTTTCCTACACGATTTCACTCACTGGTTCATGAACGGTTTCTTGCACCATTTCACCGACCGTTTCATGAACAGTTTGCTGCAAGGTTTCATTTGCTGTAGTCTCCAGCAAGGGTCCTTGGACGGTTTCCTCAGGTAAGTTGTCACCCTCCTCGCCATGCATGTTCCAAACCTTATAGTTTTTCATGAAACCCCTACTTAGCAGATGATATTGTATCCGCTCGACGTCGCGGATCCTAAATGCCTTCTCATTCTTGTAATCAACACATGGGCAGTGTATGTATCCTTTACTACTCAGAACATTACTTCCTGCATACACCTTGGTGGCTTTCACAAAGGAGTCAATGCCTTCCACGAACGCTGCAATCACAGTTTCCAAGTACATCCATCCACGATCCATATGTGAATAACACAACTTTAGTGACATAGGTCAACTATAGTCATTCAATTTAATACAAGCAAACTGAAGGATACAAACTGACCGTACCATAGGGTAATCTGGTGTGCACGCACCAATCAACAATTAGAAGAAATCAATAAGCACTCCCTTAGGAAGAAGGATGATTTTCGGTTATAATTTAGCCACAGGGGCTGCACTCATAAAAGAGTCAATGCCTTCCACGAACGGGGCAGCAAGTACATCCATCCACATGATCCATCTGTGATTAACACAATGCAACTTTACTGATCGACATAGGTTGAACTAACTAATGTGTCATTCGATTTAATACAATCAAAACTATAGGATACATACTGACTGTAGGGTAATTTGGTGCGCGCGCAACAATCAAGAATCAGAGAAGCCGCCTCCAAAATCAAGAAGCATTCTAAAATGAAGAAGGATGATTTTCGGTCACAATTTAACCACATGATCGAACTACGGTAGCTACATGAAAAGGGTTATTAATTACATACCACCCAATATAGAACATCCTTCGAAAATCAACAGCCTTCACTAGCTTGGCGGTCGCCAAAAATGGTGGGGGCAGCCATGGCTGAACAAAAGTTAACCGAGTGAAGAAGAAGAGGAGGGAAATGGGGTTTTCATTGCTCTTGCAGCCCTTTATCACCGCTGGGTTAATTGGACAGCCGGTGGCGATCCTATGTTTTTTCGCCGGATCGTAGATCATGGTATTCAGTGTCCGAACAAAACGGTGGTAAAACTTTCTTATCACCGCCGGTGTGAAAGAGCGGGAAGACGTATTCAATTATTGCGATTTCCACCGCCGGACCATACGATGAACCGATGGTGCTACATAAGCGTCACCGCCGGATCTTATGGTGTAGGGCCCATCAATCTTGGCACCGGCGGTGAAAAATTGTTACCTCTAACGCCTTCTTCGCGTGTCGCGCATCGGATCAACGGTCGGTGGTGGTAAGCGTTGCACAGCCAGTTCGGCGTACGATACGGTGGCGAAGCTCGGCATCTTGTTCACCGCCGGATCATACGCCGAGCCTGCGGCGAAAGCATTTATCACCGCTGGTTATTAGGCTGGGAGGGGGCCATAGGTCATAAGCCGGCGGTGATGTGTATCACCGCCGGTTATCTCAAAACCGTTGGTGAAGGTCCCGACAGTGAATTGACTTTCTGTAGTAGCGGTGACACTTTGATAACCGCATTTCGATACGAGTTTCACCCCTCTTAATAGTACGGCTATCTATCCTAAACGTGATCACATCCATTAGGTGTCTTGATCACCAAAACAAAATGGCCCTATCAAATTCGTCTTTGCCTTGAGCTCATTTTATTTTTCTCTTTCTTCTTTTCCAAGCCCGAGCATGATCATCACCATGGCTATCACCACCATCTTCATGATCTTCATTTGCTCCATCACTTGGAATGTACTTAACTTATCTTATATTCACTTAGAGAACATAGGTTAGTACCTAGGGTTTTATCAATTCACCAAAATCAAACTAGAGCTTTCAAAGTGTTGCATCTGGATGTTTTAAAAGTAGCTCGGGTGTTACATATGTTGCAATGTGATGCAGCAGCTAGCAAGCACCGTGAATCGGCGTTCATATATCATCATAGTATAAGTCTGATCGATATGCAGAAACTTCAGTCCAGCAGACCAGCGGTGACTTCACCTTCCTGAGAAATAAACGACACTGAAAGTATATGGAAGATGAAACCGAATCGTGCTCAGGTAGGATTGGAATCGGAGAGGTGTTGACGGGGGACCACGGGGCCATGACCCATGGTCCATGGGACGGCGGCATGCATGCTGCCTATTGCCAGCCAAGAGGCGGAGGGAGTCTGTCAGAGTACGAGTCGAGGCAGAGAAGGCCCATGCACGCATGCACATATATAGCGCGCGACGCGACGCCCCTGGGTGGCAGGACTCGTTCTCGTCAACGTCAACCAACAGGCCGCAGCAGTCCGCCGCCGCCAACGCTGTCAAAGGAGGAGGATCGTCGAGACGGCCGTCACCAAGGATCCGGGCTGCGGACGGCTGGTCAGGATGTCGGGGAGCAGCATCGTCGTCGACAACGAGATCGGCGTCACCAAGGCTGAGGTGGGGAACAAGGAGGCGGCCAGCAGCATCACCGGCGAGATCGATGTCACCAAGGCTGAGGTGGGGAACAAGGAGGCGGCCGGGCCAGGCGTGGTGACGGAGGTATCCTGGATCGAGTTCGTCTTCCCCGTCAAGCAGCCAGTGGGGAGAGAGCGCAAGGCCGAGCCGACGGGGGCTATGATCACGAAGGAGATGGTGCCCGACTCTTTCATCTACAGGCTCAAGAAGAGACCTGTCTTCAAGAGGCTGCCTTCTATCAACGACGATATTTCCGATGTCTACCTCATGTTCCCCAAGATGCGCGAAGGTTATCTCGGCAATATGGCTCGTTGGAATTACTTGATCGACCTGCATGAGGATGTCCTGAGGCAGCACGCGGAGAAGGGGTTTGCCGAGGTGGGCGTCGACTTCACCGACGGTGTCACGAAGATCTTTATCCTTCCCTAGCATTTGGGGTGTGCAACGTGAGGAAAGTGCGTGCAGGGGTATCGTATCGGTGGAGCAAGGGAATTGATTATATATTATGCTACTAGTTTGTCTTGTCTAATAACTATTTTTTTTGAGGGAACTGTCACTATTAGTTCGCCCCAGTCTAATTATTATCTCTAAGTATTACTGTGTCGTCTGTCTCAGTACCAGTATGTGATCATGTCGGCTATCAGGATGAGATGATGTTATTGTAGGAGATGGTCATCAGTTTTCAATTTCCGTAAATAGAACGAATGTCTCTGAAAATCGCTAATTATTTTTAGAGTCTAGAATATTATTTTTTGCCTGCCTATATATAAATAAAAAGGTATCTCCTAAAATCGTTTCTTTTTGGAAGTGTTTGGAGTTTGATGAGGAAATCAGACTATGATTATTTCAGGAAGGCAAGAGTGCGTTTGGTTTGATGAATATCCTTGAATGGGAGATGGTGGTCTATGGACCAACTGCTTTTGGTTCGCACACGAGTTAGATATGGATATCATTGACAAGGGAATATTCTCCCAGTTGTTGGATATCCTTATCACAAAAAAATTGCCTAGCGAGCTCATCCATGTTTTCTAATCTTTGTCATTAGTAAATAACTAAGGATTATCATGTCATATTATTACTTAGTAACTATGATGGCAAAATTAGTTTTTGATATAAGTGCTAATATGTTGATTAGTGTATGTTTTGTACGCCAATTAGAATAATAGTGGTGTTAATTAATATATTTTATATGTAATTAGCCATTATCATGACAAAATTAGTGTTGATGCATATTTATTAGTGTATAATTAGTTGTTATTTTAAATTAATATAATACAAATTCATGAAGTATTCTCACCATCCTATCCAAAAAAAATAGCTTACTCCATCCATCCAATCAAAATGATTTTTTAAGACACCTATTTCTTGCAAGGACGGCTTGCCTAGCAAACCGTTTGTAACTAGCTCCAGGAGCAATATAGCTTATAAACTGTCCCTAGAAATACATTTTTAGGGGCGGTCCTATTAAGTAGTAAACCGTCAGATCTATTTTCAAGAACAATCGGCTCTTAGAAGAACTGTTGCTGAAAATATGATTTTCAAGGACAGTTATTTATGTCAACCACCTCTGAAAATAGGTATCTAGGGACGGTTGGCTTAAGTCATCTTCCCCTACAAATCAATTCTTAAAGGTGGTTGTCAACTATCCTAAAAAATAGTTGCAACACAAATAAATTATATTCATAACCTTTTTTCAAATGAAGTCGGTGTCGTTGTTTGACCACCGATAGCCTACCACGGGGTACCCGAGATAGTTGTTCGGGCTTTGACGTGTGTTAGAACTCAACGGTGAATGCAGAGACAGTCGATTTATACTGGTTCGGGCCCTCGATCGTGATCGAGTAATAACCTTACGTCTAGTCGGCGTTAGTCTTTACGTTGGATTGATTGTGTTGTATCGTCTCTTTTTTATAGGGGTGCCTATAGCCTCTCTTTATATCGGTAGAGAAGGCTGTGGTGCGGTTACAATCCTAGTCGGATCCAAAGAAGGTGTCCTGAACTAGATACAAAAGTTACTTTATATAGGAATCCGGCTAGTCTGGCCTATTCTACTCGAATTCGATGTAGCGGTTGCTGCACCTCTTCCGGCTTCTGTCTGTGGGCCGGGCCAGGGCCCACAATTTGTAGTCACATTGTTGGGGAACTCTGTGAGTCCCGCATCGACAATCCCTGAGCATTTCATGGTTGAACTCGAAGACTTCCTTTGTTCTAGGTTCTTTCGACATGAAGTCTTGAAGTGGTCTTGCTTTGATGAAGTCTTTCAAGTGACGTGCGATTTTTTGAAGAAAAAGCGCACTCACTGAGTGTAGCCCCCGATCCTCTTGCTATTTGAAACAAAAAGTTGGAGGGTCTCGAACTTTGGTTGTTGAGAAAACTAAAAATATCTTCTCAGGATATCTACCCTGCAGCCTACGAGCATCTTTTTGAATTCTTTTCGATTATTAAGAACTCGGATAGAGGGTCTTCTATTATCATCTTAGGTAGCCATATTTATATCCGATGTTGGTGGTAGTTGGCAGTTGAATTGAAATATTTGTAGTCACGAGGTGTACGGTGTTGGTATATTCTTTCGAATATGCTTGTGCTCGAATATTGTTCCTTCACGTGCATGTCTTCTTCTTGCTGCTTTCTGTCTTTTCACTAAGACCTTTGTGAGGCTTGTTCTGTTGGTGCTCCCAGTCCATGTGCGCCGCTCTTTGGACTATAAATACCCTCCTAGCGTGCTGCTTCTATTCATCAAGTGTCTTGTTTATAGCCCGAAGCTTCCATAGCCCTGATTATGATAGTTTGTGAAGTAGAGTAGCTCCCGGGCGCGATTTGAGTCTTGTAAGTCTTGTAGTAAGTGAAAGAAGTCTTGTGATCGAGATTAGAGGTAGACTAATCTCGCGATAGCATTATACCAGGTAGATGTGGTGGCAGGTGGAAAAAGTCTTGTGATGTGGGATGTGTTCCATCATCTAGTAGCTTCGAGTTGATCCTTCCACACAGCCTTGCGAGTATCCGGTGCAAATCAACGTCTGATCTAGGATCACATCGGGCTTGGGTAGACTAATATCTGTGAGTCTCGCTTGGTCCAGGTTGTTCCGCTGTACTGCTGATATCCGTCTTGGATGCACTACGTCCTTCCTTTGAAGAAAACAGTGTATCCGAGTTGGTTGTCTTCTACCGTGTTGTGTCTAGGAGCACGTAGTTATTTTCAGAGCTGTGTTCTGCCTGTGCTCTTTCTTGCTGCCTTGCTCGTTGTAGTACCGAGTTCGTTGGGTCTTGTAAGATATGTAACTTTATGTCCTTTGATGATATTTATAATAAAAATTCTTTTTTTCTCAGTTGTTGTCTCCTTTTTTGTTGTCCGAGTACTTTTGAGTATGATCTGGATTATTTCTGAAGTATCTGGGTTCTTTGGAGATGTACTGTAATGTCTTCTGTGAATCTTGTGGATGGTGAGTTCTTTCTGAGTTGTGCAATCTATAACAATTCGGCAATGGCGCAGTATGAATGGATAAGTCTGAAATCTGCCTGTTGCACTATACCATTGTGAAAGGTTGCGTCGTCTGTCGTTTCGGCTGTGTCAATTATGGCAAAAAACATACCGTTGCGTTTCCATGCCACGTTAAGCGGGCCTGATGGGCCACGTTTTTACTGTTGTAAATCTATTTAAGGGCCCTCCTTCTTCTTCTTTCTTACTCTGTCCTTGCTCTTTAGCATTTAGCCTTTGCAAAACCCTAACCTCCAGAGTTCCACCACCGCCATTGCCACCGTCGTTGAACTTTTGCCGCCGACCTTAGATCCTTTCCATTGTATGGGCAAGAAGTCGTCGAGCAAGTCGAAGGAGGTCTTGGTGGACGAGGAGGCGTCGCTCTTGGTCATCGAGAATCAGAAATTCGTCGCTATGAGGGTTGCGAAGAAGCTCTGGCCGATTTTGACTACAACGAAGGATCAGTTGCATGATTTGGTCAAGGACGGCCTAATCTAGGAGAAGGACTTTGCTGATTGGAAGGTCCCCGGCCAGCATCGGGTTCCTACTCCTGGTCCTGGTGAGATCATCCTTTTTATCTCTTTCGTTTGACCTAGCCTCTGCTTGCCTGCTTCTGCCTTTCTTCATCGTTTCCTCCATTATTTTGACATTTCTCAGAACCACCTTACTCTGAACGTTGTCCTTCATTTGTCAGTGTTCATCCATCTCTATGAAGCTTTCATTGGCATCGTTCCTTCAATCTCTTTATTTTGTTTCTTTTTTCATTTGAAGCCACATCCTCGAAGTGACAGTACTTCTCCGTTGGGTGGTTGTGGCATCCAATTCCGTCAGGAGAAGAAAGCCCTCTTTTTTACTATGATCTTGTTGATTCTATTCGAGATTGGCGTTCCGAGTGGTTTTATGTTGCAAACATGATTCCTCCCCTTGTTGTTCATTCTGGTTCTGGTCCCTCGATCAATGATCGTTGGGAGAAGAACCCTTTGACAAGCGATGAGCTCCAGGCCATCAAACCTCTTCTTGAGAGAATCCGGACTCTGAAGCAGCAAGGTTTGACCGGTTTTGGGATCATCGCCAGCTATATGCGTCGTCGAGTTCAACCATTGAAGGAGAGGGAGCATCTCAGCTTTGAGTATTCAGGGGTTGAAGACCCATCTTGGATGGTTCCTGCCCTTGAGTTGACTGAAGAGGAGGTACTCGAGCGCTTGAGGAAGGTTCTGAAGGGGGTGACCATTGTCCCCCATGTAGTTTCTAAATATTATGGAGATAATCTGTCCCCTACTGTGAGTTGTTTTACTTTTCGCGAGTACTTTCTTTTATATATATTTGGTGTTGGTACTTTCTGTCTTCAATTTTCTGTTTATTCCTTCTCATTTGGTCGTCTTGTAGGAATTGGGGCGTAACTTTGTTGATCTGGTTCCTGCTGATGACTACCCAGGTGTTGAGGAGGCTGGAGGAAGTGTGGTCGTAGTGGCCCCGACTAGTAAGTCTCTAGTATCCATAGTTCTTCCTAGTGCTTCTTGCAATGAACCAGACTAATATGTTAAATATGTGGCACGCCTAGTTCCTCGAGCTCCTCGTTCCATCAATAAGAGGGCACGGGCGGATGATGCTTCTGCTAGCGCATCTGTCACCAAGAAGCCTCGTCAACCGGGTACTCTTCCAGGTACTCAAGTTGTAGGTAGCATGCTCCTAGGTGAGCACACGGGTTTGTTTTATCCCTTTTGTTGTTTGTTTGCGTGCATAACCGAGTACTTTCTCTCTTCTCAGATGGTATTGTGGTTGAGTTGCTTGAGGGCGAGGAGGATGAGGAAGATGATGCGACCCTCACTACTCGTCAGTGAGTTATCGTTGTATTTTTGTTTTCTTGTTGTTATTCTTGAGCGCTTCTTTTGACTTGTCCTTATCCTTTCGCAGCAAGCTGTCATCGAGCCTAAGTTCTCCTAGGGCTTAGTTATCGATCATGTCATCCCTGGTGCGGGGTGGTGATGATGTATTTTTTGCTTCCATGCCTCCACCGAAACCTTCAGCTTGGCTTGGAGGTTTTAGTTTGAAGAAGAAGTCAGCCAAGTAAGTGAATCCTGGTTAGGTTGTTTACTTATGTTTTCCATTTTTCTTGTATTGTTGAGGTTGTCCATCATCTTATAGGTCTTCGCCCGTGCCTTCTTTGAACCCTCAACCGGCTTCTTTGTACTCTAGTGGTGCGGCCATGCGTACTGAGTCTCAGGACTCAGAACACACAGTCAGCGAGGCGGCTGTGAGGAAGACGGTGGCCCCTGATGAACATGCTGCTGCAGAGTCACCTACTCCGGAGATAGTGGTGACCGTGGCGGCTAGTCCGTCTAAGGAAGTAGCCAGGGCTTCTACTGCCCCGGTTGCGGCCTTGATCTTGTCTTCGCATCAGTCAGTTTCTCCTCATGCTGCCCTTAGTTCTTGTAGTCAGCGTCTAGATGACGATGTGTTGCGGGAATTCGACGCCACACGTCGTTTGTCAAAGCTAACCATGGACTGGGGAGTCCTGGCGGCTGGTGCTGCTTCTTTTGGGGAGAAACTCTAGGTAGGTTTTCCTTAATTTATTATTTTGCTGGTCCTCTTGGGTTCTTACGCCTTGTCTTTTTTTCCCTTCGTCTTGTTTGATCAGTCTTTCTCTTGGGACCATGTTGACTTCTTTTTCTCGACTGAGACCAAGAAAAAGTTGACCTCCGAAATTAGTGTTCTAAAGATAGATCTAGACCTCTGCCGAGCCGAGATGGAGATTGAGCGCCAGACGCACCAGAAGGAGGAAAAAAACTCTCCGTGCTCAGGTGATCGAGGCGGAGGAGCGGAGGAATGCTACGGTCCAGAAAGCCTCAGAAAAGGTGAAGGCCATAAAGAAAGAGTGTGATAATATTCCGAGTTCTTTTATACCTTGTTCCCTCTTTTTCTTTATTTCTTGCTCCTTTTTTGCCTGATTTTCTTTTATTATCTTGTTCAGCCATTCAAAAAGATAAGCAGACGCTATTGACTGATATTGAAGATATGAAGATATCGGTTCAGTCTAGTTCTAATAGGGCCGAAGAGGTAAAGGCTCATGCCAAAGAAGAGCTCGCTCATGCTCAGTTGATTAGGCTTGGTACTGACCAGGATCTTGTGTAGGGGATAAAAACCATTGAGGATTTGTCCAAGAAACTGGCGACATCTGACCAACAGTTTGCAACTTTGTGGAAATCTTTAAGACTGTTGCGAAGCTTCTTTGGACTTCTGAAGATGATGGAAAGTCCTAGGGTGAGTTCATCCCTCTAATTCCTGAGCGTCTTCAGAGCTTTGTGAAGGATGGGGTCTGGGCATGTGTCAAGAATGTTTTGGCTCACATCCATGTTCTTGCACCATCTGTTCCTCTAGAAAAACTTAGGGAGGACACTGATGATGACAACTACCTGGAGTCCATCGAGAATGTAGAGTCTGAGGTTGAAGACCTGGCCAACTTCATCGCTGAGAAGCTTGATATTCATCTCCCACCTTCTGATGACAAATCTGATAGCTAGGTTCTGTAGTATCTGGGCACATCTCTCTTCTTTGTAAAGATATACTCTGTATTGTGCTTTTGTAAAGGAATTCTGGTTCTTTGGATACATCTTTACTATCTTACTTGAATCATTCGATTGAATCTTTCCGAGTTGTTTTTCCAGACTTTTGAATTCTTTAAACATGTGCTGGATATAAACCTCGATCTTTGTAGGCGTATTCAGGTTCCTTTGAGTTGTGTGTCTCCAACTGGCCTTGCTCTTTGTTTTATATCTTCATGGGTCTTGTCGAGCTTCGATGCTAGATCAGTTGAGTTGTTTTGTCCGGTGTCGAACAACTCTGGGATAGGGCAAGCGCTATCTGGCTCTCATCCAGGTCGTGAGAACAACCTAGGATAGGTCGAGTGTTGGCTTTTTAGCCTTCTTACTCTCATCCAAGCCTGAAAAGACTTGGGACAAGGTGAGCTCAAGCATCTTTTCAGTTCTTTTGCTCTTGATTTATAAATTGCGGGCTCAAGCATTTTTTAGCTCTTTTGCTCTCATCCGATTGTGAAAACAACTCGTGATCGGGCAAGCACCTCTGGCTCTCATCCGGGCTGTGAAAATAACCCAGGAAAGGTTCGAGTGTCAGCTTGTCAGCCTTACTCTCATCCAAGTCTGAAAAGACTTGGGATTGTGAGCTCAAGCGTCTTTTCAGCTCTTTTGCTCTCATCTGGCTGTGAAAACAACTTGGAATAGGGTGAGTGCCTCTAGCTCTGATCCAGGCTATGAAATCAACCCAGGAGCACTGGATTTGTCAGCTTTCTTGCTTTCATCCAAACCTAAGAATTGTCTAAGTGTTTTGTCTTTTCCTTTGTAATAAGAAGAACTCAGTTGTTCTGTCCATTGAGCTCCTCTGCATGAAAAAGTGCACCACTTTTACACCGGTTGTGTTACGCAATTAATGTTGGAAACCGCCATGTTGGCTTTGGTGAAGGGATTGACTCTTCCCTTAATTTTAGGAGAAGAAATTAATTCTATTTTTATCTCGAGGAGGCTGTTGGACTATTTGAGGAGACGGCTTGGCCCTATTTAACTACCGCTTTCATGATTGTTTTGGCACTCTTATCTTTTCGGTCTTACCACAGCCAAAATGGCGAAGAAAAAGTTCATCCAAAGACGTTACATTCGTAAGGTTCCACGCTCGTCACGCGGAGGTTCTTCGTTGTCAGCATCTTCGTCACTGACGCTGTCGGCTCTTGGTGCTCGTGATGCTCCGGCGATGGAGGAGACTTCGCCTTTCGGGACATCAAAACTGGTTCCATCTTTGCGGGAGGAGGAGGATCCAGCGGCTGCTCCTGCAGTCAATCCCGTCTCCGTTCCCCCTGTTGATGCTGACTTGATAGGGGTGAATTTGATCGCCCTTAGCAGCGGTAGCGAGGACAAAGTTGACTGGAAAGCGCTCATTGCCGAAGATGAAGTCGACTGAGAAGTTCTTGCCGCAGAAGATGATGATGTCAAGTCTGTGGGTAGCTGGTCTCTGTTGAGGATCTGAAGGGGGCTTGGGCACGCTGCTATTAGCCCTCGCTTTGATGTTGGCGTAAAGGAGATCGAAGAGTGACTTACTAGTAATAGATTCGTCTTGTTAGGTTGTCGATGTGTCGTGTAAATATTTTGTCTTCCTTAAATCTGAGTACTTTCTTATGGTGTAGTTCATCCTCTGTTGTCAAAGATTGTCTCTGCTTTGAAAAAGGTGTCTTTTTCTTCTTTTGACGATGATTCTAAGAATTAGGCCTTCTCCTTGTTGTTTTGTAAGAAAGCTTTCTTTTAGTGACTTCTTTCTGTATTGTTTGTTGATCATGAACCTTGGCGAGCACCGACGCTTCTGCTCATATCAGGAGTAGTCTTGATGGGCTCAGGCTTTTTTATACTTTTTTGCTCATTGTAGTCTTCCAAGGACTTAATTTTCATCCACGTCTGAATGGTTCTAGATAAAACGAGCTCAAGTGTATTTGCAACTCTTTTGCTCTTGTTTCTGTGAATTGCGAGCTTAAGCGTCTTTTCAGCTCTTTTGCTCTCATCCCACTATCAAAATAAACCGGGATAGGGCGAGCACTTCTGGCTCTCATCTAGGCTATGAAAACAACTTAGGATAGGTTTGACTGTCAGCTTATCAGCCTTACTCTCATCCAAGCCTGAAAAGACTTGGGATTGCCAGCTCAAGTATCTTTTCAGCTCTTTTGCTCTTATCCATTTGTGAAAACAACTCGGGATCGGGCGAGCACCTCTAGCTCTCATCTAGGCTGTGAAAATAACCCAGGATAGGTTCGAGTGTCAGCTTGTCTGCCTTACTCTCATCCAAGGCTGAAAAGACTTGGGATTGCGAGCTCAAGCATCTTTTTAGCTCTTTTGCTCTCATCCGGTTTGTGAAAACAACTCGAGATCGGGCGAGCACCTCTGGCTCTCATCCAGGCCGTGAAAATAATCTAGGATAGGTTCGAGTGTCAGCTTGTTTGCCTTACTCTCATCCAAGCCTGAAAAGACTTGGGATTGCGAGCTCAAGCATCTTTTCAGCTCTTTTGCTCTTATCCGGTTGTGAAAACAACCCGGGAATGATTATAATAAGACAAATGTTAACGAGGAATATCATCTTTATTCCCTTGGCCGTGAATCCTAATTACATATCGCTTTATTGTTATATATATTTTGTCTTGAGTTCTTCAAGCATAGAATCTTCTTAGCTGGCTGATATATCATGTATTCCTTACTTCTTCCCCATCTTCAGTTATTAACTTGTATGTGCCTAGTCCAGAGACTTTTGTGACAATAAAAGAACCTTCCCATGGGCTGAGTAGTTTATGGCGTTCGTCAGTTTTTTGTATTCTTCGTAGTACTAGATCTCCAATTTGTACTGAGCGTTGTTTAGTACTTTTGTTATAGGGGCGCCTTAGCTCTTGGAGGTATCGAGCTGACTGAAGGGTAGCGTTTACCCTGACCTCTTTTGTACTATCAAATTCTAATCTTCTTGTGTGTTCTGCTTCTTCCTTCTCGTATTGCTCTATTTTTGGGATGTTCAAATCAAATCTGCTGGTAGCACGACTTCTGATCCATATACTTGAAAGAAAGGTAAGTATCTAGTTGCTCTGCTTACTTGAGTGCGGAGCCCCTATACTACTTTGGGTAATTCTTCAATCCATTTGCAGCCATAGTCTTCTAGTTCTTCATATAATCTTGGTTTCAATCCAGCTAGTATAAGTCCTTTGGCTCTTTCTACTTATCTGTTGGCTTCAAAGTGTGCAACTGACGCATAATATATATTGATACCGTAGTCTTGTGCCTAATTTCTGAATTCGATAGCTGTAAAAGGGGAACCAAAATCTATGATGACGTAGTTGGGTATTTCAAAGCGGTGCATAATGTCTTAGATGAACTCGACTGCTTTTGTTGCACTGTATTTTACGAGCAGCTTGTACTCGATCCACTTGATGAATTTGTCGATTGCGACAAAGATGTACTCAAAACCACCTTTGGCCTTTTTGAGTGGTCCTACTTAGTCCAACCCCCAGCATGCGAATGGCCAGGCAGGAGGGATGCAAATTAGCTCATGAGCTGGTACGTGAGCTTGCCTTGCGAACATTTAGCACCCTTTGCATTGTCTGACTAATTCTTCTTCATCTTTCAAAGCTGTCGGCCAATAGAAACCGGTGTGAAAAGTTTTGCCCACCAGAGTTCTTGAGGCTGCGTGGTTGCCGCAATAACCTGAGTAAATTTCGTCTAGGATTTCTTTTCCTTCTTCTCTTGTGATGCATTTAAGAAGTACTCCTGATGACGCGACTCTTCTATAGAGGTTGTCACCTACAAGGACGTAGTTCTTGTTTCTTCTGATTATCCTGGTGGCCTCTTCCCTATTATCTGGTAGTTTGTTTTCTTTGATGTAGTCGATGAAGGCTTGAGTCCATGATCTGGTGATTACCATGATCTAGGTTTTTGGTGCTGGTGGCTCAGGGGTTATCCCACTGAGTTGTTTTATGGAGAGTGATAGCAAATCCTCTACAAACACCCCTAGCGGGACCTTTGCTCTGTCTGATCCCAGCTTGGCGAGGACATCTGGTGCAATGTTTGAGTCTCGTAGAACGCATAGGATTTCTAGCCCTTGGAAAATTTTCTCTAGTTTTTGTACTTCAGCGCAATAGGCATCCATATTGTTTTTAGTACAATCTCAGTCTTTGTTGACTTGATTGATGACCACAACTGAATCGCCATAGACAAGTAACCGCTTGATTCTGAGAGAAGTCGTGATTCTTAGCCCATGGATAAGTGCTTTATATTCTGCTTCATTATTTGTGGCTTGTCATAGTATCTGGAGTACGTATTTAAGTTGTTTTCCTTCTGGGGATATGAAAAGAACACCTGTGCCCACCACGCCTAACTTGAGTGATCCATTGAAGTACATCTTCCAATGATCGAGGAAGGTATCTGGTGTGGGTTGTTGGATTTCTATCCATTTGGCCACGAAGTCTATGAGTGCTTATGATTTTATTACCTTCTAAGGAGAGAAATCGATATTTAGAGCTCTGAGTTCAACTGCCCACTTTGATATGCGTTCTGTCGCAACTCTATTACATAGGATGTTTCCGAGAGGAAAATATGTTATTACGATAATCTTGTGGCTTTCAAAGTAGTGCCATAGCTTGCGGGAAGTGATTAGGAGGGCGTAGAGTAGTTTCTGTACATGCGGGTACCGTATTTTTGAATCTGTCAGAACCTCGCTGATGTAGTATACCGACCACTGTACTTTGTATACATGCCCTTCTTCTTCTCTTTTCACCACAATTGCTGCACTGACCACAGTAGATGTTGCCGATATTTATAACATCATGTCTTCATTTTTCTTAGGTGGCGTAAGTATGGGTGATGAGATGAGGTACAATTTAAGGCTTTCAAAAGCCTCCTTGGCTTCTTCTGTCTACTCAAACTTGCATGTCTTTTTTAGTAGCTTGAAGAAAGGAAGTTCTTTTTCGCCGAGTCGTGAGATGAAGCGATTGAGGGTTGCCATGCTTCCTGTCAATTTTTGCACATCTTTTACACTGCGTGGGGTGCCATTTTTGTTATGGCTCGAATTTGCTTAGTGCTTGCTTCTATTCCCCGATTACTGTCCAGGAATTCGAGTAGTTGTCCTAATGGTACCCCGAAAACGCACTTGTTTGGGTTCAATTTCCACTTTCATTTATTTAGATTTTTAAAAGTCTGCTTCAAGTCTTCGATTAGCATGTCTGGGTTTTTGTCTTTACTGCTACGTCGTCGACATAAGTTTCCGCGTTGTCACCAATTTGTTCACCAAGACATGTTTGAATAGCTCTTTGATAGGTGGCGTCGGCGTTCTTGAGTGTAAAGGACATGGTTTTATAGCAACAGGCGCCGAAAGGAGTGATGAAAGATGTTTTGGTCTGAACTTCTTCTCTTAATGCAATATGATGATATCCTGAGTAACAATCGAGGAAAGATAGCAAGGCGGATCCTACCGTTGAATCGACAATTTGATCAATTTGTGGTAACCCAAACGGATCCTTTGGGCAATGTTTATTGAGATCCGTGTAATCGACACACATACACCATTCTGTCGTGTTCTTTTTCTATACTAGAATGAGATTCGCTAGCCAATCTGGATGAAGAATTTCTCTTATAAAACTGGTTGTCATTAATTGTATAATCTCCTTCTTGATTGCTTCTTTTTTGTCTGGTGAGAATCTTCTCAACCATTGCTTAATTGGTTTGGAGCCTTCATTGACATTGATTCTGTGCTCAACCAATTCTCTTGGGACACCTGGCATGTCAACCGGATTCCGAGCAAAGATGTTTTTGTTGTCCCGAAGAAAGTTGGCGAGAGCGAGTTCCTATTTAGCCGAGAGGTGAGCACTGATGGTCGCTGTCTTCTCAGGGTCACCAGTACCTAGGTCAATTTTCTTTACATCGGCTTCTTTTAGTGGTACAAGGATGCAAGGTTTCTTTGTTGGAATCTCTAGCTTTTTTGGTTCATTTGTGCAACGACAGTGGTAATTTGTTCTATGCCGTCGACTGCTTGTGTCTTAGCTGTGATTTGGATTGCTTGAATGTCATAATCGAAAGCGCGCTTCAGGTTACCCAGGAGGGAGAGTATTCCGTGAGGTCCTGGCATCTTGAGCAGGAGGTACGGGTAGTGAGGTATAGCCATGAACTTTGCAAGTGCTGGTCTTCCAAAGATGGCATGATACGATGTCTCAAAGTCCACAACTTCGAACTGAATGAATTCGGTTCAGTGATTTGCTTGTGTTCCAAACGTGATTGGTAGAGTGATTTGCCCGAGCGGCATGACGGCTTTACTGGGTACTATTCCATAGAAGGGTATTCCTGTTGGGGTGATCAACCCAGCAAAGTCTAGCCCCATCTTCCTTAGCGTTTCTGAAAATATGATGTTGAGTCCAGCTCCCCCATCGATCAAAACTTTGGTGACTGTTATCCCTGCTATAGTTGGATCTAGGACTAGTGGATATAGGTCGGTATTTCCAACGCTCGTCCATTGATCTTCTCTTAAAAACTAGATTGGATATTGTGACCAATTTAGGTACCTCGGGATCGCTGGATCGGCTGCCATGATGTTGCGGAGAGCTAGCTTGTCTAGGTGCTTGCTTCTGAAACCTAGAACTCTAGAAAAGATTACTGCGACTGTCCCCTTTGGCTGCTGGAATCCTTTATCTTTTGTGTTGTCTTCGTCTTTCTTTTTGTTATAAACTACAATGCTCCTAGAGAATAGGATTTTCGCGAATGGTTGTTTATGTCAACGACCTCTGAAAATAGGAGATATCTCTGAAAATAGGTGAACAAACCATTTATATCAAAATTATAGAGCCCAACGAGATCTAAAAATTTATAGTTGATGAAATTTTTATTCGAGATTGTTTAGGGGCCCAGATACATATATATTAAGTTCTTATAATTTGAATTTTATTTTTTTAAATTTTTCAAATGACCTCGGATGGAGACATATCTATATCAAAGTTGTAGTGCTCGACGAGATCTAAAATTTTATAGTTGAAAATATTCCCATTTAAGATTATTTGAGTCAAAATATTGATTTAAAGATTCATACATGTTAGTAAAAAAAAGATAGCATCGTATAAGTAGTCACAAGTGACTGTATGGTATAGTCACAAAGAAAAATGAATACGTGGTGTGGTGGTAGGATTCAGAACGCGTGAGGTGAGAGGTTCTTGGTTCGAATTTTGTCAGCTGCACTTGTTTACAAATAGTGAAAATTAAATCTTGTGATTGGTGGTCGGCCCTCCGGGCTCCTGGTCATGTTAATTAAAAAATTTCTTATTTATTTGACTTCTAAATGGTTTAAAAAATTTAAAAATTTACTTTTAGCGATGGTTGATTTAAGTCTTATTTATATGACTCTAAATGATTTTAAAGAGTTCTAAAAATTATTATAGCGACGGTAGAATTAAGTGAACCGATCCTAAAAATTGACTTTTAAGGACAGTTGTTTTAAGAAAACCATCCTTGAAAATCAATTTGTAGGGATAGTTTTAAAACCGTCTCTGGAAATAACATATTTTTACAATTGATGACATAGTGACGGTTTTGCTAACTAACTCTGAAGATTGTTTATGACTGTCTGTAAAATACATTTGTGTACTAGTGATATTAATATCCTGAAATCCATGATGGCCATACTCCCTTGTCCACAAACCAAAATGGACTTCTTCCCATTATATATGAGTACTTAGGGGCTGTTTGATCTCCTGGACTAAGCTTTAGTCCCTATTACATCGGATATGTAGTTACCAATAAGGAGAACTAAATATAGGCTAATTATAAAACTAATTGCATAAGTTGTGTTTAATTCGCGAGACGAAACTAATTGCATAAGTTGTGTCTAATTCGCGAAGGCGGCCTCCACGGCGGTACGCAGCGTGCGGCGTAGATCCGGCGACGGTTCAAGCGGATCAACATCGGGCGAAGGCAAATTGGTCGGCACGTGGGCGAGCACCGACGTGGCGACCCACACGAACACGGGCAGGCCGCTTGCTGGACAGGGGCCAGCAGGGCGAGCGCCGCATGGGACTCGCGCCTCGGCGGGCCTGGGCTGTCACATGGGTGCTGCGTGCTTGGATGTCTTCTCCCTCGCCTCTCCCTGCACAGTCGACCCTGTCAAGGATTCTCAATAGGTATGTGCTGATCTGGTGTCACCACCAATGCATGAATCGCTTAGTGTCCATAGCGCAAACCATAGATATGACGTTCACAAGCGTGAATTGATGTAGGCGAGATGGCATTTTTCTTGTATATTTGTTTTCTTTAATTGACGTAGCCAGGCAAGTTGCATCTTCTGTATTTGATTTGTTTGAATGATAATATCCATTTTGTATTGTCTTGGGAGATCCAACACACAAACAAATCTTTTTGTGCAGATGTGCTTGCAGGAAAAACAAGACAAGAAGCAAATGAATGCGCCTAGCCAGTTCACTAATGAAATCATTGTAATCATCATATAGGTATTAAATATGTATATGTTTTTAATCAATCCAGAATTGAGAAAATTGAAAAATATTTTAGAGAAAAACATTTTTTATGCCTGCAAGAGATAGATAATGTTAGCAAGTTACATCGCGAAACCTCGGCCTCGTTTAGTTCGGTGAATTAGGGAGAAAAACACTGTATCAGAATTCCTGTAGCATTTCGTTTGTATTTGGTAAAAATTATCCAAATTTTGACTAACTAGGCTTAAAATGTTCATCTCGCAAAGTACAACAAAACTGTGCAATTAGTTTTTGATTTCATCAACATTTAGTACTCCATGCATTTGCCGACATTTTGATGTGACAGAGAATCTTCTTTTTGCATAGTGAAATTTGGAGGAGAATTGGGGGAACTAAACAAGGGCCTCATTGACTAGCACATCTTCAGGATGCTTGAATTGTGGAGCGTGCTGGTGGTAGACGACGTGGCCACTGCGTCCAGGTACGCGATCCCTCGCTACTTGCTCTGTCCCCATATTTGGTTACTTTTGGATTAACCGTGGATGCGGGTGCTCTCTGCCCACTTGTGTGTGCTCGCCTTTCTGCAGCTTGAGTGGGCGAGGCCATGAGGTTTATTGTGCAAACTAATTTGAATTGAATGATCAGACTATCAAGGAGATTATGATACAAGTTTTTTGTCTTACAAACTTACCCCAGTCATGATTTCATATTTTTTTATTGCAATGTGAAAGAAATATGGTACTTTCTTTCTTGAAGTCCATTTGCAAAGCGAAAAATCCCCATGGCCTGGTTCACTCTCATGGTTCATTCAGAAGGGGATACAGAGCCTACCACGCCTGCTTTGTAGTGGGGTTGGTCCATGAGGTGCATGACTTCACGACGGCTTGCACGGCAGCTTGGATGGACGACATGAAGGCCTGCAACTACTATTGTTGTAATTTAAAGCAAAAGTCCCATTCTAAATGTTCCACATTTTCTATAATTACTAGATAGATGCTTGTGAATTATAACGGGTGAAAATGTACGTAGAGTTAATATATTCATGATAGTATCAAAGAATAGCTCAGCCATGTAAGGGCATGACCATTGGGTGTCTGTAGTTTTTGCAATGATTCATGGTCAAGATAATAGCCATGAAGATTTATCTCAAAAGCAATTGAAGCTACCCCAGTGAAGAACTGTGCAGAAGGTTATCTCGAGCAATCCAAGCTACCATAGTGAGGAACTCTATAGAAGGTTTACAACTCAATTTGCTGGTGTTTTCTTAACTGGAATTATTATTCTTGTCAGTTTCCATTTCACCCAAGGCCTGAGGAGAAATCTAGGCCATTGCTTTGGTACACAAATTTGGGTGGACTTAGATTAGGCATGACTGTGGGGGTGGTTGAGGGGATGGATTTAGAAAAGAAAATTTTTGTGTATTATTATAGAGAGGTACAAAGTAGAGATGTAATCATTCAAATCCAATATCATTGTAATATAAGCAAAAGTTCTATTGGGAGATGATTAGTCTCCGTGTTCAAATAATTACTTCTTGTTACTACAAATAATTACTGCCTGTCATTAGTTGATATTGTTCAATCTTGATTCAGATGTTAAGATTGTTATTGCGTTCAAACAATTTCAATTTTACTCCTGTGTGGCTCCGGACAAAAGGATAGGATGCCGACATGTATTTGGAGATGTATCAAATAACATAATCATAGATGAGCAAAGAGAAGAGAGGAACATAAAACAATGAGAATACTATGCAAGAAAGAATACCGTAGCGTTAGCATGAGCACACTAGTCAACATAATCTACGGATGTTGTGACTAATGTTTTTCGATGTTGTAAAAGATAATTTTCAGTGTTGCATATATTGTTCCTCCATGTTGCAAACGGACCAGCGATGTGCATGCAACATGCCCTGATGTTGCGGAGGGAATCCGATCTCATGAGATCATATACAACTGAGCCGTTATTTTCATCATATTTTTTTATGTTGCAAAAGATATTTTTCGATGTTGCAGACATTGTTTATCCATGTTGCGATGGACTGGTGATGTTGCAGGTATTGCAGATCGCGTTGACGTTGCGCGCAACATCACCATATGTTGCGGCGGGAGTTGAGCTGCTAAGCGGTCTGCGCTTAGATGGTGAGAGTTCAGCTGCTGACCGGTATAGCGTTGATGTTGCAAAATATAATTTTTGATGTTATGTGAGCGTCCGACGGCCAGCGTCCGGATCGGATGTCCGGGCATTGGTAGCCCCATCATCATGTTAATTCAGGCTTGTAAGCATGCTGAACCATATAACAAAAAAAAGAGAGATAGAGAGAGAGAGGGGATGCTTTGATTGTGCATTCTGTATTTCTGTTTGCAATCATCATTGTCTAGGGGAGGTATATGGGGTGATTGGGGCACCTCTTGCCCTTCTACCCTGAAGGGTTGTTGCCCCCTTGTTACAACTTCAAGAGCAATGTTTATAGCAAGCAATGATAGGAACAGAGTAATAATGATCCAAATATTCGCTTGACTGCTTACCGGCAAGGCTGGTAATCTGACAGGGCAGGGTGGGCCGGTGGGGCATACATACAAGTCTGTAGCCTTGCACTAGAATATGAATGAAGCTCTTGCACAAGAATTTCCACGACCAGACTGCAAAGATTCTTGAAAGCAAGGGAAGAACTATATATACGACATTGCATTGTGCATGTGAGCAGGCTTCCCCGCGTCCCCAGGGTTTGGTTTGCAATAGCAAGATTTGGTTTCCAATTTTCACTAGACTAGACGCCTACCTGTAATTTTTACGGCCTTTTAAGAATAAGTTCATCTGTGCTGTGAAAAGCCTCCCACCACCATCATGTGCCGTTGATCGTTTCTCATTGACGTTCCTTGACCTGATGTTACTTGTTATCTCGTGCTATAAAGTTGGACCTGTTTAAATTAATGATCTGTGTGATATTATTGGTATTGAATCCAATCTACGGCTTAGCTCGTCCTTGTTTGTTAATTTTTGTGTTCGATATACTATAGTTATATTGCGTTTAACTGAAGGTGTCTCGTGAGGGCCTCTCGACAGACGGACGCGGCTTTCCTACTCGCTACCATGTGTCCGCTTGCTCCTGTCCACACCCTTTATGGAAAAAAAAAACTCACGTTATTGTGCTTCGCCTCCACCGCACTGCTCATCTGCACCAGCACCGCGCATCTGCACTCCGCGGCCGCACCGCGATGCTCGCCTGCACTGCGCATCCGCCCTCCGTCGCCGCACCGCACTGCTGAAAGTCCTATATTTGGTGTTGGTAATTAGTGACAATGCCTAAGTACTAATCCTATGCCTAAGTTGTATGTAGTATATGAGGATTAGTACATTCCAAGGTTGGTGGCAAGATGGACATGATGATCATGATGGCCACACTTGGATTTGGACGCAACCCTATGTGATCAAAGCAAAGGTATATGCTTAAGGGTTGTGTTTTAGTAACCAAGACACCTAGTGGGTGTGGTTACATTATAGGATAGATAGCCGTACTATAAAGAGGGGAATGACGCGGCTATTGAACTCCTAAGTGTCTCTAGGTGTGCATTTCATGATCATATGCATTTGAATAGAACTAATATCACCTCGAAAAACGATTGTGAAAATGCTAACACACTCACACATGACGAAGATCACTTGGTGGTGTTAGCACGTTTGCGAAGGCGGTGGAGTTTGAGCTGTAGAGAGGGTTTGGGTTCCTCTCTCCCTCCCGCCGAGCTTGCAAGGCGGGATTCAGGCGTTTTCGAGAAGTTGAAACGACTATTTTTTCACTACGCCGGAAGTCCGGAAAAGAAACGGAGGCGAACGGAGGTCACAAAGGTGACCGGACGCGGTCCTTGCATGACCGGACGCGTCCGGTCAGTGTTCAGTGTCTGCGCGTTTTTCAGTTCGATGATCGGACGCGAGGCGCGTCCGGTCACTGATGATCGGACGCGTCCGGTCGTTCAGGAAGCTTACTAGACTGTAACCGGACGCTGGCACTGTCGTATCCGGTCATGTTTCTTCAGCGCGTCCGGTCGTTGTTTCGTTGAGTGCTGCTCAGGCGACCAGCGCGTCTGGTCATTCTCGGGACCAGCGCGTCTGGTCGTTTTCAGCGCGTCCGGTCTGCGCGATGAGCGTGTCTGATCGTTGCTTCGCAGTTAGCCGTTGGGCGACCGGCGCGTCCGGTCAGTTGGACCAGCGCGTCCGGTCAGTACCTCACGAGTTAGCCGTTGGGCGACCGACGCGTCCGGTCAGTTGGACCAGCGCGTCCGGTCAGCACGATTTTGGTTGTTTAAATTTCTAACGGCTATATTCGAAGGGGTATGTCTATAAATACTCATTGGCCGGCTCAAGGCTCTCTCTCTCTCTCTCGATCATTTGACATACTTATGAGCACTTTGAGCTAAGCAACTCCCTTCCCACTCATCTCTCTTGCTTCTTTGCATATTCGAAGTGAGATTGAGTGATCCAAGTGCATCTGCATTGTGAGATTGCATCTAGTTGGCACTTGGTGGTTGATTTGCTGCGAGATTCTTGTTTCTCTTAGTGGTTGCTGCCACCTAGACGGCTTGAGCAGCTTGGAGGCGTTGGCAAGAGTTGGTGTTTGTTCTTGGCCACCTCCGGTGATTGTGAGGGGTTTGTGCCTACCTCGGCGAAGCGCCAAAGGCAACATTAGTATATTGCTCGTGTCATTGCAACCTTTTGCCATTTGGTAGGTTCTTGTGGCGCCTTTTGAGAGGCTCGGTGTGTGACCGATTAGCCACCGAACCACGTGGTGAAGAGGGACACAACGGGGACTAGCGTGCCAGCAAGCACGTGAACCTCGGGATAAATCTTCGTGTCATCACTTTTATATTGTGATTGATTGATCCCGGTGTTCGGTTATCTTGGTATTCATTGTTGATCATATTGGTTGGCTCAATTCTTCGCCCCTCGGTGATATCCTCCTAACTCTCTCTTGTATTAATTTCTTAGTTATCTTTGCTAGCTAGTTAGCTTTGCTAGAGTAGCTTCTTTGTGTAGCTTGCTAGTTGTAGTTTCCTTCTCGGTTTAACTTGTGCGGTTGAGTGCAATTATACTAGGATTGTGAATTGGTTAGGTGGCTTGCAAACACCTCATAGGCTAAGTAAAATTCGCATCTCGCTATTTGTTTTATTGATAAACTTGTTTAGCTTGTCTTTGTAGAAAATTTTAATTGGCTATTCACCCCCCCTCTAGCCATCAAGACCTTTCAAGTGGTATCAGAGCCGTGGTCACCGTTTGTAAGGCTTAACAACCTCGGTGTAAGATGGATCAAGTTATGTTCAATCATGTAAATGGCAAGCCTCCATTCTTTGATGGTGTCTCTTCCTTTGATCATTGGAAAAGGAAGATAAAGCAATATCTAGGCAATATACATGAGAAGGTTTGGGATGTGACCAAAGAAGGATACATCATTCTTGATGAGGAAAACCTCACTCCCAATGACTGCATCAACAAACAATGCAATACAGCGGCACTTGACACAATCTACCGTGCCAATGATGACAAAGTATTTGAGCAAATCAAAGATCTTGAAAAGGCAAATGAGCTTTAGATAAGGCTTGAAGAAACATATGAAGGCACTTCAACGGTAAAAAGTGCCAAACTATATATGCTCAAGGACAAGTTCTCCACATTCAAGATGAAGGATGATGAATCCATCCCGGAGATGTTCTATAGGCTCCAAGTCATTGTCAATGATCTCAAGGGGCTTGGGGAGAAGGTTGAGGACAAGGACTTCTCACACAAGTTCTTGATGTGCTTACCCAAAAAGTTTGCTACCTTGAGAAGAATGATCTTTAGATAGAGATTGGACAAGGTCAAACCAATCAATGTGCTTGGAGATATAATGACTGATGCCCAATACAATGATGATGAAGATGAGGTAGAAGAGAAGAAGGAGACCAAGGTCAAGCAAGAGAAGCCCATTGCATTCAAGGCTTCATCCTCTAAGAGCAAGAGCAAGGTGGAGAGTGATGATGATGATCCATTCGATGATGAGACCATGGCCCTCCTTGTGCACAAGATGGGAATGTTCATAAAGAAGAAAGGATATGGGGTAAGGAAGAGGAGAGACACTATAAAGGCAAAGACCCTTTGCTACAATTGCAATAGCCCTGATCACATAGTGGCGGATTTTCCCTATGAAGATAAGAGATTTCATAATGGGGACTTGAATCTCAAGAAGAACAAGGAGGATAAGAAAGAGAATGAAAAGAAAGCAAAGAAGAGCTTCACTTTCAACAAGAAGAAGAAGAGTGGTGGTTATGTAGTCACTTGGGATAGTGACAACTCCGATAGTGATGATGATGAAAGCTCTAGTGATGATGAGAGGACCACTCGGTGAGCCATTGCAAACATCGCCCTCTCCAACAAGCCATCCATCTTCGACACTACATCAACATGCCTTATGGCCAAGCCTACAAAGGTAAAATATAATGATAGTGATGATGATTCTTGTGCTAGTGATGATTGTAGGAGTGATGATGAGGAGGATGAGGACTACTCAAAGGATGATCTATTGGGCATAATAGATCAAATGAGCAAGGGCTACAAGAGGACAACTAAGAAATACAAAATCTTGGAACAAGAGCTCATTGCCAAGAGCAATGAAAATGATGCCTTGATGGAGGAGCTTGTTGCTCTCAAAAAGAGTAAGGAGTGCAAAGGAATTGAACAAGAGCTCAAAGCTCTTAGGAAATCCTTTGATGAGCTAGAGGCTTCTTGTGAG
Source organism: Saccharum hybrid cultivar R570 (assembly GCA_038087645.1). NCBI lineage: Eukaryota > Viridiplantae > Streptophyta > Magnoliopsida > Poales > Poaceae > Saccharum > Saccharum hybrid cultivar. Next base: position 2,718,412 of record JAQSUU010000273.1, read on the forward strand.
TGTCTAAAGGAAGACCACGAGGATCTTGAAATTGCTCACACTAGGCTTAAGGAAGCCCACTCCACTCTACTTGAGCTCATCAAGGAAAATGACCTCAAGTTGGAGAAGCTCATGAAGGAAGCTAAGGAGGAGCAAGTGATTGTCACTTGTGACATTGGACTAACATGTGATATTATTGATGATTCTTTATTTGTTGGTCCTACTAATGCTTCATGTAGCTCATTATCATCCACCACAACCAACTCTATCTCTACTACTAGTGATTCATCACTTGTGGTTGAGAATGAGACTCTCAAGAGAGAGGTGGATGATCTCACCTGCGCATTAGGCAATGCCTATGGTGGGGATGCCTGCTTGCTAAAATGCTTGGGTAGCCAAAGGTTCTCTCTTAACAAAGAGGGTTTGGGCTATACTCCCAAGAAGGGCAAAGCGGCCTTTGCTACTCTAAAGCCTCACTTTGTGAAGGGCAATGGTCGTTATTGCAATAGATGCAAGCAAGTTGGGCATCTAGAGATTAATTGTAATAAAATGAACAAGAACAAGAAAAATGTTAATGTACCTTACATTCCTTTTGATTCTTGTTATGTGCTTACCAAGGGTGAGAAAGGTGTGCATGCTAGGTTTGTTGGTACACCAATTGTGGGCCCAAAGAAGAAGGCCATTTGGGTACCAAAGAGCTTAGTGACTAACCTTCAAGGACCCAAGAAAGTATGGGTACCTAAGAAATATTAATTTGTTTTGTAGGTCAATTACAAGGCTGGAGGAAGGCATTGGGTGCTTGATAGTGGGTGCTCTCAACATATGACCAGTGATTCAAGAATGTTTAACTCTCTCAAATCAAATAATAGTGGCATTGATAGTATCACATTTGGTGACAATAGCAAGGATGATGTAAAGGCTCTTGGAAGGATTGCAATCTCAAATGATCATAGCATTTCCAATGTGCTCTTAGTTGAAAAGTTGAACTTCAACCTTCTCTCGATTGCTCAATTGTGTGATCTCGGTTTCAAATGCATATTTGGTGTTGATGATGTGGAGATAGTTAGTGTTGATGGCTCTAACTTGATCTTCAAAGGCTTTAGATATGAGAATCTATACTTGGTTGATTTCAATGCTAGTAACACTCAACTTTTAACATGTTTGCTCACCAAATCAAGTATGGGTTGATTATGACATAGAAGACTTGGCCATGTTGGCATGAAGCAATTGAATAAGTTCGTGAAGTATGACTTAGTTAGAGGCTTGAAGGATGTCACATTTGAGAAGGATAAGCTATGTAGTGCATGTCAAGCCAGAAAGCAAGTAAGCAACACTCATCCATTGAAAAGCATTATGAGTACTTCCAAGGCATTTGAGTTGTTGCACATGGATCTATTTGGGCCAACTACATACACAAGCATTGGTGGCAACAAGTATGGTTTTGTGATTGTGGATGATTTCACTAGATACACATGGGTATTCTTTCTTATGGACAAGAGTGATGTATTTGACATATTTAAGAAGTTCATCAAGAGAGTACAAAATGAGTTTGAGACCACAATCAAGAAAGTGAGAAGTGACAATGGAAGTGAGTTTAGAAACACAAGAGTTGATGAGCTATGTGATGAGCTTGGAATCAAACATCAATTCTCGGCCAAGTATACACTTCAATCAAATGGCTTAGTTGAGAGGAAGAATAGAACCTTAATTGATATGGCCAGATCAATGTTGAATGAGTATAATATGAGTCATTCATTTTGGGCCGAAGCAATCAACACGGCTTGCTTTTATAGCAACCGTCTCTATTGCCACAAGTTTCTAGAGAAGACACCATATGAGATCTTAAATGGAAGAAAGCCCAACATTACATACTTTCAGGTATTTGGTTGCAAATGCTACATCTTAAAGAAGGGCACTAGATTGAGCAAGTTTGAGAAGAAATGTGATGAAGGCTTCCTACTTGGTTACTCAACTACTAGCAAAGCTTATAGAGTATGGAACCTATCTAGTGGACAACTTGAAGAAGTACATGATGTTGAGTTTGATGAAACCAATGGTTCTCAAAATGAAGAAGATAACTTAGATGATGTGAGAGGAACTCAATTGACCAATGCTATGAAAGAAATGGATATTGGTGATATTAGGCCAAAGCAAGTGATTGATGTGGATGACAAAGACCAAGTGCTCTAAAATTCAATTACACAAGCTAGTGGTTCTCTAATGCAAAATCAAGCTAGTACATCATCTCAAGTGCAACAAGATCAACAAGTGGCTAGTTCATCATCTCCAACTCATGATCAACATCCAAACAATCAAGTCCAAGTGCTTCAACCAACTAACATTGCAAGAGACCATCCATTGGATTCCATCATTGGTGACATACAAAGAGGAATTCAAACTAGATCAATATTGGCATCATTTTGTGCTCACTCTTCTTTTGTGTCAATGGAAGAACCCAAAGACATTGATAGAGCATTGAGAGATCCGGATTGGGTAAATACAATGCATGAAGAGCTCAACAACTTCAAGAGAAATGAAGTATGAGAATTAGTTGAGAGGCCTAAGGATCACAATGTCATTAGAACAAGATGGGTCTTTCGCAACAAGCAAGATCAAGATAGGATAGTAGTAAGGAACAAAGCAAGACTAGTGGCTCAAGGTTACACACAAATAGAGGGTCTTGACTTTAGTGAAACTTATGCCCCGGTTGCAAGATTAGAAGCAATTAGGATCTTACTTGCCTATGCTTGTGCTCACAATAACAAGCTATATCAAATGGATGTGAAGAGTGCATTTCTCAATGGGTACATCCAAGAGGAGGTGTATGTGGAGCAACCTCCCGGTTTTGAAGATGACAAGAAACCCAATCATGTCTACAAATTGAGAAAAGCTTTGTATGGATTGAAGCAAGCACCTAGAGCATGGTATGAAAGATTGAGGGACTTCTTGTTATCCAAAGGATTTGTCATGGGCAAAGTTGATACAACTCTCTTCACCAAGAAGATTGGGAAAGACTTGTTTATGTTGCAAATATATATTGATGATATCATATTCAGTTCAACCAATCAAGATTATTGTGATGAGTTTGGGAAAATGATGGCAAAGAAATTTGAAATGTCAATGATTGGGAAACTTAGTTTCTTTCTTGGACTTCAAATCAAACAAATGAAGGAAGGAACATTTGTGAGCCAAACTAAGTACATCAAAGATATGCTCAAGAAGTTTGGCATGGAAGATGCAAAGAGTATTACAACCCCAATGGGCACTAGTGGAAGTTTGGATAGTGACAACAGTGGCAACATGGTGGATCAAAAGCTATATAGATCAATGATTGGTAGCCTACTCTATGTGACGGCATCAAGGCCCGATGTGATGTTTAGTGTATGCATGTGTGCAAGATTTCAAGCCTCACCAAGAGAAAGTCATTTGAAGGCAACAAAGAGAATATTGAGGTACTTAAAGCATAGACAAGATGTTGGATTGTGGTATCCCAAAGGTGCAAGCTTTGAGCTAGTTGGATATTCGGATTCTGACTATGCCGGTGACAAAGTGGAGAGAAAGAGCACTTCCGGGACTTGTTAATTGTTGGGAAGATCACTTGTCTCATGGTCATCTAAGAAGCAAAATAGTATTGCACTATCTACCGCCGAAGCCGAATACATCGCCGTGGGTAGTTGTTGTGCACAAATCTTGTGGATGAAGGCAACATTGAAGGATTTTAGAATCAATTTCAAGAATGTACCATTGCTATGTGACAATGAAAGTGCCGTGAAGCTAACCAACAATCCGATTCAACATCAAAGAACAAAGCATATTGATATTCGTCATCACTTTATTAGAGATCATCAACAAAAGGGTGACATTGCTATTGAGAGTGTGGGCACCTAAGATCAACTAGCCGATCTATTCACCAAGCCACTTGATGAAAAGAGATTTCACAAGCTAAAGAATGAGTTGAACATACTTGATTTCTCCAACATGAGTTGATGCACCTCCATATATATGACATGCCTCTCCTTCGAGCCCCAAGGTACAATTGGTTGACATGTCATACATTCTATGCTAAGGACTTGTTTAGTGCATCTAGTCATAATTTACATGTTCTAGGCTTATTCATGAAAATCAAATGAATTTGAAGTTTATATGGTGCCACTATTGTTTCCATGACTTGTATTATCTAGTGGTAGCATATAACTTGTTTAAGTAGCTTGTGATCCTAAGTATTTAATCTAGAAAACTTGTCTAAATATTTGCTTCAACATGATGCATGATAACCCTTCTAGTGAGGTGTGAAGAAGCTTGCCCTTGGATCAAACCGAAGCATTTTATTTATGCAAGCAATCTAGGTTGAATCACAAACTTGATCCTCACCCCATATTTCAACATGATAATCTATCTAAAGTTTACTCCTTGTGGTCAATTGGTGCCAAAGGGGGAGAAATTATTGTTCACAAAGATAGAACTCAAAGAGGAAGAAGCACAAAGGGGGAGAATTGATAAAAGAAGGGGATCAACTAAAATTTTTGAGCACACAAGTAGGGGGAGCAAGCTCTTAAGCATGAATGTTTTATTTCTATGTGCACTTCATATGAATGATGCATAGTTATGCATTTCTTTTTCTCCGATACTTTGCTTGTGTGGTGACTTGCTAGTATACAATTGAAAGGTGTATTGAGATACTAGCATGAATAGGAAGTAGTTAGATTTTTCTTGCTTCATGTTTTTCAAAGTGGTACTAGAGCCTTGCTTATAATGTTGATCTCACGAGGTTTCTAGTTATGTTTGTGTTTTTCTAAGTGGAATCTAACTACACAAGGTGCTAAGATGGTGTTTATCGCTTCAAAGGTCTATAATCTAAAACACTTAGCACCTATTGGTAGTCAATGCTCCTATACTTTCCTATCTAACATGTATGCTTCCAAAATCCAAACATATAGCATACATGTAGGGGAAGCCATTGATATCAATTTGAATTCATGATCACATGTCCATAATTCTTACACATGGTAATATACTTGGACAATGTGACATGGGTTCAATCAAAATTTTATCATAACATCTTTGTGAAAGGGTTGTCACCAATTACCAACAAGGGGAAGATTGAAAGTCCTATGTTTGGTGTTGGTAATTAGTGACAATGCCTAAGTACTAATCCTATGCCTAAGTTGTATGTAGCATATGAGGATTAGTACATTCCAAGGTTGGTGGCAAGATGGACATGATGATCATGATGGCCACACTTGGATTTGGACGCAACCCTATGTGATCAAGGCAAAGGTATATGCTTAAGGGTTGTGTTTTAGTAACCAAGACACCTAGTGGGTGTGGTTACATTATAGGATAGATAGCCGTACTATAAAGAGGGGAATGACGCGGCTATTGAACTCCTAAGTGCCTCTAGGTGTGCATTTCATGATCATATGCATTTGGATAGAACTAATATCGCCTCGAAAAATAATTATGAAAATGCTAACACACTCACACATGACGAAGATCACTTGGTGGTGTTAGCACATTTGCGAAGGCGGTGGAGTTTGAGCGGTAGATTGGGTTTGGGTTCCTCTCTCCCTTCCGCCGAGCTTGCGAGGCAGGATTCAGGCATTTTCGAGAAGTTGAAACGACTATTTTTTCACTACGCCGGAAGTCCGGAAAAGAAACGGAGGCGAACGGAGGTCACAGAGGTGACCGGACGCGGTCCTTGCATGACCGGACGCGTCCGGTCAGTGTTTAGTGTCTGCGCGTTTTTCGGTTCGATGATCGGACACGAGGCGCGTCCGATCACTGATGATCGGACGTGTCCAGTCATTCAGAGAGCTTACTGGACTGTAACCGGACGCTGGCACTATCGCGTCCGGTCATGTTTCTTCAGCGCGTCCGGTCGTTGTTTCGTTGAGTGCTACTCAGGCGACCAGCGCGTCCGGTCATTCTCGGGACCAGCGCGTCCGGTCGTTTCCAGCGCGTCCGGTCTGCGCGATGAGCGCGTCCGGTCGTTGCTTCGCAGTTAGCCGTTGGGCGACCGGCGCGTCCGGTCAGTTGGACCAGCGCGTCTGATCAGTACCTCATGAGTTAGCCGTTGGGCGACCGGCGTGTCCGGTCAATTGGACCAGCGCGTCCGGTCAGCACGATTTCGGTTGTTTAAGTTTCTAACGGCTATATTCGAAGGGGTACGTCTATAAATACTCGTTGGCCGGCTCAAGGCTCTCTCTCTCTCTCGATCATTTGACATACTTATGAGCACTTTGAGCTAAGTAACTCCCCTCCCACTCATCTCTCTTGCTTCTTTGCATATTCGAAGTGAGATTGAGTGATCCAAGTGCATTTGCATTGTGAGATTGCATCTAGTTGGCACTTGGTGGTTGATTTGCTGCGGGATTCTTGTTTCTCTTGGTGGTTGCTGCCACCTAGACGGCTTGGAGCAGCTTGGAGGCGTTGACAAGAGTTGGTGTTTGTTCTTGGCCACCTCCGATGATTGTGAGGGGTTTGTGCCTACCTCGGCGAAGCGCCAAAGGCAACATTAGTATATTGCTCGTGTCATTGCAACCTTTTGCCATTTGGTAGGTTCTTGTGGCGCCTTTTGAGAGGCTCGGTGTGTGACCGATTAGCCACCGAACCACGTGGTGAAGAGTTACACAACGGGGACTAGCATGCCGGCAAGCACGTGAACCTCGGGATAAATCTTCGTGTCATCACTTTTATATTGTGATTGATTGATCCCGGTGTTCGGTTATCTTGGTATTCATTGTTGATCATATTGGTTGGCTCAATTCTTCGCCCCTCAGTGATACCCTCCTAACTCTCTCTTGTGTTAATTTCTTAGTTATCTTTGCTAGCTAGTTAGCTTTGCTAGAGTAGCTTCTTTGTGTAGCTTGCTAGTTGTAGTTTCCTTCTCGGTTTGACTTGTGCGGTTGAGTGCAATTATACTAGGATTGTGAATTGGTTAGGTGGCTTGCAAACACCTCGTAGGCTAAGTAAAATTCGCATCTCGCTATTTGTTTTATTGATAAACTTGTTTAGCTTGTCTTTGTAGAAAATTTTAATTGGCTATTCACCCCTCCTCTAGCCATCAAGACCTTTCAACTGCTCGTTCACCACAGCTACCTCCACCGAGCCTCCATGACGAATGCTCCAGCAAACAGGCAAGGGGAGAAGCTTCGTGTGATGCCGCCCCACATGCGAGTTGGTCGCGCCGCTGTAGCACCGGCGAGCTCCATGCACTGCCGCCAACCTCCCCTCTGGTGTTGAGCTCCGAAACGACGAGCCTCCATTCGTCTAAGCAGCAAGGTGGCATTGTGCTTTCAGTGCATGTTGCAAGCGTATGTTTCAAGTGTTTCATATGTTTCAGAAGTATGTTGCAAGTGTTTCATATAGCTGTTGCAAAAGTAGATCGGGATGTTGCGCATGGTGCAATGGATATACACGTTTGTTGCAAATGTATGTTCCAAATGTTTCATCTGTTTTCAGGCGTATGTTTGTAAGTGTTTCATCTGGATATTGCATATGTTTCACACATATGTTGCAAGTATTTTATCTGAATGTTGCATATGTTTTGCAATGACTTTTCAAGTGTTTTTAGGTGTTTTTGCAAGTGTTTCATATGTATGTTTCAAGTGTTTCATCAGTCTTCAGACGTATGTTGCAAATATTTTCATTTAGATGTTTCAAAAGTAGATCGGATGTTACACATGTTGTAATGGCACCGGTGGCTTGGCACCACCTTCCCCTTGTCCGCGAACTCCTTGACTAGCTCCATGGCCCTATCATGGGTCACCAGCAGCTCAGGTGTCTGGCCTTCTAAGATGACACAATCAAAGAGTATGGCGGCGTGGCCTCCTGAGACAACACAGTCAAGGGGGATGGCAGCGCAGGTGCAGGAAGCAGAGGGGGCACGGGCATTGGGACGTGCGGAGGGTTCATGGGTTCACGTGAAGTAGAGCAGCAGGAGCCGTCATCCGGACGCAAGCGTCCGTCTAGACGTCCGGGCGCTAGCCATAACGTTTTTTAAGTAAAATTAATGCAGGAGCTCTGCCACTCAATTAAGACAGAAATAGAGGTTTATGTACAAATGGCACCTAAGGTGTCTAAAGACCATGGTCCGAAGACCAAAGAAAAGAAAACACGCCTGACACTATTAGATTGACTCCTCACCAAAGTCTAGTGCCCTCTGCCTTTGCACAATGTCCTCCTCGCATGGTAGAAAAATGCCACCTGCTGCGCCATCTTGTGCACATTTTCAAATATTCTTCTATTCCTCCCCTTTCACAAATTCCACATGATATATATCACTATGCCATTGATCCGCCTGCGGCCTTGCTTTTGAATCTTGCTTGCCGCTTGCTCCCACCATTCAACAATCGAGGCAAGTTCCTGTTGTGTCCATTGCACCACAAAGTTTTCCCACTCTAGCAGCAGTTGATCCCAAAACGGCTTTTGCGAAGAGGCAAAGCAAAGCCCTGATTCCTGAGGACCGTTACACAAGACACAATGTTCTTGGTGCGGCCAATTCATCTTTTGTAGATTGTCTGTCGTTAAGATTTTGTCATGCATGAGGACCCAGGCATGTATCTTGCACTTGTTCTCCAATTGTGCCTTCCAAATGAGGTCATGTTGGAACTTCCGATGTGAGCCTCGAAACTGTATCCTATACGTTGAGCTGGTGGAGTAGGCAAATAATGGTGCCTTGCACATATCGAGCTGTAGCTGAACATTTTGTAATCTAATCCATAGGCCAATAAATTCCTAGAGTTGTGTTGTTGTGGTGATACACGTTCGTAGTGCTCTAATCTAGTTGACATTGTGTAATTCCTTATGAACCATCATGTTCTTCTTGTGCACTAATTTGAATAGTTGTGGCGCTAGATATCTAGGTGCCTCGCCCTCTAGCCAGCTGTGGTGCTAGAAACACGCTTTGTTGCCATGTCAATTGTGACTATGGTGGAGGAGTTGAGCAGGAGGCGGTCTATGTCACTGTAGGGGACTTCCGTTCTCACCCAAGGCTTGGGGTCGTCATCCTATTCCTACCATAGCCACCAGAGGCTTAGGGCCCTCCCAAATGTATCTAGGTCTAGCACTCCCATGTCGCCTAGATCCTTTGGCTTGCAGACCATCGGCCAATTCACTAGACAGTGACCAGTGACTAAGGTTTGCATGACTGCTCTATTCAGCATCTTGCCTTTCCAACCTGGCAGCCTCTGGCCGATGCGCCCAATGAGGGGTTGCACATGGACCTTCTATAGGGATCTAGTATGCAACTGCATGCCCAAACAGCGACACGGGAAGGATTCTCTTGTACCAACGAAGGAGGCCAAGACATGGTCAAGATCAATGTCTTGGCATTTGATTGGGTGAACTGAACTCTTCTTTAGGTTTATGTGCAAACCCAAGACTGCCAAATTTCTAAAGGATTCATGGCTAGAATGAACAACATAGGCGATAGGGGGTCACCTTGTCGAACCCCCCTCCTATGACTGAAAGCCTAGCCTTGCTGCCCATTTAGTAACACCTTTGACAAGGTGGTGTGGAAAAGGATCGACACCCATTCTCTCCATCGTGGTCCGAATCCTAGCGCCTATAGCACTTCGAGGAGGTAGCTCTAGCTAACCGTGTCAAAGGCTTTGTGTATGTCATGTTTCAGGAAGAGGGTCAACAACTTTTGTTTATGCATGGTCTGCACCATGTTTTAGACATAAAGGAAGCTATCATGGATACTCCTCTTTTGATGAAAGTGCTTTGGCATTTGGAGAGTAAGGAGTCTAGCAGGGGGGTCAACCTATTTGCAAGCAGCTTGATGAATAGTTTTGTGACGCTATGAATGAGCCTTATGGGCCTGAAGTGAAATCCCAAGTTTGGTTTGGTAATTAATGACACCAAGTTGTTAATGTCATGTGTTAAGTGGTTTGAGTTAGGCATAAGCAACACATGTAATGAAGGTGTATGTGGCAATGAGTGGTGGCCACAAGATCACAAAGAGATGGTGCATGGATATAAAATGACGATCATGGTGGAGATGCACATGAAATGATGATCATGGTGGTCAAGCATGAAGAGATGGACATGGAACAAAGTGATCAAGGAAAAGGTATAATCATAGGGTTTGCTTTTGCCGGTCTAAGATGAGTAGAGAAGTTATTGACCGGGTTTAGGATTGATAGCCGACTATCAAGAGGGGCAATCACGGTTAGCTCGTGAATCAAGTACTACTAGGTCATCATCTTGAGCATATGCATTAGGATCTAGTAGAGGGCTAACATAACGTCTTGAAAAATGATTGTAAAAATACTAACACACATGCACATGTGGTTGTACACTTGGTGGTGTTGGCACATTTACGAAGGCGATGGTGTTTGAGCAGTAGAGAGGGGTTTGAGGTCCTCTCTCCCTCCCGCCGAGCTTGCTCGGCGGGATTCAGGCGTTTTCGTGGAGTTCAAACGCTTATTTTCCATTGCGCCGAAGGATGAAAAAGGAGACGAAGTCATGGAAGTAATCTGTGCTAATCTCTAGGTGTCGGACGCTGGGTTGCTTGGCATCAGACGCTGGCTACGGCCACGTCGGACGCTGATGTCAGCGTCCGACCAACTCATCGCGCAACAGTGCTCTGAGGGTGTGGCGACGGACGCGCTGGTGGTGTGGCATCGGACGCGTGACGTCAGCATCCGTTGGCGGTGGAGTCAGCAGAGCGCGGTGGAGGCATAGCGTTGTCTATTCATCAGACGCTGATGTCAGCGTCTGTCGATGGCGCGTCTGACGCGTTCGTCGACCGAGCGTGAAAAATGGCTCTCTGGACCGTGTCCGATGGAGCGACAGACGCGCGAGCTCTGGGCGTCAGACGCGTCTGTTGATCGGCGTTTCGATCGTTGGAACTTCGAATGCACAGGACACGTGGCGACTCGGGGTGCGACGGACGCGGCCGACCGCGTCTGTTGCCTAGGCGATGGACGCGTTTGTTGCCCCCGACCAGGGCATAATAGCTAGTTGCTTACCCCTTCGCTATAAATAGTTGGTAGCCGGTTTTGGGGGTATGCTCTTGCACTTCTGAGATATTGAGGCATCTTTTGAGCTAGAGAACTTCCTCTCCACTCATCTCCTTGCTTGGTTACTAATCCTATTGAGATTGAGTGAGATTCAAGTGCATTGTATTGAGAGTTGCATCTAGTGGCACTTGATTCTTGAGTTTGCTATGGATTGCTTGTTACTCTTGAGTGTTTCCCGACATCCTAGATGGCTTGGAGCAGCGGTGGTGTTGAGCTCATGATTGGAGATTATTTTGAGCCTCACCAAGTGATTGTGAGGAGTTCTTGAGCCTTCCCCGCGGGAGTTCGTGAATTGGCTACTCTAGTGGAGCTCGTGGCTGAGGATCCTCATCTTGTGAGTGGATGTGCGGCACCCGCTGAGGGTTTAACTCTTGATAGTCAATTAGCTCGTGATGCATCAAGTGGGTGCATCGCCACAACGAGGAGTAACTTGCCAGGAAGCAAGTGAACCTCGGTAAAAAATCTTGTGTCATCTCTTGCCGAGGATTCTCTTTATGATTGTGTGTGATTAATTATTTGGATACATCTCATCTTTACACCGTCGGTATAAGAATCAATTCACTCCTCTTTTTCATTCTTACACTATATCTTGTCTAGTGTGCTTAGAGTAGTTTGTATCACATAGAGTAAGTAGCTTACTGACTTAGCTTTTTGATGTGAATTAGATATCATAATCTTGTTCACTAGAATTGTATAGATGGCTTGCTTAGTATGGTTGAGCTAGTGCTAGAATTAGCGTCGTCATCTTTTATACTAACAATTATTGATTAGTGAAGCTTGTAGATTTTTAAATACGCTATTCAGCCCCCCTCTAGCCATTTGGACCTTACAAGAAGTCTGTTACTTGCCTAGCTTCTGTCTTCTTTGGAAGTAGAACTGTATTTGCCGAATTTAGGTAAATATCTTGTAATTAGATCTAACATAAACATGCATATGCGATGTAGTAGATTTAGATCAGATGAGATTAATTTCATGAAGAAAGCTGGAACACGCATGGCATCTATTCTGATCACCGGGTCTCTTCAGGGAACAAAAAACGACAGCTTGAAACTTATGCATGCATTCCGAGCAGATTTTAGGCAGGCATGGATGGGAGGCGTCTACGTTACCCCGATACTTCCCTCAACTGCCGTACCGGTATCGCGATACGTATCCGATACGGCGATACGCCGATACGCCGTCGATACGGTATCGGTGAGGTATCGAGAAAAAAGAAAAATAGAATTAATCTCGATACTTCTCAATCCGCCTCCGATACGTATTTGGAAAGTATCGGTGCGTGTGTGAGAGATTGCCGTGCGAGGGACGCGCGAGGGGCCGAGGGCGAGGCGTCGCCAATGCCGTGCGAGAAGGCCGGAGACTCGGCCGCTTCTGTTCCATGAGCGTGCGAACCGCGAAGGCCATGTCGTGACGGAGTTTGCGGCACCGCGGGGGCGCGCCGCCGCGGCGGAGACGGACCGGCGCTGCTGAAGTCGCCAAATCTGCTGTTTTTGGGAGGACCTCGTCAGCAGCACTGCAGCAGGCTGCCCGACCGCGGGATGAGCGGCGCTTGCGGGAGCGTGAGCAGCAGTGGCAAGCGACGGGGATGGAGAGGATGCGGACGCTCATCTGTTGGCTTAGAGCTTTTTTCTGTATATAAATACTGTCCGGTACTTTTCATCAATGAAAAATAACGTTGTTCTTTAATTTGGGGATAATCATAGATATTTTTCTAATGAAAAATAACGTTGTTCTACTAGCAATATCTATATTTTACTATTTTTTATATATGCCTGCCGTATCGGCGTATCCTTATTTTTGGAAAATGCCGTATCACAGTATCACCGTATCGGTATCGGCGTATCCGTATCCCGTATCGGTGCAACGTAGGGAGGCGTAACCCATACTGCATGCTACCTGAGTAGATTTAGGAAGGCCGACGTGATTAGATTGCTGGGTTTTTTCATTTCCATTTCCTAATTAATTAATTTAGTTATTAATTGCATCTGAAAGCAATCTAATTGTTTCATTGCCACATCAAGAAGTAACAACAAAGATGTTTCAGATGCAATGAAACAGGGCATAAGAGTTTCAACTGCCCTAATCCACCAATTTGTTACAACTAGAAGGACAAAGGACATTTGGCCCCAAACTGTCCATGGTCCAAAGAAAACAAGGGGATGAGGCTGTGTGGGTTCGGTATGCCTGGATAACTCTTTTACAGTATTCATGCCCCAATCTAGGAGGAGGAGAAATCCAAGAGCCCTCTGACAGCTATCATGACCATAATCCAAGGAAAAGGGTTAGTAAGTAAGGTGGCAACTGAACTACAATATCTAATAAGCTCCACTTGGGATTGGCAGGTGAAGAGAATGGACACAAATGAATTCATTTTTGTGGTTCCCTCAGCCAAGGATTTGGAGTTCCTGACCAAACTAAAGGAATTTAAATGCAAAATCTCTGATATGGTGGTTTTCGTTGAGAAATTAGACTTAATGGCGGACTGTAGTGACATGCTCACAACAATGTGGGTGCAGTTGATGGGAGTTCCATATTGGGCTAGGAAAGAAAGGGCAGTGGAAGAGGTGGCATACCTGGTAGGGGATTTTGAAGAAGTAGACAAGGCACCCTTACCAAGTTACCAGGGTTAGGCCCAATCAGGGCTAAAGTCTCATCCAAAGACCCCAAGGAAATCAAAGGAGCATCAAAGGTCTATTTCAACAAAAGGGGTTTTATGGTCTCTTGGTTGGTGGAGTCAGAGAAGACATAGAATTTGAAGAACAAAAGCAAGGCTCCCCCTGAAAATAGGGATGATGAAGAGGAGGAGGAGGAGGAGGAGGAGGAGGAGGAGGAAGAGGAGGAATCTGATCACTACTTTCCCTACAAAGAAGATGGTTCCCAAGTTGATGCAAATGGACAACCCCCTGAATCAAGCATTCAAGGGGAACATAGAACAAAAAAGCAGGTGGGGTAAGTTTTGGACTCTACTTCCCACCAGGAGGGGGATAAGGCAAGGGAGTCTAAGAACAAGGTTACAGAGCTGTCTTAAGAGGAGCTGCTATGTTCAGGTGGTGTGTCTTTGGAGCTAGGTGGGGGTACCATGACTGAACAAATGGAACTTTATTTAGACTCTGAGGATCAAATACTGGTCCAATCCTAGAACTCTAATGTGATGATAGGGGAAGCTCTGAACTGGCTGAAGACAAAGTTTCTCAAGAAAAGTGTGTGGCAACTACTGTGCATCTTAAGCAAGTTGCTGTGGAGCCTACACAAGCGGAGAGGAGGAGCTCAAGGCTGGGTGGTGGGACTACTCCAGTCCAAGTCAAAGCTGAGAAGATCATAGCTAGGAAGGATCTCCAAGGTATACCAAAAAATCCTTTCTCTATTTTGCATTTTGTTGATAATTCATAGTTAGCTAAAGTAGCAAAAGAGTGTAATTTAGATTTAGGAGACAATGATGTGGAGATTGATGGTTTCATTGATATTTGAAAGCCAAAGAGCTTGCTCAAGCTGAGATTTTTAGACTAGAACAAGCCAAAGCTGCTGAAAAGGACATTGTTATAGTGGAGGAGGTGATTGATAGTGAGGATGAGGGTCCTGAGGGACATGCCATGTTAGTGGAGGAGCTAACCAAGGTTACTGAGCCACCTAGTGAAGACCCTATGCTGGAAGATGGTACAGTAACCATCCATAAAGACAGCAAGGGGAAGAAGAAAACAAGGATCAAATGAATATTTTATTCTGGAATGTAAGAGGTTTGAATAGTGGAGGGAGAAGGAAACAAATAGGGGATTTGATGGTCAAGCATCAAGTGGATGTGGTGTGCCTCCAAGAAACTATTAAGCAGAATTTTACTGTCAGAGAGCTTGCAGGTCTAGCTAGAGGGAAGGAAATGTCTTGGAATTGGGTTCCTCCTGAAGGGAGATCTGGTGGTTTGCTGTTGGAGGCAAACATAGACTTGTTAGAAGTGGTGCAATACAATCATGGTAGGTATTACCAGTGTTTAGTCCTAAAAAGTAGGGAATCTGGTTTCAGTTGGGGTGTGATAAATGTCTATGGGCCTGTGCGCAATTGGATCTCAAACCTAATTTTCTGAGAGCTCATGGAGGTGATTTTGGCAACAGAGGTGCCTCTGATAGTAGGGGGTGATTTCAACCTTGTTAGAGAAGCTGTAGAGAAATCATCTGGTAATGTGAATGACACTTTGCTGCAACTGTTTAATCGTTTTATTGATGATGTCAGTCTAAGGGAGATGCATAGACATGGGGGAGCTTCACATGGACAAATAAACAGGAGGTCTCAATTATGGCTGTGTTGGATAGAGTCTTTGTGTCAAATGACTGGGAGGGTCAGTTCCCATTAGCTACTACAAGATCACTCACAAGGATAGGGCCTGATCACAATCCTCTTTTGGTGGAAACTGAAAGTGAAGTGAGTATTAGATCTTCCATTTTTAGAGTTGAGTCTTCTTGGTTCTCTCAGGAAGGTTTTGTGGATTGGGTGATTAATAAGTGGCCTGTAAGAAGAAAGCAATATATTCTGGATCACTGGAACGTTGTATCTCAAATGTTGAGGAGACGAGAAAAACCATGTAAGAAGGAATTCAGATGGCTTCCGCCCCTGGCGCTCTGGGCGCCCCGTGCGCCCCTGGAGGCGCCTCCTCCGCCGCGCCCCCCTCGCCGGCGTCGCAGCCCAAGCAGCCCCCACCACCGTCATCTCCTCTGCCTCACCCAACCGCCCAAGCTCCCACAGCAGCTCCTGAGTCCTGACCACAATCCACTAGCCTGCCCACCAAATCCAGCCATCGCTCTGCCTGCCCAAGGCAACCAGCTGCCGCCCCTGAAGTCGGACCTGCAGCCAGCGCTTTCTGGAGTTCAACAAGGTAAATCGGTTCTCGAGGTGGTGCCCAGGCCGGGCATTCGTTTCCAGGACCTCCTTCTTAGGGATTTCCACTCTACCGCTTCTCCAAATCCTCCTGGAGTTGTTTCTTCTCCCCCAGGTAAGCTCTGGTTCACCCCTGTTCGCTCCGCTCCGTGCCTGAACTCGTTTATTGTCTCCAACATCCTCAACTTCCACCTCACCTCCCCCCACATCGTCCTCCGTGCGCACCTCGTTCGCCCGAACGTGTTCCGGGTCACCGTCGCGAGCGCCATGGTCGCGAAGTTCATCGTCACTAGGCGTAACCTCAAGCTCGGCGAGTTTGAACTCGTCGCCCACCTCTCGCTCAACGATGCCGTTAGCGCTGCCCCGGCCTCGGTTCCTGAGCCCGGATTCATTGCAGTCCATCTTCCTTCGCGCCTTTCCAAGGCTCCTGCGGCGGACCCTGTTCTTCCGCGGCGCGCCTCTGACCTCCCGAGTGCTGACTGCTCCACCTCGACGCGACATGCCACTGACAGCTCTAATTACCCCCTGCCTCGCAAAAGGTCTGCGTATCTCCTCACCCTGCCAACTCGATCTTCTCCCTGTCTCCCCCCACTGCTCCCTCTCCCGCACCAGAACTCGTCCGCTGGTGCCTTTACTCTCCCCCCTGTTCTCAACGCCATGGATGCGACGGCTCCCGAGCCCCAAGAGCGCCTTCAATCCTCCGCTCTCTCTCAGAGCCACCGCGTTGCTATGGACTTGACTAGCCTCGAGTCCAGGGCGAGCATTCAAGCCCGCACCCACCACCGGAGCTACTGCGACGTCGCTAAAAGCCCGGCCGCCCCCCCCCCCCATCCCTGCCCCACGCCCCACCTTCACAGCTCCTGCTAACGCCTGCTTCCGGTGCCTCGCTTCGGATCACCAAGTCCGCAATTGCCGCGACCCTGTCCGGTGTCGTCGCTGCGGCGGCTCTGGGCACATGGAGCGCCGGTGCCAATCCCCTCGCCGCCCCGCCACCCACCCCCGCATCCCCACCACCCCCGTGCCGGCCACTTGCCTTCCCTTCCGGCCGGTTCCTTTTGACGATCGCCACTCCACCTCCCCTCCCCCTGTCTCGGCCGCTCCTCCGGCGACTCCGCTTGCCCCACCTTCCCCCTTCACCACCGCCTTCGACTTGCCTAACTTCACTGCTTCTTCCAACTCGGTGGCACCTGTTTACCGGCTGCCTGACGGCGCGCCTTCCATCACGCCCATTCGACGCTCCCCCTCCCATGTCAACCTCCTTTCTCTCCTGGAGGTGCACTCCTCTTCCCCCACTTGCGGCAGCATCGTCTGTGATGTCCCCCTGCTGCCCCACTGTCGTTCCCCTCCTGGTCCGGCTTCCCCGGATCGCCCACCCACTCCTGCCTTGCCTCCAGCCCCTGTCCTCTTTGGCGGGCGGATGGACGACATTGATGACCATGTCCCGGGTGACTCTTCCTCCGATGACGAGGTGGACTCTGATGGTTCCCCTTTCCATGCGGACCACGAGCCGGAGCTTGACATGCCGGATCCCGTCGACGACGTCCTCTGGATGCCCGCGGGCGACTGGGATTTCGCCTCCCGCGTCGCCTATGCCTTCCTCAGTGAGGACGCCACCCTCTCCAACCCGGCGCCTTTCATCCGCGCGGCCATCCACTCCGTTGCCTCTGCTACCCACTTCCGCATGTTCCCCTCCTCCAGGGGGGCCATGATGCTGGTCTTCGACCAACGCGATGAGCGCGACCTCGTGGTGGATGCGGCGCCTATCCTTCATGACGGCGGTCTGATGTCCTTTGAGCGCGCAGAGGCGACTTCCAACCGCTTCGTCGCCCCTCTGGTCTGGCTCACGGCGCTTGAGGCCTCTGACTTCCCTGCCGAGTTCTGGAATGATCGCTGCATCCCCGCGGCCTTCCACAAGCTCGGGAAGGTCGTGGAGATCGACCAAGACTGCCTCGATGGCGACTACTCCTCCCTGCGGGTTGTAGTTGCGCGCTCCAAGGCGGACGGCCTCCCGGATGATCTCTGGGTGGCAAACTGCAGCGGCCTTCCTGGCCTCGGTAGCCCCTTCGGTATCCGTCCCTTGCTCACCTGGCACCGCGCGGATTCTACTCTCCCGGACGGCAGCCTGCGTCCTTTCTTCCCGCGTGGCCGCCCGCCTTTTGACTTCGATGGTCATGGTGGTGGTGTGTACCCACCTTCTCCTCGCTTCGGCCCACCTCCTCCTTTCGGTGGACCTGAAGAGGGTGCGCTCCGCCCTCGCTTCGGCCCTTGTCCCCCTCCGCGTGCGCACCTTGCCCATGTGGCTCCGATGCCCCTTGCCGCTCCTTTCGGTCCACTTAGCCGCTTTCCTTCTTTCTTCGTTGGCTTCGTTAACACCTTCCCGCTCCCCCGCCTCCCACCCTTCCCCATCATAATCCCCGTCCTTCGCCCCACTCCCCCTCCGCCCGCCGTTGCTGAGGCCTCACCCACTGCTCCACCCTCCATTCTGCGCTCCACCCCCGTCTTCCCCGCGCTCACTTGGCACTCTTCTAGCACCCACTCCTCGCCTCCACATCCTCCTCCACCCTCACCTGTTCTCTCCCTCCCACCACCTCTGGAACACCGTCGCCGTAGGCGTCAGCCGCCGGCTGCCTCCAGGGCCAGCTCCCGTCTTGCTGCGATGGAGCCCGCCGGTTGCCTCGACATGGCTACCAAGGCGATCCGTCGCAGGGCCCTCAAGGACAGCCTACAGTCCTGCTCCGATGGGCTCAAGAAGCAGGTCAGGAAGCGCAAGCTGCTGAAGAAGAAGTTCGCCCTTGGCAACCTGGACCTGCGACGCCTCGCCAAGGCGGCGGGCCTGGGATGCTCGGACGTGGACGCTGTTGCTGTGGCGGCGGCCGCAGAGCTGGCGGTCTGATGCTGCTTTCCCCCATCTCGCCCTTCACAGGCACCAGGCGGCCAGCCATCTATCGCTGCTTTATTCGTCGTTTAACTTGCTCCCATGTTCGTTCTTATTCTTGTTATGTTACAAGTCCTGTTATTTTCTTTTCTCGCCTTCTGCACTCACCCATCATGTACTGTGTCGTTGTAACACTCTCGCCATGATTCAAGGCCGCCTTATCTACCCTGTCATGTCCTGGAACGTTCGCGGTCTTGGAGACTCTGATAAACGTGATGTTGTGCGCGCCAACATTGTAAAGGCTAATCCTAAGATCGTTTGCCTTCAGGAAACCAAGCTCCACGGCCCAACTCTCCCCCGCTTTACTTCTTTCCTGCCGACCAGCACTGATGCATCCCATTCTATCCCTGCCGATGGCAGCAGGGGGGGCATTATCACTGCTTGGTCTGGAAATCACTTCTCTGCCGAGGGCTTCATTGAGCAGCGCTACACTCTCAGTGTCCATCTTCGTTGCCAAGCCTCTTCCCAGCTCATTTCCATCACTAACGTCTACGCTCCCGCGGATCACGTCGACACTGACTCCTTCCTTTCCAACTTGGAATTGCTGTCTAACACCATCGCCAACCCTTGGCTGGTCATTGGTGACTTCAACCTTATAAGATCAGCGCAAGACAAAAACAACAGCAACGTTAATGGGCGCCTGATCCGTGCTTTCAACGATTGCATCCACAACTCTGCCCTCCTTGAACTTCCTCTGCTTGATCGCCTCTTCACCTGGAGCAATATGCGCGATTCTCCCACTCTTGCTCGCCTTGATCGTGCCTTCATTAACAACGCCTTCAACACCTCTTTCCCCCACACTCATCTGTCATCCCTTCCCAGGCCAACGTCTGATCACGTCCCCCTACTCGCCACCATCGCCACCTCCGTCCCTGTCTGCCGGCCTTTCCGTTTCGAACGGTCCTGGCTGCTGCACAATGATTTCCTTCCCTCCATCCTCCCGGCCTGGTCTGCACCTCCTCTATCCGGTAACTCTGTTGGCTCCATTGTTGCAAAGGTTAAAGCAGTTCGTCACGCGGCAAAGGTTTGGGCTCGTAAGAAAAAATCCCCCTCCACCATCCACTCTAACTGCACCTTTATTGTGCTGCTGCTCGACCTTTTTGAAGAGCACAGGGACCTTTCCTCGGGCGAGCTGTGCCTCCGCCGCCTATGCCGGAACCGCGTGGAGCTCATCACTCGTGAACGTGCCGCCCACTGGAAACAGCGGGGGAAGTTCCGGGCGCTCAAGGAAGGCGACGCCAACACCGCCTACTTCCACGCCAGGGCCTCCACTCGCCTACGCCGCAACTTCATCCAGTGCATCCACCTCGACGGCGTCGTGCACACCTCGCACGACGGAAAGACCGCTGCGCTCACCGGGTTCTACACCAACCTACTCGGTGCTGCTGAGCGGACGAGCTGGTCCTTCGACCTCGACGCGCTCTACGCCCAGCTACCTCGAGTTGACGCGTCTCCTCTGACGTCCGAGTTTACGGCATCTGAAGCTCTTGCCGCGGTGCGCGCCATGAACCCAGACAGCGCTCCAGGTCCAGACGGCCTCGGTCCAGCCTTCTACCGTGCAACCTGGAGCACCACTGGTCCCTCTCTTCTCCGACTATTCTCTGACTTCCATAGCCAGATTGCAGACTTGGAGCGAATCAACAGGGCTCACATCGTCCTCCTTCCCAAGCGAGAGGGGGCCTCCAACCCAACTGATTTCCGCCCAATTTCGCTCCAGAACTGCCCGGTCAAGATCATCTCCAAAATGCTCACCGCTCGCCTGCAAGCTCAGATCGCAAGGCTAGTGGACACTGATCAAACCGGTTTCATCAAAGGTCGGTCAATTTCAGAAAATTTTGTTTATGCTACTGAACTCGTTCAATGCTGCCACGCCCGCCGTCGCCCCACAGTGGTTCTCAAGCTCGACTTTGCCAAAGCTTTCGACTCCGTCAACTGGGACAGCCTCCACAAGATCATGTGTGCCAGAGGGTTCCCTGACCTTTGGTGCAAATGGATCAGCTCCTTGCTACTCACCTCCCGATCAGCGGTGCTTGTGAATGGTGTTCCCGGGCCATGGTTCAGCTGCAAAAAGGGACTCCGCCAGGGCGATGCTTTGTCACCCTACTTGTTCATCATTGTCGCTGATGTCCTCCAACAACTCATCCGGCAAGACGGCGGCATCAGGCATCCAGTGACGGACGGGCCGTGCCCAGTTTTGCAATACGCCGACGACACGCTGATTCTGGTCCGAGCTACCCCAAGTGATGTCCGCCGGCTGAAGCACATCCTCCGTGTGTTCTCTGATGCCACGGGTCTTCGGATCAACTACTCCAAAAGCACTGCTGTTCCAATTCACGTCGCCCCACAATTGGCTGCCCGGCTGATCCGCATCATGGCGTGCAAACAAGAGAGTTTCCCGCAGACCTACCTCGGGCTGCCTCTGTCGGCGCACAAGCTCAACCTATCAGCATTCGCTCCATTGCTCGGTAAAGTCGACCGATACCTCGCCGGCTGGAAATCCCAACTGCTCAGCCCGGCAGGCAGGCTAGTTCTCATCAATGCCGTCCTGGATGGCATTCCTGGTTTTGCCATGGCTGCTGTGGCACTGCCGGCTGGAGTGATTGAAAAAATTGATGCAAGGCGGCGCGCTTTCTTATGGACTGGCCAAGATCGTACTCATGGCTCCCAGTGCCTCATAGCCTGGGAAACTGCTTGCAATCCGAAGACTGAAGGAGGTTTGGGCATCCGCATTCTTGGAGTTCAGAACGCCTGCCTCATGCTGAAACTGCTTGATCGTCTGTTTCATCCGACTGACTCCTCTTGGGCGCTATGGGTTAAAAGTCAGGCCTCTTTTGGAATCTTGGACAGCAGCATTGCCGGGCCGCATTGGAAGTCACTGCAATCCCTGGTCCCTATCTACAGAACGATCACCCGGGTTGAAATTGGGAATGGTGAGAACACGTCCTTCTGGTTGGACGCCTGGCACGGTGACTATGCTCTTTCATCAGCTTATGCAGCCCTCTTT
The DNA here is from genome assembly GCA_038087645.1 of Saccharum hybrid cultivar R570. NCBI lineage: Eukaryota > Viridiplantae > Streptophyta > Magnoliopsida > Poales > Poaceae > Saccharum > Saccharum hybrid cultivar. The sequence continues at coordinate 2,740,220 of JAQSUU010000273.1, forward strand.
GATCACTCCATCAAGCCAGACATTACTGTAAAGGAAGCCATCGAGGGAGAACTACGTGACACTCTTGTTCCCAGGCTTTCCAGTGCTGCCCAAGGGGAACTGCTCGCTGTTCAGCATCTCTGTGAACAGACTGTGTTGACCGCTGAGCCTGACAAGAGAACCTCTCGTTTCTACAAGCACACTGACAGAGCGGTCCCTCTACACTCCGCTGCTATTTACCGAGCCTCCATGCACACAGATGTGCTCTGGGATTACCATGATTTTGTCTGGAGAAACTACGCCCCTCCAAGAGTAAAGCATTTCGGATGGCTGCTGGTGCATCAACGCATCCAGTGCAAAACCAACCTCTTGCTCAAACACATCGTCGACAACGACGTTTGTGAGATCTGCAGTCAACATGAAGCTCCTGAGGACACTGATCATATCATCTCCGGCTATCCTTTCTCCAGAGATTTCTGGTTATCCATAGGTTGGGAGGCTTCGGAACTGCCAGTATCCGGTAATCTACACAACATCTCGCCGCCCACCCACATCCCTTCTGCTGCCCTCTCCACTCTACTGCTGCTTTGTTGCTGGATGCTATGGAAACACCGGAATGACGTCGTGTTCAATGGAGAAAGCCCAAACTTGGCAAGGTTGAGAGCCAAGTGCAGAGAAGAATGCAAGCTCTGGCGATGCCGCCTTCCATCCCCTGTTGCTTTTGTCAATGATAATTGGTGCGCACTCTTTAATCCGTCGTAGACACCCCAAATTCTCATGTAATATCTGTTTTTCAGGCTAAGGCCTCTGTACTGTTGTGCCCAGGCACTAACACTTCCTTTACCGGCTTTGTCCGGAATCTATGGATTGAAATCAGGTGGGGATCCTTCGTCCCCCCCGTAGCTTCCCTCAAAAAAAAATGTTGAGGAAGGCTTTGAAAGGGTGGAGTAGAAATTGGGGGAGTGACCAAAGGAAACTTAAACAAAACCTTGTTTTATAGATAGAAGCTTGGGATACAGTGTCTGAGTCAAGAGTGCTGGCAGGTAATGAATGGCTGGACAGATATGGGAAAGAGGAAGAACTAATGAAGATATATGAAAATGAGGAGCTGATGTGGCAGAGAAGAGGAGGAGAAAAGTGACTGCTTGAGGGGGATGCTAACACCAGTTATTTTCATGGGATAGCTAATGGAAGGAAGAGAAAATGTTTGATTAAGAGTCTGGTTGAGGGAGAAAGAACTATTGAGGATAAAGAGGAGCTAAAGACATATATCACTAATTTTTACAGAGGACTATTTGGTAGTGAACCTGACCCAAGGATCAGGCTAGGAGAAAAATTTTGGAGTAACAGGCAGATTAGAGGAGGTGGATAACCAGCTGTTGACAAGCCCTTTCACAATGCTGGAACTTGAAGCATCAGTCAGTGACATGAAGTCAAATACAGCTCCTGGCCCAGATGGTTTCTCTACAAGCTTTTTCAAGAAATTCTGGGGGAAAATCAGAAATGACATTTTGGAGATGCTTCAAGCTTTACATAGGGGGCAACTAGATCTAGCAAGATTGAATTTTGGTATTTTGGTGCTGCTTCCTAAAGTAAAAGGGGGCAACTAGATTACTGTTCATCTTCTTCATCGCAGTCCAGCGGCATCGATCGTTGACACTGGTATCAAAGCCGCCGATCTCCGGTCCCCCGTGCGTGCTGGATCCCCACCCTCCCTCCCACAGCCACTTCACTCGCGTGGCTTCATGGATCCCGTCGTCCGCACCGCATTCGACGAGTTGATCTGGAAGTTCGACGACTTCCGCGGCGAGTTCGAGTCCTCCAGCGGCCGCATCGACCGCCGCCTCGCCGACGCGGAGCTCCAACAGCAGCAGCGCGACGCCGCCGTGGACGAGCGCCTCGACTCGCTGGAGCACTTCGCCGCATCCCAGTCCTCCGCCGCCGTCATCGCCGACAACTGGGGAGGGCACTTCTCCGACCGCATCAGCAATCTCGAGCAGCGCGTCCTCGACACCGAGTACCTCTTTTGTGAAATAATAGAGATTGGACAATATGACCATACCAAACTTGCCACTTGGCAAGAATCTGGTGTCCAAGGCTCTGTGCCAGAGATTTGCATGGTTTTGAGCGGGAGACACTACAGATAACGCTAAGGTGCTGTTTGGTTGGAGCTTTATGGCCCGTTATCCATTCACGCTGCAATCAATTTGCGTTGCTTCTTGTTTGGTTGAGTAAATAGATAACACTACAGATAACGCTACCTGTAATTCGCAGTAACTCCATGACGCCAGCAAAAGCAGCAACCAATCAAGTTACGTTGTTATTCATTACTCTGCAATAGGTAGCAGCGTGAATCAATTCCATTGTCATTCCCTTACCTTCCGCTGAACCAAACAGCACCTAAGATTATATTGGTTGGAAACAAAGGTTTGTTATTAGCCATACCATATCTCCTGTTCTCCTGTGGTGCGGCGGTGGCATGATGCAGCGGGTTCGACGGCCGCGGCCGGCCAGGGGTTGCTCGCCTGCTCTGCTCCTCAGGGAATCAACGCAATGTTTGAAGCTGAAGGAATCGGATGAATTCAGCGGGGTGGGGGTGGATCGGTGCGTTTCAATGCATTGCGGAAGCTGGTTCAGTTCAGGTCAGTAGATCAGCCGTGCAGGTGAAGGCGCAGGCGAGGCTAACATGAACAGATGTCTGTCTGATGGATGCCAACTTGCCGAGACCTGAGGACTTGCATTGTCCATTCTAAATTATAAGTTATTCTAATTTTCGGAGAGTTAAAGCATCTCAAGTTTGATTAACGTACTCGCTTGGCTTATCAGCCGTACTTTTTCAGTGAAGAAACAGTGTTTTTCTCTTACAACAAATCAGCTAACGGTATTTTTCGGTCTGTCTTTTCAGTAAAACGAAACAGGTAGTCTCTGGATACTTGGTGGAGTCCGGATACTCGGTGGATAGTATCCAGCGCGTATCAGTCGCATATCCGTATCGGGATACGGACTTACGGTACCTCCTAGTCGTATCCATGCTACACAGCATCCAACTACGTACGTCGCGTTCGGATGTCCGGACCCAACCCCGGCCCATAGATCCTAGTCTGGGCCATGCAGATCTATAGCACGACGGCGAGACCCTTCAGCATCAATACGGCCGCGAAAACCGGATTCGGCGGCGACGTCGACGAGAGCACCGTCATCGAACACCCCGATCAAGGCGGCGCGCGGCCCTCAGGATGGCGGGGAGCAGCATCGTCGAGACCACGGCGGCAGCAAAGGAGGAGGGCAAGCTCGATGAGCCGGTGGTGACGGAGAGGGTGCCACAATCTTTCATCAGGAGGATATGGACTCTTCCCACGCAGAGGCCCCCACCTCTCACCGAAGCCTTCATCTTGAAAAAACCTGAGCTCCTACAGCGGCTCCAAAACTCTGAATGACGATCTCAATAAGTTGGTGGACCTGGAGCAGAACGTGCTGAGAAAGGGCCGACGCCAAGGGCTACGCCGAGGTGGTGGTCAAGTACACGGACGATGGTATCAAGAAGATCTATCCTCTTCCCGGCTGTTAGGCTTGCTGACGAGGAAATTGCGTGCAGGGTATCGGTGGAGAGTGTAGCACTGTAGCGCTTGCGCTACTAGTTAGTTTTGCATGTTTATTATCAGTCATGTTTGCTGATCGAATCGTGCATGTGAGCTTTAATTAGTGTTATTACATTTAGTGTGCAAGTTTAGTTAGCACATATAGCCTTTCCGCCGGCTCGCGAAAAAAGTTAGCATATATATATGGGATTTGATTGGAACCGTCGGCTTTTTGTTACTTTTTATTATTGTGCTATAAACTTGGTTTTGTTTAAATGATTAATGATGTGTATGTTTCTACTTTTGTTATTCGTATTGAATGTACCAGTTAGCTCGTCCCTCCTTCTGTGCTGTTTTTGTGTTTGAAATACTACAATTGCATTTAACCGAAGGCGTAGTACGTATTAATTAGTTAATTACTTACTCTCTTGCTAATTGTGACTGGCTGAGTCCAGGATGATTTTTTTGAGTTAATGCCTGAACTCCCTACTGCATGTCGTCTTTCTTTTTTTTTTTTGTTAGTGTCTGAATGTGAGTGAATCGTTTTCAAATAAAAATTTCATGATATGACGATACCTACGTGCCACTTGACAATGGAGGCAAAACACAAGTATAGTTACTACTTAAAAAAGGGGTTAATATTGACATATGACACTATATGATATGCATTTTATTAACTCTGAATATCAAGATTTGTTAGTGTCTGAATGTTGAGTGAATTGGTTTGCTAGTCAGAAATGTTGTTTCTATAGCTGTAGTGAACACAATTAAAGAACTTTTTGACTGGCACCATGCTAAGACTATTTGGAGAATTCTTCACATAACTATTGGATTAAATCCACCTAAATAACACCCATGCTTGGGAATTGGTAATGGGCATTAGGCAAAAGGAACACAAGTTAATCTTTATGGAGGCTGCATCCATTATTTTGGGTAGTTTGCTGGTTTATACGCAATGATCTGTTTTTGAGAAAAGAACGTATCACCCACTTTTTTATGCAAGTTATCTTCAAGATATCATATTGACCGTGAACGTGATGATATAAGGGAGACCATCCATTTGGGCGACAAAGTTTTGTACATCGTTGCTTTGGATATCTTCGCCAATAATGGTCGGAAAAAATAATAATAGAATTTGATTTTGATTTATTTCCCTTTGTTACGGTGTTCTCTTATCCCTTGGAGTGTAACCATTGCTCACCTGAACAGTTGCTTAGTCTGTTTAAATAGGGTTTATTAAATGGTACCAAAACCAAACTTAGGGCTTTCACGGGCTCTCGACACATGATTTGTTGGGTCCCACTGGTGCAGGAGCAAGCTGTGGGGCATAGATGACGAGGGTTGGTGGCGAACTTCCGACATAGAATGATGACGGGATAGTCTGGCCGGAGGCATCCTCTAGTGATGCACATAGCGCGGCCTGGTGGTGGGCTCCCGACACATGATCAGACAGATCCCTGTGGCACAGGAGGGAGCAACGAGGCGTAGACACGACGCAGATCATCAACTGGAACAGATTGCCTGCCAGGATGCCTAGCGGTGGTGGGGCGGGCTGGCACGGGTTGATGATATTGGTGGGCATTGGAATGCATGGTTAGGGCATGACTTGGTGCGACAGTCACTAGGGCGGCATGAAGTCAGTTCATGGCCAGGCCTGGCTGCCACCATGATGGCATGCGGACAAGGCGCGGTCCGATAGTGATGATCTGAATGGAAATAAGATGATCTGTGCTGGCGGCATGAGGACAAGGCGTGGTCCGACAACAAAGATCTAAATGGAGATAGATGATTTGATGTTGTGACCCACACTAGAACAATGCCAAGGGCTTCAAATCAATAGAATTTGCCGCCTAAACGAGGGCGATGCCCCCCCGGTGGAGATTGATGTCCCAGGGGCACGTGGTGTAGAAGCAATGTTTTGGGCCCTAGATCAAAACTTGAACTCGTGATGGCATGTAGGAGGAATATAATTATGGAATTAGATGTTTGTATTACACTATTTTTGAGCTTCATGGTCATATTATATAGGAGTACATTGCTCAGGGGACAGGAAGTCTCCCTTAGAGACTAGGCAAGCTATGATTACATGATCCTAATCTACCATATCTGGAGATATCCTAATGTATATACTCTAACAATAACATTAAATGCAATTTGTACACTGAAGAAACTTAGCATATAGCGACAATCAAGAAAGAGATATCGAATAGTTTTAGCTTGACTACAAACACAGTTTACTCCCGTTCCAGTTTCTTCTATATCTGTTAAATGCAATTTGATAGTGGTGGCCATTTTACAAAGGCATGTAAGAGCAACTCCAACAGATATCCTATCCAATCTTCTATATCTAAAAAAAATTAGTAGTTTAGTAGATAAAGATGCTACAACAGATCTATCTCTTCTCTTATACCTATCATACCTATAATTTTTAAGAGAACTCCTATGAGAAGCATCATATCTCTCCTAAATAAAGGAGACAACCCTCTTTCTCCTATCCCTAAAGAAATATAGAAGACAAGTTTTAAGTAATCTGTTACAGCAGTACTCTCCTATATCCTAAATTGATTATAGGGTACTCTCTTAAAGCAACTTATAAGAGATGCAATATAGGATATCTGGTGGAGTTGCTCTAAGCTTTGGGTGGGTTTTTCTCCGGCGGACCCTCCGTGCGTGCTGGCGGACTAACCTTTAGTGCATGGTGATCACTCCAAAGTTCAATCCTGAGTTTGCCGAGATTTGATCATGCTAAGGCTTTTGTGTGAGGCTTGTTCTAGGGTGTTCCTAGCTAATTTACAAAAGAGTGTGTAGTGCAGTAGTAGGTCACTAGTTTTGTGGATAGTAGGTCATGGGTTTGAGTTAAGCACCTAATGTGTTAGATTTTGGGTTTTCTAGAAACCATTAAAAGGGACACGCCTTGTGTGTACATGTATTAATATGTGTGGTCAGAAGAGATGGGTTTGATTCATGTACGTGGGCTCCACTGATTGTTTAAACGCTACTGTTTCATTATTATGGGATAAAATTAGAATCTTGGAACGACGTACCTAGCGCCCGGACGTCCGGCTTCAGTGGCACGTTCGGACGCACCTCGGGTCCGTCCGAGTGTCCTCCCCTGCACGGAACCACCACCACCCCCCCCCCCGCACGGAACAGAACGCCGGTCCCGCACGGCACCCGTCTCGCCCGCCGCACGAAACCACGTCTGCCCCCGCGCGGAACAGCATAGAAAATGGAACCCGCCCTTCCTCCGCTCCCCAACACCCGTTCCCCCACTGCGCCGCTGTCCCAAAAGAGTATGTAACACTTCAACTGCAACATTGCAAAAACATATGGAAAACTATGTAGTGCAACATCGGGCTGTAAATACTGTAACATCGAAAAAAATATATATTGCAACATTGAAAAACATGCACTGCAACATCGACAAAATATCTACTGCAACAACGAAAAATATGTACTGCAACATCAAAAAAATATGTACAGCAACATCGAAAAAAACATAGACTGCAACATCGAAAAATATGTACTGCAACGTCGAAAATTATGTGCTAGACGAACTGAAATGCATGATGTGATTAGGGAATAAATCTTCAAGCCGCAAATCCTTCCGTAATAATCACACTACAAGCTAAACGTTATATTATAACACATGGATATGTTTGCTAGCAACAGTAACAAAAAAATAAAGTTAAGATAATTTCAAAAAAAATGTAAAGATAGATAGGTGCCGGAACTTTTAATGTCGTCCCCGGTTATTTTTTTTTGGGGGGGGGGGGGGGGGGGGCAAGAAGCGGAACCCGGTCCGGTCATCAAACAATTTTTTTTGAACTAGTTAAGGTGCACGTGCGTGTCGCACGTGCTTATATTTGTGATACTTGACATTTTAATATTATTTATAAAAAAATATTATAGAATACAAAAAGTAGCCATGATTTTGTCTCTTCCCCGTCTAAACGGTGGGGCCATGTAAAGTGTCTACGTCGATCTATACATGGGCCGAGAAGAACAAAAAGCTGAGCAAATTTACTACCGGCATCGTTTAATACGTACTTGCCACGATGCGTATGTAGTAGCACGCGGGGTGCTCCAGCGCCTCCATGCTGGTGGTGTACTTGTACCTGCCAGGAAAGCTATGTACGTCGTTAAGACCGGAGACGTGGTCGTGCACTGCGCCGACTGTCCCGGTCAGACCTTTGTCGAGGCGGAGGTGACAACCTATATATTCACCTTCTGCTGGGACCCTACAGAGAATTCAAAGTACCACGTTGAGAATTGGATACGATGAAGTTTTCTTAAAGAAAAGGAAAAAGTCTAAATAACCCCCTGAATTATGGACCCTGGAACACATAACCCCCAGAACTATGAAACGGTCTAATTTACCCCATGAACTATCTAAAACCGTCTATTTTACCCTCTGGGCGGTTTTCGACGGCGGTTTGCTACAGTAACAGTATGTTTGCTACAGTAATATCGGTTTTTGTCTTTTTTACTTATTTTCGCTGAATATTTGAAAAGTCATAGTAAATCACAGAAAAAATCATAAAATAGAAAATCTAATTTTGCTAGACTCCACATGAGTAGATCTACACAATGAACATATAATATGGTACGCTTTAGTACAAATTTTTTGCTGTAACTTTAGTCTAAATTGGATTTTCCAATTAATCTAAAGCTACAGCAAAAACTTTGTATTAAAGCGTACCGTATTATATATTCACTGTGTAGATCTACTCATGTGGAGTCCAACAAAATTAGATTTTTTATTTTATGATTTTTTTGTGATTTACTATGATTTTTCAAATATTCAGCGAAAATAAATAAAAAAGACAAAAACCGCTATTACTGTAGCAAATATACTGTTACTGGAGCAAAACCGCCGTCAAAAACCGCCCAGAGGGTAAAATAGACGGTTTTGGATAGTTCAGGGGGTAAATTAGACCGTTTTATACTTCGTGAGGTTATATGTTCCAGGATCTTCAGACGGTTATTTAGACTTTTTCGTTTAAGAAAATGTGGCGACAGAATGCAACGCACCTCCTTGTCTGGGCGGCGTCTTGTCGTCCGCCTTCCTGACCAGAGGAGTCTTCTTGCCGTCACTGCTGTCCGGGAGACCGACGTTCCTAGGTGTGGGTTGGGTATTTTTTTGGTGAGAAAAAAATAGCAATCCGAGAAACCACACGTATAAACACGCGTAAAGAATTAAAAGTTTTCCGGTCGGGTCCGTTTGTCAGGTTAGGACGGGGGATTATATGTGTTGGATCTATGATGAGGAGTCTTCTTGCCGTCACTGCTGTCCGGGAGACCGACGTTCCTAGGTGTGGGTTGGGTAATTTTTTTGGTGAGAAAAAAATAGCAATCCGATGAACTACACGTATAAACACGCGTAAAGAATTAAAAGTTTTCCAGTCGGGTCCGTTTGTCAGGTTAGGACGGGGGATTAGATGTGTTGGATCTATGATCTAAGGTTTAAAGCATAGGGTGAGTAGGAATTTTCAGGGGTAACCTGTATTTTTCAATTTCTTCGCTCCGTTATACGGGCTACTCGAGATGGGCCGTGCTCTGCCTCATAGTTGCCTGTTTTTCGGGGGTTTTTTTTTTGTTTGGAAACGAATCGTGGGCTGTTCTGATCCTGCGCTCGAGATGGGCCGTTGCGCTCTGGCTCATCGCCGGCTTTTTTTTTTTTGAAACGAATCGTGGGCTGTTCTGATCCTGTTTTGTTGGGCCCCAAGTTGCAATTGTAACCGTACGTATCCAGCACGAATTCAGACTCCGAGTATTATCTTGGTCAATTTGCTCCAAAAAGAAGGTATAACGCAACAAACCAAAGGACGAACCTGTCGAAAACGTTATTCGAATTCGATCGACAACTGAAGAGATGGCGGAAACTACGGCCCCGGTATTTTATTCATTCTCCCTGCTCTGTCTGCTTGTGTGTTCATTCACGTCAAATCTAACATTACATTATTAAAAAAACTCCTATTACAGGAGCATGAACAAGAGGGCGATGACAGGCTAAGCACCCTCCAGACGACATCCTCCTTCTGATCCTGAATAAGCTCGACCTGATACGTGACGCTACAAGGACCACCGTCCTCTCAAAGCGCTGGAGGCATTTGCTAGGGCTCCGTTCCGAGATCGTTCTGGACGTTCTGAACTTCGACGCTACGCATCAGGACGACGACGATGTCGAGTACACTCTCGACGACCTGGCGCGGACTAACGCTTAGCACATGCGAGAAGCTGGAGTACTTTAGCCTTGTCAACTGCGACGCAGGGATTGACGACGATTAGTCGTCTGTGTTACAAATAGCGCATTCGCGACTTGTTGAGCTGGTGGTTGTTTTCTGTGGGTTTGGGACTGTTGAGCTCAAGTGGCTTCCAAGACTCGCACGCTTGACATGTCGAAATTGGATGCCTTCGCAGGATCAATATTCACTCACTGCTGGAAACGGCGGCGGCAAAGCCCATAAAACACTCGACAAATGGTTTGCCGAGTGTTACACTCGGCAAACCACACTCGAAAAAAAAACTACGGCAAAGGGCGTTTTGCCGAGTGTCATTTGTCGGGCACTCGGCAAAGACTTTGCCTAGTGCCGGCCTGACACTCGGCAAAGTGAACTTGCTATGACGGAAGTGGTGCCGTTAACGGCAGGTTTGCCTAGTGTCGTAGTCCTAGCACTCGGCAAACCTGGCCACTTTGCCGAGTGTCCCTGTCCACGGCACTAGGCAAACCCGTCTAATTTTCCTAGTGCCAGGCCCGAGGCACTCGGCAAACCTGCCCAGTTTGCCTAGTGCCTGTGGACAAGGACACTCGGCAAAGTGGCTCAGTTTACCTAGTGTCATGCCCGCGACACTCGGCAAACCCGCGCAGTTTGCCTAGTGCCTGGCCCACGGCACTAGGCAAATCAGTCCAGTTTGCCTAGTGCCAGCCCCGCGACACTCGGCAAACCCGCCCAGTTTGCCTAGTGTCATGGCTTTGACACTCGGCAAAGATTCCCAGTTTGCCGAGTGTCTTAGTCATGACACTAGGCAAACCGGGAAAAAACAGTCATTTTTTGTTTTTTTCATTCCATCCAAGCAAACATCATATATATATATATACATACATCACATTTCACAAACATCTCACATATACCACAAACACTATATATATATATATATATATATATATATATATATATATATATATATATATATATATATATATATATATATATATATATATATATATATATATATATATATATATAGGACAACCCTATTTGGTACCCGGGTACTACTGAGTTATTTGGTACCCAGCGCTGGGAAACCCACCCCGTCAAGATCGAGCGTTCAAACTCTCTCTCTCTCGCCCATGCACCTGGGCCGCTGCAGCCCATCCCATCCGAGAACACGACTGTCGACCGTGCGGTTGCTACTCCGAGCAGGGAGTCAAATTCCCGGCTAACCGACCGATAACATCACCGTGCGCTCACCGACCGATAACATCACCGTGCACTCGCGCCAACCGTTGCCGTGCCCGTGCGCTCGCGGCAGACCTCGGTGTGTGCTCGCAACTGTGCGTCGTGCAGTTGCGCTCGCCGTCAATCACTCGAGAACCTGGCCGTGCGCTCGTTCTTCGATCAGGGACGACGCAGGCTACTCAGACCGAGGAAGCGGCATCGGTGGATTGCCCTGTCCTGAAGATTGGAGCGAAGTGGCTGTGGATGACAGGTAATTATGGATGTAATATGTCGGATTGTATGAGCCGGCTCATACAATGGGAGTGCATCCTGTAAAATTTCTGATCTATAATAACTTACATGATAATAAAATTGTTTTCGAGATTAGATTGTGGTCTGAAAAATGAATTAGCTGTTCAGTGAATGGGACAGACTCTTATCGATTATTTTCTTGTTGATTGCGTCCCAAATTTAAAGATGCACTCTCATAGATTGTTGATCCGGTTCATTCAATGGGACTGATTGTTGACTAATTTATGGAGATTATTTTCTGCTCTGTGCATACATGTGCCATGTCTGAAATGACAACTGATCCAAAACAACCCATTTGAAGCTGGAGGTAGGTGCAAGGAAGCAACATAGGGCAAAAAAACGATTATGCAATAAGCAAAGATAGATGGAAAATTAGATTTAGAGAATCAATCCGATTATTATGAAAGAAATATATGAATCTGCATGCATCAAGAGGCAAAAAAAAATTGCATAACGAAAGAAAAATATAAGAGATTAAGAAAAAGAAAGTAGAGGTGTATGCTTCGAGAGTTTTTGTTTCCAAAATGTTTGACATTGAGTAATGATGATTAATATGTAGACGGGCCCTAAACATTTGTTGATTTGTGAATAAGGATGGCAACAAGAAGGCTGCAATTTGATGAAGTAGGAAAGAATAGATGTGTTCCAGAGATGAACAAAGAGGGTGTCGCTGTTGAAGAGGCGACAAGATGCAATATAGGGATGCAACAGGTTGACACTCCATGCTGCAACTTTGTCGATAGTTTACTGGTTGGTGAAAATCAAGAAATCCAGGGGAATAGTTCAAATGAAAGAAGCACAAATATGGCCGAAGGAAACCGCACACCGCAAGCATGCTGCCAGACCGAGGGTTAGTGCTTGGTTATTACATTTCAAGCTTTGTACAGCTTCATACATTTTAAGCTTTATATTCTCATTCAGGTCAAGAAGGATGTAGCATTACTTTATTAACACCGCCTGCAACTGTTGACCCATCAGTCATTGAGACTCCAGACGATGAGCATAAATATAGCCATGTAAGTGTAATACTGCCCTTGCCGGTAATTAGAGTTGAGTAGATCTTAAAAACAAGCTATTTGTTTCAGTAGTGTAAATGGTAAGCATATAATTCTGAAATGGTTATGAGATTTTTTTTAACAGAAAGAAGACTTGGATATATATATTAAAAAAACATAAACAAGATTAGAAAGGCTGTAAATGAATGTATCTAATTTTATATAGTCATTTGTAAAATTACTATCTCCATGATGCAACAGATTAACATTATAGTACAACCATTCCCCTTTGCACCTCTATTTCGTGGAGCCGATGCAGAGGTTCTACCAGGTGAGGAGGGCAACATCTCATCTTGACGCAGAGGAACCTCATACCTAAATGGGCAATAATCACATTAACTGAGAGAAAAGCAGGTACAACACATGAAAAAGGCTGCTAATTTTTTTTAAAATCATGTACTCACCGCTGTTGAGTGCTCTCAAATACAAGCGTTTTTGGGTTGTCAGGCATCTTATCAACTAGCTCCAACCGGATTCTGAAGTCAATGATTCAGAATGAATTTAGAATACTGAATTCGTATACTATACAGGTTAAATTTGCAAGCTCACTCCACAGAACAATGTAGTTGCAACTGCCGAGTCAATATGAATGTATAAAAAGAAAATATAACATAATGGGAATATAAAACAAAGAACCTTTTAGTTGACGAACCAGGACCTTTTTCGGCATGGGCATCCTCTGCAAATTCAGAAAAAATAGAATTGCTTTATTAAACTATAATCACGCCATAAGTAAAAACATACCTGTATAATCTGAAAAAAAAACAATGCAAAACTGAATCAATGCCTATGGATGTAAGGAACCAATGTCATGATCGCATAGTGAATTAATAAAGTTGAAAAGGATTTTGAAGCATTATTTGTGCATAAATCTTACCAAAACTAAAATAAAAGGAAACATAGAAAATTAAGTCGAAACACGGTGATAATTCTATAACAAACAGTACCCATATCAGGTAATCTAATAGTGAAACCAATTTGACACTACCTTAATGGGACATCAAATCAAAGCGAGATGCATGAATGAGGTGGTAAAGGAAACCTGAGGGACCGGGCGTCTCCATCCCAAATGATGCGAGGTCGGCAATCAACGTGTATGCTCGGCAATCAAGGGGCGATACGATGCGTCTGCGAATACACAACGCTGGGGGCGGCCTCGCCGTGTGCTCGCGCAGTGCGCGCCCCCTCTCCGTGTGCTCGCACTGGCCCTCGCCGTGCGGTCGCGGCGGCCGTCGCCGTGCGCTCGCGGCGGCCAGAGCCGTGTGCTCGCGCTGGCCGTCGCCGTACGCTCGCGGCGGGTCCGGAGACTGGAGCACGCTGGCCGAGAACGCCGGGACGGCCGAGACGATGCGGCTGTGGCCACACAACGCTGAGCGGCGCCGTGGCAGTGCGGCGCGCTGGGGAACGCCGACCGAGAACGCCTGGCCGGGCGGCGCGCTGCGTCTACAGCCGCACGGCGCTGGGGGGCGCGGCGTAGAGGAAGGCAGCGGCGCAGCAGCGATGGAAGGGAGATGGGGCGGACGAGCGGCGCCGGCGGAGGAGACCGAGCAGGACGGGGCGAAGAAACTGAAACCGCGACAAAATCGTGGGTGGGTGGGTGGGGGGAGCTTCAGAGCTGTATCACGCTCAAGCTGGGCGTGCCTCCGTGGGTGGGCCGAGCCTGTGGGCCGAGCGTGGGGCTAATAGGACGTTGGGTACCAAATAACTCATCAGTACCCAGGTACCATATAGTAACACTATATATATATATATATATATATATATATATATATATATATATATATATCACAAACACAATATATATCACAAGTCCATCACAAGTGCATCGTAGTTGTCCAAAATAAACCACAAGTTCATCACAAGTCCAACATCAAGTCTAACCACAAGTGCATCATAGTTGTCCAAAATAAACCACAAGTTCATCATAAACTACTATCATGGCGACTGTCGGTGTTGATGAGGCCCATAATTCGATCCTGGTGAATCTCCGAGGTGACGAGGCACGCTATTAGATGCCGCCGATGGATTCTGCACAAAGAAGAATAGATTGTATGTGTGAGAGACAAGATAAACATATACCATCAATGTTGCAAGAGTAGTAGTTGCATGAGTTAGACAAGATAAACATATAGCTAGGTTTCAAGTAGTGTTCTAGTTTGACCCTAAGCATGAACATACGTATTAAAACATCCATACTCACAGGAGTGGTTACATGAGGAGGTGGAGGTGCAGCGAATAGCGTAGGTGGCGGCGGTCGACCCACAGCGGCGCCAAGAGTTTGCACGTACAATATCATCGCCTCCATTCTCGCCTCCATCCTCAGACGCTCGGCCTCCCGCTCGGCCTCCTCGTCTCCATCTCCTCCCGAAGCCTCCTCTCTTCTTGTAGCTGGGCCTACAATATTTCACCCGAATGTCACAATAATGCAAAGCTAAATAGTGTGAGAATCAATGAACGATGAAAAAAACCAAAATAACTTGTAGTTCGTCGACCCGTTGCTGTGCAGTGCTTGGCCGTTCACGTATAGCCGGGCTTGACCTTGTGCTCCTTGCTCGGATCTGCGAGAGACTGGGAGTAGCGGCCGTGTCGATTGTGCTATCGCCAATCCAGTACCGCCCATGCTTCTTTCCTTCTCTCACCCTTATGACGACTTCTCCATTAAGGTTTGCAGTGGTCGGATCGTACTCTGGCCCATGGACCTCCTTTGCCACCTCTATGTACAGACTGAGGCGGCTGTGGACGGTCGCGTTGCTGTACGCCGATGGAGGGTCCTCCGGGTTGTAGGAGACGTCAGATGTCGCCCAGCCCTTGTGGGCCATAGCATATGCCATGAAGTCCGAGCACTCCTGGCCACCATGTGATGCCGACTGCGAGAAAAACAGCAAGATGTTTAGAAAATCATGCAGAATTGAGCGTTAAAAATAAATAAATGAATTCTCATACTCATGTTTGCTTGTATCTGTTGAGGTTGTGGCTGCCTTGATGGTGTGCTACACCCGGCATCATCAAACGCCGCTCCCGGCAAGCGACGTGTGTCTCCTTCCACTCGGGAGAGCACCACTTGTCAACGATCACTTCCCAGCACGGAATCACCTGCACATCATCAAGTACATGACATATAAGAAGTTCAGATTTAGCCCACCTATTCTCAGAAGAAATCAATATTAATGTTTGACTAAGCTTACCTCCATGTATTGTTCGTTGGTCAGCATCATCTCTCTTGCATCTTTCTTGGTGATCTTCCTTCCAAGGTACGCCCCATAGTATGTTATGATGGCCTGGATGCGCGACTCGTAGTGCATGTGCTTCACGAGTGTTTTAAATTCTTTGGTAGCCACCAAAGCCGCCTTGTCCTCAAATCACACCTGACATCTGAAGAAATCCTGCATATAGACGTGATGTTTTCATTCATTTTAAAAAATGTTCAATGAATGCGATGTATTGAGAAATGTAGTGTGACAAAGACTTACCCACAGCTCCTCCCTCACCCGCTCCGCCTTGTTTCTAAATTCCCTGCCACGTAGATCTTCAGCATTGGAGGCGACGATGTAATGGTCAAATGTGTAGGCCGGCTCTGTCTTCCCGACGAACTCAACCAGGCCAAGGAAGTGTTCCCTGACCAAAAGACTGAGGATGCCATTGACTTGGCGTGTGTGACAACCTGTAGACTCTACAATCGTCCAACCCCTGCACAAGTTATTATTAAGAAAAATTATTAGTTTATATTGTGATTTTCAACATATCATATGAAGTAGTGATAATATCTTAAGTTCCTTACTTTTCTCCCTCGGGTCGAATCAGCGGGCGTCTATGAGGAGGTATCGGTCGCGGAGGGAGGCTCGCGGGTCCTCGCAAGTAGATACTCAACGAACTAGAGGAAGCGGAACCCGCTGCTGCCTCCCCCTCGCCGTCCCCGTGCGCCACCTCGTCGGTCCCGGGCATCACGTGCTCCTCCTCCTCCTCACGCGCCGTGGCGGGAGGCGACATGGAACTCCTGCGGCTACTGCTCCTGCTCCTCCTCCTCCTCTCCGATGGCTCCTCGTCTGCATCGGGCAATGAAGGGCGTGTTCTTTGGTAAATCGAGTTCACCCTCCTCTGACGGTTACCCGCCATCTTTGTTCAATCACCTGCAATTAAAAAGAATAAACAAGATGTATTAGAAACAAAATAACATAAGCATGAAAATAACATAGATGCAAAATAAACAAAACATAATTACAAAAAAATATAGTATTACATGTATTAAAAATAATCTTCAGGATCGGGATTAGCTGGATCATAAGTTTCATCATCACTATCAACCATGTCAAAATTATCAACACTAGCCGAAGTAGCATTGTTGTTATCATTGTCGTAGCCTAAACGTAATCGGTCAAGCATTTCTAAGTCCTTCACATTGAGCACCTCATCTCCAGCATCCTCATCATCAACTCTTTCATTGTCTACTTCCATTCCGATCGCTTCGGTTAAGTCTATCACAAACCTCTCATCTAGCCCCTCTTCTTGAAAGAACTCTCCATCATATGTGTTAGGGTTGAAGTTGTAATCTTCATCATTTGGGACAGGTAGTTTACCGTGTGGCAATACCTTGTGCACAATATCCCAATCCTTAAGATGCTCTTTGGTTTGACACGCATATGAGAGATAATAAACTTGTTTGGCCTGTTGGGCCACAACATAGACATCGTCTCCTGGATAGACGGAATCTTGTCGAATTTCAACTAGCCCAAGACTAGCCCAAGTCTGTCTCGTTACTTGAGGATCAAACCAATGGCATTTGAATATGACAGGATTAAGAGATTTGCAACCATGATAGTTGAGTTCGAATATTTCTTCAATTCTTCCATAATACTCGACCCTGGCCCGGCGGCTGGGCTGCGGCGGCGCGAGTGTAGGTACCCGAGCCCCTGGTGACGCTCGACCGGCCGACGCTGCAAGAGGTGGCGGCGTAGGGGCGGGCGGGAGCGGCGCAAGGAGAGGGGCGAGGTCGCGAGTGAATGTGTGTGTGAGGGCAGGGGCACGGGGGTATCCATTTAGGGCGTTTGCCAAGTTTCAGATCATGGCACTCGGCAAACTGTCCAGTTTGCCTAGTGTCAAGGTGTGACACTCGGCAAAATTGCCGAGTGTCAGACCTTGGCACTAGGCAAATTAATTTTTTTTGGATTTTGACCTCCTAAATTTTTCTGCAGTCGTCGTATAGTACCTTGAACTACATGTTCAAATTTGGCATATTTCTCGGACCTTTTGCTATATTTCTTCAATTTATTTCATTTAATTGAATTTTTTTAGATAAAGCAAATGTGAACTGCAAGAGGATCGAATAAGGAAATTTAATGTATGAAAAAATGATATTCATGTTTTTGAGTCTAAAGTAAGGCCGTATCCAGGAACAGACCAGAAATTTTGTACATCTTGTTCACAAAATATGACCACGAACTTGTGGGCGAGTTGGTTTTAAATTCTATAAAAAGCAAATGAAGTCTGAAAATCATGAAACTTGACAAGATGTCGTGATATCATATCTGGAGTTTGTAATAAAAATTTGAGATGGTTTCGCGCAAGTTTGTCACGGCGTTGCTTATAAACCAAGACATCTCCGCATATGATATCTATATGTTATGTGGAGATATCTTGGTTTGTAAGCAACGCCGTGACAACACTTGTGCGAAATCATCTCAAATTTTTATCACAAACTCCACATACGATATCACGACATCTTGTCAAGTTTCATGATTTTTGGACTTCATTTGCTTTTTATAGAATTTAAAACCAACTCACCCACAAGTTCGTTGTCATATTTAGTGAACCAGATGTACGAAATTTTTGGTCTGTTCCTGGATACGGCCTCACTTTAGACTTAATAACATGAATATCATTTTTTCATACATTAAATTCCATTATTCGATCCTCTTGCAGTTCACATTTGCTTTATCCAAAAAAATCAATTAAATGAAATAAATTAAAGAAATATAGCAAAAGGTCCGAGAAATATGCCAAATTTGAACATGTAGTTCAAGGTACTATAGGACGACTACATAAAATTGTGGGAGGTCAAAATAAAAAAAAATAGTTTGCCTAGTGCCAAGGTCTAACACTCGGTAAAGGGTCATTTTGCCGAGTGTCACAACCTTGACACTAGGCAAAACACATGTTTGCCGAGTGTCGGTCGTGTGACACTCGGCAAACGCAAACGGTAGTTCATGGCCGTCAGCTGCCGTCGGTATTTGCCGATTGTCAAACATTTGCCGAGTGTCCGACACTAGGCAAAATGCAGGTTTGCCTAGTGCCTAATTTTGCCGAGTGTTTGACACTCGGCAAATGCTTCCTTTGCCTAGTGTCATTCTTTGCCGAGTGTTACACTCGGCAAATAATCTGTTTGCCGAGTGCCCGACATATTACACTCGGCAAACCTTTTTACACTAGGCAAATTAGGCGTTTCCAGCCGTGACTGTCAATGGGCTATGCTCCACAGCTTCGCGTGCTAACTCTAAGTAATGCTTGCACGGCTCAGCACAAAACTATTAAGCTAAGTGAGTTCCTTGGTAATACTGCTGTTGGTGAACTTGAGCTGAATTTCCTATGCGAAAAGGTGAGTGATAATAGTGAAACAGATTGGTTATATATATATGCTTCAGAGCGAAGGTAGGTATTTATAGTTGAAATAAATATTGTTTTACTGATAACAAAATTGCCTAAAAAATACTTTATTTATTTGGTGCAGATTTGGATTCAACCTGAAGGTCCAAAACGACTTGCTCCTCTGCTGCGGAATTTGAGGGTTGTTACACTCCGGTTTATTCATGAAGAGTATGACCTAATGTGGACATTGTTCTTCTTAGAAGCTGCACCCCTCTTACATACACTTAACATGCAGGTATGCTTTTCATATTTAATTTAATTTATTTAATGTAAGCTAGGTATTTATTTACATTTTTATAGTAGAGAAATGAGAATAGGATCCCTATATATAAAAAAAATGTGTTGATGTGTCATAAAAACAAATGAAAGGTTTTTGATACAGACACGGTGAATATAGGAACCGGATGTAAGTTGTTTCATTTTTCCTAAATTAAGGACCTAATCTTAGTCTTCTGAACAAACCTTTCAAAAGACTATATTTAAACAAGTGTGACATGTTTTGTGGCTACTAAGTAGTCCTCATGCTAATTTCCAGGACCAATAAACATATCATAAGAATCAGTGCTAACTTTTGAATCTTTTGCAGATGTCATACCATATATGTTACTCAGACGAAGAGAATCAAAAGGGATGAGAATACACGAGAAAACTTTCATAGGGCAGCTGATTTATTAAAATGGGATTTCAAGCATTATATACATTGGGGGATTTCAAGCATTATAATATGAAAAAGCTCACTATTGGGGGATTTCAAGTTGAAGTGAAGTTCACAAGATATATAAGACGTGTCATGGAAGGAACGATGAATCTAGAAGTTGTATCGCTCCGTGAAAGTCGTCCATGTTTGCGTTGCGAGTTTCTTCCTTCAACTATATATCCACGGACTCAAAAGGAGATGGATCTGATAAAGAAGCAAATTTCAGCCTGGAGCTCCTCACCTATTCAAATAGAGATTGTCTGAGATTCTTTTGTAATACTACATTGGAAAAAACAAGGACCTTCTTTCCAATCCGTCTCGTGTCTTTTCTCCTGTATATGCTTACTTGAATACAAGTTGCAAACACGTAGTTGATATATGCCCATATGTGAGTGACGAGTGTTTGTCATTGAGATGATAGGAGCTTTGATTAAGTGTGCGGGAGACTAACCATGGCATACAAGAGTTGTGTGTACAACATGCATGTCTTTTGGCTTTATGATGTGCGGGTGTTGAGTGCACCGGCGGAACCAGGGGGCAGCAGAGGCCATGGCCCCCCAAGCACAGTGATTTTTTAATACCTATAAAAAATTCAATTGCATAGAAAAAATTATTATTTCACCTTTTTATGATAAATATTGTGTTTTTTAGTTATGAGCACTAAATATATATATGTAAAAACGTTGAAAAGCTATTGAGACATACACTTGTTGTGAATATTTATCACGTATACGAGGTGTCGTCTTATTGTCCGGCCCCCCTTGATCAAAAGTTCTGGTTCCGCCACTGGTTGAGCAGAGATAGTCGACGACAATGGAGAAGGTCAACCAGGGAGTGTGTGCGCGACGGTCCAAGAGTAGTGAAGGGTGGTTCTAGCTTTTTTAATCATCTCTAAAAGTCTTTTTAAAATTCAATATGTAAATCAACATTTGGAGAGCCATTTGAATAAACATCGCTTCTATATGTTTTCACTCTCGAATAGCTTTTTTATATCTTGTGCGCACTCTAGAGAAAGTGGAGAGTTAACCCCGCTGTCAATGTTTGGCTAGCCAGAAATTCGAAATATAGGATGACTATATTTAGATATCCAATTAGAGAAGCTATTGGAGGTTTTTTTTACCAAATTCTCTATTCCTAACAATTAGCAATGATATAGAAAAGTCTATTAGAGTTGCTCTTAGATGCATAGTTTTATTTATACATCTAGATATACACTATGAGTTTGATTGGTTAACTGCATTGGTTTGCATCAAGCTGGTGAAATGCAATTTACCCATGTTTAGTTGCAAAGGCTCTTATGTGGGCTATTTTTACATTCTCGACCTTAACTAGAAACATGAGACCCTTAATAAAACATATAAGGAGAAATAAAAGGTAAACAAACAACCACAATTTTGCCAGACCCAGCTTGTCTATGCAGAACAACCAAACACGAAGGTATTGCATAGGTTTATACAGGCTTAGGTTATGTTGCATAAAGTTTAATGCAAGCTAAGGCTAATACATGCATCTAATCGGACTCTGTGTATGTATATAGAAAAGTCAAAATGAATTCTAATTTTGAAACAGAGGAATTATTTTACAGAGAAAGAAGACATTATTAGAAATTAGAAAGTAATAAACAAGCTTTACAAAGAGAAGTTGAGCACTAGGATCAGAAACAAAACTCCCAAGGCCCACAAAACACGG
Source organism: Saccharum hybrid cultivar R570 (assembly GCA_038087645.1). NCBI lineage: Eukaryota > Viridiplantae > Streptophyta > Magnoliopsida > Poales > Poaceae > Saccharum > Saccharum hybrid cultivar. The sequence goes on from JAQSUU010000273.1 coordinate 2,761,611, forward strand.
TATATATATACAAGAAAGAATTATCTATTTGACATTAAAAAATCAGTCCTTCTTCTAAGGCACTCTCAAAATCGAAGTTCTTTATCTAGCAACGAGTTGAAATTCCTTCCATATTTGGCACTAGCGTCCATTTACTTCACTAACGGTGTTAAGTAGCCATCAAAATGAACATATGCCCCTCTATATATCAGAACTATGTTTTTTTATGAAATATATCATAACTATGTAGGGTTAAATAAGGAAAACATGAATGTTTTTGGTGTCAAATAAAGAAAGCGTGAATGTCGTGGTTGTGAAATAGGAAGAGATTAGTTTTGGTTTTAAAGGTGGTTTTGATTATATATGTATTTTGTATTTTCTAAAAATAATAATAATAAAATAATAGGTAAATCACTATAATATATATATATATACATTAATTTAGAAAAATATGAAATTGCTATAATTTTTTTAAAATTACAATCTATCTTTTTAAAATCTACAACTTTAGTTTTAGTAATTTCTTCATTTGTGTTTATTTGAATAATTTGAAAAATAAAATTTTAAAATAAAAGAACTTGAATCTAAGGATCGTAAATGATTTTTAATTTTAATAAATAATAAATAAAATAGTCGTCAATTACAATCGTCCTCCTCCACTCCTTCAGACCCTCAGACCTTCACCCCTGCGACCTTTTCTTCTCCCGCTCCGTTCCCCCAATCACCCGGACCCACCACCCCTGCGGCCCTGCCTCACTCTCGTGGCCTCTCTTTCTCGCCGCACGAGCTCACGACTGGGCCGCCCAGGTCTTCGCCGGCGACGAGCACCCCAGGTATGCCGACCCCTTCTCTTCCCTGCTGGAGACCGAGCACCCCAAACCCTAACTTAAGATATTTGGCTATTTGTATTCGGATCTGTTGTGATTGCAATGATAATACATGTATTACATTATGCACGCCTACTAACTTCAATTCTCCCCCTGAATGAACCACGACAGGTTCGCGCCCCTGCTCTCTGGAACCATGGGGACCTCTGCCCAGGAATCGCCTATCTGGAAGCAAATCGACGACGCCGAGTAGTAAGATCCCTCTTCCCTTCTGCTCCGTCCTTTACTTACTCCTGCCCACTATGTTTTCTATCCGTGTCGTCTCTTAGGGTAGCTAGTTTCCTGGCCTTGCTTATTACTAATTGATGAGTACTGGTTTTGTAATCGAATTACGTTGTCCTGAGTAGAAATCTGTTATGGGCATCTTGCTTTATTCAGTTTGGAACTGCAAGAGGAGGGAAAGCACGGAAGCATAGTCTCATTGTTTGATATGGTTGCTATGATTGCCGAATTTTTAGAACATCTTCTTTCCTGCGTGCTGATGATCGACGGAGCTGCAGAGTGGTTGCCATTATTTACAGTGCTTTTCATTGCATACCTGAATACCTCAATTTGCAAGGTCATGTTTTATCTGAAAAGCAAGAAGTATTGTCAACTGTTTCCTTACCCTGTTATCATCCTCATGTCTCAGCTATCTAGTTAGTGGATCGTTCGAGCAGGCGATGTTGGCTGCTTTATCCGTCGCTGATCAAATACGCACGTCCTCTTTGGAGAACGCATGCGACCAGGACGAGCTCCTGGAGATACTTGAATCAGCTGGGATGGTACTTGTGCAGGCACTAAAAGAACTCAGGAGGTAAATCCTTCTCAATTCCTATTTATTTTTGTACCTATACTTCCTGCCAGAACCAAATTTGGTATATTGTTATGTGCTGTAATGAGACAAACTGCTGACAATGAAATTAGTGCCTAGATTTGCCAAATGGAAAGCATCACGTGCCTACATAGTGTAGAGATTCCCTGTGCTGAACATACGCAGAGCTCATGCCTATGTTTTTATCCTAAACTATGCTAAATATTCCAGGACCCCTGAGATGTTTGTTCAGCTTAAGACGATGTTTGGTTCAGTCCCATCAGTACCCGCTAGAGTTTTCCTTACAGGGTAATTGCTACTCAGAAGTCTCATATACTTAGTATTATCTGTAATGTGTCCATCATTTTTCTGTATCAATGACTGTTATATTTCTCCTCATAGAGCTACCATTCAAATGGCAGCAGGATCTGTATCTGACCTTAGACCAATCTTTGAGGAGTACCTTGCCAATTGGAGATGTACAAATGACGAGGTTTATGTTTTGGATGGAGGGCATGACAGCGCTTCAAATGGTTTTGTTGTTACATCAGTTATGTCAACTGGGCAGTATTTTCAGGTGGCAGAATTGTATACAGTAACATTCCTCTGTATTGTCTCTCAAGATAGCGAAACTGCTGTCTCATGGGCAGAAAAAGCTGATCTGACTGAGCAAAGACGACAGGTAATTTTCTTGTAAACATCGGTTAATAACTCTTTTACAGCAAACTGAATCCAAATGTTCCATTATGCCAACTTAGGTCTATACCAGCTTGGGATTTGTAGGTTTCCAGATAATTTTTATGCTAAACTAGGACTCCTTATATTTCCAAAACCATTTCTTTTCTGAATGAATTCCCACTACAGTATGCTAGTTTTTTCTCATTTTCAAATGATTTTCATGCTAAACTAGGACTCTTATATTTCCAAAACCACTTGTTTCTGAATTCCCATTATTCTTGTTTTTCTCAGTAAGTTTTACTGTTGCATTCTTTTTTCATCAAGCTGTTTCTTTTTTTTTCTACAGGACCTACTAAAAAAGCTTTATGCAATACGATTAGCTGCAAGTAAAGAAGGGGTAAAACAAACAGCAGAGAGGACCCTTTCTACTTCTACAAATGGCTCAACGCCATTGCCACATGAGGATCCTCCAAAGATAGCCCCTGTGTGCGATGGGCTCAAAAAGGTCCTAGTGAAGTCCGCTCAACCATCCCAGCATGTTGCAAATCAATTCGATCCGTTGTTCTGGTGGTTTCATTCGATTCGCCTGAAGTTTGGAAAAATACATATTGTTCTACCAAGCGGTAAGTTAATGTTTCTGTTCACGCTGCTGTTCTCAGCCATGTACGTGCTCCGAAGGAAAACTGCTGGCTTGAAGAGGTAAGAACTTCTCAGTTGACAATATGATCCAAGGCACCTTGTCTGTTTTCGTGCTTTAACAGTCAAAAGTGAACTTTTTGTGTATGAATCTGCTGAACAGGACTGTGTTCCAGCAAGCTGCTTCTCTACGACGAGCATTCGTTGATGCACTTCAGCTTGCGTTCTCTGTCCAGATGAACCCTCTAGCTGCTGTCCAACAAGTGCCACAAGCCCCTCGAGGAAGCTGGTTATGATGTAGTTCTTTATGCCACGATCTATGTAACATTATAACTCAATTGAAATAAGTCAGATGACCAGATTCTGTGTCGTGGAAAATGTAAATACAACTGCGCTTAATGCAGCATGATAATGATCTGGGTTTTTTGTGTCCATTCCTACCTTTGAGGCTCAAGATTATAGATTATTGGTTGATTTCTTGGGGCTTCTTCAGTTCTGGCTGCATCATCCGAGGTCTCAACCCTTAGTCGTCAAAACTATTGTGCGCTGTTTGTTCATGTGGGTTTAGTTTGACCCAAGCTACCCCTAACAGCTCAGTTGATAATTGGACGATTTTATGGACTGGATGATTTCACTTTCACCATCAAGAAACCTTTCAGAAATCATTTGCAGAGTGATATATTAGTGTTACTACCATAGTATAGGATGAGTTAATCCAGTTGTATCTTCAGCAATGGCTCAAAGAGTTGGAAAAACATGTGAATTCACAAATGAGATCACGAGATTCAGTGAAGGAACACAATAATCATTTTTGCTGTGAACACTGATTTCTCTTCTTATTTTTTTGGTTACTCTGAAAGTGTTAAGCTGTGACATCGTGGCTGTTAACATAGGGACGATTCTGTTGATTGTCCTTTGTAGGCTGAGGGTGACAGCTCCAATTACCAACACATGGATATAATTACTAATTATCGTAAACATATTGCACTGAGGATTTATTTACAAGAGCTGTGGTTTTGATTGGATAGGCCTGAAGCATCCACTTGTTCTGGATGTTGTTCTCATCTGCTTATCTCCTTGCCTTGATCTTGGCAAGATTGGAGCGGTGGAACCGGAGGCCATCCCTCTAAACTCTGTGCCAATACATCAATCTAATATAATTGACACCAGTACCACACATGGAGGGAATTTTATTTTAAAATAATATTATTTTAATAAATAATTGTCAAAGTAGATGCTGTTTTTTGAAATTGTAAAACTAACATGCTATCCGTAGTAGGAAAGCCGATACGATACTTGTTGGTAGCCCGAATGCCGATAAGCCTACCTGGCACGTACGTCAGCTGACTGGATCCCTGTCGGCAGTCCACGTGCCGATCACCCCTATCGGCTTTTGGAGAGCCAAATGGGCTTACTGTTGATTGAAAGAGACAAGAGCTGGCAATGACTTCTCTTGTCTATGGCTCGTTGGCTCCGAATATTGTTCGCTAGAAACTTGGTCATAGGTGAACCATTTTAACTGGCACGTAACTTGTAGTTGTATTCTTTTTTAAGAGATATAGTATATTTGATTAAAGTTGAACATATTTGACTTCTCGTCAAGTGAGAATAATACTCTTTGTGGGACGAATGGAGTATTTACTCTGAAAAGGATGTCGCGTTATTTATTTTCCAAATTTTGTTAGGATATTTTCAGGTGGTCATCTAACACATCGAAGAGTCAACAAATATCAATTTGACTAAATTTGTAGAAAGTACTATTGACATTTGTACATCTAAGTAAGTTTATTATAAAACTATATAATGTGATTAAACTAAGGAAAAAATCTACTTGACCCCCCAACTATGGGGATCGTCTACTTTACCCCCAAACTATGAAACGGTCTAATTTACCCCATGAACTTTGCAAAACCGGCCAAATCACCCCCTCGAGCGGTTTTGGGCGGTGGTTTTGCAAAGTTCAGGGGGTAAATTAGACCGTTTCATGGTTTGGGGTAAAGTAAACGACCCCCCATAGTTGGGGGGTCAAGTAGACTTTTCCTTAAACTAATGATGTTTATTTGGTATCACAATCATAAATAAATAAATAAATAAATAAATAAATAAATAAATAGGTCAAACTAGTGTTTGACTCCTTAAAATACGAGACGTGCACTTATTTTTTTTTGGACGAAGGGAGTAATGAGTACCATTAGATAAATCATTGAATATATTTTTATAAAAAATTACTTAAAGATATAAATATTGATAGTATTTTGTACAAATTAGTCAAATTTTAAGAAAGTTTGATTAGCACATATCACATAAATATTCTTTTTATGGGATGGGATTATGGAAACCGAGCGAGTATATACGTAGGAGTAAATGAAATGATTAGATTATTAATAAAATATATAAAACTAGTATTTGTCGCCTCTTTCAACTACTGGATTCCAAAGGAGACATCTTTACCCAATACCAAGGCACAGGGGTGCTGTAAACATTCCAGGCTTATCGGCCACGGGAGAGCCGATATGTCTGTTGGCCCAAAAAGGTTCGACGTGGCCATGTTTAGATTTACGTGGCAGCACTCCTATCGGCGACTCAATAGCCGATAAGCCCCTAGTCAGCTTCCAAGCAGCCGGTAGACATTTATTTTTACAATTATTACATAACAGTATCTAGTTTTACAATTATTTATTTAAATAATATTATTTTAAAAAATGAGCCACATGGAGGTGCCTGAGATAACTCAGTGATCCTGTGCCTGGCATTCGGCACTCGGCAGCAATGCAGCATAAAAACTCAGTGATCCTGTGCCTGTCATTTCGGTATCGGTAGCATCATGTGCCTGTCATCTCAGCACTCAGCAGTATAAGACTGCCCGCAGTGGCATACTCTAAAGGATACTCTAAAGTTTTAGAGTATAAATATAGAGTAAAAACTGCTACACTGGGTACTCTAAAACGATACTCTATCATTTCTCTCACTCTATATTTAGAGTAGTACAGTGTTTACTCTATAGTGGGCAGTGGCGGGCCCCACTAGCTAAACAAAGGAAAAAAAATGCTATAACTCACAAACCAAAAATCCAAATTAAATTTCGATTGCACCATTAAATTCGTCTCAATAAATCCTTCAAAACTAGATCACACATGGATATATTTAGATAAAGTGACAAGTGAGTCCCATAGTGGATAGAGGATGATATAGATGATGGATGGGTGCGGGAGAATTGAGTATAGAGGAGAGAATCTTGCTGACTAGGACGTATAGAGGATGAATATAGAGGTCCATAAGTGCGGATAGTCTAACTCAGTGATCCTGTGCCTGGTATTTTGGCAGCATACTGCATGGACACTAGTACTGTAACATACATGGAGACAGATAATTGCGCGCATAGTACTCTCTTTTATCTCTTATATACTAGGGCCACATTTAGACTATGAAAAAATTTCAACCCGATAAATAGTACCACTTTCGTCTTATTTTGCAAATATTATCAATCATGGACCAACTAGGCTCAAAAGATTCATCTCGTGATTTTCAACTAAACTGTGTAATTAGTTATTTTTTTACCTACATTTACTACTTCATGCATGGGTCCAAAGATTGATGTGATGGAGAGAGTGAAAAAATTTCAACTTTTGGAGTGCATATAAACAAGGCCTAGTATAAAAGTATCTGACGACTAGCATCAATGTGGCTGTAGTTTAGTGGTGAGGATTCTACGTCGTGGCCATAGAGACCTGGGCTCGAATCCCAGCAGCCACACATATATTTTTAATTTTTTTCCATTTTTTTCTTTTTCCACTTCACAGTTAACTTTTTCTTTTTTCTTCTTCACAGTCTTTTTCTTTTTTCTTTTTCCTTTTATATCTCTTTTCCTCTCACATTCCGTTTTCCTTTTTCCGCTCCCAGTCTTTCCTCAGCCACCGCCGATGATCTCTCCGGCACGGCGGCACCGCAGCGGAGCCCGCAATGCGGCCGTGCTTCCGTTGTCTTTGACGGTGGCGGTGTCCGTGGCTGCAGCTCAGCTCAATATCCGGAGTGCCCCGCCCGGCCATTTTCATCGAGCTTCTGATTTGATTTCGGGGGCTCGATTCGGCGGCGGCTCGCTTGCTTTCACTAGTGCTTCCGTCGTCTTTGACGGTGGCGGTGTCCGTGGCTGCAACTCAATATCCAGAGTGCCCCGCTCGGCCATTTTCGTCGAGCTTCTGATTTGATTCGGGGGGTTCGATTCGGAGCGCGTGCTTTCACTAGATCCTGCTTGTTCTCCCTGTTGTTCACATCCGCTTGAAGCTCTTCGCTTTGTCTCCCGCTAGTCTCGATCTAGTCGCGTGTCAGCTCAGCTCAGCGCCTCAGCTTAGGCGATGTGTAATCGTGTTCCGAGTGGAGATGATTGTTCAGGTATGTATTGCCACCAATGCCTTTGCATTATTTTCGTGTGTTGCATTGTTTTTTTTCGGTTACATCGGTTCATGGTTGTTTTGTTTTGTTCGTCACTGTGGTTTCAAGGTTATCTCAATTGACAGGGTCTTATGAACGCCAATGATTACTGCATAGTGATAAGTTGGAACATGAATTGTTGTCGGGTAACTACGAAAATTTGTCAAGAAGCTTGGTCTCAAGTTCGTTTTTGCGTGCTTTGGTGCTTCAGGTTTTGTTAGGTTCAGGTGCAGCCTCTTTTCCTTTACCCTTCATGATGGATCATGGTTCATGGATGCAGGCTCATTTTATTATTTTGCTCCGTTCCAAATTATAAGTTGCTTTGACTTTTTTGGTTTATCTATTTTGTCATGTATCTAGACATATTATTTATGTAGATGTATAGCAAAATAAATGTACCAAAAAAGTCAAAGCCTATCAATGAAATGAAATCCAGGTGGGGGCTCTCTCCCCTCCCATCGTCTTATCAAAAAACTTTGGCATGGTCTTTTCTACTTGATATTGGGAATACATGCTGTCCAGCTTAAAACTTGATTGCTGATATATACTTCCTCCGGTCCATTTTATCTGACATAAATTAGAATGACATGATCTTCTAGATTACACTTTGACCATTCATTTGCTTTATATTATATTATTTATGCTTATAAACTTATAATCATTGGATAGTATAATTCCTTACAAATCTAATCATATAAAGTTTGTATTATAATAGTTAAAAATTATTCTCCTACTTATTGGTCAAAGTTTTTAAAATTTGAATCTTGATATGCGTATGCGCCAGATGAAATGGACCGGAGGTAGCACTATCCAGGAATGATAAACATATTTGACCAGAGAAAAAATCATATAAATTAGATTTTAACACTTAATTTTTTATAATACGTAGTTCGTTGCTAATCTCTGACGCACTTTGAACACAAATATGTATGCAATTTTATGCCCTAAACTTGTATGGCTAAAATTTATAAATTTTATTTTTTCTCTGGTTAAATGTACTTACCATTCCTGAACGGAGGAAGTATATAGTAATATATGTTGCCTTAGCAATATGAGCGATTTTAGTACTAGTTTTCTTGTTCGGAATGTTATAAGTAACAAAAATAGATGAAGATGCTAGCACCCGGACGTTCGCGTTGCACTCCCATTTCCTGTGCTTGGGCGCACGCCCCCACCTGAGCCTGCATTTCGCACGCCCATGCGGGGCCCGCACTGTCAGACCGTGCGCAGGGACCGCTTTGCGCTCCCTCCACTGCTCATGTGCATTGCAATATGTGCAATACTCAATCTACTTTTGCAACATTTAGATGAAACACTTGCAATATACGTCTAAAGTACTAATAAACACACCAGAAAAAACTTGAAAACATGTATATATCCATTGACAAATATGCAAACATCAAGGTGAAACACTTGCGACATACGTATGAAAACACATGAAATACTTGCATATATATGCAACATCCCAATCTAGTTTTGCAACATCCAAATAAAACACTTGCAACATACGTCTGAAACAGATGAAACATTTAGAACATACACTTGAAACATATGTATATAGCCCATTGCAACATGTGCAACATCTCGATCTACTTTTGCAACATCCTTGTGAAACACTTACAACGTACCTCTAAATACATACTAGCAGTTCATAGCCATGGGCTTACAATTTTATTTTTACTCGGTAAAAACCATCTTTTATCTCACGTCGACACATGCATGTGTCTTGTCAGCCTCGAAATCCTGTTTTGTCTCTCCACTTAATAGCTAATCCTTCCTCCGTCCAAAAAAAAAATGTAAGTACCATGTCTGTTAAAGTAGTTGAAGCTTGATCGAATTTATTCTGGATGGAGGGAGCATCTACGTTTTTTTTAACGAGAGGGAGCATGTACGTAACGTATTTCTGAAACGGTGAAGACGTGAAGTGACTAGTTATGCTTAATACCTGCATGCGCAGGAGGAGGTCCTGGGAGTCTTTCCTCTGGAAGCGGTGGCGGGTGAATTCCTGTCGCAGCCTCTGCACCTCGGCGCGCTCCTCCGGCGTGCCGGCGTCGGGATCGAACTTCCTAACGTGCCTCCCGAGGAAGCCGTTCGCCGATCGCAGCCACGCCCCGCCACCTTCACTCACCTCCACATGCGCGAGGGACGGATGGGATGGGATGCGTCCTCGACCTCGATCTTATCAGCAAACAATGCAAGAAGATACAGAAGCAGGCTCAAGCGGCTTGGAGATAGCAGATGATCGACCTTTGTGTGCAGCTAGCGAGCTGTGGATCGGCTGTGGACAGTGAGTGAGGTATACTGCTTATATATGCACGGTTGCTCAAGAAGGCGACACAATGCATGACGCATGCATTGGACTTATCACGTAAGTGATGATGGCCCAATTGTCGATGGTAGCTTTTATTATGATTAAATATTCTTGTTTGCAAGGGTAATAATTAGATATATATGTGGTGAACATTTATAGCATGGTGCATTGCATTGCCAGTTTGGCACCACCGGGCTATGATGATTTGGATTTTTTTTTTGTATTTTAGCAAAAAAAAAAAGACTAATATTTCAAAAAGAACATACCCGGAATTCAATTTTCAACAAATAGCCCTTTTGATCTGTACCTACTATTTGTGATCCAAAACGAAGGACATGTGGACCTAAAAAAATGTTGAATTTTTTTTATATAGATCGATGCTATAAAAACTAAGAGCGATCCATTTTGCTTGATCGATACCATCCCTTTTGTAGTTTTGAAACTAAAGTTCTCCTCGAAATGCTATATTTTAGTTGTTGTTAAGCTAGGGACCTCCAAAATTCTTGTAAGTTTTTTTCCAAATAGATGCTAAAAACCAAGTCCGACCCGTTTTTCTTAGATCTGACATCATAGGTATCCTAGTTTTGAAAATAAAATTCTTGCCAGAAAGCCATAAGCCAAAAGAAGGGTCCAACAGAACTGAGTGGGGGCTCAGTTGGTCAGCTGAAAGGGTGCTCAGGCTGCCCGTTCGTGTTCCAGCGCTGGCTCACGCGGGCGCCTCACCTTCTTCTTAAGAGTATCCGGGAGACTCCCTTGTGCATTCAAAAAAAAGCAAGATCCAAGATGTTTTCAAAATTGTAGTACCTAAAAAGTGCTCGCGCAAATGCCCACCCAGAATGCTTGCGTGCCTTGCACATGTGCTCAACCAAGCCGCCGAGCAGGTCCTTACCCAGGGGCGCGCCGGTGAGCTACATGCACCGCCGCCGACCTCCGCGTCGGCGTCGAGCTCCGCGATTCATCCAAGCAGCAAGGTGATATTGCGCACTGAAAACACATGTTGCAAGAGTATGTTTCAAGTGTTTCAGATGTTTCATCTGGATGTTGCAAGTGTTTCAAGTGGATGTTGCAAAAATAGATCGAGATGTTGCATATGTTGCAATGGTTGTACACGTATATTGATGTTCTGAATGTTTCAGCTGTTTTTCCAGACGTATGTTGCAAGTGTGTTTATTTGGATGTTGCATATGTTTCACACATATGTTGCAAGTGTTTTATCTAGATGTTGTGTATGCTTTACATGGTTTTAAGTGTTTGTCAAATGTTTTTAAGTGTTTCAGATGCATGCTTCAAGCGTTTTATCTGCCTTTAGACGTATGTCGTAAGTGTTGTATCTGGATGCTTCAAAAATAGATCGGGTGTTGCATCTCCCTCCTTGCTTTTCTGCTGGCTCGCTTCGGTGTGTCCTCCTCCTCCCGGCTCTGGTTGGGCATCCACCGTCCCCTCTCCTCTTTTTCAATACTGGTGACGTTCGGGGCGGCGCAACCGTCCGGACATCGCGCTAGTCTTTCCCTATATGTATGGCTCTAGATCATACCCTACTCTAGGAAGAGTACAGATTTTCTAGAGCTAGAGTTTTGCTAAATAGGGACAAAAGAATAAAATAATAATTTAAATAAATAATTATGGCGACTACGAGCAACAAAACCGTAAACGGTAATGCAAATGGGATCTATACACAGCGCTAGTGGTTCCGGGTAATGGAAACCGTAATTTGTTTGTTTCGTGACCGCGCAAGGGAGCCGGGCGAGGGGAACAGTTTGCGCCAGGTGGTGGGTAGTATCTGTATATTTCATAGGCTCGTAATGGGTCACGGTGTTATCCGTTACTGAGTAAGCGAACCAAACGGAAAGGAGCGCAAACATATTACGTTGTGAACAGGTAACGGGCCACAATTCCCCAACCAAACAGCACCTTAGCAACAGGAACAAGCAAGAGCCAAACATCTTTAAATAGAGCACTAACGGGTTAAGAAACCATGGCATTGGCTTAAGAAATAGGTATTCGTAATATTTAGTGAGTTCCATCTTATATACATTTGTTTCTTAAAAAGAACTCATCTAGTCGTGTGTCCTCGAGTGCTTGAGCCCTTTTTATTCTTTTACAAATTTATTAATAATTTTATACTCCATGAATATATCGATCGATCAAATGATTACACCAAACATGTCTCCTTCGCCAATGCATATACCCGTACGTACGCACCTAATTAAGCCGTATGCCGACGACCCTACACGCCGGCCTGCCGGTCTCACCGCGGCGGGGCGTCGCCGGCGGCGAGGACGGCCTCGAGCGTGGTGACGACCCTGGCCATGGAGGGCCGGACCTTGGGGTTCTGGCTGAGGCAGTCGTAGGCAAGGCGGGCCACGCGCTCCAGCCCCATGTCCGGGCCCACCTCGCCCATCCGCCGGTCCAGGATCCGCTCCAGCTTCTTGGGCCGGATCAGGATGGGTCGCGCCCAGTCCACCAGGCTGCCGTCGCGGGCCCCCGCCCGGCTCGGCTCCAGCGCGCGCCGCCCCACCAGCATCTCCAGCAGCACCACGCCGAAGCCGTACACGTCGCTCATCACCGTCAGATGCCCTGCATTATTGCATTCTGTCATTGCAGCAGCGCCAGCCGCCGGCAGGCAGCGATCGACGTTGTCAGGGAAGAAGAAGGTACGGTACGGTACCTACCGGTGGCTATGTACTCCGGCGCGGCGTAGCCGTAGGTGCCCATGACCCTGGTGGACACGTGCGTCTCGCCGCCCATTGGCCCCTCCTTGGCGAGCCCGAAGTCCGACAGCTTGGCGTTGAATTCCTGGCAGATCGAGAGGGGTACGGTGGTGAGTCTCTGTCTCTGATGCTTTTAATTAGTGGCGGCGGCCGGAGCATATGAATGTAGTGTAGGCAATGCAATGCAACAATAACGATTAACAACGAACCGCGTCGAGCAAGATGTTGGAGGTCTTGAAGTCCCGGTAGATGATGGGGCGGTCGGGCCCGTGGAGGAAGGCGAGGCCCCTGGCGACGTGGAGCGCGATGGCCACCCGCATCGTCCACGACAGGCTGCAGGCGCGGCGGAACAGGTGGTGCTCCAGGCTGCCCTTGGCCATGAACTCGTACACCAGCAGCCGGTGGTCGTCCTCGCAGCAGTAGCCGATCAGCTCCACCAGGTTCGGGTGGCTGTACTGCCCGAGGTAGCTCACCTCCGTCTGCACACGCAAGCATGTCCATGGACGGACGTGGGTGAGATCGAGATCGAGATTCATTCATGGTGATGCTGAATGGAGATGCCTGAGCCTGACCAGCCACTCCCTGTCGCCCTGGAGCCCCTCCGGGTTGAGCACCTTGACGGCGACCTCCGTGGGCGGGTACCCCTTGCGCACGGCGCCGTCGATGACGCCTCTGTACACGACGCCGAAGCCGCCCTCGCCGACGATCTGCCCCGGGTTGAAGTCTCCGGTGGCCTTCCTGAGCTCGTCGTAGGTGAAGAGCTTGAGGCGGCCGCACGCCGACATGGTCCGGAACTCTTCCACGTCCTTGGGCACGGCCAGCACCAGCATCCCCTCCGACCCCACCTTCCTCAGCTTTGAAGGAGCCGCCGAGGGCCTCGGGGCCTCATCTGCGTGCATACGCGGCGCGCGCGATCGGGAACGCAGATCATATATATCGGGCATGGATGCAAAGCGGCGGAATCGAGGCCGACTCCTCCAGGTCAGGTGCGTGCGTACCTCGACGGCGGGCGGACGACGACTGGCGGATGTCGGCGCAGCTAGGGAGGATCCAGCGATGCATTTTCCGGAGGAACGGTATGTGGCCGATCATTCAGCTTGGGTTGGCTCGTTCGTTTGTTCCTCCCAGCTGCTGGCCGGCGGTGTCGATCGGGGGCCGGGGGCGGCCGACGCGAGCGACGGCAGCCTCCGACCACGCGCGCGCGCACGCCGGGGAGAGACGGCACGGTGTGCTCTCGGGCGGGTCGATGCCGATGGAGGAGGCACGGTGAGCTGCTGTGAGAGAGACGAATGAATAGGCAGGGACCGGAGACGAGCGGCGGGAGCAATGGTCGGAGCAGGGGCGGCCCGAGCTTTTGGGTGGTGGCCAGCCCGCCTCGCCCCCTGCCTGCTTTGCCTTAATTTGGCGGGCAACAGCGAGCGATCCACGCGCCTGCTCCGTGCATGTTGGTCAGGCCGTCAGCCGTCGCGACAGCAGTTTCGGGAACTAGTAGTGAGCAAAAGACCATATTGATGCTCATATGAGCAAGCTCGATGTCATCGAACATTAGCCAAACAGAACTTCAAATCAAAAGAAAGAAAATCTCAAGGTTCTTGGTGTTTTTTTTTTGGTTGAAAAAAAGGGAGAAAAGCCAGCCATTATTTGGGCCTTTAATCTGGCCTGCAAGAGCAGTTGGGCCTGTTAATGTTTGGGCTAGGTCCAGCGTGTTCACCGAAGCAGTCTCCTCTACTGACACGCGGTAGTGGCAAATGCGCGCAGAACCGCACAGAGCCGGAGAGGTTAGGGTCGTCATCAGAGAGGACGCGCGGAGGGAGGGCGTCGGCCGTGCTAGGGTTAATGAAGCGCGGATGCCGCTGTGGGCCTTGCCCTCGAGGTTTCGCGGCGAGGTGCCGGGTGCGAGTGCGATGCGGGCGCGCGGCGATAAAAAAGGGTAATGTTAGCATTTTCTTTTTCAAATTGGTTATTCTTATTTTTCTGAAAGCTCCTAAATTCTGGGTCTTTGTATTTGGAGAGTCTACCGGTGGTCGAGGGAGGGAACCTGTAGGATGAGGATCTCTGTCACTGCCCCTCACCCGGCGGCTGCGTCACAAGACCAGGCGGATGGTTCTGCTCGGCCCAGAAGGAGCAAGCGAGCCCGAGCAAGGAGCGTCAAGATTTTCGGCCAACAGTGGGCCTGTAATGCCAAGGGCGAGTGAGATATAGAGAGGGGCAGTGTGTGGAGAAGGGGCAAGAAAGAATCCAACTCTTGTATCGTACAATACTTCTTTTCTTTCCTCGCAAGAAGAACTCGTGGTTCGTCGGAGTCCGTCGTTTTCGTCTCGTTCGTTCGGCAATCTCTGCAGGTTGCTGACAATCTGGTATCAAAGCTTCGTCGATCCAGATCGTGGAGACCTGGATCACGTCCCCGAGCATCCCCACTTCACCAGGCTGCAACGTCTCCGAGGGTCCATGGAGCCAAACATCAAGTCCGCCTTCGACGAGGTCTTCCGCCGCCTCGACGCCATGGAGACCAAGTGGGAGAGCAAGCTGGAAGAGGTGAAGGGTTCACACATGGACCGCGACACGGAGGTGGATCAGCGCATCTCCGTCCTGGAGGAGGCGGGCGCGCGCTCGTCGACTGTGCCGGTCGAGCTGGAGCGGCGCTGGAGAGCCTCCGTCAGCATTCCGGAGCAGCTCCGTCAAGCGGGGGGTGATCGTCTTGCCAGAACCTTCCCGGGGACGGGTCCAGAGGATGCCCAGCGGCGGCGTTGGAGACAGCGACGAGGGGCGGCAATGCACCAGCATCGACGTGACAAAGTAGGCTGGGGAGCCGTTTGAGTTGGAAGCGGTCGCCGAAGCTTCCACATCTGAAATTATTACGGATGTAAAATGCCCATCAGTACCTTCCACACCTGAAATTATTAAGTGTGTACTACTAAAATGTGATCACCTAGTGAAATCATCACTGATAGAAAGTGAAGCGTTAATAGTGTTATCTGCAAATTAGAACCACAGAGAACAAGATGCTGGCTCAGTGTCGTGAATGGTGAAACTGCTAAAAATAACAATGATAGCGTTGATAACCTAGGCCTTGTTTAGATGCACCCTAAAAGTTAGAATTTTTTCACTCTCTCCATCACATCAATCTTTGGACCCATGCATGAAGTAGTAAATGTAGGTAAAAAAATAACTAATTACACAGTTTAGTTGGAAATCACGAGATGAATCTTTTGAGCCTAGTTGGTTCACGATTGGACAATATTTGCCAAATAAGACGAAAATAGTACTATTTATCGGTTTGAAATTTTTTGCAATCTAAACGTGGCCCTATTGTGGTATCACCTAAAAAGAAGTGCTTACTGGAGAACATTGATTCAAATAATAATACGAGAAACCATCTGTTTCTCTTAGACGAGTCGCACTGGGTACGCTAAACGCGTACTGCAGGTCCGGATAGCGGACGAGGAGAGCTGCAGCGGCGTCCGCTATCCGGCACGCTACCGCCGCGGATCCGCTATTCCCAGCGGAGTAGCGGACGTCCGCTACTTGCCGCCGTGGCCCGGGGCCCACACGGCCCGAGCTCCGTCCGCGCCACGAGGGGGGAGCGAAGGAAGAGGAGGAGCAGGGATGCCGCCGCTGCGCCGTCCTCCGTCGCCACGCCGAGCACCGCGCCACGCCGGAGCAGGGAGCAGGGAGGGGGCGGCCCGACATCCGCCGCCGTCGAGGAGATCCGCTGCCGACAGCCCCAGATCCGCCCGCCGCCGCCGTGGAGCACGAGGAGGGCGCCGTGCCCGTCCGCCTCCCTCCGGTGCCCGCTGCCCTCGATCCCTTCGCCGTCGATGTCGAGGAGCCGGGGATGGGGCGCGTCGGAGGAGTGGAGGCCGCCCAGCCCCGAGCTCCACCGCGCCGAGCGGGCCTCCGCCACAGCTGAGCCGCCGGGCCTCCACCACAGCCACGAGGGCGGAGTAGGAGGGAGGAGGGAGCAGGGAGGCCGCGCCACTCGCCACGCCTCCGCACGGCCGCCGCGCCTTCGCCCGCCGCGTCGCGATAAGGGGCGGCTCGCCGCGCGCCGTCGAGAGAGGGAGAGAACGGGGAGGGAGGGATGGCGGCCGGGAGAGAGAGAGTGGGGAGGGAGGGAGGCCGCCGGGGAGAGGGACAACGGGGAGGGAGGGATGGGGCGTGGGGGGGAGAGAGAGAGTGGGGGCCGGGAGGGGGGAGGGGGGTCAAAAAGAGGTGGTGGGTCCCACTGGAGATATAGAGGATGATATAGAGGATGGATGGGTGCGAGAGAAAGTGGTATAGAGGAATGACTAGGATGGAATATTCCTTTTAGGAACTGTAAGAGCTCATCTCAGTCAAATATGGTTAACTTTTTGGTGCAGACAGAGTTTACTGTTTAACCTTCTCAAGTTCAGTAATAGATCTGTAGACTAGCGAAGTACCTTGGTTAAGGACCTTTGTGTTGGTTCCCTTGAATGGCATGAACCCATCGAAATTTTGATGACGTACAGGGTGAGCCACAACACTAGTTGATATCTGGGGGGTTGAAAAATGCAGCTCATCAAGGTCTACTGTTTTTGTTGGCTGCACTGACAGATGTTTCGTTTCCATAAATTTGAAGCCTCCCAAGTTATCCCATGAAGGAACTGCATTGCTTCTCACTTGGCCAACAGGCCTGCTTCCTCTCTATGTCTCCCTATCTCTCTCAAACATATCTCCCACTCCCGTGCTCGCCCAAAGTGTGCTGTTGCGCCGTGCATTCGCTATTGCTGTCTTCCCCGCCGCGCACCCCATCCCGCGCCGTGAGGTTCCCTCATCCAGCGCCACACTCCATCGCGCTCGCACCTCCATTGCCGCGCCGTGCTCCATCCCCTATCATGCCCGCTCCAGCTCACTGCGCCCCGTCCCCCCCCCCCCCTCCCCCCGCGCCGAGGTGCTACTAGGGTGCTGACGACGCCCACTAGAAGGTCACGGCCACTGTCGACGCCATGGCCGCCGCGACGTGTGACCTCAACAAGGAGATGTTGCGATGAAAGTACATATATCAAGCTTATGTTTCAAGTGTTTCAGATGTTTTAGAGGTATATTACAATTGTTTCATATGGATGCTACAAAGTAAATCGGGGATGTTACATATGTTGCAAGGGTTTGTTCAAAATGTTTCATCTGTTCCAGACGTATGTTGCAAGCATTCTGATCTGGATGTTACATATGTTTCACACATATGTTGCGACAATATGTTCTAAATGTTTCAGTTGTTTCAGTCTTATGTTGCAGTAAGTGTTTTCATGTTGCAAGTTGCAAATGTTTTATCTGAATGTTGCATATGTTTTACACATATGTTGCAAATGTATGTCCAGATGTTTCATCTATTTCATACGTATGTGTGCATTCAAGTGTTTCATGTTGCATGTGTTTCATGTTGTTCGAAAAGTCAGGGGACGAGGGGAGTGATGGTGTCACGACACGGGCGCCGGTGGATCAGGCGCAGCGAGCTAGGGGCTGGTGGACGGGGCATGACGAGGGCGGGGTGCGCGTGCGAGGCTGGGTGAACGGCCTCGAATCAAGGTGGACAGGGCGGGCTGCGCGTGCGAGGCGAGTCATTCGGACGTGCGGGTGCTGCGACGGGGCGAGATGCGCGTGCAGGACATGAAATCTATGGGTGTCCGGACGCTAACACTACCGTATGTTTTTATCTGGAGTAGATTTTCTTTATTTGTTATTTCTCTCGATACCCATCGTATCTATTTTATTAGGGTCTTTAGTTATTCTTGACATGTCATGGTTTTTCTTAGCTGATATTAGTGTCGGTGTTTGTTTTTATTAGGGCGTCTCCTGATTATTGTCTACTGCTACGTGTGGTCTGCTAGTTCATACAGTGGGGGTGTTTAGATGCAAAAAATTTAGAACTTTGTTATTGTAGTACTTTCGTTTGTATTTGATAATTAGTGTTCAATCATGGACTAATTAGGCTCAAAAGATTCGTCTCGTGATTTACAACCAAATTATGTAATTAGTTATTTATTTTACCTACATTAAGTGTTCCATGCATGCGTCTAAAGATTGATGTGATGGAGAGAGTGTAAAAATTTAGAATTTGGAAGGAAAGTAAACATGCCCTATATTATGTCTTACCCCTATATGGCCCTGAAAAAAAATGCATTTTCCTTATATGGTCCTTTTATTTTTGAATTTACCTATATGGCTCCAAAATGAAATTTTCTTCCTTCTATGGTCTTCCATGCGTTTTTGCTACTTAACGGTGTTAAGTTAAGGGTAAACTGACCATTTTACCCCTAGCAAAAAAAAATAAAATGCAATTTTATTTGTCTGTTGTACATTTTAAAACTTATTTGCGTAATATTACTCCAAACTTACATGTACATTTTAAGACTTATTTACATAATATTACTCCAAACTTACCTATACATTTTAAAACTTATTTGCATAATATTACTCAAAATGTACAATAGACAAATAAAACTCTGTATTTTTTTTCAGGAGTAAAATGGCTTGACTTAACACCGTCTAGTGCAAAAAATGGACGGAAGGCCATAGAAGGAAGAAAATTTTGTTTTGGGGTCATTCAGGTAAGTTCAAAAAAAAGAGACCATATAAGGAAGACGTATTTTTTCTAGGGCCATATACGTAATACTCCCTCCGTCCTGGGCCCTGTTCGCTTGAACTTATCAGCCGTACCGTTTCAGCGAAATAACAGTGTTTTTCTCTCACAACAAATTAACATCAGCCGTTTTTCTAGCCAACCGACCAAAGCCCAGGAAAGAATGCAATTCTAGCACAGTGTCATAGTATTGTATCTTAAGTTTGATCAATTATAGATAAAAAATTATCAATATTTATGATATCAAATAAATATCATGATATTAATTACGAATGTATTTTTATAATAAATTATTTTGGAGTTATAAATGTGGATAATATTTACTAGAAATTTAATCATATATGAACTACTTTTGCTGGTACGCAACACGCAGTTATATTCTTTTATGCACGAAGGGAGTACGTCTTACCCTGGTCTACCCGACTACCCCATTCGGATATACAGTATCGTGCTCATGCACTTTGATGATGTGACACGTGATGGTGGATATTGCTGCAAATGACGGCAGTCTTCTCGTTTGTCTGTAACAACATGTCTCGTTTCATCAAAAAGAAAAAAAAACATGTCTCTACTATTCACTTCAGATAGATTGTCATTGTAAACGGATTCATCGAGATCCACCGCTCTGGAAGTAGATACTGCTTTGCTTGAGAGCTTAGTCCCTGTTTGGTTTCTGAATCATTTAGTTTAACTCTCATCACATTAATGTTGCGATAAATGCATGGAGTACTAAATATAGACTAATTGTATGCATGTCGACACATATTAGAAGTAATTTATGAGACGAATCTATTAAGCCTAAGTAGTCTAAAATTGAAAACTTTTTGTCAAATAAAACAAAAATACTACAGTATTTATTAAACTTTTAACACCTCTGACCAAACAGACCCTTACAGTCACACTCACAGTCACACAGACAGCTGGCGCTCGACATTTCCCCGTGACCGTGAGGCTGGACAGTGGACCCGCCGGGCACGGCACTGCACATGAGGTGCATCAGGCGGCAGGGCCATCGTCTGCTCGGTAGTCATCAGTGGTAGAGCAGAGAAACAGACATGAGAGCCAAACAAAATCTTGGGCCAAGTACACGACCACATCGTCATCAGACACAAAAGTTACACCACCATCGTGTACGTCTGTAGTGCCGTTGACGCAAGAAACCACATTACCAGCCATGAATTTTACTTGAATAAAGTTCTCTAACGGCAACGCCGAAACCTAGTTCAGCGGAAACACACAACTGATCCTAAAAAATTAAATACTGGTGGGAAATCGTGCCAAAAATTTAAAATTTTGCCTCAAATTGTTCCTCCATCTTCACCACACTCCTCGATCCTCACCCCCAAATGATAGAGGGACTCACATTGTGCAAACATGTCAGTGCCCGTTTTGATCAAAAGGCAATGACAACAAACACAGTCCAAAGTCACCAAACACTGTCACCGGCAGTTTCAAATCAGAGCCGCAGATTACCATCAAAATGACTAACCAGAAGTTCCCAGGCCCTCGAGATGGCATGGGAGGTGCGCCAGTTCCTGAATCTGCGCAGTTCCTTATTTATCTTTCACTTTCACCATGTTCGGAGGTGCGCCAGTTCCTGAATCTGCGCAGTTCCATCAAGCGGCGGAGGATCACATTGCCATAACCTTCCCGGGGACGGGTCCAGAGGATGCCCAGCGGCGGCGTTGGAGACGGCGACGGTGGCGAGGGGCGGCAATGCACCAGCATCTGCGTGAGAAGTAGTCTGCTGGATGACGGCTGAACTTGAGCCCCACGAGCCGTCTGACAGAAGAGAGGGAGCACGCCCAGGTTCTGGGGCTCCGTTATTCGAGTTGGAAGTGGCCGCGGAAGCTTCCACACCTGAAATTGTTAGAGATGAAAAATGTGCATCAGGAGCGCGGAATTGTAATACTAAGCTTGCTCCTGTTAACTCTGAACTTGCAAGATAGGATGTGTTCGTAGTCTTTCTCCAGATGATAGACTCAGGGGAAGTAAATGTAAAGGAATATGAGCTACTGCAAATGGATGAACTAATTTCTGGGTTTTCCCAGCCCAGAACAACACGCTTAGAAAGTACTATGGTGATAGAAAATGTGTAACGTTAATGGAGTTATGCAAATTGGAGCCAGAAAGAACAAGGTGCTGGCTCAGCATCGTGAAAGGTGAAACTGCAAAGAATTATAATGATCGTGTAGATAACCTATTGTGATGTCACCTAAAAAAGCAGTGCTTACTGAGAATAATCATTCAAATAATACGAGAGACCATCTGGGCAGTTTCTTAGGAATTGTAAAAGCTAATCTCAGTCAGATATTTCATCAATATGGTTAACTTTTAGTGCTGACAGAGTTTACTGTTTAACCTTCTCAGGTTCAGTAATAGATCTGTAGATTAGCAATGTACCTTGGTTAAGGACCTTCGTGTTGGTTCCCTTGAATGGCATGAACACATCGAAATTATTATGATGTCCAGTGTGAGCCACAATAGTTGATATCTGGGGGGTTGAGAACTGCAGCTCATCAAGGCCTACTGTTTTCGTTGGATGAACTGACAGATGTTTCGTTTCCATAAACTTGAAGCCCCCCAAATTATCCCATGAAGGAACTGCAGTGCTTCTCACTTGGCCATAAAGAGGTTGGCTAAAGAAAAGATTTGTCCGCTGGCTTGTATCTGCAAATGCAAATAATACCAGCATTAAGACTAAAGTGTTTCCATAACAAAAACAACAACAAAGCTTTCTAATCCCAAGGAAATTGGGGGTAGGCTAACTAAAAATGTTTCTACACAAGGAAAAAAAATAATACATCTAGAGAGAACTGGAACATGCTAAGGATAATCCCACTAAAAGAGAAGTTATACAGTCATGGTATGTGGTTACTACAAGTGTCATTAAGTTGGATAAGTCCTTGACTAATACGGTGAATATGAATTTGCAAAGATCTGAAGTCTGAACAGATGTTTATTTTTACTACTTGAAACATGTATCATCATTTTATTCAGAAGCATAAATTGACTAAAGAATTTGCATTCAATCATCAATCTGAAAATATGGGCAGAACCGCTCAACAAGTTAATAGCAGATTAGCCATTTGATACCTATATAAAGTGCTCTCTTTTTTGCAGGAAATATAAAGTGCTCTTTTAACATATAAGATTCAGAAGCGGGCCTCGCAGAAAAGTAAAGAGGTACTGAATCAGTAGCACATAGCTCATTAGCTTAGAAGGTGTTTTTGAGATCTCAGTACTACCATAAAACATTGTTGAGAGCCGTGATGAATTGAATGAAATTGTATCTGCCTGTGGTTTCCTCCGTCGTGCATTATGATGAGTAAGACGCCTACGACAGCTTCGTTTGTTCTGATCAAACTCCGCTAAACCATGAAACCTACAAACAGTGAAGGATTAAAAAAAGAAGGAAATGAAGCTTCATTTATCAATAACAAATCAAAATGTAAATGTTAGTTATAAGCTTGTCTGCAATTTCCCCTTCTCAAGATGTTGTATCAATAGTTCAACACTCCACTTAGGCACTCATACACCATTACAACTAATGCCAGAAACAAAAAGGAAACACCAATTTTTCTTCACTATTCGTTTCATGCTAGCATTCCTGTGCACCTCAATCAGCAAAGGATAAATAAACATAAATATCATGAGTCTGAACCAAGCAAAATAATTGAGCATCATGTAGACTAGCACTGGTCCACTTCGTTCTACAACTAAAGTGGGTGGTGGTATTGCTTTCAGCTGGTCACATTTTCAAAGCTCCCTCCCTCATTAAAGATGCCAAAAACTGTAACTTGACAAATACAAATAGGAATATTGTAGAATGAAAACAGAACACAGATTTAATGTAAGGAAATCTCACCGGCTACACTGTTGGCAAAACCGGCGCTCTAGACCAGCAACAACCACCTTGGGAGCTTTAGAATGGACTACACAGACTTTGTGCTTGCGGTTGTAATCTTTAGCAGAAGACAGGTCAACTTTGCAACCTTCAACCTGACAGTACCAGTTCTTTGCATTCTGCTGAGACACCTTAGTCTTCTTGACCACGGTGGCTGCAGAAGTAACATCTGAAGGTGCAGAAACCTTGGCATCCTGTCCTCCGCAGACATTTTCGAAGTAAGCCCTCTTTCCAAGCTTCAGACTAATTAATGGCTCTCCTGGGCTGAAAGCTATCATTGACGATGGAGAATTCCCCGAGCCATCGACTCTACCATTGGTGCCCGTGTTCTTAACATGCCTCTCAACAGCGGCAAAATTGAACTCTAAGCTGTTCCCTACTCCAGAGGGTGAATCAATGGATGCTGAAATAGAGCTCTTTGATGAACCATGCCCTAGTTCTGAGCTAGAAGTAAGAGTACCACCAGATGAATTAGCAGATCCATGCCTTGTAACTGCATTCGAGACAGATGGCACTAGATGTTCCCAATCCCACACCATGGAGTTCTTCTGATTCCAGTTCATCCCAAAAGAACCCATTACCAGAACTGAAGATCTCAATCCTTCCAAGAAGAAAAATTAGAAAATCTCAACTGCTCCCCCAACCTGTGTATGTGAAAGCTGGCAGCACTGCAGGGAAGAATAGAAAGAATAAATGTCACAGACAAAGTGCAGAACTGAAACAGATATAGATAGAGTAAACTGAACTCTGATTAGAACTTATAATTCGCACAAGATATAACAAGTATAAAAAGACTCTGCCAATGAATCCTGTGCAGCTCATTTAGTGAGAGAATCACAGCAAGAAGAGAATGACTAGACAATAGGATAGGGATAAAAGATCAGAGACCTCAAACCCCTTCTCTGACGAAACAGAAAGAAAGAACACAACCAAATCCTCCGCCTATTCCTGAGCTCCTGTTGCCAATCAGCAACACCGCACAAGCCTTGAAGTAAAAATAACTCTGCGAGATGAACCAGGAACCGTGGCATGCCAATCGTCTGGCAACTAAAGGAGCTGGCCTTTGAGACTACCGCACTCATGGATCTCTATATTCATCCTCTATACGTCCTAGTCAGTAAGATTCTCTTCTCTATACTCAATTCTCCCGCACCCATTCATCCTCTATATCATCCTCTATCCGCTCTATCCACTGTGGGATCCACTTGTCACTTTATCTAAATATATCCATGTGTGATCTAGTTTTGAAGGATTTATTGAGACGAATTTAATGGTAAAATCGAAATTTAATTTGGATTTTTGGTTTGTGAGTTATAGTATTTTTTTCTTTGTTTAGCTAGTAGCCTCGCCACTCTAGAGTACAGAGTATGCATAGTATCACTCTAAATATAGAGTAAGAGAAATAATAGAGTATCGTTTTAAGTACCCAGTGCAACAGTTTTTACTCTATATTCGGAGTACCCAGTACGGGTAGTCGGAGGTCTCTATCATGCATGCCTCTTCTATCCTCAGCGGCTCAGCCCCATCTAGGTTGGCCCTATTCTATATCCCTATCCACCATCACAACCACCCACGTTTAAACCCTCTCTAATCTTTCGCAGCAATTACCTCAGCACTGCATTATTTGCACTGCCTTACTGTTCCCACCGACACAAGAACCAATAGGCATCGAATCCAGTTGCTTTTTGGGAGGCAAAGAGGATGCAACCCATAAGAAAAGGAAATTTTTTATATAATATACAGAAAAAGGGAAGGGAAATGCTGGATGTGGAATCAAGCATCTAACCCCCTTTACTCGAAAGAATCTTTATTCGATTAAAATTCTACCCTAGCAGGCACAAGGAAAACCAAGAACCATAATGAGGACCAAGAAAGCAAAAGCAAGAAGACAAAGAGGGCATGACTCACAAAGATCCATCAGACACGAACGAGATGGCAACCTTCCTCCTACCTCTCTGTCCATGAACCCCACCTGATGCAGGAAGAGGGTGAGGCCCAGTGGATGGCTGCCTCAGCATACAGTACAGGCTACAGCCGCCAGCATGCACATCAGCACATGCCTCAACCACCCCACTCCTCAAAAAAGAAGAAGAAGAAGGAGGAGGAAGAACTGGACAGTGAACAACCCCAAGATGGCCGATTCTCTTTTCCCAATCGGAGCAAGCATGGGGAAAGATCTATAAAAAGAAGGAAAGATATATTCTACTTTACTACAAAGAAAGCATACTAATTCCTAACCTGATTGCAGGGGGTGCTGGTGCTATGAAGCCATGGGGTTGCTTGCTTTTCTACCTACGCTCTCCAGATTCCACAGTGCCACTGCCAAGTGCCAACAGCTGCTCGCTCCAGCTCCACCAAATGATGTTTGCCCTAGGCTTTTTCGTTCCGTGCTCCAGGAATCCAGGGATGATCTTTACTTTGCAGCTGGTGTTTGGTCTGATCATTGGTGTCATGGGCAGTGTATAAAGGGTAGGGCAGGATCCATACTGGTGGGTTGGGTAGAGGACAAAGCCACTACAGTTCTGTCTCATCAATCAGTGTGCACAACAGTAGGATCATGTGCAGGTTGGGTGGGCTGAATGAATGGGAAATCTGAAATCTCATGGCCAAACCATAGTCACGTAAAACGGGTTCACCACCTTCGATCTCGATCCGGGTTTGTCGATCCCGATCCAGGTTCACGGATTCATTTTCGACCCGAAGTGTAAAAGTCTCGCGCAAGTGCGTACTACGTACCTCAACCCCGTACCTCGACCCCATCGACCCAGAAACTTTGTGACTATGGGCCACCCACGGGCCAGGTGCAGCCTTTCACAGTCACATCCCCCTCCCTGGTCAGATCCGCTACAGCGAGTCCACTGTTGCATGTTGCAGGGAGAAATCTTCTCGCGCTGGCAGGGCAGGGCAGCTGGTTGGGTTGCGATTTTTTTTTTCTTTGGTCAGTGCAGTATTTTGGTTTGTATTTATCAATTAGTGTTTAATTATGAACTAATTAGATTTAAAAGATTCGTCTAGTGGTCAAACTGTGTAATTAGTTTTTTCGTCTATATTTAATGCTCTGTACATGTGTCAAATATTCAATGTGATGAGAAATCTTGAAAATTTTTAGAACTAAACACTATGTTTAGTTCCTCCAAAAAAGCAGAAAAAAGATTCCTCGTCACATCAAACTTGCGATACATGCATGGAGTACTAAATGTAGATGAAATTAAAAACTAATTATACAACTTGATTGTACTTTGCGAGACAAACGTTTCGAACTTAATTAGTCAATGGCTGGACATTATTTGCCAAATAAAATCAAAACGTGTTACAATATATTTTTCACTCTTTTTCAGGGAACTAAACACAGATGGTTGGCCTAACAGGGGTTTTCTTCTTCTTCTTGGAAAACGGGAATAGCAAGTACCGATGCTAGTCCGTATTGCTATTGCCTTTTCCCTGCAGAAATATGGCCCCCTTGTATTTTTCTACTGCAAGAGGAGCGAGCAAGGACAGGCCAGTGCCCCAACTGTTGCTCTCAAACATGAGTTGGCACATGGAAAAGGATAAACAAATTAAGTACCCCTTTGTTTAATACTATGGGCCGGTTTTGATGATTTTTTTTAAAAAAAAACGGCACTGTAGTTTTTTTCGTTGTTATTTGATAAATATTGTCCAATCATGGTCTAATTAGGCTTAAAAGATTCGTCTCGTCCATTTCGTCTAAACTGTGTAATTAATTTTATTTTTTATCTATATTTAATGCTTCATGCATGTGTCCAAAGATTCAATGTGACGGGAAATCTGAAAAATTTTGCAAAATTTTCTGGGAACTAAACATGACCTATATTCACTAGCTAAAATCACGGCTTTAGCGAAAAAAGATGCGGTGATTAAGACATTGTGTCATACAACTCGTGCTCAACACTTGAGCAAGCACTCTTCTCCTCTGCCAATAGAACACTTCATCGTCTATGACAAAATATTTGGTGTAAACGACTCTTTCTACACATATTTAGAAGTTTTGAAATAATTTTAAGTGATGCACATCCATAATATAATTATAGATGTACATTGTCACGCGTCTACTCGGTAACTCAAAAGTGTTGCCTCCCACCGCCACTGTTCGCATAAACGGCCGTTTAGTCCGTTTAAACACCGTTTTGTTTAAACGGTAAACAGAAGTTAGTTGTGTTGTTTAGGCCTTAAACGGTGAATTAAACGGTTGGGCCGTTTAAACCCGTTTAAACCGTTCAATCCTGTCTAAACGGTCTAAATAAAATCAGATTAAATGTGATTAAATAAGCTAAACAATCATTTAATCCATAATTAAGTGAATTAAAGGACTACGTCTATCACAATGAACATGAAACTAATTAACATTGTAATTATATGAAGTGTTGTGAGATTTAGATTTCTTCCAACAAGATTATTTGGTAGAATATTTGATTTTTACATGTGTAAATATGTATGGGTTCTAGCAAATTTTATTTTTACCTACATAAATATGTATATTTTATTGTTATTATACAAAACCGTTTAGGCCGTTTAACTCCGTTTAAACACTGTTTAAATGATCTAAACGCTAAACGAAGAGTGACCGACTGTTTATCGTTTAGCGTTTAGGAAAACATTGCCACCGCTTGCCTCGCCGTCGCTGTCGGCCGATTGGACAACGATGGCGGCAAATGGCTCGTTGCCTCCCCTCCACCCCCACCCCCACCGCCACCACCACTATTGACTCTCTTCGCCCCCTCAACTCTAAAACTGGTCAATTTTCTCAATTGTCGCTAGAGGTCATCGCTGGTCGTCAGAGGCCAGATCCAGCCACACCTCTACTTGATCTACTTCTCCCTCTGTCGAATTTGCTCCTTATTGGTCGCTTGGGCATGCTCTTCAGTTGTTTGCGCCATCCTGGCCAACTTGGTTGCCAAGGTCTTGTTGGTAACCATGGCCGCATAGGGGCTTCCTAGCCCTACCCTTGGCGTTGCTTGCTTCGGTCGCCGGAGCCATGGGCCCTCTCCCTGGTGCCGCCACCAGCTGCCCATCCCTTGCCAGCTCATGTGCAGTTACTGGCAGTGGGCGGGTGTAAGCGCTCTTCGCAAGTCGTCGCAAGCCAAATCTGACCATGCCTTCACTTGATCTATCGTCCACTTGTGGGATCTGCTCCTTGGTTGTTGGGGCATGCTCTTGCCGCCCTATGTATGGTCGCGCCGCTGTCTGTGGTCCCTACTACATCATTGCTGGCAAAGGAGTTCTTTGTTGTGTCCAATGTGTGCCTCACGTTTTTCTTCTTTGCAGTGGTTTATCCTATAGTGGTGTTGGTTTGGGTCATTCTATCAGGTAGAGGCTTTGCTACCATCATTTGGCTATCGTGGCAGATGCTTTGTTGCTATCATTGTGCGTCTCTTCCGTGGCAGATGCTTTGCCGCCCTTGGTCTCTTCTTTGGCGAATACTTTGCTGCCACGATCATTGGCCTCTTCTTTGGCGGATGCTATTGCCGCCAATGTTGCATTGGCCTCTTCTCTGGTGGATGCTTTGCTGCCAATGCCGCTTATTCTCACTATTTATTTCTAGTGGATGTTTTGTTGCTACAATTGTTGGTGGGGGTTCATCTCATATCTCCTCTGGGGTGGATGCTTTGCCACCGTGGATGTGTTTCTCTATAGGCAACTACTGCATAGATGATATATCTTTTTCTCGTAAGTTCAGCTTGTTAGGGTTTGGGGGCTGGGGTCCTATTTCCTCGCTTTTTTTCTTGCTGGTCTGATTTGTTATATGTCACTTACCACTAGCTCGGTGATTTATAATATGCACTACGAGGACTCTCGCAGCTGCATCGTGAAATTCTCTTCCTCTTAAGAAAAATATGTGTTTAGGCATGATCACAAAAAAATGTACATCGTCACAAAAGGCTGAGATTAAAAACCGTTTCGTAAAAATTCATTCGTACGAAAAATGACTTCATAAAAAAGACACATCCCAGGTATATTTTGTCTTTCTAGCGGAGATGCACCAGAAAGGCAGAAACTGATCATTTGTGTACCAATGATGATTTTTTGTAGATTAAGTTTGCGCCGATAGTTTTTTGCATCATCCTATCTACCAGCGCTTATTGCTTGCAATCAAAAGCAGACGTTTTGCAGAGAGGAAAAACGATCTAGGTCGACTAAATACACCGATTTCCAAAGGATGTCTTCACTTGAACCCAGAATGGAACGCTGCAATCGAGGCCAGCTCAGATGGAAGAGGGAGAGGGGTCGAGGCGAGATAGCGATGCAAACTCTCTTGTTGTTGCCGTCGTTTTGCATGGAGAACAATCGAAACAGAAAGTGCGGCAGAATCGCCCGGTTTAGCACGTTTTCAGGGGCGCTTGTCTTCCACTAGACACTAAGTGTCTTGAAAGTGAGCTAAACCAGATGATTCCATCGAGCACACCCGACGGGAGAACTCGAACACTCCATATTTTACACCTGAGATCCAATAATGAGTACAAACTTATAATACTTAGTCCATTTCATATAACACAGAGTCTCAGAAATAGTTATTACAATATCAAAGGTTCAGAGTGCAATAAATTAACAGCGGAAATAAAATAAACGTCTATGGAGCGAGATGAGAATCCGTCTGTGCCCACCGGAAGAATTCTCCACACAAGGCCTATCTGCTCAAGGTGCACCTGCAACAAGGGTAGAATAAACCCTGAGTACATAATGTACTCGCAAGACTTACCTGACTGGGAATTATATTTCCCGACTCACAAGGATTATGGTAGGCTTTGTGGCTGGTGGGTTTTCTTGTTTGCGAAAAGCAGCACTAAACGTGTGTCCTTAATTCCGAACTCTTAGAGGCCATATTTTATTCATTAACCAATAATCTATGTAAGCACCTATGCTATAATCAAACAAGAGTTGAGCAAATCAGGACTATTTCTCCATCTTTTCATTTGTCAATTCTTACTATGATGCCAGAGCGTAGTCAAGTCGTACCGTCACATAGAAACAGTGATTCGCGAATCAATGTGCTCAGCTAGGTACCCCGAAAAACACACGCCTCACTTATACCGCAGGCACAAACAAGACCAACCTGTTCCCCTCCTGTCACGGGTTTCCAGGTCCCCGTCCAAACTTGGACTCCTAGCTCCCGTACTTGAGGCCCGGTGCTAAGACCTCCACCTATCTCCGCCTCCAATCAGTCGGTCCGGAAAGAGCCGAAGCCCATGACAAGAGAGTAACAAGCCTTCTCGCTCCCATAAGCAAGTATGTGCTCGGGATAATAAATATGTGACTTGACCAGGGTCCATGCAATGAACGGTCCTTAATTGACACGGACAGGGAAACAGTGCAACCCAGTGATGCCCTGTGGCCGCGGGACACAACTTGCTACACCCACCAATACCCATACCACATCCCTGCCTGGTCGCCATTTCCTTTCCACCATTTTATCCAAAATGTAATAATCATATGAGTAACTCTCTATTGTGAGTAACGACAGGTTACTCACCCTACCGATGATCCTAAGCAAAGCAACTGCGCGATCCTGTACTAGTAAGACTTATGGATAAAATTCCTGTAACTTAAATGCACAATATTTAAATATCTATAAAGACTTGCAAAATAAGGGTTATGCATCGGGGCTTGCCTTGGGCAGGCGCAAAGTCAGAGGTGTCAGTCGCGGGCGGCTCCTAGAACTCCTCTGGTACAAAGATTTTCTTCTCGTACTCCTCGATGACTTCCTCGAAGTCCTGCTCCTCCGCGGCCACGTACTCAACCACCTCGTGATCTACATGCATGCAATGATAATACCACACTTAATAAGGTGAAAACGATAACTCTAATAACAACAACTACCAACTACTAGCTAACTCTAATGGCTAATATGCTAAGCTACCATTATTTCTACTAACAGTTGACTGATCTAACCAAACCCTAACAACTAACAAGCACATCAACTTTTGATTATTGATTTACTGCAAGGCACTACTAGGGGAACTTAGCTACCCTATCAACGAGCTATCCGGTGGCTATAAAAATTACAGCAAGCATCTAACAACATCATGAAGCTACTATAAAAACTTTAGAGTTAGAGCTATCCTAGATTTGCCACAAAAATTCTTACAATATTGGTTGCATTAATATTCGTCGCTTTATGTAGTGATTTAATCGACCGAGCATCCTTACAGTAATGTACAAGTGGAATTTACTAACTGATAGAGCATGAATTTAAGAACTTAACTAAAGTGATTTCATGATTTTTGGACATCTCCACAAGTCACTAAAATTCCTCAAAATTTGATTCAAAAACTAAATTACAAAAGCATTTTTAAAATCGTTAAAACCTGAAAAGCATCCTCCTGGACGGCCCAACCGCGCGGCCCAAACTGCGCGCCACGCGCGCACGCGCATGCCCACGGTCAGCACGGTCTGGCCCGAGAACGCGGGGCGGCCCACGACTGCGCAAGGCGGCCCGCGGCCGAGAAGAGCTCGCGCGCTGGCAGTTTCGCAAAAGAGACCCCAGACTAGCTTCTAATGGCGCGGCCAATCTAAGCACTATTCCCATACTCAGATGCCTTGCAAGAACACCCCTCTAAAAACCCGTCTTCACCATGACGGGGTCCCTAGCCGTCCCCGCACACTCCCGGCGCGCCGGAGGCAGCACTGAGCGGCTACGCCGGTCAACCGAAGCCCCCCTCCCGCCCTAGCTAGCAGGCTGAACGGCATCTATGGACCTATCGCCTACCCCAGGCGAAGCTGCAACGGCAGCGGAACACCCAGGCGGTGCGGCCACGGCGAGCGGCTGCTCGCGGCGGTAGCGTGACCACACCACTCGACCGGAACCACTATGCGGCAAAACAAGAGGTGCACGAGCATCTAGGATTCACCTAGGATGTGGCCGAGGCGTCTGCTGGAGCAGAGGTGCGGCGAAGAAGGATGGCCGCGCGCGGCCCGAGGGGGTGCGGCGGCGCTTCGGGTCGGCGCGGGCGCGTCACCGATGAAACGGGGCGCTACAGCCTTAACGACGGTGAGCACCACGTGCAGGGGACCAAGGAGGCTCTAATGGTGCAACCGATTAGCTTGGGACGGTTAGTAATTGGAGGTCCAAGGAGAAGGGGAAATCCGCCCTAGAAAAGGTGCAGCCGGACCTACGCTCCAAATAGGAGGTGTCACGGCTCCGATGGCTCAGGCGCGGGGTCGGGGAGGTGGGCCGGGTCGCTGCGACCCTACGTCTACGACGAATAGGCGTGAGGTGGTACAGACAGGGTGGGGCTCGAAGGCGGGCCAAGGCGGCGGTGGGGGAAAACAGGGGAGGGCGGCATGGTTGCAAGGCTCGGGCGGTGGCAACTTGGCCTTGAGTAGGCAGGTCAGGAATGGGCGAGTTACTACCACGCGACAACATGCGCCCGCACGCTGCCCACCTGACCCGCACGGTGTCGTGCCAGCATGGCAGGGGCGGCCACCGGCCAAGCGACGACGCGACGGCGAGGCAAGGGCGGCACGTCACGGTACCACCGCAACAGCGGCGCCAAGGCATGGCGGCCCACGGGACAGCGGCAGCGGCACCAGAGCCCGCCGGGCCCACAACGGCGCGGCCAATCGCGCGCCCCAGCCGGGCAAGGCCACGGCGTGCACCCCTAGAAGGTGACCGCGAACACCAACTGAAACAGCGCGAACAGGTGCCTTGCACGATTTTTAAAGCGCACCCAACAGCCAAACTAGCTCGAAGCCGACCACACCAACTTCACTACCCCAAGGAACAACCTTCAGTCCTCCTAACCGAGCTATAACACAACCCCACTGCTCTGCTAAGTTCTTCGGAAAACACTCGTGAACACGGCCTTGCCACTGCTGTTAAACGACTTGGAAAACACTAAGTCTAGGGCTGAGTTCATCACGAGTTCACTCTTCGCGCTTCTGAAAAAACTAGCTAGCGATTGAATTACTTGACAACACCTGTTGCAACAACATCTACACACTTTGCACTTCACATATCATTTAGGGTTCGCACATATGTTTTATAGCATTCTCGTTCAATAAAAATTAGTTTCCGACCTTAGTGGACATATTTCGGTTATTCCATCAAATTTCCATTTAACATTTTATTAATTATACTAGATTACTAATTTGGTTCTATACCTCCAACATTATGCAAAACACAGGAAATGATGCTCAAAGTACGTTTAGGTGCATTGTTATACGCGGTAACACCCGAGTTGTTACGTAAAGGTAGTAGAACCATGGAGACAGCAACGGGGAATAGGACAGGAGACAGCAACGGGGAATAGGACAGGAGTACAGGTCAGTAGGTCACAGGAACGCACGAGGCACGAAGATGGTTGGGCCGAAGGATCTGGACAAACAGCACGGACGCGATGGACGGACAAGTCGCCGCCGACCAGAAACAAGCAACCTGCTGCTGCCGTGTTTAGATGTCCAAAAGAGTCAAAAGAAAAAAAAGAGTAAGTGTCTCATCGAATCTTTAGACACATGCATGAAACATTAAATGTAGGTAAAAAAATAGCTAATTACACAGTTTGTCTGTAAATGTCGAAACAAATCTTTTGAGTCTAGTTAGTCCATGGTTAGACAAATTTTACCAAATAACAACAAAAAGTGTTACATGATTTTTTTCCCCAAAAATTTTCACAACTAAACAGGAAGAAATAGCAAGTGTGGCCTTGTTTAGATTTCCAACTTTGCCCACCAAATTCACTACGTAGAATTCCTATTCCCGTCACATCAAAATATCGGCACATATATGGAGTACTACATGTAGATGAAATAAAAAATTAATTGCACAGTTTTGTTGTACTTTGCGAGACAAACATTTAGAGCCTAATTAATCAAGATTTGGACAATTATTACCAAATAAAAACAAAATTACTACAGTATAACGTGACGTTTACTATGTAGATTTTGCACCGGGTATCTAAACAAGGCCTGTATCTGTGAACCTGTCGATTTGCGACGAGCGACATATAGGATATAGGAGTACTGTATCTGTATGCATGAACAGAACAGGTAAGGGTAGGTTTCAGATAGGTGCAGCAGAACGGACACGCGAGGTTAGCGAGGAATCAGCGCGAGGAAATTACGGAGGTTTGGTTTGGCCAGCGGCCTACTTTTTTTCTTTTCTTTTTTTACAGCATTTTTTTTGAGGGGATGGCATTTTTTTTTGTTAGAATCTTTCTTTCTTTTCTTTACCGGCAGTCTGGCACAGCACAAGCGCGTGTGTGGCAATGAGGATCGGTTGCGTCATATTCATCTGGGCCGAATCAAGGCCCACTACCTGGGTACGTTGGGAGTTTCGTTGAATTCAGGCCCAACGAGAAAAAAAATTATCAAACGACGACAATGTAAATGCTATATATCAGTTTGTGTTTTATTTATCGTTTCTATAAAATGTAAAAGCTATCATTATTTTATGACGACCATGTCATCTATAATATGAGGGTGCATTGCAATGGGAAAAAGATTATCAAACGATTCTGGAAAACGACGATGTAAATGCTACATTTCTATCTATGTTTCATTGTTTCTATGAAAATTAAAAGCTATAATAATTTTATGATGACCATGACATCCATAATATAAGGTAATGATGTTAATAAAATGGCAACATCCTATATATTAAGCTGTATTAAATCAAAATTTGACCATGATAGATTTTTTCCCTCTCTCATTGCAAAGTATAGAAATATTTACTTGTAAATTTTCATGCTATATATCCTACTATTTTTGGTTGATGTAAGTCTTAATAAGAATATGTTTTATTCCTAATTATCATAAGTACGTCAACAACTTGGTAGTAGCAATTTTTTGTTTCTTAGGAATTAGAAAAGGGTCAACGCTTAAAGGTCCATAGTGTTACATTTACTTTTTTTTGGATAATGAGCGTTACATTTATTTAGTATTTGAGGGGAAAAAAAGAAATCACAACGAAGGTACTCGGAGATGACCGTACTTTTTTTGGTGAAAAAAAGCGGAAAAGGTACTTGACGAAAAAGAAAGAACGAACCGATCGTATATCGACAAAAAAAGAAAAGACGCAGGAGCAGAATCAAACTGAGGAAACCGAAGACGTTTCGTGTGGATGTAGATATAAGAACACCAAAATAATAGAAGACAACGTATCTATTGCAAATCAACCTTTTCTGTGCAACCGTGTAAACTTTTAATCTGGGCCACATGATGTTGATCAAGGAAGCACAGGGGAGTGAGAGAGGGGATTTGTAAAAGTGTGATTAGAAGCGGGCGGTTAAGCGCAAAATTACCCAAGCCCCATGCACCCCATATCCAGATGTACACAGCCTATACTGCGGTAGTAGGCCACAAGCCAACACCACACCACTTGCGACTTAGGGCTTGGTTGGGTAACGTCAGACTACAGTATCACAAAATCATGGTTTTCTAAGCCAAAGAAACTAGTAGGAATGCCCCGCGCGTTGCTGTGGGTCTGAAATAGAAATATAAAGAAGTTAGACTAAGGATTAGAAGATGTATATGTATAGATGCATTAGCACAATTATGTAGATTATATCGATTGGCATATAGGTCTTATCAGAAGATTTTGTGTTACTTTTTAAAAAAAATACTTGTTGCTACTATAGCACATTGTTTTTCTCATTCTCTTAGCTTTTGCTTAACTTGTCCTTGCAAGATTTGTGATTCTCTTGTTAGACTTTGGACCTGTCTACAAATCAAATATAGATCGCCCAAATCTCATCCACCCAAACCCCTCACCCCTACTATACCTGAGGGTCATCCCCCGTCCCAAAAGTTTTAAGAGTTTTCCTTCACAAAATCATACAGGTTTCGGAGGACCACATGTAATCCATATGATTTGCAGTTTTGCTAATTTTTTTCCTAGAAACGGTAGTTTTGCTAGGCTTTACTTAGAAGCGGTTTAAATGTTTGCAAAAAAGTTATTGAAATATATCCATGTGGGATCTTATTTTGAAGAGTTTATTGCGAGGAACACCATGGTGCAATTGGATTTTAATTACGATACTTGGTTTAGGTGCTATGACTTTTTTCTATTTCAAAAGAAATAGTCAGTGAGGAGATAAATGGGGCTTAGTGGGCGCATGATGTCACTTAGTGGGCAGATGACATCACTTTTCAGGATTAGACCAATGAGAAGCTATAGAATAGGCTAGTGGGAGTTTGCTTTATTAGAAGTATAGATATAAAATCATGGTTTAAACAAAAGAGATCATGAGTGCAGTTTCTAAATAAAACTAAAAAACTACAGTTTTAACAAAACCATGATTTTAGAAACTACAAAGTTTAGGCTCTGTTTGGATACAAAATATTTTTAAAGTATTGTATAAATACTTTGGTTTTTAAAAGCTACTGAGTGTTTGGATGCAACAAATCTTGTAGTCTCTCAAACCATAGTTTTATCAAAACTGTAGTGTTTTTGGAGTTTTAAAAAACTCCACTCATAACTTTTTTTTATCTAAACCATGGTTTTGTATCTCTTTGACTTATAAAATCATATTTTTATGATACTACGGTTTTTGAAACTCACATCTAAACAAGTTATTGTATTCAAACACCCAACAACTTTTGAAAAGCAAAGTATTTTCAAAACACACATGATATTTTCCTAATACTTTAAAAATACTGCGTATCCAATCAGGACCTCAGCGCCATCCCGTCCCAGAATGCCAACTGGACTCGTAAACTTGCGTCCTCGTTTGTTGCTGGTTCGGCGTACCGCATGCATGTTGTGCATTGGTACTCACCCTAATCAC
Organism: Saccharum hybrid cultivar R570; assembly: GCA_038087645.1. Taxonomy (NCBI): domain Eukaryota; kingdom Viridiplantae; phylum Streptophyta; class Magnoliopsida; order Poales; family Poaceae; genus Saccharum; species Saccharum hybrid cultivar. Next base: position 2,798,281 of record JAQSUU010000273.1, read on the forward strand.
CGCACATGTTCTGTTGGTGCCGAGATGCACAGCACAGCTCGTGTCATTGGGAGCGTCACAATTAGGCTGTGCTTAGTTTTCTGAAAAGGGGAAAAAGTGTACTGTAGCACGTTTTGTTTTTATTTGGTAAATAGTGTCCAATCGTTGATTAATTAGGTTCAAAACGTTCGTCTCGCAAAGTACAACCAAGCTGTACAATTAGTTTTTGATTTCATCTACATTTAATACTCCACGCATGTATCGCAAGTTTGATGTGACGGAAATTTTTTTGCATAGTATATTTTTGGAGGAACTCTGCCTCCCGAGCGTCCTGCAGCCGCGACATTGGACGGGACTCACGGGAGCTTGGACCAGGGCCCTGTGCAGTTCTAAAAAATTTTTTTTGCAGAATTTTTCAAGATTTCTCATCACATCGAATCTTTGACATATGCATGAAGCATTAAATATAGATAAAAAATAAAACTAATTACACAGTTTGGATGAAATGGACGAGACGAATCTTTTAAGTCTAATTAGATTATGATTGGACACTAATTGCCAAATAATAACGAAAATCGCTACAGTATCATTTTGCAGAATTTTTTGAAACTGAACCGGCCCCAGGTATCTCGCTTGGTGGGTTCTGTGTGTAGTAGATATACGGCCCAATACAGGAGAGGTTACATATCATGACTCGTGCATGTCCGCTACGTAACTATAAATGGAGGGACTAGCGCTCGGACCTAATAATCTTAGGGCGTCTATAGATATAGTTTTGTGCTTCGCTTCGCCTTATGGTTCGTGTCTGCTGCCATGCCCATAGATACAACTTTGTGCTCCGCGTCTACTGCGGTGTCTACCTCGCTTCCCGCGTGCATGCGAGGACCGGTGCGCTCGAGGGGGCCACCTTCGCCTGCGCCCCCTTACTGTGCTGCTCATGAAACACTTACAACATAAAGCATTTGCTACAGCATACGTACGAAACAAAAGAAATATTTACAACATACGTTACAACATATGTGTATGGGCACTGCAACACACGTATGCAACATCTAGATAAAACACTTGCAATATACGTTTGAAAAAAGCTGAAACATTTGAAACATACCCTTGCAACATAGTCAGTGCATCATATGCAACATCCTGATAAAACACTCGCAATATATGTTTGAAATAGCTGAAACATTTGAAACATACACTTGCAACATATGCGACGCGCAGATAAAACGCTTGCAATATATGTTTGAAACAACTGAAACATTTGAAACATGCACTTGCAACATACGTGTATAGTCATTGCAATATATGCAACACCAGATCTATTTTTACAACATCGGGATGAAACATATGTAATATACATCTGAAACACAATAAACATACGGTTGCAACACGTGCTCATCTACTTGCTGCCCCAATGGACACTCGTTGACACTGAGCTTGACCGCCGGCATGAAGCTCGATGCCATGACGCGTGCAGAGGTCGGACCTCGGTTGTGCGTAGCACGAGTCTAGGCAGGAGGCACGAGACGTAAGCGGCACGAGGCACGGGCGACGCGAGGCGAGAGCAGCACACGACATGAGGTACGAGGCATGAGTGGGGCACACGAGGCACGAGCGTAGGCGCGCGAGGCGCAATGTAACACCCTAAAATTTGCTCCTTTTAAAATAAAGATTAATTGATTTAATTTTGTATTTTGTGCTCATAAAAACATAGAAAAAATAATAAAAATATTAAATTAAAATTCATCATAAAGTTTAGCAACTTGCTATGCATTCGTGTCATTGCATTTGATTTACTGGAATGTGTGGCTTTGACCAAAACACCAAATGATTCAAAGTACTTTTCCAAAATGAGTTTGAAAAAGGCTATGAAATAAAAGGAAACAAAATAAAAGGAAAACTCTCGGCTCCCTCTCTCTGTTTGAAGGCCTTTCATTTTCCCTTTCTCCTGCCCCGCGAAGGACCTGGACTCTACTTGTTGAAATCCTGGCCGCCCTGATTCTTACGGGATACGGCGTATCTCCGCTGGCCGTACGTCCCTTTATAAACCGAGGACCCCTGGCTCCCGTTTCGCAACTGTTGCATCCTTGCCCTAGGTCTGTCCGGCCGCCGCGCCGCCGCCGCTGCCTCACCGTTGTGGAGAATCTTTTGCCGCTCCTCGCGTCTACACTATAGGATTTAGGCGCTTTGCCGGGTGCCGAAAACACCCAGCAAAGGCTACTTTGCCCTCGGCAAAGCCTTTGCCGGGTGCAGCACTCGGTAAAGAGCCGCCGACAAAAAGTTAGTCGGGAAAGATTTCTTTGCCGGGTGCTTTTTATCGGGCACCTGACAAAGACTTTGCTGAGTGCAAACTCGGCACCCGGCAAAGAAAAGTGGTCATCACGGCGCCGGCTCCATCAGCCTTTGGTTTACCGAGTGCCCTGTCTGCGAGGCACCCGGCAAAGATTTTTTATTTTTTTTATAATTTCTTTGCCGGGTGTCGCTCCTCTAGGGCACCCGGCAAAGAGTTTTTTTTTTTATTTTTTTAGTATTTTCTTTGCCGAGTGCCCTGTCAGGGCGGCACCCGGCAAAGAATTTTTTTAAAAAAATCTTTGTCGGGTGCCCTGGCCCTGGCACTCGGCAAAGCTAGGGGCCAGGGCACCCGGCAAAGCCTCAAAATTTTTTTTATTTTTATTTTTTATTCTATAATTATAAACACAGCTTATAAAAGATATATATCACATCTGAAGCATCACAAACATAATATAGCACATCCATCGCATCACAAACTCAATCCCACATATATATATATATATATCACATCGCCAACACAATATCTCACATACACGACATCGCAAACATAATAGGTCCAATATCCATCGTCACAAGTCGATAGTCATTCACAGTGCATCATATGTCCATCAAGCAGTGAAAAAGAGAAACAAACTAGAGGTGGAGGGGAAACTGAGTGCCTGGTGAAGGAAAAGCGCCATCGCCTGCTTGCCCCTGAGATGAGTTATTCGAACCCACCGACGGAGGCTGCATAAAGGACAAGAGATTGCATGTGTTAGAGTGGTCATCTAATGAAAGCACTAGTCGAAGCAATTTGGTTTCATACTCATAGGACTAGATAGAACTAGCGGCGGTGGAGCGAATTGCGGCACAGGTACACCGTTGACTTTCCCAAAGTGTTGCAGGAATGCCGTAATCTCCGCTAGCTGCTTGGCCTGTCTTTCCCGCTCGGCCCGCTCGGCCTCTCGTTCCCGCTCGGCCTGCTCGGTCCTCGCCACCAGGTCCCGCAGCTCCTGAGCCATCCTCTTGTTCTCGGCCTGCAACATTTCAACCCATCTGTTTCAGTGATGTAAAGGCAACTAAGTTATGTAAAGATCAATGTACGAAGAGTTAAACGGGACAAACCTGGAGTGCATCAACCCGCTACTGTGAAGGGAACGATCGTTGGCGTATGACCGGGCCTCCGGTCGGGGTCTCTGCTCGGATATGGGAGAGGGTTGGAACAGAGCCTAACTCGAGGGTGCCATCGCCAAGCCAGTACCGCCGATGCTTCTTGCCATGTCCGATCCTCATGACAGTCAGCCCATCAATGTTGTCGGTGTTCGGATCCCACTCTAGCCCCTGGACCGACCTTGCCTCCGACGCGTAGGAGCTGATGCGGGTGTAGACGCTCGAGTTGTTGTATGACTCGGACGGGTCATCCGGGCTAAAGGTGACATCGGAAGCCGCCTTTTCCTTGCGGGCCAGTCCATACGCCATGAATGTGGACAAAGACTGGCCACCATGTGACGCCGACTATGAAAAAGACAACAAGATGATTAGAAGAAACATGCAGAATGGAGCGTCAGAATACTAAAAATGAATTAACGTACCCATTCTTTCTTGTACGCGGCGAGGCTGCGGCTGCCTTGGTGGTGTGTGGGGCCTGTCGCCTGCAAAGCCCACTCCCGGTGGGCTTCGTGCTCCTGGATATAAACCTCTGTGAACCACCTGTCCACAATCATCTCCCAGCAGTCCCGATATGACTCGCACCACCATGGAATCATCTACATGTCATAAATAATTTGAGATATAAGACGACCAAATTAAAGCTACTTAATCTCAAAACGAATCAATATTTTTCTTCTTCATTTACCTCAAGGAACTATTCCCAGGTCAGAGACATCTGTCTTGCCTATGTCTTGGTGATTTTCTGACCAAGTCGCGTGGCGTAGTATTTGATGATGCAAGTGAGGCGCTCCTCATAGTGCATGTCGGAGATGCGTTTCCTGGCACTTTTCACCAAGTTCTTCTCTGCCCTCTCCTCCTATCCCTCTTCACACCTGAAAAAAGTCTGCAAACAGACACAATGTATCAATTAATTATGTCAAAAAAGTCAAATGAATGTGATATATTGAACAAAGTTGTGCGAACGAGACTTACCCAGAACTCTCTCCTGATCCGCTCCTGCTTGTCTTCATAATCTGCGTCGAGGGCAGATTTGTAGTGGTCCCACGATTTGGCTAGCCCCACAGTCCCTTTGTACGTGACAATGCCGGGGTAAGAGTGCCTGCACACAAGCCCTAAGATGTGGTTGGGGTTGCGTGAGTCACCAGGCGACACAACCTGCCAGTGCCTGCATAAGTCATTAACAAACAATATTAGTTTCTCTGACAATTTTCAACAGGTTATATGAAGTAGTTGTGATAAAATCTAATGTTAGTTACCTGTCCCCCTAGGGGCGGATCACTAGGCGTAGGGGAGGAAGCGGAGGCCCAGGGAGTTTTGAGGGACCTCGCAAGTAGGGCCTGGCTACAGCAGTGGAACTACCTCTAGCCTCGCCACCCTCCTGTGCATCTCCCTCGTCGTCCATCGCCCGAGCCTGCTCGTCCTCCGAGGAGTCCGAGGTACGACGCTCCTCCTCCAGCACGTCGCGTGGCCTGCCTAGAGGAGGTCGGCCCCTCCTGCTGCCGGTGCCGCTGCCACTGCCGCTGCTCCTAGCCCTCTGCCTCCTCCCGTCCGACGAGTTCTCTTCGGCATCTGCATCCTAACGTGCTCTCTAGTACCTCAAGTTCACGTTCCTTGGCCCATTGCCACCCGCCATCTTTGTTCAATCACCTGCAATTAAAAAAACAAACAAGACATATTATTACATGTATTAGAAATAGATGCTAAGTAAATAAACAAAACACGATTACAAAATAACATTGTATTATATGTATTAGAAGTAATCATCATTATTGGGATTATCTGGATCATATGTCTCGTCATCACTATCAAAATTGTCCAAATAAACAAGACTGTCTAAAGGTTCAATGTTGCCTCCATCGTCATCGTCTAAATGTAATCGTTCAAGCATTTCTATGTCCTTGGCATTTTGCACCTCATCTCCTTCTTCCTCGTCATCAACCCTTTTATTGTCTACTTCTATTCCGATCGCCTCGGTTAAGTCTATCACCAACCTCCCTTGTAGCCCATCTTCTTGATAGAACTCTTCATCATATGTGTTTGGGTTGAAGTTATAATCTTCATCGTTTGGGACAGGACATCTACCATGTGGTGATACCTGGTGCACAATAGACCAACCCTGAAGAGCCTTGTTGCCTTGGCATGCGTATGGCAAATAATAAACCTGCACGGCCTGATCCGCCACAATGAAGACATCATTTTCTTGATAGATGGAATCGTGTCGAATCTCGACTTGACCAATATCTGGGCTCCGTTTTGTTAGTCGAGGATTGAACCAGTGGCATTTGAACATGACGAGACGAAGAGGTTTCGAACCATAAAATAAAAGTTCATAGATATCTTCAATTATGCCATGATACTCGAGGCCATCAGTGCCGGGAGTACAAACTCCGCTGTTTGTGGTTTTTCGATGAGACCGAGCTCGCTCGTAGCTTCTTGTGTGAAAGTGATATCCATTCACATCATAACCTGAATAAGCTTTCACCTTACTGTCGAAGCCATTTGCAACCTGTCTCAACTCCTGCCTCATAGTTGCATCGGTTTGGGCCTGCAAGCGTAAGAAGGAAAGATTGCCGGACTAAGTACGCGAAACTCGGAATCTTGAACTAGGTACGAGGTAAATTGGACAATACCTTTGTTTTGAACCAAGAAATAAAATCGGGCCTCCCTGCTCCCGGACCCTGTGAAAGAAGGGTGTCGGTTTGTCGTTGGGTAGGATCCCTTGCTTGATGCCAGGATACACGAATAAATTCCCTGTGCAAACAAGAAACAATCAGTTGGATACAGAATAGTGAGGGCATATTGAAACAAGTTCTTTGAGAACTTACTCAATGAACAGCTTCACCTCAGGTAGGTTGTGGAACACATATATCATGATCATGTGCCACTCTTCATTGTGTAACCTCTTCTTGGTCGATCCACTTGACCTACCGAGTTGCCCTTGGAAAAGGCTGAGGTTGGATTCATTCTCGTCAACATTATAGCGAGGGAGTGGATTATGCACGCTAGGAAGGTTCTCCGTGTAGTATAGCTGTGTGAAGTTTGTCACCTCCTCCACAATGGAAGCCTCTGCAATGGAAGCCTCAATTTTGGCTTTATTTTTACATTTTTTTTGCGAACGGCCTTCAGACATCTCTCGATTGGATAGCACAAACGGGCCTGCACGCCCCCCATACATGCCTCATACGGGAGATGCACAATCAAATGCTGCATCAACAAGAAGAAACCGGGTGGAAAGATCTTCTCCAACTTACAAAGCAACTCAGGTGCCACTTTCTCCAAGTTTGCAACCACGGCCCGAGATAGCTCCTTGGCACAAAGCTAGCAGAAGAAATAGCTCAACTCTGCAAACACTAGCCAGACATGCTCAGGAACATAGCCTAGTACCATCGCCGGAAGAAGCCGCTCAATCCATACGTGGTAGTCATGACTCTTCATCCCGTTGACTCGCATAGTGCCTAAGTTCACTCCCCTGCTCAGGTTCGCTGCATACCCATCAGGGAACATTAACTCCTTGATCCATCGTAGTACTTCCCTCCTTTGTTCAGGTTTCAAGACAAAATCAGCCTTAGGCCTTTTCTAGTTCTTGCCGTTTGCAGGCGGCCGCATATTTTGCTCTGGTTTATCGCACAACGTCGCTAGGTCCACTCTAGCCTTAGGGTTATCCTTAGACTTGTCAGTGTCCATGAGTGTTGCCTAAAGTGCCCTGGCGATGTTCTTTTCAGTGTGCATTACATCAATGTTATGGGGCAGTAGGAGGTCATCAAAATAGGGGAGCCTCGTCAAGCTGGACTTATGAGTCCACATGTGTTGCTCACCATATCCCACAAAACCACCTTCTTCATTGGGCACGAGAGCATCTATCTCAGCATGAACCTCGACAGCAGTCTTCAAGTGCGGTCTAGGGTCTATGACAGTGACACCTTTCCTAAAGTTCTTGGTGTCTTGTCGGAATTCATGGTTGGAATCTAGGAATTGACGATGTTGATCGAACGATGAATACTTGCCACCCTTCTTCAACTAAATGAACCTTATAGCTTCCTGACATATTGGGCACGAGAACTTCCCCTGAACACACCAGGCGCAGAATAACCCATATGCCAGGAAATCATGCATGGAGTACTAGTACCAAACGTACATTTTGAAGCTTTGCTTTGTTGCTCGGTCGTATGTCCACACCCCTTCATTCCAAGCTTTGATCAATTCATCAATCACAGGCTCCATGTACACACCCATATTCTTCCCCAGGTGTCCAGGAATTATCAATGTCAAGATCACATTATGTTGTTGAAAGGCGATGCCAGGGGAGAGATTGAGGGGGATAACAAACACGGGCCAACATGTGTAAGGGGGCGGACATCGTGCCATAAGGATTGAACCCATCTGTTGCCAGCGCGACACATACATTACGAGCCTCATTGAATTTCAGACGATGCTTGTCATTAAAGCTGGTCCATGCTTCACCATCAGATGGATATACCATCTTGTCAGGATTGTGCCGTTTGCCATTCTTGTGCCACATCATCTGTTTCGCGGTTTCCTCGCTCATGAATAGCCTTTGAAGCCTCGGCATAAAAGGGAAGGTGCCGTAAGACTCGGGCGAGTATCTTAAGCTGAGTCTTCTGGCCACCACCATCACTAGACTCTACCTCCAGGAACCTGGAGGCTTTACACTTCGGACAGTACTTTGCCTCCTTGTGTTCTTCCCGAAATAGGACACACCTATTCGGACAAGCATGTATCTGCTCATACGGCATCTTCAGTGCTTTAAGGAGCTTATGTGCCTCGTACATGTTCTTCGGCAACACGTGGTTCTTTGGAAGCAGGGTGCCAACCACGGCCAACACCTTATCGAAGCCTTCTCGACTCATGTTCAAATCAGACTTCAACCCCATCAAGCGACTAATGGCATCTAGCTGAGAGACCTCAGAATGAGCGTGAAGGGGTTTCGCCGCCGAGTCCATCATGCACTTGAACGCATCCACGGCTGCTTGCATCTCTGCCTCCTCAGGTCCTTCAGCAAACTGTGCTTAGTGAACGTCATCTACCATGTCTGCTACCCCCGCATCAGCATCGAAAGCCTCGACGCGTTGTCTCACCACCTCCTCTCTTATACGATCGGCTTCACCATGGTGGACCCACCGGGTGTAGTTTGGCGTAAACCCATTCTTGTGCAGATGTGTACCCATGAGTTCCTTTTCTAGCATTCTCCTGTTACCACACTTGCTGTAGGGACACAAAGCTATTTTCGTGAATTTTGCGGCCTTGCCGAATGCACGATTCAAGAAATAATCGGTCTTCTGCATCCATTCATAGCTGGCATCACCCTGACTTGTCCGGCCCATGTACATCCACTGACGGTCATCCATCCTCTAGCATATAAAATATCACCATAGGTGACCATCAATTGCATCTACGCGGTGTCCCTACTCTCTAATAGGTGAGGATAGGTCCTAATCCCACCCACGGATGCGTAGATGAGGTTAGTTTCTATGTTCCGCTCCTATCCAAGATGGAATTTCGACAGCACCTCCCCGTCGTTCTCCCGATACACGTCCTGCAAGGGAGAGTGTGTATCCGGAGAACAACGGAGAGGTGATGCCGAAACACCGTCTCGAAATAGAGCGGAGCATGAAAACTAACCTCAACTACGCATCTGCGTGCTGTCCAAAAAACATGGACAATCCGAAAGAGATACGGTCGTAGATATGCAAAGGTCCGCATATCTCCGACCATATCTCTTTTGAATGGGAGACACCTAACTAGGTTACGCAACCAAAGACCACATACAGATAGAGGGGTTATACCTAGGGTGACGGTGAGGTCCGGGTAGCGGGGCGGTGCAGAGTCGGTGCAGTGGCGAGCCGACGCGGTGCAGGAAGACCGCAGCGCCGACGAAGTCGATCGGGGTCGCCGAGTCCCTCCCACAGGTCCTCCTGCAAAAAAGGGCAAAAATGGTTAGTGTCGACTCAAAATTTCGGCAGCACCTCCCCTGCACGGGGAGGTTTCCAAAACCTGCAAAAAAACATGGCACGAAGACCAACAACCACATATATACCAAACATGGCACGAAGGCCAACAACCACATATATACCAAACATGGCACGAAGGCTAACAACCACCTATGGCCTTGTTCACTTCCTCATCCCAACCCAAAATATTTCCTCTTCCACCCATCACATCAAATCTTTCGACGCATGCATGGAGCATTAAATGTAGGTAAAAAAGATAATTAATTGCATAGTTTGTCTGTAAATGTCGGGACGAATCTTTTGAGCCTAGTTAGTCCATAATTGAACAAATTTTGCCAAATAACAACGAAAGATGCTACAGTAACTTTTCAACTACTTTTCGCGAAGTGAACACACCCTATATACCAAACCTGGACACGAAGGTCAACAACCACATATGTGCATACAGACTGCATATGCAAAAAGAGCACACTGCTACCAACTAAGAAGATAATTCAATGCAAAACCGAGGCAAGCAACATGAGTTCAAAATACACGGTTAGTAATAATTAAATGATTATGGAATGATGGACGACATGTAACAAAGGTCTATCTACTGTTCATATGAGTAGACAAGTCACAAACTTATGTTAGGCCCGTTTAGTTTGGAGGAGTTAAAGTTTAACTCTCATCACATCAATGTTTCCTCAAATGCATAAATGTAGACTTATTGCATGCATGTCGGCACAGATTAGGAGTAATTTACGAGACAAATCTATTAAGCCTAATTAGTCCAAGATTGAAAACTTTTTATCAAATAAGACGAAAGTGGTACGATATTTGTTAAACTTTAACACCCAAACCAAACGGGGCCTTAATTTGAAGAAGCAGGCATACAGGCAACAACCTCTCTACCGACATGTACTACTAGTTCTAATTCTGTTAATTTGAAGAAGCCCAGCAACGGAAGCAGAAAGGTCGGAGGAGTCGCAGAGGAAACATCGGCGCCTCGCCTAACTCTGCTACTCGCGTAATCGCGTCGCTCCCAGTTCCCCGCACCATTAGCGATTCATCGGCCAGGCGGAGAGCAGTGAGCAGAGCCGCAGTCGCTGCATGCCCGCGTCCGATCGCTGGCGTGGAGGCCGTCATCAGCCAGGCGGAGAGCACTGAGCATAGCTGCAGTCGCCGCGTGCAATCGCCGGCGTGGAGGCGTCGCGGCTTCGCTGCTCGCGTTGCGGTTGGCTCGCTGGAGCAGGCGAGCGCTGAGCAGGCAGCACCGCAGGTCCGCAGCAGCCGAGCCCGAGCGACGGAGTCACGGAGCGAGCACCACTGAGGCACTGATTCACTGCGAGCAGCAAGTCTGCAGATGCAAGCAGCTAGCAGCCGCAAGTAAGTAATTTATATGATATGATTTCTAATTTTTTAATTGCTAATTTGCAATGGTCATCCGTGCAAATTTCTAATTCTGTTTGTATCATTCTATATACTCATTCTATATTGGGAAAGAACTTACAGTATAATATACCAATGATGTCATTATAGATGATTTCTATGCCATGAAGTCACGTAAAATGAGGCTCAAATAAAAAAAAGTAAGTTTTTTTATCCTCTTTTCTAAAAAGAGTCACTTCTATGTGTTTTCATAACAAACATTATTATGATTATATGAATTTTTATATTATATATACACATATTTTGGCGGTCCTCATGTTTGTCTGGCCAGACTGGCCCCCTATTCTCATCTCGCTGGTTCCGCCACTGGTATTGAGCAATTGGACAAAAAAATAAGAAAGGGAGAAAACCTGCTAGGCTCAGAGATAAATTTTACCAAATTCCATTTGCCTCATATCCTGTTCTGTAATTCAGTGGCCTCGTACTTCAAAAATGTGCACATAAATGCAAAAGTTAGGACATCTATTCTTTTCCATTTCAGTTCTGAAACTGCAGTAGTCTTACAGTACATAGTAAAAATCAAGTACTGAAAAATCATATCTAGAAATATTAGCCCTACACAATGTTGGCTCCCAACTGCAAGGTTTTATTATTTAGAGTTTAATGGAAACACCAGCAGTTCTAAAACCCAAACCCATAGGACATACATTGAGAATACAGAAAATCCAATCTAACATATATTAGCAAATATTATGTGCTCATAGAAACGTGCACAACCAGAATCGAAGTACCACCTATTAGGCTTCTAGTGTCAGCATAAGTACCACCTATCTGGCTATGCTAGTGCCACAAAATGTCTACAATGGTAATCTGATATGCAGGGTCAAGGCAGAACTGCAACAGGTTAATCAATGCAAAGTTGTTTCCATCCAATAATTCTAGGGATTTCATATTACATCAGGTTCTATTTCTAATTTCCTGAGAAGGCCAATCAAAATAACATTGTAATGAACAGCAGCACGTTGCAGAGAACTGCAAGCATATAAAAGTTGCTCTAAGTTGTAACAGGTTTTATGGATAGCCTCATATATGTGAATCGAATTCACTGATAAAGATACAAACCTTCACCCTATGCCGGCGAGACAATCAGCTTCACACACTATTTTCTAATCTGTATGGCAAAATCAAGATCACGAACCTGAAAACAGCAAGAGCTTGTTTCAGTAACAGAAAGCAAATAAACTTGATTTGAGACAAATAGCAGAACTGAAGACAACACTTCTCAGCACCACAGGATATCTAACAGAAAGCAAATATGGCTACACTGTTTTATATCATAAACTAAAACTGAAAGATACATGAACTAGCTGATAAAAAATGGCTACAATGTTTCATCAGCGATATCAAGGGAGTACATTTGAAAATTATTAACTGCTGGCCATAACTGAATTAATTATAGTTTCTGTTGGAGCTTATACTTCTTATTAGTGGCAAGACACGAGAAAGGCTACGTACTAAATATCTAGCGGGAAACTTCCTTGGCTGGTCAAAACATGGCTTTTCAAGGGTTCCTTCTAAGTGATTCAAGTGAAAAGAACATGGCTTTTCACAAGTGCATAGAAGTTGCTACAAAGATAAATTTTAAAACATTTAAAAATGTTTTTCACATGCTACCATACACTAACTCAATTTGATTATCATCTATTGCATATACGGACTATCAATCAGAGGTGGTCAAATTGGGAACTAAAACATGCAACAAAGAAAATAGCTTGTAAGCCAATAGCCTCGTTAATCTCATGGCACAATACAGGATGATGTTCCAAGTGAAGCTGTCGAGTTACATGCAGAGATGCAAGCAGAAAGTTCTTTCTATCCCAAGTTTCTCTTTATTCAACTCCTCTTTTGTACTTCCTCAAAAAGTAATAGTTATTTAGTACATAGGGCTTCCAAGAATTTTATCAAATATATGTTTTTGAGCGTTTTCATACAGTCATCAAAGGGGAAGGGTTTCTGTGATCTGCCTATTCCCCATCACCCTCTCGCATTACACATAGATCACACCCATTTATAGTCGCCGATTGCAGATCGACCGCAGAACAGACAACACACTTCACAAGAGGAGTGGAGAAAGGAAACCCTAACCTGAGTACTTGGCGCAGTCGATGGTCTTCACGAAGTCCTCGTCCTCGCCCTCCACAAGAGAAAAAACTTCTAATTAGAGGAACAATGGAACTCGGAGGGGACCTGTTGTCATGGCTTGCACGGGTTGTGGGCTGCCGCTAGCAGGCCTGCAGTGTCTCATCCTAGGCTCCTTGGTTCATACCGCCGCCGCCGCTGCCGCTACCGCATCCTACCGAGGGGGGCGGCGAGGAGGCACGACCGGCCGCTGGTGGTGGAGGAGGAGAGGACGGCCGGCCGCCGGTGGTGGAGGGGAGGACGGGCGGGCGCTGGGGAGGGGGGCAGATCGGGGCGCCGGCGACCTTGGGGTGGCGGCCAGGGATGGGGCGGGCGGCGGACGGGGACGGGGCGGGCGGCGGCGCGGGGGTGGCTGCCGGGGAAGGGGCGGGCAGGCGCCGGCGCTACGGGCGGGCTGCGGAGCTGCGGGCGGGCGGCCGCGCGCCGGAGGAAGGGCGGGCGGCGGGCGAGCGGCGGCGTGCGGGTGGGTGGGAGGGAGGGAGGGAGAGAGTGACTGAGTGAGGACGGGGTGTTGGGCCGGCCATTTGGGCTTTTAGGTTAGAACCTTTGCCGGGTGCCGGGCCCTGAGGCACCCGGCAAAGCATTTTTTTATTTTCTTTAAATTTCTTTGCCGGGTGCCCCTGACCTGGCACCCGGCAAAGAATTTTTTTTATTTTTTTTAAAAAAATTCTTTGCCGTGTGTCCCCTGACCTGGCACCCGGCAGATATATTTTTTATTTTTAAATTCCTTTGCGGGGTGCCCCCTGACCTGGCACCCGACAAAGGCTTCTTTGCCGGGGGCCAGGGTGGCACCCGACAAATTATTTATTTATTTTGTTTTTTTTTGCCCCATTTTTTTGTGGGGTCTTGCTACAGTAAATAAATCCCTATTTCAAAATTTGGGACAATTTTGAGTTTTGAACTATATTTCCTTAATTTTTTTCGTTTCATTGAATTTTTGTGACTATTCTAAATTTGAATTGCGGGTACATGAAATAATAGAATTTGGTTATTCAAAAAATGGTTGGAATAGTCGCAAAAATTCAATGAAACGAAAAAATTAAGGAAATATAGTTCAAAAACTCAAAATTGTCCCAAATTTTGAAATAGGGATTTATTTACTGTAGTAAGGCCCCACAAAAAAATAGGGCAAAAAAAACAAAAAAAATAATTTGCCGGGTGCCAGGTCAGGGGGCACCCGGCAAAGAAATTTTTAAAAAAAATAAAAAAAATCTTTGTCGGGTACCAGGTTTGGGGGCACTCGGCAAAGAAATTTGAAAAAAAATGCTTTGCCGAGTGCCTAACGGCGCGGCACTTGGCAAAGGATGACGGCAGTTGGACACGGTCACGTCGACTACCTTTGCCGATGGCCACTCGGCAAAGGACGATTTTTGCCGAAGGCTGGACTTTGCCGGGTGCCGTCGGGTCTGGCACTCGGCAAATAATGCCTTTGCCAGGTGCCCGATAAAAAGCACCCGGCAAATCATTTTGCACCCGGCAAATCGTCCGTTTCCTGTAGTGCTAGCTTTGCAGGAAGACCCGGCGTCGCCATACCCGACGTACGTTGCTCGCTCCGTGCTCCATCGCCGCGACGTACGTACACGTCTTTCCTGGTCACCATGGCTCGCTATGCTCTCCCTGCCCGAGTAGGTGAAGAAGCCAAGCGTTTGCTGCTTGCCGAGCCCTAAGGTATGTGTTCCAACTAGCCAGCAAGCCGTCATGCACATCATGTTCATATTCACCTCGGGCACATGCAGGCCACCGCTAATCATCTGCTGCAATCCAGTTCCGAAAGTTCCATCCCTGTACATGTACATCAAAGGCTGCCAGCAATAAGCATCGACACCACGGACACGACGGAAGTTGTTCGCCGGCCAGTTCCAACAAAGCCTGCACGACGTCTTACGCGTTCTGTCACCGCCTGAGACTATCCGCAGTGGGTACTCTAAAACGATACTCTAAAGCTTTAGAGTATGAATATAGAGTAAAAACTGCTGCACTGGATACTCTAAAACGATACTCTATCATTTCTCTCACTCTATATTTAGAGTAGTACTGTGCTTACTCTATATTCTAGAGTGACGGACCCCACTAGCTAAACAAAGAAAAAAAAAATGCTATAACTCACAAACCAAAAATCCAAATTAAATTTTGATTTTACCATTAAATTCGTCTCAATAAATCCTTCAAAACTAGATCACACATGGATATATTTAGATAAAGTAACAAGTGGGTTCCATAGTGAATAGAGTGGATAGAGGATGATATAGAGGATGGATAGGTGCGGAAGAATTGAGTATAGAGGAGAGGATCTTGCTGACTAGGACATATAAAGGATGAATATAGAGGTCTATGAGTGCGGGTAGTCTGAGATTCCCTGCAAAGACGAACGCCCAAGCTTAACCGAAGCCCCTGCTGCCGATCTGGTGCCCGGTGCCCCGACGTCTACAAGTCATCAACATCATCGATCCACCAGCTGACGGGGCACACCTATGTGAAGAGTCGTTCGTCCACGTCGGGCATGCAGCGCAAGCTCCATCAAGCTGCCGAGAACCACCAACGTGAGCTCGCCGAGCCGCCTGACGGACGTTGCATCTGCTGCTGCAGTTCTTTCCAACTGGTGCTGTGTCTAGCGTGCAGAAGTGCAGAACACTGCAGGCTGCAAGTAAATGACAGGACGCCTATGATCAATGGTCGGCACAGTTTCCTTGCTCCATTATTTTATTAGCCGTAAATATTATCAACGTCGTGCCTGTGTCATTTAGATGTAATCCAGCAGCAATAATCATGTCACTTATTTCTGAGTTTTATAAATAAAATACTAATTTGATCAGTGTGAATGCTACTAGTTTTCTAAATGTAAACCAAACGTAGGTTCTACACCATGGTCTTTCATAAGCAAATATTAATTAATATGGTTAATTGCTAACAAAAAAATATGTTTTAAATTTGCTTAGCTCAAACATGCATCACATATAATTCGAACAGATATTCTCACATGTTCTATTATCTTTGCAAATTTAAAGTTTGATTTGACTTAAATTATATGGCCGGCTTTATTAATAAAATATGACTAGTCATAACTCGACTTTTGAATTAAAAGATGATTTGACTAATCTGAATTAATATATTTCGTATGGCTTTTGCTTAGCTAAAATAAATCAAGCATACATTTTGCTTTATAGTACCAAAATCTTCCGGTAGCCGGTTCTTTTTAATGGTAGTTTACTTTTCGGCGTCTCTTGCATTTCCGTGACTGTAGCAATGAGCCCTCTCTCTTAGTACGTTGTTTTAAAGCTTTTGTTACGAATGGTGTATTGTTCTTAGTTTACTTAGCTTGTTTGCTTGTATGTTTCTTTGTCAATGGTGTTTGCTATGAGTATAAGAGAATCGTATACTTAAGCATTGGAGAGCAGGAGTTGAGTGCCTTAAGCTGCAGAACGGAAGATGAAGTTTTGAAGATTCTCTAAACAAGTTGCTATAAAAAGTAAGTGTAAGGCAAGTATAGCTTGGGATCATCCTTGTTGTCCTATTCACTATTTATCACTTTAATCATATGCATGAGTCTACCTTGATAGCCGTAAAAATTTTCCTAGCAATTGATATCTCGATTCCTTATCACTGTAGGTTTATGCATTGGGCATAATGCTAGTGCTCAAACAATAATTATGATCTTGTAACTTGACTAACAGAATATGCAATAAACACTAAAAGATGATTTTTAGCAATAAGGAACAAGGGGGTTAGAGCATAGTTTTTGTGATGCTCTAGATTCCTCTCCTTAAGGAATTATCTGTAAGCAATCATCCAGGACTTATAGTACAATCATGAGAGCTACATGGCTCTAGCTTTAGTCAAGTATGAAGACCTTTTCTAGCTTGTTAGTGGTTACCTTTATGGCGTAAAAGGAGTCTGACACGTTGGGTATAGTGCATCCTCTGTTATTTTGAGTACTTCTGCGGGAATATGCCACTTTAAAGGGGGCTCTATACTTGTCTGCCACTGAAACCTAGCGGCCCTAATTTGTTAGACGAACTTTTGAAAGACTTCATAGTGTACCTTGCCTGCTCACCTTGGAAGTGTTTTGGGAGTAATTAACCCGGGCATATGAGCAACACGACTCACGATGAAAGTGTACAACCTTTGCAGAGTGTAAAACTATTATAATAGCCGTGCTCACGGTCACGAGCGGCCTTAAACCCTTATGGAATAGATGATCACTAATGATTATTTGTTTATGCTATTCATTATTCATGTTTACCTGATCATGTGTTTATATGGGTTTATTATAAACTTGTTGCTACTCAATTGCTTAAAACTACGACTTACTAAAAGCTAATGCAGTAAATCAGTGTCTACCTTTTGAGCCTCATGAATCCCATGTTATTCTTGTTGAGTACGAGATGTACTTATGCTTGTCTTTACATTTTAATTAGATAAAAAATCTCGGATGGGTACCAGATTGCTAGAGTCTAGAGGAGTTAGGCTTGTGATCACCAGTCAGTTGTCCTTGTGGATTTGGAGCCTTCACCTGAAGAACAGAGTGTCTTTCCGCTGTCTACTATCTAATGTTATATTTTTTTTGTACTAAGCATGCTATTTATTAAATATTATCTTTTGATATTACCTCTATTTGTAGCCATATGTGTGATTTTACTTCCTGGGCTCACATGTGGTTTATATTTGGTTTTGTCTTTAAAACCAGGTGCTACACGCAAGGCGCGGGGGGAGGCGAGTCCGTCTCGTCCGTCCGGACGGACGCTCGGTAGAGAGTATTACCAAACTATAAAAGCCACCGCTCTTCTAACCCTAGCTCCACACCTTCTCTCTTGTATTGTAGTCGCTCCATGCCCTCGCTTCCGATCTCTCGCTCGCATCAGTTCCCTGCCTCCCTCCCAATCTCTTGCTCGTAGCCTCTCCCTGACTCCTTTTCTCCTGATCTCTTGCATTGCTTTCTCTCCTCTAGCTTCCTCGACGTGGCACGGCGGCAGTGCCCCCCGCTAACGTGTAGACCGGCGACGACAAGACCCCCAACCTATGGACCAAGGACAGATCTAGGGAAAATGTTGAGGGGGCTTCTTCAACCTCCAGATAGCTTCAGCCTGTCCTCAAGGTGCATCCATGGCAAAAATTCGTAGAGGACTTTAGATACTTCTTTGAGTTACTATTTTGTATTTGAAATTTCATCTAAGGCCATGTTTAGTTCCCAAAATATTTCAAGATTCTCCGTCACATCGAATGTTTGGACATATGCATGAAGCATTAAATATAGATGAAAGAAAAAACTAATTACACAGTTTGGTAGAAAACTACGAGATGAATCTTTTGAGCCTAATTAGTCCATGATTGGACACTAATTGACAAATACAAACGAAAGTGCTACAGTAGCCAAACCCAAAATATTTCACGAACTAAACACACCCTAAGCAGTCTTTCATACTTCTTTGAGTATAGGATTTGCTATGGTGTTTAGATCCTCTGGAGTTCTGTACCAGCAAGGCATCTGTTTATGAAGTATCCATATGCTCAAGCGATGTAAGTACTAAGTACCCTCTTTTGACAGACAGTCGCTTTCATTTTATTCAAAACACTCACTGGACAATTATTCCTATTATTCTTTTCAGATAAATTTCTCTACTATATTCATCATTCATCAACATAAACAACAAAATTGTTATAAAATAGTAAAGTTAATAGCCTTCAAAGAGTTTGGGCAGCTCTTTATTTCCTGTCGAAACTCTTTGAACGCTATTGAAAGCATCTAGGCCCCGGTGTTGGTTTCGGCAATTGATGACAACGCATTATTACCATGACTAACGTGTGTTTTGCAGAAACGTTGGTAAGTTAGGTCATGGAGATGACAACTGCTTTGGGCAATATGGTATTCATGTCCCTTGATGGAAATCGTTTCGGTTTTTCAAAGGATCAATGACAAGATTAAGGACGATTAGTTCTGGATGTCAAGGTGTTGAGTTACATCTGGAATAGTCGTTAGGATCTTTGTTTCTTCCTTTGACCGTACTATAAAGGGGGGCATGAGCGAGTAGCTTGACCTAGGTGAGTCTTGTGTTTAGGTGTAGTGCACACTTGTCAAACTTAGCACTAGGTAGCTCTAGAAAAGCTCAGAGTTCAGTTGGAAGCAACTTGGTTCAAGTTGCGTCGCGTTTAGAAGTCATTTGAGCAGTTTACCTATGACCGGACGCGGTCCTGGTCATGACCGGACGCGTCCAGTCAGTACTAACACTTCACTGCGGGTTTAACTGATCGACCGGACGTGGTCCTTGAGAGGACCGGACGCGGTGGTCAGTCTGACACGTGTTCTAGAGGGTAAACAGTGTAATCGGACGCGACTGTGAAGTGATCGGCGCGTCCGGTCATGTTCCAGTAAGGTCCCGTGGTGACCTGACGTGTCCGGTCACCTATGATCGGACACGGTCGTGCGTCAGGTCATTTTTCCAGTAAGCTCTTGCATGATCGGACGCGTCCGGTCATCCCTGATCGGCGTGTCCGGTCATCTCTGATCGGCGCGTCCGGTCATCACAGATCGGCGTGTCCGGTCACTCAGCATAACTTTTGATTTCCGACTGTTACACTTGACCGGCGCGTCCGGTCAGTGCGCGTTTTGCTGTTTCGACAGATAACGGTTGGATTTGTTTGAGGGGTGTATAAATATATCCCCTCCACCTCTTTTAGGGATCTCTTGCTCATTTGTTCAGCTGAGAAACACCTTTGTAGTGCAAAGGAGTGCAAGAGCCTTAGTGAGGATAGAGATTTGAGAATCAAAGTTTAAGAATCCTCTCTAGTGACAAGAGTGTAGCAAGTGTGCATCCATCTTCTCATTAGGCTTGTTGTGGTCAAGTGAGAGTTCTAGCTTGTTACTCTTGGTGATCGCCACCACCTAGACGGTTTGGTGGTGATTGAGAGTTTGGTGATCATCCGACGAGATTGAGGGTGACCCAACTCAAGTTGTGAGCGGTTTTAGGTAATTCGCCGTGACGGAGTGTCGAAGAATCAACCCGTAGAGAGCACTTGATCCTTGCGCGGATCAAGGGGGAGCTACACCCTTGCGCGGGTGCTCCAACGAGGACTAGTGGAGAGTGGCGACTCTCCGATACCTCGGCAAAACATCGCCGTGTTCCTAACCCTTACTTTCAAGCATTTACTTTCATGCATTATTTTCATTGCTTGTTTACTTTCGTAGAATTGTCATGCTAGTCTAGGATTGGAACTTAAGGTGCAAAACTTTTATCGGCAGAATCACAAGGAACACTAGTAGGCACTAGGGGTGAAGTTTGGCTTGTAGGATTTAATTCTTGCAATTAATTTTTAGAGAAGCCCAATTCACCCCCCTCTTAGGCATCTTGATCCTTTCAATTGGTATCGGAGCCGTGTTGCTCTTAATTTAGGCTTCACCGCCTAGAGCAAGATGTCTAATGGGGAAGGACCACCTCCCACTTTTGAGCGAGACGATTTTCCATATTAGAAAATTCGTATGGAGGCGTACCTCGAAGCCATAGATGTTGGGTGCCTTAGAGCCACAACCGAAGGACTTCCTCCTATAAGGGATCCCGCCAACCCAAGTGGTGACGAGGAGAAGTACGACCGGTGGAATGCAAAGGCAAAAAATGCACTCTACCGGGGCTTAGGCAAAAATATCTTCAATCGTGTGCGTAATGCCAAAAACGCTCATGAATTATGGGAAAATCTTTGTGCTCTCCACGAGGGAACTAAGAGTGAGCGTGAGGAACGCTATCACATTGCTTTAAAGAAAATTAATTCTTTTGAGATGCTTCCCAAAGAAAGTGCTAATGAGATATACACGCGTTTGAATGTTCTTGTAGAAGATCTCAATGCTCTTGGACTCAAATAAGTTAATCGGATGTTGCAAGGAGGATCTTGAGTGTTCTTCCCGTTGAGAAGTATGGACACATTGTCACCGTACTTCACCAAAGTGATCTCTCCACCGCAACACCGACACAAGTATTGGGAAAGATCAACGCACATGAGATGTACATGCACATCACTCCAGAAGAGGGCTCATTATCTTCCAAGAAGAAAGACTTGGCCTTCAAAGCTAGCCATGAAAAGAAAAAGAAGAAGGGCCAAGCCATGATAGTGCAAGAAAGCTCAAGTGAAAGTGACATTGATGATGCATCACTTGCACTCATGATGAGGAAGACCACCAAGATGCTAAAGAAGCTCAACAAGAGTGGCATCAAGTTCGATGGCAAGAAGAAGAAATTCTTCACAAGTAGCAAAAGGAAGCCAATCTCCGAAATAGATTGCTTCAATTGTGGAGAACTTGGCCACCTAGCTCACCAATGCCCGAAGCCTCCAAAAGACAAGTACAAGAACAAGTACAAGGGCAAGAAAGATGATTCAAGTGATGAAGAAGATGAGAAAAGAAAGAACAAGCCATACAAAAAAAAGATGGCAAGAAAAGAGAGTTCTACAAGAAGAAGAAGGAAGGCAAAGCTTATATTGTTGGTGATTGGCTCACCGACATTGAATCATCATGTGAGTCCTCCGGCGATGAAAGTGACAATGAAAAAGAGAAGATCGCCGCACTTGTGATTGGGCCATCATCATCTTCACCGACATCTTCATCACCACCTTCACCGCCACCTTCACCATCATCTTCCACTACTCATCTATGCCTTATGGCTAAGGGTGATCGAAAGGTACAAAATAGTGATAGTGATGATGATGATAGTGATAGTGATGATGAATATGATGCACCTTCTTATGATGAACTTGTAAAATTGTTGAACAAATACTCTAAAATCATAAGAAGAACTAGAAATGAAAATGATAAGCTTCAACATAAAAATGAATCACTCTCATCTAAGCTTGAGAATGCACATAAGACTAGTGATGAGCTCAAAGATCAAAATGAAACTATGTCTTCCTCTCTCAAGGAGCTCAAAACTTCTAACAAGGAGCTTAGAGATAAACATGATAAAATTGAGAAGAAGCATGGTGAACTCATCACTAGGCTAAACTTGCTAAAAGAAGAATATACCGTATTAAAAATCAATTATGATACTCTTATTGTTGCTAATGAGCTTGCCCTCGAGACACATGATGCTACTAACCAAGTTGTTAAGATTGATATAGCTACATCATGTGATGATTTGATTGTTGAGAACTTTGAGCAAGACTCTAGCTACAAAGGCAAGAGTGTGGTTGAAGCCAATAACTATGATGAGTATGTCAAGCTCAGGAGTGAGAATAAGATGCTTAAGAATGAGAACAAGAAGTTGATGGTTCTTGAAAAGCAAGCTTCAAATGAGTCACTTATTGAAGAAAACAAGAAGATCAAGCAAGAAAAAGAGCATCTCAAGACCGGCCTAAGCAAGTTCACAAGAGGCCAACATTTGCAAAGTGAGCTACTCATGAACACCGTCATGAAGATGGATAGGAGTGGCATTGGTTATTTGGCAAATCAAGAGAAGAAGGTCAAAGCTCAAAATCAACAAAGCAAGTCAAAGCTCAAGCCAAAGAGATGTGTTGAGTGTGGACAAGAAGGCCACTTGGCTCATGAGTGCAAAACTCCACCACCACAACCCTTGCCCAAGCATGCTAGACCATTTGCCTTCAATGCTCATTACATGCTTAGAAAGGACTCAAGTGGAAAGATGAAAGTCATGTTCTTAGGTCCCCCTAACAAGAATAGGCCAAAGAAAATATGGGTTGCCAAGTCACTAGTTGAGAAAGTTAAGGGTCCCTCTCAAGTTTGGGTCCCTAAACAAAAGGCTTGATCTCTTGTGTGTAGGTGAACTACAAGACCGGTGGATCTCATTGGGTGATTGATAGTGGTTGCACACAACACATGACCGGTGATCCTCGTATGTTCACCTTACTTGAAGAGAATGGGGTATGTCAAGACAAGATCACATTTGGGGACAATTCAAAGAGCAAAGTCAAGGGTGTAGGTAAGGTTGCAATATCAAATGATCACTCTCTCTCAAATGTGCTCTATGTTGCTTTATTGAGTTTCAACTTACTATTCGTTGGGCAACTTTGTGATCTTGGCTACCAATGCTTGTTTAGTCCAAATGAAGTGGTAGTTACAAAGATAGATGACAAGCAAGTGATTTTCAAGGGCTTTAGATACAATAATCTCTATCTTGTTGACTTCACCTTTGAAGATGCAAACTTGATGACATGTTTATTCACCAAAACTACACTTGGATGGCTTTGGCATAGAAGGCTTGCTCATGTTGGAATGAACACTCTCAACAAGCTATTGAAGAAAGAATTAGTGAGAGGTTTGAAGGATGTAAAGTTTGAAAAGTGTAAGGATCCCTGGTAAGCCTAGAGGGGGGGTGAATAGGCGTATCTAAAAATTTCTACACAAAACTCAAAGTCACTTGTCAGCAACTGTCGGAAGTCCCGACAGTTTATGTCAGGACTCCCGACGTCGTCAGAAGTCCCGACGTCAGCTGTCGGCAGTTGCGACGCCTACGTGGAATGAACTACAAGTGCTCAAATGAACTTTGTGAAGCCAATAACTTACAACCCCACTTCCTAGTGGTAAGATGAAGTTGTCCAAGTGTTTCCTTACCCTTGGAGCGCCACCAATTTGTAGATCGGGACCAAAACCTAAGAAATAGCTTGAGAGAGAGAGACAACAAAGACCAAATAATCTCAAGTAAACACAACAACAATAAGCACGCGGGACACAAGGATTTATCCCGAGGTTCAACTAGCCACTAAGGCTTGTCTACGTCCTTGTTGTTAAGGTGACCACTAAGGTCGGAGTCTCTTTCACCTCCTTGCCTCTCTCAAGCAACCACAAAGGTAAACTTGAGTTCTTCACTAGAAAATCAAGGGTAATACAAACTTTCCAAGGTTCTCCCACAGATCGGGAGCTCTTGGGCGACGCCTAGCCGGCTAGGGTTTCAAGAACCCAAGAGTAACAAACGCAAATCCAACCGGCTTGACGAAGAAATTAAGTGCTCAAGCTTTGAATCAATATTTCTCTCACCAAATCCCTTCTCTCAACTCAATCTCTTGGAAGATTTGAATCTAGGAGCAAAGAGGAGAAGAAAGGGGGAGCTTGAGAGCTAGAGAGCACTTTCACTGAAGGTTTGGTCGAGTGAAAATGAGTTCGTAACGGTTAGAAGTGAAGAGATGGCTATTTATACTTGAAGAGAAATCTAACCGTTCAGATCTACGTCGGGACTGCTGACATAGATCTCGGGACTTCTGACATGTATAGAAAACACTGTTCATACAAGGTCAAAGTCACTGCGTGAAGGCCAACGTCGGGACTCCCGACATATGTCGGGACTGCTGACAGTCGGGACTGCTGACAGTCGGGACTGCTGACGTACGTCGGGACTGCTGACATACGTCGGGACTTCTGACGTACGTCGGGACTGCTGACGTACGTCGGGACTTCTGACCGTCGGGACTCCCGACGTACGTCGGGACTTCCGACGCCAAAAGTCACGAAAATTATTCTATGTGCTCGTGAAGTGCTAGAGTGTCTCTCTTATGATTTAGTTTTAATACTTGAGCACTCTATCTTCCTCAAACCAACTAGATTAGCATCCCCCTTTATAGTGCGGCATAGCCTAAACTCAAGATCAAATATCAAAGAATTTAAACGCTTTTGAGTCCATTACCGCGTCATTTTGTAACTCGGGCTCCACCAACTCATGTATTATCCTCATTCTTATTTTGCCTGCTTGTCATCTCGATAAATCTCATTAGTCTTCTAATTGTGTGGTCATTATCATCAAAACCCACAAATAGGGCTTGATTGCACTTACAATCTCCTCCTTTTTGGTGATTGATGACAACACAATTAGAGCTTACAACAATATTTGAAATGAAACTGAGATTTTCAAGCCATGGGTGTAGAGACTCCCCCTAAATATGTGAATAGAGAAATGAATTCTTAAATTGGCATAAGAGGCCAAAATTCACATATAGAGTTAAGTGATGGGGCTCCCCTACATCCATGCTTCTGTGGGGTGCTGCACATAGTGTCACAAGAAAATACGTGATGCATATGACAAGTGTGCACATAAGCAACCAAGGCGACGAAAAAAAAATTGTACCCCCCTCTCATTCTCCCCCTTTGGCAACAAGCACCAAAAAGTGGAAAAAGAAGGAAGAGGGATACAACAAACTTGACAAATTATGGTCAACAACATATAAACAAAAACAAGCAGTGACCATAAAGTGCAAGTTCTCTTTTGATAAAGCATTTTAAAACACATTATGAACTTTTTGCAATCCTTTTGCCTAGATACTAGTTGATCAAACAAGGTGTGCAACATTTCAAACCACATTACGAGAGTCAAGTATATTTAGTTCACTACGCAAAGCACAAAACCTTGACTCATCGAGAGGCTTAGTGAAGATATCGGCTAGTTGCTTTTCGGTGCTCACATGGCGAATTTCGATATCTCCTTTGGCTTCGTGGTCTCTCAAGAAGTGATGTCGGACATCTATGTGCTTAGTTCTTGAGTGGCTTACGGGATTGTTTGCAAGCTTTATGGCACTTTCATTGTCACACAATAATGGGATTTTGGTAAAGCGACATCCGAAATCACGAAGGGTTTGCCTCATCCAAAGTAGTTGAGCACAACATGCACCGGCTGCAACATACTCGGCCTCGGCGGTGGAAAGGGCTACACAATTTTGCTTTTTAGAACTCTAAGACACTAGGGACCGTCCAAGGAATTGACACGTCCCTGAAGTGCTTTTTCGATCTACTTTACAACCGGCGTAATCGGAATCCGAATACCCAAGTAGATCGAACTTAGAGCCCTTAGGATACCACAAGCCAAGGTTAGGAGTGTGTACTAAATATCTCAAGATTCTCTTAACGGCCACCAAGTGACACTCTTTCGGGTTAGCTTGAAATCTAGCACACATGCACACACTAAGCATAATATCGGGCCTAGATGCACACAAATAGAGTAGAGAGCCGATCATGGAGCGATATACCTTTTGGTCGATGGCTTTCCCTTCCTCATTGAGATCAAGATGTCCATTGGTTGGCATGGGAGTTTTGATGGGCTTTGCATTCGCCATGTCAAACTTCTTAAGCATATCATGAGTGTACTTTGTTTGGCTAATAAAAGTCCCTTCCTTCAATTGCTTGATTTGAAAACCGAGGAAGAACTTCAATTCACCCATCATAGACATCTCAAATCTCTTGGTCATGATCCTACTAAACTCTTCACAAAATTCATGGTTAGTACTACCAAATATTATGTCATCGACATATATTTGGCACACAAATATATCTTTATTGACTTTACGAGTAAAGAGGGTAGGATCGGCTTTGCCTATTTCAAAGCCTTGCTTGAGCAAGAATTCCTTAAGGCATTCATACCATGCTCTTGGTGCTTGCTTAAGTCCATAGAGCGCCTTTTGGAGTTTGTAGACATGGTTGGGGAACTTGGGATCTTCAAAACCCGGTGGTTGCTCAACATAGACAAGTTCTTGTATAGGGCCATTGAGGAATGCACTCTTGACATCCATTTGATATAGCTTGAAGTCATGATGGGCAGCAAAGGCTAGAAGCATTCGGATTGCTTCAAGTCTTGCCACCGGTGCATATGTTTCTTCAAAGTCTAAGCCCTCCACTTGAGTGAAACCTTGAGCGACCAATCTTGCCTTGTTCCTTGTCACCACGCCATTCTCATCTTGCTTGTTGCGGAAGACCCACTTGGTGCCAATCATGTTTGTCTCGGGTCTTTCCACCAATGTCCACACTTAGTTTTTCTCAAAGTTGTTCAATTCTTTTTGCATGGCCATCACCCAATCCTCATCCTCAAGTGCCTTTTCTACCTTGACTGGTTCCATAGGAGAGACAAAATAGTAATATTGACAAAAATTTGCTAAATGTGAACGTGTTAATACCCCCTTTCGAAGACTCCCTAGAATATTGTCAGCGGGATGATCTCTTTGAATGGTTTGCTTGAGTCTTGGGTGCTCAATGGCCTCTTGATTATCTTCTGGATTTTCAACTTCTTCTTCAAAGATTGGTTGCAGGTTCTGTCCTCGAATCGGAGTTGGACTTGCTGCTGCTCCTAGAGGGGGTGTGGCACTGTCGCTCCTAGGTGCATCACTGCCGCCCTGCTGGACTGCAGCAGGGGTTTGCTCCCCCTCAGCATCAGGTACGTCAGCGGAAACTTCTTCATCAGCAGCTAGGGGAACCACCAAATCAGTGGCTTTATCTTCTTGTGGCCTTATATCGCCGATAGCTAATTGCTTGATTGCCTCACATGGTGGATCCTCCTTTCCTACAACACTTGCATCAACTTGCTCTACTTGAGAGCCATTAGATTCATCAAATGTCACATCTACCGCTATTTCAACTCTACCGGAGGTTTTGTTGAAAACACGATAGGCATGCTCATTTGATCCAAAACCAAGAATAAAACCTTCATCAACTTTAGGTGCAAACTTAGAGGTTTTGGGTCTCTTGTTAAGTATGAAACACTTGCACCCAAACACTCTAAAGTAAGACACCTTTGGTTTGTTACCGGTTAGAAGCTCATATGAAGTTTTCTTCAACTTCTTATGTAGGTAGAGGCGATTGATGGCATGACAAGCGGTGTTGACGGCTTTACACCAAAATAAATCCGAAATCTTGTACTCATCTAGCATTGTCCTTGCCATATCAATGAGTGTCCGATTCTTCCTCTCTACTACACCATTTTGTTGAGGGGTGTATGGAGTTGAAAACTCATGCTTGATGCCCTCCTCATCAAGAAACTCCTCAACTTGAGTGTTCTTGAATTCGGTCCCATTGTCACTTCTCATTTTCTTGATGGGGAGACCAAACTCCTTTTGAGCTCTTCTAACAAATGTCTTCACCTTGTCCCTGACTTGACACTTATCAAACAAAAAAAATACCCAAGTGAAACAGGAATAGTCATCAACAATAACAAGACCATATTTGTTACCCCCGATACTTAGGTAGGCGACCGGTGTAACAGAACTGACCAAATTATAAGAGCACAAGTACAAAAACAAGCACCGAAGCGCTCAAATTTTCGAACTTGAGCCCATATAATCCCGGTAGTCAATCGAAACCACGAAGGATTTCAAACCAACTTGCTTACAACTAGGATCGCATCATTCAACATACAACATCATACGTTACATTTCACAAGTAGTTCTGAAATAAGTTTACACAAACGGAGTCGCAATTATTACAAACCAAGTTTATAAAGTAGCGGAAGCAGACGCACACCAGTTGATTAGCTACTGCCAGTTTTGATGATCAACAACCCACAAAAGCATGAGGAAAGTACATAAAAGATGATCACGCCCAAGTGATCTAGTCTTCTTCACCCGCAGGGTGGAGACAAGTCTTGCAGAAGCCTTGATAGAGCATATCATCTGCAACAGGAGGGAATAAACCCTGAGTACTGGAATGTACTCAGCTAGACTTACCCGTCGAAAACCAGAAATAAGATGACACCAAGGATTATGCAAGGCTTACACAAGAGGCTAGCTGACATAACATTTTGCATAAAGGCATAAGTAATTTAAACTCTTATCGCCTGTACTAGCAGTTATTTTTAGCATTTACCTGTCATCTATCTTAGCACCTGTACTAAACATGCACTAGATTATAATCAAACAATTATCATCATTATATCCAGAGCAGGTATGAATTTTGGCAACATTGTATCATTCCCTTAACCACCAGTTCATTTAATAAGATCTACGTTGCCGCTGCTCAAGTCAAGTGCTCACTAACCGGGAGCGACGGTGATTCGAATCGAATTCCTATCCAGCTGGAGGGGTATTTCTAACACTCACCGAGTCACGCCTGGCGAAGGCTGCTCAGGTCATCTTTTGTACAGTTCAGGAATCGCGGGCCCGAATAATGTCGCGTCCCCAAGGGCGACACTCTGCCAGGTGATAGGGACTCTAACCCCCCCCCCCCCCTTGGTCTCACGCCAATGTCCCCAAGCACATCCTTTCTCTCCTCCAAGATGCAACCTACCATTCGATTCCCGGCCTGAACCATACTACTCGACTTCGCGGTCGGAACGACTTATCCGGCCAACTAAGTGTTAGACTGCGTTCAACATGACTCAAGGACGTACAGCGAATCGGTCCTTAAACGACTCAGACGGGCATAGCTCCACACCCAAGACGTGAAGTGTCTTGCGGCTGTACTATCGAACTCCCGCCCGGTCTCAATTTCATTTTAAAGCATGGTTCCACCACGGTAGCCATACAGCCACTCGTGACTCCTTCCTACATCTCGCGGATGACCGGAAATCACCCGACTTCTACCGTACTAAGCAGGGCTAAGCATTGACACGTGCCTAAACCTAAAATAGGATTAAGTACGATATCTGGACAAGGACAGGTATAATGCAACAAGTGTTTTCATATAACTCCTATAACTTAATGCAGTAAACAAATAAAAGTACTCAAGATTAATTTATAAAACAGTAGGTTCAGCATGCACCGGGGCTTGCCTTTGAGAAAAGTTGAAGGCCGATGGTCAGGGCACTCCGGCAAGTCTTCAGCGGCGTCTCCTTCGCCTGCTGGATCCTCGGGCTCCTGCTGCTCCTGGTTCTCCTCCGGAATTACAGGCTCGAATTCGAGGAGTGTCACCCCCTCCGGTACACCTATTGCATGAGTGCATAATAAATCCCATGAATGCATAATGAAAGATGCAATATGCTCGGAATGAAATGCATTACAACAATTTAACGCTCTAATCAAATCACTTCAAAAGAGTAGGTGCAAATTTCCTCTCCGGTAGAGAAGTACTCACCTAATCTACTTAACCTAAGATAAAGCTGCTCATCCTCAGTTAAGGCCCTAACACCTAACAATTACAAAAGTAGCATGTCTTAGGATATCACACCATATCAATCAGCAAAACACCACAGTAAGCATTCTGGACAGCAGCTACTTGTTTTTATCACAACTGGAGATTTACAATTCCAAAAGATATGATCTAAGACAATCTGGAAAGCCTAAGAAATGCACTACAATTCATTTTCAGACCTCAACTCCAAACTCCTAAGTTTTCCATGTCAAACTTCACAAGTTCCAGAATCTGTCCTCTCAAAACAGAGAGTAGCAGATTTTGAACTGCCACTTTAAACAACAGTAACTCTCAAACTACTAAGCCAAATGCTTCCAAATTTTGACACAAGCTAGTTCATCAAGTTTACTCCAACTTTTGTATTTACAAGTTTTCCAGCAACCACCTTTATCCAAGGTCAAACCTAGAAATACTATCAGCTGTCCAGAAAACCTAACATTGTAAAGGTTAAATATTTATTGATGTGGCAAACATTCTCTAAGACCAAACTAATACTACTACAAGTTCACAAATGTCACAAGAACACCATAAAGTAAGGTGTGACTATCTAGAACATTTATTTATACTCATTTCTTATTTTACTTAATTAATTAGGTGGAATTTTAAACATATATGTAAACTGCTCCTAAAATTCTACAAAAATTACAGGGGACTCTCTGACCCAAAAAGAGACTACTGTACAAATTTGAACTCAATTTAATCACAGGAACTCTCTGAACAAAATTCACAAGCCAAAAAGGCTGATCTTTGTATAAATAACAAAGCATAGTAAAAAGTGTCAAACAACAGATTTCTTAATTTTCTTGGACAGTCTAGGGTACCAAGACATTCTCCAAAAAGTTATATGAACATTGCACATGTAGAAAAATTACAAAAATTCATTTAAATATTTCCTAGAATAACAAGATAGCATAATAACTTGAAAAGTACTTAAGCACTGATGCCCAAATTTTTACCAGAGCTAGGGCTAGCATAGAGTAACCTACCCACCAAATTTCATGATTTATGGAACACTACAGCTCAAGTTATAAATTTAACAAATTTGCATGCATTCCAAAACACATTTAAAGGATCTATTAAATTCTTACAGAATTTAAACATCTCATGCCAGATCCATATTTTTCTAAAATACTACACATCATGTAGACCCTAACAAAATTTATCTCATGATTTTTGGATCATTAAAACCCTAGATCTATATTTTTCCAACTTGTACAAAAATTAGTGACAAAATAATAAAAATGAATTTCATTTCGGATGAACTGGGCCGGCCCGGAAAACTCGGCCCACACACTCGCGCGCGCGGCCCGCTCAGCGCCCCGCCCGCGCGCGACACTGACGGGCGGGCCCCCGCGGTCAGTGACCGGAGGTAGGGGAGGCGGAGACCCACGAGCTCCGACGAGCTCGAGCTCGCCGGAGAAGAGCTCGCTCGGCCAATTGAGCACCGCCTCGTGTTCTCCGTCACCCGGTGCGTCGATTGGTGCTCGTGGAATGGATGGGGATGGGGTGGAAGGGGCTTGTCACCGCGAGCGGTGGCCGGTGATGTCCGGTGGCGGCGCACCGTCGCCGGTGAGGATGTACGGTGCGGTCTAGGCTCGGTACGAGCTTCACCGAAGCTAGGCGGATCCATTTTGATAGGAAGGGAGGATGGAGAGAGACCCGAAGCACCCCGACCACGGTGAGGTCCCATGGCGGGCTCCGGCGACCTCTCGGAGACGGGGAAGAAAGCAATGCGGCTCACCTTGAGTCAAATCGCGGGCTTCGGTGGGTCAAGGGGATGGAGGGTGGTGAGGCGGAGGGAGTGGCGAGGTCTGGCGGCCGGTGATGCGGTGTAGCTCGTGCTTGAGCTCGCCGGAGAAGAACGGCAATGGCGGCTCGGTTTCGGTGTTTTTGCAACTAGAAGAGAGGCGGAGGACTGGAGGCCGGCTCGCGCGTCGTGGCGTCTTGAAGGCGTCGCGGCCTGACTGGTGGGGCCAAGGCCGGCGTACGGGCGCCACCGCGCCTCCACGCGTCGGCGAGACCCTGTGGCCGGTCGGCCACTCTCCCGCTGACGAAACTGAATCGCGTGAATGGTGACATCGACGACCGACTGACAGAGCGACTTCCACGATGATTAACTCCCAAACCAGTGAGAACCAGACGTGGGTGATGTTGGCAAAGTTGTAGAGCTACATGAGGACTACAAGTTTGTCAATTGGAGCTTGGGCTGGTTCGGCCTAGATTTGAAACTACAAGGCTCCAAAGTGGTGCCCCTTGAAACTGAAACTTAGTTTCAGTCACTAAGCCGACTGAAACCCGATTTTCTAGACACCATATCTCCTAAACTATTGAGAACCAGGTGATGGTGATATTGACAATGTTGTAGAGCTATGTGTGGACAACAACTTTGTCAATTGGCTCCAAGACTGGTTTGGCCTAGTTGGTGAGTTACAGGTTGCTAAAGTGAGGTACAGTGAAACTGAAAAGTCCAATTTCCAGACTTAGAATTTTTTCTAAGTGTTGATCACCACTTAAGCTGACTTGTGGGCCATTTTTGAGCATGTTCTGGTCATTTTCATGAGATGGCCATATTAGAACTTTTGTTCCTTATGAAATTCTCTACAACCTTGCTTAAGGGTACTCCTCCATGCAAGATCTCTAAATTGGACTTTTTAATTGGTCAAACCAGAGCACTCTAGGGTCAAATGGTGGTCAAACTTCTCTTGGAGGGCAAATTTGTAATTTTGGTCCACATGAACCTTGTTCCAAATGTTACCCTAAGTATAACTAAGGTGTTGTAGGTCATGATTGGCTACCTTACCTTTTTGTTACACCAACTATCAAATACTTCATGAAATAAATCAAACAAACCCTAGAACAATCACATGTGTTGCATCACATAAAATAACAAACATGAATGATGCATGCTTATGCTTATGCAAATGCAAATGCAATGCAATTAAGGACTAAACACTTGAAGTGTTATAGCCTTCCCCCCTTATAAAAAATCTCGTCCCGAGATTTGGAAAGCGTACCATTTTTCATAGAATTCTTTATAACCATCCCGCAAATAATCCTCCCGTTCCCACGTAGCATCACTCTCACTTCCCTGATTACTCCACATCACTTTGTACCACTTAACCACTTTACTTCTAGTTACTCGTTCCTGAGTATCGATCACTCGGACTGGCTTTTCTTCATAGGTTAGGTCGGAGTCCAGCCTGATATCACCTAAAGGAACTTGTTCCTCAGGAACTCGAAGACACTTTTTAAGCTGAGATACATGGAAAACGTTGAATATGGCTCTCATCTCAGGAGGCAACTGGATTTTGTATGCAACAGCTCCACTCTTGCCTATGATCTGGAAAGGACCCACGTATCTTGGTGCAAGTTTCCGCTTAACACCAAAACGTTGGACACTCTTCATTGGAGAAACTTTCAAATAAACGAAGTCTCCAACTTCAAATTCGAGTGGTTTTCTACGACGATCCGCATAGCTTTTCTGTCTCGCTTGTGCTGCAGCCATATGTTTTTGGATGGTACGGACTTGTTCCTCAGCTTCATAAACAAAATCAATACCATAATACCTCCTTTCACCAGCTTCTACCCAGTTTAGTGGGGTTCTACACTTACGACCGTACAAAGCTTCGAATGGGGCCATCTTAATACTCTCTTGATAACTGTTATTGTACGAGAATTCGGCTAAAGGTAACCATTTTTCCCAAGAACCCTTGGATGAAATGACGCATGCTCGCAACAGATCTTCCAAGATTTGGTTAACTCGTTCTGTCTGACCCGATGTCTGGGGGTGATAAGCAGAGCTTCTCACTAACTTGGTTCCCAGAAGGTGATGCAAATGCTCCCAAAAGCGAGCAGTGAACTGGGGACCACGGTCAGAAACGATAGTACGAGGTATCCCATGAAGCCGGACTATCTGATTGAAGTACAACTCAGCATAGTCAGTGGGACGATAGTCCACTCTCACTGGGATGAAGTGAGCTGATTTGGTCAAACGATCAACAATTACCCAAATAGAGTTATGATTTTTGACAGTAGGAGGAAGACCGACAATGAAATCCATACTTATCTCTTCCCATTTCCAACCTGGGATAGACAGTGGTTGAAGCAACCCAGCTTTCATATGCACAGCCTTAACTCTACAGCAGGTGTCACACCTAGCCACATATGCAGCTATCTCTTTCCGCATCTTGGTCCACCAATAGTATGGCTTCAAATCATAATACATCTTATTGCTACCAGGATGGATGGACAACTTAGAGGAGTGTGCTTCAGACATAATATCATTTCGAAGCTCCCGGTCCTTAGGCACAACTAACCTATCCTTGAACCATAGTACACCCTCTTCATCTATCCTGAATGGTGTAGTTTCTTGCTCTTTCATCTTACGTTTGATGTGGAATATACCAGTGTCAGTCTTTTGGAGCTCAATAATTCTGCTTTTGAGAGTACAACTGACAGTGATGTTGTACAAGACTGCTGGATGTAGAAGGCGAGATCGATGAAAATCAGTTTCAACTAAGGAATGGCAATGAGACTTACGGCTTAAAGCATCCGCAACCACATTTGCCTTGCCAGGATGATAGTGCACTTGAAGGTTATAATCCTTAATCAACTCGAGCCATCTTCGTTGACGCATATTTAACTCGGGTTGGGTGAAGATGTATTTGAGGCTTTTGTGGTCTGTGTAGATATTGCAAACATTGCCCAACAGATAGTGTCGCCAGGCTTTCAAAGCATGAACAACTGCGGCGAGTTCTAAGTCATGCGTTGGATAATTCGCCTCATGCTTCCGAAGTTGTCGAGAGGTATATGCAATCACTCGGCCTTCCTGCATCAGAACACCTCCCAAACCTATGCCTGAGGCATCACAATAAACATCAAATGGTTTCTCGATATCCGGTTGTGCCAAAACCGGAGCTGAGGTTAGGAGGGTTCGCAGTTGGTGAAAAGCCGCATCACACTCAGGAGTCCAGACAAACCTGGTGTCTTTCTGCAGCAACCGAGTCATTGGCTTGGCTATTTTGGAGAAATCCGGGATGAAGCGATGATAATAGCCAGCCAAACCAAGAAAACTCCGGACCTCGTGAACCGAGATAGGAGCCTTCCAGTTCAGTACTTCCTGTACCCTGGCGGGGTCCACCATAATTCCTCCATCGGACAACACATGCCCAAGGAAAGGTACTTCACGAAGCCAGAATTCGCACTTACTGAACTTTGCATAAAGTTGATGTTCACGCAGTCTTGTGAGGACTATACGCAGATGTTCAGCGTGATCCTCCTCATTCACAGAATATACCAGGATGTCATCAATAAATACCACCACAAACTTGTCCAATTCAGGCATAAACACCGAATTCATCAAGTACATGAAGTGTGCGGGGGCATTTGTCAAGCCGAAAGACATAACAAGATACTCATAAAGACCGTATCTGGTAGAAAAGGCTGTCTTTGGAACATCTTCCGGGCGGATTTTAATTTGATGGTAGCCAGATCTTAGATCGATCTTGGAGAAAACTTTAGCTTTAGACAACTGATCGAACAAGATGTCGATTCGCGGTAGAGGGTACTTATTTTTTACAGTGACTGCATTGAGAGGTCTATAATCCACGCACATCCGCAAGGTTTGATCCTTCTTCTTTACAAAGATAGCAGGACATCCCCACGGCGATGAGCTAGGACGAATCAACCCTTTCTTCAAAAGTTCATTCAATTGCACCTTAAGTTCAGCTAGTTCATTTGGAGGCATCCTATAGGGTCTCCTAGAGATGGGCGCCGTGCCAGGCAACAACTCAATTTTAAACTCCACATCCCGATCCGGAGGGAGCCCCGGCAAATCATCGAGAAAAACGTCTGGAAACTCATTTACTACTGGAATTTCGGTCAACGCCTTTGCTTGCACAGCATGAACTTCCCCAGACAAATCAACTTTTATGGGAAGTTGTACCAGAAAACCCTTTTGATCTGTAGGATCTCTGAGCATAACTACCCGAGTGGATGTATCAATGAGTACCCCATTCTGACTCATCCAATTCATGCCCAAGATAACATCTATGCCTAAGCCCGGCAAAACCACTAAGGCAAGCGAGTACTTTCGCCCTTCTATCTCAAGCTCAAGATTCCCCACTACTTTATTTGTGGAAATATTCCCACTTGCTGCGCTAATACAATAACCCCCACCTTCAACAGTATGCAATTTGTGTGCAAACTCTGATGCAAACTTAGGACTGATAAAGGAATGCGAAGCACCCGAATCAAAAAGTACCACTGCAGGATGTTGGTCAACTAGGAACTTACCAGCAGTGACAACCTCTCCAGATGGAATTTCCTCAATACTGTTATAATGAGCGTGCCCTTGACGGCCACCTGGGTTGACATTCTTCTTAGGGTAAGGACAGTTCCGGGACCAATGGCCTGGCTTGTTGCAGTTCCAGCAAGGCATGTTGCTAGGGGGAACACTGGAGCTGCCTTGGCCCGCATTACTCTTTGGCAGAGCCACTGTATATGCCTTACGAAACCCAGTCTTCACTGGCGCCTTCTTTTGTGGAGGACGGAACTTAGCAGTTGTGGCAGGAGGGCGAGAAGGAGCCCTCGGGGCAGCTGGAGCTCGAGACTGCGAAGCACTCGCCTCAATGGCCCTTTTGCGGCTCTTAGAGGCAGAATAGATAGCATTGTTGTTCTCTTGAGTCAGAGCATCACTGATGAATTCATTGAAAGTAGTGCACTTGCTAGTGCCCATAGTCTTCATCAGCTTCGGGCCTAGGCCTCTTTTAAAGCTAGCAATTTTCTTGGAATCGGTATCCACAAACTCAGTGGCATACCTTGCCAGGTTGTTGAAAGATTGCAGGTATTCAGTCAAGCTTTTATTGCCCTGCGACAGCCTCATGAATTCTGTGTGTTTGATAGCCATAAGACCTGGAGGAATATAATTCCCACGGAATGCAGCCTTAAACTGGTCCCAAGCAATCGGGACATTTGCAGGCAGCGTGGAACGATAATGGCTCCACCAAATACCCGCTGGACCATGCAACTGGTGAGAAGCATATTCAGTCTTTAACTCATCAGTCAGGCGAAGCAGACGAAACTTTTGCTCAATAGTATTTAACCACTCATCAGCTTGCAGTGGTTCTTCCGCTTCCTTGAAGAGCGGGGGCTTAGTATCCAGAAAGTCCTTGAAATCACTATATTGATTGGGTTCTGGGCCCTGGCGGCCAGGACGAGCCTCCCGGTTAGCCAGCTGGCGCATAGCATCCGCCAACATGCGCTGCCCTTCGACCACTGTCTGCATCAACTCGGCCGGAGTAGGTGGTGGCGGAGGGGGCGGCTGTTCCTCCTCCTCATTTCCACGACCCCGGCGTAGATTGTACGACATCTGCAAAAATGCATAGCCAATGAGCACTGACGATGTGGGAAATTTGTAGATGAATTATTGCGAAATGTCAATCTGACTGTATGAATAGATTTCTCATAATAATTAAGGCACAATAATTCATCACAACCGCACAATCCATTCTAGCGCATCATTTGATGAGATCATACTTGGTAATCTAACAAGATGCTCTTTGATAAAGGCTCACTCACAGGGAGCACAACGGTTACCGGACCGTTTACGTTGCTATCTACGTGATTTTTTTGACCTTTTTCACGGTACTTGGATTCGATCTCAAGATTTTTAGTTGACTGTGAAAGGCTACTTCAAACTGACCACAAAGAGACTTCTCAATGAAGAGTTCCATGGTGGATCATGACTAGCCACCTCGATACCTGCGCGTGCCAAGCAGCACAGCCTTATGTCGCGCGCCATAGGAGGCCCTCGGTTTCGTCGCGGCACCGAAGGGTGCTAATCGTGACACCATCATCGAACGCAACATAATAAGACATCAAGTTGTGATCGAAATTAACAGGTTCAAACTACATTCAGGAAACATACGGTTCAACTTTACATCCCAAAGTCAAGTTATTACAAGGCCTCACTCCTTCACAGGGAGGGCACAAAAGACGATCCTAACATTATAGGCACGTGATGACTACGCTAAGCATCATCCTCCGAGTCAGTGTCAAGGATCTCCCCGTCGTCCTCATCACTGACAGGCTCTAACTCCTCGTCTTCTTCTTCTTCTGGCTCTTCCTCTGGTGCTTCTGCAGGTGGGGCATCCTGTGGTCCATCAACCTCCACTTCATCATCATCCTCAGCCATGAAGATTCCTGATCCCATATCTTCATCTACATTGTTGTTTCTAGGTAGCAGGGGATTAAGCTGGTTATTCAGGCGGTGCACTTCTTCATGAAGGTTGTCATTGTATTCTTCAGCATTTTCTAACTGTTGCTCGAGCTCAAACTGGCGAGCTCTCAGAACGTTCTCCTCGTGCCAGGCTTCATCCCTCTGGTTCATGACACAGACCAGCATGCGTTGACAGTTGCGGTTTGCTACTGTCAATCTCTGGACTGCAAGGGTTTCCTGGTCATGATCACGAATCACTTGCTCCAGTTGCTGACGCGCTGCATTCCTGGCAGCAGTCACTTCAGCCAACTCTGCCCTCAGCCTTTCCACCTCAGTAGGCTCAGGGCGGGGCTCACGTGGAGCGAGCTGGTGACGCGGTGCCCTGCCCCAGTGGACTTACGAGCGGTCCTCTTGGTACGTGCCATCTGTAGCAACAAGATAAGATACGACTTAAAGTGAGGATCATTTAGGGGATACGAAATTTACTTTAGTCGGGAGTACAGAAATTTTTAAGGAGGGAGTAAATGATATGTATGATATAATTAAACATGATGCATGCACGTTCCGTACGCCCTCTCACCTTAGTAGAAACATAAAGTTCTAACGCTAGGCGGTGGCATACATACGTTCTCTCATATAAGCGAAACTATCGGTCTACTCGTTACGCTGTTAGTGTACCTGCAGAAAACCTCATTTCAGCCCAACAGTTTCCCAATATAAGCACATAAGAAAGCAGTAATTTAAATACTTTCCATATACACATCCCCAGATGTATATACTTCAGTATCAAAGCTACCCGATATAAAGGTTCCCACAATTAAGTGCTTACGTAATTACATGGTTTAAACATGTAAGTATGCAAGTCACCAAAACTACTCTCCCCTAGATCGCCGGTTGGACGATCATGCTCTCACAACTCACACTTACCAGAGCGTCGAGGCAATTGATCCATACATTACCACCCAAGTGGATGGCATCCATACAATATCACGCCGTATGGACGACGAAACAGAAACAAACAAGGCCCCCAAGTTAGTCTTTATAATAAGCCACCTAAGAGTCCTTATTTGGGCTAAGGGATGTGATCACTGGCATACCTAAAAAATAATAATTTTTTAGTGTTTTAACCCTTTTTCATAATCAAATATTTTTATTTTTAAATACTCGTATGATGTTTTTAATGTTGAATTATGCTCCGGTACCAGCTGTAACAGAACCGACCAAATTATAAGAGCACAAGTACAAAAACAAGCACCGAAGCGCTCAAATTTTCGAACTTGAGCCCATATAATCCCGGTAGTCAATCGAAACCACGAAGGATTTCAAACCAACTTGCTTACAACCAGGATCGCATCAGTCAACATACAACATCATACGTTACATTTTACAAGTAGTTCTGAAATAAGTTTACACAAACGGAGTCGCAATTATTACAAACCAAGTTTATAAAGTAGCGGAAGCAGACGCACACCAGTTGATTAGCTACTGCCAGTTTTGATGATCAACAACCCACAAAAGCATGAGGAAAGTACATAAAAGATGATCACGCCCAAGTGATCTAGTCTTCTTCACCCGCAGGGTGGAGACAAGTCTTGCAGAAGCCTTGATAGAGCATATCATCTGCAACAGGAGGGAATAAACCCTGAGTACTGGAATGTACTCAGCTAGACTTACCCGTCGAAAACCAGAAATAAGATGACACCAAGGATTATGCAAGGCTTACACAAGAGGCTAGCTGACATAACATTTTGCATAAAGGCATAAGTAATTTAAACTCTTATCGCCTGTACTAGCAGTTATTTTTAGCATTTACCTGTTATCTATCTTAGCACCTGTACTAAACATGCACTTGATTATAATCAAACAATTATCATCATTATATCCAGAGCAGGTATGAATTTTGGCAACATTGTATCATTCCCTTAACCACCGGTTCATTTAATGAGATCTACGTTGCCGCTGCTCAAGTCAAGTGCTCACTAACCGGGAGCGACGGCGATTCGAATCGAATTCCTATCCAGCTGGAGGGGTATTTCTAACACTCACCGAGCCACGCCTGGCGAAGGCTGCTCAGGTCATCTTTTGTACAGTTCAGGAATCGCGGGCCCGAATAATGTCGCGTCCCCAAGGGCGACACTCTGCCAGGTGATAGGGACTCTAACCCCCCCCCCCCCTTGGTCTCACGCCAATGTCCCCAAGCACATCCTTTCTCTCCTCCAAGATGCAACCTACCATTCGATTCCCGGCCTGAACCATACTACTCGACTTCGCGGTCGGAACGACTTATCCGGCCAACTAAGTGTTAGACTGCGTTCAACATGACTCAAGGACGTACAGCGAATCGGTCCTTAAACGACTCAGACGGGCATAGCTCCACACCCAAGACGTGAAGTGTCTTGCGGCTGTACTATCGAACTCCCGCCCGGTCTCAATTTCATTTTAAAGCATGGTTCCACCACGGTAGCCATACAGCCACTCGTGACTCCTTCCTATATCTCGCGGATGACCGGAAATCACCCGACTTCTACCGTACTAAGCAGGGCTAAGCATTGACACGTGCCTAAACCTAAAATAGGATTAAGTACGATATCTGGACAAGGACAGGTATAATGCAACAAGTGTTTTCATATAACTCCTATAACTTAATGCAGTAAACAAATAAAAGTACTCAAGATTAATTTATAAAACAGTAGGTTCAGCATGCACCGGGGCTTGCCTTTGAGAAAAGTTGAAGGCCGGTGGTCAGGGCACTCCGGCAAGTCTTCAGCGGCGTCTCCTTCGCCTGCTGGATCCTCGGGCTCCTGCTGCTCCTGGTTCTCCTCCGGAATTACAGGCTCGAATTCGAGGAGTGTCACCCCCTCCGGTACACCTATTGCATGAGTGCATAATAAATCCCATGAATGCATAATGAAAGATGCAATATGCTCGGAATGAAATGCATTACAACAATTTAACGCTCTAATCAAATCACTTCAAAAGAGTAGGTGCAAATTTCCTCTCCGGTAGAGAAGTACTCACCTAATCTACTTAACCTAAGATAAAGCTGCTCATCCTCAGTTAAGGCCCTAACACCTAACAATTACAAAAGTAGCATGTCTTAGGATATCACACCATATCAATCAGCAAAACACCACAGTAAGCATTCTGGACAGCAGCTACTTGTTTTTATCATAACTGGAGATTTACAATTCCAAAAGATATGATCTAAGACAATATGGAAAGCCTAAGAAATGCACTACAATTCATTTTCAGACCTCAACTCCAAACTCCTAAGTTTTCCATGTCAAACTTTACAAGTTCCAGAATCTGTCCTCTCAAAACAGAGAGTAGCAGATTTTGAACTGCCACTTTAAACAACAGTAACTCTCAAACTACTAAGCCAAATGCTTCCAAATTTTGACACAAGCTAGTTCATCAAGTTTACTCCAACTTTTGTATTTACAAGTTTTCCAGCAACCACCTTTATCCAAGGTCAAACCTAGAAATACTATCAGCTGTCCAGAAAACCTAACATTGTAAAGGTTAAATATTTATTGATGTGGCAAACATTCTCTAAGACCAAACTAATACTACTACAAGTTCACAAATGTCACAAGAACACCAGAAAGTAAGGTGTGACTACCTAGAACATTTATTTATACTCATTTCTTATTTTACTTAATTAATTAGGTGGAATTTTAAACATATATGTAAACTGCTCCTAAAATTCTACAAAAATTACAGGGGACTCTCTGACCCAAAAAGAGACTACTGTACAAATTTGAACTCAATTTAATCACAGGAACTCTCTGAACAAAATTCACAAGCCAAAAAGGCTGATCTTTGTATAAATAACAAAGCATAGTAAAAAGTGTCAAACAATAGATTTCTTAATTTTCTTGGACATTCTAGGGTACCAAGACATTCTCCAAAAAGTTATATGAACATTGCACATGTAGAAAAATTACAAAAATTCATTTAAATATTTCCTAGAATAACAAGATAGCATAATAACTTGAAAAGTACTTAAGCACTGATGCCCAAATTTTTTCCAGAGCTAGGGCTAGCATAGAGTAACCTACCCACCAAATTTCATGATTTATGGAACACTACAGCTCAAGTTATGAATTTAACAAATTTGCATGCATTCCAAAACACATTTAAAGGATCTATTAAATTCTTACAGAATTTAAACATCTCATGCCAGATCCATATTTTTCTAAAATACTACACATCATGTAGACCCTAACAAAATTTATCTCATGATTTTTGGATCATTAAAACCCTAGATCTATATTTTTCCAACTTGTACAAAAATTAGTGACAAAATAATAAAAATGAATTTCATTTCGGATGAACTGGGCCGGCCCGGAAAACTCGGCCCACACACTCGCGCGCGCGCGGCCCGCGAGCTCCGACGAGCTCGAGCTCGCCGGAGAAGAGCTCGCTCGGCCAATTGAGCACCGCCTCGTGTTCTCCGTCACCCGGTGCGTCGATTGGTGCTCGTGGAATGGATGGGGATGGGGTGGAAGGGGCTTGTCACCGCGAGCGGCGGCCGGTGATGTCCGGTGGCGGCGCACCGTCGCCGGTGAGGATGTACGGTGCGGTCTAGGCTCGGTACGAGCTTCACCGAAGCTAGGCGGATCCATTTTGATAGGAACGGAGGATGGAGAGAGATCCGAAGCACCCCGACCACGGTGAGGTCCCATGGCGGGCTCCGGCGACCTCTCGGAGACGGGAAAGAAAGCAATGCGGCTCACCTTGAGTCAAATCGCGGGCTTCGGTGGGTCAAGGGGATGGAGGGTGGTGAGGCGGAGGGAGTGGCGAGGTCTGGCGGCTGGTGATGCGGTGTAGCTCGTGCTTGAGCTCGCCGGAGAAGAACGGCAATGGCGGCTCGGTTTCGGTGTTTTTGCAACTGGAAGAGAGGGGGCGGAGGACTGGAGGCCGGCTCGCGTGTCGTGGCGTCTTGAAGGCGTCGCGGCCTGACTGGTGGGGCCAAGGCCGGCGTACGGGCGCCACCGCGCCTCCACGCGTCGGCGAGACCCTGTGGCCGGTCGGCCACTCTCCCGCTGATGAAACTGAATCGCGTGAATGGTGACATCGACGACCGACTGACAGAGCGACTTCCACGATGATTAACTCCCAAACCAGTGAGAACCAGACGTGGGTGATGTTGGCAAAGTTGTAGAGCTACATGAGGACTACAAGTTTGTCAATTGGAGCTTGGGCTGGTTCGGCCTAGATTTGAAACTACAAGGCTCCAAAGTGGTGCCCCTTGAAACTGAAACTTAGTTTCAGTCACTAAGCCGACTGAAACCCGATTTTCTAGACACCATATCTCCTAAACTATTGAGAACCAGGTGATGGTGATATTGACAATGTTGTAGAGCTATGTGTGGACAACAACTTTGTCAATTGGCTCCAGGACTGGTTTGGCCTAGTTGGTGAGTTACAGGTTGCTAAAGTGAGGTACAGTGAAACTGAAAAGTCCAATTTCCAGACTTAGAATTTTTTCTAAGTGTTGATCACCACTCAAGCTGACTTGTGGGCCATTTTTGAGCATGTTCTGGTCATTTTCATGAGATGGCCATATTAGAACTTTTGTTCCTTATGAAATTCTCTACAACCTTGCTTAAGGGTACTCCTCCATGCAAGATCTCTAAATTGGACTTTTTAATTGGTCAAACCAGAGCACTCTAGGGTCAAATGGTGGTCAAACTTCTCTTGGAGGGCAAATTTGTAATTTTGGTCCACATGAACCTTGTTCCAAATGTTACCCTAAGTATAACTAAGGTGTTGTAGGTCATGATTGGCTACCTTACCTTTTTGTTACACCAACTATCAAATACTTCATGAAATAAATCAAACAAACCCTAGAACAATCACATGTGTTGCATCACATAAAATAACAAACATGAATGATGCATGCTTATGCTTATGCAAATGCAAATGCAATGCAATTAAGGACTAAACACTTGAAGTGTTACAACCGGTCCAAAGAGGTCCATATGGATGAGCTCCAATGGTTGAGTGGTGGTCATGATGCTCTTTGGTGGATGAAGTACGCCAACTTGCTTTCCGGCTTGACAAGCGCT
Source organism: Saccharum hybrid cultivar R570 (assembly GCA_038087645.1). Classification (NCBI taxonomy): domain Eukaryota; kingdom Viridiplantae; phylum Streptophyta; class Magnoliopsida; order Poales; family Poaceae; genus Saccharum; species Saccharum hybrid cultivar. Next base: position 2,842,342 of record JAQSUU010000273.1, read on the forward strand.
ACATATCCTATCTTTCTCAAAGTGAACATTTGTTAGTCCAAGGATGTGTTCGTCTTTTTGAAGTTTGGCCAAGTTCCTCATCCCAACATGAGCTAGCCGGCGATGCCATAGCCAACCCATGCTAGATTTTGCCACTAAACAAGTCTCAAGATTAGCTTTCCCTTTGTTGAAATCAACTAGGTAGAGCTTATTCTTTAATCGACCCGTAAAGACAATAGAGGAATCCTCCCTTCTAAAGACTTCCACACCCTTATCCGTAAAGAGACAATTGTAGCCCATCTCACAAAGTTGAGAAACGGACAACAAATTGTAACTCAACAAATCAACATGTAAAACATTTGTAATTGAATGCTCAAGGGTTATAGCAACTTTACCGAGACCAAGCACATCCCCCCTAGAATTGTCTCCAAAGACAATATTTTCATTTGAGTCCAACTTTGGGGAATATGATTGAAACATACTTCTTTCTCCGGTCATATGATTTGTACATCCACTATCAAGCACCCAACTTGATCCACCGGAGGAGTATGCCTGCAAAACAAGTTTAGTTCCTTGATTTAGGTCCCCAAATGTTCTTGGGGCCTTGCATGTTAGTCACAAGAATCTTAGGAACCCAAATGGAAGTGTTAAGATAAACATTTCTATTATTGCCAACATATTTGGCAATCACTTTTCCCTTGCTGTTGTTCTTCAACACAAAGCAAGAACTCAAGCTTTGTCGAGGTGCATGAGCCTTCGGTTGATAAGCATACTTGTTAGGATTACCCCAAATAGATTTCTTTGGTCTCTGGGGCTCTTGCTTTGGTTGATACACCTTCTTTTTGGGCTTGACAAGAGCAAAGGAAGAAGAGGTAGCCTTCCCTTTTCTATGGGGGGTGGCACTGCCGCCCTTCACAGCAGCACTGCTACCCTGGGCTGGCTGTGCTGCTCGGGGCTGCTTTTGTGCCACCTTCTGTGCAGGCTGTTCTGTACCTACTTTTCCCTTGCTCATGAACTGGACACACTCATATCCATTAATGACTTTTCTTCCATTTGTTTTGGCTCCTGCAGTGTGCCCAAGCCCATGCTTGATTGAGGGGTGTCTCCCTTGCTTGAATTGAGGCACTCTTGAATCATTTGTTTTCTTGTCACTTACTTGAGCCTTACCACTCAAGCAGCCCTTGCCAATGATCTTATTGAGCCTAGCAATCTCCTTTCTCATTACCTCCATGTTTGCAAGGTTAGTGGAATAAGCATTTAAATCAAGATTATAACATTTTTCACAACATTGACTAGTGGAGGGAGTAGAGATGTCCTTTGCATTAGAGGGCTGTGGGGTGCTCTCCCAAAGAAGACTATATTGCTGCCCAAGTTCTTTGTGCTTTTCATCTAAGTCACAATACTTTTGGTTGAGAGCAATATTTACCTTCTTTGTGAGAGCATGGTCTTCTTGCTCTTTGGCCAAAGCCTTGCGCAAGGAGGCCACCTCACTTCTCTCTAATGCAAGAGCTTCCTTGCTAGCAATATAAATATTTTCTTGTGCAATAAGATCATCATCTCTAGTTGCTAGCTCAGCTTGGACACTCTCTAAATCCTCCATTAGCTTAGAGATGAAGAGTTTGGTTTTAGGATCTAAATTTTTAATTACATTATCAATCTCTTCATCACTAGGTTCATCATCACTAGAGCTATCACTAAGTTCGCTACTAGAGATGTCACTAGGAGGTGAAGGAGATTTAGCCTTTGTTTTTACCTTCTCACCCTTTGCCATGAGACAAATATGAGGGGAGTAGTAGTCATCATCGGACATGTTGTTGAAGAGCCTTGGTGTGGAGGATGGCTTGTGAATGGCCACAGTTGCAATCTTCTTATCCTCCTCACTTGAGCTATCTTTTGTTGAGTCCCATTCATGTCCAATGTGAGCCTCTCCCATGTTCCTTTTGCTCTTTTTGTAGTCGGTCTTGCTCTCTTTCTTGTCTCTCTTGTAATTGTTGTCTTTGATTTCATGAGGGCAATGAGCAATGAGATGTTCGGTGCTTCCACAGTTGTAGCATAGCCTCTTCTTCTTGTTTGGGAACTTCCTCTTCACTACCTTGTAGCCTTGCTTTTTGAGTCCCTTTTGATATCTCCTCAAAAAGAGAGCAACATCTTTCACTTTCTCATATTGTTCACTATCACTTTCATCTTCACTTGATGATGTTGTCTCTACTTCTTCTTTGACTTGCTTCGGTGCCTTGGGCTTGCTAGTTGATGCTTGCTTGTTGGACTTGGACTTGCTTGTAGAGGGCTGCTTGGTTGACTTGTTGGCTTTGAGAGCTACATCATCGTTGATCTTGATGCCTTCTAGCTTTGCTTGCAACTCACCAAGCTTCTTTCTTTTATTTGCTTCTTCTCTTTGCATGTCAAATGTCAAGATCCTTCCAAGTACATCATTTGGTGTGAAGTACTCAAACTTCTTCTTGTCTCTAATTAGAGTCACTACGGTCTTATTTCTTGGTGAGTAAGCTTCTAACATAATCTTGACAACCTTGTGATCATCTAGCTCATCACACCCATAGCCTCTAATCTTGCCCACCATGGTCATCAACCTATCAAACATCTCTTGTGGCCCTTCTCCATCTAAGATAACAAACCGGTTGAGCTTGGACATCATCAAATCAATTCTTGCCTTTCTCACTTTGTCAACCCCTTCATGTGCAAGATGCAAAGTATCCCAAATTTGCTTGGCAACATCCACACCAATCACTCTATTGTACTCATCACCATCCAAAGCACTAAGCAACACACTTTGTGGCTTGACCATTTAGGTGAATGATTCTCATCTCTTCTAGTGTTGGATTCTTAGGATCAACCGGTGGCTCAAATCTATTACAAACAACCTCCCAAATGCCAGGGTGGAGACCTATAAGATAAGCTCTCATCAAGTGTTTCCACTTGGCAAAGTTAGTCCCATCGAAATGAGGTAACTTCCTCGCGGGCACATTGATGAAAGACTTGCGATCATGGTTAGTCATAGACATAGAAGAATAATTAAAGGATACGGCGGCATATTTGTTGTCGTCGTTCTTCTTGCCCTTTCCTTTCTTGTCCTTCTTGCTATGCACTTGATAGGACTCGTCATCATCACCGTCTTCGGAGCTGCTAGAGAGCTCACTAGAAGATGTGTTGGAAGCTTTGGCTTCTTTTTCTTTCTTCCTTCTAGCTTCCCTTCTCTTTCTTCTTTCTTCTCTCTTAAGCCTTCTAGCTTCTTTTCTTGCTTTCTTTTCATCTAGCCGTTGCTGCTCCTTCTTCTTCTCTCGTGCTTCTCTTTTGAGCTTTCTTGTTTCTCTTCTCTTTTTCTTCTCTTCTTCATTAAGAACTCTTTCGACATCGATAGCCTCAAGATGTGGGAGCGTGGAGACACTTGCTGTCGACACGCTTAGCTCGCTGCTATCGGTGTCATGCAGCTCAACTCGCTCCAGATCGACATCCACCAGCTTCACACCACTAGTTCCTCCTCCGGGCTTCATACCTCACGCGGTGAAGCGTTTGCGAGGTAACCGGCTCCGATACCACTTGTAAGGATCCCTGGTAAGCCTAGAGGGGGGGTGAATAGGCGTATCTAAAAATTTCTACACAAAAGTCACGTCGGGACTGCTGACGTACGTCGGGACTTCTGACCGTCGGGACTCCCGACGTACGTCGGGACTCCCGACGTACGTCGGGACTTCCGACGCCAAAAGTCGCGAAAATTATTCTATGTGCTCGTGAAGTGCTAGAGTGTCTCTCTTATGATTTAGTTTTAATACTTGAGCACTCTATCTTCCTCAAACCAACTAGATTAGCATCCCCCTTTATAGTGCGGCATAGCCTAAACTCAAGATCAAATATCAAAGAATTTAAACGCTTTTGAGTCCATTACCGCGTCATTTTGTAACTCGGGCTCCACCAACTCATGTATTATCCTCATTCTTATTTTGCCTGCTTGTCATCTCGATAAATCTCATTAGTCTTCTAATTGTGTGGTCATTATCATCAAAACCCACAAATAGGGCTTGATTGCACTTACAAAAAGGACAAACCTTGTAGTGCATGTCAAGCCAGCAAACAAGTTGCAAACACTCATCCAACCAAAGCCTACATGTCAACATCAAGAGTACTAGAACTTCTACACATGGATTTGTTTGGTCTTACAACTTACAAGAGCTTGGGTGGAAATCTCTATTGCCTAGTAATTGTGGATGACTACTCAAGATACACTTGGACCTTCTTTCTTCATGACAAATCCGAAGTGGCAAATTGCTTCAAGAAGTTTGCAAAGAGAGCTCAAAATGAATTTGAAGTCAAGATAAAAAAAATTAGAAGTGATAATGGCAAAAAGTTTGACAACACCAACATTGAAGCTTATTCTGATGAAATTGGAATCAAGCATGAAGTTTCATCAACCTACACTCCTCAACAAAATGGTGTAGTTGAGAGAAAGAACCGGACCTTGATCACTCTTGCAAGAACAATGCTAGATGAGTACAACACACCGAAGAAATTGTGGGCCGAGGTAATCAACACCGCATGCTATGCTTCAAATCGCCTCTTCCTACAAAAGTTCCTTTGCAAGACCCCTTATGAGTTGCTAAATGGGAAAAAGCCGGACGTCTCATTCTTTCGGGTGTTTGGTTGCAAATGCTACATCTATGAGAAGCGTCAACACCTAGGGAAGTTCCAAAGACGTTGTGATATTGGTTTTCTTGTTGGTTACTCATCAAAGTCTAAAGCATATAGAGTATTTAACCATACCACCGGTTTGGTTGAAGAAACATATGATATAGAATTTGATGAATCTAACGGCTCCCAAGGAGCAATTGAGAATTATGATGATGTAGGTGATGAACCATTGAGGGAAGCCATGAAGAACATGCCCATGAGAGACATCAAGCCTAAAGATGATGAAAACAATGTACAAATTGTCAATCCACCATCTTCATCATATGTGCCCCAAGATGATGACAAGAATGAGAGAGTTGAAAATGAAGATACTCATGTCTCTCATCAACAAGCCGAGGCACAAGCATAAGATGTTGATGCTCCCCATCCTACTCCTCAAATGGTTGATCGAAGAAACTCACCCCTACTTCAAGCACATCCACAAGATCTCATCATAGAGAGTCCTACAAAGGGTGTAATGACTCGATCTCAAAAGTTTACTTCTTTTGTTGAACATCACTCTTTTGTCTCTTATCTTGAACTTAAGAATGTAGAAGAAGCTCTTCAAGATCTGGATTGGGTGAATGTCATGCATGAAGAATTAAACAACTTCGCTCGCAATCAAGTTTGGACACTTGAAGAGCATCCAAAAGGTGCAAGAGTCATTGGAACCAAGTGGGTGTTCTGCAACAAGCAAGATGATCAAGACGTAGTAGTAAGAAACAAGGCAAGACTAGTAGCAAAAGGGTTCTCTCAAGTTGAAGGTCTTAATTTTGGAGAGACTTTTGCACCCGTTGCAAGACTTGAGGCCATTCGTATCCTTCTTGCATATGCATCACACCATGATATGAAACTATATCAAATGGATGTGAAAAGTGCATTTTTAAATAGCTTCATAAATGAACTAGTCTATGTTGAACAACCTCCCGGGTTTGAAGACCCTAGATATCCTAATCATGTTTATAGGTTGTCCAAGGCGCTATATGGGCTTAAGCAAGCCCCTAGAGCGTGGTATGAGCGCCTTCGGGACTTCCTCATTGAAAAGGGCTTCATTATTAGGAAGGTTGACACCACACTATTCACCAAGAAGTTTAATGAAGAGATCTTCATTTGTCAAGTCTATGTTGATGATATTATCTTTGGATCAACAAATAAAGATTATTGCAAAGAATTTGGTGAATTAATGTCAAAAGAGTTCGAGATGTCAATGATTGGTGAGCTAACATTCTTCCTTGGGTTTCAAGTCAAGCAAATGAGAGAAGAGATTTTTATCTCTCAAGAAAAGTATACCAAGGATCTTCTCAAAAGATTCAAGATGGAAGAATACAAGCCAATCAAGACCACAATGCCAACTAATAGACATCTCGACCTAGATGAGGAAGGTAAACCAATCGATCAAACTCTTTACCGTTCTATGATTGGTAGCTTGTTGTACCTTACCACATCTAGGCCCGACATCATGTTTAGTGTGTGCATGTGTGCTCGCTTTCAAGCGTGCCCTAAAGAACCTCACCTAAGTGCCGTAAAAAGAATCCTAAGATATCTTAAGTATACCCCAAGCATCAGACTTTGGTACCCCAAAGGAGCTAGATTCCAACTAGTTGGCTACTCCGATTCGGATTATGCCGGTTGCAAAATTGATAGAAAAAGCACATCTGGAGGATGTCATTTGCTTGGGAGATCCTTAGTATCTTGGTCATCTAAGAAGCAAAATAGTATGGCTTTGTCCACCGCCGAGGCAGAATACATTGCCATGGGGGCTTGTTGTGCACAAATCCTATACATGAAACAAACCCTCCTAGACTATAGAGTTATTCTTGAAAAGGTGTCGCTTTTGTGTGATAATGAAAGTACGGTTAAAATTGCTAATAATCCGGTACAACACTCTCGCACCAAGCACATTGATATCCGCCACCACTTTCTAAGAGATCATGTTGCTAAAAATGATATATCACTAAAAGGTGTAAGAAGTGAAAATCAATTAGCGGATATCTTCACTAAACCTTTAGATGAGGCTACCTTTTGTAGGTTGAGAAGTGAACTAAATGTGCTTGATTCTAGTAACTTTAAAAGATGAGCTTGTGTTGTCCCTTGCATTGCATTGTATTTTATGTCATGTTTATTTTCCCGCAATGCATATAGGACTTGTCTAACACGGTTACGATAACCCTCTCTTGGAGGAGTGAAAAAGCCTAACCATGGATCAAACTTGACAAGCAACCTAGCCTTCCTTTCTTGTTTTGCATTGCATATGCATGGTTGTTGCTTTGTCGTTTCTTTTCGGTTTAGCTTTGAGTAACCTCTGTGTTCGTCCATGAATAGAGAGAGCATTTGAAGCTCCCAAGGGTTCATAAACTCTATTGCATGGTCATACGTTGCTCCTCGGGTGTTTATTGAATATTTTCTTAAAAATAATACTAGCCTAAGGCAAAATATTTTGAAAATTGTTGAGGGTTTGAGTGAGGTCACTCATATCAGGTTCCAATTGGTGTTTATTTGAGTCTCTTTGAATTGGAACTTGATTGGGAGAAGTCACGTCGAAAAACGGTTTGAAAAAGAGCTTTTTACAGCGACCGGACGCTGGACCGGACGCTGCATTGGATGCGGTTCAGCTTTACCACCGCATCCGGTCTCAGCATCCACCAGCGTGTCCGGTCATTCTCGAAGTTTTTCTTCGAAACCTCTAACCGGACGCGCCCCTGTCGACCACCGCGTCCGGTCCCGGTAACCACCACCGCGTCCGGTCATCCGTTCCAACTTTCCGGGCTATGTCTAACCGGACGCTGTCAGCGTCCGATCGTGGATAATCAGACGCGTTCGGTCATTCCAGGAGCTTACTGGAATGTGACCGGACGCTGCCTCCACCGCGTCCGATCATTCGACCACCGCGTCCGGTCATCACGTGAAAAGCGGATCTCACCCTTTTTAACCGTACGGTTAGATCTCGATCTCTTTCTCGTTTTTCATCCGCCGCCGCCGTACTCGCTGATTCGCCGACCCGCCGTGCCTCCGCCGTCGCGCACCACCACCGCAAGCAGCCACGCCCTAGCTCCTCACGCCCGCACCGAGCCGCACCACCGCCGCGCCCGCGCCTGCACCCGTGCTGAGCCACAGCGCTGCCGTGCCCACGCCTACGCCCGCAGCGAGCCGCCACGCCCGTGCCCGCGCCCGTGCCCGCACACCTTGCCAGAGCTACACCGCCGCAGCCGCGCCAGCCCATGCCCTAGCTTCTCCTCGGAGCTCTCTCCTTGCTGCGCGTGCCCATCTCCGAGGTCCTCGCCTTTTCACCGCAGAAAACCCTAACCCTAGGAACCCTTCGTTCGCCGAGTTTTTTCACGAGTTTTTCATCTTCACGATCAACTCCGTCTCCGCGATCGTCTCCGTCTCCGCAAGGTGACGTTTTTCTCCTTGGATTAGGGTTTACCGTCGATTTTCCGGTGAATTACTATTTCAATCGTCGATCTCTCCGTCTTCCAGGGTTTCGATCGCCGTCTTCGGGTAACCCTAACACGTCGAGATCGTCTTCCGCTCATCGGATCATCGCTCGTCGAGGTAGCTATCGCGGTCATTTCATATCTTACCTCACCTGCTTGCTCTTATTAGGATCTCACTTATCTTTTAGATAATATATGTTGCTTATAGTAGATCCATCTATTCTATCGTTTCAGTTTGTCCTATCAGTGTTGAGTGTGTCAGTGATCAGTTGTGAATCCAAGGCCAAGCCTGCGGATACGAATTGAGGCCAAGCCTCACAAGGTTCAGTACATCATCTGATCTTTCCAGTTTGTCTTAGTACAACCGCTTGACAGTATGGTTTATTGCAAGAACGCTGGTGGGGCACCTAGTGACGGGGATGACAGTCCCCCCATGAGGACAGAGGTAGTTCACAGGAAGCAAGTAAAGATTGCTGCCAAGAAAAGGAAGAGAACTCTTACAGAGGCAGAGATAGCTTAGGCAGTTGCAGATGCAGCAGAGGCAACATAGAGGGGTGGCAGGAGCAGTGGTATTCGCATTGGCGAGAGTCGCTTTCACCTTGAAGGTCGACAACTCAGTACAGAGGAGAGGAGACAGTAGAGGCTACGGAGGAGACAGTGGATGCCCCTGTAGAGCAGCCTATAGAGGATCCACAGGAGACTGAGGAGCAGACAGTACAGACTCCACAGTGTCGTCGCTCAGGACGTACGCGTGCTCAGGTTACTCCTAGGCCAGAGGGTCAGCGTCGTGGAGGTCGTCCACCTCCTAGGGCTAGAGGTCACCCCCCTATTGAGCACTTCGACCTCCAGGGTGCTACAGCCAGACAGGTCTAGGCCCTCAGGTTTGTTGAGGTCACTCGGTGGTTCCCACCCCAGCGGGATCCCCGGGTGTCAGAGGGCTTCTACACTCCTCTGCACGAGGATTTCTACAGGGCCTGCGTCGACAGCGGGATTGCTTTCAGACCACAGAGAGTCTGTCGACTAGAGATATTAGTTGAGGTGGTTGGTGAGCAGCTTCGTCCACATCTATCTTTCCTGCCTGGACTATCAGATCTCCTTGGACGGACTGGAGCATACTACGGAACCTGGGTCAGAGAGTTTTACTCCTCACTATGGATTGACCCAGCACATCAGTTCATCCACTTTGCCTTCAGAGGTCGTGACCGCAGGTTATACAGCACCAGGGTACGGGAGATTCTCAGACTCCCTGCTTCAGAGACCAAGATCCATCAGTTGTGCTTCAGACATACTGCTCCTCCGAGACGCCCTCATGGCAGGATAGTGCCTCCTACTGATATGATTCGACCCTGTTTCCATGAGCCTTTTGACGAGGGGTCTCGACGCACGCCAGCCAGCCTGACACCCATAGCGAGAGTACTGGATGCTATAGTGAGGAGGACACTTCTTCCGAGACTTAGATACAGAGAGGGTCTGACTCGCATGCAGCTGTGGGTTGTACATCACCTCGTCTCACAGACCCCGTTTGACCTTTGGGATCTGATGCTTTGTGAGATGGAGGACACCTTGGCAGAGGGCTTCAAGGGACACAGGTAGCTACCATATGCACACTGGATTTGCTTCATCATCAGGTCTGCCTGTGAGTTGCCTGTAGAGATTAGAGCTAAAATTTCTGATACTACCACAGCCTTCCCAGAGTATGACATCCGCCAGTTATGGGCATCAGTGACCAGAGAGTAGGCACCTAGCCTAGGACAGCGACAGAGGCCAGAGGTACCAGAGACAATAGCTGAGCAGGACGAGACCGTTGAGGGTCTTGCCGAGGCAGAGCTAGCAGATTTAGATGCTCAGCCGGCTGATCAAGCCGAGGATGTGGCCACTGACAGCACTGATGAGGATTATCAGCCTATCCCCAGGTACCGCTCTCCTCGGCCTCACGACCATGAGGCCGGTGGCTCTGGCTCAGCCTCCCGCTCAGATCCAGCCATGGTGGCTATACTTGAGAGGTTGACCCAGGCCCAGGAGAGACAGGAGATCCAGATGCAGCGACAGGCACAGGACTCAGCTGCAGCGTTCGCACAGATTCAGGCTCGCCAGGACGAGCTCCGGAGGCAGCAGCTCGAGTTTCAGCGACAGCAGTTCGAGATGCAGAGGCAGCAGGCAGCCACTCAGTAGCAGTACTTAGAGCTCCTGCGCCACCTTGTCACTGTGGGAGTACCACCACCACCGTTTGTCTTGACTCTAGCCTTAGAGTCCAGTGAACCTTAGAGTCAGGGGCAGCCGAGTTTTCAGTACACCTCCCCTCAGCAGCAGATACTGTAGACGTTTCAGTCTCCGAGCTACACGCCTATCCAGACAGGATTCACTCCACCAGCTCAGCCGAGACCTCACCTACTTTTAGGCACTGTATTCCCTAACTTCAGTGCCACATACAGTGAGCTGACTGGACAGCCGACACCATCGCACTCTACCTTTGTGACTACCTCAGACATGTCGGCTTCAGAGACTGCTGCATTTCCAGTGATAGGGGCTGCTACTACAGACACTCTGCCTTCTTCAGTTGCATCTACAGATCCTCCCACTCTAGGTGTATTTCAGGCTCAGGCGACAGTGACTGATCCGATAGTTGCTTCTACACCTTCAGTTGTTGCACCTCCTCTACAGACCTAGACTGCTTCACTGCCACGTCCATCTACAGAGGGTCAGTCTGACAGTTCAGAGTCTGAGGAGGATACTTCCCAGTTCGTGATCACTTCGCGCTCCTCGGCACCCGACACGACAGCCTCAGTTCCCCCGTCAGATCCTTAGATTAGTTTTTGGCGGTTGATGCCAAAGGGGAAGAGAGAACATAGATTCAAGGGGAGTGGTGATAGAGGGTTTTGTTTTTCTTGTGTGCTACATTCATGCATCATGTTTACTTTCTCGCCCTGCATTGTGTGACTATGAGTTTGTGAGACTATGTCTTAATATTTATGTCACTTAATGGTGTTTAGCTCATAAGGTTGTGCTTCCGTGCCTTACTCCGATTTCATATGAGCTATGCTTTATGTGTACTAACTCTTGATGTTTTATCTTATGAGTACACTCAGTTGGCTTGGAACATATAAGCAATGACTAACCTCTTGTGCTTACAGCTTTATGCTTATGTGAACCAAGCACGATCGAAAACCTCAACTCATATCTTCTGAATCTAAGTGTTGTCATCAATCACCAAAAAGGGGGAGATTGAAAGCATCTAGACCCTGGTGTTGGTTTCGGCAATTGATGACAACGCATTATTACCATGACTAACGTGTGTTTTGCAGAAACGTTGGTAAGTTAGGTCATGGAGATGATAACTGCTTTGGGCAATATGGTATTCATGTCCCTTGATGGAAATCGTTTCGGTTTTTCAAAGGATCAACGACAAGATTAAGGACGGTTAGTTCCGGATGTCAAGGTGTTGAGTTACATCTGGAATAGTCGTTAGGATCTTTGTTTCTTCCTTTGACCATACTATAAAGGGGGGCATGAGCGAGTAGCTTGACCTAGGTGAGTCTTGTGTTTAGGTGTGGTGCACACTTGTCAAACTTAGCACTAGGTAGCTCTAGAAAAGCTTAGAGTTCAGTTGGAAGCAACTTGGTTCAAGTTGCGTCGCGTTTAGAAGTCGTTTGAGCAGTTTACCTATGACCGGACGCGGTCTTGGTCATGACCGGACGCGTCCGGTCAGTACTAACACTTCACTGCGGGTTTAACTGATCGACCAGACATGGTCCTTGAGAGGACCGGACGCGGTGGTCAGTCTGACACGTGTTCCAGAGGGTAAACAGTGTAATCGGACGCGACTGTGAAGTGATCGGCGCGTCCGGTCACGTTCCAGTAAGGTCCCGTGGTGACCTGACGCGTCCGGTCACCTATGATCGGACGCGGTCATGCGTCAGGTCATTTTTCCAGTAAGCTCTTGCATGATCGGACGCGTCCGGTCATCCCTGATCGGCGCGTCCGGTCATCTCTGATCGGTGCGTCCGGTCATCACAGATCGGCGCGTCCGGTCACTCAGCATAACTTTTGGTTTTCGACCGTTACACTTGACCGGCGTGTCCGGTCATGTCGACCGGCGCGTCCGGTCAGTGCGCGTTTTGCTGTTTCGACAGATAACGGTTGGATTTGTTTGAGGGGTGTATAAATATATCCCCTCCACCTCTTTTAGGGCTCTTTTGCTCATTTGTTCAGCTGAGAAACACCTTTGTAGTGCAAGGGAGTGCAAGAACCCTAGTGAGGATAGAGATTTGAGAATCAAAGTTTGATAATCCTCTCTAATGACAAGAGTGTAGCAAGTGTGCATCCATCTTCTCATTAGGCTTGTTGTGGTCAAGTGAGAGTTCTATCTTGTTACTCTTGGTGATCGCCATCACCTAGACGGTTTGGTGGTGATTGAGAGTTTGGTGATCATCCGACGAGATTGTGGGTGACCCAACTCACGTTGTGAGCGGTTTTGGGTGATTCGCCGCGACGGAGTGTCGAAGAATCAACCCGTAGAGAGCACTTGATCCTTGCGCGGATCAAGGGGGAGCTACACCCTTGCGCGGGTGCTCCAACGAGGACTAGTGGAGAGTGGCGACTCTCCGATACCTCGGCAAAACATCGCCGTGTTCCTAACCCTTACTTTCAAGCATTTACTTTCGTGCATTATTTTCATTGCTTGTTTACTTTTCTAGAATTGTCATGCTAGTCTAGGATTGGAACTTAGGGTGCAAAACTTTTATTGGTAGAATCACAAGGAACAATAGTAGGCACTAGGGGTGAAGTTTGGCTTGTAGGATTTAATTCTTGCAATTAATTTTTAGAGAAGCCCAATTCACCCCCTCTTGGACATCTTGATCCTTTCAGCTATTAACTTTACTATTTCATAACAATTTTGTTGTTTATGTTGATTTCATGATTGTCATAAGGATTTCGTGATTTCTTAGCTTAATAAATTTTAAGGTATATGCCTCACGTTTACCCTTTTCATGTTAATTTCCTTCATATTTGTCCACCATAATTGCTTGTTTGCACTTCTATTACTAATGCACTATTTTAATTACTCATGTCCATACAGCACGCTGAAACAATGCGGATAGAAGTAGGAACAGGTGAGTACGGAAACATATGCTAGCCTCCATCAATAGTGGCTCAGCAAAGTTGGAAACAGAAAGCTGGACAAGCATTAGTTTTTGGACAGCTAGCAATGTTACCTTCCATTAAGATTCAAAAATTATGTGACCCGTTTTACTCCACGAATCAGGCATTAGATAGACATCCAAATTAGGTCTACGGTAGCTTTCTGTTTCTCCCTATCAAACATTAAAATGTATTGGCTTATGGAGGGCCATTTCCTTTTCTGTACTCTGATAATGGAGTGCTAAACTCTGTTTTTTATCTCTACCTTTTTTTGTTAGGTCATTTAGCCACTATAGTAAGGAATAGTCTCTACTGTCTTGTGAACCAGTTTTGCTAGATATAATTTGATATATCTTTGGATAATTTTTCCCTTTAACTTTAACTCATACGCTACAATAGACATAGTTGCTGAAGCAATACTTTTGGCAGGCATTCTTAGTCACAGTCCGCAATGAGAAGAGAGTAGGCTATACTTACGAACTGAGCTTGAAATTTAAAGGTAATTTTGTTTTGTTATTAAATTTCTAAGTTTAACACCCTTATGATTACCTTCCACTGAAATACCACTTGTGAGGGTGTTCTTCAGGTGAATGGTTAATTAAGGAAGAAAACAAGAAGGTCAGAGGTCATCTAGAGATCCCTGAATTTTCATTTGGCGAGCTTGAGACTTGGAGGTGAAAGCACCATATTGCATGAAACTTGTACTCATGTGACTCTAGGGGTGAATTGAATCGATCGATCGCAGATTATAACAGATGGTTCTCGTGGTATTGTCTTGCTTGTTTTTGTTTTGTTCAGGTAAAACATAAGGGTTAGGTGATGACAAGGATCTCTCCTCGGACGACAAAGCTCAGATCTGCAAGGATATGAAGTCCTTCCTTTCGCCTATCCAGGAGAAGCTGCGCGAGTTCGAAAAGGAGCTGAAAGATAGGTAGCAGAGGTCGTCAGAGTACCAGAGTGATGTTATTGCACATTGCCACTGTAGAAGGTCATCATGTTATTGCTTAGATGCATTCGACGTTAGTACCTATACCAAGATCAGCAACGAGTGTTTTTTCGCGTTGTGGTATGTGAACTGAACGTCATGGACTGATGGACCCATGTGAACAGACCTGTAATTGTACGTGTGGTTTTGTTTGTGCACAGAAGTGTATGTGTGGAAATGCTATATTCGGTTCGTGTTCAGTTAATTACTACTCGATTGCACAGAGCCCATGGACCCAGTGATGCTTTTGGGCCTGGGCCGTTACACAGATATAGAAGTCCTACTAGCTCATGATCAGGACTTTCTATGCCTGTGAACTGGGTCATGATAGATCCATGTCCATCCATTCACTGATCGACAGAGAAGGTGGCCTTTCATTACCATGATGATGATGATTAGCAGATGCACATACTGACAGAAAGGAGGGTTTATATATAGATAAAACAAAATAAATAACAGTAGAAAGATGCTTTGGGCCAGGGTGTGTGGTGTGGTTACACTGACACTGAGCCATCGAGCATCATCATCCGTGGCTGGCCACTGTTGGAGATCCAAGGACAGTGGGAGCGGGAACGCAGCATCATCTGATGAGATCATATAAACAAAACAGGAAAAGCAAGCCAATCCATTCCAATTCCAATCAGTACAAGGCGTAGAAAAAAAGAATCGGCAAGCGCCATCGTCGTCAGCAGCAACTCCCACAGGCTGGCTATTGTATTGTACATTTGTACTGTGTGCATCGCTGTCCCGTGTCACGGTCAGCCGGGCCGCGGAGTTGAGTGGCGGAACGGATGGCTCACGGCGGCCGGCGCGTCGGCACCACGCCCCTCGTGGCCGATACTGATGCCCCGTCTGCTTGCTGCAAGTTGCAGACCCACCGGCAAATTGATTCTGTTGCACTTGTACAAGCTCCTGAAATATTATATTATTACAAGTGTATAATAGTGGATGGTACTGCCTGCTGCTCAACTGTTGCAGTTTTTTTTTTACAAGAATCAACGGTTGCAGTTGTCCAACGATTGCTTATGTGTATAACGGTCCTGTTCGCTGCAGCTTTTGTAGGCTGCAACAAAAAACAACCATGGCTACAAGTTATTTTGATCTCAAACTTTCTTTAGGTTATATTCAGATGAAGCTACTAGCTACATTAATAGACACAATTACAGCGGGGTAAAGCCATTAAAGAATGCATTCTTCTGGTCTGTCAAGAGCTAGAGACGACAATGATGAATTTACTTCTTTTAGATAGCCTCGTAACGTTAGAATTGAGTTTTCAGTAACTAGTATAATGCCCGCGCTAACGCCACGGTGACGTCTAGAAAAAATAATTCCAAAGAAATAAATCGTAAATAAAAAGAACATATAGATCTCTTTTCTTTGCTAGTAATTAATAAAGGAGAAAATAATAGATGAACCATGATTTTTTTGCTTTAACAAAATCATAGATATGTTCCAGTTTATTATCTATTTTGCTGTGGGGAAGGGGGTTTATATATGTACCTAGTGTTAAGTAATAAAATATAAAGTACATGATTTTGCAACAGGTCACTTTCTTATCCCTGCAACCTCATTTTACAAGACACTTTCAGGAAATAAAATAAAAGAGAAGGACATAATTTATGTTCACCTTTTCATCTCCTTTAAGATATTGGTTGAATTGCCTCGTAGGTATGAGGTCTAAAATGACACAAAAAAAAGTGATATCAGATTCTCTTGTTTCAACAATATATGAAAGATAGCAGAAATGAGCTGCACTCACCTCTACTGAATTCAGTGGTTGCTTCAATCTCGTATTGTCCTGGCTAAGATCCTTCTTCTCCTTTTTCAAAATTATGAACAAAGAAATTGAAAGAAGATAGATTATATAAAGTAGTACAAATTGAATTCCTGAAAATTTTTAAGATTCAACTGTCACATCTATTGCAAATGCATTATTTCCACTTACAATCATCTTTGTATAGGCAAATAAAAGGTCACCAGAAATGATGTAATGAATAATAATACTTAGAATAGAGTCTGCCTATACTTCTCTTGGACAATAATGCAGTTTATTTACATAGAAACCTCAAACTGATGAAATTAACTTCATCAATAATTCAGAAGCACATGATTCACAAATTAAAAAAAAACACTTGAACATTGGTAAGAAAACACAGTTTTTTGAACAAGCATGAATTAATCTTCAGTAAATAGACAGAGATACATGGAAGGCGAGGGTAATAGCAGGGAGCCAGGGAGCGTACCTGTACCCGGCATGGCACCCATGTAAGAAAGCACGAGGGTTGCAAACATCAGGTAATTGCATTGCTATCTCTGTGCAGCTACCACATCCGAATTGCTATCTTGTCCATCCAGTTACGATATGAATTAAGGACGAAATTATAGATGCAAACCTGCAAGGGTTTAAGGTTCAGGCGTGTGGTTTTCCTTTCCAAACTTCGTAAGCAAATTGGTTTCTAAAATAAGAATTGTGTTTGTTGGATCTACAAACATCAAAAACATGGAAATAGCTGTCATAACAGGATCTGAGTGAACACTCCGAACTAAAACAGAATTGCAATAAATAGTCGACACTGATGTTCCATGCCGGTATCTGAAGCAATCCAGAAGCTGTTACAACAGCAGTCGACACTCAAAAGAAGGCATAATTGAATTGTAATCTAAGCAGTCATAAGTGATTCTATCATGAAACTAAAACAGTAAGTAGCAGTAAGCCAGTAATTAGTAGCTCCAAACGATGGCATTAAGACCAACACTGAAGTACGAAAGGGTGACACTGCATTCATGGATTGATGGATATATAGCATAATCGAATCCAAGAACATGATGATACTATTTACATACAAACACACTCAGATGATATGGGGAAAAAAGATGAAAGCATTTTCACCTCATTGCAGTGGCCGCACTTCTTGCGGCAGTTGTTAGCCCTGATGGAATTGCGTGCGTAGCAAGAGCACGTGCTTCTTTGCCATGAAGCCCGCTGCCGCGGTGATCGCAGCCTCATCCCACGATCAACCATTTCCTTCGGAAAGGAATTTGGCGATCTCTTCCTTGCAAGCCTGCGAAGAAAATTCCGACATCCCAATAGGCCATCAGAACAACGGGTCCAGTAGTAGCGATAGGGCAGAGTGTAGGTAGGTCGGACCTGAGCGGCGAGGTGGCCAGCGACGGCGCGACGGCATGGAGAGTGGCAGCGCCGGAGCCGATGTGACCGTCATCCGGGTCGGTGACGGCGATGGCTGCGCTGGAGGCGGGGAAGCGCCCGAGGGCACGGGCATGCTCGAGCTGGCAGCCTGCTGAGGGCTGGCGGCCATGAACACAACGGCGTCCCAGCGTGGCACGCGTGCCAGGTCGCACGCCGGACAGCCGCAGCCGGCACCACGCCTTCCGCAGCGTCGCCGCCTCCTCCTCAGCCTTGCGTGCCCTCGACGTCGCTGGTGCGAGTCCACCTCCGGCGCCTTCGGCCTGCCGCGGGGTGACACCGGCGGGGTGGCAGCTGGTCCAGGGAACCCTAGCCGCGGGATCCCCCGCTCCCCCTGCCCCTACTCGTCCATGCCACTGCCGCGCGCCCTGGATTCCGCCCGCTTCGAGGAAGAACTGAGCCGCGCCTCGTGGCAACAGGAGAGAGGAGGAGGTTCTAGGGGAGGAGGAGGAGCGCGGGTGATGGCGATTCGCCTATGGCGGCAGCGAATGGAAGGCAGAGATCCGCGTCGGGGGCTCGGGGTAGAGAGATGCGAACGGATGATGTTTCATTTTTATTTTTTTATATCTCTACAAAAAAATAAACAACCTGCAGCGGGGGATCGAACCTGGGCCGCGGGCATGGCCATGGGGTGCTGTTCGCGGCATTTGAAGCCTCGCGTGATGCCGCGGGGTGCGGCTGAGTTTGAACCCTCGCATCAAACTATCATCGGATCTGATGTGTTTTATTAGACATTGATTTTAATAAAAATAAATTTTTGTGTGTATTTTTTTAAATGCATAATGATTGGAGGCTCTTAGCGTGAGACATTTTACTTGGGGGACCTAGTATAATTTAACCGTTCCATTATAGTAGAGATATATTTATGTGGCTAAACATTTTTACTATAAGTGGTCTGATTCTCTTGGTAACCAGAGATGAAGCCAAATCTATTTCTATTATTAAAAAAAGAAAATAAAACAACTATGGGCTACAGTACCATTGCTACACACAGCTACAGACGCAACGCAAAAGCTACAGTGACAAGGGATAAGTCCATTTTTACCATTAAAGGTCAAAAATCTTGGACTATTGAACTGTCAAAACTGTTATATTAAGTAATTGGACTGGTTTTACTAACACAAACGAAAAGTGACAGTGCGGCCCACTTGTTACACCTTTCTATCTCCTCTCCCATCCCCGCATCATCTCTATCGTCATCTCTAACTCTACATGCGTTTAGCTATCATCTCCTTCCTCGTTTGAAGTGTTGGAACCAAATCATTCTAACTCTCGACGATCAGAGGTAGAAGATGAACAATAGACAGATAGATTTGCCGGCGACGAACACCGCGGTTGTAAGGTCCAAATTGCTAGAGGGGGGGTGAATAGCCTATTTAAAAATCTACAAGCTTCACTAAACAACCACGTTAGTATAAAAGATGGATAAGCTAATTCTAGCACTAGCTCAACTACACTATGCAAGCCACCTATACAAATCGAGTGAAGCAAGACTATGATCTCTAATACACACCAACAAGACTAAGTCACTAAACTACTTACTCCTATGTGATAAAAGCTACACTAAGCAAACTACACTAGGATTAGTACAAGAAAGTAAAGAGCAAGTGACTTGATTCTTATACCAACGATGTAGAGAAGTAATGCACTTGAAGAATCAATCACAATGATCAAACAAGAGAAATCCTCGGCAAAGAAATGACATAAGATTTTTACTGAGGTTCACTTGCTTCCCGGCAAGCTACTCCTCGTTGTGGCGATACACCCACTTGTCGGTTCACGAGCTAATCGACTATCAAGAGTCGAGCCCTCGGCGGGCGCCGCACAACCGCACACAAGATGGGGATCCTCCAAGCCACGAGCTCCACTAGAGTATCCAATTTGCGAACTCCCGCGGGGAAGGATCAAGAACCCCTTACAACACTTGGTGAGGGCTCCAACAATCTTCAATTGTGAGCTCAATCACCTCCGCTGCTCCAAGCCGTCTACCGTGTCAGAAAACACGGAAGAATAACAAGAAATCTGCAGCAACTCAAAGATCAAGTGTCTCTAGAATGCAACTCTCAAGCAATGCACTTGAATCTCACTCAATCTCACTCAAGATGTGCAACTAAGCAAAGAGATGAGTGGAGGGGTTGTTCTCTAGCTCAAAAGATGTCTCTAGGTCTCAAAATGTGCAAGAGTTGCCCTTAAACCCCGGACATCTTCTATTTATAGCGAAGGGGTACGCAGCTAGCCGTTACCGGACGACGCAATGAAAATCATACTGACCGGACGCACCGGTCAGGGTGACCGGACACGTTCAGTCACTACAGGACAAGCGTGAACAGTGCACTACAGAAGTTACCGTTGCTGTGACCGGACGCGCTCTAACGTTTGACCGGACGCGCTGCACCTGGCGTCCGGTCGGAGTCCAGTAAGCTCCCACCGCGACCGGACACGTCCGATCGCACGTGACCGGACACGCCGCGCGTCCGATCAGCACTCCGCTGCGCTCTGCCCCTCTGGACGCCTGACCGGACGCTCCGGTTCTGTGAGGGACCGGACGCGCCGGTCGCGCGCTCTTTTTCTCCGCACAGGAGAACTGACCGGACGCGCTGGTCAGGCCAGACCAGCGTCCGGTCAGAAACCCTAGCAGCACCGAGTTGAACTGACCGGACGCATCCGGTCACCACAGTGACTGTCGTTCGCCTCCGTTTCTTTTTCAACTTCTGGCGTAGTGAAAAATAGGCATTTCACTTCCCCAAATAGCGCCGAATCCCGCCTCGCAAGCTTGACGGGAGGGAGAGAGGAACCCAAACCCCTCTCTACCGCTTAAACTCCACCGCCTTCGCAAAAGTGCTAACACCACCAAGTGTATACCACCATATGTGTAACACCCCTGGTGTTAGTTAGCCTCATAATGCATTCATAATGCATGATCATGGCATCCTAGTCTCTTATCATGAGCATAGCATCATGTTTGATTAGTAAAAGTGTTGAAACATTCATTTGCAACATTTGAAACAATTGCAACATTTGTGGTTTTCTATGTGTTTCCTTTATGTGTTGCTAGGGTTTTTGTGTACATGACACTTGTGATGCTCTTACATGATCCCTAGTAGCTTAACTATGCTTAGGACACCTAATGGAGCACTGTTCATATTGACCAAAATGACTAATTTGCCCTCTAGGGAAGTTTTGACCTTGAGGTGACCTCTAGAGTACCCTAGTTTGACTAATTAAAAAGTACAACCTAGAGACCTTGCATGGATGTACACCCTTTACCAAAGTTGTAGCTAATTTATCAAGGAACAAAAGTCTCAATATGACTATCTCATGAAAATGGCTAGATACTGCTAAAACAGGGCCCACAAGTCATGAATCCATGTTGTTTCAACACTTAAATTTTTTCTAAGTCCTTGACTGACTTACAGTTTCACTGAACATTACTTTGGAGTTCTATATCTCTCTGACCGTGCCGATCTAGCTCGAGCCCCAATTGGCAAAGTTGAAGATCTCGTGTATCTCTACAACTTTGTAAACCATGGCATGACCTAACTCGAGCTGGTTTGGGAGTTGGGGGCCTTCGAAGTTGCTCTGTCAGTCGTTTTCGAATGGCTTTTAGAATCTGAATCCAAAACCTTTAGTGGTCTTCATGGCCGACCATGAGCAGAAGGAGCTTGCCGCGTGGCTGCTACGTGTTGCCTCCACGCTCTCGCTCGTGAGCACAAGGCCTTAGCTTGCGACACCTAGCCCTGGCCTTCCCCAGTTCGCCATACCCCCTCTCGGCCTCGCTCTGCTTCGCCAGAAGGCCACCGCGCGCCTCGTCTTGCCCCGCGCCTCCGCCATCGCAGCGCTGCGTGCTCGCTTTCGCTCTGGGCTCCACCACCACTCCTGCCTGCTCTTGCGCTACTCACTGAAGCTAGTAGAAGCCAGGCGCCGCCGCGTTTCCCTCCTCCTCCGTCATCGGCATCGACCGAGCGCCGCCGCGCTCGAAGCTCACCGTGGGCAGCCCGGTGGGGTGCATCGCCGTGCCTTCCCTTTGACGTTTCTGTGTCGCCGTGCCACGTATATCGTGAAGCACCAACATGTTTCACCTCTACCAATGTATGCATGCTAGAACAGATGCATCGCAGTGCGCGCTCCGCCATGGCCGCCGGCACCGTCGTCCTCGTTTCCGTCGGGCTCGTCCCTCCTTTTTCCCCTCTAGCTTGCGCTTAGTGTGTCCTAGGTCGGCCCCCATGTCCCTGCGAGACGCTACCACCAATCATGCCTCGTCCTCGCGGAACGCCACCGCGCGCCCAGCTCGCTGTCGCCGCCGTGGTGCCTCGCATGCGGGTGCGTTGTGTTTGCTGCTCCGCTGTCTAGAGATGGGTTCCAGTAGAATCGTCGTGCCTTGACGAGCGTGTAGGAGCTCTTCCCGAGCCCCGTCGTGCCCTGGGATGACCGGCGCAGCGCCGCCGAGCTCCGTCGTCCGCCATGAACGGTGACGAGCTTCCTCCGTCGGGTCACTGCCTTTGTATTGTACCTCGTTGAGTCCGTCTCGTCGAGAGGAGTGTGGTGGTGTGCTCACCGTCGCCGGGAACCTCATCGCCGGCGAGGAATCGGCCGGCGGCCACCCCTCCTCTGTTTCCCCCTCCCTGCTCCGACGTGGGCCGAATCGGCCACAGGCCGATCCGCCCTTGCTGGGCCGGCCCAAGTGGGAAGAATAGATTTAGGTTTTGTTTTATTTGATTTATTTCAAATGTTTGTTTTGTACTCAAACTTTGTAAATTCATATCAATTGATTGGTAAGTCCAAATAATATGGTTCAAAATGTGTAGGGCTCTGTATGACCTCTAGTTTATTTAGAAAATATAATATGTGTCATTTTTATTAATGTTTTCTGAAGTTAATAATTACTTTTACTAAGTGTTTTATTTAATTGTGTGATTTTGGTAATTCGATATCTCATTGTACAGTGATTCTTTTGCTATGAAAATTTTGTGGGGAGCTAATCATGATATAAATATGCTCTAGTTAAATTTTCAGCCTTATTAAAGGTCATTTGCTTCCTTTATGAAATTCCTTTGTTATAGGTTTTATTAGCACTTATCTTTTTGTTATTTTGATATCTCCTAATCTACTTGTCATATTGAGGTGAAATTTTTATGGTAGCCTCTTGTTAACATTTCATTGCCTCTGTAATTTTATTAGAATTTTCTAGTTATATTTTATATGTGATGACATTTATGCTTATGTACTCTAAATAAATAGAAAAGAGGGATTAGATAAATGTTTATGCTAGTGCCATGACTTGATTTGGTGTTAATTAAACATGATCTAACTGTTAGTAAAGTTGGGTAAGTCATTTGTGATGTTCCCAAGATCACTTAATATTTAATTGTACAAATCTATCTTTCTGGATAGATTTGGTGGTTAAGTAAGTTAGGCTATGTTAATGAGGTTTTCATGCTTGGTGATCTATAGAAAAGTTGTTGAGGATTTCATGAACTAGTTGCTGGTAAATTTTTGTAGCATTTGGACTCATAGTTTAGAAATGGCAGCTGTCCCAAGTTGGGTTCAGTTTTAGAAGTGTTCTCTATCTTTTAGAACAGATTCTGTACATGTGCTATTTTGACCTGGTAAATGATTAAATCATGCTTAGAGGTTTATAAATGAAATATAGACAATTTCATAAGCTTTCCAGAATGTCTTCTTGCAAGTCATTTGGATTTGTAGAACTCCAGTTATGAATGTTCTTAGCTACTGCCGATAACTTGTTGAAAATATTAAATTGCTGGAATCTTGTTATGTGTGTGTTTAGTCTTAACCTTATGGCACTTAGTGGTTTCTTAGAGATGTTCAAACATTTTAATACCAGAGAGGAAATTTGCACCTAAGCTTGAAGTGATCTGAATAGAGCACCACGTAACTTGGTTTTGTGCTTATGATGTTGCTATGTCATTACATCCATCTTCACATCATTCATGCATGTTCATAAATCAGCATGTCATTCTTGGTGCATACATGAAATTCATTGGATGCATATACATGCAATAGGTGTGTCGAGGATCGTGTCTCGAGCGAAGTCTCGCTGGGCGTGGAACCTGAAGTTGAAGTCCGTTCAGGTGCCGGAGGTCCAGTCCGACGAAGCCAGAGAAGACGTGGGAATCGTTCTTGAAGCCGAACCTCGATCTATCTTCTTTCGGTTAAGGCAAGCCCCAGAGCATTATAAGTCTCCTACATTCAAAGCAATTATCTATATATACATGTTATATGTATTGTTGCATTACGTGATAGGAGTTGGTTGGAAACCCTTG
This sequence comes from Saccharum hybrid cultivar R570, assembly GCA_038087645.1. Classification (NCBI taxonomy): domain Eukaryota; kingdom Viridiplantae; phylum Streptophyta; class Magnoliopsida; order Poales; family Poaceae; genus Saccharum; species Saccharum hybrid cultivar. Next base: position 2,866,048 of record JAQSUU010000273.1, read on the forward strand.
CTGCATTGATAACACTCCTTGTCCAGCAATTCAAACCTTAAATCCTATGTAGACAGGATCGTATCTATGCTTAGCCCTGCTAAATTAGACCGGTAGAAGTCGTGTGATTTCCCGTCACCTGCGAGATATAGGGTTTTGTCAGGTCACGATTGGCTATATTTGCTATCATGGAAGTGAACTATGTGTTAATAAAATGAAATGAGACCGGACGGAATGACGATAGTGAAGCAACAAGGTATGGAGGTTTTGGGTGTGGATCTATCCCCGCCTGTGTCGATTAAGGACCGAGACCTGGAGCCTTCTATGTCATTTTAAATGCATGCCTGACATTTAGTTGGCCGGCCTGAGGTTGCCGACCGCGAAGCCTAGTAGCTCAACTCAGGCTGCGAAGTCGAAAAGTGAAAGTCACCTTGGAAGGGAGCCAGAGGGTCCAAGGGCAGATGAGTTAAAAGTCCTGAGCATCCTGGCCACTGGTATCCCCGAGAACGCGGCGCTGTTCGGGCCCACCCTGAGTTGTACCAAAGGTTATCTACGGCTGCCTTTAGCGGGGTTTGCCGGGTGAGTGTCAGGAATACCCCCTCAGCTGAGTTGGAATCGATTCGAGTCGCCGTCTCTCCCGGATAGTGAGAAACTTGACTGGTTATTGTCACAGAACCTCCTAATTATGATGGCCCACAAGCACACGTCATTGTCATAATGACCTCTGACAGTCGTACTTATGTTCACCATAACTTAAAAGGCCTGCTTTCCTCCGAACAGGATCCAATCACAGGAGTATTGCAATATTATAACAGTTTATTCAAAATATTCAACAGAGTAAAGTAGCGGAAGTCTTACAATAACTTAAGTTACAAACCAGTTTTCAAACTTAAAACCTTAGGTAGCATTATTACAAACCAGTAGTAGAGAAGTATCGGTAGTAACTTTATTACAACACACAAGCGAGATGCCTTGCCCAAAGGCCACACAATCTACTCGTCGTCACTGTCTTCAACCACGACGGTCATGCAACAAGGCTCGAAGCAGACTTGTTCATGAACCGCACCTGCAACAAGGGGTTAACAAACCCTGAGTACGAGAGTACTCAACAAGACTTACCCGACTAAGACAAAGACTCCAAGGGCATGCTAGCTTTAGGGAATCAAGGTACGGGTAATCAAGAATCAAATTTTCTTTTGCAGAAAAGCTTACTAAGGTAAGTCCTTATCTTCAATATTTTACTTTTACCATTGATGGTTCATTAACCAATTCTAGGTGATCCTAATCTAGATCAAAGTAATTATCATCAAAACCTTTCTCATTCTTTCTTTCAATTCCAGTTCTTAACTACGATGTTGGTGCAAGGCCAAGACTCCTTTCTCGTGGAGTAACGACGATTCGAACCGCTTCATTTACCCAGCTGGGGATTCCTAACCACACGACATATGTAGAACTGAATCTTGCATATATCAACTCTTACTCGGGTTTTCCCAAAACCAGAACGTGTCCATCGCCACCCGAGAGCACAGTACTCCTCGAACCCGGCCCGATTCTAGCCCCGAGGGTACACGTTACTCTCGCCATCTCTCCACTCCCAGTGCGAGGTTAGACGTTCTCGTAATGGACTAACCAAAGTAAGGCTTACCCGACATGGGCACATGGCTAGTACTAATAAAAACTCCATGACGCGAGGGCCAACAACGTACGGTCCTTAACTGATAAGGCGGAAACAATACAGTGGGACTCCTTTCCCAATGCATGTTAGCAGTGGCCAAACCACCCGCCCGATCTTACAAGTTCATTCACATATTTCAATATTCATTCGATATGCCGTCATGGCTATGTAAACATTCATTTAAAAGCTTAACTTCTAAGCATAGCGAAGCATACTACGCATTTTCTGTAAATCAGGTATCAAGGTTGATATCGCAATAATCAAGGATGATAATGCAGCAATTAGGTTATCACTCAACTCCTAATTACTTAATGCAGTCAACCATAATATAAATAATAAAACATTTGTAAAATTCAAGGTAGGGTTTAAATGCACCGGGGCTTGCCTTGCTCAAACACGACGACCGACTCAGACTCGAGGACTTCACCCCCTGGTCCGGAACCCACCGACGATCGCTCTTCTCCGGAAGCTTGATCGACGACTTCGGCTTCCTCGAAAGCGGAGACTACACGAATACATAACATGCTTTAACATGATGTTCGATGATAAACATGATGCTTGATGATAACATGCCACGGTTACGATTTGAGTACAATTTTTCTACACGGTACAGTCGCAAACAGAAAACCTACTAACTAGAAGCGGCGATTCCAGCGATACCAGCTTTTAACCTAACAAGTTACTAACGAGCTCAATCATGAAATTAAGGTGCCAAATATCACCAAAGGGTAGTGACCTAAGGACTTCACTCAATCAAAAGGCACACAACGCTTTAAAGTTCTCAAATTAATATTTATTTTCTATTTAATAATTAGGGCATAATTAGAAGTTGATCAAATTTTACCTAATCAAGCTCAAACTTTTTCTATGGGTTAAGAATGAATTACAACAGTGTTATAATAAATTTCATAATTTTTGGATAAATAAATTAATTATTAAAATTACTGGAAGTTGCATTTAATCTTTAATGAAACTAATTAATTCTACTGCTCAAAGTATTCAAATTCATGATTTAACATTTTTCCTAGATAGTTTATACATTGAAAAGCTTACACAAAAATTTTCATGAATTTTGGAACTCTACACAATTTTTAATGAAATAAACAAATAACAACACTATTCATATCTTTGAAAAAGAAAAACAAAAACGAAATCGGGCTGACTTTTCTTTTTCCCCGCGGTCCGGCCCAACCAGACGGCCCGCTCACGCGCCCGCACGCGCGCTCGCACTCGCCCGAGCGGCCCAGCACCGCGGCCCAGCCCGCGCGCGCTCACTCTCCCGTTCTCTCTCACTGACAGGCCGACCCCACCTGTCATCACCTACCTCCGCTCTCTCGTTCTCTCCCGCGCGCTCACTCACCTTCGCGCGGTGGCCGGCCGGTGACCGGGGCTTCGGTCGACCAACTGAACCGACCGACACCAACTACACCTTCCCACGACTCCATTTTACTAATTTGCCCCACGGTTCGAGCTCCGGTGACACTTCACCGACGACGGTGGCGGCTCGGCAACTACGGTGACCGACGACTCGACGACACAAAGGTGCAAAGCTTAAACTATCTAGCCAGGGAGCATCAGGGGCGTACCACGATCACAGAGGCGTGATCGGTTGAAGTGGAGAGGCACTGGAGGCGGCTGGTCACGGTGGCGGGGCTCAACCGGGACGGCGGCGACCCGAGGTGGAAGACGATGGTTCCCCGGTGATCCTGAGCGGTAGCATCTACACCAAGAGGCGCAACAGGTTCGCAAGGTGATGGCGGAGCGATTGGCGAGATGGAGATGGATGCGGTGGAGCAGGGAGGGCGAATTTGGCCGGAGCAATGAGGACGGTGGCGGCGGCGATGATGAAACCGGACGGCGACAGTGGCGGTGTCGGTCCCTTTTATAGCGCTGTGAAGCAAGGAAGCAGCTAGAGAGCGCGAAGCGGTCCCTGTGGTCGCGGTGGCAGGATGGAAGGTCGTGGAAGCGGCCAGCGCGACGTCGGCGGCTCGCCGGCGCCCATGCCGCGCGCTGCCGGTGTGTGATTCGCCGGTGCACTGTAGCTGTTCCCCCCCAACTTTGAATTTTCAAACTGTTTTCTCAAATTACTCTCAAAATCATGTAACAACTTGAAAAACTTCCAATCTATGAAATCTTCAGAATTTCAAGCTCTACAAGTTTTGTATTGAACACTTTTTCAAATTATAACTGGATTTTGAAATTTGAATTTAAACTCAAAAGGGGACACATTTTTCAGATTTGGTAATTTAGAAATTACTTTTGATTTTATATTGAAACTTCAAAATCTCCCAACATCAAAGTTGTATATCTTGACCAGACCTACAACTTTGCTGTTCAAAACTTTTTAAAATTCAGCCTCCATTTTGAAATCTTAGTTTGGGGACAAAAATGAATTAAATTTGAAATTTGTTTATTTTCAAAATTGCTCCACATTTTACACTAAAACTTTGAAAACTCAAAACACCAAAGTTGTAGCCCTTGAAAAGTTCTACAAACTTGGTTTTGAACTTTTTTCCAAATTTTGCTTAGATTTTGAATTATTTCAAAAGGGGTAAAACAGGGTTTTGAAATTTAGGGTTTTCGGAGGAATTTTAAATCGAAATTTGTTGCTACTTTGATTGGTGATTACTTAGTGATCAAAACCTCACCCAAGGGCATCATTTGGACCAACATGACATGGTTGACCAAATGCCACTCTTGGTTGACCAATTAGCTTTAAAAATTCTTTTACATTTCTTCCCAGATTTGGATTTAAATTTGAATCGGAAAACTCGTGACAAGTTTTGGGACTCCAATTCAAACTCAAATTTGGATCTTCATTTTAAATGTTGTACTTGAGCTCATACCCTACACTTGACACTAGTGTGCAACACAGTCGCACACCTCAAATTACGCAGGGCATGGACTAAGTATTTGCGGTGGCATTCGAAATTAGGGTTTTCGGGTTCGGAGCACACCACTGAGAAACACATTCAACCTAGATAAGTAAACTTGTTTTAGTTGATGCATAACAATGTTAACCTAATAGAGATGCTTTGCAATGCATTATGATGACATGGCAGATTAATTAGCACTATAACACCCGGGGTGTTACAGCCCTTCCCCCTTAAAGAAATCTCGTCCCGAGATTTAAAGCCTTGAGTTAAGTAATGGAAAAGGAAACGTGTCAAGCAAACACGTCCAAGACTTGTCTACAAAACGGGTAGGGGTTTTCTGCATCATAAAGATTTTTTAAAAGGATAGGTTACAGTTTAAAGAAGAAATTGCAACCTAGATAGAAGCAAAGAACTCCGGGAAATTCTCCAACAGGTAATCCTCCGATTCCCAGGTGGCTTCCTCTTCTGAATGTTGATCCCATTGTATCTTGTACCATTTAATTGTTCTACTCCGGGTAACACGATCCTTTCGATCCAAAACTCGGACAGGATATTCAGAATATGTCAAATCCGGTTCAAGTTCAACTCCCTCAACATCAACCACTTGATCAGGTACTTGCAGACACTTCTTCATTTGTGATACATGAAATACATTGTGCACGGCTGACAGTTGTTCATGCAGCTTTAATCTATATGCCACCTTCCCACATTTTTCAATGATTTGAAAAGGACCAATATAACGTGGTGCGAGTTTGCCTTTGACTCCAAATCTATTAACTCCTTTCATGGGTGACACTTTCAGATAAACATAATCTCCCACTTTAAACATCAAGGGTCTACGTCTTTTATCTGCATAACTCTTCTGTCGAGACTGAGCAACTTTTAAATTCTTTTGTATCTGCCTAACCTTTTCTTCCGTTTTCTTCACCAGATCAACTCCATAAAACCATCTTTCTCCTGGTTCTGACCAGTTCAACGGAGTTCTGCACCTGCGGCCATACAATGCTTCAAACGGTGCCATTTTGATACTCTCTTGGTAACTGTTATTGTATGAGAATTCTGCTAACGGTAAACATTCATCCCATTGATCTTGATAGGTGAGAGCACAAGATCTTAACATATCTTCCAAAATTTGATTTACTCTTTCAGTTTGTCCCCCAGTTTGTGGATGATAGGCTGTGCTGTAAAGAAGTTTAGTACCTAATGACTTTTGAAACTGTCTCCAAAATTGCGAAACAAACTGAGTACCCCTGTCAGTAACAATTGTTTTGGGTATTCCATGTAAACTCATAATCCGAGCAACATATATTTCTGCATATCGAGATGCTCTATAGTCAACCTTCACAGGTACAAAGTGAGCTGACTTAGTCAAATGGTCCACAATGACCCAAATTGAATCAAAGCCTCTTGAGGTCTTGGGTAACCCAGTAATGAAATCCATACTGATATCTTCCCACTTCCAGGATGGAATGGGCAAGGGTTGTAACATTCCTGCCGACTTCAGGTGTACTGCCTTCACTTTACAACAAGTATCACATCTAGCAACATACTTAGCAATCTCAATTTTCATTTTGGTCCACCAGAATCTCTGTTTCAAATCTTGATACATCTTATTACTCCCTGGATGAATAGAAAACCTTGTACTATGTGCTTCATCAAGAATGAGCCGACGTAACTCTGGAACCTTTGGGACCACTAGCCGGTTCTTAAACCATAACACATCTGCCTCATCAATACTGAAATCTGTCTGTTGACCAGTTCTAACTTTTTCTTTGATGTGAGTGATTCCGGAATTTATTCTCTGAGCAGATACAATCTGATCTTTGAGTGTTGATTCTACTGTGACACTAGTCAGCTGACCTTGTTGAATTATTTCAATATTCAACTTTTCCAATTCGTAACCCAAACTGTAATCCATTGGCTTCACAGTCGTACAATTGCAATGATTCTTTCTACTGAGTGCATCAGCAACTACATTCGCTTTTCCAGGGTGATAGTGTACTTCTAAATCATAATCCTTTATCAACTCAAGCCACCTTCTTTGCCTCATATTCAATTCTGACTGAGTAAAGATATACTTTAAACTCTTGTGATCTGTATACATGTGGCAAGTATTACCTAACAAGTAATGACGCCATATTTTTAATGCATGAACCACAGCTGCTAATTCAAGATCATGTGTCGGATAATGTTCTTCATGGCGCTTCAACTGTCTTGAGGCATAAGCAATGACTCTGCCTTCCTGCATCAATACGCAACCAAGGCCAATACCCGAGGCATCACAGTAAACATCAAATGGCTTTTCTATATCTGGCTGTGCCAAAACTGGAGCAGTTGTCAATGATTTCTTTAAAATTCTAAAAGCTTTCTCACATTCTGTAGACTATATGAACTTAGTTTGATTCTTCAACAACTCTGTGATTGGCTTGGCTACCTTTGAAAAGTCAGGTATGAATCGACGGTAATAACCCGCCATTCCCAGAAAACTTCAGACTTCATGAACTGAGATTGGTGGCTTCCAATTCAGAATATCTTTCACCTTGCCAGGATCTACTGCTACTCCTTCGGCTGACAACACATGTCCTAAGAATTGCACTTCTTTTAACCAAAACTCACATTTACTGAACTTGGCATACAATTGATGATCTCTCAGACGAGTCAGAACAATTCTGAGATGCTCAACATGCTCTTCTTCACTTTTGGAGTATACCAGAATATCATCAATAAAGACAACCACAAACTTGTCAAGTTCTGGCATGAAAACTGAATTCATCAGATACATGAAATGTGCCGGTGCATTAGTGAGACCAAAAGACATAACTAGGTACTCATACAGTCCATATCTGGTGGTGAATGCAGTCTTTGGAATATCTTCAGGTCGAATCTTAATTTGATGGTATCCTGATCGAAGATCGATCTTTGAAAATACCTTTGCCCCCGCAAGCTGATCAAAGAGCAGATCAATGCGAGGCAACGGATATTTATTCTTAATGGTTACTTCATTCAGCGGTCGATAGTCAACACACATCCTTAAAGTCTGATCCTTCTTCTTGACAAAAAGAGCTGGACATCCCCATGGTGAGGAACTGGGTCTGATAAAACCTTTGTCACGTAACTCTTGCAATTGATCCTTAAGTTCTGCTAATTCATTGGGTGGCATTCTGTAAGCTCTCCGGGATATTGGGGCAGTACCCGGTTTTAACTCAATCACAAACTCTACATCTCTGTCCGGTGGCAGACCTGGTAGATCATCTGGAAACACATCCGGAAATTCACAGACTACCGGTATATCACAAATCTCATGTACTGAAGTTGCACATACCCTTTCAACTGTTCTCTTTGGGATAGGAAGTTGGATAAGAAGATGAGATTTATTATCTGGCAGGTTCAACCTTATAGTTCTGTGCAGTGCATCTATAAGGGCTCCTCTTTGGTACATCCAATTAATACCCAGGATTACATCTATATCCTGTTTCTGTAATATTATCATTGAGGTAGGGAATATATGCCCACCTAACTCTATAGGTACGTCACGTACCATCTCCTTAGTACACAGTCGTCCCCCGGGCGACTGGATAAAGAAATCCTCTTGTGTTCCCATAATTGGAATGTCATACTTAACAACAAAGGTGCGATTTATGAATGTATGCGATGCACCTGAATTAAATAACAGTACTGCTGGATGATTAGCAACAGGGAACATACCCATCATAACAGGTTCTCCCTCTGGGATTGCACTTGCTTGAGTATAGAATACACGTCCGGTCTTCCTCTTCTCACCCTTACCCTTCTGAACATTCAGATTATTATTCTTGCTCTGAAGTTGCTGCTGTTGTGGTACGGGAGCTCTGGGATAATTGGGATTGTACGGCCTTGGATATGGGCAATCCTTGGAAAAGTGGCCTGGCTTTCCACAGTTGTAGCAGGGAAAGTTATGGGTTACTGGAGTCTGGTTACGAATACCAGGGGCATTCGACTGCTGTGGATATTGCGGAATTGCTGCAGGACGGAAAAACGTCTGCGGCTGAGCTTGGTACTGCGGTGGACGATAAGTTGGGCGGAAATGGTTCTGAGGGTGATAAACAAACTTCTGGCGTTTCTTAATGCCGCCAGACGGACTTGAAAACACTGGCTTCTTTTTCTTCGACTCCTTGTGCAGTCGGGACTTCTCTTCTGACGCAATAGCCACATTGACTATCTCATGGTAAGTAGCATTATAGCAGGTGACTAATGCTTCCTGGATTCTGGTACTCAAACCTCTCATGAAACAACTCTTCTTCTTTGCATCGGTATTCACATATTCAGCTGCATACTGGGACAGATGATTAAATTTGCCCACATATTGTAGAACTGTCTGGTTTCCTTGCTTCAGTGAGAGAAACTCCTCTAGCTTCATGGCCATGACACCCTCTGGGATATAATGTGCTCTAAAGGCTTCACGAAACTCCTGCCAAGTGACACGGTGGCCAGCAGGCTGTGCGGCGACTAGATTCGCCCACCACGCCCCTGCGGCACCTCTGAGTTGTTGTGCTGCAAACACAGGCTTCTGGTGCTCTGTGCACTGTAAAAGTTCAAACTTCTGCTCCATGGTACGGAGCCAGTCATCCGCCTCTAGCGGCTCATCTGCCTTTGAGAACACTGGTGGACGGGTATCGGTGAAATCCACATAAGTGGTTTCCCCTCCATTGTTACGGCCTCGACGACCCTGATTCCCATTCTGATTCTGATTCTGAGCCAACAGGGTAGTGGCATTAACCAGTGCGGCAATAGCTTCTGCCAAGGTAGGTGGAAACGGTGGGGGATTCGGAGTATTGTCCCCTCCCTGGGAGGTTCCAGTACCGTCCATCTATTGTACACAAACCATGTTTATTTACATTGCTTTATTGAATTAAAAAGCAGTTAGCACAGAACTTGTATACACATACAAACTCATCTTACATATTTCATTACAAACTGGCTTGCAAGCAAGAAACCACCCACTAAGGTTCTTAGAAAGCAGGAAAGACTACTATATTACACAACCATCCATGTCGACCCTTCACTCCTCATCATCATCGCTGATCACGATCACTTCCTCCTCATTCTCTGGAGCACTTGCACCAGTGACATGACTTGCATCATCCCCACTTTCCATCACGGGTTCATCTTCTTCTGGATCTTCTTCATTGTCCTCTCCATCAGGAACAACCACGACACCAACATCATCTTCCACTGCCTGGGGCTGATGATTGGGATTCATCAGATCATTTAGCCTATGCACTTCCTCATGCAGAACTGTGTTGTACTGTTCCAGGTGTGTCACGTAAAGCTCCAACTCACGAACACGAGCCCTGGCTTCTGTCTCCTTTTCCAAAGACTCCTTCTGGAACTGTTTCCAAAAACGCATGTTGCGCTTCAGTCGCTCCACTTCTGATGTAAGCCTTGCAACCTCTGATTCCGAATCCGGGTTCGGATTACGGCTACTGCTTGCTCCATCAACTCTGGCGGCCAACTGATGACGCGGCACTCCTTGCGGACCCGTTTTCTTGCGAGGAGTCGTCTTCACACGTGCCATCCTAAAACAAGACAGAATTAGGACGATGAGAACAGATAGGGGGATCTGAAGGTTAGCATGAATAGGATTGAACCTTACTTAACCCAAACCACTTTAAAAGGGAAGGTAACTTAAGCAGGTTAATTAAACATGATGCATGCATCGTACTTACGATCTAACAGAAAGATTTAAGTAACACATGCAATCTTTATAACATAGGGCACTATACATGATACTTCACTACGAAGCTTTCAAATATGAGCTAAGGAAACTATAGAATAGATTAAGAGAAGCAAAAGCAGTTTGGACCCAAAATATCAGTATTAAATTTGTTGACCCAAATCATTTTGAAGTTTTACAAGGTAATACTACAATAACCCGAGTGATTATGCTCTGGTACCAGCTGTCACAGAACCTCCTAATTATGATGGCCCACAAGCACACGTCATTGTCATAATGACCTCTGACAGTCGTACTTATGTTCACCATAACTTAAAAGGCCTGCTTTCCTCCGAACAGGATCCAATCACAGGAGTATTGCAATATTACAACAGTTTATTCAAAATATTCAACAGAGTAAAGTAGCGGAAGTCTTACAATAACTTAAGTTACAAACCAGTTTTCAAACTTAAAACCTTAGGTAGCATTATTACAAACCAGTAGTAGAGAAGTATCGGTAGTAACTTTATTACAACACACAAGCGAGATGCCTTGCCCAAAGGCCACACAATCTACTCGTCGTCACTGTCTTCAACCACGACGGTCATGCAACAAGGCTCGAAGCAGACTTGTTCATGAACCGCACCTGCAACAAGGGGTTAACAAACCCTGAGTACGAGAGTACTCAACAAGACTTACCCGACTAAGACAAAGACTCCAAGGGCATGCTAGCTTTAGGGAATCAAGGTACGGGTAATCAAGAATCAAATTTTCTTTTGCAGAAAAGCTTACTAAGGTAAGTCCTTATCTTCAATATTTTACTTTTACCATTGATGGTTCATTAACCAATTCTAGGTGATCCTAATCTAGATCAAAGTAATTATCATCAAAACCTTTCTCATTCTTTCTTTCAATTCCAGTTCTTAACTACGATGTTGGTGCAAGGCCAAGACTCCTTTCTCGTGGAGTAACGACGATTCGAACCGCTTCATTTACCCAGCTGGGGATTCCTAACCACACGACATATGTAGAACTGAATCTTGCATATATCAACTCTTACTCGGGTTTTCCCAAAACCAGAACGTGTCCATCGCCACCCGAGAGCACAGTACTCCTCGAACCCAGCTCGATTCTAGCCCCGAGGGTACACGTTACTCTCGCCATCTCTCCACTCCCAGTGCGAGGTTAGACGTTCTCGTAATGGACTAACCAAAGTAAGGCTTACCCGACATGGGCACATGGCTAGTACTAATAAAAACTCCATGACGCGAGGGCCAACAACGTACGGTCCTTAACTGATAAGGCGGAAACAATACAGTGGGACTCCTTTCCCAATGCATGTTAGCAGTGGCCAAACCACCCGCCCGATCTTACAAGTTCATTCACATATTTCAATATTCATTCGATATGCCGTCATGGCTATGTAAACATTCATTTAAAAGCTTAACTTCTAAGCATAGCGAAGCATACTACGCATTTTCTGTAAATCAGGTATCAAGGTTGATATCGCAATAATCAAGGATGATAATGCAGCAATTAGGTTATCACTCAACTCCTAATTACTTAATGCAGTCAACCATAATATAAATAATAAAACATTTGTAAAATTCAAGGTAGGGTTTAAATGCACCGGGGCTTGCCTTGCTCAAACACGACGACCGACTCAGACTCGAGGACTTCACCCCCTGGTCCGGAACCCACCGACGATCGCTCTTCTCCGGAAGCTTGATCGACGACTTCGGCTTCCTCGAAAGCGGAGACTACACGAATACATAACATGCTTTAACATGATGTTCGATGATAAACATGATGCTTGATGATAACATGCCACGGTTACGATTTGAGTACAATTTTTCTACACGGTACAGTCGCAAACAGAAAACCTACTAACTAGAAGCGGCGATTCCAGCGATACCAGCTTTTAACCTAACAAGTTACTAACGAGCTCAATCATGAAATTAAGGTGCCAAAGATCACCAAAGGGTAGTGACCTAAGGACTTCACTCAATCAAAAGGCACACAACACTTTAAAGTTCTCAAATTAATATTTATTTTCTATTTAATAATTAGGGCATAATTAGAAGTTGATCAAATTTTACCTAATCAAGCTCAAACTTTTTCTATGGGTTAAGAATGAATTACAACAGTGTTATAATAAATTTCATAATTTTTGGATAAATAAATTAATTATTAAAATTACTGGAAGTTGCATTTAATCTTTAATGAAACTAATTAATTCTACTGCTCAAAGTATTCAAATTCATGATTTAACATTTTTCCTAGATAGTTTATACATTGAAAAGCTTACACAAAAATTTTCATGAATTTTGGAACTCTACACAATTTTTAATGAAATAAACAAATAACAACACTATTCATATCTTTGAAAAAGAAAAACAAAAACGAAATCGGGCTGACTTTTCTTTTTCCCCGCGGTCCGGCCCAACCAGACGGCCCGCTCACGCGCCCGCACGCGCGCTCGCACTCGCCCGAGCGGCCCAGCACCGCGGCCCAGCCCGCGCGCGCTCACTCTCCCGTTCTCTCTCACTGACAGGCCGACCCCACCTGTCATCACCTACCTCCGCTCTCTCGTTCTCTCCCGCGCGCTCACTCACCTTCGCGCGGTGGCTGGCCGGTGACCGGGGCTTTGGTCGACCAACTGAACCGACCGACACCAACTACACCTTCCCACGACTCCATTTTACTAATTTGCCCCACGGTTCGAGCTCCGGTGACACTTCACCGACGACGGTGGCGGCTCGGCAACTACGGTGACCGACGACTCGACGACACAAAGGTGCAAAGCTTAAACTATCTAGCCAGGGAGCATCAGGGGCGTACCACGATCACAGAGGCGTGATCGGTTGAAGTGGAGAGGCACTGGAGGCGGCTGGTCACGGTGGCGGGGCTCAACCGGGACGGCGGCGACCCGAGGTGGAAGACGATGGTTCCCCGGTGATCCTGAGCGGTAGCATCTACACCAAGAGGCGCAACAGGTTCGCAAGGTGATGGCGGAGCGATTGGCGAGATGGAGATGGATGCGGTGGAGCAGGGAGGGCGAATTTGGCCGGAGCAATGAGGACGGTGGCGGCGGCGATGATGAAACCGGACGGCGACAGTGGCGGTGTCGGTCCCTTTTATAGCGCTGTGAAGCAAGGAAGCAGCTAGAGAGCGCGAAGCGGTCCCTGTGGTCGCGGTGGCAGGATGGAAGGTCGTGGAAGCGGCCAGCGCGACGTCGGCGGCTCGCCGGCGCCCATGCCGCGCGCTGCCGGTGTGTGATTCGCCGGTGCACTATAGCTGTTCCCCCCCAACTTTGAATTTTCAAACTGTTTTCTCAAATTACTCTCAAAATCATGTAACAACTTGAAAAACTTCCAATCTATGAAATCTTCAGAATTTCAAGCTCTACAAGTTTTGTATTGAACACTTTTTCAAATTATAACTGGATTTTGAAATTTGAATTTAAACTCAAAAGGGGACACATTTTTCAGATTTGGTAATTTAGAAATTACTTTTGATTTTATATTGAAACTTCAAAATCTCCCAACATCAAAGTTGTATATCTTGACCAGACCTACAACTTTGCTGTTCAAAACTTTTTAAAATTCAGCCTCCATTTTGAAATCTTAGTTTGGGGACAAAAATGAATTAAATTTGAAATTTGTTTATTTTCAAAATTGCTCCACATTTTACACTAAAACTTTGAAAACTCAAAACACCAAAGTTGTAGCCCTTGAAAAGTTCTACAAACTTGGTTTTGAACTTTTTTCCAAATTTTGCTTAGATTTTGAATTATTTCAAAAGGGGTAAAACAGGGTTTTGAAATTTAGGGTTTTCGGAGGAATTTTAAATCGAAATTTGTTGCTACTTTGATTGGTGATTACTTAGTGATCAAAACCTCACCCAAGGGCATCATTTGGACCAACATGACATGGTTGACCAAATGCCACTCTTGGTTGACCAATTAGCTTTAAAAATTCTTTTACATTTCTTCCCAGATTTGGATTTAAATTTGAATCGGAAAACTCGTGACAAGTTTTGGGACTCCAATTCAAACTCAAATTTGGATCTTCATTTTAAATGTTGTACTTGAGCTCATACCCTACACTTGACACTAGTGTGCAACACAGTCGCACACCTCAAATTACGCAGGGCATGGACTAAGTATTTGCGGTGGCATTCGAAATTAGGGTTTTCGGGTTCGGAGCACACCACTGAGAAACACATTCAACCTAGATAAGTAAACTTGTTTTAGTTGATGCATAACAATGTTAACCTAATAGAGATGCTTTGCAATGCATTATGATGACATGGCAGATTAATTAGCACTATAACACCCGGGGTGTTACAGTTATCTCTAGCGTAGATACACTAATTATAATGATGGTTCGGAATTGATGATAATGATGATGATGGCCTTATTATACCTGCTATGGTTAATATTGTTTGCTCCTAATAAAGTGATTGCTCTAGTACATGTACTAATCTAGATGATAGGTTAATGATTATTAACTTAATGCTTAAGCATTAATGATTACTTATCTGTAATAAGCTTTTCTGTAAATAAGTCAAGCTAGCCCACTTTATAAAAGCCTTGCATACTCCTTGGTGTCACCCTTTGTTTCTGGTTTTTGTCAGGTAAGTCTAGCTGAGTACCTTCTCGTACTTAGGGTTTATTCCCACCTGTTGCAGGTAGCAGATTCGTACTTGCTGCTGCAAGTATTGTCTTCGCCATGTGGGTGTGAAGACTAGACCATATGGGCATGATCTCTATAGTATCTCTTCTGGTATGCTTTTGCAGGATATGACTATGTACTGGCAGTATTTGAATTTAAATAATTTTCAGAAATTATGTTGCTTCCGCTAATCTTTACTTTGGTTTTGTAATAAAATTATTTGTACTCCGATGTATGAGAGCTACTTATGAACTGTTGTAACAAGTGTTGTGTTATGTTGAATCACTACGATTGCTCTCGGTTTGGCTTGAAATCCTTCGTGATTTCGTGGACTACCGGAGTTATATGGGCTTAAGTTTGAGAATTTGATCGTTTCAGCGATTGTTTTTGAACTTGTGCTCTTATAATTTGGACGGTTCTGTGACAATATACATGTGTGTTAGCATTTCACAATCATTTTTCAAGGCGTTATGTTAGCTCTCTACTAGATCCTAATACATATGCTCAAGACATTAATCTAGTGGCACTTGATTCCCGAGCTAACCGTGATTGCCCCTCTTGATAGTCGACTATGTATCCTAAACCCGGTCAATCACTTCTCTACTCATCTTAGACCGGCAAAAGGAAAACCCTATGGTTATACCTTTGCCTTGCGCTCTTAGATCTTTCTCTTCCACTTGATCATCATGTCCATCATATTATGTGCATCTCCACCATGATCATCATTTCATGTCCATGCACCATCTCTTTGTGATCTTGTGGTCACCACTCCTTGCCACATACACCTTTATCACATGTGTTGCTTATGCCTAACTCAAAACACTTAACACATGACATTAGCAACTTGGTGTCATTAATTACCAAAACCAAACTTGGGCTTTCAGCGGTGACGAACGCCTGTATCTTGGCCTCCATTATTCAAACATGACAACTCGGGACAAACCATCCAATACTTACAAGGCGGTTTTATAGCCCAGCAACATACCAGCGAGCAACAACTCGCCGCACGTATGCATGCACGTCGTCCACTTCTCTACGAGCCACGAACGCGAGAGACACCAGCGCCACCACGCATAGCATCCCAAGAAACAGTCCTATGTGCTTACAACCACACACCTCTGCATGCTACTGTTGGATTTAGCAACAACCAACTAATGCAATCCTAAAATAGAATGCATGCACACACATGCACTAGACCAGGAAGAACACACACTCTTACCTGGACTGACTCTACGCATGCGTCCACATGTTGCCCGCACGACGGACTCAACTCAGTCAATGGAGTAGGATTCCAACGCTCGACGACTCAACCTGACACACACTGACACACGCCTTCATGTGCATGACGTGGTTTATGCTAACATGAAGGAGACGAGGTGGGAGGCACTGTGCAGCACATGAACAAAGGGGAGGAGGAGGTGTCGACGCCCGTGAACTCCCAGTTGCCTTCCATGCTAGTGAAGACGTCATTGAAACCGTCTCAATTGCCAAATATGAAAGGTTCTAATAATAGTCATATGGTCAAAGATTCTCTGGTTTTTAAGTTGTCTGAAGGATAAAATCAAACTGAGGCGGATAATTCGATGGCAAAACATGACTGAAATTTGGCTTATGCTGATGCTTATGCTAAAATGTTGTGGGAGGAAAACAATGTTCGTTCGCTAAAAAGTAATGCTAAAGTAGTGCTGCAGAACATCTCTGGTGGATAATATACCGATGAATGGTTTTGCAAAATTATACTATTGCAGTGGGTATGATCATCCTTATCTCCGATCTCTAAACGAAATGCATCTCCGGCCGGATTGGGTCCTTGTCCTCTGCCTTTTGGTGGCGCGGTGGTCGCTTTTCTGCTCTCAGTTTCGGCCCGGCTGCTAGCCTAGTGGTGGTAGAGCCGCAGGCAGTGCAGCCGCGACGCGGCGGACCGCGAGGCTGGCGAGCACCCGGGCAGGGGGCAAGGGCAACGCTTCGCGGATGCCAAGAGCTTGGCCCCGTGCCTCTGTGGCGAGCGCGACCGGCCGGGGTCCGGGGGCCCAGGGGCGTGTGTGCGTGCGGCTGCAAGGCATCGCGTCTGGTTGGGCGTTGGTGTCCGCGGCCCGTCCCGCCATGGTTGTCTGGCTGCTGGTGCTCGTGCCAGTGCCAGTGCCTTTCGGGGGAAAGCGACCCGTCCCGAGCAGCGTGTGGCCAGGGCCTCGAGGCTCAGGAGGCACACACGACCGTGTCGCCTCCTCCATGACTGATTGTGGGTTGGATGCCACTGGATACCAAGATACTCGATACGAGGGAGGTAGTACTACTGTGCAGTGCTACTCACTCCACCTGACCTGATGCAAGTCAGCACTTGCCACTTGGAGTATATATAATATATAATACAGTGGAGTCGTTCGGCTAGAATTATAAGCCGGCTGAAAAGCACTGTTGGCTGATTTTTTGTGAGAGAAAAATACTGTTCCGGCTGAAAAAACAAGCTGAATAAGACGGATTATAAGCTAGATGAACAGGGCAGTGTGTCGTCTGTGTATGGATGATGATGGATCACAGGATCAGGTGTGCTACTACTCGCCTGTCACGTGATCCTGCACGCTGTCCAGTGTCTACAGTCCACACACGACACGCTCGCAATACTTGCCACGACGTACGTACGCTCGCTCCAGTGGCTACCAGCCCTGCGTCCAGATACAGTACAGGCGATGGAGGGCCTCCCGGCTGCTCGCAGAGTTGCAGGGCCAGATTTGGACGGTCTCCCGGCCGGTACACGACGGCGATGGACGGGGCCCTGCCCCTGGTGAGTGGTGGCGTGGTGTGGTTTGGCAGCGGCGGCGGCGACCCGCCCTGCCTCAGCCGCCGCCCGGCGTGACTGAGGAGGAGTGACCTCGACATGCCGCCGCATATCGCTCGCTGCCTCCCACGATATGCCGCCGCATGTTCCATTCTGCATCTTCCCATCCTAGCTCCCGGCGTCCCGTCCAGCGGACGACGGCGACGGTAAAAAAAAACCCTGACGTCGAAAGGAGACGGCGGCCGGCGACAAGGACGCGGCTGGATACGATACGATACGATACGATGCATTTGCATTGCGTCCACCTGACCTGACTTTGCCGAGAACAAAAAAAAAATGCCACCTTGCCATCTCTGGCGGCCTGGCCTGGCTTGGCCTCCAGGCCAAATCTGGCCTCGTTGGTCGTTACCATTACCAGTGGGGCCTCGGGTGATGCACTCATTCACACTCCTGACCTTTTCTTCACCAGTAAACCAAGGGCAAAAATGTCATTTGTGTGTTCTGCTGAACTGGTTTGTCCTCTATTGGATCTGCGTCAGCCAATCCTCGATCGAGTTAGGGAATCAACAAGGGCGGGCAGGCCCTGCGCGTCGTTTTCTTTCTTTCTGTGACCAATGAGCCAGTGGATCGGTCGATGCTGATGGGGCCCGGACATAATCCAATACGTAGAAATTTAGCTGCCTACTAGTAGTATAATTATAATGGAATAAAAAGAGTGTGCACAGGAAGCTGGTGACGCATGATGTGGTTTTTTTTATGGAAACGGATGTGGTGGCTTTTACACCGAAATAGTGTAAAGGCCATAAGAAACTATGCGCTGGAAGGGACCTTGCACCCGGCGTCGGCTTGGCCACTCTAGGATGGCGCTATTAGTGGTTGTAGAGAAGAAGAGTGAGCAACAAACAGGGTTTGGAAAAAACAAACAAGGTAAAAGTTTGATTTCGACGAATCGGCCTACATTCTCTTGTGGCATGGACTTCAACAATAAAATTTACACTTTCGTATTAGAATTTTTAAATCGAATCTCCAAGCTTTTCTAAACCAACTTCATGCATGGAAGCCCACTTAAGGCTTTGTTTAGATGCTTGTGTATTCACTTTAATCCACATGTGTTAGAGTAGATTGGAATGGAATTTAGTTTAATTCACTACAATCAACTTCGATACATGTGGATTAAGATAAATACATACACATCTAAACAAGGCATAAAAGGGTTGCGCTCATAAATGCCTAGACACATAAAAAAAGCCCCTTTTCCACCACATGAACAATTCCCACTGTCAGATCATTCGCTGCATACATACAAATACAAACCGAAGAGGCTTAGCAAAGAGAAACCACTTTTACGTGGGAGGGACCCTATCGGGGGTGTTGATATAATTAAAAAAAATCCAAACTTTGTCAATTAAACCTTGTCTTATACCAAACTTATCTTTGACTAAGTCCGTAGAAAAATACACTAATTGACACTTAGTTTCATTTAATTCCCCAAGAAATTTGTCTTGTTGCTGCATTTATTTATTTGAATTTGCATGAAGTTAACATATTTTTTCCACAAAATTTTATCAAACTAGAGAAATTTGATTTAAGACAAAGTTACACAGACCTATATATAATTTGAAACAAAGCAAGGGCGTGCAATTCAAAACTATAACAATAATTTGCGATATGTTCCAAGAGTTTGATCGTTTCTTTACTACAGGCTACAACATCCTATAAATATTGGCCTTGATGGATTCATATAGTTTGCCCTGTTAGCTTGGCTGAAAAGTGATGGGGACGTGATTCCCGATCTTCCGTCAGGTTCAAGATAACTATCGATTTGGTCGGAAGCGACACACCGATCTGGCTTTAGATCACAAAGACCCGAACCCTGCAACCTTAGCACCACGTCTCCTCTGGTTATCAGCCATGTCACAATCCGGTTGACCTCACCACGAAGGTTAATCCTTGCTACGAATCGAAGAACACAAGTAATTGCAGATGAATGATTAAGTACTCGAAGTTGGGGTCTTGCAAACCGATAATGACGGCTGTTTAATGACAGATTGATCTAAAGCAAAACCCCTCTAACATAGGCGGCGGCTACTGATTATAAAGCCTAAGGAGCATCCAAAGACCCCTACTCACGTCGGTAAGAAGTCTTGACACGTTACAAGGGCCAAACGGCCCAAAAGACGGCGACGCAGCGTCCTGACAGATTCTGGATATCAATTTGTTTCGATGATTCCTGTTGACTCCAATGAAATTTGGGTCTCAAACCAAAGCCATTGGTTAGCTTATAAAATTATCTTTCCATCCATATGTGGATCATCGAAAAACGGAGTCCGGATGTGTTCTGGACGTCCATTTTACTATAGACTGGTCCTAGAGCCCGAAATAGACTTAAACTTGATATGGATTAGGCCTCCAACTTGGCTTGGACGCCCTTGCTTGACTGCTAAGGTGGTGGCCAAGGAGGAGGACGTCATTGGGCATCTCTTAGGTGTTCTCCATCTTCTTGGGGCGTGCTCCAACTTAGGCCTGGGTCCTAACTGTGAATAACAAGCCCGCGACGACGCCGTAGCACCCCGACAGAAATAGCGGCAGAATGTCTCGATGATTTGGAGACCTTGCCAATGTGATATTGAGGTGGGACCAAATCTATTTGAAAGCTTATTAAATAAGCTTTCCATCAAGTGCTCATTGACCTCGATCGCGCTCCGGATGGATGAGTTATGGCCTTCCCAATGAAGCATTATCGGGTTGCCGACAAACCGAAAGTTCAACTTGGATGGACTTGCACTTTGAGACACATTTGTACCTATATTCAAATAACGACATGTACATGTGGAACCAAGTGAATTGTACTTAAAATTACTATACAAATGTAGGAACGAGCGCACCTTATAATCAATGGTCGTATCCGATGGTGTTATGTCCTCATCAAAAAACCATGACTGAAAGTATCATTCGCTGATTTGTTATGAGAGAGAAATACTATTCATAGGCTGAAAAAGTACGGCTTATAAGACAAGCGAACAGGGCCATTTGTATGCATTTCTTTTGGCCTCTTCTTCTTGCACTCACCTCACATTTGGGATTTTGTGAGTCATCCTAGACCTGCACAAACACAAACCTATTACTCCTAGCCAAGGTAATAAATAGCGTATAGCGGTTTGGTAGCGGATTGATGTCGAGGTAGCGGATTGCGGATAGCGGGCGATATTACGGATGATAAGTTCCAATAGCGACACCCGATAGTCTCATATAATTTTAAGTACATATATCATGAATAATGAGTATAAATAATTTTAAGTGTATATATCATGAATAATTTTAAGTTTCACAAATGATACGTGAGTATTTGAATTTGGAGTGTGAGTCACAGTGGGCTAGACTAATTAGGGATATTTGCTTCCATGCTATTGCGGCCTGCCACGGGCAATTGCGGCCGCAATATCGGCCCGCTATTCAGAATTGCGGCCGCAAAGTTCCATGGTGCAAAGTTCAAAGCGCTACCTCGTAGCGGTAGCGGCGATGGACCGCTACCGCTATTGTGGGTGCAATTGCGGCCGCTACCGCCGCTATTTATTACCTTGCTCTTAGCCGGTAGTATTAGTCAATAGTCATGAACCCATTGGCCCCTCTTATCCATTCTTGCCTCCAAGTGGTTGCACTGCTAATCGCCAATTATTGAATCCACCATGCAGTATTCCACAAGGCGCTTTTCGTCTGTTCGGCTCACGACAGTTTCTGAATGCGTGCGCCTGTCACCGCCGTGAGCTTCTGCTAATGACGATTCTTCCAAAGGATTATAGCTCATATGAATTTAAAAAAAAACTGATGATTCTTTGGTGCCCATGCTTGTCCTCTCGGTTGCATCAGAGGCTGCGTAGATTCCATCTATCTCCCATTTGTTTACTATCTTCCGATGCTTATGTCAGGCACACTACTACCAGGATTAGTTCAATAATGTCATGTCTTTTGAAAAGGGCAATGCATTAGCATTACCTAATCTCTGAAGATGTTCGCATCCACCGGGACTGAGGGATGATGTACGTTTATTATTGTCAGTGATGCTGTTCATGAAATGAGAGCCTCGGTACTTGGTAGAACGTCTCAAGTCCTGTATGGATCCATCCAACTAAAGTTTAGGCTCTGTTTAGATCTCTTGAACTAACAACAACTAGCTGGCTAAACTTGAGCCCTTAAGAATCCAAACAAAAGCACTAATAGATGAGCTCAAGTTTAGTCAAAGCCCAACTAGTTGTTAGTTCACTAGTCCATAAAACACAGCTATCAGCGCTTAACAACTAGTTTTAGTTTATAAAACCTAATTAGTTCAGCATTCAAACAGGTATGGACTAACAACTAATTAGCTAATTTTTAGCTGGCTGTTTTACTAGCCATGTCTAACAACTAGTCCTAACCCATCCAAACAGGGCCTTGGCTAGCTAAAATTTCTCCCATCTAATCTTTAGCCGAGATGTTTGGATCCTCCGGTTAATAGACTCAGCTAAATTTTAGCTAGGTTTAGCTAGGTTGAAACAACTAAGCTCAGCTAACTTCCCACGATCTAAACAAGGCCTCACCTAAAAATTTTTCAAACATCACATCGAATGTTTGATACATGCACGGAGTACTAAATATAGACGAAAAAACTAATTGCATAGTTTAGTTAGAAAACCATGAGACGAATCTTTTAAGTCTAATTAGTCCATGATTAGCCTTAAGTGCTACAGTAACACATATGCTAATGACGTCTTAATTAGGCTTAATAAATTCGTCTCGCGGTTTCTAGACGAATTATGTAATTGATTTTTTAATTAGTATCCGAAACTCCCTTCCAACATTCCATAAAAACATACCATGTGACACCCAAAAATTGTTATATAACAGACTAAACAAGGCCCCAATCTCAGGGTTTACATATAGTAAAAAAGAAAGAAAAGAAATTCGGCTGATCGAGAGAAGAGAACAGATGTGGACAAATCTTGAGAGATAACGGCCTTGTGTAGTTGCCAAAATTTTTGGCAAAATGCAACTGTAGCATTTTCGTTGTTATTTGGCAATTAGTGTCCAATCATGGTCTAATTAGGCTTAAAAGATTCGTCTCGTCCATTTCGTCTAAACTGTGTAATTGGTTTTATTCTTTATCTATATTTAATGCTTCATGCATGCGTCCAAAGATTCGATGTGACGAGAAATCTACTGTTCTTTTACAAAATTTTCTAGATCTAAACTGGGCCAAATCAGAAAAACGAACCAGAAATGCAGTGAGGGAGGCTGCTCATTATTAACCCCCTGGAAGAAGACCGAAAGCAGAACAACCAGCCAACCAACCAGACCAGGATGGCGCACACCAAGAAAGGGGGGCACCGAGCCAATGATTCGCGAGGAGAGAGATAGGATTTAGGCACTTGGATAGGTGTGGAGACTGGTGGAGTGAGAGACGATTGGCACTTGGCAGCCTCCAGATTCTGAATCTCCTGCAATCCGTCTCGTCGCTGGAGTTTCAGGTGAGCCGAGGTTACAAAGATCCTTCTAACCTATCTGCACGCCGATGTCTCCCCTTTGGCCTTTTGGGTCCTTGGCTTCAGTTAACCCCGATTTCTCGCAAGATTTAGCGATTCCTTCTGTTCTGAACTTGTGGTCACATCAATCTCCAAAGGCAAACAAGCCTCATTCTTGATTTGCCTTTAACTTCTCCCATTTTTCTGGTTGGTAGCGCTAGCGCTATGCATATCAAGCATGTGTTGCGGCGAAGTTTATGCCCTTGCATTCCGTACACCGATTGGAATTAGCAATTGCAGTGGAGTTTGAACCTTCGAAGTTCGAAGATCTTCCTTTGTTTTGCTGAGCCTTTTTGTGCTGTTTCTGATATTTGACCTGGAGTCCGGTCTAGTTTCTTAGGGCTGTTCACCAGCTGCATGCCAGGTTTCCTCGACTTGACTTCTGAAGCTGTGAGTGCAGCACCTGAGCAGAGTATGGGCGTGTACACTGTACAGCATGCCTCACTGACGGACAGCACAGCATGTACTCACCTCATAAAATGGATTAATTTTCTGGAATGCTCATGGAACCTCGAATCTAGTCTTTTGCAAACCACAGTATTTTATTTTCCTTTCTTTCGTTTTATTTGCGAAAAGAAACAAAACATTTGGTTACTTGGTTAGTAAGTGAGAATTTAACTGCAGCGAAAACATCAGGAAACTCGTGAATAACATTTGGAGGTTTCTTCTTTCAGAGAATTGTTTTCTGGATTTTTAGAGTTCTTCCTCCTTTTCCTTTTTCTCTCATTGAGCAGCCGTGTGGAAACTTTACTGTATTTTTCCTGGCCATGTGGCTGTTTGCTCAATTATGCCAAAATAAATCACCTGTTTGGTTTCCCAGGTGTTTTCATCTAAATACTGTGCGAATGATCATCTGTTAGTCAAACAGAGGTCAGAACTACTGCTTATCTGAACAATAAGTTACTAAAACATGGAATTAGATCTAGATGGGCTAAGCAAGCTTCTTCTTGTATGTATATTTATGTGGCATTTGGTATTCACATTCCAAACAATAGGATTTCTTATGTACTTTTCTTGTTTTCTATAACAGAGGAGCTAATGAAATTTGCAGCATTGCAGTGTTCTAATATATCGGCATCGATTGTCATGTGCAGGCACGTGATTATCGAGTCAAGAAACCATTTGCAAGCAATGAACTCTCAGAGTGTTCTTGCGATGGAGCAAATCGCCACTCCCGACAAAACAGGACATGCCTCTGCACCTTCAGTGCTGTTCGATGCTAAATTAGATCACCACAGCTTGATGGATGGCACATTGGCATCCACGAGTCAGTCATCAAACATCAAGACTGAGTTGATCCGGTCATCAAGCTTGTCAAGGAGCCTATCAGTTAACCTTCAGAAAAGAAGCCCTGAATCTGATCCTGATAGCCCGCAGTCTCACGTCTCACATCCTAAATTTTCAGAACCCATGTTCTCAAATTCTTCGACATTCTGCACAAGATTGTTTTCGTCATCTTCGACAAAAACAGAGCCATGCCGTCAAATGTGCACTTTACCTTTCCTGCCTCACCCCCCTAAGTGTGAGCAGCATGTTTCAGCTGGGCAGTCATCAAGCTCCTCTCTGCTCTTAAGTGGTGATACTGGCAATGGTTTAGATGAAGCTGAACAGTCAGATGATCTGAAGGACTTCCTCGATCTTTCCGGAGATGCTTCTGATGGCAGCTTCCGAGAAAACAATGCCTTGGCTTTTGATGAACAGATGGAATTTCAGTTCCTGTCTGAGCAGCTAGGAATTGCCATTACTGACAATGAGAAGAGTCCTCATTTAGATGTAAGTTAACTGAGCCCCTTACAGAAACACTGCTCCACTATAATTTGACGATAACAGTTTGGGCTTTGCAGCACACCAAATCCTCTGTTCCAGTTTATAGATGTTTTATGGTGATATGCCTCTGACACAATGTTTTTAGGACATATATGGCACACCACCACAGCTGTCATCACTTCCAGTATCATCTTGTCCCACTCAGAGTATACAGAATCTAGGATCACCAGTTAAGGTCCAGCTTAGCTCATCTCAGTCATCTTCTAGCTCTGCAACAACTAACAAGTCAAGGTTGAGGTGGACACTTGAGCTTCATGAGCGTTTTTTGGAGGCCGTAAAAAAGCTTGAAGGACCTGAAAGTAAGTTGGCCATTTTGCTTTATCTCTCACATGTTTTCAGGTTGTCTATATTTGACAGACCATCCTTAATAAATAGTTTGTTTTCATATCTTTACAGAAGCAACTCCTAAGGGTGTGCTGAAACTAATGAAGGTAGAAGGTCTAACCATTTATCATGTGAAGAGCCATCTGCAGGTACAAGTGTACAATTGTTTCCAGTGAAAATTAATTCTCCCTTCTATGTTCTCATTATAACTTACATTTTCTCTCCTATACTCTTCATATAGAAGTATCGGCTTGCGAAATATCTTCCTGGGCCTATAGAAGGTAAGCTTAAATTACCTACTTAATGTGTCCTTTATAATAGCAGCTTTTTTCTGAAAAGAACGAAAATCCTAAATGCTTACTCTGTGTAGATAAGAAGGCTTCTTCGGAGGATAAAAAAGCACAATCAGGAAAGAGCGGCAGTGATTCAAGCAAAAACAAGTGAGTCCTCTGATCACTTAAGTAGGGAAACATGCACATAAGCACCACGATCTTAGAGTTTTACATCCCTTTCCTTAACATGTTTCTTAGGAATTTACAAGTGGCAGAAGCTCTAAGGATGCAAATCGAGGTTCAGAAACAGCTTCATGAACAATTAGAGGTGGGTATCAGAACATCCAGAGGACCAGAGTGCAGGCTATGTTATCACATTGCACAAGTTCTCACATGCTTGATAAATAAATTTATCCGAAATCATTCAAGGAATTAGTATGGAGTTTGGTTTCAGTTCTATATATGTCCACTTGCACCCTGTTCATCGGTCATCGCTATCTTTAACTGGCCAACTTATATACAATCAATGAATACCTAAAAGAATTAATTGTATACTATAAATTTTGACCATAAAAATTAGAATTCAATAATCAGAATCGAATATATTGCAGGTACCATGTACTTCTGGTTTAGGCACTGGATCCACTAAATTAGCATGCCAATTTTTAGCACTGTCTAGCAACCTTTACCTTTCAAATTCTTGCTAGAAGTTAGCACCACCCTTTTGGCCTTTAGCATAGGCTCGTTTAGATCCACTCTTGCTAATTCTTAGTTGCTAACTATTAGCAAGGTGGATCTAAACAGGGTCTAGTATCCACACCCATTATCATGTAGTATCTGAAATAGTCACGAAACATGTAGTAACAAACACTCAATTATCAAATATTTTCAGCACTGATGATTTGAATTTCACAACCAGGTACAAAGGCAGTTGCAGCTACGGATAGAGGAACATGCAAGATACTTGCAGAAAATACTGGAAGAGCAACAGAAGGCCGGCAATGTGTCACTAAAAGTTCCAACTAAGCCACAGGCGACAGTGTCACCTGAATCGACATCAGATGAGAGAAGCGAATCTGAGGTAGGCACCATTTCTCCGCGGCCATCCAAGAACAAAAACCCGTTTGTAGACACAGAATGCAAATCGCCGGCAAGGATCAAGAGGACAAAGGTTCAGGTTGATCTTGAGAACGAGGCCCCATGTTCATAGCTGTGCGCCTGTGCCGGACATTTGCACCTTCCGTTTTACTTCAGGAGCTATTTGATATTGTTTGTAACCTGAACGACCATAGTATCTCTAGTTATCTGTTGATATCTTGGCATGAAATGGACTTCAGATCTTAGCCGTTGTATTATATAGTTCGACTTTGGAATGAAAAATGGAAGTTAGGGCTTATGTTTGAATTTTTTTCCCCCGACACAGGACACTTAGGTTTGGATTGCTATGGATTTTGTTTCTTTAAATCCATTGGCTTCATCGGTGTTACCTTACGTCAACGGTAGAGTACCATGTACTTCTGGTTTAGGCACTGTTTGAAGACATTGGCTTCCTCAGTCGTAGAGTACCATATACTTACGCTCAATCGTAGAGTAACATGTACTTCTGGTTTAGGCACTGCTTGAAGACATTGGCTTCCTCAACCGTAGAGTACCATATACTTCTGGTTTAGGCACTGTTTGAAGTACATGGTTTAGGCACTGTTTGAAGTTATGTATGGCTTCCCTCTTGCCAGATGCCAGGTGAGTCCAGATCTTCATTACCAGAGGGAATCAGTTACGAAATTATTGGCTGATTGAATAGAAGATCGTTGTTCAGCAAAGCGGAAAAGAATGAGTGCACGGCACAATCCCTGCAGCTTGGCATCATATAAAGCAGTTTTCATCTTTATAAATGACATCATAAGCCAATGACTAGAGCTGAACTTAACAAAGAAAAACTTTTTTTTTTTTGACAAGACACGGCAGAACATTGATATTCCAAAGAATATGTGGCTCTCTTCATTCCTGCACAGGTATATGTACAATATAAAATTATAAGGTCCTTACTTTACAAAGGTAATGCAATATACAGTTGAAACGCTAGTATCATAAGCCTGATGTATTATCCTCAAGCAGGAAGCTCCCATCAAATGCTGATATATATTCTCTTCTAGAAAACCGCCATCATCAGTAGCATTGCATTCTAACTAGAACTAGGGAATTTGCATACAACAGTGTGCAACTGGTACTTATTACAAAGCGCTGACTCTTTTCTCTTAAGATGTCCCTTCTGATTTGCTGTTCCTGTTAGTAGATAATAAAAATCAGGTTAGCGATTTGTGAACACTATGTTGTTTTTGTGAACACTAACTTGGGACGAGTCCGTTAAGAGAGATCTTAAGGAGTGGAATATCTCCAAGGATTTAGCTATGGACAGGAGCGCTTGGAGATTGGCAATCAACGTGCCTGAACCGTGACCTCTTTTTGTCTTGTGCCCTTTATGTCCCTTTATGTGTCTCCCTGTTTCTCGTCTCTTTTGGGTTTTATCTCTAGCCTACCCCAACTTGCTTGGGACAAAAGGCTATGTTGTTGTTGTTGTTGTTGTGATTTGTGAACATGTGTACAAGTGAAAGAGTACGGTCATTTTCTGCTTCTTCATGACCTATCTGCCTGAAACTAAAACAATTTGTAGTTGCAAACATAGTGTAACTTTTGCGGTATAAGCACACTATGATTGAAACATTGGGGTAATATCTGAAAACGGAAGCAACACCCTAAAAGTCTAAATAGCAAAGGTTTTTGAGCACCCAAAATACATTACTGTTACTGTTAGCCATCTTGACAGAACTCACGATACAATTTGCTAGTAAGCGTGGTATATTGTAAAGTTATAGGTTGGATTAAAAAACAAGCTGAGCTCTCTGAGTAATCAAAAGGTTCTAGTCTTAGAAAGCATCAAACCATTCGTGCCCAAGTTGGAAACACTCTCCACCACTGCTGTATGATGTAGGTAGCAAATGGAGCCACAACAAACTTAAACAGCTACTGTAACCTACAACTACAAGCAACGGATACAGTACCATCTAACAATGTTCTTTCGTCCTTAGGTTATATGTACTTGCTGATCACTGAAAGGAAGGAATGACATTAAGGAGCAATGGAAATGTATGATGAACTAAAGGGTGGCACCTACTTTCTTGCAGTAATATTAGTAGTGGCATTGCAGGCCAAGATAAAATATGAAAACTTCAAGGTTTAAGGAGACAGCAAGATAAATCAAATTATATGAGTTTATAGATAGTCATGTTTCCAGAATACATGCTCACGATGTACAATATACAAAGTGCAATTACTAGTGGTTTAAATGAGAAAGGATACATAAGCTATTTCAACAACAGCTCGTTTTTTTACTAGATAAACCACATTGAATCCTGCTAAAGATATTGGCTTTATTTTTCTTCCATCCCTATCCAAGTATCCAGTTCCCAACTATGCCTAAGTAATTCAATAGCAAAATACAGTTTCTGAGAATAGGACTGCTAGTATTCGCAATACAAGGTGAAAAAAAAACATGGACATAGTTAGCTCCAGTATAGCTTTCAAGTACCAGTATATCGATTTGTATGGAGTAAAGTTTGAAATGTCTAGGCTTTTCTTTGAATTGCAACAAACAGCTTTACTTTAGCACCAATATGACAAGAAATGTAGGAATTTGAGATAGGCATCCAGAGGGCAAACACGAAGAACACAAAAATGCAGGTGATGATACCTTCAGGTGTTTTAGGCATTGTACCAAACTGCAGATGAAGTTGAATCAAGTTTGAAAAGCTGAAATAGATAGCTTAAGCAAATTTCCCTGCTTCGATTTAACTATAATTGCAACCACGCCCACATGAAGAGCTGCAGCATCAACATACACCTAACGAGATCAGATAGTGGGTGGGCATGCGGTATGCAGACACAAACCTAATCTACAACCTACTGCAATCGAATTGAACAAAAGCTTCATTTCAGGTTTGGTTCAGGAATACGATGGTAAGCAAGCATTCAACCTGGATCGAATTGAACAACAGTTGGCCAGTCAGTTTCCACATAAATCAGCACCTAAACATCCGGATGAGCAAAAGGAGGTCGCAAGTGTTGTTTGGTCGTGCGGAGGTAAAGCTTTCACCTTTGGGCGGCCTCGGCCTGGTTCCTGTAGAACTTGGCGACGCGGCCGCGGTTGTCTGGCTTGGGTTTAGAGGGCTTCTTCGGGCGCAGGCCGGCGATCTCCTGCACCAGCGGCACGTGCACCAGCACCGTCGTCCACGCCACGTACCAGCCTGCGGAAACGAACGAAGTGGATCAGGGAACCCGCGCACGCAACAGGTAACCGAGGGAGGGAAGGAGGGGGAGGGGTGGCGTACCGAGGAGGATGAGAGTGAAGACGAAGACAATGGCAAGGACGGGGCGGATGAGAAAGACGACGGCGACCTCCGACGCAGCCGCCAGGCCGCCGCTCGCCATGGCGCCGGCGGCAACGAAGGGATCCGCTGGCGAGGCTGTTGAGCCTATGGCAAGCGGGGCCCTGGAACTCGTTGGCGCAACTAGCCTGTTGCGGCGCCGTTCCGTTTTGACTTTGACTTTGCTGCCAATGCCAGAGGCTGCTGATATATACGGAGTACTATATGCTTTTTGTGCGAGTGTAAAAATCATTTTGTGTGACCGAACGAGAGTCAATCACCAGGAACCCAGGACATTCCCAACACAACTCTGCTCAAACGTATCACTAGATGCCGGCTGGCTGATAAATATAGATTTCGAATTTGCGATCCAAGCCAGCTTTACCGTGGGACATTGGGACGGTATTGGTATATTGGTCTAATTTTCAACTGAATTTGTGGTCGCTGTTTAAATAAAGCACGATTACATGTACAAGTACCCCTTCCATATTGATGTTTTTTTTTGTGGAAGATGCACGGGCAAGATAACGAAGCAAACACAATGTCCCCGTATATATAAAAAAAATTAGAATGTAACGAGTCAGGTATTCCCGTATGTCAAAAGCTAACCGCTAATATGGTACTGTCATCGGGATTCACACAAAATTGCCATCGAATTCTGATTGACATATTGTCTGGCCATATTTTAATTTCTTCTACACTTTATTTTGTCAGAACTTTCGAAAAACCATATGTCAGTTTAGAAGTTAGCAAATATCTCCCTGTTTAAAAGAAGATCGTTTGTCATGATCATATTACATCATCTTAGGGCTCCCCGTCCTAGCTTGTCTCACATCTCGCGTCCAGGCCGCCATTGGCTAGGTCCCCCCTATGCAAAGCATGACCATATGGTTGCATGTGCCCACGACACCGGGAAGCAAGGAATGATCGTTTGATTGCAAGATGTTCGAGCAATAGTATACCTAGGAGATCTGCGAATGAACGTCAGCAAACGTGTGTCGCATCCCACGGGAGCCGGCCCATGAGGAAACAAGATTCATTTTCGTTTCCCTAGAGCTAGGCCAATTGGGGAGATTTGCACGAGCGGGATCTAGCCCAAGTCATGATGCAGACATCCAAACATTTTGTAACTCCATCCCAGCAACCTAGCCCAAACACATGTGAAGATCCAATCATGCCCTTAATGAATAGGAACAACACAAAAGAATGGCAAACCCACCTATCACATGTATCTGTGCTCTCTCATGATCATGTACATGTTTTCGACATGGTTTCGGTTTGTCTCCACACTTCCTTTTTTGGTAGGTTTCTGTGACACCATTGTCACTAGTAACTTCAGCCACCACAAGTTTTTAAGTTGGTAGTCGACCAATGAATAGAACGTTTTGTGTCAATCAGCATAGCTTCCAAATATAGTAACAAAAGCATCGGCAAATAGTGACACTAAGTTTTGGGGTCAAGCTAATGCGAGCTAGCTCCAGTAATAAATATTGTGTAGTAATCTATATTAAAATCCATGTAGGGTTTAACACTCAAACAAAATAGACTTTGGGGTCTTATTACAACCCACCATCGACCCTATCCGAATCCATGAAGCACAATTGTTGTAGCTTCTCGCTGCCCTCGTTGTCGCTTGCTTGTCTCTAGGGCTTCAGCTGTACCACTCGCATGTTGTCCCACAGTGAGATGAAGTTCGTGATCTCCAGATCCACAAACGGGGGCACATAGAGGCTGATGTGTGTGAGGCATTAGCGGAGGTGGAGTTTGAGAAGAGAAGGGAGGTAGCGTTAGAGTGGGCAAGAACATGGAGGCAAGAAGCTCCTCAAGGGCCTATTGGTTTGATCCAAAATCAAGGGGATTCAATAGGATTGTGGGGGATTAAATCATCTACAAGTTAAAATCATCCTCAGCCTCCTTCAGTCCCCTTCAATTTCTTTGATTTGGATCAAACGAACAATACCTAATGGGAAGAACAGGTTCATGGAGCTCGGTCATATGGATGTGGTGGATGAGGCTATGGATGTGTCATGTTTTCGATGTTGGCTTTGCAGAGCTATGCCCAGATGTCATGGAATAGGCAGTGGAGTTGCCCAACACCGTATGCTTGATTGTGCATCATCAATCCGCTTGACCAGAACAAAGGACCAAACTAAGGAGACTGAAGACCAAACCCTTGGTTCTCCAATTCTCCATGCTATTTCAGGACCGAAAAGATCGAATGAGCCGTCGCTACAAACCGAACCTCTAACCTCGAGTTACAATGTCACAAAAATATAATCTGTAAAAATAACTGAACATATGCTTATCATTTATGGCTTCTTGGTTGGAATCATATATAGCCTGCAGGACAGAAAGTATGGTTACTTAGGCCCTGTTTGGATTCACTATCTCATAATAGTTATCTGGCTAATAGCTCATTATCTAATTTGGGTTAGCTGGTGGGATAGTTGTTATCTAAAGCACAAGCTAACAATTAGCTAGTCTATTATCTACCTGTTTGGATTAAAAGAGATAATTATTAGCAGATAATTACTTCATATAAGGACCCCGAATCCAAACAGGGCCTTAGAAAGTCGATGATATTTCATGGTCAGATAATAATGGAGCAATGAGAGGAAAATGCACAATATTAATATGGTTCGTGATATCTTCATGACCATATATAAGCTATTCAAATTTATCATTTTATTAATTTTCTCTCATCTAATCAGTATAACGAAAATTAAAAGGGCGACGCTGGCGCCCGGACGTCCGTTGGAGGTGCCGTGCTGCTCGCATGCGCCTGTTGCTCGTGTCCTGTTGCCTCCTGTTGCTTGCATGTTGCTGCTGCTCGCATGCTCTGCTTGTGTGCTGCGCTACGTGCCTGCGCTTTGCTGTTCGCATGCTTAGCTCCCGTGGTGCGCGCTGTGTGCCTGCAACAATAAGGAACAACAGCTGCAACAATAAGGAACACCACGAATATATATACTGCAACAAGGAACAATAACTACAACATTGGGATGAAACAGTTAAAACGCCATGAACATATTATTGTAACAACAGAGAACAACAGCTAAAACATTAAGGCTGAAGCAGCTGAAACACCGTGAACATATTATCGCAACAACCTGGGACAAATTGCTGCAACAATAAGTTAAATGAGCTGAAACATTTGGAGCATATTATCACAACACTGGGTATGAGCATATGAAACAGTCCTCTAATCCATCAAGGAAAAGAATTAGAAAAACAGAAAATAAACACAAGGTCAGCGACGTGGTTTGGAGCCTGGGCCAGTGGGCCTAGACAGACACGGAGACACCCCGACCAGAACCCAAAACGCAAAAGCACAGGAGCATCCAGGCCTGGTCCACGCGACCACGCCCATGCAAATCTATGTACAGTAGTTCAGTCCGGGTCTCTGGGACCCGCTTCAGCTCCACTCTTCGCTTTTTTTGTTGCCCGTTCACCCCGCTGCGCTCAGCGCTCGCTCTCGCTACAGCCGCCGCCGCCGCCTGACGCGAGGTGCCCAGGTCTTCGTCGGGCGCCCTCTTCGCCAGGTCTTGGACTGGTGCTTCGCCCGCGGTGAGCACCGAGGGTATGCCCGCACTTCTGTTCCCTTGATGCCGTGCGGAACCGAGCACCCAAACCCTAGCTTAAGCGGACTCTGATGATGTGTTCTAGCTGTGTAGATGCGTACAACAATGGCCTTTACTCGATCCGCGCCTGTGATGTGCGATTTTGTCCAGCCATCCGCCCGAGGTCTGGGTAGGTCCTTCTGATCCATCGCGTGAGAGATCCGTCCATGGATCGTAGGTCTGTTTGCATGGATGGTGGACCAGTCAACCACATACCAGGGGTGGGGTGTTGTTGTGGCTCACTGTATGATTGTAAGGACTAAGGAGTGGAAATGTACCAGGGGTGGGGTGCTGTTGTGGCTCCCTGTATGATTGTAAAGAGTGGAAATGGTATATTCTCCAACATGGGGATGGAGACTCACAAAAGCTTTGGGATGGGGGAACCTTGGACGCGGGAACTCTTTCCCGCTTCGCAACAACGTTTGATTAAGTTTTAATTGTTTGTTCCCACCTCCGCGTGGCGGGTATTAAAACTAAGACGTCATGCGCCCGTGCCCCTCACGCTTCACCACTGTGAACGCATAGGGGGTCCGTTCTGCACACGGAAGAACGTTGTTTTTGTCCTGTGTAGTCATGGTGGATTTTTAAAAGCTGTTGAGCTAATCAGAACATGGTCACATGGCTAGGTTTCTTAATTGAAAAAAAAGCAGACTAGGAAGTGCTCTCTTTGGATCTATGTATGTTTATGGAGAGCATGTGCATGGACATGCTATGCATATGATTTACTACACTGAATACTGTTCCTGTTTTATTCGCTTTGCATCCTTCAAGATCTGAATGTGGTAAATGCAGATAGTAGCTTAATTACATTGATTTGTAGTAAGCAGACTTAGGAGCTTTTGAGTTGGGATGAATATTTTTTAATGCTGCTAGGCCTTATCATAATGACGTGTTTTTTATTTTTTTCCTCTTTTGGTTAATTCTGTGTCGTTATTATTGATGCCTTGTATTTAATTTATTTTCTCTTTCTTTCTCTTTTTTCTTGGTGGCTCATGTTGGGCTTCAACTCTAGCCCACCTCAACTTGATAGAGACTAAAGGGCTTTGTTGTTACTGTTGCATTTTGTTTTTTGGTTCTGGATGACCAATGGTAGAAGTCAACCTTCATACTAAATTTGGCTTCCTGAATTTTAAGGTTCCCAATGACATTTGGTTTGTTTGTGCAACACATCAGATATGGTTTGAAATGTTTTTTTTAATCACAAGACTGCATGTACTGTAGTATTTAGTTTCCTACTTGTAAGCTTTCATTTACATGTCCTTGGTTGATCCTGAGCCTTTTCCAAACTTTTCTACACCAATCTATATCTTAGTACTCGATCCATAATTTTGTCCTTAGGAATGGTAGCAAGCTATGAGGTTCCATGCAATGGTATCCTTATAATTAGATATCGTACGCATTGTCCTAACTAAGTTCATTTGTATTTCTTGATAAATCCATCAAGAATTGGAACCAAATCTAGAAGATAAAAGAGGTCTGTTTATTTAGCTATTTAACATATTTATTTAATGTGCATGTGATGCAAGCAGTTTTGCGTTTTTCATCCATCAACTCCGCTGCATCAATCAGCATCTGAAAAAGCATGGCATCTCTATTATCGTTATTACGCTTTGCCCTCTAAATATGCGTCATCAATCATTATTGCTGAAATAAAGAAATGCTGCATTAGTATTTTTTTATCCCAAGGCATAAGGAAATGCATTAATATGTAAGGTTCATTGCAAATCATTTAACCTTCAAATTTGTAGGATTGATGTATAGACAATTGTATCCACGTTTCTAATCCAATTGTACACTTCTCCTCATTGCAGCATGTTCAAAATGGCCAATTATTGAGCTTGCTTGTCATGGTTACTGTTAATTCATTTTATTGATTCTCAAATACAGCTCAGGCAAAGATAGGCTTGTTATTTTTTAAATAAACAAAATCCTGCAGCAAATAATTATTGCTTTTTAAAACCATTTATTCTTGACAAGGAAGCACCTTAATTCCTTAACTCCTCTAGTTTATGGAATGTTCCATTTTTGATACGTGTCTTTTGGGAATAAAACACTGTTAAACTAATTTTCCTAACAGCCTATGTTTTCTTTTCAGGATTGTGCATCAAGAATACTTTTTGTCAAGGAGTTCACTTGAGGAATGCAAGAATTAGGATAGGCCAATTAGAATTGTTTTTTTTGTTGGCATGTCCTGAGTTTCGTCTGATAAGGATCCTGTCTCACCACCTGGGTCAATTTTACCAAACATTTTTTGCCGCCAGCTGCCTTATCTACATACTACAAAGGTCAAGGGGATTTGTCTTTGGTGGACTGCTTCTACCTTCAGTTCACACTTTTGCAGCCAGCTGCCCATGGCAACCACAAAAGCAAATGCTAATGCTGTTTATTGGAATGCAAGTTCTTCTAGGCAGGGAGGCCGAACTTCAAGAGCTAGTGGTCCTCAAAATGTTTGTGTAACTAATATGCAAGCAGATCTATCATCATCGTCATCAGGCCATGGTACCAAATCATGCAGCCTCTCTGTGGACCACTCTTTGTCACATAAGCCTGAATCAGAATGCTCGATGGGAGCAACTGATAACCTGGATTCTCTTGTAGCAAATTCAATAGGCAGGCTTGTCTTTGAGGCTGGTCTTGAGCCTGATTTTGTTCACTTGCCCTCTTTTAATGGTGTGATTGATTTGCTCACCCGTGGGGTTCGGATTAAAATGCCTTATGAATATATTCTGCAAGTGCAACTGAGTGAAGTTCAAAAGCGTGAAAAGGCTATGAGGCAACACTGGGAGAGAAGAGGCTGCAGTTTGATATTGGATAGCTGGAAAAGCCAGTGTGGGAGAAGCTTCATTAGTGCTTTCGTGCATTGCAGAGAAGGGATGCTTTTTCTCAGATCCATAGACATCTCCACAGTATTTGATGATGTTGATGAGCTTGCAGCAATGGTTTGTTGTTTGATTGATGATATCGGTGTCCACGACATTGTTCAGGTCATCACCAATAATGTTTCACCACATATGCAAGCTACAGAGCATGCTGTGCTAAAGAAACATGACCAGTCATTCATATTCACAGTATGTGCTGATCATTGCATCAATCTTCTGCTTGAGAATATAGCTGAACTGGATCACGTGAAAGATGTCCTAACGAAGGCGAGAGAAATCACGATGTTTTTGTATGGCCATGCATTACCCATGGAACTGATGAAAAAGTTCTTTTATTTTGACTCTGAGATCATAAGCAACTCTAACTTGAAATCGGTGGCTAAGTTTCTCACGCTTGAGACCCTAGTGTCTCAGAGGGAAAATCTGATGGAGATGTTTAGCTCGCCGAACTGGGTTTCCTCTGATCTGGCTTGTACAAGTCTGTCCATGCATATATGTGAGGTAGTACAAACGGATAGTGCATTTTGGAGTGCTGCTGATAATGTTTTGAAGGTTACAGGCCCACTTATCAGTGTTTTGTATAAATTGGAAAATGATAATTGTCCAGTGAGTGTCCTGTATGATGCCATGGATAGTGCAAAAGAAAGTATAAAAAAAAATCTTGGTCATGAGCATGGTAATTACTGGCAGATGATTGATCGCATATGGGACAATTATTTGCATTCCCCAATCCATGCTGCTGGTTATATTCTCAATCCAGGACTCTTTTACGCTGACCGGTACCGCCATGATTCTGAAATCAGCAGTGGCATCACGACCTGCATTATCCGAGTGGCTAGAAGTCATTATCATGCATTGCATGTAGCTGAACAAATGGATCTATATCAAAGAAGATCAGGTTTGTTTGATTCAGATTCAGCAATTCAGGAAGCTACTGGAACACCTCAAGGTAAAGGCCAGTCCTGATTCACTGTGTGAACCCTTTGATCTAAATATTTCAGGACATTTTAATTTGTACCTTTCTCCTGGTTTCCCACCTTCATAGTCTGTCTGTTATTTGATGTAATGCTCTTTTGTGTTGCTACTAAGTGCCGTTATTTCTGGTTTATCCAAACTTTAATTAAACATGTTAGATCTGGTTAGGATGCTTGAACTCCATACCAACTTAAATAGAGCAGGAGTACCATTCTCAGCGTACAAATTGTTATGTGCATGCAATATTGCCTAAGGCAGAAGTCCTGGTTCTTTCCCGCTAATGAATAATGTCATGTTCACACAACAATCTGTACAGCCACAGCTGCGCTCACCTCGCTGCCTGCCACAGTTGCTCCTCTGTTCCTTTTGGCAAGTTAATGCCTTGTCATGATATATGTCCTAAGTTGCTTTCATTGAACATACCATGCATGCTTGTCTACTAATCCCAAGGTAGACGCTAATGTTAATTAGTTAATGAAGGTTTGGGTTAAAGAAAGGCCCATGCTAATTTAAGTAAACAATAACTCAGGTTTAAATAATGCCGCGTCTACAGTCATTAAAGCATGATGTTCAGACAAGGAGAAACAGCAGAAAAAAACTTTTTTTTTGCTTGTCTGAAATCTCGTGTTTTATGACTGGAGGCAGTAGACTAGTAGTTCTGCAATACCCCCATACAGTACTCCCTCCGTTCCAAATTCTAAGACGTTTTGGCTTTTCTATATTCATAGCTTTTGCTACGCACCTAGATATATGTTATGTGTAGGTACATAGTAAAAGCTATGAGTCTAAAAATGCCAAAACGTCTTATAATTTGGGACAAATGAAGTACATTTGATATATGCTTCTATATGCTCTGGTGTGAGGCCTTTGCTCCCATGATAATTTGTCTCCAGATGAAACACCATATCTGAATTTTTTTTGTTTCAAGTTCATGATTTGCATTTTGATACTCACTGTTGATATGCTTTGTATTTGTTACCTTGTGTCCCTCCTTAGAAAATGACTAATGCATGTTGCCAACTAAGTTATCTTTCAACTTGCTTAAGTTACCACGTTCAACAGAAATTAGTCTGTGTCCTCTGTGGGTTTGAATGGTGTAGAATCAGGAATTTGTTTTGAACTGTTACAAAGAAAAGAGAATAGAAACCTACCAGCGTGATGATAACTGCGTTAAAGGAGTTGTGTCCTTACCTGTGTTTACCTGAAACAAATCGCAGAGGTCTGGTGGGAGAGACATGGGAGTGGCACGAAGGAGCTACAATCTTTTGCTGCTCGGATCCTAGGCCAGACATGCTTTGGCGCTGCTAGGTACAACCTCGACAAGAGCTTATCCGAGAGGCTGCACACCGAGAAGCGCTCCTTCACCGATCAAGAGAGGTTCCGCAACATGGAGTACATCTACTACAACCTTCGCCTCATGAATGCAGTGCCTCGCCTGGACGGTCCTCCTGCCGCCCAGCATGGTAAGGTCACTGCCCAGCTGAGCGACTGGGTGTCGGCGTAGCACACCCCCTGCTCGCCCCTGGTGGTGCCGCATACCGTGCTGGGCATTTCCAACGATTTGGAGGCCTGGTAAACCTGTGTTGTTAAACCTGACATTTTTTTTCGGCCGGATGGGTAATTTCCATCACCTGAGGTTGGATAATTGATTTAGTACATGGAGGAAATGGTTTCGCTGACTAACGGCGGTTTGTGTGTTTGTTTTAAATTTTTTAAAAAAGGCGGTCATCTTTGGTTTTTTCACCCCTGTCGACTGGTTTGTTTGTACGTATTGAGTCGTGGAATTGCATACTAGTACTGTAGTTCAGTGAGCCGCGGTAGTGGCAGTAATGGCTGCAGCAGCAGCCAGCAGCGGCATGGAGCAGTAGTAGCTTGGCCGTGTTTAGATCCGGACTTCCGTGCCCCGAATTGGCCTCTGCTCCTGCATAGCAGCTTTTATTTCTTAGTGCAAAAAATTGTCTAAAAATTGATTAATTAGATTCAAAATGTTCGTCTCGTAAAGTACAACAAAACTGTCCTATTAGTTTTTGATTTTATCTACATTTAGTACTCCATGTATTTACCGACATTTTGATGTGATGGAGAATCTTTTTTTTATAGTAGAATTTAGGGATAAAATTGAGAACTAAACAAGGGCCTCGTGTGCTTTTGGGCGGCGTGGCCACGCCTGTTTTGTAGCGTTTCAATGCGCTCTGCTTTGCCTTTGCCCCCCCTGCCCGTCCCAGTGTCGTCGCAGGTCGCAGCTCTGGCTTGGGTTGCATCCATGCCACCCGTCGGAACGACACCGTGGTTAGATCCCCAATTCCGGGCACCGATTCGGACACTGCAGCTACAGTGCCGTGTCGGAACACTGTAGCAACTTTTATTTTTTAGTGTGAAAAATTGTCTAAAAATTGATTAATTAGACTCAAAATGTTCGTCTCGTAAAGTACAACAAAACTGTGCAATTAGTTTTTGATTTCATCTACATTTAGTACTCCGTACATTTGCCGGCATTTTGATGTGACGGGGAATCTCCTTTTTGCATAATGGAATTTGGGGGGAGAATTTGAGATCTAGCCCTTGTTTAGTTCCCCCAATTCTCCCTCAAATTCCACTATGCAAAAAGAAGATTCCCCGTCACATGCATGGAGTACTAAATGTTGATAAAATCAAAAACTAATTGCACAATTTTATTGTACTTTGCGAGACGAACATTTTAAGCCTAGTTAGTTAAAATTTGGATAATTTTTACCAAATACAGACGAAATACTACAGGAATTCTGATACCGTATTTTTCTTCCCAATTCTCTCATCTAAACGAGGCCCTAAACAAGGCCCGAATTGAATTGCTACTGCGCCAGCAGGCCGGCCGGCCGGCGACAATAGCCTAATCCGTAATCCGTGCTTTTCAGTTGAAATAGTATTTTTCTCTCATAATAAATCAGTAAATAGTACTTTCAGATATGACTTTTCAGCGAAGCGAAGCAAACGGGCTCAGTGGCAGCTGCACCCGTGCACAGTAGTGGGCGAGTTGCTCTAGCTGGGAGTGGTTGCATTTGCTGTGCGTCTGTGTCCCAACTACTTCCACTGCCCATGGGATGGGACGCCCAAGTGCCATGCTATCTTCTAATCTGCCCAAGGAATGAGGACCAGGAGAGAGCATGATAGCGATTACTACTACCAGGTTTTCAAGACCTTGTTTAGATGCCCAACTTTGGACATCAAAAGTTGGCATTTTGACGGTGTAGTGCACTGTAGTATTTCATTTATATTTGATAAAAATTGTTTAATTAGGCTCAAAACGTTCGTGCATGTGCAATTAGTTTTTAAATTCATCTACATTTAGTACTCTATGCATGTGCCGACATTTTGATGTGATAAGAATCTTCTTTTTTATAGTGAAATTTAATGGTAATCTTTGGAAACTAAACATGGCCTCGGCTGTGGATCTGCGATCCGATCCTTGGGCTCCGTAACCGTAATGCCAGTGCCGTGCCAGGACGCAGGCAGGAGCGGCGTCGGGCGGCGTGCAGGGCGGAAGGCTGCCTGGTGGGCACTAGCGACAATGGTGTCCGTGGCCTCCCAAACCCAAAGGAAAAGACGAAAGCCTAGGAAGCGGACAGGCGGGCGGGACAAGGGCTGGCACGCGTCTCGGGCTCGGCCCTCGGTGGCGCCGTGGCGTGGCTGGACGGGATCCATCCGGCCAGCCTTCCCCTGCTGCCTGCTCCTACGGGCTAGGGCT
Source organism: Saccharum hybrid cultivar R570 (assembly GCA_038087645.1). Classification (NCBI taxonomy): domain Eukaryota; kingdom Viridiplantae; phylum Streptophyta; class Magnoliopsida; order Poales; family Poaceae; genus Saccharum; species Saccharum hybrid cultivar. Next base: position 2,907,316 of record JAQSUU010000273.1, read on the forward strand.
ACGGCCTCTGGGGCTAGCGTCGGCGGCCGGACCAAGCGCGGCGCGGTCACCGGCACGCGCGCGCATAGGACCGCGGATCGCGCCGCCGTGCCTCTCGCACCGAGTAGCCGTTTGTTTGTTGCTCTAGGTGATCCACTGACCGTCCGTCCTCTCCTCTGTAGCGGCAGCCGGCCGGCAGGTGCGTGTGGGGTGTGACCCATCCCAATTCCGATGGCACGCACGGCACAACCTGACAGCCAACGCTGGCTTGCCGAGCTTACACGCTTCAGCACAATGCGACGGACAGCGATGGTGCTAATTGACCGAGGTCTGTTTAGTTTCTAAAGTTAGGAGGACCAAATTTACTGTAGAGATATTGTAGTATTTCGTTTGTATTTGATAATAATTGTTCAACCGTTGACTAAATAGGTTCAAAACGTTTATCTCGTAAATTACCATCAAACTGTGCAATTAGTTTTTAATTTCATCTACATTTAGTACTTCATGCATACATGTATCGCAAATTTAATGTGACGGTGAATCTTCTTTCATTTTTCGTGAGGCACAAATGCTTCGGTTGGGTCTACTACCTGCCTGCCTCCACCTCGCCTACGCGCGACCACCTCGAGTGGCGAGTTCGGCCACCCACTCCACGGCACCGTGGTCCGTGGACACGGCCACGTAGCCCCGCGGCCCCGCCGGCCGGGCCAATAAGCGAAGCGACCGTGCGTTTCAAAATTTGAAGGACTGACGAGTGACGAGGCAGTCAAACCAAGCGAGATCTCCCGTCCCGTCGCCTCGCCTGCCGCCTCCCTGCACCCTGCTCCTGCTGCCGGCGGCGGCGGTGTCGCCTCTCCTCACTCCGACCTCGCCGTCTCGGCCCCGACACGGGGAAATCCGTGAGGGTGAGGCCGACACGACGCCACCATGCCGCTGACGCTGGCCAAGGCGAGGAAGGGGTTCTCCCCGCAGCCGGAGCCGCAGCCCGCCCGGTCCTCCTGCAGGTCGCAGCTGGAGCAGGACGTGAGTCACCGATCCCCTCCTCCCTCCGCCCATGCCTGCTCACTCTCACCGCCTCACGCCCTCACCTACAACGCACGCGAGCGCAGGTGAAGAGGCTGCGCAAGACACTGCAGGAGGAGACGGCGCTGCACGCCGTCCTCGAGGGCGCCCTGGGCCGCGCCGCCGTCACGCTCGCCGACATGGCCTACCTCCCCACCAACGTACGCACGTCCGCCCGCACGCCCCGCCGTGGTTGGTTTGGCTTGGTTTCCCCGGCGTCGCCGGTGAGCGCCCCGGGCCCCGGCGGTCGCTGACATTGGACGGTCTCTCCTGTGCAGGCGCAGGAGCTGCTCTCCAACATCTGCATCCTCGAGACCGCGGTCACCAAGCTGGAGGAGGAGATGGTCTCCCTGCACTTCCAGCTCATCCAGGAGAGGAACGAGAGGAGGCTCGTCGAGTACCGCCTCAAGCACCTCCCCCCGCCGCCGTCCGCTTGCTCCTGCCACTCCGGGAAACTCAGACCAGATGTACGAATTTCTCTGCTCCATCGACATTCCTGTTCCTGCTTAACAATTGTAAGATTCATTTAGACTGCAAATAGTAGAGTGTAGAGTAGGATAACATACGGATTTCATCTTGCTGAATCAGTTTGTACTACTATAGCATTAGCCACTGCATTCAGTTGTGTCTGTAAGAGATGAAAATTCTGTGTTTCTTTCCAAAAACGTGCTATGTCCTTCTAAAATAGTCATGCCAAATACCTTCACCTACCATTCTGATCTCAACGCATCATTTCCTGACTAAATTAACAAGGAATTCCATGTTTCAAATTTAGCTCAGTGATTATCTTCTTGGTCCGTCTCTTCACTGTGTACATACTTTCATGTTGCTACCAGGATACCACAGGCGAAAAATGCAGTAGCCAAGGGGTGGAGGTTTATCCTCGTGCTGTCTTGCATGAACAAGCTGTGAAACTACAGAGACAGATCTCTGTTAAAGGCTTTGCCGATCCTAATCAGCTTTCTGAAGACATCGTCCGCTGCATGAGGAATATTTTTATTTCGCTATCAGATTCCTGCAGGGACTCCTCAAGGAATTCCTCCATGGAGAATCAGCAGTCCATTCCATCTCCCACTGGGAATTATTCAATTTCTGCCTTCTGGTCTTTGTCGGAACCGTCGTCCATATCTTCTTGGGTACAGAGCCCTCAAGTGGATTTGAACTACAACAATAATCTATTAGCTTCAGAGACTGTTTTTGACCCTTACAAAGCCCGTGAGAAGCTTAGCTGGGCTGACATAGGCGGCTACAGTGCAGCGGCCGAAGTTTCGTGGATGTCAGTGGGGAAAAAACAACTTGAATATGCAGCGGAGTCACTTCGCAAATTCAGGTAATGTGTCAAAGCAATATTTGTAATACATGCACCTTAGTGTTTGTCACTAACTGAAATTATGATAATTGGTGTACCAAATCATACTATAATCCACTGGCTTTAGCTCCACGATTCAGTAATTGCCTCTTTAGTACCACATTGCCTTTTATTTCAATGCCATTAAAGATGAGCGCCTGTTGCGTCCTTCATGGCATTGGGGTTGATCCAACAGTACTAACGATCGCCTATTAGAGTGCAGATTGTTCCTTGAGCAGCTGGCAGAAATAAACCCTATTCACCTCAATGATGATGCAAGGTTGGCATTTTGGATCAACTTATACAACGCTTTGATGATGCACGTACGTGATTTCGAAAACCTTAATTCTTACGGTAGCTGAATGTGTGGGGATATTTCTCTTTTTTTTCCTGATGTGTAGGAGAGCACATGTTGAACATTCGTGACATTTTTTATCATCCATTTACAGGCTTATCTTGCTTATGGTGTTCCACGGAGTGACATGAAACTGTTTTCACTGATGCAAAAGGTTTGCTAAAGGAACCAATTATTGTACATTAGATTTGTTCCTATGTTAGCTGGTACTTTAAGTAAATAGCATGTCAGCAATTCAAAATTTCCATTTTTTTCTGATGCTTGTTGTGTAACACACTTTTCTTTCCGGAGAATCATATCACAGTACTTGTTTTCTCTCTAGGCTGCATATACAATTGGGGGGCATTCATTCAGCGCTGCATTTATTGAATATGTAATTCTGAAGATGAAACCACCAAGTCATAGGCCACAGATGGTATACCACTTACTGAAAACCTTGCTGCTGGGCATTTAGCTGACAGTGCTGCTTATTTCAATTTCCTTCGGATAAACAACACAAACTACTAAAAGTTATTTCTGTCTTTGGTTGAAGGCTCTGCTTCTTGCCCTTCAGAAGATTAAGGTACCTGAGGAGCAGAAAAAATTCTGCATTGCAGCACCTGAGCCACTTTTGATGTTTGCCCTCAGCTGTGGAATGTATTCTTCTCCCGGGGTAAGCTCAAAGCATTCCTTTGGCTTCCTTCATCTGACACCAAGATTAGCACTGATTTTTTTTTGACAAACTAGTTGATTAGCTGGAATGGCTTTCATGATTGTCAATAGCGCAAAGATTTAATGGTTGACAAAGGACTAACTATCACTGTAGGTGAAGATATACACAGCAAACAATGTGAGGGAAGAACTTCAAGATGCACAGCGTGATTTCATTAGAGCATCAGTAGGAGTAAGTCGAAAAGGGAAGCTTCTGGTCCCTAAGATACTACACTGTTTTGCCCGTGGTTTTGTTGACGACAACAGCTTCCCTATTTGGATCTCGCATTTTCTACCTCAGCAGCAAGCTACATTTGTTGATCACTGTGTGTCTCAAAGGCGGCAAAGTCTCCTGGGCACCCGTACTTTCGGCATCATTCCATTTGATTCTCGGTTTCGCTACCTCTTCCTACCAGATACGGGATCTTTAAATTAACTGCCATCCTAGATTCAGATGCTTCCTTGCCCAGATAACCTGAATGGTAAACTGCACTAGCCTTTAGTGTTTTTTCTCTATTATATATGAATTCAGTCGCAACAAAAGACCTATGTGATTGCCTTCTGCTGATATATATTTACATGTTTTCAGACAGCCTAATCTCCAACAGGAGAACATAAACAACACACAAGTGATGAAGTCCAAGCCCTGATGGACAGTTGAAACAGTGTAATAGCTGTCTCTCGAGTATGTCTGGAAAAGTAAGTTTATATCCAAGGATCATGGGAGTCTCAAATTTGAGAAAGCAGCCACCAGATTGGCCTGTGTCATTGGAAGCCAGATGTATATCGTTGAAATGTCTTAATTGGTTCTCTGCCTTGACATCTTGTCGAGTTCCATTAAAAATCTGTACATAACTCCTACTTCCAGATACAAACTTAAGTTCATCATGGTGCTGTGTAGTATGCATTATATCTGTTCACCATGGTTCTGACAACATGTATATCCACATGCATAGGGCTGGGCACACAGACCCTAGTGTCATGTACGGAGTATGAGCTAGAATGTAAAGGCCTGTTTGGTTAGAGATGTTAAAGTTTAACAAACACTAGCACTTTCGTCTTATTTGACAAAAAGTTTCCAATTTTGAACTAATTAGACTTAATAGATTCGTCTCGTAAATTACTCAAAATCTGTGCCGACATGTATGCAATTAGTTAACATTTAGTACTTCATGCATTTGTCGCAACATTGATGTGATGAGAGTTAAACTTTAACATCCATGAACCAAACAGGGCCTAAAAGTCAAATCAGTATCTATACCCTCCATTGCATTAATGATTATCGAGATTACTACACTGCATTCCTAGCGGGGTTTCTCAGTTTGTTGCAAAAAAAAGGTATCAGGCCTCGTTTAGTTCACAGAATTGGGAAGAAAAACACTGTATCAGAATTCCTGTAGCATTTCGTTTGTATTTGGTAAAAATTATCCAAATTTTGACTAACTAGGCTTAAAATGTTCGTCTCGCAAAGTACAACAAAACTGTGTAATTAGTTTTTGATTTCATCAACATTTAATACTCCATGCATTTGCCGACATTTTGATGTGACGGGGAATCTTCTTTTTGCATAGTGGAATTTGGGGAAGAATTGGGGGAACTAAACAAGGCCTCAGCTACCAAATGTCCCTGGACCCTATGTGTTACTGACTTACTGTACCTTGTTACCCTTGTTGCCTCTGAAATTCTGCTTTTGGAGGCCTGACAGAAGAACTGCATCGTGGATCCCAATACAGCATGCACTGCAGCCATGACAGTCGCTTCAAGAACTCTGTCTCGCCTCAGGGTCCATCCTGCCCATCCTTGATGCGGTTGCAGATATCCGAGCACTCTATCAGGCTAATTAAACAACAAACTGATCAGAGTTGAGTTCACTTTGGTGGTTCACGAGTCACGAATAGTAGCATCATCTGTTTGTGAAACCGAAACATGAGAGAGCTGCAGGTACTACCCACCAGTACTGCCGGCTACGGAAGCCGTCCTTGAACACCACGAGGGGCCTGCGCGGCACAACACAAAGACCTAACGTGAACGACGACCAGGACCAGCTCAAGAGAAACGTACGCAACGGCAGTAAACCGCCCGCCGGTGCAGGTTCGGCGGCTGGTTTACCTCCTGACGTTGAGCGGGCCCTCCCCGGGCGCGCCGCCGCCGCCGCGGATGCAGGTGCCGACGCACTTGGTCGTGCACTGCAGCGCCTTGGCCGACCTGGGGTGCTTGATCCGCTCCTGCTTCCCGTCGCCCCCTGCTCACCAACTCCTCGTCATGCACAAAAAGGTTGCGAAGCAAATCTGCACGAAGCCACGAACGCAACGCACGCACGCACCGGAGAGCGTGGGCGGGACGTTGGAGAAGGTGTCCGCCTGAGGCGCCGGCGTCGAGAGGATGGCCGCGAGAGCCAGCGCCACCACGGCCTGCGCCACCGGCGCCGACATCCACCGGGTCTGGTGGCTGGCCGCTGGCTGCGTGACCCCGGCTCTTAGGCGACAGCGAGACGGTGGCACAAGCCAAGAGCGCGCGCACCGTGGCCTCGCGGAGTCCAGGTAGAGCTGTGGCCACCCGGATCAGCCTCGCTGGCTGACTAGTGACGACACAGCAGACACCACCAGTGCCTGCGACCAGTGAGGAAGATACGATGGGCCCACCTGCTCCCGGGCTACGCCGGATCTTTTCTGGGCCTGCGGCACCCAGCCCAGCGCTTGCATCTCACTCAGGCCGAGGCCCAGGAAGAATTCCAACCATTACTCCACCGCGGCCCACGTCGTGCAGGACTCCCCGACTCCGACCGACTCCGACGGCGCCCGCCCGCGTCGCGTGCCACGCCGGTCGCCGCGGGGAAGGAAAAGCGAGGAGTCCCTTCCCTTCTGCTCCAGCTTTACCAAGTCCCGTGCGTCGCGTCGCGTCCACGTGAGTTCCGTGCGCGGCGTGAAGGAGCAGGCGGTTGCAGTTGGAGGTGGCGGCGGCGAGCGGGGACGAAACCCTAGAGCTTGAGCTCCAGCGCACGGGTCGGGTCCTCCTCCCCGTTCCCGGCGATGAGCCGGCGGCAGGAGCTCTGCAGGAACTTCCAGCGCGGCAGGTACGGGGTCTTCTCCTCCCTTCTCCGTTGCCGCGGCATGCCATTGCTTCCGCTTTTATTTCAGTTCAGTCGCTTTGCTCGCTCTGGATGCCCGTACCTCGAATTTGGGTAGCTCTGTGGTTTTCATTCACGTTCTGGATGGCACAGCTGCAAGTACGGAGCGCAGTGTAGGTTCGTGCACGCGTCCTCACAGCAGCAGCAGCAGGCGAAGCCCAACCCGTTTGGGTTCGGCTCTCAGCAGCAGCAGCAGGCGAATCCCAACCCGTTTGGGTTCGGCTCTGGGAGCAGGCAGCAGCAGCAGCAGTCTTCGTTCGGTGCGCAGTTCCAGCAGCAGCAGCAGCAGCAGCAGAAGCCCAATCCGTTTGGATTTGGAGTACAAGGCGGTGCGGCTGGCTGCGCAGTCCAGAAACGCTCCTGGCCCGGCAAAGGTTTGTCTTGTCTGATTGATATAGGTAATCTGTTTTAATGAATCGTTCTCCCTTGTGGGGAATTCAGCCTGTGTAATGGTGTAAGAGCATCTCCACCAGTCCCCCAATAAAACTCCCCCAATAACTTAGTATTGGGGTAGCCCAATATTTACTTTTTGGGTTATTGGGGGAGATGTTTTTGCAGTTCCCCAATATCTCATCCTCAATATGTGATTTTGGCCCATATTGCAAATTCTGGACCATGTTGGAGCAAATTGACCCATGAATATTTTTCACGTCAAAATAAGTTGTTGATGTCTTGTTTGTTGCATCCTGAAGACCAAAGATCGAAAATGCAATAACAATTTGTTCAACAATAAGAAAATGAAATTAAACATACTCACACAAGGATATATCATAAACAAGATATAAAGAGAGATGGCATGGCATTGTTTCCAAGTGCAGAATCACCAATGGGTGTGTTTGCACCAAAAGAACAGAGGATTGGGGGAGGTTGCAAGTGCCCCTTTATTTGAGGGGAGATGAGTGGTTTTTTGGTGGCCACCAAAAATTGGAGGAGGTATTGCCGTATTGGGGCACTGTTGGAGCATGAAAATTGATCTATCTCCCCCAATAATTCTGTTTTATGGGGATGATGGGTTGTATTGGGGATTTGTTGGAGATGCTCGGTTGTTCTTGTGCGTGACTGATGGATTTTTGTCGGATCAGCCATTTCAAAATAAGTGGGCAAGGGACCCCTCAGCCCTGACGAAGCAACAGGAAGCGGCACAGCCTGCACCAGCAGCCCACACGTGAGTCTGCGATTCTAGAGCGCTGTACTTTTGATCCTGCTTGATTACTCCTTGCTATATGTGAGTCACCAACTTTGTGAGCTTTTTGCCAGCTCCTGTACAGATCCTGAGTCCTGCAGGCACCAGATTGCTGAGGATTTTAAGAATGAAACTCCACTCTGGAAGCTTACGTGTTATGCTCATCTCAGGAGGTAAATAAGTAACTCATCGTGCTTCAACCAGTGGCCTCTGCCTCCCTCAATATATTTGTGCTCATATTTTTGTATTATGTTTGCATTAGTGGTCCTTGTGACATCACTGGGGATATTAGCTTTGAAGAGCTGAGAGCTAAAGCGTATGAGGAAGGCAGGCAAGGGCATCCTCTGCAGTCAATAGTAAGCTTGGCGCTCCCAACTTTCTTACCATTATCTTGTTTTGATTTGATTGGAAACAGTTGAACTATGTGATCTTGCACATTGAAATATGTGATAAAACATTACTACAAGGCTATAACTGTTCACCTGCGCTATCATGATATCAAAAGGCCATGGAAAATGATATGTCATAAATTGTATGAAAACCATATGTGATGTGATATTAACAAATGTTTGTGATATTGTACCATGTGTCTGTCTTATTAACAAATGTCTCTCTTATTCCTGAGGCATGCAAAATGTGTCTGTTTGAGCAACATGACCTGTATTTATCAGAAAACAATTGGAGTTGCGCCTTTTTTAGCAACTCAACACTACTTACTTTAATTTCTCCTATATACTGTATAGTTTAGTCATCATAAATATGATCCTTGATGAATTTTATCAAGAAAAATTCTCATTCATTGCTTTCCTTTCTTCAGGTCGAGGGTGAAAGAAATCTGCAAAATGCAAAGCTGATGGAGTTTAATAATTTTCTGAACACTCCACGTGTATCAGTATCACAAAGTCCAAACTTTCCAACTGTCACTTCCTTCCCTGAAGTGAAAACTAATTCATCATTTGGGGTTTCTCAAACTAATGGACCACCAGTGTTTAGTAGTTTCAGTCAAGTTGGAGCAGCAGCTAATATTGGACCTGGGTCAAGGTAATATTCACATGATCGTCTTGAAGGCTGGGCAGTAACCCTTAGTGTTAATTTGTTGAGTAAACTGCTGTTTTCCTTAGGAATCAGTTGTTTTTTAAATGATCTACAGGCATTGATGAATCTATGTTTCATGCAGAACTGCACCAGGAGTCTCAACCAATAGTATTTTTGGTCAATCTAGCCAGCCGAACCATCCAGGATTTCCTGCACCTACCTTTGGCCGTTCTGATATGAAATTCGGAGTTTCAGGTATGCATTGTTGATTAATCCATGCAATTACACTGTAAGCTCTTTATTCTGCAGACTTGGAGCTTGGTCAATCAAATTGTGAGTAAAAGTGTGTTTGCGTCTACTCATGTCTAGATGGTCTTCAACTATTGAGTCTTGATGCTTTTCTAATTTTTGGCATACGATTGTAAAGAACTAACGATTTGATAAATATTACGTCTGAGTTTTGGGGGTGATCCTGTGTGTTATTGAGGATCCCCAGACATTGAGGCAATAAGAACTCTCATGGACTCTTAATGGGGACTAGTGTGGACTCAAAATCTAATCTGAACCTACTAGCCACTTATTGTTGAACAGTTCTGCATATCCTTTTCTTTGTTGTCTTTTTCCTTAATTTAGGAAACATGCGATCCTGCATACTGCTTTTGGTTGCCATTTGAACTTTAAGATTTTACAGGTTCATTTGGAAGCCAGACATCACAACAACCGTCTGGGAGTTTACAAGGCTCAAGCATGTCCAGCTTTGGCAATTTCCCGAAGTCCCATACAGGCTATCAGCAGCCCCCTGCCTCTAGCCATCATAGAGACATTGATAGGCAGTCACAAGATTTACTTAGTGGAATCGTGGCTCCTGCAAGTGCCATAAACCAAGCTCCTGTTGAGTAAGTTCTCAATAAGATACACAATATGCTGAACTTGAGTATGTATAGAGTATGCTGACTCAAGTACATGCCTTTTATTTTGAGAAAAAAATGAGCACAGTTCCTTTCAGACAGGATAATGAGCAGGTATTATTTTTGTGAATCAAGCCATCCAAGAGATTTCGATGAAAAAATTTAGATTTAAAACACCATGAATAAGTACGATCATTCTGTAGATTTCATGGAGAAAACATTTTGCTTCTTCCTCGCAAAAGACTTTTTAAAAATAACTAATTAAACTTGAATGTTCATGTACATATGTTTGCTTTTGTTGATCTGATTACTGTAATGCAGATTGATCGTATGTCACATTGTGAGTTTTCTTGTTGTTTATGGCTACTCAACAGGGACAATAAAAATGAAAATCAGGACGATAGTATCTGGTTGAAGGAGAAGTGGTCAATTGGAGAGGTATGGAATACTTTCCCGTGGGCCATCTGATGGTTTTATATTTATATAAAAGCTTGTTTACCTGTAGGCATTACTATTTCTGATATAGCTCATTTCTGTGCCTGTGATACAAATGACCAGCCATTCAGTTGACAATCATCCACACGCTGTTGCATGTGATGTGCATATGATATGCAGTTATAATTAGCTTCTGAATCAGTGCCCTTAGCAAGATTTTGCTGATTTGGAGTTTTTTCTACGTTTAATCAGACTGTTCGCTTGGGCTGAAAATAAGCAGCTGAAAGTACTGTTGGCTGATTTGTTGTGAGAGAAAAACATTGATGGCTGGCTGAAAATAAGCAGCTGAAAGCTCAAGCGAATAGGCTGAATATCTTTTGCTTGTATCTTCCTATTGCGCTGCATTGATTTTTCCCCCCTTTGTTGAGCACCAGCTAGATTTACATTTCTCATGTTCGATTCCTTTTTTTTTCCCTAAAGTTTGAACTGTTGTGGTGCTTATGTTAAGACATTCTTATGTAAGAAATCAATACATGTTGTTTTACTCAACTGACCACCCATAACTCATTGAGATATTTACCTGTATGGCCTTCAAAAAATGCGTCTTCCTTCCATGGCCCTATTTTTTTTTAACTTTACCTACAAGGCCTGAAAATTAAAATTCCTTCCTTTTATGGGATTCCGTCAGTTTCAGGCACTTAATGGTGTTAAGTCAGGGGTAAAATGACCATTTTACCTCTAGCGAAAAAAAAGTGTAGAGTTTAGTTTGTATATTTTAGATTTGGAGTAATATTGCGCAAATAAGGTCACACATAACAGTATATAACTCTGCAATATCACTCCAAATCTATAATAGACAAACTAAACTCTGCACTTTATTTTTTTCACCGGGGGGTAATTTTATCCTAACACCGTTAAGTGCCTGAAACAGACGGAAGGCCATATTGGAAGGAATTTTCGTTTTCGGACCTTGTTGATAAGTTCAGAAAAAAAAATAGGACCATGGTAGGAAGACACATTTTTTTTTGAAGGCCATGCAGGTTAATATCTCTAACTAATTCTACTTGACTACTTATATATTGACTATTGATGGGAACCTGCTTATCTATCTTGTGCTAGATTTTTATCGCATATACCATTTTATTTAGTGATGACAGATATCTGTTTTTGACTCGCATGTTGTTGTTCAGATTCCGTTGGGTGAGCCACCACAGAGGCACATAAGTCATGTGTTTTAGGAATTCAAGGTATTTTGTGTCACGGAGCCACTATAAGTCAGCTTCAGTGTCTCTTTTCATGTCCAGATATTATCAGGTACATGTTCTCTGGTTTGCTTGGTTCCTTCTGAACAAAATATATAATCTGTCACACTACGTTTGATAAAATTATATACTATATTGCAGCTTCGTAGCCATAACGGCACAGTAATCCGGAGGACGTAAAATGCACATGAAAGGGTGTATCTGGACTCACACTTTCTCTAGTATAGTGTTCCATTTCCCTTTCCATTACCCCATGCACTTCATTAAATCTAAGGCTAGCAACAACCCCGAGATGAGCTTTTGGTTTCCAAGAGCTTTTTGGCTTTTAAAAGGTCTAAAAGTTGAGGTCAAAAAGCTCTTAAAAAGCACAAACTAATAGGCCTGCAACCGTGACATGTAGCATCATCCAGTCTGTGGGCAGTTCCAAGTGCATCTATCTATGTAAAGATAAAGATGGCTATGTGTACACGCGGCTCTTGTGCCTTGTTTAATTGTGACTGTTAGAATCTCATGTGACTACACCGGAACATGACGCATGATTGTGCTACTTCAATGCTTATATATGCTTATTAATTGCTCATTGATCTAAAGTTCTAGACAGATGTTTTATTAACCTAGCCTTTTGAGTTTGCCATGATCGGAGTCGGCGACGCGCCATGCCGAGGTGGCGATGAGCGGGCGTTTGTGCCACCCCAGCGTGAGGCACCCGTCCTTCTCCTGGATCCTGTACCCGTCGCCGCCGGGGAAGTGCGCTATCAACGTGCTCGCATGCTTGTGGACATCGGAGCCCAGGCGATGGGGCTCGAACCCAGCATGGAGCAGGCGGTCACGCCACTGCCCCAGCGTCTCGTGGCGCTCCGTGCGCTCTGTGCCCTCGCACGCCACCACGTTGCAGATCTGCCGGCTGAGGTACACCTCGGACATGGCCTTGTCGTCGGCGGTTTGGAAAGAGCCGGCGCCCTCCAGGGCCTCGAACATGGCGGAGTAGTAGTCCAGCGACTCGCTGAAACGGTCCGAGAACGAGCCGGTGTTGTGGTTGGCATCCTGCTCGGCCACGGTCACGATCCTTGGCCGCACGGCGCGCACCGTGCCCAGGACCTTCTCCAGCGCTCCGGGCAGGGCGAGCAGCCGGTGCAGCTCGAACACTGAGTTGACGGCGATCACCTCAGGCTCGTCGTCCGTCTCCTCGGAGTCCAGTAGCAGCATGAATGGCTCCAGGTCAGCAAGAGAACTGGCGACAAGGCCTCTGAACTGGAAGTCGATCCGGAGGGTGTGTGCATACTGGGCAAGCCTCGAGCCCACCTGCTGCAGAGCTTCGGAGTTCTCCTGCGGCACCCCGACTCCGGTAAGCCTGAACGATGGGGGTCCCTCTGGGCGGTAGGCGAGCTGCATCCCATGCTTGATGTCGAAGTCAACAACGTGGACGCGCCGGCAGCCGGCGAACGCCTCGAGGATGGCCTGGTTCGCTGTGAAGTGGGCGAACTTGAGATAAGGGCAGGACTCGTAGAAGTGCGCATGGAGGAGGTCGGCGAAGGTGGCGTCAAGGAGGGGGCTGGAGCTGTCCGGGGTCGGATGGGCGAGGCGGCGGCGATTGAGCGCCTCGCCGAAGTAGATGGCTACCTTGCGCGTGGCAGCGGTCGCGCCCTGGAATGCCGCCACCGTCACCTTCACCAGCAGATCAGCGAGAGAGAAGCTGTGCTGTTCAGTGGCCTCCGCGCAAGCCACAAGTCTGTGCATGAGCTGGATCTTGGCCTCCTGCGCATCGAACACCATGATCGGCGCCGCAAATGCGTTTGCCAGTGGAACCACGGAGCTACTGGCGCCACTGTACCAAAAGGAGCGTCGGAGCTGAACTGGGTGAACGCTGAGGAATTTGCTGGTGCCTGAGCCTCCGCGCATCTGCAAATAAGCATTGATGGTCAGTGGCCTCGGCCTGGAAATTATCTCCAGAATGAAGATATCCCAACAATCTCTCCGAAATTGATCTTTAGAGTTTTTTTCCCCGAGGTGGTCTTTAGAGTTAGCGACTAAGGAAACTTACTCGTGCTACTGAAGTAGCAGTGCCAGCTTCAACAAACCCGTAGGCACTTTCCAGCTCCACAAATTTTTGCACTATATACTGTATAGTAGGTCTATTCTCTGGGTTAGAGTCAATGCACCTCATTCCTATCTCAGCGCATGCTCTTATTTGCTGCAGTGGTGTGTCTCCCTCTGGTAGCCCCAGCCTATTCCTCCAATTATCAAGGACCTAGAAAATTGAATGGTGAGTCATGTGTAGGAAGCATCAACACCAATATGCTTGGTGAGCACATGTTCCACTACATCTCTAACAATACTGTGAAGAGACAAACACCAAAATCCTCAAGCAACCATCGTACCCAAGTAAACCGTCAAGAGTGGCACAACATGCAATAATTCAGCATCTAAATAAGAATGGAAAATTGTTATCTTCTTTTTAGTTTAGTCTCTCTCTTTTTTTTTTTGAAACATTCTTTTTAGTCTCTATGAAAGACCTCTTTTTTTGGCTCTAGGGGTACTATAAGTGAGATATCCCATGAGAAATTGTAGATTGATTATGAGGGTACAAGGTACATGTATATGTAGGCAAGCATAACCCAAGATCTGGCTTATAGAAACAGAACCAATCAACGGGGAGATCCTTGACTAACACAATTCATATATCAGCCGTACAAATATAGGCTAAAGGGCTGGCTAACCAGAGGTCCAGTCCAGTGACCTGTCTAACAGGCATCTCCACGCGATGGGCAGTGCCACTGGTGCAGGTTCATCCAAATGTGAGGGCTATGTTTGCTATGGCTGTGGTAATTTCAATTGGAGATGTTTCAGCACCAAATTTTGGTCCTGACTTATGTCTGCATCATCTATTTAACAAGAGACCGATTAGAGAAGCTTAAGAAAATAGGAGGTGGGTGACTGATATCAGATAGCCTCTCTGTGTCTGTTCTGATTGAATACCTACATCTATTGGATCAGTTGGAAGATGTCAATATTCAGCAAGCAGTTCAAGACACGTGTCTGGAAGCCTTCCAACACTGGTGCTTAGTCTAGTAAATCAGCTTACAATGCTTTCTTCGGATCCACCAGATTTGCACCTTGAAAATCATGGGACCCATTGGCCATTGCGTTGCGATTTTTCTTATGGGTTGCTGTCTTCAACCACTGGCACGCTACGGTGGATTGACTGGCAAAGCATGGATTGCCACACCTGGCAGCGTATCCTCTGTGAGTTACTGAGTTTGTGTGATCAAGCTCCTGAAACAGTAAATCATTTGCTGCTATCTCTGCATACTCACTGCACCAACCCTTGAGTGACAGTTCAGGAGATTTGCCTCACTGGTCTGGGCAGCTTTCTCGTTCCTAGGTTCTCCCTGGCTGCAACTGCAGACCGGGGCTCCTTGGAGGACCTCCTTGCTTCAGTTCAGCTCTCTGCCAACTCAGGTGTTCGAACCAGCCCGTTTGAAACCAAAGGCTGCGGCCTGGACAGTGATCAGGTCTACAGGGCCTCCATGCGATCTGGAGATGCCGAGCTACAAGCTCGTGTGGTGAAGCCCCGCCCCGCCCCGCCCAAGGTTAAATTCTTCAGATGGCTACTCCTTCAAGACCATCTGCAGTGTCGTGCCAATCTCTAGAGGAAACGGGTGAGATTGAGAATGACACTTGGGCCTGTTTAGATGGCAAAATTTTTTGGGTAAATTCTTGTAGCACTTTTCATTGTTATTTAGCAAAATTTATTCAATCATGGACTAACTAGGCTCAAAAGATTCGTCTCGATATTTACAGATAAACTGTGCAATTAGTTATTTTTTTACCTACATTTAATGCTCCATGCATGCGTCCAAAGATTCGATGTGACGGGTACTGCACAAACTTTTTTTTGGCTCTTTTTGCCATCTAAACAGGCCCTTGTGCTATCTGCCAGGAGATGCCGGAAACTAGGGATCATCTCTTCAGTGAATGCACACGCCCGAAGCTTCTGGATTCACATTGGCTGGGATGCGGAGCGCGTGCCTGAAGCGAAGCTGCAATGGAGTATTGACAGGACAGATCATGTTCCTAAACCGCTTTTCTCCACCTTTATACCTCTGGAAACACCGCCATGATGTCGTTTTTCATGGGCAACAGCCAAGCCTGAACTGCCTCCTCCTCTCTTGCAAGGAAGATTGCCATCTCTGGAATCACCGTTCCCTTCCCAGATGCAGCATGTCACAAAATGAATGGTGCCTTTTGTTATTGATTGATGAGTTAAAACTCTTTCCTCCCTCTGTAATTTCTGCCTAAGGGCCTTAAGACACTTTGTACTGGCGCCATGCCGCCATCCATCACCGATTAGCCAGAATCAATGGTAAAGATATTCAGGTGAGATCTCTCAAGACCCTGGTGTTCCAGTCAAAAAAATAAATTTGGGCTTGCAGGCTTTAACGCCACAACCCAACACATTGTTTCTCTTATTTCTAGCTGATGGAATCGGACAGTCAAATGAGTCAGCAAGCAATACCAGAAAGATCTTAGCTCTTTAGTAATCCTGATAGAATGGGAGGTATGGAAACACCACAATGGCTATGTTGTCATCTTCAACAATGTCGTGCGGACAGTAGAGGAGGAAGGAGTCCTGTGGTGTTAAGCCAGAGCTCAGGGCCTCTGGGTGCTACTCTAGGACCTCCTGTTCTTGCTTTGGTGGTTGTTTCTTTGTCTTGTATATGGCATGAATGAACTAAATGCCTTAAGGTGGGTCTGGGTGTGTTATATCTGTATTGTTGTACTTATTCAATGAATTTACTTTGTGGTGGAATGGCACACAGCTCTCCCGTACACTGATGTGTGTATCCTCTGGCCTTGTTTAGTTCCCCCAATTCTTCCCCAAATTCCACTATGCAAAAAGAAGATTCTCCGTCACATTAAAATGTTGGTAAATGCATGGAGTACTAAATGTTGATGAAATCAAAAACTAATTGCACAGTTTTGTTGTACTTTGCGAGACGAACATTTTAAGCCTAGTTAGTCAAAATTTAGATAATTTTTACCAAATACAAACGAAATGCTACAGGAATTCTGATACAGTGTTTTTCTCCCCTATTCTGTGAACTAAACGAGGCCTCTGTTGTACTGGTACAAACATGATAAAAGAGCATGCATGGCGTGGATGAATAAGACATGATCAAGTTGATGAGTGAGTTACTTTTTATATAAGTGCATCCTTGGTACACCAATCCACTGGTGCACTGAATTAATACAGGTGGTGGAGCATTGAATGCAGTGAGAGTGGTGCCACATTGAATTGGTACCCCTGTTGAACTTGAGCATAAATAACATTGTCATCATGTTATATGGCTACGCCTCCTCTTTTGTTGTGCTTGGACCATGATGTTCTTTTTTGTTTATGGGCCTGTTTAGATGCAAAAAATTTGGCAAAATGGACACTGTAGCATTTTCGTTGTTATTTGACAATTAGTGTCCAATCATAGTCTAATTAGGCTTAAAAGATTCGTCTCGTGGATTTCGTCTAAACTGTGTAATTAGTTTTATTTTTTATTTATATTTAATGTTTCATGCATGCGTCCAAAGATTCGATGTGACGGGGAATGTGAAAAATTTTGCAAAATTCTTGGGGAACTAAACTGGGCCTATGTCTTGCATGACGAAAGAGCTTAAGATACTTGCAGTGGGAACAAATTAAGGTTTTAGTCATGAGGGTAAGCGTTTAACACGCAAAGAACTAGCAATGGTATTTGAAAAAAAAATAGGCAGTTGCATAACACATTGGGTAGACACTACGAACACTGCGGCATGGGAGCTGAACAGAATGGCCTATTGCCATGTCTGGCATAAAAAAAACAAATGAGCTATATGAAGGGTTAATGTTATTGATAATAACATGAGCTGTGGTGTACAAATATGTCGGACCACCTATATGGCTATATATATCTAATAAAAAGAAGGTGAACCAATAGTTGTATTTTCATTCAAATAATAATGCAGAAAGGATGAGAATTGGAGATTTCTATTGATTCTCATTCATGCCATGCCATGTTTATAGACTCACAAGGTTGGCTGGATTTCAGTAGGGCAGGTTTACACGCCTAGCCATGGTGTGTTTGGTT
Source organism: Saccharum hybrid cultivar R570 (assembly GCA_038087645.1). Classification (NCBI taxonomy): domain Eukaryota; kingdom Viridiplantae; phylum Streptophyta; class Magnoliopsida; order Poales; family Poaceae; genus Saccharum; species Saccharum hybrid cultivar. The sequence goes on from JAQSUU010000273.1 coordinate 2,924,819, forward strand.
GGAGATAATTGGGGGGGGGGGGGGGGAATCAAAGTTCAGAGATAGGATCTTGGAAATCTCTTTCTTATTTGTTTGGTGGGAGCAGGGGTTTTGGTGGGATGGGGATGGGCTAGTACCGAATCTGCAGCCTTTCCTGCATTTTATTGTGGAGTGCTAGTCTCAACAAAGACTACCCATTCCCTTTGACTTTGCAAGTTTAATTGATTAACTTCAAAAACATTATTACTACCTTGACGCTCAGAAATGAATGCCATATTATTCCTATCCTATGAAACAAAAAGTTGATTTCAGTCCTAGATGTGCATATACTAAATGATCCTCAAAAGCCTTGGCAAAAGCCCAGCCACCCTAGGCCAAAAAAAAAGTTTTCTAATAGAAAGACAATGCCATGTAGAAAAATATTGGGTCATTGTGCATGAGTCCAGAAAATAATATTACACAATGTGTAAAAAAATGTGCAGGGTAGAAGTTTGAGATACTATTGAAATATATAGAATTTATCATAAACCCAATATGTAAATTGTTCTTACTTTCTCGATTGCAACATATCCTTTTGCTCCTGTCAATACCTCTATAATTATAACACCAAGACTATATATATCCAACTTCATTGTGATATGCCCACTGTAGTATTCTGGTGCTAAATATCCTCTACACAAAAATACATACAATTAATGTAATGAATGAATGGAAAAGGAATGTAATGAACTTAACCAAGAAAATCTGAGCTTTCAAGAGGGTTTAGCAACTTTACATTGATCCAATCAGTTTTGAAGTAATATCCTTGCTTTGCTTTTCATCAAAGCATCTTGAAATACCAAAATCAGCAATTTTTGGCACCATTTTATCATCTAGCAGTATATTAGCAGGTTTGAGATCTAAGTGAACGATATGGTTCTCATGAAGATAATGTAAACCCTCACAGATTCCTTTGATGATTTGATAGCGCACTCTCCACTCAAGGCCAGAAGACGCATCTGTGAAATGAAGAGTAAAAATGATTTTATATTTTAGATAATGTAAATCTTCTATTGTCAGCTATAAGGTATGGTACAATGTCATCTCTATAGTCTATTATAGACAATCAGTTTGACCACAGAAAAAATTATGTGTGTAAATAAACATTACATGACACATGATCTTACCAGTGATATAATCACAGAGACTCCCACCAGGTACGAACTCGAAACACAGCAACCTGTTTCGTAGATCTGCCATGACAAGCTTGCCCTCATAGTCTACCATTTCTCCTTGTGTCTCGGAACAATATCCCAGAAATCGTACTACATTTTTGTGCCGTGCCTTCATGAGACACTGAACCTCTCTACTATATTTCTGATCAAGGAGATCAAGTGTTTCGGACAGCTTCTTCACAGCGACCTTCCCAATTCCAAGCATTCCCTACAGTTGCAGCTTGCCTTTGTCAGCGTGAAAGATGAGTATCTACTTTCTTCAACAGCTATGGTTAGTCAAGGAGGACTAGGGCTGATGACTGTTGAGGGCTGCCCATACCTTGTAAACCACAGCAAAACCACCTCTGCCGATCTCCTGCTCATTGGAGAAATTATTTGTGATGGCTTCCAGAAGTGATAATGGCAGCTTCGTTGGCTTTTCATTTTCATTAAGAAGCATGCGCTCCAGGACATTGTACCCAATACCAACTTTACCATCCATTTGTACGAACATACAACAGTAGCCTAGACTTCAAATAGGAGTATGAGAATTGCTGTCACACAGTACCTGCAAAACTATATTTGATCATCCTGAATATTGCATGAATTACCATTTGGGCAAAGTGTAAGTGCAATTTGGTAAGCAGTATTGCTACCACTTTATAACAAGTAAATGTACAAACTTCACAATGCAAAGAGTAGGCTAAAGTTAAATTCTTCTGTGCAGTATAGTTTTGCTGCTACCATGAGAAATATTTCTGAGCGTTTTGCATTCCTGAGGGCTGCCTGAACATGCTTCAAAATTTGCCTGATCAGGAAGGCCTCAATTAAATTAAAGGTACCCAAGATGTTTATTATAGTACGAAGCATCGGCATGCCTACTCTGTTCTACTGGTCCGTTCCAAAATGTTTTACCAACATCAAGAACATTAAATTAATTTCATTAAATCTACCGTACAATATGATATGCTAGAGTTAATATTTCTTCTATAAACTTGAATAAAGTTAAAGAAATTTGACTAAGGGAAAAACTAATACAAGCTTCATTTTGAAACAAAGGAATTATAACCAAGCAACCCGCTTATGCACAAGATCGATTCAAGGAACAAAAGCAAGAGGAAAACAAGAGTATAAATACGGGAGCTTAACATCACCTGGCTGCATGAGATTGTTAGTGAAAAAAGAGTCAAGTCTAATTTGGTGAACGAATAAGAGATCTGGGAAGAGGAAAAGGACGGGAAGGACGAGAGCAAGAAGATGCACAGCCATCAGCACCTGATTTCAGCGATGGAGTAGTAATCAATTGACCACGGGATCCACACGCCGGAGCGAAATCTCTTCCATTCCGTGTTCCCATGGATGAAGAATGAGAGGATCTACGCGTCAGAGTGCAGCCTCGACGAACTTTCTATGGAAATATGGCGGACCGACCATTTCCCGGAAGCGGCCTCAGGGCGTGTTTAGTTGGTACCGGATCCATCCCAAATTACAACACGATTGATTTTTTTTTACACCAAATTTATCGCTCGTCTTATTTAAAATTTTTTATAAAATATTATTTTTTTATCGTAGCTTGTTTTATTAATATAATAAAAGTTCTTCAAGAATAATTTAAATTTAATTATGATTACATAAATTTTTTTAAATAAGACGAGTGATCAAACTTGGGATAAAAAAGTCAAACGTCTTGTAATTTGGGATGGAGGCTCATCGAATGTTTCGTGGGACTTCGGAATTGATACTGATAAAAAGACTAATTACATAACTCCTCTGTAAACTACGAGACGAATTTATTAAGTCTAATTAAGTCATCATTAGTACATGTGTGTTACTGTAGCATTTAAGGCTAATCATGGACTAATTAGGCTTAAAAGATTTGTCTCGTGGTTTCCAACCAAACCGTGCAATTGGTTTTTTTCGTTTACATTTAGTACTTCATGCTTGTGCCTAAATATTTAATGTGATAGGTGAAAAAATTTTAGATGGAAACTAAACACCCCTAAGATGGAGCACCACTGACGTTAGGCTGTTTGGTTCGGCCTTGTTTAGATTCTCAAATTCATCTCCAAATTCCACTATGTAAAAAGAAGATTCCTCGTCACATCAAAATACCGGCATATGTATGGAGTACTAATATAGATAAAAATCAAAAATTAATTACACAGTTTTATTGTACTTTGTGAGACGAACATTTTAAGCATAATTAATTAATGTTTGGACAATTATTACTAAATAAAAACAAATTTGCTACAGTACAGCGCAGTATTGGTACAGTGATTTGGGGATGGCCGAATTGGCCTCCAAACAAGGGTCGTGTTTAGTTCGCCCGATTTGGTGACGACCAAATTACTGTGCAATACTGTAGCTCACTATAGCATTTCATTTATATTTGATAATAATTGTCCAAACATTGATTAATTAGGCTCAAAAGATCTGTCTCGCAAAGTACAACTAAACTATATAATTAGTTTTTTTATTTCATCTATATTTAGTACTTTATACATGTGCCGGCATTTTAATGTGATAAAAAATCTTTTTTTTGCATAATAAAATTTGAGAAAAAATTTGGCATCTAAACATGGCCAAGGCCTTCGTGCGCTCGCCTGGGAGCCGCGGCCAGGCATCTCATCTGACCCCAGGCGTTGGAAATGGAACGGTGGCTGCCTGGGCACGCGTGATTTCCACGCTGCGAACCAAACAAGCCGTGCGCTGTTGGCTACTTTTTGGCCTGCGTGTAGGCCCGGCTCCACGCGCTCGTCTATCTTTACAAGAAGTTTTTTATGTTCTTAATGGTGGGCCAATGCATGATGGGTAGAATGATAAAATTATCGTTCTGACTCCTAAAATCAACTCATTAAAAGATTAACGAGCAATTAGTTCATGTAATAATTTATGAGATTTGTTCGTGTTTTGGTTCCTCTCTGTAGAATTATTCTAGTCACGTGACATGAGAAGAATAAATCTATTGTAATCAAAGGTAATTAAGGGTGTGTTTAGTTCAGGGGCGGTAAAGTTTTCGGGGTACCATAGTAACTATAGCAATTAGTGTCCAATCATAGACTAATTAGACTTAAAAGATTCGTCTCGCAAAATACATGTAAACTGTGCAATTAGTTATTTTTTATCTATATTTAATGCTTCATGCATGTCTCCAAACATTCGATGGGATGTGGTGTAAAGTTTTTTTGGTGGGAACTAAACAACCCCTAAGGGTAGTTTAGTCATTTTAGTGGAACATCTCCTTTCTTCTTTTGTCGTGTTCGAATTCGAACGCCGCACCCCGTCGCACGGATCCGAGTGGAGGGCCTCGCCTCCGCCTCCCGTCAGCAGGGGGCTCGCCGGCCCGGGTTGTCTGTCCGGTGATCACCGTTGGCCACTTCAGAAGCTCGCAACTGACCGTTTTGTAGGGGCATGTTGCTCGCACGCCACCCGTTTGTATAGGGAAGGATCACCCACCCTATTCGCTTGAGCTTATCAGCAGAATCAGTAGCCATCCAGCAGTGTTTTTCTCACAACGTACCAGCGAACAGTACTTTCAGCCACAATTAACTAGGGAAACGAACAGAGTGACCGTCCACGGACGTTGGCCACCGGTGGCATGTATCAGGGTGTCGTACACGGTACACCGCGCTCAGGCCAGATGTGTGCTGCCCCGTCGTGGAGGCGTTCGACGGGGGCCTGGCGCGGAACGTCGCCAAGGTTCCCACGGCGGTACCCTTGGAGCTCTGCTACCGGTTCAGCATGCTGGGGAAAACGCATAGGCCTGGGCTATGCTGTGCCGGACATCGCCTTGGTGCTCAAAGGGTGGTAAGAGCTACAAGTTCGTCGGTAGTAGCTCCATGGTGGACATGAACGTAGCCAGACGAAGGGGGTGAAGGCCGAGGACCCCAGCATGGCGGCGGTGGTGGTTGGAGCGAGAGTTCTGTTATTAGCGCACAAGTGCCGAAAAGATGCAACAAAACACTTACAATTATACCCTTTAAAATAAATTTGTTACTAGTTTTGGGTCCACTAATTTTAAGCTTCCATCCACAACTTAAGTTTCTCTTAATAGGTGCCCCCTTAGTTTTTAACCACTAGATGTTTCTGAATGGGTGGATGTCCTTTTTTTCCATGCACTATAAAGATTCACAGTTTCACATTCACATATTCTACATAAGCTTATCTCAAAGGTTGTTGCCAATAGGCTTAAGAATTTATTGCCTCACATTATTTCCCTTTCTCAAAGTGCCTTTGTGCAAGGAAGATCAATTACATCACCACTTAAATCTAGAAAGAAGTGAGTAAGGTTTGGCTGCTATTAAGCTTGATACGAGTAAAATATGACATAGTAGAGTGGGCCTTCCTAAAGAAGATGGGGAGTTGGACGACGGGTTTTCATCATAGCTCGGTTTCATATTCCACGGCGATGCAAACTTCATGCGCGTGTAGGCCAGGAAGAAGCTTCAAAGCTCTAGTTTGGTTGGATCCGGTCGAATTGGGGGAAGCTATAGGTATTATTACGTTTGATAATTGAGTGACAACTAGTGGACTAATGCTTTTAATGAGATGACTGAGCTAGGCTCACACTTGAAGTTAAGAAAGGCTAAGGAAAATATGAAGGTGACGATCATTACATGAAACAATTGCTTAACCTTGGAGAGAAGAACGAAGGAGATGGAAAGCAAGCTCGAAGGCAAAGGTATTTTAATGGAGTTTTTCTTTTGCCGGCCAAGATGTAAGAGAGAGCATTATCACGTTTAGGATAGATAGTCATATTATTAAGATGAATATTCTATGCAATTACGGATGTCTAATATCACTGAGTATTGTCTAACTATGCATGCACATTTAGACCTAGTGACGTGGTGATTGGTGAAAGGGTAAATGCTTTTTTTTGAAAAACCTAACTTAGTACTTAAGGTGTTGTTTTCAAGTTGGAACATATAATATTTTTTCTGAGTGGCAACCTGCAGTTATGTGACAGTCCCCATGGAAAATATTTGATTTTGGGGACAATCTATCTTCCAGATGACTTCCAGATTATGTTTTCCTTCCCCGACCAGGTTGACAGCCCTTCCTTTTTATCTTCAAAAACATGGTAGCCAGATTTGGCGGAGAAAATATCCTTTACATCAGGCAAGGAAAAAACTCTTTGCATTACCAAGGATTTTAATTTCGTTATCGCAAAAATTTCGGTCACCACCGAAATTACCGAATTTCACGAAATTCAGCTGAAATTTCGCCGTAATTTTTTTAGAGATTAGAACATGAAGTATGCTGTTTCTAAAACAGTTTAGATCTAAATAAATATTAGTATGATTAATGACTACACATCTATTGAATAGAAGAATATGTAATATAATCAATAGAAAAAATACAAGTCTAGAGTTATACATCACATGTATTAGAGTATTACAAAATTTCAGAGTTTTCTTTCGGCCACCACCGAAATTACCGAATTTTGCGAAATTCAGCTAAAATTTCGCCGAAATTTTGAACCCATCATATGAATGCATGTTGACGCCGAAGGTACAGGACGAGACGAGACGGGGAGCGTGTGGTTGCGCCTGTTGCGCGTTGGCCATTTCAACTTTGCATATGGGCCTCGGCCTTTTTGCTGACAAATGGGCCCGTGACCGGTAGTCCTCGATCGAGTATGGGCTGACCTGCGGCCGCTGGGCCCATCATCTCACTGTATGAACGTCTCCTCCTTTTCTGCAATCAATTTTGTTATTTAAAAAGGAGTGTTGTATGAACGTCTCTTCCTTTGCAAAAATTTTTTTTGTTATTTAAAAAGGAGTGTCTTGTGCTTCCTTGTATATAAAATCTAACAATAAAACAAAGATATAAAAACAAAAAGAAAGATTCTCCATCACCGTCTGCATTCCATTCCCCACTGCCTGTGACCGACAGACACATGGGCCCGCGCCTCCCAGTCTGAATACGGGCACACACTGAGGCCTCGTTCACTTCACATGCTAACCCAAAATATTTCCTCTTCCACCCATCACATCGAATCTTTGGACGCATATATGGAGTATTAAATATAGGTAAAAAAGATAACTAATTACATAGTTTGTCTGTAAATATCGAGACGAATCTTTTGAGCCTAGTTAGTCTATGGTTAAACAAATTTTATCAAATAACGATAAAAGATGCTACAGTAACTTTTCAACCACTTTTCGCCACCGGAGGACACGCCAAAGTGGCAATTGGCCGTTAGAGCATGGGCGGGGGCAACGCTACATTACACATTGGCATGGCCGTCGGAGCTGCCTCCCAGTCTCGCAGCTCCGCTCTGAACTGTTGACCAGGCTAGCTGCGTGCATGCGTAGGAGTAGTGGTGTGATGAACACAGAAGCTTCGGCTCGGAACCGGAGAGTTTGAACTCGAGTAGTCCAGCACTTGCCGGCCTTGAGATTCACGAGTGCACGCGGGCGCGGTGCACATTACAAAGCCCCGCCATTAATTACTGCTTACTAATCATCACTACGCGGGAGTTCAGAGATGAATATTTTAGTGAAAGGTCGAAGACGAATACGACGACGAGCTGGAACCAACTTCTGAACTTGCCGATCTGCGTTTGGAGTACCGACTACTCACCGTAGTGCAGTGCAGCGCCAAATGTGCAGAATGGCAGTGACGACATCGCCGTCCCGTCCATGCACGCCGACGCTGGACTGGACTAGCACACGGGCACGGGCACGGCCACGGCCACGGCGGCGGTGACTCCGAGCGCCAGGCCGTTCCACGTTGACTCGGCGGCCCAAGTACGCCGACGCCAAACCCGTTGCGTTCCTCGTCCCCAGCAAGCAGACGCAGGCAGCCAGCCAGCCACAAAAGCGAGACGGACACCGGCCACGCAGGCGCCAGTCGCCACGCGCTCCGGCTCCGCCCGTCCTGCTCCTGCACGCTGCACCGCGTCGCGAGGCCGGCCGGCCCGTGCCCCGTGCACCCTCCAGCCTCCGCGTTTACCCTTGCCATGTGACCTGACCCCGCCCGCCTCCTTCACTCCCCTCCACTCCACCTCTCCCCTCCCCTCGCCTCCCACCAAAAACCTCACGCCACCCCCGCGCCGCCACCGCTGCGGCAGCCCGCCATGATCCCCGCTCCTCGCGCCTCCACTCCCGGAGGCAGCGGGTGGCGCCGCGCCCTCCTCGCCGCCGCCGCCCTCCTCCTCGCCCTCGCGCCACCCGCATCAGCGCAGCCGACGCCGACGAGCCCGGCGCTGCAGGCGGCGTACACGGCGCTGCAAGCGTGGAAGCGGGCGGCCATCTTCTCCGACCCGTCCAACTTCACAGCCAACTGGGTCGGCCCCAACGTGTGCGCCTACAACGGCATCTACTGCGCGCCGCGGCCCTCCGACGGGGCGCTGGCCGTGGCCGGCATCGACCTCAACCACGCCGACATCGCGGGCAACATCCCCGCCGACCTCCCCCTCGGCCTCCCCGACCTCGCGCTGCTCCACCTCAACTCCAACCGCTTCTGCGGGGTGCTGCCCGACACCTTCCTCCGCCTGCGGCTCCTCCACGAGCTCGACCTCAGCAACAACCGCTTCGTCGGCGCGTTCCCCGCCGTCGTCCTGGGTCTCCCCGCGCTCAGGTACCTCGACCTTAGGTTCAATGACTTCGAGGGACCCATTCCGCCGGCGGTCTTCGACCGCCCGCTCGACGCCATCCTGCTCAACTCCAACCGCCTCCGTGGCCCCATCCCGGGGAACCTCGGAAACTCACCCGCGTCCGTGGTGGTGCTCGCGCACAACCGACTCGGCGGATGTATCCCGCCGTCGATAGGGAGGATGGCGGACACGCTCAATGAGATCGTGCTCATCGACGACGAGCTCACCGGCTGCGTCCCGCCGCAGGTCGAGTTGCTTAGGAAGGTGACGGTGTTTGATGTCAGTGGGAACCACCTCCAGGGCCCGCTGCCGGCGAGCGTCGGTGGGATGGCTGCCGTCCAGCAGCTCAATGTGGCCGGGAACCTGCTCAGGGGCCCCGTGCCGACGGCCGTGTGCGCGCTGCAGGGGACGCTCAGGAACTTCACCTACGAGGACAACTTCTTCACCTCGCGCCCTGGGTGCGCGGTCGCCACGGCCGACGGGAGGTGGAACTGCATCCCAGGTGCTCCCGCGCAGCGCCCGCCGCCGCAGTGCGCCGCCGCGGTCGCGCCGTTCGACTGCAGGACGGCGCAATGCCAGGCACCGCCGACGTCCGGCACTCCTGGGTCGGGCCCTGTCATTCCTTCACAGCAGCTGCCCCCGCCTGGCTCCACCACGCCGTCGCACCAGTCCCCGCCAGGGAGCTCCACCACGCCGTCGCACCCGTCCCCGCCTGGCAGCTCCACGACGCCGTCGCACCCGTCCCCGCCAGGGGGCACCACGACTCCGTCGTACCCGTCGCCGCCCACAGACGGCAGCAGCCCCAAGCCATCAATGCCGCCTTCATCCCATGGTGGCTCGCCTCCGTCGTCCGGTTACCAGCCACCTCCGCCGTCGTCCGGATGGGCACCGTCGGGCCAACCCGTGGGCGTACCACCACCCACAGAGCATCCCGGTGGCGTCTGGCCGCCGCGCACACCAGCGGCTCCCGGCACACCAGGATCAGCGTACCCGCCGGGCACACCAGGATCGCCATCCACACCGACGACTCCGGGCACGCCAGGTTCGGCATTCCCGCCGACGACCCCAGGAGCGCCAGGTTCGGCATACCCGCCGACGACTCCAGGCACGCCAGGCTCGACATACCCGCCGACGACTCCCGGTGCACCAGGGTCGTCGCCATCCACCCCGACGACTCCGGGCACGCCAGGTTCGACATACCCGCCGACGACTCCGGGCGCACCAGGGTCGTCACCATCCACGCCGACAACTCCGGGCACGCCTGGATCAACGTTCCCGCCAACGACACCCGGCTACCACCCTCCGTCCCCAGGTGGTGGTTCTCCAGGCGGCCACGGCGGCAACCAGCACGGCACTCCACCATCGACACCAGGCAGCGGCGGCGGCGTCCTGCCATTCCCGCCCGCCCACGGCATGCCCTACTCCTCGCCGCCTCCGCCGCCTTCCGACCCAGCGGGGAACCTGCCGTTCCCGCCCGTCCACGGCGTGTCCTACTCGTCGCCGCCACCGCCGCTCCCGCCCGTCTATGGCGTGTCCTACGCGTCGCCCCCGCCGCCGCTCCCGCCCGTCTACGGCGTGTCCTACTCGTCGCCCCCGCCACCCGCGACGCCGTACAAGAGCAACTAGCCGCGTGTTGATCCACCGGCCCCCGCCGCCGCGGTGGCGCACCGGCCAGTGACAGACGGACAGAGTCGAGTCGCCATGACGCATCAGTACATCTTGCACTGTAGCAGCTGTTCCTTCCTCCTCCTCCCGCCGCTATTTTCTCACTTGTAATAGTAGTTTTAAATTTGCTCCCTTTCGAGGTTGGTTGGTTCTTTCGATCGATCGGTCGATCGGATTGGATTCAAAGGCTCCGCGGATTCTTTCTTCTCCTTTCTCTACTAGTAATAGCAGCAGTACCCTTGTTGTTTAGCTCGATCTTGCTCGTCACTCCATGATCATCGTATCATGCTCGTTCGTGCTTCTCATCTGCAAGCGAGTTTGTTTGTTGGTAGCAGTAACACTTTGATCCTTACGAGCTTTGCCGGCTGGCAGACGCGTCGCCGCACCGCGTCGCCGTGCCGGCACTCCGTGCTCGGAGTAATGAGAGGCGGAAAGCGAAGCCGAAAAGGTTCGGAGTCCATGGGCCACGCGTGCAAGCACCAAGTGGAGAGGACGACCAAGGGGAGGAGGAAGTACACACACGGTGGAGTCCACTGGAGTGCCATTGGCAAAACTGGCAGCAGGACCAGGGCAGCGGCATTCCGTTCCGGTGGCGCCAGGCCGCCAGCGGCCACCGCCCCCGACAAGGTCACATGCAGGGCCGGCGAGGCTTGAGGAACGGATCATCATATTCATATCGAATGAACGGGCCATGATCATCGTATCGTATCGTACGAGTATTAACTAGTGGCAACGCCATAACTTGGGGAGTAGAGCTCGAGCTCCAATTTTTTTTTTCAACAGAAAAAACTTTTTATATATCCTTCGGTGTCCGTGCACGTTTCACGTGACGCTACGAGTTGCATTTCATTTCCTTCATCTTCTGGCCATTGTGATGGCAGGCCAGCTCAAAGCTCAGGCTCATCCGCTCATGGTCATGGCTGCTGCTTCCGTTTTCGGTCTCGCAGCGGCAGCTGGCGCTGTAGTAGTAGGCTAGTAGCTGCGTCTGCCTTGTTGCCGGTGCAGGCAACTCGAGATCCGATCAGCTGCGTGCCGCTGGCACATCCATTTGTGAGTGAGGGCCCGTTTGTTTGGGTGTTAAAGTTTAACAAACACTGTAGCACTTTCGTCTTATTTGACAAAAAGTTTTTAATTTTAGACTAATTAGGCTTAATAGATTCGTCTCGTAAATTACTCATAATCTGTGTCGACACGCATGCAATTAGTCTATATTTAATACTCCATGTATTTGTCACAACATTGATGTGATGGGAGTTAAACTTTAACGTGTTGTAACCCAACGGGGCCTGAGGCGAGTTCGGCCGTCGGGGCCTGCGCTGGACAGATCACCGTTGCTTCCTACGGCAACCGAGGAAGGATGGGTCCATGTCCATCCTCGTGGGATCATGTGGGACTTCAACATGCTGTGCACGCTCCCCCAGTCCCCCTGCAATTCTTGTTCGTTCATTCAGGTAGAGGTAGCCAGATAGGGAGCGGCGCTGACCTGCCAGCCGTCCAAAATCGCTTCAAAATTCAAACTTCACAAAATTTTTTAGTAGCAGCACGCACAAGATTAGTACTGGGAAATGAAAATCCAGATGGCAATTCGAAAACGTTCTGCACAGCTATCTCCGGGCGCAAATTTATTCGAATCCCAGGCCTCCTACAATCCAAGGCCCGGCCCCAAACACACCCTCGCACGATAAAGCTATCTTGCTTGCTAGTCAACTCAGCTACACAATGGCATGCAGTGCAGCGCAGGAATGGCGGGCCTCTACTTGACTACTTGGGCCCCATGCCGCACAGCACCGCGGCGGCGTGACGCGCGAAGTAGGTCAGGATGACGTCGGCGCCGGCTCGCCGGAGGCACATGAGCGACTCCATCATCACCTTCTGCTCGTCGACCATGCCCAGCGCCCCGGCGGCTTTGATCATCGAGTACTCGCCAGAGACCTGCACGAGCAAGAGGAAGAGGACGACGGCAGGATTAGTAGGCGAGAGTGGCGAGCAAAGCATTTCGGAGAAGGTAATTTAATCTGACACATGCAACATTTATTATCAATGATATGGTATGAAAAGCTCCTGTCTTGGAAGCATAGCGTGTCCAGTAATTACTGAAAACTTTGGTGGCGATTAGCAGATGATCAGCATTAACTGCTCTATCTGTAGTAGTAGTAATTGGAAGCCCCCACCAAGTACGCTTTTGTTGGTGCCAAGTTAAAAAAAAAAAGTTGATAACACATGCATTTCCAGACAGCGATTAGATATGCAAACACAGGACACAGGACACAGGACAGGAAAAATGAAATCCATGGGATATAGACAAAGCAAGGACAGGTTTCATATGACTTGCTGGTTCTGCTTGTAGTTGTAGCAGCAGAAAGAACCTTGTTCATGTATGCTGGACAACGAAGTTAACTTCAATCACCATTTTCATGTGCACCGATGTATAGTAGAGTGGCAGAGCACTGGTTTACATAGTAGCAAACTACAGGTAACTTCAAGTGATCATTCTCAAAATGATTTAACTGCTGCTGTTTGAAGTAAGCATCAGATAATTTATGTGCAATCTGATCTGGACAGGATAACAGAGAGATTCTAACACAATGAATCCAAGATTAACAAGTCAGGTGTCCAGCACTTGGAAATATTGAATTTTGATATGCAGTACAGTGCCAATGCTAAATGATAGACGATTAGATAGACCAATAGCATTGGCAGTTGACACAATACTTCCACTTCAAACAAGGAACATGGACATTTTGACCAAATGGAGGGGAAAACTTCACAACAGCATGGGTGAGCCAATGAACTGACCTGGTAAGCTGCAATCGGTAGGGCTGAATTATCCCGAAGAAGTCGGATGATATCCAAGTATGGTAATCCCGGTTTCACCTGTCAAATGAGGTCCATGGTTATAGATGCACACATAAAACTGTCTTCATAACAAGCCACCATACAGCAGGAATATTACTAGCAGAATGTCAGCTCCTTCCGCCTCATCTGCTGCAGTTTCTATGAGGGCTTCTCTGTAGTTGGCTGGGTTCATCTGATAACTTCAGATTAAAGAGAAAGCCAACATTTAATACCAAGCAATTAAATTGTGCACTAGATGGAAATAGTATCTTTGGTGCAAGTTCCATACGTCTTCTTATCTCCAAATCTTGGATTTGAATCTAATGCTTCTCGGAATGGGCCATAAAAGGAACTGGCATACCTGCAAAAAACATACATTACAGATGTATCATTTGGGTTCAAACTAAAGAAACATAACAGGATGGCAAATGTGGGGGTATGGAAATGGTATGGTGACAGGAAGAGCATAGAAAGATACTTTGCAGTGTAGGACATAATGGAGACATCATGGAAACCCTCAGCATCTAGAGCAGAGCGAAGTGCTCCAATACGGCCATCCATCATGTCACTAGGGCTGACAACATCAGCACCGGCACGAGCCTATTTATATGGAGATTTTTTGTGAGAAAAAACTAGCACGTTTATGTGACCAAACACAAAATCAAGAGATGAGATGAACCTGTGAAACAGCCTGCTTGCACAACTGATAAACTGTTTCATCATTCATAATTACTCCTGATGCAGGACACAAACAAGTCAATGATTAGCTGGAGAAAATAAAGTTCATTTTTGGAGATTTCTTATGACTTGTCTAATGTTCTCATCCAGGAAAAAAATCATTAAGTAACAAAAAATCAATCTCAAGAATCATTACGCAACATATAATACAGAAAATCAAACTAACATATTGACTAGTGGTTCTTAACAGCTACTCCATGAAAGAGAAATACCGAAGTCAACGACTGAAAAATAAGAGCAGCAAGAAGTGGTTTCAGCTAGGCAAACAAAAAGCACAAAACATGTTACAAAGTACAAACTAAATTCTAGTGACTAATATCAGGCATTAAGGTATAAGGCCTCCTGGAAAAAGTAATTCTGACAAAGCTACTGTAGACAATGTATGGAGACTTGAAAATATATTGTGTACAGCATCTTCAGGGAAAAGGCGAACAGTTTTAAGCAACTAAGTTTTCATTATATAAGCCTCTGAAATTTCTTTGGCCCTTATAAGGATTTTTTGGAGTAGCAAGATCAATATGCAGCAAATGGTCACAGACCAGCAAGATGAGAACAAAGGGGGCATCTTTCTTACCATCTTCCCTCACAATACCATCATGACCATCAGATGAATAAGGGTCTAACGCAACGTCCGTGTAGATAACCTAGCAGTCATATGAGTTCAAGGAAAGATATTAGGAACTATGATGGAAGCCAGACATTGAATGAGCGGCACATAAGCTTACAATATCAGGGAACTTGTCTTTGAGCAAGCGGATTGCACGTGGAACCAGACCATTATCGTTGTACGCTTCATCTCCTGTCGGAGACTGGAGGAAAACAAGTGTAAGCAACTCTATATAAGACACAAACAAGTAAGAAATTTATTATATTAGTTAATAGACCTTCAATGCATCAGGAACTTTAGGAAAGAGCACAAAACTGTTAACACCAACATCGCGGGCCTTATAAACCTGCATATACCATCATTTTAAAGAGTTATTTAATACTATTGACCAAGCAGCAAAATGCATATATATTTCTCTCTCCAGTAAATTCATCAAAAAGAACATCACAAATACACATTAATGATCTGAGATAATCCCCAATGCTTTCAATACCTCGTCAAGCAGCCCGTGCCTCCACCCAAGCCTATAGCACCCTGGCATAGCTCCAATGGGAGCATCTTCTTCTCCTACAGATCATCATGGAGCGAATCCGATATATCAAATCTGAATTGTGTTGAACACTCATGTCAGCGAATTCCACTACAAACCTTCATGGATAAACAATGGGAGCACAAAATTGGCAGGCGAGATGCTCGTCTCCTGGAATGCAGCCCTAAGAGCAGGCGATTTCCGGTTGCGACGGGGACGCTTTGCCATGTCCTAAATAACACATGGGGAGAAAAAAGAAATATACACACAAGTCAGGACTTTGCAGTTATAGATAGTAAGAGCACACAAAATTCAGAGAGGAAACCCAGCGAGTGCATACAAGGGGCTTGATCTCCGGTGTTCCTTCAGGGACCTTTGGCCTAACCAGCGGCGGGGGAGCAGGGAATTTCCCAGCGACGGCGTCGGCCTCGCACTCCTCGATGGTCCTCCCGGACGGCGCCCTGATGGCGGCCGCCGCCTCCTGCTCGCTGCTGACCCTGATGGCCGTGGAGCGCAGCCTTGGCCCGGCTCTTGGGACGGCGGAGCAGCTCCCAAAGGCCGCATGGCCATGGCCACTCCTAGCCTGGAGCATCTGAACGTTGGCGGGGGAGAAGGAGACGGTGGACGCCATGGCCTAGCTGCAACGGACGCCAATACGATGGATTCCACAGACATGGTCAGCAATTGGGAACTATATCTTATCTTCTTTATCTTCTAATGCTGAATAATTCGACCAAAATCGGAAGTGGTATTCTCAGAGTGAAAGAAATCAGGGGGATTGGAGATTGCTGTGTGCAGTCAAGAACTTGCAAATCTTGGAGAAGAAGAAGAGGAGCAGATGGCGGCAGGGGGGTTACCTGGACACTGGAGAGGACGAGGAGGAGACGCAGCAGCACGAGAGGGGAGTTCGGAGAAGCTTCTAATCGCCTAATCATGTGGCCTCGGTTTGGCGAGGGACGTTTGCCGATGGCGATGCCCGCCTAGTAGACCAGAGGCTTGCATTTCTTTGTCGCCTTCTTCCCAATGTTTGTCAGTTTCACCTACACTCTATACAGCTCTGATTTGTGATTTCAGACTTGGGGCCTCTCTCAACTTTTTTCTTAATTGGCAAAAGAAGAAAAAGAAGAAGATTAAGTTGGCTCAAAGTCTAAACGGAAATGATACGGTGATTTCAGACTTGGGGCCTACTCTCTATACGCTCTGCCGCACCGCCCGGCGTTCTCCACGTTGACCGGGGCTCGACGGCCAGTATCTCCACCGAGCGCGGCCGCCCACCTTGATTCCTCTCCATCGCACCTCCTCGCTGCCCGCCTTCTCTCTCTCCACCACGCCTTCGGCCCGCCGCGGTTTTCTCTAGCTCGCTAGCCGCCTTCTCCACCAGAGCAGCGACAGCTCGCGCCGAACTCGCCATGGCTTTCTCCACCGGAGCGGCGACAGCTCGCGCTAGCACGAGATCGAGAGCGCCACCATCCAGCGTCGCGCCGATCCACCTCTCCCGTTGCAGAAGGGCAAGCAGGGGAGGCCTATGCCTGCGCCCCCATCCACCTCGCGCCGTCGGCAGGAAGGGGAGGCCTGCGCCACCGCAGTTCCCCACCAGGTAGATCATGCTCGCGCAGCGACGTTTGTGTTTCAAGTGTTTCTAGACGTTTTTTCAGACACGTTGCAAGCCAATGTTTCAACTATTTTAGTTGTTTTAGATGTTTGTTTCAATTGTTTCGTACGAATGTTACAAAAAGTAGATCGGGATGTTGCATATGTTTCAATGGTTGTACACGTACGTTGCAAGCCTCTATCCCCAATGTTTCATCTGTTTTTTTGCACGTATATTGCAAATGTTTCAGACGCATGCCTCAAGTGTTTCATCTGTCTTCTTTTGTATGTTACAATTGTTGCATCTGGATGTTTTAAAAGTATATCGGGATGTTGCACATGTTGCAATGGTTATGTTGCAAATGTTTCAGACGCGTGTCTCAAGTGTTTCATCTGTCTTCTTGTTTGTTGCAAGTGTTGCATCTGAATGTTTCAAAAATAGATTGGGATGTTGCATATGTTGCAATGGTGTTTCAACTGTACTCCCTCTGTCCCTAAATATCTATCGTTTACGCTTCTCAAGAAACAACTTTGACTAAATATATATTAAAAAATATTAATATTTATGGTACATAATTAGTGTTATTAGAAAGATTTTTGAATCTAGTTTTTTAATAAATTTATCTAGAGATCCAAATGTCGCACGTATTTTTTACAAATTGAGTCAAACCTGTGGTACGCACACCAACAGCGATAGTTATTTAGGGACGGAGAGAGTATGTCCCAAATGTTTATCTGTTTTAGATGTATATTGTAAATGTTTTATCTGGATGTTACAAAAGTATATCTGGTGTTTGAATGTTGTAGTGGAACCCACCTGCCATAGGCACCTGCTTGCACCTGCTGGGCCCACATGCATGCGTGTGAGAGCGGAGGGGCAAGGTAGCTGATGCTGAGCATGCGAGAGGCACCAAGGAAGCCCGGCCCAAACTGGAAGACAGTGAGGTAGCTGAGGACGAGGTGGACGGCGTGCAGTGTCGTGAAGGATTCCGCGAGCACGCCCTCGACGTCGGCGAGGAGGCGCGCGTACTCGATGGTGTACCACGCCGGTCTGCGGTAGCCGTGCACGGGCTCGAAGTCGAGGACGGCGACCTCGAACCAGGAGCCGTGGAGGCCGTCCACGACGTAGCGGAGGAGCTCGCCGCGGTCGGCAAAGCCAAGGCGGGCGCGGTGGTGCACGCCGCGATCATTAAAGCCGGGGCGGACGCGGAGGAGAACGCTGCGGTCGGCGAAATGGAGGCGGGCGCAGAGGAGCACGCCGTGGCTGGCGAAGCCGAGGTGGACGCGGACGCGGAGTAGAGAGGTCGCCCACGACGAACTCGCGGGCGCGCTGGGCGAGCGAATCGCGGTCGAGCGCGGAGACGGGGAATGCTCGGTGAGGAGCACCTCGCTGCCGGTGGATGGGAGGACCTTCTCATA
Source organism: Saccharum hybrid cultivar R570 (assembly GCA_038087645.1). NCBI lineage: Eukaryota > Viridiplantae > Streptophyta > Magnoliopsida > Poales > Poaceae > Saccharum > Saccharum hybrid cultivar. The sequence goes on from JAQSUU010000273.1 coordinate 2,942,974, forward strand.
CAGTTCTACCACCTCCGGCTCCTTGTCCGAGGCGGGGATGTACTCAAGCTCCAAGATGCGGATCTGGACGGTGGACGCAAACCCCGTGAAGACAACGTCGGCGGCGAGGTCGAGGCCACGCTCCTCCGAGGTGTGGGCCGGCTACTCGAACAACCCTCCCCAGTTGTCCGGAACCACCACGGCATCGACGGCGGCAGACCGTTGTTCGTAGATGTGCTCCTCCGTGACGCAAACAGGCTCCTCGAACCATCCGCCCCAGTTGTCGGCCACGACTTGCGGCGTCACGCCGAACTACGTGAGGCCACCGGTGTGGAGCTCGACGGCGACGCCCCGCGGCTCCAGCGCGGCCATGGCCCGCGAGAAATGCTGCTCCATCTGAGCGTCGAACTCATCGAACCTCCTGCGGATCTCATCGAGGAGGAACTGGGTAGAAGGAGAGATCTCGGTAGGGGAACTCATGGTGCTATGGTTTCGAGAATCGACTGTTCTGGTACCAATTGTTAGCAAACCAACTTGATTGACTAACAGATAACTCGAATCAAGTAGCAGGGATATAAGATATCAGGGGAAGGGAGTTCGGGCCAGTGAAGAAAGAAGAACCAGTACAGAAAAGGTAGACTTGGAAAGGAGAAGAACAGTAAAGGAAAGGAAATATGTTTTCTGATAATTTGTTCGATGGCCTCCTGATGCTTCCTCCTCTTAGGTATATAGCTGCTGCCGTAGCTTGTTGTGTGGGCCGAAGGCCTATGGCCCATACCAGAGGTCCATCTGATGCTATCTCCTGACATGCTGGCTGACGGAGCGCATTCGGGCAAGAGCGAGGTGATCAACCCATCTGAAGAAGTGGAAATGGAAGCCACCTCGCAATCCTAGGACATAAAGCCCCGAGTTCCTGAGGTAAGGTTTTCACGTTTACACATTGCCAGTTCTGGTGACTTCAATCAGTGGTCCGCTGACAGTCACGTGTTTTCTGGCATTTTCATGTGTTCAAGGCCATTCACTGAAGGTTGTTACTAAATCTCAGCGACAGAGCCCTCGAGGCGGGGACAAGAGTCAAGCTAGGAAAAGCTCTCCCAGTCCTTATCCTAAGGCGCCCATTGCACAGGTTTCTGATCCAGATCTAGTTGATAGCTCTTCAAGCAATGGTGATGCTGGTGCCAGTAAGAAAGTAAGTTAAACTTTTGTTATAGGCCTTGTTTAGTTCCCGAGTTGGCGAGGCCGATTCGGCACTGCGCGCTACAGTGTTTCTGTCGGAACCCTGTAGCGCGTTTTGTTTTTTAGTGCAAAAAATTATCCAAATATTGATTAATTAGACTCAAAATGTTCGTCTCACAAAGTACAACAAAACTGTGCAATTAGTTTTTGATTTCATCTACATTTAGTACTTCATATATTTGCCGGTATTTTAATGTGATGGAGAATTTCCTTTTTACATAGTGAAATTTGGGGGAGGAATTGGGAACTAAACGAGGCCATAACTTATGAGTTACGATGTGCCCATCTATATTTTTATAGCGCTTATAGTGATATGCATGATTGCTACTATATTACTTCTAGGAATGTTTATGTGCCTTGCAGTTTGAAGTTTGAACCTTATACATTTTTGTTGTTGGTGATTTCATTAGAAGGCCGAAAAGAGAAGTTTCCGTCCAGTTGCCAAGGAGAGCCCATCACTTGAGGACTCAAAGTAAGCTGTTTGGTTCTTCGTTTTGCACGATTCCGTGTTGCTTCATGGTTTCTGTTTCTCATTTGAATTCTGGACTTAAAATCAGCGCTCTAAGCATCCAATTAAGCGAGGCCTCTACTAACTTCTCAGATTGTGAGGAACTGATCCTAGCCAGTGTTTAAAAGGCGACTAGGCGGCAAGGCGCCACTGTTTCACAAGGCAGGCTGGGTACGTCTGGCGACGCCTTTGAAACACTGGTCCTAGTTCAGTTGGTTAGTGTGGACGTACGCTCAGACCATCTAAGTCAAGTCTCGTAAGGGCGAATTTGGGTGCCTATTTCTTAATTAAAAAGACAACTAGTTTTTTCCTAGGTTGGTTGGGTGTTTTAATTACCCAGATTACCTTGAGTGTGAAAATGCTATGAATTTTTAGTACAACTATGTTTGCTATATTTTTTTTGTAGCATAAGAGTATAGCATGATTTAATGAAGAGTAAAATACACCATATGTCCATTAACTTTCGCAGTGGTGTCATCTAGGTCCATCAACTTTTAAACTGTATTTTTAGGTCCCTCAACTTTTTAAGTGGTCCACTGCAGGTCCATACCCTTTGTTTAACCTTAAATCTGATGTACATTTGCAGAAAACCCTCTCCTTTCTTTATCTTCTAAGTACTCACCCTTCCTGCTCAACGCACCAAGGGAGCAAAGAATGGCGCACACGGCAGCAGGTGAGCACACGCGGTCGAGTGCGGCGCGAGCACGTGAAGCCGAGCCGTCTAGCATGGCGACGGAGCCGCAGCGGAGCACGCTGTGGAGCTCACCAACGCACCGAGGGAGCAAAGAATGGCGCACACGCCAGCAGGTCCTGGCTCGTGATGCCCGTGGCAACAACAGACCGGCGTGACAGCCATGTCACTAATATGGCCGTTGGAAATTCACCGGCGGTCCCTGAAGTTGGTAGCGCGTGTCTTTCCGAACTTTGAACAGTGTATTTCTAGGTTTCTGAACTTGGCTTCAGGTGTCATCTAGGTCCCTGAACTTGGCTTTGAGTGTTACTTAGGTCCCTGAACTTTGAACAGTGTATTCCTGAGTTCCTGAACTTGACTTCGGGTGTCATCTAGGTCCCTGAACTTGGCTTCGGGTGTCATCTAGGTCCCAATGCTGACGTGGCGCGGTCCTACATGTGGGGCCCACATGTCAGTCGGTTATATTTCTATTTCGGGGTACTGTAGCTACAATTTCTAAAATATTTCAAAAATTTAAATTTTTTTCATATGATCTCAGATGAAGATGATTTTTATATGAAAAATATAGCTCTCGACGAGATCTACAATTTTCTAGTTTTGAGTTTTTTAATTTGAAATCATTAAAATACTTAAAAAAAATTAAACAAATTTTCAGCAGTATATTAATCGCGTACCAGCGCTTATCGTCTTGGAAAAATCATATCTTTTTTATATGTTGTCAAATGGAGATGATTTCTATATGAAAGTTGTAGTTCTCGATGGGATCTGTGACTTTCTAGTTTTAAGTTTTTTAATTTGAAGTCGCTAAAATGCTCAAAAAAATTAAACAAATTTGAAAAAAATCATATCTTTTTTATATGCTGTCAAATGGAGATGATTTCTATATGAAAGTTGTAGCTCTCGATGGGATCCATGACTTTCTAGTTTTGAGTTTTTTTTTAATTTGAGGTCGCTAAAATGCTCAAAAAAAATAAATAAAAATTTGTTTAATTTTTTTGAGCATTTTAGCGACATCAAATTTAAAAACTCAAAACTAGAAAGTCACAGATCCCATCGAGAGCTACAACTTTCATATAGAAATCATCTCCATTTGACAGCATATAAAAAATATATGATTTTTTCAAGACGACAAGCGCTTGTACGCGATTAATATACTGCTGAAAATTTGTTTAATTTTTTTTAAGTATTTTAATGATTTCAAATTAAAAAACTCAAAACTAGAAAGTTGTAGATCTCGTCGAGAGCTACATTTTTCATATAAAAATCATCTTCATCCGAGATCATATGAAAAAATATAATTTTTGAAATATTTTAGAAATTGTAGCTACAGTACCCCGAAATAGAAATATAACCGACTGACATGTGGGCCCCACATGTAGGACCGCGCCACGTCAGCATTGGGACCTAGATGACACCCGAAGCCAAGTTCAGGGACCCAGATGACACCCGAAGCCAAGTTCAGGGACCTAGAAATACACTGTTCAAAGTTCGGGGACCTAAGTGACACCCAAAGCCAAGTTCAGGGACCTAGATGACACCTGAAGTCAAGTTCAGGGACCTAGAAATACCCTGTTCAAAGTTCGGAGACCTAAGCGACACGCGCTGCCAACTTAGGAACCGGCGATGAATTTTTCTCTTTCTTAAAGATGGTGTCCGTGCTGGTGATGCAGCAGTACTTGATCACGACGACGCAGCCGGCCCTGGGGCCAGCCGTGCCCATGATGGATGACCCCGTCCGGCAGTACGTGACCAACGCCAACCTACGGACGTCGGCGGTTCTCGACGGCAACCAGATGCGCAGCTATGCGTTGTGCTTGGACTGCTGCAGGTTGCACTATTGTCGCCACGGACATCACGAGCACAGGAGGGTAAGCGCCAGAGCGTGCCCTGCTGCGGTTCCCTCGCCACAGTGGTCGGCTCGGCTTCACGTGCTCGCGACGCACTTGGCCGCGTCAGCTCACCTGCTGGCTATGCGCCATTCTTCACTCCCTCAATGCGTTGAGCAGGAAGGGTGAGTGCGCAGAACATGAAGAAAGGTAGGGGGTTTTCTGCTAATGTACGTTAGATTTAAGGTTACGGGTATGGACCTACATTTAACCACTTTAAAAGGTTAGAGACTAAAAAATGCAGTTTCAAAGTTGATGAATCTAGATGACATCCCCACGAAAGTTAATAGACCTCTAGTGCATTTTACTCTCTAATGAATTTTTCGAAGTGTCCGTTCCATCAAATACGCAAAGGAGTTTTTCCCCCCTTGGGATCATCTTGTTTATTTGAACATTTATTATGCATGTACCACATACATTTTATAGTTACACAGTATTTTTTTAAAAAAAAATTGTTCATGCTTTGGCATTTACCATTTTGGAAACTACTGTTTCCTTTGACTTCCATCTTGTGATAATTGAAACTGCGCTGTGAAACCAAGTCTTGCTACATATGTATATAATATGTTTCCAACCAAGTCATAAACTATACTTTTTTCTCCGTAAATTTATTCTCTTACCTAGCGCACTTAGATATAAAAGAGTTTCTTGCAATATCATGTGCTTGACTCCAATCCAGAGAGAAGAAGAAAACTCAGAAGGCATCCAACCAGCATTCTGTGAAAAAGGACATTGAAGAAGAATCAAATGAAAGTGTGAAACCTCAAAGGGTTGGCAGCACTCCATCATGTGGATTTAGTTTTAAGTGTGATGAGAGAACTGAAAAAAGAAGAGAGGTAACTCATTGTAGATAACTTAGCACTTGTTTTAGTTTTTTTTCGCGACCGGGTTGTGCGCCCGTTTTTCATTAAGAGGAAAGAAAGTTAAGCTTACACAAACCGACCACGAGACCGACCCGCAGAGGCGAGAAACCTCACACCGGTACGGAGAGAAACCTACCACCTACTGGAGTCTTAAAGTCCGATTACATGACATCACAGTGTTGCGACCAAATGTAGTGGAGGGCGGCGAGCGGCGCGTAGCCAGCAAGCGCCCAAATTTCGCCCTCATGGACGACCGCCCGCACCACCTGCATGACCGAAGATGCGCGCCGTCCGAAAACTCGGTTGTTTCTCTCCTTCCAGACCGTCCATGCGATTAGCAGCACAAGTGAGTCGAAGAGAGGCTGTGACGCTCTATCAAGACGCCCCCGTTGGCTGATCCACCACTGGCCAAGATCCGGCTCATCCATCGGCATGAGAGATGACAGGCCAAGCGGCTCCAAGAGCTTGTACCAAACCTCACGAGAGAAGACACACCCAACGAAGAGGTGGGCGACAGTCTCTGGGGCTTGATCACACATTGCGCACACATCATCATCCTGAAGCCCATGGCGCTTACGGCGCTCGGAGGTCCAAAGGCGCCGATGCAGCGCCAACCAGAAAAACATCTTGACCCGTGGAGGAGCTCTCGCTCGCCACAGCTCCGAGGCGCCAAAAAGCTTTGTGGAACCTGCAAAGAAGGCACGGTAGGTGGATGACGCAGTGTACGTTCCCGACGATGACCATTTCCAAACGAAACGATCCGGCACGAGCAGCTGCAAAGTCACAGAGCGCAGGAGACGCCAGACACGCAGGTAGTCGCATAGGACCGCTGCCGTGGCTGCTGCAGTAATGTCCCGCACCCACTGGTTGTGCACCAGAGCGTCACACACGGACCTCTTCTTCCCGGCGCCTCGAGATTGCCTTGTACAGTGCCGGCGCATGGGCGCACAAAGGCCCGATAGGCAGCCAGTTGTCTGTCCAGAGCCTCGCAGAAGCACCATCCCCAACGATCACGGATATGCTGGCGGCGCACATGGCTGCAACACATTTCTCCTTGCGATGGGGGGAGTGACACCCAACACTGCTCCGGCTCCGTCCTCGCGAGCCATTCCCAACGAAGCCTTAGAGCAAAACTGAAGAACCTGAGGTCAATGACTCCTAGACCACCGAGGTCCGTGGGCCGGCACACCCCTGGCCAAGAGACCCGGCATTTGCCACTGGTACAGGAGTCCGCACCCGACCATAGGAACGTTCGTCTCCTTTTATCAATCTGCTGGACCGCCCATGGGGAGAGGCAGCACGCAATGCTCAGATGAACTAGAATTGCCGATAGCGTGACTTTGGTGAGCAGTACCCTACCGGCATTGGTGAGCAACCCGGCCTTCCAGGTAGGGATACGCGCAGAGACGACATCAACGAGGGGCTGTTCCTCAGCCCGTCGTAGGCGACCAAGGGACAGCGGTATTCCCAAGTATTTGCAAGGGAAGTGCGACACGACGCACGGGAACGCCGACTGCACCACGGCGATGTCCTCGTCGTCGCAGCAGATGGGGGTGGCCACACACTTGTCGATGTTCGTGACGAGGCCAGACGCACCAGCAAAGAGCTCCAAGATATGAACGAGGCACAACATGTCTTCTGTCGACGGCGTGAGGAGTAACACGAGGTCGTCCGCGTACAGCGACGCCCGGTGAGCGCGCACCTGAGCAGGCAGCGGCTGAAGTGCATCCAGGCGGTCAGCTTGCTTGATCAAGGAGTTGAGGGCCTCCATGACCAGGACGAACAACATGGGTGAAATGGGGTCGCCCTGCGCAATGCGTTGACCTGGCCGGCCATTCACAAGAACTCGCGTGCTGGCTGAAGAGAGCAGGATGGAGATCCACTCAATCCACCGCCGCGGGAATCCTAAGTGATTAAGCACCTCAAAGAGAAACGGCCAGCGACCGAATCGAAGGCCTTCGCAATGTCCACCTTCACCGGAATGGAGGCAACATGTTTGAAGTGCAGCCATCGACATGCAAGTTGCATGGTACGGAAGTTGTCGTGGATGGCTCGTCCCTTAATGAACGCACTCTGGTTGATGGCAACCATGTCCTTCAGTTTCGGCGCAAACATTTTGCAAATATTTTGCTGAAGCTGTGCATGAGGGAGATTGGTCGAAAGTCTTTGAGCCTGGTAGGGTCCGGCGTCTTTCTAAGTAGAATCATGAGGGCATCGTTGAGTAGGTGGAAGCTGCGGGCGTCGAGAGACCACAAGGCATTGATAGCGTTCATGATGTCGGCTTTGATAATCGGCCAGGCAACTTTGTAGAAGAGTCCGGTGAAACCATCGGGGCCCGGAGCGCGGTCACCAGGCAACTCTCTGATGGTCTCCCAGACCTCTTGCTCGGAGAAGCAGGCGTCAAGACCAGTGAGGTCGAGCCTGGGCAGAAGATCATCGAGCAAGATGGAGTGCTGCCGCTGGAATGGCGCCCCGAGGATCCCATTGAAATACTCGTAGATGACCTCCGACTTTGCCGCATCGGCACCGAACCACACCCCGTCGTGCATGATAGTTGGGATGAGGTTTTTCCGGTTTCTATGACAGGCTTGGAGATGAAAAAAAATTGGTGTTCGCATCCCCTTCCTCCAAATATCTGATCCTTGAGCGTTGGCGCGCTATCGTCCTCGCCATCGACGCCAAACCGAGACTGATCATTTTAAGTCGCATCCTCAGCTCGAGCTCGCCATCGTCCAGGGCCCTTTGCTCCTGCGCCAGGTCCAGGTGCGCAACAATCTCCCTTGCCATGAAGAGCTGTGACCGGACGCTTCCTATGTTCTTCATACTCCAACTCTGTAGGGCTCGCGCGGTTTTTCTTAGTTTCTGGTCGAGGGCCCTGAGCCTCAGGCTTATCTTCCCTCAACTTGCTTTTGGCCGCGAGGCGCACACTCCTTTTCGGGAGCCACTCGTCATCGTCATCATTTTGCGGTGTTGGCTTGGTTCGGCGGAGTCGAGGGGTGGAGACTGGAGAGGATCGGCTGCGCCTGCGCCAGAGGCTTCTTGAATTTGTCGACGAAGACCTGAGGCGGCATTGGCACAGAAACGGTCTCGTCGCGTGCCGCTGCATCATCACCGCAAAGGGCCAACTGATCGGCTCCCCCGTCGACAGCATTCACGGAACATATATATGGGCACCATTCCTTTGCTTACACTGTTCTGCAACCATATAGTTCTACTCAACGCTCGAGGAATTCATACACACGAACTGGAGAAAAGGAACTTGCAGGCAAAATCAAAGGTTTGTGCCATTATTCTATTTTCATATTACTATGGAAGTGATATTGCTCGTTGCGACATTGATTATAATGTTGACTTTATCCATTTGTTACTTCTGTGCAGGAAACCGAAGAAGCCGAACTCAAAATGCTGAGAAAGAGTTTAAATTTCAAGGCAACACCAATGCCCAGCTTTTTATAAGGAACCACCTCCCCACAAGGTTGAGTTGAAGAAGGTAACTGTCCCCCCTTACTTATGGCTTAGTTTCTTCTTCCTATTCTCCTCCATTGAATTGCGGGCTGCAGATATATGCTATATCTAAATCACAAAATATCTCAGTTTACTGCTAAGGACAAAAAAAAAAATTTATCTGCATTACAATTCGACTAGAAAAGATTATATTAATCAAATAATCATCCTTCAAGTTTCTGCCTGTTAAGTTTTAGCATGACTTATAAAAATGCAATAGTTCTTTAATTCAGTTTACCATCATGTTGAACTGAAAACCTTAATTTTGGTATAATATTTTTTAACAAGCTAAATAGCTAATAAAAGGAGTTTTTTGTTTTGTTGTAGCTACAAAATTTTACTCTATTGAGTCATACACCAAAAGAGCTTTGCAGTCTTGTACTCAAATATAACATATCACATTTTGTAATAGCTAAATCCAATTACAGTCTTTTGCCTATAGAATATTTAAGATTTATCATGCACTTTGTGCACCTGAATTTTCGGTAACTTGTACAGTTGTAAACGAGGTTCTTAATTCATAGCTTAATATATAAAATGAACGATTACCCCCATGGTCATGCTATTCTTGTCTTTAGTAGCATTTGTTGTATTGTTAGGTTTGCAATCTAATTAGTAGTTCTATTCTAAATTCATTGCAAGTCCACAATCCATATTTTGCTGGAGTTAGCAGCTATATGAATAAGCAAACAATAAATTTGAAGGTTCCCAAAGCCTAGTTTGGTCTTGTTTTCATTGTATTGTTGCTTTTGAATTTCCAGTAACAACTATGTCACACTTAAAAATTTCTTACCCAGCTTGCCACTAGGTATAATGGTTATGGCTCCCAATATTATTTTCTGTTGATCTTAGATCCCTACAACAAGAGCTAGATCACCAAAGCTTGGTCGCTCCAAGAACACATCCTCATGAGGGACAGAAGGAAATTCAAATCCTCCAGCTTGTTCAGTTCAACTGAATCTCGATGAAAGGGTCTCCCAAAATGGTGTCAAGAATGTACCCGCTGCAAATGCAGTGAAGAAACACCAACGGAAATCTCTCCCTAAATTGCCTTTAGAGCAAACAACGAAAGTTGACATTGCAGCATCTGTTTCATCTGCAGAAGAGCTAGAAAACAAGTCATCGTCGACGGGTCTCGTTTGAGAGCCAATCCGCGATCAAGTTACACCTTATGAACCTGGACTCAGCGCGTAGGAACCTATCAAGCCGACTCCTATGAAAGGAGAGAGCTGTGCCCCAGCTTCCTTTATCACATTTTGCTACTGCTGCAGTAAACTGCTGGCTGGTATTATGTACTAAAATTAGTCTCATCACCAGGAGTTTGAAGAATGGCAAGTGACCCCTTGTATTGTTTATCTTAGTTTCTATTGACATACGAGGTATTTGTAGTTGGCAGAATTTCCTATCTCCAGGGTTCCGAGTCAATTTCCTTGCCGTCCTAGTACAAATATGTACACGATTTTGCAAAGCTCTGTGATTTGGCGCGGCCTGTTTGTCTGTACTAGGGTCGCTGATTCGGAGCTACATCTTCTTGTCTAAAACATTGAATGCTTGATCTCTGATTCTTATGGTCTGTTTCCATTCTGTTTTAGTGGATGCCTTTGTTATTACAAGCAAAATAATTCCCTTTCTGTGGACATCTAACAAGGAGTAGAACGTGTTTAATACTTTAACTTTATTATGTTAAGAGCACTGAATAGTCTACTTATATCTCATTGGCTTGGCTTTCATTTTGTGTGATGTGTGGGTTCTGTTTACAGTGAATCGGCCCATCTGTGACCATCTTGTATGAATTATGGACTAATTTGTATCTCCCTAAACTTTAGCAATGATGCCACTTGATTGAGTATCTGTATCATGGTCCACAGGATTTGTTTTGATAGAATTGGAAGGACTATGTGTTAGTTGCACTGAATCATTAAAAAATGGTTTTCGAGGTTGAAGTTCTGGTTCTGATTTGTGTGGAGTTTGCACCTATATAATGAAATGACGACTTAGATGGTAAGGTGTCTGTGTGTGCTTTATTTTCCTTGTCTGCACTTGTGTTTCTAATGATATGCTATGCTTCAATGTCATTTTCTGCACATTGGTTATAACCAGGTCCTTTGTTATTTCTCTGACCAGGACCAGCAAGAAGCTATTGCCAGATCAAGAGCAAGCCATACCCAAAGTCCAGGTACTGCCGTGGTGTCCCTGACCCCAAGATCAGGATCTATGATGTTGGGATGAAGAATGGATTGGATGAGTTCGCCTTCTGTGTCACCTGGTAAGTTGGGAGAGGGAGAATGTTTCTAGTGAGACTCTTGAGGCTGCCCACATTGCTTGCAACAAGTACATGACCAAGAGTGCTGGAAAGGATGCCTTCCTCCTGATGGTCAGGGTCCATCGGTTCCATGTCCTTCGTATCAATAAGATGCTTTCATGTGCCGGAGCTGATCGGCTCCAGATTGGAATGAGGGGTGCTTTTGGCAAGCCCCGGGGTACCCGTGCTCGTGTGGACATTGGTCAGGTCCTACTTTCTGTGCGCTGCAAGGAAAGCAATGCTAATAACGCTGAAGAAGCCCTTCGCCGTGCCAAGTTCAAGTTCCCTGGCTGCCAAAACATCATTCGGAGCAGAAAGTGGTATGTGGGAATGAAGATGCTTTGCTGTTGAACTCATGTCACAGCATTGATGAAGGGTCTGAGTCTGACTTGTTTGGTTCATTGCCTTGTTTTTTCAGGGGCTTCACCAAATTCACCCGCACTGAGTATCTCAAGTACAAGAGCGAGGTTAGAATAGCCAATTAGCCCTGATGGTGACAATGCTAAGGTGAAAAGGTTTTCCCGTTGCTCATTTATTTGTGTTCCCGTTTAAGCATCATATGCTTCACATGAAGAGCTGATCTTGAATAATTTCGTACCGTTTGATGTTAATTCCAAGGCTTGTTTGGATGTACTCGTATTCATTTCAATCGACATGTATTGGAGTGGATTGGGGTGGAACTTAAACTATTTTCCACCTCAATCCACCCCAACACACATGGATTGAGGGGGATATTAGTGTATCCAAACAAGGCCATACGGAGTATGCCCTTTCGGTTTATGGGCTTTTCTATAACTGGCCTTTCTATTTAGTAATACTGGTTCATCTTTTGGCCTTTGTGCAGCTGCTTGGTGTCATGGTCTCCTGTTTAAGCATGCCCCTGGGAAGGCGTTCCTTTGAGAACATTCACTGCGTAGATTGATTTCTTTGCCAATCCGAACTGCAGAGATCACCTTGCAGCATGATCTACTTGTGTAGCCAGTTCCATATAACTTTGTTAATGGCCACCGCTTGCAGCATGATCTACTTGTGTAGCTAGTTCAACATATGGTGGACTGGTGGTTAAATATTCATAATAGATTGTTTGAACCTTGCTATGTAATCGCTGCCAACACTCAACAGGACTACATCTCTCTGTTTCAATTTCAATAAAAAAGTTACTACATTTCTGAAAGAACGAAGGTGGCATGGATCCGTAGCTGTGGGATCTTATTTCACTCGTCAGCGTGCTCCATATGCTTCCCATCGCGCTCGATCTGTCCCGTGCATTTCACGGATGAACTGGATTTCAATGGTTGGCCTGTAGAATTTCTAGCACTAATATCATCTTACGCTGCGGCAGTGAACAGCTGAAACTGCATGCTAACCAAGAGGTCCTGCCTGAAACTGAAAGGGGCAAATGTGGGTGAATTTCCAAAAATCTTACTCATGCTGACTTTCATGCCAAGCTTATCTACCGTTTCAAATTATACAACGCCACTCTCAAATTATACAACGCCAGGGCTCATGCAGTAAGTTTAATGCAATGGTGTTGGGAAAACATACATCGCCAGGGCTCATGCAGTACGTTTAATGCAATGGTGTTGGGAAAACATACAACGCCGGGACTCATGCAGTAAGTTTAATGCAATGGTGTTAGTAAAACAAAAAAGAAGGGAAACAAAAAATGCAATGGTGTTGGGGAAACAAAAAATAACAGGCAGACCCTGTATCATCATTAATATAATAAACCAAATAGGCACAGCAGCAGGATACATATCATTAATAAATAAACCAAATAGTTCTGAACAGCAGCAGGATATACTGATGACCAACATACTGATAGCCAACATCATCACATAAACATCATCTTATACTGATGACCAACGTCATCACATAAACATAAACATATCTCACATATCACATAATGATACTGATAAACAGACTGGACCGCACCACCAACAATTAGACGGGGGCGAACTTGCTCCACCGATACGAAGCACCACCTACGACACAGTACTCAGGGATAATAATTAGACGGGGGCGAACTTGCTCCACCCATACGATACCACACCACCCACTTTCCTCACGATGTACTCATTTTCCTCACTATGCACACCCCTAATGCGGAAGGATGAATATCTTCTTGACGCCATCGGTGAAGTCGACGCCGACCTCGGCGAAGCCCTTCAACTTGTGCTGCCTCAGGACATCCTCATGCAGGTCGATGCAGTAATTCCTACGAGCCGTACCGGATAGATGTATGTCGCGCAGCTCGGGGAACCTGGAGTAGAGATGGGAAGTCTCGTTGACAGGAGGCAGCTTCTTGAACAGAGGTCTCTTCTTGAGAATGTCGATGAAGGAGTCGGGCACCGTCTCCTTCGTGATCATAGCCACCGTCGGCTCGGCCTTGCGCTCGATCCCCGCCGGCGGCTTGGTCAGGAAGACGAAGTTGATCCAGGAGGCCTCCGTCACCATGCCTGGCCCGGCCGCCTCCTTGTTCCCCAGCTCATCCTTGGTGACGCCGATCTCGCTGGTGAAGCTGCCTGCCGCCTCCTTGTTCCCCACCTCAGCCTTGGTGACGCCGATCTCGCCGGTGAAGCTGCCGGCCGCCTCCTTGTTCCCCACCTCAGCCTTGGTGACGGCGATCTCGCCGAAGCTGCCGGCCGCCTCCTGGTTCCCCACCTCAGCCTTGGTGACGTCGATGTCGCCGGTGAAGCTGCCGGCCGCCTCCTTGTTCCTCGCAACCGCCATCTTGCGGCCAGCCTTGGAGCGGCGCCTCGAGTTGAGAGGAACAGAGAGAATCGGACACACCAGTGAGCCATTCGCAGGCACCAACCCTGCCTCAGTGTCGGGCTGCAACCTCCCCACCAACACCCTCACCTCCTCCATGGCCTCTCGCGCTCTCTCCCTCGATCAAACCCTAACAACCTCTCTACCTCGAGCCCTAGATCTTGATTGGGGATCGGCGGCGGTTACGGTCTGTGTTTGTATAAGGACGGACCGGGGGTCGCAATATATAGCCCCCGCAACCCTAGACGCTATCGGGTCCTTTCCTTCTCGGCCGGCATCCCCTATCCGACTCCGACCCCCTCCTTCCTCCTCTCAGACTATCCGCACTCGTGGACCTCTATATTCATCCTCTAAAAGGAATATTCCATCCTAGTCAGCGAGATTCTTTCCTCTATACCATTTTCTCCCGCACTCATCCAACCTCTATATCTCTACTCTATAGCACGTGGGACCCACACGTTAGATTCTTTTTTATTTTTTTCCCGGCCTTCTTCCGCCCGCTCCTCTCTTCCCTTCTTCCTCCCTCCCTCTTCTCTCTCCCCCTGCGACCGGTGGCGGGCAGGCACGGCCCGTGCTCGGAGGCTGGCCCGCGCGCGCCCGACGGCAGCCTCGTCGGCCAGTTCGTCAAGCTCGCCGGCGGCCGCGGCACCCCCTCCCCGCGCCCTCCACCGGCGGATCTCGGGGCGTGAGCGACGAGCCGCGGCGGTGCTGGCGCGGGCGCGAGTCCGAGGCGGGCGCGGCGAGCTGGGGGGAGGTCGGCGGCGTGGAGGTGGCCGAGGCTCGGGTCCGGCGGCGGTCCTCCTCAGCGCGGTGGTCCTCCTCTGCTCCTCCTCTTGCGGGCGGGTCGGGCGCGGCGCAGGCGGCTGGCGAGTGGGCGAGCTCCGGCCCGGCCTCTCCCTCCTCGGCGAGCCCGCGCCCCCTTCTCCCTCTGTCGCGGGCGCAGCGCTGGAGGACCGGCGGCCCACGGAGCTCCGCGCGACGGCGGCTTTCTCCTCCGGTCCGCGGTGGGTCCTCTCCCCGCGCTGGCGTTCTCTCTCCCCGTGGCATGGATAGCGTTCCTTCCGTACGTACGCCACAGTCACCGGACCGGAGCTCGACCTCAACCTTACCGGTGGTTTTACCGTTCCCCGCTGCAGCAGATATAGAACGCTAAAGTTTTTGGCGTGCGGGATAGCGTTCCCCAGTGCGGATGGTCTCACGCGCGTCGTTGATTCCGTTGCGGCGCACTCCACAGACAGACAGTACTGAACCTGGCGCTGTGCGCGGCGGCCGCGCGCGTGTGTGTGGTTCCTGGGGGCGGACAGACAGCGACTCCACTGTCCACGGTCATGCTCATGCACGTCGCGTCACGAGCGCCGTTTGTGCCGGACGGACTTCGCAGCGACACGCAGAAAGGCGGCTATGTGCGTGCGTTGCCCGCAGCGATTGGCGATTGCACACACGGCGTCCTTCCGCAGCTGCCCGTACGTGCACGTGCAGTGCTGCGGCCTTCGCTCGAGCTACAATGCGAGCGGTGAAGTAAGCGGCGGCAAAGAAAGCAAACACAGAAACGCTTTGTAACATAGCTTTGCGAGACGAGCAGAGGCAAAGGTACCAAACACGCACTATCTTCCGTGTTCTGCGTTCTACCAACACCCACAGGCCACAGCTAGATCTAGACTCTAGATGCTCCCCAAGTCCATGTCATCTCATCTCATCAATCAACTGGCCACGTAGACAATGCTTTTAGGGGCATGAACCAATGGCTGTTCGATCACTCGTCCAGTTTTCGACTGAATCACTGAAAAATATAGGAGCGAAGCACACCAAGACAAGGACAGAGGCAGGCAGCTTGCACCTGTGGTGCCGTGCGTACGTACCTTCGCATACCAAACTATGCATCCGTATGGGGAAGTAACTCTTAACTCATGTTAGAGCCCAGAGGGAAAGGAACGTGCAAACGTCGCATTCAGGTGCCTACTGTCCACGACACTAGAATGTAAATTGCTCCTATGTTAAAACCTAGGATAATGCTTCGGTCAGGTCGTCCGTCCGTCCGGACGGCTTCTTCGTTAAAAAAATACTGGACACCCGTTCGCCTATCATGGTTGTATCCACCGCGCCCGACTCCACCGCGCTCGTCTTCCTCGCCTCCGCCTGCGCTTCGTGGCCGTCGTCCTCCAACCTCGGTAGCTCCAGCGCCCAGCCCGCCGCCGGTCTGCCGCCGTGACCTCCCATCAGCCGGATCAGGAGGTCCAACGCCACCAGCGGCCCTCCTCCGATCCTTCCTGGCCGGCGCGACCTCCCATCTCCCCCACAGCCAACATCGTCCTCTTGCCCGCGCGCTCATCTTCCTTGCCTCCTCCCGCGCTTCGTTGTCAGCGTCCTCCATCCTCGGCAGCTCTAGCGCCCAGTCCACCGCTGGCTTGGCCGATGCGACCTCCCATCTTTCATCGTCCAGCATCGTCGGCCCCTGGCTAGCCGGAACCGGCCATTCCCCTGCTCTGCATTGCGTCGTACAAGAGAAAGGCGAAAAACATGTGTTGCACACTTATGTTTCAAGTGTTTTAGATGTTTCATAGTATGTTGCAAGTGTTTAATGTGGATATTATAAAACTAGATCGGGATATTGCATATGTTGCAATGGTTGTACACGTATGTTGCAAGCTGTGTTGTTCCCAATGTTTCATCTGTTTTCCAGACGTATGTTGCAAGTGTGTTATTTTGGATGTTGCATATGTTTCACACATATGTTGCAAGTGTTTTATCTGGATGCTGTGTATGTTTTTGCAATGATTTCAAGTGTTTTTCAGGTGTTTTTGTTAGTGTTTCAGATGCATGTTTCAAGTGTTTCATCTGCCTACAAATGTATGTTGTAAGTGTTGCATCCGAATGTTTCAAAAATAGATCGTGTGTTGCATCTCCCTCCTTGCCTTCTGTTGCCTCGCCTCGGTGTCTCCTCCTTCCGGCGTCGGCTAGGCATCCGTTGCCCCCTCCCTCGCTTCTCGGTGCTGATGACGTTGGGGTGGCGCGGCCCCCATGTGGACAATGCGGGAAAAGTACTGTAGGCGCAGGCGACCAAACGAGAACTGTCTGTCCGGACGTCGGGCGCTAGCAAGCCCGTAAAACTTACTAGCGGTTCAAAGTTGGACAGTGGTGTTAATTATCTCGGTCATTAATAACTCTTTGAGTTTTCATATTTGAGTCCTTGAACCTTGTACGGCGATGTCATACGGGTTCTAAACTCTCAAATTTTGATATTTGAGCTCCTAAAGTTGAGTTGCGGTGTCATCTAAGTCTCCCGAACTTGCTCGTGAATGCACGATTAATATTCCACGCCACTGTCATTTATGTGTGAAGGTGCAAGTTCGAAGACCCAAATAACATTGTCATATGAGCTGGGAGACCTAAATATTAAAAATATATAACTATATACTGAGAATTAGAGTGATACTGTCAGATAGGTCTGGGTCTCGAATAGAGTTAGGGACCACATAACACTGCAATAAAAGTTTAGGGACTGCTCGTGAATTTTACTGCAAAATATAAGCTAAAGCTATTGTCAACTCACACTTTGACTGTTAGTTTCTCCTATAATATATAAACTTTTCATACAGCTAGACTAATTGTTAATCAAAGATTTGACGAAATTTGGATTTTGAAATAAAGTACATACCTTATATTCGGGGATAATGGGAGTAGTTACGCAGCAGCTTTTAATAATGCGTATATAATACACCACCGATGGGCGATGGCAAAGTCGATATGGACCATGCCGGCGCTAGCGCCCTGAATGCCGAGCACAAATAGGAAGTGTTGCTTCCGATGCAAACAAGCTCTTCTGCCTGCCCCTGCCTGCATCGATCGCACTCCGCAAGTCGCACCATGTGTGTGTTTAATTATCTGAAAAAGGGTGAAAAATGTACTGTAGCACGTTTTGATTTTATTTGGCAAATAGTATCCAACCATTGACTAATTAGGTTTAAAACGTTCGTCTCGCAAAGTACAACCAAGCTATACAATTAGTTTTTAATTTCATCTACATTTAGTACTCTATGCATGTATCGCAAGTTTGACGTGACGGAAAATCTTTTTTTTTGTATAGTGTTTTTTTTTTTTGGAGGAACTAAACATGTGTGTGTGGTTTGGTGGAGTTGAAATTAAAGCAAAAGCAACGTTGCTTCGGACACCCAGCTTTAATTAGGAATTAGGAATACGACGTCGTCTCGTCCATGGCCATACAACAATCCACCGACCGACCGCTAGCTGAATTAGGATTTATGTCTTGTCTCGCCGGCTTACCTGCTTGCCTGACTACCTTCCGTCCTTCCCATGACCATTACTCCATGAGAGCGGGGTCCTGCTCGTCAGTCACGCTGCTGCTCGCTTAGCTAGCCTTAGTACCACAGAGTATATAGGAGGAGTACTGAACACTTGGTCTAACTAGCAGAGGGGAAAGTAAAGTTTGCCTTTAGGGCACATGCTCTTGCATTGTGCACCGCATATTTCGCATTGAGATAGCAGAAGTAGAGATTAGAGGACGTGCTTACCGGTTCCCATTTTGTGTGGACCAGCTGATCGAGCCATGCATACAGGTGAAGAAGCGAAGGAATTATTTTAATTTGTGACCGTCCGAATATTCACTTTCAAGCCCAACAGCCCACCAATCATTATTCATGGCCTAACAAACAAACTGATGCGTTTCAAAAAAAAAATGACGAACAGTGCATTTCGTCAAGTACCGATCATCGTTGCTAACCGAGCATAATTTGGTTAGGTTCTTATAATGGTAGAACTTGGCCACCTACGTTGAGCAATCGACTTGCGTGTGCTCCCACCTTCCTGAATTTATTTCAGAACTTGATGTATTATTTTTTAGCGGTAGACGACATTTCCGTAGTGACATCGTCAATCTAGAAATCTTTCAGTGGTAGGCTACGTGTCTATTGATAACGAGACTAGATGGTAGTCGGATTGAGAACTAATGCAACTGCATGAGATGATAGTTAGATTGAGTGCCACTACTGCATAACTAAGGCCATGTTCATCCGGCTTATAATCCGTCTTTTTCAGCTTGTTTTTTTAGCCGGAACAGTATTTTTCTCTCACAACAAATCAGCCAACAGTGTTTTCAGCCGGCTTATCAGCACGGCAGAACGGGGCCTAAGGGTCTGTTTGCTAGGGCTCCAGATTCTCGCAAAAACGTTTCGGATCTAGATTCTTTGAAGAAACGTTTCTAGTGATGAATCGGAATCACTTTATGAAATCGTTTGGCTGGCAGTCCAGATTTCGATTAAAAAAATCATTTAAATAAAAATATGTTCAAAAAATTCTAAACTTTTTGTGGATGGAGAACAACTTAAAATAAACAACATTTTAACTTGTTGCACTAAAAAAAGATTAACTGAAAAAATGAACCAAAAAAGTAGGGTTTTTTGGATTGGTGCCATTGCAACTTTTGAATTTTGGAGAAATACCATTACAGTTCACCTATTCTGAAGGGCGCCATTATAATTCTCCCACTCTTGGAAAAATGCCACACTATACGTCTTTGGGAGTTTTGGGCCCAGCTGCAGTGTATGGGGAATTCAAGTATTTTCGTATGGACGATATTGCCCTCAGCTACTTCTCTCGCTCTACTCACTAACGTGTGGGCCCCACTCGTCATCCCCTTCCTCTGCTCTTACCTGCCATGGCCGACATCCTTCCTTCCCCATCTTCTCCCCGAGAACGTCGAGGCGAGGGAGGCTGTAACATCCCAGATGTTAAGAAACAGCTAAAACTTGATCAACATCATCATTATGCATACCATCAAGCCTTGTGCATAATTGCACCTTATGTTTCAAGTATAGCACTCATATGTTTCATATGTTGCATAGTAATGTTGCATTAAGAGCATGTTCATGTTGCACATGTAATGTTTCATATGCTGCTCTGTGGCGTTTCATATATGTTGCATAAGCTATGTTTCAGTTATAGCTTTACTATGTTGCATTAAAGTGCATCACATATGTTGCTTAGTAATGTTTCACTAAAGCTTTGTATGTTTGAAACATGCCATGACCATGTTACATAGGTATGTTTCATATGCCATGTCTATGTTGCAAGTATAGTATCTCATATATATGTTCATATAAAGTGTTTCACAAGCTTCTTATGCTATGTTTCTTATATTGCATGAAATGATGTCATAAGTATCAAATAGAGCTCTTTGTGATTTTATATAGGAGAATATGGTTAAAGAAATAAAATTTTGTTAAAATAAAGTTTTTTGTTTAAATTATGTTCTATGATATGGGATCAAATGTTAATGGTGTTTCTAAGCTAAGTAAGTTGAAATTGGACTCCAAAGATTGAATTTAATGTTGTCTTTCCCTCACACTGCATTTGTGGCTGTCTTCAAAAACAGTTATTAAGTTCAATATTTGGAGATTTATTAAATCAAATTTTATAAATAAAAGTTGAGCAACTTGCTGCTATGCTTTAGTATGATGTTTAGGCTTTGATAATATATATTTATTTGTAATTATTGATTATTGGTTGCTCATAATTTAGTTACTCAAAGTAGCTAACTCAAAATCATTTCAAAACCTGAAACTGAATTCATTGTTTCAGTTTCACTGTCCCCTCCTTTGGAATTCAAAATCTCAAAATCTATTGAGCTTTCGATGTCGGCCCTTTAAGAAAATCTGTAGGCCAAAGATGGATGAACAACTTTTGTTCTTGGAGCTGCTCAAGTTTCTGAACTAAATCATGAGAAAAATAGAGAGGAACTCGCTCTGTCAGTCTGCTACAGTGCGCGGGTAAGCAGCTGCCACGCAGCAGCTTCGTCGTCGGTGGCCGCCCGCTGTCTTCGCGTCGCTTCCAGCATGGCACGCAGCTGCCTGCGTGGCCAACGCAAGCAGGAGCTGGCGAACGCAGTGACCTCGCCCTCGTCCACTTAAGCCACGCTGCCGGTCTTCTTCCTCTTCTCCTCCCCGAGCCGCCGTCGTTGCACAGCTCCAGCACGCCGGCAAAATTAGCCGTCGTTACAGCACCCCCCGTCCAATTCCTCCTTGATGTTGTCGCAGCAGCCAGCTTGGTCGAATTTGGTCGCGCACGCCGTTGCCGCCGCAACTGCTCGCCATGGCCGCCGCCGCAATTGCTCGCCATGGCCGCCGTGGACAGCTCCACCGTGGCCAGCCAGCTCCAGAGCTTCTCCCTCCTCCCCGCTTGATGATATAGCTTCTCTGTGTTGCGGTGATTCTCATCGTCCCGCTGTTTTTGCTAGGCACCGGCCGGAGCCGCCGGAACGCGTCCGCGCCGCCCAGTCTGCGTCGCCGTGCCGCCTGCCTCCATGGCCAGCAACCTGCAGACCATCGTGGGTCGGGATGTTCCCGTTGGATGGTGCGCCTGGACAAAGGTAATCTGCTCCCCCACTTATCCTCTGCCGCCGGTGGCCACCTCGCCGGATTCCGGTCATCGTCGGCTGCTCTGCTTTCTCCTGCGTGTTCTGTCCGTGAAGGAGGGAAGGACCTCGCGCAACAAATAGCAAGTTTCCAGGGGGTTTTCTGCAGAGACCATGACTCATTTGAAATAGTGCGCTATAGTGTTTTTCTTTTTCTTTTTTATGTTTTCAGCTGAATGCTTGTGAATTTCATAGCTAATTCTAGAAGCATGCTAAAATTGTGAATTTTTGTGTATAGCTTTGTTATGAGAAGATCTACCATGGAAAAATACTAAGTGGTCAATATCAGCAGTTTTGATATGATCTAAAAATATCTCTTTTAATTAATAAATGCATGTTCCATGATTTCTCTAGGGTAAGGTAATTATCCAATGATCATGGAACTTTTTGTGTAACTGTGTTATGCTAGTATCAACCTTCACAAAAAGTTTAGGATTAATTTGATGACATTTAATTATAGCCTTAGTTATATGCTTTAATTATTAGTTATTAATTATCAAAGGGATTAATATAAATCAAGATAGGACTTGGGTGCATTTTGGAGTTGATTGAAGACCATAAAGCACATCCCCACCTGCTGTTTCGTGGCAAAGTGATTACCTTCTTGATTCTTATGTTCACCCTTTAGTTAATAAATAAAATAGTTTATTTCAATACTTGATTAGTAAATGCATGTGATTAAGTCATACAATGATCCTTGCTTACCTCATGGTTGAACTTGGTGATATGTTAAGATAAATAGATTGCCATACTTAACTAGTATAATATGATAAGTGTTGCTTTTCAAAATGACCACATGATCAACTTGTTTTATAATAAATAAAATGGCTTATACCAATACTTAGTTTTATGAGTTACTTATAATAATCATGAGTTAAGTTAAATGTTAATCACATCTTGCTGGTCCATGCTAGTATAATTCATTCCATGTTAAATAACTAATTAACTTATTAGTAAAATGATAAAATGCTTGTAAAGTGATAACCCTAGTTCTTAGTGAAGGAAAGTTATACTCAACTTCTTAACTTGTTTATCTTCTATTATGCACTTGCGCATCTCTCATCATGCATCATGGCATGCATTTCATCATGTTAAGTAGAGTATCAATTATTACGTGTAGTATGTACGAGAGTGAGAAGGCTCGTGTTGATCAAGTCTCAGAGTAGGTCCATCCACCAAAGGTGTTGGTGTCTATTGGATCTCTTTGAGGAAATTAACCTTCTCTGCAACGCAGGCAAACCCCGGAGCATAACCCATTTCTTGTATTTTATAAAAGTTATTCACATAAGTTTATGTTTGATGCAGTGGGTCTATACACTAAGTGAATGTGAGGAGGATTAGGAAAGAGAAGGTGGAGCATGAATAAAACTAACAATAAAAAAAATTCTTGTAGACAAATAAGAGACTACTATTATATAGTTTGGCTCTTGCAACTTGGCTAATAACCAAACACTTAGCTCTATTATTGGCCTTGCTCTAAGATGCTCTGGGAGCAACGCATGCAGCTCATGGTGGGGCCAAACACAGGACAGGTGTCACGTAATTACAGGATGTCGCCCAGTGCATTTTATGCGACACTGTCACATAACTTTTTTTTAGAAAAAATCCATTTTACCTCTTGAACTATCTTCGAAGTTTAGTTTTTCCTCCCTAAACTAAAAAAATCGAATAAACCACCTCCCTCAACTTTTAAAACCGTTCATTTCACCTCCCTGACCCGGTTATATGTGATTTTCAAAGACGGTTTTATCTTTTTCTTTTTTATTTATTTTGGCTTAATATTTTAAAAATCATAGTGAATCACATACAAATTATAAATGGAAAATCTAATTTTGTTGGACTCCACATGAGTAGATACACAATAAACATATAATATGATATGCTTTAGTACAAATTTTTTGTTGTGGCTTTAGATATACGCTTTTATGTAATTAATTCATAGTTGCAGTTTCTATGGACCAATTGTGGTGAAAATTTATGATGGTCTAATTATTGTATTCTTTAACTATAGTAAAAATTTCATACTCGTTTATATTTTTACACACTTTTAACTATTTTAAAACTATTTAACAAGCATAAAACTAAATAAATCTATAACTCAGTTATACATGATTCAATGAGCATGAAAGTTTTACTGTAGTTCAATCATATAATAGTTAACCCACTATAAAAACTTCACAACAATTGGACCATAGAAACTGCATCTTTTAATTAATTATAGAAAAGCATAAATCTAAAGCTACAGCAAAAACTTTATATTAAAGCATACCATATTATATATTCATTATGTAAATCTACTCATATGAAGTCCAAGAAAATTGGATTTCCATTTTATGTTTTTTTATGATTTACTATAATTTTTTAAAAATTCAACCGAAATAAATAAAAAAAGAAAAAGACAAAACCGAGCCTTTGAAAACCACTTATAGCTGGGTCAGGGAGGTAAAATGAACAGTTTTAAAAGTTGAGGGAGGTAGTTTATCCAGTTTTGAAGTTTACGAAGGAAAACTGGACTTTAAGGGTAGTTCAAGGAGGTAAAATGGATTTTTTCTAATTTTTTTCCCAGAATCACCACCACCACATGGCAGTGGCAGCATGGCCTGGCCTGGTCGATCTGGCCTGCATGGATTGACAGGATTGTGATGAAGGTTCGTCGGCTAGGGATTTCGCAAGCGGCGCGGCCCAAGCCGCTGCTAGCTGGTGGGCTGACCCGTAACGCAAGCCCACGTAGATCCGTAACGGCAACCTAGCCCATGAGACTGAAGCGGGTGGGTCGTCTGCCGAGCCCAACGGCGCTGCCGGACCGCAGCGACACGCAAGGGAGACGGGATGCGATGGCCTAAGGGAGAGGGACTGCAGGAGGAAGACCGAGGAAACAGCAGCCAATGCCTGACCTCAACAGGAGACGAACCCGCCCAAAAGTCAGGCTAAAAAGTACTATTAATTGATTTGTTGTAAGAGAAAAATATTATATCATAACTGATAAGCTGGCTGATAAAAGCGAACAGGGTCGTTCGTCTTGACCAGGTTGGGTGGGGGGGTGATCGGGAGACGGGAGTTACTGACCATTGCCAACGAGGTGAGAATCCGAAGCATACGTCAGGGAAGGACAGGAAAAACAAGCGAGTAGTGTCCGCCAGCACCGAGAGCGAGGAGATCGACGTCGCCACTGGCGCCGGTTCGTCGGCCGCCTCGGTGCCATCGCCCATCGCCCATCAGCCGTCTTCCACAACCTTTAATGTCTGAGTCTGTGCAATAATCTTTTTTTTTAACGCAATATGCAATCGTCTTTACAGAAGGGCCAAATGACATACCATGCGAATCACACAAGCTTGTATAAAAAAAACGTATGGCTTTACAAGAGGAGAGAATATACACATTATATGACCCGTATATTACATATGTCTTAGTCTAGTGGCACATTAATCAGGTATTCTTCTCTAGAACAGAGAGTGCTGGTGTAAGATAGTTGTTAGCCTTGTCTGGCAGATGAGCCACCTGAAAACATTCATGGCATATTATCAAACACGAAAACGAACAAAAACAACAATTCATGGCCTTGATAAGAACGTGAGGGATCTATCAACTTTGGATTTCAGCAATTAACTTACAAGCTCATACAGCTCATTCCCTTGGTCAGCGACGTACTCGTAGCATACCTAATTGAGTACGTAGCAACAAGTTTAATTATTCACAACTGCATACTATTATCAGTTGAAAAAGCGTTGCCATCCATGAAAGAGAGTAGGAGAATAATCTTACATCAAAACTTTTGTTTCTTGCAGTGGAATCATGCAATGCTTTGACACAAATATCTGCCACATCAGCACAGCTGATACCCTACATAGGAAAGTTATAGATAGTGTTCTGTATAGCATACAATCTGCAAAATTTAGCATCACACAAGCAACTAATTGTTCATGATGTTTTCACCTGAGAGATTCTGTTCCCTTGATCAAAGATCAGTGCACGCTGACCACCAGGTTCTTCCTGAAACAATTTAAAAATCACTATCATGGTCATCGTGCAACTAGGTTCAATGGAACACATAACAATAGGAAAATAACTGCCTCATTTGCTCATAATACTGCTTCAGAAGGTATGATCTAGTACAATGTTTATGTCTTGGTTTTTGAACATAAGAAGGAAATAGATAGCTTCTAGTTCTAGGTTAACCATATGTTTAGCACAATGCTTATATCAAGAGCCTAAAGTGAATTCCTAGAAACTTCACTCCACTAGTGTCAGTAAGTGTATTAGTATGATACCTGCAAAGGACCCGGGCGCACGATTGTATATCCAAGGCCTGACCTCCGCAGTGCATCTTCTCCAACCTAGAAGAGCATCAAGATCCTTAAACATTTGAAGTAGATAAACATATAGGTGTCAAGTGGTTACACAAAGTAGAACCTTCTTGGCTTTGAGAACTTGTTCTCTTCTGTTAGATTCAATTCCAAAACCGGAACATGACACCAATATGAAGTCTGTTTCTTGACCAGTCTGCAAAAAAAGAAAAAAAGAGCTATACTTATAAGTACATGAGACAGAAAGGTAATATTTACAGGTACAATGTGGGGACAACTTACAGGTAAAGCTTTGATGTATTCCAGTTTCAGCTCAAAGTTTCGAGGATCACTAGCATTTTGAGATCCATCACCAGGTCTCTGCAGAAAGTGTCAATTGCTAAGCCACCATTTTTATGTCACAGCCAAAGCTGCACTTGCTGTCTTGTGGTGATGATGGAAGTTAATACAACATAGTGCACTGACCTGCCTTTTTGGTTCAAACCTAATGGTTAGTGTATGCACAAGAAAAGGATCGAGCGGAGGATCTTGTGGGTTTACTGGCCGAAAAGATGAAAATGGCACTCTTACCTGCAGAAAACAAACACAAAAGTATTAAATTCTACATATGCATTAAGCAGCTGTATAGCTAAGACATTGAACACTACTTACTTAGTACTTACCCTACAAAAGCCTACTTTTGTAGTCATCCGAGCAAAATACTTCTTGCTCTGGGTTGTGTCTGCCAGTGGACCAGTTTCAAGAATAACAACGTATGATTTTCCATTTCCTCCCACTGAAAAAAGTAAACCATCGTACCTACACATAGTACATTCTGATACATAATTTCATACAGATTCGTCAACATCAGAGAATATAAGCAAAACATAAGAGCTCCTAATACCTGTCTAGGGTGGAACCTAGAGGAAGAGAAAGCCTTTTTGATATCTCAACATATCCACCTCTTGTGAATACAAATCCTGAAAATAAGGAAGTTCCATAAGAAATCTATGACATTCGAATAAAAGCAATTTTTTTTTAAAAAAAAAGCAAGACAGAGGTACATGAAATATATATATATATATTGTTTTGTTTTATTTTATTTAAAAACAGAGGTACATGAAATATATAGTTTTTTGTTTTGTTTTATTTTATTTAAAAACGGGAATCATGTCATAAAAGCTACAAAACTGAAGGGCTACCTGAGAAAACAGCCTGCTGATCTTCTGAAAAATCCAGTGATGCATCGATACCTTCATCAAATCTAGAAACAAAAGTATTTGGGAAGTAAGATCCCTGCCGCACCTCCCAACCCTTCAAGGACTTTGCAGACTTGAATTTTGCTATCAGGAGTTTGCTCTTGCTGCTTTTACCAGCCCTGAGCTGGGCCAATTCGTTGTAGTAATCCTGCAGTACAAAGCCAAGCTCGGTAACATATACTCTTCATTGAGGAGTGGTGGTTCTTAAAACCACAAATACAGATAGACGTTGACATAAGAAAATTAACTCAGAAGGAAATACCTGGAAAGCCTTGCTAGCATTCCTTACTCCTTGGTTATCAACCCTATTTAGGTCTCCTGTAATAGTTGAGCGTGCAGTTGCACAATAGATTATCTTGCTGCAGCCTGATACTGCTGCTTTGACAGTTGCAGGATCACCAACATCACCAACAACAATATCCACCGACCTTGGGAGCATATCTATCACTTCAGGGTCGTTTCTTCTTACTAAAGCCTGTTATGACAGGAGAAAGTTAGGCCCGATTTCTGCTAGTTTATCCAAAACATCAAAGGGAAGAACGCTTTAAGTACAGACTGCCTTGGCATTTCATCATAGAAAATGTGCATTGTTCATTTCCAGTACTGTAGATTGTTTCCAGTGTGTCCATATGACATGATGGATATATAGATCACTCCATTCATTTTAGATCCCAAACTCTAGAATTTTAGTATGTAACATGGAAGGTATGACTGAATGGGCACGTGGGCTAAGCCAGCTAAATTAGACCGGCAGTGACTATCACACTTACAGTTTGAACACATCAGAAGTATCAGAATTCAGAATTGTAGACGCTGAGGAGAATCTAGATAGACATTAATAGAATGAAGCATAAAAAATATATCTCAAATCACAGGCTATGAAAATTGAAATGCTAAATCGGAACCATCATGTTTGCCTCCCTACTCCGTAGGCAAGAGATTATGCAGTAAAGTAACGCCGTATGTTAAGTTATCCGCTCCAGCGTTGTCGATTCTAACTCAAAAATCGAAAGCAGCTGCCACTTCAGTCAAATCAACAAACATTTGAATCAGGACATGCTGACCTTGACATTGTATCCGCGGAGCATGAGTTTGCGCACGACGATGCGGCCGATGCGGCTGGTGGCGCCGACGACGAGGACGGTTGTGTCCTGCGCCCCAGGCACGGTGAACTCGCACATGGGCCCTCCGCGGATGAGCACGGCCTGCTCCTCCTCGGCCAGCGCGGTGGACGAGGCGCTGGATATCTGGCCCAGCCGCGAGAACTTGCGCCACACCTCGTCGAACACCTGCCGCGACCGCCGGCCCAGGCCGACGGGGTTGACGATCACGTCGTCGAGGCCGGCCACCAATGCCCGGGCGCTCTCTTCGGCGCCGGGCGCCTCCTTCTTCTTCCTTTTCGCCTCGTCCTCCGCCGCTGCCACCGTCTCGTCGCCCGTCCCGTCCTCCTCCTTGGCGGCGGTGGCGGACTTCTTCGCCTTCCGAGACCGGCGTTTCCGGCGCGGCTTGGCGGCCTCCTGCGTGGCCGTGGCGGGGTCTTGGTCGACGAGCTCGGCGGCGGCCGGCGCCGTGGGCTTGGTGGCGAAGCAGCACGCGGAGGCGTGGTGGTACCGCCTGGCGCCGCCGATGGAGGAGGAGGCGAGCGGGAGCGCGTGGGAAGGGGACGCGTGGCTGTGGAACGCGGCGATAGTGCTCACGGCCGCCCCACCAGGGGCAGACGCCCGCGCCGCCACGATGGCCGCCATGCTCTCTCGGTGGATGGCTGATTTTGCGGCGGAATCCGGCGCGGTGGCCGCAAATATTCCCCCCCGGTGAATGTCGCTGCCGCGGCTGATAAAGCCGGCCGTCTGAGTGGCTGCCGTGCGGGGGCTCCAGTTGTGGCTGCGGTTGCTGCGCGGGCTGGCAGCTGGAGCACGGGCCAGCCAGCTCGGCGGGGCCCCCGGCGCAGGGAGATGAGACGGGCAGACGGGTGGGCGGGCACGCACGCCACGGCACGCGGGGGCGTCGCCGTCAGGAACTCGTGGCGACTTCCGAAATGGATAAAGGGGGCGCGCGAACAAGCAGGACAGGAGGGGAGGGCGGAGGCGTGGCCGCGCGGTGGCGGGTGGCGCGGCGCGACGACGTGGTCGTGCCGGGTCCACGTGTCCAGTTCGTCGATCATCCCACGTGGACGAGGCGCTGTGGAGTCACCGCATCGCAGCCGTCCGCTGCAATCCAACGGCAACTCCACCAAAGTCACTTTTTTTTAAGGATCTCCACCAAAGTCACCTGGTAGGCCAATTTGAGCGGCCAAAAGGTTCTAGCTTTTTTTTTAGAGATCGCTACTGTTTAACAAATTGTGAATGATCCTTTCCGCTGTCAGATATTCATTCTTTCCGCTCCTTGAGAGTGATGCTTTAGCATGTAGGAGTACGTGTGCTTCATCAGTGTCATATGTTCAGAACTAATTTGCAGGTTCAGGTCTGCTTTCTCAGAAGTAAACTCAGATCCAGTTCTCAAGTTGCAGTTGGCCTCGTTTAGATGCCTTCAAAATTCCAAATTTTTTACTTTTTGTCCCATCATATCGAATCTTTGAACACATGCATGAAACATTAAATATAGATAAAAAAATAACTAATTGCACAGTTTAGTTGTAAATTACGAGACGAATCTTTTGAGCCAAATTAGTCTATGTTTGAACATTAATCGCCAAATACAAACGAAAGTGCTACAGTAGCCCAATTCCAAAAGTTTTTTCATCTAAACACCCCCTTAGTTTAGAATTTTTTTTCATTCAATGTCAGGAAACACCTTTTAGAACCTCTCAGTATCAAAAACAACAAACAAAATATTACAAAATTTCCTCATCAATATACAGTTAAAAACTGTCCAGAAACCTATCATACTCATACATGATAAACATTAGAGTCAACCTCTAAGGTATGGAACACTATCAAGTATATTGGTCCAATCGGCATGGTGAAACACTACTTAATCAGAGACAAGACAAACCACCAGCTGCATGCAGTGCCACTTTCAGGCAGGTGAACTGAGCAAGGAGCAAACCAATAATGGCTAGAAACGGCCAAAAAAACTTTACGCTGATGTTGTTTTTATGCAGATCCTCTTGATCTGCATGCCTTGGTATCTTTTCTCATGGAGATATATTTTATATGTGCCATTGCCTTTATTCATTCATGCCGACTTGTGAGCTCGTTGCTTCATCATCTCATCAACGGCAGCGCGCCTCCGGGACTCAGACTGCTGTTGCAGCCGTTGCATCTTTCTCAAATGCTCCTTTATGTGCCTGTTTCCAGTCACAACTCAGCTTTCTACGAGAGTGCATAACAAGTAAATAGTGCACAGGTGTTGTCAGTGCATTGTGATTGTGTTGGGAGGTGCGTGCGTGTGTGTTGGGGGGGGGGGGGGGGGTGCGCACCTGCATCTGGGAACATTACTTTTTTTTTTGAAACAATGGCAGGAGCTCTGCCTTTCAATTAAGACGAATGAAGTTTATATACAAGCAAAAGGTAGCCAAGCGTGGCGCCAAACACCACGAAAGGTTACCCACCCACGCAACGCGACAGAGTACACACTACCATGAGTCATCGTTGCCGAGCATAGCTGCAAAGCAGCTCGCAGCTCCGACTTCCCATGGCAAAACACCGACAACCCATCATAAGATGTCAGACCAACGGGCCCGAAGCAGTAGGCTGTAGCAGGTCATCGTTGCCGAGCTCAACGGCCCCGCGAAGAGCAGCTCCGACTTTCTGCCATGATCCCATGCCCCGCCCGCGGCGATTGCCGAGCCTCTAAAGCTGAAAACCCAGCCGTCGGAGAAGGATGGTTCGACACGCGTCATCGTTGCCGAGCTACATCCCCTGATGCAGCAGCTCCGACTTCGCGATGCAGAACACGCCGTCTCGCATCAACCGGAAGCCGAGAGGCGGAGGACATCCGCCGAAGGAGACATCACGGCCGAGACGAATTTCCACAGCGACGCCTTCAGGAAGGGTACGACGCCGAATGCGTCGCCGTCGCTTGTCCAGGAAAGGACCGGGTTTTCACCCGTGGAAGATATGGCTGGGGGCACAAGAACACGACGCCCCCAACAAGGAAAACGGCGCCCACAGGCGTCGCCGTCGCCAAGGCTTTCGCTCGAGGTGCCCCTAGCACATACGTCGAGCCAAGATGCTGGACCGTAGCCTGTCGCCACCGTCGTCGTCACTGCCATCCCGCAGAAGCTTCTCCAGAGGGGCATCGACGCGCCAGCTGCTCACAGCAGCCGCACAGCTGCGTCGGCCGCCACCCCCTCCGATCGGGCAACATACAGAACTGGACTTACCCTGCCACGCGCGTCACCCTGCTGCACGCCGAAGTCGTCGCCAGCTACCGTCGCCGGCACAAGCACCCGCCGTCGACGCTGTCGACCTCCGCCAGCCACCGTCAGGCGCATGCCCCACCACGGGCGCCGCCCCCTGCCCCGGGGGCACCGGATGTGGCCGTGGCGCCAGATCCAGTGCCCCCCAGTCAGCAGCCTGTCAACCATTCGCCGCCATGCGCCGTCCACGTCGCCGTGCCTCGCCGTGATTCGCTGCCCTGAATAGCAGCTTTTCCCGACGTGGCCACGGTGCGGGCAGCCACCGGAAGGACAGGAGCCACTGCATAAGGCCCCCGCCCCATAGTCGCAGCAAGCAGTGGCCGCCCGCCAGCGCCGGCGAGCCGCAACCGCATGCGCCACCACCACCCGGCTGTGGGCCACAGCCACGACGCTGCCGCGACCTTATGCACCAGCCGTCCACACGGATCTGATGACGGTGGCGGCAGATCCGGGCCCTGGGGGGGTGAACCCGCCCCGCCGGCCGCCCACGCACATCGGAGGTGAGGAAGGAGACACGGAGGGTGTCGGTGAAGCCGAAGACGAGCCAGAGAGTGAGCAGAGCGCAGATCCGCGATGGAGGAGTACGGATCCGGTCATCTCCTATGCGCATCTGAAGCTAGCCCGCGCAGCCGCGCCACCGCCGGCCAGTGAAACCTGCAGCCATGGAGGAGCGAGGGAGGAAAAGAGTAGAGGAAGAGGGGGGCTGGGCCCTGCCGCCGCCTTCATCGCCTCCGCGCGGGCACCCGCTGGCAAGCTCTGGCAGCAGCAGGGGATGGGATGGGGAGGGAAGGGCCGGCGGCGGTGTGGTCGGGGTCGCCGCCCGAGTCGCCCACGGAAGGGACGACGCGGGGGCTCTCAAGTTTTTTATCTGGGAACATTACATTCTGCTTCTTTGCAAGCTCTTGCATGTAACTGGATAATGCTCCACATTTTCTTACACAGACGACAGCCATTCGATGCACGTGTCTGGCAATTCTTCCCATGATGGAAGACTGACTTAAGTTTTCGGCAGTTGAGGTACTGACAAGGACCACGGCATGCTGCCGCGTGCACCACAAGTCGAAGCATTGTCTGTGCCTGCAGCACCACAAAAAGAAAATCACCGTAACGGAGTCAAGATCAATTCCTTCTGGGATTAATCAACAAGTGGATAGCACAAGTAACAGCTCAGGCTTTCCATAATAAGTTGATTACATTGGCAACACAAAAGGAGCCTCAACATATCGAACAGACAGAGCTATAAGATACATTATGCACAAAGGATCCCCATGGTGGCTTAATAGCATGATTAATTGGCAACTATCAAATAGACATTATAAATATGAATGAAGGTATGGAGCAACTGAGCTTCTCTACAGTGACCACCAATGCTAAGATGGTCACACAACAAAAACCAGATGAATTACCACAATGTAAGAAATATAATACCATACCATGTCAGCACTCTTCTTTTGATGAGCATCCCTATCTGCTCCTGCTGGATGCTTCGTTAACTTGTGGACATGTTTGGTCCCTCCATTGTGTTTGTAACAAGCATCACACTCGTCATAATCGCATTCCTTGCACTGCCACTCTTCACCAGTTTTGATATCATTCTTGCAAACATTACATGTGGTAGCGAAAGCTGGTTCAGTTGGATTGTGAAGATGATATAGCAACATCATCGAGGAATGTTTTGCAGCACGAAGCGTATCATATTGATAATAGTTTCCTTGACATAGACTCAGGAATGCCTGCCTGGTGTCAAAAAATTCACTTTCTAAGATGCCATCTCTGTCCTTGGTATCTTTAGGCACACCATCAATTTCAACCTGAATGATGACATCGAGTAAAATATTTGGCATTTCTGGCATTGTTTCTAGTTAAAAAAGCTTTCGAATAACTTACTGGTTGTAGTGTATGCAAGTCAGCACTATTAATTGGGTGCCTCTCCTTTTCGTCACGCTGTTGTTCTACATTATAACAACTGCAACAGAAGCCTCGTCAGTCTAGGTAATAGCAATCATACTAGCTGTAACAAGATCAATTGAAGAATAAAGCTCTATGATATTTTATTTGATGTTTTCAAGTTGCACCATGTACAGAACCATGGTCAGGCACATATATTATACAAAAATGTTTTCATATTATTGTACCCCATTATAAAACAAATCAACTTACTTGTCACAAATAGAAAAGCTTTTGCATTGATTGCAGACCCAACGCCTTCCAGACACCATAAGGATACAGCAGTGACGACAAGAATACTGCAAATGGACCATAATAAGATCTTCTTTCATTGGGTAAATGGCTTCTCCAAGCTGCACAGCATCATTGATGGTTGATAAGATATATGAGAATGCTCAAGTAAATTTTGGTTGAAAGAACATATCTTGCATATTTTTAAGAGAAAAATATACCTTTTGCATCAGCATAGCATCCTTTGAAGCATTCCCACTTAAATCGGTAAGGCCAGCAGCTTTCAAATCTCTTTTTGTGATAGTCTTCTTTACCTTTCCCTTCCTCAAGTTTTTGTCATATTCTGGTAGGAAAATTTGGTTGATTATATCTTCTGCAGCTCCAGGCCAATAATCACCATCAAAATATGGCAAGCGAGCTGCGGTCACTTTAGCCTTGCAGTCTGTCTTAGAGTTAAAAAAGTGCTCGTATAGATTTGTCAGCTCAACAACTATACCCTCATCAGTAGCTTTTCGAATCATAGATAAGTACCTGCATGCAGAATAATAAATCATGCCTACAAATGCCAGATATGATATTCATTAATCGTTATTCTAAAGAATCCTTTTGACATGCAAAATGACATAACGGCAATAAATGGTATTACCATTCTCGCAGTTTTTCAGACTTTGGTGTCTTCTGAATCTCCGGATGGCAATACATAATGTAATCATCACCTTTCAAAGGTGGGCATGCCCATATGTAACAACTAGTGAAACCCCGCTGCTTACAATACCGGAGATAACCTATCTGTAACATATACATACAGAAAACTATGGTTAGACTCAAAAATGGAATGCGATACTAGTAATCACACTGATACTGATTATAGTATATTACCAGAATTTCATGGTACACAAACGTTCGTAGGGCTTCACCAGAAACCGTTTGAATCTCAGGTCTAAAATATTTGACAGAATCAAGGTACGACAAATAAACACGACGTTGGTTTGGGAATGCACATTCTGCTCCATATTCTTGCACATATATGCCAAATAGGCATACTTCCACACCATCTATTCTTTGAAATAAAAGAATAGCCTGAAGGAAAAATGGAAAAAAAAACAGATACGGAGCTTTTGTTAGCAAAAGTTGTCTTCCCAAAAAAGTGATCGAATAAATAGTAGTCACATGTGATTTTTTTGCTTCACATGACCATATAACTCTTTTACCTTGGACTTGTAAGGAAACTCTATTGGGTAATTCTCTTCTGGGAAAAGCTCCAAAAATTTTGGTTTAACTTTCAAATTCTTGTCCACTGATGAAACAACTCTGACCACAAGCCCCTCTGCTCCTGGAACCTAATGAAGGAAAAATCAGGACAAATAAAATGACTAGTTCTAGATTTTATGGAGACTGAGAATCACGTGATGAATGCACATTCCTGGAAGCTTTTTTAGCAGCAATCTTAACTGTCTACTTGCATATAAAAGAAACTGATTATCCTCAACAGGAACTGCTGTGGTGTAAAGTATGGAGGTTGAATGATGTGCAAAATAAAACCGTGAAATACATCTATGAAACCCCATGCTGGTTATTTTACCCTGTCACCTAAAGCAGGCAATACTCAAACGGTGCACCTGTGGTAAATAAAAATGTTCACCTGAAGTAGATAAGGGGCAAGAAGAACAAACAATAATCAGAAAGCACAGCTGCAACTAAAAGAAAAGTACCTCACAAAACCTTGCACTTTCACAAGAGGAGTTTCCAATATGTGACTATATTGTGAATCTTAAAGAAAAGATAAGTTTGTAGGCTCAATGAATTTGTAAAGTATAGCTTTTGAAGACAAAACAGGGAGAAATTAGGTTAGTGATTTCCAGAAACAGCTTCTATTACCAACCTCATCGAAACTTTTCCTGTATTTGTAGGCCCTATTCTGTCTCTCCTCTTTGAGGCGTTGAAAAAGGTGCTCTTCTATATGATCGCTAAGCACAGTCCTTGGCAGATCTTTCGCCCCAGGAACAGTATTATGCGGTAAAGGTGTGCGCAGACCCTCTTTTATCTCTTCAATACAGCAACTGTGGCAGATATATTCTGCGTCTTTTTCTTCAGCATTCCTTTTGGCATTAAAAAGAGCACAAATCTGGTGCTGCCAGCGTTCACATCTGTCACATTGAGCCCACTATGGAACCAATTGATTAGGTTAAATTAGTGTGCAGAAAAAAGATGCATAACTATGAGGATAAAGCCGGGAAAGAGGGAAACTGAAATGCTTACTGCTTCTTCAAACTCGTCATTGTTTCTTTTCTTCTCAAGTTTTGACTTGAGAAATTGAATACTGTCCACCAAAACTGAGCCACTGCGAGACTCATTGTAACATGGTAGGCAAAAGTAGTAGGGACCACTTTCAGTGATAGTACCACTATAATATGGTGCATTCTTTTTTATCCGAGCACCACAGGGAGAACAAAATTTAGGTGGAGGCTCAAAAAAGAGCTTTTCTACTTTGCAAAGCTGGCATGAGTTCACATTTTCCCACTGTCCTAGTAATTGATTCTTTTCAGCTTTAGCCTTACTCTGTCATATGAAGAAATAATTATTGCAATAGTTCATCCTTCATAGTGAAATAAACTATACTCTTGCACAAGCTTAAATTATATCCACATGAAAACAGTAAAACATGAATCCAATCCAACCAAAAGATTTCTTAAAAAACAAGTATGTGTATAAGTTTTAGAAATTTCAATGGCAACTGACCATGGTGGATCAAGGTAAAAACTTTTGGCAGCGGCTAGGGTACTAATAAGGTAATAAACATGCTAATTAGGAAAAAACAGGGGGGAAGAACATAAGACCAACCTAAGCTTTCTGGGTTCAAATCCAAGCTTTCAAGATATTGCACATGGGCATTTCTTATCAACATCTAGAGCCAATTGCAAGAAATACAAGTTTCTTATCTGCTATCATTCAACATGCAAAGGTTTTCATTTTGCTAATGCTATTGCAAGTTCAGCTCCATCCTAAAATACCTGACCCATGATGTCCAAACAGCTAAAGTGCTTCTTATTTAGCTAGTCAGCAGGAAATCCCAGTAGTATATATAGTATATCTGACTGCTTACTGTTTCCATATTTGAATATGACAACTCCAACCATCTGATTAAAAGAAACTATTTATGGCTCAGGGGAGGAAATTTTCTGGAAATGTTTTTTTTTCTAGACATCACATGGTCTGATGGTCATGCAAGCAATAGAGAACTCTGTTCATTAACTAAAAATAATACAGTATGCAAGATATCTTTTTTTTTCTAGTCAAGAATCATACCTGACCAACCCATTGTATTGTACTATGGGCATGTTCATATATTTGCTCTAGAGTGAGCGACTCCAAGAGTGAAATACCTTTTCTCTTTTTTTTCCCTGTCTTGGACAGCAAGACATCTGTAGATCCACTTGCATTCATCTTAATATCAATAACACCTTCATTTGTATCTTTGTTTGGCAAACAATTTTGTTGCTCAACATGTGAATCTAAATGATTTGAAACACCAGGAATTGCATAGCTTTCCACTGCACCAATTTTCCGAACAGTACCAGATCTAGTTATATCAAGCTTTGGTGGTGGTTGCATATCAGTCTCAATCTTTAGCTTTTGTTTTGGATATATCCTTTTATCCTGTCCAAGATGCTTAGGTTGAGCTTGCTGTGACACAAAATCTGGGCATGCTTGAGGAAAAGAGATATAAGCACTATCAGATACATTGGGAAGCATGGGTTGCAACCTTAAACGCTTTGATACAGGTGGTTGATCATCAAAGGTTTCAGCTTTCACCAGTTTGATGTCTATTGTGTCACCATGTACTCCATTGAAACTTCTTTCAATTTCATCCCTCTTGTTTGTTTGATCACAATAGCAGCTCAGACTTTCATTTGCTTTGCTACAAACAGGACAATGCTTATTAACACAATTATTATAGTGATAAATAGCCTCCTTTGATTGCCTGCAGTATCTATACTGGCAATCTATTCTTTGGCAGTCATTAGAATGCTTTAATATCTCCTGTGCATGAACACAGCCTTGTAATTTACAAGTACCTATAGGATTGGGACAAAATTTTGCATGAATGAAAAGGCAGTATACTTTTGTTGGAAGCTTTGACTGTTTATGATCAGGAGTCATAGCATAACCAGGAAAGTGCCAATTAGATGAAAGATGTTGTTCTGCTGCATCTTCTGACATTTCTCTCTGCACCATGTTATTATTCATCAGTTTAGTATTTTGTACATGTGGAGAGAATAACTGCCGAGAATATGACTTGACCCGAATGGGAATATTATGATAGACAAATTGTTGACTGGTATGGTCTATTTTGCCACTATCTTCATTTGCTTTTGAATACATTGGCTCATTATTATATGGTAAAACTCCTTGACTTGATATTTGCTCATCACGACCAGAACTAAGCTTCCATTCCCTCACAAACAGGGAGCAAGGACGATTAGGCTCAAAATAATGTTGCTCCTGAAATATTTGTTTGCAAGGCAACTGTAATTCCCTAAAGTTCACCTTTTCTGTTTGATCCAATACCTCGGATTTTATAAGAGGTTTTGGTTGAAGAGTTTGATTGGTTGTCTGGCTTGGGAGCAATGCAGATTTCGTTCTTGAAGTGGACAACATATTTGTAGCATCCATGTTCTGATTACCTGTAGGTGTTAAGGTTGCAGAAATGGCGCCGTAACAATTTCTAGAAACACCCAATGATGCTGGAAAAGAAAATAGTACATTTAATTGTTTTGCAACGTCAAATGTCTACAATGAGCACAAGTTTGCTAACTGATAATAAAACGTAACAGGGTAACCCATGTTGAACGCATAAAATTGTATAAAAATGTGCAGCAGTATTAAAAGTCACTTATAAGTTCCACATTTCTAAAAGCCACTTACAGTAGGGCGCCTCCCCTATTGTATTTCTCCTCAAAAAAAAAGACAGGAATACATGTCAAAAGGCTTACAACAAATCAAGTACCATTATGCATACTATCTCACATCCAGATCATACTAGTGATTAGGACCTCTGTTGACATTTATTGGCAATTTCACAAAAATTAGCATACCATTTTACTACACTGCACGTATTTTTCTACAGAATTTGTCAAAACATGTGGGTTTTTGCTGCAGGAAGATTATCAATGGTTAATCTACTGAAATATATCAAGTTTCCACAGAAAAATCATGCCAACATCATCCCCCTCAAACACTGCTCCGAACAGGTACTATGATTTGCAGAAGTT
This sequence comes from Saccharum hybrid cultivar R570, assembly GCA_038087645.1. Classification (NCBI taxonomy): domain Eukaryota; kingdom Viridiplantae; phylum Streptophyta; class Magnoliopsida; order Poales; family Poaceae; genus Saccharum; species Saccharum hybrid cultivar. The sequence goes on from JAQSUU010000273.1 coordinate 2,981,494, forward strand.
GAAAAGATTTTTATTTTTCTCCCTAAATAAATAAAACACTCAAAAGAAATATACTCCTCTACTTTTTCGACATATTCCTTTTCGGTAACATGGATAAAATTCAGATCAAGAACAAAACTCAAAGCATGTGCATCTGCAGGATTTGCTGCCAAAAGGTAGTACTGCCACTACCAACCTATCTAGATTATAATGGCACAAATGAATAAACAAAATGTTGGAGTGTGATTGTATTAGGCCCATGAGGGCCCATGTATGGTACCTATATAGCTACCCTTCTAGGGTTAGCCCAAGTTAATTGAATCATATTCTATAGCATGGTATCGAGCCTTTCCTGACCCAGCCGCCAGCCGCTGGTGTGCAGCCGCCGCCGGCCAGCCGCCGCCAGCCATGGCAGGTCGCCTTCCCTCCCCTTCTCCTCCCTTCTTCACCCCGTTTCCTCCCCCTCTCTTCTCCCCCTGGGATCCGCTGGCGCCGCGCCATCTCTCCTCCAGCGCGGTGGCCGCCCGATCCGCCGGCCATCTCCCTCTATCGGGGCTGCAGGCGCCGCCCGCCTCCATCCCTCCCTCAGGCGCGACCCCGGCGGCGGCCGGCGCTCCCACAGCCGCCAGCGCCGCCGCCCCTTCCCTCCAGGGCGCGCCGCCCCTTCCCTCCAGTGGCGCCACCCCTCCTCTGCAGTGGCGCCGCCCCTCCTCTCCAGTGGCGCCGCCCCTTCCCTCCAGGGCGCCGCAACTCCTCTCCAGTGGCGCCGCCCCTTCTCTCCAGCGGCCCAACCTCTACAGCGCGCCCCTCTCCTCCAGCCATGGCGCCGCTGCCCTCCCAACCGCTGCCTTCATGGTCAGCGCGGGGGGGGGGGGGGGGGGGGGGGGGGGGGGGCAACCTGGAGGGCGCGGATGGCGTCCCTGCTGGTGTCCAGCCCCTGCAGCCCCAGGAGCAGCAGCCAGCGGCCGCGAGCCAGCAGCCGCCTCCTTGGGTCTGCCTGGCCGCGCCGCATGGAGCCGCGCTCCCACCTCCTGGAGACCGCCTGTTCCCTTCACCTCGGGCCTGCCTTCCCCCTCCTGGAGCAGCAGCCGCCCCGCCGGGAGCACCCGCTCCAGCCGCCGTCCCATCTGGAGGTGCTTCCGCTCCAGTAAGCAGTGGTTGGCACGCGGGCGTGCGCCGTACCAGGGCCGGCGCCACTGCCACTGCCACTGCCACTGCCGCTGCATATCGTGTTGCGCGCCGGGCCTTGTCGGCTCCCTACCCTCTGCCATCGGCTCCATCTCCCCCGCCGTCGCAGCCGGGACATCTTCCTGGCGCCGCCAACACCATGGCCGCCACCGCCGGGGCCGCTGGCGCGGGGGGCCTGGGCGTCGCCAATCCGGGGTTTCACCCACAATCCCTGTGGGCTACCCATTCCGTTCCGGCTACCGTGGCCTCCTCCTTCAGCACCACCGCCAGCACTCCACCAGTTAGTCCTGATTGGATCGCCGACTCGGGCGCCACTTTCCACACCACGCCCAATGCGAGTCTACTTTCTTTTCTCCGTCCTCCCCACCCTTCCTGTCCCTCTTCCATCATGGTCGCCAATGGCACCTGCATTCCTGTCTCCTCCGTGGGCACTGCCAGTTCCCACGGCTCATTTCATATCTCTGATGTTCTTGTGGCTCCCGGGATGGTTCACAACCTTCTCTCTATTCGCCGTTTCACCACTGATAACTCTTGTTCGGTTGAGTTTGACCCCTCTGGTCTCACCGTGCGGGATTTGGCCTCCCGGGCTCCTCTGCTCCGGTGTAACAGCACTGGGCCTCTCTACACCCTTCAGTTTCCGGCGTCTGCTTCACCTTCTTCGCCTTCCTCCGCCGCTTTCGCCGCCACTCCTTCCTCCACCACTTGGCACCGTCGCCTCGGCCATCCTGGCCGGGATGCCCTGATGCAGCTCAGTCGTAGTTCCGACATTCGTTGCTCTCAGGCTCACGATGATCACTTGTGTCATGCGTGCCAACTGGGCCGTCACGTTCGCCTTCCCTTTCAGTCCTCATCCTCACATGCCCCTCGTGCATTTGATCTTATTCATTGCGACTTGTGGACTTCTCCTGTTCTCAGCATGTCTGGCTATAAGTACTACTTGGTGGTGGTTGATGATTTCTCCCATTATTCCTGGACTTTTCCCCTGCGGGCCAAGTCCGAGGCGTTCTCCACTCTTAGCAACCTCTTTGCTTGGGTATCCACTCAGTTCGGCCTCACCATCAAGGCTGTCCAGTGCGACAATGGCCGTGAGTTCGATAACTCAACCTCCCGTGCCTTCTTCCTTTCTTCCGGTGTCCACCTGCGCATGTCTTGTCCGTATACCTCGTCTCAAAACGGCAAGGCAGAGCGCATGATCCGCACCACCAATGACATCATGCGCACTCTTCTGCTCCAGGCATTTCTACCCGCTCGCTTCTGGGCTGAGTGTCTGCACACCTCCACCTATCTCCTTAACCGCCTTCCTTCTACTGCATGCCCAGCTCCCACGCCTCACCACGCTCTTTTCGGTACCCCTCCTCGGTACGACCACCTTCGAGTCTTTGGGTGTGCGTGTTACCCTAACACCGCCGCCACCGCTCCCCATAAGTTGGCTCCCCGGTCGACCCTCTGTGTCTTTCTCGGATACTCTCCGGATCACAAGGGTTACCGATGCTTTGACCTTACCTCTCGCCGTGTCCTCATCTCTCGCCATGTCGTGTTTGATGAGTCGGCATTCCCTTACTCCACCACCTCTCCATCCACACCTCCCGCTGACCCTGCGGAGGCTTTCTTCTTCCCCACTGACCCGGCGATTCCGCCACCCTTCTCCCTCTACCCTGCAGGTACTGCTCCGGCGCACTCTCCTGGTGGTACCCGCCTCGCCGCACCAGGACCTTCCGGTGCCTGACACGGTCGAGGCAGCCCCGGAGCTTCCACCCTCGCTCCCTGTGGCTTCGCTGCCTCCCGTTGTGCCAGATGCTGCCGTTCCGATCGCGGGACCGAGCACACCGACCCCACCTTCTCCCGGGCGCTTCGGACTCGTCTACCAGCGCCGGCGGGAGCCGCGTCCGCCCTCACCTCCTCCCGGACGTTTCGGCATCGTCTACGAGCGCCGGCGTGAGCCGCCTCCGCCGCTCTCGTCCCCAGCGCCGTCGTCACCGGTGCATGCTACGCCGGCATCGCCACGCTCTCGCGCCGACCCGCCGGTGTACCACCCGCCTCTTCTTCGCCGGGACCCTCGTCACACTCACCCGATGGTGACGAGGCAGGCGTCTCGCCCGCAGGCCCTCACCGCCGCCACCTGCGAGCCGGGGATCTCTCCGGTACCCTCTTCCGTCCGCGCGGCCTTGGCGGATCCTCACTGGCGCCGCGCGATGGACGAGGAGTACGCGGCCCTCCTCGCCAACCAGACGTGGGACCTAGTGCCTCGTCCGCCAGGCTCCAACATTGTCGCCGGCAAGTGGATCTGGACGCACAAGAGGCGGGCTGATGGTTCCTTGGAGCGCTACAAGGCTCGCTGGGTCCTCCGCGGCTTCACTCAGCGACCCGGCATTGACTATGCTGAGACCTTCAGTCCCGTGGTGAAGCCAGCTACAGTCCGCACCGTCCTCTCCCTGGCTCTCGAGCGCTCCTGGCCTGTGCATCAGCTGGATGTCAAGAATGCCTTCCTCCATGGCACTCTGACTGAGACGGTCTACTGCAGTCAGCCGGCAGGTTTCGTGGATTCTTCTCGTCCTGACTTCGTCTGCCGGCTCAACAAATCTCTCTACGGGCTCAAGCAGGCACCCCGGGCTTGGTACTCTCGATTCGCTACCTACCTGCAGACTCTTGGGTTCACGGAGGCCAAGTCTGACACCTCCCTGTTTATATACCACTATGGAGGTGAGACTGCTTACCTGCTCCTCTATGTGGATGACATTGTTCTCACCGCCTCCAGCGAGTCTCTGCTCCACCGCATCATTGCCTCACTCCAGAAGAAATTTGCTATGAAGGATCTTGGGGTCCTCCACCACTTCCTCGGCGTCACTGTTGAGCCCCGACCTTCAGGCCTGTTCCTTCACCAGCGGCAGTTCACTTGTGACATTCTGGAGCGAGCAGGGATGACCGCCTGCCAGTCCTGCTCTACACCGATGGACACCCAGGGCAAGCTGTCAGAGGCTGGGGGTCCGATGCTTGGGCCAGCAGACTCCACCGCCTACCAGAGTCTAGCTGGCGCACTTCAGTACCTCACTTTCACACGGCCGGACATCACTTATGCCGTCCAGCAGCTCTGCCTCTACATGCATGCTCCACGGGAGCCCCACCTGGCTGCTATGAAGCGGCTTCTCCGGTACCTCCGTGGCACACTTGGCTATGGGCTGCTCCTCGGCCAGTCCTCCACTGCCGAGCTGGTTGTCTACACCGACGCAGACTGGGCGGGATGCCTGGACACCCGCAGGTCCACCTCCGGCTACGCTGTCTTCCTCGGCGGCAACCTGGTCTCTTGGTCGTCCAAGCGCCAGCCGATGGTTTCACGCTCCAGTGCCGAGGCGGAGTACCGTGTCGTGGCCAACGGCGTGGCCGAGGCCGCCTGGCTCCGCCAGCTCCTGGCTGAGCTTCACCGCCCACTCGCCAGGAGCACGCTCGTCTACTGCGACAACGTCAGCGCGGTCTACCTCTCCACCAACCCCGTGCAGCACCAGAGGACCAAGCATGTGGAGATCGATCTACACTTCGTCCGCGACCGGGTGGCTATCGGCGACGTCCGGGTTCTTCACGTCCCGACCACCTCCCAATTTGCGGACATCTGCACCAAAGGCCTCCCTTCCTCGACCTTCTCCGAGTTTCGCTCCAGCCTCAACGTCTCCAGTGGCTAGTTGTGGCTGAGGGGGGGGTCCTGTGTGTGTTGTGCTCTTACTTGTTTTCTTTCTTGTTCAGCCTTGAACTCCGCTGCGCCGGTAGTTCAGACTGCGGGGGGTGTTGGAGTGTGATTGTATTAGGCCCATGAGGGCCCATGTATGGTACCTATATAGCTACCCTTCTAGGGTTAGCCCAAGTTAATTGAATCACATTCTATAGCACAAAATATCATAAGTGAGATATTGCACATGGAAAAAAAAATATAGCACACATACTTTGTGTTCCCTGTGGAGGATGACGATTGAATTCTCTTTGCAATGATTTCTCAGGCAAACTGCCATAAGACGACAAATTCGTAAATTCTTTCTGTGCTGCAGCTCTGTTTGATAGCTGCATATTGGAGCCCATAGCACCATTGATTTGTGCATCCGACGAACCATATGAGGAGAAATTATCCAGGATTCTTGAATCCACTCCAGAGCCAACATGGGTACCTAGATGCTGCAGCGGATAGTTCCTTTGGTTCATAGAAAATGGCATTGGCTGCTGCTCCTGCACTAGAGGCATGGCATTCCACTGCCCATTGAGGCATCCAGCTCCATTAGCGCCAATAGGATTGGCAGGTAAAATCTGATGATGGCTAAATCCTGGAGCCTGAACCATATGATCTACCTGCTGTTGCATAATCACTGGACACATCGCTGATGAGTCACTATTAGCTGTGGAATTTTGTGGTACGTTGATGGATGGATCCTGGTATCTGTTGAATATGGATCCTGCAACATAAATATAGTGAGAGCTGCATATGAAAGAACCAACAAGAGGAGGGAGAACAGTGTCCGGAAACACAAGCCAACTGCAGGTAGTTATAACAGTCATTGAGCTACGCCCTGTGTTCTCCATTCGCACTCACTCTAAGCCATACCAGGTGTTGGAAACATTGTGATGTAGGTGGAGGAACTTGGTGTCTGATGTGACATTTGTTGACACTGATGACCTTGGCTGGAGAGGGACCTAATAGCAACTTGCAAGCGTGGCTCGATCTGTTCTTTCAGCATTACATGGTAGTCAGCCTGCTCATAGGAAATATATATTTTTTTGTAAAAAACGAGGAAAGAAGCGCACAACAGCAAAAGCATGGATACAGTATACTTAGAGCATCTAAGAATGAAAATGAAATACAGAAGTTTTACCTTTGAGTAAAGTCTGTACAATTCTTCCTCTAACTTCTCTGCAAGTTTCTCAAGGCTCTGGCTATCAGCAGGTTTCATCTTCTTTCTAAGCCAATCAAGTCTGCCAATGATAATATGGCATTAAAATTTAATCTTCCGGTTAAACACAAAACCTTTCGATTAGCATCAGTCAGTTAGTGTGATACACCTTTCAACAACACAGCATAAATTAAAAGCCAGAGCCAGCTGGGAACTTGGGATTTGGCAAGAGGTAAAGCTTACATCTTGTGGCGCATCTCAAAACGCATTCTTGAGAACAGAGGATCCATGCCAGTGTGGTGTGAAGCAACTTGCAGCGGCTGGTGCTGCTGCAGCCCCCTGCTGCCGCCAAAGTTCATCTGAACTATCTGCCCCGACATCTGCTTGGACAGATGTTCTGTCTGTCTAACATCCATCCTGCCCACCAAATTAGTGCCAATGTATCGCTTTCATCATCGAATGATCAAATGCAGCTGAGCGCATCAACCAAAAAAACAAGAATAAACCATGATCAGATTTTTATTGACAGACCAGTACAAAGGACCATTTAATAAATAAATGAAATCAGCAATACGTAGCAAAAATTCAAACCATACACACGAGACTGATCAACACACCCACCCAAACCACAACCGGACTGCAGACTTGCATGTAGCATCCAGGGTTTCAGTTGAACCCCAATTTTTTTAGAAAAACTAAAACAAGCAGTATCCGCTTCTTAATCGTGTATCAACAAGTTCTTAACAATGCTGCAGTGGATTAATAAGGCACCCCTAGAACAAAATCCCACGACAAGCTGAATGCAGTGAAACGACATTAAAAAAAATAGTTAGAGGGGAAGAGAGGGTTCAATCACCAGCGGATTCAGCAGCAGCAGAGAGAGGGAGGGAGGGAGGGAGGCTGGTTGTTCGGCGGCGGTAGGGAGGACTGTCGCAGTGCCGCACGCCAGTCCTCCACGCGAGACGCGCGTCCGGCGTCCGCCCCGGCCCTGGCTCTCCGTTGTCTGCGCCGGAATCGGGGTCAGCCGTAAGGCCTGATGCCTCAGGCGACTGTGAGTCTGTGACTCACGCCTTCCCCGCGCCGATCACCGATTAGCAGTCAGTCGCCTCCTCGAGTCCCGGCCGATATCAGGACCAGGCCAGAGATGTTCTAGAAGGAAACGTCCGAGAAAAAAAAAAGGTAAACTTTACTAGGCTGCTCAATAAGCATTATACTAAGACAAAGCTTTCTTTTTTTTGGGCTAAAAATGTAAATTTCACTAGGCTGCCCATTAATCAATACTCCTACATAATGGATTTAGATTCGGGCCCATTTTAGTGGTGGTTTTTCTAGAGAAAAGGGATTTTAGTGGTGTTTTTTAGCTAGAGTGTCTTCTTTCAAAATAAAATTAGAAGCGAGTAAAGCCAGTTTTTTTTTTGTCTTGTTAGCTCCAGCTCTTCCATGTACTTTAGCAAGAAGGTAAAGCTAAAGCTGAATAATGCCAAGCAGACCTTAACACGGTTATATGCGGTCACATGGTCTACATTAACCCAAAGGACACGATTGCTACGTATACGGAGATTGCTACTGAGTGTCGACACTAACTCTTCACTGCGAGCCCGTTAGCTTCGCTGAAAAGGCACAGCTGAAAGTACTGTTCGCTGATGTGTTACGAAAGAAAAACACCGCTTCGACTGAAAAAATAAGTTGAAAAATACGAATTATAAGACAAGCGAATAGGTCATACGCTGGCATCTTTGTTTGGTTCTTGTCACATCTCTGGCATGTTAAAAGAAAGTGTGGTCTCTTTTGCGTTTTTAAAGTTAATAATCCTTGCCAAAAGTGATTTTTTTTTATTTTTAACCTTTTTATAAAACAAATTCCAAATCTAACAATGTTGCCTTTTATTTTTAAATCTAACCCGTTCGGCCGCGCCTAAGTCTGTGGCGTGGCCAAACCACGCTGCCGCGCCACATGCATCGGTGCGGCCCGATCTGCCACGTCGAACAATGATTTCCACGTGAAAATCCTTGCCGCGCCACTCCCGTTGCCGTGGTAGCACTGTAGCGCCGCGTCAACCAAACTAGCACATCAAGGTGCAACCTTAAAAAAATTATATCTTTTTCATATGATCTCGAATGAGTTATATGAAAATTGTATCTGTTGACGACATCTACAACTTTCTAGTTTTGAGTTTTTAAATTTGAGGTCATTAAGAAGCTCAAAAAAATTAAACAATGTTTTAGCAGTATATTAATCGCGTACAAATGCTTGTCGCCTTGGAAAAATCATATCTCTCTTATATGGTGTCAAATAAAGATAATTTCTATATAAAAGTTGTAGCACTCGACGAGATCTACAACTTCCTAGTTTTGAGGGTTTTTAATTTGAGGTCATTAAGGTGCTCAAAAAAATTAAATAAAATTTTAGCAGTATATTAATCGTGTACAAGTGCTTATCGCTTTGGAAAAATCATATTTGTCATATGCGGTGTCAAACGAAGATCTATCTATATAAAAATTGTAGCCCTCAACGAGATCTACAACTTTCTAGTTTTGAGTTTTTTAATCTGAGGTCATTAAGATGCTCAAAAAAATTAAACAAAAGTTTCGGCAATATATTAATCGCGTACAAGTTCTTGTCGCCTTAGAAAAATTATATCTTTCTTAGAAAAATTATATCTTTCTTATATGGTGTCAAATAGAGATATTTTCTGTATGAAAGTTATAACTCTTCATGGGATCTACAACTTTATACTAGGGTTGGAGATGCGGCGTTTCCCGCATACGCACGGGCGCACGTGAAACGAAGATAGCGGCCAAGCAAGGGTGTGCGTCCAAACGTCCGAGCTCTAGTATCTCCAAAATAAATTCCAAGCTGACCACTTCCACAAAAAAAAGCCAACAGCAGGTGGAAGTAGCATCAGATATCGATGAAACCTCTTATAAATTCGATTAAGTACTTATTCAAATTATTAATGAATTTCCTTCTCAGTGGAAGTTGCGCTCACCTAAAGTGCGGTGCTCAAATTCCCCTCCATACATTTAGTTAGGGCTTGTTCAGTTGCAAAAATTTTTGCAAAATGACCCTGCAGCACGTTTCGTTGTTATTTGACAACTAGTGTTCAATCATGGTCTAATTAGGCTTAAAAGATTCGTCTCGTTCATTTCGTCTAAACTGTGTAATTAGTTTTATTTTTTATCTATATTTAATGCTTTATGCATGTGTCCAAAGATTCAATGTGACGGAGAATCTGAAAATTTTTGCAAAATTTTCTGGGAACTAAACCGGCCCTTAGCTTTGGCACAGATACACTAGAGCATGCCGTGTTTTCTTTGGCACGTCCCAAGTAGGGCAGGAGCCAAACGTGTTGTGGCATGCCGCAACTGCATTGCAGCAAGTTGCGGCAACGAGCCAAACAGGTCCTAGATACAAGGTAGGAACAAAAAGATTCGAAGTTTATTAGACCTCACCAAATTTACAATTAACGACGGCTACTGTTAGTATTTTTTTCGTCATCTTTGATTAACCTTTTATACAAAGCGAGGATAAAAGTATAAATGAGATAGTAATAGTGTGTGTTGGGGAACACCCTCGGCAAGCCGTCGCAGCGAACCCTCGACTGTCAAGAGGGACCTTCAACGGCTCACAACGGAAGCCCCTGGACAAGTAACAACCGTGGCGAAGGTTCTGCGACTAAGGTTGCCTCTATCCTATGCAACTGCAGGTCCATCGCCAGTCGTAGAGAGAAACCGCCATCGGAGACAAGACCCTCGTAATAGTTGCTACCTGTCGAAAGCAAGTTAAATGAAAAAACTTAATTCGACACCGTACAAAAAGATAACGACCTCAAATGAAATAATTTAAAACTACGAAGTTGTAAATCTCATGAAGAGATACAACTTTTATATAAAAAGTTTTTCATTTGCCACCATACAAAAAAAATATGATTTTTCGAAGACGAAAAAAGCTCGTATGCGATTAATATGCTGCTAAAACTTTATATTATTTTTTTAATATCTTAATGATCTCATATGAAAAAAAACTCAAAACTATAAATTTGTAGATCCCATCAGGAGTTTCAACTTTCATATAGAAAGATATAATTTTTCTAAGACGACGAGCACTTGTACGTGATTAATATATTGCTGAAACTTTTATTTAAATTTTTTAGCATCTTAATGACCTTAGATTAAAAAACTCAAAATTAGAAAATTGTATATCTTGTCGGGGGCTACAATTTCGATATAGATAGTATCTTCGTTTGACACAATATATGAGAGATACGATTTTTCAAAGGAGATAAACACTTGTACACGATTAATATACTGCTGAAACTTTATTTAACTTTTTTGAGCAAACTAGGAAGTTGCAGACCTCGTCGAGTGCTACAACTTTCATATAAAAAGTATCTTCATTTGACACCATATAAGAGACATTTGATTTTTTCAAGGCGACAAGCACTCGTACGCGATTAATATACTGCTGAAATTTTATTTAATTTTTTTAGCATCTTAATGACCTTAAATTAAAAAACTCAAAACTATAAAGTTGTAGATCTTGTCGAGAGCTATAGTTTTCATATAAAATCATCTTCATCTAAGATCGTATAAAAAAAATATAATTTTTTTGTAAGGTTGCACCTTGCCACGCCATTCTGGTTGCCGTGGTGCTACAGTGCTACCGCACCAACAGGAGTGGCGCGGCAGGGATTTTCACATGAAAATTGTTGTGTGACGTGGTAGATCGTGCCGCGTCGATGCATGTGGTGCGGCAGCGTCTTTTGGCCGCGCCACGGACTTAGGCGTGGCCAAACGGGTTAGATTTGAAAATAAAAAAGCAACGATGTTAGATTTGAAATTTGTTTTAAAAAAAGGTTAAAAATAAAAAATTCTCAAAAGTTCAGTGTCTGTTATAAATTAGAACTCTTATCAGGATTTTCACGTGAAAATCGTTGTCTGATGTAGCAGATCGTGTCGCGTCGATGTACGTGGCGCGACAGCGTGTTTTGGCCGCGCCACGAACTTAAACGCGGCCAAACGGGTTAGATTCAAAAATAAAAAAACAACGATGTTAGATTTAAAATTTGTTTTAGAAAAAAGTTAAAAAAAAGCCCAAAAGTTCGGTGTCCATTATAAATTAGAACTCTTACCCTGGTGTGATCTAGGCCCAGCGCCTCTTGGGCTAGATTTAAAAGGGGCAAAACGAAGGTGATGACTCTACCATGTTCGCTTGTCTTATAAGCCATACTTTTTAGCGAGCGAACAGTGTTTTTCTCTCACAACAAATCAGCGAACAGTACTTTCAGCCATGGCTTATCAGCCAAGCGAACAGAGCAAACTACGTTCATTACTACAAATTTGAAGTGCTGCAGCAATGTGAAATATATCTATATCTAAATTTATTATCTATATCTATGACTACTGCAAAAATGATTTTCAGAGATAGGAGGCTTTATCTAGAGGTGGGTCAGGGTCATTATACCGCCGCCTCTATAGTGGCCTCCAAAATATATATTATCTATATCTATGACTACTAAAAAAAGATTTTCAGAACGAGAGGCTTTTCTAGAGGCGGGTTAGGGGTCAATATACAACCGCCTCTATAGTGACCTCCAAAATGAGCGGCCTCTAAAAATGAATTCATAGAGACAGATGTTGTTTTCAGCCGCCTCTACAAATGCCTCTATTTTCAAAGGTGGCTTTATTTCCAGTCGCCTCTAGAAATCAACTTTTAGAGGCAGCTCTATTTCTAACCGTCTCTAAAAATATGGGCTGCATAGTAAAATTCAAAATTTTTAAACGACCTTGAATGAAGAAACGACTAAAACAAAAATTGTAGATCTCGAAAAGTTATGCAACTTTTTAGTTCATTTGAATTCATCCATGCATGAAAAATTACAATTGAAGTTCTTATATTTAAAATTTGATTTTTTTTTCAAACGATCTTGGATGGAGAAACGACCAAAATAAAAGTTGTAGATCCCAAAAAAATTATAGTACTTTGTATTTTTACCACCTTTTCATTTGAAATCATCTAGCTAGGCAAGGAAAATAACATTTGAATTTCTCATATTAGAAATTTAAATTTTTCAAACGACCTCGGATGGAGAAATGACCAAAACAAAAGTTACAGATCTTGAAAAGTTAACGAACTTTTAGTTGACAACTTTTTCATTTGAATTTATTTAGGGTCTCAAATAATCATTTAAAAACTGGATGAAGATAAAATAAGGAGGACGAATATCTAAATAGACACAAGTTTCCTATAGTGGAGTGGTTAGGAGAGGATCACGCGAGGACTGAGCTCGCGGGTTCAAGAGGCAGGTCTAGAAATTTGATTTTTAGAGACGGTTGGGCAGCCCGTAGAGACGGGCACCTCCGTGGTGCTTTTTTATAGTAGTGTATAACTATATCTTTATCAGATATTAAAGAGCCAAAATTCCATCTCCAGTTTTTTTTTTCAACTCTCACTAACTACCTACACAGTGGAAAGTTTCTTCTGTCCCTCTCTTTTTACATCCCACACTAGACCCGCACCCTCCATGTCTCGTATGTGATCTAGACTCATGACTCGTGATCATATACGATTTTTAGAACAACTCGCGTGTCTATTGGTGGTCGATACAATCCAATTCTAAGATGTATTGGGTCGTGCCCTCCGTATCTCGTATGTGACTCAGACAACTCGTGCTCATATTAGAACAACTCGTATCTAACAATGATATGAAGCTCGATTCCTATACGTATTGGGTCCCGTTGTAGCAATGTATGGATACATTTGCTAGTGACAATACAATTTTCTAGTTAGAGAAATCAAATATATTCCATTTACACAATCCAAACATACTAATGAACAATTGGCTGTCACTAGATTCCCAGAGAACATTCTGAACTATACCATGTAATAATGGATTTTCACATCTGAAACGAGTAAATATAATATGGAATAAAAAATCATAAAAAACAAAGCATACCATTGAATAATAAACTTTCATTACTAGAACAATGGAAAATATGCCATGGGAGAATAAATTTGCACTATCAAAATAATACGTATATGTCTGGTTATAGTAAACAAATATGAATTACTTGATTTGCAAAAAAAAATAGTCAATGTACAGGCAAATCGTCAAAATAAAAACTGAAAGGAAATGAAAAGAAAATAAAAACAAAAGGAAAACCCATGAAACAATTATACGCCCCACAAACAACTTAGCTAACACTAATTGATAGAAAAAAGGCCTCAGTAAATAATAAAGGCCCAATAAGTTTATTTCCTTCATCGTCGCCTCCATCTCCAAATTGACGGTGGCCCCTCTGCTGCCGCACCTTTCACTACTAAATTCCTTTATGTAATTAAGAGTATCTCCAAGAGTCTTTCTAAAGTTCATCATTTGACTAAAAATTGTTTTATATGGGTTTCGCCGAAACTACCCGCCTTAGGAGCTCCCAATCCCGTGCCCGTCGGAGGAGGATGGAGATGTTTGCAATGGAGGAGTTGGTGTTTTTCATTCCCCCGGTGTTTCTTACTTCTCAGTTCATAGATCTATCACGGCCGCCTCACTTCACACGTTCACGTCGATCTATTTCCACATGTCACACATCGATATCTTCTGATATATTTACAACTGTTGTTTTGTTATACTCTCTGGCCTTTTATTCATACAACTCTATAATCTTTGTTTCCCTATGCATTTCATAGTAATGGATCGTACACCTCTGAAATCTTTGTTTCCCTATGCATTTCATGGTGATGGATCTTACAGTAGCGTGCACCATATGTTTCTGCCTCATCTTATAGTATTTCATGTTCCAAGGGTACAACCAAGAACAAGCCCCAAGATCAACAAATGCAAGTGTCGTGCTATGTGTCAGTTTTACCAACAAACAAGGGAGAGCAAATGGGAGAGAAGGGAAGAGAGCTAGGCGAGTGATGAGTCTCAAATACCCCTCCACCTTTCCCCTCTCCCCCTTTTATAGTGAAGGTGGGAACAGAGGTTTTCATTGTCCCTAGGGCTTGTAATTTACAATAGCACCTCTAGGGGGCTACAAATGGGCCCTAAACCTGGCCCTAGAAGCCCCTAAGCTATGTAATTGGGTCCATAAAACACCGATGGGGTTCCTAACATATAATACACACCCCTAACAATAGCCTCTTAGTTATTCGGTTTTGATCGAAAGTACAAGATCCAATAGCTAAATACAATTGAGTGTGGCCCAATTACAACTTAGTCCCGACACGCAAAACTCTCGTAATACAGATACAATTTATGGACAATTTCATCGTTAACTAGTCTTCAGTGCTAGCTTTCGCTCGAACCTCCACGACCTTGTCTTTGGCAGCTTCCTCCTTCGCAAGGCCTTGAGCCCTTGATATATTCTATTCATAATTGAGCCTTCGCCGATGACATTGATGTAGGCAAAGTAGTCAATGTAGGTGAGGTAGTAGTAGATGATAATGACATGTGTTCAATCTTTCACTCACGGGCACCAGGCAAAGATTTTGTCTTCAGGCGGATTGCTTGTCCAATGCGTACCTCGCCAGCTCCTCTTGGTTGGCACTTGTGAGATTTTTTTCGCGTACTTGAAGTAGACGATGTAGGCGTGGTTAATGTCACACAGATGTCACAGATGCAGATCCCCTTAATCCAATTGATCATGAAGGTGAAATCGAAGGTGTTAATGGCAATCCCCTCGCTCCAAATTGATGGCAAAAGCAAAGTCGAGGACGTCGATGGTGATCCATCCACTCCAAAATGTTGGCGAAGGTGGAGTCAAAGATGTCAATGGTGATCCCCTCACTTTAAATTGGTGGAGACGATGGTGTCGATTGCATCGAAGCTGATGGCGAAAGCCCCTTATGGAAATGTTGACGAAGGCGTAGCCATTGATGTCGAAGTTCCATTGAAGCCCCTCGCTAAGAAGATGGTGAACACATTGTTAATGAAGCTAAAGCTGATGGAAAAGCCTCTCGCAGAAATGTTGATGAAGGTGTTGTTGATGACGCCGAAGTCTTTAGCGAATCCCCTCGTCAAAATATTGGTGAAAGCGGTGTTGTTGATTACTAAATTAAAGTTGATGGCAAAGCCCCTCGTCGATAGGTTGGTGTGGGCAAAGTCGAGTTAGCTGAAGTCAGTGGTGAAGCTGCTCACTGATATGTTTGCAAAGGTGTTGCTGGTGACATCAAGATCGGTGGTAAGGTCCTTTGCAAAAAATGTTGGGTTAGGGACAAGTTTGCTGAATGAAGTCAGTAGTGAAACCCCTCGGCAGAATGTTAGCGAAGGCATAGTTGATGATGCTGAAGTCAGCGAGGAGCCCCTTGCCGTAACTTTGAACAATGGGTCGTCGAACTTTCAATAGAGAAGTGGGGAGTGAGAGCAAAAGATGCAATTCTTGGAGAGGGTATTCCAATGGGATGCTTTAGTGTCTTATCCAGTTCTTCTCTTCTCTTTTTTAATGGGAGCAAAATGAGCGAGAAGTAGCAGAAAGATCCCCATGGGTTTTTTAGATTACTTTGGCACTGACCCCGTACCTTCTGGGGTGAGGGGTCATGACTCGCAAA
Source organism: Saccharum hybrid cultivar R570 (assembly GCA_038087645.1). NCBI lineage: Eukaryota > Viridiplantae > Streptophyta > Magnoliopsida > Poales > Poaceae > Saccharum > Saccharum hybrid cultivar. Next base: position 2,997,072 of record JAQSUU010000273.1, read on the forward strand.
ATGAGTCTCTCGGCGCTTTTAGATTACTTTGGTTCCAACCCCTGCCTTTTGAGGCAAGGGGCCATAAGTCTCAAATGAGCCTCTCAGCGCTTTTAGATTATTTTGGTGCCAATCCCATGTGTTTGATGTGATGGGGCATGGAGTCACGAAATGAGCCCCTCGACACTTAGATTATTTTGGCATCAATGTTGCTGATGGCGAAGCCCCTAGTTGAGATGTTGACAAGACCCTAGTTGATGACGCTAGTGTTGATTGTGAAATTAGTTAAAACAAAGTTTGCAAAACTTAGATTCACATTTTGCTTCTGCAGCATGTATTTTTGGCAACACAAAGTTACCGAGCTCTATCAAATCATTCTGCTTCGGTAGGTTGTATTTTTGGCAACGCGAAGTCTCTAAGGTTTATCAAGCTTGCCTTGGTTTGTGCTTATTTTTGGCAACACGAAGTCACCGAAATCTTTTGTTTCATCTATGTACTTAGAGATCAACATGTATGTAGGTGGTGTTCTACGGCTACTGACTAGTTCTGATCTCATCAATTATGTTTTCTGCCGATATTGGAGAGCCTTATGATGCTAAGGCGCCCTTTTGGGCTCATGCAAAGTGCTCATGTGTTAAATGGATGTTATCGATGAATTCGATGATGCACTGATTAGCTTTGCACCCGCATGTTTTCGGAGGGTCAAAGTTTTGAGCACTTAGGCTTATCAAATAGCTTCACCCTTGCATGTTTTTAGAGGGTCGAAATATTGAGTCCTTAAGCTTTTTCATTTGCTTTGCCCTCGCATATTTTTGGAAGGTCGAAGTCTTGAGCCCTTAAGCTTTTCATTTGCTTCGTCCTCGCATATTTTTGGAGGGTCAAACTCTTGAGCCCTAGGCTTTCCTTTTACTTCGCCCTCGCATATTTTCGAAGGGTTGAAGTCTTGAGTCCTTGTGCTTTTTATTTGCTTCGTCCACACATATTTTTGGAGGGTCGAAGCCTTGAGCCAATAGACTTTTCATTTGCTTCGTCCTCACGGATTTCGGAAGGTCGAAGTCTTGAGCCCTTATGCTTTTTTATATGCTTCGCCCTCATGTATTTTTGAAGGTCCAAAGACTTTTGTCTGCGAATTGAAGACGACAAGCACGTATGCATAATGTAAGGGAAACGTCGAGGAAAAAATTATGCCTAAGCGTTCTTGTTTTGCATATAAGCGAAAACAACCGGTGGCCTTGCGAAAGCACCATGGGAGAACTATGTGAGCTCAAGACCTTGGGTTCCTAATGCTGAAATGGTAATATTAAATATGCTAATGAGCGAATTAAGTAAAGGAGAACAATATTAATTGAAAGAACGAGTTCCCAAGTGCACTGCTGCTTTGGTGACGCTAAAGCTGCATTAAAATTGTGCATGAGATTATAGTTGTGCAGGAATGAGACGGCGAGGGAAAAGGTTACTTATCTGAGTTTTTCACTGAAGGCTTCGCTCGAGAGTGCTGGACTTTGGAGAAGCGAATACTCGGGTGCCTATCCGCATCCGGAAACCAGTTTCAGGGATACTTCGCTTGCTATAGCTAGCTGCAGGGGCAGGACCAAACTTGCCAGAAGAAACGGTATTGATAGGGTGAAGACGTCCGGACGAGGACGGACGGACACGACGCGCGCCCACGCGAACCGGCGCGATCCAACCCGCTCCCCTTATCTACTCATGGACCGCACCCGCGCCGTGCTCTCACGCCCACAGCCGGCTCCCACGCACCTACTCGCCTTCTTTCTTCCTCCACTCGCAGCCGTGCACGCCTCGCTCTCTCCGTCGCTGCGCACTCGCTCTGCGAGCCGCTCCGTGGTGCACTTGCCGGGGCTCCCTCTCCCTTCTCCCCTCCCCTCGCTCCCTCCCTCTGTGCTCCCGCGACAGCCATGGCACCGAGAGAGAGAGCGGCGGCGGAGCCTGCAAGCCACGGCTCCCCCCTCCCCCTGCTCCCTCTCCTGCTCTAGCGACCTTCAGCCATCGGAGCTATGCTCGACGACGATGGGTTTCGGCGAGGTAGGGGGATTCTTCACGGATCTGAGCTATTCCTTCCTCCCCTCCTCGTTCTCCTCTGGATTTTGAGCTCTACTCCCTCCTCCTTCTCTAGATCTGGCCGTTTTCTTCCTCCTCCTTCCTCCCTCCTCCTTCCCCTATATCTAAACATTTTGGTGGCAATCAGATCTACACGCAACAGATGATGTGAAATGCTTTTTGCACGATTCTCTGATGTTGCAGTAGTTATTTTTGAGATGTTTCAATAGTTTCTTCCCCTTTGTTTTTGCAGCAGCATCCCCCATGTTTCCCGACGTTTCATTAGTATCGCTTCTGTTGTTTCAGTAGTTCTTCTCTTTGTTGCAGTAACTCTTCTCTTTTGTTGCAGTAACTTTTTCTCTTTTGTTGCAATATCTTCTTTCCACTTTGGTGCAGTAGCTTCTTCTCTTTTATTGTAGCAGCTTCTTCTCTTTGTTGCAGCAACTTCTTCTCTTTTGTTGCAGTATCTTCTTTCCTCTTTGGTGCAGTAGCTTCTTCTCCTTGTTGTAGCTTCTTCTCCTTGTTGCAGTAGCCTTTTTTGTTGCAGTAGCTTTTTTTTCTTTTTGTTGCAGTAGCTTCTTCTCCTTTGTTGCAGTAGCTTCTTTTTCTTGTTGCAGTAGCTTCTTCTCCTTTTGTTGCAGTAGTTTCTTCTCCTTTTTTGTTGCAGTGTTTTCCGATGTTTCAACAGTTTTTTGTTTTGTTTTCACCAGCTTCTCATGTTTTGTTTTATTAGAAGTCCTTCGTTGCAGCAGTGTTTTTTTCAGTAGTGTTGCTTTGATGTTTCAGTTTCTTCTCCCTACTCTTTTTGCAGTGGCATGAGGATGGGGGTGTGGGCTCTGGGGGCGAGCTGGCGGCGGGGCGGATCTGGTGGGGGTCGGCGAGGTTTGCGGCGTGGGCAAAATCCGTGCGTGCCGGGGGTGTGTGCCTTCCTTCTCCGTGCGGGGGCGGGAGCGGTGGTTCGCAGGTTTCCCGTGCGGGGGGAGCGGGAGCGGTGGTTCGCAGGTTTCCCGCTGGTTCGCAGGTTTCCCGTGCGGGGGGAGCGGGAGCGGTGGTTCGCAGGTTTCCCGTGCGGGGGGAGCGGGGGCGGTGGTTCGCAGGTTTCCCGTGCGGGGGGCGTTTCCGTTTTCATTTTTCGTTGGAGGGGGGCTGTTGCGGCGGGAGGCGGGGTGGGCTGTTCCGGCGTCCGGCCGCTAGCACCCGGATCCGGACGTCCGGGCGCTAGCAGCGCCCCAGAAGAAATCACTCGGAGGGGAGAGCCCTATAGGGCCACGTTCGGTTCCTACGGAATGAGGTCCCGGAACCGTTCCTGGGCAGGAACGCATGTGTAATTACTATAGATAGTTCTCACCAGGAATCATTCGCAGCAGGATTTATCTCTAACCGAACAAGCCGTTCGGAAAATACAAAAGTCAATGAAGGAGGAAACCAATTCTGAATTTCTGATAGGGGCGGCTGCAAGCGGGCCTGCAGGCCACCACATCAGCCGCATGCAGTTTTTCGTAAGTCTGCAGGAGCCTGCTAGCATCTTGATGCACTCCTGCTTTCTCCTGCTGGGCGTTGCAGGCAAGAAAGCTAGCAGATTGCAGGATACTGCAGAAGCCTGCATCTATACGTATGCGCTTAGGCGCTCAGCTCAAATGCCTCCGTCCTATCTCTTGCTGTGTATAATCTCAGCTCATGAATACTTTGTTTCCTCTTGTATATAAGAACATTAGTAAAGGTGTTAACTGTTAGGTGATTGAGATTGGAGGAAACTTTCATGTCCATTAAAGGACTAGCGAACTGATTATACGAGTTATTGCATTCCGCAACGGCTCAACCAAATGCCTGCTAGCTGCAGTTTGTGCATTTGCAGATTGCAAAACTACAAAAGGAAGGAAATGTATGGATAGATAACTGAACTCATCAGGGCTACCGGCAACAACGGCTCATCGCTGCTGTAACGCCGAATCGCTGTGATGCGGGTCGCAGGAGATGAAGGCGATGTAGGTCTATGCAGGAAAATGCAGGTTCGCTGATTAGGCCCGCTAGGCTTTGCAGGCTGGCCTTTCTTCAGTTCCTCCTCTAAAGGTTACTCCCTATCATATTGGATATTTGTACACATGTATGTAGTATTAAATATAGACTAAAAAATAGCTAATTGCACACATTGTGACTAATTTGCGAGATGAATTTTTTAAGCCTAATTAGTCCATGATTTGATAATGTGGTGCTATAGTAAACATATGCTAATGACAGATTAATTAAGCTTAATAAATTCGTCTCGTGGATTACTGAGAACTCCTGTAATTTATTTTATTATTACTATCCAAATACTCCCATATGACACTCTGATGTGAGACCCAATATGACATTCTAAACTTTGCTTCCTGAATTTAAACACCACCTTATAAGCCGGCTTGGCAAACGCTGGTGTTCGTAGGGACCTGCTACTGCTACAGCGCTTTTTGCAGGCAGGCCTAGCAGGTTAGCAGGCAGTCCTGCGCCTGTTTGCATCCCTAATTTCTGGTAGAGGATATGCCAAAGAAGGCCCAGAAAATGAAGAGGCTGAGCTGAGATCGAAGGAGCGAAATGAAGCGGTGTAGCACGAAAAGGAGTTTGTGCCTTGCTTCCTGAAAAGTGAAAACCAAAAACCGCCAAAACCCCAATTATAATTATGAAACCTCACTTCGTGACCCCCTCTTTTTAGACTGCCAATTGTTTTGCTGGTATGGAATGAAAATCTTCATTTATTCCCGGAATGGGTCAGCACCAAAGAGCAAAACCAGTGAACCGTCCCCCCCTTCGGGCATCCAGAAAGCGAGAGTAGCTGGCATTTGATGCAAGAAACCTTGGCGTTTAGGGTCCTGCTTCGGGCCGTTTGTCTAGCATAGTTAGTCGTCTAGGGTCCGCCTTGGGGAGCCAGAGTTGTTGGTTACTATGCAACCATGCTCGGCAACAACAACAATAACCTGAGGTTGTTGTGGACTCTGCTGTGTCGCGTGGGTGGGTTAACCTTCGGGTGCCCGGTATGGTCACCTTGTTTGGTTATCCTTTCTTCTACATAAATTTATTTGTCTTAATTGAAAGACAGAGCTCCTGCCATTGTTTAAAAAAAAGAAACCCTGACGTTTGTAGATCTCCTTTGGAAGAAACCGGTCCTTCGCGATACTCCAAATACCGAGCTACAACTCTGCTCAAGTTTGTGATGCTTTCTCACAGACGATCACGAGGCGATCGGCCAACGGCATCCGAGCTAAACAAGTCCTTCGCTGATGGATGGCACGTACTACGGTGTCGTGTTCTGGAGAAACAAAACACGGCAGCTACCAACGAGTGATAGCGGTTGATCGGCAAGTCACCGTTGAGTGAAGAGGAGATGGCAGCAGTTCTGGAGAACAATGTGAAAGGATCAAGATGTCTAACAGGGTGAATTGGGTTTTTCTAAAAATTAATTGCAAGAATTAAATCCTATAAGCCAAACTTCACCCCTAGTGCCTACTAGTGTTCCTTGTGATTCTACCGGTAAAAGTTTTACACCCTAAGTTCCAATCCTAGACTAGCATGACAATTCTAGGAAAGTAAACAAGCAATGAAAGTAGTGCACGAAAGTAAATGCTTGAAAGTAAGGGTTATGAACACGGCGATGTTTTGCCGAGGTATCGGAGAGTCGCCACTCCCCACTAGTCCTCATTGGAGCACCCGCGCAAGGGTGTAGCTCCCTCTTGATACGCGCAAGGATCAAGTGCTTTCTACGGGTTGATTCTTCGACACTCCGTCGCGACGAATCACCCAAAACCGCTCACAACATGAGTTGGGTCACCCACAAGCTCGCCGAATGATCACCAAACTCCCAATCACCATCAAACCGTCTAGGTGATGGCGATCACCAAGAGTAACAAGCTAGAACTCTCACTTGACCACAACAAGCCTAATGAGAAGATAGATGCACACTTGCTACACTCTTGTCACTAGTGAGGAATCTCAAACTTTGATTCTCAAACCACTGTCCTCACTAGGGCTCTTGCACTCCCTTGCACTCCAAAGGTGTTTCTCAGCTGAACAAATGAGCAAGAGGCCTCTAAAAGAGGTGGAGGGGATGTATTTATACACCCCTCAGACAAATCCAACCGTTACCTGCCAAATCAGCAAACCTCGTACTGACCGGACGCGCTGGTCGATGTGACCGGACGCGCCGGTCAAGTGTAACGGTCGAAAACCGAAAGTCAGCGCTAAGTGACCGGACGCGCCGGTCAGGGATGACCAGACGCGTCCGATCATGCAAGAACCTAACTGAACTTTGACCTGACGCTCGATCGCGTTCGATCATAGATGACCGGACGCGTCAGGTCAGCTTGGGACCTTACTGAAACGTGATCGGACGCGTCCGATCACTTCACAGTCGCGTCCGATTACACATTTACCCTCTGAAACACGTGTCAGACTGACCACTGCGTCCGGTCCTCTCAAGGACAGCGTCCGGTCAATCAGTTAACGACGCAGTGACTGCATGACAAAGACCGCGTCTGGTCAAGGGTAAACTGCTCAAACGACTTCTAAACGCGACATAACTTGAACCAAGTTGCTTCCAACTGAACTTTGAGCTATTCTAGAGCTACCTAGTGTTAAGTTTGACAAGTGTGCACTACACCTAAACAAAAGACTCACCTAGGTCAAGCTACTCGCTCATGCCCCCTTTATAGTACGATCAAAAGAAGAAACAAAGATCCTAACGACTATTCCGGATGTAACTCAACACCTTGACATCCGGAACTAACTGTCCTTAATCTTGTCGTTGATCCTTTGAAAATCGAAACGATTTCCATCAAGGGACATGAATACCATAGTGCCCAAAGCAGTTATCAACTCCATGACCTAACTTACCAACGTTTCTGCAAAACACACGTTAGTCATGGTAATAATGCGTTGTCATCAATTGCCGAAACCAACACTGGGGCCTAGATGCTTTCAATCTCCCCCTTTTTGTGATTGATGACAACACTTAGATTCAGAAGATATAAGTTGAGGTTTTCGATCATGCTTGGTTCACATAAGCATAAGGCTGTAAGCACAAGGGGTTAGTAACTGCTTATGTGTTCTAAGCCAACTGAGTATACTCATAAGATAAAACATGAAGAGTTAGTACACATAAAACATAGCTCATATGAAATCGGAGTAAGGCACGGAAGCACAACCTTATGAGCTAAACACACCATTAAGTGACATAATAATTTAGACATAAAGTCTCACAAACTCATAGTCACACAATGCAGGGCGAGAAAATAAACATGATGCATGAAAGTAGCACACATGAAAGAACGAAGAACGAAACCCTCTATCAACACTCTCCCTGAATCTACGCTCTCTCCCCCTTTGGCATCAAACACCAAAAAGAAAACTAAGGATCTGACGGGGGAACATAAGCTGTCGTGTCGGGTGCCGAGGAGCGTGGAGTGATCACGAACTGTGAAGTATCCTTCTCAGACTCTGAACTGTCAGGCTGACCCTCTGAAGATAGACGTGGCAGTGAAGCGGTCTGGGTCTGTAGAGCAGGTGCAGCAACTGAAGGTGTAGTAGCAACTATAGGAGCAGTCACTGTCGCCTGAGCCTGAAAGACACCAAGAGTAGGAGGATCTGTCGATGCTATTGAGGACGGCAGAGTCTCTGTAGTTGCGGCCCCTAACACTGGAAGTGCAGCAGTCTCTGAAGCTGACATCTCTGAAGTGGTCACAAAAGTGGTGTACGAAGGTGTCGGCTATCCAGTCAGCTCACTGTAGGTGGCACTGAAGTCAGAGAACGGAGTGCCTGAGAGGAGATGAGGTCTCGGCTGAGCTGGTGGAGTAAACCCTGTCTGAATAGGGGTGTAACTCAGAGACTGAAACATCTGAGGCACCTGCTGCTGGGGAGAGGTGTACTGAAAATTCGGTTGTCCCTGACTCTGAGGTCCACTGGACTGTAGTGTTAGAGTCAGAACAGACGGTGGTGGAGGTACCCCAACAGTGACAAGGTGGTGCAGGAGCTCTAGGTACTGCTGCTGGGTGGCTGCCTGCTGCCTCTACATCTCAAACTACTGTCTCTGGAACTCTAACTGCTGCCTCTGGAGCTCGTCCTGATGAGCCTAAATCTAGGCAAATGCTGTAGCTGTGTCCTGAGCCTGTCTCTGCATCTGAATCTCCTGTCTCTCCTAGGCCTGGGTCAGCCTCTCAAGAATAGCCACCATGGCTGGGTCTGAGCGGGAGGCTAAGCCTGAACCACCAGTCTCATGGTCGTGAGGCCGAGGAGAGCGGTACCGGAGGATGGGCTGATAATCCTCATCAGTGCTGTCAGTAGCAACATCCTCGGCTGGATCAGCTGGCTGAGCATCTAGATCTACTAGCTCTGCCTCAGCAAGACCCTCAACGGTCTCGTTCTGCTCAGCAGCTGTCTCTGGTACCTCTAGCCTCTGACACTGTCATGGGCCAGGTGCCTGCTCTCTAGTAACTGATGCCCACAACTGTCAGATGTCATACTCTAGAAAAGTTGTAGTGGTATCAGAAATCTCTGCTCGAATCTCTACAGGCAGTTCACACGCAGATCTAATGATAAAACATATCCAATGAGCATATAGAAGCTGCCTGTGACCCTTGAATCCCTCTGCCAAGGTGTCCTCCATCTCACATAGCATCAGATCCCAAAGGTCGAACGGTGTCTGTGAGATGAGGTGATGTACTACCCATAGCTGCATGCGAGTCAATCCCTCTCTGTATCCAAGCCTCGGAAGGAGAGTCCTCCTTACAATAGCATTAAGGACTCTGGCTAGAGGTGTCAGGCTGACAGGTGTACGTCGAGACCCCTCGCCAAACGGCTTACAAAAACAGGGTCTGATCATATCCGTAGGGGGCACTGTCCCGCCATGAGGACGTCTCAGAGGTGCAGTCTGTCCAAAACACAACTGATGTATCTTTGTCTCTGAAGCTGGGAGTCTGAGAATCTCCCGAACCCTGGTGCTGTAGAGTCTGTGGTCACGGCCTCTGAAAGCAAAATGTATAAACTCATGTGTTGGGTCAATCCAAAGTGAAGAATATAACTCTCTGACCCAGGTCCCGCAGTATGCTCCAGTCCGTCCAAGAAGATCTGACAATCCAGGTAGAAAGGACAGATGCGGACGAAGCTGCTCACCAACCACCTCAACTAAGGCCTCCAGTCGACAGACTCTCTGAGGTTTGAAAGCAATCCCGCTGTCGACATAGGCTCTATAGAAGTCCTCGTGCATAGGAGTGTAGAAACCCTCTGAAGCCCGGGGATCCCGCTGAGGTGGGAACCACCGAGTGACCTCAATAAACCTGAGGGCCTAGACCTGTCTAGCTGTAGCTCCCCTGAGGTCAAAGTGCTCAACTGGGGGGTGACCTCGAGCCCTGGGAGGTGGACGACCTCCACGACGCTGACCCTCTGGCCTGGGAGTCACCTGAGCTCGCGTACGTCCTGAGCGACGACGCTGTGGAGAGTGAACTGTCTGCTCCTCAGGCTCCTCTAGGTCCTCTGTAGGCTGCTCTGCAGGTGCATCCACTGTTTCTTCTATGGCTTCTGTACCGAGCTGTCGACCTTCAAGGTAAAAGTGACTCTCGCCAATACGTATACCACTGCTCCTGCCACCTCTCTCTGCTGTCTCTGCTGCATCTGCAACTGCCTGAGCTACCTCTGCCTTTGTAAGTGTTCTCTTTCTCTTCTTGGCAGCAATCTTCACTTGCTTGCCACGAGCTACCTCTGTCCTCCTAGGAGGACTCTTGTTCCCGTCACTAGGTGCACCACCAGCATTCTTGCAGCGAACCATACTGACAAAATGTTGTATCTGATAAAAACTGGACAGTAACAGATGATGAACTGACACTCGTGAGGCTTGGCCTCAATCCGTATCCGCAGGCTTGGCCTCGGATTCACAACTGATCACCTGACACACACAGCACCGACAGGACGAACTGAAATGATAGAATAGATGGATCTACTATAAGTAACATATGTTATCTAAAAGATGAGTAAGATCCTAATAAGAGCAAGCATATTAGATAAGATATGAACGGACTGTGATAGCTACCTCGAAAGAGTGAAGTTCCGATGAACGAAAGATGATCTCGACACGCTAGGGTTACCCGGAAGCGATGATTGAAACCCTAGAGTACCGAGAGATCAACAATTGTATTAGTAATTCACCGGAAAATCAATGGCAAACCCTAATCCAAGGCAGTGATGTCACCTTGCAGAGACGGAGATGTTCGCGGAGATGAAAACTTTGCGAAAATGCTTTGACGAAGAACTATCTTTGCAAGGCTAGGGTTCGGGTGGCTAGGGTTAGGTTTTCACGGCAGTGGGCGCGGGCCTCAAAGCGGTGGCGCGCGAGCTGTTCGGAGACGCGGCAGCGGGGGTTTGGGCACGGTGGTGCTTGGGCGCGGTGGCACCACGCGGGTCGGCTCCGGTGGTGCGCTAGATGGCGGCGGTGGCGCGTTGGGTGGCAGCACAGGGCGGCTACGGTGACGCGGCGGCGCTGGGCTACGACCAGCGGGCTTCGCGGGCACAGAGGCACGGCGTGGACACGGATGGCGCGGCTACGGGCACGGGAGCGAGGGCACGGCAGTGGTACGGCGGCTCGGCGAGGAGGCGGCGCTCGGAATGGCTGTGGATCGAGAAGAAAGAGGAAGAACGCGAGATCCGAACGTACGGTTAAAAAGGGTGAGATCCGCTTTTTGCACGATGACCGGACGCGGTGGTCGCATGACCGGACGCGGTGGAGGCAGCGTTCGGTCACAGTCCAGTAAGCTCCTGGAATGACCGGATGCATCCGATTATGCACGATCGGACGCTGACAGAGTCCGGTCATATTTTGCCCGGAAAACTAAAACGCATGACCGGACGCGGTGGTGGTGGCCGGGACCGGACGCGGTGGTCAGCAGAGACGCGTCCGATGCAGCGTCCGGTCACAGATCTTGGAGAAGACCTTCAGGAATGACCGGACGCGCTGGTGGACGCCGAGACCGGACGCGGTGGTGAAGCAGAACCGCGTCCGATGCAGCGTCTGGTCCAGCGTCCGGTCGCTATTAAACGCCTTTTTTAATCCGATTTTCAACGTGACTTCTCCCAATCATGTTCCAATTCAAAGAGACTCAAATAAACATCAATTGGAAACTGATATGAGTGACCTCACTCAAACCCTCAAGTGTTTCAAAGTATTTTGCCTTAGGCTAGTATTATTTTTAAGAAAATATTCAATAAACACCCGAGGAGCAACGTATGGCCATGCAATAGAGTGTGTGAACCCTTGGGAGCTTCAAATGCTCTCTCTATTCATGGACAAACACAGATGTTACTCAAAGCTAAACCAAAAAGAAACGACAAAGCAACAACCATGCATATGCAATTCAAAACAAGAAAGGAAGACTAGGTTGCTTGTCAAGTTTGATCCACGGTTAGGCTTCTTCATTCCTCCAAAGGAGGGTTATCGTAACCGTGTTAGACAAGTTCTAGATGCATTGCATGGGAATTAAACATGACATATAATACAATGCAATGCAAGGGACAACACAAGCTCATTTTTTAAAATTACTAGAATCAAGCACATTTAGTTCACTTCTCAACCTACAAAAGGTAGCCTCATCTAAAGGTTTAGTGAAGATATCCGCTAATTGATTTTCACTTCTTACACCTTCTAGTGATATATCATTTTTAGCAACATGATCTCTTAGAAAGTGGTGGCGGATATCGATGTGCTTGGTGCGTGAGCGTTGTACCAGATTATTAGCAATTTTAACAGCACTTTCATTGTCGCATAAAAGCGGCACCTTTTCAAGAACAACTCCATAGTCTAGGAGGGTTTGTTTCATGTATAAGATTTGTGCACAACAAGCCCCGCAGCAATGTATTCCGCCTCGGCGGTGGACAAAGCCACACTATTTTGCTTCTTAGATGACCAAGATACTAAGGACCTCCCAAGCAAATGGCATCCTCCGGATGTGCTTTTTTCTATCAATTTTGCAACCGGCATAATCCGAATCGGAATAGCCAACTACTTAGAATCTAGCTCCTTTGGGGTACCAAAAACCGATGCTTGGGGTGTACTTAAGATATCTTAAGATTCTTTTTACGGTACTTAGGTGAGGTTCTTTTGGGCACGCTTGAAAGCGAGCACACATGCACACACTAAACATGATATCGGGGCTAGATGCGGTAAGGTACAACAAGCTACCAATCATAGAACGGTAAAGAGTTTGATCAATTGGTTTACCTCCCTCATCTAGGTCGAGATGTCCATTAGATGGCATTGGGGTCTTGATTGGCTTGCATTCTTCCATCTTGAATCTTTTGAGAAGATCCTTGGTATACTTTTCTTGAGAGATAAAAATCCCTTCTCTCATTTGCTTGACTTAAAAACCAAGGAAGAATGTTAGCTCACCAATCATTGACATCTCGAACTCTTTCAACATCAATTCACCAAATTCTTTGCAATAATCTTCATTTGTTGACCCAAAGATAATATCATCAACATAGACTTGACAAATGAAGATCTCTCCATTAAACTTTTTGGTGAATAGTGTGGTGTCAACCTTCCCAATAGTGAAGCCCGTCTCAATGAGGAAGTCCCGGAGGCGCTCATACCATGCTCTAGGGGCTTGCTTGAGCCCATATAGCGCCTTGGACAACCTATAAACATGATTAGGATATCTAGGGTCTTCAAACCCGGGAGGTTGTTTAACATAGACTAGTTCATTTATAAAGCCATTTAAAAAAGCACTTTTCACATCCATTTGATATAATTTTATTTCATGATGTGATGCATATGCAAGAAGGATACGAATGGCTTCAAGTCTTGCAACGGGTGCAAAAGTCTCTCCAAAATCAAGACCTTCAACTTGAGAGAACCCTTTTGCTACTAGTCTTGCCTTGTTCCTCACTACTATGCCTTGATCATCTTGCTTGTTGCGGAACACCCACTTGGTTTCAATGACTCTTGCACCTTTTGGATGCTCTTCAAGTGTCCAAACTTGATTGCGGGCGAAGTTGTTCAATTCTTCGTGCATGACATTCACCCAATCTAGATCTTGAAGAGCTTCTTCTACATTCTTATATTCAAGACAAGAGACAAAAGAGTGATGTTCAATAAAAGAAGTAAGCTTTTAAGATCGAGTCATTACACCCTTTGTAGGACTCCCTATGATGAGATCTTATGGATGTGCTTGAAGTAGAGGTGAGTTTCTTCGATCAACCATTTGAGGAGTGGGATGGGGAGCATTAACATCTTGAGCTTGTGCCTCGGCTTGTTGATGAGAGACATGAGTATCTTCATTTTCAACTCTCTCATTCTTGTCATCATCTTGAGGCACATATGATGAAGATGGTGGATTCACAATTTGTACATCGTCTTCATCATCTTTAGGCTTGATGTCTCCCACCGGCATGTTCTTCATGGCCTCTCTCAATGGTTCATCACCTACATCATCGCAATTCTCAATTGCTCCTTGGGAGCCATTAGATTCATCAAATTCCACATCATATGTTTCTTCAACCAAACCGGTGGCATGGTTAAATACTCTATATGCGTTGGACTTTAATGAGTAACCAACAAGAAAACCAACATCACAATATCTTTGGAACTTCCCTAGGTGTTGACGCTTCTTGTAGATGTAGCATTTGCAACCAAACACCCGGAAGAATGAGACATCCAGCTTCTTCCCATTTAGCAACTTATAGGGGGTCTTGCCAAGGAACTTTTGTAGGAAGAGGCGATTTGAAGCATAACATGCGGTGTTGATTGCCTCGGCCCATAATTTCTCTGGTGTGTTGTACTCATCTAGCATTGTTCTTGCAAGGGTGATCAAGGTCCGATTCTTTCTCTCAACTACACCATTTTGTTGAGGAGTGTAGGTTGATGAAACTTCATGCTTGATTCCAATTTCATCACAATAAGCTTCAATGTTTGTGTTCTCAAACTCTTTGCCATTGTCACTTCTAATCTTCTTTATCTTGACTTCAAATTCATTTTGAGCTCTCTTTGCAAACTTCTTGAAGCAATTTGTCACTTCGGATTTGTCATGAAGGAAGAAAGTCCAAGTGTATCTTGAGTAGTCATCCACAATCACTAGGCAATAGAGATTTCCACCCAAGCTCTTGTAAGTTGTAGGACCAAATAAATCTATGTGTAGAAGTTCTAGTAGTCTTGATGTTGACATGTAAGCTTTGGTTGAATGAGTATTTGCAACTTGTTTGCTGGCTTGACATGCACTACAAGGTTTGTCCTTCTCAAACTTTACATCCTTCAAACCTCTCACTAGTTCTTTCTTCAATAGCTTGTTGAGAGTGTTCATTCCAACATGAGCAAGCCTCCTATGCCAAAGCCATCCAAGTGTAGTTTTGGTGAACAAACATGTCATCAAGTTTGCATCTTCGGAGGTGAAGTCAACAAGATAGAGATTATTGTATCTAAAGCCCTTGAAAATTACTTGCTTGTCATCTATCTTTGTAACTACCACTTCATTTGAAGTGAACAAGCATTGGTAGCCAAGGTCATAAAGTTGCCCAATGGATAGTAAGTTGAAACTCAATGAATCAACATTGAGCACATTTGAGAGAGAGTGATCATTTGATATTAATCTTGCCTATACCCTTGATTTTGCTCTTTGAATTATCCCCAAATGTGATCTTGTCTTGAATATCCCATTCTCTTCAAGTGAGGTGAATATACGAGGATCACCGGTCATGTGTTGTGTGCAACCACTATCAATCACCCAATGAGATTCATCGGTCTTGTAGTTCACCTACACACAAGAGATCAAGCCTTTTGTTTAGGGATCCAAACTTGAGAGGGGCCCTTAACTTTCTCAACTAGTGACTTGGCAACCCATATTTTCTTTGGCCTATTTCTGTTAGGGGGACCCAAGAACATGACTTTCATCTTTCCACTTGAATCTTTTCTAAGCATGTAATGAGCATTGAAGGTAAAGGGTCTAGCATGTTTGGGCAAGGGTTGTGGTGGTGGAGTTTTGCACTCATGAGCAAAATAGTCTTCTTGTCCACACTCAACACATCTCTTTGGCTTGGGCTTTTACTTGCTTTGTTGTTGTTGAGCCTTAGCCTTCTTCTCTTGATTTGCCAAGTAACCAATGCCACATCTATCCATCTTCATGACGGTGTTCATGAGTAGCTCACTTTGCAAATGTTGGCCTTTTGTGAACTTGCTTAGGCCAGTCTTGAGATGCTCTTTTTCTTGCTTGAGCTTTTTGTTTTCTTCAATTAGTGACTCATTTGATGCTTGCTTTTCAAGAGCCATCAACTTCTTGTTCTCAATCTTAAGCATCTTATTTTCACTCTTGAGCTTGACATGGTCATCATAGTTGTCGGACTCAATCACACTCTTGCCTTTGCCGCTAGAGCCTTGCTCAAAGTTCTCAACAATCAAATCATCACATGATGTAGCTATATCAATCTTAACAACTTGGTTAGTAGCATCATGTGTCTCAAGAGCAAGCTCATTAGCAACAATAAGACTATCATAGTTGATTTTCAATGTAGTATATTCATCTTTTAGCAAGTTGGGTCTAGTGATGAGTTCACCATGCTTCTTCTCAAGTTTATCATGTTCATCTCTAAGCTTTTTGTTAGAAGTTTTGAGCTCCTTAAGAGTAGAAGACATAGTTTTATTTTGATCTTTGAGCTCATCACTAGTCTTATGTGCATTCTCAAGCTTAGATGAGAGTGATTCATTTTTATTTTGAAGCTCATCATTTTCATTTCTAGTTCTTCTTATGATTTTAGAGTATTTGTTCAACAATTTTACAAGTTCATCATAAGAAGGTGTATCATATTCATAATCACTATCACTATTATCATCATCACTATCATTGTTTTGTACCTTTCGTTCACCCTTAGCCATGAGGCATAGGTGAGAAGTAGATGATGATAGTGAAGATGGCGGTGAAGGTGGTGATGAAGACATCGGCGAAGATGATGATGGCCCAATCACAAAGGCGGCGATCTTCTCTTTCTCATCGTTGCTCTCATCGCCGGAGGACTCACATGATGACTCAATATCGGTGAGCCAATCACCAACAATGTAAGCTTTGCCTCCCTTCTTCTTCTTATAAAACTCTCTTTTCTTGTCATATTTCTTTTTGTATGGCTTGTTCTTCCTTTTCTCATCTTCTTCATCACTTGAATCATCTTTCTTTCCCTTGTACTTGTTCTTGTACTTGTCTTTTGGAGGCTTCGGGCATTGATGAGCTAGGTGGCCAAGTTCACCACAATTGAAGCAATCCATCTCAGATATTGGCTTCCTTTTGCTACTTGTGAAGAATTTCTTCTTCTTGCCATCGAACTTGATGCCACTCTTGTTGAGCTTCTTTAGCATCTTGGTGATCTTCCTCACCATGAGTACAAGTGATGCATCATCAATATCACTTTCACTTGAGTTTTCTTGCACCATCATGGCTTGGCCCTTCTTCTGTTTCTTTTCATGGCTAGCTTTGAAGGCCAAGTATTTCTTCTTAGAAGATGATGAGCCCTCTTCCAGAGTGATATGCATGTACATCTCATGAGCATTGATCTTTCCCAATACTTGTGTCAGTGTTGCGGCGGAGAGATCACTTTGGTGAAGTACGGTGACAATGTGTCCATACTTCTCTACGGGAAGAACACTCAAGATCCTCCTTTCAACATCCGATTGACTCATTTGAGTGAGTCCAAGAGCATTGAGATCCTCTACAAGAACATTCAATCGAGTGTATATTTTATTAGCACTTTCTTTGGGAAGCATCTCAAAAGAATTAATTTTCTTTAAAGTAATATGATAGCGTTCCTCACGCTCACTCTTAGTTCCCTCATGGAGAGCACAAAGATTTTCCCACAATTCATGAGCGTTTTTGGCATTACGCACACGATTGAAGATATCCTTGCCTAGGGCCCGGTACAGTGCATTTTTGCCTTTGCATTCCACCGGTCGTACTTCTTCTCGTCACCACTTGGGTTGGCGGGATCCCTTATAGGAGGAAGCCCTTCGGTTGTGGCTCTAAGGCACCCAACATCTATGGCTTCGAGGTACGCCTCCATACGAATTTTCCAATATGGAAAATCGTCTCTCTCAAACGTGGGAGGAGGTCCTTCCCCATTAGACATCTTGCTCTAGGCGGTGAAGCCTAAATAAAGAGCAACACGGCTCCGATACCAATTGAAAGGATCAAGATACCCAAGAGGGGGGTGAATTGGGCTTTTCTAAAAATTAATTGCAAGAATTAAATCCTACAAGCTAAACTTCACCCCTAGTGCCTACTAGTGTTCCTTATAATTCTACCGGTAAAAGTTTTGCACCCTAAGTTCCAATCCTAGACTAGCATGACAATTCTAGGAAAGTAAACAAGCAATGAAAGTAATGCACGAAAGTAAATGCTTGAAAGTAAGGGTTAGGAACACGGCGATGTTTTGCCGAGGTATCGAAGAGTCGCCACTCCCCACTAGTCCTCGTTGGAGCACCCGCGTACGGGTGTAGCTCCCCCTTGATCCACGCAAGGATCAAGTGCTCTCTACGGGTTGATTCTTTAACACTCCATCGCGGTGAATCACCCAAAACCGCTCACAACATGAGTTAGGTCACCCACAAGCTCGCCGGATGATCACCAAACTCCCAATTACCACCAAACCGTCTAGGTGATGGCGATCACCAAGAGTAACAAGCTAGAACTCTCACTTGACCACAACAAGCCTAATGAGAAGATGGATGCACACTTGCTACACTCTTGTCACTAGTGAGGAATCTCAAACTTTGATTCTCAAATCACTATCCTCACTAGGGCTCTTGCACTCCCTTGCACTCTAAAGGTGTTTCTCAGCTGAACAAATGAGCAAGAGGCCTCTAAAAGAGGTGGAGGGGATGTATTTATACACCCCTCAGACAAATTCAACCGTTACCTGCCAAATCAGCAAAACTCATACTGACCAGACACGCTAGTCGACGTGACCGGACGCGCCGATCGAGTGTAACGGTCAAAAACCGAAAGTCAGCGCTGAGTGACCGGATGCGCGGGTCAGGGATGACCGGACGCACCGATCAGGGATGACCGGACGCGTCCGATCATGCAAGAACCTAACTGAACTTTGACCTGATGCTCGACCGCGTCCGATCATAGATGACCGGACACGTTAGGTCAGTTTGGGACCTTGCTGGAACGTGATCGGACGCGTCTGATCACTTCACAGTCGCGTTCGATTACACATTTACCCTCTGAAACACATGTCAGACTGACCACCGCATCCGGTCCTCTCAAGGACCGTGTCCAGTCAATCAGTTAACGACACAGTGACTGTTAGTACTGACCGGACACGTCCGGTCATGATAAAGACCACGTCCGGTCAAGGGTAAACTTCTCAAATGACTTCTAAACGCGACGCAACTTGAATCAAGTTGCTTCCAACTGAACTTTGAGCTATTCTAGAGCTACCTAGTGCTAAGTTTGACAAGTGTGCACCACACCTAAACAAAATACTCACCTAGGTCAAGCTACTCACTCATGCCCCCCTTTATAGTATGGTCAAAAGAAGAAACAAAGATCCTAATGACTATTCCAGATGTAACTCAACACCTTGACATCCGGAACTAACCGTCCTTAATCTTGTCGTTGATCCTTTGAAAACCGAAACGATTTCCATCAAGGGACATGAATACCATAGTGCCCAAAGCAGTTATCAACTCCATGACCTAACTTATCAACGTTTCTGCAAAATACACGTTAGTCATGGTAATAATGCGTTGTCATCAATTGCCGAAACCAACACCAGGGCCTAGATGCTTTCACAATGCATGCTAGACGTACAGGATTTGCATTGTCCTCTTCGTCCTCTCATCGGACCAACAATGATGGAACAATCACTACCACATATATAGGTGACTTTTCAGAGACAGTCCAAATCAATTTTTAGGGACGGTTTTCTAAACCACTCTACGCCATTGATCGTAGAAATAAGACACGAGCTGCCCCTGAAATGATTTTCAGGATGGTCAACCGCCCTTAAAAGTCGACAATGATTTTTCCGTCGTCGGCAATGATTGTCGTGGAAAAAAAGAAAAGACGAGTCCTAAATATCCATCGAGGCTGGTGTTGTTTTCAGCGTTAATTACTTCCGCAACTAGTGAACCCCGTGCTACGCAGTCAGTCAGAAACAAAAACGTGTGTTTCTAGATTTGGGGAAACACACGAGAAATGTAAGTGTGGTACTCACAAACTAACTTAATATATCTCCCTATTTACTACTCTCTCAGTTCTAAATTGTATAGATACATTATTTTAACTATGTATATATATCTAGATATAGTGTATATAAAAAAGTAAATGCATTATAATTTAGAATAGAGGAATACTAGATTAGCATCTCCAAGAGAAAACCAGCCGTAGAAACAGGAAAAAAACAGCGTCCATGAGTGGAAACTTCTTAGATCCTCTCACCGAAGATTCACGGATAGCACGACTAAGAAAGTCCAAGATTCCGTTCACAGCACGGGAGTAGTCATATCTGCATTTGCATCCATCGGGGATTTAGCATCGGAATAACCGGCACCCGAACGCTCGGCCTTAGGCCCACGTCCAGATGCAGCTCCGTTACACCCTGTCCTGTCCTTCGCGTAACAGAGCATCCATCATGCCTGTGTAACAGGGGAGCCCGCCCGCTCGCCATGCCCGCAGGGAGTCTCAACCTCGTTGCACCCGCTTTACCTCCATAGCTAGGGTTTGTATCCCCATTGCGCGGGGAGATGCCATAAGCTTCTGCTCTAGGACCTCCGGCAGGGCTAGTGGAGGCAACATGTTGTACAGAAATGGGTCGTGTTGGTGTTTTGTAAACCGGACTAGTAAATTTATACGAATGTCGCGCTGCTCTAAGAAGACGATGGTAGCATTCAAAAGACATAAGGATTTATATTGGTTCAGGCCAGAGCCCTACGTCCAGTCTCAGATATGACCGAGTGTGTGTTCCTCGCTTAAATGCTCTGAAGTTCTTACAATGGAGGGTGCAAGAATGATAGAAGAGGTAGGAGAGCTAGAACTAGGAGAAGAGCTGCTCGAGGGAAAGCTTCGAGAGCCTGGTGAGAGTGGAGATGTGGTGAGAATGAGAATGATAGGATTCGGATATGGATGCCCCAAAAGGGGGGGCCTGACTGCCCTTATATAGAGTTCGGGGCCAGGTTACAAGGAAAGAGGTTCTCCCGACCGAGGGGTCGTGAGCCTGAGGGAGGGGTCCTAGCTAACTTGGCTTGCAAGTTACGCCGTCTTGTGATGTACGCCTGGCCATGGTTGCCGTCATGGTCTTGTGCCCATGTCATGGCATGGTGTGGCGTGGTGCTACTATGCCGGCCATGGTGGCACTGTAGGCACGGTATTAGCTCGCCAGCCGTCCTGTGCGACGTGGTCTTCGTCATGGCCTTCGTCATCGCCTGGTCTCCTGGGGGCACCGTCCAGAAGTTGGTAGCCGCTCCCAGGTCATCGGTCATCTTGACGTGTCTGCGTAGTCGGTGGCCACAATCCTGAGCTGAGGGGTCGTGAGCCTTGCTGGCTTGGGTGGCCTTCTAAGTCAAGGCCATCGTCGTGGATTCCATTCCGTGGCTGGTGGGATCGTACATATGTCTCGTCGGGCCGTATTTGGACGACGGGTCTCCCGTACTAGCCGTCACCGCTTGGCGGTGTTATCTTGTCTACACTGTGTGGCGCAGGGGTAGTGTCTGACCGGACCAAGGTGACCGTTGTCCCCTCGGTCCTTGCGGGGCTAGTGCGGCGTGCCTACCCCTATCAGAGTAAACGCGCTATGGCAGACATGATCTCTCCTGGTTCCTTGTAGAGGCCGGGGTTGTTAGAGGTTGTGAGCTGCTGCGTTGAGTGCGATAAGGCAGGAGGGAGAGGTCGTGGCTAACCCCGGCTTCAGTGTTTGGCCCAGCCCGCTTAGCTTAGTCGGGCCTCGGTCATTCAGGCTCAAGTTTGGCTTTAGTATCGCGGGCTATCCAACCTGCCTGTTAGTCAATGTCTTGAGACACCCAGGGATCATAACCCCGACAGGCCGTGTGCGCCAGCCCGGACGCCTGCGCGTCCTTCGGTGGAGCGTTGCCGCCAGCTTACAGCCAACGCCGCCATGACTCCTGCACTAGCTCTCTCCTCCTTGCTAAACACCCCTACACTGATATATACTTTTATAGCACTCAAATGAAACAATTGCAACATACGACTGAAACAGATGAAACATTTGGAACATACACTTGCAACATGGTCGTTGTAATATATGAAACATCTAGATAGAACACTAGCAACATACTCTAAAACAGATGAAACATATGGAACATGTTGTTGCAACATATGAGTGAAACATATGCAAACATCCGGATCAAAACGCTTGCAACATACGTCTGGAACAGATGAAACATTTAGAACAAACACTTGCAATATGCCTCTGAAACACTTGCAACATGTGCAACATCCTCAATCTATTTTTGTAACATCCATAAAAAATAATTGCAACATACCTTTGAAACGACTGAAACACCTGAAACATACATTTGTAACATAGGAGAGGGGAAGCCTGGGCCAGTTGATTCTAGCCGTTAGGGTCGGAGCTGGCGGCGAGCGGCGGTGCACGAGCACCATCAGCATCCAGCACCAGCAGCGCGCGAGAGCACCACCACCAGCCAGCGCCTCTAGCACCGGCCTTGGCTCAGCCTGGCGGGCGGCGCGTGCTACGAGAGGGAGCTGGCAGCGCGGCGCACGGCCAAAGTGAGAAGCCAGGTGCGGGTGGGGCGCGCGATGGGCGGGGGAGAGGAGCGAGCAGCGCAGATGGGGAGCTCGACGGGCGGGAGCGAGGAGTGCGCGAGCGAGCGGCGCAGGGTCACGGCGCGGTGGGAGAAAGCCTAGTAGAGTGAGCAAGTTGTGTCTGGATGAGAATAAAAGACCGAGGAAGTCAAAGTTATGGTGCATGTCACGTCATGCGTCCGTTGGAGGGAGTCGCTGGCGTCAGTCCTCTTGTTTATAGCGTTATCGATTCAAACATTGGCATAACATGACAGTATCTGCCAAACATTCGGAAGAGACTTGTACGCTACAACCTACAAAGCCTTTCTTCACGGTTCTGAATCCTGATGACGGAACACTCCTGAAAATTGTGTTCTTTGCTTACGAGTTTCGACGGTGATCGTTGTTGTGCGGGGAAAAAATTGAGGATGAATGCTTTTCCTGCCCGTAAAGTTTTGCACGGCCCTGTATTTGCCACCGTCGGTGATACATTTGGGCCCCATGTGTCACTGTAATAGTGCAATATCGACACTATATAAGTAAGGGCATACAAAATTTTGCATTGGTAAATTGAGCCACAAATTCATAAGAGAGATGGAGAGAGACAAATATGTGAAGTGCGTGCTCAGAAACTAATTTCTCTCTGTAGCATCTGGTTTTGTCGTGGGGTACAGCAAAGCTTGACAACGATGACGTGTTGCGTTTTATTTTCTTTGGAGGTCATGGCTTGTGTGAGCAGGTGGTAGCGTGTTAGGGGTTTTGGCTGATGTTCACTGTGGAAAGTCGGAGCTACTTATCACTATTGTGATAAGCTCGGCATGACGTACAGTGGGCTCCGATGGTTGTGTGTAAGTAGGTTGCCTAGGGTTAGTCGTTTGAGCTTGTGTGTTTAAGTTTTTCGTCGGTTTTCTTTAATAAACTATGCGTCTGTAAAATTTTTAGACCTAATTTTCCTTATAAACTAGGTCAATTTTAATTTTTTTGTGAGAAAATCTTCTTCTTAAGCCGGAATACCCGGGGCTGTCTAGCCACTGCGGATCGAGTTTTTAATTGAAAGGCAGAGCTCCGTTACATTAAAAAAATAGACTATAGCATCTAGATGAAACGATGTATCAACATGTCGTGCAAGTCTAGTGGACATAGAGCCTAGAAGGAAGAAGGAACTTTGGCACTTTTGTTTTTTGGAAATTTGGCACTAAGTTGTACTGCTTTGGCCAAAAAAAAGAGTGTAATTTAATCTCAGGTATTATCAAATATATATATAAGTCATATTTTTTTAACTTTAATTAACTATGTGTATTCATAGTAAATATTTCTAGGGACATAAATATTGATATTGTTTTCTATAAATTTTAGTTAGATTTTTAAAAATATGACTTAGTCAATTACTTATTTTTAGGATGGGTGACGGGTCTTTTATAAGGCCTTCTAGACCAAACTAACCAAGCTTTGTACAGGACCCTGGAATATTAGGCTGACCGTGTGGCTTCTTTCCTGGGGCCACAATCCTCAACAAGTTTCTCCTCCATCGGAAAAGTCAGTAGCTGACAGCGAGATGAAGTGCCCCGTACGTGTCCAGAAGCAGGAGACACTGAGATCTGCCTGCCATACCCATGACCAGGACCAGGCATACTTTTATGAGTATAAAAAATACTAGTATTATAGGGGTAGAATATTCTTTATAAAAGGTCTAATAGTATTAAATTTATGTTGTCAATATGTACGAACTTTGAGATACCCATAGTCAAAGTTAGAAAAAAAAAAGATGACAAACCTATACTCGAAGTTCGAAGCAACGCAAAAACATGACTGAGACGTCAAGATGGTTTTTATTCCTCTCCCGACAGTGAAACATTGTGGAAAAATTGAGACGCAAAAGTTTAGGGTGGTACACCTAAACTTTGGTCATGTTTAATTTGCGGTGTCCTAACCAATATTACCCACAAAACTCGTTCTTCAATTCAAAAGAGAAGGTGGGAGAAAGTTATGCGTGAGTGGTTACAAGGGCATGTTTAGATGGGTGCTTTAAAAAGTTGCCTAGATCAGACAGGCCTCCAGGTGTTCGATTTTATATGTGTAGGACCAGAATTTGTTGCCTGGCCAGGTATTGTCTGTCTAATCTCAATTCAATTTGATCCTAAAATGGGCATATTCTTTTTCAATTGCAAATTACTAAATTTCAATACTGCACAGATGCAATTAATATAATTGGTTTCATTGAAAAAATCGGCCTCTTACATCTGCGACAGTACTACGCCTCATTGTTTCAAATCAACATACATAATGGCAGCAGTTGTGGAGAAAGCTAGACGTGCAAGATTGCATTGTGCTCTCCTTCGTCCTTCCATCAACGATGGAACTGTCACCGCCACATAGACAAATTTTCAAGACAAGTCAAAATCAATTTGCATTGATGGTTTTTCGAAACCGCTGTCGGTACTACACCACCGATTGTATAGAAATAAGACACTTTTAGAGGCGAGCACAATCTTCTCTAAAAACCAATTTTTAAAGATGGTTTCGATAAAGTCAACGATGATTTCTGCCGTCGAAAATGATTGTCTTTGAAAATAAAAAAGATGAGTCCTGAATCAATCAAAGTGCCGTAACCAGTGTCAGTTGCTTCCGCAGCTAGTGAACCACGCTACGTGCTCAGAAAGAAAAACACATGTTTCTGAATTTGAGGAAACACGAGAGAAGTGTCCAAGTGTGGTGCTCACAAACAACTCACCTATCTCCCATCTACTACTAAATTATTCCGTGAAAGGAAAAGATAACAGCCTCCGTGAAAGTGTGATGGCCACAGAAACAGGAAGAAACGTGTCCTCTGAAGTTACTACTGTATCGCCGACGGCAGCAGTACCTGTCGGCATTCAGAAGAAACCTGTACGCTACAAAGCCTTTCACCGGTCCTGAATCCTAATGACGTAACCTCCTGAAACTTGTATGTATTCTGGTTGTTGTGTGGTGGCAAAAGATGTGATGAATTATTTTCCAGCCAGTAGAATTTTGCCCGACCCTTTGTTTGCCGCCGCCGGTGATACATTTGGACTCCATGTGTCAGAGTCACTGTAATATGGATAGAATATAATACAGTGGTATATAAGGGAAATACAAAATTTTGCAATAAAAAGTTGAGCCGAGAGAGAGAAGTGTGAAGTGTGTGCTCAGAAACTAATAAGGTGTTTGATTTGAGAAATGGGTTACTACTTACCTTTTTTTTTATTTGGTTTGTGAAATGAAATAGCTTGATGCATCGTCACTTCATTTCTCACATACTAATAAGAGTGTTGTGGTACGTCTAAATAATTATGGGCCATTCATATAATTAAATCGGATAGTTATACACATCTATTATTTTCTAAGAGGTAATACATGAAATATGTATTATTTAATTTTTAATTATGAAAAAATAGGACAAATAAGGAAAGTTAATATAAATATTTTTTTAATCAATTTGATGCATACTGTACATGGTCTACTGGATGTGGTAAATCCTTTTATAGTACAACTTTAGATATGACATAATTTAATTAATATAAACAATCTATTTCTTATGCAAGTAACTCTTGCAGCACGTAGTGCCCAAACGGACATGAAATTTATGTGTGTACGCGCCCAACATACACTGTTCAACCTACATGAAAATTTGCATGCTTACGTAGAACTTAGCATAATATACACAATCAGATTATATAATACTCCTATGTTAGTGTGTAACATGTTCTAGATCGCTAAAATTTATAGCTTAATTAATAGGTTGTAACTTGTAAGTAACGAAATTTTTTAAAGAACTTGCCAAATTCTTTTATGGCATGCACCATGTATTAGAATATGAATCACTTTAGAAGTTGAAACGTTAAGTCACTTGATTGTACTATAAATACTTGTACCAATGAATGAAAACTGCTGAGGCTTTTCACTCTTCCTATTCTCACGTTCTCACATGGTATCAACCAATGCAGATCCTCTCTCCCTGACCCTTCCTCTACCTTCGCCCCTCCACCATGGATGACGACGCGCAAGCTGCCGCTGCCATCATGTCCGCTGTGATCGTCGCTGCCCTCCCTCCTCCTGCTTCCCCAAGCCTTGCCTCGGTGCTCGGCACCATCAACGTTAAGAGCCACATCCCCTTCGCCCTCGAGCTTGATCCACCAAACTACCCCACATGGCGGGAGTTGTTCCTCACTCTCGTCGGCAAGTTCAGCGCTACTCACATCGACGGCACGCCGGCGCCTGCAGAGGCCGATGCAAGCCTAGTGCAGCGCCGGCGCTACGCGAGGGCACAAAGGGTTGTGTGTCGAGACAGAACGCACAAGTCTAGTATAGAAAATAAAGTCATTTTAGTATTTTTTGCGAATTACACAGTACAACGTCACGCTCACAATGCACGCACACTCACCCCTATAAACACACGCACGTAAACTCTGACGATGCACCATCTTATCTATATATGGTTTGATTTCTCATACCAGTCTTCTCTTATGCATCAATGGTTACCGGTTCCAAGAAATAAGGTATGGACATGTTAGTTTGGCCTGGATCATTTGGAAAGAGAGGAACGCGAGAGGCTTTTGGAAACCCTGTATGCAGTGCAGCTGCCAGACTTGTTAAAAATCAGGGCAGAAGGTCTTCCGTGGATCGCAGCCGCGTCTTGTGTTATATGAACTCTCTCTTCTATACCTATTATATAAAGATACAAAATTCTCTTGCGTATTTGAAAAAAAAAGAAATGTTGTTTTCTGGCTCGCGAATCTCATGAGAAATATCAGCGTGTTCGTACAAATCTGATGGACAAGGAACCTACTCTTCCGGAAAACAAAGCAGTATAATGTACTCCTTTCATAAAAGAAATAATGCAATTCTACTCCTTTCATTAAAACACCTCATGTATTAGGAAATCTATATACACGAGAATATTAATATTTATAGACCGAATAAAGGTCACTAGACTAATTAAGAAAAATAGTTTTATAGTAAACCTATCTGAAGACATAGATGTTGATACGATTTTCTATAAATCTAGTTTTTATTTTTTTTAAATAATAACTTGATCTAAACCTAGAATTGCACTACTTTGAGGACGAAGTAAATTCACTCCTGTCCTTTTAGACCAAGCTTTGTACAGCCTACAGGGACCTGCAGTGGAATATTACGTTGACCGTGTGACCTCTCCGTAGTCCACACGCCCAGTGGCGGATCCAGGACAAAATCCTAGGGGGCTGAACTTTATGGCTGATCCGACCTTCGTCTTCAACCTCTGTCTAGTGTCCAACGTCTTCTTCCTAAGTTCCAATGGCAGAACTTTCATGGGGCTCAGGGGGAGCTGGTTTCTTCTTCTTCCTCTCTTTCTCTCCATTTTTCTTTTTTCCTCCACCATTTCTTCTCCCTCACCCTCCCCATTTT
This sequence comes from Saccharum hybrid cultivar R570, assembly GCA_038087645.1. Classification (NCBI taxonomy): domain Eukaryota; kingdom Viridiplantae; phylum Streptophyta; class Magnoliopsida; order Poales; family Poaceae; genus Saccharum; species Saccharum hybrid cultivar. The sequence continues at coordinate 3,024,269 of JAQSUU010000273.1, forward strand.
CCATTGATGCATCAGCTGTAGGGGAGGGCTGGAGCCCCCAGCCCCCCCTTTAGATCCGCCCCTACACACGCCAACACCTAAACCCAAGGAATAAAAAAACACTTAAACCCAAAGTACTGGACTCTTTCCTCGCCTCAAGCTTCAACAAGTTTCTGCTCCATCGCCCATCGGGAAAGACAGTAGCTGACAACGCGAGATGAGAGGTTAGAAGTCCTGTGCAGCTTTGCTTTCTTCCCCATGGGCCATGGCCTATCACTTCCAGAAGCAGAAACGCACCTAGATCTGCCTGGCATGCATATGGGTTTCGGCACTGCTACCGCCCGAATGTCCAGATAGATGTCAGCGGCTGCAGTTGGTTTCCCCGTCCATTTTCGCAGTGGGCCCACGCTGCCCAGACATCGCTCGACCGCGCCTGTGTCGCTCACGCCCACGCGCGGCCCGCGTCACCCAAATGTCGCTCGCGCGGGGATCGCTTGCGCCCTGTTGCTTACCAGGCACATCCCATATGCAACATCCGATCTACTTTTTGAAACATCCAGAAGCAACACTTGCAACATAAAAAAAAGACAGATCAAACACTTAAAACATATCATTGCAAACATACACAACATTCAGATAAACACACTTACAACATATGTGTGAAATATATACAATATCCAGATAAACACCCTTGCAACATACTTTTGAAAAACAGATGGAACATCGGGGACAGATGCTTGCAACATACGTGTACAACCATTGCAACATATGCAACATCCCGATCTATTTTTGCAACATCCGAGTGAAAAACACTTGAAACATACATCTAAAACATCTTAAACATTTAAAATGTACACTTGCAACATGCATCATATCCCGGTGCAGCCTCCTCCACCGTCTGCATCGGGGCGCCGCAGCCGTAGCAGGAGGGCGAGACCGGATGGGCTTTCGCGCCAGGTCCTGGGCTTCTCCTTGCGCTGGCGGCGCCTGTCAGCATCGTCGGGCGGAGCAGGCGGCAGAGCACGAGCAGCAGGGCAGGTGCTCGGAGGAGCGGCAGGTTGCTTCGGTGGATAAGGGCGCGGCAGCGACGATGACGCAGAGAGGGGGTGGGTGCTAGAGCAGGAAGATTGGATAGGAGGGGATCTATGGCGGCCTGGATTTCGCGCCGGCTGGCATAGTCACGAGCGGAGGGGCGGACGGTGCGGTGAACGCTGTGATGGGCAGAGTGGGGAAGTTATCGATCACAGAGATGGGGGAGTAGAGGAGCAGGTCGGTTGCCGGTTGCACGGTCCGCTGCGCAGGCCCAAGAAGATAGTGTGCGGTCGTCCACGGTCCGCTGCGCAGGCCCAAGAAGATAGTGTGCGGTCGTCCGGACGCCTTATAGAAGCATTACCGTATGGGTTTCAGTTAATCCTCAGTCCGAAAAGATTAAAAGGGATTGATAAAGATTTTAACTTGTAAGCGATAAAATCTCCCCTCAGTTCCATTAGATTAGTGATTAACCAAATAAAGGATTGCTGCACGAATTGATATGATTATTACTTTGCCTGGAGTGTTTGGATCCAACGACTAAAGTTTGGTCTCTGTCACATCAGACGTTCGGATACTAATTAGGAGGATTAAACATGAGCTAATTATAAAACTGATTGCATAGATGGAGATTAATTTGCGAGACGAATCTATTAAGCCTAATTAGTCCATCATTAGCACATGTTACTGTAGTACCACATTGTAAAATCGTGGACTAATTAGGTTTAATAGATTTGTCTTGCAAATGAGCCTTCTTTTATGTAATTAGTTTTATAATTAGTCTATATTCAATATTTTAAATTAATATAAACATCCGATGTGACGGGATTAAAGTTAGGTACCTAGCCGGAAAGCTCTTTTTGGATGTGTTCGTCCAGGCCCGAAGAAGGAAAGAACCATTTAAACACAGGCTTTTATAAAAGATTTTGCATTTTCCTCAGAAAAAAAAGATTTTGCATGCCGAGAGTCTGGCATAAAAACACACCCAACAAATCACGCCCTTTATATTTGCTATACTACTGCAGCCACCGATGGATTAGAAAAATATTGGCATCAAGAAAAGTAGCTGTCCCGATGCTTTGTGAAAAGAGGCGGAGGAGAAGGGGAACAACTAGTGATAAAGCTGGCTATTTTATTTTGGGAAGGGCCTCACACTCTCAAGTCACATCACACTCGCTGTGCTTTTTTTTTTTTGAACATAAGCCCTGTTTAGTTGCAAAAAAAATTTGCAAAATTTTTCAACATTCCCCGTCACATCGAATCTTTGGATACATGCATAAAGTATTAAATATAGATAAAAAATAAAACTAATTACACAGTTTAGACGATATGGACGAGACGAATCTTTTAAACCTAATTAGACCATGATTGGACATTAATTGCTAAATAACAACGAAATTTGCTACAACATCATTTTGTAATTTTTTTTTTTGCAACTAAACCAGCCCATACTCTCTGTGCATTGATGCTTGCACATTGCGATGAAACAAGAGCAGAAGCATCGGCGGTACGTGGCAGGAGATGATTTTCTAAGCCTCGCTCACGCTGTGTATTATACTTTGACGAGAGAAAAAAAAACCATTGCAAACATAAATACTTTTGTATTATGGGAGTATATATATATTAAATTAGTGTTGCCAATATGTCGTCAAAGTTAGAAAATGATGACAAATCTACTACTGTAGCAGTACTCGAAAAGGAACAACTGGTATCAGCGGTGGTCGCACTGCCATGGTCAGTGCCATCTGTACCGAGAAGCAAACCTTTTGGTGTAACCTCTTTCTCTTTTTTTTTTCTTTTGGAAAATAAGACTGACGTCACGTGAAGACGGTTTTTGTTCCTGTCCCGACAGTGACCATTATGGAAAAATTGAGACGCAAAAATTATGGCGGTACTTCAAACTTTCGTCTTGTTTAATTTGCGGTTTCCTGGCCATATTACCCACAAAACTCGTTCTTCTAAAAACAGGTGGGATAACGTGGTGAGTGAGTGGTTATAAAAGCAAGCTTAATCCTTTTTCATTTGCAAAATACTATTACCTCCCTCCGTTCTAAGTTTTAGGTTGTTTTGGTTTTTTTCATAACTTTTACTATGTAATATCTAGAGGATGTATATTATGTATCTAAAAAGTCAAACCAAATTACAATTTGGAGTGAAGGGAGAAAGTTTCAATATTACATTAATGCAATTAATATAATTGGTTTTATTGAAAAGAATCCGGTCTCTTACATCCTGCTTTCAACAGTGTATACCTTGTTACTCTAGCCGATTAAGTGTTTGTAGACCTACATAGTTCGCTTGAACTTATCAGCCAGAATCAGCCAGCCATTCAGCAGTATTTTTCTCTCACAACAAATCAGCACCAGCACTAACACCAGCACCAACACCAGCCATCATCCAGCGAACAGGGTGATAGTGATTTAAAAAGAAATCACATGTAAAGAATGTCCAAGACCTCGTCCAAAACTAAGGCACGGGAGTCCTGAGGCCCCGATTTAAGATCATCTGTAATTATGTTAGATAGAAGAAACAAGCTCATAACTATCTTTTTAGCTAGGTGATATATAGGACATTCACTAACCTATTAATTAAGAATAAAAACGGTTGGATCTCAGCTAACTTTTAACAGCTAACTCCCTTACTTAACTATTAGTTATGTTAACCGGAGAAAGCAGGACGCATTTGATTTCTTTGCCGACCACTGTGCTACCTTGCCGTAGAGATTTCTAAGCGAGTCTAGCTGTCTGGTTTTCTTGTCTTCCTATCTTGAGGTTTGTGCTAGCGAGATTTCTTCCTAATTTTAGAGTGACAAAATTTACTGCAGTGACACTGTAGTATTTCGTTTGTATTTGGTAATAATTGTCTAACCGTTGACTAATTAGGCTCAAAACGTTCGTCTCAGAAAGTACAACCAAACTGTGCAATTAGTTTTTGATTTTATCCACGTTTAGTACTCCATACATGTATCACAAGTTTGATATGACGGGGAATTTTTTTTGTACAGTGCACTTTTCAATAGAACTAAGGCTGTGTTTAGTTGAGAAAATTTGGGTGAAAAGTTACTGTAGCACTCTTCGTTGTTATTTGGTAAAATTTATCCAACCATGGATTAATTAGACTCAAAAGATTCGTTTCGAACTTTACAGACAAACTATACAATTAGTTATTTTTTTACCTACATTTAATGCTTCATGTATGCGTCTAAAGATTCGATGTGACGGATGAAAGAAGAAATATTTTGGGTATGCATGGCAAGTGAACGCGGCCTAAACACATTTTGCTTTTGTGGGAGATCCAAAATGGCTCACCGACAAGAGCGAGCTTCTCGTTGCTTGCGCTGACAGGGCAAGGTGATGCTAGGCATAGGCAAGTTGGCTCTGGTAAATAAAACGCGCCCTGAGGATCACCTGATAGCTCTAGTATCCAAACATGCTCTTGGTCTTTTAGACCATCCGCACTCATAGACTTCTATATTTATTCTCTATACATTCTAGTCATCAAGTTTCTCTCTTCTATACTCAATTCTTCCGCATTCATCCATCCTCTATATCATCCTCTATCCACTGTATGGCCCACTTGTTACTTTATCTAAATATATCCATGTGACATATTGTTTTGAAATATTTATTGAAACGAATTTAATGGTGCAATCAGAATTTAATTTGGTCTTTTAATTTGTTAGTTATAATAATTTTTTAGTTAGTTAAATCAGTGGGACCCACCTCTCCCATGTGCGTGCAGTGGCTGCTGCGTTGCTGCGGCTGCTGCGTATGTGTTACGTATCCTTTAGCGTACATCCTGTATGCCGTCATATTTGGCGGATGGACCATGCTTACGGACACATTTAACGTACCCACTGCAGAGCTGCCGTCCGCTACCTGATCCTGCATATCCTTTAGCTCATGCCGGTAGCGGACCCGGTGCGTATAGCCTTACTATTTACCGTCTCCATGACCTCCATGTGACAGTAAACAGTTTGACATAAGATAATCACCCACAGTTAGGTCTGGTTTAGTTTCTAAAATTTTTTGCCTCCACCCATCACATCGAATGTTTAGACACGTATATGGAGTACTAAACGTAGACGAAAAAAACTAATTACACAGTTTTCGGGGAAATCGCGAGACAGAATCTTTTAAGCCTAATTAATCCATGAAAAGCTAGTAATCAACATATGCTAATGATAGATTAATTAGTATCATTAGATTCATCTTACCGTTTTTGGACGGATTCTGTAATTTGTTTTTAAGTTAGTATCAAAAAAAAAAATCTCTCCTGATATTTTTTCGACACTTTTAACGTGACCAAAAAAAAAATCCAATCGCGAACTAAACGCAGCCTTGCTGCATGAGTGCCCGTCGACATTCAGAAGGTACCTGTGCACTTCACTTCACCACACCTGTACCTGTAGACTGTAGACTAGTAGGAGTACGTCGCCCAGCCTTCCCTCCAGGCCTCCACCGGTCGCTCCCAGCCCGGCTCCCAGTCTCCAGTCTCCACCGGGCCGGGGCTGGCCACCCCCAACTGCATCCGCCGCCGCCGCCGCCATCGCCATCCATCGCACTCGCACTGCTGGCTGCTGGCTGCCCGGTAGCCGCCGTACCGCACCAAGAAGCTTCTTCTACTTCTCTTCCTCTCCCTCCCTCCCACATTTCAAAGGAGCTAGCGCATCGGCCGGCTGCTTACTTCCCCCGCTTCCAGAAGCCCCTCGCACGGCCTCTCGGTGACACCTGAGCCCGTAGCTGCGTCGTAGTCCGTCCGTGCCACCCCCAGGCCAGCCAGGGCCAACCGGGGGAGGCCACGCAGAGGGGTCTTGGCGGCTTGCTTGCTCTGCCTCTGCTCGCCGCCTCGCTAGCCAGTGCCCATGCCGCGGATGGCCAAGCTGCTGCTCAAGCTGCAGTCAGCGGCGGCGGCAGACAGGAGGCACGGCCCCGGCGCCAGACCCATCCGGCGCCACCCGCTCGCGCCCCGTCACGCGCCCGCCGCCAGATTCGTGCCCGCCTGTCTTGCCCTCTGCCTCCTCGCCGTCGCCGCCGCCGCCACCAGGCTCGCGCTGGCGCTCACGCTCCAGAATCACCGCCTCGGCCCCGCCGACCCTTCCTCCGCCGCCGCCGCCGCCATCTCGCCACGGTAAGCGTCCCGTTCCCGACCATCAGTCACTCACCCCGCCCGCTACCATGCTGCCGCGCTCCACTGATATGCTAGCCTAGCCAGAACTCAGTCACTCACCCGGCCTCTCCCGTTCCATTTCCAAACGCCCGCCCGCAGCGGCGGCTTCGCGGTGGTGATCAACACGTGGAGGCGCCCGGCGCTGCTGCGGAGGTCGATGGCGCACTACGCCGCCTGCGCGGGCGTCGACGCCGTCCACGTGGTGTGGAGCGAGCCGCGGCCGCCGCCCGAGACCCTGCGCCGGGGCGTCCTCGGACTCAACGGCACCGGGCGCGGCGCCGACGTGCGGTTCGAGATCAACGACGCCGACAGCCTCAACAACAGGTTCAGGCCCATCCGGGGGCTCGCGGCGGAGGCCGTCTTCTCCGTCGACGACGACCTCATCGTCCCTTGCTCCACGCTGCGCTTCGCCTTCTCCGTGTGGCAGAGCGCGCCCTCCGCCATGGTCGGCTTCGTGCCGCGGATGCACTGGCCTACCAACCAGGTATGTTTTGAATCGATTGGTTGGTGTAATTCAAAGCTGAGTGCGTCATACTGGATTTCTATTCCAACACGACAAATTTGTTTTGTCAGATTTGGGAAGTATATATCTACCTGTTGGTCTATGTTCAAATTTGAAAATTGTTGGTTTGACACAAATTGAATAGAAATAAGTTTGAAGTTTGCATGTACATATGAAGGATATATATGTAAAAAAAGAGAGGCAGTTCTTAATTGGAGTTGTTTCTTCTGCAGAGAGGCAGTGAAGAGGAATACCTATATGGAAGCTGGTGGTCAGTTTGGTGGACAGGGACATACAGCATGGTTCTTTCCAAAGCGAGTTTCTTCCACAAGAAGTACTTGGATATGTATACTAACCAAATGCTACCGTCCATTCGCAAATATGTGAATGAGAACAGGTGCAACTTCTACCTTCCTGGTTCACCATTTCTAGAAAATTGCCATCGGTTATGTTATTATGGTGCTGTCAGGGCCTGGCATGTGTAGTGTCTCCATGGATCTTACTCTTTCGTTACTCTAACGCTTGGCAGGAACTGTGAGGATATTGCAATGTCTTTTCTTGTTGCAAATGCTACTGGAGCTCCACCGGTATGGGTGCAAGGTCAGTGAGCACTGAGCACCCTTTTCATCAAGTAGTAAAGTTTTTTTTTCTTCGAAAAATGGCAAAGAGAGCTGCTGAATTAGCTGAATTTGTCTACTTCTTGCATCGAGAAATTTCATCTTTGGAGAGTGTGTTTAAGCTAATGGACATTAGCTAAAATATAGTTAGATAGTCTGTGTTAGTCTTTTTTTGTTTGCCCGTGACAAAGTTTATCAGCCACTGTAGGGTCTAGAGACCTTATCCTTCGTTTGGATTCAGAGGGACAATGACCTTTCATACTATTTTACTTACAATTAGGAGGACGATGTAGTTTTTATGTTGCTTGACCACATGAGTTGTTGCTTGGCTGTAGTAAAGTTTAACAATTGATGAAGCCACTGTCACCTTCATAATTTCGTGAACTTCCCACCTTCTAGCATGAGGAAGTTACTGTAGTTTATCTGAAACTTCCTTGGTCTTTTTCTGCTTGGCCGTTACTTGAATTGACAGCAACCTTGTGTAGCAATTGAATAATCCTCTGCCAAAAAAAAAAAGGATTGGCTTGGCATCAACATAGAAACAGAACAACTAACCATATTGAGATAACATATGCTATCAGTGGCCGAGGGAAGGGGGCGAGGGAGGGGGGACCCCTAAGTTAGTGTAATTTCCATTGAAATTTTTTTAATTCGATCATTTTTTTATGAAAATTGCACTGCTGTCCCCTCCCTCTAACAAAAGAAAATTCGCATTTCTGGCTCCGCCGCTGTATGCTATCCAACCTGTTATCAGTTTTCATTCAGGAGTGTCTTTCTCACATCCGTGTCCTTTGATATTACCGCAGGAAGGATATTTGAGATTGGATCGAGCGGCATCAGCAGTTTGAAAGGCCATGGCTTGCAGAGATCAAAATGTCTCAACGCGTTCGCTGCCATGTACGGCCATATGCCCCTCGTAGCCACCACAGTCAAGGCTGTGGACAGCCGCAGGAGCTGGTTCTGGTGATATATGTGCCTCTTGTTGGGCTCTCTTTTATCTCCTTTTGTTTCGCTTTTCTCCTTGGGTGCATCCTAGCCATATTACAAGGCTAGTGTGTCTGTGCATAATTCATCCGCACCTAAGAACACAGGCTATATATTGTACACATGAAATTCAAACACAGTGATTATATTCATATTATTGATGGGAGTTAGTTACTAGTTATGTATTTGCAAGGAGATTGTTTATGTATGTATGTATGACAGTAATATTTTTTAGATAAAGATGTATGACAGTAATTAATTCACAAAATGAAATTTATTGGGTGGTGTTCCACTATGTTGCCAAGAGCCTGATGTTGTCCAGTGTTCGGTGCCTGCCTGTTGCCTCTGAGCTAACCAAGCTAACTTTTATGTGGCTGTGACGGCCGAAACAAGATAGTGAGGATAAGGGGGTTCTTTCGTTGGGCCAGCGCTGCATGCTTCCTTCCTTTCCTTGGTGCTTTTGTCCACAGCCTCTAGCGCCTGTTTCTCCCCTCTGCCTCTTGCTGCGGCCGCTGCTGCTTCCTGTGCCGATCACACCATGGTGTCCATTGTCACCGAGGCATGGGCGCTCGCCGGATGCGGCCCGGCGTCCAAGGCTGTGGCGCAAGAGTTGCCGGCGCAGCAGCATCCTCCTGCTGCAGCAGCTTCAGGGAAAACCAAGAAGAGAGCCGTGTCGTTCAGAGGCGTCAGCAACAGCGGTGGCCAGGACCACCGGCGTGAGGCCGCCGTCGTCGTCGGCCGGCGGCGCGGCCTCGCGTCGTGCGCGCTCGCCGCCCTCGCTGCCTCGTTCTCCCCGCTCGCCGCCGACCGCGCCGCGCGGGCCCTTGTCCTCGAGGAAGACGACGACATCGAGCTGCTGGAGCGCGTGAAGGAGGACAGGAAGAAGCGGCTGCAGAAGCAGGGCGTCATCAGCTCCTCTGGCACCGAGACCGGTCAGTCTCAGTCAGTCAGTGCACACACTGTTCATCTCATGCAGTTGCTCTCTTTCTTTCTTTCTCCCTTTATTTATGATGAAACAAGAAGATCTCTGAAGCTTTTCTCCAGCAGTAACAATGCTATAGTTTGATCTACAAAAACAACAGGATATTTGCAGGACCTCATCTACAAGCTGAGCAAAGTTGGGCAGGCCATTGACAAGGATGATCTCCCAGCCGCAAGCAGCGTGCTGGGTCCAAGTTCAGACGCCCAGTGGGTGCAGAACATCAATGTGGCTTTCTCCAAGGTTCTTCCTCTCAACCCATTCTTACTTAGCTCAGCTCAGTTGCTTCTCTTCTACACCTACATTATTTTCATCTGTTTCGACCTGTGTGTTTATAACAACAGTTCAGCTCAAGCCCAGAGGAGAGGAACGTGGTTGACAGCTTCAACAGCTCACTGGCCACATTGTTTACATCAGGTAGTACATGTGCAGACTGCAGAAGGCCTACGGCTCTTTTCTGAACTTTTCATCTTCCAGTGATCCATCCATGCTTTGTGCCAGTATGAATGAATCTGACAGGTTTCATGGATCCTCTGGTTTCAGTGAACAAGCTCGACGCTGAATCCTCCAAGTCGGCGTTCGTGTCATCTGCGACGGCGTTGGAGAAATGGATTGCGTTAGCCGGACTGGGTGGCCAGCTCAAAGGCTACTGATGTGAGGGATGCACCGGCTGTTGTATGTATGGATCCGGCATTTGTGAATCTCCTAAAGAGGGTACCGTAACCGAGAACTGAATTCAGATAAGCGTGCTAGAGCAACACAGCAGCATTCTGATCCATCAAGAAACTGGGATTATTTTTGAGACTGTTATTACCGTAATAGGAAATGAAGTTGTCTTGTATTTTGTTGTCCGGTGTTATTTTTGAAATTCCAACAAGCAGCTGATGGCGAGTTTTCTTATCCAAAACTTGCTGCCCAGATTCTTAACACTGGAGAGATAGCGGTGCTGCTCGTTGTAGTACAGTAATAGCACACAGAAAGTCTGGTCCAACACAAAACGTAGCAACTGCCAGCAGCAAGATTCAGAAACCAACTATACATCCAAAAGTCCAGCACAACAAGGTCTCTCAAAATGCAAGCAGTGCGGCTTCATGTGCGGACAACAGCAACTAAGAGGGAAAGGATTCTAAAAAAACAAATATGAGTGAAAACTAAAAACATAACAGGCAGGCCTACTGTAGTCATTTGCAGAATGTCATCCAAGCTAAAGAAATCATCTATAGCAACGCACGGGCATATTTACTTGTTTACAGTAAAATGTAAAAAATAAATGGTCCATTAATCTAAATAAATGTTTATTGGATGAAACAAGAAATTCCCTTAAAAATATATAATTAGCGTCTACTCATGATATCCTGAAAACTAAAAATATAATATTTTTTTCCGTTGCAACGCACAGACAACCTGCTAGTTAACTAAGAAGCCTATTTGTCGCGATAATCCAGCACACATTGCAATCCCACAGGAATTTTCTTGCCACCTGACGAAACTCCAATGGGCGGTGGATAAGGAATTGGTATCCCACGATAATGTAGGTGTTGCCTCCTCGTACCATCTTCTTCTCTAGCAGTGGAAGTAGCTCTCATGTCGGTAGCGCAGATGCGTGCGTTCGGAAAAGGTTGGCTTCCTGAAGGAGGGAATTCGAACACAGAGAGAAGTCCATTTTGAATGTTGGCGAACTCATAATATCCTTGGATTTCCCACTTGCCATGCTCATCCTTGTTCTCAAACTCGGTAACGAAGATGTAGACGACATCTGGATGATGCCGGCTGATGACAGGACACCTGGGCGTGAGTCGCTGCAGCTTCGGGTCACCCTTGGCGATTGGAAGTCTGTCCAGGATCAGGGGAAACCTGAGTCTCCATGTCGTGAGCATTGCCTTGTCGTCCATGCAGACGAAAACCATATGCTGAGGATCCACAAGGGACATGGAGCGTGAGTGCTCGGCCTCGCTCCGCCGGTCAGGTGTGATGGTACATTCCTCGGGCAACGGGATGAAGTGGAACACCAAGCAGTCATCATCTGCACTGCCGCCGTCGGCGAGCCTGTGGATGCCATTGCAGACCAAGATCCCTGTCCAGAGGTCAACCCAGCAAAGAGCGGTGGTTCCAACTGCCAACACCATGTTTGCACGGAAGGAGTAGGCAGCGGCGGCGGTGGTCCCTCTGCCTTGTGCTGCTGCACGGCGGGAGGGCCTTGAGCGCGGAGGCTACCCGCAGATCCAGAGGCTGGGCTCCCATCTCTTGGATCATCTCTTTTAGTTCGTCGGTGATTCGCACGTAGCGATCTACCAGCACTTCCATGGCTGCTGCTCCTGCGAAGGATCGAGACGGCGGGCGACGACTCAACTGCTGGCTCTACCCAGTAGATAGATTAGATCGATTTGCATGCAATCGTATAAATAGCTAGCCTTGTTATTTGGGATCGGTTTCGAGACGTACTCAGTATGAGATCCCGATTCATGGAAACTACCGATTTTGTATCTCTTCTTTTCAACGTTTTTCAAGGTTGGTTTGATCTGATCCGTCGTAGCACCTCGAGTCAGCCTGTCACCGAATCAGAATCAGTCCCGCTGTCCCGCCCGCCCTCTCATCAATCATTCTGCCAATTCAGATAGCGGGAAGCAGCATATACAATAGTACAAATCATGGTCTAAATCTTGAATTCAGAATTCAGTTAATATTGATAAAATTAGTTTTACAAGCCAAGCGGGGAAATTAGCCAAATTAATGCTGATGCGAACAACGCCGCTCCTAATGTTTCTTTCAGAAGCACGGCAATGTACAAGCCATGACAACGGCACCATCAGAGAGCATGCTGGAAGACCCAACCCATTATGCGTTCTGATGGGCTAGACAACCCACCAAACCCAAAGTCTCAGACTATCACAATATAAGACGCGGAATCTAGAAAATAAACAGCTAGATCAAAAGGTCCTCAAGTTCTTCATCAATGCAGATTTGACTGGCCATGAGCGTATGTACAAATGGCCTGTGCGCTGTGCATGACCGCTCAAACTGCAGAGGAAGAAAGCCAGTAAATACCAGAATGCATGTTTCTCGACAAGAGAAGACGCCATTAAGAGACAATGCAACTCAAATTAACAGAAGATTCTCTAAGAGACTACATCGACTAAATTTTTGGCGTAAACAGTGACCCCTAAAAGTACCACCCAAGAAAGTACTAATACAAATACCCTAACTACATTTGCTTGTTGAACAAATGCTTTTACTCTAGGGTCAACACATGAAGATCGGAGAATGCAGTATATGCTGTATTCATGGGGTGGTTATGAGAAAAAGGAAGGACGAATCACCTGTATGGTCTCCCCCTGTCGAATTGGAGAAATTTGTTTCAGGAGTGAGAAATGGTGTTATTTCTGTGGAAAAAAAACAAAACAAGACAAATAACTTATACAGCAGAGGGGGAAGACAAAAACAAGTAGGCACTCAAAATTCGGAAGAAAGAATTTAACAATCTCACTGGAAGGTACCTTGGTTGAAATCATCTGCCAAGTCTGGAAAGATGAAGTTTTGGGACATTTGGTTCAAGAAGCTAAATGATGATGATTCCATATCCAAGATTGAATCATTCAGTGGTTGCCCATTCAACTCTGAGCTACTAAAAGATCCACCACCAGATGCATCACCTATTGACTGGCATGATTCCAGGAAAGTATTCCCACAGAAAGCAAAATCAGCATTACTCGAATAGCAAGACTCAGTCTTTATTGTTGCACTTGTCTCATTGTCTACACCATACAGCATAGCAGTTGCATTCTGGTCTGACTGTAGACTAGCTGAAGCATCTATTCCATTATGAAGACCATGCAAGTCTTTACTAGCATTAAGCAATTGATTGCCAGATGGTGTGCCATTTATTATATCACTTGAACTTCCATTGTGCATTATACCATCTGGCATTGCAGATCCAGGAGCAGTCTCTGGCAAAAAGCATGGATTTTGCTTCACTGAAACAAGTAAAGAAAGTGGCCATGTTAAAATGACAGACAAGGAAGCTAGCAAAAGGTCAACTTATCAACCAGTGAAAGAAGAGTGGAAACTTGAAAGTGGCAATAAGATCTCATGAACAAAAACAAAACTTCAAACGAATGAATGACAGACTTGTCGAGCTCATACAGTGGTTAAATCACTTTGCAAAGTAACATGTATGCCTGAGATTCCATCATATTGTTACAGGACTTCACTCGGCAAATCAGAAAACTCGGTTAAATAATGATGAACAATCCCTGATAAGAAGGTTGGAAACAAAGGTCTTACATAGGTTGGAGTTAGAGCCATTAGAAAGACACATAGAAGGGATCCCTGAAGAAAAATCTTTATTCATAACCGCTAACTGATCCTGAAGAAGCTTGTTGAACACCATTATTTGATTCTTAAGCCTTAGCCTCATATAGTATGCCTTGAAAAACAAAGGATTTTGTTGCTCAAGTTGTCGCCAAACTGATAAGAGAAAAAAGCACCAATTAGCTAGCAGCCATAAGAGATTTCTTTAAGAAAAAAAAAACCACAAAATGCAAGGCTGGAGGTGAGCATTATTGCAAATTCTGAGAGCATCAGCGAAGCAAATGGAACTTCATAAATTAATTTTCACTACCATACTATTTGTTGGTATCTTCATGGAGGTGAAGTTTAGCAGAAGCACAGATTCAATTTCAATACAATAAACTGCAAAATAATTTTTCAGAAAAAGGGGTGGTGTAGAAATGGAACTTGGTGCCCAGCTATCCAGTTTGTCATTAAGGTAGGATAATGGGTCTAAACAATTTTTTACACTTGATAGTTGCTAACACTGAGCCTGACATAAGTTTGTGCAAGGATGGATGTTTTTCATTATCCTAGTATATAAGAATATTAGAAGGCACCAATCGAGATTTCTAGATACATGTTTGCCACTGAATCAGTACATTTGGGGGAGCATATGACAACAATTAATACAAGGGTGAGGAGAATTGTTTACTCAAAACATTGTACAGAGACTAAAAGGCTCAGCTATTGTTGTAAAGCATTATTATATCTGTATTGCATCATAGTACAGAATCACAGTTGTAACATTAGACTAACGGTAGAGCCAGATATGCATGAAGTAGCTCTGGACCAACTTCTTGCAAGCAAGAGAAATTAGTCTTCTCATTGTACGAGAGGAGAACAGTGAGCGTTACCAAGTTCAGTAATGCGAGGCTCTATCTTTGAGTGGTGAGAGAGGGCATCAACCACTTCTTTCCGGTCCATGTACATATGAAGGCAGCTCTCTATAAGATTCTGGACCTGTGTAACAGGAATCATCATCTGATCAATCCATCAAAATAAATACGTATACGCAAACTCTTTTAAGCGCTATTCGGGCTTCCGGAAGACAGGTACCCCGTACTAAGCAAAAAAAGTTCACAGAATACAGGATTCACCGAAACCGGTTGAGCACCGCAAGTGCGCAACAAACTCAATACACCAGACCAGAGTACCCTAGACTCTTAGATGTCTAGACCCTTGGAGTTCCTCCCAAACCCTAGATTACCAATTTCGACATGCCTGCCTGTTCCTTGAGAGGAGCACACACGACACGAGCCGGCACGGTACCAACAGACCGCAAAGCCCGGGAGCAAAGCAAAATCGCAAGGAACAGCAACAATTAAATCCGCGTGAAGGGAAACGAGCTGGTAGCTAGGTAAGTGACGAACCCACACAGACTAGGAATGAATGCAACAGAGGCGATGAACTACGGACGAGGCGTATGCCCTCGCGAGAGAGAGACGAGAATTCGGGACCGACCTTGTGCAGTACTTCCTCGCTCGCCATGCCGGACGCCAGCCTTCCGTCTTCCTCCCACTCTTGCTGGCCTAGCGGCGGTGTGCCACCTATCCCTTGTTCGCAGGCAAAGCTCCTCCCTCCTAACTCCTACAGCAGAAGAGCAGCAGAGACGGGACGAGCGAGACAAATTAGCCCCCACGGAAGCCGAGAAATTCGACCGGGCGGGTCGTGCCGTACCTGCTCTGCTTCGACGCCGGCGCCGCGGACGGGAATCCCAGCCTGCCTGCCTGCTCCGCGAGGAGAGGAGGGGAGGAGGAGAGCGGCGGGCGGGCAGCAGCTCGGTCTGTGTGGGTGAGTTCTGTGCGATCAATCAACCAATCCACTTCCACTAGGGCTGCGTTTAGATGCATTTTTTTTTTGCAAAACGCTACTGTAGCTCTTTTCGTTGTTATTTGATAAATATTGTTCAATCATAGTCTAATTAGGCTTAAAAGATTCGTCTCGTCTATTTCGTCTAAACTGTGTAATTAGTTTTATTTTTTATCTATATTTAATACTTTATGCATGTGTCCAAAGATTCGATGTGACGGGGAATCTGAAAAATTTTGCAAAATTTTCTAGGAACTAAACCGGGCCTAGGAAGGGAAGGGAGGAAGGCTGTGTCAGCGAGATGGTTTTTTTTATTGCCTCAACTTTTAGTATAAGATGTAGTATTTGAACTTACGCACAACGCACACCACCACAATGCACACATCTTGACACACTACCTAGTGCGCAAGTTAGATCTACAACCTCTACCTAGGGTTAACAGTAGAAGGATGAAATATATGACAGTGGTGCCTCATCCGTGCGAGGCAACTGAAATTTGTGAGGCTACTGTAAGAAACTGCACAGTAACCAGGTGAGGCACGCAAGTTGCGGTTCCCATGAATCGAACTCACGCCCGGCCGCTCGCGCACAAGGTGACGCTCGTCCTCGTCAACGAGGTGGGTTGGGGAAGGAAAAAAGAAAGGAAAAGGGCGAAGAGGGGGTGCGTGCTGCGGTGGAGGAGAGCGAGAGCCGAGAGCTTCCTGTTCTAGAATCCGGGCTCTGGGCCACCACCTTTCCCCCACCCTCATATTGGCTGAGGGTGTGTTCACTTCCCCGTCCTAACCCAAAATATTTCATCTTTCACCCATCACATCAAATCTTTCGACATATGCATGGAGTATTAAATGTAGGTAAAAAAGATAACTAATTGCATAGTTTGTCTGTAAATGTCGAGACGAATCTTTTAAGCCTAGTTAGTCCATGATTAGACAAATTTTGCCAAATAACAACGAAAGATGCTACAGTAACTTTTCACCTACTTTTCGCGAAGTGAACACACCCCGAGGGAATATTTGATACCGCTGCACCCAGCACCACCACTGAATCTTTTCTCTTATTTTCTGCTCTGAATTTCTTTTTTCTTTCCTGGCTTGTTTATCTTTTCATTCAGGTCAGGCCACTAGTACTGATTACTGAATCTTTTTGCACAGAGTTTATTATTTCATTTCAGTGCTTGTTTGCCACTTTATTGTTACCAGCTGAGCTCAGAGCCTCAGACCAGACTACCAGAGACCAAACTTTGGGTTTAAGTTAACAAACAGGGGCAGAGTGTGTTTAGTGTTCCTACACGATTGGATGTATCAGGGATGCAATGTCTTTTCATTCAGGCGAATCTTTTTGCACATAATTATTTAGTGGTGGTTTATCACTTTATCAGCTCAGCTGAGAGTCTCAGACCAAAGACCGAACTTCGGGTTTACTAACTAACAGTGACAGAGAGTGTGTTAGTGTTTTCATTTTTAAAAGAGTTAGTGTCAATGCATGATTGGATGGATGCAACTGATGGTAGGTGGGGAGAGCATAAAATATACAAAGACGCACCATCACAAAACACAATCATCAGCATATATTTATCCTGCATGCAGCATGCTTAACCGTAACTTTTGCATAATAAATTCGACGGCTGCGTATTGGAGGAAAAAAAAATTCGACGGCGCCAGACCAGACTGTCCTTGCGTCCTGCGAGATCTGAAATCGGCAGTGCTGCCGTATCCCACTCCAACAAATCTGCGTGCACGATCCGTCCTGTTTCCATTTTTCATTCTTGACCACTCTGTGCGGTCTTTGTACTGTACTACTGTACCTGTACTACTCAAAACACCACCCCTTTTGGCCTTTTTCACTTTCAGGAAACTGCACATTTGCACTTGCATCTACATACACGGGCACCATCATCATCATCCTGTTGCTGCAAAGTGCAGACATTCAACGGCACCAGCCTGTGAGAACAGTGTCTGAAAACACGATAAGACGAATGCTGGTGAGGTTTCCTGTCTGAACAGGCATGTGCCTGTAAGGCTGTAACTGTAAAGCATTGCCCAAGATTCAGATCTGGAAGAGCAAAGGATATATGTGATGAAGGCACTGGGTTGTGAGGTATGCAACAGGAGGGCTTGTACATGACCTTGTGATGTGCAGGTTATCGGCTCAAACAGGTGAAACAGCTAACCAACCAGCTATGGAGTCGAATTGTTGTTCATACGGTTCTTTAACCTCGGATGCTAGATTCCGTGACTGATCTCAACCGAGCTGTGACCACTCTCCTTCACCTGTTGCCAACTTGCCATGGCTTTAATCCTTGAGGCATTTTCGCCATCCCCAATCTCGTAAAAGTATTTCGATACCTGCAAGTTGGTGGCTGCGTCCTTTCGGCCCACATCTACCAGCATATGTGCAGCTCTCTTTCCCAGCGCATTTTCACCATGTGACTTGCAGCTCTGAATGAGCGAGCTCCACGCCTTGGTGTAGTGCCTTAGTGGCGAGTGTTCCATCATCCTCATTGCCTCCTCCACAAAACCGTCTCGGCTGAGAAGGTTAACCATGCAAGCGAAGTGCCTCTCGTCAGGGCCGAGCTCACGGGTTGCTCTCATGAGCTCAATCACCAGCCTGCCTTCTTCGATCAGCCCTGCCTGGTCACACCCTGCGATTGCGCTCAGGAAGGTGACGTCGTCAGGCTTGAGGCCCCTGGAAACCATCTCATTGAACAGCTCCACTCCTTTTGCACCGTCTCCATATCGAGCACATGCAGATATCATTGAAGTGAAGCAAACAACGTTTGGATCCCGCAAGCTTTCGAATATCAGGTGGGAACTGTTCACCTGACCAGCTCGAGCATATGCGCTGATCAAGGAGGAGCACACAGCCATGTCTGTTTCAAAGCCCAGCTTGAAGACCCAGGAATGCAGCATCTGGCAACTGATTAAACTTGGCGAAACTGACAAAGATATGGCCTTCAGGGTTGCAGAGAGAGTCACATTATCAGGCACAACTCCCTCTACAGTCATACAGTACAAGACCTCCAATGCGGAGTGAAAAACCTTGCAGCGAATTGATGATGTGATTGTTGAATTACAGCACTCCAGTGCAAGGCTTGGGATTTCGTTGAAGATTGCCAAGGAACAATCAAAAGAGCAGCACTTCCCATACATGTTAATGAGTGCAGTTTGCACATGCGCACTACTCCAGCTGAATCCAAGCTTGAGAGCAGTACCATGCATCTGAACCCCGACTCGAAGGTCTCCAGTCTGACCAGATGAAGCAAAGAGCCCAACAAAGGAGCGTACTGAGGGCATCTTGCCGTGCCAAAGCATCTGTCTCAAGTAATCAATTGCTTCCTTCATACGTCCTTTGCTTGCACAAACAGAAACAATGGAGTTCCATGAGATGACATCCTCAGAAGGGATATCATCCAGTGAATTCTTAGCATCCACCAAGTCTCCGGTTGCTGAGTAAAGATCCACAAGGGAGTTTGACAGGAAAATATTTGACGGAACCCACCCTGCCTTGAGAACTAGTCCATGAAGCTGCCTGCCTTGTTCCAGCCATTCTTCATCTTGATAGCATACTTTCATCGCGTAACAGTACGAAAGACCATTCAACTCCAAACCACGTCGTCTCATGTCTAGCAAGGAGCAAAGGAGGTCCTTAGCCAACTTCAGGTTGCACAAACCACCTAGAACCACGTTAGACATGACTGTGCTCTGCAATGGCATCTCATTGTACAGCAAGAGGGCAGCACAAGGCATTTCAACGCGCATATACAGATTAACCAACGCAGACCTGACAAATGGGTTGGAGCACAAGCCCAAGGCCAGTACCCGGCCATGCAGTTGCAGTCCCTCGCAGCTGTTGCATGCACTGAGAATTGCAGAGAAGGTATGAGGGGTCTCTCTGAAGCCCGAAACAACCATCCACTTGTAAACTACAAGAGCCTGATTGCTGACACCATCTTGAATGAAACTAGTGATCACGCGGTTCAAAGAAACGACATCCCATGCTGCCATCACCACAAATAGCCTCACTGAACACTGATGGATTCAGCGGAGACAGCGAGATGATGCGCGGGGTTCTGCTCTTCCTCGCTGGTAAGTGCAACTTGCAGGAGTGAGGTCAGCATGCAAATTTGTGGGATTGTCAAGTTGGTGAAGAGGGAAGTGTCCAAGCAGCAAGCATCTCTCCCATTTCCATCAGTCTGCAGTGAGCTCCCCAATGCAGAGAAACCACGGAGACTGTTTTTGTGAAGCAGAGTGTCATCTCAACCTGGTCCAAAACACTTCGACACCATTGTCACCTACTCAACAATCAGATAAGTGAGTGTACAGGAACTTCAGAACAGTTTGCTTAGAGTCATAAAAATAAAATCAAAACTAGAATATGGCTATTAAGCACCACTTGTTAATGTCATCTAGGTAAAGAGTAGAATTTGGTACAACCCACATTCTTTTTTAACATAACAACTCACATTCTCTACTGATTTGGAGGACAGATTGTAACCGCCACCATCACTACTAAGAACCTTGATACAGAAGCAAGTTTAGCATACAAGGGCAACTTTAAATTTCTACACTGATGCCAGAAGGCCATACTTCAGACTAAAAAAAAGAATGTCTCACCATTCAATGAACATTCAGGCTGAAACCAAAACTATGGGTTATCTGTGAAGGGCTTCCTCTCAGTTTTTAACAAGTGGTTGAACTGAAATTCAATTATTGCCACCATAAGTTGTTATCATATTCAATTTGTGAAGCTTCAATAATCAAAATTGATGAGTGCTAAACGCAACAATTCCCCAATCCACCTAAGGGGAATGTAATTTAGATGTAGTGAGTTGGTATAATACACCAAACAGATTACACTTTAGAGGCTACGAAATCCTAGAAGACATCTCAGTTCCCCGCACCTGTTGGCTTTGGCTGTTGCCGTAGCGGCCAAGATCTTCATTCGAATTGAAGACCCAGGAGCTGGGGCCAGAGTTTGCGATTGCTATGGAGTGCAGTGGAGGAAATAACCAGAGCTGGTCGCTCTCCGTCAATGCCGTAGGCAAAGATCTAGTGCCCCATTCTCTATGCTTATTTCTTTGCCTGGAGCACAACTAACTCTACACAGTCTACACACGCTAGAGTCCGGCCTGGCTGCTTGAATATATATGTGCCACAGGTCACTGATGGGGCAATGTGATGGTGGGTCGTTTTTGAATCAGGGACCTGAGGAATCACTGATTTGATGGATGGGTGAGTATGTCTATTTCTGCTTCCTGAAAGTAGGGGACTGGTGTGTCTTTCTAGCCGCGAACTCGCAGTGAAGCGACCGACCTTAGCAAATAAATGCGTGCGCAGTGGCTTGACAGATAGTAGTTTTATGGAACGGCTTAAATCTTAGGAGCTTTAGTAAGAAGTAAGCTTTTTGATGAATAAGTAGAAGCCGGCAAAACTCTACCGTTTGGAAGCATCCTCCCTTCTCCTTCTCCGTCGTAGAGGCCTGGAGGCTGCAGCCTGCAAGCTCGGGCGGAGGACGCCCTCGTCGGGGAGGGAGGGGCGGAGCGCTCGGCCGGGAAGCGGCTGGCTCCGGCGAGGGAGGCGCTCTGGAAGGGAGGTGCTCGGGCGGTGGGCTGAGGACCGCGGGCCGCCGGACGGAGGCGAAGGAGACGCGCGGTGGCGGACGGAGGCCGGCGGAGACGAGGGAGAGTGGGAGACGAACTGGCGTGGAATGGGCTGCCTGAAAAAGCCCATCCTAGTTCATTTGCAAGAAGCACTAAAAAAAATAAAGCCCGCAAAAGCTACGCGTTTGGCCCATTCTGTGCGTAGCTTGCTTTTCAGGCTTCATTCAACTTCTCAAACAAGTTATGTGAGGGTTTGGAGAATGATGTAGGGATATGTCGGGTACCTAAAACTAGGGGTACCCATAATCAATGATTAAGAAAAACAAAATGCTACCCGCAAACGAAACAAAGTCAAAATAGCGGACGAGAAGCCTCGACTGCACTCCGACTCGTACGAGGCCAGCTCGACGGGACGCCTCGACTACGTTCCGACTCGTACGAGGTCAGCTCGACGAGACGCCTCGACTACGTTCCGACTCGCACGAGGCCAGCTCGACGGGACGCCTCGACTACGTTCTGACTCGTACGAGGCACCCTCGACGGGACGCCTCGACCGCGTTCCCACTCGCACGAGGCTCGTTCGACAAGGCACCTCGACTATCGGGAAATCTCCGACTCGCACGACCCCAGGTCGGACCACTCGACCCATCTTATTCACCTATTCTGAAACAAAAGTCAGAGCATTTAATGTGACTACCTATTACTTCCTACCGTCATGGCTACAGCTGTGACCGACGTGGAAACAGCACCGGTGTCAAATCTCACTTTTTACCGCCATCCCGAGATGGAAGGTGAAAACCTGTCACTATACACACCATACCGCACACTGTTTTGACCACCGATCACCCTCGAGGGAGGATACGACAAGGTTCGTACCCCACGATCTCGGGGATTCGGCCTTATCCGCCCGTCCTCGACCCGACCTCGACCCAGCCTCGACCTACCATCGGTCAGCAGGGAGGAAAGACCGACGTGGCACAGGACTCGAGGTCTTTTCACCATCTCGTCCCCTATGTCACCATAGTGTCCGGGGATAGTCGGTCATTCCTAGGGCACGTCGCTACAACCACCTCTATAGGGATCGATAAAACTTCACCTCAAGGCACCCCGGTGTCCCTGCCTCCTCTTACCCTATAAAAGGGCAGGCAGAGGCTCTACAAGGGGCGGACGAAAGGCAAACAATGAACAACAGACAACGAAAAAATAAGTCTCCATCCCACCAAAGAAGATCAACATCTCAAGCAATCTCCTTTGTACTCTCACTTTTCCTTTGAGACCTAGGCTCAGTTTCCTCTCTCACAGCTTGTAACCCCTACGCAAGCACTTAGGTGAAAGGAAATATAATACTCCCTCCTCCCCGCTGGACGTAGGGCCTTCTTTTGCCTAAACCAGGATAAATCCCTGTGTATCCTCCTTGCATCACCATCCAGATTAGAGACACGCAGCATTTGATTCACTCGTTGGCTTAGGACCCCCGCAGGACCAAACGGCGACAGTTGGCATGCCAGGTAGGGGAAGCTACGTGTCAACGCCGTTTTCCCGCCATTTTTCTGGATGGCTGACCTTGAACGCTCGCTCCCGTTGGACGATGGGATTCCCTGATCCGGTGCCTCTCAGCCAGACGCCAACACAGAATTCCTCACTGAGGATCTGTGTAGGATGAGCTTGGCTGAGGGTAAGATGCCGACAGGGAGTTCCACTGCTCTACCGCCTAGTGCGACACCACCACCACCCGGTCCGACTACACCAGCACGAGGAACGACATCTTCATCAGCATTCCTGTTTGGGCTAGACTCGGTTGCCCGGGCGTACGCTTCTTCTATAAGCACCAACATGAGTGCTTACGAAGAACTCCCCGGACACCATCTACGCTCCACTCTCGACCTTGTTGCATCTACACCAGCTTCCGAGTACCTGGACTCTACGGAGACCCTAGAGACGAGGCCCCATGCAACTTCTTCTCGACGTTACGACCCCAGAGACAGACGACCTCATATGCACCCATCATACTACTATTTTGGCGCTCCAGACTCTGACTCTGCCGATGACACCTATGACCCGACCCACGAGTGCTTCAACATCGATGGAGCTAGCACGTCGGATTCAGAGGATGAGGCAGCCGTTGAAGGAAGGAACACGCCACCTCAGGTTGAGCTCCCTGCCGAGTGAGATGAGGCTCAATTCCTTGCGGATCAAGGAATGCAGCTCGAGCAAATCCGCGAGTTGCAGGATAGGCTCGACGAGGAACGAGAAAACCTGCGTCTACTACAGCGAACCCTTGAGCAAGAGCGCGCGGCACACGCACATGGCGGAGGAGCTCAAGAAAGAGCTCGCGACGTCAATCGTCGCATCGTCGAGGATCGGGCGGTCGACCCCCCGATTTTCGGTCGAGCCAGCCAGAACGTGGTCGTCGCCGCCATGCTCCTTCGTAACATGCCCAAGCCATCGAACCCCGACGCCCGTCGAGCCTGAGATGAAATCCGAGGACTTCTTGAGGCCGCTGCCATGCAGCAGGCCGAGAGTTCTGCCTCGAGGCGATGCGGGCCTGCCTTAGAGCAGCCTGTCGAGCCCTCCTGATAGGAGAGAGAGGCCTCGGTTCATCCCGAGCACGCCCAACGAAATGGGGTGGCCCCTGTCCGTGAGCGCATCATCGACAACCGTGAACCTCAAGATGCCCGTGACAACATCGTCGAGCGCTGGAGGCACAAACACGGTGACGGTGCAGCTCGAGGCTACCACGAGCACAGGGGCGGGTGCTACGACAGCTCAGAAGATCGAAGCCCTTCACCCGAGCCACCGGGTCCTCGGGTCTTTAGCAAGGCCATTCGCGAAACGATACTCCCGGCTCGGTTCTGCCCCCCATGACTCTTACCAAGTATAACGGCGAGACCAAACCCGAACTTTGGTTCACTGACTTTCGCTTGGCATGTCAGTTGGATAGGGCCACCGACGACCGGGTCATCATCCGGTAACTCCCTCTGTTCCTATCGGACACCGCTCGAGCCTGGCTCGAGGATCTCCCACCTCGACAAATCCACAACTGGGATGACCTCATGAGGGTGTTCGAGGGAAACTTCAAGGGAACCTACATGCGCCCCGGCAACTCGTAGGACCTCCGAAGCTGCAAGTAGAAGCCAGGTGAATCCCTCCGGGATTACATCCGGCGTTTCTCCAAGCAACGCACTGAGCTCCCCAACATCACCGACTCCGACATTATCATGGCCTTCCTCTCTGGCACCACCTGAAAAGAGTTGGTCCGAGAGCTAGGCCGCAACACCCCCATCACTGTCAATCGTTTGATGGACATCATCACCAACTTCACCGCCGACGAGGAGGCGGTTGGTGCCATCTTTGGTGGTGATCAAGGCAAAGGGAAGCACAAGGTGGATGATCCCGCGAGCTCCAGCTAGGGCTCAAAGAGGAACAACAGGAAGAAGAAGAAGAACCAGCAGGGCAAGCTCGAGGCCCCGGCAGACGACCTTGTTGCTGCTGCTGATCGCAAGAAACCTCGAGGGCCCCCTGACGGGGGCATCTTCGATAAAATGCTCAAAGAGCCGTGTCCCTACCACAAAGGGCCCATGAACCACAACCTCGAGGACTACCACATGCTCCGAAGATATTTTGAAGGCATATGCGTCAAGAAAGACGACAAGAAGGAAGATCCCAAGGGAGACGACAAGGACGAGGGATTCCCCGAGATCCACGACTGCTTCATGATATACGGAGGACCCTCGACGCGCCTCTCGACGCGCCAGCGCAAACAAGAACGTCGAGAGGTCTTCTCCGTGCAGCCGGCAACCCCCCTATTCCTTGACTGGTCCGAGGTGGCCATCACTTTCGACCGTGATGATCACCCAGACTATGTCCCCAATCCTAGGGTCTACCCGCTTGTTGTCGATCCCATTATCGCCAACACACGCCTCACCAAGGTGCTCATGGATGGCGGCAGCAGCCTTAACATCATCTATGCCCAGACCCTCGACCTCCTGGGGATCGTGAGGACGCGCCTCCAACCCAGCGTCGGGGGCTTCCATGGAGTCATGCTAGGAAAGCGAGCAGAGCCCGTCGGTCGGGTCGACCTGTCTGTCTATTTTGGCACTCCCACCAACTTCAGAAAAGAGACTCTCACTTTCGAAGTGGTCGGATTCCATGGAACATATCACGCCATCCTTGGGCGCCCATGCTATGCCCGGTTCATAGTGGTCCCAAACTACACCTACCTCAAGCTCAAGATGCCAGGGCCCAATGGTGTCATAACTGTCGGGCCCTCATACGAGCACGCCTACGAGTGCGACATCGAGTGCGTCGAGCACGGAGAAGCCGTCTTGGAGTCGGCAACCTTGGCGGCGGACCTCGACGGTCTGGCCAACGAGATCCCTGACCCCAAGCGACACGCCGGCAGCTTTGAGCCTGCGGAAGACGTCAAGCTCGTGCCCCTCGACCCCGCCGACCCAAAGGGAAAGGCGTTGAGCATCAGCGCCACCCTCGATCCCAAATAGGAAACAGTGCTCATCGACTTTCTCCGTGCAAACATCGACATCTTTGCGTGGAGTCCCTCGGATATGCTGGGCATACCTAGGGAAGTCACCGAGCACGCCTTGGAGATCCGAGCCGGCTCCAAACCGGTGAAGCAATGCTTGCACCGCTTCGACGAGGAGAAGTGCAAGGTCATCGGTGAGGAGATACACAAACTGTTGGAGGCCGGATTCATCAAGGAGGTTCATCATCCCGAGTGGCTAGCTAATCCCATGTTAGTTAAGAAAAAGAGTGGGAAGTAGAGGATGTGTGTAGACTATACTAGTTTAAATAAAGCATGTCCCAAAGTTCTTTTCCTTTGCCACGCATTGATCAAATCGTTGATTCCATTGCGGGATGTGAAACCCTGTCGTTCTTAGATGCATGTTCCGGCTACCACCAAATCAAAATGAAGGAGTCCGACCAGCTCGCGACTTCGTTCATCACCCTATTCGACATGTATTGCTATGTTACTATGCCCTTCGGTCTCCGAAACGCAGGGGCTACGTACCGGCGATGCATGCAACATGTTTTTAGGGAACACATCGGACCAACCGTCGAGGCTTACATCGATGATATCGTTGTCAAAACCAAAAAGGCCGATAATTTGATAAACGACCTTGACGTTGCGTTCAAGTGCCTCCAGACAAAGAACATTAAGCTCAACCCCAAGAAATGCGTTTTTGGCGTTCCTCGAGGCATGCTTCTAGGGTTCATCATTTTTGAGCGTGGCATCGAGGCCAACCCAGAAAAGATCGCCGCAATAACCAAGATGGGCTCTATCCGAGATCTGAAGGGCGTGCAGAGGGTCACGGGCTGCCTAGCAGCCCTCAGTCGCTTCATTTCGTGCCTCGGCGAAAAATCGCTCCCACTGTATCGTCTCCTAAAGAAATCGGAACACTTCTCATGGACCCTCGAGGCTGAGGAAGCCCTTGCAAGGCTCAAAGCTATGCTCTCCAACTCACCGATCCTTATCCCTCCGACCCCAGGGGAACCCCTCCTACTTTATGTCTCCGCAACGACACAAGTAGTCAGCGTGATCTTGGTTGTCGAGAGGGCAGAGAATGGACATACCTTGGTCATCTAGAGACCGTCTACTTCATCAGCGAGGTGCTCTCGGAAACAAAGGTTCGCTACCCGCAGATCCAAAAGCTGTTGTACGCCATCGTCTTAACGCAGCGCAAACTCCGTCACTATTTCGAGGGCCACCCGGTGACTGTGGTCTATTCTTTCCCTCTAGGAGAGATAGCCCAAAACCAAGAAGCCTCGGGTAGGATAGCCAAGTGGGTGGTCGAGCTCATGGGTGAGACCCTCTCTTATGCACCGCGCAAATCCATCAAGTCCCAAGTACTAGCAGATTTCCTAGCGGAGTGGACTGACACTCAACTTCCTTTGGTTCAGCTCTAGGCCGAGCTTTGTACCATGTACTTCGACGGGTCACTAATGAAAACAGGAGCAGGCGCGGGTTTGCTCTTCATCTCACCCCTCGGAGTCCACATGCGCTATATCATTCGGCTTCATTTTCCTATCTCCAACAACGTCGTCGAATATGAGGCACTCGTCACGGGCTTGCGAATCGCTGTCAAACTAGGGGTCTAACACCTCGATGTTCGAGGTGACTCTCAGCTCATAATCAACCGGGTCATGAAGAACTCGAGCTACCATGATCCCAAGATGGAGGCCTACTGCAAAGAGGTATGATGCCTTGAGGCCTACTGCAAAGACCAAATTATAAGAGCACAAGTACAAAAACAAGCACCGAAGCGCTCAAATTTTCGAACTTGAGCCCATATAATCCCGGTAGTCAATCGAAACCACGAAGGATTTCAAACCAACTTGCTTACAACCAAGATCGCATCATTCAACATACAACATCATACGTTACATTTCACATGTAGTTCCGAAATAAGTTTACACACACGGAGTCGCAAATATTACAAACCAAGTTTATAAAAGTAGCGGAAGCAAACGCACACCAGTTGTTTAACTACTGCCAGTCTTGTTGATCAACAACCCGCAAAAGCATCAGGAAAGTACATAAAAGATGATCACGCCCTAGTGATCTAGTCTTCGTCACCCGCAGGGTGGAGACAATTTTTGCAGAAGCCTTGGTAGAGCATATCATCTGCAACAGGAGGGAATAAACCCTGAGTACTGGAATGTACTCAGCTAGACTTACCCGTCGAAAACCAGAAATAAGATGACACCAAGGATTATGCAAGGCTTACACAAGAGGCTAGCTGACATAACATTTTGCATAAAGGCATAAGTAATTGAAACTCTTATAACTTGTACTAGCAGTTCTTTTAGCATTTACCTGTCATCTATCTTAGCACCTATACTAAACATTCACTTGAGTATAATCAAACAACATTATTATTATATCCATAGCAGGTATATCATTGTGGCAACATTGTATCATTCCCTTAACCACCGGTTCATTTAATGAGATCTACGTTGCCGCTGCTTAAGTCAAGTGCTCACTAACTGGGAGCGACGGCGATTCGAATCGAATTCCTATCCAGCTGGAGGGGTATTTCTAACACTCACCGTGCAGACCCCTGCTAGGGTCGCACAGGCCACCGTTTCATATGATTTAGGAATCGCGGGTCCGAATAATGTCGTGACCCCAAGGGCGACACTCTGCCAGGTGATAGGGACTCTAACCCCCCTTGGTCTCACGCCAATGTCCCCAAGCATATCCTTTCTCTCCTCCAAGAAGCAACCTACCATTCGATTCCCGGCCTGAATCACATTACTCGGCTTCGTGGTCGGAACGACTTATCCGGCCAACTAAGTGTTAGACTGCGTTCAACATGACTCAAGGACGTACAGCAAATCGGTCCTTAAACGACTCAGACGGGCATAGCTCCACACCCAAGATGTGAAGTGTCTTGCGGCTGTACTATCGAACTCCCGCCCGGTCTCAATTTCATTTTAAAGCATGGTTCCATCCACGATAGCCATAAAGCCACTCGTGACTCCTTCCTACATCTCGCGGATGACCAGAAATCACCCGACTTCTACCGTACTAAGCAGGGCTAAGCATTAATACGTGCCTAGACCTAAATTAGGATTCAAGTACGATATCTGGGCAAGGACAGGTATAATGCAACAATTGTTTTCATACAACTCCTACAACTTAATGCATTAAACAATTAAAAGTACTCAAGATAGATTTATAAATTGATGGGTTCAGCATGCACCGGGGCTTGCCTTTCAGAAAGGTCGAGGGCCGGTGGTCAGGACACTCGGGTAGATCTTCGGCAGGAGCTTCGTCGCCGGTTGGTTCCTCTGGCTGCTCCGGCAGGTCCTGGATTTCCTCCGAAATCACTAGCTCGAACTCGAGGAGTGTTATCCCCTCCGGAACACCTATTGCATGAATGCACAATAAATATCATGGGTGCATAATGGTGCAACATGCTCGGGATGAAATGCATTTCAGAAATAAAAACAATAATCTAATCAAGTCACTTTATCAGTATGTGCAAATCTCTTCTCCGGTGGAGAAGTACTTACCTAAGCTACTCAACCTAAGATACAGCTGTTCCTCTTCGGTTAAGGCCCTAACACCTAACAACACAAGAGTAATATTACTTAGGTTACCACAGTAAGACATTCTGGACAGCATCTCAAAGATTCTAACATAACTGAAGATTCCTAACTCCAAAAGTTATGGTCTAAGACAATCTGGAAAGCTTAAGAAATGCACTACAAATCATTTTCAGACCTCAACCTTAAATTCCTAAGTTTTCCATGTCGAATTTTCCAAGTTCCAGAATCTGTCCTCTCTAAACAGAGAGCAGCCAATTCTGGACTGTCACTTAAAACAGCAATAACTCCTAAACTACTAAGCCAAATGCTCCCAAATTTTGACACAAGATAGTTTATCAAGTTTACTACAACTTTGGTATTCACAAGTTTTCCAACAAACACTTTTATTAAGGGTCAAACCTAGAAATACTACCAGCTGTCCAGAAAACCTAGAATTGCAAAGATTAAATATTTATTTATGTGGCAAACATCCCATAAGACCAAACTAATGTTACCACAAGTTCACAAAGGTCACAAAAACACCAGAAAGTAAGGTGTGTCCACCTAGAATATTTATTTAAACCCATTTCTTAATTTACTTAAGTAATTAAGTGAAATTTTAAACATATATGTAAACTGCTCTTAAAATTCTACAAAAATTACAGGAGACTCTAGGAACCAAAAAGAGACCACTGTAAAAATCTGAACTAAATTTATTTACATAAACTCCCTAAACAAAATTCACAAGCCCAAAAGGCTGATTTTTGTATAAATAACAAAGCATAGTAAAAAGTGTCAAACAACAGATTTCCTAATTTTCTTGAACACTCTAGGGTACCAAGACATTCTCCAAAAATTTATATGAACATTGCACATGTAGAAAAATTACAAAAATTCATTTAATTATTTCCTAAAATAACAAGATAGCATTATAACTTGAAAAGTACTTAAACACTACTGCCCAAATTTTTACCAGAGCTAGAGCAAGTATAAATTAGTCTACCCACCAAATTTCATAATTTTTGAAACACTGAAACTAAAGATATGATTTAAACAAGTTTGCATGTGATTTAAAACACATTTCAAAGACCTATTTAAATATCCCAAAAACTAAACATCACATAACCAATTCATATTTTTCTAAAATAATACACATCAAGTAGATCCTAACAAAATTTATCTCAATATTTTTGGGCAAGTAAAACCCTAGATCTACATTTTCCAAAACTTATCTAAAACTGTGACAAAATATAAAAAGGAAAACAAAAACTAAATCCAACCCTGCTACCGGGCCGGCCTGCAAAGCCGACGCGGCCCAACACTCGCGGCGTGGCCCAACTTCGCGCGTGGCCTGCTCAGGCCGTCCCGCCCGCGCGCGCGGGGGGCTGACAGCGCGGGCCCGCAGGCCATAGAGAGAAGAGCGGAGGGGAGGAGACGGCCGCGACTCCGGCGAGCTCTAGCTCGCCGACGACGGCGTCTCCGGTGACGGGAAGATCACCGACGGGTTCCCCGTGACTTTCCGCATCGACCGAACCTAGCTTGTCTGATCCTAACCCAACCTAGCTACGACGGCCATGGCAACCGCGGCTCGGAGGCGGCACCCGGTGGCGCTCCGGCGAGCTCTGGGAGCAAGGGACCTAGATTGGGCGTGCTACGGCTTCTAGAGGAGATGGCGGATCTATTCATGCGAAGGACACGGATAGAGGTGGGGCGAATGCGGCTGGCCGCGTGAGCACCGAATCGGCGGCCATGGCACGGCAGCGCACGATCGTGTTCTAGCGTGGACCGTCCACCACTACCGGTAACACCATACCCTAAGCTTCTCTACGCAACCCGGAACCCGAAACAAGAGTTAGCAAGGATGGAGAGTAATGGTAGTGAGCTGGCCACGGTGAGCCGCCGTGTGGACGACACGCCGGCGAGGTCTCACGGTGGCGGAAATGGAAATTCACTCTCACCTCCGCACGATTGGTTCAGGTAAAGGATGGAGGAGGTAGAGGGGACTCTGGCGGAGCGGTGGACGGGGTTTGGGTGGCCGTGGCGTGACGACGAGCTCGCGCGACCACGGGGAAGGGTGCGGCAGCAATGGCGCCTCCGTTTTGCGCCTCGGTGAACACGGCAAGAGCGAGAAGTGAATGGGGATGGCGAGCGCGAGTGAGTGGGAGGCATGGTGTCGGCTCGGTCTTCACCTCCGCGCCTGGACTCGCGACGTGGAGACGCTGGCAGAGCGCGGGCGCCACGCGGCAGCACCGTTATGCCCGGTCGCCACGACATCGCCTCCGTCTGAACCCTGAACCCGACGGCTTCGGTGTCCATCAACCGACTGACGGCCAAAGTTCAACCGATCACCGTTCCCAATCTAGCCATAGTTAGTGATAAGTGTTAACAGCAACTTTGTAGAGCTATGTGAGGGCGACAAAATTGTCAATTGGAGCTTGGACTGGTTCGGCCTAGATTTGAAACTACCGAGCTCTAAAGTGGGGTACCCGAAAACTGAAACTGAGTTTCAGTCAACTATGCCGATTGAACCCCATTTTTCAAAGCACCATATCTCCTAAACCATTTAGAACCAGGTGATTGTGATGTTGACAATGTTGTAGAGCTATGTGTGGACAACAACTTTGTCAATTGGCTCAAGGACTGGTTCGGCCTAGTTTATGAGTTACAAGTTGCCAAAGTGAGGTACAGTGAAACGGTTTTCAGCTTCACACTTAGCCAAAATTGCTATGTCCCAAAACAGCCTCTGTTACTGACTTGTGGGCCATTTTTGAGCATGTTCTGATCATTTTCATGAGATGGCCATATTAGAACTTTTGTTCCTTATGAAATTCTCTACAACTTTGCTTAAGGGTTCTCCTCCATGCAAGGCCTCTAAGCTAGACTTTTTAAATAGTCAAACTAGAGCATCCTAGGGCTAAATGGTGGTCAACTACACCTTGGAGGGCATTTTGGTGATTTTGGTCAACATGACCCTTGCTCCATGAGTGACCCTAAGTATAACTAAGGTGCTGTGAGATGTAATTAGCTACTCTACCCTTTAGTTACACCAACTCCATAGTGTCACATGATGTGAGTCAAACAAAACTTTAAAAACAAATCACATTTGTTGCACCCACATGAAATGATGCATGCTTATGCTCATGCAATGCAATGCAATTATAGAGCTAAACACCTGAGGTGTTACAAATACCAAGACAACCGAACACCGGGATCAATCAATCACAATATGAAAGTGATGACACGATAATTTATCCTGAGGTTCACGTGCTTGCCGGCACACTAGCCCCCGTTGTGTCCCTCTTCACCACGTGGTTCGGTGGCTAATCGGTCTCACACCGAGCCTCGCAAAAGGCGCCACAAGAACCTACCAAATGACAAAAGGTTGCAATGACACGAGCAATTTACTAACGTTGCCTTTGGCGCTTCGCCGAGGTAGGCACAAACCCCTTACAATCTCCGGAGGTGGCCAAGAACAATCACCAACTCTTGCCAACGCCTCCAAGCTGCTCCAAGCCATCTAGGTGGCGGCAACCACCAAGAGAAACAAGAATCCCGCAGCAAATCAACCACCAAGTGCCAACTAGATGCAATCTCACAATGCAAATGCACTTAGATCACTCAATCTCACTTCGAATATGCAAAGAAGCAAGAGAGATGAGTGGGAGGGGAGTTGCTTAGCTCAAAGTGCTCACAAGTATGTCAAATGTTCAAGAGCTGGAGCTTTAAGCCGGCCAACGAGTATTTATAGACGTACCCCTTCGAATATAGCCGTTAGAAACTTGAAATAGACGAAGTCGCGCTGACCAGACGCGCTGGTCAAACTGACCGGACGCGCCGATCACACAGCGACTACGCTCGCGAACCACCGACCGGACGCGCTCCACGCAACGACCGGACGCGCGAAGCTCGACCGAACGCGCTGGTCCCGTAACGGACCGGACGCGCTGGTCAAGCCTGAGCAGTGCACAACGAAACAGCGACCGGACGCGCTGCAGAACTGACCGAACGCCACAGTGTCAGCGTTCGGTTGGAGTCCAGTAAGCTCCCTGAACGACCGAACGCATCCGGTCGACAGTGACCGGACGCGCCACCGCGTCCGATCAAAAACAGAAACAAGCGCAGACGCTGAACACTGACCGGACGCGTTCGGTCAAACAGAGACCGCGTCCGGTCCAGCGTTCGGTCACCTCTGTGACCTCCGTTCACCTCCGTTTCTTTTCCGACTTCTGATGTAGTGGAAAATAGTCGTTTCAACTCCTCGAAAATGCCTGAATCCTGTCTCGCAAGCTCGGTGGGAGGGAGAGAGGACCCTAAACCCTCTCTACCGCTCAAACTCCACTGCCTTCGCGAACGTGCTAACACCACCAAGAGATCTCGTCAAGTGTGAGTATGTTAGCATTTTCACAATCATTTTTTGAGGCGTTATTAGTTCTATCCAAATGCATATGATTATGAAATGCACACCTGGAGGCACTTAGGAGTTCAATAGCCGCGTCATTCCCCTCTTTATAGTGCGGCTATCTATCCTATAATGTAACCACACCCACTAGGTGTCTTGGTTACTAAAACACAACCCTTAAGCATATACCTTTGCCTTGATCACGTAGGGTTGCGCCCAAATCCAAGTGTGGCCATCATGATCAACATGTCCATCTTGCCACCAACCTTGGAATGTACTAATCCTCATGTGCTACATACAACTTAGACATAGGATTAGTACTTAGGCATTGTCACTAATTACCAACACCAAACATAGGACTTTCAATCTCCCCCTTGTTGGTAATTGGTGACAACCCTTTCACAAAGATGTTATGATAAAATTTTGATTGAACCTATGTCATATTGTCCAAGTATATTACCATGTGTAAGAATTATGGACATGTGATCATGAATTCAAATTGATAGCAATGGCTCCCCCTACATGTATGCTATATGTTTGGATTTTGGAAGTATACATGTTAGATAGGAAAGATTAGGAGCATTGACTACTAATAGGTGCTAAGTGTTAAGATTATAGACCTTTGAAGCGTGATACCATCGGAGTAGCGATAAACACCATCTTAGCACCTTGTGTAGTTAGATACCACTTGGAAAAGCACAAACATAACTAGAAACCTCGTGAGATCAACATTATAAACAAGGCTCTAGTACCACTTTGAAAAACATGAAGCAAGAAAAATCTAACTACTTCCTATTCATGCTAGTACCTCAATATACCATTCAAACTATACTAGCAAGTCACCACACAAGCAATGTATCGGAGAAAAAGAAATGCATAACTATGCATCATACATATGAAGTGCACATGGAAACGCAACAATCATGCTTAAGAGCTTGCTCCCCCTACTTGTGTGCTCAAAAAAAATTAGTTGATCCCCTTCTTTTATCAATTCTCCCCTTTAGGTTTTCTCACCCTTTAGAATCTATCTTTGTGAACAACATTTTTCTCCCCCTTTGTTCTTCTCCCCTTTGAGTTCTATCTTTGTGAACAACATTTTCTCCCCCTTTGGCACCAATGACCACAAGGGACCAATTTTAGATAGATTATCATGTTGAATTATGGGGTGAGGAGATCAAGTTTGTGATTCAACCTAGATTGCTTGCATAAATAAAATGCTTTGGTTTGATCCAAGGGCAAGCTTCTTCACACCTCACTAGAAGGGTTATCATGCACCATGTTGAAGCAAATATTTAGACAAGTTTTCTAGATTAAACACTTAGGATCACAAGCTACTTAAATAAGTTATATGCTACCACTAGATCATACAAGTCATGGAAACAATAGTGGCACCATATAAACTTTAAATTCATTTGATTTTCATGAATGAGCCTAGAACATGTAAATTATGACTAGATGCACTAAACAAGTCCTTAACATAGAATGTATGACATGTCAACCAATTGTACCTTGGGGCTCGAAGGAGAGGCATGTCATATCATGGAGGTGCATCAACTCATGTTGGAGAAGTCAAGTATGTTCAACTCATTCTTTAGCTTGTGAAATCTCTTCTCATCAAGTGGCTTGGTGAATAGATCGGCTAATTGATCTTCGGTGCCCACACTCTCAATGGCAATGTCACCCTTTTGTTGATGATCTCTAATGAAATGATGATAGACATCAATATGCTTTGTTCTTTGATGTTGAACCGGATTGTTGGTTAGCTTCACGGCACTTTCATTGTCACATAGCAATGGCACATTCTTGAAATTGATTCCAAAATCTTTCAATGTTGCCTTCATCCACAAGATTTGTGCACAACAACTACCCGCGGCGATGTATTCGGCTTCGGCGGTAGATAGTGCAATACTATTTTGCTTCTTGGATGACCATGATACAAGTGATCTTCCCAACAATTGACAAGTCCCGGAGATGCTCTTTCTCTCAACTTTGTCACTGACATAGTCAGAATCCGAATATCCAACTAGCTCAAAGCTCGCACCTTTAAGATACCATAATCCAACATCTTGTGTATGCTTTAAGTATCTCAATATTCTTTTTGTTGTCTTCAAATGACTTTCTCTCCGTGAGGCTTGAAATCTTGCACACATGCATACACTAAACATCACATCGGGCCTTGATGCCATCACATAGAGTAGGCTACCAATCATTGATCTATATAGCTTTTGATCCACCATGTTGATATTCTTGTCACTATCCAAGCTTCCACTAGTGCTCATTGGAGTAGTGATTTCTTTTGCATCCTTCATACCAAACTTCTTTAGCATATCCTTTATGTATTTGGTTTGGCTTATAGATATTCCTTCCTTCATTTGTTTAATTTAAAGTCCAAGAAATAAACTAAGTTCACTAATCATTGACATTTCAAATTCCTTTGCCATCATTTTCCCAAACTCATCACAATAATCTTGATTGGTTGAACCGAATATGATATCATCAACATATATTTGCAACACAAACAAGTCTTTCCCAATCTTCTTGGTGAATAGAGTAGTATCCACTTTGCCCATAACAAATCCTTTGGATAGCAAGAAGTCCCTCAATCTTTCATACCATGCTCTAGGTGCTTGCTTCAATCCATACAAAGCTTTTCTCAATTTGTAGACATGATTGGGTTTCTTGTAATCTTCAAAACCGGGAGGTTGCTCCACATACACCTTCTCTTGGATGTACCCATTGAGAAATGCACTCTTCACATCTATTTGATATAGCTTGATATTGTTAGCACAAGCATAGGCAAGTAGAATCCTAATTGCTTCCAATCTTGCAACCGGGGCATAAGTTTCACCAAAGTCAAGACCCTCTATTTGTGTGTACCCTTGAGCCACTAGTCTTGCTTTGTTCCTTACTACTATTCCATCTTGATCTTGCTTGTTGCGAAAAACCCACTTTGTTCCAATGACATTGTGATCACTAGGTCTCTCAACTAATTCTCATACTTCATTTCTCTTGAAGTTGTTGAGCTCTTCATGCATTGCATTTACCCAATTCAGATCTCTTAATGCTTTATCAATGTCCTTGGGTTCTTCTATTGACACAAAAGAAGAGTGAGCATAAAAAGATGTCAATCTTGATCTAGTTTGAACTTGAGATGATGTACTAGCTTGATTTTGCATTAGAGAACCACTAGCTTGAGTAATTGGACTTTGAAGCACTTGATCTTTGTTGTCATCCACATTAATCACTTGCTTTGGCCTAATATTACCAATATCCATTTCTTTCATAGCATTGGTCAATTGAGTTCCTCTCACATCATCCAAGTTATCTTCCTCATCTTAAGAACCATTTGTTTCATCAAACTCAACATTATGCACTTCTTCAAGTTGACCACTAGCCAAATTCCAAACTCTATAAGCTTTGCTAGTAGTTGAGTAACCAAGTAGGAAGCCTTCATCACATTTCTTCTCAAACTTGCTTAATCTAGTGCCCTTCTTCAAGATGTAGCATTTGCAACCAAATACCCGAAAGTATGCAATGTTAGGCTTTCTTCCATTTAAGATCTCATATGGTGTCTTCTCTAGAAACTTGTGGCAATAGAGGCAGTTGCTATAGAAGCAAGCCGTGTTGATTGCTTCAGCCCAAAATGAATGACTCACATTATACTCATTCAACATTGATCTTGCCATATCAATTAAGGTTCTATTCTTTCTCTCAACTAAGCCATTTGATTGAGGTGTATACTTGGCCGAGAATTGATGCTTGATTCCAAGCTCATCACATAGCTCATCAACTCTTATGTTTCTAAACTCACTTCCATTGTCACTTCTTACTTTCTTGACTGTGGTCTTAAACTCATTTTGCACTCTCTTGATGAACTTCTTGAATATGTCAAATACATCACTCTTGTCCACAAGAAAGAATACCCATGTATATCTAGTGAAATCATGCACAATCACAAAACCATACTTGTTGCCACCAATGCTTGTGTATGTAGTTGGCCCAAATAGATCCATGTGCAACAACTCAAATGCCTTGAAAGTAGTCATAATGCTTTTTAATGGATGAGTGTTGCCCACTTGCTTTTCGGCTTGACATGCACTACATAGCTTATCTTTCTCAAATGTGACATCCTTCAAGCCTCTAACTAAGTCATGCTTCACTAACTTGTTCAATTGCTTCATGCCAACATGACCAAGTCTTCTATGCCATAACCAACCCATACTTGATTTGGTAAGCAAGCATGTTGAAAGTTGAGTGTCACTAGCATTGAAATCAACCAAGTATAGATTCTCATATCTAAAACCTTTGAAGATCAAATTGGAGCCGTCAACACTAAGTATCTCCACATCATCAACACCAAATATGCACTTGAAACCAAGA
This sequence comes from Saccharum hybrid cultivar R570, assembly GCA_038087645.1. Lineage (NCBI taxonomy): Eukaryota > Viridiplantae > Streptophyta > Magnoliopsida > Poales > Poaceae > Saccharum > Saccharum hybrid cultivar. The sequence goes on from JAQSUU010000273.1 coordinate 3,062,093, forward strand.
TCACACAATTGAGCAACCAAAAAAGATTGAAGTTTAACTTTTCAACTAAGAGCACATTGGAAATGCTATGATCATTTGAGATTGCAATCCTTCCAAGAGCCTTCACATCACCCTTGCTATTGTCACCAAATGTGATGCTATCAATGCCACTATCATTTGATTTGAGAGAGTTGAACATTCTTGAATCACCGATCATATGTTGAGAGCACCCACTATCAAGCACCCAATGCCTTCCTCCAGCCTTGTAATTTACCTACAAAATAAAGTAATGTCTTTTAGGTACCCATGCTTGCTTGGGTCCTTAGAGGTTAGTAACTAAGTTCTTTGGTACCCAAATGGCCTTCTTCTTTGGACCCACAATTGGTGTACCAACAAACTTAGCTTGCACACCCTTCTCACCCTTGGTAAGAACATAACAAGAATCAAAAGGAATGTAATCCATTTTAGCATGAAACTTGTTGTTGTTCTTGTTCATTTTATTACAATTAATCTCTAGATGTCCAACTTGCTTGCATCTATTGCAATAACGACCATTGCTCTTCACAAAGCGAGGCTTTGGAGTAGGAAAGGCCACCTTGCCTTTCTTGGGAGTATAGCCCAAACCCTCTTTGTTAAGAGAGAACCTTTGGCTATCCAAGCATTTTAGCAAGCAGGTATCTCCACCATAGGCATTGCCTAATGTGCGGGTGAGATCATCCACCTCTCTCTTGAGAGTCTCATTCTCAACCACAAGTGATGAATCACTAGTAGTAGAGATAGAGTTGGTTGTGGTGGATGATGATGAGCTACATGAAGCATTAGTAGGACTAATAAATAAAGAATTATCAATAATATCACATGTTAGTCCAATATCATAAGTGACAATCACTTACTCCTCCTTAGCTTCCTTCATGACCTTCTCCAACTTGAGATCCTTTTCCTTGATGAGCTCAAGTAGAGTGGAGTGGGCTTCCTTAAGCCTAGTGTGAGCAACTTCAAGGTCCTCGTGGTCTTCCTTTAGACACTCATGAGAGGCCTCTAGCTCATCAAAGGATTTCCTAAGAGCTTTGAGCTCTTGTTTAATTCCTTTGCACTCCTTAATCTTTTTGAGAGCTACAAGCTCCTTTATCAAGGCATCATTTTCATTGCTCTTGGCAATGAGCTCTTGTTCCAAGATTTTATATTTCTTAGTGGTCCTCTTATAGCCCTTACTCATTTGATCTATTATGCCTAATAGATCATCCTTGGAGTAGTCCTCATCCTCCTCATCATCACTCATACAACCATCACTAGCACAAGAATCATTATCACTATCATCATATTTTACCTTGGTAGGATTGGCCATAAGACATGTCGATGTAGTGTCAAAGATGGATGGCTTGTTGGAGAGGGCGATGCTTGCAATGGCTCGCCGAGTGGTCCTTTCATCATCACTAGAGCTTGCATCATCATCACTATCGGAGTTGTCACTATCCCATGTGACCACATAACCACCACCCTTCTTCTTCTTGAATGTAAAGTTCTTCTTTGCTTTCTTCTTCTTCTCTTTCTTATCCTTCTTGTTCTTCTTGAGCTTCAAGTCCCCATTATGAAATCTTTTATCTTCATAGGGGCAATCCTCCACTATGTGATCGGGGCTATTGCAATTATAGCAAAGGGTCTTTGCCTTTATAGTGTCTCTCCTCTTTCTTGCCCCATATCCTTTCTTCTTCATGAACCTTCCCATCTTGTGCACAAGGAGGGCCATAGTCTCATCATCGAATAGATCATCATCATCGCTCTCCACCTTGCTCTTGCCCTTAGAAGATGAAGCCTTGAATGCAATGGGCTTCTCTTGCTTGACCTTGGTCTCCTTCTCTTCTACCTCATCTTTATCATCATTGTATTGGGCATCGGTCATGATATCTCCAAGCACATCGGTTGGTTTGACTTTGTCTAATCCCTCTCTAAAGATCATTCTTCTCAAGGTAGAAAACTTCTTGGGTAAACACATCAAGAACTTATGTGAGAAGTCCTTGTCCTCAACCTTCTCCTCAAACCCCTTGAGATCATTGACAATGACTTGGAGCCTATAGAACATCTCCGGGATAGATTTATCATCCTTCATCTTAAAAGTGGAGAACTTGTCCTTGAACATATATAGTTTGGCACTTTCTACCATTGAAGTGTCTTTATATGTTTCTTCAAGCCTTATCCAAAGCTCATTTGCCTTTTCAAGATCTTTGATTTGCTCAAATACTTTGTCATCAATGGCACGGTAGATTGTGTCAAGTGCCGCCGTATTGCATTATTTGTTGATGCGGTCATTTGGAGTGAGATTCTCCTCATCAAGAATGATGTATCCTTCTTTGGTCACATCCTAAACCTTCTCATGTATGTTGCCTAGATATTGCTTCATCTTCCTTTTCCAATGATCAAAGGAAGAGACACCATTAAAGAATGGAGGCTTGCCATTAACATGATTGAACATAACTTGAGCCATCTTACACCGAGGTTGTTAAGCCTTACAAACGGTGACCAAGGCTCTAATACCACTTGAAAGGTCTTGATGGCTAGAGGGAGGGTGAATAGCCTTTTAAAAATTTCTACAAAGACAAGCTAAACAAGTTTATCAATATAACAAGAGTGAGATGCGAGTTTTGCTTAGCCTACGAGGTGTTTGCAAGCCACCTTACCAATTCACAATTCTAGTATATTTGCACTTAACCGCACAAGTCAAACCGAGAAGGTAACTACAACTACAACTAGCAAGCTACACAAAGGAGCTACTCTAGCAAAGCTAACTAGCTAGCAAAGATAACTAAGAAGGTAATACGGAGTTGAGTTAGGAGAGTTTCACCGAGGGGCGAAGTATTGAGCCAACCAATATGATCAACAATGAATACCAAGACAACCGAACACCGGAATCAATCAATCACAATATGAAAGTGATGACACGAAGATTTATCCCGAGGTTTACGTGCTTGCCGGCACGCTAGTCCCCGTTGTGTCCCTCTTCACCACGTGGTTCGGTGGCTAATCGTTCTCACACCGAGCCTCTCAAAAGGCGCCACAAGAACCTACCAAATGGCAAAAGGTTGCAATAACACGAGCAATTTACTAACGTTGCCTTTAGCGCTTCGCCAAGGTAGGCACAAACCCCTTACAATCTCCGGAGGTGGCTAAGAACAATCACCAACTCTTGCCAACGCCTCCAAGCTGCTCCAAGCCGTCTAGGTGGCGGCAACCACCAAGAGAAACAAGAATCCCGCAGCAAATCAACCACCAAGTGCCAACTAGATGCAATCTCACAATGCAAATGCACTTGGATCACTCAATCTCACTTCGAATATGCAAAGAAGCAAGAGAGATGAGTGGGAGGGGAGTTGCTTAGCTCAAAGTGCTCACAAGTATGTCAAATGTTCAAGAGCTAGAGCTTTGAGCCGGCCAATGAGTATTTATAGACGTACCCCTTTGAATATAGCCGTTAGAAACTTGAAACAGCCGAAGTCGTGCTGATCGGACGCGCTGGTCAAACTGACCGGATGCGCCGATCACACAACGACTATGCTCGTGAACCACCGACCGGACGCGCTCTACGCAACGACCGGACGCGCGAAGCTTGACCGGACGCGCTGGTCCCATAACGGACCGGACACGCTGGTCAAGCCCGAGCAGCGCACAACGAAATAGCGACCAGACGCGCTGCAGAACTGACCGGACGCCACAGTGCCAGCGTTCGGTTGGAGTCTAGTAAGCTCCCTGAACGGCCAGACGCGTCCGGTCGACAGTGACCGGACACGCCATCGCGTCCGATCAAAAACAGAAACAAGCGCAGACGCTGAACACTGACCGGACGCGTCCAGTCAAACAGAGACCGCGTCCGGTCCAGCGTCCGGTCACCTCTGTGACCTCCGTTCGCCTCCGTTTCTTTTACGACTTCCGGTGTAGTGGAAAATAGTCGTTTCAACTCCTCGAAAATGCCTGAATCCTGCCTCGCAAGCTCGGTGGGAGGGAGAGAGGACCCCAAACCCTCTCTACCACTCAAACTCCACCGCCTTCACGAACGTGCTAACACCACCAAGAGATCTCATCAAGTGTGAGTGTGTTAGCATTTTCACAATCATTTTTCGAGGCGTTATTAGTTTTATCCAAATGCATATGATTATGAAATGCACACCTAGAGGCACTTAGGAGTTCAATAGCCACGTCATTCCCCTCTTTATAGTACGACTATCTATCCTATAATATAACCACACCCACTAGGTGTCTTGGTTACTAAAACACAACCCTTAAGCATATACCTTTGCCTTGATCACGTAGGGTTGCGTCCAAATCCAAGTGTGGCCATCATGATCAACATGTCCATCATGCCACCAACCTTGGAATGTACTAATCCTCATGTGCTACATACAACTTAGGCATAGGATTAGTACTTAGGCATTGTCACTAATTACCAACACCAAACATAGGACTTTCAGATGGGTCGTCACTCGACCCTCTACCTGAGGCAGAAGCCCCCTCGACCGGGGCCGAGGCCATGCAGGTGGAAGGCTCGACACCACCAGCCAACCCCAAGCCTGACTGGCGGATTCTATACCTCGACCATCTCACTCGAGGAGACCTCCCCTCGGATAAGATCGAGGCTCGACGGATCGCTCGTCGAGCCAAATCCTTTGTGATATTTGGCGACAGTAGGGAGCTGTATCGCCGTAGCCCTACTAGCATCCTCCAACGCTGCATCACAAATGAGGAAGGTAGAAACCTGCTCAATGATCTACACTCGGGGGCTTGTGGTCATCACGCAGCGCCTCGAACCCTCATCGGAAACGCTTTCTAACAAGGTTTCTATTGGCCGATCGCAGTCTCCGACGCTGTCAAGCTAGTACGCTCCTGCAAAGGCTGCCAGTACTATGCAAGACAAACCCATCTTCCGGCTCACACCCTGCAAACTATTCCCATCACGTGGCCATTCGCTGTTTGGGGGCTCGACCTAGTCAGACCCTTGAAAAGGACAACTGATGGCTTCACCCACTTGCTCATCGCCATTGACAAATTTTTCAAGTGGATCGAGGCCTGTCCTATCACTAGCATCAGGTTTGAGCAAGCTGTGCTCTTTTTTACCGACATCGTCCACCGCTTTGGAGTTTCCAACTGCATCATCATGGACAATGGCACCCAATTTACTGGTAAAAAGTTTCTGGATTTCTACGACAACCACCACATCTGTGTGCTCTGGTCGGCTGTGGCTCATCCAAAAACAAATGGCCAAGTAGAACGTGCCAACGGCATGGTCCTACAAGGCCTAAAACCCAGAATTTTTGACAAGCTAAACAAACATGACAAGAAATGGGTTGCTAAGCTTCCCTCGGTCCTGTGGATCCTAAGAACAACGCCGAGTCGAGCCATAGGGTTCACTCTGTTCTTCTTAGTCTGCGGATCCGAGGCTATGCTCCCAACTGATGTAGAATACGGATCCCCGAGGTTGAAGGCCTACAATGAGAAAAATAACGATGCCACAAGAGAGGACGCCCTCGACCAGCTCGAGGAAGCCCGCGATGTGGCTCTGTTGCATTCTGCCAGGTATCAGCAGAGTCTTCGACGCTACCACGACAGACACGTACATAGGCGGGACCTCAATGTTGGTGACCTGGTGCCACGGCGAAGCCAGAACACCAAAGGATGACACAAGCTCACGCCGCCGTGGGAAGGGCCATACATCATCGCAGAAGTATTAAAGCCCATCACCTACAAGCTATCGAACGAGAAAGGCGAAATCTTCACCAACGCTTGGAACATTGAACAGCTACGTCGCTTTTTTCCCTAAAGCCTCGAGGCTCTATAAATTGTTTTGCAATCCCATGATCGAATAAAGAATACATCGGTGTTCAAAGCATTCCTTCATAAAAAAACTAGGTAGTATCAACCTTGTTTCCTCAGAGTCGACCCTCCCTCGGGGCTGCAAGGGGGAACCCCCTGTATCCCCAAAAAAACTCGCATTTTTTCAAAAACAAGAGAACTTTTACATAAGTCGATGAGGCCGCAAGTGCACCCTAAGGCTCGAGGACTGCCGAGCCACGAGATCGTCTATGCCTCCGGGCTATGGTACCTCCACTCGCTCCCCCACGCCAAGGGGTGCAACCGCGCGCTAAGTAGACCTAATAAAAGTTCACGATTTTGAAAAAACTCATGTCTAACGTTCCCCTACGCTTTGAATCAAGTTCTTACATAATTCACGGGGCCACGAACGCACCCTAAGGCTCAAGGGCTGCCGAGCTACGAGATCGCCTACGCCTCTAGGCTACGATACCTCCACTCGCTCCTTCACGCCAAGGGGTGCAACCGCGCACTGAGAAAATCATGCAAGAATACGATTCAAGCAAGAAAGGGAACAAAAGACTCAAACGAAAACGAACATTTAGTATACATTTACATATAAATGTTTTAAGGCCCCTGAGGCCATCGTGACCAAAGTTACGAATACTAACTTATTACATAGGCCTTCATGCCTAGGTTTGGCTCACAGGCCCTCATCATCAGCAGGCGGAACAACCTCGACCTCGAAGAGCTTGGCGAGGCGACTCCTAGGCTCCTCAGTAGCTTCGATTAGGCCCAGGCAGGTGGTTTCATTCTCCTCATCCATCCGATCTGGATCCGTGATGAAACCATCAGCGATGAGGTCCATGTCGTACACGAACCCAGACCGAACGACTGCTAGAGCCCTCTTCACGCCGTGATGAAACCCGCCTCGTATCCTCTCACGGACGAGGTGGCCCAGTGCCACCATCCGACGGACGAAGGAGTTCCCTAGGGCGTCCTCCTCGGTGTCAGCATCGGGCTCGACCCCCAGGCCATCGCATATGGAGGTGATAGCACCCTGGAGCAACTGAGTCCACCTAGCCTCGGCCTCGAAGAGGTTCTGGAATGAGGTGGCCATCGGCTGAGCCGCTTGCTGCTCCTTCTCCAACTCTGGAACATAAGCACCAAGTTAGCATAAACCTGGGACCTCGACACCAAGGCCACAGCATAACAAAAAGCTTACCCTCAGAGTGGGTCTGCTAACCCATGACCTCGTCACGCAGCTCCCCGCACGTCTTCTCAGATGCTCGAAGAGCCTCGTCCTAGTCATGGACCGTCGCCCTTAGCCCCTCAATTTCCCGGCCGATGCCCGAGAGAGAGCCTTGTCCCTCTCTTGGACCGTCCCCTTCAACGTCACAACCTCGTCTTCCAAGGTTCTGACGCGGGCAGACGCCATCCCGACCTGGATGTTGAGGGCATCGCACTGACCACCGACTAAGGCGATGTCCTCCTCGAGCTCCTTCACATGTGTCAAAAGCAGCGCGAGGTCCTCGCGGGCTTTGGCAGCCTCTTCCCGAGCCTTTGTCGCGTCTTCACACGCCTTGGCTTCGGCCTCCTGGGCCTGCGCCACCTCCTCCCTAACCGCCGCGTGAGCGACGCGAAGCTCGGTCGTCTCAACGCTCTGCTGGGACAACCGCCTGTTGGCTTCCTCGACCAGGGCCTATTGACAGACAAGCGCCACCCACACGCCACTCTTATGACGAATGAAGAGTGACTTGCGGCGGGAACGCTCCTTGAGCTCCTGATCACAGTTAAAATATAACAATCAGAACCAAGGAAAATGGAAGGATAAAGCACAGGAAAAGACTAACGAGCCTGGCTTACCTTGAAGGCCTCCGACATACCCCACGCCAGGGTGTCTAAAACCACACGTAGAGACTGCATTGTGTGCTTTCGGAGTCCCTCGAGGTACTCCTAGTGGTGCACCTCGTCCTTGTCGTCGAGCGCAAAGAAGGGCTCGGCGCTAGGGTTAGACGCGTCCCTAAATTCAAGGGTCGACCTGCCCCAGCGCGGAAGCTCCTCCTTCGCCCGCACGAGTGCTAACCTAGCAAAATCCGGCCACCTGGCCGACGCCTCAGCCTGGTCACCCCCCAACGCCGTAGAGGTACTGGCTTGATCTACGGCCTCGGCTGTCTCGACGTCCGCCTCCTGCTTTCCTTTGTTAGCAGGGGAATCATCGACGGTGAGGTCGATCAGGGCTGGGGTCGACCCTTGAGGCGGGGCTAGCACCTCGACTGTCGGCGCCACCGCCTGCACAATAGGCGGCGGCACGCCTGCCCCCCCGTTCTGCCTCAACCGCTGGCTCCCTCGGGTGGCCCTGCTGCGGCTACGGCTCCTCCGGCTGCGTCGCCTCCCGCCCCGCCTCCGGTGGGGCCTCCACCACCTCCTTTACTCTTGCAACATCCGCCCGCCCCGCATCACAGACGGATGTTGTGGCCTCAGCAGCCTCGATGGTCGCCCGGGTCGTCGCGGTCGACCCAGGCTCAGACCCACCAGTGCTAGGCACCTCCAGCCCGGCATCGCCCGGGACCGCCTCGACCGGCCCTGACCCCCGCGTGGTGGGATCAGAGCCGGTGACCTCCTAGGTGCTCGCCCCTGCCTGGGCGGTCACCTCCCTCAATCTGAGCCGCTCTGTCGTAGCCTGGCACTTCGTGACCCAGGCGGCGTCATCGGTCGCCGTCCGCATTATTACAGCAGCGCCCGACCTGAGCGCCTTCACAGGAGTCGGACCCGCGAGCTCCGTCTTACGCTTATGCCTGAACAACAAACAAGCGCGTCAGAATAAAAAACGGAATCACCAATCATGAAAAATAGGGCGGAAAACTTACCCAGATATGGGAACCAGGGGCCTAGACCCCGGTAGGCCAGAGCCACTCGACGGCGCCTGCGACGGCCCTACCGTCGAGCCTCCTACTGGCCGGGCGCTCCTCGGAGCCCTAGCTAGCAGAGCGTCCAAGGTCCTCTGCGCTGCCGAGGCTAGCTGGCCTTAGGTCCTCATGCCCGTCGACGGTGCCCTAGCTTCTGATGCTGACGCCCCTGCCCCGACCGCCGTCTGAGCCCGAGGTGCTTGGGCTCGCGGGGGCGGCACCACCAACCCCTCCTGTGGGGCCCCAGACGAGGTGGCTCCTCTCGCTGAAGGCCTCGCTCTGTGCTCTCTCTCTTGGCTCTCCCTCCCCCTCAACGGGTGCCGAGGCCACCCTCGACGCCTAGGAGGTCGACCCCCCAATGGGCTCTAGAAAGGGGCGCACATCGGGGAGGTCCGCCAGGGAAGTCGCGGTGTCGTACTACAACTAGGCGTTGTCGTCGTCCTCCCCCGAGACTGTCTCGGAGGGAGACTCCTCGAGCAGGAGCCCGTCGAGGCTCTGTTGTCGACGGTGCTTCTTCAACGCCTCCTACTCGAGGGCCTTGCGGACTTGGCGTTTCTTGGCGACGTCCTTCTCCTCCTTCTTCTAGGCCGCCAAGAGGCGTCGAGCCTCCCGAGTGACCCGATCTTCCAGAACTGGCGGCCGCGTTTCCTTGACCGCTGACAGATCCTATACACGGACCTCGACCGAGTTAGTGGAAGGAATCCGGAAGCAAAAGAACTTAAGATTGTCAAGAACAACACTTACCAGGGGCTTGAATCCCTGGGTGGGGTGCATCGGGACCCCGTCGATGTCCTCCTACCGAAAACTCCCCACCATCCACCGCGCATGTTGGGCGACCTCATCGAGGGAGAGGGACTCGTGCGACATCCTGCTCCCCTCCAACAACGCCTCTGGTGTCATCTCGTCGAGCCGGAGCTAGCGCTGCGTCAGCGGCAGCACCCTCCGGTGGTGGAACGCCGCGGCCACCATCCCCGTCGTCAATCCACGCTGATGGAGCCTCCTCAGCGTGTCGAGGAGTGGCTCCAGCTTTGGCTTGTCGTCCTTAACAACGCCATACGTCTAGTTCTCTTCTCGCGCCATCAGCACCCGCCCGAAGTACCTCGGTAGCTGGTCACTGTCGTTGCGGAGGTAAAACCAGCCATCGTGCCAGCCGATGTTCGAAGAAACCAACTGTGCTAGGATGTATTAGTCGCCTCAACCCGACTGGACTTGGAGGGTGCAGCTCCCCGCGTGCACTGCACGCCGCACCCCTCGCTCTCCCGCCTTCTTGGCGAAGTGCTCCGCCTTGAAGAGGTGGAGCCACATATTCCACTGTGGCTCCATCCCTAGGTATCCCTCGTAGACCACCGTGAAAATGGCAGCCTGCAAGATGGAGTTGGGGGCGAGGTGGTGCAGCTCCACTTTGTAGTAGTGGAGGAGCGCCCGCATGAAGGGGCTGGCCGGCACGCCGAACCCCCTCTCGTGGAAGGCCATGAAGCTCACCACGTAGCCTTCTGGAGGCGCTGGTTCCCGGTGGTCGGACGGCGGCACTCTCCACTCCGGCTGGGTCTGACTCGCCCTCGGCCGCAGAAGCCCGTCGCGGACCAACTCCTCTAGCTTCCGCTCCGTCACCGAGGAACGGGCCCAAGCGTCCGTGAAAGTCCAATGTTTGGTGTTGGTAATTAGTGACAATGCCTAAGTACTAATCCTATGCCTAAGTTGTATGTAGCATATGAGGATTAGTACATTCCAAGGTTGGTGGCAAGATGGACATGGTGATCATGATGGCCACACTTGGATTTGGACGCAACCCTACGTGATCAAGGCAAAGGTATATGCTTAAAGGTTGTGTTTTAGTAACCAAGACACCTAGTGGGTGTGGTTACATTGTAGGATAGATAGCCGTACTATAAAGAGGGGAATGACGCGGCTATTGAACTCCTAAGTGCCTCTAGGTGTGCATTTCATAATCATATGCATTTGGATAGAACTAATATCGCCTCAAAAAATGATTATGAAAATACTAACACACTCACACATGTCGAGATCATTTGGTGGTGTTAGCACGCTTGCGAAGGCGGTGGAGTTTGAGCGGTAGAGAGGGTTTGGGTTCCTCTCTCCCTCCCGCCGAGCTTGCGAGGCGGGATTCAGGCGTTTTCGAGGAGTTGAAACGACTATTTTCCACTACGCCGAAAGTCCAAAAAAGAAACGGAGGCGAACGGAGGTCACAGAGGTGACTGGACGCTGAACCGGACGCGGTCCTTGCATGACCGGACGTGTCCGGTCAGTGTTCAGTCTCTGCGTGGTTTTTAGTTTGATGATCGGACGCGCAGCGCGTCCGGTCATTCAGGGAGCTTACTGGACTCTAACCAGACGCTGGCACTGTTGCGTCCGGTCATGTTTCTTCAGCGCGTCCGGTCGTTGTTTCGTTGAGCGCTGCTCAGGCGACCAGCGCGTCTGGTTTTTCATGGGACCAGCGCGTCCGGTCGTTCGCAGCGCGTCCGGTCTGCGCGATGAGCGCGTCCGGTCGTTGCTTCGCAGTTAGCCGTTGGGCAACCGGCGCGTTCGGTCAGTTGGACCAGCGCGTTCGGTCAGTGCTTCGTGACTTAGCCATTGTGCGACCGGCGCGTCCGATCAGTTGGACCAGCGCGTCCGGTCAGCACGATTTCAGCTGTTTCAGTTTCTAACGGCTCTATTCAAAGGGGTACGTCTATAAATACTCGTTCAAGGCTCCCTCTCTTGAACATTTGACATACTTGTGAGCACTTTGAGCTAAGCAACTCCCCTCCCACTCATCTCTCTTGCTTCCTTACATATTCGAAGTGAGATTGAGTGATCCAAGTGCATTTGCATTGCGAGATTGCATCTAGTTGGCACTTGGTGGTTGATTTGCTGCGGGATTCTTGTTTCTCTTGGTGATTGCCACCACCTAGACGGTTTGGAGCAGCTTGGAGGCGTTGGCAAGAGTTGGTGATTGTTCTTGGCCACCTCCGGTGATTGTGAGAGGTTTGTGCCTACCTCGGCGAAGCGCCAAAGGCAACATTAGTAAATTGCTCGTGTCATTGCAACCTTTTGCCATTTGGTAGGTTCTTGTGGTGCCTTTTGAGAGGCTCGGTGTGAGACTGATTAGCCATCGAACCACGTGGCAAAGAGGGACACAACGGGGACTAGCGTGCCGGCAAGCACGTGAACCTCGGGATAAATCTCGTGTCATCACTTTCATATTGTGATTGATTGATCCCGGTGTTCGGTTATCTTGGTATTCATTGTTGATCATATTGGTTGGCTCAATACTTCGCCCCTCGGTGATACCCTCCTAACTCTCTCTTGTATTAATTTCTTAGTACCTTGCTAGCTTGTTAGTGTAACTCTTAGCTTGTGTAGCTAGCTAGCTTTAGTTGTAGTTAAGTAGTGCGGTTTGACTTGTGCGGTTGAGTGCAAATACTAGAATTGTGAATTGGATAGGTGGCTTGCAAACACCCTGTAGGCTAAGCAAAACTCGCATCTCGCTACTTGTTATATTGATAAACTTGTTTAGCTTGTGATACGCTCAGGGGGTCCCGATCTTCACGACGTAGGATGATCACCGATAACTAGCTGAAGAACAGCCGGATAACTTGCTGCAAGCAGCGATAACTAGTGCAACCTGGCAAATAAAACTCGAAGCCAACCACCGTCTTTAACCGGCAACCTGAATCGAGGATTCGCCCAACCACACTCTCAAAGAACCAACCAACACAGCCTACAATCAATCGAGGAAACCTCGAAGGGAGTAGGAGCACCAATTGGGAGCGGATGAAGCCGCCGCTTCTGTAAATCCCGCAAAGGAAATCACAAGAGCAAAGGGGTAGAGATCTCTCTCAATATTTGTTAGCACACAGCTGAACAAAAGGGGGGTTTGTATTCCATTATCAAAAGTCTGAGATTGCAATGAGTCTAGGAGGTATTTATACTAGCAACAGCCCTGCTAGATAGGTGGAAACTCGAAAAGAAAAAATATAAGACGCACTATGTGAACGGGCCTCCTCGAGATGCCTTTCTGGAGAGTTTTCGCGTGGCTGCTGGTCTTCAGCGCAGTCTTCAGTGTTTTGGCAATAACTCTATCTTGGAAACTCCAAATGATATGCGGTTTGTTGGGTTGGAAAGTTAACTTGATAACCTTTCACACCATGTGCAGCATGTACCATGAAAAATTGTAGATTGGTATAGTTTTGCATGGGAACTTGGACATCAGGCTGACTGCTGACTAGCTGACCAGTCTGTACTAAATCAGTCGAATCTCAACATTGGAGAATCCAAATCAAGTGAGAGAACTTGGGCTTGAAACTAGACTTGATAAGCTTTCCAACAAGTCCTCATGGGCCTTCATAGCTTTTGCGAGCAAAACGTTGTGACTGATTCTTTCTGATGGTTCTGTCACACGGGACTGGCTCGAACGTGATCCTCCTCTTTGGTTCACCCTTGGTGTCTTCTTGTCATCCTCCGTGGTGCACCTAAGCAATAGCAATGTGCACGACTTAGGCAGTATATAATTCTCATTAACATTAAAATGATTTTCAGAAAGTAGCGCGTGCACCTCTTGTTGTAGCTTCTTGGCTCGACTACATGTAATTGGTCCATCAAAGACTTGGACTGGTGATGGTATAACTTGACTTGGAGGTTGTAACATGTTGTTGGTTGTCGTGGTCATATCATCCTCCCCCCCTTGAAAAAGAGTCGTCCTCGACTCTAATCCATCGAAGTCCAAAAATTGTGCTAGGCCAACAGGGGTAGATGCTATGTTTCTATTGCAATCTCCTTCTTCCATCACAGCAATGTGTTTGAATCTGTAATCATATAAACCAAGTAGTAGTCTTATAGGTGGAAACCAAAAGGATTTAGAATCAAGTTTAGCTTTCACCTTGAATGGATCCTTAGAATTAAGAGTGAATGTTGATGTCCTTGGTATGATCCTATCATCCTTCCTCTCTTCAAAAAAACTTGTCCTCTGCTTTTGCTCTCCTGAAAACAGTCTAAAGAAAATAGAGAGTGGATGCATATGCCAATTGCTATGATTACTTGTTGAAGATTGTTCATTATCTTCTTTATAATTCATATGCACATTATTTCCTTTTCGATGAGATGAATAGTTTCTCAGATTTTGTGAACCTGAAATTAACTTTGAAAATGGAAGCACAAAAATTTCTTTTAAACCACTCATTTGATTCAGGTTATCATGTTTTATCTTTGCAAAATCAAACATTTCAATAGATGTGAACGAAGCATGTCTGGTATTCCAATAATTCTTGATGCTCAACTCATGCAAAGGTTTAGTAATGTACCTTTCATACTCAATGGTTCCACATGTATATGGAAAGACTTTGGGTGAATGAACCAAACACATTTGCACAAGATTTCTTTGTTTCAGTGGAGAATATGAACAAGAAAATAACACTGATTGTTCTGAATAGCAAGCTCTAAACAACCTTTTTATCTCAAATAAAGAAAAGTATGGTTCACAAGATGTACAACTCATTTTATTCAACTTCAATTCAGTAATGTTGTGACATGTTATGCAAAGAGCACAAACATAAAATTTATTTATAATGTAGTGTCCGATGATGTTAAATGTAATCTTGCAGCAATAGGCATTATTCAAAGATTTCATAGATGATATATCAAGAACGCTTTCAACCATTTTATTAATATCAACAAATTCATCAAGCTTGACATAGAACATACATTCAGCAGGAGATATTCTTCTAAAGAATTTAGCATGACTAATCAATTTCACACGGCCCACATTATCGACATGTAAATTATCATATATTTCAGTCAAAGTATAGCAATGGTCATGCATGATTGAACAATGTTTGTCAACTTTCCAAATTTCAGCACTTGTATCAACATGTGGATCAATCAAATCAGCATAAAGATTTCGTGTATACTCAATTTTAGTTGAAGCAAATTTATCATCACAATTACTGGTCAATATATGTTGCAGATTCAGTTCTAAATTGTTTGCATTACCTTTCAGATTTTGTGATGGTGCATGAATGATGCATTGTATCTCTGAACTTTTACCTTTTTCCTTGTCATGGTTCAGGTTTTGCACAGCATAGAGTTGGTTCTCAATAATGGCAACCCTCGCATTTCTCTGGCCAAGTTTGGGGGTCTTTTGAGCAGCCATCTCCACCGAATCTTCTTTATAGACCTGCATGTTAGGAGAAACAACACTAAGAGTAGACATTAGTGGGTTAGTGTTAAAATCATCCGTGCATGCCTTGCAATAAAGCTCTCTCTTTCTGTGTGGTGTATCCCTCACACTCATACTGTGGATACTCTCAATCTCACATTTGGTGGAATCACACAACTCACTTTTGTTTTCACTCTCACTCAATTTGGCTATGTGGCACTCATTCTCACAAGGGATTTGATGCATAATATTTTCAATGTCTTCTAGAGCAACATATGAATATCTTCCATCATTCATGATGTAATCGATTGCCATTGGGGTAGTAATGGTGGCAGCAACACCATCAGGTCTATCCTCTTCAAACAATGATGATCTCTCAATTGCTGATGTGGATTCATCCCCACTAATATTACCTTCAATCTGAACTTTCTGTGGCATTGGAACAGCAATAGATGCAACCAAATAATCATCTTTGACCTCTTCCAAAGATGCCGGACTAGCCTTAGTATAAGTGGAATCATGTGCACTAATCTTTCCTTCAATAATCTCAACACTCTGTGACATGGGGGAGCACAAAATTTCAGCACCACTGTCCAATAATTCATCACATAATGCAGCTGATGGTACAACACATCTTGACACCATATTTGTGCTTGGAACCATGTTGGTTCGAAACTTCAGATCCATTAGATCATGATGAACTTCACCTTGGATAGATTTATTACTTGCAATATATGGCACAATGGCATCATCTTTGTGCGCACATTCAGCTCTCAAACTGAAACATTGATTGGCCTTCAAATTTAGATTAGATTCACCTTCAAAAATCAGAGTGTTGTCAACCTCTTGGTCATAATTGGGTACTGATTTTTCATTAGATGACATAGAAAATTTCTGGACAGATTTGGAGCATATAACTTCTCCACTTTTAGCACTAGAATAAGACTCAGAACTTTTAAGATCTGCAGCACTTGTGTTCAAACATGGTGGCAGTGCTTCTTGATGAAAATTTTTTAGATTTCCATGGCGTGGAACTGTAGCATGTTCCCTCAACTCAACACACAAAGGATCAGCCTCGATCAGAGAAGTATCTTCTCTAGTTTTATAACTCAACTGATGATCTTCTACAACTTGCATAGTGGCTTCTGCTACCTCACTTTGTGTGTCATGTGCAGCAGAATTTTCTTCTTGATCTTGCTCAAAACTGAGACAAACATTGATGGGAACATTTGCAACTTGATTCTCATCAACCTCAGATTGTAAATGGCACTTTGGAATAGCAACAACATCAAGAGATGGTGTAACACTATGATCCATTGTAATGTCACACACCTCACCATTTTCCATATCAATTTGGAACATAGAGCCTTCTTCTTGCTGCACAACAAAGTTCTTCTTGGAGTTGAATTGTTGATGTTCACTTCTCTTGGTACTAGAATCAACTAAAGAAACTTTTGGGACAACATGTCCTCTCTTCTTGCATGGACTTGATGATTGCTTCTTTTCAACAATGGAGGACATATTGGGCTGCAACTTAACACTTTTATCTTGGCACAAACTAATGTTCTGGGTGACCTTGCCTTGCTGCACCTTTATAACTTTCTTTTCCTCTCTAATTGCACAACTTAGAAGATCTTGCATACTTCTAAAATATTTGCCCTCAAGTGCAGTAGCAATGTTATCATTAAGACCTCTCTCGAAATATTCCATTGTATTCATGTCATCAACAACATTTGCACGATGCAAGAAAGAATTCAGCTTATCATAATATGCTTGGACAGATTTACTACCTTGCTTCACACGCTGCAAACGACGAAGCAAAATCAGCCGATATTCCCTTGGAACAAATTCTTTTCTCATGGCCTTCTTCAAATCTTCCCAATTCTTGATGAGATGCTTATGTGGATATTGTTTCCACCAATCATGAGCACAATCTTCAAATTCAAGCACAACTCGTGATATCTCCTTGGCTTCTGAAAAATCTTGAACCTCAAGTTCAATCTCCATTTCTTCTGCCCAAACGAGAAATTCCTCCGGATCATTACTTCCATAGAATGGAAGATTGGTATATCTTCGGCCTGTCATGGTTATTGCATATGCAAAATAGCAAGCTTATATGTGGTATAGGAAAATATGTAGAACTCTCACAACCTCACCTCTCTTACCAACCAAAGCTCTTATGAATTCCCTACCGCGGATTACAGAGAAACAAATGTGTGGTGGTAACTGAAAGTGATGGCGAGGCGAATACAAGACTAGAGAGTACAGATTACGGTGGTTTGTATGTGGAGCTTGGTGGAGAATAAAACAAGGAATGCAATCTAAATTCTAGTTATTGTAATATTAAGTTACAATCCAAACTAGAAGTTCTCTGCCTAGTGCTGATCACAGAATATGAATGAGATGTAAATCGATCACACACACACGCAAGGAAATTTTAGATTTGATGCAAACAAGGAGTATGATTGGGATGCAAGTGTTGCAATCAAACCCAACCAAAATTTTGCACCTAAACAAGGATAGCACACTGGTTGCACTACTTGATATGAAAACTTTCAGCACTTGTGCACATAAACCTACTGATCTTTCAACCTTTCTTTCTCAGTTTTTCTCTATTCTTTTTTTTTATTTTTCTTTCTTATCTTTTTTTTTGACACACTTTTTTTTTTATAACTAAACACAAAGACCAGATTAAGACACTTGCACAATTAAGATAAGAACAAAACACAACCGGTAGCTATAATAGGATCAAAGTTTACGCGAAGGACATGATATGAGTTTTCAGATTTTTTTTGTAGGGATTTTCAGATATATAAAGAGGCTCAAAGGACACGCAAAGGATAATGATCAGCAACTAAAACAAAGACTCTAATGAACTGAAACTTAACAAAACTCACTAAAATAACAGATTAAAACAAAGGGCTAAAGCAATGTATTTTTTAGGCTTTTTGGTGGATAGGACGAAACAAAATATATAAGTAGCTAAGCGAAAGAAATCCTACCGTGGTAACGAAAGCTCTGATACCAGATGATACGCTCAGGGGGTCCCGATCTTCACGACGTAGGATGATCACCGATAACTAGCTGAAGAACAGCCGGATAACTTGCTGCAAGCAGCGATAACTAGTGCAACCTGGCAAATAAAACTCGAAGCCAACCACCGTCTTTAACCGGCAACCTGAATCGAGGATTCGCCCAACCACACTCTCAAAGAACCAACCAACACAGCCTACAATCAATCGAGGAAACCTCGAAGGGAGTAGGAGCACCAATTGGGAGCGGATGAAGCCGCCGCTTCTGTAAATCCCGCAAAGGAAATCACAAGAGCAAAGGGGTAGAGATCTCTCTCAATATTTGTTAGCACACAGCTGAACAAAAGGGGGGTTTGTATTCCATTATCAAAAGTCTGAGATTGCAATGAGTCTAGGAGGTATTTATACTAGCAACAGCCCTGCTAGATAGGTGGAAACTCGAAAAGAAAAAAATATAAGACGCACTATGTGAACGGGCCTCCTCGAGATGCCTTTCTGGAGAGTTTTCGCGTGGCTGCTGGTCTTCAGCGCAGTCTTCAGTGTTTTGGCAATAACTCTATCTTGGAAACTCCAAATGACATGCGGTTTGTTGGGTTGGAAAGTTAACTTGATAACCTTTCACACCATGTGCAGCATGTACCACGAAAAATTGTAGATTGGTATAGTTTTGCATGGGAACTTGGACATCAGGCTGACTGCTGACTAGCTGACCAGTCTGTACTAAATCAGTCGAATCTCAACATTGGAGAATCTAAATCAAGTGAGAGAACTTGGGCTTGAAACTAGACTTGATAAGCTTTCCAACAAGTCCTCATGGGCCTTCATAGCTTTTGCGAGCAAAACGTTGTGACTGATTCTTTCTGATGGTTCTGTCACACGGGACTGGCTCGAACGTGATCCTCCTCTTTGGTTCACCCTTGGTGTCTTCTTGTCATCCTCCGTGGTGCACCTAAGCAATAGCAATGTGCACGACTTAGGCAGTATATAATTCTCATTAACATTAAAATGATTTTCAGAAAGTAGCGCGTGCACCTCTTGTTGTAGCTTCTTGGCTCGACTACATGTAATTGGTCCATCAAAGACTTGGACTGGTGATGGTATAACTTGACTTGGAGGTTGTAACATGTTGTTGGTTGTCGTGGTCATATCATCCTCCCCCCCTTGAAAAAGAGTCGTCCTCGACTCTAATCCATCGAAGTCCAAAAATTGTGCTAGGCCAACAGGGGTAGATGCTATGTTTCTATTGCAATCTCCTTCTTCCATCACAGCAATGTGTTTGAATCTGTAATCATATAAACCAAGTAGTAGTCTTATAGGTGGAAACCAAAAGGATTTAGAATCAAGTTTAGCTTTCACCTTGAATGGATCCTTAGAATTAAGAGTGAATGTTGATGTCCTTGGTATGATCCTATCATCCTTCCTCTCTTCAAAAAAACTTGTCCTCTGCTTTTGCTCTCCTGAAAACAGTCTAAAGAAAATAGAGAGTGGATGCATATGCCAATTGCTATGATTACTTGTTGAAGATTGTTCATTATCTTCTTTATAATTCATATGCACATTATTTCCTTTTCGATGAGATGAATAGTTTCTCAGATTTTGTGAACCTGAAATTAACTTTGAAAATGGAAGCACAAAAATTTCTTTTAAACCACTCATTTGATTCAGGTTATCATGTTTTATCTTTGCAAAATCAAACATTTCAATAGATGTGAACGAAGCATGTCTGGTATTCCAATAATTCTTGATGCTCAACTCATGCAAAGGTTTAGTAATGTACCTTTCATACTCAATGGTTCCACATGTATATGGAAAGACTTTGGGTGAATGAACCAAACACATTTGCACAAGATTTCTTTGTTTCAGTGGAGAATATGAACAAGAAAATAACACTGATTGTTCTGAATAGCAAGCTCTAAACAACCTTTTTATCTCAAATAAAGAAAAGTATGGTTCACAAGATGTACAACTCATTTTATTCAACTTCAATTCAGTAATGTTGTGACATGTTATGCAAAGAGCACAAACATAAAATTTATTTATAATGTAGTGTCCGATGATGTTAAATGTAATCTTGCAGCAATAGGCATTATTCAAAGATTTCATAGATGATATATCAAGAACGCTTTCAACCATTTTATTAATATCAACAAATTCATCAAGCTTGACATAGAACATACATTCAGCAGGAGATATTCTTCTAAAGAATTTAGCATGACTAATCAATTTCACACGGCCCACATTATCGACATGTAAATTATCATATATTTCAGTCAAAGTATAGCAATGGTCATGCATGATTGAACAATGTTTGTCAACTTTCCAAATTTCAGCACTTGTATCAACATGTGGATCAATCAAATCAGCATAAAGATTTCGTGTATACTCAATTTTAGTTGAAGCAAATTTGTCATCACAATTACTGGTCAATATATGTTGCAGATTCAGTTCTAAATCGTTTGCATTACCTTTCAGATTTTGTGATGGTGCATGAATGATGCATTGTATCTCTGAACTTTTACCTTTTTCCTTGTCATGGTTCAGGTTTTGCACAGCATAGAGTTGGTTCTCAATAATGGCAACCCTCGCATTTCTCTGGCCAAGTTTGGGGGTCTTTTGAGCAGCCATCTCCACCGAATCTTCTTTATAGACCTGCATGTTAGGAGAAACAACACTAAGAGTAGACATTAGTGGGTTAGTGTTAAAATCATCCGTGCATGCCTTGCAATAAAGCTCTCTCTTTCTGTGTGGTGTATCCCTCACACTCATACTGTGGATACTCTCAATCTCACATTTGGTGGAATCACACAACTCACTTTTGTTTTCACTCTCACTCAATTTGGCTATGTGGCACTCATTCTCACAAGGGATTTGATGCATAATATTTTCAATGTCTTCTAGAGCAACATATGAATATCTTCCATCATTCATGATGTAATCGATTGCCATTGGGGTAGTAATGGTGGCAGCAACACCATCAGGTCTATCCTCTTCAAACAATGATGATCTCTCAATTGCTGATGTGGATTCATCCCCACTAATATTGCCTTCAATCTGAACTTTCTGTGGCATTGGAACAGCAATAGATGCAACCAAATAATCATCTTTGACCTCTTCCAAAGATGCCGGACTAGCCTTAGTATAAGTGGAATCATGTGCACTAATCTTTCCTTCAATAATCTCAACACTCTGTGACATGGGGGAGCACAAAATTTCAGCACCACTGTCCAATAATTCATCACATAATGCAGCTGATGGTACAACACATCTTGACACCATATTTGTGCTTGGAACCATGTTGGTTCGAAACTTCAGATCCATTAGATCATGATGAACTTCACCTTGGATAGATTTATTACTTGCAATATATGGCACAATGGCATCATCTTTGTGCGCACATTCAGCTCTCAAACTGAAACATTGATTGGCCTTCAAATTTAGATTAGATTCACCTTCAAAAATCAGAGTGTTGTCAACCTCTTGGTCATAATTGGGTACTGATTTTTCATTAGATGACATAGAAAATTTCTGGACAGATTTGGAGCATATAACTTCTCCACTTTTAGCACTAGAATAAGACTCAGAACTTTTAAGATCTGCAGCACTTGTGTTCAAACATGGTGGCAGTGCTTCTTGATGAAAATTTTTTAGATTTCCATGGCGTGGAATTGTAGCATGTTCCCTCAACTCAACACACAAAGGATCAGCCTCGATCAGAGAAGTATCTTCTCTAGTTTTATAACTCAACTGATGATCTTCTATAACTTGCATAGTGGCTTCTGCTACCTCACTTTGTGTGTCATGTGCAGCAGAATTTTCTTCTTGATCTTGCTCAAAACTGAGACAAACATTGATGGGAACATTTGCAACTTGATTCTCATCAACCTCAGATTGTAAATGGCACTTTGGAATAGCAACAACATCAAGAGATGGTGTAACACTATGATCCATTGTAATGTCACACACCTCACCATTTTCTATATCAATTTGGAACATAGAGCCTTCTTCTTGCTGCACAACAAAGTTCTTCTTGGAGTTGAATTGTTGATGTTCACTTCTCTTGGTACTAGAATCAACTAAAGAAACTTTTGGGACAACATGTCCTCTCTTCTTGCATGGACTTGATGATTGCTTCTTTCCAACAATGGAGGACATATTGGGCTGCAACTTAACACTTTTATCTTGGCACAAACTAATGTTCTGGGTGACCTTGCCTTGCTGCACCTTTATAACTTTCTTTTCCTCTCTAATTGCACAACTTAGAAGATCTTGCATACTTCTAAAATATTTGCCCTCAAGTGCAGTAGCAATGTTATCATTAAGACCTCTCTCGAAATATTCCATTGCATTCATGTCATCAACAACATTTCCATGATGCAAGGAAGAATTCAGCTTATCATAATATGCTTGGACAGATTTACTACCTTGCTTCACACGCTGCAAACGACGAAGCAAAATCAGCCGATATTCCCTTGGAACAAATTCTTTTCTCATGGCCTTCTTCAAATCTTCCCAATTCTTGATGAGATGCTTATGTGGATATTGTTTCCACCAATCATGAGCATAATCTTCAAATTCAAGCACAACTCGTGATATCTCCTTGGCTTCTGAAAAATCTTGAACCTCAAGTTCAATCTCCATTTCTTCTGCCCAAACGAGAAATTCCTCCGGATCATTACTTCCATAGAATGGAAGATTGGTATATCTTCGGCCTGTCATGGTTATTGCATATGCAAAATAGCAAGCTTATATGTGGTATAGGAAAATATGTAGAACTCTCACAACCTCACCTCTCTTACCAACCAAAGCTCTTATGAATTCCCTACCGCGGATTACAGAGAAACAAATGTGTGGTGGTAACTGAAAGTGATGGCGAGGCGAATACAAGACTAGAGAGTACAGATTACGGTGGTTTGTATGTGGAGCTTGGTGGAGAATAAAACAAGGAATGCAATCTAAATTCTAGTTATTGTAATATTAAGTTACAATCCAAACTAGAAGTTCTCTGCCTAGTGCTGATCACAGAATATGAATGAGATGTAAATCGATCACACACACACGCAAGGAAATTTTAGATTTGATGCAAACAAGGAGTATGATTGGGATGCAAGTGTTGCAATCAAACCCAACCAAAATTTTGCACCTAAACAAGGATAGCACACTGGTTGCACTACTTGATATGAAAACTTTCAGCACTTGTGCACATAAACCTACTGATCTTTCAACCTTTCTTTCTCAGTTTTTCTCTATTCTTTTTTTTTATTTTTCTTTCTTATCTTTTTTTTTGACACACTTTTTTTTTTATAACTAAACACAAAGACCAGATTAAGACACTTGCACAATTAAGATAAGAACAAAACACAACCGGTAGCTATAATAGGATCAAAGTTTACGCGAAGGACATGATATGAGTTTTCAGATTTTTTTTGTAGGGATTTTCAGATATATAAAGAGGCTCAAAGGACACGCAAAGGATAATGATCAGCAACTAAAACAAAGACTCTAATGAACTGAAACTTAACAAAACTCACTAAAATAACAGATTGAAACAAAGGGCTAAAGCAATGTATTTTTTAGGCTTTTTGGTGGATAGGACGAAACAAAATATATAAGTAGCTAAGCGAAAGAAATCCTACCGTGGTAACGAAAGCTCTGATACCAGATGATACGCTCAGGGGGTCCCGATCTTCACGACGTAGGATGATCACCGATAACTAGCTGAAGAACAGCCGGATAACTTGCTGCAAGCAGCGATAACTAGTGCAACCTGGCAAATAAAACTCGAAGCCAACCACCGTCTTTAACCGGCAACCTGAATCGAGGATTCGCCCAACCACACTCTCAAAGAACCAACCAACACAGCCTACAATCAATCGAGGAAACCTCGAAGGGAGTAGGAGCACCAATTGGGAGCGGATGAAGCCGCCGCTTCTGTAAATCCCGCAAAGGAAATCACAAGAGCAAAGGGGTAGAGATCTCTCTCAATATTTGTTAGCACACAGCTGAACAAAAGGGGGGTTTGTATTCCATTATCAAAAGTCTGAGATTGCAATGAGTCTAGGAGGTATTTATACTAGCAACAGCCCTGCTAGATAGGTGGAAACTCGAAAAGAAAAAATATAAGACGCACTATGTGAACGGGCCTCCTCGAGATGCCTTTCTGGAGAGTTTTCGCGTGGCTGCTGGTCTTCAGCGCAGTCTTCAGTGTTTTGGCAATAACTCTATCTTGGAAACTCCAAATGACATGCGGTTTGTTGGGTTGGAAAGTTAACTTGATAACCTTTCACACCATGTGCAGCATGTACCACGAAAAATTGTAGATTGGTATAGTTTTGCATGGGAACTTGGACATCAGGCTGACTGCTGACTAGCTGACCAGTCTGTACTAAATCAGTCGAATCTCAACATTGGAGAATCTAAATCAAGTGAGAGAACTTGGGCTTGAAACTAGACTTGATAAGCTTTCCAACAAGTCCTCATGGGCCTTCATAGCTTTTGCGAGCAAAACGTTGTGACTGATTCTTTCTGATGGTTCTGTCACACGGGACTGGCTCGAACGTGATCCTCCTCTTTGGTTCACCCTTGGTGTCTTCTTGTCATCCTCCGTGGTGCACCTAAGCAATAGCAATGTGCACGACTTAGGCAGTATATAATTCTCATTAACATTAAAATGATTTTCAGAAAGTAGCGCGTGCACCTCTTGTTGTAGCTTCTTGGCTCGACTACATGTAATTGGTCCATCAAAGACTTGGACTGGTGATGGTATAACTTGACTTGGAGGTTGTAACATGTTGTTGGTTGTCGTGGTCATATCATCCTCCCCCCCTTGAAAAAGAGTCGTCCTCGACTCTAATCCATCGAAGTCCAAAAATTGTGCTAGGCCAACAGGGGTAGATGCTATGTTTCTATTGCAATCTCCTTCTTCCATCACAGCAATGTGTTTGAATCTGTAATCATATAAACCAAGTAGTAGTCTTATAGGTGGAAACCAAAAGGATTTAGAATCAAGTTTAGCTTTCACCTTGAATGGATCCTTAGAATTAAGAGTGAATGTTGATGTCCTTGGTATGATCCTATCATCCTTCCTCTCTTCAAAAAAACTTGTCCTCTGCTTTTGCTCTCCTGAAAACAGTCTAAAGAAAATAGAGAGTGGATGCATATGCCAATTGCTATGATTACTTGTTGAAGATTGTTCATTATCTTCTTTATAATTCATATGCACATTATTTCCTTTTCGATGAGATGAATAGTTTCTCAGATTTTGTGAACCTGAAATTAACTTTGAAAATGGAAGCACAAAAATTTCTTTTAAACCACTCATTTGATTCAGGTTATCATGTTTTATCTTTGCAAAATCAAACATTTCAATAGATGTGAACGAAGCATGTCTGGTATTCCAATAATTCTTGATGCTCAACTCATGCAAAGGTTTAGTAATGTACCTTTCATACTCAATGGTTCCACATGTATATGGAAAGACTTTGGGTGAATGAACCAAACACATTTGCACAAGATTTCTTTGTTTCAGTGGAGAATATGAACAAGAAAATAACACTGATTGTTCTGAATAGCAAGCTCTAAACAACCTTTTTATCTCAAATAAAGAAAAGTATGGTTCACAAGATGTACAACTCATTTTATTCAACTTCAATTCAGTAATGTTGTGACATGTTATGCAAAGAGCACAAACATAAAATTTATTTATAATGTAGTGTCCGATGATGTTAAATGTAATCTTGCAGCAATAGGCATTATTCAAAGATTTCATAGATGATATATCAAGAACGCTTTCAACCATTTTATTAATATCAACAAATTCATCAAGCTTGACATAGAACATACATTCAGCAGGAGATATTCTTCTAAAGAATTTAGCATGACTAATCAATTTCACACGGCCCACATTATCGACATGTAAATTATCATATATTTCAGTCAAAGTATAGCAATGGTCATGCATGATTGAACAATGTTTGTCAACTTTCCAAATTTCAGCACTTGTATCAACATGTGGATCAATCAAATCAGCATAAAGATTTCGTGTATACTCAATTTTAGTTGAAGCAAATTTGTCATCACAATTACTGGTCAATATATGTTGCAGATTCAGTTCTAAATCGTTTGCATTACCTTTCAGATTTTGTGATGGTGCATGAATGATGCATTGTATCTCTGAACTTTTACCTTTTTCCTTGTCATGGTTCAGGTTTTGCACAGCATAGAGTTGGTTCTCAATAATGGCAACCCTCGCATTTCTCTGGCCAAGTTTGGGGGTCTTTTGAGCAGCCATCTCCACCGAATCTTCTTTATAGACCTGCATGTTAGGAGAAACAACACTAAGAGTAGACATTAGTGGGTTAGTGTTAAAATCATCCGTGCATGCCTTGCAATAAAGCTCTCTCTTTCTGTGTGGTGTATCCCTCACACTCATACTGTGGATACTCTCAATCTCACATTTGGTGGAATCACACAACTCACTTTTGTTTTCACTCTCACTCAATTTGGCTATGTGGCACTCATTCTCACAAGGGATTTGATGCATAATATTTTCAATGTCTTCTAGAGCAACATATGAATATCTTCCATCATTCATGATGTAATCGATTGCCATTGGGGTAGTAATGGTGGCAGCAACACCATCAGGTCTATCCTCTTCAAACAATGATGATCTCTCAATTGCTGATGTGGATTCATCCCCACTAATATTGCCTTCAATCTGAACTTTCTGTGGCATTGGAACAGCAATAGATGCAACCAAATAATCATCTTTGACCTCTTCCAAAGATGCCGGACTAGCCTTAGTATAAGTGGAATCATGTGCACTAATCTTTCCTTCAATAATCTCAACACTCTGTGACATGGGGGAGCACAAAATTTCAGCACCACTGTCCAATAATTCATCACATAATGCAGCTGATGGTACAACACATCTTGACACCATATTTGTGCTTGGAACCATGTTGGTTCGAAACTTCAGATCCATTAGATCATGATGAACTTCACCTTGGATAGATTTATTACTTGCAATATATGACACAATGGCATCATCTTTGTGCGCACATTCAGCTCTCAAACTGAAACATTGATTGGCCTTCAAATTTAGATTAGATTCACCTTCAAAAATCAAAGTGTTGTCAACCTCTTGGTCATAATTGGGTACTGATTTTTCATTAGATGACATAGAAAATTTCTGGACAGATTTGGAGCATATAACTTCTCCACTTTTAGCACTAGAATAAGACTCAGAACTTTTAAGATCTGCAGCACTTGTGTTCAAACATGGTGGCAGTGCTTCTTGATGAAAATTTTTTAGATTTCCATGGCGTGGAATTGTAGCATGTTCCCTCAACTCAACACACAAAGGATCAGCCTCGATCAGAGAAGTATCTTCTCTAGTTTTATAACTCAACTGATGATCTTCTATAACTTGCATAGTGGCTTCTGCTACCTCACTTTGTGTGTCATGTGCAGCAGAATTTTCTTCTTGATCTTGCTCAAAACTGAGACAAACATTGATGGGAACATTTGCAACTTGATTCTCATCAACCTCAGATTGTAAATGGCACTTTGGAATAGCAACAACATCAAGAGATGGTGTAACACTATGATCCATTGTAATGTCACACACCTCACCATTTTCTATATCAATTTGGAACATAGAGCCTTCTTCTTGCTGCACAACAAAGTTCTTCTTGGAGTTGAATTGTTGATGTTCACTTCTCTTGGTACTAGAATCAACTAAAGAAACTTTTGGGACAACATGTCCTCTCTTCTTGCATGGACTTGATGATTGCTTCTTTCCAACAATGGAGGACATATTGGGCTGCAACTTAACACTTTTATCTTGGCACAAACTAATGTTCTGGGTGACCTTGCCTTGCTGCACCTTTATAACTTTCTTTTCCTCTCTAATTGCACAACTTAGAAGATCTTGCATACTTCTAAAATATTTGCCCTCAAGTGCAGTAGCAATGTTATCATTAAGACCTCTCTCGAAATATTCCATTGCATTCATGTCATCAACAACATTTCCATGATGCAAGGAAGAATTCAGCTTATCATAATATGCTTGGACAGATTTACTACCTTGCTTCACACGCTGCAAACGACGAAGCAAAATCAGCCGATATTCCCTTGGAACAAATTCTTTTCTCATGGCCTTCTTCAAATCTTCCCAATTCTTGATGAGATGCTTATGTGGATATTGTTTCCACCAATCATGAGCATAATCTTCAAATTCAAGCACAACTCGTGATATCTCCTTGGCTTCTGAAAAATCTTGAACCTCAAGTTCAATCTCCATTTCTTCTGCCCAAACGAGAAATTCCTCCGGATCATTACTTCCATAGAATGGAAGATTGGTATATCTTCGGCCTGTCATGGTTATTGCATATGCAAAATAGCAAGCTTATATGTGGTATAGGAAAATATGTAGAACTCTCACAACCTCACCTCTCTTACCAACCAAAGCTCTTATGAATTCCCTACCGCGGATTACAGAGAAACAAATGTGTGGTGGTAACTGAAAGTGATGGCGAGGCGAATACAAGACTAGAGAGTACAGATTACGGTGGTTTGTATGTGGAGCTTGGTGGAGAATAAAACAAGGAATGCAATCTAAATTCTAGTTATTGTAATATTAAGTTACAATCCAAACTAGAAGTTCTCTGCCTAGTGCTGATCACAGAATATGAATGAGATGTAAATCGATCACACACACACGCAAGGAAATTTCAGATTTGATGCAAACAAGGAGTATGATTGGGATGCAAGTGTTGCAATCAAACCCAACCAAAATTTTGCACCTAAACAAGGATAGCACACTGGTTGCACTACTTGATATGAAAACTTTCAGCACTTGTGCATATAAACCTACTGATCTTTCAACCTTTCTTTCTCAGTTTTTCTCTATTCTTTTTTTTTTATTTTTCTTTCTTATCTTTTTTTTTGACACACTTTTTTTTATAACTAAACACAAAGACCAGATTAAGACACTTGCACAATTAAGATAAGAACAAAACACAACCGGTAGCTATAATAGGATCAAAGTTTACGCGAAGGACATGATATGAGTTTTCAGATTTTTTTGTAGGGATTTTCAGATATATAAAGAGGCTCAAAGGACACGCAAAGGATAATGATCAGCAACTAAAACAAAGACTCTAATGAACTGAAACTTAACAAAACTCACTAAAATAACAGATTGAAACAAAGGGCTAAAGCAATGTATTTTTTAGGCTTTTTGGTGGATAGGACGAAACAAAATATATAAGTAGCTAAGCGAAAGAAATCCTACCGTGGTAACGAAAGCTCTGATACCAGATGATACGCTCAGGGGGTCCCGATCTTCACGACGTAGGATGATCACCGATAACTAGCTGAAGAACAGCCGGATAACTTGCTGCAAGCAGCGATAACTAGTGCAACCTGGCAAATAAAACTCGAAGCCAACCACCGTCTTTAACCGGCAACCTGAATCGAGGATTCGCCCAACCACACTCTCAAAGAACCAACCAACACAGCCTACAATCAATCGAGGAAACCTCGAAGGGAGTAGGAGCACCAATTGGGAGCGGATGAAGCCGCCGCTTCTGTAAATCCCGCAAAGGAAATCACAAGAGCAAAGGGGTAGAGATCTCTCTCAATATTTGTTAGCACACAGCTGAACAAAAGGGGGGTTTGTATTCCATTATCAAAAGTCTGAGATTGCAATGAGTCTAGGAGGTATTTATACTAGCAACAGCCCTGCTAGATAGGTGGAAACTCGAAAAAAAAAATATAAGACGCACTATGTGAACGGGCCTCCTCGAGATGCCTTTCTGGAGAGTTTTCGCGTGGCTGCTGGTCTTCAGCGCAGTCTTCAGTGTTTTGGCAATAACTCTATCTTGGAAACTCCAAATGACATGCGGTTTGTTGGGTTGGAAAGTTAACTTAATAACCTTTCACACCATGTGCAGCATGTACCACGAAAAATTGTAGATTGGTATAGTTTTGCATGGGAACTTGGACATCAGGCTGACTGCTGACTAGCTGACCAGTCTGTACTAAATCAGTCGAATCTCAACATTGGAGAATCTAAATCAAGTGAGAGAACTTGGGCTTGAAACTAGACTTGATAAGCTTTCCAACAAGTCCTCATGGGCCTTCATAGCTTTTGCGAGCAAAACGTTGTGACTGATTCTTTCTGATGGTTCTGTCACACGGGACTGGCTCGAACGTGATCCTCCTCTTTGGTTCACCCTTGGTGTCTTCTTGTCATCCTCCGTGGTGCACCTAAGCAATAGCAATGTGCACGACTTAGGCAGTATATAATTCTCATTAACATTAAAATGATTTTCAGAAAGTAGCGCGTGCACCTCTTGTTGTAGCTTCTTGGCTCGACTACATGTAATTGGTCCATCAAAGACTTGGACTGGTGATGATATAACTTGACTTGGAGGTTGTAACATGTTGTTGGTTGTCGTGGTCATATCATCCTCCCCCCTTGAAAAAGAGTCGTCCTCGACTCTAATCCATCGAAGTCCAAAAATTGTGCTAGGCCAACAGGGGTAGATGCTATGTTTCTATTGCAATCTCCTTCTTCCATCACAGCAATGTGTTTGAATCTGTAATCATATAAACCAAGTAGTTGTCACACCCGGTTTTAAGGACAAAACCAGACATACACTATACGTGAAATAAAGACGACAAATCTCACATATAGCCACAGATAAGGGTAATATCAAAAGACAAATGCTTAATATACATAACTCAATAGTATAAAGTATACCTTAATGAGCAACACAGCGGAAAGACAACTCCGAACACCGGGTGCAACCTTCACTCCAGGATCAAACTAACTGGTTGATCACAAGCCTAACAATTCCAGAATCTAACAGTCTGGTACCCTTCCTGAGATGTGGGGAAATAGCAAGAGTGAGTCCATGTCGAACTCAACAAATATAACATGGGGTTCATGAGGCTCAAAAGGTTTGACACGGGTTTACTGCAATAGCTTTTAGTGAGTCATCTTTTAGCAATTGAGTAGCAACAAGTTTAACATAATCCCAAATAACCTCATGATCATGTAAACGAGAATAATGTATAGCAAGAAACAATAATCATTAGTGAGCATCAATATCATCAGTATTATCATTATCATCAGTGTTCATCATTTATTCTGTAAGGGTCCAAGGCCACTCGTGACCGTGAGCACGGCTGTTATAACAGTTTTACACTCTGCAGAGGTTGTACACTTTCACTGTGAGTCATGATTACCCATATGCCTGGGATCGCGACTCCCAAAACACTTCCAAGGTGAGCAGGCAGGGTTCACTATGAAGCCTTTCAAAGGTTCGTCTAACAAGTTAGGGCCGCTAGGTTTCCGGAGTCAGTCCGTGTGATACACCACGCAGGGATCCACAGTCTGCTCTACCCCATTTGCGCCACAAGGGTAACCTCTAACAAGCTAGAAAAAGTCCTCATACTGAGCTAAAGCCAGAGCCATATAGCCCTCACAGTTGTACTGTAAGTCCCGGATTTTCGCTTACAGATAAGTCCTTATGGAGAGAAACTAGAGCACCATAAAAATAACCAAATATGCTCTAGCCCTCTTGAGCCATACTGCTTTAAAGCATCATTTAAACGTTTATTGCATATACCATTAGTCAAGTTACAGATCATGATTATTCAAAAAGAGCACTAGCATAATACTTCCCAATGCAATGTCCCACTGGTGTCAAGGTACAAGATACAAAAACTAGGATATCCTTAATGGTAACAAGGTAGACACATGCATATGAATTAAGTATATTAAAGATGAATAGGAAACAAGGATAATCCCATGCTATACTTGCCTTAAATTGAGATCCTTTCTCTGATCCAAATCTTCAATTAATAGCTTCTTGAATCTCCACGTAAATCTCACCGACTGGACTTGATCAATAAATCACCACACACACATCGAGCAATCATACACGAAGCAAACAATAGATCTAAATTAGAACAGTACATCAAACATAAAATTAAGATGAAAAGTTTGTAGAACGAATCTACGTCTCGCTACGAATACACAGACGCGAAAAGCACACTAATCAGAGCTACGGTTGAAAAGATACATCTACCGAAAGATTTGCTCATAGAAAAAAATATAAAACTATTTAGCTTCATGAGTTTTAATTATATAATAACATATATAAGATATTTTATAAATACTATATACGGAATTAAGTCAAATTTAGATTCAAATTATGAAACTAAAGTAAAACAAATTATATTTTATTTACAAAACCCAGTTGCATAATTATTAATCAGGATATGATTTAAACAATAAAATTTCAGAATTAATAATATGGTAAACACTGTCACTAACGCGTAGATCTCGTTGCTATGAATCTAACGCAACTTGAATGAGCTAAAACGGATCTAAAACGTAGAAGATATGATTTAAACAAGATTTACTTTATTAAAGTAATAGATTAAATCTTACGTTGGAACTTAAAGATAGAAAACCTAACCAACAGTAATACTAACAGTATAACAAGTTTGTAAAACTCTTCTACACGTTACTACGATCACATAGACATAAAGATCACGAAATTTGGATTTAAAACGTAAAAGTTATGAGTTTTCTAAGATTTCCTATAGATAAATAATTACTTTAATATAAACTCGAAAATAAATTAATTCAAACCTACTGTACAGTTGCATCATTAGATAGAGCTCTCAAATATGAATCTAACGCAATTTGAATGGATCAAATCGGAGTTAAAACGAAGATTCTACGGCTAAAACAATCTGAGTGGCAAAACTGTAAATATGAGAAAACGTATTTTTCTTTTTCCGAAACGAATTACGTTTTCAACTAATCAAAGCGTATTTTTCCGTTTTACGTTTTGGACCGCGGGTTACAAACTCTGAAACCTCAGGGGCTCTTTAGCAAAAATACACGCGAATCGGTATCGTCTAATGTGATCCGTCCGATTCAAAATGAACGGACGAGATTGAATCGGGGAGAGAGAAAAAGAGAAAGCCGGCGGCCACAGTGAATCCGGCGGCGGCGCCATGGCCGGACGAAGCCGAGCTCGCCGGAGCTTGCGAAGAGGACCCTCCCGAGCACCAAACGCCGAACCGAAGGCACCAAAAGAAAGAGCACATCACCGCGACCTTACCCCGCGCGAAAACGAGACCGAGGAGCAACCGGAGGGCGGCGGCTAGCTCGGCAAGGCGGCGGTGGAGGCGGAGCTCCGACGGTGGCGCTCCCGGGATGTCTAGGCTAGAGTTTTAGGGCTCAATGAGAAGCGGGGAGGCTCGGGGTTCCGTTTTATAGCTCCTAGATGTCACCTGTTATGGAAAGAAGAAAGATTTGGAGAGGATTTCGGATCACCGAACCGGGAAAGAGAGAGGGAGCGGCGTTCGTCGATGGAAAGAACCGGAGGAAGAAGAAGGGAAAGGGGAAAAGGACGCTGACATGTGGGTCCCGCATGTCGGCGGCTCAATGCGGCTGCGCACGCGCTGGGCTTAGCAGGCCGCGCCTTGGGCTCGGCCCAGAAGAACTGGAGACGGCGCGGGCTCGCGGGGAGGAGAAAAGAATGGGCCGTGGCTTAGCAGGCCGAGCTCAGCTGAGAGAGAAAAACGGCCCGGTAAGAAAAATCCTTTTCTTTTTCTTTTCCAATTTTTCAAATCCATTTTTCAAATGATTTTCAAATCAAATTTGAATTTGATTTAAACCACTCAATACAAAACTCCAAATGCAGCAGCATGAATGCTCAATCATGTTTCTACCCTTATATTTGATTTTAAATTTATAAAAATTATTCTTATTCTAAATTTGCATGCTCACAAAAATACATAAAAAAAAACATATTTTCCTATTTTTATCTCTTTCAAAATTTTAGGGTGTTACAATTCTACCCCCCTTAAGATGAATCTCGTCCCGAGATTCGGAAGATGATGACAAAAGAGATAATGACACTTTGTCTTTATTTGATCCTCATTTTTTTCAAATTACTCTTTCGTTCAGAATCATAAGACAGTTTCTCATATCCTGACTAACTAATCTGCCTAAGCATAATCATCTCTTCTGTTGAGCTCCTCCAAAGTTATTTGTTCCTCTGCTATGACTTCAGTAAACTCATGGTCCACTTTGCTATTCTCGGTGTACCTATCTTCTAATTGATCATTCTCGTCTTCCTCAGGTAAGAGTCGACCACCTTGATACTCAATTCTTTTCCCTGACGGTGTTGTTAAGAGCATTGTGCACCGAGTACCATGAATCACTCCTTTGTGTGCACAGAGCCATCCATTACCAAGAACCACACGAATTTTAAGTGACTCCAACACAATGAGTGTTGCGGTGAAGTTTTCCTTGTTTATGACAAGACTAACATTCGGGCATATCTGATCTGCCTGCATTTCTCCCGCTGGGGTTTGAACTAGCAAAGGCCTCCTCATTGGACACTTCACCATCTTGCACGTCTCTACCATGTAGGCAGAAATGAAAGAATGCGAAGCACTAGGGTCAAATAGAGCAAAAACTTGTACTGAACTTACTTGAATATAACCTCCCACTACTTTGGTAACTCCATGAATTTTATCCATATCCACATTGCTTAGTCTTCCATTAACATAGTTTAGATGCGCTTTGCTTCCTTGAGCAGGCTTCTTATAGACTTTCCTTTTTCGCTTTCGTCGTTGTGGATTCTGACTTAGTTCACTCCCAACTTGCTCTTCAACATTGTTGTTTTGATAGTGCTCAGCTTCATCATACCCATAACATCCTTCAATGGCAGAAGCATCAATCTTTTCCCACATATTAGTGCGAGACGTCATATAGGGCTCCTGAGTCATGAGACACTACACTTCCTGTCATCAAGTGACCAACATCAGCAACACGAGCAAGTATAGATGATCATAATCATGAACTATCCAAAAGGACAACTCTTGTCTCCATGGATCCAAAATTATCAACCTTGTTCACAGAACATTTTTGCTCAAGAGTGGCAACTCAATCATGGAGACTAACCAATACTTCCAACTAAAGAGTTCAATCTTAATAATCCTTCTTTACATTGGCTACCCCCCTTAAAAGAAGAGACACTAAATAGGGTAACTTTGAACCTTTTTCTTCTAGATGAGCTACTTAGCATAAAAGTGTTCTGACATCCCAATAATACTCTTGTGCATGGGTAAGAACAAGAAATCTGAAATTTCGCACGAGCAGAAAATCAGCAGTGCAGTAAAACAGTTGTAACTCTCATTCTGTTAATCCAATGAAGCTGTATTTTACACCGATGGAAAACTTATAAAATTCTCTGCAACTTTCTTATAGAACACACTTCCAGATTCTGTAGTTAACTTGACCGAAAACAACACATAACAGATTCTGTTCCAGGTTTCAGACAGCACAGTTGCATCGTCTTGTGATTTTTGTATCTCCCAATCCAAAATAGCTATGAGGGTAGTTCTTGCATTTAGAGAGAGATGTTGAAGTCCACTCTTGTCCAGAATTTTCTCATGATTTTTGGTCTTTCAAGAACAGAGATATAAGTTGATAAAGACAGGCTGCTCCGAAAGACAAGATATAGAAAGCAGAAGATAACCAAAACCCAGCTATTTATTTCATTAATCCTTATACCTTATACATATAAACTAAATGAAATCATGGTCAAAGCCCACGAGATCATTCCACTCATTACAAAATTCCAACTCAAGCATAAACATAAGCACAAAGCAACTAAACACTTAAATGTTCATTAGCCACACATTAAGACGACTCAACTTGGCTACTAACAGTTTTATTACACGGGACATAACTCCTATTCCTTAAATATGGTGTGATTGTAGCAGTATCCAGAGTAGATAACGTCTCTTACATTCCTTATTGCTTTATATGGACATCTGAATCTCTGCATCTACCATTCTTATAACTCATACCTTAAGATGAGTCAACCTGGCATCCCTCAGGTATAGATTTAATACCCTCATACTTAATCCTTTCTCCTGAAAGTGTAGTTAGAAACACTGAACATTGGGCATACTCAATCACTCCTTTACAAGTAGATAACCAGTCTATTCCAAGGATAACATCAATGCCCAGTAATTCCAAAACAATGAGGTTTACCTTAAAATTTACCCCCTTTATGTCAAGACTAACTTTTGGGCATACGCGGTCTGCCTTTATTTCACCTCTTGGAATTTCAACCATAACTGTTTTTCCCTTTGGAAGCATAAGTATGTTATGATCTTTTGCATATTGTCTAGATATGAACGAATGTGAGGCACTGGGGTCAAACAAAACCTTGGCATTTCCTGAACTTACTGGAATTAATCCAAACACGACCTCCTTAGCTCCAGGAATGGTGGAAATATCCACATGTTTCAACCTTCCATGGATGTAATTTCTCTTTAATTTATTTCCCTGCACATGCTTCTTTTGGACATCCTGTCCTGGGTCTCGCTGTTGTTGATTCTTCTGTGGGCAAGATTTGACATAATGTCCTTCCTGCTGGCAATGATAACACTTTCTCTTAGCTGGATCTTTTGTGATGTCATACTCCAAGGAACTATTGTTTGGTATGCTGCTATCTTGCTGGCCATAAAAATTCACCTTCGTCCCTTTGGCTTGTTTCATAGCTTGTTTGGCCTTTCGGGGTTGATACTCCTTATAGGTAATTGTCCATCCATCTATGACTACTTCATGGGGAGTAGTTTTAGCGGGAGGGACTTCTAACTCTTCAGGGTTTGGATTTGTTTGACAGGGGATCAGGGCTGCATGTGACAATATAGTATAACTCGCTTGCTCATTGCTTTCCACTAGTGGTTCTAATGAGATTGCCTTTCTCTTCTTGTCCATGTTGTTCTCAAAATTTGGATCCACCCTGACTTTCCCCTTATTAGACTCGTTTTGAAGACAGGGAAAACCATAATGCTTACAACAATGACATTGTTTCTGCTCTCCAAGTGCCTTACTTTCAATATCTTTATTGGGTTTCATATTCTTCCAAGCTTCTGCTACTTGTATCTTCTCTGGTCCCTTGGATATGTTGGTCTGACCTTGAGATGAGCATTGTTGAGCCATTTCTTCTGATATTTGATTTTGCATTGCTAATAGCTTCTTGTCAAAAGTGAGCAAAAGCGACACAATTCAATCCTCTTAACCTCTGAAGTCCAAAGTCTTCTCGTCACGAGCCGTCTAATAGACAAGGAGAAAAGATTCAAAAATAGAGACAAGGTTTTTATAACAGAACGGGGATAGAATTAAGCATAACTTTGAGAAAATAACAAAGTTAGAGAGAGAGCATGAAACAGGCAAAATAGAAACATGCTAAACGTCCAGTTCTAACTAGGCTTGCGTCCTACAGTCAGCATTGCTCTGATACCAATCTGTCACACCCGGTTTTAAGGACAAAACCAGACATACACTATACGTGAAATAAAGACGACAAATCTCACATATAGCCACAGATAAGGGTAATATCAAAAGACAAATGCTTAATATACATAACTCAATAGTATAAAGTATACCTTAATGAGCAACACAGCGGAAAGACAACTCCGAACACCGGGTGCAACCTTCACTCCAGGATCAAACTAACTGGTTGATCACAAGCCTAACAATTCCAGAATCTAACAGTCTGGTACCCTTCCTGAGATGTGGGGAAATAGCAAGAGTGAGTCCATGTCGAACTCAACAAATATAACATGGGGTTCATGAGGCTCAAAAGGTTTGACACGGGTTTACTGCAATAGCTTTTAGTGAGTCATCTTTTAGCAATTGAGTAGCAACAAGTTTAACATAATCCCAAATAACCTCATGATCATGTAAACGAGAATAATGTATAGCAAGAAACAATAATCATTAGTGAGCATCAATATCATCAGTATTATCATTATCATCAGTGTTCATCATTTATTCTGTAAGGGTCCAAGGCCACTCGTGACCGTGAGCACGGCTGTTATAACAGTTTTACACTCTGCAGAGGTTGTACACTTTCACTGTGAGTCATGATTACCCATATGCCTGGGATCGCGACTCCCAAAACACTTCCAAGGTGAGCAGGCAGGGTTCACTATGAAGCCTTTCAAAGGTTCGTCTAACAAGTTAGGGCCGCTAGGTTTCCGGAGTCAGTCCGTGTGATACACCACGCAGGGATCCACAGTCTGCTCTACCCCATTTGCGCCACAAGGGTAACCTCTAACAAGCTAGAAAAAGTCCTCATACTGAGCTAAAGCCAGAGCCATATAGCCCTCACAGTTGTACTGTAAGTCCCGGATTTTCACTTACAGATAAGTCCTTATGGAGAGAAACTAGAGCACCATAAAAATAACCAAATATGCTCTAGCCCTCTTGAGCCATACTGCTTTAAAGCATCATTTAAACGTTTATTGCATATACCATTAGTCAAGTTACAGATCATGATTATTCAAAAAGAGCACTAGCATAATACTTCCCAATGCAATGTCCCACTGGTGTCAAGGTACAAGATACAAAAACTAGGATATCCTTAATGGTAACAAGGTAGACACATGCATATGAATTAAGTATATTAAAGATGAATAGGAAACAAGGATAATCCCATGCTATACTTGCCTTAAATTGAGATCCTTTCTCTGATCCAAATCTTCAATTAATAGCTTCTTGAATCTCCACGTAAATCTCACCGACTGGACTTGATCAATAAATCACCACACACACATCGAGCAATCATACACGAAGCAAACAATAGATCTAAATTAGAACAGTACATCAAACATAAAATTAAGATGAAAAGTTTGTAGAACGAATCTACGTCTCGCTACGAATACACAGACGCGAAAAGCACACTAATCAGAGCTACGGTTGAAAAGATACATCTACCGAAAGATTTGCTCATAGAAAAAAATATAAAACTATTTAGCTTCATGAGTTTTAATTATATAATAACATATATAAGATATTTTATAAATACTATATACGGAATTAAGTCAAATTTAGATTCAAATTATGAAACTAAAGTAAAACAAATTATATTTTATTTACAAAACCCAGTTGCATAATTATTAATCAGGATATGATTTAAACAATAAAATTTCAGAATTAATAATATGGTAAACACTGTCACTAACGCGTAGATCTCGTTGCTATGAATCTAACGCAACTTGAATGAGCTAAAACGGATCTAAAACGTAGAAGATATGATTTAAACAAGATTTACTTTATTAAAGTAATAGATTAAATCTTACGTTGGAACTTAAAGATAGAAAACCTAACCAACAGTAATACTAACAGTATAACAAGTTTGTAAAACTCTTCTACACGTTACTACGATCACATAGACATAAAGATCACGAAATTTGGATTTAAAACGTAAAAGTTATGAGTTTTCTAAGATTTCCTATAGATAAATAATTACTTTAATATAAACTCGAAAATAAATTAATTCAAACCTACTGTACAGTTGCATCATTAGATAGAGCTCTCAAATATGAATCTAACGCAATTTGAATGGATCAAATCGGAGTTAAAACGAAGATTCTACGGCTAAAACAATCTGAGTGGCAAAACTGTAAATATGAGAAAACGTATTTTTCTTTTTCCGAAACGAATTACGTTTTCAACTAATCAAAGCGTATTTTTCCGTTTTACGTTTTGGACCGCGGGTTACAAACTCTGAAACCTCAGGGGCTCTTTAGCAAAAATACACGCGAATCGGTATCGTCTAATGTGATCCGTCCGATTCAAAATGAACGGACGAGATTGAATCGGGGAGAGAGAAAAAGAGAAAGCCGGCGGCCACAGTGAATCCGGCGGCGGCGCCATGGCCGGACGAAGCCGAGCTCGCCGGAGCTTGCGAAGAGGACCCTCCCGAGCACCAAACGCCGAACCGAAGGCACCAAAAGAAAGAGCACATCACCGCGACCTTACCCCGCGCGAAAACGAGACCGAGGAGCAACCGGAGGGCGGCGGCTAGCTCGGCAAGGCGGCGGTGGAGGCGGAGCTCCGACGGTGGCGCTCCCGGGATGTCTAGGCTAGAGTTTTAGGGCTCAATGAGAAGCGGGGAGGCTCGGGGTTCCGTTTTATA
The DNA here is from genome assembly GCA_038087645.1 of Saccharum hybrid cultivar R570. NCBI lineage: Eukaryota > Viridiplantae > Streptophyta > Magnoliopsida > Poales > Poaceae > Saccharum > Saccharum hybrid cultivar. The sequence goes on from JAQSUU010000273.1 coordinate 3,102,000, forward strand.
GCTCCTAGATGTCACCTGTTATGGAAAGAAGAAAGATTTGGAGAGGATTTCGGATCACCGAACCGGGAAAGAGAGAGGGAGCGGCGTTCGTCGATGGAAAGAACCGGAGGAAGAAGAAGGGAAAGGGGAAAAGGACGCTGACATGTGGGTCCCGCATGTCGGCGGCTCAATGCGGCTGCGCACGCGCTGGGCTTAGCAGGCCGCGCCTTGGGCTCGGCCCAGAAGAACTGGAGACGGCGCGGGCTCGCGGGGAGGAGAAAAGAATGGGCCGTGGCTTAGCAGGCCGAGCTCAGCTGAGAGAGAAAAACGGCCCGGTAAGAAAAATCCTTTTCTTTTTCTTTTCCAATTTTTCAAATCCATTTTTCAAATGATTTTCAAATCAAATTTGAATTTGATTTAAACCACTCAATACAAAACTCCAAATGCAGCAGCATGAATGCTCAATCATGTTTCTACCCTTATATTTGATTTTAAATTTATAAAAATTATTCTTATTCTAAATTTGCATGCTCACAAAAATACATAAAAAAAAACATATTTTCCTATTTTTATCTCTTTCAAAATTTTAGGGTGTTACAGTAGTAGTCTTATAGGTGGAAACCAAAAGGATTTAGAATCAAGTTTAGCTTTCACCTTGAATGGATCCTTAGAATTAAGAGTGAATGTTGATGTCCTTGGTATGATCCTATCATCCTTCCTCTCTTCAAAAAAACTTGTCCTCTGCTTTTGCTCTCCTGAAAACAGTCTAAAGAAAATAGAGAGTGGATGCATATGCCAATTGCTATGATTACTTGTTGAAGATTGTTCATTATCTTCTTTATAATTCATATGCACATTATTTCCTTTTCGATGAGATGAATAGTTTCTCAGATTTTGTGAACCTGAAATTAACTTTGAAAATGGAAGCACAAAAATTTCTTTTAAACCACTCATTTGATTCAGGTTATCATGTTTTATCTTTGCAAAATCAAACATTTCAATAGATGTGAACGAAGCATGTCTGGTATTCCAATAATTCTTGATGCTCAACTCATGCAAAGGTTTAGTAATGTACCTTTCATACTCAATGGTTCCACATGTATATGGAAAGACTTTGGGTGAATGAACCAAACACATTTGCACAAGATTTCTTTGTTTCAGTGGAGAATATGAACAAGAAAATAACACTGATTGTTCTGAATAGCAAGCTCTAAACAACCTTTTTATCTCAAATAAAGAAAAGTATGGTTCACAAGATGTACAACTCATTTTATTCAACTTCAATTCAGTAATGTTGTGACATGTTATGCAAAGAGCACAAACATAAAATTTATTTATAATGTAGTGTCCGATGATGTTAAATGTAATCTTGCAGCAATAGGCATTATTCAAAGATTTCATAGATGATATATCAAGAACGCTTTCAACCATTTTATTAATATCAACAAATTCATCAAGCTTGACATAGAACATACATTCAGCAGGAGATATTCTTCTAAAGAATTTAGCATGACTAATCAATTTCACACGGCCCACATTATCGACATGTAAATTATCATATATTTCAGTCAAAGTATAGCAATGGTCATGCATGATTGAACAATGTTTGTCAACTTTCCAAATTTCAGCACTTGTATCAACATGTGGATCAATCAAATCAGCATAAAGATTTCGTGTATACTCAATTTTAGTTGAAGCAAATTTGTCATCACAATTACTGGTCAATATATGTTGCAGATTCAGTTCTAAATTGTTTGCATTACCTTTCAGATTTTGTGATGGTGCATGAATGATGCATTGTATCTCTGAACTTTTACCTTTTTCCTTGTCATGGTTCAGGTTTTGCACAGCATAGAGTTGGTTCTCAATAATGGCAACCCTCGCATTTCTCTGGCCAAGTTTGGGGGTCTTTTGAGCAGCCATCTCCACCGAATCTTCTTTATAGACCTGCATGTTAGGAGAAACAACACTAAGAGTAGACATTAGTGGGTTAGTGTTAAAATCATCCGTGCATGCCTTGCAATAAAGCTCTCTCTTTCTGTGTGGTGTATCCCTCACACTCATACTGTGGATACTCTCAATCTCACATTTGGTGGAATCACACAACTCACTTTTGTTTTCACTCTCACTCAATTTGGCTATGTGGCACTCATTCTCACAAGGGATTTGATGCATAATATTTTCAATGTCTTCTAGAGCAACATATGAATATCTTCCATCATTCATGATGTAATCGATTGCCATTGGGGTAGTAATGGTGGCAGCAACACCATCAGGTCTATCCTCTTCAAACAATGATGATCTCTCAATTGCTGATGTGGATTCATCCCCACTAATATTGCCTTCAATCTGAACTTTCTGTGGCATTGGAACAGCAATAGATGCAACCAAATAATCATCTTTGACCTCTTCCAAAGATGCCGGACTAGCCTTAGTATAAGTGGAATCATGTGCACTAATCTTTCCTTCAATAATCTCAACACTCTGTGACATGGGGGAGCACAAAATTTCAGCACCACTGTCCAATAATTCATCACATAATGCAGCTGATGGTACAACACATCTTGACACCATATTTGTGCTTGGAACCATGTTGGTTCGAAACTTCAGATCCATTAGATCATGATGAACTTCACCTTGGATAGATTTATTACTTGCAATATATGGCACAATGGCATCATCTTTGTGCGCACATTCAGCTCTCAAACTGAAACATTGATTGGCCTTCAAATTTAGATTAGATTCACCTTCAAAAATCAGAGTGTTGTCAACCTCTTGGTCATAATTGGGTACTGATTTTTCATTAGATGACATAGAAAATTTCTGGACAGATTTGGAGCATATAACTTCTCCACTTTTAGCACTAGAATAAGACTCAGAACTTTTAAGATCTGCAGCACTTGTGTTCAAACATGGTGGCAGTGCTTCTTGATGAAAATTTTTTAGATTTCCATGGCGTGGAATTGTAGCATGTTCCCTCAACTCAACACACAAAGGATCAGCCTCGATCAGAGAAGTATCTTCTCTAGTTTTATAACTCAACTGATGATCTTCTATAACTTGCATAGTGGCTTCTGCTACCTCACTTTGTGTGTCATGTGCAGCAGAATTTTCTTCTTGATCTTGCTCAAAACTGAGACAAACATTGATGGGAACATTTGCAACTTGATTCTCATCAACCTCAGATTGTAAATGGCACTTTGGAATAGCAACAACATCAAGAGATGGTGTAACACTATGATCCATTGTAATGTCACACACCTCACCATTTTCTATATCAATTTGGAACATAGAGCCTTCTTCTTGCTGCACAACAAAGTTCTTCTTGGAGTTGAATTGTTGATGTTCACTTCTCTTGGTACTAGAATCAACTAAAAAAACTTTTGGGACAACATGTCCTCTCTTCTTGCATGGACTTGATGATTGCTTCTTTCCAACAATGGAGGACATATTGGGCTGCAACTTAACACTTTTATCTTGGCACAAACTAATGTTCTGGGTGACCTTGCCTTGCTGCACCTTTATAACTTTCTTTTCCTCTCTAATTGCACAACTTAGAAGATCTTGCATACTTCTAAAATATTTGCCCTCAAGTGCAGTAGCAATGTTATCATTAAGACCTCTCTCGAAATATTCCATTGCATTCATGTCATCAACAACATTTCCATGATGCAAGGAAGAATTCAGCTTATCATAATATGCTTGGACAGATTTACTACCTTGCTTCACACGCTGCAAACGACGAAGCAAAATCAGCCGATATTCCCTTGGAACAAATTCTTTTCTCATGGCCTTCTTCAAATCTTCCCAATTCTTGATGAGATGCTTATGTGGATATTGTTTCCACCAATCATGAGCATAATCTTCAAATTCAAGCACAACTCGTGATATCTCCTTGGCTTCTGAAAAATCTTGAACCTCAAGTTCAATCTCCATTTCTTCTGCCCAAACGAGAAATTCCTCCGGATCATTACTTCCATAGAATGGAAGATTGGTATATCTTCGGCCTGTCATGGTTATTGCATATGCAAAATAGCAAGCTTATATATGGTATAGGAAAATATGTAGAACTCTCACAACCTCACCTCTCTTACCAACCAAAGCTCTTATGAATTCCCTACCGCGGATTACAGAGAAACAAATGTGTGGTGGTAACTGAAAGTGATGGCGAGGCGAATACAAGACTAGAGAGTACAGATTACGGTGGTTTGTATGTGGAGCTTGGTGGAGAATAAAACAAGGAATGCAATCTAAATTCTAGTTATTGTAATATTAAGTTACAATCCAAACTAGAAGTTCTCTGCCTAGTGCTGATCACAGAATATGAATGAGATGTAAATCGATCACACACACACGCAAGGAAATTTCAGATTTGATGCAAACAAGGAGTATGATTGGGATGCAAGTGTTGCAATCAAACCCAACCAAAATTTTGCACCTAAACAAGGATAGCACACTGGTTGCACTACTTGATATGAAAACTTTCAGCACTTGTGCATATAAACCTACTGATCTTTCAACCTTTCTTTCTCAGTTTTTCTCTATTCTTTTTTTTTATTTTTCTTTCTTATCTTTTTTTTTGACACACTTTTTTTTATAACTAAACACAAAGACCAGATTAAGACACTTGCACAATTAAGATAAGAACAAAACACAACCGGTAGCTATAATAGGATCAAAGTTTACGCGAAGGACATGATATGAGTTTTCAGATTTTTTTGTAGGGATTTTCAGATATATAAAGAGGCTCAAAGGACACGCAAAGGATAATGATCAGCAACTAAAACAAAGACTCTAATGAACTGAAACTTAACAAAACTCACTAAAATAACAGATTGAAACAAAGGGCTAAAGCAATGTATTTTTTAGGCTTTTTGGTGGATAGGACGAAACAAAATATATAAGTAGCTAAGCGAAAGAAATCCTACCGTGGTAACGAAAGCTCTGATACCAGATGATACGCTCAGGGGGTCCCGATCTTCACGACGTAGGATGATCACCGATAACTAGCTGAAGAACAGCCGGATAACTTGCTGCAAGCAGCGATAACTAGTGCAACCTGGCAAATAAAACTCGAAGCCAACCACCGTCTTTAACCGGCAACCTGAATCGAGGATTCGCCCAACCACACTCTCAAAGAACCAACCAACACAGCCTACAATCAATCGAGGAAACCTCGAAGGGAGTAGGAGCACCAATTGGGAGCGGATGAAGCCGCCGCTTCTGTAAATCCCGCAAAGGAAATCACAAGAGCAAAGGGGTAGAGATCTCTCTCAATATTTGTTAGCACACAGCTGAACAAAAGGGGGGTTTGTATTCCATTATCAAAAGTCTGAGATTGCAATGAGTCTAGGAGGTATTTATACTAGCAACAGCCCTGCTAGATAGGTGGAAACTCGAAAAAAAAAATATAAGACGCACTATGTGAACGGGCCTCCTCGAGATGCCTTTCTGGAGAGTTTTCGCGTGGCTGCTGGTCTTCAGCGCAGTCTTCAGTGTTTTGGCAATAACTCTATCTTGGAAACTCCAAATGACATGCGGTTTGTTGGGTTGGAAAGTTAACTTAATAACCTTTCACACCATGTGCAGCATGTACCACGAAAAATTGTAGATTGGTATAGTTTTGCATGGGAACTTGGACATCAGGCTGACTGCTGACTAGCTGACCAGTCTGTACTAAATCAGTCGAATCTCAACATTGGAGAATCTAAATCAAGTGAGAGAACTTGGGCTTGAAACTAGACTTGATAAGCTTTCCAACAAGTCCTCATGGGCCTTCATAGCTTTTGCGAGCAAAACGTTGTGACTGATTCTTTCTGATGGTTCTGTCACACGGGACTGGCTCGAACGTGATCCTCCTCTTTGGTTCACCCTTGGTGTCTTCTTGTCATCCTCCGTGGTGCACCTAAGCAATAGCAATGTGCACGACTTAGGCAGTATATAATTCTCATTAACATTAAAATGATTTTCAGAAAGTAGCGCGTGCACCTCTTGTTGTAGCTTCTTGGCTCGACTACATGTAATTGGTCCATCAAAGACTTGGACTGGTGATGGTATAACTTGACTTGGAGGTTGTAACATGTTGTTGGTTGTCGTGGTCATATCATCCTCCCCCCCTTGAAAAAGAGTCGTCCTCGACTCTAATCCATCGAAGTCCAAAAATTGTGCTAGGCCAACAGGGGTAGATGCTATGTTTCTATTGCAATCTCCTTCTTCCATCACAGCAATGTGTTTGAATCTGTAATCATATAAACCAAGTAGTAGTCTTATAGGTGGAAACCAAAAGGATTTAGAATCAAGTTTAGCTTTCACCTTGAATGGATCCTTAGAATTAAGAGTGAATGTTGATGTCCTTGGTATGATCCTATCATCCTTCCTCTCTTCAAAAAAACTTGTCCTCTGCTTTTGCTCTCCTGAAAACAGTCTAAAGAAAATAGAGAGTGGATGCATATGCCAATTGCTATGATTACTTGTTGAAGATTGTTCATTATCTTCTTTATAATTCATATGCACATTATTTCCTTTTCGATGAGATGAATAGTTTCTCAGATTTTGTGAACCTGAAATTAACTTTGAAAATGGAAGCACAAAAATTTCTTTTAAACCACTCATTTGATTCAGGTTATCATGTTTTATCTTTGCAAAATCAAACATTTCAATAGATGTGAACGAAGCATGTCTGGTATTCCAATAATTCTTGATGCTCAACTCATGCAAAGGTTTAGTAATGTACCTTTCATACTCAATGGTTCCACATGTATATGGAAAGACTTTGGGTGAATGAACCAAACACATTTGCACAAGATTTCTTTGTTTCAGTGGAGAATATGAACAAGAAAATAACACTGATTGTTCTGAATAGCAAGCTCTAAACAACCTTTTTATCTCAAATAAAGAAAAGTATGGTTCACAAGATGTACAACTCATTTTATTCAACTTCAATTCAGTAATGTTGTGACATGTTATGCAAAGAGCACAAACATAAAATTTATTTATAATGTAGTGTCCGATGATGTTAAATGTAATCTTGCAGCAATAGGCATTATTCAAAGATTTCATAGATGATATATCAAGAACGCTTTCAACCATTTTATTAATATCAACAAATTCATCAAGCTTGACATAGAACATACATTCAGCAGGAGATATTCTTCTAAAGAATTTAGCATGACTAATCAATTTCACACGGCCCACATTATCGACATGTAAATTATCATATATTTCAGTCAAAGTATAGCAATGGTCATGCATGATTGAACAATGTTTGTCAACTTTCCAAATTTCAGCACTTGTATCAACATGTGGATCAATCAAATCAGCATAAAGATTTCGTGTATACTCAATTTTAGTTGAAGCAAATTTGTCATCACAATTACTGGTCAATATATGTTGCAGATTCAGTTCTAAATCGTTTGCATTACCTTTCAGATTTTGTGATGGTGCATGAATGATGCATTGTATCTCTGAACTTTTACCTTTTTCCTTGTCATGGTTCAGGTTTTGCACAGCATAGAGTTGGTTCTCAATAATGGCAACCCTCGCATTTCTCTGGCCAAGTTTGGGGGTCTTTTGAGCAGCCATCTCCACCGAATCTTCTTTATAGACCTGCATGTTAGGAGAAACAACACTAAGAGTAGACATTAGTGGGTTAGTGTTAAAATCATCCGTGCATGCCTTGCAATAAAGCTCTCTCTTTCTGTGTGGTGTATCCCTCACACTCATACTGTGGATACTCTCAATCTCACATTTGGTGGAATCACACAACTCACTTTTGTTTTCACTCTCACTCAATTTGGCTATGTGGCACTCATTCTCACAAGGGATTTGATGCATAATATTTTCAATGTCTTCTAGAGCAACATATGAATATCTTCCATCATTCATGATGTAATCGATTGCCATTGGGGTAGTAATGGTGGCAGCAACACCATCAGGTCTATCCTCTTCAAACAATGATGATCTCTCAATTGCTGATGTGGATTCATCCCCACTAATATTGCCTTCAATCTGAACTTTCTGTGGCATTGGAACAGCAATAGATGCAACCAAATAATCATCTTTGACCTCTTCCAAAGATGCCGGACTAGCCTTAGTATAAGTGGAATCATGTGCACTAATCTTTCCTTCAATAATCTCAACACTCTGTGACATGGGGGAGCACAAAATTTCAGCACCACTGTCCAATAATTCATCACATAATGCAGCTGATGGTACAACACATCTTGACACCATATTTGTGCTTGGAACCATGTTGGTTCGAAACTTCAGATCCATTAGATAATGATGAACTTCACCTTGGATAGATTTATTACTTGCAATATATGGCACAATGGCATCATCTTTGTGCGCACATTCAGCTCTCAAACTGAAACATTGATTGGCCTTCAAATTTAGATTAGATTCACCTTCAAAAATCAGAGTGTTGTCAACCTCTTGGTCATAATTGGGTACTGATTTTTCATTAGATGACATAGAAAATTTCTGGACAGATTTGGAGCATATAACTTCTCCACTTTTAGCACTAGAATAAGACTCAGAACTTTTAAGATCTGCAGCACTTGTGTTCAAACATGGTGGCAGTGCTTCTTGATGAAAATTTTTTAGATTTCCATGGCGTGGAACTGTAGCATGTTCCCTCAACTCAACACACAAAGGATCAGCCTCGATCAGAGAAGTATCTTCTCTAGTTTTATAACTCAACTGATGATCTTCTATAACTTGCATAGTGGCTTCTGCTACCTCACTTTGTGTGTCATGTGCAGCAGAATTTTCTTCTTGATCTTGCTCAAAACTGAGACAAACATTGATGGGAACATTTGCAACTTGATTCTCATCAACCTCAGATTGTAAATGGCACTTTGGAATAGCAACAACATCAAGAGATGGTGTAACACTATGATCCATTGTAATGTCACACACCTCACCATTTTCTATATCAATTTGGAACATAGAGCCTTCTTCTTGCTGCACAACAAAGTTCTTCTTGGAGTTGAATTGTTGATGTTCACTTCTCTTGGTACTAGAATCAACTAAAAAAACTTTTGGGACAACATGTCCTCTCTTCTTGCATGGACTTGATGATTGCTTCTTTCCAACAATGGAGGACATATTGGGCTGCAACTTAACACTTTTATCTTGGCACAAACTAATGTTCTGGGTGACCTTGCCTTGCTGCACCTTTATAACTTTCTTTTCCTCTCTAATTGCACAACTTAGAAGATCTTGCATACTTCTAAAATATTTGCCCTCAAGTGCAGTAGCAATGTTATCATTAAGACCTCTCTCGAAATATTCCATTGCATTCATGTCATCAACAACATTTCCATGATGCAAGGAAGAATTCAGCTTATCATAATATGCTTGGACAGATTTACTACCTTGCTTCACACGCTGCAAACGACGAAGCAAAATCAGCCGATATTCCCTTGGAACAAATTCTTTTCTCATGGCCTTCTTCAAATCTTCCCAATTCTTGATGAGATGCTTATGTGGATATTGTTTCCACCAATCATGAGCATAATCTTCAAATTCAAGCACAACTCGTGATATCTCCTTGGCTTCTGAAAAATCTTGAACCTCAAGTTCAATCTCCATTTCTTCTGCCCAAACGAGAAATTCCTCCGGATCATTACTTCCATAGAATGGAAGATTGGTATATCTTCGGCCTGTCATGGTTATTGCATATGCAAAATAGCAAGCTTATATGTGGTATAGGAAAATATGTAGAACTCTCACAACCTCACCTCTCTTACCAACCAAAGCTCTTATGAATTCCCTACCGCGGATTACAGAGAAACAAATGTGTGGTGGTAACTGAAAGTGATGGCGAGGCGAATACAAGACTAGAGAGTACAGATTACGGTGGTTTGTATGTGGAGCTTGGTGGAGAATAAAACAAGGAATGCAATCTAAATTCTAGTTATTGTAATATTAAGTTACAATCCAAACTAGAAGTTCTCTGCCTAGTGCTGATCACAGAATATGAATGAGATGTAAATCGATCACACACACACGCAAGGAAATTTCAGATTTGATGCAAACAAGGAGTATGATTGGGATGCAAGTGTTGCAATCAAACCCAACCAAAATTTTGCACCTAAACAAGGATAGCACACTGGTTGCACTACTTGATATGAAAACTTTCAGCACTTGTGCACATAAACCTACTGATCTTTCAACCTTTCTTTCTCAGTTTTTCTCTATTCTTTTTTTTTATTTTTCTTTCTTATCTTTTTTTTTGACACACTTTTTTTTTATAACTAAACACAAAGACCAGATTAAGACACTTGCACAATTAAGATAAGAACAAAACACAACCGGTAGCTATAATAGGATCAAAGTTTACGCGAAGGACATGATATGAGTTTTCAGATTTTTTTGTAGGGATTTTCAGATATATAAAGAGGCTCAAAGGACACGCAAAGGATAATGATCAGCAACTAAAACAAAGACTCTAATGAACTGAAACTTAACAAAACTCACTAAAATAACAGATTGAAACAAAGGGCTAAAGCAATGTATTTTTTAGGCTTTTTGGTGGATAGGACGAAACAAAATATATAAGTAGCTAAGCGAAAGAAATCCTACCGTGGTAACGAAAGCTCTGATACCAGATGATACGCTCAGGGGGTCCCGATCTTCACGACGTAGGATGATCACCGATAACTAGCTGAAGAACAGCCGGATAACTTGCTGCAAGCAGCGATAACTAGTGCAACCTGGCAAATAAAACTCGAAGCCAACCACCGTCTTTAACCGGCAACCTGAATCGAGGATTCGCCCAACCACACTCTCAAAGAACCAACCAACACAGCCTACAATCAATCGAGGAAACCTCGAAGGGAGTAGGAGCACCAATTGGGAGCGGATGAAGCCGCCGCTTCTGTAAATCCCGCAAAGGAAATCACAAGAGCAAAGGGGTAGAGATCTCTCTCAATATTTGTTAGCACACAGCTGAACAAAAGGGGGGTTTGTATTCCATTATCAAAAGTCTGAGATTGCAATGAGTCTAGGAGGTATTTATACTAGCAACAGCCCTGCTAGATAGGTGGAAACTCGAAAAAAAAATATAAGACGCACTATGTGAACGGGCCTCCTCGAGATGCCTTTCTGGAGAGTTTTCGCGTGGCTGCTGGTCTTCAGCGCAGTCTTCAGTGTTTTGGCAATAACTCTATCTTGGAAACTCCAAATGACATGCGGTTTGTTGGGTTGGAAAGTTAACTTGATAACCTTTCACACCATGTGCAGCATGTACCACGAAAAATTGTAGATTGGTATAGTTTTGCATGGGAACTTGGACATCAGGCTGACTGCTGACTAGCTGACCAGTCTATACTAAATCAGTCGAATCTCAACATTGGAGAATCTAAATCAAGTGAGAGAACTTGGGCTTGAAACTAGACTTGATAAGCTTTCCAACAAGTCCTCATGGGCCTTCATAGCTTTTGCGAGCAAAATGTTGTGACTGATTCTTTCTGATGGTTCTGTCACACGGGACTGGCTCGAACGTGATCCTCCTCTTTGGTTCACCCTTGGTGTCTTCTTGTCATCCTCCGTGGTGCACCTAAGCAATAGCAATGTGCACGACTTAGGCAGTATATAATTCTCATTAACATTAAAATGATTTTCAGAAAGTAGCGCGTGCACCTCTTGTTGTAGCTTCTTGGCTCGACTACATGTAATTGGTCCATCAAAGACTTGGACTGGTGATGGTATAACTTGACTTGGAGGTTGTAACATGTTGTTGGTTGTCGTGGTCATATCATCCTCCCCCCCTTGAAAAAGAGTCGTCCTCGACTCTAATCCATCGAAGTCCAAAAATTGTGCTAGGCCAACAGGGGTAGATGCTATGTTTCTATTGCAATCTCCTTCTTCCATCACAGCAATGTGTTTGAATCTGTAATCATATAAACCAAGTAGTAGTCTTATAGGTGGAAACCAAAAGGATTTAGAATCAAGTTTAGCTTTCACCTTGAATGGATCCTTAGAATTAAGAGTGAATGTTGATGTCCTTGGTATGATCCTATCATCCTTCCTCTCTTCAAAAAAACTTGTCCTCTGCTTTTGCTCTCCTGAAAACAGTCTAAAGAAAATAGAGAGTGGATGCATATGCCAATTGCTATGATTACTTGTTGAAGATTGTTCATTATCTTCTTTATAATTCATATGCACATTATTTCCTTTTCGATGAGATGAATAGTTTCTCAGATTTTGTGAACCTGAAATTAACTTTGAAAATGGAAGCACAAAAATTTCTTTTAAACCACTCATTTGATTCAGGTTATCATGTTTTATCTTTGCAAAATCAAACATTTCAATAGATGTGAACGAAGCATGTCTGGTATTCCAATAATTCTTGATGCTCAACTCATGCAAAGGTTTAGTAATGTACCTTTCATACTCAATGGTTCCACATGTATATGGAAAGACTTTGGGTGAATGAACCAAACACATTTGCACAAGATTTCTTTGTTTCAGTGGAGAATATGAACAAGAAAATAACACTGATTGTTCTGAATAGCAAGCTCTAAACAACCTTTTTATCTCAAATAAAGAAAAGTATGGTTCACAAGATGTACAACTCATTTTATTCAACTTCAATTCAGTAATGTTGTGACATGTTATGCAAAGAGCACAAACATAAAATTTATTTATAATGTAGTGTCCGATGATGTTAAATGTAATCTTGCAGCAATAGGCATTATTCAAAGATTTCATAGATGATATATCAAGAACGCTTTCAACCATTTTATTAATATCAACAAATTCATCAAGCTTGACATAGAACATACATTCAGCAGGAGATATTCTTCTAAAGAATTTAGCATGACTAATCAATTTCACACGGCCCACATTATCGACATGTAAATTATCATATATTTCAGTCAAAGTATAGCAATGGTCATGCATGATTGAACAATGTTTGTCAACTTTCCAAATTTCAGCACTTGTATCAACATGTGGATCAATCAAATCAGCATAAAGATTTCGTGTATACTCAATTTTAGTTGAAGCAAATTTGTCATCACAATTACTGGTCAATATATGTTGCAGATTCAGTTCTAAATTGTTTGCATTACCTTTCAGATTTTGTGATGGTGCATGAATGATGCATTGTATCTCTGAACTTTTACCTTTTTCCTTGTCATGGTTCAGGTTTTGCACAGCATAGAGTTGGTTCTCAATAATGGCAACCCTCGCATTTCTCTGGCCAAGTTTGGGGGTCTTTTGAGCAGCCATCTCCACCGAATCTTCTTTATAGACCTGCATGTTAGGAGAAACAACACTAAGAGTAGACATTAGTGGGTTAGTGTTAAAATCATCCGTGCATGCCTTGCAATAAAGCTCTCTCTTTCTGTGTGGTGTATCCCTCACACTCATACTGTGGATACTCTCAATCTCACATTTGGTGGAATCACACAACTCACTTTTGTTTTCACTCTCACTCAATTTGGCTATGTGGCACTCATTCTCACAAGGGATTTGATGCATAATATTTTCAATGTCTTCTAGAGCAACATATGAATATCTTCCATCATTCATGATGTAATCGATTGCCATTGGGGTAGTAATGGTGGCAGCAACACCATCAGGTCTATCCTCTTCAAACAATGATGATCTCTCAATTGCTGATGTGGATTCATCCCCACTAATATTGCCTTCAATCTGAACTTTCTGTGGCATTGGAACAGCAATAGATGCAACCAAATAATCATCTTTGACCTCTTCCAAAGATGCCGGACTAGCCTTAGTATAAGTGGAATCATGTGCACTAATCTTTCCTTCAATAATCTCAACACTCTGTGACATGGGGGAGCACAAAATTTCAGCACCACTGTCCAATAATTCATCACATAATGCAGCTGATGGTACAACACATCTTGACACCATATTTGTGCTTGGAACCATGTTGGTTCGAAACTTCAGATCCATTAGATCATGATGAACTTCACCTTGGATAGATTTATTACTTGCAATATATGGCACAATGGCATCATCTTTGTGCGCACATTCAGCTCTCAAACTGAAACATTGATTGGCCTTCAAATTTAGATTAGATTCACCTTCAAAAATCAGAGTGTTGTCAACCTCTTGGTCATAATTGGGTACTGATTTTTCATTAGATGACATAGAAAATTTCTGGACAGATTTGGAGCATATAACTTCTCCACTTTTAGCACTAGAACAAGACTCAGAACTTTTAAGATCTGCAGCACTTGTGTTCAAACATGGTGGCAGTGCTTCTTGATGAAAATTTTTTAGATTTCCATGGCGTGGAACTGTAGCATGTTCCCTCAACTCAACACACAAAGGATCAGCCTCGATCAGAGAAGTATCTTCTCTAGTTTTACAACTCAACTGATGATCTTCTACAACTTGCATAGTGGCTTCTGCTACCTCACTTTGTGTGTCATGTGCAGCAGAATTTTCTTCTTGATCTTGCTCAAAACTGAGACAAACATTGATGGGAACATTTGCAACTTGATTCTCATCAACCTCAGATTGTAAATGGCACTTTGGAATAGCAACAACATCAAGAGATGGTGTAACACTATGATCCATTGTAATGTCACACACCTCACCATTTTCCATATCAATTTGGAACATAGAGCCTTCTTCTTGCTGCACAACAAAGTTCTTCTTGGAGTTGAATTGTTGATGTTCACTTCTCTTGGTACTAGAATCAACTAAAGAAACTTTTGGGACAACATGTCCTCTCTTCTTGCATGGACTTGATGATTGCTTCTTTCCAACAATGGAGGACATATTGGGCTGCAACTTAACACTTTTATCTTGGCACAAACTAATGTTCTGGGTGACCTTGCCTTGCTGCACCTTTATAACTTTCTTTTCCTCTCTAATTGCACAACTTAGAAGATCTTGCATACTTCTAAAATATTTGCCCTCAAGTGCAGTAGCAATGTTATCATTAAGACCTCTCTCGAAATATTCCATTGCATTCATGTCATCAACAACATTTGCATGATGCAAGGAAGAATTCAGTTTATCATAATATGCTTGGACAGATTTACTACCTTGCTTCACACGCTGCAAACGACGAAGCAAAATCAGCCGATATTCCCTTGGAACAAATTCTTTTCTCATGGCCTTCTTCAAATCTTCCCAATTCTTGATGAGATGCTTATGTGGATATTGTTTCCACCAATCATGAGCATAATCTTCAAATTCAAGCACAACTCGTGATATCTCCTTGGCTTCTGAAAAATCTTGAACCTCAAGTTCAATCTCCATTTCTTCTGCCCAAACGAGAAATTCCTCCGGATCATTACTTCCATAGAATGGAAGATTGGTATATCTTCGGCCTGTCATGGTTATTGCATATGCAAAATAGCAAGCTTATATGTGGTATAGGAAAATATGTAGAACTCTCACAACCTCACCTCTCTTACCAACCAAAGCTCTTATGAATTCCCTACCGCGGATTACAGAGAAACAAATGTGTGGTGGTAACTGAAAGTGATGGCGAGGCGAATACAAGACTAGAGAGTACAGATTACGGTGGTTTGTATGTGGAGCTTGGTGGAGAATAAAACAAGGAATGCAATCTAAATTCTAGTTATTGTAATATTAAGTTACAATCCAAACTAGAAGTTCTCTGCCTAGTGCTGATCACAGAATATGAATGAGATGTAAATCGATCACACACACACGCAAGGAAATTTCAGATTTGATGCAAACAAGGAGTATGATTGGGATGCAAGTGTTGCAATCAAACCCAACCAAAATTTTGCACCTAAACAAGGATAGCACACTGGTTGCACTACTTGATATGAAAACTTTCAGCACTTGTGCACATAAACCTACTGATCTTTCAACCTTTCTTTCTCAGTTTTTCTCTATTCTTTTTTTTTATTTTTCTTTCTTATCTTTTTTTTTGACACACTTTTTTTTATAACTAAACACAAAGACCAGATTAAGACACTTGCACAATTAAGATAAGAACAAAACACAACCGGTAGCTATAATAGGATCAAAGTTTACGCGAAGGACATGATATGAGTTTTCAGATTTTTTTGTAGGGATTTTCAGATATATAAAGAGGCTCAAAGGACACGCAAAGGATAATGATCAGCAACTAAAACAAAGACTCTAATGAACTGAAACTTAACAAAACTCACTAAAATAACAGATTGAAACAAAGGGCTAAAGCAATGTATTTTTTAGGCTTTTTGGTGGATAGGACGAAACAAAATATATAAGTAGCTAAGGGAAAGAAATCCTACCGTGGTAACGAAAGCTCTGATACCAGATGATACGCTCAGGGGGTCCCGATCTTCACGACGTAGGATGATCACCGATAACTAGCTGAAGAACAGCCGGATAACTTACTGCAAGCAGCGATAACTAGTGCAACCTGGCAAATAAAACTCGAAGCCAACCACCGTCTTTAACCGGCAACCTGAATCGAGGATTCGCCCAACCACACTCTCAAAGAACCAACCAACACAGCCTACAATCAATCGAGGAAACCTCGAAGGGAGTAGGAGCACCAATTGGGAGCGGATGAAGCCGCCGCTTCTGTAAATCCCGCAAAGGAAATCACAAGAGCAAAGGGGTAGAGATCTCTCTCAATATTTGTTAGCACACAGCTGAACAAAAGGGGGGTTTGTATTCCATTATCAAAAGTCTGAGATTGCAATGAGTCTAGGAGGTATTTATACTAGCAACAGCCCTGCTAGATAGGTGGAAACTCGAAAAGAAAAAATATAAGACGCACTATGTGAACGGGCCTCCTCGAGATGCCTTTCTGGAGAGTTTTCGCGTGGCTGCTGGTCTTCAGCGCAGTCTTCAGTGTTTTGGCAATAACTCTATCTTGGAAACTCCAAATGACATGCGGTTTGTTGGGTTGGAAATTTAACTTGATAACCTTTCACACCATGTGCAGCATGTACCACAAAAAATTGTAGATTGGTATAGTTTTGCATGGGAACTTGGACATCAGGCTGACTGCTGACTAGCTGACCAGTCTGTACTAAATCAGTCGAATCTCAACATTGGAGAATCCAAATCAAGTGAGAGAACTTGGGCTTGAAACTAGACTTGATAAGCTTTCCAACAAGTCCTCATGGGCCTTCATAGCTTTTGCGAGCAAAACATTGTGACTGATTCTTTCTGATGGTTCTGTCACACGGGACTGGCTCGAACGTGATCCTCCTCTTTGGTTCACCCTTGGTGTCTTCTTGTCATCCTCCGTGGTGCACCTAAGCAATAGCAATGTGCACGACTTAGGCAGTATATAATTCTCATTAACATTAAAATGATTTTCAGAAAGTAGCGCGTGCACCTCTTGTTGTAGCTTCTTGGCTCGACTACGTGTAATTGGTCCATCAAAGACTTGGACTGGTGATGGTATAACTTGACTTGGAGGTTGTAACATGTTGTTGGTTGTCGTGGTCATATCAGCTTGTCTTTGTAGAAAATTTTAAAAGGCTATTCACCCCCCCCTCTAGCCATCAAGACCTTTCAAGTGGTATCGGAGCCGTGGTCACCGTTTGCAAGGCTTAACAACCTCGGTGTAAGACGGCTCAAGTTGTGTTCAACCATATCGAGGGCAAGCCTCCATTCTTTGATGGTGTCACATCTTTTGATCATCGGAAAAGAAAGATGAAGCAATATCTTGGCTCTATTCATGATAACGTTTGGAAGGTGGCACACCATGATTATGCTATCATTGATCCCGACAACCTCACCAACAATGATCGCATCAATAATCAATGCAACACTATGGCTCTCAATACTCTCTACAATGGGATCGATGCAAAGGTCTTTGAGCAAATCAAGGATCTTGAGATGGCAAGTGAAGTGTGGACAAGATTAGAGGAAACATATGAGGGCACTTCAACGGTAAAGAGTGCCAAGCTCTATATGCTCAAGGATAAGTTTGCAAGCTTCAAGATGAAGGATGATGAGTCCATACCGGAGATGTTCTATAGGCTACAAGTTATTGTCAATGATCTCAAGAGCCTAGGAGAAGATGTCAAGGACAAGGACTTCTCACATAAGTTCTTGATAAACTTACCTAAGAAGTTTGCTATCTTAAGAAAGATGATCCAAAGAGAGGGTTTGGACAAGGTGACTCCAAACCAAGTGCTTGGAGATGTCATGATCGATGCTCAATATGATGATGATGAAGATGAAGATGAGAAGAAGGAGATTAAGGTCAAGCAAGAGAAGACCACCGCATTCAAGGCTTCTTCTTCCAAGGGCAAGAGCAAGGTTGATGATGATGATGATCCATTTGATGATGAGACCATGGCCCTTCTAGTGCAAAAGATGGGTCGGTTCATGAAGAAGAGAGGCTATGGTGCAAGAAAGAGAAGGGACTTTATGAAGGCAAAGGAGGTGCTTTGCTACAATTGCAATAGCCCGATCATGTAGTGGCGAAGTGTCCCTATGAAGATAAAAGATATCATG
Organism: Saccharum hybrid cultivar R570; assembly: GCA_038087645.1. Classification (NCBI taxonomy): domain Eukaryota; kingdom Viridiplantae; phylum Streptophyta; class Magnoliopsida; order Poales; family Poaceae; genus Saccharum; species Saccharum hybrid cultivar. Next base: position 3,120,414 of record JAQSUU010000273.1, read on the forward strand.
ATGGGGAGTTGAAGCTCAAGAAGAACAAGAAGGATAAGAAAGAGAATGAGAAGAAAGCAAAGAAGAGCTTCACATTCAACAACAAGAAGAAGGGTGGTGGTTATGTAGTCACTTGGGATAGTGACAACTCTGATAGTGATGATGATGCAAGCTCTAGTGATGATAAAAGGACCACTCGGCGAGCCATTGCAAACATCGCCCTCTCCAACAAGCCATCCATCTTCGACACTACATCAACATGCCTTATGGCCAAGCCTACCAAGGTAAAATATAATGATAGTGATGATGATTCTTGTGCTAGTGATGGTTGTAGGAGTGATGATGAGGAGGATGAGGACTACTCCAAGGATGATCTATTGGGCATAATAGATCAAATGAGCAAGGGCTACAAGAGGACCACCAAGAAATATAAAATCTTGGAACAAGAGCTCATTGCCAAGAGCAATGAAAATGATGCCTTGATGGAGGAGCTTGTTGCTCTCAAAAAGAGTAAGGAGTACAAAGGAATTGAACAAGAGCTCAAAGCTCTTAGGAAATCCTTTGATGAGCTAGAGGCCTCTCGTGAGTGTCTAAAGGAAGACCACGAGGACCTTGAAGTTGCTCACACTAGGCTTAAGGAAGCCCACTCCACTCTACTTGAGCTCATCAAGGAAAAGGACCTTAAGTTGGAGAAGTTCATGAAGGAAGCTAAGGAGGAGCAAGTGATTGTCACTTGTGATAGTGGACTAACATGTGATATTATTGATGATTCTTTATTTGTTAGTCCTACTAATGCTTCATGTAGCTCATCATCATCCACCACAACCAACTCTACCTCTACTACTAGTGATTCATCACTTGTGGTTGAGACTCTCAAGAGAGAGGTGGATGATCTCACCCGCGCATTAGGCAACGCCTATGGTGGGGATGCCCACTTGCTAAAATGCTTGGGTAGCCAAAGGTTCTCTCTTAACAAAGAGGGATTGGGCTATACTCCCAAGAAGGGCAAGGCGGCCTTTGCTACTCTAAAGCCTCGCTTTGTGAAGGGCAATGGTCGTTATTGCAATAGATACAAGCAAGTTGGACATCTAGAGATTAATTGAAACAAAATAAACATGAACAAGAAAAATACTAATGTATCTTACATTTCTTTTGATTCTTGTTATGTGCTTACCAAAGGTGAGAAAGGTGTGCATGCTAGGTTTGTTGGTACACCAATTGTAGGCCCAAAGAAGAAGGCCATTTGGGTACCAAAGAGCTTAGTGACTAACCTCTAAGGACCCAAGCAAGTATGGATACCTAAAGGACATTAAATTGTTTTATAGGTAAATTACAAGGCCGGAGGAAGGCATTGGGTGCTTTATAGTGGGTGCTCTCAACATATGACCGGTGATTCAAGAATGTTAAACTCTCTCAAGTCAAATGATAGTGGCATTGATAGTATCACATTTGGTGACAATAGCAAGGGTGATGTAAAGGCTCTTGGAAGGATTGCAATCTCAAATGATCATAGCATTTCCAATGTGCTCTTAGTTGAAAAGTTGAACTTCAATCTTCTCTCGGTTGCTCAATTATGTGATCTTGGTTTTAAGTGCATATTTGGTGTTGATGATGTGGAGATAGTTAGTGTTGATGGCTCTAACTTGATCTTCAAAGGCTTTAGATATGAGAATCTATACTTGGTTGATTTCAATGCTAGTGACACTCAACTTTTAACATGCTTGCTCACCAAATCAAGTATGGGTTGGTTATGGCATAGAAGACTTGGTCATGTTGGCATGAAGCAATTGAATAAGTTAGTGAAGCATGACTTAGTTAGAGGCTTGAAGGATGTCACATTTGAGAAGGATAAGCTATATAGTGCATGTCAAGCCGGAAAGCAAGTGGGCAACACTCATCCATTGAAGAGCATTATGAGTACTTCTAAGGCATTTGAGTTGTTGCACATGGATCTATTTGGGCCAACTACATACACAAGCATTGGTGGCAATAAGTATGACTTTGTGATTATGGATGATTTCACTAGATACACATGGGTATTCTTTCTTGTGGACAAGAGTGATGTATTTGACATATTCAAGAAGTTCATCAAGAGAGTGCAAAATGAGTTTGAAACCACAATCAAGAAAGTGAGAAGTGATAATGGAAGTGAGTTTAGAAACACAAGAGTTGATGAGCTATGTGATGAGCTTGGAATCAAACATCAATTCTCGGCCAAGTATACACCTCAATCAAATGGCTTAGTTGAGAGGAAGAATAGAACCTTAATTGATATGGCAAGATCAATGTTGAATGAGTATAATGTGAGTCATTCATTTTGGGCCGAAGCAATCAACACGGCTTGCTTCTATAGCAACCGCCTCTATTGCCACAAGTTTCTAAAGAAGACACCATATAAGATCTTAAATGGAAGAAAGCCCAACATTGCATATTTTAGGGTATTTGGTTGCAAATGCTACATCTTAAAGAAGGGCACTAGATTGAGCAAGTTTGAGAAGAAATGTGATGAAGGATTCTTACTTGGTTACTCAACTACTAGCAAAGCTTATAGAGTTTGGAATTTGGCTAGTGGACAACTTGAAGAAGTACATGATGTTGAGTTTGATGAAACAAATGGCTCTCAAGATGAAGAAGATAACTTGGATGATGTGAGAGAAACTCAATTGAGTAATGCTATGAAAGAGATGGATATTGGTGATATTAGACCAAAGCAAGTAATTGATGTGGATGACAACAAAGATCAAGTGCCCTAAAGTCCAATTACACAAGCTAGTGGTTCTCTAATGCAAAATCAAGCTAGTACATCATCTCAAGTGCAACAAGATCAACAAGTGGCTAGTTCATCATCTCCAACTCATGATCAACATCCAAGCAATCAAGTCCAAGTGCTTCAACTAACTAACATTGCAAGAGACCATCCATTGGATTCCATCATTGGTGACATACAAAGAGGAGTTCAAACTAGATCAAGATTGGCATCATTTTGTGCTCACTCTTCTTTTGTGTCAATGGAAGAACCCAAAGACATTGATAGAGCATTGAGAGATCCGGATTGGGTAAATGCAATGCATGAAGAGCTCAACAACTTCAAGAGAAATGAAGTATGGGAACTAGTTGAGAGGCCTAAGGATCACAATATCATTGGAACAAGATGGGTCTTTCACAACAAGCAAGATCAAGATGGGATAGTAGTAAGGAACAAAGCAAGACTAGTGGCTTAAGGTTACACACAAATAGAGGGTCTTGACTTTGGTGAAACTTATGCCCTGGTTGCAAGATTGGAAGCAATTAGGATCTTACTTGCCTATGCTTGTGCTCACAATATCAAGCTATATCAAATGGATGTGAAGAGTGCATTTCTCAATGGGTACATCCAAGAGGAGGTGTATGTCGAGCAACCTCCCGGTTTTGAAGATGACAAGAAACCCAATCATGTATACAAGTTGAGAAAGACTTTGTATGGATTGAAACAAGCACCTAGAGCATGGTATGAAAGATTAAGAGATTTCTTGCTATCCAAAGGATTTGTCATGGGCAAAGTGGATACTACTCTATTTACCAAGAAGATTGGGAAAGACTTGTTTGTATTGCAAATATATGTTGATGACATCATATTCGGTTCAACCAATCAAGATTATTGTGATGAGTTTGGGAAAATGATGGCAAAGGAATTTGAAATGTCAATGATTGGTGAACTTAGTTTCTTTCTTGGACTTCAAATTAAACAAATGAAGGAAGGAACATTTGTAAGCCAAACCAAATACATAAAGGATATGCTAAAGAAGTTTGGTATGGAAGATGCAAAAGGAATCACTACTCCAATGGGCACTAGTGGAAGTTTGGATAGTGACAAGAGTGGCAACATGGTGGATCAAAAGCTATATAGATCAATGATTGGTAGCCTACTCTATGTGACGGCATCAAGGCCCGATGTGATGTTTAGTGTATGCATGTGTGCAAGATTTCAAGCCTCACCAAGAGAAAGTCATTTGAAGGCAACAAAAAGAATATTGAGGTACTTAAAGCATACACAAGATGTTGGATTGTGGTATCCTAAGGGTGCAAGCTTTGAGCTAGTTGGATATTTGGATTCTGACTATGCCGGTGACAAAGTGGAGAGAAAGAGCACTTCCGGGACTTGTCAATTGTTGGGAAGATCACTTGTCTCATGGTCATCCAAGAAGCAAAATAGTATTGCACTATCTACCGCCGAGGCCGAATACATCGCCGCAGGTAGTTGTTGTGCACAAATCTTGTGGATGAAGGCAACATTGAAGGACTTTGGAATCAATTTTAAGAATGTACCATTGCTATGTGACAATGAAAGTGCCATGAAGCTAACCAATAATCTGGTTCAACATCAAAGAACAAAGCATATTGATGTTCGCCATCACTTTATTAGAGATCATCAACAAAAGGGTGACATTGCTATTGAGAGTGTGGGCACCGAAGATCAATTAGCCGATCTATTCACCAAGCCACTTGATGAGAAGAGATTTAACAAGCTAAAGAATGAGTTGAACATACTTGACTTCTCCAAAATGAGTTGATGCACCCCATATATGACATGCCTCTCCTTCGAGCCCCAAGGTACAATTGGTTGACATGTCATACATTCTATGCTAAGGACTTGTTTAGTGCATCTAGTCATAATTTACATGTTCTAGGTTCATTCATGAAAATCAAATGAATTTGAAGTTTATATGGTGCCACTATTGTTTCCATGACTTGTATGATCTAGTGATAGCATATAACTTGTTTAAGTAGCTTGTGATCCTAAGTGTTTAATCTAGAAAACTTGTCTAAATATTTGCTTCAACATGGTGCATGATAACCCTTCTAGTGAGGTGTGAAGAAGCTTGCCCTTGGACCAAACCGAAGCATTTTATTTATGCAAGCAATCTAGGTTGAATCACAAACTTGATCCTCACCCCATAATTCAACATGGTAATCTATCTAAAATTGGTTCCTTGTGGCCATTGGTGCTAAAGGGGGAGAAAATGTTGTTCACAAAGATAGAACTCAAAGGGGGAGAAGCACAAAGGGGAGAATTGATAAAAGAAGGGGATCAACTAAAATTTTGAGCACACAAGTAGGGGGAGCAAGCTCTTAAACATGAATGTTGCATTTCTATGTGCACTTCATATGTATGATGCATAGTTATGCATTTTGTTTTCTCCGATACATTGCTTGTGTGGTGACTTGCTAGTATAATTTGAATGATGCATTGAGGTACTAGCATGAATAGGAAGTAGTTAGATTTTTCTTGCTTCATGTTTTTCAAAGTGGTACTAGAACCTTGCTTATAATGTTGATCTCATGAGGTTTCTAGTTATGTTTGTGTTTTTACAAGTGGTATCTAACTACACAAGGTGCTAAGATGGTGTTTATCGCTACTCCGATGGTATCACGCTTCAAAGGTCTATAATCTTAAACACTTAGCACCTATTGGTAGTCAATGCTCCTAATCTTTCCTATCTAACACGTATGCTTCCAAAATCCAAACATATAGCATACATGTAGGGGGAGCCATTGCTATCAATTTGAATTCATGATCACATGTCCATAATTCTTACACATGGTAATATACTTGGACAATGTGACATGGGTTCAATCAAAATTTTATCATAACATCTTTGTGAAAGGGTTGTCACCAATTACCAACAAGGGGGAGATTGAAAGTCCTATGTTTGGTGTTGGTAATTAGTGACAATGCCTAAGTACTAATCCTATGCCTAAGTTGTATGTAGCATATGAGGATTAGTACATTCCAAGGTTGGTGGCAAGATGGACATGGTGATCATGATGGCCACACTTGGATTTGGACGCAACCCTATGTGATCAAGGCAAAGGTATATGCTTAAGGGTTGTGTTTTAGTAACCAAGACACCTAGTGGGTGTGGTTACATTGTAGGATAGATAGCCGTACTATAAAGAGGGGAATGACGCGGCTATTGAACTCCTAAGTGCCTCTAGGTGTGCATTTCATAATCATATGCATTTGGATAGAACTAATATCGCCTCGAAAAATAATTATGAAAATGCTAACACACTCACACATGTCGAGATCACTTGGTGGTGTTAGCACGCTTGCAAAGGCGGTGGAGTTTGAGCGATAGAGAGGGTTTGGGTTCCTCTCTCCCTCCCGCCGAGCTTGCGAGGCGGGATTCAGGCGTTTTTGAGGAGTTGAAACGACTATTTTCCACTACGACGAAAGTCCGGAAAAGAAACGGAGGCGAACGGAGGTCACAGAGGTGACCGGACGCTGAACAGGACGCGGTCCTTGCATGACCGGACGCGTCCGGTCAGTGTTCAGTCTCTGCGCGGTTTTTAGTTTGATGATCGGACGCGCAGCGCGTCCGGTCGTTCAGGGAGCTTACTGGACTCTAACCAGACGCTGGCACTGTCGCGTCCGGTCATGTTTCTTCAGCGCGTCCGGTCGTTGTTTCGTTGAGCGCTGCTCAGGCGACCAGCGTGTCCGGTCATTCACGGGACCAGCGCGTCCGGTCTGCGCGATGAGCGCGTCCGGTCGTTGCTTCGCAGTTAGCCGTTGGGCAACCGGCGCATCCGGTCAGTTGGACCAGCGCGTTCGGTCAGTGCTTCGTGACTTAGCCGTTGTGCGACCGACGCGTCCGGTCAGTTGGACCAGCGCGTCCGGTCAGCACGATTTCAGCTGTTTCAGTTTCTAACGGCTCTATTCGAAGGGGTACGTCTATAAATACTCGTTGGCCGGCTCAAGGCTCCCTCTCTCGAACATTTGACATACTTGTGAGCACTTTGAGCTAAGAAACTCCCCTCCCACTCATCTCTCTTGCTTCCTTGCGTATTCGAAGTGAGATTGAGTGATCCAAGTGCATTTGCATTGCGAGATTGCATCTAGTTGGTACTTGGTGGTTGATTTGCTGCGGGATTCTTGTTTCTCTTGGTGATTGCCACCACCTAGACGGTTTGGAGCAGCTTGGAGGCATTGGCAAGAGTTGGTGATTGTTCTTGGCCACCTCCGATGATTGTGAGAGGTTTGTGCCTACCTCGGCGAAGCGCCAAAGGCAACATTAGTAAATTGCTCGTGTCATTGCAACCTTTTGCTATTTGGTAGGTTCTTGTGGCGCCTTTTGAGAGGCTCGTGTGAGACCGATTAGCCACCGAACCATGTGGCAAAGAGGGACACAACGGGGACTAGCGTGCCGGCAAGCACGTGAACCTCGGGATAAATCCGGTGTCATCACTTTCATATTGTGATTGATTGATCCCGGTGTTCGGTTATCTTGGTATTCATTGTTGATCATATTGGTTGGCTCAATACTTCGCCCCTCGGTGATACCCTCCTAACTCTCTCTTGTATTAATTTCTTAGTACCTTGCTAGCTTGTTAGTGTAACTCTTAGCTTGTGTAGCTAGCTAGCTTTAGTTGTAGTTAAGTAGTGCGGTTTGACTTGTGCGGTTGAGTGCAAATACTAGAATTGTGAATTGGATAGGTGGCTTGCAAACACCCCGTAGGCTAAGCAAAACTCGCATCTCGCTACTTGTTATATTGATAAACTTGTTTAGCTTGTCTTTGTAGAAAATTTTAAAAGGCTATTCACCCCCCCTCTAGCCATCAAGACCTTTCAGTCCACAGGGAGGATCTGGCTTTTGCCCGCCATTGTTGTCAGAGGAACGGCGTAGGCAAAGGAACGACGGCGGCACTGGACGGTGGCTAAAGGGCGCAAGATGGCAAAGGGGGCGAAGAAGGCAAGGAAGGCAAGAATGCAAAGGGCCTGTAAGGGTAAACGAAACCCTGGGCCTTGCTCTTATACCCCGATGGAAGTCCAACGGGCGGGCGAAAAGGTAGGAGCAGTTTTTTCATTCAATGACTTTACCTAACCGCTCCCTCAAAACCCGCAATATGGGCATGTGTCCGCTGTGCACGCCATAACCGTCACACCACGCCGCCCACTACCGTGTCGATCTCATTTCCCCTCCTGAAAAGACGCGCCCTAAACGGGTGGGAGAAGGATCCGCGGACGAATATTCCCAGACGCATGGGAAACGGGCTTCGAGCCCGATATAAACCTCAAGGGATCAAAAGCTGGCCCTCGACCAGGGTTCGACAACTTCCCTCGAGTAACGGAGTCAGGGACGACTAGGGATGCGCCCATACAAGGCCAGGGCTCGAGCCACGCTCTCGAGGCACCCTAAGACGTATTTAAGGCTAAAAGAAAAGGTCGACGGAGGAATCCCCTCGGAGGGAGGCACCGAGCCCTCGAATCCTATCGAAAGGAATTGAGATCCACACGACTACTCTTTGGCATTCTTGAGAGCGCCTCCGTGGCCGCTAGCCGACTCCTATCGAATGGAGCACGGGCTCCCACTCGAATTCCCCGTTAGTAGCTCACTGGAGACCGTTGGAACTCACCCAAATGAGGGTAGTACGACGTTCCCCACCCCTCCTCCTTTTTCCTAAAAAGAGAGCGTGAGGGTCGAACGATAAAAGACGGCCAAGACTCTGATCGACCTCACGCGCACGAGGCTCGAGGGATCGATCGCAAAAAACCAAACCCCGAGCGAAAAAAGGCAGGACACGCCACGATTCGAGAACATTCCTCAAAAAGAATGTACAAAAAGACCTCGGAGGAGTCAAAACACTCCACCAAGGCCTCGGGGGCTACACCCGGCGGGTGCGCTCGCGCGCCCCCACCGAAAAAAACTACGACGCTATGACTCCAGTTCATGAACCGCTGAGCCTCTGTGAGAGTGACCCACACTCACACAAAGCCTCGGGGACTACTGTCGGGTACCTAAAACTAAGGGTACCCATAATCAACGATTAAGAAAAACAAAACGCTACCCGCAAACGAAACAAAGCCAAAATAGCGGACGAGAAGCCTCGACTGCACTCCGACTCGTACGAGGCCAGCTCGACAGGACGCCTCGACTATGTTTCGACTCGTACGAGGCTAGCTCCATGGGACGCCTCGACTACGTTCCGACTCGCACGAGGCCAGCTCGACGGGATGCCTCGACTACGTTCCGACTCGTACGAGGCACCCTCGACGGGACGCCTCGACCACGTTCCCACTCGCACGAGGCTCGTTCGATAAGGCACGTCGACTATCGAGAAATCTCCGACTCGCACGACCCCGGGTCGGACCACTCGACCCATCTTATTCACCTACTCTGAAACAAAAGTCAGAGCATTTAATGCGACTACCTGTTACTTTCTACCGTCATGGCTACAGCTGTGATCGACGTGGAAACAACACCGGTGTCAAATCTCACTTTTTACCGCCCATCCCAGGATGGGAGGTGAAAACCTGTCACTATATACACCATACCGCACACTGTTTTGACCACCGATCACCCTCGAGGGAGGATACGACAAGGTCCGTATCCCACGATCTCGGAGATTCGGCCTTATCCGCCCGTCCTCGACCCGGCCTCGACCTACCATCGGTCAGCAGGGAGGAAAGGCCGACATGGCACAGGACTCGAGGTCTTTTCACCGTCTCGTCCCCTACGTCACCATGGTGTCCGAGGATGGCCGGTCATTCCTAGGGCACGTCGCTACAGCCACCTCTACAGGGATCGACAAAACTTCACCTCAAGGCACCCCGGCGTCCCTGCCTCCTCTTACCCTATAAAAGGGCAGACAGGGGCTCTACAAGGGGCGGACGAAAGGCGAACAACAGACAACGAAAAAACTAGTCTCCATCCCACCAAAGAAGATCAACATCTCAAGCAATCTCCTTTGTACTCTCACTTTTCCTTTGAGACCTGGGCTCGATTCCCTCTCTCACAGCTTGTAACCCCTATGCAAGCACTTAGGTGCAAGGAAATACAATACTCCCTCCTCCCCGCTGGACGTAGGGCCTTCTTTTGTCCGAACTAGGATAAATCCCCGTGTATCCTCCTTGCATCACCATCCAGATTAGGGACACGCAGCATTTGATTCACTCGTTGGCTTAGGATCCCCGCAGGACCAGACGCCGACAGGATCCTATACAAATAGTAATACTTCGCAAAATTTTAATGGTCTGGCTTGATCATTGCAGATAGCTTTTCTTTTTGCTAAAACATGATATATGTGATAAACCAACACTGTCATACTGAACTTTGCAAGGCTGTAAACTGTGTCGAGTATGAAACATGGTGTGCCTGTGGGTGTCCTCCTGAAAAGAAATGGGATTTTAATCTTGTGTGGTGTGCTTTAGCTAACAGCCTGAAAGTTAACTTTGGCTCAGCCTGAAAGTTAATCTTGTGATACTTCTCACATGGAACCTTTTTTTTTCCTAAGACGGTCGAGAATACAAATATGACTTACTAGTTTTTGACATAAATGATCGGCTATGGACTGAGAAATATGCTGATCCTGCTGCTAGGCACTGTTTAGATGCCAAAAATTTTGCCAAAATTTTCAGATTCTCCGTCACATCAAATCTTTGAACGCATGCATGAAGCATTAAATATAGATAAAAAATAAAACTAATTACACAGTTTAGACGAAATGGACGAGACAAATCTTTTAAGCCTAATTAGATTATGATTGGACAATATTTGCCAAATAACAACGAAACTGCTACAGTAGCGTTTCGCCAAAAATTTTGCCAACTAAACAGCCCCCTAGTGGTTGGGATTCTGTAGATGCTGGCGTACTGGTAAAGAAAGAAGCACCGCCTTGTTAGCTTGACTAAAAAGTCATGACTAAAAGTACTATTTACTGATTTATTGTGAGACAAAAACACTGTACCATGAACAGCCAAGCGAACAGGCTCGACCCAGCGCTTTTTCGCCTTCGCCCTGGCACTGGCAGCTCGACCCGTTCAGAATCCTGGCCTCCAGCTACCTCTCTTATCAGAGACCACGACACATATTGATCAAGTAGGTGATGGTGACTCCAGCAGAGGTCGCATTCTCGCAGAAGTGCTTATGACTATGAGGGATGACGACACAGATATCGCGCTTTAGGGCCTCATTAAATTCCTCAAGGGAAAGAAGGGTGATGCCAAGGATAGGTAGAGAAGGTGAAAAATGTGGAGCCTGTGAAAAAAGAGGACGAGAAAGAGATGATGGCGAAAAAAAGATGCCCCTGTTATGGACGTCGTTGGGATTGGGAGGATTGAGGAGAAAGAGAGGGGAGCGGCGGTGGAGCTACAGTACCCGTGGCGCTACAGTACACGTGGTACTGTTCATGAGCTAGAGAGGCAGAGGACCGGCGGCTAGGGCTGTGAGGGGCGCTGGGAACGCCGGCGGCGGGGCTTCGCCCACGGCCGGCTAGAGAGAGTTTTTCCTTCTAATCTCTTGCTTGATTAGATTGATACATCTCCTCTCCTTATATAGAGAAGAGGTCTTACTTGACCCCTAAGCAAGCGACTAATTAACCCTAACGGGCAATAGGCCCTTGACCCTTCTAATACTACACCCCACCTAGACATGCAGCTCGTCCTCGAGCTGCAAATTAACGATGACACTAACGATGACTCCGCTAGACACAAATCTAACACCTAAAAACAAGTTTTTTACTCCGCTAGACACAAATCTAACACCTAAAAACAAGCCTTTTACATCCCGACTTATTTTATTGACCTGAAATAGACTACGACTCTTTATTTTTGACTCCTGAAGATACGGCGGACACCCTCCGCGTGATGGACCTGCACGTGTGTAGCCACCTGGATCCCATGGAGCCCACCGAAACGAGAGGGGTGCACGGGTATAGCCACCTGGAATTAGTCGTGATAGCGACCTACGGAGACGTCCTCGCGGCGGCCGGTGGCAGAATGCAGTGGCGCTAGGCAGTGCGTCCTCGCCGGTGACAAGGAGGGGAGCGACTCCTCTACCGCCACTGCCGCAGAGTTGGAGGTCGCTGCCCGCGGGAAAAACACTATGCTCGCACCTGAAGACAGCAGCGGGTCGGTGCGGTTGCTGGTGGCTGTCCCATGGGGCGAGGTTGCGCTCCGCTGAGCTGAGGTCGACCGTCGCCAAGGTCGCCTCGTGCATAGGCTGGCGCATCTCCTGCAGCAGCCGGTGCGCTAGGAGGCCACGCGCCGCAGACACCTTGCAGGTAAGCATCTTCCCTGCCAGCTCCGTCGTGATGTCCATCGCCTGCTCGATCTGCTACAATGTTGGCTGCACGTCCTGGAACGACAGCAGTGTCGTGCCGTAACCTGGCATCCCGCAGGGGAGGAACGATGGCATCGGCCACTGCCGCTGTGCAGCCATATCGGCAGCGAGTAGATGCCGGCGACGGATCGAGCAAGATCGGTGACGGCCGCGGTCAGTTGATCCGGTGTCATCGGTGTGGAAGTGACCGGCAGCGGCTCAGCGTAACCTGGCATCTCCGATACCAGATTGTTATGGACGCCGTTGGGATTGGGAGGATTGAGGAGGAAGAGAGCAGCGGCGGCGACGGGTGCGCTACAGTACCCGCGGCGCTGTTCACGAGCTAGAGAGGCAGAGGACCGGCGGCTAGGGCTGTGAGGGGCGCTGGGAACGCCGGCCGCGGGGCTTCGCCCACGGCCGGCAAGAGAGAAGGTTTTTCCTTCTAATCTCTTGCTTGATTAGATTGATACATCTCCTCTCCTTATATAGAGAACAGGTCTTACTTGACCCCTAAGCAAGCGACTAATTAATCCTAACGGACTAAGGCCCAATAGGCCCTTGACTCTTCTAATAGCCCCAGTCAATCAAAGTCTCAATGGTGCAGGTAAAAAATGATGCCAAAGTAGTGTGCACATCAAACATTAGTAATACATCACTAGTGCCAGAATAATCTGCCAAACATGTATTATTTTGATATTAATAAGAGATCATTTTTGGACTGTAGAGTGCTCTGGTATTTTGATCCCTTGTAACTCATAAAACCATACGTCACACTGTAAAGTACATATAGGCCCCCCTGTATTCAGATGAGTATATCCAGCAACTTTAAAGTGCCATTTCATATATATACAATCAATGCTGTCAAAACCTACAGACTACAGCAGGACGTTTTGCATACCGACACTGCATCTCACAACAGATCAATCTTCAGAATTGGTGTTGGCCACATTTTCTCCTTGTGGTTCATTTTCTTCTCGTAGACCATATTCAACAACTAGACCAAGATTATCAACAAACTTGTGGTACACCTGGCACCCTGCACACTGTTTGTGCAGTGTATGTGCATAAGAAAACGTTAATCATACTAATGTGGGCTTGTCTCATATAGGCTTGTCACATATAGTGATCCAAAATGAGCAAAGCAGTACGTTTGGAGATTGCATTTGCACATAAATAAGGCATGGAACAAAGTTTACCTGAAGAAAAATTGTCCATCTTTCATAGGCTACTCTGTTTATCAAGCGCTTGGTCCTTTCACCACATGCATTGCATGTAAATTGAACAAGCAAGCTTCTTCTAGGAAGCTTTATATCAATAGTGGATTCCTGAAACATCACACAAACAGAAGTTACATTTAGGGCATTGTAGCCTACAAACTAGTCTGTTGGTTGCCGCTACACTATTCAATCTGCTTGCAATTGAGCACTTATTACTCATTTCTGAACCTAGTTTGTTCTTCAATCAGCAAACAATTTGTTACATTGTCTTAAATGCTAAACCGCTGAATTCTAATATAAAATGCTAAACCCTATCGTTATTTTTTTTTTGTATTTTCACGTATGTATGCTATCAACCTACTAAATTTACAATTTACAAAATGTGTTGAATTTTGAATGCCATAATATGCAAGAGAAATGAAAGACTTACAAGAAATGTACACAAAGTACAATCTCAGGAAAGAATTGCAATTTCAAATGAACAACTTATGGTTGTGTCCATAGATAGTTTACTAAAGCCAATCGGCAATCGCCAAAGGACAAAGAAGATATGATGTTAGAAAACCACAATTATTCTGACAATACGAATCATTAAAGTTCATATAGAATAGCTAGCAACCTACATCAACATATCAGGTTGAATCTCGTCACTTATCCAATTTCAATAAACAGTGGTCCAAAAGCCCAGCAATTACTGTTTCTCCCATTGCTGGTGGCTACTTAATCCAATCCATTCCCTGATCGCCTCAACTAAATAATTCCACGGAATATGGAGCATCCATAACCCAAACCAATTCACCCCTGACGATCTGGAAACATCACAGAGACGAAAGAGAGAGAGCGCTAACTAACCGTCGGCGACGGCACCGCGTCCGAATTGACCTCACCCGAGGAGGAAGCAAGCCTTCTTGGACGGTACGAAGCTCTCAACCTGCGCAAAGAGAGACGATCTTAGACACCAGCGAGCCGAGCCGTGAAGAAGGGGCTAGAACGGAGCGCACCGCGGTGCCGGCACCCTGAGCTTCGAGGAGGAGTCGACAAGGGACACGCGAGGAGGAGGAGGAGGCGACCGGAGGGTCGAGAGGATCCCCGGAAACAGCGCGAAGGGCGGCAGCCCCGCCGAGCAGCAGCCGTGCCCGTACCCCGCGGCCGCCGTCGTCGCCATAGTACTCCAACTTGGACTCGCTTGCCTGTCAGCGAGGATAAAGGAAGAGCGAGATCTCACAAGTCACCTCGGTGGACAAGGCACGGCGCAGCCACGGGGGCCTCCGAGGAAGGAGCACGCCCGCAAGCGGCTGGCCGCAGGCGAGGTCAGGGCGGAGGGCGGTCGCCGGAGCCGGGCGGGCGAGCAGGTTCCGCCGGTTTTGCCCCTGATCCTGAAGGCCTGAACGGCTCTAACAAGCAGCCCCACCGATGTCCATATTGACTGGGCCGGCCCCGTTAACCAGTTTAGACAGCCCATTGTCAGCATTTACCCCGGTCAGCCTTCGGGTTGTGGGCTGTGGCCTTTTTATCACTGTCCCAAAACTGCTGTGCTCGAAACAACAATGGCATGGTGTCATACTGAAGAATCAAATCACATGGATTCAGACATTCAGTTCCATCACTGTGAAACCCACCGACGGCCACGAATGGAGTGTGTTTGCGTGCAGACACATCCGACTTCCTATCCCTGGTAAAATACACAAGAAAGCTTTGTGTTATCAGAAGATTCGCAAGCTCCTTTCATTTATTGCTCCCTCCATTCCAAATTGTAAGTCTTAGTTTTTACTATGTATCTAGACATAGCATACATCTAGATGCATAGCAAAAACTAAGTATCTAAAAGAGCAAAAACAACTTACAATTTGAAATAGAAGATGGTATGAAAAAACAGTACCTTAGGCATTTATAAATTCGAAACTGGAAGCAGAATTGTGAGATGAAGCACTTGTTATTCTTGTGATTGTATTCTGTCCTCTGGAACAAGACTAGGAGCTTGCAGAGTGGTAATCACCAAAAATCATTGCAAGAACATGCTCCATCTCGGAAATGGTGGAACCTACTCCGATCTCTAACAATGATTTCCCGATTCCAAAGCTGAGAGATTAACTTGATTGCAGAGTGGCAGTCCTCACAGACTCTCAGGTTCTTCATGATATGAATCGGTAAGTTCGGTGGAAGGCTAATGAGACCAAAAGCAATGGCTATCTTCTCACTGTGTGCTAAAAGTGCCTGTTCTTTCTCTTCCTCGTCAACGTCCACTGCTATCCTTGACGTAGCTGGAGAATAACCCGCAGACTTCAGCCTGCGTGCAATTTCCTCCATCATCGTGATGATCTCTAATGTCCGAGGATGCGATTGGTCATTGACACCAAACTTGTGTACCTGCCCAGCCACAGTAATCGAGCTGTAACCTGCCGTCTTCTTAACTCCCTTTTCTTCCATCAACATCCTTATTCTTTTTGCATCTACCCATTGTCTAGAGTCTATGTATATGTTATACAACTGGACATAGACAGCATCCTCCTCAGGCGCTAACTTCAGAAGATGCTCCGCAGCATGTCGGGCTAGGTCAATGTTTTTATGGACTCTGCAAGCACTCAAGATGGAGCCCCATATGACAGCATTTGGTTGCATTGGCATGGTCTGAACAAGATGCATAGCTTCATCCAAGAGCCCACTGCGAGCAAGCAAATCTATCATGCAGCCATAATGCTCAACCTGAGGGTGTAATTTGTGCAACGATCTCATCTCGTTGAAGTGCAGACGACCTTCATTAAGCAGACTTGAGTGGCTGCATGCAGTCAGAACAGCAATGTAGGTAACTGAGGTGGGCTGAAAACCATCACGCTTCATCTGGCAGAAAGACTCCAGAGCATCCTTACCCATCCCATTGAATGCAAGACCTGCGATCATGGCACTCCAAGTGTGAACGTCTCTTTCACCCATGCGATGGAACACAGCGGTTGCCTCATCCACCCTCCCACATTTCATGTACATGTCCACAAGTGCAGTTCCAAGGTAGACATCTTCCTCTACTATCCTTTGTTCGATTGAAGCATGCAAAGCCCTGCCCTGTGGCAGTGCACCTAAGCTCGCACAAGCAGTGAGAAGGCTCACCACGGTAAAATTATCAGCACGAATGCCGTGTCTCCTCATCTGCATGAACAACTGTAATGTGTCTCTAAGCCGGCCACTGTGGATGTATCCAGTGATCATCGAGTTGAATGTGATGACATCACGGGCGCCCATTTGATCAAACAGAAACCTTGCAATATCAACATGGCCAAGCTTGCAGTACCCGTCAATGATAGCATTCCATGGCTCAGGCTTTTGGCCCCTTCCCACAGCGTCAAAGACCGCCTGTGCTTGGGCAATGTCACCACATTTGGCATACATGTCGATGAGCGCAACAACAAGATTGTCAGTCATCCGCATCCTCTTCTTCCCAACCAGCAAGTGCAGCAAGCGCCCAAGCTCCAAATTCTTGAGCTTCGAACATGCCGAGAGAGCGCCAATCACCGAGACTTCATCCGGCTCGACCCCATCTGAAAGCATGCAGTTGAAGCAATACACGGCATCAGCAGGCCGGCCAGCACGCGAGTATCCAGCAATCAAACTAGTCCACGAGACCACGTTCCTCTCCGGTGCCTGCAAGAGGAACCTCCGCGCTTCATCGAGCAGCCCCCACCTGACCAGCCCGCCGATCACCGTGGCCCACACGACCGCGTCCTTGACAGGCATCTCATCGAACGCCCGGCGGGCGTCGTCCGTGAGCCCCAGCGAGGCGTACATGTGGATGAGGGGGTTCGCCACGATCCGCGCGGCGGAGGGGATCATGGTCCGGAGGCACGCGGCGTGCAGCATCCGGCAGAGCCCGGCGCCGGTGCCGGCGGCGCAGCACCGGAAGACGAAGTGGAACGTGAAGGCGCTCGTGCGTACGCCCCCGCGGCGCATGCGGCGGAGGAGGAGGACGGGATAGTCTGCGCCGGCGGAAGCCTGGAGGCAGGCGCGGAGGGCGGTGTCGTGGAGGAAAGTGGTGGGGTGCGGCAATCGGTCGAACAGCCTTAGCACGTAGCGCAGGTGGCGCGGGGCGGAGAGGCAGTTGGTGAGCGAGTTGAGGAGGTGCTCGGAGGAGGGACGGTGGGCAATGCGGCCGGACGTGGTGAGGACAGCGTGGAGCTGGGATGCTTGTCCCACGGAGCGAGGGGTCGGCCATGGCGACGCCGGCATGGCACGGCCCGCTTGCAGCCGCAGCGGAGAAACTGCGCGCGCAGTGTCGTGTGACGGCGCGGCCAACCTGGAGCTCGACGGCTCCAACTTTTTGGGCTGTTTTGGTTGAGAAACTGTAAAAGGCCATGATCAAGCCCAAATGTGTGTATTTGATGGCCCATCATTCCAGGTGAAGCTCTGCGGGCAGATCGAGCCCGTGAAAGCTTTTTTTTTTTAGAACAAATCCTAAAATAACATAGTACTACTCTGTTCCAAATTACAAGTCATTTTGGTTTTTAAGACATACTTTTACTATGTATCTAGATGTATTATATATCTAGATGTATTGAAAAAAACTATATGCCTAGAAAAGCCCGAACAACTTACAATTTGAAATGGAAGCATTAGTATATTTGTGACAATTTAACACTTTTTCTATATCTTAGGAGCCTAATTTTTTGTTATTATGCTAGTTGATTTGTGTAGAATTGTTGTCTGAAAATTTCTAAAAAAATCAGACACCTGAAATATAGCCACTCCCAAAGTTAAGGTCTCTTAACATTTGTGATAAGAGAAAGTAGTAGTAAATTTGTGTTGCTTCAACTCCAGACTCCACGCCTTGGACTCAGTGGAGCAATTTCAAACACTCAGAGCTTGTTTGCTTTAAGCCCTGACAAATTTACTTGGGCATACAGCCATCACAATTTTGGACGCTGGAATTGGATCGATGTGCCTAACCTGCATCCATAGGTCAGGTCTCAAAACAAACGGCCCCTCATTTTCTAAAGCAGAGAGCTCCACGAAGCAACAAGTCTTATAGTTCATCTTGGTGGCGCAATAATCGATCTGCAAGCTGCAACTGCTCCACTCAAGTTTTTTTTTTTTGAAACAGAGTAGAAAATCTGAATTGGAGCATTAATCTTCGTTGCTCACAGAGAGAACAGCCATAGAGCGGCACGGTTAGCTAGCAGGTAGCAGCTTTAAATTGCGAGACACGCATCTTCCCTTCCCCTCGCTGCCAACCACCAATCCACCATGCGCCGTCGGTGCATGCATGCATGTGTGAGAGTTCCAGGAATGGCTGGCCATGCACGCCCACGACGCAGAGCGTGGCTGCCCATGCACTGCAGCACGGCGATCTCGATCCAGAGCCTTCCTCCTGGTTCCTCCCCTCCGATCCCTCCATGAAATCTTCGCTTCATTCTTAGCGAGCCGCACAGCACGCAGCTCTCTCTATAAGTACGCACCTCGCGCGCACCAACCTACTTACTCAGTCACTTGGCATACAGCGCAGTCTCCATCCCCACCTTCTCCGGCCACTCCATCCGAAGCACCCGAGCGGAGATCGAGGCCGGCCATGGGCAAGCAGGCGACGGCGCTGGCGCTGCTGTGCGTCGTCCTGCTGGCGGCGACGGTGGACGGCGCGGCGGCCGCGGCGTCGTGCAACCCGTCGGCGCTGAGCGCGTGCTCGGGCGCGCTGTTCGGCGGGGCGGTGACGCCGCGGTGCTGCGGGCGCAGCAGCCGTGCCTCTGCCAGTACAAGCGCGACCCGGCGTACCGCGGCTACGTCAACGGCCCCGTCGCGCAGAGCGTCACCCGCGCCTGCGGCCTCCCCATGATGAAGTGCTGATGCCTGATCGAGAGCCTGCTCCGTCCGTCGCCGCCGGCGACCGCCCGCCGCGCGCCGGATATATAGAGTATACGGCTACGTATACTGCTGCGAGTCCACGGCAGATCCATGGACAGACGGACAGACATACGTGCGTCTAAATAAACGCGAGCTCTAGCTCGGCTGGTTGTTGCAGCTACCACGGGAGTGAGGCTATGCATGATGCCGGTGGTTTTGGCTGTTTTCATTATGTTTCTGAGTTGTTTTCGTATAAGTAAAATCGCGCTGCCGTGCTGTGTCCAGCGTTTATAAATTTATAAGTTTTATTTATACTGGGCCGGCCTTGGTACTTCTGATTCTACATACACAGAAGCCTCATCCTCCAGATGAAACTACAGGATACATGTTGCTTGTGGAAATGGCACTAGCGAACTCCCAACTGAATCGACTGACGATCAAACACAAAGTAAAACGACTGAGAGGGGGCATGATCTGATGATATAAGCTACGGGTTATATATGACTGGGTAATCTGGAAACAGCAGCACAGCACCACAAGCAGTATGGATTTAACACTCCCAGAACATCACACATAACGGGCAGTCACGGCATAAATTGCATTGTTTAAACTAACTGGGAACAAACCCAAAGCAGCTAACCAAGACATGGAAAATCAGGATGACCACCAGGTACTACTCGGTCTTTACGAGCCAACCTAGGGGGTGTAAAACTCATGATAACCACCAGAAATACCTCACTACTCAGCCCAAAGGACCTGAACAAGCGATTTGAAACTAAGGATAACCACCAGAAACAGTTAACTAGTCCTGCGAACGGGAATGGAACAGTAGCTTCCACTGCTTTGTCTTCCAAGCCACACTTCTGGTTGCAACTAGTATGTACACCATAAACCTATAACTCGGATCAAACAGAGCGCCTTGATATGTAAGATCACTTTGCAACAGAAGTCCCCGCTGACTTCTCATCATCAGGCAGGCCCTGCGATAAATAAGCCGGTCAGGAAAGGTTGTCCAAAAGGTGTCATGATTCATGAATGTATCTCCAGCAACAATACATGTATGCAGAAGTACAGTATATTGAGGGAATCGCGCATACCAGGTCGTTGTGAAGCAAATTGATCTCTGAGAACTTTGGCAGCACAGATTTCACATCAGAAGTTGCTGACTTCTCATTCTGAAGATCTTGACTCATCTTGCTGCTACTCTCAGACACCTCAGCATTGTGGTAATCAGCACCAGGTACACCCTGGCGATGAATAGGTCAATCAATGAGCAGAACTGTATGTTGCACAAAAAACCTTGTCCAAAGGCTCACAGCACATCTTTGCAAATGCTTAACTTACAAAGAACTGGGATGGATGGATAGATAGAGGGGGGGTGCTGGCAAGGTTGGGCAGCGAAAGAGAGTTTAAAATACCTGGCCATTATGAAGGTCATTGGTAGCCTCAGCATCATCATGAAGCATATCTTGTGAGTTCAGCTCATGAAGCATATCAACAGTCAGATTTATGTCAAAATCATTTGCCTTGAGTAACTCATCAATGAAATCTGTGGAGACATTTGGGAACATTGAAAAGACCATGTTGGCTAGAGCAAGTTCATCAATGTCATTTTCCTCATGCTGCGAAGGATCAAAACTGCTACCAGAAGCCTCTCCCTTTGATGATGACCCTGCAGAAATGATAAGACCTGCTGAGCTCTCAGTGTATTCATATGAATAAAGCAAATCTGAGAGTTCAAAACCTACAGAACCACTAGAAAAATCTTTAGTCTCACCTCCTTGTTTTTCTGGGGCTTTGTGTGCAAATGAACCCAACAATCCAGGTATGAAAGGGCTGGCGTTTGGATTCAACTGGAACGATCCTTCCATGGTTCTTTGATCAACAAATCTGTAAATGTGCAAAGACAAAATTCAGCACAAATATATATGTGCAATTTACAACAGCAAACAAGAGAATTCACAGAGTAGCCATGCATAACTTATATCAAGAGACAGTAATATGGTCCGAAGTGCCAATTCAAACCAATAAAGTTTGAAACTGAGCAGAAGGGATAATATTAAAATTCAAAGTAGATCAACTGTGTTAGTACATATTCCGATCTCATGTGCAACACAAAATTAATCTTCTTGCGCTAGAGTAATCCAGAATACAATACTTCTGGAAGAGTAAAATTTCCAAATGTAGGAGAATTTTTAAAACAACAATTAGTTTGCTAAGTTTAGAATGTTGCTGACAACAATACTGACTACAGAATGCAAATGACAAAACTGGCAATATGCTCGAGTGACAACTAGCGAATGGATGCAAGTAGTTGCTATCAATCAGAATATTATTGATGGGTGCTTCAGCTATATGGTAAAATATAAAACACTGACTTTGCTTCATTATCATCATACAGGATCACATGAGAAACATGTGGATAGATTTTTCTTCTTCAAAACATAGAGAAGGATATTCCAAAGAAGGCAGTGAAATAAAAGCATAACCATTTCACTTTTTTTATTGAGACTAGAATGCTCCAATCTGGCGCACTCCCATTAATCAGAAACAGTAATATTCGATTACATGCAGATAACATCCTAATTTTCATAAAGAACAATTAAGGAACTGTTATGCCCATCATTCCCTTCTAGAGAATTGAAAAGTGATCACAGATGAAGTAATGGAGCATTTGACTAGTGGCCCAAGATATCAAAATGAGTTCATTAAAAAATAGAATAAAGGAGGACGCAGGCTCCTAGACAGAAACAGTGGTTAGCTTATCGCATTCGAGTTCTAGAACTAAATCCCAGAAGTAATGGACCAATTCTCTAAAATTAGGAATAGTGACTATCCAAAAGATATAGTCACTGGCTTAATTGCTGGTAAAGATCTAACAACTTACATCAAATGGGGTGATTTTAAAAAACAGCAAATATTTTTGTAGTCCTAAAAGATTTATAACCGAAACAATGCTGAATAATTAAATTAATCAGATTCAAGACAAGATGCCATACTAGAGTAGAGCCAAAATGACAACCTACCAATAAATCAAATTTGGTGATTTAATACGATTTAGAAGAACAGAAGCAAGTAATAGTATAATCCCACAAACTTTCGAACCAAATAACGAAGAATAATCTAAGTAGTTAGATTCAATAAGCCGTACTGGACCAGAACCAAAATTACAACCTAGCAATACATCAATGTGCAACATCCGGCCCGTAGTAATGCAAATAACAGGCAAAAATCATTGTATCCCTTGCTACTACAAATCATTGTGGCTACTGCTTCTATTCACCACACAAATTCTGACAGCAATCGGAAGCGACTGGCGGCGAACAGATCGACCTACACCTAGACCTAGCCACACACTCCCTAGAACAGATCGAACGGACAAATACATGCAGCCCGGAGCGCAATCGAGTTGGGATGGTTTACCTCGGGACGATCGGCGGGGGCGATGCGGTGCGAAGGTCGCCGGCGTCGGGGCGGGTGGTGGTGTGAAGTGGGAAGGCTGGGGGCTGGTGGACTGGGGGAAGAAAGCGAATGGTGTGACGGGGAAGGGAAACGGCACGGCAGTGGCGTGATGAGGGCAAGTGGGGAATCATTCCAAGTTTGCAACCGAAGGCTTAGGCCGGAGGCCCATGGGCCTATTACGTGGTGGAGAACTTTTTTGGGCTAGGCCCATTCTTCCTAGTAGGATTTCTGGCCTTGAAATTTGGGTGCAACTAAGGTTGATCAGTTATCACTATGATCTGAAACACTCTTCCACTTTTTTGTTTCTGTATGTTGTGAATCACCAATTACTGGGCCAAATCATGCTTGATAATTATCAATCAGAGTGATAACTACCTTTGGAATCTTATGATTCATCACAGCTAAGCATTAATTGGATGGTTTTCCTTGTGTTTTGTTTTCACTGTTGCCTTGATGATTCATGGGTTCATTTTTGAATTTTTGAGTGAGCTCTACATATAATTAATTCACTGCGACGATCTGTCAAACCTTTTGTTGTCTTCAGAGTGAGAAGCTCCTGGGAAGTCTGGGTGGCTATTTCCCAAGTCATATCATGGAGGCCAAAGAGATTATAATTAATTCACTGCAACAGATAAAAGGACCAGTCTCAGGAAGTATGTTATTGTACAAGACTATAATTAATTTGTCAGACTTATTTTTTGCTTAGCTAAACCTTTTGAACTGTGTGACCAAGTACTATCTTCTCTACCATTTTTTTCTTCTTCTTCATCAAAGTTAAACTTTAAAACATCGATGTGTTTCTTTCTTTAGGCTGGGAGAGCAAAGCAGGACGATGCACTTTCCGACCTGAGTAGCAGCACATTGGGACAACTCAAGGAAATGGCAGTCGATATGGGCGCAGAAATTGACAGGTAATATTTCCGCAGTGACTTGTCTATAGATAATAGGATAGCACACCACCACATTAAGCAAGCAAACTGGTGCAGGAGACTCTCGGCTGCGCTCTCTACGGTTTATACAGAACAGTTTGATGGAGACTCATCTTTATCTTGCTTGCAGGCAGAACAAAGTTCTGGTTCCTTTCGGCGACGACGTCGATGAACTGAATTTCATCAGACTGAAAGAAGGACCGTTGATTCGCTTCTTTCAGCGCTGGTTGCTGGGCAAGTGATACGGGGCCAGGAAGTAAGGCGTCGCCTGCCCGCCCTGCAGGATTTAAGAACCTTGTTGTTTTACATGTTTCAGATCAAATAGAAAGAAGATCCTTGTATTGAACTGAGAACATTCGAATTTCAGTGTTGTATAACAAGAGCAGGCCCCAAATTTGTTGAGAGAAAGGGACTCCGATATGGCTGTGTGCTTTGTCGAAGTTCAAAACTTATCACCATTGTCGTACAAAAAACCTTGTCGCCATTGATTTCATATCTGTGTAGTTCAGTTTCATTAGCGCGCATGAGAAGCTTACAGCTACTGACAGCGGCAGCCAAGCAAGCATGCCTTGCGTTGCATAGCGCCATGCCCGCCGCCGTGCCCTCTACCTGCTCGATGGAACGAAGACGCCAAGTCTTCCGACACCAGCAGAGCGGTGCTTGCCTGCAACACCCGTGACCGTGTGCCGTTCACGGGCAAACGGAGGCGGAATGGCTCACGCGCGCGCTGGCGTTCTCAAACTTCTCCCTCCGGGGACGTTTTTAGAATCAAATCAAAATTGAAATCAAATCCAAACAAAATAAACCCCACCACGCAAGGAACAACACAAAGCATGGATCCGACTTGGAAAAAAAATTCAGCTACGTCTTGTATATATATTTCAACGGAGGGTACATAGAAAAAAAATATATTATATATGTTGAATGACAACCAACTCATGTAACAACTACGAGATGCGCTCATTTGTCACATTTTCATCGTCTTAAAACAATAGACATCTTCATCTAACATTCATTTCTCTTTGTACCGAAAGGGCGTGTTTTTGGCAGGGTTCTGAATTTTCATATATAGAAACAATTTTTATCCAAATTGTCTATAGAAACAATGTTTCTCTATCAGAATCAATTCATAGAACAATCTGGTAAAAAACAAAAATCAGTTTCAAATGATTCTACCTAAAACGTTTCTCTGTGTCATTTAGCAGTGATTCCACAGAGAGAACCTAAAACGAGTTTCTCGCAGCCAAACATCACCCTCAATGACATGTCGATGAAAAAACAAAAACCGAACTACCTTGTGTCGACAGAGCGTACGAGCGAGACACAGAACGAACGTATTTCACGTTCCATACAGCAGATGATCTCGATCACTGCTTTGAAACAGCCACCAAATAAATTAAGCTGAAACGACGACGGGATAGACAGATTCATTCATAGATAGTAGTAGGGCGCAAGGCTGCACCGCTGCATGCGGTCAGCGCAGCAACTTTTACATTATTTAGAAGCTATGGACACTGATGACAGTCCATGCACGAGCACCATCAACCAGCAGGAGCCTAATTCGAAGCCTCGCTCGCTCGATCTACTTGTTGCCTCCACCCTGGTTGAGGCCCTGGAAGTAGCCCTGCGGGTTGGACTCGAAGCCGGAGCGGGAGATGTAGGCGCCGTCGCCGCCGGGCGCCTTCATCATGCCGTCGCCACCGGATCCACCACCCGACTTCCCAGAACCACCATGCCCGGCGTACCCACCGCCGCTCTTGCCACCACCACCTTCTCCACCGGAGTAAGAGCCGCCTCCCTTTCCTCCGCCACCGCCGCCGCCGCTCTTGCCGCCACCACCACCACCTCCACCACCCTTACCGCCGCCTCCCTTTCCTCCGCCACCGCCGCCGCCGCTCTTGCCGCCACCACCACCTCCTCCACCACCCTTACCGCCGCCTCCGCCTCCGCCTTTGCCGCCGCCACCTCCCTTACCGCCCATCTCTCTCTCTCACGCGATCTGCTAGAGTGTAGCTCGCCTGCTGATCGATCAGCCTTCTTGGTAGAAGAAATTCTTCGTTAGCGTTCTGCAGTATCTGGCGCAGAGTGGAGGCCTTTTTATAGCGGAGGATGGCGTTCGAGTGTTTAAATGGGGCTAAGTAGCACATGAAGCTGGAACGGTCGAGTGGAATGCAATGCATGCATGGCGACTTCTCGTATCGGGTCTGCATGAATTCCCCTGTGTCTGTGTCCCCTCGTTTTCTCATGATAATAAATTCATTCATTATTCATTCCCAAGAGTTTTAACTCGACTAGTACCAATATAATCCGTGACCGTGAGTGCGTGTCTATCCGTGCAATTTTAACTCGACTTTGACTGATCTGTTCATTTTTAGTATTTTTATTTTTCAAAATTTCCTAAGTTTTGCGTCTTTTTTTTTTTGTGTGTGTAGGAGTAATAACAGGGCCTGCACGATGGTTTTGAGCCCAGCACGCTCCCACCAGCTTGGCGGCCCGTTTGTCCATTTACAGCCCAGTTAATCTCTTCACCACCGACGGCCGCCGGCCCAACCCGAGCTTCGTTCGTCGGTGCACTGCACCGAACCTCTGTTTGGCAAGCGCACGAGCTTCTTGCATCGTGCATCACATGATTTTGTTCTGTTTGTTGGCAACCACCACAAATCACAGGGGCGCACGCTTGCTTGAATAATACTACAGGAGTTGCATTCATACAAAAAAAAAACGTCGCTGCTTTGAGCAACAACGACAGCTAATTCATCGATCCATTGTGAACTTTTACATGTCGTCGTGAGGGAAAAAAAAGAGATAAAAATATACTGTATATCATCGAAGAAAAAGGAAAAGAAAACGAAAGGTGAAAAACATGGATCACTGTATGTATGTGGGAGTATCATGTTTCTGTAGTCACATGTCATCTACCTCAATCGCATATTGGAGTGGAGATTGTACATTGGTCATCGGAGGAGTGAGAGGGAGAGCCGGGCGGCGGCCAGCCGGCGGTGGCGAGGCAATCAATGTCAGTTAATAGGATGTGCATGGGTCACCGTCACCGGAGCAGCTGGATGGCCTTGAGGAGGACGGGCCTGAACCGGCGGACGTCAAGCCTGACGTCCTGCTTCCCGAGGTAGACGTCCTTGACGAGCGACCAGCTCTGCTCGTGGATGGGCATGGGGTCCAGCAGCACGGGGTGCGCCCTCGGGTACACCTCCGACAGCGTGCTCTCCTCCGCCGTGATGTTGTACTGGAGGTACCGCATGTTCATGTCCCGCGGCGGCACCCCGTACTCGTCCATGGCCAGGCCCTCCATCCGCCCCAGCGGCACCACCTGCACCACCACCGCGTTCATCGGCAGGAACACCAGGTTGGTCAGCCCGGACCCGTGCACCGCCACCATCGCGTCGAACGAGTTCACCAGCTTCGACGCGTCCGCCATGCGCGAGTGCCCTTCGTCCCCGACCCCGCCAGCGGCCTTGTTCTTGGCCGACGCCGTCGCCGACATCAGGTCCGACGCCGTCACGTCGAACCCGACCTCCTCCGCCAGCGCCACGATCTCCGGGAGGTTCACGAACCGCCGGCGCGACCGCCGGGTCACCACCAGCAGCCGGGGCCTCCTCCGCGCGGCCCCGGCCGCCTCCTCCTCCTCCAGCCGGATGGCGTGCTCCCGCGGCAGCGCGTACCGCCACATGAGGAAGCGCTTGAAGTCGACCATGGACAGGTTCCGCGGCGCGCGTCGCGGGTCGATGCTCAGGTCCTTGTGGCTGCGCAGCCCCAGCGTGGCTCTGCGGAAGCACCGCACCTCATCCCCGCCGTCCCCGCCGCCGAGGTCCACGGCCTCGTAGTTGGTGAGCCCGTCCACGATCTCCCGGTACTTGTGGAACCACCACGCCTGCTTCTGCGCCACCAGCAGCTGCACCTCGCCGCCCAGGTGGCGCGCCGTCACGAACAGCGGGATGATGTTGTCGTTGAAGTCGTGGTAGTAGTTGCCGCAGTAGCCGCCGTTGGAGTACACCACGGCGGGGACGTCGTGCCGCACCGTGCAGGGCGGCGCGTCGCCGGGGGGCACCACGCGCACCGTCAGCGTCGCGATGCTCCGCATCACGCGGGCCTCGCCCTTGCGCGTGTACGGCTGGATCGTCCAGCTCGTCGCGTTCATCCCGGGCGCCAGGCCCGTCACGTTCGCCGCCAGCAGACCGTCGGCGCCGGCGGGGGCGACCACGAACACCTCCGACGTGCTGCCGCGGATGCGGATGGCGCCCTCCAGCTCGCACACGTCCGACCTCGGGTCCGCGAAGTCGCACCGCACGCGGGGCTCCGGGATGGTCTCCTCCTCCACCAGCTTGAAGCCTCTCCTGCCGTCCAGCAGCAGCGACGGGAAGCCGGGCTTGCCTGGAAAAAACGAAATCGATCGCCATGCGAATGCGATCGAAATGCTTGAGAATCAGTTCGGCGAGACTGAGGAATTCAAAGGCAATGCAATGCGTGACGAACTGATGACGAATGGAATCAAATGGGCGGCGCAATACCGTACCTTTGGTGACCATGACCATGTAGCGATCGATGGCGGGGGAGTAGATGACGAGGAACTGGATGGCGCCGATGAGGAGGAGAAGCGGGAGGTTGCAGAAGGCAGCGGCCCTGCCCTTCTTGCTCCCGCTCCTCGGCAGCTTCATCTCCGAATCTTCGTCTTCTTCTTCAGCTGCTGCTGCTGCTCCACCACCACCACCGGCAGCTTCACAACCATAAAAACCGCAGAGCCGCTACGCTGTGCCTGACCCTGACGACGCCGGCGGCACTCATGAACGACGGAACGCTTTTGAAGCAGGCGGGAGGCCGGCCGGCCGGAGAAGTACGGAGCGATTAATTATGAGTAGACAAGCAGGGCGGAATTAAACAAATGCATTGTTAATCTCCCGGAACAGCGAGGCAGGGCGGTAGTGGCCGTGGAGAAGACTCCACGATTTGAAAGGCAGGCAGAGCAGGGTGTTATAAATTATTCGAAACAAATCCGCTCGCTCTCGCTCGTCGGTTGAAAGAAACCAACCAGACCAGCTAGGATGAGCGAGTTCATGGAAACCACGTTTCGTCGCCGCTTTCCCTTCCCTTTTCTTTTCTTTCGTTCCGTTTTTTAGAAAACTTTTTCTTTCTGCCTTGATTAATGATCAGGATGATCACGGGAACGAGCTGATACTGACTGACGTCGCATCGTCTTTTCCGGCTCGTCGTCGCCTTCCTTGTCGCCGGAATCGGCCTCGCGCGAAGCCGCTGGAACGAGCCGGCGAACCTGTCGAGGATCTCCATCTCCATCTCCTTCAGATTATTGCCATCTCATCACCGCCGTGATTGCGTTGCATTCGAATGCGGCCGGCAAATCTGCCACATTTGCAGGTAGGATCGTGAGGCCAAACGCGCGCCACGTGGGACGACGATCGCATGGCATCTTGGAAACCGTGTGAATTCAGAATTCAGAGAGGCCAGGCAGATCGGAGTTTGCAAGCCACGACAGCAGGTGATGATGCCACTGATACCGTGAATCCGTGAGTGATACGTGCTGTCCATTTCTTTGTTCTCAGATCTATCGGTTTGGCATTTCCTGGTGGCTGCTCCGGCCTTCGGCACGAGGAATTGTCCGGTAGCCATGGCCACATGGGGCCGAAAGGAAAGGTGAGGAATCACATGACCAAAGGCAGGCAGCAACAGAATGACTAGATTAACCACACTGCTACTCGCTTCCTCTGTCGCCAGTCTCAAAAAGAATGAAAATCTAGCTCGCCGCGGATTTAAATGATTTCAAATTTAGTTTATTTTATAGAAAATACTAATATTTGTATTTCTAAATAGTTTGATTATAAAAAGATATATCATAATTAATCTATTATAAAATATTAATAGCTTTTTAAATATATTTGATCAAACTTTCTTTCTTTTGGGACTGAGAGAGTAGGTCTTGTCTTTGCCAATTTTCTTTTCTTCCCTCTTCTCGACTGTGCACTTTATGCCAAAGTGTTAAGTGGCAGCTTATCATTCAGATTCAGGAGTGAGCACCTGTCAATTACAACTAGTATTAGTTAGGCCTATTAGTTAAGTAGCGAGTACGTGTGATTTGCGTCATCATAGTGGTTGTACATAGCCTCTTCACTCATCCCTTTCGCCGCATACATATACTACGACTCAAAACTGTGTCTTTTGCTGCCTGCCCGGCCATGACAACAACAATTGTAAACTGGTGAAACTGCATGCAAAGCTTGCGAAAGACGAAAGGCGCAGCCGAACGAACCGACAGGCTATGCATGACGTGCACAAAAACACAAATGGGATTAGGATTAAGAGATGATAAAGGCTCTAAGCTCTTGGATGAACATGGAGACACGTCCAGCTAGCGGCCTACTCTTGTACCTGCTGCTGGCTGGCTCTAGAGAGTAGAGCCCCTCAGCAATCGGCAATGCAGTGGAGTTTTATTTTAAAACATAAACTAAAACAGGTGTGATAGGAGTAGTCTTTTATTTCTGTAAAATTTGTAGTATCATATCGTATAGTTGACTTGACGATCAGAATAGGAAGTTTGACTACCATCTGGGTACGGTGTCAGAGTAGTAGCTGAAGTATTGTATTGTATCACCATTTGCCAAGTGGCCACGACTCTGAATTTGCGTCGATCGATGCAGCATTCTGACCTTCTGCAAACAATGCAATGCAAGTAGGGATAGGATCAGGAGAGG
The DNA here is from genome assembly GCA_038087645.1 of Saccharum hybrid cultivar R570. NCBI lineage: Eukaryota > Viridiplantae > Streptophyta > Magnoliopsida > Poales > Poaceae > Saccharum > Saccharum hybrid cultivar. The sequence goes on from JAQSUU010000273.1 coordinate 3,150,614, forward strand.
AGTGCTGGCCATGTCTTAGGTTAGGACCGTTTGTTTTCTACTCTGATCTGGATAGAAGTGCAATGATCTGAGCCATCAGAGGAAGCACTCTTTCAGTTGCAGATTTGGGAAGAAGGTGCTCCCGATCAACTGAACATACACGACTGTATCTAACTTCACCCACGTCAGGTCTATCTTGCAGATTAGACCACGTATAATTGCGGCCATGGAGAGGTAAATCTTTCAGCCCCAAATCATCAATTAGCCGCCCAAATCTTCCCATCATAGCTCTGTCCAGATAGCCATTATTTCTGAACATACAGTTTGGATTTTATTTTAGTCTCCAACTCATGCATATATCTGAACTAAATTGACATCCTGCATTGTCATTCTGTAATTCTGCACATGGAATAAAAAAAAGAAAATGACACTGACCATGCATATAGTTCTGCATTGTCATTTTTTAGTACTGCATAGTCCAGGATGGTTTATAAGTGTCAGGCTTTTTTTTTGGAAGGTCAAGTGTCAGGCTTATCACTCGCATGGATGCACCGGGGGATCCTCTAACCAATGTTTGGTTTGCCTTCGAGAACCAAGTCTGTTGCTTTAGATGATACACTGTGAATACATCTATATCTAGTAAACAAAATTGAATACATCGAGCAAGCAAAATTGAACTTATGTTTTACCATAACCAAGTATGTTGCTTTAGACGATACACCGTGTATTTTATAACTCTATATTTTGTAGGTTATTACCTGCAATGTGTCAAAGACTCAAGACCTTGCAAAACTGAAAAAGAAGCATTTATTGGCCGAGGAGTATGAAGTGGCACACTACCGTTTGCTGATAACAGTTACTTGAACCATTGATGATGAACTATTTACAAACATTATTTGTGTTCTTGTACTCCAGCAGGAGAACAATCTGAGCATGCGAACTTTTCCTTTTGGCTCCTATTCAAAGAAACAATGTCAAAACAGAATAATCTGACACGCAAAACTTTTTCTCTGGCTCCTACCGAGATTGGATATGAAATTTGTTCAGCTTTGAGGAGTTCCATTGTGCCAATTTCATGTTCTGATTTGAAGTTTCAGTGCTCCACGGGATGATTGTGCTTACTGGCTCAGTGCGACTATGTCTAGTAGTCACTGTAGTCTTCATGGACCATTTGGGAGAGCAGTGTAAGGCGCTGCGTATTCAACAGCATTGTTATGTTCATTCTCTGACATTCCAGATAACAATAGCACTTGTTCTTTTCCGGTTACCCATACAGCTAATTATTCCAAATGAGAAAAGATACAACCGAGTCCTTTGTGCAAACGAATTTGCACATGTAAACCAATTACATGTCAATAAAAAATATCATTTTGCCAAAAAAAAATCCACAATGTACAAACCGAATTTCATTACTGAAAAACAACAAAAATTACAATAGTTTCAGGTACTTATCAAGTTTGAAAACAAAACCCATCCCTTGCATTCACACTGAGCGCACAGGGATTAGGAAGGTGACCAAAAAATGATACCACAAAACCTCCCTCCGTGCGAACAACCAGATCTAGGTTTAAGAATCTGAGCTACAGCTACGCCAACTTCGACTTATTACAAGCCATAACTGGCTGAGTTGGCACGCAGGCCAGCGACGATTGGCCTTCATAGCTCAAAGATTCTGCCAAACATGCCCATACTTCTTTCTTAAGAAGTCATCACAAACACGAAGCAAAACGACGACGCAGACGCTGACGATGAATAAGTTTCACTTTCACGTCCCTCATTAGTTCTTGTAGTAGCTTGACACTCCGATGCTTCCAGAACTCAGCCTTGTATAGGTCTTCTCCAACAGTGCCAGACCTATCAACAGAAGACAATACTCAATCAAACGTCACTAATCTGATGCAACAATTTATGCATCAAGAGGAGGAACGAAATATATATTGATTTTTTTACTGAGACCATACCCAGTTGGTTCCTCCGTTGAACCAGTAGTAAAAGTGCCAGCGTTACCAGTAGTTCCATGAGTAAGTGCTTGCACAAGAAGGCCAAAATCATTTGCAGCACGTAGCCGATTCCCATGAACACCTTGTAAACGAATCATGTTAACAGTATGGCTTTGGCATCGACCAAATGAGTCAAGAAGGAAGTTAGACGTCAGTGTGAGATTCTTGAACACATCATTGTTAGCAGCGCTGGCCAGGTACCTGAAGAAGAAGCTGCTACATCAAGCTCATCTAACGGCCCACCGTCGCCTCGGCCCAAGAGAGCCAAGAAGCCCAGCTCATACGTTGTCGGCCCGAACTAGATCAACTAGGAGATAGACTATAAGTAGCAAGAGGGAAGGGGAGAGAGTCATGAACAGAAAGTGTAAACTCTAAGTTCGAATTTTAATCATTCATCGTAGCACAATTACTGTATTTCCTATTCTCTCTGTTCTCCCCTTCTTCCCCAGCGCCGTCAGGTGCTAACATCTGGTATCGGACGTCTCGTTCCAATCCTGGCCATTCCGACACCTCCACCCCCTCCTCCGCCGCCCCAAACTCTGCACCACCACTACACCCGACTCAATCGCGCTCGCGGCGCAATGGAACCATCCCTGAAGCACATCCTCGACGCGCTCAACCCCCGCTTCGACGAGTTCGACCACCGTCTTGATGACCGCGACCGCGTCTTCGCCGACCGCACCGGCTCCGTCGACTCCCGCTTCGCCACGCTGGAGACCTCCATCTCCACCCAAGCTACCGGGCTCGAGTGGCGCTTAGCGGGGATCGAGTCAAGGCTTCCGGATCCAGTGTTGGCATCCGTCGAGCAGCGCCTCGCCTCCCTCGAAGCTTCCCTCGCTGACAGCCACGCCCACCGCCAAACAGATCTGGAGTCCAGCCACGACCCCGCCGTCAAGCAGGAGTACGATTCGCGAGTGGCAGCGCTTGAGAAGGTCTCGGTGGATCTCGAAGCGTGGTGTCCAGGCGTGGATGGTGTCCTGGACGACATCCAAAAGGATGTCCAGAAGCTGGTGAAGCACCTCGACCGCCAGGTGAATCGTCTCATCGCCTGGTCGCGCTTCCTTCACCACCAGCGGCGACCGCGTCAGCTTCGGTGGCCGATCTGCACGCCACATCGCCCAGTGGGCACCGCATCGACATGAATACACGGGATGTTGGGTCCGAAGTCGTCACGACTTGGACCCATATCCCGGCCAATGGTATGCCCCCAGACAATCACTCTCGCATTCATGCATCTGAATTATGTCCGCTGCCGGTCGTCATTCCTCCGCGCCCGGCGCCTGAGCCAGTTCACCATCCTCCCCCACCACCCCAAACCTATTTCACCCACCACCACCACCACCACCCTAGCCCAATTTTCCTCCAAGACCCCTCCCTCACTAGAATCACCCTCCTCTACCACCAGTTCATCCTCCCTACCCTGATCCTAACCGTCCCAATCAACTCACTGGCCGGCTTCCTAAACTTCCCTTCCCAACGTTCGGTGGGGTCAATCCGAAACGTTGGCGTTCCCTATGTGAAAAGTATTTCGCCATGTATGTTGTTGATCCTTCTCTTTGGATTGGTTTAGTCGAACACTACATGGAGGGTCCAGCAGCGATTTGGTACCAATATATTTCCCCCCAACTGCCCATGGCAACTTGGGATTCCTTATGTCGTTTGCTTCATGAACAATTCGATCGTGATCAGCATGAGTATCTCCTCCGCCAAATGTTCAATACCCATCAATAGACATCAGTCTCAGCTTATGTCACCGCATTCTCTGAGTTGGTTGACCAGCTCATTTCCTATTCTCCTAATGCCGATCCACTATTCTTCACTCAACGTTTCATTGATGGACTTCGTTATACATTAAAGCAATAGTTCTTGTTCAGCGTCCCAAAACTTTCGATATTGCTGTTTGTCTCGCCTTACTATAGGAAGAGGTGGGCACGGCTCCTCATCCGCAAGCCCAACGTGGAGGTGATTGGCAGGCCGCATATCGTCCACACCTGCCAGCGACTGCCTTCGCCTCCACCGCATGCTGACAAGGTGGTGGCTCCGGCTGTTGCTGCTCCGGCTGGGGCTGGTGCTCAACCAATACACCAAACCATGGCGGCTATCAAGGCATACCGGAGAGCTCTGGGTATTTGTTTCAAATGCAATGCTAAGTGGAGTAAAGATCATGTCTGTGAACCTGAGATTCTTCACGCAGTCGATGCTCTCTGTGATTCCTTTTCTTCAGAAGACTCTATGGCAAATTCTGTTGATGAATTTCCAGCCACCGAGCAGTGTTGTTTGGCTCTATCCAAGTCAGCTCTGACTGGTGTACCAGCTTCTCGCTCTATTTGCTTCAAGGGTCTGATACAATCCATTCCCATGCAGATATTGGTTGATTCGGACAGTTCATCTTCTTTCATCCATGAAGCTTTGGTTCCTCAGCTGACAGGTATTGCTTCAGTTCCGGTTTCTAGTTCTGTCCTGGTTGCCGGAGGTACTCAGCTTACCAATTCGGCCATGCTACTTTAAGTTCCTTGGTCCGTCAGTGATTTTGTCTTTCAGTCGGACTTCAGAGTTCTGCCACTGGGTTCTTTTGATGTTGTGGTCGGCATGGATTGGTTGGCAACCTACAGTCCTATGCAAGTCCATTGGTAAGAAAAATGGCTGGCTATTCCATATAAGGGGCAGTTCACAGTGTTGTAGGGGCTGCCGACTTCCACACCTGAACAAATGCTCCTTCACATTGCTGCAGTGGATATAGTTGAGGGTGCTGAGCCAGAACAGCTACCGTTGCCGATTGAGCTACAATCATTATTGGAGGACTACACTGACCTGTTTCTGGCCCCCACTACATTACCTCCATCCAGAGCATGTGACCATGAAATTCTTTTGATGCCAGGAGCTGCTCCAGTCTTTGTGAGACCTTATCGGTACTCGCCAAAGCTAAAGGACGAGATTGAAAAGCAAGTGCAGGAGATGTTGTCTTAGGGGTTGATTCGCCATAGTCATAGCCCCTTCTCTTCTCCAGTGCTATTGGTATGCAAGAAGGATCGTGGATACATGTTCTGTGTAGATTTCTGACACATCAATGCCTTGACAATGAAGTCCAAATTCCCAGTACCAATCTTCGATCAACTCATGGACGAGCTAGCTCACGCCCGCTGGTTTTCCACTCTGGATCTTTGGGCTGGCTTTTATCAGATTCTGTTGCGCGAAGGTGAGGAGTTCAAGACGGCATTCCAAACATTTGAGTCATTGGAGCACCAGGCACATTCCAGGGTGCGATGAATGCCACCCTCACTCCCGGTCTACGCAAATTCATCATTGTATTTTTTGATGACATCCTGGTGTTCAGCCCCACATTTGAGTCTCATGTCGAGCACCTGAAAACAAGTCTTTGATTGGCTCCGGCGTGATCAGTGGAAGTTGAAGAAATCTAAATGCAGTTTCACTCAACAATCCATCTCCTATTTGGGCCACGTGATTAGTGCTGATGGCTTGTCTACTGATTCGACAAAGGTGCGTGCGGTTGCGGACTGGCCAGTTCCAGCCAATGTCAGAGAACTCCGTGGATTTCTCGGCCTGGTAGGTTATTATTGGAAATTCGTCAGGCACTTTGGTATTATCGCTAAGCCCCTTACTGAATTGCTCAAGAAGGATTATGTTTTTGTATGGACTCCTGCTCATGATGAAGCCTTTTCCTTACTGAAAACTGCTATGTGTTTGGCTCCAGTCCTGGCTCTACCCGATTTCACTCGGCCATTCCATATCGAGACTGATGCCTCTGGTTTAGGGATTTGGGTAGTGCTCCAGTAAGACGGCCACCCGATTGCTTTTATCAGCAAACCGCTTAGCAAGCAGAATGAAGGCATCACTGTCTATGAGAAAGAATACCAGACAATTCTCTTAGCAGTGGATTACTGGTGACACTACCTACTTCAGGGTGAGTTATATATCCACACGGATCATCAAAGTCTCACACACATCAATGAGCAACGCCTGCATACAGCGTGGCAACAAAAGGTGTTCGCTCGCCTAATGGGTCTCCAGTACAAGATACTGTATAAGAAGGGTGTAGAGAACGGAGCAGCAGATGCTTTGTCTCGGCGTCGCCATCCTAAGCAAATTCTGGCCATCTCCTCTATTAAGCATCAGTGGTTGGATGCGGTGGTGCTAAGCTATCAGGCTGATTCAGATGCCATGAAGTTGTTATCACAGTTGGCGACACAACCTGATTCTATTCTGCAGTATTCATTGGTTCAGGGTGTGATCCGTTACAAGGGGTGCGTGTGGCTGGGATCCAGTAAAGACATCCAACAGCAAGTCCTGACAGCTTTTCATGCTAGCCCAATGGGGGGTCACTCTGGAGCACCGGCAACATATTCGAGACTGAAATATTTGTTCTTTTGGATTGGCATGAAAGCCGATGTCTAGTGGATGGTGCGGTCCTATTCTGTCTGCTTGCAAGCTAAGCCTGATCGTGCTCGTTATCCCGGTCTGTTGTAGCCTCTGCCAGTGCCAACAACTTCCTGGGAGATTGTTTCCATGGACTTTGTCGAGGGGCTCCCTACCTCAGGATCTGCCAACGCGATTTTGGTGGTTATTGATAAATTCTCCAAATTCGCACACTTCATTGCCTTGAAGCATCCGTTCACGGCCAAGACGGTGGCTCAGCTTTTCCTGGACAACGTGTATCGCCTTCATGGTATGCCCAAGTCGATCATATCTGATCGCGACAAGATCTTCACCAGTTTGTTTTGGCAGTCGTTGTTCAAGGCAGCAGGCACTTCTCTTCGCCTCAGCTCTTCATACCACCTGCAGACCGACGGACAAACTGAACGGGTAAATCAATGCCTTGAGACCTTTCTTCACTGTTTTGCTCACTCCTGCCCCTCTCAATGGCATCGCTGGTTATCACTCGCGGAGCACTAGTACAATACGACCTTCCACTCGGCTTTGGGGAAGTGTCCTTTTGAGGTCCTATACGGCTGTCCTCCTCGACACATGGGTTTCGATGTGGCATCAGTAGCTCCTGTCCCTGATCTGCAGTCATGGTTGTCTGGCCGCGCACATATGCAGGACCTCATCCGCCAACCCTTGCTGCCCGCTCAAGACCGCACGAAGCGTCAAGCAGACAAGGGCCGCTCTGAGCGGGTGTTTCCTGTGGGAGTGTTAGCTTTATTATTATTAAGAAAGAGACAGGAATAGGTGCATACCACCATGGCAACAACAGCGGCGGAGACGTCGGATTGATAACCTCCTCTGTAGAGCATAACACTGAAGGCAGACAGCCGAATCAGACGGCCTGGTAAAAAGACTGGTGTCGCATTTCTTTCAACACCATGAGATAACATCTCACACGTCAGCTTAGCCTCTGTCGTGATGGTCTGATAAAAAGTATGTTGGACCCATCATTCGCATGCAGTTGTGTACTCACAAAAAAAGGGGTTAACATCAAACAAACAATTATTATCAGGATTAGATTAGATAGGCCATGCACATACAGTTTGGTAAGACATATGAGTAGTACTAGTTTGTAACATACCAGCAAGGCTGCAGCTGCAGCAGGATATTCACCGTCTGATTCGATCAGAACCCATGCGCAGTCCTTTTTTTTTTTTTTTGGCTCAGCCAACAGTCTTCACGGGGGAGAACGTCACCGTAGCGTCTGATAAGCTCCCTTTCAGTCCGGATACACTAGGTAAAACAACAATAGCATAGGTCGGGTTCGTCAACCGGAAAGAAAGCATATAATCGAAAAAGTGAAAAAACAACTAGAAGGAAGAAAGCCTTACTAGGTCGGCTGCAGCATATACCATATAGATAATACAGGTGGTCATATCTGCCTGCAGGAACTGTTGTCAGCATTGAACTGAACCTTTTCCATATATTAACCCCATGCTATACGAAAAAGATGTTGAAAACCAAATCGACAACGTAACGCGATCGAGCATCCATGCATACGTTCCAACTCACCATGCCTAATGACTAATGTAGACAGCTAGCTTTTGAGAACAAAAGAAAAGTGCATATAGAGGGAAGGACCTTCAATGATCCAAGTTGCAGTGAGCTGTGAGCCCATGAGCACAACGATCTTGCAATTGTGGCGGTGGCCGAGCACAACCACAGCATAGAGGTCTGCATTACGGCATCAAGCGAGGTGAGCTACCTACGTATTCTTTTATTTTAAAAAAAAGAACGGAGAAGGGATTGGCACATTTTAGAAGGAAACTGGAATGCTTGATCATTACATGTCATCAGCTCATCACGCGGGATTAATTATTACTGCAGCTAGCGCAACATCATCAGATCATTTCACACTATCGGCATAGTTATGTTTGCTCTTGGTGACGAATTGTGAGAGATTTGGTACAGAATATTTGAGAGGAGTCAAGCATCATTTGAGGATTGGTACAACATATTGGAGAGATTAACCTTGAAGATTGGTACCAACAAATTTCAGATGTTGTCTCTATAGTGTCATAGTGTAACTTATGAATGCACATAAGGCTCCTCATCCCAATACTAGTTACATGTGGCTCTTTATTTTTTTATTGGTAAGGGAATTCAGAAATTCAACAATCTGCACCAAACACCGTCTCACTAATAAATTGTTCAATGTTGATCATCTGCCTAGGCTATGATTGAATAAACTAACACCCCTCTCACTCTAATAAATTTTTCGGTGTTGATCATTTGCCTTGACACGATCTAATCATGGTTGGTGTGAGCCATGCATGCAACCCTTTGGAAAGAGCGAAACCGAAGGATATTTGAGAACGTCCTTTCCATGAGCCTCCAAATCGCGGGAAAGATGAAAGAGATAGTAGATCTCCATAAAAGGGCACACTATTTTTAAACTCATTAGTGGCTAGAATTTTCGGTCCTTGCTCATGTTAGGCCTTGTGCAGTTGGGTGTGCCCTAGGCCCTTTGCTCCTCTTGTAAATATAAATTATTTCCTTCTTAATTGAATGACAGAGCTCCTGCCGCTTGTGTTAAAAAAAACCATGCATGCAGTGAAGGAAGGACTAGTGCATTATATGTACAAAGGTACCGACCGGGTTGGCTTCATATGCTGGGTGTTTGCTGGTGCTGCACTACATTTCATCATGTTGTTCTCTACGCTTAAATAGCAGCGCAAAAAGATGGATGGATGTCGACAATTCGGCATGCTTGTGTAGGTGTGTCTGACAGAGCAGTAAAAGAGATGAAAACCACTGGTACCACACTGAGGAGATACGGACATCGTCATCTCGTACTAGCTGCTGAATTTTCAGAGCTCACATGCAACTTGTGCTGACAACTGACAATCCCATACCAATTTACAAGGGGCCTTAAAACTGAAGTTATCAGAACCCCCACAAACAAAATTAGCAGAAAAATGCAGTCTTACTAAAGGCATGGTGTGTTTACCCCTCTCATATGTTTGGGTATCAGCACTAAATCTTGCTGCTAAATCAGATTTTTGAATACATTAAATGAAACTAAGGACGAAACTTATTCCTTCAAATCAGAGAGTGGTCAAGAATGGCAGCGAGCGAGCGAGCCAAGCAAGTGAAAGAAGAAACAAAGGAAGTGGTGACGCTTACAATGGCGGGCGTAGTCAGTGCTCTGACTGATTCAGCTGCTCCATGGGCTGGAGCCGCGCGTGGCCATGGGGTTGGGGCCCGGGTCCTGCAGTGCAGTGTCTCGCTCTCCATTGCTACTCAGCAATGACCGCCGCCCTGCTGTTGTAGATGTATGTAGATGAGGGTCCCGATGGGACGCATCAGCAGTAGAGCTAGGTCTTGGGCCGGGCTGGTCCGGCACGGCACGGCCTGTTCGTGCTTCGGGCCATGTCGGGCCCAGCATCTTAGGCACGCTCGGCATGTTGGGCCGTGCCGGATGGCACAAGGAGATTTTTCCTAAGCCCAAGCACGGTCCATGGCCCGGCGGCCCACCTCCGTGCCATGGCAGCCCAAGCACGGCCCTCACTTACTTATTTTCTTCAACCATTGGTAATATAAAACATTATATATTTTTTTTTCTCTTTCTACTACTATTAGGCAACATATTTTCGTCATTTTGATGGTGAACTGGTGATGATCCAGACTTGAGACACGAGAGCAAGATAAATCTCTACTACTAAAAAGCAGCTACTGTTATCGTGCACCCGGCTTCACCATGGTGTTGCTCGATGCAATGTCTGCCCGGCGATTTCTTTTAAGTGCCAACAAGGTGGACACGGGACCTTACCATTCTGGTGCATGATCGGCACCTCCGCAGTCAGCGCCCACGCCCAGCGCTCCGCAATCTTAGGATCCTATCACGCCACCATCATGCATGCCGCCATGCACGCCTGACGCCCCCTCCTCCCCATAACAACCGTCATCAGCACGGCAAAAATCAATCCTCGTTCGTGATCACGCTGCCAGTCACGCAATCATGCCCTGGCACACACGACGGGATCACGCCGCCCTAGCCTCCTCATCCCTCTCCCTCATCATCGCGTGCCACCTTCGCCATTGTACCCACCGTCGCCCGATCGACGCCCTTGGTCCTCCGTCTGTCTCCTGCGCCATCGCCAGTCGCAAGCCATTGGTGGAATTGCCACACGCCGGCCTCGTCGTTGCTGCAGTCTGCGCACCGCCCATTGTGCTCCCTCCTCACTTGATGCAATCTCCCGCAGCACGTCTGAGCCCTGAGGACGCGCGTGCGTTGAAGAGACGAATCGTCGGCCGTCGCGCACCTCTGTCGTTCGCCGCCATTGCGAAACACATATCGCCCACAACACTGAAGGCCGGCTTAAGGTAAATCCAGGTGTTTGTCACTTGTGAGTGCCATACTATTTATGATCCGATCGACAACAATACAAGGCTCTGCATAGCGATCAACCGTGAAAGACCTCAGCTGCTACCTTCGCCTATACTATTTCATCATACTGCAGGAACGTGGTGAGAATTTTTTTTGGCTTTTGTTTGCCCTCTCCACTGCATGCAACCTGTTAGGTATAATGCCAGATCGGAGTAGCTGACTTGATGGATAGTATAGAACTTGGATATTCAGAGTTCACCTATTCTGAATTGCTGCTACCAACTGATGGTGCCAGTTTTTTTTCCCATTTATCCATAAAGAACACACCGTTAGAGTTAGCATTTGATCTACTTCACAGCCATTCTCAAACTGAATACCTAAAAGATGGAGCATTTGTCAGCTTGTAAGCATTTGTCAGCTCGTAGAAAACGCCTACTTCACAGTCATTCTAAAACTGAATACTTGAAATAGTTTCCATGCCACAAGTTGCATGAGCAGCAGGGTGAAAGATTAAGTATCATATCTTTTTTCTTGATGAAACACCAGACGAGAACAAAGCATGTACATGTTCATGAAGAAAACAGATCTGTACCTGAAATGTAAATACAATTTCTACAAACTATATGCTAGCCTTCACCTGTACATATTTTTCAGGATATAACCTCCATCACCAGCACATAGAGCTGTTGTCAGAAAGTGAATAGGACTGAATAGAAGATTGGTTCGTCAAATTTTATTGAATGATACAAATTTTTTAGTTGCAATTTGATTTATGGTACAGTCAGCCTCAGAATTTAGTTGCAATTTGATTTATGTGCAATATTGAGCTTAGTTGAGTTTATGTGCAATGAGCTTATGTGCAGTCTTGAGCTTAGTTGCAATACTAACATTCGTTTTGGCTAAGCATATGTGCAGTCAAGGCAGTAGCGGAGGACCTCGCCTCAACGACGCATGTCTGCCCTACCACAAGAAGTACTATTGTACATATAACCTCGTCGCCCTAATCAAATCGGACTCAACAATTCAGCATACAAGATATTTTTAACAAAAAAGGTTCTGCACAATTTGCTTTGATGTTGACCCAATAGGAAAGATTCAACCATGTCAAATAGGTACAAGTACAAACCATGCCTTCAAGGACATTGGTAATGTCATATATTCACGCTACACAGACACACACCGACCGTTTAGCGTTTACCGTTTAGGTGAACATTGCATATATGCGCCGCTTTTGAACCTGAATTGTAGGAAGAGTCTGTGAGTGTGTACCAACTACCAAGTGGACAAAAAGAGATGACAGATGAAAATGAAAACAATCTATAACCTCTAGTGTTTCTACATCATTATTTAAATCTAGAATAATGCCATCTAGAGCTTGCTTGAGCAAGTTAATGAATTTTTTTGTCAGAAGTCCTGAACTAGGATCAAAAGGATGGATATAAGTAACAACAAACATTACTAAGGAAAGAGCAATATAAGCAATTTCAGAAAATATAAAGATGTAGACTATTATGATATCACCTAGTGAACTGTCATAACGCCACGTGCCAACACGAGCCGGTGGATGGAGTGGTAAACATGAAAATCTTTCTATGCACAGGTTCAGCACTGCATCAACCAGCTCCTGTTGGCACGTGCCGCTATGAAAGTTCACTAGGTGATCATAACAGTCTATGTCTTTATATTTTCTAGAACTGGTTACTTTGCTCTTTCCTTAGTAATGCTTGCTGTTACTTATCTCCATTCTTCTGATCCTTGCTTAGGACTTTTGACAAAAAAAAATCATTAACTTCCTCGTCTCCGAACATGAGAGGTCTCCTCGTCCACCTCCTCTCCGGACGTGAGGGTCTCGTCGTCGTCCACCTCGTCTCCGGACGCAAGGGACGTCTCGTCATCCACCTCGTCTCCGTACGCGAGGGACGTCTCCTCCTCCACCTCCTCTCCGGACGCGATGCTCTCCTCCCCCAGGACGCGAGGGCCTCCATTTCCATTCTAGTGCACGTACGGTGGGGCGGCGGCGGCGGCGGGGAAGCAAAAGAGTCAGAGCGAGCGAGGCGGCTGATGGCGTGCCGGCCGGCTAGGTCACGATCGAAACACTACTACTGACGATGTATCTGAGATGGGATTTTCCGTGGGATACTATATATATATATATATATATATATATATATATATATATATATATATATATATATATATATATATAACAATTCAATATAATGGCTCACGCTGCTCGATCCGTTTCCGTTTGCGTTTGGTTTGGGCGGGGATTCAAAATTTTGGTCGTCCGGCATCACCGCAACGGCATGCATGCGCGCAGGCAGCACCCGCACCGCTCAACCATTTCGCGTACCTTTATGCATGCGCCTACCTATCCGTTTCTGCAAACGATTTGTTACCGATCAAATCGGACGGGCTTCCGAAAACAAAACATTTCCCCGCCGAGATTCAACGTGTCGAACAAATTAATCGTAAGCTTCTTTTGAAATCCAACAAATCAATCATACTAAGCTCCAACAAGTGTCGTGCGGCCCGGCCCGCTAAAATAATCCGGGACAGCAGACGGCCCGCCAAAAGCCATTAGGACCCGGCCGCAAAACACGCGCGCCCACGGTTTCCCGCCGTACACATCACGTCCTGCCCAATCAATTCCAAGCATGCTCTCTGTCTCTGTCTCTGGTCAGACAGAGAGAGGTCTCAGCGACTTCGCAGTATCGGCGGGCGCCTGCATCACGTCCAAATACAGGGGCACGGCACGCCGGAACACCGAGACATGCTCACATGCACGGCGGCGGCGGCAGCCTTTTTTAAGTAATCGTTCGCCTAACCAACCCAATCGCTCCACGCGATCCTCTTCTTCCTCTAATGTCGATGAGCAAGCTCGCCAGCGCCGGCGGGTGGGCCGACCTCCCGCGCGACCTCCTCGAGTCCTTGTTTGCCCGCCTCCCCGTGCCGGACCGCCTCCGCTTCCCGGGCGTCTGCACCGCCTGGCAGTCGGCCCACACCGCCGCCGCGGGGATTCAGCAGGCCACGCCGTCCCCCTGGCTCATGCTCCCGTTCAACCCGACCGCGCGGGTCGGCAGCGTCGCCGACGACGACGACGGGAGCTGCGCCAAGCTCTCGGTGGCGCGGTTCCTGAGCCTGGCGGAGGGCCGGGCGTACGCGATCCGTCAGCCGGCGCCGGCCGCCCGCGACCGCCTCTGCGTCGGCTCGTCGCCCGACGGGTGGCTCATCACCGCCGACGCCTGCTCGGAGCTGAGCCTCCTGAACCCGGTCACGGGCGCGCAGCTCTGCCTCCCGTCCGCCGCCACGCTCCCGTTCGTCGACGCCCGCCGCGGCGCGGACGGCCGCGTCGGGAGCTACGGCCTGCGGTTCTCCTTCGCCGATGACGATGGCGGTGGCTGCGGCGAGGAGGAGGCGCTGGTACCGCCGGAGACGTTCGCGCCCGACAGGCTCCGGTACGAGGTCTACGAGAAGGCCGTCGTCCTGTCGGCGCCGCGAAGGGCGCCCCCTTGCTCCTGGGGCGGATACGCCGTGCTGCTCATTTGCCAGCCCCTAGGCCGCCTCGCCGTCGCGCGGGCCGGGGACGCGGAGTGGACCCTGCTCGACGCCGACGCGCCCGAGCGGTGCTGGGTGGACGCGGTGCGCGCGTCGTCGTCCTCCGGCGCGGACGGGACCCGGCGTGACTATCAGCCGGTTTACACGATGGACGCCGCGGGGCGCGTCGACGCGTGGGACACGGACGTCTCCGCGACGCCGGCGACGCCCAGCAGGGCGGTCGCGCCGCCGTGCGTCTGCTCGGTCCGCACGTGCTGCACCATGTCGGCGGCGTGCCGCAAGTACCTCGTGGAGCTCTCGCCTGGGCGCCTGCTGCAGGTGCACCGCCTCCGCGAGGCGGCGCACGCGCGGTGCGCGTGGGAGCCCCGGCCGGAGCTCGTGGAGTACACCACCACCGGTGTCGAGCTCTTCGAGTGGACGGCCGCCACCGGCCAGTGGGCGCGCGCGGACGGCCGCGCCCTGGGCGGGCGCGCGCTGTTCCTGGGGAAGAACGCGTCGCTGTGCGTCCCGGCGGACGACGCCGGGGTGAGGGGCGACTGCGTCTACTTCACCGACGACGGGCCGTGGTCGCACGACCGGTGCCACGAGGTGGCGCCGGACGTGGGCGTGCTGGACCTCGCCGACGGGAGCTACAGGCCGCCGCGCGGCGCCGCCAGGGACCTGCTCTGGAAGTGGCCGCCCCCGGTTTGGGTGTTCCCGTCGCTGGCTGGCTGATTGATCCGCCCCCTGCCTCTGAATCTTGGAAGCTTCCATGACGAATCAGTGTGTAGAGATGCTCTTCAGTTCTCAGAAAACAGCGGCTCAAGTCGTCGTTGACCTGCTGCAACATGTGTGCATACATAGTTTTGTAGATTAATGAGGATTCCGTTGAATAATAAGACGTGTAAGTTGTAACAGAGGTCAATCTCTTTGTTGACCTCTTACACCGACACGCTGTTGGTTGTGGAAAGCCTGCTATAGATAAATAGATGTCGTTTTGAAAAAGAAAGATAAATATGTTAAGATAAATATGTTATTCTCTGTCCATGAGTAAATAGATTTTTAGAGTTGTTTTAAGTCAAACTTTTTAAACTTTGACCGAATCTGTAGAAAAAAAAGGGTAAGATTTGTGGTATCAAATTAGTATTGAGTTTGCCATAGAATATATTTTCATAAGGCGCTAATTTTATGTTATAGATGTTGATACTTTTTTCTATAAAGTTAGTTCAACTTGAAAAGTTCAATTGGCACGGTTAGGATTTGATTTATTTGGAGACATAGGATCTGGAGGGAGTAGATAAAAAATCTCAATATGTACTTTGGCTTATTTTTTTGGAGTAGGGTTGGTTTTCTTTTTTTGAAAAAAAAGCACCGGAACTTTCATAGTTCCATTAAAGATGAATCGACGTGTCATGGATTACCAAACACGAGTGACAAAGGACAATCATATCATATGTCTTGCTGACCTGGTGCAATAAAACGTTGCTGCTTGACAAAAGTCGACCAAAAGTCATTTTGTACTTACTTTCAAGTAAATACCATGAATAAATTTAGAAAAGCTCATTCTGTACTTTTTTATTATTATTTTAGAGCAAAATTTGTAAAAGGGCCGAAGGCACAAGGCCCATGAAGGAATGTAGCAAAGGAAAGGATTGAGAAATTGGCCGCATGCAAGCGCCACTTTCAATGCAGCAAACACCACCATCAGAATTCCACTAAAAAAAACAAACACCATCAGAAATACAGGTACTAAAATAATATAGATTTATTTACGAGTCAAAACTTTTGTTTGGATCTCCTCTTCTAAACTTTAAAACTTTAAAAACTTTAGAGCACTTTAGCTGAATTTTGATATTTAAAGCTCTGATGTGGGGTGAACTAAAATTTAGAACCAACTTTAGACCACCTGTTTGGAGACTTTAGTTCTAAAATTTAGAGGAGTGAATCCAAACAGACCTAGACCTACTTCACATTTTTTGCACAACTTTGACAGTAGGTAAGTAAAATAATATAGATTTATTTACGACATAAATTAGCATTACTAAGAGAGTCTGGCCAATTTGTTCCGATCATATTATCTTTTGAGAGAATTGCATTGTTTAAGATCATCCACAGAAAGATTTTAATTTTTTCTCGAACTTTGCCTTTCCAAATTTTCTTATGATATTGAACTACATCATTAGAGGTCATAGCGCTGTATACAGATTTAACACTGAATTTATCATTGCATCCAAACTTCCACCTAATTATGTCTCTGCCCTTTGTTAACTGGATACGAGTAACATCCATTATTTTTCCCACTTCAGTCTCCAATCATCCACTAACCATCTAGTGAACATCATCTGCCGCGGATGCATTTTCATGACATGAACAGTGATCTTCTATTGTTCACACATTTTGAACAGATTTGGAAACATTTGACAAAGAGGGATGCCATGTAACCATAAGTCCTCTAGAAAAGAGTTTTACTAACGTTACAAAGGACTTGCATTTCTAGTTGGATTGAGTACCAACGCAGTGGCCGAGCGAGGATCGATTTTGTAGACATGATGTTAGAGGAGATAGAAAAAACTCGCATGGGCACTAGAATCTTGGGGCCATATGCCCCCATATACCATGTTACCGATGAACAAAGCAGCTGAAAGGCAAAAATGTTCCTGGAAGTGGAGATCGATATGAAGACACAAACTAGGGGCAAATCTGGGCCTAAGGTCTCTAGGGCCTAGTCGTGGCCAAGTAACATTTACTAACCGAGGTCTATTCGCCCAAGAGCCTGGCCCTCCCTCGCTCTGTCAGTTTGTCTGGAATCTAGGTTAAGTGGTCAACTCATTGTAGATTATTTCTTTATTCTTTAATACTCTAACCCATTATAGATCTATAGATCATTAGTCATGTAGACAGTAGATTGTAGTCTTGTAGAATGTTAACTATCATTTTTTCTATTTAATATTTTGATTGATCATGAATCTAAAAAAATTACAAATTGTTCACAATAAAGAGAACCAAAACTTTAGCATCGTATTTTTCTCGTGTTGATGTCACACAACCACCTCTAGTTTCAGAATCATAAACAATTCAATCACCAGCTCCAAAAACAATTCAACCTCCACCTCCATCTCTAGGTCCAGAACAAGAAACAGTTGGAACTAGAGTAAGAAACAATTGGTACTAGAGAGTTAGTGTTGCACAGGGAGAATTAGAAAGAACTAGAAGTAGACAAGTAGTGTTCCTACCATAGAGTTGAGCCAACTGAAGATGATACTTTTTAGTAAGATTCCAATCATATGCGAATGCACCACCTCACTAGACACTAGGTATTTATTTTCATCTCAGCACATGTACCATGCAACGTTATTAACAATTTTTGTTCAATCAGCATATCCATTTGAAATTTTATCTTTGTCTTAGTTATTTCTGTGTGTGACATTAATGGCCTCGACTGGATAGATTAGAGGTTACCACTACAGGTTATCACCTCAGTTTATATATATACAATAAGTAAAACATAAATCCATGCTGCTCCAGTCATCCAGGTTTACCAACTCAAGAGACCATCACAAGCTCACATACAAAAAAAAACCTTAATGCTTGAAGAACAAGACGTACACACTAGTGGCATTCAATTTGACTATCACCTCATTCTGTTGCATTGGTACTCAATCTGACTACCATCCGATCTTGCTATCGAGAGAGACACGTCGTCTATCACTGAAAGATCTCTTGATTGACGAGGCCACCGCATGCACATCGCCTATGCTGAAGGAATAGTATTGTTAAATTCTGAATTAAATTTCAAGAAGATGCGGGCACCCGTGTCAAATCGATTACTCAATCTAGGTAAGCAAGTTTCACCGTAAGGAATCTAACCAAATTATGCTCATTTAGTAACAATCTTGCATTGACGAATTTGTGTTCATCAGTTTTTTTTAAAACACGTCAGTTTGTTTGTTAGGCCATGAATCATGATTGATGGGGTTCGGTTGGCTTGAAAGTGAATGTTCGGGAGGTCACAAATTAAAATAATTCCTTCGCTTCTTCACCTGTATCACTCACTGTACGGCTTAGCTGGTCCAGACAAAATGGGAACCGGGAAGCACGTCCTCTAATCTCTATGGCCTAGTAACTGACTTTCTCTCCCAACAAACTAAAAAAGGCTAGCTATCGAGCGAGCAGCAGTGTGACTGACGAGCAGGACCTCTCATATACTCCGTATGGGAGTAACGGTCATGGGAAGGACGGAAGGCAGCAGGCAGGCAGGCAGGCAGGCGAGACAAGACCTAATGCAATTCAGCTAGCGGCCGGTCGGTGGATTGCTGTATGGCCATGGACGAGACGACGTCGTATTCCTCATTCCTAAAGGAGAGCTGGGTGTCTGAAGCAACGTTGCTTTTGCTTTAATTTCAATTCCACCGGACCACACATGGTGCGACTTGCGGAGTGCGATCGATGCAAGCACCAAGCAGGCAGGGGAGCTTGTTTGCATCGGAAGCAACACTTCCTATTTGTGCTCGGCATGCAGGGCAGCTAGCTAGCGCCGGCATGCATGGTCCATATATCCACTTGTTATCGAAGGTGTTTAATTATAAAAGCTGCTGCGTACCTACTCCCTTTATCTCAAAATATAAGGCATATACTCTCTCCATTTCAAATTATAAGTGGTTTTGATTTTTAGATATGCATTATGTCTAATATGTTGTAGAAGTTATGCTAGTACAATCAGAATGATTGTATGAAAAATATATGGTATTATTTGAAATGGAGGGAGTACTTATTTTAAGAATTAAAATTTATCATCTTTAATTAATAATTAGTCTGATTGTATGAAAAATATATACTAGTATATAAAATAAAAGTTGCTAAATAAGATTTGTATTTAGAAATATTTTCTAACAATCAAACATTTTATTAACATAAATTATATATTCTAGGAGAAACTAATAGTCAAAGTGTGATGTTGACAATAGCTTTAGCTCATATTTTGGAGTAAAATTCACAAGCAATCCCTAAACTTGCATGATGGTATCATCAAGGTCCCTAACTCTAAAATTTTGATATTTGTCCCCTAACCTATACGGCGATGTCACTCTGATTCTCAACTCTCAATTTTTGATATTTAGGCGCTGAACTAGCTTGTATGACGATGTCATATGGGTCTGCAAACTTGCACCTTATACACATACATGGCGTTGGAATGTCATGATAATCGTGTGTTGACGAACAATTTTAGGGACTTAGACAACACCATCGCACAACTTTAGTAACTTAAATATCAAACATCGAGAATTTGAGACCCATATGACATTACCGTACAAGTTAAGGACTATTCAAGAGTTACGGATCTGGATATATAACGCCACGATCCAAGTTTATAAAACGCTAGTAAACTTCAGCCGCAGAGGGAGGAGTAATTCCATTCCAGCGTCGTGGGCAGCAGGAACGTGAAAGCGACGTTTGTACCTTCGCTTCCCCTATGGATCTACGCCTCTGTCCTTGGTGTGCGTCACAATATCTTTCAGTGATTCAGTTGAAAACTAGATGAGTGACCGAACAGCCAGTGGTTCATGCCTCTAAAAGTAGAGCAGGTGGTTCTTTGTCTCTGTGGCCAGTTGATTTGATGAGATGAGATGACATCAACTTGGAGAGCATCTAGAGTCTAGACCTAGATGTGGCTTGTGGGTGTTTCTAGAACTCAGAACACGGAACGTAGGGCATGTTTGGTACCTTTGCCGCCACTCCTCCCCTCACCTCGCTTAGTCTAGCTTCCTCGCAAAGATATCTTTCAAACCGGTGGAGGCCGAATAGGCGGCGCTAGAGATCGATTCCACACCAGGAACGTTGAACCAACAGTGAGGGATACCATCATGTTGTTGTGGAGTCCGATTCGACGACGGTGGAGGGCGATTAAGCATTGGGAGAGACCGTTTCGACGACAACAATGTCGTACTCGGTGACAGTGAAGGCTGGAGTCCGATTCAATAGCGGCAGGGGTGAATCGATGGTTGGGGAGTCTCGGCTAACGAGCGGACGAGCCAACTTTGCTCGGCAGCTGCGGTAGCAAGTATTTTATTGCTTGGACGAGCAAGCGGCCAGCAAGGGTAGTTTTTTTTTTCTTTCTCTCAATCAGAATAAACCAGCAATGAAATTGTTATTTTTAGCTTCATAGGTTCTAGCTCCGACTCGACACCACGCAAAAGTATTGAAGCCGTATTAAACTGAGACTGAGAATGATATGGCAGCTGCTCCACTGGATAAAGGTTAAAGGATAAAGTGGGAGTGAACGGGAGCTGCATTCCTGTTACGCTTCATATTCAGTTGTCTCTTGTGTCTGTGTGGATTGGGATCGAGCGTTGTTTGTACTACAAGCCTGCACGAGATGTGGATGGTCTTGATAAATTACCCTGCTTGGTGCTTGCATCCCGTCCCGTCCTTTGCAAGGCAACGCGCCAATGCCAAGTCCAACACGCGCGCGCGTACGGCGTACGGAAGCTTTGCGAAAGGACACCATCGTGCAACGCACGCGCGCCTTTCTGAATTCTGACCGACTGCCTGCAAGGTCCGTCCGGCCCAAACAGCGCTGGTGACGCGACGTGCATGACCGTGGACAGCCGAGTCGCTGGCTGTCCGCACACACACGGGCACACGGCGCGCTGCCAGGGTCGCCGCCGGCCGCCGCGCACAGCGCCAGGTTCAGTACTTGGCTCCGCACTGCCTGCCCTGCCCGGCATCCATCGATCCCACCACCACCAGCGCCAGGTTTAACGAACCCATCGCACTGTCGGACAAGAAATCTGGAAGCCTTTACTGTTCCTTCGCCGATGGATGGATTCATGGATCGGTGGAGCGCGGGGCCGGACGCGGGTTGGTACGCTGCGCCGGGGCCAGCGCGTCGGCTGTAGCGTAGCTGCCGTAGTGGTTGCCGTGGCCGTGCCGCGCATCCCCACCCACGAGCGGAGCGAGGAGGGGGATCGGGCGTCAACCACCCACCAACTCGTTTCTGGTTGCTCGCCGCGGGGTCGCCATCGACGGGCGCGAGCGAACCCAACCCCGGGAACCCCTGCCTTGCTTCCTTTAATACCCTCTCGATCGTCTCCTGCAGCTCGCCTCGCGTCGCTCGCTTCCAGATCCAGCGGCCGGAGCGAGGCGGCAGGGGTGCCGGGGTGCCACGGTGGCCATGAGCATGAAGCAGCCGAGGGGCCGGCAGGAGCCGCGCCGGATGGGCAACGCCGCCATGGTCGTCACCATGCTCGTCTCCCTCTGCGTCCTCACCTACATCAAGGCGCGATACTGCTCCAACCCCTTCCGTACGTCGCCGCCTCCCCTCCTCCTCCTCCTTCAATTCCTCCTCTTGCCTCCTCCTCCAAGTCCAACCTCACCGACACCACCCACTCACTGATTCCATCCATTCCACTGCAGCCAAGGCGGCGGAGGAGCTGGAGGTGGTGGAGGTGGACGAGGACTACGACAGCACGCGGTACAAGCTCTCGGGCCCCATCGGCGAGGAGGACTTCGACCCGTCCCGCCCGACCTGCTACAACACCAGCAAGCGCTCGGAGCGGTGCGCCGCGGCGGGCGACATCCGCGTGGACGGCAACCACTCCAAGATCTACATCAATCCGCTGTCCCGGGAGTGGAAAACCAAGCCGTACGCGCGGCTGCACGACCCGGTGGCCATGGACGACGTCCGCGAGTTCACGCTCGTCCCCTTCGGTGGCTCCAACCACACCACCGTCCCGCCGCTCTGCACGCGGAACCACTCCGTCCCGGGGTTCCTCTTCTCCAGCGGCGGGTTCGCGGGCAACCTCTACCACGACTACGCCGACGTGCTGGTGCCGCTGTTCGCCTCCACGCACCACTTCGGCGGGGAGGTCCAGTTCCTGCTCGCCGACATCAAGGACTGGTGGGCCGACAAGTTCAAGCCGCTCTTCCGCCAGCTCTCCCGCTACGACGTCATCGACGTGAACAACGACCAGGAGGTGCACTGCTTCCCGCGGATCGTCATCGGCTCCACCTTCCACCGCGCCATGGGCATCGACGCCTCGCGGACGCCGGGGGGTGAGACGGTGGCCGACTTCAAGCGCCTGCTCCGCCGCGCGTTCCGGCTGGAGCGCGCCGTCGCGTCGCGGTCGGGCGCGCCCCGGCGCAAGGACCGGCCCCGGCTCCTCATCATCTCGCGCAAGAGCTCGCGCCGGTTCGTCAACGAGCGCGCCATGGCGCTGGCCGCCGCGGCGGCGAAGTTCGACGTGCGGATCGCCGAGCCGGACAACCACACGGACATGCCCAACTTCGCGCGGCTGGTGAACTCGGCGGACGTCATGATGGGCGTGCACGGTGCCGGGCTCACCAACATGGTGTTCCTGCCCAGCCGCGCCGTGCTGGTGCAGGTGGTGCCGTTCGGCGGGCTCGAGTGGCTCACCCGGGTCACCTTCAAGGACCCCGCCAGGGACATGGACGTCACCTACATGGAGTACAACGTTTCGCTGGAGGAGAGCTCGCTCAGGGACCTCTACCCGAAGGATCACTTCTACCTCAAGCACCCCTACGACGTGCACAAGAAGGGATGGGACGCCATCAAGACGGTGTACCTCGACAAGCAGAACGTCAGGCTCAACCTCACCAGATTCACCAGGACGCTGGAGCAGGCGCGAGATCTCTTGCCGTCACCATGACTGATGACCCCTTTCGCTGCTGCAGGTTTCCCTTCAGATTGCGCTGGCTTCTTGCTTCTTGCATTGCATTGCATTGGAGCTAGCTGCTCTGCTGCTGCAGCCTGCAGCTTCAGCTTCAGCTGGTTGGTAGATAGGCAGGCTCACTTCACAGTTCGCACCATGTATTTTTTGGATTTTTGTTCTATACTCCCACTTGTTTTCTCTTCTCCTTTTCTCTCTCCCTCTCTCCACTCTTGTGGCAAAGATTCATTTATTTCATTGTTTTTTCTTCTTTTTTTTTCTGGGTAAAGGAGGAGAGGTCTGGTCGTGTCCAAGGTTAATTTACACAAACACACACTGTAAATGATTGATTGTTGTCGGTAAAGGCCAACACGAGCAAAAGGTAAATTATTTGTCCATATAGCCCACCATCTGCCCATGTAGGGTGTGGTGCCATGTGATTATGATTCATGACTGCCATAGCAGGCAATTTTTTCCTTTCTTGATTCCCAGTAGCTAGGGTTGCAAATGTGCCAATGTGGTCACATAGGCCATGTCATGTCATGTTCCCCTCATCCTCAGCAACGGAGGCATATGACAGACATTCACCAAGGACTTGTTCAGGAGGATCTTTCCAAAAAAAAAAAAATGTTTAGGAGGTCATCGCTTTATCTGAAAGCAGCATGATGCTTCAAGTCCTCGCCAGCACAGTCGCCAGCACAGTCAAGCAGCATGATACCCCCGTCTTCCTCTGTTTCTCCGAGAAGCCAGTTTGCAACGAGTAAAACCTGCTTGTCTATATTTGCTAAACATGGCCCACCCTAGCTAGCCTACCGTTTACGGACCAAGGAAGTGGTCTTAAACAAGCCGCCATGGACGGACGACACAACAAGGTGCAGGTGATGCAGTGGTTGCTCAACTGTTTCCCACACGGAAAAGAGGAAAAAAAATTGGGTGCAGACTCCTGCACCGTGCTTCCGTGTACGACAGTTGACAAGACCGTATACCAACCGAAAGGGGAGTCATTTCCTTTCTCTCTGAGCCAACCAGAGATTAATCTACTACACAAACGTGACCATCAGATGAGATAGCATGCCATTGATCAGCTCCGGAAAAGGCCCACGCAACCGACCATGGCAGCATCCTGAAGAATGATCCATGGCGATGGAACTCCTGAAGAATCGCAGGAAAGTTTACACACTTCATCGCTCCATCCTTTTGCCATTTCCAAGCATATTGCAAAAAGATATGCTCTATGTCTAAGATATATTATAAAAACTATGTATTTAGAAAGAGTCATAATTTGGAATGGATGGAGTAGTAAATATATTTCAGATGAGAATGATTAACCCAGACGGTCAGCATGGTGGAGTATTTGAGATCTGGAAACAGCTCAGCGTCCACGACACCCTCCACTTCTAGAGCTACCAAACTTCTGTTGCTTCCTCGCCTTTCACGGTGCCATCATCGAGCTGCGGAAGCCACTAAGAAACGTACTCCAAGAGCATCACATGTAAGCCAAGTACCCTGCTTTTAGGATGATAGTTCAGTCCTACCAGATCCAGGGCGTCAAGCTTGGAGCTGCTGCCTAGTGCCTCGAACCCAAGGGCTCATATAGACCTACAACTACAAGGTCAATTATTCCAGTCACCTGTACATTCAAGAATAAAAAAAAGGGGCTCATATTAGCAAGTAATTGAGTTTCAGCTATAACGTATGATCTAACTTTTTATGCATAAAGGCTGGAGCTTCATTATTTCACTACAAATTGAATCTGAAATTCTCAGTTACGGATTAGGATGAATAAATGACAGCCGTGGAGAACATCAGCAAAAGCATCGTCGTCTGTTTGGCCAAAAGCACAATGGTCCTCAGAACGAAATGCAGCTGTTCAACAGAAAATGAATGCAGTCGTTGAAAATACAAATTCACCCTTTCTTGGTCAGAGATCATTGTCTCTGCTTTTGTCAGCTTCACCCTTTGACAAAATTTTGAGATAGACCTAAGTATTAGCTTTTGGAGGCCATCAATTACGGCAGGTAATTTGTGCACGTTGTTTTTGGTCCTGTATGCTAGTCCATGGTCGGTAATGATGCTATCCATTGGAAGCTCAGACTTGGATACTGCTTTACGTGCTGGAGACTTCTGTGCAGCAGGGGGGAGGAACGTGTGAGACAAATATATATTTAAGGTTACATTGTTCATGCTAGTACTTCATACCAGTACTGTGGCCCTATCATTATCACTCAACACAGTGAAGTTTCAAGAATTCTCTTCAAAATTCTTTGGTCAGGTCACACATCATTTTCTTATTCTTGTCTTGGTTCGGTAAAATGCGTGGGAATACACTGAGCGGGTGATTTCAGTGCGTTGTTGAAACACGAAAATGCCACCTTTATTAAACAATAGTCCACAATACAGCTCCCAAAGAACATGTACATATTGTAGTGAAATGGTGCACCTTCTCCTTTTTATTGCCTAAATCTTTCTCCTTTTTATTGCCTAAATCTTTCTCCTTTTCATTCTATATGTATAACCGAGAGATCCGTATCAACAACTAAAGCATGATGGACTGTTACATCAGATGCTTGAATGCTTTCTTTAAGATCGAAGCTACACTAGCAGAGTAACCTCCTTAAGGAAAGGACAATGGGTTAGGTAAAACAATGCATCATATTAGTAAATTAATGATGTGTACTGTCTGCCTTTAAATAATCGTGGACCATAACTATACGATCTGGGAAAGAGGGGGGAAACATAAATAAAAGCCTTGCAGCAGTGATATTTTACATGTTTTTATGACTTCAATTTCTGTTTTCCCGGATTTTCTTCCATCCACTCCCACCAAAGCCAAAAATGGCAAACTTTGTTTGGAAAGTTCCTCTGCAGTGCACACCTTTTATGAACTGCGTATTGTGAGCTTATGCTAAATAGATGTGTAACATGAGTTAGTCACGCCGCTTGGCTAGCAATGTAATATTTCATGTTAAAGTGTTTTCACCGTATTGACTATACAGAAAAAATTCTCAAATGCTGAAAAGTATCAATTATATAAAAGAAAACAGCTACCTTTAAGGGAGGTATAATCACAACTGATGACATTCAGATCAATGTAATGCTGCCATCTGAACACTGAACTCTAGCTCGGGCCTTTTCAGCCTAGAACAGTAAAAGATGCAAAAGAGTGGTTAGTTATAGCAATTAGAGAACATAGTGATATACAGCATTCACATCAACACGGTACAGGAAAGCATGATTGGTAAGTGACGCCTTATAGCCTTATAGGGTATTATAATAACCACTTTGATTAGTGGTGGCCGCCCACGTGTAGTAGTGGTAGTTAGTCACATGTCCCAGGAATTTAAAGTGAATCATACTAGTATATGTCTCTTGGACAAATATAGTTAACTCCAGGTTAAACTAGTGATGATGAAAAATGAAGCAAGGTGCTATGCACGAGTAGGCCTGTGCCTATCGTTAGTGGAGTGAGGGCAATGCTTCAAGCAAATTTTAGAACTGAGGTGCCACATGCATATTGCAATATAGATTCAATTTGTTCTAAATAGACCTCCTTATCATGCCAAGGTGATATACACATGACTAATGGTTGCCATGGATTAGTTTTTGAAAGTAGCTTAGAGAAAGAATAATTGCAATATTATTTCTTAGAGAGAAGAAATCCCAGCAATCTATAGCGATTAATTTTGCATTCTGTTCCCCATTGATGCAAACCTGCTCCATGTGTACAGTCCCATGCCTGGGCTGCTCCCTCTCACAACTAAGATCCAATTCCATCAGTAGAAACAGAGAGCATGCATTCCGTTGATTGTAGCATAAGAAGTTTAAGGGTGTACCTCTTCATTCCAGTTGGTTCGAAGCATCATCACAACCAAAGCAAATATTTGCACTGCCATCGCACATATGATTCCTAACCAAAGGCCCTGGCACATGAAGGGAACACATATCAGTATATATCTTATCATAATTACATAGAAGTAAAACATAGTCGAACCTACCTTACCACTAATCTTCAGAATAAATGCAAAAGTAACAGCTGAAGGGAGACCAATAGCATAGTAAGCAAACAGGTTGATAACCGAGCATACTTTCTGCCAGCCACATCCTCGAGCTGCGCCTTAAAATCAACAGGCAGATAATGAACATATGTCAGCCAGGATCAGTTAGACAAAGGATTACTGATATTATGATTGTGGAGTGTCACGATAGAATAACTGACATTTTCCGCAAAAAGATAGAATAACTGACAAGTCTGATTCAGGAACTTTACAATAATGATATTCTGATTACAGTATCTGCATATGAATTTCCCAACATGGAGCAGAAGTATGATATGATGCAAATGCTGCATACTAGACAATGCAATTATCCCAAACCTGATAGTGTGCACTGTATTCCATCCATGAAGTCAGAAGTAGCAAGAATTGGCATCATAATCGATACATGCTTCACTACCTCATCTTCATTGCTGTACAAATAACCCCAGACATCTCGCACTAATACTGTGATGATAGCTACAAAAAGGCCCTCAGCTAGGCACATGATTCCTGAAACATAAACTGATAGGCGTGCTGCATGTGGGTTCCCAGCACCTAGTTCATTGGACACTCTAATACTGCAAAGAAACAAAGAATCATGGGCCAAAATTAGTTAACCACAAGTTTCTTTTATCACAGAACAAAAAGGAGTGGGCACTACGAATTTATGCTCCTCTGACCTTATTGCACTGCTGAGGCCACTTGGAATTGTATAGACCATCCACATTGTGTTTAGGCTGCAAGAGTCAAAGTTACTTCACATCAAGCACTGAAAGCACCATTACTGATGCATGGTTGATGCACAAGAAATGGCTATCTCAAGACATGAGAAAGGAAACAAATGCAACCACAGAGTGATCAGCCATGTTACATAACAACATCGGATCTAAAACATTGATCAGTTTAATAGAATTTCCGATTACTGAAAGGGAAGAGGATTTTCAAGTTTCATTTGCTTACCTGACCGACAAAATTGAAGTTTCCAGTTTTGGATCTGGAAGAAATCCTGCTAGGAGAACCACCATCTCAAATGCCCAATACTCCAAGCTGAGCTATCTTGCAAGTCAAATAACCAGTTCCATGCAGAAAGTAGGTAAAGGTACACATTACTTCTTTGCCAAACCATAAGTTAAACATTCAAGACTTAATGAAATACAAGTTTTTCACATGGTGCCCCATATCAGGCTTACCAGGTCATAAAGGTAGATGGAATTGCTAGCTTTAGATACACTTTGGCATCCTTTAACTTTAGTGCCTCCTTGACCATCCATGCCAACTTCTTCTGCCAGCTTTAGAGACTTTCACATGTTAAAACTCTAGGACCGAATAGCAATAGATCAGTGGGGTGGATCTTTGTATTTCAGTTAGGAACATCAAGATTCTAGTGAAACAACTACGGGATCCGAGAGGGAGAGAGGGAGAAAGGGGAGTGAGGTGGTGCAAACCGTCTGTAGGAAGGTTGGAGTTCGATCCGGACGCCATCACGAACGTTGATGGTGGCTGCGCACGGGCAGCGACGGTCGGAGAAGGGGAGCGCGATGCAGTGACGGCGGCGGTGCTTCCCGTCGCTCACAGCACGACCCTCGAGATCGGTTAGGGTTGTAGGTGGGGAAAGGCGGCTCAGGTGAACCTCGTGACTGGAGCCCCGGCTCCCCACCTCCTTTATATATAGCGCTGCGCGACGGGGGCCCACCAGCCATTGTTGGGCTGGGCGCCCCCGATCAGGGCGCGGATCAAAGGCCTAATAAGCCGTTGGGCTCATTAGAGGAGAGATCAACCTAACATTCTCCCCCTTGATCTCACTTATACTTTAACCTTTCATCTTTGACTTCAATGCTTTTAACTTTACTCGTTCCATCACAGATAAGTGCATAGAGCATGTTTCATCGTCACGGTCAATCGCCGATAGATTTGACAGCTACAATGCATGTCTCTGATCGAAACAGTTACTTTAACTTTTGGGCCCTTTATTATAGTCCAGGAGTCATAAGCTTTCCCTTAAACCCATGCCGGCTACATGTTCTCTGAACACGTTGGGTGGTAAGCCTTTTGTAAACGGATCCGCGAGCATCTTTTCAGTGCTTATATGCTCAAGACTTATAATTTGATCCCGGACTTTATCCTTCACAACATAATACTTTATGTCAATGTGTTTGGCAGCACCACTTGACCTATTGTTGTGAGCGTACTGTACTGCTGGATCATTATCGCAGTATAACTTTAGTGGCTTATGTATGCTGTCGACCACATTCAAACCGGGTATGAACTTCTTTAGCCAGTTCACCTGCCCCGTTGCCTCATAACACGCTACAAACTCGGCATACATTGTGGACGATGTAGTGACGGTTTGTTTTGAGCTTTTCTATGAAATTGCTCCTCCTGCGAGAGTGAACACATATCCTGACGTGGATTTTCTATCATCTCCCGCATAATCAGAATCCGAATACCCCACTATCTGGAGATAATCTGATTTTCTATACGTCAACATGAGGCCTTTCGTACCTTGCAAATATCGCAAGACTTTCTTTACCAGTTTCCAGTGTTCAATTCCTGGATTACTTTGAAATCTGCCAAGCAACCCGGTAACAAAAGCTAAGTCAGGGCGCGTGCACACTTGAGCATATTGTAGGCTTCCGACAGCAGAAGCATATGGAACCACTTTCATTTGATCGAGCTCGTATTGGTTCCTTGGGCATTGAAAATCCCCATATCTGTCGCCCTTGACCATGGGTGCAGGTGAGGCACTACATTTATGCATACTGAATTTCTTTAAAACCTTTTCTATGTATGCCTTTTGTGATAGTCCTAATACCCCTTTACTTCTATCTCGGTGAATCTCTATGCCCAAAACAAAAGACGCTTCACCAAGATCTTTCATATCAAATTTTGAAGATAAAAACTTCTTTGTCTCCAGTAGTAGATGGACATCACTACTAGCAAGTAAGATATCATCTACGTACAGGATTAGAAAGATATACCTTCCATTCTTAAACTTTGCATAAACACAATTATCCTCAATATTTTCTTTAAACCCAAAATTCTTTATTGTTCTGTCAAACTTCAAATACCACTGTCTTGAAGCTTGCTTTAACCCATAAATCGATTTCTTTAAGCGGCATCCCATTCGTTCTTTTCCTTCCATGACAAAACCTTTCGGTTGAGCCATGTAAACATTTTCCTCCAGATCCCCATTCAGGAATGCTGTTTTTACATCCATCTGATGTAACTCTAAATCGTAGTGTGCCACTAATGCCATTATAATTCTGAAGGAATCTTTACATGAGACTGGAGAAAACGTCTCATTGTAATTAATCCCTTCTCTTTGTATGAAACCTTTTGCCACAAGTCGCGCTTTAAATCTTTCAATATTCCCTTGGGAGTCACGTTTTGTCTTGTAGACCCATTTGCAGCCTACTGTCTTGGCTCCTTTAGGAATAGACTCTAAGTCTCAAACTTTGTTGGTACTCATTGACTTTATTTCATCTTCCATGGCCTCAAGCCACTTGGATGAATTATCGCTTCTCATGGCTTCTTCAAATGAAGTGGGATCACCCTCCATTTGAAATTCTTCAGTGTTATACACCTCAATCATCAGGTATAGCTGATCTTCTAACTCTTTGGGACCTTCTCGGGGCCTCCACATTTGGCACATTTTCAGTTTGGGGCTGTTGTTGCTCCCCTCATCTGTGGCATCAGTTTGTATAGGTTCCTGAAGGACAGGTTCCTCATCATTATTTACTGTCACCACAGGAGAACTGACAACAGGTGTTGGCACTACAGTATCTGGCACTGTTGGTGCAACAAGAACAGGTAGTTCAAAGAATGGTTCCTGAATCATCGGATTGGGCACACATTCCCGCTTCTCCTCAAGAACAATTTTTCGAGCCACCATGCTCCCCCTCATCATTTCATCCTCTAAGACAACAGCGTGTCTCGTTTCTACAAATTTTATGTATCTGTCTGAACAGTAGAAACGAAAACCTTTTGATTTTTCAGGATAACCAATAAAATGGCATCTAACTCTTTTGGGATCTAGCTTCCCAATATTTGGGTTAAACACTTTTGCCTCAGCAGGACTCCCCCACACACGTAAGTGTTTTAGTGAGAGTTCTCTTCCTGTCCACAATTCATATGGTGTTTTGGGCACCGCTTTGCTTGATACTCTATTTAGAATATGAATGGCGGTTTTTAACGTCTCCATCCATAGACTCAATGGCAAGTTAGAGTAACTCATCATACTACGCACCATATCCATTAAGGTACGGTTTCGCCTTTCAGCTACTCCGTTCTGCTGAGGTTCGCCCGATGTAGAATACTGGGCTACTATACCATTCTTCTGTAGAAATCTTGCAAAGGGTCCAGGAACTTGGCCATATGGGGTATGTCGACCATAGTACTCCCCACCACGATCAGACCGGACCACTTTAATCTTTAAATTATGCTGATTTTCAACTTCAGCCTTAAATATTTTAAACTTATCCAACGCTTCATTTCTTTCTTTAATTGGATAAATGTAACCATAACGGGAGTAGTCATCTGTAAATGTTATGAACGAATCAAAACCATCCACACTTTTCACAGGAAAAGGACCACAGATGTCTGTGTGAATTATCTGTAGAATTCCTGTGCTTCGTTTAGCATCCTTTTTAATTTGCTTTGTGTATTTTCCTTTAATACATTCTCTGAACTGTTCAAAGTCTGAGAACTCTAATGGAGGAAGAATATCATTCTTAACTAGTCTCTCTATTCTCCCCCTCGAAATATGGCCTAGACGACAGTGCCATAATTTCGACGACGCATCTTGAGTTCTCTTTCGTTTTCTATTCGCGTTCACAAACGAGAATACGTTATCATTCGCATCACATACGGAATTCACATTTTCACGAAGTGATAACAAATAAAGATCTTGCTTTTGAAAAGCAAGGCCAACACATTCATTATTACATAATATTTCACATTTGCCATCTCCAAAATGACAATCAAATCCATCGTTGTCCAAACATGACACACTAATCAAGTTTCTTTGTAATGACGGAACAAATAAAACATCTTTTAACAAAAGAATGAATCCATCAGCAAGCTCTAAGGAGACATCGCCAACAGCTTCGACGTCTGCTTGGACTCCATTTGCGACTTTAACGTGTCTTTCGCTTCTTTGCGTAGTTCTCGTCGAACGGAATCCCTGTAAAGAATTTGCAACATGAACAGTTGCTCCTGAGTCAATCCACCAAGTAGATTTCGAATACTGTACATACAGGGATTCATTTATAAACGTAATCATGTTCTCACCTTGCTTTGCCATGATCATCTTTAGGAATTCGGGACAATCTTTCTTGTAATGTCCCGTCTTCTTGCAGTGAAGACACTGATCTTTGTTCACTGTAAATTTGTTCTGCCGAGGCTGATGCTGCATGGGAGCTTTGCCCTTTGGCTTTGAGGGAGAGTTGGCATTGACATTGAAATTCTTTCTTTTGTTGTCTTTAATAAAATTGAGAGTACCACCATTGGCGGCTTTTATCCTCTCTTCCTCCTGTGCACACATCGCCATACAACGTTCTAGATCTCATTTCTCGGGCTGAATGTTGTAGTTGACAACAAATGTGTCAAACTCTTTTGGTAAAGAAGCAAAAATCAAATGGACAAGAAACTCTTCCGTAAGAGCCAGATCCATTGGTTTTAGCTTGTTGTTCAAATGGTTCATTTTTTATATGTGCTCTCTTATGCCATTGTCATGTACACCTCCAGTGTATTTTTCTGTTACCAGCTGCTTTATCAGCTGAGTAGCATATGTCTTTGAAGAGCCATAGAACTACTCTTTATCATTTTCAAGTATTCTGTGACAGTGTCACACTCTTGGATTGAGCCCATTATGGTAGGTTCAATTGTGTTCTTTATGACAGCAACACACTTTTTGTTGGCATTGACCCACTTTTGCTTTTGTAGGTCATATGTCATCTGTATGGGAGCATGGTCCCTCTCTTTTTTCTGCCATTCAGCATCAGACTCATTGGCCTCCCTCACCGGTGCCACAGGTTCACTGGGGCATGGTGTGGTGACCACCCAGTCCACCTCAGCCAAAACAAAAGCGAGGTTAATTTTCTTTTTCCATTCATTGTAGTTGTCACCTTTGAGGGGTGAGATATCTTTGATAAACCCCATCAAAGAGTAACCACCTGAAAATATAAGTCATATAAAGTGAGAACATAATTATAACATGAATAATTGCATGCTTTAATTCCAACGTTCGTCAAAATTAAAACATACAAAAAAAATCATCCTTTTTACACTAATTCTAGATCACCGTTGGGCAGAAATAGAATTAATGCATGATAAAATCATAATAACATCATAATATTGCTATTAATCAACGTTGGTCAGAATAATAACGATATTATATTCAGTTCAAAATTTATCTATTTTTCAAAATTAAATTCTTCCATTGGTTCGAATTTAAAAATGAAATAATAACATCAAGTACGCAGCGGAAAACCTTTTAACATAAATATTCCCATAATTATTTTTTTTGAGCCGCAGCGAAATTTCTTTTGGGCCGATAAATTGCGCCGGCCCACTCGGCCCACAGGCACGCGCACGCGTCGCCCCCCGCGCCCAGGCCGCAACCTGGGCCTAGGCCGGGAAAGTGGCCTGGAGAGCGCGCCCGCCTGGGCTCATTTTGGCCCGGTTCACTGGTGGCCGTTGGATTGAGTTCGCCCTAGATCGAACGGCCAGGCGCAGCGATCGGAGAAACAAAACCCCCACCGGCCGATCGAACCGAAAACCCTAGCTTCATTTCATTCTTCCTCCCGTTCTTCTTGCCTGCGCCCGATAGAACCGAGAGCGGCAGCGCAGCGGCCATGGTGGCCGGAGGGAAGAAGTGGCGCCGTCCCGCGCCCTCTCGCCGGCGTGTGTGCTCGCCCGAGGCTGAGCACACCGCCGTCGAGGGGCCGCGTGGTGGTGCCCTGTTGCCCGGAGTCCACGGCCGCGGCGAGGTCTAGGCGCACGGTGGCCATCGCACACGGCGGCGGAACTCCATCCCGCACAACGGCGTTGTTGCAAGCGGTGAGAGAAGCCAGGTAGGCCCCTCCCCTTTCCGACCGAAACTAGGGTTAGGGTTTCACTTGGTGATCTCTTTCCGATTTGAAATCGGTGTTGTCGTCATTTCTTTCTTTTACCCGATTAGGGATAGGGTTTGCAATGGAAGTTCTTTTCCGATTTCAAATCGGTTCAGATCTTTCTTTTCTTTTCAATCCCACGTCCGATCTACTACCGTTATAGGCCTCTGATACCATTGTTAAAACTCTAGGACCGAATAGCAATAGATCAGTGGGGTGGATCTTTGTATTTCAGTTAGGAACATCAAGATTCTAGTGAAACAACTACGGGATCCGAGAGGGAGAGAGGGAGAAAGGGGAGTGAGGTGGTGCAAACCGTCTGTAGGAAGGTTGGAGTTCGATCCGGACGCCATCACGAACGTTGATGGTGGCTGCGCACGGGCAGCGACGGTCGGAGAAGAGGAGCGCGATGCAGTGACGGCGGCGGTGCTTCCCGTCGCTCACAGCGCGACCCTCGAGATCGGTTAGGGTTGTAGGTGGGGAAAGGCGGCTCAGGTGAACCTCGTGACTGGAGCCCCGGCTCCCCACCTCCTTTATATATAGCGCTGCGCGACGGGGGCCCACCAGCCATTGTTGGGCTGGGCGCCCCCGATCAGGGCGCGGATCAAAGGCCTAATAAGCCGTTGGGCTCATTAGAGGAGAGATCAACCTAACATCACATACACAGCTAGCAATGCCACATTGAACCAGTAAGATATTGAGGTTGCCAAAGCTGCGCCTCTGTGGCCAAGGCCAAAACCTTGAACCAGCATCCAGCATAGCATAACATGAAGTAGCAAAGTAAGTCCAGAGCAAGCTACCAATATCTGGACAATACTTTTGGGTCTGCAGGAATCTGGTAAGGCACTGAAGCAAACCATACGCGAAAAGGCCAGGAATCAACCACTGAGCATACAGTCCAGCTTCAAATGATATCTCTGGATTTTGACCAAGGGCGATAAGGATTTGGCCAGCGAAGGCCAAAACAAAGGCCAGAGGAACACCCGTAAGCATAAGAACAATTATCGCCCTTTGCGTGTGTGTCCCCAGCATGTCATATTGTCTTGCTCCGTATGATTGTCCACAAAAGGTATCCAATGCGCTTCCCATACCCAGCTTGACATGGAAAAGAGGAGCATGAATTCCAATTAATTTACTGGTAGCACAGTAGGCATCACGCAGTATAGCACTGCCCACTGCGCAATAAGTCAAAACTCATATGCCGCTCTTACTTCTAGAGTTCTAGTAGGTATAATTAAGGAGCATCTGGGAAACTAATTGGAGTAATGCGCAAGCATTTACATAATCCGTACTAATTTTGGTTATAATTTCCTTAAACAACTAGCTCCTACAGTGTACATGTTCCGATTCACAATTTCACATCCCCCTCCCTGCTCTTTTCAGACTTATGCACAAGCAGTAGCGCATACCGAGACCCGAGTTGCACAAATGGCTTAGTGAAGAGAGGTTACCACTGCACGTACCAGGACGCTGAAGCCGGTGACGTTGGCGAAGGAGGCGGCGACGGAGGCTCCGGAGAGGGAGAGCTCCCCTAGGTGTCCAGCGAACATGACGGAGACCACCTGCAGGCTGTACTGCAGCAGGCTGCACGCCACCAGCGGCGCCGCGAGCCCCACCTGCCGCCGCACCTCCGCCCCCACCGCGGGGCGTGGAGCGGAGCGGGGCATGAGGAGAGGCGAGGACGCCGCCTCCGTCGCCCCGCCGGCGCTAGCGCCACCCATTTCGCGATCGCGATGGCCTAACGGGCTCGGACCCCCGGGTTTGAGTTGACTAGCGAGTAGCGAATTGAGGGGAGCGGGGAGGGGACAGTTTCGTCTCGGAGCGTCTTCTCGTCTGATCGGCTGCGCAGTGCCAACGTGGCACGGACAATCTGGCATCTGCTCCCTCCGTTTAAAATTACAGGTTATTCTAAAAATCTTGACAGTCAAAGCATTTTAACTTTAACTAAAATTATAAAAAAAAATTATAATATTAAATAGGTATACTATAAAAATATAATTAATGAAGAATCTAATGATACTTAATTGGTGTCATAAATATTATTATCTTATCATGTAAATTTGATTAAACTTGAGATCCTTTGACTCTCCAAGATTCTTAGAATGTCTTATAATTTGGGACGGAGGGAGTAGCATGGTGAGGACTGAGGTCGAAGGAGGAACTTCCACATGAAAAGGCGGTGCATGAGTAGATGGGTAAAATCTGCCAAAGTCTGTTTTCATTTTTTAATTTAAAATAGTTTCTTATCTTCGTCTCAAAAACAAAAAAAAGTTTCTTGTAATTTGTGGGTTTTTTAATCATTTAAACCTTAAAAACTACAATAATGATTCAACATGGGCGTCCCTCCGTGACTCCTGAGTCCATCTGGACGTGACTCCACAGGAGCGGGCCCCATCTCTACCAAAAACAAAAAAAAACAAATTCCTAATCCATCGTATGCTTATCCGCGCGGTGCCTGAAACGTGTGGCCGCTCATCCATTCGCCCCTTCCCCCACCATATGCTCGTCGGCTGCCGCACCGTACACTTCCCCCTCGCCGGCCGCGCCGCGCAACCTCGCTCCCTGCGTCGCTCGCCTGCGTCCCAGTCACTTGCGCCGCTCACTCCCTCACCGACCCCTCCCCTATGTTGCAAATGTATGTTTCAAGTGTTTCTTAGAGGTATGTTGCAATTGTCACATATGGATGTTGCAAAAGTAGATCGGGATATTGCACATGTTGCATATATTTTGCAAGTGATTTTTAGTGGTATGTTACAAGCATTTTGAAAAAAATGTTTCATCTCTTTCAGACGTATATTGCAGCAAGTGTTTTTATCTGGATGTTGCATATATTTCACATACATGTTGCAAGTGTTTTATTTGGGATGTTGCATTTGTTTCACACACATATTGCAAGTGTCTTATCAGGATATTGCATATGGTTCACACATATGTTGCAACACTATATTTCAAATGTTTCATGTGTGTCAAACGTATGTTGCATCCAAATGTTTCATGTTGCAAGAGTTTCAGGGGGCACGGTGAGTGATGGGTGCACGGCCCGGTCACCGGGGGATGGGGCGTGATATAGCTGGGGACCGGCGGACGGGGACGCAGCGAGCTAGGGGCCGACTCCCGTGTCCCGTCCACGCAAAGAGAGAGGTGAGGATCAGGGGGAAGGAGCAGGGCGCAGCGGGGGGCAGGATGCGCGTGCAAGGCGGGGGCGGGCTGCGCGGCCATCCATCCAGATGCGAGGAGTGGCGGTGACAGCGTCGAGGTTAGGGTGCACGTGTGAGTTAGAGCGAGGCAGACGGAGGTGGGCTGCGCAGGCGCGTATCCGGACGTCCTGGCGCTAGCCACGCCCTAAAAAATAGTTTCTTATATAACTTGTGGGGGTAGTGTGTACCTACCAAACTTACCAACTACCAAGTCAATGCCTCAACGAGGCTTGCATGTGTATACTGCATGAGTACTACAAAGAGTTGCAAGCAAAAATATGATATCTGATCTCTCATTGTTCCATTTTAATTATCCCATGCGTATCTGAACATGCCCCATACAAATAATTTAGATCAATTAATGATCCTCTTCATATCACAAAGACTTGCAAGGAAGAAATCAAATCCGGTGAGGTTCTCCACATTAATTCGGGGCTAGGGTGTAAAATAAGTTAATGGTATCACAAAAAAAAGTTACAGACGATTTGAAAATCTGTCGGCGTTCAAAATGAATCTGCTTCCTCCCAGTCATCAGAAGGGCCTGTCAGGTCCAGATCATTGCTCTCTAGGTGCGGCCAAACAACAGAAAAATCCATTGATGCGCATTGTACTCTGGGTCCACGATACCTTCAACAGCGAGAAAGACTTTTAGTCCAAGCAAGTTATTGCAGGCTAGGAATGAAACCTCAGGAGAGTCAATAAATAAAAGATAGAAAGGTATTAGCAAGGAAAGTTAACAGGACATCTTCAAGCAGATCAGTGTTCATGGTACCTTCACGGAAATTATTGTTCCCCATGGTGTCATTGTTTCTGGCAGCTTCAGTAAGATTGTTTTGTCTGACTTGATCACTTGTTAACGGGCTGCTTGAACCGCCGTTTTCTAAGGATGCACCATAAACTGTCTCACCAGCATACAAAATTAGAAGATAATAAGGTAAGGTATTAGCAAAGAAAACTAGTTAACAGGATGCTTAATCTTCAAGCAGATCAATGTCCACGATACCTTCAAGCAAATTAATGTTCTCCATGTGGTCATTGTCTCTGGCAAATTCAGTACGATTGTTCTCTCTGTTGGTCCTCGATCTCCCTGCACAGGTGAGCAATCAGCTCACTAGCACCCACACACACTCACGGCCGGAGCTTGAAGAAAGGGTGAGAACAGAGTGCACACACACACACACCCCCGAGCAGCAGCTATGCAGCTCTGAATATGCAGCAAACTGAACTGCTCTTTCCATTACTAAACAAGCTGATATATGCACAACTCTAATCAATTACAAGTCACAAAAAAAAAACTCTAATCAATTACAGCCACACCTGCTACTGCTACAGAGTGAACTGTACACTTAAAAGGTTGCTAAAGTTGCTGCTGCACAAAGTGGACTGTACACTTAAAAAGTTGCTATGCAGCAGGCCCCCTTTTAAGCGTACAGTAGAGTATGCAGCTGCTGTAAAAGGCTGGAGAGTGCAGCAGATTATCTCAAAAATCTTCCCGTAATCCTGCTGCCTCTACTCCTTAGTCTTGAGCTCCACCATGCCAATCTTGTTCTTCAGTTCTGAGAACCAAAGGCGCCCAAGTAGCTTGGTGAGGATGTCCACGAGCTGTCGGCCGGTCTCGACAAACTCGAGGATGATCTGTCCTCCATCGACGCAATCTCGAAGGAAATGAAACTTGATGTCGATGTGCTTGCTCTGGTCATGGAGGACAGGGTTCTTGGCGAGGGCGATGGCGGGCTGATTGTCCACCATCAGAGCTGGCGGACGAGCTTCCTCGCTGGTCAGCTCGCACAGCAGGCGGCGCAGCCAGACTGCTTCGCACGCCGCTCTGCCCGCTGCGACGTACTCCACTTCGCACATAGACAACGCCACCACCTTCTGCTTCAGTGGCTGCCATGAAATCAGGGCCGAACCAAGGAAGACGAGCACACCAAAGATGCTCCGCCGCCCACCTCCGTCGTCAGTCTTGGGGAGTGCATCGCTAAAGAATGTGAGCCGCAGCCCACCTCCGTCGTCAGTCTTGGGGAGTGCATCGCTGAAGAATGTGAGCCGCAGCCCACCTTCGCCGCTGGTCTTGGGAAAGACGATCCCCTGATCCACCATCCCCTTGACGTAGCACAGTAGCCGTTTCACTGCAATCCAATGATCCTCACAGGGATCCTCCATGAATCGACTGACATACTTGACCGCAAACGTGATGTCTGGCCGGGTATGAGTCAGATACCGCAGCCCGCCGACATGTCTGGCCGGGTATGAGTCAGATACCGCAGCCCGCCGAGGATGCTTCGGTAACGCGTCGCATCCACCTTCGCTGTGGTGCTGTTCTTTGACAGCTTCAGCCTTTCCTCCATTGGAGTCGCGCACAGTCTGCCATGCCGCCACGCTCCAGCAGCTTCTCCACGTAGGCGTGCTGGCCTAGGGAGATGGAGTCGCTTCCCTGCTTCACCTTGAGCCGAGGTAGTAGGAGAGTTGGCCGAGGTCGCTCATGTGGAACTGAGCCGCCATCTCATGCTTGAAGGCCGTCGATGTCCTTCGCGCGCGCTCCGGTGATGATCATGTCGTCCACATACACGCCGAAGACGAGCTCCTCCTTCCCCGTAGCCGCGTGTAGAGCGCGTGCTCTGTTGCACAGCATGCTCACCCAAGCACGCGCAGCGTGGCGTTCCACGCCCACGGGGCTTGCCGCAGCCCGTAGAGTGCCTTGCGCAGCCGCAACACCTTGTGTTCTGCTCCCTTGACAGCGAAGCCCGGAGCTTGCTTGACGAAGACCGTCTTCGCCAGCTCACCGTTAAGGAACACCGATTTTACGTCCAGGTGGTGAACGCGCCAGTCCTTGGCCGTTGCCAGAGCCAACAGCAGGCGGACGAACTCCATGTGCGCCACCGGCGCAAAGACTTCTTCGAAGTCGATGCCCTCACGTTGGATGAAGCCGCGGGCAACGAGGCGCGCCTTGTTGGCTCTGCGCTCGTCCCGCTTCGCCTTGTAGACCCACTTCAACCCAATCGGCCGACAGCTTGGAAGTGGATCAACAAGCTCCCACGTCTCATTGTCTTCAATGGCCTTCATCTCCTCCAACATCGCCCGCCTCCAATTGGCATCCTGCTCGGCCTGCGCAAACGTGGGTGGCTCCTCTACGCTGACAGGGAGCAGCTCCTAATCGCGGAGTAGCCGGCTCGACAAGCCTGGTGCAGCCGAGTCGCTGACGAGGTTGTCCATGGTGCGGAAGCGCACCTCCTCAGCGTCGTGGAAGGCGTCCACGTACTCGTTGATGTTGCTCAGAGGAGAGGCGAGCTCGACCGGCGTCGCTGGAGGCATCCCCTGTCCTGCCGCAGCAGGGGGCAGTGGTGGCGGCGTGTGCGCAATCAGCTCACTAGCACCCACACACACACTCACGGCTGGAGGATGAAGAAAGGGTGAGAACAGAGTGCACACACACACACACACCTTGAGCAGCAGCTATGCAGCTCTGAATATGCAGCAAACTGAACTGCTCTTTCCATTACTAAACAAGCTGATATATACACAACTCTAATCAATTACAGCTACACCTGCTACTGCTACAGAGTGAACTGTACACTTAAAAGGTTGCTAAAGTTGCTGCTGCACAAAGTGGACTGTACACTTAAAAAGTTGCTATGCAGCAGGCCCCTTCTTAAGTGTACAGTGGAGTGTGCAGCTGCTGCAAAATGCCGGAGAGTGCAGCAGATTATCTTACACTCTCCACTTGATTACTCATTAACATGCTGCTTGAACCAGAGATTTCTGTGAATGCACCATAACCTATTTCACCGACACACAGAAAAGGAGGATAAATAGGTAAATAAGTTCTTTTTAAAGAGAAGCCAGCAGATTAAACTGCAGTTCTTTATATTAAT
The DNA here is from genome assembly GCA_038087645.1 of Saccharum hybrid cultivar R570. Taxonomy (NCBI): domain Eukaryota; kingdom Viridiplantae; phylum Streptophyta; class Magnoliopsida; order Poales; family Poaceae; genus Saccharum; species Saccharum hybrid cultivar. The sequence continues at coordinate 3,191,784 of JAQSUU010000273.1, forward strand.
AAAGGAGGAGTAAAAAAGGTAAATAAGGTATTAGCAAGGCAAACTAGTTAACAGGACACTTAATCTTCAAGCAGATCAATGTTCATGATACCTTGAGGCAAATTAATGCTCCCCAAATTGTTATTGTCCCTGGTAGCTTCAGCATAACCATTCTGCGTGACTTGATCACTTGTTAACAGGCTGCCTGACCAGAGGTTCCTAAGTATGCACGGTAAGCTATTTCACCAGCACACAAAATAAAAGACAAAAAGGCAAGGTATCAGCAAGGCAGACTACTTGACAGAGCGCTTAATCATCAAGCAAATCAACATCAATAATACCTTCAAGCAAATTAACGTTCCCCACATTGTCATTGGCTCTGGCAGCTTCAGAATGATTGTTCTCTCCCACTTGACCACTTGCTAACAGGCTGCTTGAACCAGAGCTTTCTATGGATGCACCATAACCTAGTTCACCAGCACACAGGAAGGAGGATAAAATGGTAAATAAGTAGCACGGCAAACAAGTTAACAAGACGCTTAATCTTCAATTATTCATGCAGACCAATGCTCATGATACCTTCAAGGAAATCAATGCTCCCCACGGTGTTATTGTCTCTGTAAGTTTCAGCACGATTATTCTCTCCCTCTTGATCACTTGTAAAGCTGCTTGAACCAGAGATTTCTATGGATGCACCACCAGGAGTTTCAGGGGCTTCATTTGGATCCCCTTCATCTGTGATAACAATATTGTTCTTCCTAGGCTACTGATATTCGCTTATGAACTGCCAACGTTTCTTTTTCTCAGAGAATATTCTCTTCAGGTTATTTTCATACTTATCCCACACACATAGACTCTGTGTCCTCTCTGTAGTTTCCAGATGTGCATGTGTACATGTCAGTCTTCAGAGCCGCTGTGTCCACTGACCTTTTCTTTATCATTGTCCACAGCCTTAAGGGGTACACTTCCCCGTCTATCTCAACTCTGGGTGTGATGGATTCAGAAGTGGCTTCATCATGCGCTGATATTGTCAGCTCATGAATTGGTTTTCTGCTGGCATTCTCTTGGCACTGTCCTCCTTGCTTTGCATTCCGGTGGCGCAATCGATGTTTCTATATCACATTTGAGGAGAAAATTGTCAAGCAAGGGACAAAGTTAGGTCACAGTATTAAAGGTCAAACTAATACAGCAATTTAAAGTGGCACTTTAGCAAAAGAACACCGTATGAGATGAGTTCAGCCATAGGTGTCAAGAGCTGAATGGAATTCAAGGAGGTGAATAGTTCAAGGTCCTTGGGGTACCAAGGGAAGGGTAACATAAGGTTAAGACCATCCCCAACCCACACATACATAAAAAGGTTAAGGCATGTTATCAGCCAGATGAAGCTAGAAACAGGAAGGGCGGGTGCCGATTTGTCAGATTCCACAATAAATCCCACAAGGGCAAAAAAAACACACACACATGCCAACAAAAATGCTTTGAACTAATGGATACTAAAGACCATGGAAGTGTGACACACACACACATGCCAACAAAAATGCTTTGAACTAATGGATACTAAAGACCACGGAAGTGTGAGACAAAAATACGCCGAACAGAAGGGTGGAGAAGACTTTTAATGCCAATGGAAAAGATACGAGCGAGCGAACAAGTTGTCAACTTGTGCTGCTTAATCACAACTATCCTAAACGATGTCTTTCTCTTCAATGTATTGAATGTTCAAGGTAACAAAATTAGTGCTTCCCTTGAAAGCTCCAATATTAGAAAATCAAGCTTATAAGAAAGCTTTAGTGGATGGGGCCTTTGGTACAAATAATCAATTAATCACCCACCTGGAGATGGCTGCCTATATGCTTCGCAGTTAAACCCTTTATATTCATCAGGTGGAGGATCCCCTCAGGTGCAGCATCTGTTAGCCTTGCTTTATTAGCTAATAAAATAACAAATAGCTAATTCAGATTTCAAGCCATGTGGGTATGAGCTATACTTACACTCGTCCCCGCGCCACCCCAACCCCCCCCCCCCAACCGAGCCATGTGGGTATGAACTTTTCATGGAGCTCAATGGTCCATGTGATCCGATTCCGCTTCTTTGGCTCTTCATATCCATTTCTTTCAGGATCGGATAAATTGTTTCTCTCTAGGATAAGAACTTCCTTGGGCTTTTCAGTAGACGATGAAACCATTCAATTTTGGTACTATTAGGAGTTGGTCCTTGAGGTGCTGCCTTTTTAGACTTGTGTTCCAGTGCTTGGTGCCACAGAATGCTGAAGCTTCTTATGTCCAGTGGCTTCAGCACATGGAAGCATGCACCCAGGTTCATACATTTGGAAAGTGCCTCTTCATCGTCACAAGAACACATTGCTGTCAACAAGGAGGAATAACCCTGGAATGGTGAGTTTAGGATAGGTGAGAAATTCTTAAAAAAAAAATAGGGCTCCCAATATAAACTCTTACCAGTAAGAGGGACTTGAAGTTCATTCAGTATGTAATAATGGAGCAGATCAGAGTTTGCCGAAGTGCCTGGTGCCATATTGTTAAGATTAACCTCCACCAATACCAAATCAAGCTCCGCTTCTTAAGCAGCCCCGCGTTTAACGAAATCCAGGGCCACTCCTGCTGTTTGGAAGGGGAAAATTATGCAGCGATAAAGGTAATAAAATTAAAATATTTGGCAAATTCATACCACAGTGTATGTAGCACTGTTCTACAATTAATGGACACTGCACTTGACAAATAGGCCCAACACATAATTTTGAATTAGACTCCTAAGCATATGATACATTCAGAAATTGAATTTAAAGCGTCATACTATACAATCAAGCATATGATACACGACAAAATGGAATATTCAGAGATTGGAATCTAAAGCACCATACCATAAACCCAAATTTATGATATACGATGAAATGGAATACTCAGAAATTGGAATCAAAGTGTCATACTGTATGCCCAAACTTATGATATACGACAAAATGGAATCTTCAGAAATTGAAATCCAATGCATCCTACACGCAACGCGCGGGGGTACTGGTTAGTATTCAGATAACCGTAGATCGGAATCCAAGCAAGCACTCACGAATAGGAAAAGACACCAAACATCCTTGAAACATAATATGCTACAGAAGCCCCTTGAATATCATATAGTAGGTGTAGATTGATTTTTAGGGCTGAGGATCTACTTCTTTGTCAAGAGAAGGAATCCTTTAAATATTGTCAAAATAGATCTAGGTCAACACGTTTCTCCCCCATCAGCTTCAGGAATCATATAGACTGCAAATATGATACCACAGCTAACATATATAGGAATTCTTTTTTTCCGGGAAAATAAAAAGAGTTAGTTAGATATAAAGGTTCCTCAGTTTTATAAAAGATTTCAGATTTCTTGAAATGAATACTGTGCCTATTGACTTCCTTTTTCTCTCTAGAACACTGTTGGCCCTCAATCTCCCTGCACAGGTGAGCAATCAGCTCACCAGCACTACACCACACTCACTCACGGCAAGAGGTAGAAGAATGCACACACATACAACCCGAGCAGCAGCTACGCAGCTCTGAATATGGAGCAAACTGAACTGCTTTTTTTCATTACTAAACAAGCTGATATATACACAACTCTTAATCAACTACAGCTACACCTGCAACTGCTACAGAGTGAACTGTACACTTTAAAAGTTGCTGCTGCACAGAGTCGGTGGACTGTACACTTTAATAGTTGCCATGCAGCAGGCCCCTTTTTAAAGTGTACAGTGGAGTGTGCAGCTGCTGCAAAAGGCTGGAGAGTGCAGCAGATTATCTCACAAATCTTCCCCTAATCCTGCTGCCTCTACTCCTTGGTCTTGAGCTCCACCATGCCAATCTTGTTCTTCAACCGAAGGCGCCCAAGTGGTGAGTGTAGAGAAACACCGCACACCCTAATCAGGGGGGGTGACCTTCATTATATAGCCTGAAAGGCTAGGGTTACAATATACAAGGCCCATGGGCCGTACGTCCAATATGGACTGTTACAATACATTCTAACACCCTCCCTCAGTCTAAGCGGGAGTGTCACGAACACAAAGACTGGACCTAAAGTCAGTAAACAACTGTACAGGTAACCCTTTGGTCATGATGTCCGCGAACTGATGAGATGATGGAACATGGAGCACCCGAACCTGTCCCAAAGCAACCTTTTCACGGACGAAGTGAATATCGATCTCAATATGCTTCGTGCGACGATGATGAACTGGATTGGCGGTCATGTAGACAGCACTGACATTGTCACAGTAGACAATCGTCGCCGAAGAGATGGGTGCATGGAGCTTCTGAAGTAACTGACGAAGCCAACAAGTCTCAGCCACAGCGTGCGCAACAGCACGATACTCAGCCTCCGCACTCGAACGAGAAACCGTAATTTGTCGTTTGGAGGACCAAGAGACTAAGTTGTCGCCGAGGAAGACACAGTAGCCAGAAGTGGAGCGCCGAGAGTCGGGACAACCAGCCCAATCAGCATCGGAGTAGGCAGTCAAGCTGGTGATACTGCCTGTGCCGATGTGAAGCCCAGTGGATAGAGTGCCCTTGACATACCACAAGACACGCTTGAGCATCGCAAGATGAGGCTCGCGCGGGTCGTGCATGAAGAGGCAAACCTGCTGAACTGCATAAGTGAGGTCCGGACGAGTCAGCGTGAGATACTGTAGCGCACCAGCGAGGCTACGGTACTGAGTGGCATCCACCACCGGTGCGCCATCTGTAGCAGAGAGCTTGGCATGAGCGTCAACAGGAGTCGCCGTGGGATGACACTCAGCCATACCGGCGCGCTGGAGCAGATCCACAACGTACTGGCGCTGAGACAGGGAGAGGCCGTCAGCAGAACGCGTGACAGAGATCCCGAGGAAGTGATGAAGATCCCCGAGATCTGTCATGGCGAACTCGGAGTGAAGAAGCTCGGTGATGCGACGAAGAAGCGGGGTCGATGAGGCTGTTAGAATAATGTCGTCGACGTAGAGCAGCAAGTAGGCGATGTCGGCCCCTGCTTTGTAAACAAAGAGGGACGTATCGGAGGTCGAAGCAGTGAAGCCGGACCGCTGAATGAAGCCGGAGAACCGCTGGTGCCACGCGCGGGGGCGCCTGCTTGAGTCCGTACAAGGACTTTAGCAGGAGACAGACGTGGTCGGGAGCCGCCGGGTCGACGAAGCCGGGCGGCTGCTGGCAGTAGACGGTCTCGTTCAGATGGCCGTGAAGAAAGGCATTCTTCACGTCCAGCTGATGTATCGGCCAGGAGCGAGAGGCGACGATGCTGAGGATGACCCGGATGGTGGCCGGTTTGACAACCGGGCTGAACGTCTCGTCGTAGTCGATGCCGTACCGTTGCGAGAAGCCACGGACAACCCATCTGGCTTTATGACGAGCCAGAGAACCATCTGCATTATACTTGTGCTTGAAAACCCATTTGCCGGTGATGACGTTGGCGCAAGGCGGACGAGGAACAAGACGCCAGGTGCCATTGTCCACAAGCGCCTTGTATTCTTCGGTCATCGCCGCACGCCAATGAGCATCGGCGAGCGTGGCACGGACGGTTCCTGGCAGCGGAGAGGCCAGGTCGGAGGTCGAGGCGGCAAAGCCATACCGCTGCATGGGCGGCGGCAGTGAACCCGTCCGGGAACGAGTCTCCCGCACAGGAGGCTCTGGAGCCTGGAGCGCCGCTGCCTGCGGTACCGGAGGCAGCTGCTGCTGGGCCGGCGGTGCCTCCAACTGCGGCTGGACCGGCGGCACCTCCGGCTGCGGCTGAGGAGCCGGTGGCGGACGAGGACGACGAGTGTAGTGGATGCCGAACCGCTGCCGATCAGCTGCAACGACGGGAGCACCGGCCGGCGTAGGAGAAGTCGAGGAGGTAGACGTGGCCGACCGGGGCGGCAGGGGCAACCTGTAGGCAGCACCGTGCCACAAGATGGCGGGGTCCAGCCCGACGGGGTCGCCGGCATCGTCTGTCGCAGACGAGGTAGGCGCAACCGAGGCCCGCGATTGCCGAACGTCTGAGGTAGACGGGGCGGGTGCGGGAAGTATATCCTGTATCAAAAAATAAAGAGATTCCGGTCGTGGCTTGGAAGCCGCAAACGGAAAGTGAGTCTCATCAAAAACAACGTGGCGAGAGATGATGATCTTTCGAGTAGAAAGATCAAGACAACGGTAGCCCTTATGAGAAGGAGGGTAACCGAGGAAGACACACGCTGCAGAGCGAGGAGACAATTTATGGGGAGTCGTGGCACTAAGGTTCGGATAGCACAGGCAACCGAAAACTCAGAGAATGGAGTAGTCTGGCATTTTGCGATGGAGGAGATGATAGGGAATACCATTATGTATGGATGATGACGGCCGCCGGTTGACCAAGAACACAGCAGTGGACAGGGCTTCGACCCAATAGGATGGAGGCATGGCAGCATGAAACAGAAGCGTGCGAACAGTGTTGTTCAGTGTGCGAAGCATCCGCTCAGTTTTGCCGTTCTAGGCGGAGGTGTAGGGGCACGAGGTGCGAAGCAGGATGCCGCGGCTAGCTAGGAAGATAGCGGTGGCATTGTTGATGAACTCGGTGCCATTATCGGCCTGAAAACAGCGCACAGGAGAACTGAACTGTGTGTGAGCGTAAGCAACAAACTGGACAATATGTTCATGAACTTCAGATTTATGGTGAAGAGGAAACATCCAACAATAATGTGTATAATCATCAACTAGGACAAGATAAAATTTATAGCCAGAAATACTCAAAACTGGAGAGGTCCAGACATCACAGTGAACAAGTTCAAAGGGAGCAGATGTACTAGAAACCGAACTAGTAAATGACAGCCTAGCGTGCTTGCCAAGCTGGCAGGCATGGCAAATGTGGCGAGCTGCTTTATTACACTGGATAGCTGATAGCTTATTTAGAGAGTTGACGATGGCGTGTGCGGGATGACCAAGGCAGGAGTGCCATAACTCTGGGGAGACGACGGCGACATGGCAGCGAGGTGGCATGCGATGTGGAACGGTGTAGAGATCCCCATTGCTATTGCACCGAAGGAGGACCGTCTTGGTCTGCAGATCCCTAACAGAAAAATCAGAGGCGTTAAACTCAATGGAACAGTTATTGTCGCGAGTAAGCTGTCGAACAGATAACAGATTACGAGTGAGTTGAGGAGCGACAAGAACATTATCAAGATGAAAGGGAAGATCAGCTAGTTGAATAACAGAAGTGCCACGACTATGAATAGGAATTGATTGACCGTTGCCGACCATAATGGAGGACGGAGGCGACGGGAGATGGGAAAGTAAAATACCATCATTGGAGGACATGTGAGATGTCGCTCTGCTGTCCATGACCCAGGGTGCAGACCCTCCCTGGATCGCCATCTGGTTAAGGGCGGCAATCAGGCCTGCCGAGTCCCAACCGCCCGGAGGCCCATAAGCCGGGGAACCACCGGCAGTGCTGAACTGCGGAGGCACGAAGGTGGTGTGTGCCTGTGGAGGAGGTGCAGGTGGCGCACCCCACTGCAGCTGCTACTGGGGAGGCCACGGAGCAGCCCAAGGGTTATAGCAAACCCAGGGCCCGGCCGGCTGACGCTCGCCAAAACTGCCGCCTTGCTGGTTGCGGCCACCGCCGCTATTGCCACCACCTTGCTGCTGTTGGCGCCCGCCGCCGTTGCCACCACGGCCGCCCTTGCCCTTGCCACCGCCCCCACGGTTGAGGGACGCAGAAGGGGTGGACTGGCAGGACGGCGATGTGCAGGAAGAGGTGGTGGAGGCGGCCAAAGCAGAAGCCGAGGCCGCCTTGCCCTCGGTGCCAAGACGGAGCTCCTTGACGCGGAGCATGTTGGTGGCTGACTTGAAGTCCGGGAGCGGCGACGTGTTGGAGATGATGTCGGCGGTGTTGGCGAAGCGGGGGTTAAGGCCACGCAGAAGGTTGAGCACGAGCTGTGCAGGGGAGATGGTGTGACCAACCTCCCGGAGGGCATCAGCGGTGCGCTTCATCTGCTGGGCGTAGGCGTCGACGGAGAGGTCACCCTGGAACAGGTTGTGGAACTCCTGCTCGAGGACGATGGCGCGGGACTCCTTATTCGCCTGGAACAAGGCCTCGATGGAGACCCACAGAGCGCGGGCATCCTGTGCAGGCTCCATGGCGAGGTCGAGGATGGCGTCGTCGACGGAGCCGTACATCCAGCCGCGGATGCAGGCGTCAGGCTGAGACCAGAGGGGGTCAGTCGGGCGCGCAGCCGTTGTGCCATCGATGTGGCCGAGCAGCCCGTACTTGCCGCAGAGGGCGGTGAAAAACGCCGTCCACTTGGAGTAGTTCAGGCGCTCGAGGCTGAGCGCGATGGGGACATGCTGCTTCACGTTGACGGCGGCATAGGCGGCGAAGAGAGCAGCAACGGAGTCACCCATGGCGCCAGATGACTGGTGGGTGAGGGCACCAGTGGTAAAGGAGGAACTCGACGACGACGTCATGGAGTCCGATCCTAGATAGGCGCGGCCTGGAAGGCGGCGGCGCGAGGTGAAGCCTGGCTGGCGGCGGATGTGCGCGGCCTAGGGTAGGCTGTGCGCGGCCTGGCTGGCGGCGGCTGTGCGCGGCCTAGGGTAGGCGGTGGCTGGGCGTGGCCTAGGGTAGGCGGCGGCGCCTGGCTGGTGACGGCGTGGCGCACGTTCTCAGGGAGAACGCACGGGCAGAGGGGAAACGAAGCGGAAGATTAGGATCGTAATTAGGGATGATACCATGTAGAGAAACACCGCACACCCTAATCAGGGGGTGACCTTCATTATATAGCCTGAAAGGCTAGGGTTACAATATACAAGGCCCATGGGCCGTACGTCCAATATGGACTGTTACAATACATTCTAACAGTGAGGATGTCCACGAGCTGTCGGCCGGTCTCGACGAACTAGAGGATGATCTGTCCTCCATCGACGCAATCCCGAAGGAAATGAAACTTGACGTCGATGTTCTTGGCGAGGACGATGGCAGGCTGATTGTCCACCATCAGAGCTGGCGGACGAGCTTCCTCGCCGATCAGCTCGCCCAATAGCCGGCGCAGCCAGACCGCCTGGCACGCCGCTATGGCCACCGCAACGTACTATACAATCAAACATATTGCTAGAATTGTGATCTCACATTACTTGGGCCTACCCTAAGGGTGGTTGTATATTGTACCATACATGGGCCTCTAATGGGCCTATACTCCAACACCCCCCGCAGTCTGGACTACCGGCGCAGCGGAGTCCAAGACAGGGCAAGAAAGAAAACAAGTGCATAACACACACAGGACCCCCCTCCCCCCTCCCCCCGCAGCCACAACTAGCCACTGGAGACGTTGAGGCTGGAGCGAAACTCGGAGAAGGTCGAGGAAGGGAGGCCTTTGGTGAAGATGTTCGCAAACTGTGAGGTGGTCGGGACGTGAAGTAGTCGGACGTCGCCGATGGCCACACGGTCGTGGACGAAGTGTAGATCGATCTCCACATGCTTGGTCCGCTGGTGCTGGACGGGGTTGGTGGAGAGGTAGACCGCGCTGACGTTGTCGCAGTAGACGAGCATGCTCCTGGCGAGAGGGCGGTGAAGCTCAGCCAGGAGCTGGCGGAGCTAGGCGGCCTCGGCCACGCCGTTGCAACGGCACGGTACTCCGCCTTGGCACTGGAGCGTGAGACCACCGGCTGGCGCTTGGACGACCAAGAGACAAGGTTGCCGCCGAGGAAGACAGCGTAGCCGGAGGTGGACCTGCGGGTGTCCGGGCAGCCCGCCCAGTCAGCGTCGGTGTAGACAACCAGCTCGACAGTGGAGGACCGGCCGAGGAGCAGCCCGTAGCCGAGAGTGCCACGGAGGTACCGGAGAAGCCGCTTCATAGCAGCCAGGTGGGGCTCCCGCGGAGCATGCATGCAGAGGCAGAGCTGTTGTACAGCATAAGTGATGTCCGGCCGTGTGAAAGTGAGGTACTGGAGCGCGCCAGCAAGACTCCGGTAGGTGGTAGAGTCCTCTGGCCCAAGCATCGGACCCCCAGCCTCTGACAGCTTCCCCTAGGTGTCAACTGGGGTAGAGCAGGACTTGCAGTCAGTCATTCCTGCTCGCTCTAGAATGTCATAAGTGAACTGCCGCTGGTGGAGGAACAGGCCTGAAATTAGAGTGCTCAAAGCAAGCCATCGCTCTGGATACATTAGCATGGGATAACATCATAGGATTTCGGTCCTATTGTGTTGGCCTTCGGAATCAGAGTAATGATTAATAGGAACAGTCGGGGGCATTCGTATTTCATAGTCAGAGGTGAAATTCTTGGATTTATGAAAGACGAACAACTGCGAAAGCATTTGCCAAGGATGTTTTCATTAATCAAGAACGAAAGTTGGGGGCTCGAAAACGATCAGATACCGTCCTAGTCTCAACCATAAACGATGCCGACCAGGGATCGGCGGATGTTGCTTATAGGACTCCGCCGACACCTTATGAGAAATTAAAGTCTTTGGGTTCCGGGGGAAATATGGTCGCAAGGCTGAAACTTAAAGGAATTGACGGAAGGGCACCACCAGGCGTGGAGCCTGCGGCTTAATTTGACTCAACACAGGGAAACTTACCAGGTCCAGACATAGCAAGGATTGACAGACTGAGAGCTCTTTCTTGATTCTATGGGTGGTGGTGCATGGCCGTTCTTAGTTGGTGGAGCGATTTGTCTGGTTAATTTCGTTAACGAACGGGACCTCAGCCTACTAACTAGCTATGCGGAGCCATCCCTCCACAGCTAGCTTCTTAGAGGGACTATGGAGCTCAACAGTGACGCCGAGGAAGTGGTGGAGCACCCCAAGATCCTTCATAGCAAATTCCTTCTAGAGAGAAGCAATGATGCGGTGGAGCAGAGACTCGCTGGAGACGGTGAGAACAATGTCATACACATAGAGGAGCAGGTAAGCAGTCTCACCCCCATAGTGGTATATGAACAGGGAGGTGTCAGACTTGGTCTCCGTGAACCCAAGAGTCTGCAGGAAGGTAGCGAACCGAGAGTACCAAGCCCGGGGTGCCTGCTTGAGCCCGTAGAGAGATTTGTTGAGCCGGCAGACCAAGTCAGGATGAGAAGAATCCACGAAACCGACCGGCTGACTGCAGTAGACCATCTCAGTCAGAGTGCCATGGAGGAAGGCATTCTTGACATCCATCTGATGCACAGGCCAGGAGCGCTTGAGAGCCAGTGAGAGGACGGTGCGGACTGTAGCTGGCTTCACCACGGGACTGAAGGTCTCATCATAGTCAATGCCGGGCCGCTGAGTGAAGCCGCGGAGGATCCAGCGAGCCTTGTAGCGCTCCAAGGAACCATCAGCACGCCTCTTGTGCATCCAGATCCACTTGCCGGTGACAATGTTGGAGGCCAGCGGTCGGGGCACAAGGTCCCACGTCTGGTTGGCGAGGAGGGCCGCGTACTCCTCTTCCATCGTGCGGCGCCAGTGAGGATCCGCCAAGGCCGCGCGGATGGAAGAGGGTACCAGAGAGATCCCCATCTCGCAGGCGGCGGCGGTGAGGGCCTGCGGGCGAGACGCCAGCCTCGTCACCATCGGGTGAGTGTGACGAGGGTCCCGGTGAAGAAGGGGCGGGTGGTACACCGGTGGGTCGGCGCGAGAGCGCAGCGGGACCAGCGGAGCACACACTGGTGGTGAAGTCGACGACGCCGGCGGCAACGACGAAGCCGGCTCCCGCCGCCGCTGGTAGACGATGCCGAAACGCCCGGGAGGAGGTGAGGGCGGACCCGGCTCCCGGCGGCACCGGTAGACGAGTCCGAAGCGCTCGGGAGGAGGTGGGGTCGGGACGCTCGGTCCCACGATCGGAACTGCAGTGTCGGGCACAACGGGAGGCAGCGAAGCCACATGGAGCAATGGTGGAAGCTCCGGGGCGGCCTCGGTCGTAGCAGGTACTAGAGGAAAGTCCTGGTGCGCGGCCGGCAGGGGCGAGGTGGGACCACCAGGAGAGCGCGCCAGAGTAGTACCTGTAGGGTAGAGGGAGAAGGGTGGCAGAATCACCAGGTCAGTGGGAAAAAAGGAAGCCTCCGTAGGGTCAGCAGGAGGTGTGGAGGTAGAGGTGGTGGAGTAAGGGAATGCCGACTCATCAAACATGACATGGCGAGAGATGAGGACATGGCGAGAGGAAAGGTCGAAGCATCGGTAACCCTTGTGATCCGGAGAGTATCCGAGAAAGACACACAGGGTCGACCGGGGGGCCAGCTTATAGGGAGCAGTGACGGCGGTGTTAGGGTAACACGCACACCCGAAGACTCGAAGGTGGTCGTATCGGGGAGGTGTACCGAAAAGAGCGTGGTGAGGTGTGGGAGCCGGGCAGGCAGTAGAAGGAAGACGGTTAAGGAGATAGGTGGATGTGTGCAGGCACTCAGCCCAGAAGCGAGCGGGAAGGGATGCCTGGAGCAGAAGGGTGCGCATGGTGTCATTAGTTGTGCGGATCATGCGCTCTGTCTTGCCGTTTTGAGAGGAGGTATACGGACAAGACATGCGCAGCTGGACACCATGAGAAAGGAAGAAGGCACGTGAGGTTGAGTTATCGAACTCACGGCCATTGTCGCACTTGACAGCCTTGATGGTGAGGCCGAACTGAGTGGATACCCAAGCGAAGAAGTGGCTGAGAGTGGGAAACGCCTCGGACTTGGCACGGAGGGGAAAAGTCCAGGAGTAATGGGAGAAATCATCGACCACCACCAAGTAGTACTTATAGCCAGACATGCTGAGAACAGGAGAAGTCCACAAGTCGCAATGGATAAGATCGAACACACAAGTGGCATGTGAGGAAGAAGACTGAAAGGGAAGGCGAACGTGACGGCCCAGCTAGCACGCATGACACAAGTGCTCATCGTGAGCCCGAGGGCACCGAATGTCTAAACTACAACTGAGCTGCATCAGGGCATCCTGGCCAGGATGGCCGAGGCGGCAGTGCCAAGTAGTGGAGGAAGTAGTAGCGGCGAAAACGACGGAGGAAATGGGGGCGAAGAAGGTGAAACAGACGCCGGAAACAGAAGGGTGTAGAGGGGTCCAGTGTTGTTACAATGGAGCAGATGACACCGGGAGGCCAAATCCCGCACGGTGAGGCCAGAGGGGTCAAACTCAACCGATCAAGAGTTGTCAGTTGTGAAACGGCGAATGGAGAGAATGTTGTGAATCATACCGGGAGCCATAAGAACATCAGGGATATGAAAGGAGCCGTGGGAACTGGCAGTGCCCACGGAGGAGACAGGAATGCAAGTGCTATTGGCGACCATGATGGAAGAGGGACAGGAAGGGTGGGGAGGACGAAGAGAAGAAAGTAGACTCGCATCGGGCGTGGTGTGCAATGTGGCTCCCGAGTCGGCGATCCAATTAGGACTGGCTGATCGCAGCCCTACGGCAGGAGCAACTGCGGGCGGAGGGCTGGTGGTGGTGCTGAAGGAGTAGGCCAAGGCAGCCGGGTCCCAACCGACAAGCCCGAGCGAGGCACCGGGAGGTGTAGTCCACAGGGATGTGGGGTGAAACCCCGGGGGAGCACCAGTGACCATGCCCGCCGACGGGCGAAGTTCACTCCGTGGAGGCACCGACGACTGTGAGGCAGGGAGGTGGAGGAGCTGCTCCGTCTCGGAGAGTTGGTGGGCCAGCGCATCGGTCGCATCGCGCTCGCGCTCCCAAGCGAGGGCGGCCGCACGGACCCGGGCCTCGGCAGCCGCGCCCGACGCCAGTAGGAGGGCAGCGGCGGCGGCTGTGCCGCCCGCGCCAGCGGCCCCGGCGCTCGCGGCCATGGTGGTGGCGGCGTCAGGAAGATGGCCCGACTGCGGCGGCGGAGATCGCGGAGGGTAGGGAGCCGACGAGGCCCTGCGCGCAACACGGCGCCGGCGCGTGGCACGAGGGGCAGCGGCGTTCGCGCCGGCGCTGGTGCCGCGCACGCCCGCGCCCGTGTCTGGGCCGCCCGTGCCCGCAGCCAGGCCTGGACCGGCGGCGTCGTTGGGGCCGCGCTGGGGGGCGGCGGTGGCGTCTGGGCCCCCCGCGCCCGCGGCTAGGCCTAGACCGGCGACGGCGGCGCTGGGGCGGCGGCCTGGCGGCGCGGCAGCACAGTGGCCTGGCAGCGGCGGCTGAGGCGCCGGGAAGAGGGAGACGCAGGGTGCTGTTGCTGAGGCGGCCTCCGACGGGAGGAACGGGCGCACGCGCAGCACGACGCGCACCGGCAACGAAGAGCGCGCGGATGAACGGGCGGGTGTGGAGGTGCCCGCCATCGGATGCGCGGACGGGGTGGCAGTCGAGAGGGGAGGAGGAGATCGGCTGGCCATGTCAGCTGGAGGTGGCGCTCCTGGCGGCGGCGGTGGCGCCCAGGCGGCTGGCGGCAGGGGAGGGGAGGAAAGAAGAAAACCGCCTGGCGGCGGCGGTGTAGCCGCCGGGAAGAGGGAGTAGGGGAGAGAGAGATAAGTACGAGGGGGAGGAGAAGGCTGGGCGGCCATGGCCGCCGCCGGCGGCGTGCCTGGCGGCGGCGGCGGCCCAGGCGGCTAGGCAGGGGAGGGGAGGGTGAACGAAAAACCCTAGCTTGATACCATGCTAGAATTGTGATCTCACATTACTTGGGCCTACCCTAAGGATGGCTGTATATTGTACCATACATGGGCCTCTAATGGGCCTATACTCCAACACATATGCTACACGACAAAATGGAATATTCAGAGATTGGAATCTAAAGCACCATACCATAAACCCAAACTTATGATATACGATGAAATGGAATACTCAAAAATTGGAATCAAAGTGTCATACTGTACGCCCAAACTTATGATCTACGACAAAATGGAATCCTCAGAAATTGGAATCCAATGCATCCTACTGCACATCCAGTAGTAGCAGCTGCACACACTTACTTTTTAAGTGCACAGTGCACATCCAGTAGTAGCAGCTGCACCCTGCTGCACACACTTACTTTTTAAGCGCATAGTAGCAGTAGCAGGTGTATTAAGTTGTGTGTGTGTATAAGGTTGTTCAGTAAATGGAAAAAGTAGTTCAGTTCAGCCACATTTTCAGAGCAGCAGAGCTACTGTTCGTGGTGTGTGTGTGTGCGCGCGCGCGCGCGTGCTGTGCTCATCTCCTTCTACCTCTAGCCGAGTGAGTGTGTGGGTGTGGAGGTGAGCTTGCTGCTCACCTGTACACGGAGATCGAGGGCCAACATGCTTGGTGCCACAGAATGCTGAAGCTTCTTCTGTCTAGTGGCTTCAGCACATGGAAGCATGCACCCAGGTTCATACATTTAGAAAATGCCTCTTCATCGTCACAAGAACACATTGCTGTCAACAAGGAGGAATAACCCTGGAACGGTGAGTTTGGGATAGGTGAGAAATTCTTAAAATAATAGGGCTCCGAATATAAACTTTTACCAGTGAGAGGGACTTGAAGTTCATTCAGTATGCAATAATGGAGCAGATCAGAGTTTGCCGAAGTGCCTGGTGCCATATTGTTAAGATTAACCTCCACCAATACCAAATCAAGCTCCGCTTCTTTAGCAGCCCCACGTTTAACGAAATCCAGGGCCGCTCCTGCTGTTTGGAAGGGGAAAACTATGCAGCGATAAAGGAATAAAATTAAAATATTTGGAAAATTCATACCACAGTGTATGTAGCACTGTTCTACAATTAATGGACCATGCACTTGACAAATAGGCCCAACAAATAATTTTTAATTAGACTCCTAAGCAAAACTTCATGGTGGGAAATTCCAGCGAGGCAGAAGGAATCAATAAACAACTATAAACAAACAGGAGCTCTTCTCAGTGTTCCAAATGACGGATCTATTCCAGCATGCTTTTTTAACGTTCTTTGTTGGGAGCCAATCGAAATTAGTAAAGCTAGTAAAAGTCCAATTAAAAAATGTATGATATGCAACAAATGGAATATACAGATAACAGTAGATCGGAATCCAAGCAAGCACTCACAAATAGGAAAAGACATCAAACATCCTTGAAACATAATATGCTACAGAAGCCCCTTGAATATCATATAGTAGGTGTAAATTGATTTTTAGGGCGGAGGATCTGAGTTCCTCTACTTCTTTGTCAAGAGAAGGAATCCTTTAAATATTGTCAAAAATAGATTTCTCCCCCATCACCTTCAGGAATCATACAGACTGCAAATATGATACCACAGCTAACATATATAGGAATTCTTTTTTTAAGGAAAATAATAAGAGTTAGTTCGATATACAGGTTCCTCAGTTTTATAAAAGATTTCAGATTTCTTGAAATGAATACTGTGCCTATTGACTTCCTTTTTCCCTCTAGAACACACTTCATTTTTTTAGAACAAAAAAGCAGAAAAGGAAAAGGGGTTCCAAAATGGAATGGTTCAAGATCCACATGCACCTTTGAAGTTAAACTTTGCAAGCGTCTCAGAGATGGTCGACAAGGACGCTGGGTCACCAAGCCTTTCCATCATTGTGCCACCATGGGATTTTGAAGGCAAACTTTGAGTATTTGTTAAGGATGTACAGTCTGCTTTCTGGTGTGAGACCTTCGTAGTTGGTCAGAGGTAGGCACTCTTTATATATAAAAAATTTAGAAAAAGACGAGGCTTCAAAATGTGTGTGTCACACGCCTGATTATGGGCTCGCACACCGGGATCAGCGGGCCAAGCGAGGCCCAGCGGAGGGCCATGGCCAGCCTCGGCCGGTTCCACCGCACCGCAAGGAGGGCGCGCGCCAGGGGGTGACCTTGGCACCCCCTCGGTCTCCTTCACCCAGAAGGAATCCGGAATAATTGGTAGAATTAAGAATAAATAGGAAATTAAATTAGGATCTTGGATTCAGGAATAAGATTAGATTTGTTAAGATAGGAGATTGGTTTGTATAGGAAGGGGGAGTTCAATCTATAAGGACTTCTCCCATAGCTTGCTTGGAACACAAGTCAGACTATAAATATAGGGGAGATGTAATCATTCTAATCTTAAGCAAGAATAGAGCTATTGCTCCTTCCCCTATCTCCCTCTTTCCTCGCCACGCCCACCTGTGCCCCAGCCGCCACCCCTTACCCCGGGTTGGACTATGACACTTGGTATTCGGAGACCATGCTGCATCCATGGGCGACAACCACAACGACGCTGCCATTAAGGTGCTAATCGACGGCCTCGTCGCTGACCTCAACAAACAATTTGAAGCCATGAAGGACCAGTTTGCCAATCTGGACAACCGTCTGCGGAACGTGGAGCAAGGAGGCCACACTGATGAAGCCGCCGCTGCCGCCCAAGCAAAGCGGGGGCGTGAGGCCGCCGCCAACACTTTGGAGGCGGATACCAGGCATGCCATGGAAGCCACCGGCAGAGCCTTCCTCAAGGAGTAGAAGGAGATAGCATTGTCATCCACAATCCCCAAGCTCGTGGATGAGGTGACCAACAAGCTGTTCGACGTCAACACCAATAAGGAGGAGGCGCCTAAGACGACGCTTCCACCACCGTACCCGTACCAGGGACACCACCGCACTCCTTCCATGCCCTACAACCAGACATCCACAAGCTATCGTTCCCCACGTTCGACGGCAAGGACCCGTTGCCATGGCTTAATCGCTGTGAGCAATTCTTCAGAGGCCAGAAGACCCCGAAAAGTGTGGTATGCCTCTTTTCATCTGACAGGTGGTGCATAGCGGTGGTACATGCGCCTCACGCAGGACAAGGTGGTGACGGATTGGGCATATTTTGCTCGATGCGTCAACGAGCGGTTCGGCCCCCATACCCGCCGCAATCCATTGGGGGGGAACTGGCATCACTGCGGAAGACCGATAGCATCGACGACTACACGGAGTGCTTCCTAGCGCACGTAGCTCGCGTCGGGACCCTAGACGATCAACAACAGGTGAGCATCTACACCACCAGGTTGCTCGAGCCACTGAAGACGGACGTGGAGCTTCAGAACCCCAAGGACATGGAGATGGCCATGTCCCTCACCCGGGCTTACGAACGGCGGGCTGCTGTGGTCGCCAATGCCAACAAGTCGACGGCACCAAGGCCGTCAAACCGGCCCTAGCCTCTAAAGGCGCTAACTCCTTCACCGTCCACACCAGCATCGACGACGCCACCATCAGCTACTCCGCAGCGGCCATTCAAGCGCCTCACCGCCAATGAGATGGTAGAGTGCCGCCGCTCGAGACTGTGCTTCAACTGCGACGAGCCCTTCACCCACGGCCATAAGTGCAAGCACCTCTTCGACATCACGGCCATCAACGACTGCGACACCGACGACATCAACAACAGCCTCCTCATGATGATCGGCGCCCCACAATCAGCCGTGCGCGGCTGGCGCACCATGCGCCTGGCGGGAGCGATTCTGGGCGTCGGCGCCCACATACTCGTCGACACAGGCGCAAATCACAACATCATCGACATCAACTTCGCTCACCTCATCGGCCTCTTGGAGCAGCGCATCAACAACACCATCCTCGTCGGCAATGGCAACGAGGTCACATGCCGGGGGGGCATGCTTCAACGTCCCGCTCCGCATCGACGTGGAGACATTCCAGATTGATGCCTTCCTCCTCGACATCAGCAATGACATCAACATCATCCTAGGTACACCATGGCTTGCTGACATTGGGCGCATCGCATGGGACTTCAACTCCATGATGATGCAATTCCAGCGGGTTCATGGTGTGTGGGTGTGTGGGTGTGTGTGTGTGCTGTGCTCATCTCCTTCTACCTCTAGCCGAGTGAGTGTGTGGGTGTGGAGGTGAGCTTGCTGCTCACCTGTACACGGAGATCAAGGGCCAACATGCTTGGTACCACAGAATGCTGAAGCTTCTTCTGTCCAGTGGCTTCAGCACATGGAAGCATGCACCCAGGTTCATATATTTGGAAAGTGCCTCTTCATCGTCACAAGAACACATTGCTGTCAACAGTGGCGGATCCAGGAAATACTTATAGGGGGGGCTGAAGAAATATCGCTATAGCAAAAGGTCTATTATTGGTTGTACATAATTTTTAGTCCATATTCCTTCAGCAATTCGAATCACAAATTTTAAAAAATTGGTAAAATGTTGTAAAAAAACAAAATTGGTAAAATGGATAAGGTAAAAGCATGCCACAACATCAAATAAGGTAAAAGCAATAAGCAAATATACAGGGAGATGAGCCTTCTTGATTGGCAGTTCGGCACCGTGCTGGCTAGAGGCCTGCCTGGGTGTTATCTTGCCTGGGCCTTCAATCGAGGGTCGTCGTCTGGGCCTTCTTGGGCTGCAACCGAGGCCATCCAGGTGGGAATTAATGAAAAAGACCTGCTATCTCGCTGGCCCAAGAAAAGCAATGTCGTCTTCAACCTCCAGACCGAAGAGTTCGACATCTTTAGCCCCTCCTACTCAACAGCCATGGTGGAATTTTTTTGCAGGGACTCCATGGGGGCTCAAGGGGATCTGCAGCGGTAGGGGGGGCTAGAGCCCCCCCAGCCCCCCCGCTAGATCCGCCCCTGGCTGTCAACAAGGAGGAATAACCCTGGAAAAGGAAAAGGGGTTCCAAAATGGAATGCTTCAAGATCCACATGCACCTTTGAAGTCAAACTTTGCGAGCGTCTCAGAGATGGTCAACAAGGATGCTGGGTCACTATCCAGAACCAGCGCTGAAAGCCTTTCCGTCATTCTGTCACCAAGGGATTTTGAAGGCGAACTTTGAGTATTTGTTAAGGAGGAACAATCTGCTTTCTGGAGTGAGACCTTCGTAGTGGGTCAGAGGTAGGCACTCTTTATAATAATAATAAATTTAGAAAAAAACGAAGCTTCAAAATCTGTGAAATCGCTTTATTTCAATGGTAAGTTGACCTGTATTTGGACTGGTGCACAACAAAAGTTAGCAGATAGATACAAGGGATATGGTGACTTAAGCAATACATGAGAACCCAAAGCTCGCGGACATCCTCACCAAGCCACTCGGGCGCCTTCGGTTCTCAGAACTGAAGAACAAGATTGGCATGGTGGAGCTCAAAACCAAGGAGTAGAGGCAGAAGGATTAGGCGAAGATTTGTCAGCTGCTTCAAGATCCACATGCACCTTTGAAGTTAAACTTTGCGAGCGTCTCAGAGATGATCAACAAGGATGCTGGGTCACTATCCAGAACCAGCGCTGAAAGCCTTCCGTCATTCTGTCACCTAGGGATTTTGAAGGCGAACTTTGAGTACTTGTTAAGGAGGAACAATCTGCTTTCTGGTGTGAGACCTTCGTAGTGGGTTAGATAATCAGCTGCACTCTCCCCTTACGTTTTAAGTGCACAGTACACATCCAGTAGTAGCAGCTGCACCCTGCTGCACACACTTACTTTTTAAGCGCACAGTAGCAGTAGCAGGTGCACTAAGTTATGGGGTTGTTTAGTTGGTGAAAAAGTTTGGGTTCGGCTACTGTAGCACTTTTCGTTTTATTTGGCAATTTGTGTCCAATCATGGACTAATTAGGCTTAAAAGATTTGTCTCGTGATTTACAACTAAACTGTGTAATTAGTTTTTTCTTTCGTCTACATTTAGTACTCCATGCATGTGCCGCAAGATTCGATGTGACAGGTACTGTGCAAACTTTTTTGGGTTGCATGGGCAACTAAACAGGCCCTGTGTGTGTATATATATCAGGTTGTTCAGTAAATGGAAAAAGTAGTTCAGTTCAGCCACGTTTTCAGAGCAGCAGAGCTGCTGTTTGGGGGGGGGGTGTGGGGGGGGGGGGTGTATGCGCTGTGCTCATCTCCTTCTTCTACCTCTAGCCGAGTAAGTGTGTGGGTGTGGAGGTACACGGAGATCGAGGGCCAACATGCTTGGTGCCACAGAATGCTGAAGCTTCTTCTGTCCAGTGGCTTCAGCACATGGAAGCATGCACCCAGGTTCATATATTTGGAAAGTGCCTCTTCATCGTCACAAGAACACATTGCTGTCAACAAGCAGGAATAACCCTGGAATGGTGAGTTTGGGATAGGTGAGAAATTCTTCAAATAATAGAGCTCTGAATATAAACTCTTACCGGTAAGAGGGACATCAAGTTCATTCTGTATGTAATAATGGAGCAGATCAGTGTTTGCGGAAGTGCCTGGTGCCATATTGTTAAGATTAACCTCCACCAATACCAAATCATGCTCCGCTTCTTTAGCAGCCCCGCGTTCAACGAAATCCAGGGCCGCTTCTGCTGTTTGGAAGGGGAAAACTATGCAACGATAAAGGTAATAAGATTAAAAATTTGGAAAATTCATACCACAGTGTATTTAGCACTATTCTACAATTAATGGACCATGCACTTGACAAATAGGCCCAACAAATAATTTTTAGTTAGACTCCTAAGCAACACTTCATGGTGGGAAATTCCAGCAAGGCAGAAGGAACCAATAAACAACTATAAACAAACAGGAGCACCTCTCAGTGTTCCAAAAGTACACCCAAACTTACGATACTACTGGATGTGTACAGGCGACTCGGGTGGCGCCCGACCTAGCCTCCACCGCCAGCCAACCGTAGCTTCTCCTTCCCCTCGCCGCTGCCGGAGGGGACCGCCGGGAAGCCTGCGCGGCTCCCTAGGATGGTGGCGGCGAGGCCTTCTCCCAGGTGTGCTGCGAGCCCTCCGTGCGGGGATGGCTTTCGGCAGTCAGGGTGGCCCGCGGCGACGGCATGTCGGCGGGCCGGATCCAGGCCTCTCGGCCTTCGATCTATCGTCCCCGGCACCGGATCCGCCCAGTGCGGCGGCGGCCACCCGCTCCTGGTGCTGACGCACGCGTCTCGACCTCCCGGCGGCGCTGCTCCTTCTCTGGCTTCCCCTTCCTCTTCCACAACGTCTCCGGCACCTTGGGTTCGCCGGTGGGGTGAATCGGGGTTCTCTAGGCACAGAACCGTCGCGGCGGCGACTGACCCTTCTTGGTCGACGGGATCCCCAGCGCGTGCTCCGCTATCTGACGCGGGCCGCGCTGGTGTTGGTGCCCCTGGACTCGTCGTGGTGCTCCCGAGTGGAGGAGCGCTGGCGGTTCAGGGCCCCACGGCGCTGGCGCGGCGGCAGTGGCTGCCGCACGGAACCCTCCCAACGCGGAGCTCTGTGACCCGACGCGGACACGTGCTGGTGCAACCTCCCCTACCGCAACCTCAACGTTGCAGGTGCTCCAGAGCGGCGGAGCCTCTGCACGGCCATCTACTGGAGCTGCTCTGCGGTTTGGCGACTCTTCTACGTGTGCGTGTAGGCCCCTGGGCGCGTGGTTTGGCCGCGGGCTTGCCGGCGGTGGGGCTGCGTGACTTGGACGTTCTTCTTCGCGTGCATGCGTGGTGCGTGCGGTTTGGCCGCGGGTGAGCCGGCAGCGGGGCTGCATGTCTGCAGGCGCCTTCCCCTGCATCTCTTGTCGGGGAGGGCAGTGAGTCGTCTCCGCAGTGCATTGGCGATGGGTTCTGGGCGAAATCTCAGCTCAGCTCTTTGGCTGAGACAGCGACGAGGGATGCCATCGGGCAGACCTTGCTTGTTGAAGGCGTCGCTGAAGAACCCCTGCTGCCTCCTCGCCGAGGTCGGCTAGGCCAATGCGGTTCTCCTCGGCATAGGAATCAGGCGAAAGCCTTGCTAAGCTCCAGCTTGGCAGGCGATGATTACTTCTACACGTCATTCACCTCCCTGGAGGCATCGTCGAAGAGTTCCTTTGCCTTGGTGTTGTTTTCTTTCTTCCTTTTGTATAATTGTGGTTATACCACCTATCGCTCCTATGCTGGGCGTGTGTACACAAATGTCTTTTATCACGGGTCATTGGGCCAATATATAATATATAATTCAGGTGGTGAACGCCCCCCCGTGACCTTCCAAAAAAAATATTTGGACAATATTTTGGGTCTGCAGGAATCTGGTAGGGCACTGAAGCAAACCATACACGAAAAGACCAGGAATCAACCACTGAGCATACACAGTCCAGCTTCAAATGATATCTCAGGATTTTGACCAAGAGCGACCAGCGAAGCCCAAAACAAAGGCCAGAGGAACACCCGTAAGCATAAGAACAATTATAGCCCTTTACGTGTGTGTCCCCAGCATGTCATATTGTCTTGCTCCGTATGATTGTCCACAAAAGGTATCCAATGCGCTTCCCATACCCAGCTTGACATGGAAAAGAGGAGCACGAATTCCAATTATTAATTATTTTACTGGTAGCACAGTAGGCATCACGCAGTATAGCACTGGCCACTAAGCAAGAAGTCAAACTCATACGCCCCTTACTTGTTACTTCTAGTAAGTACAATTATGGAGCATGTGGAAAACTAATGAATTGGAGTAAGGGGCTGTTTAGTTGGCAAAATTTTTGGTAAAACGCTACTGTAGCAGTTTCGTTGTTATTTGGTAAATATTGTCCAATCATGGTCTAATTAGGCTTAAAAGATTTGTCTCGTCCATTTCGTCTAAACTGTGTAATTAGTTTTATTTTTTATCTATATTTAATGCTTCATGCATGTGTTCAAAGATTCGATGTGACGGGGAATCTGAAAATTTTGGCAAAATTTTTGGCATCTAAACGGTGCCTAATGCGAAAGTATTTCCAGAATCCGTAATAATTTTGGTTACAAATTCCTTAAATAACTAGGTTCTACAGTGTACATGTTCCGATTCACATTCCCCATGCTCTTCAGACTTGATGCACAGGCAGTAGCATATACCGAGTTGCACAAATGGTTTAGTGAAGCAAGGTTACTACCGCACTTACCAGGACGCTGAAGCCGGTGACGTTGGCGAAGGTGGCCGCGACGGAGGCCCCGGAGAGGGAGAGCTCCCCTTGGTGTCCGGCGAACATGACGGAGACCACCTGCAGGCTGCACGCCACCAGCGGCGCCGCGAGCCCCACCTGCCGCCGCACCTCCGCACCCACCGCGGCGCGTGGAGCGGAGCGGGGCAGGAGGAGAGGCGAGGACGCAGCCGCGCTCGCCTCCGCCGCCCCGCCGGCGCTAGCGCCGTCATTTCGCGATGGCCTCGCGGGCTCGGAAGTCGGAAACGACGGGTTTGAGTTGACTTGTCTTGGGCTTCGGCCTGAAATGGTGGTGATGGGCTAAAATAGGAAAATCTGCCAAACTCTGTTTACAAATTTTTAATTTATTAAAAAAGATTTTTATCTTCGCTTCATAAAGAAAAACAGTTTGTTATATCTTGTGTTTTTATTTTACGGTATTACTCCTTTGCAATCACCTGAAATCTTGCTTTTCCATCCGTCACTCGCCTCCCAACGCTCTTCCTCCCACGAGCCATGCCCGCGCTAGAGAAAAGATGATGAAGAAGAAGGCGTTAGGTTCCGTAACACATCGTCTTGGGCAATCGGGCTCATAGGGTCATCCATAAAAGCATCTCCAATAGCAGCTTCTTGAGCTATTGGTTCATCTAATAAGTTGACCATCCCCACCGACCTAAGATCATCATCCCATGCATTGTTACCCACTTGCAGGACCTCTGGGGCAAGGCTTTGCTGATCTTGTGATCCTCCAACGGCGGCTTCTTCAGTCATTGGTTCATCTAATAAGTTGATAAGCCCCACAGACATCAGAAGCATCATCCCATGGAATGTCATCTACTTGCTGGAAGCAGGTCAGTCAGGCGGTGGGGACAGCAAGAGGGTGGCTTATGGTCCTAGCGGTAGCGAAGGCGGCTAGTCCAAGTCAGGGCAGGGGCGTCCATGATCAGAGCTCGTCGTGGAAGCAGGAGGAGGAAGGGAAAGAAGGCCGCCGCCGCAGGGCGCGCTGCCTTCCTCCGCCCCCTTACCGGTGGTGGGGGCGAGGACGAGGAGGAGTGCGGAGGAAGAAGAGGGACGAAAGGAGGTTGAAGATGACTCCTGCGCTCGCTGTAGGATTAGGATCCAATGGCCGCCATCCTCGCATGATGAAAAATGCAAAACTGCAGTCACCTGCAGCGGAGACACACCCTTTATTTTATCATAAACCCTATGTATAGGAATTTTCAGGGAGAGTAATGTGCCATTCATGCTGTGTAGTTTGTACCTACCAAACTTATACCAACTACTAAGTCAATGCCTCAACGAGGCTTGCATGTCTACTGTGTTATTACTGCTACAAAGAGTTGCAAACAAAAATATGATATCCGATCTCTCATTATTCCATTTTAATTATGCCATGCGTATCTGCATATGCGCCATACAAATAATTTGGATTAATTAATGATCTCTTCATATCACAAAGATTTTCGAGGGAGAAATCATATCCGGTGAGGTTCTCCACATTAATTCGAGGCTAGGGTGTAAAATAAGTTAGAAATGGTATCACAAAAAAAAAGTTACAAGCGATGTGAAAATCTTTCAGGGTTTTGCGTTTAAAAAAAGGAAGAAAATCGATCAGGATGTGAAAAGGCAGTAACTAGCACTCGATCACATAGGGAGAAGGCATCCAGCGATGTTCCATGGTAGTAGCTGTAGCCTGTAGCATACAAACTGCCCATCGAACCATGGAGCTCACGGCATAGACATACCAGTTTTTCTCCAACCTGGGCAGGTTCAACGTAACACAGTAATCATATGAAACCAAACAGCAGAGTATGTAACGATCAATAACTTACATGGTCTTATGTGCTCTCGAGCACAATTGAGTTACTTATTTCTGTCAATGGGTTCTTATTTCTAACATCCATATTATCTGTTACTATCACTTGTTCAGCCTGATTCAGAAGAGCATGCCATAGTCAACCGCTGGCATTGCAGGACTCCAAGCCCATAACACATCTTGGGCAATCGGGCTCACAGGGTCATCCATCAGAGCATCGCCAATAGCGGCTTCTTGAGATATTGGTTCATCTAATAAGTTGACCATCCCCGCCGACCTAAGATCATCCCATGCATTGTTACCTGCTTGCAGGACCTCTGGGGCAAGGCTTTGCTGATCTTGTGATCCTCCAACGGCGGCTTCTTCAGTCATTGGTTCATCTAATAAGTTGATAAGCCCCACAGATATCAGAGCATCATCCCATGGAATGTCATCTACTTGCTGGAGATCCTCCATGCCAAGGCTTTGCTGCTCTTGCGATCCTTGAGTTACTGGTTCATCTATGTTAATCAGACCAACCGATCTCAGAGCATCATTACATGCGTTGTCACGGAGATCCTCTAGGCCAAGGCTTTCCAGCTGACTCATCCGAAATGAATCTGCTTCCTCCCGGCCATCAGAAGGGCCTGTCAGGTCCAGATCATTGCTGTCTAGGTGCGCCCAAGCAACAGAAAAATCCATTGATGCATTGTACTCCGGGTCCACAATACCTTCAACAACAAGAAAGAATTTTAGTCCCAAGCAAGTTATTGCAGGCTAGGAATGAAATGTCATGAGAGTCAATAAATAAAAGATAGAAAGGTAAGAAAGGTATTAGCAAGGAAAATTAGTTAACAGGACACTTAATCTTCAAGCAGATCAGTGTTCATGGTACCTTCAGGGAAATTATTGTTCCCCATGGCGTCATTGTTTCTGGTAGCTTCAGTAAGATTGTTTTGTCCAACTTGATCACTTGCTAACAGGCTGCTTGAACCAGAGTTTTCTGTGGATGCACCATAAACTGTCTCACCAGCACAAAATTAGATGATAATAAGGTAAGGTATTAGCAAAGAAAACTAGTTAACAGGATGCTTAATCTTCAAGCAGATCAATGTCCACGATACCTTTGAGCAAATTAATGTTCTCTATGTGGTCATTGTCTCTGGCAAATTCAGTACGATTGTTCTCTCCCACTTGATTACTCGTTAACATGTTGCTTGAACCAGAGATTTCTGTGAATGCACCATAACCTATTTCACCAACACACAGAAAAGGAGGATAAATAGGTAAATAAGTTCTTTTTAAAGAGAAGCCAGCAGATTAAACTGCAGTTCTATATATTAATAAAGGAGGAGTAGAAAAGGTAAATAAGGTATTAGCACCACCAGCAGTTTCGGGGGCTTCATTTGGATCCCCTACATCTGTGATAACAATATTGTTCTTCACAGGCCACCGATGTTCGCTCATGAACTGCCAACGTTTCTTTTTCTCAGAGAACACTCTATGCAGGTTATTTTCATACTTATCCCACATACACACAGACTCTGTGTCCTCAGTCTTCAGAGCCACTGTGTCCGCTGACCTTTTCTTCACCTCTGTCCACAGCCTTAAGGGGTACACTTCCCCGTCTGTCTCAACTCTGGGTGTGATGGATTCAGAAGTGTCTTCATCATGCCCCATTGGTTTTCTGCTGGCATTCTCTTGGCGCTGTCCTCCTTGCTTTGCATTCCGGTGGCGCAATCGATGTTTCTATATTACATTTGAGGAGAAAATTGTCAATCAAGGGACAAAGTTAGGTCACAATATTAAAGGTCAAACTAATGATCAATTAATCACCCACCTGGAGATGGCTGCCTATATGCTTCGCAGTCAAACCCTTTATATTCATCAGGAGGAGGATCCCCTCAGGTGTAGCATCTGTTAGCCACCCAAAGAAAATAAACAGGACATGGTCATGTTTTAGCTAATAAAATAACAAATAACTAATTTAGATTTCAAGCCATGTGTACGTATGAGCTATACTTACACTCATTCCCCCCAAGAGCTTCGACAGCCCCCAAGAACTTTTCATGGAGCTCAATGGTCCATGTGATCCGATTCCGCTTCTTCGGCTCTTCATATCCATTGCTTTCAGGATCGGATAAATCATTTCTCTCTAGGATAAGCACTTCCTTGGGCTTTTCAGTAGATGATGAAACCATTCCATTTCTGGTACTATTAAGAGTTGGTCCTTGAGGTGCTGCCTTTTTAGACTTGTGTTCCAGTGCTTGGTGCCACAGAATGCTGAAGCTTCTTCTATCCAGCGGCTTCAGCACATGGAAGCATGCACCCAGGTTCATACATTTGGAAAGTGCCTCTTCATCGTCACAAGAACACATTGCTGTCAACAAGGAGGAATAACCCTGGAACGGTGAGTTTGGGATAGGTGAGAAATTCTTAAAATAATAGATCTCTGAATATAAACTCTTACCGGTAAGAGGGACTTCAAGTTCATTCAGTATGTAATAATGGAGCAGATCAGAGTTTGCGGAAGTGCCTGGTGCCATATTGTTAAGATTAACCTCCACCAATACCAAATCAAGCTCCGCTTCTTTAGCAGCCCCGCCTTCAACGAAATCCAGGGCCGCTTCTGCTGTTTGGAAGGGGAAAACTATGCAACGATAAAGGTAATAAGATTAAAAATTTGGAAAATTCATACCACAGTGTATTTAGCAGTGTTCTACAATTAATGGACCCTGCACTTCACAAATAGGCCCAACAAATAATTTTTAATTAGACTCCTAAGCAAAACTTCATGGTGGGAAATTCCAGCGAGGCAGAAGGAACCAATAAACAACTATAAACAAACAGGAGCTCCTCTCAGTGTTCCAAATGATGGATCTATATACGACAGAATGGAATATTCAGAAATCAGAATCTAAAGCGTCACATAGTACACCCAAACTTACGATACACGACAAAATGGAATATTCAGAGATTGGAACCTAAAGCGTCATATCATATACCTAAATTTATGATATGCAACAAATGGAATATTCTGATAACCGTAGATCGGAATCCAAGCAAGCACTCACAAATAGGAAAAGACACCAAACATCCTTGAAACATAATATGCAACAGAAGTCCCTTGAATATCATATAGTAGGTGTAGATTGATTTTTAGGGTGGAGGATCTGAGTTCCTCTACTTCTTTGTCAAGAGAAGGAATCCTTTAAATATTGCCAAAAATAGATCTAGGTCAACATGTTTCTCCCCCATCACCTTCAGGAATCATACAGACTGCAAATATGATACCACAGCTAACATATATAGGAATTCTTTTTTCAGGGAAAATAATAAGAGTTAGTTCGATATACAGGTTCCTCAGTTTTATAAAAGATTTCAGATTTCGTGCCTATTGACTTCCCTTTTCCCTCTAGAACACACTTCATTTTTTTTAGAACAAAAATGCAGAAAAGGAAAAGGGGTTCCAAAATGGAATGCTTCAAGAATCAAGATCCACATGCACCTTTGAAGTTAAACCTTGCGAGCATCTCAGAGATGGTCGACAAGGATGCTGGGTCACTATCCAGAACCAGCGCTGAAAGCCTTTCCATCATTCTGTCACCAAAGGGATTTTGAAGCCCAACTTTGAGCTTTCTGGTGTGAGAGTGAGACTTTCGTAGTGGGTCAGAGGTAGGCACTCTTTATATAACAATAAAATTAGAAAAAGACGAAGCTTCAAAATCTGCGAAATCACTTTATTTCAATGGTAAGTTGACCTGTATTTGGACTGGTGCACAACAAAAGTTAGTAGATAGATACAAGCGATATGGTGACTTAAGCAATACATGAGAACCCAAAGTCAAGACTATATTTTTCTATGCAAAAGCCTGTAACCATGTTGCTTTCAGGGCGTCACACTCTTTGAGGTAATGAGGTATTAGTTTTCAAGAAAAACCTAGTATGAAACTGGGTAAAACATACTAACAGGTACATGCAAATCTCTACTATTATATTTCTTCCTCTTTGTTTCCAATCTGTAGCGTAACATTTGACATGGTAAATATGGATGAAATTTAAGGAACCACTGAGTATCAAACTGTGATGGCAGTAATTGCCACAGCACCTGGTTTTGGAATGTCCTTGGGCATCTGTTGACAAAAGGACTGTCACCGTCCTCAACCAAATCCAACACGAAGAACAATACAGTAACACAAATCCACTCTCTAGAACACACTAGATTGTTCTGAGTACATGAACTGGTAGTTGGAAGGAGGACAAAGGATTAAGGGAAGGGGATACAGCTCTAGCCGAAGCTAGCCTCGAGCAATCGCTCGCCTCGACTCA
The DNA here is from genome assembly GCA_038087645.1 of Saccharum hybrid cultivar R570. Taxonomy (NCBI): domain Eukaryota; kingdom Viridiplantae; phylum Streptophyta; class Magnoliopsida; order Poales; family Poaceae; genus Saccharum; species Saccharum hybrid cultivar. The sequence continues at coordinate 3,221,549 of JAQSUU010000273.1, forward strand.
AGCTTGCGCTTGCCGCCGCCGGTTCTGTGGTCTGTTCTTCGACCACCCTTCCTGCCAATAGTGCTGCCATACTTGTATTGTTGCTTGCTTCCATGGGCCAAGGACAACCCAGCCCACTTTCCTTACCGATTGGCCAGCCCAACAGCCCAAGGTTCCTGACATTCCCCCCTTCTTGAAACACGGCTTGTCCCCAAGCCGTTCTTGCACATGTATCACCAAGGTTAGGTCCATGGCTTGGCAGTTGTGAAGCAATCCACCAGGATCCCATAGCCTCAGCCTCAAAAATGAATACAAGAGAATAGTAGGCTCCCACAGTTGTACCTTGCACTGGTTACATTTGGCGAGAAGCTTCAAGGTGATCGTGCTTCCAAGTGCATATGGTGCAGGCCATACTTGCGACTGATACAAGTTTTGTCCCCAAGCCATTACTACGACATCAAGACCAGACTCTGAGGAAGATAGATTGCAAACTCTGCTCATCAGTAATCCATGCTGGTACTTGGCGATGATCTGAAGTCTAGGTAACTGCACATCTATCTGAAACACCAGCGTGCATTTTGTACCTTCAGCAAGAAGATTTTGGTGAATCTTGTTAACAGTTACTGCTTGAAACTGAATCCAGAACTTGGACAGGGCAATCATCATTGACTTGCTCCCCATATAGGTGGCCGAGCAATCATTTCTGCATACATTCAAACACCGACAACCTGCGTACAACACAAGCACTTGAATCACCATGAGTGATTGCTTGACTTTCTTTGATGGGGTAGCAAAGTTCAGGAGCAATGCCCAAACCCAAAGAGTATCCTTGCTGCTTGCAATAAGAGCACAGGGCAGGTACTGTCTGGAAATAACTATGTACTCTGCTTGGGATGGAGATATATCCAAGAACTTCATCTGCTCCATACTCTGTAAGGGTGGGATCAAATAAAATTCCCCAATGAAGTGCATAAACTTGTCTGCAGCTAGCATCTCAGAGAAAAGCCAAATCAGGTACAAATTTGACTGAAATAAATCCACAACTCCTCTTATGTTGCACAGATCCAGCTGTATTGCCCCTGCAAGTAGCTCAAACCAATGCTCCATATAATCCCAGCTGATAACACAATGAGAAAGGCTCACTATGCATTTACTGACGGCACAGCCAAGCACACAACTAGCATATAACTGAAGCTGCAACAATTTGCTTTGAGATAGAGGCCTTGGAGACAATTTGCAGTTGACACATAAAAGCAGCAGCAGCATTCCTTCCAATGAATGGGTCTCCAAAACCCACGACTCAAATGTTAATGGAGAGAGAGATTGTTTTGTCTCACTGAAATGCCAAACTAACTGCAGGTTCATGTTCATTGCAATCATCTCATGAACTAAACTGTGCATCTTGACTTGAATACTGGACAATAAGCATGTCTGAATTTTCCCACTATCCAGTAGCAGTAACCACACGTGCTTGGATGGATTATAATTGGTACTGTCATCTTCTGGAAAAACTAATGACCATGGAGGCTTTGGTTGTAGGCCACCACACTCAACAACCAACTGATTTCCACACAGATTGAACTGATCACCCAATGCTAGAAATGGATCAGGTGGTGGCCATGGTTGTAACAGAAACTTGCCACCATTTCTACAGAAAAATGCAGTGCTACTGGCTTTCCTGATAGTACCTCAAACACCAATATATATGACTGAAAATTTGAGTGCACAATAGGCAATTCAACATAGCAAATGCCAAACATGAGCACCAGCAAAAAATTGAATTGATTTGCTTCAGCTCCAGTGCCGACCATGAATAGATATGATAACAGCTGTAGATTAGTACCTCTGGATGCCTTCTGTAGTTGCACCGGCGGCGTCATAGATGGTTGCCACTGCAGCCACTTCATGTAATCTTTGCACCAAGGCGATACCTCAAGCAGGAACCCACTGATCAAATGCATTTTCCCAGACCATGAACGAAACACCTCTGTACCTAGCAACCATGGAGGTTTTGGTTCCCTACATCCTCGACCATTCCTGATGTCGTTACTGGCCTGCAGGATCTTGTCAGCCTTCCTAGCAGCATCATGGCTAAGCTTGGCATGGTGTGCAGTCTTGTGGCGAGGAGCAGCACATCCAACCTGCAAACTGGTGGGCGAGGTGGCGAGGAGCTCGGTGATTAGCTTGACGGTGGCCGGCGTGAAGTCGTTGGGGAAGGGCAGGAACGGGCCGCGAAGCCTCGCCGCGAAGGCCACGGGGTCGTGGTACAGCCCGTGCTTCTCGGAGTAGGCCGCCCCCAAGCGGAGGATGCCGGCGTCGGCACCCTCGATGGGGATGCCGCCCTCCGCGCAGCCGCCGTCCATCATGCCGAGGAGTGTCGTCGACAACCGCGCCGTGGAGCACGACAGCCGCACCATGCCCAGGTTGGAGAGCACGAGGGCCCTGGTGCCCATCCGCGAGGCTGCCAGGACAGAGCCGCCGTGGAAGGAGTTGTCGGAGTTGTAGCCGACGCCGGTGCTGTTGTCGGGGTCGGCGACAGGGACAGCGAGGGAGATGTCCTGAGCCGCCAGAACGGGGTCGCCCGTGTTGCGACCCAACGTCGAACAGTTGGTGCGCGTAGCCGGCGGGTGTTTCGGGGTGGCGACGTCGACGGCAAGGGTGGCTTCCTGGAGCACCGTGGGGTTTGACGAAGGTGCAGGAGGAGCTGAGGAGGGCGTCGCCGCCCTGCTGGAGCTTGCGGCAACGAGGGTGGTGACCTCGTGCTCGCGGTCCTCGATGCCAACGTCGACGATGGGGGTGGAGGTCGGTGGATGGCGCAAGGACGTCGATGGCTCGACGAGGCAGTGCAGCTGAGCATTCATCTCCTCCAACCTCGCCAGAATCTCGGCCAACATCTCCTCCTTCGTCATGGTGGCCACGAACTCCGGCACGGTGGTGGGTGAAGTGGACATGGCTCCGATACCAATTGTCACCGTCCTCAACCAAATCCAACACGAAGAACAATACAGTAACACAAATCCACTCTCTAGAACACACTAGATTGTTCTGAGTACATGAACTGGTAGTTGGAAGGAGGACAAAGGATTAAGGGAAGGGGATACAACTCTAGCCGAAGCTAGCCTCGAGCAATCGCTCGCCTCGACTCAAGCTTGCGCTTGCCGCCGCCGGTTCTGTGGTCTGTTCTTCGACCACCCTTCCTGCCAATAGTGCTGCCATACTTGTATTGTTGCTTGCTTCCATGGGCCAAGGACAACCCAGCCCACTTTCCTTACCGATTGGCCAGCCCAACAGCCCAAGGTTCCTAACAAGGACATGCAGAAAATGAAGGCAAAGGACAATAAAATCACATTAAATGAAGCCTTGGCGGATTCGGTGCCATTAGTTAGTATCATAATAATAATAATAATATAGTAGTCCCCTGGGACACAAATATATGGCATACCATATATGTGGGCAGTCCAAACTGGCACACCATAATAATTTCAATCTTCTTTTTCCCCCCCAAACCGCCCTGTTTACATCTCTACGAAACCATGAGAGAAAGTAAAATGCCAGTCACTGAAAGAGAAATATTTACTAGTCCTAGAAAGATATACGCCCGAAACACCACAACCAATCTGCAATTCCCAGTTCCACTCGGATAAGAGTTCCGCGATGACATTACATAAAAACTAACTCCGAAAAGATTCTGTTCTATTCCGTGCATTTCAGCAAATCTTGCCACAGTAATATTTTGCAGCCGGTCCCCTATGGTGTACTAATGCAATATCCAAGCCTGTTCTCTGATTGCATATATCATACCATAACATACTAGGATCAAACCTGCATTGATCAATCCTAGCAACAGGCAAGCCTAGGGCGCCAGTAAAAGATCTCAATGCTATATGTACTCAGTATTCCAGGACTAATTACCGACCGGCGTACGAACTGGAAATGCACGCGGTAGAAAGTAGCACAAAAACTGCTATGCTAATACTGCGGCGCCGCTTAATTACAAACTAAGGGTTTGTCCACCGCAGACACTCACTGCTTGGAATGGAACTCAAAAAAAAAAAAAAAAAGAGCAGGCCGGCGGTGCGCAAACCGACAGACGGACGGCGGAGGCCCCGGTGACGCGACCCTGAGACCGCGAGGCCTGCCTACGGCCGGGGCGAAGGCACCGCGGGAGGCGTGTCCGCATCCGCGGCGGCGCGGGCTGCGGCGTCTCTCGCCACGGCGCCCCCGCCATCCGTGGACAGGCGCGAACGGAGAGAGAAGCTCAGGATCGCGCCGTGGGCCGTGGGAAGGAAGCAAGGAAGGCCAGGGGAGCGGGCTTAGGCGGTGGGGCCCAGAGTACCGCCAGATGTCGGTTTTCCTTTCTTTTTTGAGCCAGGCACGGTGGTGGGTCGGGCGGCGCGCGTCACGGCGCGTGGACCTAGCCCCAGCCACAGGCCCACCAGGCCACCACAGCCCCCGTCGGGTGACCAGCCGCGTGGCGGTGTGGTCGATCGGGCCTGCGTCGCCACACCATGACACCACACGCCACTCGCCCGCCAGGAGACGGAGATGCGGGGGGTGTGGAGGGGACACGCACACGCCTCCGGCTTTTCAGTCTCACGATTACAGTATTTGCATGCGGCTGCTGCTGATGGATGTACATGTGACGCCACGCAAAAGCACCCATCGATTCATTGGGCTGGCCCCGCGCCGCACACCACACGCTCCACAGCGCGTCAGTGCCTTTGCCACCGGACAATACTCTATCTGTTCTCAAATAAACAAATCAATTCGGCCTCGTTTGGTTTTGGTGTGTTAAAGTTTAACTCCTATCACATTAATATTTTCTCAAATGCATGGAGTACTAAATATAGACTAATTGCATGCATGTTGGCACAGATTATGAGTAATTTACGAGACGAATCTATTAAGCCTAATTAGTCCAAAATTAGAAACTTTTTATCAAATAAGACGAAAATGCTACAGTGTCTATTAAACTTTAACACCCAAACCAAATAGGGCCTTAAGTCAAACTATTTATATTTAACAAATCTAAAAGTAAAATGATAGCGATGTCTATAACATTAACTAATATATTGTAAAAATATATACTTTATCTATTCTAGAATAAATAAATCAATGCGTAGATAGTCTTAAGTCAAACTATTTTATATTTAACCAGTTTAAACAGTAAAACGATAGCGACATCCATAACATTAAATTAATATATTATAAAAATATATACTCTATCTATTCTAGAATAAATAAATTAATTCATAGAATCGTCATGAGTCGAACTATTTTATATTTAACCAATTTAAAAGTTAAATGATAGCGACATCCTCGCATCCATAACATTAATTAGTGCATTATAAAAAAATATATTTTATAATATCTCTAATGACATCCTCGCATCCATAACATATGTTTATCAGGGTGTGTTTAGATGGTTGTAAAGTGTGTGTAAAGTTCCTGTAGCACTTTTCGTTGTTATTTGGTAAAATTTATCAAATCATGGACTAACTAGGCTCAAAAGATTCGTCTCGACATTTACAGACAAACTGTGCAATTAGTTATTTTTTACCTACATTTAATGTTCCATGCATGCGTCCAAAGATTTGATGTGACGGGAAATCTTGTAAATTTTTTGGAATTTTGAAGGAACTAAACACTACCTATCTCTTTTTAGATTATTTCTCGATTCATTCAGAAACAGTATAAACATACATGCCTCGTGATTCTTGATGCACATGTTGGTGAATGTTGATGATGACCTTATTGTTAAACTATAGGAGGTAGGAGCTACCTAGCTATCACGTAGAGTCCATACTCTTCGTAGTACGCCATACTTGACCTTTGACGTACTGCAAAAGTGCAACCTCGAAACATGTCACGTGAGGCAAAAGCACTGATGCATCAATTCATCTGGCCCTGTACCGCATAACACTTAGCACGTCGTTCCACAAATGTCTTTAAATTTAATTTAAATTTGCTACCGTCAGGAAGAAAGAACGTACCCACAGTAATAACCTTTACATAATCCTTTTAAAAGAAACCTTACATAGCAGTAAAATATACTAGTATCTCTGAAAGGTTGACGACTTTTCAGACAGTAATTTAGATTGCATTCGGCTCAAAAAAAAATTTCGCAGGGACGTCGCTTTTTGGCTTTTTGCTGTTATGGCCTTTTTTTCTCCAAAAAGCAGTATTCTATTCTATTTAATCTTACACTGTACGAAAGGTGCAGAGAAATCACAAATACCGAAGCACAACAATACTTTACTGTGTTTATCCATTGTTCATTCGTACCTTTAGCAACTCCAATCAAGCTCTCAAATTTTGCACCCCATATTACTTTAGATAAAAGTTGTTCATCCATGTTTCATCTCCTAGTTTTCACTGCACTCCTACCTATCTTCTAAATTTTTACACTATATTGTCATGGGTCATCGGTCCCACTTGTTAGCTTTATGGAAAGAGAAAAAGGAGGAATGAGAGGAAGAATGAGGGGCTCCTACACTTGAGGGTTTATGAGAGAGAAATGAGAGTGCCTCATCCATTAGGAGGCTGAAATAGGGGTTTGGTGGAGAGTTTTTTTATGTGTTTGAGCTCTCAAAATAGGACAAGGGCTTAAGTAGGGGCTTGGTTGGAGTTGCTCTAAGATTTAGTGCGAATACAAGGTTGATATGTGCCCTTATAGTTCGTTTTGTGACGAGTGATTGTCAACGTGATCCACGACCTAGGTTGAGTTTGCGACTAACCATGGCGTGAGTTGGGTTGTGCGACATGTCTCTTAGCTTGTGGTGTGAAGGTGTGGAGCTTGGAGGCGGTGGTCGACGGCGAGGTGAAGATCAAGTAGGGGCGTGACGTGCTGATGGACCGGGAGCGGTGAAGGGCGAACGTGAGGCTTGGACCGAGGGACCAGGAGGCCGAGTGACCAGCCGCGGTGGCTGACATCTGGGACTTCGACAAGCGCAAGTGTACATGGGAGTGACCGTGTTGACCAAGTCAAGACGGCGGACATGCGAGTCAAGCGGAGCTCAGGAGGACTTGGCGGATGGCCGGTCGAAGACGGCGGTGACACGTGTCGAGTGGCGGGGGGCGCGTATGGAGTTCGCTACTCACGGCGGTTTGGTGGTGGCCTCAAAACCATCGGGTGGACGGGTTTACGGGTTTGGGCCTCAAAACCTGGGCGGAGGTTCCGAGGAGGAACAGACGACACGTGGCGGCATCGAGGAGTTCGCGTCAAGGCGAAGCTATCTCATGAAGGGCACGGTGGCCGTCGGATAAAGATTATTTCGGGTTGGACCATAACGCCCTTGGGTTATGTGGTTCGACTTAAAATATCTAAGGGAAAAACTAGAATTGTGTAATAGTCCTATTAAATAGGATGAGGGAGCCCACATCTCCCTCACTTCTTTCATTTTCCCTTTCTTCCTTCCCTAGTTTCCCCATCCCCTTAGGGTTTCTTGTGAGAGAGGTCCACAAATTGGTGAATTTGTGTAAGAATCAAAGATTGCAGCGGGAATGGAGGCCCTAACCTCCTTGTATCCTCGGGATTCGATTTATGATGGGTTCTTTGTGATTTGTGTTTTGTTTTTCGCGTTCTTACATTTTCCCCTTCTTCCTGTCGTTCTATCTCTCTGTGTGGTTGATCTTTTTGTGAACTGTTTGTTCCTGAGGTGCTATGACTCCCTAGGAATATTTCCACTGAATGGTTTGAGCTAAATCGGGATGAGCACTTAGATTAGACCGTTTTCATTTTCGGGGTCCTTTTCTTGGTTTCGAACCAAGATCCTTTGATTCTCGGAGTTGTGAGGAATGTAAGGCTATGATTTTCATGGAGTAGCATCTTAGCTACCTTGGGAGCCTGCTGTAAGGTCCAAATGGCTAGAGGGGGGTGAATAGCCTATTTAAAAATCTACAAGCTTCACTAATCAATAATTGTTAGTATAAAAGATGGCGACGCTAATTCTAGCACTAGCTCAACTATACTAAGCAAGCCACCTATACAATTCTAGTGAACAAGACTATGATCTCTAATTCACACCAACAAAGCTAAGTCACTAAGCTACTTACTCCTATGTGATACAAACTACGCTAAACACACTAGACAAGATAAAATGCAAGAATAAAAAGGAAGTGAATTGATTCTTATACCAACGGTGTAGAGATGAGATATATCCAAAGAATCAATCACACACAATCATAAAGAGAATCCTCGGTAAGAGATGATACAAGATTTTTTTACCGAGGTTCACTTGCTTCCTAGCAAGCTACTCCTCGTTGTGGCGATGCACCCACTTGATGGATCATGAGCTAATTGACTATCAAGAGATAAACCCTCAGTGGGTGCTGCACATCCACTCACAAGATGGGGATCCTCCAATCCACGAGCTCCATTAGAGTAGCCAATTCACGAACTCCCACGGGGAAGGCTTAAGAACCTCTCACAAACACTTGGTGAGGCTCGAAACAATCTCCAATCACGAGCTCAACACCACCGCTGCTCCAAGCCATCTAGGATGTCGAGAAACACCCAAGGGTATCAAGAAATTCGCAGCCAACTCAATGGATCAAGTGCCACTAGATGCAAATCACTAAGCAATGCACTTGAATCTCACTCAATCTTACTAGAGTATGCAACCAAACAAGGAGACGAGTGGAGGGGAAGTTCTCTAGCTCAAAGTATGTCTCAAGTGTTTAAAGAGTCAGAGAGAGCTGCCAAAACCCGGCCACCATCTATTTATAGCGAAGGGGTAAGCAACTAGCCGTTGCAAGATAACGCAGTGAAAACATGATGACCGGACGCACCGGTCAAGGTGACCGGACGCGTTCGGTCACTACAGGACAAACAGCAGCAGTGCGCGTCAGAGAGAGCCGTTGCCGTGACCGGACGCGCTATACCGTTTGACCGGACGCGCTGCACCCGACGTCCGATCGGAGTCCAGAGAGCTCCTCGCGCGATCGGACGTGTCCGGTCACACGTGATCGGACGCGCCACAGCATCCGATCAACACTGAGACACGCGCTGCCTACTGGGTGCGTGACCGGACGCTCTGGTTCTGCGAGGGACCGAACGCGCCGGTTCGCGACCTTCACGCGTGTGTCTCTGTCTGCGGTTTGAACTGACCGGACGCGCAATGTAGCACCCTAGGTGTTAAGCATTGCATTAGCATCCCAAATCATGAGCATGAGCATCAATTGCATTCATAATCACTGTAATGTAAGTGTAAAGTGAAATTGAAACATGTGAAACATCATTTTGAAACATGCATGTTGCATATGCTTGTTAGTCTTACTTTTGCCTTAAATATGCTTGCTAGGTTAGTAAAACATGGTTGGCTATAATTTTAAATCACCTAGAATTGTTTAACATCATTTTTGGAGCAACTTTTGTATTTAAAATTTCCCCAAATTTTGCTTTTAAAAATATTCTAAAAATAGGGTTTTGATCTAAAATAAACATTGAATCTCCATTTCAAAATCTGTTTAGAATTTCAAAGTGTGCCCTAAAGCAAAGTTGTAGAGAATTAAATTTTGAACTTCTATTTTAGGGTCAAGTATTGAAAATGCCATTTTCAACTTCAAAAATTTGAATTTGTGACTGTTAACAAAATTTGAAATTGAAATAGAAAAGAAAAGCTTTTCTCTGGCTTAACGGGCCGCCGCCTCGCTTTCAGCCTATCGGCCTAAGCGGCCCAGCTCCCGCGTGCGCGCCCACGCTTGCGCCCCGCCTCGGCCCGGCCTACTCCAGCGGCCCAGTCGCACGCCGCACGCCTCCCTCCCTCGCGCGCGCGATGCCTCGACCGCGCGCAGACGAGCGACGCCACGTGGCGGCCGCATGCCGGCGCCGTCCACCGCGTGGACACCGGTGGCCCCCGCGCGCTCGACTCCACGGCAACCCTCATTTGCTCTCCCTCTAGCTCCCTTTGAGAAAATCGAACGGGAGTCGCGCTCACCCCCGCTCGCTACCGCTTGCCGCCATTTCCACCGTCGCATTCCGACGCTGGCGAGCCGCCTACGCTCGATTGCGCGCACGTCACGCTCCCCCACCTCCTCCTCTCCTCCGAACAGGCCACGGTGTGCCTTGCTCGCCTACGGTAAGGCTCAATCGAGCTTTTTCCCGCACGCGCCACCGTGGCCGGGCCACCGAGCTCGTGCTCCAACACCGGCACCCTCGCTCCCCTTGCGTCGCGGCCCTGTGTTCGCCATCTCTTCGCGGACTTCGTGCGCGCTTCTTTTCGCCCGCTCATGGCCGGGATGGCCGTTGGCCGTCGTCGACCGCCGCGCTGCCGTGACGTCGTGGACGCCGGCACGTCGTGGCCGTGCCCCCTTCCCCCTATGCTTCTCTGGGCCAGCAGCCGTGGGCTGAAGGCCCGAGCCGGGCCGGCTCGCCTTCCCCACGCTGGTTGCTGAGGCCGAAATTGGCAGTGGGCTGGTGTTTCCGTTGGGCCGGCCCGTTAGTCAAAAAGAGAAATGAGTTCAGTTTTTCTATTATTATTTGAAAAGAAAAATACTTGGAAAAATGTTGTGTACCCATTTTAGCTCCAAAAATTGTGAAACAAATTTTGTAGTGATCATCATGAGTAGCTCTACAGTATAAAATATTGCATGATGATTTTGTGATACTTTTCTATGGAGATTTATTTAATCCTTATATTTGCTGATATCTTAGAAAATGTGTAATAAATCAAAGAAAACTCAGAAAAATATGATTCTAAGTTTGTTACTCTTCTTGTGTACTGTACTTTCTAAGAAAAATATGTGTCATGCATGTTCTGTGAGAAATTATTGATGTCTAGTTCAAGTGCTAAATATGGCTGATTTTTGTTATTTTTGATAGAGAGCAAAAATCTTATAACACATGCATAGGATAATTTTTGTGCAGTGATTGTGTACCGTATAGAGCATAGGAAAAATAGTAAATCTATTATTTGATACTTTTTATAGTACAAAGTATTTTCATGCCCATTTTTATGCTAGAGCTTGTCATTTTTTTGTGTAGACTGTGTTACTTATCCAAATCCCATTAAATTTTTATGGTGTGCTATTTGGAGTAGGACTATGCTACTGTAATTTTTGTAGATTTTTCTAGTCACTAGAAATACGTGTTGGTGTTGTAACCCTAGTTTAAATTGAATATCAAGTAATATTGTTTATATATAATTAGTTGGATAATAAAGCTTTGGTGTATCTTTGAAGCACCAAATCACTTGCTGGTGTTGCTTGATAAGTTAATGTAGTTGTGTTGATAAAGTGTAGTAGCACTCTTGTTAGGGTTATATGCTAGCTAGTGTAAAAATAGATGAGAATTATTAGCAGAGGTGAATGCAGTAGATGACATGTTTCGTAGTACATGTTCTTGGATGATATTGACTATCTTGTAGAAAGGTTTTGCCCCTAGTCTTTACTATAAGTTTCAATGTGTTCATCTTCGTATCATGCCATCATGATCGTCATACCACCGCATCCGATGCACGGTTTACATGTTTACTTATGCACTTGCATCATACAGGATCACAGGAGGAGTTGTCAGTAGCAGTTCAGGAGGAGCAGACCGGGTCCGATCCATAAGAAACTCAGGCACAGGAGGTGTCCGAGGTAGACGAGTAAGAAGAGGATCTACCTGAGTGTGTGGACCACCAACCCAGTTCCTTCGAACGAGGCAAGCCTCGGAGCATTCTAAGTCTCCTACTTTACAAACAATTCCCTATCTATTTATATAAGTTTATAAATTGTGCATTAAGTATAGGAGTTGAGTGAAACTGTTGCTGCATATATTACTATCCTTTCCACATTATTACCTACGAAAGTTGGGTCGAATACTGCTTAGCCCTGCTTAGACCGGCAGCGATCGGTGATTTCCGGTCACCTGAAATGATAGGTGGTTACTAGAATGTTTTAGCTATTGGAATGGTTGATACCCGGAAAAATAACCATGTGTTGATGTATAACTGGAGACCGAACGAAAAAGTTGGAGGCAACCAGACAGGGTTCTGGGGTGCTAGTAGTTTTTCGTCTATGTCGGTTAAGGACCGATCGTTGCTCGTCCCTCTTGTCATGTTGAACGCATGCCTCACATTTAGCTGACCGAATAAAGTACCTTTCGACCGCGAAGCTAGTGGTACTTTCCGGGCGGGGGTAAACTCAGATTGGCAGACTGGTGATGAAGAGGGTTGTACGGGGACGCGAAGAGTAAGCACAATGTGCGTCCTGGCAGTCGGGCGGTCCCTGGGTAGTACAGTCCATGATTGTTACCCCGCGGCGTTTACCTGAAAAGTGTTATTGGTGATCTATAGCTCACTTGATCGGTGAGTGTGGTTTGTGTGAGGAATAAATCACCAGCTGGTTAGGAATCGATTCGAATCGCCATCGCTCCTAGATACTGAGCACTTGACTTGAGCTATGTCATCGTAGTAATGATGATGAAACACTTATGGTTATATAGATGATGTTGGAAATGCTAAATTCAAGTGGTAACTGGATGTTCTGGTTAATCAAGTGATTGCTATAGTATAGGTGCTTATCTAGATGGATAAATATAATAAACCTGAGATAACTTACTTAAAATGGTTTAGTCAGGATAGCTCACACTTTCCGCAAATGAGTCAGCTAGCCCACTAAAGAAAGTCTTGCATAATCCTTGGTGTCACTTTATTTTGGTTTAAGATGGGTAAGTCTAGCTGAGTACTTTCTCGTACTCAGGGCGTTGTTCCCATTGTTGTTGCAGATGGTCAGATGTACTATGGCTATTGCGTCAACTATCTGTATCTGGCGATGGGTGACAACTAGGACCAAAGGCAATGGTCACTCCGTATGTCTTATCTCATGCTTTTGTGGAAAGTGACTATCTTCTGGCACTGTATTTGAATTAAGGGTGTGTGTTTTATGAAACTATTTGCTTCCGCTACTTTATTTTGAACTTGGTTTGTAATAACTTATGTTCTAAACTCCGATGTATTCAACTGTCGTTGCGAACTTTATGTAATATGTGACTGTGGCTGCTAAACTTGTACGATCTTAGTTTGTATGTTGGTTGGTTTGAAATCCTTCATGATTTCACGGACTACCGGGTTATACGGACTTAAGTTTGTTAAATTATCTGCCTCGGCGAAAAATTTTCTTACTTAATTTCGTATAATTGGTCGGTTCTGTTACACGCAGGTCCACCCTGGACCACGTCCGGTCCAGTGTCCGGTTGGAGTTCTTTAGAGATAAACACTCCAGACTTTTGCCACCTTTTCTCGCCTCCGGCGCAATGAAAAATAGGCATTTTATTTCCTCAAAAATGGCTAAATCCTGTACTCGCGAGCTCGGTGGGAGGGAGAGAGGACCCCAAACCCCTCACTGCTGCTCAAACTCCACCTCCCTCACAAATGTGCTAACATCACTAAGTGTATACCATCATGTGCATGTGTGTTAGCATTTTCACAATCATTTTTCAAGGCGTTATGTTAGCCCTCTGCTAGATCCTAACGCATATGTTCAAGATAATGACCTAGTAGCACTTGATTCACAAGCTAACTGTGATTGCCTCTCTTGATAGTCGGCTATCAATCCTAAACCCGGTCAATCACTTCTCTACTCACCTTAGACCGGCAAAAACAAACCCTATGATTATACCTTTGCCTTGATCACTTTGTTCCATGTCCATCTCCTCATGCTTGATCACCATGACCATCATTTCATATGCATCTCCACCATGATCGTCATTTCATGTCCATGCACCATCATGCTCCTTGCTCCTTCATCACATGTGTTGCTATGGCTAACTCAATTCACTTAACACAATGACATTAGCAACTTGGTGTCATTAATTACCAAAACCAAACTTGGGCTTTCACCTGCCCACAAAATTTGGGATCAATCGGAGTTGAAACGGAGGAGATCATGTGTTTTTCGTGCGACTCACGACTGTTTTCGGGGTAATCGGACGCTGCTACAGTAGCATCAGATGTTGCTACCGTACCACCCGATGCTGCTAGAGTAACAGCGCTGCGTCCGATCATTTGCTACAGTGTCACTTGTTGGCTTAGGTGTTTAAGGTTGGACCCTTGCCTCTTTTCTGTAGAGGTGGAGGGTTCCTGTATTGGTCTGCTCGGCTACACTCTTTCTCCCATTTGCTCGGCGGTGTTCTTGTGTATCGATTCTTGAGTGTCACGTTGTGTTTCTTAAAGACATCTAGCCTTCCATAGGCTTGTGATTTACTCACCTGCGTGGGTGTGCTTTGGGGATTGATTTTGGGACAGCGGTTAAACTTTTCTGAAAAGAAATTTGAGGCTCCTATTTACCTCCTCTCTGGTCACCACTTTTGACCCCCTCTCTGGTCGCCACTCTTGGTCCTTCATTTAGACGCTGTTTGGCACGACTTCTTGCAACTTTGGCTCCGCCGCCGCCGGCATCTCCTCTTTTGAGTTTATTTTTTATCTTAGGAAATGAAACGACTCCTTGCTACATTAGCCCTAGTGTGAACAGGAGTAGTTAAAGCCTTCGAGAGCCATACCGAACAACTCCTTAGAAACTAGGTTTCTCTGGCCCCTCTTATCCTGTATTTTTGCTAGAACCAAAGCCGCTACAGTGGAACAACACAACGAGGCAAACAGTGTTTTTCCCTACACCGTATACACATGCTTGACGTGCAACAACTAAGGCTGGTAAACGAGCTGGCTCGGCTCGGCTCGTTCTGGCTCGTTAGGATAACGAGCCAGCTCGGCTCGGCTCGTTATCTTAACGAGCCAGAAAGCCAGCTCGGCTCGGCTTGTTACGAGCTCGAGCTGGCTCGTTAGGCTCGCGAGCCAGGAAAAAAATACAAAATATAATATTTGTATTTATCTAAAGCATAAAAATATTAATAATATAAAAATAATATATTCAATAGCTTTAAATCGAACAAAATATTCATATGAGCTAACATATTATCTATTTGTGAAGTGCAAAACATGAAGTAATACAAAACTAATATAAGTTATGATGATTTTTTCTCTAAAACTACGGCTCGTTTGGCTCGCGAGCGGCTCACGAGCCAGCTCGAGTTGGCTCGTTATAGCTAACGAGCTAAAATCCTGGCTCGGCTCGGCTCGTTATCCTAACGAGCCGAGCCGAGCTGAGCCGAGCCAGCCACGAGCCGAGCGAGCTAACGAGCTTCGAGTTTTTCGTCCAGCCTTACGTGCAACCATGAAACACTGTCATGGACGCCGCGCAAGACTAATCATGCTGCCTGCATGCTTGCCTTGTCTGATCAGTATTAGTATACTAATAATAACTCACCGTTCTGATCCCGGCCGTGGCCCGGCGTTTGACTGCCATGTCAGATCCATCACCTATCTGGAACCAGCTATACAGTCAATCAGTCTTGTGGTGCTAAGGCACCGTTTAGATGCTAAAAATTTTGCCAAAATTTTCAGATTCTTCGTCACATCGAATCTTTGAACACATGCATGAAGCATTAAATATAGATAAAAAATAAAACTAATTACACAGTTTAGACGAAATGGACGAGACAAATCTTTTAAGCCTAATTAGACCATGATTGGACAATATTTACCAAATAACAACGAAACTGCTACAGTAACGTTTCGCCAAAAAAATTGCCAACTAAACAGCCCCTAAATCACGGTGGCCGTTGACCGAGCCGGGCGATTAGCACAGCAGCAGCTTCGTCTCTCGCAGTAACCAATTCTTTATGAAGAGAGAAAAACTTGAGTATGTGCATGCCTCTGAAACATATTTGTATTCTCTACCTCTTATATTAGATGATTTCTCCGCACATTCAGAAAACAGTATGTGCATGCCTCCTGATTCATACGCTTGATGCACGTGTTGGTGAATGGTGATGGTGACCTTATTGTTAAACTATAGCATGGGTTTCTCCCGAGAGCTAGCTAGCTATCACGTAGAGTCCATACTCTTGGTACGCCATACTTGACCTTTGACGGACTGCAAAAGTGCAACCACGAAACATGTCACGTAAGGCAAAAGCACCGATGCATCAATTCATCCGGCCCCTGTGCCGCATAGCACTTAGCACGTCGTTCCACAATGTATTTAATTTTAATTTTCTACCGGTAGGAAGAAGAACGTACCCACATGCATGCAGAGTCCGAACATGTCACGTAAGGCAAAAGCACCGATGCATCAATTCATCCGGCCCCTGTGCCGCATAGCACTTAGCACGTCGTTCCACAATGTATTTAATTTTAATTTTCTACCGGTAGGAAGAAGAACGTACCCACATGCATGCAGAGTCCGTCAGTCAGCTATTAACCTTTGTATATTCCTCCGTCTCAAATTATATGACGTTTGACTTTATTTTTTACCTCAAGTTTGACCACTCATCTTATTCAAAAAAATTATACAAACATAATCAAATTTAAGTCATTTTAAAGAACTTTTACTAATAAAGCAAGCCATGACAAAAGAAGTGATATTTTGCAAAAAAAATTTGAATAAGACGAGTGGTCAAACTTGGTGTCGAAAAAGTCACACGTCTTATAATTTAGAATGGAGGAAGTAGTACGGTATGGCTAGCGTCCGAATGTCCGGACGCACTCCCTGTACGCGCACCCCGCCCCCGTCACTGCGTCCAGCGTCCGGATGACTCACCTCACACGCATAGTCTGTCTCGTCTGCCTCGATTCGACCCGACCGCACATCCGCCTTGCCGTGCGTCCCACCTAGCTGTGCACAGACCGCCCAACGCGCCACGCTCCACGTCCGCCGGCCCCTGGCTCGCCGCGCCCCATTTCCCGGCGCCCGTGTCGTGCCATCATCACTCCTCACGCCCTCTGACTCTCCGAACAACATAAAAACACTTGAATACAACATACTTCTGAAACAGATTAACCATATGTAACATACACTTGCAACGTATGTGTGAAACATATGCAATATCCAGATAAAACACTTGCAACTTGCAACATGAAAACACTTGCTGCAACATAAAGACTGAAACAGATGAAACATTTTAAAGATACCGTTGCAACATATTTGTGAAACATATGCAACATCCAGGTCAAAACGCTTCCAATATACGTCTGGAACAAATGAAACATTTTGAACAAACGCTTGCAACATACCTCTCAAACACTGGCAACATGTGTAACATTCTCGATCTACTTTTATACCTCTGAAACATCTGAAACACTTAAAACAAACAATGAAACATACATTTGCAACATAGGGGAGTGGAGTTCTATGCCGGTCGATTCTGGCAGTCGGGGTGGGAGCTGGCGGCGAGCGGCGGCATGCGAGCACCACTAGCATCTGGACGCGCTTGTGGGTGCCCTTGGCTCGGCCGGGGACGACCCGAGGCGTCCCGACATGTGCGCCCAATGGCCATCGACAGGGGCAGCTGAGGCGAGGCATCCCGGTGGCATGGGGGTTGGGAAAGAGGGCAGGGAGGTGCTTTGCTATCAGCGGACACGAGATAGAGAGCGAGAGATGGGAGAGCACATGCAGCGCGTGCAGGATGGGGAGTGGCGAGGGATCACCACAGTTGGCGGGCCACGCGACGAGCGGGGCGAGCGATGGGAGGAAACAAGTGTCACGGGCGAGGTGCACATTACAGGTGGAAGCAAGCAACACGATCGGAAGAGGCGAGACGGAGTGTGACACGTGGGGTCCGGGCACGATTGAACGCCACGTGGAAGCATTATCGATAGGTACCTCTGAAAGGTTGACGTTTGACATAGTAATTTGGATTTGCATTCGGCTCAATTTTTGGCAGGGACGTCACCTTTTGCTGATATGGCCCTTTTCTCCCAAAAGCACTATTTGATTTGACCTTACACTGTAGGAAAGGTGCAGAGAAATCATAAAAGCACAACAATACTCTATTGTGTTTATCCATTGTTCATTCATGCCTTTAGCAACTCCAACCCAACCAAAATTTTGCACACCATATTGCTTTAGATAAGATATAAGAGTCCCTCATCTATATTTTATCTTCTATTTTTCACCACACTCGACCCGATCTTCTATTTTTTTTCTAATTTATATTGTATTGTCATGTGTCTTGTTCATTCATTGGTCCAACTTATCAGCTTTATGGAAAGAGAAAAATGAGGAATATGGGGGAGAATAAGGGGCTCCTACGTCTGAGGGTTCAGGAGAGAGAAAATAAGAGTCCTTCATCCATTTAAGGCAAAATAGATGCTCGGTTGGAAAGTTTTTTTTGTGTGTGTTTGAGCTCCTAAAATGGGATGAGGGCCCAAGTAGAGGCTTGGTTGGAGTTCCTCTAAGATTTAGGGGCTGTTCGGCGTAGCTTCTTGCAGCTCCGGCTCCGCCATTGTAGAATACCATGGCGATACTTTAGCATGGAACCGGTGCAGCTACAAATCATGGCTTCGTCGACTCATTCTCTTTCTAGTTCATTTTTCTCGGCAAATGAAACGACTCCTTGCTACATTAGCCCTACGTTGAATAGGAGGATCCCAATCCTTCAAAATTCATACCAAACAACGTCTTAAGCCCTGTTTGGTTCACGAATCATTCAATTTAACTCTCATCACATCAATGTTCCCTTAAATGCATGTAGTACTAAATGTAGACTAATTGCATACACGTCGGCACAGGTTAGAAGTAATTTACGAGACGAATCTATTAAGCCTAATTAGTCCAAAATTAAAAACTTTTTATCAAATAAGACGAAAGTGCTACAGTATTTATTAAACTTTAACACCTCTGACCAAACTTACCCTTGAAACCTGGTTTCTCCGGCTCCTCTTATTTGCCAGAACCAAAGCCGCTACAGTGAACAACATAACGAGGCAACAATTAGGCTGCTCGGCTGCACTACTCACAGCCCTGTGGCTGCGGCTTGTACAGCCTAATTACACCGTATACGGAGTGCATACTTGGCGTGCAACCATGAAACATCATGGACGCCGCGCAAGCCTAATCATAATCATGCTGCCTGCTTGCCTTGTCTGATCTGTATTAGTATACTAATGATAACTCGCCGTTTCCGATCCCGGCCGTTGCCCGGCATTTGACTGCCATGTCACTGTCAGATCCATCACCCATCTGGAACCAGATATACACACAGTCATGCGCTGCTAATCACGGCCACCGTTGACCGAGCCGGGTGATTAGCACAGCAGCAGCTTCGTCTCTCGCTGTCACGCACGCATGCTCCCAAAGCCCATCGACCCCCGCGCGGTCATGCTGCTCCGGTACGGTTTCTTCGTTCGTTGCCCATTTCTCTGACACGCACCCTTCACTTCTTCAGGCTATCCGCACTCGTGGTACTTTAAATTCATCCTCTATACATCCTAGTCATCAAGATTCTCTCCTCTATACCCAATTCTTCCGCACTCATACATCCTCTATATCATCCTCTATCCATCCTGGTCACTGTGGGGCCCACTTGTCACTTTATCTAAATATATTCATGTGAGATCTAGTTTTGAAGAATTTATTAAAACGAATTTAACAGTGCAATCGAAATTTAATTTGATTTTTTGGTTTGTGAGTTATACTATTTTTTTGAGTACTGAACAAGTAGGGCCCGCCACATGCCTCCCCGCATGCGCGCAGCCGTTGCGCATGGTGGGCCTGCCCGGTTTTGCGTATGTGCCGTATGTCGCTATATATGCCGGACGAGCTCTCTTTACCGGATGAGATGGAGTACCTGCTGCAGCTGATTTTGACGCTAAATGGATCCGCAAAACTGGATAGCGGACGACATACCGTGTTCAGTGCGGACAGCCTCAGAGCAGGCGACCGAATCCACCCGCCCACTTTTTTTTTAAAGAAAGAAAATAAAAAATCCACCGCCCGCCAACCCCTGCTACTACCGCCTCTTCCTTCCCATCGTCACATCCCATGGAAATACGAAATTGAAGCCTCACCCTTTGCATGCAACGCTTTTTTTTTTTGGGCATTGTTTTCAGGAACTGACAGTTCAGGTCAAGACCTCGACTGCACAAGTGGTTGAGAGCGAATGTTTTCTGCACGTGCTGGATGTCTGAGTCATTCATCCGTGCAAGTTGAAAGATCCCATGACGACGCGGTTGCCGGTTGTACTAGGCAGCACCGCAGCAGGCGCAGCCTGCAGGACCCAACGTGAGCACAGCTGGAGTACGTGATTCTCTTGCCTCTTGCGAGCAACGCGTGCCCAGCACATGTACCTGCAGAAGATCTGGTCTAGCATCGGGCTAGCAGCCGAGTGGTGCAGGTGTATTGCCACTGCTAGGATTTTTTTTCTTTTTCTAGCAGCTAGTAATTCGGTAATGGCAATTCGGCACAGCCTTTCCCAGCTCCAGATTTGCACTCCACTGTTTGCTGCGTGTGCTCCATCTCCATCATCAGTCTGAACTCTGAACACTCGTTCATTCAGCGCATTATCAGGAGACGAAGGCCACGTTTAGATTGCAAAAAAATTCAACACGATAAATAGTACCACTTTCGTCTTATTTGGCAAATATTATCCAATCGTGGACCAACTAGGCTCAAAAGATTCATCTGGTGATTTTCCAACTAAACTGTGTAATTAGTTGTTTTTTTACCCACATTTACTACTTCATGCATGGGTCCAAAGATTGATGTGATGGAGAGAGTGAAAAAATTCTAACTTTTGGGGTGTATCTAAATAAGGCCGAAGATAGAAAAGGGAAGGAAAAAGGAGAGAAAAAGAAATCGTCCATCCAATCCTAAGGGTGTGTTTAGTTGGCCCCGTAAAATTTTTGGAAGCACAGTAATTCTTTTATTTGTATTTGGTAATTAGTATATAATTATGAACTAATTAGGTTCTAAAAATTCGTCTCGTAATTTATGATCAAACTGTGTAATTAGTTATTTTTTACCTATATTTAATGTTCTATGCATACATCAAAGATTCGATGTGACAGTAAATCTAAAATTTTTAGAATTTTGAAGGAACAGAACACCGCCTAACTGGCCCGTTCCTTCCCATCACGCCCGCCCATCGTTTTCTGCTCTCCATTCCGTATCCGTCAATCCACCCCACAGTCCCCACGGCGCCGACGACTCGGGGGCCTCCGGGCTCTCCCCTAGTCGCCTCTATTGGCCTGGACTTTGGACGGGTACAGCACGTCGGGGAAGGGAAACAAGCGTCCGCGAGTAGGAACAGTGACTGACGGCACCAAGCGAGTAGAGGAGGGACGGGACACGGGAGGAGAGGAGCTTGGAGCCGGTGGACTGGTGGTGGTATATAGCTAGGCGGGCGGGCGTGCGGGCCAATGCCGTCGGGCGCGCAGGGCTAGGAGCATGGGCGGAGGAGGCGCGATCGTCCACGGCTTCCGCCGCTGGTTCCACCGCCGGAACGGCTCTACCTCCGGCTCCAACCAGTCGTCCGTCGCCGGCGAGGGGGACGACGGCTCGTCCGATCTCGAGGTCAACGAGGACCCGGATCTCGTCGGCCTCCGCGCCATCCGCGTGCCCAAGCGCAAGATGCCGCTGCCCGTCGAGAGCCACAGGAAGGTGAGCGACCCAGTGGACCCGCTTCCGTTGCCTTGCCTTGCCTTGCTTGCTTCTGTGCGTGGGGCTGGGTGGGGGCGGCCGGACGTCCCTCTGCCTTCCTCCTCGTGCTCCTTGATCCGCGGACACGGGGAATTTCTTGCCAAGATCGGATTTTTTATGGGATTTGGTTGCTTCCGTGTTGTGCAATTTCTTGCCGTGTAGGAGTGAGCGCCTCGTTTCCTTCCGCTTATTATGCATTGGGGAGCTGTAAGGATAATGCTTTTGTATTTTCGATCTGATCCGTGCTTATCATTTTGATCGGGGCTGCTTTTATTCCGATTTGTCAACTTATATGAAATGTTCAATTCAAGCACTTGCGTGAATTGGTTTGGTCCCTATATATATGCTCCTATACTGTAGTAGTAGTACGGTGCTCTCGTCTTACGTCGTCAACCTTCAGTTAGCTATATATATCTTGGCAATTGCTGGCATCGTCCCGCGTTATTCTGATCCTGAGGAACTCTTTTCCAAGTTGCCCACTTGTGTTTTTTGATGATCTGACGGGCCGACCAGGGCACCGGGCTTCTAATTAGGACATTAGGTAGACTTGATCTGCACCTCTAGCTCCAGTTTCCCTTTGCCTGTTGCTGTTGAGTGTTAAGGACTCGACTGACTCAATGAGAAAAGGTCTTTCCCTTGCATGCGTTCCTACTGAATTTACCTGACCGTGTCTTCAGTGAAAAGGTCAATTTTTAGTTTGTTGGTCATGGCCCAGGTAAAAGATCCCAGCTTTATAAACTTGTAGATGCATGTTATGCGGCCATGTCATTTGCTTTGTTCACGAATAGCTTTCAACGATACACTACTGTTCAGTTTAACCATAGGTTGTTTCGCTACAGGTATTTTGTAACCAGTCATTCTTTGGATGCCCAATAGTCTGTATATCTCTGGTTAACTCCAATCTGTACTTGAAATTGTGGTCTTACAGAACTCGGTGGAAATGGAGTTCTTCACAGAGTATGGCGAGGCAAGCCAGTACCAGATCCAAGAAGTCATTGGTAAAGGGAGCTACGGAGTAGTTGCTGCAGCTGTAGATATCCGCACCGGTGAGCGGGTTGCTATCAAGAAGATCAATGATGTGTTTGAGCACGTCTCGGATGCCACGCGCATTCTGCGGGAGATCAAGCTCCTTCGGTTGCTTCGTCACCCAGACATAGTTGAGATTAAGCACATCATGCTCCCTCCTTCTCGGAGGGAGTTCCAAGATATCTATGTTGTTTTTGAGCTCATGGAGTCCGATCTCCATCAAGTGATCAAGGCGAATGATGACCTCACCCCTGAACATCACCAGTTTTTCCTGTACCAACTTCTTCGTGCTCTCAAGTACATACATGCTGGTAAGTGTATTAACTAGTACCAACCACAAGGTACCTATCCATCTACCAAGACAGTTTTTGTATTTGTCAAACTGTTGTGGGCTCATCCTCTCATGGTTATCCAGTTTATTGTTATGGTAATGTGCTCTTTATGGTCTATATTGGTGCAGCTAATGTATTTCATCGCGACCTAAAGCCCAAGAATATACTGGCTAACTCGGACTGCAAACTGAAAATATGTGACTTTGGACTTGCCCGTGCATCATTTAATGACGCCCCTTCAGCTATATTTTGGACAGTAAGACTCTTGACATTTTATGGAAGCATTCATGCCCCACTTTCCTATTTTTAATGTGCTTCTGCTTTTCTATTTGAAGGATTATGTGGCAACAAGGTGGTACCGGGCACCTGAACTATGTGGTTCCTTTTTCTCCAAAGTAATGTCTTCAGATCTTGAATGCAATCGAAGTTAATATTGTTAGAGCACTATGTATGCAATGCATGTGCATCTTGAAGTTTCTAATGCATGAAGTGGTCAATTGTGTAGAGCATCATATTTTCCTTTTAGTGAATATTCTTGTAGTTACTCCTGTAATTATGTATTCTTTATTCTTGTAGTAAACTGTGCTGAAAACTGAGACGTAAAATTTGTTTAGACAGGTTTATGTTGCAAAATCCTTATGTTACAGTTATCTGAATTCTGACACGTTTTAATTTATATGCAGTACACTCCTGCAATTGATATTTGGAGCATTGGGTGCATATTTGCTGAACTTCTCACTGGAAGGCCATTATTTCCTGGGAAGAATGTTGTACACCAATTAGATCTTATAACAGATCTTCTTGGAACTCCATCATCTGAGACGTTATCTCGGGTACTACATCTCATTTCTTTCTGTGTCATTTTTGCCCAAACCTCCTATTATGTCATTAAAGTAGCTAATGTGTTGACTAACAAGACTAAAGGCCTGTTTGGATACAAGAGCTAATTACTAGCTAGCTAAAAATTAGCTCTAGTGCATCCAAACAAAAGAGCTAATAGTTGGGCTAATTTTTTAGCCAAGTCTTCAACTAGTTGTTAGCCAACTAGCTATCCAACCATAGCTAATTTGAGCTAATTTTTAGCCCCAACTAGTAACTAGCCATGTGTATCCAAACAGACCCTAAACAAAGGATCTATGCGAATATAATATTTAAGCACCATTTTATCAACAAAGTCCATTGCAAGCCACTGAAATATTTCCTTCAGGCTCCATTTCTTTGTTTATTTTGTGATGTCTGCTCCTTCTAGAGATTTCACATGCGGAGAAAACATCCATAATGTTTTCTACGATCTTTGCAGATTCGAAATGAGAAGGCCAGGAGATACTTGAGCTGCATGCGGAAAAAATATCCCGTGCCCTTTACTCATAAATTTCGAAATGCTGATCCTTTGGCTCTTCGTCTTCTAGAGCGTTTACTTGCATTTGATCCTAAAGATCGGCCTACTGCAGAAGAGGTAAACTCATCAGAACACGCTTTCTTTTCCTTCGTTAGATTTGCTTTAACAGTTTTCATAAAAAGATGTCATACATATATTTTGATTTTTGATACAATATATTATTTTATCTTATTTCAGGCTCTAGCTGATCCATACTTTGCATCCCTTGCTAATGTGGAACGTGAGCCATCAAGACACCCTATTTCTAAACTTGAGTTTGAATTTGAAAGAAGGAAGCTGGCCAAAGATGATGTTAGAGAATTGATCTATCGAGAGGTAGGGAGCAATAGCTTTTAATATATTTTCCTGTTTGTGTAAACAAGTATAGTCACCGTGCTTGAGAATTTTTTTTTTATAATATGCAAGCAGATTTTGGAGTATCATCCACAGATGCTGGAGGAGTACATGAAAGGTGGAGAACAGATTAGCTTCCTCTATCCAAGGTGCAGTACTACATTAGTTTTTCCTTCTAAGGTTTTACTACCATACAATGGGAATAGTTAACTTCAACATCAAACAAAGTTCACTATATACTTTGTGTTTTACTTGCATCCTAGATCATACTCATTCTTTGTCAAGTTGCTTGTCTTTCAGTATGATCGTTCACTCAAATCTTTCCTACTTTACACTTCCTCACTTTTTTGCCAGGAACCTATTTTCCCACACACCAAAAAAAAGTACAAGGATTGTTTATAGGAAACAATAATCATCCATTTTATAACATTACAAGGGTGAAATGCTGTTTTTATATCCATTGCAAGGAGTTGCTGGATTTGATAAAGCATGTATCTAGCATTATTCTTTTATCTAGTAGGATTGGTATGGTTGTTAATACTACTATCTTGTTGCAGTGGAGTTGATCGGTTCAAACGGCAGTTTGCACATCTTGAGGAGCATTATAGCAAAGGAGAAAGAGGTTCTCCACTGCAAAGAAAGCATGCTTCTTTACCAAGGTACATGATTCAGGAGAAAGAGGTTCTCCACTGCACTTCTCAGTCGTGCTAAATCCTGCATGTCTTTGTGTATGACAGGGAAAGAGTGGTTGTATTGAAGGATGGTAATACTGAGCAACATATTAATGACCAGGAGAGAAGTGCAGATTCTGTTGCCCGCACTACTGTGAGCCCTCCAAGGTCAGAAGATGCTGACATGAATGATGTGAAATCCACGAGCTTAAGCTCTCGGAGCTACCTGAAGAGTGCAAGCATAAGTGCTTCCAAGTGTGTCGTTGTCACAAATAAACACCCAGAGGTAATGCTGAACTGCCTGAATTCAACTGGTGGCAAGTAGGCAGGGTGGCAAACTTGTGCGCTATCAATGTTTTTTTTATGGCATGCACACTGTCAATATCAAGAAAGGATGTGCAAAAGGACATCTTTGATTGATTTGTTGCATGCAAGCTGTACCTTTTCCTTTGTTCGCTTCAGAGATTAGGTAGTGCTTCCGCCACTCATGTTTGGTTTCTCTGTTAGGATGATGAAATCCCTGAGGAAATGGATGACGACGTCGATGGATTGTCTAAACAGGTCTCCAGGATGCACTCCTAGGCAGGACTGTCCAGGCGATTGGCATAAGGTTTCTACCTGGTACAGGCCGATGATATAGAGGGCAGCCTGGGAAAGCGAAACACTCTATGGTACACTGCATTGCAAGTTTGAATTTTGTGTACACCCACAGCTAGTTCGATTTTACTTGGGTAGAAGAGGAATATGCCACCGTCTGATGGTCCTTTCTTCATCATCTGTATTTCCACCGTGTCATGCCAGCATGGCGTGGTGTCTCTAGAAGCTCTGCATGGATTCATGAAGAATTCCTGAGCTGTAGCACTAGTTCCATGGAGAAAACAGAATGAACAATGAAGTATGGTCAGCTTGTCGACCATGAGACGTTTTCTTGCAATGGAGTCTGGACCTATGTTTGAGTTTTATTACAACGGCTTCCGCCGTACGAAGTGTCAGCAGTGTACCATCCCTTTTTTCCATTTTGAGGGGATATCACTACAGTGCACATTTTGCCTGTCAAGAAAAATATGAGTAATTTCTCCAGTCATAGCTCGTAAGGACTCCGTACATGTACATCCATATTTGTCTTCTTAGATAAAAAAATTACAAATACTAGTCAGTCGTGGTTTTTTTTTTTTTTTGATAATAGTCAGTCGTGGTTTGAATAACCAACCTTCGGGTTCTGAACTTCCCTGGGTAACACCTTACACCTCCAGGCGAAGGTAACGATTAACTATCGAAAGTCGAAACAATGACCCCTTGATGCATTTATACACAGGCATATGAAAATATTTTTATGAAATGAACTGCGAGTAGCCCTCTCGTTACTCAGTTTCGACACGTATTAATCGTGCCACGTGAGCTCCGGAACCTTTGGCTAGTCATCTGTATTATCTCGAGGAACTGCCTGAATATAAATAGTTGCGCGAAATTGTTAGACAAGCTTCCTTTTGCACGGAAAGGAAAACAGAGGTTCAATTTTTTTTTTGGAATCCCACAAAAATGAAGGAAAACATTTTGAATGATCGGTAAACATTCCTTTTGCACATAAAGGAAAACAGGGTTTAAAAGATTTTTTTTGGACTCCCACAAAAATCTATCTCTTCTCTTCTCTTCTCTACTCTCTCTGCAACTAAAACATATGGAGTGATATTTTGTAATTGTAGAAAAAAAACATACAGAGTGATATCGTGTACCCGACTCCATTTGATTCACCCCGCGGCTAATGTTTCCCTGATGCTACACATGGTTCACTTTCTTGCAGTACTGTAATCCGTAGGTTTAATCTGAACATTTTAACCTCTAAAGAGTATTACCACGGTCAGATCAGTTTTTTTAGAAATCAATGCGCGCGAAATCAATGCGCACCACCGCCTCCACCACTGCCATGCTAATCACAAGCTTCTCGCCTTTAAAAAAACAAGCTTCTCCCTTTCTTCTCCGATGGACGCCCCCGCCGCCAGCACCGCCCAACTGGCCTCCCCCATCGCCCGGCAGGTGGCGCCCTTGCAGCCCCACCCTCCGCCTTCGTCTCGACCACCACCGCCACCAGTCCGGCGTCCTCTCCAGAAGCTTCCTTCTAAGCCCAGACAACATGGAAATCTCCGAAACCCCAAACCCTAACGGCGCAGCCTTCTTTTATGGCGGCGGCAATAACAGGTGAGTTCGTTTGCATTTTTTTTTTGTTTCTAGTGTGTGCACACCGAAGCGTCTCCGCATGTGTGCGCGGAAACAAGCATTTGGGTAGATAGAAAGATGACCGAATAATTTAATAAACCTGCAATAACATGGTTATTATATACTTGCAATCAAAGGTGTTATTGCATACTTCCTCTGTCCCTCTGTGTCTGTCGTTGTAGGAGTCTGCTTGGATGTCTAGATTCATTTAAAGTCCTATGCACCGGTACACAGCCTGTGTCTAGATTCGTAGATTCTTTGCTGCCCCCTGTACAAAGCTAGAACGACGAATATAGCGGGACATAGGGAGTAGATGTCATAAGCTATATTATTTTGGACAACGGTTTTTAAAAGCAGTGAGTGAGTAAACAAGGGTCACAAGGTGTTTAAAACCTGTAGACAAGTGAACGACCAGAGTAGCTAATCAGGGAGCGACACAATTTTAATGATCCTTTTCTCAGAAGAAAGAATATTCCCGATCGCAAGATCCATTTCGCGTCAGATTGCATTCCCCTAATGTACATAATCTTACAGTTCCATCTGGTTACTATCGCAATCAAACTAGCAGCTTCAGAAAGGGCTTACTTTCCCAGCAAGCTTCAGCATGAACTCAGGAACAAGACGCCTTGCAACAGGCACGACGAGGTGCTGGGCAGATACGACTGGATCTTCACTGTGTATCACACCGGCGATCTCTTCGAGCATTTTATCTCTGCCACCCCGAAGAGGATCCTGTGCATAACATTAATTAATTACTGAAAAACAATTTTATGTTTGATGAATTGATTTATCACTTGAGGCAAGAAAAAGGAGGGGTCTTCCACAAGACTGAGCTTTGTTCAAAATTATTATTGAGTCAGAAAATAAAGAAAACCCAAATAGCACTTTTGGTACAATGACTACCTGAAGGAACAAATCAGTATGTGTCTTCCCTTCATACAGAAATAAATCTGCTTTTGCACCTTGCTGTTGTAAAGCATCAATGAACGCTTGGCTGCATTTTTGGATTAGTCATCAAATAAGTATAGTGTTACAACCTTGTGAAGAAGGTTTACATATTAAAGTAATTCCAAACAATAAACTGAAAAGCACATTAAAGTGGGCCAAACATAAGAAACAAGAGGTAACCAATAAATTGTCCTCTGTATCTACTGCTCGAGCACACAGATATTGTCTTTTTATTTTCTTTAATATCCTAACAGTACCGGGAATCATATAGAACAGCAAGAATATGGATTACCATGCACCCTATGTTAAATATAAAATTTGTGACGCACCTTTCAACTGAAGGTATTGAATAATCACTTGTCCCATGGAAAAGGATGATACGAGGCAATAAAGAAACTGCAGACCTAGCAGATGATTGCATAATCATTACTTGTGGAGAGAATTTCTGGAGTGATTCTTCA
Source organism: Saccharum hybrid cultivar R570 (assembly GCA_038087645.1). Taxonomy (NCBI): domain Eukaryota; kingdom Viridiplantae; phylum Streptophyta; class Magnoliopsida; order Poales; family Poaceae; genus Saccharum; species Saccharum hybrid cultivar. Next base: position 3,250,371 of record JAQSUU010000273.1, read on the forward strand.
CCTTCCATAATACTGGAAAAATATGATCAAAATAAAGTCACAATACACTCACAGGATCACGATTTTATATAGAAGACATGAATAAATACTAACAGTGAACCTGAGAAAGATGGACCGGTAAAGGCCACGTCTATGGAAATGATCAACCAAGTTAAGGAGGTTGTACCTGTAGAGATCATACACAAAAGTTCAAGCCCGTTCCAATTGATCCATTTCCCCCACAAATAAATCCTTAAGTACAGTGCTACTCCCTACATCCCTTTGTCAAACACACTCAACTTTGACCAAATATACACAATAAAATATTAATATTTACGGTACATAATTAGTATCATTAGATAGATCGTTGAATATATTTTCATAATAAACTTATTTAGAGATACAAATATTGCTTAATTTTTCTACAAACCTAGTCAAACTTACGAAAGTTTGATCAGCACGAATACCATAGCGACACTTAAAAAGGGACAGAGGGTGTCAAAAGGGTCCATAATTTATGCTGTCTTTCGAAACTTGATTGATACCTAAACATAGTATAGAAGGTTCTTATAAGTTGTCATCCCACTCACTACTGCAAAGGCTAAATTCATCAAGTGAATCTAGAGTAGTCAAATAATCTCTCCACTCGGCAACGACATATATATTGCAGCCAGAAACCTACTCTAATTGGCAGAGCTGCGAATATTAGAGAAAAAAAGTAGTGATATGCATAAATTCAAATAGAAAAACCATATAGTTTTTTTTTTCTGTAATCTATATACTATTCAAAGAGACATGAATGTTTTACCCGCCAGAAATACCAAAGTAAGCTTTTAGCTGTGATACACTCCAAGAGGAAGTATCTCCTTCACCACATTCTCTAATGGCCTGATTTAAGAGAGCACAAGCAGCAATATGTGCACCAGCTGATTGTCCAACAAGATATATCCTGAATATGTAAGAACAGAAGTACTTTAAATATGTCATCTCAGGACAGAGGTCTATACTTTTTCATTCAGTTTTTTTATACACTGCACATTTCTTTGAGGAAGATAGATATTTTGGAAAAAAACAAGTAAGAACTATTTCAGTTTTGTGATAGTAAGCAAATATGTACACAAGGGTAGGTTATAAACCTGCTAGGATCACCTCCATAACTTGCTATATTCTTGCAGACAAAAGCTATTCCTTGAGAAGCATCTTCTACCATGTCACCAATAGTCCCCTGAGGAAAGTTTCTGAAAACAAAGCATTTACATCCTCGGTGACTATGGCCTGAATGATTATGCTGCTTTCCATAGGAAATACATTCAGAGTACCTGTAATCAATGCATGCAACTATGATGCCTCTTTCTGCTAAGCGTCTGCCTAAAAGGGCTCCCCACCCTTTGTACCTGAAAAATATATAATTTGATATGCAGAGTCATTGAATCAAAACAGAATCAAACTTTGCAATAGCAAGAATTTCAAAAAATGGTTGGGGGGTTCAAGATAGTACATACTTCCACTCACCCTATGATCCACGCTCCACCAGTCACAAATGCCACAACTGGCTTTAACCCTGTCGTACTAGTGGGCATATACAGGTCCAGTCTGCAATAAAACTTACCAAATGATTTATCAAGTAGAAATATTAATTACATGGTAGTAGAATCAAATGAAGTACCTGTTTCTTGGCTGATCTCCATATACAACACTTCTATGAACTTGGCTAGAGAAGAAATAATAATATACAACTGGAGTAGAGCAAAATCCATTAAGATAGTAGCACAGTCAGTTGCATTTTTTCAAGAACAAAAATGAACCAAATACACAGATAATAAAACAATGACAAACCTCGACCAACACCAACCTTGAATAAAACCTGGCATCAGCAAGAGGGTATAACAGCAGAGGGCTAGGAACTGCCGGATCCATCTGTATCCTATCCTGCATAAATTTAACATGTTATTAACCGAAAAAAAGCATGTAGTCTCTCTCATAAAAGGCCGTCTGAACACACTTCCACTCAAATTATCTAGGAAATATCACTTGATCCTTGGAATTGAATTCATTTTAATAATCATAATTTAGAAACATATTAATTAAGCTAATATGGTTGTATATGGATTATATTTCTATATTATTGTTGGCTATACGAGAGAGATACTTATGTATTGCATTTCTACCGCAGGGAGCGAGTTGAAGAGCATGTTATAAGTTAGAATCAATTTCCATCTCTCACGCTATGAATTTGAGGTAGACTTAAACGTGAATTTTGGAAAGTGGTGGAATGTCAAATTCCAATCCAAATAGCATAATTTATTAAGTAGATTTCAATTCCACCAAATGAAAGGATCCAAACGGCCGCTTAGATTTGATGCTAAATATGGCATGTCACACAAATTGTCCATTTTTCCAACAAAGACATTCTTTCCGCGCAGACAAATTTGCAAATGTCATCGAGCACGTAGGTGTACCAGGACTCCAGGAGAGAGCAAAGCACAAGTGAAACTGTGCAAGTCCAAGTAGAGGTCGCAATAAACATGCAAATAGCACATCGCACAACAAAGCAAAGCGCAATTAGCAGCCAGAGAAGCGGAGTCGAGCGCAATTAGCAGCCAGAGAAGCGGAGTTTATGCGTACCCGAGGTAGCGCAGGAGGATCAGAGTGAGCCTTGTGAGGAGGAAGGTCTCGGCGGCGGCCCGGCCGACTTCGCGGCGGAAGGAGCCGCTGCGCTGCGCGAAACGCCCGCACGCCGGCCGGCGCCGCACGCCCGCATCTGGGAGGAGCGGCGCATCCTCCGCCGGAGGCGACGCAGCAGCGGATGACGGGGACGGCGGCGGGGTCTCCTCCCTCGCCTTGCTCGTATGGGAGGTCCGGGCGGCGAGCTCCACCTTCATCGCCCTGACGAGAGACCCCCGAGGCGGGGGCTCCTCCGTGATGCGGATATTCTGATCGGAACCTGTACAAAGCTGGGAAAGCGATGGCTTCTTGTGGCCAGGCAGCAGCTCCGCCGGCCACCGAGGTGGAACAGCGCTGCGGCCCACGGCAACGCCTCCGCGAGCGAGGGCACGGAGGCGTACGACGGTTCCGGTGCGGCGGTGCTCCGGCGGACGGCGGACAGGAAGAGGCGATTCTGCGACCAGAACGCTGACACGTGGGCCCTGCATGTCCTACGCCCACATGTCAGGGAGACAAAATTTTCCGAAAGATACCTCCCAGTAAGTCGACCTGGTCGGTACTTTTTGATTCACCGGCCCGGCCCATATGACGTCCGGTCACGTCTATCCGGCTTTGCATCCTTGCACTATTTGGGGAGTTGGACCTGCTATGGCATCTCCGTAATTTTGTTTTTAATTTCCCGTGTGAAATTTCTATACGGCTCCTGTAAAATTACTGTTGGGCCTGCTATTCCATATCTTAACTCAAACATGATTTTTTTTCAGTTCCTGCGATAACGATAACGATCTCTACCGAGCTTTTGACCGTCCGGACACGCGCATTCGTTGAGCCAGCCACTAGGTTTGAGCGGCCCATTATTAAAAAAAAAAATTGGATGCTCCTAACCGGATGGAGAAGCCTCATGCAGCGCGCTCCTACGCCTCGCATCTTGCGCCGAACCCGCCTCGTGCCGCGCACCCTGCTCGTGCCTTGCGCTGCGCGTCGTTCGCGCCTTGTTTCTCGCGCTCGCACCACGCCGCCCCGCCTCGTGCCTCGCGCTGCGCACCCCGCGCCCGCGTCAAACCTTGGGCGGTAGTAAGTAGATGGCCACACGTTGCAACCATATGTTTCATGCGTTTCAGATGTATATATCTGGATGTTATAAAAGTAGATCTGGTTAGCTATACACCTGTGTTGCAAGTGTTTGTTTCAGCTGTTTCATACGTACATTGCAAGTGTTTCATCTCGATGTTGTATATGTTGCAGTGGCTATACACGTATGTTGCAAGTGTGTTTTCCAAATGTTTTAGCCATTTCATTTGGATGTTGCATGTTTTTATTTGGATGTTGCATATGTTGCAGTGGATATACACGTATGTTGCGAGTGTATGTTTGAAATGTTTCACCTATTTTCAGACGTATTTTGCAAGTGTATTTATCTAGATGCTGCATATGTTGTAGTGGTTATACACATATGTTGTAAACATATGTTGTAATTATTTTCACCCGGTTTCATTATGTTGCAGTAGCTACTGCTCCCCACGCGCTTTGACTTGCAAGCACGCCCGCGCTGCACGCACCCATCCAGTGCTGCCTATCTCTGTCATGCAGGCCAACTCAAATAATCGGACATGCACGCAACGGGCGATTAGTGTCCAAATGACTAAGCACTCCCTGGGCGAAAGTGCATGCACGCATGCAGAGCGCCAAAGCGGGCCAGCACCAAACGGACACAGAACCAGATGTCCCTGCACAACCAGGATTGGTCCCCCACGGTGGAGCATGCAGTCAGGGTCAACACAGGTACATACGCTGTGCTCTCACCCTCTCTCGCATGCAGCTGGGCGGGCCCCACGCACACGCTTTCCCGTTCAGGCGCAGCAGCAGCATGCGTAGACCCACCACCAGCAGGCGCAGTAGCAGCACGCTCAGGGCGTAGCAAGGTAGCAGGCACGGGGCGCGAAGCACACGGGCAGGTGCAACAAGCTAGCAGGCGCAGCAGCACGCGGGCATCTAGACGTCCCGGCGCTAACATATGCCCCATGTTGTGGAATTAATATGTTCCAAACCCGCCCTAAACGAACACTCCCGCGGAGACATGCTGCATTTCTATGATTTTCAGTGAATGGATAAATTTGCACCCACTAAGACTCAAATTGCAAGATTTTTTTATCAGATACGGACATTGAAGTCTTGCCACCCACCTTCGCTTCAGTTTGAAACATGGCTGCTACAGAATCAAGAACCTTTGCCTACGCCCAGCCCATCGTCAAGGAGTCCCCATCAGGAGCTAGACACTGACTGCGCTACAATCTCACGGCAAATAAGAATACACAACCCAACATCAATTCGGAACAAATTTTCTCTAGTGCTAACAACCATGCAAAATTTTGTTTCACACAAAAGCAAAGAAAATATATACATATAGGCCCCGTTCGGCTGGGCTGATAAGCCGGTTGAAAAACACTGTTAGCTGATTTGTTGTGAGAGAAAAATACTGTTCCGGCTGAAAAAACAAGTTAAAAAAGATGGATTATAAGCTGGGTGAACAGGCTCATAGCCTTGTTCAGTTCAGTGTGGACCGAAGATAATTGAGTCAGAACACCCCCAATCCCTTTGGGGGAGGGGATTAACTGAACAAACACCGGATATCCAAGAAAGCTATAGTGGTTGAACAATTGACGACTCAACCCAACTGGTACTTCACCTCCCCTCCCTCCCGTGTCGATTTAGTTGTGTCCGTAAGGCTGACCAAAGATTTCACGGTGTCAACACCGAATTTGCCTGCTAGGGCACCTTTTTCGGCAATCACAAGTGATTTCTCCTTGACAAAGCTTTGCAGTTTCTTGGTATCCAGACCCAGGCGTTCTTGGTCTACACCAATCACAAAATGAAATAAGCAATTGTTAGCTAGTCATCTGTATTATTTCGAGGAACTGCTTGAATATAAATAGTTGGGTGAAATTGCTACACAAGCTTCCTTTTGCCGAGAAAGGAAAACAGAGGTTTCAACAGATTTTTGTTGGAATCTTACAAAAATGAAGGACTCTACATCACTAATAATTTGAAATGCACTGATTATTACAGGCAAGGTTCTGGAGCATACCTTTTTCCACAACAGTGTGTGCGACATGAAATGGAACACGGGCAAAAATATCTGATCCAGGAAACATTAGCCAAGTATGTTCCTTGGGGTCATGATCTCCACAAGTTGGGCATATCTCCTTTATCAGCTGCTTGGCAGAGCTTCCTTCCATCTCTTTCATTATGACCTCAAAGGGAGATGGCACGCTAGTCTTGGTTGTCCTAGATTGTTTCCGGAGGGCCGTCAAAGCCTCCCTGTTAGCATTTCTTACCTTATCATTTTCCACCAACTGATAGTAACAGAGATTAACAAATCAGAAGAGTGATACTGAGACTGTCGTCTGGTATGAACAAGGCAAGCCAATAGCAAATTAGCACATATGAACCTGATGCCTAGCCAGAAGAACTTTTTCTGCATCAGTCTCAATATCAACCAGAGCCTCTTGAAGCTGCTTCATATTGGGATCCATTATAGAGCTGAAAAGACAATGTCAATCGTTTCTTTTATTATGCCAGTAAATTACCCAACAAGAAGACAACAATCCTCGTATTGTGCACTGGTAATATCTTAAAGTGGCATACTCAATCTTTCAAGCGTCTTCTATGATCGAAGGTACACAATTCTGAAAACTGAGACAGTAAAGAAAAATGGTCGCACAAAAGTAGCACACCAGGTGAGGTAGCAACAGAATTCTCCCCGATCACAGTGAATAATGACTACATTGCTCCTGCCTCCAGGAGGTAGACGTACCTGTTGTTCACCAGCTCGTCACTCGTCTTCCTTTTGCCAGTCCAATCCGCCTGGCTCACCAAGAAACGAATCCGCCTGGCTCACCAAGAAACGAACGCCGCCACGGAAGAAGGATGCGCGGCGGCCCGACAGCGTGGAGCGCCGCCTGCAGGCTCCAGCAAACCCGTCCCGTCCCGTTCAACTGCAGCGAATCTAGGGTTCCAGAGGGAGGGGAAATTTGCATTGGGGGACTTGTGGGATTGGGCTACACGTACCTCTCGGTTGCCTAGATACTTGGATTGGAGCATAAGATCCACCTGACGAGCTCGCCAGCGCCAAATGGACTGGGCCGACCTTCCCTGCACTGGGCTTTACCATCGGCCTATCTACCGCAATTCGTTCAGACGTTCACGGCCCATCCTGATTGTCCGTCCCCTCGGTCGGGAGGAACGGCGAGGTTGGGGCGCGCCGAGACGACGGTTGGAGAGCGGCGGGATTCCGGCGACCGGCTCAACGATCCGCAGCTTCCTGTTCGGAATCTGCCCCGCCAGCCGAAGCACCCGGTGTTCTCCTTCAACCTCGCCATGGTGGCGTCCACCTCCTTTCCCCACCGGAAGTTGCTCCACTCCGTAAACCTCTCTCTCCCCCGCTAAACCCCTCCTATTTCCGATCCCAATTCTAGACTACGCCTCCTAACAAAATTTTCCGCGCCTCTGTTTCAGCTGGTGTACTGGGCGGTGCAGCGCTGCCGGATGTCGGAGTCGCCGTGCCGGCTCACGGTCTCCCTCAAGCGTCCTGCCGAACCCGCCAGGTCCTCGCCGCTGCGCGTCTCCGGTAACGTAGCCTGCGGCGGCGCTCCATCCTTAATTCCGATTATTACGTCCCTCAAGAATTAGTTTACCGCTTAAATATTTGGTGAACTGTTGCAGTTTCGGACACTGGGGTGGGGAGCAAACTGGAGGAGTTCCTGGAGCTAGACGCCCTGGCTCGTGAGACTCCCGCAGAGAAATGGGGTATGCGATCAATGTGATGCCCACCTGCTCTTGCAGATTGCCTTAAAAAGTTCGGTTCCGATGTTTGGAATACTCTCTCTAGTTACTAGTAGGAAGTTGGGTTTGTGGTGTGGATGTATGTCCAAACCACCCAGGTTAAGTCCTTGTCGAGGCAAATTTGGTCGCCCCGTTTTCTTCTTAATATAAAGACACCTAGTTCCTCCTAGATTGGTCTAGTTTTTGTTTTATTTTTTAAATGAATAAGTAATTTCACCATTAAGTTTTCTCCACAATCAACATCTCTGTTACAGTATGCTAGAGAATGGAGACCGCCTAAGAGACGTGGATGTGATTAGTGATTATGTCATTGGCATTTATTTGTGATAACGCTAATACATCTGGAAGTAAATATTGTCCTGTGGTAAGGTGGTCAAATGTTCTTCACTGACACTTTCCTTCACGGTCATAGTTTTAAGTGAGTCTTCAGATGGAGTACCAACTTTGGTGTGACAATCACTTGGGAAACAGAAATGGAATAGTTCTTGTTTTTTGTTCATCTTCCTCTGTCTTATGTGGTTTCTATCTGCTTGCAGATGGCACACTCTTAATCACAACTACTGGTATGTTCTCTGTTTGACTGCATGATATAGTTTAGTGTTCTGTTTGTGTTATGAATATCAGTTGATGTGAAGAACTGTACTAGGAGTTTGTTAATTTTAGCGAGTTTGCTAATTTTAGCTATTCTAAATTGCTTGGTTGGTTGTGAAAACTGTGGAACTTGATAGCAATGGTAACAAACAGATATATGGGAATCCTACAAAGATGGGAGCATTCTATGATCAGACTCTCACCATTATTCTCTGAAATTCGCTCTTACCTTGATTTTCTCGCTACTTTCATTTGTTATTCATGCTTCCTTTTTCTCTTAATCTTGTTCTTCCTTTGCAATGTAGTTTCCTTCACAGTTTCTCTTAATTTGCAAGTGCTAAACCCCAAAACAAAGAATAATACAGTAGAAGAGTACATCAAAGTTTTCTGCTACCTTCTTATATCTATTTAGATGACTGAGCTATTAGCAGTTTAGCACGCTTTTCTTGGGTGTACAAGTTGGTACCATAATCTCTATCAATTGCATATACAATGCATGCAAAAGGCAAAATATATCTGAGAAGGTTGTTTTTATTTCATTTGTGATATTATGAATACAGTCAATGATAATTTCTTGCCTATATACTATTCTGTAGGAATCAATGATGAAGCCATTTATCGTTATCGAATTAATCTTCAAGAAGAGATATCAAGTGCAAGATTCAGCAAGCTGGCTACCACATACAAAAATCATGCACGATTCAGGTACCTGTCTGTTAGTTTGATTTCACCAAATGAATACCTTGATTGATTAAATCATGGATATGTTTCTCAACACAGTGGAACTGAAGTCTGCCTTTGTCTCTCAAATGATGCTGACGTTGATGATCTTATATTATGGTTGGTTGACTTCTTCAGAAAGGTTTCATTTTGCCATATCTATTTACTTGCTTAACCTTAGCAAAAAGGCCAAAAGCATGGTCAGAATTTCTAATGTTAGCTATTGAAACCAGCTTTTCTACGACTTGTGTCATCTTCCATCAGGATTTGTTTGCCAAACATCTGGAAGTATCACATTGTTTCATATTTTTGATGTGCTAGTACTTAGACTAGAAAGTGCATGTCTAGAGGCTAAGTAAAGTTTGTTCATTACAAAATCATCTGTTAACATTGACTGAAAGAGAGAAAATAGTTTGATGCCTGTTTTCAAATTATGAGATGTTAGTTTTCCACTGCAAAATAATCTGTTTGCATCACCTTTCACCTAGAAGAAAAGGTACTTATTGTTTCTAAATTGGGCACTACAAAAATAAATGGTTAATCTAGAGAATTTTAAGTTGATTAAAAATGTGTGATGATACCATCAAGATCAACTGACACCATGAGTGCTCTCCCCCTTCTTCCAAATAGATCATCCAACAGTTTTTTAAACCCATGTTAAATCCTAGTTAATAACTCTTCGTCCATATCCTTATCCTTCATTCCATCTACCCAGGAACAATGCTTTATATGAACTAATTTAGTTTTTAACCTTTAATCAATGAGCAGCTGTCTCCAGACACGGGGAATCAATGAAAACTATATCAACATGTGTCTCAACATATCAGTATTAGAATCCTATTAATGATCTTATGGTAGAGATCTGTGGCATTTATTGGCAAATACGGTAGAATTAAGTGTCAATTTCGCACAGTTAAGCATGTCCCTTTTGTGTTGTTGGGACCAATATTGTCTGAGTTGATTTTTTTTTCTTTCTTAACCTATGCAGATACAAGTGATAAGAGCAGCAGTAAGTATATCTGAACTGTTACCTTTCCTCAAGTTGGAAGTGTAGTATTTTGCATTCTTTCATTTTCAATGCTCCTTTGCAGCTTAAATGGCTCATTGTCTACTCTAATGTGATCTCAGATTTTTCTTATTCTTAATCCCTTCAGTCTTTAGTTGTTGCATCTTTGACTCACATACTTTTCCGCTAAAAAAAGACTAATACATTAGCATTAACAGTGCTGTTTTATGGATGTGTATTATCTTATGTTTTTCTTTCTTATGCAAAGGGCTAAGTTAGTTTAGTTGCCTTCTAGCATATTCATCTTACTTTGCCTTTGTATTGGTTGATCAAACAGTAGTAAATTTAATGCCATCCAGACCTTAAAAATATCAAACGCACAGATTTCCTTATACCTATCACTTTGTGAGGCTTAGTTTTATTACAGTTCTTTATGCGTTTGTACTTTTAGGTATGGTTCATTATTTTTTGGTAATAAGTAGGATATGAAGCATAAGCTTTAATGTATTTGTACGGGTATGTCTCATTGTCTACTCTAATGTGATCTCAGATTTTACTTATTATTTTTTGGTACTCAGTGTTTATGCTGCAATGGCAAAACAACACGATCCTAGAAGTTGAAACCTCCTACATATGAAAGAACATGAATACATTTAGACTACAACATATGTTTGATATCGTCGATGGCTGGAGATAGTTGATCAGAAGTTCATTGGCCGTGGATATATTAGTAACAAGTGTCTTGGAAAAAAAAAGGTTAGTAATAGACTAATAGGTGTATATATATCCTTGAGCTGATTAACTGAAACAAAAAAACATAACAGGTCTAAAAGTGATTATCATTTTTCAGCAGTCGGTCACATTACTTTTAGTGTGAGTATGACATTTAACTTGAATTGGTTGTGGCATATTTTCAGTTTTGCTTGTTGAGTATCAAGGATGCATGTAACTTGATAATCTCTGTTTTGCCTCCTTTTTTTTTCTTAGGCTGACAACTTAAGTTCCTGTTTGGCTGTTTATTTTGTACTTAGAATTTAGCATGTGAGCTCTTTGTTGAGCAAACAGGCAACGCTGATTCCAGAAATGTCTGTCTAACACAAGATTCTGATGATGTGCATCATTCTGTTACGGCATCAAGTATTGACCAGCTAGTTTCTGGTCTTAAATACTACACACTCTTCCATGGAAACACTTGCGACAAGTGTGGTGCGTGCTCATTGAATAGGTAAAATAACGTTTCCATCATGGCTGTCTTACATTTTTTTATCATACTACTACGCTGCTAAGATAATTTTACTGAAATTGCTAATATATGCTCCAAAATATTCATCCTAATCGCCCAACTCCATTCTCTCTCGGCCTTTCTGGCATGTGTGTGCTAAGCTCCTATGTCCAAACTTTTATGTAGTCTGGTCTGTTGTCGCTATATTCGCCCATTGGCATGCTAATAAACACTTGTGTATCATCTAATTATGGTCCTATGCATCCTCACGACAGGATGTTGTGCTGCCATAACATGATTAGTAAGTTTTACTTTTTCTTCCTTACTTCAGAGATCTTCTAAAGATTGGAACTGGAGCAGCAAACCATGTAGACAGAAGAAAATCTAAAGGACTGCATGTTGAAGTAGTCATAGTAATTGCACACACTGCATCTGATTTGACTTGTTGTATGGTAAATTGCCCGTCCACACAGGTTTGAACCACAAAGTTTTCAGCTATACATTTTCATTTCCTGAATAGTTGTTCTTCTAGGGCCTAGCACATGGTTGGGTACCAAATTCAGGTTGAAGGCGGCACATTCCCCATGCCAAGACAATCTTCTTATGATTTGACAATGGAAAATGACTTGTTCATTTGACTTATAACTTGCTTACTAACAATATAATAACTCATGAGACACATTCTTTCTCGTGTCCAGTGATATTAGAGGAGTTAAGCACGAGTCTACTGAGCTGATAGTTTATGCCATTGTTGGTTGCAACAATTGCAGGTTTTGTACTTTGAAGATTTTGTACCTTGTCAGATATCGCAGTCCTCTTTTGATGTGTTGATGAGCACAGATTGGCAAAGCTATGGTTTCAAGTTAAAAGGAGGTTTGATGGGCGATGAAGGAAATGCTGTTCTTGAGTGGGATAACATGACATTTGCTCGTATTGATATTGCCATTCACACTTACCATGAATGATATCCAGTTTCCACACTGTGCACTGCATACTCTTTTTGTTTTTGGACATTCACAAGCTTTTTTTTGTTTCAATGAAAGCCTCAATGTATATGTAGAAGGTGGATTTTCTGTCTATCCTTGACTTTCTCTAGCCACTGCTATGCAAGAACGGCAGGGATCTCAACAAGACAGATACCTTGTGAGGAAGGCACTCAAATATGCTCTATCTCACTTGAAAGCAGATCATGCAGGAGATTTTCTTAGTTGCCATGGCCAGAGGGTATGAGCCTTCTACATACATTTTAGTTTTTCACTACTATTAACTAACTTATTCAGTATGTTTTTCTTTTGGACTGAAGAAATTGCGTTGCTATCTGGGTAGAAGCTAAGGCTAAAATGCCTCCTATTTATTAACTCAGGACAATTTATCTTATTCTATCAACTACGCTGCAAATGGACTCCTATTTATTAGAGTTAGTAGATAGAAAAATAAGCTAAGCATGACATGATAATAAGCACCATATGTTCTGTCATGAAAAGAATACCATAAGGTGTAGTACATGTTCAGATGTACAACTTCAGCAGTTTTCCTACACCTTTCCACGTTTGCAACTTTGCATATCATAGTCTTTAATAAGAGGAAATGTCTCAGCGGACACTTGCACCCCATTAATTCCTAACTTTGTTGTGAATTCTGTCAGACTGTCACTTTCATTCAAAATTGCCAAGCGTGAATTCCAGTTATGTGCATTTTGGGCTGCTTGAGCCCTGTATTATTATAGAGCTGCAGCTTCCTAGGCTCAAACTACACTCTTCGAGTATTCTCTATGGCTAGGTCACATGAATTTCTGGTTGGTTTTCAACTGGTCATGACTCATGATCTTAAACATGTCTATTGAGCTCAATGTTTAGGGCCCTATATGGGATTGTTAGGTGCATTTTTTTTCTTGTTGATCCTATTCTTATGATGGCAACTAACGCATCCTGTTCATTATGTCATTTCAGGTTCGTGAATATGTTCCTGACCTTGCAGAATCAATCGCTGGGCTGATCTTGTCGTCCACCGATGAAGAGTTCCAAGATGAATGCATTGCTCTTCTTGGGCTAGGCTCGGAACAGGACATCTCGGAAGGAGCAGTTCAATCGTCAATCTCTGAGAAGATGATCCGTATCATAGAGATGAATGACACCAAGGAGAATGCAGAGGACAACGTGCCTTATCTGTTCGAGTGCGAGAAGCTGGATGAAAATAGCGAGCTGGACGAAGATGGAGATGAAGACATGGCTTTCGACTTCTAGCAATGTTTCAGTAGTAGTAGCCCACACTCCAGTAAATCCGCTCGCTGAACTAGAGGCTGTTTAAGTAGGAGTTAACGCGGCTGCTACGTCAATGTATATCTATATCTATCTACTATATTATCTATCTATGTCTATATATCTTATATTTTCAAACTCCATTAATAATTTATTTTACCATGCAAAGTGTCTATATCAGCATCCACTAGAACATTCCACTGGCACATGCAACTATCTCACCATGCAAAGTGTTCACGTCACATCCAACTAATACATGTCATTATGTCTTCATTCAAGGTATTTACATTAGCAAACCACATCATTTACTGACATATTTAGTTGTGGCTAAAAATCATCCACTAACCTGTATTGTGATATTTATTCAATCATATTAGTAAATATAAGTAGTATAACTTCACCAGCGATTCCCGCGGCAACGCACTGGGCGTTCTTCTAGTGTTTAGAAAATGTAAATGCAGAAATTGGATAATCAAACGGAATATAATTGCAGCCTTTGGAGAATTTTTGTATTTTAATTAAACTAATGTTGGTGCTTTTTTAAGAACGTAGAGATCACGGCCTGAGTAAGATCACTGAAGTCTCTCTAAGATAGAGTAAAGCTTCTGTATGTTTTGAGGAACCATATTATTTCATTATCTTGTAATATATTTTCACAAATCCATTTTCCACCAGACTACTGTGCTTTTCTTTTTTATTATTATTTATTTGTGAAAAGCTAAAGTGTGGCTTTCATGAAATGGGGAAAAAATAAATCTATAACACTTTTATAAATACTCCTATAAAAGATGTTGCTGTAGAGGAATAGACAAAAGTTGTTGTAGACGGCTGTATATGACGGCTTTCTTTTTCTTTTTAAAAAAACGTTTTTGTGATATTTACTCTTTTATAGCACGTGAGCTCCCTCTTCCTCTGCAGTCTGCTCGCTCGCGATTGCGATTCCCACCAGTCCCCCAGCCCCACCCGTCACGAAACCTAACCCGCCCGGCCGGGGATCCCAAGCGGCGGCCATGGAGCCCTCCCCCGTCGGCGACGGCGGCTCGGCGGAGCGGTGGCGCGCGGAGGCGGCGCGGGCGTTCCAGCACTACCTGGACCGCGCGGCGCCGCACACGGCGGGCCGGTGGGCGGGCACGCTCGTGGCCGCGGCGGTGTACGCGCTGCGAGTCTACTACGTGCGGGGCTTTTACGTCGTCACCTACGGGCTGGGCATCTACCTGCTCAACCTCCTCATCGGCTTCCTCTCCCCCATGGTCGACCCGGAGCTCGAGGCGCTCGAGGCCGGGCCCGGGCTCCCCACCCGCGGCTCCGACGAGTTCAAGCCCTTCATCCGCCGCCTCCCCGAGTTCAAATTCTGGTATGCCGCTGCGTTTCTGCCCTGACCTCATTTTGGACTATGCTTAGTCCAAAGGCACCGCACTGGCCGAGCTGATTGCTAGTAACTACGTACTAACTAGGGATCCAATTCTATAAGGCAACCGTAGCAATTTGCTGCTTTTGTGCTAGATTTCGATTGCACCAGCTATGCTGGCTAGCTAATCTTCGCCATTCAGGCATTCATCAACCAATCAGATAGCCAATGTTTCTCACAGATTGTACGGTCCACCTCATCAATTGTCTGTCCGCCTGATATGATAGTATTCCATAGTAGCGCTTGATACTGTCCAATTTAGGTGCAATTTTTACCAGTGATTATAAGATATGCCGAGTTTGTGTCAGTTTTCTGTTCGACCGGTTGACCAACTATACTTGCCTTGGACTGTTGGTGCTTAATTAGCTCGTCCTTTACTAACCAACCAGCTGATCTGCATCGCATCTGAAATCATTGTTTCCTGTTATGTATTTGTTTATCAGTAATTGTTCAGCTGCTGGAAAACAATCATGGGCATCCCTCATCTTTAGTGGTAGTATTTTGTATAGTTTTAGGCTTAGAGCTTTTCGTTAACTGATGTCATGTGTGTGCTACTGAGAAATATATCCTAGTGAATGCCTATGCACAGTTTATTCCTTCGAAAACAACATAGTACATTCCTTTTATCACTCCAGAATTCTTAGTAGTTACTGCTGTACATTGTAATGCATTTTCTGAGAAATATAGGCTGCATTTCCTTGTGGAACTGATGTACTTTTGTGCAAGTTTCATTAGAATTGTTTTTACTTTCATATTGAATATTAATTCACCTTTTGATGTTCTAGTTTTATAGTGCAATACATTTTCACCCCTTTGAAGTTATATTGTGATGTTCGTTCTTTTTGCCAGCAGTCATCTACTTTCTGTATGATTCGCATGGAATGATGGAATTGAACAATCTATCACCAATGAATGCCTTTGTGGCACTGCTTTCCCCTGGGATCTGGCAAGCTCAATTTAGAAAGGCATTGCTGTTTCATGTGAACAATTTGTTATCTTTACTATGTTAGGAACATCATGTTACTAGCCTACTCAATGTCTCAATCAAGCTTTGGTGTTTCAGTGGCTTGTAGTTTTCTGTCTTTTTTTCGCAGTGGAAGTGTACAGCTGAAAGTATACTAACCAACTGCTTCTTGTTTCAGGTATGCCATCACAAAAGCCTTTTGCATTGCTTTTGTCATGACCTTCTTCTCTGTATTTGATGTTCCCGTCTTCTGGCCAATACTTCTCTGCTATTGGATTGTGCTCTTTGTCCTGACAATGAAGCGACAGATTGTGCATATGATCAAGTACAAGTATGTCCCGTTCAGCATTGGAAAGCAGGTGAGACCTCTATGTTTCTGAGCTGTTGTGTTTCCTTTTACTTCTTGAAAGTTACACAGATCATGCTTTGTGACAGAGTTTCTCAAAAGTTAATGACAAATGGTTTTATGCCATGTGGTTTCTACTGCAAATTGTGTCTACTGTCTATGTCTAGTCAATAATAACTAGTTCAAGATCCTGCGTTGCTGCTTGGTAGCATGATTCCTAGGAAGCAATCAGAATTCGTAACTGAGTAGCCTTTGCATTTCATCCTAAGTGTGTTTCTGAGTTATTGGTATCGAAATATAGGAACTTGTATAGGAGCTTCGAAAATATTTTATTTTATTTATTTATCTGCTTGGTACTGTATAGTCTTGGCAAGCCTTTTTCTATTTTGGGGCTAATGGTTTTACATCATGTCCATTGACAATACATTCTCCCTAGAATTTACTGAAATTTGGAAGTGTTGACCTGCATCTGCAATTGGGTCATCATATGTCGTTTACTAAACTCTGCTTGCAATTCCAATGCAGAGGTATGGCGGAAAGAAAGGCCCTGCAGCCAGTGCATCTAAAGACTAAAGAAGGTGTGGGACCTCAAGAGTAAATGCCCGTTTATCTGTGAGGCATCCTGCTGGCATGGTGGTATTTTGAGTACCAGCTACTGATAGGGAATGTACACCATATATTCGCTGGTGGAGACCGCAGAGAAGCTAACCAGACTTTTGCATTGGTTGATGATTCCTGTTTCACATATCAGTAGTTTATGTACAATGACACGGAACATAGCTAGTAGATCAAATTTCCAGTTCCTCTTTTGTACTGTGCTTTTGTGGACAAGCTGTGGACCTGTTGAATCTTTGCAAACGCAATACAAGCAGAGACCGAGAGGACAAAATGGAATTGTGGTGCCTGGGGCCACATGGCGGTGAAACATAGCTGTTATTTTTTAATGATCTTTCCAAATTGTTACTTGGATCTCGCAAGCGATTTACCGTGCCTGGATCAACCCCTCGGTTTGCTGCGTGTAGCTGCGGCCGTTGCCTGCGTACCAGTACCAGCGATTTGTAGCTCCTGTTGCTCTTCTCATGGCAAACCACCCCAGCCACCGATCTTACCCGCATGACCTGCTCATCCTTGCTGTGATTACTAACAAACGTTTTAGCCATTGTCTATTTGTAGCTAACACGCAGTTGCTGGAGCCCAACGCGCGGTCCACGACGATCAGCTCTCACAGACCCTCAGTTTTGACAGTGCGGACCAGGACGATCAGCTCTCACAAACCCTCAGTTTTGACAGGACCGTGGACGCTGCAGAATTTGGACCAAGAAAAGCTCAGGCTCATCGGCACCCAGTGACCGACGACGAGGAGGAACCGGGGGCAAGAGGCAAGCTGCAATGGCGACGAGGAGCACGGCGGTGAGGGCTGTCCCGCTGTGCCTGTGGCTCGCGCTCGCCGTGGCCACCCTAACGCTTCCCCAGGTGCGCCTCCATCTCCATCTCCATCTGTTTGCATATGCCTCCCATTTGCCACTGCTCATCACTGGCATAGTGGCACTGTTGTCCTGAGATCCCTTTGTCTATGTTGTGCATCCTATTGCTGTTGCCACCACCACCGTCACTGGCATTGCTCTTCGTTTATGCCTTGGCTGTTCACAGGCACATGCAGCAGAGGCAGATGCGGACCTCACCAAGATCACCAGCAAGGTCTTCTTTGACATCCAGATCGACGGCAAGCCCGCAGGTTTGTTTGTGCGTGCAAATACGTGGCGGCCCTTCTGAGGCTAAGATTTGCCAGCCCTAGTTGTATCATTAGCCGTGCGTGTTGATTCCTGAATCTTTTGATGCTCCAACCTGACTAACATTGGAGTGATCATGGATTTTCATAGGCCGGATTGTCATTGGACTCTTTGGGAAGACTGTTCCCAAGACAGCAGGTATCATCAACTAAATTGTTGTTTAGTGTATGTGGGTCTCAAAAAATGTTAACTGTATTTGTGCATCTTTTTTTTCAGAGAACTTCAGAGCACTTAGCACAGGTATGCTTCCTAACTACCACTATCATGCCCCAACCCCTTACTTACCATGCAGTACTGAAACATATTCTTACCCAGTCTAGAAATGGCAGGCTACTTATGATGTCAAAATGGAAATGGCAAACATTATTAGGTTCCAGTCATTTCTTTTACAAAATTTATTACTGGAGAGAAAGATCCCTCTGTAATAACAGTTTGGCAGTACACCGCCGCTCTTTCTAATTCTTGTCATGTATTTTAAGCACCCTCAACTTCCATGTTACACAGGGGAGAAAGGAATGGGTGCGTATGGCGAACCTCTGTGGTACAAGGGATCCACATTCCACAGGATCATCCCAGGCTTTATGATTCAAGGAGGCGATTTCGTAAACCACAACGGAACAGGCTGTGATACCATCTATGGCAAAGACGTCTTCCCTGACGAGAACTTCAAGCTCAACCACGCCCAACCTGGTGACTGACCGTGCTACTTGAAATTAACCTGCTTGAAACACTGGACAATGCTCATTTCTGATCAGCTGCATTGCAGGTACCATATCCATGGCCAATTACGGGAAAGATACAAACGGATGCCAGTTTGCCATCACCACCGTAGAAGGAAGCAAGTAATCCTCTTCCTCAATGGTTCTTGAGCATCATCACAAGTCTTGAATTTGTAATCGCTGCAGCACCATTTTAACTTCTACAAAAGAAAAGATTTTCTTTTCTCCCTCTTGAGAATTAATGCTTGTCATTGACCGTTCTTCTTCTTCATGCTAAGGTTACCGAAGAAATTGGATGGGGTACATGTTGTGTTCGGCAAGGTGGTGAGTGGAATGGATGTGGTCCAGAAGATTGAAGCTCAAGGCCAGCCGAGTGGTGTGCCCAAGGCCAAAGTCCTCATAGCTGACAGCGGAGAGCTGCCCGGATCTGATGAGCTGTAACCATCCATTTTGATGGAAACTAACATGTGTTAGCAAGTGCGGTTGTTTTTCAGCGTGGAATTGTGACCACCGTGGTCTTGTTTGATTTGGTTGGAGTCAGTTTATGTTGAATACAATGTCTAGTTTATATATGTACTTATTGGGGAATTAGAATGGTGAACAAACAAAAGCGTAGTGATCTCTTCTTTAATTTATATGTTGAGAGTTTAAGAGAAGATGTAGGTTAAACTGCTGTTTTGTATGTGTTAACAACGAAGGAGCTGACATGAAACTAAAAAACCCACTATCCACATGATTAGCAACCAATACGACAACTGTCACAAAAAAATAAAAGAGAAACAACCAGCTAATCATCCTTTTATAGTTTACACCATGGTAACCAAGAGCCATTCTACATGCTGCAACAACTTCCACAAGAGGGAGAGAGGGATGGGTTCTCCTAGGCGATGCCTCAAACTAAAGCCATCCTGCATGTTGCAGCAACTTCCGCGAGGGGTAACCAAGAGCCATCCTCTGTAGAACTTTCCACAAGAGAGAGAGGAGCTCTCGAAAGCGATGCCTCAAGAGCCCCCTGCAAGTTGCAGCAACTTCTATGAGGGGGAGAGGTTCTTTGGAGCGATATCTTTAGAGACTATATGTAAATAACTTATTGGTAATTTGTATAGTTGAGAAGGTTATACAGCACGCCTTGAAACTGGTTGGTCGCAAAAATGTGGGTATGTGATATGTGTTGAAATAGACTTAATAAGTTTAAGTGAAACATTTTTGTGTTAGTAAACTTAGCAAGACATAATCGGTAAACATTAACAAGACACAAACACTTTAAATTAAACACATATGTATATATCTCATAAATGTTAAAGTGTAACAAGCACGTCATATTTAAATTTAAATACTTAAGAAACGCTTTCTTAGGTGCCAATCGCCAAGGAAAACCGGAAAACCCTCAAGGAAATGTCAAGTTTCTTTGGTGGCCTAGAGAAACAGCCAAGAAAATGTCTGATTTCATTGGAGGCCTAGTGAAACAGAGGAAATACAAAAATTTCTTGGAGGTTCTTGCTACCCGCTAGGAATATACATTTCCTTGATAGTTTACTATCACATCCAAGAAAACAGTATATTTCTTGACGGTTTGATTTGGCCCAAGGAAATTTGCGGACGCCAAGAAAATCTGTTTTGTGGTCGTTTACCTCCTTGTGAACGAACAATTGCTTAGTGTTATTCCCCTTATTAAGATGAATCCAGGATCTATTGGGAAGCTTACTGTCAAACTGTTGTAAATGAGATGGCATGGACGGCATAGGGTTGAGGTCGTTTATACAAACATGAATGTGGTTTATTATTGGGTATGAAACCTTGTGGTTGTAGTAGATTTACGTGTGCAACCATTGGAAACTTGTGTAAATAAACTACCCTTAAATACATTTGTCTATAAACTAGCAAAACAATGGCATCAAATATGAGGCTAACAAAAGTGAGGGCGCTCAACCGCTCATGTTGGTGAACATCACTAGTTATTTTTCACCTCAACTCGGATGAATTTTCTTCAATTTCCACCTTTCCTGCATGGTTTGTGCTGGAAAATTGGCATGTGTCGATGATTAACCATTCAAATATTTTCTTGTCACTGTGGCTACATACTTCTCCCTTTGTTCTAAATTATACTAAGTCGTTTTGACTTTTCTAAGTACCCATAGCTTTTGCAAAAACAAAACAAAAATTACATGGAGGGAGTACGAAACAAAAATCATGTATCTAGAACTGTCAAATTGAGTTATACTTCGACTGGAGGGAGTACGTGCCAGCAAATTTTGCAATTGGTGATGGCCTTGTATTACCAGCAACCCGTGGCAGCGTCTTTTTTTTTTTTGGGGGGGGGGGGGGGGGGGGGGGGGGGGGGGAGGGGAGGGGAATAGCCGTGGCAGCGTTTTGTAGCCAACAGAGACAGTTGCATGAATCCAACGTGCCGCCTATAAAATTGTAGGGCACTCGCTATTTCTGTATGGCCCATCTGTCAGCCAACGCCAGCCCTCCACATAAAGAAGGATCGAGGACGCGACGCTGCAGGAAGCTAGAAGCAGAGAGAGCCGCAGGTCAGGCTCGCCGGCGACGAGGAGGAAGGAATCAGAGGCAGGAGACCCGGCCGCGATGGCTCCGCGCAGCTCGGTGGCGACGTGCCTGTGGCTCGCTCTCGCCGCGGCCATCCTGGCGCTGGCCCAGGTGCTCGCTCGATCGAGATCATTCGCTGAATATAATGCCTCCGGCCAGCAGCTCCTCTGATGCATGCCATGCCATTGTCGCTGTTCAGGCGCAGGGAGGATCATCAGCGGCGGACCTGGAGAAGGTCACGGCCAAGACCTTCTTCGAGGAAAAAAAAAATTGGTGGACTCTGGGTCTATAATTTCTCCAATGCGACCCATTGCTGATGTTCGACACGTGGCTGTTTAACTGGATCGCACATCCCGCGGGAAGCCGCACCAATTGCCTCCGTGAGTTACGGAGCTAACCTATCCAGATTTCACCGCTCCTGGACGTTTGATTTTTTTGGAGATCACACGTGGCAGCCATGGAGAGAGGACGGCCATGGAGACATCAGGACGGCAAGCCTGCAGGTTCGTGCAGGGTAATTTAGACAGTTGCCTGGATACCAGTACCAGCGATTTGTAGCTGCTGTTGCTCTTCTCATAAACCTCCAGCCACCGATCTTACCGCATGACCTGCTCATCCTTGCTGTGATTACTGGCAAACGTTTCAGCCATTGTCTATTTGTAGCTAACAGGTAGTTGAAGGAGCCAGCGTGCGGTCCAAGACGATCAGCTCTCGCAGACCCTCCGTTTTGACAGTAAGGTCCAGGACGATCAGCTCTCACAAACCCTCAGTTTTGACAGTGATTCACCGGCCAGCCCTCCTTGTAAGGACCGTGGACGCTGCAGAATTTGGACCAAGAAAAGCTCAGGCTCATCGGCACCCAGTGACCAAGATCACGAGGAGGAACCGGCGAGAGGCAAACCGCAATGGCGACGAGGAGCACGACGGCGAGGGCTGTCCCGCTGTGCCTATGGCTCGCGCTCGGCGTGGCCACCCTGACGCTACCCCAGGTGCGCCTCCATCTCCGTCTCCCATTGACACTGCTCATCACTGGCATTGTTGTCCTGAGATCCCTTCGTTTATGCTATGCATCCTATATTCCTATTGCTGCTGCCACCACCCCTCACTCTGGCATTGCTCATCGTTTATGCACATTGGCTGTTCACAGGCACATGCAGCAGAGGCAGACGCGGACCTCACCAAGATCACCAGCAAGGTCTTCTTTGACATCCAGATCGACGGCAAGCCCGAAGGTTTGTTTGTTTGTGCATGCAAATTCTGAGGCTGAGATTTGCCAGCCCTAGTTGTAGCATTAGCCGTGCGTGTTGATTCCTGAATCTTTTGATGCTCCAACCTCACTAACATTGGAGTGATCATGGATTTTCATAGGCCGAATTTTCATTGGACTCTTTGGGAAGACTGTTCCCAAGACAGCAGGTATATCATCAACTTAATTGCTGTTCGGTTCAGCAAAAATGTGGTATTGTTTTTCGTGTGAACAAATGTTGGGTCTCAAATGTTAACTGTATTTGTGGTTTTTTTTTTCAGAGAACTTCAGAGCACTTAGCACAAGTATGCTTCCTAACTACCACTGTCATGTCCCAACCCCTTACTTACCATGCAGTACTGAAACATATTCCTGTAGAAATGGCAGGCTACTTATGATGTCAAAATGGGAATGGTAAACATTAGGTTCCAGTCATTTGTTTTACAAATTTCTTACTGGAGAGAGAGAGAGAGAGAGAGAGAGAGAGAGAGAGAGAGAGAGAGAGAGAGAGAGAGAGATCCCTCCATTATAACGGTTTGGCAGTACACCGCTCTCTCTGATTCCTGTCATGTATTGTAAAGCACCCTCAACTTCCATGTTACACAGGGGAGAAAGGAATTGGTGCTTATGGCGAACCTATGTGGTACAAGGGATCCACATTCCACAGGATCATCCCAGGCTTCATGATTCAAGGAGGCGATTTCGTAAACCACAACGGAACAGGCGTTGATTCCATCTATGGCAAAGACGTCTGGCCTGACGAGAACTTCAAGCTCAACCACGCCAAAGCTGGTGACTAACTGTGCTAACGTGAAATTAACCTGCTTGAAACACTGGTCGTCAGTGCTCATGTCTGATCAACTGCATTACAGGTACCGTATCCATGGCTAATTACGGGAAAGATACAAACGCAGGCCAGTTTGCCATCACCACTGTAGAAGGAAGCCGGTAATCTTCTTCTTCTTCAATGGTTCTTGAGCATCATCACTAGTCTTGATTTTGTAAACGCCGCAGCGGCTCTGTTCGCTTGGCTGATAAACCATGACTGAAAGTGGTGTTCGCTGATTTGTTGTGAAAGAAAAACACTGTTCGTCCGCTGAAAAAGTACGGCTTATAAGACAAGCGAACATGGCCTTAACTTCTACAAAAGAAAGATTTTATTTGCTCTCTTGAGAATTAATGCTTGTCACTGATCGTGCTTTACTTCTTCGTGCAAAGGTTACCGAAGAAATTGGATGGGGTACATGTTGTGTTCGGCAAGGTGGTGAGTGGAATGGATGTGGTCAAGAAGATTGAAGCTCAAGGCCAGCCGAGTGGTGTGCCCAAGGCCAAAGTCCTCATAGCTGACAGCGGAGAGCTGCCCGGATCTGATGAGCTGTAACCATCCATTTCGATGGAAACTAAGATCTGTCAGCAAACGAATTGTTTTTCAACGTGGAATTGTGACCATCGTGGTCTTGTTTGATTTGGTTGGAGCCATTTTATGTTGATGACTACAATGTCTAGTTCATATATGTGCTTATTATTGGGGAATTAGAATGGTGAACAAACAATAGCGTAGTGATCTCTTCTTTATATTAATTTATATGTTGAGAACTCCCTTTGTTTAAGAGAAAATGCAGCTTAAACTGCTGGTTTATATGTGTTAACAACGAAGGAGCTGACATGAAACTAAAAGGAAACGTCTAGGTGACATCCGGTTATTTTGGGCCCTCTTAACAACTGGATTTTGCCCATGTATTTACACTGTCTTTTAGTTATTTTTACACCGTCTTATTATTATATTTACAATAATTTTTAGTGTAATTTATTGGACAAAGTGATATAATTTGGGGATAAGACAACTTCTATTTTTATGGATTGCCAAATTGTTCAAAAAAAATTTATCAATTATTTCTATGGATTGCAGATATCAGAGAAATATATGTCAAATTGTTCACAAATGTTAGAGCCATACATATACCAAAAGGAAGATCCATATATGCCACATTCTTGATGGTTTGCATGTGTCGCCTGTCTCCTGTGAGTCATGGGCCCCACGCCATGCAAACCGGTCCCCCTCTATAGACAATGCTGCATGCGCCGCCTGCCTCCTGATGCCATGGGCCCCACGCTCTTCCCCTGTCTCTCTGCATGCAGATCGACCAGATCGCGCGGCCAAGGTACTAAATAGCGTATTGCGGGTTGGTAGCGGATTGACATCGAGGTAGCGGATTGCGGATAGCGGACGATATTGCGGACGATAAGTTCCAATAGCGGCACTCCGATAGTCCCATATAATTTTAAGCACATATATCATGAATAATGAGTATAAATAATTTTAAAGGCATATATCATAAATAATTTTAAGATCCACAGCCGATGCGTGAGTTTTGAATTTGGGGTGTGAGTCATAGTGGGCTGGACTAATTAGGGATATTGCTTCCATGCTATTGCGGCCTGCTACGCGCAATTGCGGCTGCAATATCGGCCCGCTATTCAAAATTGCGGCCGCAAAGTTCCAGGATGCAAAGTTCAGAACGCTACCTCATAACGGTAGCGGCAATGGACCGCTACCGCTATTGCGGGTGCAATTGCGGCCGCTACCACCGCTATTTATTACCTTGCGCGCGGCAGACAGCAGCAGCAACTGGCGAGATCGGACGGCAGACCGTGCAACACATGCCATCGCCATGGCTAGAAATCTGTGTGCCAGAGGGAGGGAAAATAATAGGTTGTTATTTACCAATCCTGAACTAGAAAACCCACTATCTACGTGATTAGCAACCAACACGACAACCGTCACAAAAAAAGAGAAACAACCAGCTAATCATCCTATACACCATGGTCACCAGGGTCATCCTGCATGAACTTCCGCAAGCGGGAGAGGAGTTCTCTAGAGTGATGCCTCAAGAGCCATCCTGCACGTTGCAGCAACTTCCGTGAGAGATAACCGAAAGGCATCCTCTGCAGCAACTTCCACAAGAGGATGAGGGGTTCTTCGGAGCAATTCCTCAAGAACCACCCCAACTTCTATGAGGGGTAACCAAGAGCCATATCCTCTGCAACAACTTCCACAATAGAGAGAGAGGTTCTCCAGAGCAATGCCTCGAGAGCCACCCTGCACATTGCATCAACTTCTACGAGGGGGAGAGGGGGAGGGGTTCTCCACAACGATGCCTTTAGAGACTATATGTAAATAACTTGTTGGTATAGTCAAGAAGGCTATACATCATGTCTCGAACCTGGTTGACTGTGAAAATGTGGGTATGTGATATGTGTTGAAATGGACCTAATAAGTTTAAGTGAAACATTTTTGTGTTAGTGAACTTAACAAGACATAATCAGTAAACCTTAACAAGACACAAACACTTAAAACACATACATATATATCTCATATATGTTTAAGCGTGACAAGCATGTCATACTTAAATTTTAAATACTTAAGAAACATTTTCTTAGGTGCCAACCGCCGAGGAAACTGGAAAGTCCTCAAGGAAATGTCAAATTCCTTGGTGGCCTAGAGAAATGGCCAAGGAAATATGGAGGCCTGGTGAAAAAGTCAAGGAAATACTCCTTGGAGGTTCTCGCTACCCGCCAAGGAATATACATTTCATTGATGGTTTTACTATCACCACCAAGGAAATAGTGTATTCCTTGGTGGTTTGAATTTGGCCCCTCAAGGAAATCCACAGTCACCAAGAAAAATCTATTTTGTGGTCCTGTGCCTCCTTGAGAACGTGCTTAGTATTATTCCCCTTGTTAATTAAGACAAATCTAGGATCTATTTCGGGAAGCTTACCATCAAACAGTTGTAAATGAGATGGCATGGATGGCATAGGGTTGAGGTCACTTCAACTTTCATATGCTAGAACTTTAGCTCGTAAACATAAAAGTACGGTATGAACTTTTATGCAACGATTGGGTTCGGTATTTTTAGAAGAATTTTTTCCGGAAGAAGAGCAAGTTTTTTCTTTGATGTTCACCAAAACCAAAACAATTCACTTTTATTTCCATGGATCACAAAGTGAGCGTATTTGGTATTTGGATATTATCTGTATCAATGACCTGGTGAATCCTCTTACTCTTAATTAATCATTAGACAAGATTAATAAACTAGAAAAGATCGGTATCAAAATAAAACTTGCACATTTTCCATTTTATATATACAAACATGTGAAATGTGGTTATTGTTGGTATGAAACCTTGTGAGTGTAGTAGATTCACTTGCTACCATTGAAAATTTGTGTAAACTTCCCTTAAAAATTTGTCTATAAACTGGCAAAGCAATGACATCAAATATGAGGCTAAGAAAAGTGAGGGCCCACATGTTGGTGGAACATCGTTAGTTATTTTTTCACCTCAATTCAGATGCGTTTTCTTCAATTTTCGCCTTTCCTGCATCAGAAATGATTGGACGCGGGCGTCCGTCCGTCCTGACGCCGCACACCCACTCCGACTCGTTGCTGCCGCATTTCCCCTGCCGCTTGCTCATCGCCCCGCCATCACGCGCCCCACCGCACCTCTCGCTACTTGCTCCGGCCGCGCCACTGCTCCCTTTGGTGCGCACCCCGACCGAGCAACAACTCCTCGCTCCGGCCGTGCCCCTGCTCCCTCTGGTGTGCTCCCTTGACCGTGCAACCCGCGCTATGTGTCGGGCCGGTCGTGCCACGCCACGCCTGTGCCGACATAGATGGCCGTTGTTGCCATCTCCTTCTCCACCGCGACCCACATAGCGGATCTCGCTGTGCAGTGCTCTGTCCACCCACCCGCCTGCCAGGGATTGCTGAAAAGCGCATACTATAAACATCTGTTTCAAGTGTTGCAGATGTTTCAGATATATGTTGCAAGTATTTCATATGAATGTTGCAAAGTAAATCAGGATGTTGCGTATGTTGTAATGATTGTACACGTATGTTACAAGAGTCTGTTCCATATGCTTCATCTGTTTTTCAGATGTACGTTGCAAGTATGTTTATCTAGATGTTGAATATGTTTCACACATGTGTTGCAAGTATTTAGCTGGATATTACGTATGTTTGCAATGGTTTTCAAGTGTTTTTGAGGTGTTTCTGCAAGTATTTCAGATACATATTTCAAGTGTTTCATATATTTCCAGACGTATGTTACAATGACACCAGTGGCTATGCAGATAGCGGTGTGCTGCAGGGCTTTGGCTCCTTCCTCACGTGGCATGCATCACCCTCTCCTCTCCCGTCCCTCCCCTCCCTTCCCTTCCCTCCATCTCGACGCCCGCAGTTTGAGCTCGGAGAGCACCTTCCCTTTCCTCCATCTCGATGCCCACAGTTTGAGCTCGAAGAGCACAATGACACGGACGCCTGCCAAGCACGGTGCATGCGGAGATATGGTGGCCCGACGAGCACGCAGAGGTGGTGGCCGGTGGGCCAACGGCGACGCGATGCCCGCGTGGTGGCCCCGCAGCTAGCTGAGATCCGCGGCGTCCACTCGCTATCTGTATGAAACAGAGCAGCCGCGGGCGGGCACTAGTCCTGCCTTCCTGCATGGTTTGTGCTGTAAATTTGGCATGTGTCGATGGTTAACCATTCAAATATTTTGCAATTGCTGATGCCCTTGTATTACCAGCAAACCGTGCCAGCGTCTATTTGTAGCCAACACAGTGCAACAGAGACAGTTACATGAATCCAACGTGCCGTCTATAATTTGTAGGGCCGTCGCTATTTCTGCCTGGCCCACCTGTCAGCCAGGGCCAGCCCTCCTCCTTATAAGGAAGGATCGAGGACGACCGACGACGCGACGCTGCAGGAAGCTAGAAGAGAGCCGCAGGTCAGGCTCGCCGGCGACGAGGACGGAGGAAGGAATCAAAGGCAGGGGACCTGGCCGCGATGGCTCCGCGCAGCTCGGCGGCGACGTGCCTGTGGCTCGCTCTCGCCGCGGCCACTCTGGCGCTGGCCCAGGTGCTCGATCATCGATCATTCGCTAGCTGAATGCCTCCAGCTCCTTACATCGCCTCTGGCGATTCTGATTCTGATTCTGATGCATGCCATGCCATTGTCGCTGTTCAGGCGCAAGGAGGACCATCATCGGCGGACCTGGAGAAGGTCACGGCCAAGACCTTCTTCGATATCCAGATCGACGGCAAGCCTGCAGGTTCGTACATGAATGCATATATAGTTACCATTTCACCTGAACATGCTATCTGAAATTCAGAATTCGAGTCTGAGATTTGCCGGCCGGCTTGATTATCTTGAGATGATTGCATTATTTCAATTGCCCTCCCTCTCTCTCCCTGCATGTTGGTCATACTGATGCTCGCTCGATGCTCCTAATCGCAACTTTATTCCGCACACAGGCCGGATCGTGCTGGGACTTTTTGGGGACACTGTTCCTAAAACAACAGGTACTATATATAAGCATATATCATCTCAATTTGCTAACGCTAGTTCACAGATCAACAAATGTTGTGTTACCTGTTTTTTCCTCATGAGTTCGTTGTTGATAGGAAGAGCACTAACTACCGTCCATGTGTACCTTTTCGTTTTTTTACAGAGAATTTCCGAGCTCTTTGCACAGGTACGCTTCCTAATTCTAACCATATCTCATGCCATTTCGTCTTAATGAAAAACATGCTCAAACACGTTTGTGCGGAGAAAAAAAAAACATTGTGCCAAAAAAAGTTTACTCGAACAAATACATACATTATACTTGTTTCGTGAAAAATATCAAAAACTTAATTATTCAGAGTTCAGGGACACTGTACAAATCCGTTTCCTGTTATTACTTATACAGGGGAGAAAGGAATAGCCAAGTCCGGCAAGCCTCTGTGGTACAAGGGATCGACATTCCACAGGATCATCCCAGGCTTCATGATCCAAGGAGGCGATTTCACAAACGGCAACGGAACGGGGACCGAATCCATCTATGGCAGCACGATCTTCCCTGACGAGAACTTCAAGCTCAACCACACTGAAGCCGGTATTATATGTACTGACAAACACTTGTCTATGCATGGAATGGGGCTTCAGGGAGTTGCATTGCTCGATCATCTCTGATGAACAAGAACTGAACTGTGTGGGATCTGATCTGCAGGCACGCTGTCCATGGCCAACTACGGGCCAGACTCCAACGGCTCCCAGTTCTTCATCACCACTGTAGAAGAAAACAAGTAATAATCAATCCCTTACCCCTACAGATCTCTCTCTCTCAAAAAAAAATCAATCCCTTGAATGTTCTTGAGCACAGCTGTGATGAGTTTACATGCATTTCAGTTTTTACTTTTGAGAATGTTTTTTGTCGCTGATATATGGTGCCTACTACTACCTGCTACTGAATTGGTTAAATTTGTGTGTGCAAATTGAAGGTTGCCGAAGAAGCTGGACGGGAAACATGTTGTTTTTGGCAAGGTGGTGGAAGGGATGGACGTCGTCCGCAAGATCGAAGCTGAAGGCCAAGCGACCGGCGTGCCCAAGGCCAAGGTCGTCATAGTCAACAGCGGGCAGCTCACCTGATGCTGCCCATCATGATCTCTGATCTGATGATGAACTCATGATCCATCCATCTTGTTAAGAAACCAAACATGGTTGTGTTTTTCAGTGTGCCATCCCATGTTGTTGTCACGGTGCAGAGGCTAGAAGCCGTTGTATCGCAGCTCTCACTTCTCTCTCAATGAAACACATGCAAAAAAGAAAAATGTTGTTGTCACAGTGGCACTTCATTTGTTTGGTTGGAGTTCTTATATACTACTCTCTCTGTTCCAAATTATAAGTCGTTTTGACTTTCTAGATTCATAGCTTTAGTAAACTTATGAATCTAGAAAGACCAAAACAACTTTGCTTATCTAATTTTCACTGAAAAATTTCTATGATGAAGACTAGCAAAGGCCAGTTGCTTTGCTTGTATAGATTCTGTTAACATGTACATGCACTGAGAGCCGTTTGAAATACATGATTTTTTTTTATAGAAATCGTATATAAATTTCACAAGCAGTTTAATAATAACCACTAAGGGCGCGTTTGGTTAGCTTCTCAGATGAGCCAGGCTGTACCTGGGCAGCCAGGCTGCAGGTAGCCAGGCCGAGCGCATGCACATGGCTGGTGTTTGGTTATCGTACTCACAGAGCCTGGCTGTTCGGAGATTTCGTTTGGTTCACTGCATGTTAGCATCGGCTGTCTCACTGACATGTCCCGTTTGCATGCTTGCTGCGCTCGTGCGAGCCTGGCCACAGAGGAACGAGGATTTTTGGCGTATGAGTTGAGCCTGGCTCACGAGGGAATCTTGCACCGCATGGGACAGGCCCCAACCTCCAACCAGTCAACCAAACGCTCGGAGCTGCATCCGTGGAGCCTGGCCGCGGCGTATGCAGGTAACCAAACGCGCCCTAAAGTGAGTGCCCACTGCCTCTGCCGTCCGGGGCGGAGCAAGCATAGCCGTCACACTGACATGTGGGACCCACAGATCGCGTCTGCCCCACATGTCAGCCAGCGAGGGGCTTCCTCTGCTGCTCTCCTTATTTGGTGGTTTCTCTCGTGGACGAGGCGAAGACTGCAGTAGTGCAGCAAAACGATCAGATCTAGCAGAATTCTCTCGACCTCATCGGCGGCGGCGGCGGAGGAGCGTGCGGATCGGAGATGGCGCCGAGCGGGTGGACGAGGAGGAGCGCGGCGGCGCGGGCCGCCTGGCGCCCCGCCACGGTGTGCCTGTGGCTCGCGCTCGCCGCCGCAGCCCTGACGCTCGCCCAGGTGTTCGTCTACCTCGTCCGTCCCTTGCCCACAAGTCCATGATTTGCTCCTCCCCCCTCTATCTGAGTGTTTTTTTTCTCCGATCTGATTAGCGACTGCGCAGAATTGCTCGTCGATATGACTGTTTCTGACGCTTGCGCTAGTTGCTGAATGACTGAATCTGTTGGATCGGGATCCAAGCAGCTAACCGTTGTGTTTGGTTGCTGATTTGTTAGGCTAAGAAGGACCTGACGGAGGTTACCCACAAAGTCTATTTCGACATCGAGATCGACGGCAAGCCCGCAGGTTTGTGGCGGCCCCCTCTCACTTTTCTGCAATGTCAAATACTCAGATCAGCACGCTACGTCGTACCAAAGTGGAGCAATAGGACGACTTTAGATGTCTAGCTCATAGTCACAAAGTTTCTGGGTCGATGGGGTCGAGGTACGGGGTCGCGGTACGTGGTACGCTACTTGCGAGAGATTTTTACACTTCGGGTCGAAAATGAACCCGTGAACCTGGGTCGGGGTCGACGAACCCGGGTCGAGGGTCGAAGGTGGTGAACCCGTTTTATGTGACTATGGTCTAGCTATTTGGTTCCACTAGTTATGTTGCACTGTCACTCATATTGGATTGGTCTCGACTCTCGAACTCTCATGCTCAACCACCAGTGCTTATAGCCTTACAGTACAAAATCATTTGCTTCTGTTGCATGCCATGTGGAGTGTTTGCTGATGCTAGGTTTATCGGATTTGATATCAGGTTTATGCCTATATTTTGTTTTCTTTGGTCTTATTAGTTATTAGTGTCAAGGAGAAATGTCAACTTGGTGTTTGTGCATGAATGTCGTTCCTCCACTTACTAAATGATTGACTCATCGGTGCTTACTTGCTTCTGAACTGTCATAGGTCGGATTGTCATGGGGCTTTTTGGGAAGACTGTACCTAAGACAGCAGGTATTATGAACTTACTATTGACAGTTCAATGCAATTTTCTCATGAGATAAGAGAAAACTAACGGTTCCTACTTGTTTTCCTACAGAGAACTTCCGAGCTCTTTGCACAGGTATGTTATATGTTAAGAATGTTATTATTACCTAGTTTCCTAATGATTAAATTCGTGGTAGCTGGCAGTCTTAATTGACATTGTTTTGCCATGCGGCATAGTATAGTTTGGTTACATTACATCAATAAAAAATGGGCAGCTTCTCCAAAAAAAAAAAAAAACTAACAGATGTGCACATTCCTAATCTTATTTTGTGGGAAAAGTAAAAATGAACATCATCAATTACAATAGTGTTATTGCATTCATCAGATATAAGTACAAAATTATTTTAGCCTGCCATATAATAGAAGAGGTCCCATTCCAAATAGTGAATAGTTTTACATCTGTGAAATATCTTTTTAAGTGACATCTTATTTAACAGGCTCAAGTCACTTGTTTGGTTTTGGTTTCATGTGGCTCTCAAGTCTCAACTTTCTTGTTATACAGGAGAGAAAGGAGTTGGCAAGAGTGGCAAAGCCCTCCACTACAAGGGAAGTACATTCCACAGAATTATCCCCAGCTTCATGCTCCAAGGAGGTGACTTCACTCTTGGGGATGGGAGGGGTGGTGAATCTATCTATGGCTTGAAGTTTGCTGATGAGAACTTCAAGATCAAGCACACTGGACCAGGTGATCAATTATGCCTTAGGATTTTTTATGTGGCCCTAAAAAGGGATCATATCTGTTGCATAGAAATGATTTATTTGAGTGGTTTGTTACTTGTTAGGATATTTTTACTACTAGGCTTGTTAAATTCATAATAACATGTTGTTGGTGACTGATTCTTGCGTCAGGCCTTCTGTCCATGGCCAATGCCGGGAGAGATACAAACGGATCTCAGTTTTTCATCACCACTGTGACAACAAACTGGTAAGTAATATTCACAGGTCTTTGTAACAGTGACCTTATTTTTCTCCAATCTTGACTGAAGGTTTTTCTTAATCTGTTGAAGATTTATGCTGATTACTTCCTGCTTTTATTTTGTGTGTGTTAGGTTGGATGGAAAGCATGTTGTGTTTGGCAAGGTGTTGTCTGGAATGGATGTTGTGTACAAGGTCGAAGCTGAAGGCCGGCAGAGTGGGCAACCAAAGAGCAAGGTTGTCATAGCAGATAGTGGCGAGCTGCCGATGTGATGAGCTGAACTGATGTTCCATCTTGAAGCATAATAAGAAGTTGCTAGTGGTCGTTTGTCGTTCTAGAACTGTTATTAGTGGCTGAAACTGGCCTGAGCCAGTTTGTTCTGTTTACTACAGTGACTTGTTTACTTAGTTGTAAAGTTTTAAAAGGTTGAACTAATGGGTCTCACGCTTCTGCATCATTTTCAGTTTCGTCTGCCAGAATAGTCTTGTGCTTGTTTATTTACTACGCCATCTTAGAAGTAAAATGTTCTATTAAATATTGAATTGAATAAGGTTGGTTGGAATGCGTCTGGTGGAGGCTCCATGGAATCAAGAACGAGCATACATCTGCAAGTGTTGATAGTACTAGTACATGAGCAATACTTTGCTATCTTTGGTGTTAATAATGGTATGTAATGTATGAACAAACCTCGAACGTACCACAGACTCCATCTCGAATGCCATTTTAAAAAAGTACACAATTTTTAATCACACACTTTTTCAAAGTTGTTCGTAAGATATCAGACCTCGAACAAATCATCATGTTCGCTTGAACTTATTTGCTAGAATCAGCCAGCCGTTCAACAGTGTTTTTCTTTCGAAACAAATCAGCATCAGCCATTCAACAGTGTTTTTACAGCCAGCCGAACAGGGTGATTGCAGCGACTTGTTCACTTGAACTTATTTGCTAGAATCAGCCAGCCGTTCAGCAGTGTTTTTCTTTCGTAACAAATCAGCATCAACCATTCAGCAGTGTTTTTACAGCCAGCCGAACAGGGTGATTGCAACGACCGGACCTTCGACTTAAAAGCGTAGACGTGTTTGCTATGGTCCGATTCTTGTTTTTATTTTTTTATTTGAATTTTTAACTATATTTTAATCAGAATTATTTGGTGGAACATAAATATCAGGTCGCTAATTCAGATCAAAAGAATTAGAATCTAGCAAATCAACTTAAATGTCATTTCTCTCTTCTAGTTCAAAAAAACTGAAGAACTAGAATAAAGTGAAACACCTGAAATGTCATTTCTCTTTTCTAGTTTTGTGAACGAGCTTGTGGATCGGTGGTTGGCTCACCTTAGTGTGAACAACTGGTCGGGAGTTCAACATTCGTAAAATTGTGTGTTGTAAATAAACTCTCTCATTGACAATGTCATGGGTAGTCGGGTTTTTTTTTGAGAAAGGCTGGTCGGGAGTTCGACTCTCTGCGTGTCTCACATACTTAAAATTGTGTGTCGTAAATAAACTCTCTCATTGACAATGTCATGATTTAGGGGGTTTTGTCGGCTAGCATGGTTGAGATCTTCTATCTTAAAAGCAATAGGTTTTGTCGGCTAGCGTGGTTGAGATCTTCTATCTTAAAAACAATACTCTGGGAGAGGTCATACCTCAGCTGGTCCAAACCGAAGCTGAAGTGTTTTTGTCTATTTTTTTGTGGAATCGTTTTCAATTGCCATGCCAATTCTATCCAAAAATAGAAATGGTTCTCTCAGCCAAACATGTCTTAACATGACTACATGAGAGAAGAAAAATCAGGCAATCAAGGTAGCTATAGCCGCACACGACACGACTCTTTTTGTTAGACCACCTCTTTATCTTGTGCACTATCAAACACCTAAAACTCTCTCTTCTGGCTTTTGTTTGAATCTAATGAAGATATATCCACTCATGTTGTGTTTGGCATGGATTCTATCGATTTTATCCATTAATAGCATTGATCCTCTCAATCCAATTGCGCACTAACATGAGAGTGCAGAAAAATATCACACTCACGAGTTAGAAGTGGTCCACACACGAAATAAAGTATTTTGTCCGAACGCTTCTTTACCTCGCACTAAACAAACACCTAAAACCTAAATTGCCATTTCTTTAATGTATAATACAAAAACACTAGAAATTTTTGCCCGATTCCTATAGAAATGATTCGTGTTG
Source organism: Saccharum hybrid cultivar R570 (assembly GCA_038087645.1). NCBI lineage: Eukaryota > Viridiplantae > Streptophyta > Magnoliopsida > Poales > Poaceae > Saccharum > Saccharum hybrid cultivar. Next base: position 3,285,445 of record JAQSUU010000273.1, read on the forward strand.
CGATCGACATAGATTTTATATAAAAATGGAAGTGATTCTGTCATCCAAATGTTCAAGAGTACATGGAAAATATCATGCTTGTAAGGGATATATGACGCACGTGAATGAAGGCGTGCGAGGCACGTACAACACACACGAAATGAAATATTTTGTCTAAACGTCTCTTTATCTCGTACAATAAACAAACACCTAAAACGCCAAAACTTTGAATTTTTTTGTTTGATACCCATGGAAACTTTCCGACCATGTCGCATTTGACATAGATTTTATCCAAAAATGAAAGGGATTATCTCATCCAAACGCCCTAGAGTATATAAAAAACATACGACACACACAAAATAAAATATTTTGTCTGAACACCTCTTTTACCTTGCGGAAACTCTACTAAGGCAATGGGCCGCGCGATTGGCGCGACCCGTCGCCGTCCTCGCGCTCGTCTCCTCCCCCTTCCCCTCCGCACCCGCGACAGCACCCGCGCAAGAGACGAAGAAGACGACGCCGACGGCTAGGGTTCCGGTGACCCCGCCGGAGACGAAGAAGATGGGGGGCGCGTGCCTCGCTGGTCTCTCGCCCTCTCCTTCCCAACTCCGACAGGTATAGAAGGGCCCGGCCGGGGGGAGGCAGGCCGCCCAGGCGGTGGGGAAGGACGCCGGGCGACTTAGGGGCCCTGGCAGCACCGGTGGTGGTCGGGCCAGGGGGGCACCATGGCTGGAGGGGGAGGGGAAGAAGGCGGCCGCACTGGCGAACCCTAGCGCCGGTAGCGGTGCAGTGGTCAGCGACGGGGCGAGCACGACGAGGAGGACGAGGTCGAGGAGGAGCTCGACGACGAGGTACGGGGTGACGTGGTCGACGGCGAAGCAGCCGGTAACGGGGAAGGAGGCGGGGGTGGGGGAGGAAAGGCGGGGAAGTAGACGAAGGTCGCGCGCTCCCCTGAGGGCACGATTAGTCGCGCCTTAACGTCCTCCTTTACCTTGTACATACAACAAATAAACACCTAAAATATCGTTTCTCTCTTATAGCTCAAAAAAGGCTGAAATGTTTCTCGCTGATCTTCGTATAAAAATTTGGCACAAATTTTACCAAGTCTAACAGAAAATGATATCAACTGTCATGTCCAAACGTGCCCTAAATATCATTTGGACATGAAAAAGATCAACACCCTGTTCGTTTCGCTGGTTCAGCGGAATCAGCAGTCATAAACAGTGTTTTCCTCTCACAATAAACCAGCGAGCAGGTAGGGCCCGCACACAAATGAAATATTTTTGTGTCTCGCGCACCGGACAATATCCAAATACCTCCGTGGAATCCGAGCCCACGCAATCGGGACCGCGCGTTCCAGATCCGACGGCCGAAGCGAGACGACTACCGCCGCGGGGAGAAAAGCCGTGTGCGCCCGCAGCCCGCAGGAGGCTAATAATTGGCGGCCCCGGTTTCGCCCTCCCACCCTCACCGGCACCGCGAAGAACACAAACGCAAGTAGGGTTAGGAAGGCGACGCGGCGGCGGCGGGCGGCGAGAGCGCGAGAGGAGGAGCAGCAGCAGGAGGGGTCGGCCATGACGGGGAAGGCAAAGCCGAAGAAGCACACGGCGAAGGAGATCGCCGCGAAGATCGACGCGGCGACGACGAACCGTGGCGGCGGCAAGGCCGGGCAGGCGGACAGGCTGGGGCAGGACAAGGGCGGGCACGCGAAGCTGGCGTGCCCGCTCTGCCGCACCTCGGCGCCCGACATCAAGTCTATGCAGATCCACCACGAGGCGCGCCACCCCAAGCTCCCCTTCGAGCCGGAGAAGCTCGTCAACCTGCACTCCTCCGCCCCCGCCGCCGCCGCCGAGGCCACCACCTCCAAGCCCAAGCCCGGCGTCCGCGGCAGCCTCAAGAAGTAGCTTGCTGGCTGGCTTGCCTGCCTGCTTGGGGTAATTCCCTTCGATTTCAATCCCATCCACCGACCCGATCTATAATCAATCAAACTACCGACCTCTGGACTCCGGTCCCGTGGCGGCTGCCGCAGTCGGCCTGCGGTGTACTATTAGTCTGCTGCTGCTTTTCGTTGTTATACTGCTGCTACATGTGTCGTGTGATATATGTGTCAACTATATAGCAATCTCGTTGCCGGCAACTCTGCATGCTTAACTGTGTCGCTGCTCTGTGATGTCGGCGATGCTGCTAGTACTGTTAATGTCGATCGGGTCTCCTTGAACAATGGCGTAAATCTGTTGCTTGTTTACTTTCTTCTGATGGCAAGTAAAGTTCATGAATTGGGAATTCTTTTGTTCGTTGTTTGATACTGTCAGCTGAGGTTTAAGGGTTTCATTTTCATGATGCAGATCTTATCTTGTCATAGGTATAAATAATTCGTATTGTTGGATGTGCTCAGCTAGCCCAATTCTTCACCTGCTTTGCTTATGCCTTGGACTAGTAAGGAGAATTGCCTTTGTTTACAATGGGACAATTGTCAGGCCTAGTTGTTATATTGGTTGTATTGTGACTAGAAATGAAAGGCAGTTGTCTAGTTTGAGTCATATGCAAATGCTGGAGTTCGTTAGTGATTTCAGTTCCTCACATATAAGTATATGTCTTGAGTTCGTCACTAGACTAAGTTTACTATTTTTGCATGGGTGCTTGTTTCCTAGATCACAACTTCCAAAGTGCTGAAAGGCATTCATGAGAGATGAGTAACGTAACGGACAACCAATTAACCATGTACTCCCGCCCTCCGAGCTAACCGACATAAAGGGCGGGAGGGAGTATCTTTTGTTTAAAATGCTGAAGTAACGCCATATTAATGACTATGCTCATTATTTGTTGTCGCCTTCCTGAGAATTGTCTGCTCACGAGTATAAGCAGCCCTACTTACAATATTGCATCACCAGACTGTCATTTGAAGTTGGATATGTCGTTTCAGCGATGTACAGACTTTAGGGTCTTCCAAGCCTCAAGCTTACAATTACCCACTCAATGTAACTTAGCATTTATTCATTAACTTGGTAACTTTACTGCTTACTGCGATCAGGATTACATGCATTACACTACTTCACACCAGCAAGCATTCCCATTTGTAAACCTGATCATTCATTTTTAGCCTTTTAGGCAATAATGCAATACTCCGTAAGGTCAGTGGTGTTTGAAGCATTGGGGTATGATAGCACTTGCCATATTTTTTTTTTAGATGGCATGAAATTAGTCACCAAATATTTTTTGCTGCTGCCTGCTAGGCAAGTGGGTGAAGCAATTTAACCTATCCTTTAGAGCGACGTTCAGACTTAAGGTCTTCCTATTCCCAAGCTTACAATAACCCCTCAATGTAACTGAACATTTATTCATTTGTTTGGTAACTTGACTGCTTACCATGCTCAGGATTACTTGTATTACACTACATACCACCAAGCATTTTGTAAAGCTGATCATTCAAAATTAGGCAACATGGTTATATTATGATTAGTGATGTTTGAAGCATTGTTTTTTAGAGGAGGGGCTGGTGTTGAGAGCACTGCCATTTTCTTGGATGTCATGAACACCAAATACTGTTTGTCGACACATGAGTGAAGCAATTCAAGTTATCCTTTTTTATTTGCTTTCAACATTATACTTAAACTGTGTTCTTATGCCCTTGGACTATTGAGGAGAATTGCCTTTGTTTATGACAGGACACTTGTTAGGCCTAATTGTTAATGGTTTATGTATTGTGGCTAGAAATGAAAGGCAGTTGTCTAGTTTGAGTCATGCAAATGCTGGAGTTCGTCTAGTGATTTGAGTTCCTCCTCACATGGTTAAGTATATGTCTTGGGTTCATCCCTAGACTAAGTTTACTATTTTTTGCATGGGTGTTAGTTTCCTATAAATCCAAGGTGCTGAAAGGCATTCATGATAAATGTTTAACATAATGGATAACCATGTACGCTGGTCCCACCTTTTTATATTTTGAACTAACCAACGTCAAATGTAAACCTTTGGTTTAACATGCTTAAGTAATGCCATATTGATGACTGTGGCTTCCTGGTTGACTTGTGTTCTCACGAGTATAATCAGTACTGATAATAATGCCAAACCAGACTGTCATTTGAAGTTGGATATGTTGTTTCAGTGATGTACAGATTTAAGGTCTTCCAAGTTCCAAAGCTTACAGTACCCCCTCTATGTAACTGAACATATTTGTTCATTTGCTTGGTAACTTTACTGCTGTGATCAGGATTACTTGTATTTCAATTATTACAGTAGTACTAATACCAGCAAACACGCCCTTTTGTAAAGCTGATCATTCAATTTTTGGCACTGATGTTCAAAGAGTTTTTGCTGTAGTTTCTGAAGGGTGTTTGTTGTGGTGATGGGCTGGAGCTAAGGCTCTGCAACACCCTTTAGTAGGTTGCTGCCTATGGCTGTTTAGGCGTTTTTTTTTCCTTTTTTGGCAGTGATCGTCTGTTTTGCATAGGGTGTGCCGCTAAGAGTCCTGTAATTGGTTAATTGGGAGAGCAGGCTCTGCCTCTTCTCTGTTGTTTTTATTCTCGTCTTAATGAAATGACACGCAGCTCTCCTGCATCATTTGAGGGAAAAAAAGTCACCGATGCAATGGGTATGCGAGCACTTGCAATCTTTTTTTTTTCTTATTGGATGGCATGAATTAATCGCCAAATACTCTTTGCTGCTGCAATTTAACTTATCCTTTTTTATTTGTTTTATTAAACGTTACTTAAACTATGTTTTTGCCGATCCAAAGGGATTTGTTGATTCTATGGCGAGGTAATGTGCACTGCACTGCCAGGGATTGACATACAATCCAGGTATAGCCCAAAAGTAGATGAACTATATTAAAATTAGGAGAGTAACGGCGGAACTGTACCTCAGGAACAACAAGGGATCCTAATTTTAATGAGAAAAATACTTTCTTTAGCGCCGAGTGAACTTAATGGCCCAATTGATCAGTACAGTATAAAAAGCCAAGCCGATTCATGCGTAAGCTCACCCGTGCACTTGTAATAGTTGAACTGACATGTACTGAAACCATGAATGAACTTATTCCGACACCGCCGCCGATGAATGAACTAATTATGGCACTTACATTACATTTTCAAGTGACTGTCCAAGTGTCTATAGCATATCCTTTATTTAGACAAAACAAACCACTAGTACTACAATATGACGACAGATTAAACCACACACACATTGGAGTGTTCTTTTAGGGACCATGAGAGGGTGCCCCCTACTGAGAGAGAACATTACAACAGAAGTACGATGCCTGGAACGAGCAAACATCCGTACAGAGAGAGAACAAAGTACCATGCCTGAGCAAAGCATACGTGGATGACGGTATGGATATTGTTGCAGCGATGAAGCTGAGAGCTCGCTGCTTTGGTAACTTGCGCAGCCCGTCCTCACTCGCGTTTCAGCGTCTACAAGCTTGTTGGTGCCTCAAGCGCTCCTGTGCCCGTGGCTGAGTTAAAAGATTCAGAGTGAGATCAAGCTTACAATTACCATAAACATGGAAAAGTTTATGGATACAAACAGAACTGTATACTGTTGGTAAAAACAAGACGAGTGATCTCATTGCTTAGGGATTAATAAGCAATACCTTTCAGCAGAATCCCATCAATGTATATTTCAGAGATATGGCGGATGAGCTGATAATCCTCACGGGAACCCTCTTTGCATCTCCTGCTCAACGTGGGGCAGTCACGAAGCACAATTTTCCTGAGTGAGGTGAAAACTTGGAGGAAACTTGGGAGCTTCTCCAATCCCTTGCAGTCATTAATGGCAATATATTTGAGAGAGGATGCAGCAGATTGGAAGCTCTCTGGAAATCCTGCCAACTTCGGAAGAGCAATGAGCTGTAGTGAACGGAGGCAACATAGCCCGCTCAATGCTTCTTCGGGTTCCATCAGATCAAGCTCTGGACAATTATTGATAATCAACCGCTGGAGTGTGGACAACTGCCTCATGTTAGAAGGAAGAGAAGCCAACTTTGCACAATTAAAGATGTGTAGCTCTTTGAGGGCATTGAAGCTTCCAAGTCCCTCTGTCAGTGATGTTAGCTCCGGGCAGTCACACAACACAAGAAATGCCAAAGAAGACCAACCACAGAACCCATTTCTTAATAAATATTTCTGCTTTGATGTCAAGACCAACCATGTAAGGTTGACAAGTACATGCACGTTGCTTGCTAGCTCCTTTAGTTGGTGACAATGTGCTAGATGAAGTGTTTGTAGATTCACTAGCTTGCATAAAGAATTGGGAAGGCATTTCATATTCACGTTCCATTGTAGGTCTAGGTACCTTAAATGCCTTAAATTTCCAATCGAACTTGGTAGCTCTTCAATCCCAGCTCCAGAAAATATCAATACACGCAGGTAACTGAAAGTTGAGAAAAGATCCTCAAGAAAGGCTTTACTCACAGCGCCAGTGTTTTCTATGCTTGCAAATGTCCTTGCCTTGCGTGCCTTTTCCAGTTGGTTTGGAAATTTGACATCTGTTGAGAAGCCTTGGTGATCCCACACTAGGTGTCTAATCCTCTCAGAGACATCAGCTTTTTCACAACTAATAGCTGCATACTCCTTTTGGGATACTTTCATTGCAACATCATGAATAAGATCATGCATTCTACATCTATCAATAGTTCCATCAAAGATAAGCTTCTCCTCTTGGAAAAGAGACCTTCCAAAAAGTTCATGAAAGTATTCTTCTCCGATAGACATCTTGTTGCTTTTGCTTCCTCTAGGCATCAACAACCCTAATGCCATCCAAAACATAACAAGACTACTTGTATAAATTTTGTAGCCTTTTGGAAAAGTGGATAAGGAAGCAAAACATGGTTGTAAATGGGGTGGAAGTGCATGGTAACTTAGTTCTAATGCTGCAAAGACACCATATTTGTCTTGTTCAACATGCCACAATTTATCTTTGATGTCCCGCCACTTGTCAACATCTGGGCTACTAGACAACATGGAACCCAATGTCTTGGCTACCAAAGGGACACCATGACAATGGAGTCTCGAATTTCTGAGAACTCGAGGTTCCTTGTTTCCTCTCCTCCAAATGCATGCCGAACAAATACTTTCATGCACTCATCATGTGGTAACCGTGCTACATCATACGGTTCCAAGGTCTTTACTACAGATGCAACATTTGAACTACGTGTGGTGACTATAACCACACTTCCACTTCCACTTCCATCTCTAGAAAGAAGGCTTCTTAGATCATACCAATCACTAGCCTTATCATTCCACATATCATCTAGGACAAGCAAATATCTCTTTTCGTGTAAAAGGGCACACAACATGTTCTTTAACGCCTCCAGGTTTAGTTGTTTGTGACTTTCACCAGTAGCTGATTGTATTATGCCATCCAAGGTCTTCTTAAGATCATATACATCAGAGACCCATGCCCACAACTTCATTTCAAACCTGTTAGTGATATGCAAATCATTGTAAATTAGTTTGGCCAATGCAGTCTTCCCTATGCCTCCTAAACCAACAAAAGGAAGCACAGACAAAGGACTTGTGGAGTTTGCAGATGTTAAAATCCTATCAACAATATCCCTTTTAGCTTCGTCTCTCCCAATAATGTCTTGTTCATTGACGAAAGAATGTGTTTCCCTGCTAGTACTTGTGGTTGTTGGGATATGAATCGAGTGCTCAGGTGCTGCAAATTCTACTTTGTTGGCTGCTATCTTATCAAGTTTTTCACGAACTTCTTTTATTCTGCGGCTTAGCTTGAAGGGGTAAGTAAAGAAATGACTTGCTCGAGAGAGAAAACCTTTGTCAATTTCTTGCTCCAGGGCTTCTGTGGCCACATCATCCAAAACATCATCTATGTCATAGACTGCATCTTTCAGATTATTCAGCCACTCCTGGAGGCTGGAGGGCATAAGATGTGGATTGCTTGCCCTCGGTACAATGTACATTGTAGAACATCACAAATGTATTTCAGAGACCTTTTCCAAGTTTCCCAGTTCCTTTTTTGCATTCCGGGCTGACAACAACCCATTGGCAGCCCAGTCAGTGGCAACGGATGAAGTCTTCTCGGCAACTGAGAGTGCAAGTCCTAATAGATTGACCTCTGCCATTGTCGTCGGTATTATCAATAGTCCCTGTTTGACATAACAGTGAGGTTCATGCCGTATATGATATTCATGGGAGGAAAATATGGATGGAACCCACTACACATTAAGGGCTTAAGGCGCCTACATTTTCTATAAGCAACATTAAGCTCTGATGGAATTTTGAGGATACATATCTCGACATGCTTACCAGAAAAGATTAAAGTTTTTAGAAACTAAACTAACCAACAATCGCAGTCTAAAACTAGAAAAGGCCGAATCAGATGAAAATAAAATATACACAAATGTAATGTTGCATTAGCTAGCTAGTACGCAAAATATACGCACATAAAAATAAAATATTCTCACATACATACCTCTATTAGAAACATAAGACCTCAACTAGCACACGGAGGTGACTACATGCAATAAAATTTAAACAACCATACACAATTTTATACGTTTATGCTGACTAAGGTTAATGAAACAACCAATCCCTACGTGAACAGAATAACAAAAACTCATGCAAATAAGCTAGGACATACCTCAGATCCAACATCGATTTTTCTCAGCGGACATCCTGTTTGGAGCGGCGGATGGACGGCAAGGAATGCTGAGAGAAACTCGTCTCCGGCCGCTAGTGGGAAATAAGCTAGGACATACCGGGAAAGTGGGATGCCGGCCGGACGCCGCCTCGTAGTTTATATATATTTCAGGGAAGTGCTTAACTGGGAAGCTGCCCGGTAGTTTCGCTTTGGCCCTTTGGCCGCTCCCCTCCACCATTTCATTTTGGCGAGAAGCTGCTTCGAAAGTCTTTCGCTGGGTGCGATAAGTGCCACTATCAGGGACTGTAATCACTAGGCGGGGCGCGAGCGCGACGGCTTCAAGGGGTTTCGGAATATAGGAATTTATAAAAATCGTATAGGTGTTTTATAGAAAAAAATGTACTGTAAGAAGCAAGAAAAAAAGGACCAGCATTTAAAAAATAGACATGCAAGTTCTAAGTAATTTTTCTTGTTTAAAAAAGTTGAAACTCTTTCTTTGTTTGAAATTCTTACAGCCAGCGTAGCAGTCCACGACGCCGCGTGCTGGCCTCCCTGATCCATGAGACGATCAGCTCCGATCCCATGCGTGCCGGGCTGACGGTGGTCGGCAGCAGACCAGGAGCAGCCATAGATGCACGGACACATGTTTGCTTCCAAGTGTAACAGTATAAAGATCACCATGTACTCCGTAATTCGATAAGGATTTTGCTTTTGATTCGTTGTGAAATTATTTTATTGGCGGAAACACATAGGTGACCACGTTGGGAGCAAAATAAAATCAACCCTGTGATCATTAAAGTACTATTGCTGTTTGCTGCCAAGGCAAGTTCCTATCAGTAGTTCTGAAACTCTTATCGTTTTTCATTACTTGAAACGGTCGCTTATTGTTTGGATTTGGTAAGCACTAGGCGGTTTGTAGTGTTGAATCATCTCAATTCAAAGCATTCTATCGTGCGTATGAAAGGGGGCCACTATCTTCTGTTGGATATTTAGTCATTTTACACCATGCATTAATCCATAAATACGATAAGCAAAATACTAGCTCAAGTATAATGCAAGCGACCACTTCATATGTGCTACTGATATTTCTAGCATAGCTAAGCATGGCTATCACTACAGCAGCAACAAAACAAATCATAGCAATAAGTGGTTTCAGTTTATACCCATGCGTGGCACTTCCGGTACCCGCGGATAGTGAACCACTAGCGTCCATGTCGTCGCCGCTGCCTGCGACAGTGTTGTTGACGACGTCGGTGTCAGCAACAGCAGGAGTTCGCCGAGTGCTCACAGGCATAGCCCGCGAGCGTGGAACAGCAGCAGCAGTCGCGCCTGTACGGCGCTCCCCAAAAACTTGATTTCCCGCCTACCCGAGCAGGTACGCTTGACGGGAGAAGTTCCGGAGGCCTGCTACCAGTAGCCTCTGTGCGCGCAGAGGCTCTGGTCGGAGATGCAGCAGAGCAACTCGAGCTCAGGAAGGAGAAGGTAGCAGTGGCGGCTGGAGAGGGAGAAGCACACAAAAGGGATTCCACCCTAGTGTGCGGACAGGGGCCTTTATATAGGCGCGCCCCTGCCAGCTTCCCGTTACACTCATGTCCGGGGGGATGAACCTGGACACGGTGGTTGGGAGTTGGGAGTTGGCGGGCTGGCGGCGGCGGCTAGGGTTTAGCCGTTGGGTGGCTCCCTGGCGGCGGCTAGGGTTTGCCTTGGGCCGCCGAGGCCCAGTGACAAAACTTAGCCAAGCCAGCCGGCCCACGCCCACGCCCACGCCCACGCCCTTGGCCACGGCCCGGCGCGACGCGCGCGGGCGGCTCGGCTCGGCTCGGCGGCGCGCGCGTGTGGCTCCCAGGTTCTCCTTCTCAACTTGCTTATGAGAGCATCCCAATACTCACTATTTAAGTTGATTACCCTCTTAGTGATTAATCCATTTGGTACTAATCACTTTTGCACCTAACACTAATTGTGGCCCTTTGAGGTTTATTGAATTATTAGATTACGTAATGGGCTTGGCCCAATAATCCTAACAATCCCCACCAAACATCAAAGGTACACAGTTAATGCCTTCGGGTCTGAAATCGTTTGATATACCAGTGTTTCGATGGAGACTGTTAAGTTGAACTTCCATCTAGAATAGGGGCTTACACTCATTCACAACTGATCAATGGACTATGCATTGAATTGACAGTTTTGTGCGAAGTGAGGTTCACTCAAATTCTTAACTGATACCAGGCTGCCTAGAGCATCCCCTCGGGTGGAGCATATAAGTCAAACTCCGTGCCTTCTCGTGAGCATCTAGAGATCACTCAAACCTCATAGACTGGGACCAGCAGTCTAACTCACATAGGTGTGTTCCTTTTAGGATGTCCTGTAGGCCGACATCCTTGCTTTTATAAGCCACTCGGATCACATTAAGGCGTATGCCATCCTGCCATACAGCTTGGAAAAGAAGTGCATTTCTAAAAGATAGGGACCTTTGTCAAGGGTCTTTTCTCTCAGTCTACTCATAGCTTGTTTCACCACTCTAATTCACGGGATCTCCGATCACATAGAGCAGGTTACCACTATAGCAAACTTTAAGTGGGTCTCAGTCCCATCTCGACCGATGCACTGTCTATCACGTTTCGTGACAGCCCCTTGGTGAACTGATCTGCCAGATTCTTAGATGTGTGGATATAGTCCAACGATATCACTCCGGAGTTTCTCAATTTTCTGACAGACTTTAAGCGCCGCTTTACATGCCTAGTGGTCTTCAGGTTATCCTTAGAACTGTTAACTTTGATTATCACAGTTTGATTATTACAGTTCATGGAGATGGCGGGCACAGGTTTTTCAACCACCGGCAAATCCATCAGGAGTTCCCGAAGCCATTCGGCTTCAATAGTGGCGGTGTCTAGTGCTGCAAGTTCTGCTTCCATAGTTGACCTGGTGATGATGGTCTGCTTGCAAGACTTCCAGGAAACAGCACCACCTCCAAGAGTAAACGCATACCCACTGGTGGCTTTTAACTCGTCAGCATCAGATATCCAATTTGCATCACTGAAAGCCTCTAGTACCTTTGGGTACCCGGTGTAGTGAATGCCATAACTTGCGGTTGCCTTTAGATACCGCATTACTCTCTCAAGAGCACGCCAATGATCATCTCCTGGGTTTGATACAAACCGGCTCAACTTGCTCACAGCATATGAGATGTCAGGTCTTGTTGCACTGGCTAAGTACATTAGTGAGCCAATGATTTGGGAGTACCTCAATTGGTCTCTCATGATCCTTTTGTTCTTTCTCAGAATTAGGCTTGGATCATAGGGAGTGGACACTGGTTTGCAGTCACTGTAGCCAAAGCGACTTAGAATCTTTTCCACATAGTGGGATTGCAAAAGAGTGACCCCACCATTTTCTCCCTTCAGTAGCTTGATGTTTAAGATCACATCAGCCACTCCCAAATCTTTCATATCAAAGTTCTTGGACAGAAAGTCCTTGACTTCCTCAATCACATTGAGGTTCGTGCCAAATATTAGGATGTCATCCACATATAGGCACAGGATTACTCCTTCTCCCCCACCGAAGCGGTAGTAGACACATTTATCAGCCTCATTGGCAATAAAGCCTGCTGATGTCATGGTCTGATCGAACTTTTCGTGCCATTGCTTAGGAGCTTGTTTTAGGCCATACAAAGACTTCAATAATTTACACACCTTGCCTTTCTGACCTTCTACTACGAAACCATCAGGCTGATCCATGTAGATCTCCTCATCTAACTCTCCGTTTAGGAAAGCCGTCTTCACGTCCATCTGATGAACGAGAAGACCATGAGACGCAGCCAGGGTAAGTAGTACTCTGATTGTAGTCAATCGAGCCACTGGTGAGTATGTATCAAAGAAGTCCTCGCCTTCCTTTTGGGTATATCCCTTGGCCACAAGCCTAGCCTTGTATTTTTCAATCGTACCGTCAGGCCTAAGCTTTTTCCTGAACACCCATTTACATCCTACAGGCTTGCACCCGTACGGACGATCAACCACTTCCCAAGTTCCGTTAGACATCATTGAATCCATCTCACTCCGTATTGCTTCCTTCCAATAGTCAGCGTCAGGAGAGGAAAATGCCTCTTTGATGGTCGTTGGGGTGTCATCCACGAGGTATATGGTAAAGTCATCACCAAAGGATTTTGCAATCCTAGGTCTCTTACTCTTTCGAGTGACTCCATTATTTTCCTCCTCAGGACTTTCAGTGGTGGGTTGTTCAGCGCTCTCCACTGGCACAAAAGTATCGGGAGCATCAGGAGGTCCCTCACTAGATGTGCTAGGTACATTCCCTCTCATAGGGAATTCATTCTCGAAGAATGTTGCATCTCTGGACTCAAATATTCCGCCGACCCTCATGTCGGGGACTCCAGATTCCACAATTAAGAATCTATAGCCTACGCTGTTCATTGCGTATCCGAGAAAGACACAATCTACAGTCTTTGGCCCAAGTTTGCGCTTCTTGTTGATTGGCACATTTGCTTTGGCCAAGCAACCCCAAGTGTGCAGGTATGAAAGAGTTAACCTCTTCTTTTCCCATTCCTCGAATGGTGTTTTCTCTTTATTCTTTGTGGGGACTCTATTCAGGACATGACTCGCAGTCAATATAGCATCACCCCACCATTCCTTGGAAAGTCCCGCAGTGTCTAACATGGCGTTAACCAGATCAGTTAGAGTGCGGTTCTTTCTTTCGGCAATCCCATTGGATTGGGGGAAAATGGAGGCGTCCTCTCATGAATAATTCCATGTTCCTCGCAGAACAGATCGAATTCTTTTGAAAAGTATTCACCCCCACGATCGGACCGCAATCGTTTGATTTTCTTCTCGGGTTGATTTTCAACTTCGGCTTTATAAATTTTAAAATAGTGTAATGCTTCATCTTTAGTGTTTAACAAGTACACATAGCAAAATCTAGTGCTATCATCGATGAGTGTCATGAAATATCTCTTGCCGCCTTTGGTCAATACGCCATTCATCTCGCACAAATCAGAGTGAATGAGGTCTAGTGGTGTCGTGTTCCTCGCCTCTTTCACAGCCTTGTGAGGCTTGCGAGGTTGTTTTGCTTGCACACAAGCATGGCACTTAGAACCTTGGGCCAAATCGAATTTAGGAATTAAACTCATTTTAGCTAAGCGCGTCATACATCCAACATTAATATGGCAAAGTCGAGAATGCCAAATATTACAATCATCATCATGTCTCACATGGTTCACGACATTATTATTACAAGAATCCATCAAAAAAAAGCGGAACAAGCTTCCGCTCTCATAGCCCTTACCAACAAATGTTCCATATCTTGATACGACACACTTATTGGACTCAAAAGCAAGCTTAAAACCATCCCTACACAATAGGGACCCGCTGACGAGGTTCTTCTTTACGGAGGGGACATGCTGCACGTTCTTCAGCTGCACGGTCTTTCCCGAAGTAAACTTCAGATTGACCGTGCCAACACCATGAACAGCCGCATGCGAGCCGTTTCCCATCAGCAGGGAGGAACCTCGTTCTTCCTGGTACAAAGAAAACAAAGAGCGGTCAGCACATACATGAATGTTAGCCCCTGTGTCAATCCACCAATCAGGAGAGAGACAAACTGAAAGAACTGTTGGTAAATAATTACCATACCCAGATCCTCCAGCTTCACTAACAACCATGTTGACTGTCTTCTTCTGCTGTGGTTGCTTGTCCTTGCGGTCTGGGCACTTCTTTGCCCAATGAGCATTGCTCCCGCACACATAGCAGACGCCACTTTTTTCGCTCTTTTCCTTGTTAGCCTTCTTTTTGAAAGCCTGAGCTTGAGACTTAAAAGCATTCTTGTTTTGCTTCTGTTTCCTCTTGCGGGAAGTCTGAGGGTCCCTCTTTTGCACCAAATTGGCGCTAGAGCTTCCCTCGACGTGCACTTTCTTGCCACGTGTGTCCTTTGCCCTCGCATTCTCCTCAACACTTAGAGAAGCAACAAGATCAGTCACACTGAACTCTTGCCTCCTGTGCTTTAGAGAAGTGGCAAAATCCCTCCAAGTAGGTGGCAGCTTAGCGATAATACCGCCGGCCACAAACTTGTCAGGCAGCTCACACTTGTTGTTCTCAAGCTCCTTGGCTAGCATCTGTATCTCATGAGCTTGTTCTACCACAGAACGGTCATCGACCATCTTGTAGTCATAGAACTGCTCCATGATGTACAGCTCACTGCCAGCGTCAGGAACCCCGAACTTGGCCTGCAGTGCATCCCACATGTCCTTGCCCGTAGGCATGTCCATGTACAGTGGTATCATACCCTCATCTATGACGCTGATTAGCGACAGCTTAAGCAGGTTATCCGCCTCACAGAACTTGCTCTCTTCCTCAGGAGAAAGAGGCGGTTCCGTGCGCCTTCCCCTGATAGCGTGGTCGCAGCGCATAGCGGTAAGCCACAACATGCAACGGGATCGCCAAATCTTATAGTTGGACCCACCATCCTTCAAAGGTGGTGGCCTCATGGATGCAGCAAAGCTAGCAGATGAAAATGACCTATCAAGTTTTTGGATTGTTGGATATTTAGTCATTTTACACCATGCATTAATCCATAAATACGATAAGCAAAATACTAGCTCAAGTATAATGCAAGCGACCACTTCATATGTGCTACTGATATTTCTAGCATAGCTAAGCATGGCTATCACTACAGCAGCAACAAAACAAATCATAGCAATAAGTGGTTTCAGTTTATACCCATGCGTGGCACTTCCAGTACCCGTGGATAGTGAACCACTAGCGTCCATGTCGTCGCCGCTGCCTGCGACAGTGTTGTTGACGACGTCGGTGTCAGCAACAGCAGGAGTTCGCCGAGTGCTCACAGGCATAGCCCGCGAGCGTGGAACAGCAGCAGCAGTCGCGCCTGTACGGCGCGCCCCTGCCAGCTTCCCGTTACACTCATGTCCGGGGGGATGAACCTGGACACGGTGGTTGGGAGTTGGGAGTTGGCGGGCTGGCGGCGGCGGCTAGGGTTTAGCCGTTGGGTGGCTCCCTGGCGGCGGCTAGGGTTTGCCTTGGGCCGCCGAGGCCCAGTGACAAAACTTAGCCAAGCCCGCCGGCCCACGCCACGCCCTCGGCCACGGCCACGGCCACGGCCCGGCGCGACGCGCGCGGGCAGCTCGGCTCGGCTCGGCGGCGGCGCGCGTGTGGCTCCCAGGTTCTCCTTCTCAACTCGCTTATGAGAGCATCCCAATACTCACTATTTAAGTTGATTACCATCTTAGTGATTAATCCATTTGGTACTAATCACTTTTGCACCTAACACTAATTGTGGGCCTTTGAGGTTTATTGAATTATTAGATTAAGTAATGGGCTTGGCCCAATAATCCTAACATCTTCACCGAACAGAACAGAAACGTTTGTGACCTACACGTCTAGGGACAATGTTCTAGTAAACTGGTCACTGTGAGGTCGAGGGACCATGTTCGACCTCTAGGAGGGCCCTTAGACCGAACAGAAACGTTTGGCCTACACGTCTAACCTCCACAACTTCTGACCACTTATCGTCCCGCTGAGGCCTTACTCGTTTCATCTCTAAACCATGGGGACTCAAGGGATTGAGGAGGATTTAAACTTGTAGGGGATTTAATCCCCCTGAATCCTTCTAATCCCCTTAGTTTTAGGACAAAACGAACAGGGCCTGACAGTAGCACCCTGTCGGTCGGAGCAGATAAGCTCCTTCCTAAGGAAGAGGCCCACTAGTCAACTGTTGTACCAGACGGAACAGGGCGCGCAGCGACTGCATACCGGCTATACTAGAAGTGGCACGGCAAAAAAAAAATATTAGAAATAAAAACAAAAATGGGCACATATTCTTTTTAAAATAAGATATATAAATAAAAGGTTTAAAAGTATATAAAAAACATTGCCTTAGGCCGCTGTCGTCATGCATTACCACTCACTAATATATTACCCGTGCTAACGCTATGGGTCATATTAAGTAACTTATCGGTACGCACAAATTCAGTAAATATGTGAGATCAACTTTCACAGATTCAAGTAGCCGAAATCTTTAAGTGTATCATTCTTTTGTATAAACGACAACAAAATTGAGCTCAGGTAAGAGAACATGAAACTAACTTGAAATACAACAAAACCCGATGAGGTGCCACTTACTGTTAGCGGCGACTTGGCAATCTAAGAATGATCAGATTTGGAATTTTTGGCATGCATAAGCGAAACCGATGTACACCCAAAATCAAGCGCTAACAGTCAAAAGCACACAATTCACTGAAGTTGCATAAATAGGTTCAGGGTAGAACCAAATACAGGAGAAACAAGTTGCAATACATTAACAATTCCAAACTTAAATCCATATACTATGAGTCATTGCTAAAAGCAAACACTATTGAAGAGGTCGACTTAGGCATGTTAAATAGCCCTAACATGTAGTAGATGCCACTTACTGTTAGCAGCATCAAGTAAACGAACTGAATGCTACTGCAAGCCTCATACTGAAATAAGAAAACATGCTTGTTGTCTACCCCTAAATAAAACACCATCATATCATTTTTTAGGATTAACAGCAGGATACCCTTTTTTAGGATGAACAGCAGCATGCCTTCAGCAAGTTATAGGCACTGAAATATGCAAACCATATGTATATGTAACAACAGTGTCATAATTAGATGCAGAAAGGAAAATTTAGTGTATCCATGGCACTGAACATTATCACCTACCTTTACTGCTCTGATATCAAGGTTTATTTCGAGGACTGCAAAGGATCCAAGTTGTGCTTCATCATGAGGCCGTAGTTCACGGATGCTAGCTGCACTGAGAGATGTTCTGCATATCACAGAAAAAAAGAAGGAAAGGAAAATTCAGTCATCAAAGACAAGATTCAGAAAAGAAAACTCATATGCAATGGAACAGGGAATTTTTCAGATAATAGTTGGCCTTTACCTTGTATGAGAAGTTGCTGAAAGAATATTTCACTGACAATTCTTCCATGCTGCCACACTCATCGCCCTGCTACCAATTAAATTCATACTCTTGAGATGAGATGAGACTTGTATCTGCTGTCCTCATACAAGCCCAGCATGGTCCTGCGATTCAGACTGGCAGAAAATTCAACATGAATCCAATGCACTCCATAACCATCCCCCTACCTGTGCATGCACAAGATGCACCTCAAACTCATAGACCTTACGGTAACAACATGAAGATTGCTTAAACAGCAATGGCAAGTTCAGTACCTGTTCAGCTGAGTACCATGGATACCAGCGGATCATGATCTTCAGACCAAGATGACTGATTACAAACCTTGTCAAGGTATGATATTATTGATATGATATTCCGTTTCGTTCTAGCGGACAAAAATTCAAGAGTCTGTTGGTATAATTGTCACTGAATTTTTGGTTTGGTATAAGTGCCTTATCTCCCAATGATCGCCAGCGGTGGCCTTGTAGAAGCAGCGCGCGTTCAATTCATGCACAGTGACTCCAAGAAATTCACAAGGCCGCGCAACCAGTGAACAAAACCTAAACTGAGAAGCAACAAGGAGGAAGACTGGATCGATACACCTCAGTCAGGGGCCTCGATCAGTCATGCGTCGCACTCGGAGCTAAGATCAGATATGTGTGCACATGCCATCTTTCACCTCGCCATGGTCCGATCTGCCGAAGAGCAAAACTGATTTCGTGCCCAGTTCGTACCTCGGCCTACTCCCTCCAGTGCCGAAGTAGGAGCTGCAGCTCATCCACGTCCATGCTCAGCACCGCCACCGCCGCGTCCGCCCTGCACGGATACAGAGCCCGAGGGCGGCTACCCGTCGCCGACAGCCACGCACGCAAGGCCGTCGAGATAGGGAAGGGCGCCGCGGCCGCTGTCGGGAGGGATGGGGAAGGGTGCCGCCACGGTCGAGGATGATGGCACCATGGTCGCGGGGAGCAGGGCCATCGTCGGTCGAGGGGATCGAGCAAGACAGCGCCGCCATCGTTCGAGGGGAGCGAGGCCGCTGCCGGTCGTGGTGGATAGGCAGGCACGGTTGCGACTTGCGAGGCTTCAACACGAGGGAGGCTTCAACGCAGGCGGAGGCACGATACAAAGACTCCTCACCGTCAGATCGCGTTGAAGCCTCCACGGAAGGTCTAGCACCCATAGATTTTAATGTCGTTGTATTTCTGGGGCATGTCTTGGAGTGCACGAAGGAAAAGTCATAATTGTAGGAGATAAAAATTGTGGGCGGACCTAGTATAATTTTAATCGGTCCCTTACAGCAGAAGAAGACTCATGGGGCTATCGGGGGCTATCACACCCGAGGCGACGAATGCAGGCAACCAACCACATGCATAGACGAAGCATAAACAGCGTCTAAGAAAGCATAAACAACATGGTAGTTTTTATACATAGCCGGAAGCATAGACAACATCGGAAATAGAGAAGATATAAACGCGTATACAACAAAAAGGTACAGTATTTGAATATATACTGTAGCCAATTGTTCCAAAATCTGATACATGACTACATGAATACATGAACTTTAGATTTTTTGTGTATTATTTTGATCCTCCCTTGAATACAGAGAACAGGTTGGATTCCATCATCACAGAAGAAAAGTTTGTCTGCCACAAGTATGATAGCTCTAGTGCATTGCAGCTTCACTTCTTAGGCATAAAAGATATTCTGCCAACGCAAAAGATAAACTCAAGTTAAAAAAAAGAAAATCTGTGCAATAACAACAGACGGTAGATGTGTTTTGAGTGTTGACATACAAATGATAAGAACGGATATATGGCATACAATGCGGATGCTCCCAAATTCAGAAGACAGACAAATAGGTCAAGCAATCAGGGCAAGTACCTTTCCTTGGTGAGGTTAATCCAACAACTGCAGTTAGCCTTGGACCTGTACAAGACAAAACTGTTGAAGTCGAAGGATCAATGCACCTAAACCAAAAGGGTATCTTCTGCAAAAGCTGGGAAGAAAAATTCCGCCGGATACCAGAATATCAAGATTATGCTCAGGATGTGATACTTTTTCAGTACCCTGCCATTCTTCCTGATAATGGAACCTTGTTTGAATGCTTGAAATTGGTAGTAATTATGTGGAGGATGACCCTAGGCAAGATTGGTATTATACAACAAAGACATGAAATAAATCTGCTGTTGCTGTCCAAGAAAAACAATTGAGGCAATCCATCTGCCTCTCTGGGGTCTAAGGATCAATGGAGCCCCTGAAGGAACTCCCTTCTGCCTTGGTGGTTGGTAGACCCTCCACAAGAAGAGGTTGCAAATAACGGGCACCCAGAACTCTCTGAGCTTCATTGTAGCGAGCCCAAGTAACCAGGTAAAGACCAGCAATGATGAAGAGTCCCCCAATAACACTGAAACAAATAAAATACAGATGTAAACAAGGTCAGAATTTAAAAAGTTGCCTGGTATTAGTTAGCTTCAAAGAATAATATAATATGTTGACCCATGATTCACTAGCAACTGATATACTTGATAAACTCATGCTGAGCCAACAATTTAAAGGATCCAAAATCAGTGAAATCGCCAAAACATAATGTTGAAACAGCAGTTTAGATTAATTATAGAGTTGAGAATAGGGCCAAACCTTCCAACATAAATTGGGGTTCCAAGGAAAATAGTTGAAAGCAAGGTAGAGCATGCTGGTTGGAGTGGATTATAGAGGGCAACTAGAGAGGGTCCAAGAATTTTATTTGCCCAAGTCATGATTGCATAGTTGAGACAGGACGCAACAATTCCCTGGTAGGTACAAGCAAAAGATGTTGTTACACAACCGGGGATATCTCCAAATCTAAGCCTGACGTCAAATTCAGATACTTACAGCATATACGATGGCTACGATCTCGGTCGTTGTCAGTGCCCACTCATGGAGCCCATTGGTAGCAAATACGCCAGTAACCACCATAAACAAGGTTGCAAAAGAATAGGAGTAAGCAGTCAGGGATAAGCTTGCAGGATATTTTATCAGCACCGGGGCCTGGAGTTGTCACATCAGAAAAGGACAGCAATTTGCATCAGGCATCAACATAAATACACGGTAAACATTCATATCTCAGCCACTAGAAATTCAGTCAATAAAAGAAAAGAAATACCACATCAATAAATACCGAACCCAATGCTGCCAAGTTATGCTATCAACACCAAGAGCTCAAAAGTCTGCATCACCTGAATTACTAGGTAAGCACCCATCAGGAAGCAGTTTCCAATGAGGCAGATGACCCCGACACTCCATGTTTCCATACCATTTCGGAGCACGGCTGCGGTCAACCACTGAGGAGAATAGGCATTGCTGCTCCAAGTGCTAGTCACGGCAGCTGCATCGGCTGCAGTGGCGCCTCCCATCCCAATCAAAGACGGGCCTCGGTAGAAGACCATAAGGACGGCGCCAAAGACGCACACGGCTGTGCCAAGAACTTTGACAACCCCGTCTTTCGTGAAGATGTTGATCACCTCGACGCTGGAAAATGCGTGGAATTTACTTAGCATTCAGTCGACATTTGAGACGGCGTCCATGTCAGGACTCAGGAGATGATTCTGATTGTTATTACCCGACGATCGCGGCCAGGAGGAACGTGAACACCGGTATCGCCGGCTGGAACGCCGCCGCGTAGGAGGCGTTGGTGTAGTTGAGGCCCAGGAGGAAGAGGAGCTGGTTGCCGAAGATCCTGCGGCAAGGTAGGAGAAAGCCATTTCATTATTTCCAAGGGCTAGTTATGTCAAACAAGGGGGAAAAAAAAGAAAAACAAACTGAAGATATGGTCTGCCGTTCTACGGGGGAAGGCAGATAGATTACCCGGTGAATCCGAGAAGAGCAAAGGACGCGAGGAGGCGAGGAGTCACCGGGCGCCGCGCGCGCACGCTTCTGCAAAGACGGATGGATACCAAAATTACGGGACGAATTGAAATCCCCTGGGAAGAAGCTAAAGAAAATATTTTTCCCCCAAGTTGCTGCTGGGGCAGGCAGAGGAAACTGAAGTGAAATTCGGTGGTAGGCGAACTGTCAAGGTGGGGTGGATGAGGACGGACGGGACGGGACGGGACCTCTCGCGCAGGAAGGCGATGGGGGCGAGGAGCGCGAGCGCGACGAGGTCGCGGTAGACGCAGAAGACGATCTGGTTCATGCCAACGTTGAGGACGGACTTGGTGAGGACGTGGTAGCCGCCGTAGGCGACCTGGACGAAGGCCATCCCGACGTGCGCCCGCCACGCCTCGTTGCCCGCCCACATCAGGCGTCCGCTGCTGCTGACGGCCCACACCGACGAGGACCACCGCTGCAGCAGCGTCGGCTTGCTGCTCTCCCAGCCGGAGCCGGCATCCTCCACCTCCGCCTCCGCCCCCGCTCCCCCACGCCTCATCCTCCGCTACCGCCGCCGAGGCCGGCGACCGCTCCCTCGTCCTCGCGCGCTCGTCCTCCCGCGGAGTGCTCCGGGCAGGAGTAGGCAGACAGGAGGTCTGCGTCTGATGCTCGCCTGCTGCTGTGGGTGGGGGGGCCTGCGTGTGCCCCGTTTGTTTTGGAGGAGTTAAGGCAGACAGGTCTGCGTCTGATGCTCGCCTGCTGCTGTGGGTGGGGGGCCTGTGTGTCCCGTTTGTGTTTGGAGGAGTTAAAGTTTAACTTCCATCACATCAACGTTCCTTTAAATATATGGAATACTAAATGTAGACTAATTATACGTAGACTAATTGCATGTATGTTCGGCACAAATTAGAAGTAATTTACAAGACGAATCTATTAAGCCTAATTAGTCTAAGATTAGAAACTTTTTGTCAAATAATACGAAAGTGCTACAGTGTTTGTTAAACTTTAACACCCAAACCAAATGGGGCCTAAGATTTTCATATTAGGGCCTTGTTTAGATACACCCAAAAGTTAGAATTTTTTCACTCTCTATTCATCACATCAATTTTTAGCCGCTTGCATGGAGTATTAAATATAGGTAAAAAAATAACTAATTACACAGTTTAGTTAGAAATTACGAGATGAATCTTTTATGCCTAGTTATCCATGATTGAACAATATTTGTTAAATAAGACGAAAATGATAATATTTATCGGGTTAAAAAAATTTGCAATCTAGCTTGTCGTGTCGTCGTGTTCCTGCTTTCGTGGCAGATTTTTTAGCTTATAAGGAATGGCAGGGACGGGCAGATACATGGACGGATATTGTTAAGGCCGAAGATACAATTTTTTTTTATAGTAACTGTTATATCGAATCTTTAGATGCATGTATGGAGTATTAAATGTAGATAAAAAAATAATTAATTGCACAGTTTGTCTTTAAATGTCGAGACGAATATTTTGAGCCTAGTTAGTCCATGGTTAGATAAATTTTGTCAAATAACAACGAAAAGTGTTACAGAAATTTTTCCCAAAAAAAAATTTACAACTAAACGGGGCCTAATTTTAGATTTTTCTTTTTTATTTAGAAGTTACACTGGTATCCATCCAGCAGACTTAAATACAAACATAGATTGTCTCGAATACGAATAACGAATAATTGTCAGTTAGAAATACTGGCTAAAATCAACGTCTATATATTGCGTGTTATACTAATTCGACCACTCCCATCTTTTGTATTTCGCTCAAAAATTATTGATCCATCACAACATCTTTCTCATGTGTTGCTGTTGCAGTGTGCACTGTTTACGTGGATCCACGATCCGCATCTATTCACACGCTGATTTGTTTTTTTTTTGTGTCTCCTTGTACAAAATTTTACGCATCTCTAAATTTTGCATGGACATGTATCTTTGCACCATCTACTTATACATATTTTGGTTGATTTGTCAGTATATACATACATAATATATTGATGGATTTACAGAGGACACGTTGTCGCATTCGTCTACCCGCGGGCCGTTAATTGCAACCAGGAAGACGAATCAGTCACAGAGACAGTAGACGCATATCGGCATAGGGAAAAGTGTAGGTAACCCGCTTAGAGCTGCACTACTTCGCCCCCAAACTATAAAATCGGCTATTCTATCCTTAAAACTTTTTAAAATCAGTCAAATAACCCCCTTAAGCGGTTTTGGACAGTGATTTTGCTATAATGACATGATTTTGTTTTTTCTTTTTTTTTATTTATTTCGGTTGAATCTTTAAAAAAATCATAGTAAATCATATAAAAATCATAAAATGGAAAATCCAATTTCGTTGAACTCCACGTGAGTAGATCACACAATGAATATATAATATAGTATGCTTTAGTACAAAGCTTTTGCTGTAGTTTTAGATCTATGTTTTTCTGTAATTAGTTGGAATAATTCATAGCTGTAGTTTCTATGGTCTAATTGTGGTGAGATTTTTATGGTGGACTAATTATTGTATGCTTGAAGTGTAATAAAAATTTCATATTCATTGGATCAGGCATAAACATAAATAAATCTATAACTAAGTTATACATGATCCAATGAGTATGAACTGTTTACTACAATTTAAGCATACAATAGTTAGCCCACCATAAAAATTTTACCACAATTAGACCATAGAAACTGCAGCTATGAATTATTCCAATTAATTACAGAAAAACATAGATCTAACGCTACAGCAAAAAGCTTTGTACTAAAGCATACCATATTCTATGTTCACTGTGTAGATCTACTCATGTGGAGTCCAACAAAATTAGGTTTTTCATTTTATGATATTTCTGTGATTTACTATGATTTTTCAAAGATTTAGCCAAAATAAAAAAAAGACAAAACCATGCTACCGTAGCAAAACCATTGTCCAAAACCGCTTGGGGGTTATTTGACCAGTTTTAGAAAGTTCAGGGTAAAATAGCCGGTTTTATAGTTTTGGAGGTGAAGTAGTCTACCCTTAATGTTGAGGGAGTTATGTAGATTTTTTTCTATCGGCATATGTTTTCCGTTTTTAGGCCACACAATTATTCGGAATCCAAGAGGATAGGAGTGGCATATACTGTACGAGCTTGGATGGATTGATATGAATTGATGGAATGCGACAGTAATTACCGACAGGCTTGCAAGACCAATGCCGTCGGTTTCACAGTCACCATCTGATGCCGAGGTCTGTTAATTACTCCCTCCATCCAGAGAAGAATGCAATTACGTGATCCGTGCCGATCAAAGTAGCT
Source organism: Saccharum hybrid cultivar R570 (assembly GCA_038087645.1). Classification (NCBI taxonomy): domain Eukaryota; kingdom Viridiplantae; phylum Streptophyta; class Magnoliopsida; order Poales; family Poaceae; genus Saccharum; species Saccharum hybrid cultivar. The sequence continues at coordinate 3,310,101 of JAQSUU010000273.1, forward strand.
CAAGTTCGACCAAATTTATAACAAATAGTATTAATATTTATGTGTCCAAATAAATTTATTATGAAAATATATTCTATGACTAATCTAATGATACTAATTTTGTATTAAAAATATTAATATATTTTTATATAATTTTGATCAAAGTTCAAACTGATTGTCGGGAAGTAAGAATTGCATTTTTTTATAGACGGAGGGAGCAGGAGAGCTATAATGATTTATTTCGGATTGCGTTCAACCAGAAAACATACGAGGAAGAAAGTCATATGAATCATTATCGTTTGACGTACAGCACAGCGCAGCGGATCTAGAAAAATGAGTCAGGAGAGGCTTACTTCTCATATCTTTTGCCTCTAGGCTCTAGCCCTTTCTTCCAAGTCTCTATTCAGTAGTTGTGGGTTTCCAATTAGACATAACTAAGAAATATGCACGTACGTTGCAACAGGAGATATAAACTGTATATGCATTTGTATATGCATTTGAAGCTTTTCATGTTATAAACCTATATAAATGGCAAGAGGAAATGTGGAGTAAGCCAAGAGACATGGAGGGAGGATACCATCATTTAGGTGATAAGGGCTGAAAAAAAATGCTAGAGAATCAAAAGATAACGGAAGCTGCACATTCTAGACTGGTGCAGATGTTGGGGGGTCTTCAATTTTTTTTTTGGGAAAATAATGGAATTGAACTGCTTCTCAATATAACATACAAGAAGATTAACTTAACATTGGTCTACCAATTTTGCACTTGGCCAATCCGTGGAATATCCCATTGAGCAAAAGGTGACACTATCTCTACATCTATAAAGGCTTTTTCCAATGTTTCTCTAGAGGCTCCTTCTGCAGTAGACTACTCCCCTACCTCTAAATAGCTAGCAGGAAGTATTATTGCAACCTTGATTAAAATGGAAAACTGCAGTACATGATTGCTATGTTCGGCAATAAACTTGATATTTACTCATGGTCTGCAAGATTGAAAAATTTGACAAAAAGAACTTGGACAACATGGTACGTAATCATTGGTACTGCATCAAAAGATAAGAAAACCAAAACCCTATCAGCTAGAGAGTTTGTCGAAACAGAAAAACCATTCCTAAGATAAAGAAGAAAAGAAAAACAATGTAATAAAAACATATATTATAAATCTATAATAGGGCTTCGTATTCTGAACAGTTCAGGCAAGGAGTTATTTGGTTAACATACTCTGCAAATCTATATTTGTTGTACATAGTTCAGAACTTGTTGCACTGAGAATATCAAAACATACTAGAGCAGAGTAAAATCAAACTGGATTCTAATTGCCATGATGTAGATCGACCTGTAATCTTTAGATACATAGACGTTAAGAATTGAATCTTTACTGAAACCAAATGTGCCAAGAAGGACTAATTCAGAGTAAAAACTCAATGAATAAGTAGCACTGAAAACTAAAAGAAAACTGATATGGGATAACAATTTTGTTAGAAAATATAGCTTCCGTTGTTGCTATTTATGATTCCAATGCTAGAATGTTTCACCAAACAGTTGGATGCTTAAAAAAATTCTCGCAAAACATACTCTCACTGTTCCTCATTCAGTCATTCCTAGTGCCAGTTTTGCATTGCTAGAACTAAATTCTTGATTGAGCAAATATCTGTAACCTTTGAAACACAAGAATCAATGCTGTAAACAAATGTAGTAGGAGGTCGATTTCAGAGACAGACCAGATCATTGGAAATTTATCTTCTTTAGCTTTGTGTAAGGAAAGAAGGAAGTCATCTAAACTATTCAGTCAACTTAGCACACTCACCAACATGTTCAGGTAAACAAAGTACGGCGTAACTTCATTGCACAACTGCACAAATAAAGATGGTTTAATCACGAGCAGTATATTTGACACCACACTCAAAAGGAGACCGAAAAAAATTCATAGCTTGGTTGTCATGCTAGTAAAGCTCTGCTATCAGTTAATAATACTGCGATCTATTCAAAGATCAGAACAACATGAAAAAGGTAAAAGAAAAAGGAGCAACTGATAAGTCTCAGCACATAGCACGGGAACATAATCTAAAGCAATTGGCAGCCAGCAGTCATCCGATGGAGGCTGCTGCTACCATGGTAATGAAGAAAGAAGGGTATGCTCACCTCTGTACTTGTGTTGACAGGAGCAATGGCAACATGCAGTTGTTGGCTTCCTTTCGTGATCATATGCATGGCTAACTTGCAAAGAGAGCCAATGAGAGGGATCAAGATGAGAAGTTCGCGCACGTCATGACAATCTATCGAACATGTCGAGGGCGTAAGATCATGTCATGACAAGAAGCAAGCCTTGCTTCATTTCCAGCAAGATCAGGAGAGTTGTTCGACTCGGCAAGATCAGAATTCGTAGCCGGCGAGATAAGAAGTTTGCAATGGCAACCTTTAATTTTTTATTTCAACAAAGGATCTCTAATAAATAGGAAAAATGAAAGAATTTTGTGTCCAATCGTACCATAACTTTTCTGATCCGAGCTGGTGTTGTGGTTCGATGATGATCTGATTCTGACTCGCAGTGGCGGAGGGGAGCCCGACTCGTGATCCGTCTTTGGCATTGCCACTACCGCCGGCAGGCGGGGCCTATGCTCCGCTAGGGTGCTAGCCTCCGCTTGACCACGTCGCCACCACCGCTCTGTCGTTGCCCGTTGTAAGGTCCAAATAGGCTAGAGGGGGGGTGAATAGCCTAATTAAAACTTCTACAAGAATTACTTAACCACAAGTTAGTAAGAAAGGTGGCGAAGCAAAAGCACTAGCTCTAACTAATTAAGCAAGTCACCTACACAAGTCTAGGACAAGGCTATCCACTAAATACAATAACAACTACAAGTTAGAAACAAGAAGTAATACGAGAGAAGAGCTTCGAGTGATTCTACCGCCGTGTAGAGATGAGAAGTACCAATAAATCAATCACACGAGATAAATCCTCGGGAAGAGAATGACACAAGAATTTATCCCGAGGTTCACTTGCTTCCCGGTGTAACACCCCGGGTGTTATAGTGCTAATTAATCTGCCATGTCATCATAATGCATTGCAAAGCATCCCTGTTAGGTTAAACTTGTTATGCATCAACTAAAACGAGTTTACTTATTTAGGTTGAATGTGTTTCTCAGTGGTGTGCTCCGAACCCGAAAACCCTAATTTTTAATACCACCGCAAATACTTAGTCCATGCCCTGCGTAATTTGAGGTGTGCGACTGTGTTGCACACTAGTGTCAAGTGTAGGGTATGAGCTCAAGTACAACATTTAAAATGAAGCTCCAAATTTGAGTTTGAATTGGAGTCCCAAAACTTGTCACGAGTTTTCCGATTCAAATTTAAATTCAAATCTGGGGAGAAATGTAAAAGATTTTTTTTAAAAAAGCTAATTGGTCAACCAAGAGTGGCATTTGGTCAACCATGTCATGTTGGTCCAAATGATGCCCTTGGGTGAGGTTTTGATCACTAAGTAATCACCAATCAAAGTAGCAACAAATTCCAATTTAAAATTCCTCCGAAAACCCTAAATTTCAAAACCCTGTTTTACCCCTTTTGAAATAATTCAAAATCTAAGCAAAATTTGGAAAAAAGTTCAAAACCAAGTTTGTAGAACTTTTCAAGGGCTACAACTTTGGTGTTTTGAGTTTTCAAAGTTTTAGTGTAAAATGTGGAGCAATTTTGAAAATAAACAAATTTCAAATTTAATTCATTTTTGTCCCCAAACTAAGATTTCAAAATGGAGGCAGAATTTGAAAAAGTTTTGAACAGCAAAGTTGTAGGTCTGGTCAAGATATACAACTTTGATGTTTGGAGATTTTGAAGTTTCAATGTAAAATCAAAAGTAATTTCTAAATTACCAAATCTGAAAAATGTGTCCCCTTTTGAGTTTAAATTCAAATTTCAAAATCCAGTGAGAATTTGAAAAAGTGTTCAATACAAAACTTGTAGAGCTTGAAATTCTGAAGATTTCATAGATTGGAAGTTTTTCAAGTTGTTACATGAATTTGAGAGTAATTTGAGAAAACAGTTTGAAAATTCAAAATTTGGGGGGGGAGCTACAGTGACCGGCCAATCACCGCCGACCACCGCGCGGTATGGGCGCCGGCGAGCCGCTGCCGCCGCGCTGGCCGCTTCTAGGGTCTTCCAGCTTGCCACCGCGACCACAGTGATCGCCTCGCGCTCTCCAGCTGCTTCTTTGGCTCCACAACTCTATATAAAGACCGTCACCGCCACTGTCGCCGTCGGTTTCACCATCGCCGCCGCCACCGTCTTCCTTTCGCCGGCTAAATTCGCCCTCACTACTCCACCGCAGTCATCTCCATCTCGCCAATCGCTCCGCCATCGCCTGGCGAATCTATTGCGCCTCCTTGTGTAGACGCTACTGCTCAGGATCGCCGGGGAGCCGTCGTCTTCTACCTCGGGTCACCGCCGTTCCCGTCGAGCCTCGCCACCGTGGCCAGCCGCCTCCAGAGCCTCTCAGCTTCAACCGATCACTCCTTCGTGATCGTGGTACGCCCCTGATGCTCCCTGACCACTCGCCTTGATCGTTTCACCGTTGTGTTGTCGAGTCGCCGGTCACCGTGGTTGTCGAGCCGCCACCGTCGTCGGTGAGCTGTCGCCGGAGCTCGAGACGAGCTGCAAGTTAGCAAAACGGGTTCGCTAGGTCACGTAGAGGCTGTCGGATCGCTCGGTTGGTCGACCGAGGCTTCGGTCATCGGCCGGTCACCGCGGGCGAGCGCGCGGGCACGCGGGAGCGAGCGGGCGAGCGGGAGGAGGAAGATGACAGGTGGGGACGCAGTGTCAGCGAGTGAGAGAGAGAGCCAGCGCGCGAGGCAGGCCAGCGCTGGGCTGGGCCGCGCGACTGGGCCGGTCGCGAGCGCGCGTGCGGGCGCGTGAGCGGGCCGTCTGGTTGGGCCGGACCGCGGGGAAAAAGAAAAGTCAGCCCGATTTTGTTTTTGTTTTCTTTTTCAAATAAATGAATAGTGTTGCTATTTGTTTATTTCATTAAAAATTGTGTAGAGTTCCAAAATTCATGAAAATTTTTGTGTAAGCTTTTCAATGTATAAACTATCTAGGAAAAATGTTAAATCATGAATTTGAATACTTTGAGCAGTAGAATTAATTAGTTTCATTAAAGATTAAATGCAACTTCCAGTAATTTTAATAATTAATTTATTTATCCAAAAATTATGAAATTTATTATAACACTGTTGTAATTCATTCTTAACCCATAGAAAAAGTTTGAGCTTGATTAGGTAAAATTTGATCAACTTCTAATTATGCCCTAATTATTAAATAGAAAATAAATATTAATTTGAGAACTTTAAGTGTTGTGTGCCTTTTTATTTGAGTGATGTCCTTAGATCACTACCTTTTTGTGATCTCTGGCACCTTAATTTCATGATTGAGCTCGTTAGTAACTTGTTAGGTTAAAAGCTGGTATCGCGGGAAAACGTCGCTACTAGTTAGTAGGTTTTCTGTTTACGTTTGTACCGTGAAGAAAAGTTGTACTTAAATCGTAACCGTGGCATGTTATCATCAAGCATCATGTTTATCATCGAGCATCATGTTAAAGCATGTTATGTATTCGTGTAGTCTCCGCTTTCGGGGAAGCCGAAGTCGTCGATCAAGCTTCCGGAGAAGAGCGATCGTCGGTGGGTTCCGGACCAGGGGGTGAAGTCCTCGAGTCTGAGTCGGTCGTCGTGTTTGAGCAAGGCAAGCCCCGGTGCATTTAAACCCTACCTTGAGTTTTACAAATGTTTTATTATTTATATTATGGTTGACTGCATTAAGTAATTAGGAGTTGAGTGATAACCTAATTGCTGCATTATCATCCTTGATTATTGTGATATCAACCTTGATACCTGTTTTTACTGAAAATGCGTAGTATGCTTCGCTATGCTTAGAAGTTAAGCTTTTAAATGAAATGTTTACATAGCCATGACGGCATATCGAATGAATATTGAAATATGAGAATGAACTTGAAAGATCGGGCGGGTGGTTTGGCCACTGCTAACATGCATTGGGAAAGGAGCCCCACTGTATTGTTTCCGCCTTATCAGTTAAGGACCGTACGTTGTTGGCCCTCGCGTCATGGAGTTTTTATTAGTACTAGCCATGTGCCCATGTCGGGTAAGCCTTACTTTGGTTAGTCCATTACGAGAACGTCTAACCTCGCACTGGGAGTGGAGAGATGGCGAGAGTAACGTGTACCCTCGGGGCTAGAATCGGGCCGGGTTCGAGGAGTACTGTGCTCTCGGGTGGCGATGGACACGTTCTGGTTTTGGGTTATTCGGGTAAGAGTTGATATATGCAAGATTCAGTTCTACATATGTCGTGTGGTTAGGAATCCCCAGCTGGGTAAATGAAGCGGTTCGAATCGTCGTTACTCCACGAGAAAGGAGTCTTGGCCTTGCACCAACATCGTAGTTAAAAACTGGAATTGAAAGAAAGAATGAGAAAGGTTTTGATGATAATTACTTTGATCTAGATTAGGATCACCTAGAATTGGTTAATGAACCATCAATGGTAAAAGTAAAATGTTGAAGATAAGGACTTACTTTAATAAGCTTTTCTGCAAAAAAGAAAATTTGATTCTTGGTTACCCGTACCTTGATTCCCTAAAGCTAGCATGCCCTTGGAGTCTTTGTCTTAGTCGGGTAAGTCTTGTTGAGTACTCTCGTACTCAGGGTTTGTTAACCCCTTGTTGCAGGTGCGGTTCATGAACAAGTCTGCTTCGAGCCTTGTTGCATGACCGTCGTGGTTGAAGACAGTGACGACGAGTAGATTGTGTGGCCTTTGGGCAAGGCATCTCGCTTGTGTGTTGTAATAAAGTTACTACCGATACTTCTCTACTACTGGTTTGTAATAATGTTACATAAGGTTTTAAGTTTGAAAAACTGGTTTGTAACCTAAGTTATTGTAAGACTTCCGCTACTTTACTCTGTTGAATATTTTGAATAAACTGTTGTAATATTGCAATACTCCTGTGATTGGATCCTGTTCGGAGGAAAGCAGGCCTTTTAAGTTATGGTGAACATAAGTACGACTGTCAGAGGTCATTATGGCAATGACGTGTGCTTGTGGGCCATCATAATTAGGAGGTTCTGTGACACCCGGCAAGCTACTCCCCGTTGTGGCGATACACCCACTTGTCGGTTCGCGAGCTAATCGACTATCAAGAGTCGAGCCCTCGGCGGGCGCCGCACAACCGCACACAAGATAGGGATCCTCCAAGCCACGAGCTCCACTAGAGTATCCAATTTGTGAACTCCCGCGGGGAAGGATCAAGAACCCCTTACAACACTTGGTGATGGCTCCAACAATCTTCAATTGCGAGCTCAATCACCTCCGCTGCTCCAAGCCATCTACCGTGTCGGGAAACACGGAAGAGTAACAAGAAATCCGCAGCATCTCGAAGATCAAGTGCCTCTAGAATACAACTCTCAAGCAATGCACTTGAATCTCACTCAATCTCACTCAAGATGTGCAACTATGCAAAGAGATGAGTGGAGGGATTGTTCTCTAGCTCAAAGGATGTCTCTAGGTCTCAAAATGTGCAAGAGTTACCCTCAAACCCCGGCCAACGTCTATTTATAACGAAGGGGTACACAGCTAGCCGTTAGGAACGACACAGTTCAAAACGTGTTGACCGGACGCACCGGTCGGGGTGACCGGACGCATCCGGTCACTACAGGACAAGCGTGAATAGTGTGCATCAGAAGTTACCGTTGCTATGACCGAACGCGCTCTAGCGTATGACCGGACGCGCTGGTCAACTGACCGGACGCGCCGATCGCTCAGCACCGCGAGCCCGCGAAGCAACGACCGGACGCGCTCTAGCGAATGATTAGACGCGACAGTGCTGGCGTCCGGTTTGAGTCCAGTAAGCTCCCTCAATGACCGGACGCGTCCGATCGTACGTGACCGGACGCGCCGCGTGTCCGATCATCACTCCGCTGCTCTCTGTCCCTCTAGACGCCTGACCGGACGCGCTGGTCCCGTGAAGGACCGAACGCGCCGGTCGCGCGCTCTGCTTCTGCGCACAGGTGAACTGACCGGACGCGCTGGTCAGTCCAGACCAGCGTCCGGTCACTCACTCTAGGCGCGCTGACCGAATGAACTGACCGGACGCACTGGTCAAGCCGTGACCGCATCCGGTGCAGCGTCCGGTCACCACAGTGACTTCCGTTCACCTCCGTTTCTTTTCCGACTTCCGGCGCAGTAGAAAATAGGTGTTTCACTTCTCCAAAAAGCGCTGAATCCCGCCTCGCAAGCTCGGCGGGAGGGAGAGAAGAACACAAACCCTTCTCTACCGCTTAAACTTCACCGCCTTCACAAATATGCTAACACCACCATGTGTAAAATCACCATGTGCATGTGTGTTAGCATTTCACAATCATTTCTCAAGGCGTTATGTTAGCTCTTTTACTAGATCCTAATGCATATGCTCAAGACAATGATCTAGTGGCACTTAATTTCTGAGCTAACCGTGATTGCCCCTCTTGATAGTCGGCTATGTATCCTAAACCCGGTCAATCACTTCTCTACTCATCTTAGACCGGCAAAAGGAAAACCCTATGGCTATACCTTTGCCTTGTGCTCTTAGATCCTTCTTTTCCACTTGATCATCATGTACTTCATTTTATATGCATCTCCACCATGATCATCATTTCATGTCCATGCACTATCTCTTTGTGATCTTGTCGCCACCACTCCTTGCCACATACACCTTCATCACATGTGTTGCTTATGCCTAACTCAAAACACTTAACACATGGCATTAGCAACTTGGTGTCATTAATTACCAAAACCAAACTTGGGCTTTCACCCGTGGCTGCTGTCGCCTCCAGAGTCCGGTACAATGCATCCCCACCCCGAGACCTTTTTCGCGGTGGGCTGGGCGGGCAGTGACGCGAAAGCCCATCGCGCGTCGGCGTCCATGCCGGTTGAAAGCCCAAGTTTGGTTTTGGTAATTAATGACACCAAGTTGCTAATGACATGTGTTAAGTGTTTTTGAGTTAGGCATAAGCAACACATGTGATGAAGGTGTATGTGGCAAGGTGTGGTGGCCACATGATCACAAAGAGATGGTGCATGGACATAAAATGATGATCATGGTGGAGATGCACATGATGATCAAGTGAAAGAGAAGGATCTAAGAGCGCAAGGCAAAGGTATAACTATAGGGTTTTCCTTTTGCCGGTCTAAGATGAGTAGAGAAGTGATTGACCGGATTTAGGATACATAGCCGACTATCAAGAGGGGCAATCACGGTTAGCTCGGAAATCAAGTGCCACTAGATCAATGTCTTGAGCATATGTATTAGGATCTAGTAAAAAGCTAACATAATGCCTTGAGAAATGATTATAAAATGCTAACACACATGCACATTGTGATTTACACTTGGTGGTGTTAGCACGTTTGAGAAGGCGGTGGAGTTTGAGCAGTAGAGAGGGGTTTGGGTTCCTCTCTCCCTCCCGCCGAGCTTGCGAGGCGGGATTCGGCGCTTTTTGGAGAAGTGAAATGCTTATTTTCTATTGCGCCGGAAGTCGGAAAAGAAACGGAGGCGAATGGAGGTCACTGTGATGACCGGACGCTGCACCGGACGCGGTCTCGGTATGACCGGACGCGTCCGGTCAGTGTTCAGCGTCTGCGCGGTTTTTAGTTTGATGATCGGACGCGCAGCGCGTCCGATCACTGATGACCGGACGCGTCCGGTCAGTTCTCCTGAGCGAATCAGAGCGCGCGACCGGCGCGTCCGGTCCCTCACGTAACCGGAGCATCCGGTCAGGCGTCCAGAAGGGTAGAGCGAAGCGGAGTAACGAGCGAACGCACGACGCGTCCGGTCACCCTGACCGGAGCGTCCGGTCAGTGCGTTTTTCGCTGCGTCGTCTGTAACGGCTAGCTGCGTACCCCTTCGCTATAAATAGAGGTTGGCCGGGGTTTGAGGGTAACTCTTGCACATTTTGAGAACTAGAGACATACTTTGAGCTAGAGAACAACCCCTCCACTCATCTCTTTGCATAGTTGCACATCTTGAGTGAGATTGAGTGAGATTCAAGTGCATTGCTTGAGAGTTGCATTCTAGAGGCACTTGATCTTCGAGTTGCTGCGGATTTCTTGTTACTCTTCCGTGTTTCCCGACACGGTAGACGGCTTGGAGCAGCGGAGGTGATTGAGCTCACAATTGGAGATTGTTGGAGCCTTCACCAAGTGTTGTAAGGGGTTCTTGATCCTTCCCCGCGGGAGTTCGCAAATTGGATACTCTAGTGGAGCTCGTGGCTTGGAGGATCCCCATCTTGTGTGCGGTTGTGCGGCGCCCGCCGAGGGCTCGACTCTTGATAGTCGATTAGCTCGCGAACCGACAAGTGGGTGCATCGCCACAACGAGGAGTAGCTTGACGGGAAGCAAGTGAACCTCGGTAAAAAATCTTGTGTCTTCTCTTTACCAAGGATTTCTCTTGTGGTTGATCATTGTGATTGATTCTTCGAGTGCTTTACTTCTCTACATCATTGGTATAAGAATCAAGTCACTTGCTCTTTACTTTCTCGTACTACTTCTAGTGTAGCTTGTTTAGAGTAACTTTTATCACATAGGAGTAAGTAGCTTAGTGACCTAGCTTTGTTGGTGTGTATTAAAGATCATAGCCTTGCTTCACTAAGTTGTATAGGTGGCTTGCATAGTGTAGTTGAGCTAGTGCTAGAATTAGCTTAGCCATCTTTTATACTAACGTGGTTGTTTAGTGTAGCTTGTAGATTTTTGAATAGGCTATTCACCCCCCTCTAGCCATTCGGACCTTACAAGTGGTATCGGAGCCAAGGCACCGTTTATTTGAGGCTTAACAACCTACGGTGAAAAAGGAATGGTTCAATTAAGCTTGCACATCAACAACACCAAGAAGGCACCTCACTTTGATGGCACAAATTATGCATATTGAAAGGTTAAGATGACCGCACACCTCAAGTCAATCAATAGAGAAGTGTGGAAGGTCACCGAAACAAAATTTGAGGTTACTAATCCGGAAGCACCTACACCGGTGGAAGAGAAGAAGCTCCAATGCAATGACATTGCCATTAGTGCTCTTCATGAGGCATTAGATGACAAGACATTTGAGCAAGTAAAGAACATAGAGATTGCTCATGATGCTTGGGCCAAGCTAGAAGAAACATTTGAGGGCACCGAAGGCACAAAGACCGCTAAAGCATATATCTTGCAAGAAAAATTTTCAAGCTTCAAGATGCAAGATGATGAGAGTGTACCGGAGATGTTTCATAGGTTGCAAGTCATTGTTAATGAGCTCAAGGCACTTGGTGAGGAGGTCAAGGACAATCAATTCTCTATGAAGTTCTTGAGAAGCTTGCCCAAGAGATTTGATACATTGATCACTGTGCTAGTGAGGACTACATTGAAGGATTCAACTCCTCAACAAATATTTTAAGAGGTGATGACCGATGATTCATATAGAGAAGATGATGAGAAGAATGAGTTGGTCAAGAAGAAGAAAAAGGAAAATGAAAAGAAGAAGAGTGTGGCATTCAAAGCCACCACATCCAAGGGCAAGTCTAAGATTGAATCATCAAGTGATGAAGACTCAAGCTCTTGTGATAGTGATGACATTGATGAGAAGATGGCTCTCTTTGTCAAGTAATTTAGCAAATTCATGAAGAAGAAGGGCTATCGTGCAAGGAGGAGGAAGAACTCATCTAAGAAGAATGAGCATAACATGAGATGCTTTAGATGCCATAGCAAGGATCATCTTATTGCAAAGTGTCCTTATGATAGTGATGATGAAGATGCTATCAAGAAGGAGAGGAAGAAGCAAAAGAAGAAGCAAGAAAAAAAGGAGAGCTCTCATAAAAGGAAGAATGATTCTCATGTTGCTACATGGGATAGTGATGATTCCTCAAGTGATGATGATGATGACTACAAGAGCAAGAAGAAGGGACATGCTAGCATTGCCATCCAAAAGAAGGTCTCCCTCTTCAACACTCCATCATGCTTCATGGCTAAGGCCGCTAAGGTATCATCTGATGATGAGAGTGATCATGATAATGCTAGTGATAGTGATAGTGATGAAGAGGAATTCACTAAAGATGAACTAATCACTATGCTAGAAGATTGCACTCAACATTTTAAAGAATCTAGAAAGGAGTGCAAGGGCTTGCTTAAGGAAAAGAAAAACCTTATACAAGAACTTGATGAGCTTAGGGCATCTTATGAGAGTCTAAAGGAAGACCATAAGAAGCTTCAAAAGTCTCACATTAAGCTAGAAGAAGCTCATTCCTCTCTAGTTGAAAAATATAAAAACATACTAACTAATGTTGAGAAAGCTAAAACTTGCAACATAGGCATATCATGTGATATAATTGATGAAACTTTTCATAAGCCTATTATTGTTGCTCCTACTAACCCTTCATGTAGCTCATCTACATCATCCTCATCTAGTAGTGATGGTTTCACTTGTGACTCCACACTTATAGTTGAGAATGAAAATCTCAAGAAGGAGGTAAAAGAGCTCAATCACGCATTAGCTAAGGCTTATGGTGGTGAGGACCGCTTGCTTATGTGCTTGGGTAGCCAAAGAGCTTCTCTCTACAAAGAGGGATTGGGCTATAACCCCAAGAAAGGCAAGGCCGCTTTTGCTCCTCACAAGACTCGTTTTGTGAAGAACAATGGTAGCTATTGCAAAAGTTGCAAACAAGTTGGTCACATAGAGCAACATTGCATGAACAAGAAATCCAATGCAAATGTATCCTCAATCAAGTTTAATTCTTTCTATATGCTTACCAAGGGTACAAATGGTGTTCATGCTAAGTTTATTGGTACACCATGGATGGGCTCAAAGAAGAAAGCTATTTGGGTACCAAAGAGCTTAATCTCTAACCTTGGAGGACCCAAACAAGTTTGGGTACCTAAAAAGAATTGATCTTGTCTTGTAGGTCAATTACAAAGCCGGAGGAAGGCATTGGGTGCTTGATAGTGGGTGCACTCAACATATGACCGGAGACTCTTGTATGTTCAATTCAATTGATACAAGTCAAAATGGTGGTTTTGATGCTATCACTTTTGGCAACAACAAGAAAGACAAGGTCAAGGGGCTTGGTAAAATTGCTATCTCAAATGACATGAGCATATCTAATGTGTTGCTAGTTGAGAGCTTAGATTTCAATCTTTTATCGGTGGCACAACTTTGTGATCTTGGCTTCAAGTGCATATTTGGTAGTGATGATGTTGAAGTCATAAGTGTTGATGGATCAAACTTGATATTCAAAGGATTTAGACATGGTAGCTTATACTTGGTTGAGTTCAATGATAGTGAGACACAATTGACATCATGCTTACTTAGTAAATCTAGTATGGGTTGGTTATGGCATAGAAGGCTTGGTCATGTTGGAATGAAACAATTGAACAAACTTTTGAGGCATGACTTAGTTAGAGGATTGAAGGATGTCACCTTTGAGAAGGATAAACTATGTAGTGCTTGTCAAGCCGGCAAACAAGTTGGAAATACACATCCTAGTAAGAGTGAGATGAGCACATCAAAGGCATTTGAGTTATTGCACATGGACTTGTTTGGGCCAACAACATACACTAGCATTGGTGGCAACAAGTATGGTTTTGTGATTGTGGATGACTACACTAGATACACTTGGGTGCTCTTTCTCTATGACAAGAGTGATGTTTATGATCTATTCAAGTCTTTTGTCAAGAGGGTGCAAAATGAGTTTGAGACTACCATCAAGAAGATTAGAAGTGACAATGGTAGTGAGTTCAAGAACACAAGAATTGAAGATTTGTGTGATGATTATGGTATTGGGCATCAATTCTCACCAACATACACTCCTCAATCCAATGGTGTAGTTGAAAGGAAAAATAGAACCTTGATTGATATGGCTAGATCAATGCTTAGTGAATACAATGTGAGTCATTCATTTTGGAGTGAAGCTATCAATACGGCTTGCTATTGTAGTAACCGTCTCTATTGCCATAGGAAGCTTGGAAAGACACCATATGAACTATTGAATGGAAGAAAGCCCAACATTGCATACTTTAGAGTGTTTGGTTGCAAATGCTATATTCTCAAGAAAGGCACTAGATTGAGCAAGTTTGAAAAGAAATGTGATGAAGGGTTCTTACTTGGTTATTCTACCACAAGCAAATCATATAGAGTTTGGAATCTCACAAATGGCACCTTGGAAGAAGTTCATGATGTTGAGTTTGATGAAACCCAAGGGTCTCAAAATGAAGCTCAAAACCTTGATGATGTGAGAGGAGATCAATTATCAAATGCAATGAAGAACATGGACATTGGTGATATAAGGCCGATGCAAGTTGATGATGATGATATTCATGTGATCAACCAAAGTGTGCAAATTAATACAAATCAAGCAAGCTCTAGTGGTTCTCATGATGAAGTGCAAGTTCAAGGTCAAACAAGTGAAAGCAATCAACTCCCAATACTCTAACCTACTAGCATTGCAAGAGATCATCCGTTGGACCAAATCATTGGTGGAATTCAAAGTGGTGTTCAAACTAGATCAAGATTAGCATCCTTTTGTGAGCATTACTCATTTGTCTCATTAGAAGAACCAAAGAAGATAGAAGATGCATTGAAGGATTCCGATTGGGTGAATGCCATGCATGAAGAACTAAACAACTTTGCTAGAAATCAAGTTTGGAAACTTGTTGAGAGGCCAAAGAACTATAATGTGATTGGTATTAAGTGGGTCTTTAGAAACAAGCAAGATAAAGATGGCATGGTTGTGAGAAACAAAGCAAGATTAGTAGCACAAGGATACACTCAAGTTGAGGGTCTTGACTTTGGAGAGACATATGCACCGGTTGCAAGATTGGAGGCAATTAGAATCTTATTAGCATATGCTTGTGCACACAACATCAAGCTCTATCAAATGGATGTCAAGAGTGCATTTCTAAATGGCTACATCAATGAAGAAGTTTATGTTGAGCAACCTCCCGGTTTTGAAGATGACAAGAAGCCCGACCATGTTTACAAGCTAAAGAAGGCATTGTATGGTTTGAAGCAAGCACCTAGAGTATGGTATGAGAGGTTGAGGGACTTTCTTCTCTCTAAAGGGTTCAAGATGAGAAAGGTTGACACCACTCTCTTCACCAAGAAACTTGGAAATGACTTGTTTGTGTTGCAAATCTATGTGGATGATATCATTTTTGGATCAACCAATCTAAACTTTTGTGAAGAGTTCGAAAATATGATGGCTAATGAGTTTGAGATGTCTATGATTGGAGAGCTTAGTTACTTCCTTGGACTTTAAATCAAGCAAATGAAGAATGGCACTTTTGTAAGTCAAGGCAAGTACATCAAAGACATGATCAATAAGTTTGGATTGCAAGATGCTAAGCAAATGAGCACACCAATGGGCACTAATGATCAATTGGGTATTGATGATAGTGGAAACATGGTAGATCAAAAGCAATACCGGTCCATGATTGGAAGTTTGCTCTATGTCACCGCTTCTAGGCCGGATGTGATGTTTAGTGTGTGCAAGTGTGCAAGATATCAAGCTTCACCTAGAGAAAGTCACTTGAAAGCCACCAAGAGAATATTAAGATATCTTAAGGGCACTCATGATGTTGGATTGTGGTTTCCAAAGGGGTCTAATTTTGAGTTGATTGGATATTCGGACTCCGACTATGGTGGATGCAAGATTGATAGAATGAGCACAAGTGGCACTTGTCAATTGCTTGGAAGGTCTCTTGTTTCATGGTCATCAAAGAAACAAAATAGTGTTGCACTATCTATCGCTGAGGCCAAATATATTAGTGCCGGTAGTTGTTGTGCACAATTGCTTTGGATGAAGGCCACTTTGAATGACTTTGGAATTAAATTCAAGAATGTGCCTTTGTTTTGTGATAATGAAAGTGCTATCAAGATGACACAAAATCCGGTTCAACATTCAAGAACCAAGCACATTGACATAAGGCATCACTTCATAAGAGACCATCAACAAAAGGGTGATATTAACATTGAAAGCATTGGCACCGAAGATCAACTAGCCGACATATTTACAAAGCCACTTGATGAAAAGAGATTTTACAAGTTGAAGAATGAATTGAACATACTTGACTTCTCCAACTTGAAATGAGTGCACCCCCACATTCTTATATGACATGCCTCTCCTCCAACATAGCAAGGTAAAGTTATTTGGCATATCATTCATACTTTGCTAAGGACATGTTTAGAACATATAGACATATTTGCATGTCAAATAGGCTCATTCATGAAAATCAAATGATTTTGATGTATATATGGTACCACTATTGCTTCTATGTTTGTTTAATCTAGTGGTAGCATATGACATGTTTGTGGGCTTGCAAACCTAGTGTTAAATCTAGTAAACGAGCTCATGATGTGTAATTCAACATGGTCAAGATAACCCTTATACTTTATGAGGTGTGAAAAAGCTTGTTCTTGGATCAAACCGAATTACATATTCTAGGCAAGTAATCTAGATTGAACCATAATTTGGACTCCCTCATATTGATTGACTTAACTCTCACTAAAATTGGCACCTTTTTGGTGATTGTTGACAAAGGGGGAGAGAAAAGTCACAAAGATAAAAAGAAAAGTCACAGGGGAGAGAAAAGTTACAAAGGGAGAGAAATCAAGGGATCAATTAAATCTGAGCACACAAGTAGGGGGAGCAAGCTCATGGATTACTTGTTGCACTTGTATGTGCATTAACATGATAAATTGTTGCATTGCAAAGCTTAAATTCATATTCATGATTGTTTGGTGTTTGCTAGAAATAGAACTTGAATGATGATTTGTTGAGAGTAGCTTTACAAGCGGTATCTAGACACCTTGGCTTATAATGTTAATCTCACGGGGTACTTTAGTGTTTGTGATCTTTACAAGTGATGTATTACAAATGGTGTCTAGCTACGTCGATGCTAAGGATGGTATATAAAGGCAACTCCGATTGGTATCACGCTTCAAAGGTCCATTCTATATACCTTAGCATCAATTTGATAGTAGTAACTCTCTCAAATTTCAAATCCATACATATGTGCATAATTGAACCAAACTCATGGAAGCACATATGTAGGGGGAGCTAATACTATCGAAATTGAAAATTGATTTCATTTCATATCTTTGTGATGATTGTCATCAATTACCAAAAAGGGGGAGATTGAAAGCCCAAGTTTGGTTTTGGTAATTAATGACACCAAGTTGCTAATGACATGTGTTAAGTGTTTTTGAGTTAGGCATAAGCAACACATGTGATGAAGGTGTATGTGGCAAGGTGTGGTGGCCACATGATCACAAAGAGATGGTGCATGGACATAAAATGATGATCATGGTGGAGATGCACATGATGATCAAGTGAAAGAGAAGGATCTAAGAGCGCAAGGCAAAGGTATAACTATAGGGTTTTCCTTTTGCCGGTCTAAGATGAGTAGAGAAGTGATTGACCGGATTTAGGATACATAGCCGACTATCAAGAGGGGCAATCACGGTTAGCTCGGAAATCAAGTGCCACTAGATCAATGTCTTGAGCATATGCATTAGGATCTAGTAAAAAGCTAACATAATGCCTTGAGAAATGATTATAAAATGCTAACACACATGCACATTGTGATTTACACTTGGTGGTGTTAGCACGTTTGAGAAGGCGGTGGAGTTTGAGCAGTAGAGAGGGGTTTGGGTTCCTCTCTCCCTCCCGCCGAGCTTGCGAGGCGGGATTCGGCGCTTTTTGGAGAAGTGAAATGCTTATTTTCTATTGCGCCGGAAGTCGGAAAAGAAACGGAGGCGAATGGAGGTCACTGTGATGACCGGACGCTGCACCGGACGCGGTCTCGGTATGACCGGACGCGTCCGGTCAGTGTTCAGCGTCTGCGCGGTTTTTAGTTTGATGATCGGACGCGCAGCGCGTCCGATCACTGATGACCGGACGCGTCCGGTCAGTTCTCCTGAGCGAATCAGAGCGCGCGACCGGCGCGTCCGGTCCCTCACGTAACCGGAGCATCCGGTCAGGCGTCCAGAAGGGTAGAGCGAAGCGGAGTAACGAGCGAACGCACGACGCGTCCGGTCACCCTGACCGGAGCGTCCGGTCAGTGCGTTTTTCGCTGCGTCGTCTGTAACGGCTAGCTGCGTACCCCTTCGCTATAAATAGAGGTTGGCCGGGGTTTGAGGGTAACTCTTGCACATTTTGAGAACTAGAGACATACTTTGAGCTAGAGAACAACCCCTCCACTCATCTCTTTGCATAGTTGCACATCTTGAGTGAGATTGAGTGAGATTCAAGTGCATTGCTTGAGAGTTGCATTCTAGAGGCACTTGATCTTCGAGTTGCTGCGGATTTCTTGTTACTCTTCCGTGTTTCCCGACACGGTAGACGGCTTGGAGCAGCGGAGGTGATTGAGCTCACAATTGGAGATTGTTGGAGCCTTCACCAAGTGTTGTAAGGGGTTCTTGATCCTTCCCCGCGGGAGTTCGCAAATTGGATACTCTAGTGGAGCTCGTGGCTTGGAGGATCCCCATCTTGTGTGCGGTTGTGCGGCGCCCGCCGAGGGCTCGACTCTTGATAGTCGATTAGCTCGCGAACCGACAAGTGGGTGCATCGCCACAACGAGGAGTAGCTTGACGGGAAGCAAGTGAACCTCGGTAAAAAATCTTGTGTCTTCTCTTTACCAAGGATTTCTCTTGTGGTTGATCATTGTGATTGATTCTTCGAGTGCTTTACTTCTCTACATCATTGGTATAAGAATCAAGTCACTTGCTCTTTACTTTCTCGTACTACTTCTAGTGTAGCTTGTTTAGAGTAACTTTTATCACATAGGAGTAAGTAGCTTAGTGACCTAGCTTTGTTGGTGTGTATTAAAGATCATAGCCTTGCTTCACTAAGTTGTATAGGTGGCTTGCATAGTGTAGTTGAGCTAGTGCTAGAATTAGCTTAGCCATCTTTTATACTAACGTGGTTGTTTAGTGTAGCTTGTAGATTTTTGAATAGGCTATTCACCCCCCCTCTAGCCATTCGGACCTTACACCGGTGTCGGACGTGACGTGCTGCACGGCCGCGGATGAGGCATGCGGCAGAGTCGTGCGCAACAATGGCGGCCTTAGGCACGACGTAGGACCCCAGCCACAGGGCGCTCCGAGGTCTGGTCAGAGCTGAGGCACACCTCAGCGTCGCTGACCGCGTCCTCGCCGAGTTCGTGGTCGACCTCGGCTACTGGACTACCTCGCCGCTCCCTCCACGCCGTCATCACCGCCATCCCCGACAATGCCGCCGCGGCGGAGACGGAGGCAACCAACGGAAGACGAACGATTTCTTTTTGTGTCGAGAGGAAGAAACAACGGGACGGGGGAGCGGAAGAGGAAGGAATGACGGAACGATCTGGTGAAAGCCCAAGTTTGGTTTTGGTAATTAATGACACCAAGTTGCTAATGCCATGTGTTAAGTGTTTTGATTTAGGCATAAGCAACACATGTGATGAAGGTGTATGTGCAAGGAGTGGTGGCCACAAGATCACAAAAAGATGGTACATGGACATGAAATGATGATCATGGTGAAGATGCACATAATATGATGGACATGATGATCAAGTGGAAGAGAAGGATCTAAGAGCGCAAGACAAAGGTATAACCATAGGGTTTTCCTTTTACCGGTCTAAGATGAGTAGAGAAATGATTGACCGGGTTTAGGATACATAGCCGACTATCAAGAGGGGCAATCACGGTTAGCTCGGGAATCAAGTGTCACTAGATCAATGTCTTGAGCATATGCATTAGGATCTAGTAGAGAGCTAACATAATGCCTTGAAAAATGTTTGTGAAATGCTAACACACATGCACATGGTGGTGTACACTTGGTGGTGTTAGCACAGTTTGCAAAGGCGGTGGAGTTTAAGCGGTAAAGAGGGGTTTGGGTTCCTCTCTCCCTCCCACCGAGCTTGTGAGGCGGGATTCGGCACTTTTTGGGAAGTGAAATGTCTATTTTCTACTGCGCTGGAAGTCGAAAAAGAAACGGAGGCGAACGAAGGTCACAGAGGTGACCGGACGCTGCACCGGATGCGGTCATGGTATGACCGGACGTGTCCGGTCAGTTCAACGCAGCAGTCAGGCACGTGGGTATTAGGGTTTGCAACCGACGCGTCCGGTCACTCACGGGACCGGCGCGTTCGGTCAGGCGTCCAGAGGGAACTGAAGTTCGCAAGGTCGATCGGACGCGCGGCGCGTCCGGTCACACGCGATCGGACGCGTCCGGTCGTTGAGGGAGCTTACTGGACTCTAACCAGACGCTGGCACTGTCGCGTCCGGTCATTCGCTGGAGCGCGTCCGGTCATTCGCTAGAGCGCGTCCGGTCATAGCAACGGTAACTTCTGACGCGCACTGTTCACGCTTGTCCTGTAGTGACCGGACGCGTCCGGTCACCATGACCGGTGCGTCCAGTCAGCTCGTTTTGAACTGTATCATCCGGTAACGGCTAGCTGCGTACCCCTTCGCTATAAATAGAAGATGTCCGGGGTTTGAGGGTAACTCTTGCACATTTTGAGACCTAGAGACATCCTTTGAGCTAGAGAACAACCCCTCCACTCATCTCTTTGATTAGTTGCACATCTTGAGTGAGATTGAGTGAGATTCAAGTGTATTGCTTGAGAGTTGCATTCTAGAGGTACTTGATCTTCGAGTTGCTGCGGATTTTTTGTTACTCTTCCGTGTTTCCCGACACGGTAGACGGCTTGGAGCAACGGAGGTGATTGAGCTCGCAATTGGAGATTGTTGGAGCCCTCACCAAGTGTTGTAAGGGGTTCTTGATCCTTCCCCGCGGGAGTTCACGAATTGGATACTCTAGTGGAGCTCGTGGCTTGGATGATCCCCATCTTGTGTGCGGTTGTGCGGCGCCCGCCGAGGGCTCGACTCTTGATAGTCGATTAGCTCGCGAACCGACGAGTGGGTGTATCGCCACAACGGGGAGTAGCTTGCCGGGAAGCAAGTGAACCTCGGGATAAATTCTTGTGACATTCTCTTCCCGAGGATTTCTCTTGTGTGATTGATTGATTGGTACTTCTCATCTCTACACGGCGGTATAATCACTCGAAGCTCTTCTCTTGTACTACTTCTTGTTTTAAGCTTGTAGTTGTTGTTGTGTTTAGTGAATAGCCTTGTTCTAGACTTGTGTAGGTGGCTTGCTTAATTAGTTAGAGCTAGTACATTTGCTTCGCCACCTTTCGTACTAACGTGTGGTTAAGTAATTCTTGTAGAAGTTTTAATTAGGCTATTCACCCCTCACCCCTCTAGCCTATTTGGACCTTACACCCGGACGGCAGCGTGCGCGACAACTCGGGCTGAGGCGAGCGGAAACGAACGATTGGGCAGACTGTTAGGCTAGATTAGAATGAGCTCGACAAAAAAAGAAAAGATCTCTAATAGAATGGACCAGACGAAAAACGATCTATAAAAAAACTGAAATTTTATCTTTTTATTATTGGAAATAGAATAGTACACCTACAAATATTCAGGTGCTGATTTCATCCTTTTGTTTTATGGGTGTGTTTAGTTTCACGAAAAGGTGTAAAAAAGTACTGTAGCACGTTTTGGCTTTATTTGGTAAATAGTGTCCAACCGTTGACTAATTAGGTTTAAAACGTTCATCTTGCAAAGTACAACCAAGCTGTATAATTAGTTTTTGATTTCATCTACATAGTACTCCATGCATGTATCGCAAGTTTGATGTGACGGAGAATCTTTTGTTTGCACAGTACTTTTTTTAGGAAGTAAACACAGCCTATCTCACATAGATTTTTGTTCCATCCTCTCATAGAAATTTGCATCACCTGTCCACTCATATTTCTCTTGGAATGTTTTGGGGATATTTGGGTGGTTTTTGTTTTAAATGGAAGCACGAGAGCATGGGAAGGAGGAGGAGCACTGGGTATGTTGTCGGTGTATCTAGCTGTGAACATCTCCCATAGCTCCCAATCTCCTGCTTCAGAAAGGTCATCAAAATTTGCATGAAAATATCAACCAAAAATGTATGAATGGGTACATGATAAAAAATGCATGCCCATGAAAAATTTGAGAATGAACAAAATTCTATAGAAGGAGAAAGAAAAGAGATAATATCAGCATTTTTGTTGGATCGGGTGCACTGTTTATGTTACGTGGATTCACGACCTGCATATATCTCCTTGTACAAAATTTGTCCATCTCTAAATTTTGCATGAATATGTATCTTTACATCATCTACATGTTCATATTTTTGGTTGATTTTCCAGTGCCCTACATAATATATTGATGGATTCACAGGGAGATGTTCTTGTATTGTATCTGATTACCCGCACGATTGCAGCCAGGAAGACTGCTGCGTTCGGAAAACGCAAGTAAATCTAAAATGGTTTATGGATCTGAACGAGTAGGCACAGGAACGCATACGCGTTCCGTTTTCAGGCCTCACAATTCGGAATCCAACAGGAAGCAGTAGCATTGCTACGCGATTGCTGCAGATGCACGGCAAATCTGTGGATGGATTGATCTGACGCGATGCGACGGTGATTAATCGGCCACTTGATTACTGAAAGGCTCGCACGACCAATAGTGCCGAGGTTTTTTTATGATTGCTTTCTTTGTCTTGGGGATCAAACATTTTGGCTGTGTTTAGTTTCTTATGGAATGCAAAATGTAAAATGCTAACTATTTTGAAATGATGAAATGCAAAATGCTAAAATTTTCATAGGTGTATTTAGGGTGCGTTTAGTTCCCCATTTCACCCAAAAATTTTTGAGTTTTGACCCATCATTTTGCAAAATGGAACTAAACAGCATGCAAAATTTTTTTTGGCAAAAAGGTATCCAGGGCCGGTTTAGATAAATTTTTTTTGCAAAATGGTACTGTAGCAAGTTTTGTTGTTATTTGGCAATTAGTGTCCAATTATGGTCTAATTGTGCTTAAAAGATTCGTCTCGTCCATTTTGTCTAAAATGTGTAATTAGTTTTATTTTTTATCTATATTTAATGCTTCATGCATGCGTCTAAAGATTCGATGTGACGGGAAATCTGAAAAAATTTGCAAAATTTTTGGGAACTAAACAGGGCCCCATTCTCCATTTTGAATTTTAGCCTCAAGAGGAAAAAAAAAAAGCCAAAAAACCAAAAAGCCCTCACCTACCTCATAAAAAATTTGGCATTTTGGATGGAACTAAACACACCCATGAAAATTTTGGCACTTTGCATTTCATCATTCCAAAGTACTTAGCATTTTGCATTTTACATTCCATGGGAACTAAACACAGCCTTAGTTTCATCTAAAATGCTAATTTTTTCATGAGGTGGGTGAGAGCTTTTTGGAATGATGAAATGCAAAGTGCCAAAATTTTCATGGGTGTGTTTAGTTCCATCCAAAATGCCAAATTTTTCATGAGGTGGGTGAGGACTTTTTGGCTTTTTGGCTTTTTTTTTTTGCCTCTTGAGGCTAAAATCCAAAATGGAGAATGGGGCCCTATTTAGTTTCCAAAAAACTTGCAAAATTTTTCAGATTTCCCGTCACATCGAATCTCTAGACACATGTATGAAGCATTAAATATAGATAAAAAATAAAACTAATTACACATTTTAGACGAAATGGACGAGACGAATCTTTTAAGTCTAATTAGACCATAATTGAACACTAATTGCCAAATAACAACAAAACTTGCTACAGTGTCATTTTGCAAAAAAAAATATCTAAACCGTCCCTGGATACCTTTTTGCCAAAAAAAATTGCATGGTGTTTAGTTCCATTTTGCAAAATAATGGGCCAAAACTCAAAAATTTTTGGGTGAAATGGGGAACTAAACACACCCTAAACACACCTATAAAAATTTTGGTATTTTGCATTTCATCATTCCAAAATAATTAGCATTTTGCATTTTGCATTCCATAAGGAACTAAACACAGCCAAAATGTTTGATCCCCAAGACAAAGAAAGCAATCATAAAAAAAAACCTCGGCACTATTGGTCGTGCGAGCCTTTCAGTAATCAAGTGGCCGATTAATCACCGTCGCATCGCGTCAGATCAATCCATCCACAGTTTTGCCATGCATCTGCAGCAATCGCGTAGCAATGCTAGTGCTTCCTGTTGGATTCCGAATTGTGAGGCCTGAAAACGGAACGCGTATGCGTTCCTGTGCCTACTCGTTCAGATCCAGAAACCATTTTAGATTTACTTGCGTTTTCCGAACGCAGCAGTCTTCCTGGCTGCAATCGTGCGGGTAATCAGATACAATACAAGAACATCTCCCTGTGAATCCATCAATATATTATGTAGGGCACTGGAAAATCAACGGACTCGTCCCGAACATGTATGGTGCTGAGCGTTGGCCTACAAAAAGGCGACATGTCCAGCAATTGAGTGTAGCGGAGATGCGTATGTTGCGTTGGTGTTGTGGACACACAAGGAGGGATAGAGTACGGAACGACGATATTCGGGATAGGGTTGGGGTGGCACCAATTGAGGAGAAATTGATTCAACATCGGTTGAGATGGTTTGGACATGTCCAACGGAGGCCTCCTGAGGCGCCGGTGCGTAGTGGAGTTCTAAAGCGGGCCGATAATGTAAAGAGCGGTAGAGGTCGACCTAAACTAACTTGGGACGAGTCCGTTAAGAGAGATCTTAAGGAGTGGAATATCTCCAAGGATTTAGCTATGGACAGGAGCGCTTGGAGATTAGCAATCAACGTGCCTGAACCGTGACCTCTTTTGTCTTGTGCCCTTTATGTGTCTCCCTGTTTCTCGTCTCTTTTGGGTTTCATCTCTAGCCTACCCCAACTTGCTTGGGACAAAAGGCTATGTTGTTGTTGTTGTATGGTTTTTTTCCCTCTTGAGACCAAAATCCAAAATGGAGAATGGATACTTTTTGCTAAAAATTTTGCATGGTGTTTAGTTCTATTTTGCAGAATGATGGATCAAAATCCAAAATTTTTTAGGTGAAATGGAGAACTAAAAACACCCTTTATTCAGAAGTACAGTATTCAATGAACAGAAAACCGTAGACGACAGCAGCTGGGTCCTGGAGGCTGGAGCCAATGAACGGCAGGGACGGGCAGACAAGGATAGCTACAGCCAAAGCAACTGAAGGATGCTAGCAGAGTAGCAGCTGAGCCTGAGCAGTGAGCACCATGACTCCATGAGCATGTATCCTGTGCTCCCGTGCAAGAAAGAATCAACCAAAAATATGTATGTATGGGTACATGATGTAAGATGCATGTTCATACAAAGTCTGAGGTTCAATAAAGTTTTGTGCAAGGAGAAACAAAAAAGAGAAAATCAGCATACAATTGAGTCGGAGCTAACTGTTCACCTAGATCCGCATCAGGCTGATTTTCCTTTTTCTTTTTTGGTTTCTCCTCCAATAAAACTTTGTTGGACCTCAAATTTTATATGAGCATGCATCGTGTACCCACACATTTTTTTTTGATTTTTCCATGCATATTTTCATTTTTTTTGAAATGTATGTAATGCTCTATATTTTCTTTTGTTTTTTTTGGTAATGGCATGAGAGCACGGGATACAAACTCTAAGCACCATGTATGTACGAACGTCTCTATGCTCCCATGCCCCTTCAAAAAAATCATCAAAATTTGCATGAAAAATGGATAAAAATTATTAATGGATAGATGATGTAAAGACATTTGCTCATGCAAATTTTGAGGTAGAAGGAGAAATAAAAAAGAGAAAATCAGCTTATTTGCTCGATCAGGTGCAAAGTTTATCCGGCTCCACAACCCGCATCTATTGGCATGCTGAATTGTCTTTTGGTAATGCTACAGAACATACATCCGGAATCTTAAAAAAACAGACGCTCTACTCCGCGCTCGCTTCAGCACAGCGACTGGCCTAACATGGCCATCTACGCTCTCTCCTCTATCTATTCTATCTACACTACGACAGTCGACAGATATCCCCAACTCTTCGCTTCGCTCAGTGCAGCTCACTGCGCCGTCCGCCTGCTCCAAGCCGCCTCTCGGCAGCGCCCCCATCCCGCGTCGAACCACACCACATCTGCCGCCGCGCCGTGCTCCATCCCTCAGCGCGACCACTTCGCCTCGCGTGCCGTGCCTGTCCTCGCCCCTGCGCGCTGTGCCCCGTCCCTCACCGCGTCGAAGTGCTGCTGACGCAGCCGTTTCCTACCAGGAGGTCATGGCTGTTGTCGGCGCCAGCATAGCCGCGACGCTCGACCTCAGCTCACGATATCACGAGATCTGGAGTGGCCAGACCTGGAGCAGGGTTCTTCGGACTCCGGCTGCACCTCGCTCTCCCTTCCTTCCTCGGATGTTGCAAGCGCGTGTTGCAAGCATATGTTTCAAGTGTTTCAGGTGTTTCATATGTATGTTGTAAATGTTTCATGTGGATGTTACAAAAGTAGATCGGGATGTTGCATATGTTGGAATGGCTATACACGTATGGTGCAAGCATCTGTTCCAGATGTTTAAGCTATTTTAAATGGATGTTGCGCGTGTTTTATCTATTTGCAGCATATGTTTTGCACTTATATTGCAAGTGTTTCATCCGAATGTTGCATATGTTTCACGTAAGTATTTTATCTAGATGTTGTATATGTTTTGCAATAGCTACACACGTGTTTCCCTCATGTGTTCAGACGTATGTTGCAAGTGTTTCCACGGTTTCAGACGTATATTGCAAATGTTTTCTCTAGATGTTACAAAAGTAGATCTGGTAGCTGTTGTACCCACCTTCATGCGCATGGGTGTGGAGGGGGCATGAGTGGCTGGCACGGGAAACCGTGCAGACGCAAATTGAGACAGAGTGAGCATGAGACACATAGCGGCGTAGGACATGGATTAATATGCATTTTTACGTACTCTACATTTTATATTTTTGGTTGAACTTTTAGTGCATATTTTAACAGATTTGTTCGAGGTGGGAGGCTTGGAGCATGGGAGGGGTGGGAGCAGGGCTGGACAAAAAGCTCGTTAAGCTGGCTCGGTGGCTCGGTACAAAAGTGCTCCGATTGGACTCATTTATCTTTTAAAATGAAAATGACTTGATTTGGAACGACTTTCAATTTCGGCTCGGCTCGTTAGACTCGGCTCGTTAGGCTCGTTGTGAAGTTGGGTCTTAAACAATGCAGGAAATAATGATGAATAAGATTATACCAATTTCTAAAAAAGCTCGAAAAAAACTACGGTTGGCTCGATATCCAGCCCTAGGTGGGAGGAGAGAAGATGTTCTGTATCCGTTAATCTGCACGCCGTCAATTGGAGTCTCGCTCTCTCTCTCTCTCTCTTCGACTGGCCGTCAATTGGAGTCAGGAAAACGACCACGCACAAAGACGATATATAGGTGTATAATCAAGCCTTAATTATTCGTGCATAATTTGTTAATTGCGTTCCGTTTTCGGGCCTCATAATTATTCGGAATCCAATAGTATGGATGTAGCGTCACATTAGCAAACACCACTATCCAAATCATCTACGATACAACAAAAAAAAACAGTTTTAAAAGTTAAGGATAAAAAAACCGGCATAAGGAGGGGAATCGGAAGGCTGCGAAAGTTAAGGGGCTAAACGCACCCTTTTTTTCATTTTAGACAGGACGCTTCTTAGAAAAGTCTTAAAGCCAATTTCATTTTGGGCCATCGTTTTGATGAGTCAAGGATCAAAGTAGTCTCTTCAGTGCAATTGTTGATCTTGTCATGTGTTTAATTAATTTTCTTAGAGAATGTTCAACCATTCATACAAAAGATTATCAACTTCACTACACTATGAGCTATGTTTTACCATTTTTTAGATAAGACCCACTTTATATTCTTATAAAAATATAACCAACTATGTGGAAATTATTTCTTTAAATTTGACTGCTGAACCCAAGGTATTTATCTAGGACAATCACAAGGGATCTGGCAATACATATAAATCATGCTATTAAAATTCATGTTCTTGTGTTGTTGCATATATATGTAATCTATATGATCGTGCTATGATTAGAAATTGAGAATTAGAATCTTTTTTTAATTTCAGGGGGGTGGGGGGGGGATTATGCTCCGCCACCTGAATTTTATTTCAAAACCTGGAGGTACAAATTACATTTTTTTCTGCCACAAAAACGTTGCGGCGGTGGGGGGGGGGGACGTTCTGTCGTTCTTGCTACCCAACATACACTAAGCCTTCGTTCAATTAGGGCTATACGACACCAGGAACCATTCCAGCCGTGGAAAACTTATACAAATTAAAGTACAATTCCAGCTGGGAATTATTCCTGGGGTCATTCCCCGGGAAGCGAACGGGGCCTAACAAGGCTGGCACAAATGTCAAATTTATGATAGCATGGTCAACGCAGTGGCATTGGTCGGAGAGCCACTGTGTGGCACTGGCAAATATTGAAGACTTTTGTTCTTCTTTTTCATTGAGTTTTTCTTCTAAGTGCTCCTGATTATGGTACAGACAGTGGCAGATCTAAGGGGGGCTGGGGGCTCCAGCCCCCCTAATGACTTGATTTACCACTAAATTACTGTAGCAAAAATCTCAAATCACCATTAAATTTTCATGCAAATCAACATCTCTATTGTTTTAGCCCCCCCTTGATTTCCATCCTGCATCCGCCACTGGGTACAGAGGTAGAGGGTCTGCCCAAGATATATATGCCTGGGTCGTGGGTGCAAACCTGTCATTTTAGAATGTTTGCCAGTTCAACATACTCCCCCGTTTCAAATCATAAGTCGCTTTGACTATTTTGGTTCATTCATTTTGCTATGTATCTAGACATATTATTTATCTAGATATATAGCAGAATGGATGTACCAAAAAAGTCAAAGTGATTTATAATTTGGAACAGAGAGAGTATAATATATATAGCAGGATTATCCCAAATTTAATTATGTAGAGCTTGTTTCTTCAAGTTCCAGAGACTAACATAGTAACATCTCAAAAATTTATGGTCAATAATTCATTTCTATAGAAATAGGTTTGCAAGTACTTTTAGAGTATATAATAAAGTTCAGTTTTGACGTTTTGCATGTAGCTAGATTTTTAAAAGCACACTTGAGTTAGCTAATTTCTCCTATCTTTTAATTAACAAACCCACCCTTTTTTTATCTTCAATGCATCGAGGAATAGCTGCAAGTTCAACACATCAAATCCATCGTGGCTTGTCCAAATGGTATTTATTGAATAATGAAAAAAAATTCATGAAACTGATCTCTTCGTATAGCTGCATGCGCATTTTTGTCAGAATGCATGAGATTAGCCTGAGACAGAACACTGTTCGGGCCAGTCACTGGGTTTTGTGTTCTGTAACCTCTCCTCATTTTACAAGGTGCAGTTTGACTTGGCTGTCATCTGAATTGATC
Source organism: Saccharum hybrid cultivar R570 (assembly GCA_038087645.1). NCBI lineage: Eukaryota > Viridiplantae > Streptophyta > Magnoliopsida > Poales > Poaceae > Saccharum > Saccharum hybrid cultivar. Next base: position 3,339,416 of record JAQSUU010000273.1, read on the forward strand.
TTTGATTAGTTAAGTAAGTAGAAAATCATGACAGTAGGAATTTACTCTCAAATTCAAACACAGACACCATTTCCTACATATGAGCATCAGTAGTGGTTACATACCTCCATTGATCAGGTTTGTATCCATGTACAAATCAGGACTGAAACTCATACAACAAGGCTTGAATTAACTAATTCCAATTATATTCGGTTCTGAAATTATTGGATGACTGAACCAGAAACACAATTTGCAAAGAAAAGAAAAAGACAATGGAATGGAGGAGATGAAATGGTAACTGGATTGCTTGCATATCGGTATGGATAATCAGGTGGGTACCAGTAGTATCTGAAAAGGAAAAATTGCAGAACATCTTCAGTGACTTACAAAATAAGGTCAGATGATTGCGCTGAGCCTTAGGCCCATAGTTGTTTCTCACTCCCAGAGACATACTACAAATTACCATGTTTGTAAAGCTTAAAATTATCTCAGACAGACGCAGCTTCTTTTCTTCGTGCAGTCAAGGTGCTGATCTGGCAACTGCTTCTGGCCTTTGGACACGTCCACTTTTTTTCCCCTCGAAAAAGGGCAAGAGAGTTTGAGTTTGAGAAGCTCAGAGAATCAGCTTGAGCAGCACTGAAAAAGAAAAAGAAAACGGGAGACAGCTTGAGCAGCTCAAAGAACCAGCCACTAGCTCGATCTCTTGAAACTACAGAGATGTCCAAAAGGGGCGCCGGGCGGCGGCGGGGGTCTTCTTCTTCCTCCCCGCATCCTCCTTTGGCGACGGCGGGGGAATCCGAGTCTGATGCCCTGTAGGCCAGATCCAGCATCCCCAGGTCAGGGGGTGGCGTCCGTGGTGGACGGTGCGACTGACGGTGGCTGGCGGAGGTCGGCAGTGCCGACGGCGGGTGGTTCAGCTGGCGGTGGCAGCTGGCGACGTCTTCGACATGTGGCAGGGGACGCACGCGGCAAGGTGAGGCCGGTCTTCGGTATGTTGTCTAGTTGGTGGGGGTTGCCGACGCAGCTGTGCGGCTGCTCGAGCAGCCGGCGCGTCGATGCCCTTCTGGCGAGGCTTTTGCGGGATGGACGACAGTGACAACGGTGGCGACAGGTTGGGGTCCGACATCTTAGTCGACGTATGTGTTGGGGGTACCTAGGGCGAAAGCCTGACGATGCCGACGCCTGTGGGCGCTGCTTCCCTGTTGAGGGCGTCGTGTCCCCAGCAACATCTTCCATGGGTGAAACCCGGTCCATTCCTAGACGAGCCACGGCGGCGCATTCGACGTCGTACTCTTCCTGAAGGCGTCGCTGTGAAATTTGACTCGGTCGCGATGTCTCCTGTGGTGGATGCCATCCGCTTCTCGGCGCTCGGTCGACCCCTTCTTCGATGGCTGGGTTGGATGCATGGCAATCGCCGCAGGCAGGGCATGAGATCAAGGCTGGAAGTCGGAGTTGCTCTTTGCCACATGCTTGAGCTCGGCAACGATGAACTGCCATGGCCTCCTACCTTGGGCCATCGGTCTCAAACCTTAGTTGGTCGTCTGTGAGCTGCCATGGGAAGTCGAAGCTACTGGCGGCTTTGCAACCATGCTCGGCAACAATGACTCACAGTAGTGTGTACTCTGTCGTGTTTGCGTGAGTGGGCTAGCCTTTCGCGGTGTTTGACGCCACGTTTGTCTGTCCTTACTTGTACATAAAATTGCTCCACATAGCAATCCGTTTGGGTAAGATTTTGAGATTGCATATTTTGTAGAAGTACATTCAGTGTTGATTCCTATGAACGACATAACGTTGAAGTCCCAAATTGTTAGGCTTTGGCTACGTAGAAAGTGGATGAAGGCATGTCGCGGCGTCTCAACGGTGGAGATAGCACATGCTGCAGTACATTTTTTCCTCCCCGAACGTGAGATTCTTTTTCTTGGTTGCTACGGGTTTTTTATATAAAAATAAAATAATCTCTGTAAAATCCATATATGATTCCTGTGTTTGTAATAAGAATGTTGCTATTTATCTGCCGACAGATTTTTGAAGAAAAAATTTGTTGAATTTTTAGATGTTGCGAATGTTGTTCTTTGATGTCCTGTTGTCGTGGCCACTCTCAATATGTTCAAAGTTAGAGAAGAAGATATGACAAGCTGTATAAGATACTTCTGATGAGATTTTGTCATGTTTCAAGCATTTTTCATGCATGTTGCATAGTACTACATTAGTCATATGCAACATAGAAGGATAACACGTGCAACATCGGGGAATAACATGTGTAACATCATAAAATTTGATAGATTTTACTCTTCAAAATCTGTTGACACATACTCCCTCCGTATCGGATTTAGAAATCGTTTAAGACAGCGACACGGTCTCCAAAACACAACTTTGACCTCTTGTTTTTATAAAAAAAATATTTATGGAAAAGTGATATATATATACTTTTAAGAAAGTATTTTTCAAGACAAATCTATTCATATATATAATTTTTACATTTGCAAACTCAACAACTTAAAAGTTATTGATAATTTATATTCCCAATGTTTGACCTAAACCTTATCCAAAACGACTTCTAAATCCGATACGAAGGGAGTAAATAGATATTTCCTTGTAATAAATACCCTAAAATAATTTATGTGCATCTACTCGTCTACCGGTTGGAAGCTGGAGGCCACGAGCTGAATCAGGCTCCCCCTTCACGTCACGTCACAGAATGACAAATAGCTCATGCCGAGTTGAAACCGCAAACCGTCTCCAACCCAACATGGCCCTTGAGAAAACTGAAACACCACATTTGCCCTTGCCCGTTACCTACTACTACCACCCCCAACACATTGTTCAAAGTTGAAACGTGCACGGCGCACATCATATTACCACTGCTAGCAGTCTGTTTAGTTTCTAAAATTTGTCAAGAGTCTCCGTCACATTTTATCTTTGGACGCAGGCATGACACATTAAATAGATAAAAAATAAAACTAATTATATAGTTTAGACGAAATTTACGAGACGAATCGTTTAAGCCTAATTAGACCATGATTTGACACTAATTATCAAATAACAACAAAAAATGCTACAATACCATTTTCCAAAAAAAAATCGTGAACTAAACCAGACCGAAGTTGGTGGTGAGTATGCAGAGTAGTGGTCAGTCCTGTACTACTCCTGTTGTGCCCATCCTGCACAACGTGCCCCTGCTGCAGTGCGGTACCGTGAAGGCGTGAACGAACAACGAAGCATGCATGAGGATCCGATCACGAAGGGACCGGCCGGGACCGCCATAGCCCATAGCCTGTGAGCCTGATCAGATTTTTCGCAGGCCTTTAATTTTTGCTCCCATTATTCAAAAAAATATTTTTGCTCTCGGAACCAAACCAAACATGCCCTACATGGATCTGCTTCAGCTGCTTCCTCTACTCTAGAGTGGCAGGAACACGTGGTTCGTGCGGTGCACTGTCTGTTCTTCCCTCACCAGTTTGATTGTGTTGTGCTACAACGTGGCATGTTCTGCCATTTAGTTTTCTGGGCCATTTTGGAGCACATGGATCTCGTAGGAACCGCGTACGAGTTTGGTAGGGGATTACATACAGCAGCTCTGCCTCTGCAGGGGGGTTTCTACTGTAAAAACGGGGTCTGCTGCTACTCTACCACTGTATACAGATACAGAGATACTCCTAGTAGAGCTAGAAACCAACGGGGATCGAAGCGAACAAAGACTTCCGTGCTTGCACGTCTTCGCCGTCGCCGATACTGTATGTTTTTTGTTGGCAGCAGATCCAGTGCCAACAGCCGCCGGGGTAACCAAAGATTCCATTCCAATCCATCGCAGCAGCAGCAGCTTTGTCTCTGCTCTCTTTCCAGTTTCCATTCAGGGAGAGAAGATCTTAAGATGTAACTAGAACTGCCTTTTACAGCAGCTTCAACCATTTCTTGCTAGTCCTGTTTGGGGTTAACGACCGCGCCATTCAGACGCAGATGCAGTCATGCAGAGCACTCCACTGACGAACGAAGCATGAGAATCCGATGCCGATGCGTGCATTCCTGTCGCCGCCGGCCACCGGCCTCCGGGCGTAGCGTAGAGAAATGGTACTAGTACTAGTAGTAGTTTTGGACGGACGGACGGACGAAAGGGGCCGGCCGGGAGCGGGACCCCTGCCTTCTGTGTGGTAGCCTCCTGGTAGGTGTTGTTGTAGAGTAAAAACTGTCTCTGCACGTGTCTAGCCGTGCTGCAAAATGTGCTCGTAGATACGCTACATCTATCGTGCTCCACCACTTCTTGCGAGCCTTACGCTGGATTAGAGGGCTTTCCAACGCACCACGGTGGCGCACAGAGAACAGAACTGTGGCCTCTCAGGCTGTTTTTAGAACACCTTGGAGAAGAACCAATGCCTTTCTCTGACAAAAGAACGGAGCAACAACTGAAAAAACTCGTTGTGGTGATGGGCAGCCTCGGACTGAGGTTTGCTGGTTCGAGACCACATTTGATTGCAGCGTCCTCTCTCTCCAAACGTGAAAGATTCTATTTAGACCACCCCCAATACGACACGGCGTATAACAGTCCCAGCTGCCACGTAAGCACTCAAGGTCTAGATTGTCATTAGTGGTGGTTCCGCAGAGCGGCAGAGCTGACTATAGCTTGGTCTGATGAAATGCAGAAGCTCTTGCTGTGGCTTGTGTTGTGGAATAGGAACTTGTCACGGCCAGTCTACTTTGGCCACAAAGGTTTAAAGCAAATGACTCGTGGGACCATAAAAGAGTGGAAGCGTTAGCCTGCGTTAGGGACATTGATAGCCTCGCATCTTCAACATCTAACATGGCAGCAACTTTTATCTAAAACCATCTTTGATAGCCTGCATTGGGCATGCTGTTATTGGCCCCAACTTTTTCCCAAGCAACGTACAAGCTATGGGACCATGACGATTATGTATAGCCCGCGATGGTTGAGCTGTGGTTTCAACTTGTCAAGACCTATGTGGAATTTGATTTTTTTTTTGTGAGCTATGGTTTCAACTAGTGAAGATCTACGTGGAGTTTGATTTTTTGTCAGGGCTAACACTCATGTATGCCTGCGTTGTTGAAGCCCTTAAAAGAAAGAGCTTGGTCAATACACTATGGGCGTGATTGGTAGCCTGAATGTGCCCCGGCCTGGCTCCTCTGATGCACTGCCCTCGCGTTTGGTTCGCTGCATGCTCCTTTGGGCCTGTCTCAGCTGATGCAAAAGTTCCCTCCCGGCCAGGCTCGCCAAAAACGCAGCAGGACTTCGTTTCCCCTCAGCCTGGCTGGTTGCGTGCGTCGGGCACATGCAAGTTGCACGTGTGAGAGAGCAGGCATACGCGTGAGCTGCCCAACCAAACACTGTTGCTGTGTTGCTCGACTGAACTGAAACGGGAACCAAACAAACGCAGCTGCATGATCTCAGCCTGGGGAGGGGAGACAGGCTGTGTAGATACGAGCCAGGCCAAGCTCGTCATGGAACCAATCACGCCCTATGGCGTGTTTGGTCTCCTGCTCAACGGAGCTTGGCTCACATATAACGGCCAGACTGGCTAGGGGTAGGCTCAACGTATGCAACTGTTTGAGGATCTAGGCCGAGTAAAGTGTTTGCTTGATTGACTTCAATTTGGAAAAGCCAAAAGGACCTGTAATTTGGAATGGAGACGAGGTTCACTGAATACCTGATGCACTATTCGTTCTTCCGTCGCTATTTTGTTGTTTGTGGTACAAAGTCGGATGTCCTGTCATTCTTGGGCCATTTTGAATTTTTTATCACATGAATCTAGGCCTTCGCCTCGTTTAGTTTGCCTCAAAGTTCCAAGTTTTTTCACTTTCTCTCCATCACATCAATTTTTAACCGCTTGCATGGAGTATTAAATGTAGGTAAAAAAATAACTAATTACACAGTTTAGTTGGAAATCACGAGATGAATCTTTTGAGCCTAGTTGGTCCATGATTGGACAATATTTGCCAAATAAGACGAAAGTGGTACTATTCATCGGTTTGAAATTTTCTTCAATCTAAACAAGGACCTAATCAAGGCCAGGTTAAAAAACAAGCATGAGTGATGGATGGATGGAGACGACGTGATTTGGGTCAGGTCAGGCCGTCGGGGCGATCGAGGAGAGACGACGAGACGCAGAGCATGCAGGTGCAGGTGCAGGTGCGCCGCTGCGTGCATGGCTGGCCCTTCTTGGCCATGGCTGGCCATGGCGGGGGCCGGCTCGTCGTTGGACGACGCCGCGACGCGTCCAGGCCAGGGCAGGAGGGGATGATTTGACGGGTTGCAATAATGCTGCTTCTATTACCACCAGCACTAGCCGGCCAGGCCAGCTGGAATCACATACGAGGAGTTTGGTAGGGATTTGATTACAACAAGAATTTCCACTGTACAAATGTGGTATGATGCTACTGTACATGGTACAATGCTACGCTGCCTTCAAATAGAAAAACAACGGACCTTTCAAAAAAAAAAAAGGAGAAAAGAAAAACAAAGACTTGGCCCTTGTTTAGTTCCCCAATTCTCCCCAAATTTCACTATACAAAAAGAAGATTCCCTGTCACATCAAAATGTCGGCAAATGCATGAAGTACTAAATGTTGATGAAATCAAAAACTAATTGCACAGTTTTGTTGTACTTTGCGAGATGAACATTTTAAGCCTAGTTAGTTAAAATTTAGATAATTTTTACCAAATACAAACGAAAATGCTACCGAAATTCTGATACAGTGTTTTTCTCCCCGATTCACCAAACTAAACGAGGCCTTGTTCAATCCTCTGCAGCCGTGCTTGCACGTCTTTTCCATAGATTCCATTCCAATCCATCGAGCTTCGTCTGTGCTCTTTTTCCATACACGGAAGCAAAATGTCATACAAATGCCTTTTAGAGGCTGTTTAGTTGGCAAAATTTTTAACGAAATGCTACTTTAGCAGTTTCGTTGTTATTTGGTAAATATTGTCCAATCATAGTCTAATTAGGCTTAAAAGATTTGTCTCGTCCATTTCGTCTAAACTGTGTAATTAGTTTTATTTTTTATCTATATTTAATGCTTCATGCATGCGTTTAAAGATTCAATGTGACGGAGAATCTGATAATTTTGACAAAATTTTTTGGCATCTAAACGGTGCCTTACAGCACCTTGAACCAACCATTTGCTATGGGTAACTTTTAAACAACTGCGCCATTCAGATGCAGATGCAGAGCACTCCACTGACACTGATCTGACCCAGACCAATACCAGAAGCTGTTTTCCACGGTGGTCCAGCCAAAGCACACGGTTTTGGTAGGAGTACTTTTGAGATTCCTTAAAAAAAAAGCAGCTTGCCACTTATGGACCTCTATATTCATCTTTTAAAAAGAATATTTCATCCTAATCACTATAAAATATATAATTTTTCCGCATTCATCCATCCTCTATATCATCCTCTATTTACTATGGGGCTCACTTGTCACTTTATCTAAATATATTCATATGACCTCTTGTTATGAAGAATTTATTGTCACGAATTTAATGATGCAATCAGAATTTAATTTGGATTTTTGGTTTGTGAGTTAAAACTTTTTTTAGTTGGTTGAACTTGTGGGGCCCACGTCTGCTGCTCTCACCCCTCTCTGCTCTTTGGCCCTGTTCATCTGGCTTATAATCCGTCTTATTCAGCTTGTTTTTTCAACCGGAACAGTATTTTTCTCTCACAAAAAATCAGCCAACAGTGTTTTTCAGCCGGCTTATAATTCCAGCCGAACGGCTCCTTTCTCCCGTGCGCGCGTGGTGGGCGCAGCGCATGCAGCGAAAAACGTCCGGTACCCTGTAAATTTAGGTAGTGTTTAGATGGTGTAAAAGTTGGTGTAAAGTTCCTATAGCACTTTTCGTTGTTATTTGGTAAAATTTATCCAATAATGGACTAACTAGGCTCAAAAGATTCGTCTCGATATTTACAGACAAACTGTGCAATTAGTTATTTTTTTACCTACATTTAATGTTCCATGCATGTGTCTAGAGATTCGATGTGACGGGAAATCTTGTACAATTTTTGGAAGTTCGAAGGGATCTAAACACTGCCTTAGCGAACGAAAGTTTTTGGAGGAGTGATTTACAGTACCCGCCGCAGATAATTTCATCCGCTATATCCTTTACCGGTCGCATGTAGAGTAGCCGGTGCGGGTTGTCTTACCAACCGTAATCAGCAGCGTTCAGGGGGTTTGCCCTCCGGAGGTCGCTGTCGCAACCAACGCACTGCGAAAATTGGGATGACAGGAGCTCACGGAGTCCGAACGACATCTGGTTTTTGACTGGAAATTGCTCCTGATCCAAGATCCTTAGTGATAACACACACAAAGCTACTGTATTTGAGATTGCTTCTGATTTTCTCTCATCCTGGTATTAGAAACTCGCAATGTCAAAGATTGCTTCTTTATTCATTTCCTTCGTCACCATATAACAAATTCTAAAGCCAAGGTGCCACATTTCCAAAGATAATATTTTTTTTCTCTCCCTCGCTTGGAAATGAAATGCAGTAGAACTGACAAGGAAGAAAGATAAATTTTTTTTTCTCTCCCTCACTTGGAAATGGAAATGGAACGCAGTAGAACTGACAAGGAAGAAAGAGTTTCTTCTCCTCCAAAAGACGAGAGAAAGAATCACAAAAATTCAAATCTGAATTGGGAGAGAATACAGATACAGAAACTCAGCGGGAACTCAGCAATGCCAAAGATTGCTTCTTTATTCATAAGATTTTCTTTTTCTCCCTCACTTGGAAATAGAATACAGCAGAACTGACAAGGAAGAAAGAGTACGGGAACCCCTCTCAACAAAGTCAAATCTGAATTGGGGGAGAAGAATACAGATACAGACTGGTACAATGTCGATCATGACATGAGCAGCAAGCACGGTGGTTACTTGCGGACGTTGGAGGAGACGTTGGGGGCGTGCGGGGATCCCTCGAAGAGCTGCTTCCGGAGCACGTCGTGGAGGCCGTCGAAGAGCTTCTTCTTGACGGAGTCCATGGCCCACTCGAGGCGGTTGAGCAGCTCGGTGGAGTTCTTGTTGTACATGAAGAGCCCGTTGTAGAGGTCGAAGCTGTCGCTGCAGGTGTTGTCGACGAGGCGGAGCAGCGTCTCGTACCCCTTGGTGTTGATGGGCGTGGAGCGGAGCTCCAGCATGGCGAGCATCCTCCCGACGCTGTGCGTCAGGAACTGGGTCTCGGCGGCGTGCGCGTCGTGCTCGGCGCACGACATCTCCACCATCCGGCACCCTTCCCGCTCGAAGATGTTGAGGAACGCCTCGGCGCGGGCGCGGCGCGCCGGGCAGTCCCCGACCCGGACCTTGTCGAACACGAAGGGGAGGCCGTCCCAGCCGTCGCGCGCCGACTCCGGGCCGAACATGGGGTGGGTGCAGATGACGTCGAAGTCGGGGGGCAGGGAGCTGAGCAGCAGGTTCCTGGGGAACTCCTTGACGGAGAGCACGTCGACGAAGAGCGTGTTGCGGCGGAGGCGGTGCACGGGCAGCGAGCGGAGCACGGCCTCGGCGGAGAGGATGGAGGTGGCGAGGAGCACCACGTCCGGGTGGCACTCGCACAGGTCGTGCGGGTCGGTGAAGAAGGAGGCGCCCAGCGTGGACGCCAGCGCGGAGTGGTCCGTCCGGGAGTGGGCCAGCAGCGTGTGCCCCTGCCGCGCGAAGGTCCGCGCCAGGAATTGACCGAAGTTGCCGAACCCGACGATGGCGATCTTCAGGCGCTGACGCTCCTCCAGCAGCCCCGCCGCGCGGGACTCGAAGTCGAACGGCTGGGCGGCGTCCAGCGCGCGGATGCGCTGGGCCCGCGCGCGGAGCGGCGCCGGGGACGCCGCCCCCGGGGCGTGCCCGCGCCACCGCCGCGGGGAGGCCAGGTGGGTGGCGCCCCCCGCGGCCGGAACCGGCGGGTGGCTCCGGTGGGGGCGGGTTGGTTGGTGGAGGCGGAGGGTGGAGGTGGAAGACGACATCATCTTTGCTTGGGGGAGTTGGGGTTGGGCTCTCTCGGCTGCTGCTGCTGCTGCCGCTGCCGCTGCCGCTGCTGCTCTCCTCTCCTGTGGCGTTTCCTTCGGCCTTTGGGTGTGGTTGCTGGAGAATTGGATGGGATCTGTGTGTCAGTGTGTGTCACATTACATCAAACAACCCAAGGAGTAGGTGACAGACACTCCTCTCTCTCCGTACTATTAAAATGATATTTTTTTATTTTCTTATCATGTTTGAGCATTCGTTTTATTTTTTTATAAATTATAAAATAAATAAATTATTATTAAAGTATTTTTAATGATAAAATAAATTATAATAAAATAAATAATATTTATATAAAAATTTTAAATAAAACGAACGGTCAAATAAAATGATACGGAGTTTAAAATGTTATTTTTAATGGACAGAGGGAGTAGCTAGGATCGTTTGAGTTGATTCTAGTGTACTATTAGCATTTATAGAGTTTTAATTGCAGTAAAATTGGAGGATAAACAACCTTGCGTGGGGGGTGGGGTGTTTGGGGTAAGTGTTGGGGTGAAGAGGGCAATCAAGGACCACTCCTCACTGTTGTAAAATGTACAGTACAATGCTTTTAGGGTTCGAGCCAAGGCAGCCACGCTTTAGGACCTGTTTAGTTGCCCATGTAACCCAAAAAGTTTGTACAGTATCCGTCACATCGAATCTTGCGGCACATGCATAGAGTACTAAATGTAGACGAAAGAAAAAACTAATTACACAGTTTAGTTGTAAATCACGAGACAAATCTTTTGAGTCTAATTAGTCCATGATTGGACACAAATTGCCAAATAAAACGAAAAGTGCTACAGTAGCCGAACCCAAACTTTTTCACCAACTAAACAACCCCTTAGTGGTGGACTGGTGGGTGCAGCTAATATTTCAACCGGGTGTATTCTCTATGGTGAACCAACTACCTTAGCTTTGTTTTAAATCAAATCTTTTAATTTTTTTTATCTGTTTTGGAGAAAAGTATAATAAAATCTACGATATCAAATTAATACAATGTTAAGAGGTATTTTAGTGTGAATTTAATGGAAGGAGTTTGATGATGTAGTCGATGTATTTTTTTGAAACTCATTCAATTAGACAATTTTTGTCTTATACTAGAACAAAACTACTAATACATCTAGCATTTTGGTACAAATGGAGGAAATGGCTAACTTTTTAGGTAAAAAATATTCATAGTTTGGAACAAAGCCATAAACTATGGTAAAAGCAACATATATTATGTAAGCAATGCTTTAGAAAAATCCCTATACTCCCTCCGTTCATTTTCAGCTGCCAGTCTGTAGTACAATAGTAAGAGGCATAATGATCCCTTTTTAACTTCTCTCTTCCATGTACTCTTAAAAATGTTATTTTAATAGTCATAGGCCCTGTTTGAATCAAGGGGCTAGAGCTAGTTTGAGCTAGTTTGCACTCAACTAGCCCAAAAGTAACCAAATAGGAGGGCTAGAGCTAGTTTTTTGCAACTAGCCCACCCAAAAAAACTATCCCTCTCAAGGTGTGATTATTGGGGCTAGTTAGGGCTAGTTCTAATGGGACCCATAGAAAAATTATTTTTTTCCTCCTCAGCCGCACTTGAGCCACACCTAGTCCGATGGGCCCAGAGAAAAATTAATTAATGATTGGAAAAGTACATTTAATATCAATCTAACCATCCATCTAACCCTTGGATCCAAACGACTTTTTGGCTAGAGCTAGTTCAGGGCTAGTCCTGAGTTAGAAACTAACTCTAACCTCTGGCCGAGCTAGAGTATCTAAACAGGGCCATAGTGTCAAGGAGTAAATTATCAATTGAAGAATGTCTTCTAACAAAAACAACGGCCCTGTTCGGCATGCTGTTTTTTGACTTATAAGCCGGCTGTGGCTGATTTGCTGTGAGAGAAAAACACTGTTCCACGGCTGATAAGTCGTGCTGATAAGCTCAGCCGAACAGGGGGAACATTGATTAGTGTCCATCAATATCAAAAAAGTGTCCTACAACAAATTACCCAACTTTTAATGGGTGTATTTCAATATAATCAATTTTCTAACCATTCTTGTAGTAGTTGTAGAGGTAAATCAACCAAGTGGAGATGGATTCATCACAATTAATGATTGATAGTCCTATATGGACAGAAAAAGCATTTTTTTCTAACCATTCTCGTAGTAGTTGTAGGAGGTAAATCAACCAACGCCTTGTTTAGTTTGCCTCAAAGTTCCAAGTTTTTTCACTCTCTCTCCATCACATCAATTTTTAACCGCTTGCATGGAGTATTAAATGTAGGTAAAAAAATAACTAATTACACAGTTTAGTTGGAAATCACGAGATGAATCTTTTGAGCCTAGTTGGTCCATGATTGGACAATATTTGCCAAATAAGACGAAAGTGGTACTATTCATCGGGTTGAAATTTTCTTCAATCTCAACAAGGGCCAAGTGGAGATGAATTCATCACAATTAATGCTTGATAGTCCGATATGGACAGAAAACTGGCATTCATGTCTACCACAATTGGTTGCCCATATCAATTTCTGTCAATTTATAAACTCCAAATGCTACAGTCTCCACGTTACCAAACGTTTTTTGACGAGGACGTTACCAAACGTGTCAATAGCGGCACCCTTGCTCTACTTGCCTCGTTAGCAGAACTAGGTGCAAGCTCAACATATAACAAAAGAAAGAAAAAAAAAGGTGATTTTGCCTAGCATTTGGAGGCCAAAGTGGTTGGTAGTGCCACTGGGAGTAGGTAAACCATTCCAGGTTCTCAAAAGGGTTAAGTCCTGGCATTTGGGAAACACTCTTGCTGCTTGCAGAATAAGTGTCACACATTTCACAAGAAGCTTATTAGTGAGTCCACAGTAGATCAGAAGGCTAGTTCAAGCAAAACAAAAACTAAACAGCACGTAACATTCCGGGCCCCCTATAACGTTCTACAACAACACAACTGTGTTAAGACCCAAACAACCATCTCCCAGTATGAAAAAACTCAGTTACACCGTACCGTGTACATACATTACAGTAATAGCATCACAAAGCCCCGAGACCAGCCACCAGCCACCAGCCACCAGACTCCAAGCGGATTCTAGTGATCTTCAGAAAGGGGCCAAGTACCCTTAATGCCAACACATCCAGGGTGATCCCCAGATATATACTGCCTTGCTTCTGATAGGGAAGTTTACCTATGCGCTGCCATTTCATTTTCTCCTATGATGATGGCGATGTTTATTGTGTCGATCAGAGTCTGAGTGATCAGAGGCACTAGAATCAGGGTAGTGCCGTTTCTCCCAAGATCTCCTCGAATGTCTACTGGTTTCATAATGACTGCGTTCAGTATAGTCTTGCTTACTGCTTGATCTCTTTGAATGCCTGTAGGTATGATGTGGGCTTGTATCAGTATGGGGCTGTTTCTCCATGGATCTCCTTGAGCGCCTGAAGGCATCAGGAGAACTTGACTCTCTATCATGTCTCTTCTCCCTCGATCTCCTTGAGTGTCGATGGCTCTGATCAGAACTGGAGTCACTGTAATATTGTTTCTCCTTGTGCTGTAGAGAATGCCTGCCTCTCTCAGAAGAACCTGAGGAATAACTGTAGTGGCGCTTCTCCCTTGAACGCCTTGAATGCCTCTTGCTTTCTGTGTCTCCTTGATCCTTAGAGAAGGACAATGGTGACTCATATCTTTTCTCCTTCACATGTTCTCTCTTCAGATGCCGCCTTGTATCTTCACGGACCTCAAATTCTGAATCAGAAGAAGACTCTAACTGGTACTTCTTCTTATGCCTATGCTTTGACTTACTCTTGCCTTTTCTAGCATCTATCTCAGAATCAGAACAGTTTGTTTTCTTTCTCTTGCTTCTTGATGTTTTGTTTCTCTTCTCATTTTCAGAGTCTGACGATAGATGGTAACTGCTTTCATGTCTACCAGAATCCTCATGAATAGCAGACTTAGCCTGCCTATGCTTGCTTTTCTTCTTAGAGCGGTTCTTGGATTTGCTAGCAGAAAAATTGGAAATGAGAGCTGGAATGTCACAGTTCAGAAAACCTGAAATACAAGGCAGCAAAAATATTAAATCGCAGAAGTTATAATGGATGTTTGTTCATGTTTCAGACTACTAATATACCTCCATATTCATCAAAGATGTCTTCTGCCACAATCTGCTGATTAGGATCATCTGGGTCAAATCCACCACGAGGAGGGCTCATGCCTGGCTTTTGCTTAAGTTCCCACTTCAAAGGCTGTCAAATTCCTCACATTAAAATTGACGTTTAAAGAAGTAATGAGCAAATTTATGTTCCTATTGTCTATATTGGTTGAACATGTATCAAGTATGGATCAAATATTGCTACCAAGACCATGGATAACTATATATCACACTGTTCAAAATATTCAGCTCTCTGCTACATTTCAACGCCCAACATGGTTTCAAGAATAGTGATGGAAGAAACAGACAATACTGACAAGGACGTCATGCTATCATTGGTAAGTTAAGTAATATGTAGTCATGGGGGCCAGCCAGCTAGGGTAAAGTCAAATATACGCATGCTCTAAAACTGGGACATATATTTCCATATTTTTTTATATGGCTTGCAATTGCAACAGAAATATACTTCAAAGAGGGAAAAAAAATCTAACCTCACTTGAATCAGTCTGCGCCATTATAGTTGTAAGTGGATCATCTCTTTTCAACCGACTCTCCTCATTAGGCATGATCACATCCTTCAAAGGACATTCCCGGTCACCACTTTGGTGACCATAGTTTCCACACCTTAGACATCTAACATTACGAACTTCAACTCCAAATGGTTTGATCCTAGCAGGAGCACCTGTGTCTAACCTGAGAATAAGAGGGAAATGTGTAGTGACTGTTAAATAAAAATCTTAACAGTGATCTAGATACATCATAATGCTGCACTATTTGGATAAGTGAAATGAGAAAAAAATATAAATAATGACAATTTCTATAACAGAAAAAACCAAAAAAAAATGGAATAGAGAAATGGACCTCCTGTTTTGTTCAGCCAAACAAATTTCAAAATAAAAGACAAGGAATATTTCATGTTTCATGTCGCAAGGAATATTTCATGTTTCATGTCGCATGGTTGCTTAACAGATCATCAGTAACAAGGAGTTCAATGTACCTTGGAGCATTCTTGAGAACCTCAAATTCTTGTTCAGTTGCCAATGGCCGACCAAAAACATCTTTTGGCCTATTTTTCTTATCTGCGCCCGATTGAGTCTTTTCAGGTCCCTTGTCAGGTCTGGAAAAAAATATAACCATGATGAAATGTAGAAGAAACAGTCTGGAGTTACTAGGACAAAAGAAAATGCGCACCCAGGCTGAAAGCTCCACATAAGGTGGGGTCTGGGGAAGGAATTGCAATAAAATTCGAAATCTCTACGGTTGCATGCTAATAGCCTCCAAACCTTTATTAAAACTCAGACAGTTGAAGAAAAGTCGAAAGTTCTAACTCCCCAAAAATGAAAAAAGCACAGTAACATGTGGAAGCAAAATAATGGATATCACTTACATTGAAGAGGTACTTGCAGATGCAGTACCTTGAGCCATGTCACCTGGATCTGACCTCTTCTTCTCATCCTCAATTTCAGCAGCTTTTGCACTCTCTGCATTGTAGCCAGGTGGACGCACGTACATAAAACTCACAGCTTTCATTACCTCCATCTGAACTTACAAAACAAATTGGATACTGATGACATCCATTCTTCATGAGTGGAAACAGTAGGATGAGCATTGAAACATAAATATAGTTGTTTATTCAGATTAAAAACAACAAAAAAAAGTTTACTTTTCTTGAAACGTAAGAATAGCTAGCACGTTCCACATTACTAGTGAGAGTGAGGGACTGAGGGTTGTCGTTTCAAGAACGAAGAAAAAAAATTCCTCATTTATTGTTTAACTAACTGAATTTATTCTTTGGCAACATTTTTTTTGGAAACCTTGGTTGGACAGTAAGTGAGCTGGGTAGCTGGCAACATTTTTTTTTTGTAAAATACTAATAAGATGGACCATTTATCTGCAGGATACAAATTGTAGAATACCAACCCTTGGTGCTGCTGTCAACGGGTAAACGGACTTTGAATCTGAGGAGAAATTAACAGCATGAGGTAGATAAAATTTCTATAGGTTAGTTTGCACAGAAGTGTCCATTATTGTGTGGAGTGCACTATGACTATACAACAAATACAAGACAACATCCACTCATCCAGTCATCCACATTACGGTTCTCTATAGTAAAAACATCAATAAGGTGTTTCTGCTAGGTTCTGAACACAGAATTGTGAGCAGTGATTGGAACTATTTCTTCAGTAAGGCTTCATTAAGGCAATTGTTCACTAAATTATCAGCATCATAGAACAATTATATACTAGTACAAAAACATGAAACCAGACCCATGACATTATGTCACCTATATAGCTCTTATGCTAAATTGAATGTGACTGCAATAGACAGCATCGGTACCAGCCAACGACAACACAGGATTCTGGATTCAGATAAGCAGCTCCTTAAGCTAATGGCAACGAGCAATTGATGCAAGGGACGAATAGCAGAGGGTATTATACCTTCTCCTTGTCCTTCTTGGAGAAGAGCGCGGTCTGCCGGAAGAACTCCTGCTCCTGTGCAAACTCCCGCTGCACCTCCTCCTGGCGGCGCGCGCGGTTGGCGTGGACCTGCTCGGCGATCCATTTGCGGCGCTGGTTCGGATACGAGAGCGGATGCCACGGCTTCTGGTTGAGGTACGAGTGGCTCCACGCCGTCCCCGACTTCTCCTTCAGCTCCACCTCCCCCGCCGCCATCTTCCTCCCAATCCCCCCGCCGCTCCCCGTCACCTCCTCCTCCATCGCTCTCGCCGGCCTCCGCCTCTCCCGATCGCCGCCGGTCGAATCCCTCCCCTCCCGACTCGCAAAATTACCGAAAGACCCCTACCCCTAGCAGCGATGAATTGGATCGAATAATTTACGGGCCGGAACTCCATATGGGCCAATGCCATTCTGGCCCAGTTCGAAACTGAACTTTCGGCCCAGTCAACGATCGATTGCAATCTCAGCCTACCAACCTCCCCTCCAGAAGCAAGCGAACAAGCGTCCAGCAGCTCCATGGCATGGCCACGCTCCCGGCCGCCGTCCATGCCCTCATCGCCGGCGCCTCCACCGGGCGCCACCTCCGGCAGATCCACGCCCACCTCATCACCTCCGGCCGCCTCATTTCGTTGCACCCGCACCTCCACCTCGCTGCCGCCCACCGCCTTCTCCTCTCCATCCCATCCCCGCCGCTCGACCTCTTCAACCTCCTCCTGCCGCCACTCGCCTCCTCGCCCGATCCCGCCGCTGCGGCCGGACTCTACGTCCACCTCCGCCGCGGGGGCCTTCGCCCGGATGCCCACACGCTCCCGCACGTCCTCAAGGCGCTCGCGCGCCTCGCGCCGGGCTGCCTCCCGCTCGTCGCCTGCACCCACGCGGAAGCCGTCAAGACCGGGCTTTTGCGCGCCGTGGTGTACGTGCCGAACGCTCTCATGGCCTCGTACTCTGCCTGTGGCCACTTCGGGCACACCATGCAGGTGTTCGACGAAATGCCGCGCCGGACCGTGGTGTCGTGGAACACTGCGCTCACCGCCTGCGCGGACAACGGCCGCCACGACCGGTGCGCTGGGATGTTCGCGGACATGGTAGAGGCTGGGTCCGTGCCTGATCAGACGACGTTCGTGCTCATGCTCACCGCTGCGGCTGAGCTGGGAAACTTGGCGCTCGGCAAGTGGGCGCATGGGCAGGTCCTTGCCCGGCGGCTTGTCATGACGCTTCATCTTGGCACGGCGGCGGTGAATATGTATGCCAAGTGCGGCGAGGTGAGTTACGCGTCACGCTTGTTTGAGAGGATGGCAGCACGGAACGTCTGGACATGGAGCGCGATGATCATGGGGTATTCACAAAACGGGATGGCACGGGAGGCACTGGAGCTTTTTGACAGGATGAAGGATGCATCTGTTGCGCCCAATTATGTCACATTTCTTGGACTCCTCTGCGGATGCAGCCATGCTGGTCTGGTCAACGAGGGCCGCCAATTCTTCCATGAAATGCAGCATGTCTATGGCATCAAGCCAATGATGACACACTACAGTGCCATGGTTGATGTCATGGGACGCAACGGCCGCCTCCAGGAAGCTTTTGATTTTGTTGTGGACATGCCGGTCGAGGCCGACACGGTCGTTTGGAGGACGTTGCTGAGCGCCTGCCAGCTGCACAGCTCCAAGGACTGCATTGGCTTCGTTGACAAGGTGCAGAAGAGGTTGCTGAAGCTGGAGCCCCGCAGAAGTGGTAACCACGTGATGGTCGCGAACATCTACTCGGACATTGGGTTGTGGGACAAGGCAGCCATGACGAGGAAGGTGATGAGGGAAGGGGGGATGAAGAAGATGGCAGGTGAGAGCTGTGTCGAGGTAGGAGGACGGATTCAGCGGTTCATCTCTGGGGATGAATCCTGTCCTGGATTGGGTGGGGTTTACAAGATTCTTCATGAGTTGAATATCAGAATGAGAAAATGGGAACATGTGGACAACATTTTGCTTGCTGATTCTGACCTGTGAGTACCATGTACGCTGACCAAAACTGTTTATTCTGTTCATGTCAGTCCTCTTTTTCTCCATAATTAGCCGGCGAAAGCTTGAAATTTTACTCTTGTATAGACATGATAGCACATTTGATCATTGATCATTTTTTATACTGGTGTGCACTTCTAAGATTATGAGTCCAAACTAAGTGTGCACTTCGATTGTTGTCAAATACTGGTTATTCATTTTTTTTTTGAAACTGGGTGAACTTTCATTACTCAACTGCTATCAAGTCATTAGCAGCAATTACATGGACACTATCAAGAATAGAGCTCATAATTTGCTCTTCTCCCTGATCACATAACAGACCCAGCGCAGCTAGCTCGTGAGCAGCTTGATTACATTCTCTACCTTTAAACACGCACTCAAAGCTAAGAAAGCAGAAGACACCAAAGACTTTATCTCCGCTATGAAGAGGCCCACAGCAGCCTCGTCAAAGTCATTGGTCGTAATTGCTTGGACAGCCAACTTTGCATCTGTTTCAATGATCGGATGTCCAATTCCAAGGTCCACAGCCGTTTGGATGCCTTGGACACAGGCAACCCAGCTCATCATGGAATGCATTCAGAAGATGATCAACCCTTCCGCGCCCAGAGACGACTACATCGCCTACGTCGTCCCGTACCAAGAAGCCCCAGCTGCCCGATGATGAACTGGGCAGAAAGGAGGCGTCGCAATTCAGTTTCAGAACACCGACAGGTGGTTTGCTCCATTTCGCCTTTTGCCGGCTTCTTGTGCTGGTTGCTTGTCTATCTCCCCCCATCACCTCAGTATTCTCCTCGGCATAGGATTTAATACGTGTTACAAATTCTGCACTCCGTCTCCGCCCCTCTTCTCTGATAAGATTTCGCTCACACCAAATGAACCACATTGCAATGGTCATCAATAGTCGCTTATCTTCCTTTGCTGTCAGGATCAGCTCTATTGCATCCCGAACAAGCACAGTCGCGGCTAGCTCCAGCCGTTCCTTCTCCAGACACAGGCGACTCCAAATCTCTTTGGCCAAGCGGCACTGGAAGAACAGATGCCCACCATCTTCACCAATCAGTCCACAAACCGGACAATTGATCCCAATCTTCATCCCACGCTGCATCAGATTGCCTCGCAGAGGCTGACTGTTATGGGCCATGCGGCAGAGAAAGTGTTTAATTTTACTTGGGCATTTTAGCTTCCAAATCATCTTCCAAATAGGATCAGGACCATTGCCGCTACTACCCTGTGCCCCAGCGCAACTCTGATTCCGTAAGAAATTAGCTCGGCAAACTTTATATGCACTCTTTACACTGAATTTTCCATGATTATCGAAATGCCAAGCAAGGAAATTTTCTCCCCCTTCGTGGACCGGCAGTGCCAATATAGTATCCGCGTCTTCCGCCCAAAATGTTCCTTTAACCAACTCAGCATCCCATCCTCCTGTAGAACTGTGGCAGGATTGATAAGCTCAGCTACCTGTGTCACGAGACAAGCTCCTCTTGGTGTAATTGGCCGCCTGGTGACACCCTTCGGCAGCCAGGGGTCCTTCCAAATGTTTAAATTGTACCCATCACCGACTCGCCATATCATTCCTTGTTTGATCACTTGCAGCCCGCGCAATATGCTTCTCCAAGTGTATGACATACCCGTCTTTGGTTTAGCCTCCAGGGCTGAAGTGTTTGCACCCATCCATTACTCGTTTATTTGCTGGTTTATAGGGTTTACTAAATGAAAAAGTCCACTTTGTCGGCGGAATCTTTGAAGAATCATACTAAATTATAGAAAAATTATAAAATAGAAAATATAATTTTATTGGACTCTACATGAGTAGATCTATACAATAAACATATACTATGGTATGCCTTAGTATAAAATTTTTTGCTCTAGCTTTAAATCCATGCTTTTATGTGATTAATTCATAGCTGCAGTTTCTGTGGTCCTATTATGGTGAAATTTTTATGGTGGACTAATCATTGTATGTTTGAGATGTAGTAAAAATTTCATGCTTATTGGATCATGTATGATTGAATTATAGACTTATTTGAATTTATGCTTATTAAATAGTTTAAAATGATTCAAAAGTGTGTAAAAATAGAAAATGTATGTTCGCTGTGAAAACATGATTATGTTAAGTGTTCATACAATATAACAATAGTAATATTACATAGAGAACACATATTTTCTATTTTTATACACTTTTGACTACTTTAAAACTATTTGATAAGCGTAAACCTAAATAAATCTATAACTCAGTATCCAATGAGTATGAAATTTTTACTTCATCTCAAACATACAATGATAAGTCCACCATGAAAACTTCACCACAATAGGGCCACAAAAACTATAACTATGAATTAATCACAGAAAAGCATAAATCTAAAGCTAGAACAAAAATTTTGTACTAAAGCATACCATATCATATGTTTATTATGTAGATTTACTCATGTGGAGTCCCAAAAAAATTAAATTTTCTATTTTATGATTTTTCTGTAATTTGCTATGATATTTCAAAGATTCAGCCAAAATAAATATAAAAGAAAAATAGAAAAACCACCTAGAGAAATAGCCAGCGAGATATGTCTAGTTTGAAAAGATGGGGGAGGAGTAACGTCCAATTTTAGTTCATTAAGGAAAATCTGACTTTTGCGATAATTGAGAGAGGCAAAATAGATTTTTTTCCTTTACTAAAAAGATATGAACAGGGGAAGCAGTTAGCAGTGCAAATGTCATCGAGCCAGCCTTAGAGCATCTCCAGCAGGACCCCCTACTTGACCCCCTACTCCAAATTTAGGTAGTGGAGTCTAAAAAATCAACTCCAGCAGACCCCCTACTACACCCCCTATATTTGTTGGCTTCCTATTTTCCCCCTCCCACCCTCTATTCCTGTTGGCCCCCTACTCCCACCGTGCAAAAGCAAAACTGAATCCCTATTCAGGAATTGCTTGTTGAAAAGGAGGAGGAAAAGAAGATGAAGGATTTGAGGTGGCAAGAGGCCAAGGCAATGCAGGAGCGTAGGATATCTATTGAGGAGAAACGGTTGATGTGGGAACAAGAGCAAAAGATAATGTTTTGTGATGTCAACACTTTAGATATAGATCAGAAGAATTATGTCTTGGCAATGAGGGCTCAAATCACGGCACAGAAGATGGCTGAGTTCTCCCAAAGCCTTGGTGGTTCCAGTGGTGGTAGTCGTGATGTAGGAGATGATGGACTTGGTGGCGATCCATCTATTTGAGCTTTGTATCTTTATTTCCAATTATTCATCGTACTTTATTTAAGTATGTTTGAACTTTGTAGGATCCTATATCCTATTTATTATGTTTGAACTATGTGCTTTATTTTTGCTCTTTGTTTTATTATATTCCAATTAATTATGTTTGGACTATGTGTTTTATTTGCGGTTAAAATACTTTTGGTTAAATTGTAGAGGAGAAATGAAGATTATAGAGGGGCAACATGCATTTGTGAAAATAAAAGTAGGGGGTCAGTTTTAGGTAGTACTGCTGGAGACGACAATAAAAAAATAGGTACTCTGAGAATTGGTAGCTACCTAAACAGAAAAGTAGGGGGTCAGTTTTAGGTAGTACTGCTGGAGATGCTCTTAGGGCCCAGTTTGCTTTGCCTCCAAAACCTAAGGAGGGGGTCACCCTCATACAGCCGTTGTCTCGCCGTCTCTTTTTTTCCCCCTCTCGATCGAGAAAAATAATAGAGTCGCCGCCGTAGTCTCGTCGGCACGGCAGCAAGGGCGAAGAAAAAGCGGTATTATTCTGCCGCTCGCCCAAGATCATGGCGTCATCTTCCTCCGTCCGCCTCCATCACCTGCCGTCCACCTCTCGCCGGTCGCCCACTCCATCCAACCTCCAGTTCCGTGCGGCGAGCTGCCGGTGGTGGCGGTTTCCCGTTCCCGGCGCGGCACCTCCTCCCCTTCGCCTCCGCGCCACGGATGCCGCGCAGCCGCTTGGTAGTGACAGGAACGCTCCGTTGTCCTGCGGAACCCAGGAGGAGGTCGAGAAGGTGGAGGAGCAGCCTCAGCCTGCGCCGCGGCTCAAGATCGCGGTGGTCGGGTTCGGCAACTTCGGGCAGTTCCTGTCGCGTACGCTGGTGGCGCAGGGGCACACGGTGCTGGCGCACTCCCGGTCCGACCACTCCGCCGCGGCGGCGTCCATGGGCGCGCGCTTCTTTCCAGACCCGCACGACCTGTGCGAGTGCCACCCAGACGTGGTGCTCCTGGCCACCTCCATCCTGTCCGCCGAGTCCGTGGTCCGGTTGCTCCCGCTGCACCGCCTCCGGCGCGACACGCTCTTCGCCGACGTCCTCTCCGTGAAGGAGTTCCCCAAGCGGCTCCTCCTGGGTGCGCTCCCGGAAGAGATGGACATCATCTGCACGCACCCGATGTTCGGGCCGGAGTCGGCGCGCGACAGCTGGGCCGGCCTCCCCTTCATGTTCGACAGGGTGCGCGTCCGGGACGACACCTGCCCGGCGCGCCGCGCCCGTGCGGAGGCGTTCCTCGGCGTGTTCGAGCGCGAAGGGTGCCGGATGGTGGAGATGTCGTGCGCCGAGCACGACGCGCACGCCGCCGAGACGCAGTTCCTGACGCACACCGTCGGGAGGATGCTGGCGTCGCTGGAGCTCCGGGCGACGCCGATCGACACCAGAGGGTACGAGACGCTGCTCCGGCTGGTGGAGAACACGTGCAGCGATAGCTTCGACCTCTACAACGGCCTCTTCATGTACAACAACAACTCCACCGAGCTGCTCAACCGCCTCGACTGGGCCATGGACGCCGTCAAGAGGAGGCTCTTCGACGGCCTCCACGACGTGCTCCGGAGGCAGCTGTTCCACGTCGGGGAGGGGGAGGGGGAGAAGCACGCGGAGGAGCAGCCCGTGGTGCCGGGTGGTGGTCCGGACACTGATTACGGCGCGACGGCGACGGCGACGATCAAGTCGGGAGAGGAGAATAATTGATGATGGCACGGCACGACACAGCGGTGTGGCATAAAGGCACGACGTCGATCTGTCGCGGCGCGCGGCTTGCCTTGCCTTGCATATGTTGGTTGGATCTGGCTGTCATCCTTCTTAATCGTTGATGTGGAGTGTCGATCTCTCGTTTTACTCCGTTTTCAGTGGGATTAATAATAATTAAACTGTGACATGGCAACTATATGAGTGCCAGTACTAATATCAGTGAGGCCTTGTTTAGTTCCTTCAGCCAAAAATTTTACAAGATTCACTGTCACCTCGAATCTTTGGACGTATATATATATGAAGTATTAAATATAGGTAAAAAAATAACTAATTACATAGTTTGATTGTAAATCACGAGATGAATCTTTCAAACCTAATTAGTCTATGATTAGACACTAATTGCCAAATAGAAACAAAAAGTGTTACTGTGCTTCCAAAAACTTTACAGAACCAACTAAACAGAGCCGTAGAGTGAAGTGATTGATCATCTACAGTACAGATGAATTCTAGGTTGCACTGCACTGCGTCATTCATTTCACGTCAGATGAATTGCGGGTGTGTTTAGTTCACAAAAATTTTTAGCTTTGGCTAGTGTAGTATTTTCATTTGTATTTGTTAATTAGTGTCTAATCATAAACTAATTATGCTTAAAATATTCGTCTCGTGATTTTCTATCAAACTGTGTAATTAGTTTTTTATCTACATTTAATGCTTTATGCATATGTCTAAATATTCGATGGGATGGAAAATATTGATAATTTTTGGAAACTAACCA
Organism: Saccharum hybrid cultivar R570; assembly: GCA_038087645.1. Classification (NCBI taxonomy): domain Eukaryota; kingdom Viridiplantae; phylum Streptophyta; class Magnoliopsida; order Poales; family Poaceae; genus Saccharum; species Saccharum hybrid cultivar. Next base: position 3,363,695 of record JAQSUU010000273.1, read on the forward strand.
TGGCCTCCGTTCCCAAACGAAGCATGAGATCGACAGGGAAGACGTGTTCCAAGGAAAGCCACGTGCCTGCGGTGGTTGGCCCAAGTGCCCAACCCGACAGCATCACAAATCTCGGCACCTCGCCGGCAACGCTGCACCGGCGTAAACTCGTTTTTCTTTCTTCTTTTTAGCCCATCCACTCGTGCTGTTTTATTATGCGCTGTACTTTGTCAGTGCTTGGGTTGCAGGCAACCACGCAGTGAACGGAAAAAAAAAAATTGGGTGTGAACGGCCTCTTTGGTAGCTTGCCGAGAGAACCTTGCTTAGCCAGATAGCAATCTGAGCCTTTTATATTTATAATATAATATAACCAAAAAAAATCTATTTGACCTACCTCGCTCTCCTCCAAACCGATTTGACTCTTCCAAAGAAAAAAACTGCCTCTCGATTGAACACTTTCTAAAACTAAGCTTTCTAACACAAGCGTCTCATATCATGTATATTTATATCCAGAAATTAAAACGACTCCGATACACATGGAGTCGCCGAAAAAAGTAGAACAGCTTGTAAACATTTGAAGATTGGAGTCTGATTGTGACTCGTCACAAAATTATAGAAAAAATAGAGCCTGACCAAGAGAAGAATGCTCATGTTTGTTCCTCCACTCTCTCGAGCACAGAAGTGCTGGTCGGTTTTATTGAGAGTAGTAGCACAACACATAGGGTTTCTGGATGGTTTACTAAGAATAGTAGTACAAGATGAATTGGAGATAAGAGTTCTGATTGATTTATGGTCCCTTGCGTGACTCAAACTCACGACATGTGCTTATGTACAAGTTAGAATAGCATACGTCCAACCACACTATGGAATCCGATTTCCAAATACTCATTTCGGTCTATTTTATCTAGCGCAAGTTAGAATGACACAGTCTCCTAGATTAAACTTTAATTATTCATTTGCTTTATATTATATTATTTATGCTTATAAACTTATAATCATTAGATAGTATAAATCCTTACAAATCTAATCATATAAAGTTTGTATTATAATAGTTAAAAATTATTAGCCTAATTATTGGTCAAAGTTTTTAAAGTTTGAATCTTGATATGCGTGTGCGCCAGATAAAATAGATCGGAGGGAGTATATTGGAATAGACAGTGCAAGATGTACATTCCATTACAACCCACACGTATGTTTATAGAAAAAAAAACAGAGTACCATCAATACCACTTCCCGAATTACCTAGGAAGCAAATTCGGACAGTTTTACATGTTGTAAAAAATTAGAAAACCATTTTCCAATAGTTGGGACTTGGGAGGTCAAATAGACTTTATTTTCCTACATTTTCTATTAGACCCGTTTGAATCTTTGGAATTGAAATCCATTCTAATAATCATAATTTAGACACAAATCGATTAAGTTAATATGACTACATATGGAATATACTCGCCGTCTTATTTGTTTTTTAGTCATTTTTTTTCCGAAAGATTCTCTCAAATATGTCCTGGCTGAAAGATTTCAGAAAATGGATCTAGGGCTTGGCGCCATCTACGCTGGCACCAAAGTAACACAGCTTGCCGCCGTTGGCGTTGGCGCCAGCCCCCATGCCACTTGGCCGACAACGCCGAGCTGGCGGTAATGTGGCAGCCACCTTGGCGCCGTCACCATTGGCGTCAAGCTTGGCGCCGTTGTCATTGGCGCCAAGCCTGGCGCCATGGATCTTGGCGTCGAGCTGTTGGAATTTGTTAAGTCTGAAATTTTACCATGATTTTTACCATGAGATAGACATATGAAAAATTGTTGCCAAATTCTAGCATAGTCAAGTCATAGTTAATATGGATTTTTGCTACGCCTTGGATATGTTAGAATACCAACTATCATGGGATAGACATATGGAAAAATGACTTTTTTACCATGACTTGGACATTTACAAATTTGAATTATTACCATGACTTGATATTGAGAAATGTGGCTAACTCTAGAGTTTTTACAGTGACTTTCTGTTTGATCACTTAGAACAACCTAAAAATACTTAGGATAAAAAATGATATACATGGTAATAGATCTATGGCGCCAGGCTTGACGCCAATAACGACGGCGCCAAGCTTGGCGCCAATAGTGACGGCGCCAAGGTGGCTACCACGTCACCGCCAGCTCGGCGTCATCAGCCAAGTGGCATGGGGGCTTGGCGCTAACGCCAACGGCGCCAAGCTGTGTTACCTTGACGTCAACGTGGATGACGCCAAGCCCTGGGTTTATTTTCTGAAATATTTCCATCAGAGACATATTTGAGAGAATATTTAAAAAAAGGGCTAAAAAACAAAAAAGACGCAATATACTCGTATACTATTGTTAGCCACATGGGGAAGATACTTATTTGGTTGTAATTCTATTACAGAGGAGTGTGCCAAAGAGTATAGGCTATAAGTTACAGAGCAAAAACATAGCATAGGATGTATGGAATCACTTTCTATTTCTCACCCATAAATTTAAGACAAGCTTATATCTAAACTTTAAAAAGGTATGGAATGTTAAATTCTATAAGCTAAATAGTGTGTAGTCCATTAAGTACATTTCAACGATCATGGCCCAACTAAAAAAGTAAGACAGGCCTCCTATCACACTAATGACGCCTAGGCCCAGTAAGATGATTACGACCACAGATCCCTGCGCCACGGGCCGGACTCGAGATTCGGCCCATCCACGTGTTCTGGTGGATCACGCGTCTTCTCCAACCGCACCGATATCTTCCTCTCCCGTAGGGCAAGGGCGGTGAGGCGATCCGTCGGCGGCGTCGGGGGCGGTGGAGGAGGATGGCCGACGTGCAGGGAGACAAGGAGGCAGGCCTGGAGGACGACGATTTCCCCGACGACGGGCCTTTGGATCCGGAGGAGCCAGTTGAAGGAGGAGAACCCCGCAGCGGAGGCGACGAGGAAGAGGAGGACGACGTCGACGGCCTCGCCAGCTTCCTCGAGTCGGAGATCCTCTCCGGATCCAGCGACCAGGATCCTATTGACGTGAGTGCTCTCTGTCTCTTCTCCCTTCGAATCGAATCTTTTTCATGGCTGGGAATCGGTTTCTGACAGCAATTGAATTGGTTGCCGCAGCAGGAGCAGCGGCAGCAGGAGGAGGACGGTGATGCCGCGAAGAATAAGCGGAAGCAGGGCTCGGGACCGGACGGGGATGGCTGCAGCGGCAGCTGCAGCGAGGGGGAGCAGACCAAGAGGGCGAGGAGGGAGGAGATGAGGAGGCAGGCGAAAGGTAAGGCCGTGGCGCCTCAGATCGACACGGGCATGTTCAGCAACATCCCCCCTGAGCTGTTCCTGCAGATCTTCAAGTTCCTCTCTTCCGAGGACCTCATCTCCTGCGCTCTAGTCTGCCGCTTCATGAATGCTGCCGCGTCCGATGAGACCCTCTGGCGCCGCCTGTAAGTTGGCTGAGGAGGCCGCGCTGTTGATTCTATGCCAAACTCGGTGCAATTCGACTGAGATTTACATGTTCGATGCCTTTCTGATTTTTTTTTCAGGTACTGCATGAGGTGGGGACTGGCCTCCAATGCCAAATTCAGGGAGTGTGCTTGGAAGAACCTCTACATACAGGTAAATTCATCTGTTCATCATCACTGCTTCTAATTTGAGGTAGCCAGGGACATTAAAAATGACATTTTTAGTTAGGTTTAGTGCTCACAGGCGATTTGGATATTAGGTCTAGTTACATGCTGTAAACGTGAACCAATGATTTGGGCACTAGGTGCATGTCGAAGTGCAAAGTTTTCTTTTTAAGTTTTTTACGCCATACTCAGGTGAACAAAATAATATTCCTGCAGTATTGCTGTGCAATATATTTCTTTGATGCTACTGTTGTATTGATGAACTCTTGCTAATGTTGTTTTCTGTTGTGTTTAATCTCTAGAGAGATAGAGAGGATATGGTTGAATTTGTGAGGAATACCCCGACAGAGTTCAAGGAGTACTATATTCAGATGCAGGCTGCAAAAAGGAGTCAAGTTCCCCGTCCATCAGAAGTAATTACTAAATTCAGACTTTTGTTTAATCTCTGTCACATGTCCATCTTGTAGTTTCCCTTCAATCCAACAAAATTGTCTTGTGTTGACGAAACTTCAATTGTTCTTCATCTGGATTTTGAAGGTCAATGACGACAAGGTTATGCTTGATAAGACGGTAGCTGATCAGGTATCTAGTTGGAAAAACAGCCGGGGGCTTACTGATGAAGCTGTCAAGGGGCACTCTTGTTCTGGAAATACATGTTCCTACACCCAGATTGGTGATGCTTACATTTGTGAGAAGACTGGTCGTGTCCACGGTAATACAAAAAAATCCTCTCTTTATGTGTTGTTGTGTAATTAGATCATGCCTGAAATGTTTTGGTTTATTTTGCTTTCAGTTTGTGATGACGCTTGTCGTGAATTTGTCTTGGACCAATCTAGTGGGCTGCTTCTTTGTACGATATCTGGCCACTGCTTTGAGAGGTGGCTGTGTCCTGATGATGAATGGGATGCCGATGATACTGTAAGTCCTACAAAGTTCCTTGCTTTTCTTTTTTCCGTCGATGTGCATGTACACAGTTTCAAGTTGAGTCTCTGCCAGGGAAAAATTATCCATAGCCTGCACTATGCACTCCATTATCATTTCACTAGTTTATTAGCAAAAGCTACCGAGTTTCTTTGTCTGGTTTGTCCTCGTTACTAACATTTGCTTATTTGGAAGTTTCAGGATATGCAACAGGCTGGTGTAGCGGATGAAGCAGAGCCATTCATGGGATCTGGACGTTACGGTGAGTCGAGTTTTCTTGTTTGAAATTGAAATTGAGAAAGACATATTTCTTCTTGTTTTGTTTTAAATCCTAGCCTCATAGGAGTGATTAAAAGTCATGAATAAAAGGGGTGTTTGGCTTGAGGAATGAGGTGACTCATCACTGTCTCATGCCTCACATTCTTGTTTGTTTTGAGGAATGGAATGGGCTGACCATCATCAACCTCATTCCTCATGCACATGATTAATATAAGGATGGGATAGTCCTACCAAAAAAACATTGCCTTCCATCAAACGACGACCCCCCCCCCCCCCCCAACAATACACACACACACACACACACACACAAAGGGTATTCGTTTACTCCTACATCCTATCCAGATGAAGAACAATTGAAGTTAAAAAGTTCTGAATTTCTCATTAGTGAAAGTGAGGATAGAAGTAGGAGGTGGGTCACTCTTGGTCCTGTCTTCTTTTAGAATGTTCTTATGCAAGTAACTGCCCTGCACTATGTAACCTTCTGCATAATGTTCATTGTGTTTTTCTTCTGTTTGAACATTGCTCTTCTAGTAATGCAATGTAATAGAAGTCTATTAGTAATTTTGTTTGCAATGTTTCATTACACTGAGTTACTGACCGTGATCATGCTTTTGATATAATGAACAGCGCGAGCGATTATGTTGGGTTACAACTGCACTGATGAGAAGGAACTTGAGGATGCCTTGGGTCTCTGTTGATGTGTTTCTGTTGATATGTCCTTCACTCTTGCTACATTCAAGCTTTTCTACTTGTGAAGATGAGACAAGCGGGAATGTGGGATGTACAGCTGTGTGCTATGTTTTACCATATTTCACCCTCCAGAATGTACCTAAGAATAGAACTTTTGAGGTAGATCGCTGATATGTTTTGATCAGCTGAGGGAGCTGTTATGTTGTATGGTTTCCTAAATTATCGAGATGTATGCCTGTAATAAAATATTGTTTACATGATGAGTTTTTTGTTTGTATGATATGATGTTGATATACTGTAGATGCATGTGAGATATTGGTGAGTCTTGATTCTGAGTTATATATTTTTTTTTTAAAAAGAAATGTGTAAAATGTAGCATACGGAGCACCAATGGGTTCATTTTTCAGGTCAATGAATCTACGTCTTTTGCGTGCTCGGTTTGTTTATGCACTGATGACGGTAGTCGGCTACGAGCTCTTAAAAGTTTAAAACCCCCACAGAGAGACACACAAGTCAATTTGAACGTAGCGCGGTAGCAAGAACTGCAAGCCGGAAAAGCTGAAGAAATGGATGAACCTGTTCTTTTTCCTGTGACAGTCACAAGAAAAACAACAGCTCATAAAAGTAATTTCTGAGGTTCACTTTTCAATATGTGCAAAACGACTATAGTTCTATATAGTTGTTTACGACATCAGACGGCCTATCTAGCAGCGCCAAAACCCCTCATTCTGGTACTAGGACTCATTGCTGATCTACTTGTTTGAAGGTGATCTACTCATTTCTGAGCTGAAGCATACCTGGTGCTCTGAACTATTTTTCAGCTCATCCATTTGCTCTTTTTCTTTTTCCAGCCACACGACTTCTGCAGACTGCAAAAGCCTGCACAAGTGCGACCTTTAGCAGCCTTGCAAACGTCCGGGAACACACCTGCTCTCAATCCGTATGTCAAATCGCTGTGACAAAGATCTTTGTACCAAGCAACTAGGCTAACCAGTCTAAAAAAAGGGCTAACCCCGACCATGTATGGAAATTAGATGTTTTTTTTGCAAATTACATGGAAAATAGTACTTTTTGGACTATGAATTTAGATGATTTTTTTAATTATTTTTACAGATTGTTCCTTTGCAAAGGACACACTCAAAATTAAGTTTTAATTTGAAAATAAATTTAACATCATTGAGCTTGTTTTGTATGATTTTAAATTTAGATTCAAATAAAAACTTAATTTTGAGCACTTATATATAAAAAGAAGTTAAATAAAAAAATACTACTTTTCGAACCCTAAATTTATATGACTGTTATTTGGACTTTTAGAGAATGTTTAGCAACTAAACAATTTAAGCGAAAACTCAAATATAGTATTATGGTAAGAATTTTTATTTTAAAACTACAAAATCAATGACATTGGATCCGAGCAAATGAGTTGCGCTTGATTTTTAGCAACAGTTTTAAAAATTCCTAGATATTTTGTTTGGAATCGACAAGAAACAAATCGAGAAAGTCAACGGTGAAAAAAGCGTGCCTTGCTACATGCATGTTGTGGCTTCACACCACATCCATGTTGTTTGGCGTGGAACGGGCTTATTGGCGGGTGGACAGCCGAAATATCAGCTTTCTAAGCGTCAACCAGTATGTCAGCACGAGTTACATCTACATAGAAATTATCAAATTGTGTCTACATGGATGTGATAGATACATATCGGCTATTGGGTTGTCGATTAGGGTCATGTCAGCCATACAATCATAATTTTGTGGCTACATTCACCTGTTGAATGTTGGAGGCTGGATGTTTTTCCTTAATATAAAAAAATGACAGCCATAGAACTACTTATTAGATTCTATATCTGTATTTTTTTCCCTTCCAGCTCTAAGTTCTGCAATTATTTATTTAAATACTATTATTTTTTAAAGAAAAACCAAATCTCTAGAGATAAAATGAATTTATGAACAATATGCTAATGGCAAATTTTGCACCACCAAAATATTTTTCCCCTCCCCCTGTGGCCGGCACTTGGCAGCGGTTGAGTGGTTGAGCTTGTTTGCATTATTAATGTAACACGAGTCCTTTCGGATATTGCCATTTTTTTCCTTAAAGGAGAAATTTTTTCTCGAACACACAGAACAACAATAAGAAATTTAGAATTTGCAATTATCACAACTAAGTTTTGTCAAAATATTATTCTATATTTGTTAAACGGTAGTTGTGTGCTATAATATGATGTCATTTTCTCAGTTTATAATTCATTAACTAATTTATCCCCTCTTTTGATATGTAATGAGACCAAAATGCCCCATGTCTCTACCGTAAACGATTCCCCCCTTAGGGCAACTTCAGCAGGTCCTCAAACAGGCCTCTACATTTAAATTTGAGAACTTAGATAAAAAAGCACAGGTCCAATAGAGCCTCTACTCAATCCCAAAGTAGGAAGGCACTCAATCACTCCTCCCCGGTCCTCATTCGTGGGGACTCTTCCCACGACCCGTACTCAGTTCGTTGAAGCAGTTTCCCACCTGCCACAGAGGTTGGTCCGACTTCGTCTCGTGCACCTCCCGATCGTGCTGCCATTTCCCACCGCCCTCTCCCTTCAATGTAAGCAACTGATCTCATCGGCGCATGCAACCATCCACAGTGGGTGCCCCTCACTCCATAGCATTGGCGGCCATCTTATCACGGCAGTCGTCTCGGCACAGCGTGGCTCCCCACCCCACCGCCTCTCTCTCTTGGTGTGGGCGGCCATCCTAGACGCGATGCGACACCTCTTCCCTCCTGGTAGGCAGTGAGGGTTTTGTTAGAGTGTTAGAACTAGGGAGTGGAGGTGGGGGACGGAGATAGAGAGGCATTATTATTAGGTAGAATAGAGATAGAGAGGAAAGAAAAAACAACAAATGATGAGTGGTCCCATATAGTAGTGCCTATTAGAATGAATTTGAGGATCCTCATTTGAGGGCTTCTGTTAGAGTTGCTCTCACCCCCTCTCGCTCGTCTCTTTCTTCAACCTTGGCAACGAGTAGATCATGATATATGAGTGTGTCTTGGCAGTGTGGTAGTAGCAATAATCAACGGGGAGCTCTTTGGTGGGGGATAAAGAAGGACGGAAACATCATCATTTGCGGTGTGATGCACATGGAGTGTGGAGAGGCATAAGTTTAGGGCTTGTTACCCTAGAACATGGAACATGGTCTCATTTGATGTTATGGAAACTTTGTTTCTAGGAGAGGAATGGGAATATCATGGATCATCATTCCAAATGTAGTGAGAATACATCCTAGATCAAAGGAACGAAGTGGAGGAATGAAATCGGGAGTCCAGGATGGTCACAATAGTGCATATTCCTCTTTCTCATCATGTTCCTCTTTCCTCATTATGCATTTAGATTCTATGCTATGCTTGTTTGTGTAGTTTATAGACAATAGATTAAAACATAATGCTATACAATGGAACAAGTTCATACTGGTTGCCTCAAAATGCATTATCAAAATAGAACATGTTCGTCGTTTCGATTGTACTAGGTACGTGTTCCATCTCCTGAAGGAACAATGCAAATCGTGGTTTTTCAAAGTGATGTACCATGTTCAGTTTCCACATCCCCATTCCTTGAACACAACATTTCAGAAACCTGGCTGCTATATGTGCTAAGGTTCATGACCTTTCTCAGTTTCACCTACATGGACATGGTGCTAGAGAATGACAAGGAGGAAGGGTACGTAGGCCCGCTTGTGGTGGCGGGCAGGATTCTGCAAGGAGATGTTGAAGTTGATATGTGCTAAGAAAATGTGGGAGCACATCGATGTAGGCTTGGCGAAGACCATCATCACACTCACCAAGGAGGGTGAGCTCAAGTTCAAGGAGAGTCGGCCACAGAGGCCGTATAGGCACCTGGCAGTGTGGTTGGATCCGCCGGTGGTGTAAGGGATGGGTGTCGATGAAGGGTCAGTTCTGGGCTTTCTCTTCCAATGAATTAGGCCAAGGCGAGTGCCCCCATGACATGGCGGCACGTGCTCTTTGTGGAGGAGGCAACAAAGAGAAATGAGCGAGAGAATGAGAGGCTGCTGAAAGGTCCTTGTTTGGTTTTGGTCATTGAGTGATAATCTTAGGTGGACTAATATGTGTTTAAGTGTAATATACATGTGAATTAGTCCACAAGTACATGTGTGTGAGCAATACTTGCCATGGATGTGAAATGGCTTGAACTTGCTGCAAAGCTTACACATGTGATGATGAAGGAGCTCATTGCACATGAGACATGACATTGAGTCATGTGACTAAGGTGGAGAAGATGAAGACAAGGCTTGGCTTAATGGACCGGTTGCAAGTGTGAAGGCAAGTTGAGTGATGACTTGGCGCCGATAGACCGAGGCAACAGTGAAGAGCAAATAAAGTCAAGATCGATGAACCAATACGATAACGCTACGATATGAAGTGTATCATATCATTTGTGATTGGTTGGTGCATGTGTTGCATCAACATTGGAAGAGATGGAATGGAATGCGCAAGGCAAAGGTATATTTATAGGGCATTTCATTTCACCGGTTATAGGTGAGTAGAGAAGTGCATGACCGGGTTTAAGATAGATGGTCGTACTATTAAGAGGGGCAAATTTGTTTGCATATCGGTCATCTAGTGCCACTTGAATGATCTAACTTTGCATACGTGTTAGCAAATGTTTGTGAAAAGCTAACACATGTGCACAAGTTGGTGAACACTTGGTGGTGTTAGCACATTTGCAAAGGTGAAGAAGTTGGTAAAGAAAAGGAGGCGAAACCAGGCTCGAGGTCCTGCTTGGGTGGCACCGCCACCCCTAGTCCGGTGCACCGCCACCCCTGTGGCGGTGACCGGCTGGGAGGCCGAGAGCAGCGTGTTGCCCTAAGGGCACCGCCACTGGTTGTCCGGTGGCACCGTCTAGGGGTGCCACCCTTAGGGTGGTGCCCACCTGGACTTGGCCGAGTGCAGCAGGAGCCGGGGTGGTCATCAGAAGTGACGGTGTACACCACCATAGTAAGGGCGGTGCATCGCCGGGTGTTGTCCAGTGCCACCGTCGTTTTTCGGCAGAGAGCGCTGGAGTAGGGCTTGGTCACTGCCTGGGCACCACTGTGCCTAGGGCGGTGCACCACCCTATTTTCCCCAAGGGCAAGGGTTTCACGGGGTTGGCCTGGGTGGTCACCGCCACCCCTATCTGTTGGAATTTGACCGTTGGGAGGGGCACTGCTGCGTCCGGTGCCCTCGCAGGAACCAGCAGTGTTGCTCCAATGGCTCTATTTGGCTTGGGGGCTACAAATAGAGGTGGACTCAAGTTTGGGCTGGTTGCTAAGCACCCTTGAGCTTTGGTGTCTTGTGTAGGTGTGCTTGGAAGCCCTCTAACTCACTTGTGCTTGATAGTGATCATCCGATCGAGTGAATGAGCGATTCTAGTGCGATTGCATCGTGAGATTGCATTGAGTGTCACTAGGTGATCGTGTTGTAAGCTGGTAGTGCTTGTTACTCTTAGAAGTTTCCACCTCCTAGATGGCTTGGTGGCTTGTGACTCCATTGAAGCACGTGAGAAGATTGTGCGGTGCTCCGGAGGAGGATTTGTGAGGGGGATTGTGCTCACCCTGCTGGAGTCACGAAGAGCAACTCTAGTAGAGCGTGTCATTGAGCTACCCTCACTTCCGAGGTAGGTTCTTACGGTGCTCGACATGCGGGCTTGGCGGGTGATGCCAATTAGTCTCCGAACACCAAGTGAGCGGTCGACACAACGGGGACTAACATATTGGCAAATACGTGAACCTCAGGAGAAAAATCATCGTGTCAACATTGTTCTTCCCATTGGTTTGCAATTCCCCAACATAAGCTTGTTCTACATTCTTTACATTGTGCTTGTGTAGTTGCTCTTGTAATTAGTTAGCTTGTGTAGCTTGCTAGTTATCTTCTTACTTGTGTAGCATAGAAGTAGCTCCCTTGCGTGACTAATTTGGTTTTAGTAACCTTGTTAGTCACATTGGTTGGTTTGTGTAGCTAAGTAATTTGCGCTCTATAATTTGGCTTGTATATCCTTGTTATTGAGCATTGCTAGTGAGCTTAGGTGACTTTGTGCTTTTACATCACTAGCATGTGTAGGAGCTCCCTGATTGCCAAAGTACTAGTGTATAGGTTTGTGTGACATTGCTCTAGAATTGATTAAGTGATCTCTAGCTAGTCCGGCACCTTTGTTGCCTAATTAAGATCTTTATAAAGTGCTTGTGAACTTAGATAGATGGTGTAGTCTTGGCTAGACCGATAGTTTTAATTTCGTATTTTTCTTGGTTAGCCAGCGTGTTTAATTTTTAGAAAGGACTATTTACCCCCATCTAGTCCGCCATCTCGACCCTACACGTGGTATAGGAGCTATGTCTCTCATTTGTGGTCTTCACCGATCCGAGAGGATGGCGACTTATGGGCTTAGATGTTGATTGTCCACATATTTTTTATGGCACACATTTTGCACGGTGGAAAAATTGGATGATATACAATTTTAAGTTTCTTCACCCTCAAAAGTTAGCCGGCGTGTTTAATTTTTAGAAAGGACGATTCACCCCCCCTCTAGTCCGCCATCTTGACCCTACAGCTGCCAGGGTAGACAGGTGACGGCTTGGAAGGGCAAGAGAGGCAGATCACGTGTGATAATGTTTGTGAAGATGATTAAATGTTTTATAAATTTAGAAAAGTCATTCTAGAGTCTCTACAATATTGTTTCATAATTCTATTTCTGGGGAATAATAGTTGTAGCAAAGTCCACGTTTCATAATAGTAAACTTCTGAATTTGTTAGAGAGATACATATCATTATATTAAGAAGGAAAATGATAGACCCGTACAACGCACACTTACACTACCACTCCCATAAAAAGACAACTCAACTTTTCTATAGAGAAACCTGACCTTGACCAGGGAATTAACCCAACTGAATAACTTCCTGTGACAGAGCAGCCAGGAAGGAAATTCCTTTGGCCCTAGTCAGCCCCAAAGGCCCATCTCATCAATAACAAACAATTTTGCAATATTACGCGATGCCCCCATCAAAGACACAATGATTATGATGATTCCAAATGTACCTTGCATCGAGAATTATGACATACCTTGCCTCATCTATCAATCTAGCATATACCACTTACTCTAGACCATCGTCCATCAAAGAAATAAAGCTTTCCTTGCTAAGGGTTTTTCCAATGCACGAGCCTAGAATGTGCCCCAAATTCCACATACGCATCATCCCTCCATGTCACGGTAAACTATAGCCCTGTAGGGTGTCATAATCTCTTGTAGAAAGAGCAACAACTTCATTTGACAAAAGTTGTAGGCAATAATCGGAGAGCGCATTGTGGGTTAGGAAGATAGTGTGCAAAGCAAGTTTCTAGAACCATGTCCTAGTATTGCAGTAGGTGGAGTGGAATTTGGAAGTCTACATTGAGAGACTAGGAGCCCTAGCCCTTTCATGCCTATATGTACGACAACTTTAGGTTTAAGATTTTATATGTTTTGCCTTTATGATACTCAATCAAGTGTCTTAAATATGTAATGCTGCACGATATTGATGAGTTTACTTTTGTCGGGGCTCAATCATTTATAGAGAATAGCTATGTCGTAAAACCCTAGAAATGAAATTGTTTGTTTTTTGTTGGGGCTTGATCATTTATAGAGAATGGCGTACTCTGCCATAAAACCTAGAAACGAAATTGTCTGTTTTGTCAGGGCTTCATCATTTATAGAGGATGAAGAATGACGTACTCTGTCGTAAAACCCTAGAAGAGAAATTGTCTGTTTTTGTCGGGGCTTGATCATTTATAGACAATGACGTACTCTGTCTTCAAACCCTAGAAGTGAAATTATCTGTTTTTGTTGGGATTGACATATTTATCGCTTTAGCATCATCTTGCAAGTCACGACACCTAGAGATGACGCTATCACAAGATCCTATAAGTTAGGTTATATAATGCATGCTGGATATTATGTTGCAAACAACTCGACAACTTATTTAATAGTAGTGACGTTATCTTAAGATCCTAAAAAGTTAGGTTATGCACTAGCACGAGATATGTTATGTTACAAATCACCCGACAACTTATTTAGGAAATGATACGCCATTTTAAGATCCTACCAAAGCTAGGTTTTGTAGTGCGCACAAGATGTTACGTTACAAACAACATGACAATTTCATTTGACATTGATGATACTATCATAAAACCTAAATAAAAATGAAAAATGTTTCCTATATCTTCCCTTGTCCCCTAATAAGTTTAGCATATGCAATTTACTATATATATGTTTCTTTCATAGGGTTATGCGTGAGTCTCCATATTCTTCTATGTTATTGGTATCTGCTAGCCATTGCATTGGCTCACTATTTCTATTGAAGCATAAACCAAAGACATGTATTCCTTTCTAGATGTTGCAACCGTTCTCATTCTTCCACATGGCTTGTGTTCGTGGTATTCTTCATGACCATTGGGTTGAAGGGTTGAAGCTAGCCCAACCTGATTCACAGTTCTGTATGTTTGCTCTAGTTTCTTTTGTTGTGTTATAGCGTGGGTGTGCATATCAGTGGGCAATAGTGGTTGTACTCCCAATTCCTAAACCTCATTTAATTTGGTCCTAGTAGTGTCTCATGATGTCACTAGCACTAGTAGTAGTGTAGTACCTACTACCTAGTAATATGCTACCTGATTTTCTCAGGTCTTTGTGGCACCGTGATTGGTTCTGAACTCTACCCTGAAAATCAGAACAGCCAGGACGATCACCTGAGCAACAAATCGATGGGAAACTGTGCCTGAAAAACCAAAGGCGTGCAGTGTACATCTTCAACATTTTTCGCAACAGGAAATTGCATGGCCTGAGCATGGAACACCTGTCTCAGTTCCTGGTTTTAAACAATGTCGTTTTATCATTCTCGGGCTACGACATTTAGCAGATGGCCTCTAAACCAGCTAATAGCGGAGTTAAATGAGGCCCACTAAATTGTACATAGACACAAATAGCTTGATCTCTCTCAAACAGCTATAACAGCCGGCAGTTTAGCTGGAGATTTAGAACCTTGTTTTAAACACTACTGCGACAGCAATGGTTCTTAGGTTTCTTCTGCTGGAAAGAAACAAGATGATATATAGCGCTCGTCGTTGCTTAAAAAGTCATTATTAGGGGAAACGCTTCCATTCTACACCGGAAAGAAAACATTGGCAGATCTTACAGCCAACTCATGCACACTCCAAATCGACCAGAAACTAATCAGAATAATACTAGTACTCCATGAAATCTGCGCAAATTTATTTCTAGTGAAGGAAGCAGACACACACACTACGTGAGCCTTGAGATCTCTGCTGCATGCTCTCAAGGCATGCACGATCTCCAAGAACCCACTGGCCGCGTCACGGGGACCCGAACCCGAGGCGGCGGCCGACGATGGCGCGGGTGCGGCGGCGGCCCGAGCCCGACTCCGCTGCCGACGGCTTCTCGTGGCTCACCTCGGAGTTCCACTTGTTGGACGGCCCAGACGGAGGGATAGGGATGAGGAGTTGAGGACCCGCTTGCTCACCGCCACCGCCGCGGACAACGGTTGCGGAAGATGGCTGATGACTACAACCTCCCGCGCTGGAGGAGCAGCAGCAGCTGCTGCTCCAATGGTCGGGCCCCGGCCGCCGGCTGGCCCTCCATGGCCGTGATCCTGGGCAGCCAGCACCAGGAAGGCCAGGCCGGCGACGAGGACGAGCTGGCCAAGCGAGGCCATGAGAGCTAGCAGTGAGCACGCGATCGCGCTGCAGCTAGCAGCGTGCAGGAGACGACGACGACGACGACGACGACGACGACGAAGCACACCCAGCTAGAGAAGGCAGTGATGAACTGACTGACGACGCGGCTAGGCTTCCAGCAGCGAACCCCTTATAAGGAGGACGCAGCAGCCATAGCATTTACTCCGATCTTGGATTCTTTCTCCTGGGAGAGACGATCGACTGATCGAGATCGAAGGCTCAGCTCCATCATCTATCGCCACCAGCACCAGATCGAGCGCAGCTGCATGATCAAAGAGGTTTCAGGACAGGACGAAACGTACGGCTGGCGGCAGCCTTTAACTGACGCCATGCAAGGTCGCCATCAAATTTAAGCACTCTGTCAACTCTCGATCAAGGTCAGCAGTTGAGCACTGGAGATGATCATCTTTACATTGATTGCAGTAGTGACTGACAGCCGGGGCAGATGTTAGATAGTACTATGCAACAGGAGATGTAGTTGAGGACTATAATCATGTGATGTTTGGCTGCTTGCATTGCTTGCATAAGCATAAGCTAGCGTATCATCATCAAAATTGACTTGAGTTGGATCATTCATCATTCATCATTCAACATTAATTCATGGAGGGTCGAGCGGGGATGGCTGTTGAACCAGTAGAGATTAATTGTTGGCGATAGCATAGTCAATTGCAACAAACTCGTTGCTTGGCATTTTCTGCAAATTTTCTGATGCTTTTTTTTGTCTTCTTTTTTTTTTTCAACGCGAGGAACCTCCCCATTCCCATTGAAATTCAACGGAAATACAGAATTCAAGATTGTATCAAGGAGCACGAAGAGTTAGAAAATCTAAGGGAGCTTACCATCTTTTTTTTTTGTCTTCTTGACTTGGCTATTTTTCCTTACCATCTTTTCAAAATAAACTGCAAACCGGAAAAGCTGAAGAAATTGCAAGCGACTGTCACAGCAAAACAACAGCTCACAAAAGTAATTTCTGAGGCTCAATTTTCAATATGTGCAAAACGACTAATGGTTGTTTACAATATCAGACGGCCGCCTATCTAGCACCAAAACCCCCCATTCTGGTACTAGGATTCATTTTTCAGCTCACATTTGAAGGTGCCTTCAGCCTTCTTCGCCTGAAGCTTGGGCAGAGCGAGGCGAGAGGCATTCTGAGCTGAAGCATAGCCTGGACCCTGGTGCTCTTTAACGATTCTTTTTTTTTTCTTTGGCAGCCACGACTTCTGCAAAAGCCTTCTCAAGTGCAACCTAGCAGCCTTGTAAACGTCTGGGAACACACCCGCTCTCAGTCCGTACGTCAAACCGCTCCGATAAAGATCTTTGTACCAAGCAGCTAGGCTAACCCCGACCATGTATGGAAATTAGATGATTTTTCTTTTTTGGAAATTAAATGACAAATACTACTTTTTGAACTATGAATCTAGATGGTTTTTTATTTTTATTTTTATTTTTAGAGACTGTTTCTTGACAAAGGACACACTCAAAATTAATAAGTTTCAATTTGAAATTAAATTTAAAATCATTGAGCTTGTTTTTATGACTTTAAATTTAAATTCAAATTCAAATGAAAACTTAATTTTGAGCATGTACTTTGTTGAAAAAGCTTTAGATTTCATCAAAGCACACATATTAAAAAAATACATGAAAATACTACTTTCCGAATCATGAATTTAAATGACTGTTATTTGGAGTTTTAGAGACTGTTTAGCAGCTAAACTGTTTAAGCGAAATTCAAATATAATATTCTAGGAAGAATTTTAATTTAAAAACTACAAAATCAATGACGTTAGATCCAAGCAAATGGGTCGTGGTTGATTTTTTTAGCAACAATTTTAAAGATCCCTAGATATTTTGTTTGTGCGACAAGAAAAAAATCAAGAAAATCAAAACGGTGGAAGCGTGCTGTGGCTTGTGACACATCCACGTTGTTTGGCGTGGAGCGGGCTTATGGCGGGTGGACAGCCGAAATGCCTATCTGCTTTCTTAGCGTCAACAAATATGTGAGCACAAGTTACATCTACACATAGAATTATGTCTACATGTATGTGATAGATACATATCGGCTATTGGGTTGTCGATTAGGGTTATGTCAGCCATGCAACTACTTACTAGATTCTAAATCTGTATTTTTTTTCCCTTCCAGCTCTAAGTTCTGCAATTATTTATTTAAATACTATTTTTAAGAAAAAACAAAAACTCTAGAGATAAAATGAATTTATGAACAACTAGAAGAACACCGCACGCACAAAATACTTATGTGTCTGGCTGACGTTGACATTACAATTGTATGGGCTAATGGATTTTTATTGTGTATGATAGTGCATTGCCTAGTTGGACAGCTTGCATGTTGAGAGAAATATGTGACTTGTTGACGTGGATATTGCAATTGCATGAGCTAGTGGATTTTTAATTGTGTGCAATAGTGGATTGCCTAGTTGGACAACATGCATGTTGAGAAAAATAGGTAGCGGGGTTTGGCTTTGTAAGAGTATAAGATATCTTAGTAGCAAAACTTTGCACCACCAAAATGTTTCTCCACTTCCCCAGTGGCCGGCACTTGGCAGTAGTTAAGGGGGTGTTTGGGTTGAGGTGCTAAATTTTAGTCCGTGTCATATCGAATGTTGACTGAGCTTGACCATGGGGTGTTCGGATACTAATAAAAAAACAAATTACATATTCCGCAACTAAACCGCGAGACAAATTTATTAAGCCTAATTAATCCATCACTAGCACATATTTTTTACTGTAGCAATTAGTGCTAATCATGGACTAATTAGGCTTAAAAAATCATCTCGCAAATTATCCTCACCCTATATTTTTAGTTTCGTAAATAGTCTATATGTAGTACTCCATGCATATGTCCAAACATTGGACTAAATTTTAGTCGGTTTAACCAAACACGGCCTAAGTGCTTAAGCTCGTTTGCATTATTAATGCAACATGAGTCCATCTGGATATTGCCATTTTTTTTTCCTGAAGAAGCAACTTTTTCTCGAACACACAAAACAACAATAAGAAATTTAGAATTTTGCAATTATAACAACAAAGCTTCGTCAAAATAATATTCTATTGGGCTCCGCCAATATGCCATTATCAAACGGTAGTTGTATGCTATAATATAATATCATTTTCTCAGTTTCTAATTCATTAACTAATTTATCTCCTCTTTTGATATGCGATGAGACAAAATGCTTGTTTCTACGAATAGTTTATAGATAATAGATGAAAATATAATGATATACAATGGATCAAGTTCATACTGGTTGCCTCAAAATGCATTATCAAAATGGAACATGCATGTTCGACGTTTCGATTATACTAGGTACATGTTCCATCTCCTGAAGGAAGAATGCAAATAGGTATATACACATTTGTACCATGGTTTTTAAAAGTGACGTACCACATTCACTTTCCATGTCCCCATTCCTTGAACCCAACATTTCAGAAACCTAGCCCTTCTCAGTTTCACCTACACTCCTTGAACCCAACATTTCAGAAACCTGGCCCTTCTCGGTTTCACCTACACGGACATGGTGTCAGAGAACGAGAAGGAGGAAGGGTAGGCCTGCTTGTGGTGACGGGCAGGATTCGACGAGGAGAAGTTGAAGCTGCTATGTGCCAATAGAATGTGGGAGTACATCGATGGTGAGCTCGAGTTCAAGGAGAGCCGACCGCAGAGGCCATATATATAGGACCCTGCCAGTGGTTGGATCCACCAGTGGTGTAAGGGATGGGTGTCAAAGAAGGGTGGGTTCTGGAGGAGGCCACGACGAGTGCCCCACGACATGGCACACATGCTCTCTATGGAGGAGGCAACGAAGAGAGATGAGCGAGAGAATGAGAGGCTGCCAGGGTAGACAGGTGGCAGCTCGGTAGGGCAAGAGAGATAGATTGTGATAATGTTTGTAAATATGATGATTAAATGTTTTATAAATTTAGAAAAGTAATTCTAGACTCTCTACTATGTTTCATAATTCTATTTTGGGAGAATAATAGTTGTAGCAAATCTCACGTTTCATAACAGTAAACTTTCGAATTCATTAGAGAAATACATACCATTGCATTAAGAAAAAAAATGATAGACCCATACAATTTTCACACTTACATTACCACTCCCTTAAAAACATAGCTCAACTTTTCTACATCAAAACCTGACCTTGACTAGGGAATTAACCCAACTAAGCAACTTCCCGTGACAGAGCAACCAGGAAGGAAATTCCTTCGGGCCCAGTCAGCCCCCAAAGGACCATCTGATCAATAACAAACAAGTTGTTTGCAATATTATGTGATGCCCCATCAAAAACATAATGATTCTAGTGATTCCAGGTGTTCATTGCATCGAGAATTATGACAGACCTTGCCTCATCTATCCACCTAGCATATCACTTACTCTAGACCATCGTCCATCAAAGAAAGCTTTCCTTGCTAAGGGTTTTCCTAATGCACGAGCCTGGAATGTTGCCCCGAATTCCACATCTGCAAACATCCCTCCATGTCACGGTAATCTATAGTCTCGTAGGGTGTCACAGTCTTGTCATACCCAAATTTAAAGGTAAATCTAGATATAAATTATATGTGTGCCCACGAATCAATTACACACATATAGAGACAAATTAAAGGAGAATACCAAGCAAAATGCTTTATTACATCACGAGTATTTAATCGATTACATAAATATATCAAAGTCTAGCAAGCGGAAATAAATAAAGATAACTCCATGGCGCCTCCATAGCCACAGGGATGGTCAATTGGTTGATCGCAAGACTACTAATCTTTAGAAAAATCCTCATAACCATTGCCATCTGTTACCCATCTGGGTATCCAAGTAGTAAAAATAAACGAGCGTAAGTACATCTCGTATTCAACAAGGATAACACGTGGTTCATGAGGCTCAAAAGGTAGACACGGGTTTAACTTCATTTAGCTTTTATTGAGTCATAATTTTAAGCAAATGAATAGCAACAAGTTTATCACAAGCCTATAAACACATGATCAAGTAAACATGAATAATGAATAGCATAAATAATTAACCATTTGTGATCTTCTATTCCATAAGGGTCCAAGGCCACTCGTGACCGTGAGCACGACTGATACACCAGTTTTACACTCTGCAGAGGTTGTACACTTTCACCATAAGTCGTGATTCCCATTTGTCCGGGGTCATGACTCCCATAACACTTCCAAGGTGAGCGAGCAGGGTTCATTATGAAGTCTTTCAAAAGTTTGTCTAACGAGTTAGGGCCGTTAGACTTTCAATTGGCAAGGGAATATAAAGCCCCCTTCCAAATGGCACATTCTGTGTAGGCTATACACATAGGGACAGAGGTTGCACTATACTTAGTTCGTCAAACCCCTTTTGCACCCTTTCAGGTAATCACTAACAAGCTAAAAAAGGTCTTCATACTGAACTAAAGCCAGAGCCATGTAGCTCGCACGGTTGTACTGTAAGTCCCAGATAATAGCTTACAGATAAGTCCTTAATGAGAGCAATCTAGAGCACCACAAAAACTATGTTGTAACCCCCTTTTTCCTTGTTGCTAAAAAACATCTTTTGGTGTTTATTGCATATACCATTAGTCAAGTTACAAGATCATGGTTGTTATTTGAGCACTAGCATCACACTACCCAATGCATAAACCCATAGGTGACAAAGAACCAAGATATAAATTGCTAGGAAAATTTCTACGGTTATCAAGGTAGACTCATGCATATGATTAAAGTGATAAATAGTGAATAGGACAATAAGGATGATCCCATGCTATGCTTGTCTTGCTCAAATTACTCCTGCTGGTCGTGCTGATTGTCAAAGTATTGGCTTTGCTCAACGTCAGACTGCTCACCGTCTATACACGATTCACCAATACAATATCACACAAGCATCCACGAGCAATCATGCATAGCAAACAAGAGTAATAATTAGAATAGTACACCAACAGAAGAAAATCATGTTGAAAAGTTTATAAAACTAATCTACGCATCGCTACGAACACACAGACGTGAAAATCACCAAAATCGAATTTAAAACGGTGAAGATATGATGAAAATATGAACTAGATGGTAGAACCGTAAATAATGCTCACTAATTACGAATTAAAATAAATTAAAATCTGAATTTAAATCTAGGATAGGGACGGCGGACAAAATTTTAACAAAACACAGGGTCTCTTTAACAAAACTACCACGAAGGGGTATCTTCTAATCTCACGCGCCGATCTCAGATTGAACGGCCGAAGATCAATAAGAGAGTAAACTAGAGAGGTGCTGCCGGCTGCTACAGGAGACAGCACGACGGCAAGCCATTGCCGGCGGCGAGCTTCTCGCCAGCGAGCATGGAACTTGGGCCTACGACCACGATTCGACGTGGGGAAAGCATGGGGAGAAAGAGCGGGCGGCCGCGAGCTCACCTAGCGCAGTTTCGCGGACGGAGACGAGATGTAGACGACGTGCAGCTTGACGAGCGGATGAACGTGTTCCTGCACGTTCGGCGAAGGCGTGTGAGTGATAGAAGGCAAACGAGTTCATCCGCTGGTCTGCGGCGAAGGCGAAGGCCGCTGAGCCACGGGCGATGAAGCTGGTCTGCGGGTTGCTGCAGGCTAGGAAGGCAGGGAAGCAAACCAGCGGGCAAAAGGAACAGAGAGGGCACACATTCATTTTCCCTTGACTATTTTGAAAACTGAATTTTCCAAAGCCTTTCAAATCCACTTTAAAATTCAGTTTTGAATTCAGTTTCAAGTTTAGACAAAATTCAGACAGCACAATAAAAATAATGCACCAGCATGAATGCATAAACATGTTCCTAACCTTATGATGGATTTTAATTTGGCAAAAATAATTATTTCCCTACATTGACATGCTCACACGATTGCATAATCAAATCAATTTAGGCTATTTTAAAAGAATGCAAATTTCAGGGTGTTACAAGTCTCTAGTAGAAGGAGCAACAACTTCATCTGACAAAAGTTGTAGGCAACAATCAGAGAGCACATTGTGGGTTAGGAAGATAGTGTGCAGAGCAAGTTTGTAGAACATCCACTACAAGGGGAAACCCCATTTTGCAACGCATATATGCGTTGCCAAAAGTCCAAATATGCGTTGCTAGGGTCTATACCAACGCATCTAATATGCGTTGCTAGAGGTGGCGTTGCTAGGATCTATAGCAACGGATACATATGTGTTGGTAACAGGGTCACAGATGTGTTGCAAGCTAGCAACGAAAAACTCCTAATGGTACCAACGCTTGTATGTGTTGCTGGATAGAACAAGCAACGTGTTTACAAATGATTTATTAAATAAAAATATTTTTATTGGATTATTATTTATTATTTTTATACGGAGGCAATAACTTTGTCACGTATAAGCAATATACTTAGATGAACACACATCATCACATCTCTTGAAAAGGCTATTTCATTTCATTAATAAATAACTGTACCGTGGCCATACATATTTTGCGGCTACAATCAACTAAGATGGAATTAGAACCATCTAATTATAGTGTACAATACGCATGTATTATATCAAATAAACATGACTGGTTATGCATTCTTCTCTCAAGGCTTATTCCTAAAATCTTGTCTCGTCTTCACTTTTCATCATCCGCGTCCTTTTAGCCATGCAAGAAATGATCATTTCTAAAAGCCTGAAATTTTATATATATCTCAATTATGAAAAGATAATCAGAACAAGCCATTGATACTGTAAGGCATTTGATGCATAAATACTTACTTTGCACCTGAACTTTTCCCTTTGTTGTATGAAGAACCTTCTGTAGATAAGAAACTGTAATCCGGAGATCCTGAGTCAATGCGCTGCTAACAGTCCTAAAACAAATGGAGTGTATCTTGTTTAAAAAAATGGGATGTGCATTTCAGTACCTCAACATTAGCACCTCAAAATTAAAATCAGATAACTCTGAGTATACAAAAGCTTTGCTTTGCATAGTTGATTACACCTCAACATTAGCACACAGGTAAATAGTCATAATGCAATCTGCAAAAAAGGTATGTATCTTTTTTTTTCCTAGAAACTAGATTAGATAAGGTACAGATCTGTCAATAGATACATATCCAACTAGAAAATGCCAAATTACAGGCAAGGCAAGTAAATGTGCATACCGGAACAAAGATATGCTGACCTTGCTAGGCATTAATTTCTTAAATCTTAATTCTTCAATTTCTTAAATCAAAGAACAAAAGTTTAGAAGATATGCCTTTTCTGAAGAAGTTAGAGAAATGGAATAAGCACTAACAACAATCACACAGAAATAATAGCAATAATAGCAATTAATGAATCAGATCAATCAGATCCAATAAGATGGAGGAAACCAATATTGTAGGTGACGACCTGTCCATCAGTAGAGATGTAGCAGAGATGTTGGAGACGTCAGACGTACTGAAATGTTGGAGACGTACTTGTTGCACCCTGTTGTTGGCCTCACCACCACCACAGCTCTTGCCACCAGGCATCTGCTATCTATATATGTTCTCATTATAAATAGATAACTAGAACAAGTCATAAAAAACTAAATATACAAGCAATTGGACTGATGGATTAGCCCCTGGAAAATAGCCGTGATGCAAACAGAAAAACATCTATGCAGCAGAAGCACATTACACTTTGAAGACAGTTCAGAAAAAAGCATCCCGAGTATTTTAAAGAACACATACCTATAAAATTGTATGGTACGGAAGCACAGATCCTTATAGAGTTTCTTCCAAAAGAAGTAGGCCTGTCACTGCTGGCTTGCACCAGCGACCAAAATTATATATTCATCTAAAAGAGTGTTCTTGGCGTCATCTACATTCCACTGGGGAGATCGTTAACTAGAACTTGCAATTTCAGATTTATAAAATCTCAAGACTAAATTTAGATCAAAACAACATACCTGATCATACATCCAAGCAATCAAATTCCTACTGAAACTTTGATATCAAAGTCAACAATTAGTAATGACTAAGATGGTTCTAACAGATCAGGACGAACCAATCAAAAACTCAAATGTGAAGGACAAGGTACAGATCGGATCTAATAAGGAGGCCATAAAGAGGAATCGAGTGGAAGGGCAGTCAGTACCTCAGATCCGGTCGTCGTTGTAACTCCAATAGTCTTCGCTGCTGGATCCAGATTAGTTTGCCAAAGGATGATCGTGACTGGTGATCATGTTGCAGCCTCGAGAGGGGATAAGGGGAGGGGAGGGGAGGGGAGCGGAAAGGAATCAGGAGTCGGACTACCAGGGAGGAGCCCGTGAGGAAACCGGCGACAGGCCAGCCGCCGACCCAGAGTGCTGGTGGAACCGTGGAGGAGGAACTCGGTCTTTGACTTCTAAAATAAAATAGGAGGAAGGTTACTTAAAATAGGAGGGAGGATGTGCCGCGTGCGGAGGTGAGTCTGTAACGCATCTATTTTACGTTGCGAGACATGCGTTGTTAGATGGGGCTTCGTGTTGTAGTGATCATTGCAGGCATGTGAAGAAAGTAACGAGGGAGAGAGATGTAGAGAAAAGTACTTGAACCAGGTCCAGGTATTGTAGTCGAGCATCATTGCACGATATTGATGAGTTTACTTTTGTCGGCGCTCAATCATTAGTAGAGATTGCCTTTGTTGTAAAACCCTAGAAGCGAAATTGTCCGTTTTTTTGTCGGGGCTTGATCATTTATAGAGATTGACGTACTCTGTCGTAAACCTAGAAGCCAAATTGTCTATTTTTGTCGGCATTTACAGAGGATGGAGAATGACATACACGTACTCTGTCATAAAACCCTAGAAGAGAAATTGTCTGTTTTTGTCGGGACCGACATAATTATAGCTTTAACGTTCTCTTGCAAGTCACCACACCTAGAGATGACACTATCTCAAGATCCTATAGGTTTGGTTATATGATGCATGCAGGATATTATGTTGCAAACAACATGACAACTTATTTAATAGTAGTGACGTTATCTTATCCTAAAATTTATGTTATGTAATGCGCACAAGATGTTATGTTACAAATAACTCGACAACTTATTTAGGAATGATGACGCCATGTAGGTTCCTAGCTTTTAAAAGTTAGGTTACGTAGTGCGCACAAGATGTTATGTTACAAATAACATGAAACTTTTATTTGACAAATGATAATGCTATCATAAAACCTAAATAAAAGTGAAAAATGTTTCCTATATCTTCCCTTGTCCCCTAAGTTTAGCATATGCAATTTACTATATGTTTCTTTATTAGGATTATGCGTGAGTCTCCATATATTATTCTTCATAGTTGGTATTTGCAAGCCATTGCATTGACTCACTATTTCTATTGAAGTACAAACCTAAGACATGTATTCCTTTCTAGATGGTGAAACCGATCTCGTTCTTCCTGGGCTTGTGTGGTATATTCTTCATGACCATTAGGTTTAAGGGTTGAAGCTAGCCAGCCCGTTTCAGAAGTTCTGTATGTTTGCTCTAGTTTCTTTTGCTATGTGTACACTACTGCAGACTGCGGGTTTGCCGAGCGCCTGAGACGCTCGGCAAAGGCCGAATTGCGCTCGGCAAAGGCTTTGCCGAGCGCAACGCTCGGCAAAGGGCTCCCGGCAACGAAATGCTCGGCAAAGGCTCCTTTGCCGAGCGTCTTTTATCGGGCGCTCGGCAAAGCCTTTGCCGAGCGCCTAGGCGGCACTCGGCAAAGAAAAGCGGCGGTCACGGCGTGACGTTTTCTTTGCCGAGCGCCTCCAGTAAGGCGCTCGGCAAAGAGCAAACTAATTTTTTTAAAAAAAATTCTTTGCCTAGCGCCTCCAGCCTGGCGCTCGGCAAAGAGCAAACTAATTTTTTTAAAAAAAATTCTTTGCCTAGCGCCTCCAGCCTGGCGCTCGGCAAAGAGCAAACTAATTTTTTTTAAAAAAAATTCTTTGCCTAGTGCCTCTAGCCTGGCGCTCGGCAAAGAGCAAACTAATTTTTTTTTTAAAAAATTTTTTTGCCTAGTGCCTCCAGCCTAGCGCTCGGCAAAGAGCAAACTAATTTTTTTAAAAAAACTAGTTGAGTGTCTGTGCGTTGCTACGGGTGAATATAGTTGAATCCTATAACACACAACCACCATTGAATTGGACCAATAATAAGCATCAATCAATTTTGAATAAAATTTATGGAGACCAGGACAACGAAGAACTAAAAGAAAAACCACGATAGTCTTGGAACATTTAGACGTGGACCAGTTCATGTTCCCCTGGCCCTTTTATCCTGTTGCCTAACCAAAGCCCAAATAAATCAATTCTTAAGAACTGGAATACAAGCCATAGACATTAGGAAACAAATCACACTATGCTCACCTATCCATTTAGAGGTAATAATAAGCCCTTGTCGTACTCTGTTTGTACGCCCTGTCAAGGTGCCAACCTGCATATAGAGACGAGGAACATGGTCAATCCAAAGAAACATATTAGTTTTTCTTTTACTTTTTCTTACCAGTTTTCTTTGCAACGAAAACATCACCCAAGACGACAAGTCGACAACAATAAATAGGTTTTGTAGATCATGACAATGACATGTACATACTTGTTATCCTAATCACAGTAGGTATGTCTAGGACTAATTTTGCGGAGGGTATAATCACTTGACTAATTTCCCAAACAATATATTTCATTCAAAATATATCAATCTAAAAATGCTGAAAACATAAATTTTCTTGCAGGTTCTTCTAATATCCACTTTCTATTCTAAAATTCTCTCAATTTCATTTTTTCTGCAAAACAATATCAAAATTCAAATATTCACATGTTCGAGTAAAATCAAAAGAACACATATCATTTGTCCAAAAAAAAAGACAGGACAAACTTTTCATGGCCATATAACGGAACCTTAATCTCAAGATATGAGGCATTAAATGGAACCATGTGGCGAAAAATTATAAGTCTAATTTGCTTTCATGATAATTTTACAGCTCACTGCAAAATGTTCATAAATTTGTTTTCATGATAATTGTACAGCTCACTGCAAATTAATGAGATTTTTTTCAAAACATCCAAAAAAAATGTATGGGTCAGGACAACGATGAACAACATTAACAATGTAGCGTGTGACAGTTTCATCTACTGGTGAACTGTTAATTTCACCAATACTGAACAAAGCTTAACTCGACTGGAATGAACCCAAACATGAACCATCCTTTTAGACTGAGCTCTGATCCTCTTTTTTCTATAAAAAATGCTAATGGAAACTTTAAAAATAGCATGAGCCAATTCAAGAATAGAGTATGTTGGGATTGTAGATAACCTCATCACGCCATATCCAATTTCCGAATATAAGAACATGAGAGCAGCAATTGCAAAATATAACTCTACTCTTCAAGAACAACTCCTAGACTCAGTAACAAGTGAAATACCTCGTTGGAACTGAAGATCTCAAAGTGATTTTAAATGAAGCAAGAAAAGTCTTGTTTAATTAAAGCAAACTTTAAAGCAGGTTCTGAAATATAACTTGCAGATAAATTAATTTGTACCAAATCTAAATTATATATACCTATAACAATGGGAGCAGGTTTCTAATATCTGGCTTCTAATAATACCATGATGGCACCAAACCTGGAGAGCTGAAGATCCACATATAACCATTACTTGTGTAAATCATACCGAAGTATGCCCAATGTACTTAATTAGATAGCCAATTTATAGGTACTTCCATAACCTTGTATTAAAATTAGATATGTCAGCTAGCTTAACTCGAATTCAGACACATTAATTTTAGCCATTTGCACTGAATCATTGAATAGAGTAGAATCAGATTAACTACATTAGAATTAGTTGACATGTCTAACTCGTTATCTAGCACACATGATCTGTGTAAGTGTGAGCCACAATTTCTTAACTAAACACGAAAACAAGTATAAGAATGTAACAAATCTGAAGAAGCAATGATACACGAAGAAATTAGTTCTGTATTCAGTGTAAAAAAGGTGTCATCACAAGGTGCTGTAGGAATTATACAGAATAAATGATTATGCATCAGATGACAGCACTTTACACCATTCTTCTGATAGCACTATGTTCAAGGGAAAATGTTAACTGTTTCAGTTTACTTACCATTCTTCTGATAGTGTTAAGTTCAAGGGAAAATATTAACTGTTTGCTATTTATTTTGCTTCCTAATATCCCAATTTAATCTAGGCTGCTTATAACTATTGGTATTAAATGAATTCCCATTTTGTCATCCTAACCTCAGTAAAACTGAATTTAAATGAATTCCCATTTCTAGCCGGTTCATCTTTGCTACCAAGGGTTATAGCGCTATACTGAAACATTGTGATTAGGTGTCAAGTGCAGGAGATGTATGCTTTTCCATGTGCGTCCTTTCTTTGTATGCTTCGGTGTTTTCCCTATATGGCCATGCAAATTGCTTCCTAAATTAGTTGACAACGCGGCATAAACAAGCATCCTTGTCAATGTAAGCACCTCCGTTTTTCTATTCTTCCTCTTAGTATGGCGGTAGGAATTTAAGTCTGCATCATGTAAGGCCATTTCTTGCCTGATGTTTATGAAGGCATATAATTTCCACCTCAGCCTTGCAATCGGGCAATATTTATGAGCTCCAGCACTTACCCTGCAAAATGGTGGACAAAGGCATGTCAGTGTACCCATGAAAACATTGATGTTGTTTCAGACATTTTACTCAAGACATACACAATCAAACAGTTACTACTAACTACTACCTAAATCAGGCAAAGTTGCTTTCACTTAGAGTTAGTCGTCATAGGGTGGGTGATGAAGGAAACCAACGCTCTCAGTAGGCAACAAGTGTTCAGACCTGCTAAGCAGCCAGGAAAAATATCACTGAGCTTTGGTGCCTTTTCTTGACCATCGACGATCTTCATGCTTGCGGTGGCCGACATGTCCATCCCCGGGTCTGACCAAGGCCTTGGTAGATCTTCCGGGTCTATGGCCATGAACGTCGGGAGGAGTTGCATGCTTTATTGGCCCGTTGACCGCCTCACAGTCAGGAAGAGAGGAAGTTATGACGGTCAGGACTCCATTATTGGGAAAACAGCGAAGAAGAAGGTTATGACGGGATCTACATCCCTGCTCACCAATGCCCTTGATGTGAGGAGCTCCAATCATCACCTCCGGGGAAGATCTCGCAGCGGCATAGCTCACCCACACCCACGGCGGCACGGAATAGGGCAGGTGGGGCAGGCAACGCGCCGGCTGTGCGAGTTGGTGCTGGCACACTGGCATGTTGCTGGGGCGGCGTGCGGGGACGCGATTGGGGCAGCGCCGCAGGAGGCGGACGGGGTGGGGGACGCAAACCCATAGGGCGAAGGTGAGGAGCAGCGGCGCCGCGGCGCAGTGGCGGCAAAGCGCGGGGATGGGATGGCCGGAGGGCCTCTGCGATGGCGGCGGCATAGAGGTCGGACGACGCGGTGCGGCAGCCGACGCGGGGTCACGGTCGGGGTGCGCGAGGCCGGCGCGGGCGTGAGCCGGGGCCGGGGCGGGGGCGGTTGGTCGGGCGCGGCGAAGGTGGCCGGCCGTGGCGCGGGGCGACGCTGGCGGTTGGCCGGGCGCGGCACGATGCGCGGGGGCGGGGGCCGGCCGGGCGCGGCACGCGGCGCGGCGGCGGCGGCGGCCGGCCGCACAGCGCGGCACGGGGGCGGGGGCGGGGGCCGGCCGGGGGCGGAGCTTGACGCGGCGCGGGGGGGGCGGAGGCGGGGGCCGGCCGGGGGCGGAGTTGGGGCCGGCCGGGCGCGGCGGCGGCGCACCGCCGCGGAGCTTCATGCGGCGCGGGGGGCGGAGGCGGGGGCCGGCCGGGGGCGGAGGCGAGGGGCGGCCGGGCGCGGCGGCGGCGGCGGCCGGGCGCGGCGGCGGCGGTGGCCAGGCGCGGCGGCGGCGGCCGGGCGCGGAGGCGGCGGCGGCGGACGGGTGCGGCTGCTATACGAAGTGATGTTTTCTTCTTTTTTTTTCAATTTTGGCCGGTTCATGTAAATAAGGAGACGCCCTTTGCCTAGCGCCCGCGATTTGGCGCTCGGCAAAGAGGTGCCTTTGCCGAGCGCCAGATCGCGGGCGCTAGGCAAATAATTTTTCGTTGATTTTTTTTTCAATTTTGGCCGGCTGAGACGCTCTTTGCCTAGCGCCCGCGATCTGGCGCTCGGCAAAGATGTGCCTTTGCCGAGCGCCAGATCGCGGGCGCTAGGCAAAGAATTTTTTGGTTTTTTTTAAAAATTTGTTTTTGTGAATTTGTTTTTTTATTCGTTTAAGTACTGTACACTCCTTTGCCGAGCGCCAGATCGGAGGCGCTCGGCAAAGACTTTTCCGTTTTTTTTAAATTTGTTTTTTAATTTGTTTTTTATTTGTTTTTTTAAATTTGTTTAATTGCTGTACACTCCTTTGCCGAGCACCAGATCGGGGGCGCTAGGCAAAGAATTTCAAATAATGTGTCATCCATGCAAAAAAAGGTTTGAAAGAAAAAAAAAAGAAAATTCTTTGCCTAGCGCCAAATTTCAGCGCTTGGCAAAGAGGTGTCTTTGCCGAGCGCCCTGCGTTAGGCGCTAGGCAAAGGTGTCTCTTTGCCGAGTGCCAACCTTGGCGCTCGGCAAAGGCACCTCTTTACCGAGCGCTGACATTTGGCGCTCGGCAAAGAATTTTCTTTTTTTTTGTTTTTTTGTTTCAAACTTTTTTGTCATGCATTACACATTATTTAAAAGTATATGTTAAGTTTTGGTACTTTTTTAAATCTTTTTACTATTTATCGTTAGTTTATTTGATTTAATTGAATTTCTCCGATAAACGCGTGTTTGAACTGTAGGTGCATCGAATCTCCGAATTGGACGGTTCGAAAATTGATATTCGCATTACTTAGCGTATGTTAAGGTCGTATCCTGGAGCACGCATGAAATATCGAACATCTAGCGCACGGAACACGGCGACCAAGTTGCGCGTGAAGTGCTATTAAATTAAAAAAAAGCAAACAAAGTTCGAAAATCACGAAACTTAGCGAAACGTCTTTAGAGCACATGTGGAGGCTATGGTCAAAATTTGGTAAAGTTTCGTGTACGTTGTCACGTAAGTTAGTTAGAAACCTAGACATCTCATATGTGATCACAAGTTATCACATGTGAGATGTCTAGGTTTCTAACTAACTTATGTGACAACGTGCACGAAACTTTACCAAATTTTGACCATAGCCTCCACATGTGCTCCAAAGACGTTTCGCTAAGTTTCGTGATTTTCGAACTTTGTTTGCTTTTTTTTAAATTTAATAGCACTTCACGCGCAACTTGGTCGCCGTGTTCCGTGCGCTAGATGTTCGATATTTCATGCGTGCTCCAGGATACGGTCTTAACATACGCTAAGTAATGTGAATATCAATTTTCGAATCGTCCAATTCGGAGATTCGATGCACCTACAGTTCAAACACGCGTTTATCGGAGAAATTCAATTAAATTAAATAAACTAACGATAAATAGTAAAAAGATTTAAAAAAGTACCAAAACTTAACATATACTTTTAAATAATGTGTAATGCATGACAAAAAAGTTTGAAACAAAAAAACAAAAAAAAGAAAATTCTTTGCCGAGCGCCAAATGTCAGCGCTCGGCAAAGAGGTGCCTTTGCCGAGCGCCAAGGTTGGCACTCGGCAAAGAGACACCTTTGCCTAGCGCCTAATGCAGGGCGCTCGGCAAAGAGCCACCTTTGCCGAGCGCTTAACGGAGGGCGCTCGGCAAAGAACGACGGTATATTCCGCGGTGACTCTTTGCCGAGTGCTATCCTTTGCCGAGCGCCTGACGCTTGGCAAAGACGTTCTTTGCCGAGTGTTTCTCTTTGCCGAGAGCCTGGCGCTAGGCAAAGGAGTCATTGCCGAACGCATTCTTTGCCGAGAGCCCGGCGCTAGGCAAAGGTGGCCTTTGCCGAGCGCCCGATAAATAGCGCTCGGCAAAGACCCAGGCGCTAGGCAAAGGCACTGTCTGCCGTAGTGGTAGCGTGGGTGTGCATATCAGGGAGCAATAGTGGTTGTACTCCTAATTCCTAAATCTCATTTAATTTGGTCCCAATAGTGTCTCATGGTGTCACGCTAGCACTAGTAGTACCTACTCCGATATATGCTATTGCTACCTGACGTTCTCAGGTGTTTGTGGGTTGTGGCACTGTGATTGGTTCTGAACTTTTTATCCTGATTCCTGAAAATCAGAACATCCAGGACGGTCACCTGAGCAGCAAATCGATGGGAAACTGTGCCTGAAAAACTAAAGGCGTGCAGTGTACATCTCCAACACCAACAGGAAATTGCATGGCCTAAGCACGGTCGGAGCACCTGTCTCAGTTCCTGGTTTTAAACCAATGTCGTTTTATCATTCTCAGGCTTTGCCATGTAGCAGATGGTCTCTAAAACAGCTAATAGCAGGCCATAGCCAGTAAATTGTATACAGGCACAAATAGCTTGACCTACCTTAAACAGCTATAGCGGCAGCTTAGCCGGAGATTTAGAACCGTGTTTTAAACACTACTTGAACAGCAATGGTTCTTAGGTTTCTTCTGCTGGAGCAGATTGTATCATAAGACAACAAGATGATATATAGCTCGTCGTTGCTGTCATTCATCAGGTACATAGAACACCAATCTTAGCTTCAGAATGTATTATTAGGGGAAACGCTTCCATTCTACCCCGGAAAGAAACATTGGCAGATCTTACAGACAACACATGCACACTCGAAATCGACGAGAAACTAATCAGAATAATACCAGTACTCCATGAAATCTGCACAAATTTCTTTCAGTGAACGAAGCAGACACACACACTACGTGAGCCTTGAGATCTCTGCCGCCCTCAAGGCATGCACGATCTCCAAGAACCCACCGGCCGCATCACGGGGACCCGAACCCGAGGCGGCGGCGGCCCGAGCCCAACTCCGCCGCCGACGGCTTCTCGTGGTTCACCTCGGAGTTCCACTTGTTGGACGGCCCGGACGGAGGGATAGGGATGAGGACCCGCTTGCTTACCGCCACCGTCGCGGACAACGTGTCAGCGGAGCACCTACAACGGTGGCTAACCGCTCCGCCCAAGTCTTCAGGATCGCCCGAGTCTTCAGGATCGCCAACGGCTCCAGCTGCGTCCGCACGCCACGGCGCCCACGCGACGCGGTCACCACGGCGCCCACGCTCCCGCTTAGTGCGCTAGGCCACTCGCTCAGCTCGCTCCTGTGCATACCGCTTGTATAGCCATGGCCAAAGGCCTATATATGTACACTGCCATTGATCAATACAGGTTGTCCAGTTGTACAATTCTTCTCTACATGGTATCAGACTACCTTCGATCCTAAACTCTCTCCGGCCAAATTGCTTCCGCTCCCATGGCTCCCTCCGACCATGGCTCTGATTCCTCCTCCTCCTCCGAAGTCGACGAGCCTATCGTCCGCGCCACCTCTTCCCAGATCCAAGGACTCTCCATCCCCATTGATCAATACAGGTTGTCCAGTTGTACAATTCTTCTCTACACAACGGTTGCGGAAGCTGGCTGATGACTACAACCTCCCGCGCTGGAGGAGGAGCAGCAGCTGCTGCTCCAATGGCCGGGCCCCCGCCGCCGGCTGGCCCTCCATGGCCGTGATCCTGGGCAGCCAGCACCAGTAAGGCCAGGCCAGCGACGAGGACGAGCTGGCCAAGCGAGGCCATGAGAGCTAGCAGTGAGCACGCGATTGAGCTGCAGCTAGCCGCGTCCCGCGTGCAGGAGACGACGACGAAGCACTCAGCAAGAGATGGCAGTGAAATGAACTGATACGACGTGGCTAGGCTTCCAGCAGGGTACCCTTATAAGGAGGGCGCAGCGGCCATAGCATTTACTCCGATCTTGGATTCTTTCTCCGGGGAGAGACGATCGACCGATGGAGATCGAAGGCTCAGCTCCATCATCTATCGCCACCAGATCGAGCACAGCTGCATGGTCAAATAGGTTTCAGGACAGGACGAAACGTACGGCTGGCAGCCGTTGACTGACGCCATGCAAGGCCGGCCGGCATCAAATTTAAGCACTCTCTCAACTCTCGATCAAGGTCAGCAGTTGAGCACTGGAGATGATCATCTTTACATTGTTTGCAGTAGTGACTGACAGCCGGGGCAGATGTAGTTGAGGACGACGATCATGTGATGTTTGGCTGCTTGCATAAGCATATAGCGTATCATCATCAAAATTGACTTGAGTTGAATCATTCATCGTTCATCATTATTTCATGGAGGGTCGAGCGAGGATGGCTGTTGAACCAGTAGAGATTAATTGTTGGCGATATATAGCATTCAATTGCAACAAACTTGTTGCTTGGCAGCTACTGCATATTTTTCCTTAGCATCGTTTCAAAATATACTGCAAAGGAAACTCTGACCTGCGTAGCTTTGAAAACATTTGACATGGTGTAGCTTTGAAAAAACTAACTTTGACCTCAGCAGAAGAAAGAGGTAATCTAAACTAAATAAGTACTAAACTTGAGTTTCTCCCCTACAATCTATAGCTCTAATGTGGTCCCCTGTTTTAGATATATACATATGTTACTGTTGACTCTTTTGGTCAGACTTTGACGGACAAAATATATATTCAACTCCTTTATGTAGTACATCTGTCATAAAAATATACTTATTTATTAGGAATGCTTATGTTTGTCTATTTACACAAATAATTATTAGAAAAAGATGAATGGTCAAAAATATGAGAAAAGTCAATGATGTTGTATGTTAAGGAGCTCTCTGTATTTCAAATTATAAGACGCTTTGATTTTTTTACATATGTCGCTTATACTATATATCTAAACATAATATATATTTAAGTACATAGCAAAAGGTATGGTATATATCTATAAAAGTCAAAACGTCTTATAATTTGGAATGGTGAGAGTAGCATAAGCTGGTCATCATAGTACATTGCATCATTCATGAGTCAAGGATGCTTGTTGAACCAGTGCATTCAATTCAATTACAGCAAACTCATTTTGTCAGTTACGGCAATTTTCCTAAGGCTTGGTTTCCTTGGTCTGCCTATTTTTCTTGGTATCTTTTCAAAATATAAAGGCACCAACATTATTTGACAGTATGCAGTTTTGAAAACTAACTTTGATGTTTGATCCTAAAAGAAGAAAACAGATAAACTAAAATTCAACAGTTCCTCGCCTGCAATTTATAGCTCGCAATATAGCCACCATTTTTAAATATATGTTACCATTGCTCAGACTTTGACTGACAATATTTATTCATTTTCTAAGTTAAGTATATTTATAGATCTGTCATAAAGAATATTATGCTTGTATATTTACACATATATATATTTTTAAAAAAGACTCATAGTCAAATGCATTAAAAAGGTAAAAAATGTTGTGTTTTTAATTTTAAAAATGGAGGGAGTATAAACATCCCATAAAGCAGGTCATCATATTGCATTGGATTATTCATTCATGGAGGGCCGTTGAACCAGTGGAGATTATTGACGCTGGCATTCAATTGCAACAATATTTGTCTTGGCAGTTACTGCAATTTTCCCAAGACTTGGTTCCTTAGCTTGGCTATTTTCCTTGGTATCTTTCCAAAATATAAGGCGTCATTCGATGACAATGGTGTACTTCCTTAAAACTAGCTTTCATCCTAGCTAGCAAAACAAAAGATAAACTAGACTCTTTAATAGTTTCTTCCCTGCAATCTATGGCTCCTAAATATAATTCCTCTATATTTAAATATATGTTACCATTGACTCTTTTCTCAAACTTTGATCCTAGTATTTATTTCATTCCTTAGTTAAGTACCATGCCTTGTATGTTTGTCTATTTGTACACATGTTTTTAGGAAAGACAAATAGTCACACCAATGAAAAAAGTCATGGTGTCATAAGGGACCAATCTAGCCCAGATGATCACCAATTATACATTTAAAAATAGGTGGGGTCATTAAAAACTATTCCCTCCGTTCCAAAAAAAAATGTAAATATCGTCTCCCCTGAAGTAAAAGAATAACAAGTTTGACTATATTTATAGAAAAAATATGAACATTATATTTTCAAATATATTTATTATGAAAATATATATTTCATGCTTAGTCTAATGATGCTTAGTACATATAATAAATATTATTATTATTTTTATATATTTAGTCAAACTTGATATTATTTGACTTGTTAGGAAGCGAGCGTTACATTCTTTTTTGGGTGAGGCCGTGAGGGAGTATTAGCACTATATACTTAATCTTTTGTCGAATTTTTCAAAATTCGTCGGCTGACCACGCAAGTGGCAATAGCTGTAGCCGCACCTCGGGTGCATAAACATAGATTTCAAGAGTATTGTTCCTTCTTTGATCATGATTAGTGGATATTATTACTTGCTGCTCAAAGATTGCAAATGTGTATGATGAATAACCTTGAAATGCATATGCATCTTACTACATCCGTTCATAAAAGAATGGAATTATGAGAACCGTGCCGGTTAAACTAACTTAAGTTTTGACCAAGTTTATAGTAAATAGTATTAGTATTTATGTCTCTAAATAAATTTATTATAAAAATGTATTCCATAACTAATCTAATGATAGTTATTTTGTCTCATGAGTATTAATACTTTTTCATATAATTTTAGTCAAAGTTTAAACTGTTTGACTCATCGAAATGTGAGAATTTCATTCTTTTGTGGACGGAGGGAGTACAAAACAAAGGAGACTGAGGGTGTACTTACTCTATGTTTAGAAATTATTATTGTTTGAAATAAACACATATTTGGAAGAAATTATGCCATATTCCTCCAAGCCATTCCCTTTAATAATTTTTTTAAACAAACGAAAGGCCCATGATCCATGGATAGCTGGCTAGCATATGTTGGAGACAATACACAATCAAACACAAGATTTGCTTGGTTACACTGATGCTGGTCACTGTAGCGCAAGATGACAAGAGATGATGTCACAACTGAGAGAGGTATTTCTCTTTCTGAATTCTAATGCATGCCTTTGTTCTCATCAAGAATACAAAACTCCGAATCGAAGATGATGCAGATGGAGGAGATCATGCGATCCACGAACCACGATCGATGGTGCCACAAAAAACATAGTACGTGTACGAACAAGTATATATAAAACTGAAAGCATAGTACGTGTACAAACAAGTATATAAAAAAACTAAAGGATAAGATAGCCCACAGCAAGTCATGTAAGCTGCACGCCGATTGCCTTTTGCAGGTGTGACCAAGGCAGATGATATCTGAATCCTCATAGCTGAAAAGACTGATCAGATCGCAATGTGCAGAAGGCATAAGCACATAAACCACGACATTGCGCCACATAGTGCAACACACCTTAATTTGTTCTCAAGTCCAAAGTGAAAATCATGTATCACCCTTGGTTTCCAATTAATTAGTACCCTTCACCATGTATCTAGAAAAGCCAAACGACCTACAATTTAGAACGGAAGGAATCCTAAATTATTATACTAATGATGCCATATGTTACAAGACAAAATTTTAACACATTTTTTTTGTGTACAGGCCGTCAAAGTTTTAAAGCTTGATTGCACAAATCTATGCTAAATCAAGATTCGTCTAATAACGAAGAGAATATTTATGATTTGAAAGCTTTTAAAGTTTTGTAGCACTCATCACCGATCGTAAAATAAAATCTAAATTGAAATGGAGAGATTATTTGATAGCACGTATAGTTCATCAGCTAGCATGCACAGACAGATATGTATGCAGCAGAATTAAAGCAGCTTTACATGAAAACAGCAATCTAATCAGCTTTGTTTGCCACACTAAGCCTGTATTATATTGCCTAATGCAAGCTAATGGTGATTACTTCACACAATTGCCGAAGAATATAAAATATCGCTGCTTAGCCGCATGCTACATTTGGGAAACAGTATTGCCTAGCACTAGTTGCTGCTGGTCAAGTTTTGGAAACCACAAGGCTTTCTTTATTGTAAAGGAGATGCATTACGGCATTAGGACTGAGATGCTGAGTCAGCTATGTGTACGTGCAGATGCTTTACTGTGTTTTTGTCGGCTTGACCTCAGACTTGTCACTCACCAACAGCTGTAGAGTGATGGTGAAAATATGTCGTTGCTGATTGTAGTTAAAGGGTTAAATAATGTAAGTTCACCATTCCTCTTGTTGGAAACAAGTCAGTTCATCAGCTGCTAAATGTTGGCGAGTTGCTGATTATATGCATGTTATCAAGTACACCCCTCTGTCCCAAAAAGAGTCCAAATTCATAGCTAAATGGCACTCTTTTTGCTGTCCAATTTCATAGCTAGAATGACACTCTTTTTGGACGGAGGGTGCATGCTTGATCATTTAATATACTCTCTGCATTCCAAATTGAAAGTTATTTTGGCTATTCGAAGTATATAGTTTTTGTTATGCACTTAGATATATACTATCTCTAGATGCATAATAAAAAATATTATGTCTAGATATACACCTAGAAAAGTCAAAACGATCTAGAGTTTGAAACGGAGGGAGTAAATAGTAACTTATAAGAATTATAGATAGTCTACAAAACATAATTTGATTACTGGATTCTGACATAACTTGATTACTGGATTTCTAACATAAGTTGATTACTGGGTTTCTAACAAACATATTTCAGAAGTATTTTCTAACACAAAATCTATTGATCATGTAGTCACCTAAACACATACTCATATATACGCTTCTATAATTCATAACAATTTATTCATTATTAAGCTAAAAGGATGTAATTAAACATTCATTTTAGGAAAACACTTACTCCTCCTCCTCCTCCTCCTCCTCATACAATGCATACAATGCTCATCAGAACATGCATGGAGCTTTGGTCTAGTAACGCCATATAGTTTCTCGAATACGCATACTGAAAAGGACATATGAAATGACATATAATGTGCATCATTATTCTTTTGTTAGGCACAAAATTCCTAGCAAATCTTAGAGCATTTCATGCAGCTGCTAAAGAAAAGCCTCATAATTAAGAGCCTAAGCTATACACCCAATCAAATTGCCCTAAATTAATAAAGTCACTAACCTTGTGTCACACCTTACCTTCTCATATTCTCAAGAACTTAAGGATGGCCATCCGCATACTTTACCATCATCTTACAACATTGCACACTACTCAACATTTCCCTTTTGTTATTACATGGCTGAACACACTTAATGGAGATTCCTATCAGTCAAGAAAACATTAAACAACCAAGGAGATGTGTTAAAAATAACCTATCGCAACTCCCACATGCCTTAATTCGGAAGTATCTTTCTCAGTCACTACGTGTTGCTGGTCAATTTTTAGAAACAACTAGGTTTAGTTTTCTGAAAAAGGAGATGCATTAACGTGCATGATGATGAGCGCAAGTGCTAACCTAGGACAGTGCTATTTGTTTGCTGTAAACCGGGACCAAACTGGTGGCTTGTGTCTAGTGTTTAGTGTAGTGGCGTGGTGTGTGCGCCTCCCTAGCTGTCTTAATACTTTATTTCTTATAATATATCATCTATCAGGCAGCTCCAACAATTGACATTTAAGCTAGCTCTAAGTATTTTTCTCATATTTTAATAGAAGATAGAGAAAAGCTAGCTCTCACTGCTACACAAAATCTTTTGCGCAGCGTTTTCAAAATGGCCTCAGAGGTGGGCGGCCCGGTTGCCCGCCTCGGTTATTCGAGGCAGGGCAGCCGGGCTAGCAACCGGCGTGCATTGTAAAATAAATGCCTCGGTTAATAAGTATTAATCGAGACGGGCATGGTAACATAACCGCCTTAGTAAATCATTAACCGAGGCGGGCATTATAAAAATAACCTCCTCAGTTAATAAGAATTAACCGAGGTGGGCATTATAACATAACCGCCTCGGTAAATCATTAACCGAGGCGGGCATTGTAATGCAACCGCCTCGGTAAATCAGGCCTAACCCGCTAGCCCACACTAGCCCACTATATATTCAGGACTTAGGGTTTTCTTCTCCTCCACTTGCTCTCTCTCTCTCTCTCTTAGCCATCTCTCTCTCAGCGGCGCCCGCAGCTGAGCAAGTCCCTTGCACCTCCCAAGCAGATCCCGGTGAGCCCAATGAACTCTCCCTCAGATCCCGTTGGCGCGCCCCTTCCTCTCTCCGGTGGGCGGCGGGCGGCGGGCCTCGATGCGCGCGACCCTGCCCCGATGTTCCGGCCCCGACGCGCGAGCCGGCCCGCTCCCTCAAGGTGGCGCTCAGGAACCGGTGGCGGCGCAACGAGTGGGACCCAGCGGCCAAATCCGTCCTCAAGCGGGTCTCCTCTCTCTCTCGGTCTACTCTTCGTCTCCCTCTCTCACACTTCGTCTCCTTGCAGATACAGATCCAGATCCAAGGCGACGGCGGCACGGCGGGCGGACAAATGACTTCAATATACTCTCTCTCTCTCTCGAGCGGCGACTCCCCAAGCGGCGGATCTGGTGGAGGGCGCTAGCGCTGTGGTTCACGGTGGCGAAAACGGGCTCTTCGGTGGGCTCATAAACGGGCTCGCTGGCGGGCTCTGGGCTTTTTTTGTTTTTTTTAATCTATTAACCGAGGCGGGCATTTGTAAGGCACTAAGGCCGGCAAGGCAACTGCTACCATAGTTCACGGATTAATCATGACCTTTGGATGGAGGCGGTTGCCTTTGCTCGCCTCAGAAAATAAAAAGCACCCGCCTCCGTTAAGTTTATTGCAGTAGTGCTTGATCAAAAGCTAAGCTCTTGCACACATTTCAAGATTATTTGAGAGTGTCACGTGGGACCAGCCATGTTAAAAGTTATGTGCTAAAAGTTAATACTATTGGAGAAGTTAGCTTAGAGCTAGAGCTAGTAACTGACTCTACCCATTGCGGCTGCTCTCATAATCACTACCATCATTCCGACCGCATGCTTTGCTTTATTTGGCCCCAATATCGTGGTACGGATAATCATTGGACAGCTCGTTGTTCAGGAGATTCATTCATAATCACTACGCTCTTTTATGCACATCTTTTGTTTTGTGACTATGATGACCTTGAGCTGTTGTTTTTGCATTCTTGTTCATGGTACTCCCTTTAGTCAAGAAAGCATGACTGTTTTTTAGTATATACTCTCTCCGTTCAGGAAAGAATGCAATTTCAGCACAGTGTCACGTTTTAGAATCTTAAGTTTAACTAATTATAGATAAAAAAAGTATTAAAATTTATGATATCAAATAAATACCGTTAGGTTAATTGCGAAATGTATTTTCATAATAAATTAATTTGGAGTCATAAGTGCGAATAGTATTTACTAAAAACTTGATTAAACGTGGACTACTTTTACCGGCACGTAACCTGTAGTTGCATTCTTTACTGGACAGAGAAAGTATATGACACTTAGAACAAACTAATTAATTTGAAATCTTTTAATGAAATAATTTTTTTAGTGAAAAAATAGTTTTGAACGGCATCATACTTCAGTACCATGTGTAGTATTCGTTCAAAAAGGAATACAATAAAAGCAACTACGGATACAAACCTAACTCTTCTTTTCTTTTGGCAGGCTTACAACAGGATTTTTGCATACAGATATCGGCATCTTACTTTGGAGAACATGCTAGGTCCTTGTTTAGTTTGCGATTTTTTTAGGAAATGAGTACTGTAGCACTTTCGTTGTTATTTGGCTATTAGTGTCAATCATGGTCTAATTAGGCTTAAAAGATTCAGCTCGTGAATTTCGTCTAAACTATGTAATTATTTTTATTTTTATTTTTATCTATATTTAATGCTTCATGCATGCGTTTAAATATTCGATGTGACGGAAAATCTTGAAAAAAAATTACAAAATTTTAGGAACTAAACAGGCCCTAGGCAGCACTGGCGGAGCCTGCCTGGGCTCGTTGACAAAGCGCAAAGGAAAAAAATTATTTGTATTGTAGAGAAATATTATATCTTTTTAGACAAATATTTATGCACAATAAGAATCGTTCGGGCTCTTAAAAGTTTATAGCTCCGTCAGTGCCAGGTGGCTAAGGGCACGCACAAGACAGGCATGTATAGGCATTAGCTCCAAACTAAGCTAGGCTCCACGTTTGTAAGAAGAAGAAAAAAAATTGTCAAAAGAAGAAGAAGAAGGAGAAAGACTACCATTCATCCATACATGCATAATTCCTAATGTCTCGTTGCCTTGCGTTTGCAGAGGAAGGGGGGGGGGGGGGGGGGGGGGGGGGGGGGGGCTTGCGTGCAACACTTTTTCTCTTTTCTCTTCTCTCAAGGTACCATTCTCTGTCAAAATGCATTCTTTAGCGTTTTCGTTTGCTGTGTGTTAGGT
Organism: Saccharum hybrid cultivar R570; assembly: GCA_038087645.1. NCBI lineage: Eukaryota > Viridiplantae > Streptophyta > Magnoliopsida > Poales > Poaceae > Saccharum > Saccharum hybrid cultivar. The sequence goes on from JAQSUU010000273.1 coordinate 3,406,139, forward strand.
ATGGGCACTGTACTGTGACCATCTGATGAGACCATCAAACTAAGTGACATGGAATCTTGATGCAGAGATGAAGGTTGGGGCAGCACGCAAACATGGCACGTTGGGGAAGCCCATGCAGATGCAACAAAGGACAGAGACATGACATGGCATAGATAAGGAAAAGGCATGTAGAACATAACTGTAATTATTCTAGGTGTTTTCCTATTTGATTGGCACAAATTTGATGATTATTCAAACGAATGATACACAAAGGTAGATCAAATTGCACACACAAATATACAAGCAAAGCTATTTCATCGTGGCAGGAAAACTTTAATTAAACAAGATCAGGTTACAGTACACCTCCTCAAGTTTACAGCATCGAGTAACAGCTTACAAAAGAGACGCGGCTACACCTCCTCATGTTTAGTAAGTCTTTCGCACAAAAGTGGAAAAATAAAGCATGAAAGCAGGCATGCATGCACGCTCAGGTTTTACTGGTGGTGGATCTAAAAGGAAAGAAACAAAAACTCAGGTTGCCTCCATGGCATGCCTTATGCCTTTAAAGTTAAACAAACCATAGGATCTCAAAGAACACCACATAAGCTTCAGATACCCGGGGTACAGATTACAGATACAGATGACTTCATGCAGAGAGCATTTCAATTCGGAGGACTGTTATGGCCAATGCTGGGGCTATGACCTGGAGTGGTAGACTCGGTCTGAGTAGCAGGCTCCTGCAGAACACTCCTTCCGGTGCTTGGAGGTTGCACTCTGCTGATAGGTGACCTCATCATCACTTCCAGCTTCCTAGCATGAGCTGGCGCAGAGAGCTGCACCAAGAAGATAGCACTGAGAAGCAACATGAACACAACAATGATTTTCGACGAAATGGCCATGAAGTTCACTAGGAAAAATATGGTGGTTGCTAGTTTGGAGTGGGATTAAGGGGCTGAGAACTCGCAGCTACTCACAGCTAAGACTGCCTCACCTCTTGAGCCAGCTCCCCTCTTTATATACGCAGGTTGTAAGTTGTATCACTAATTTAGTTCAAAAGGTGTACTTTAAAAGGAGATGAGTAATGGGAGGACCACAACAATCGCCAGCCAATTGTTTAGCATTTGGATACCAGTACCTTTTCTTTTTTTTACAAATCCTACGCCAGGGGAACTCCTTTTCCTAATGCGGTTTTATTCTAAGAAATATATCTAAGCTTCACCTGCCTGAATACATACTTTTTACAGTGATATTTATAATATAAAATAAAAACTGCTGGAATATGCATCTATTATGGGTGAACCGAGTGACAGCCTGACAGGTAAGCTTTCATGTAAGTTCATTTATAGTTTTTTCCGCCGACATTAATCATTCAACCAAACTAGCAGTTCTAAAAAAGTTACCAAGGAAAGGATTACCGAGGACCGAGGACACAGTTTTGGATAATCTGTTTACATGATAATCAGTTATTCTACTGAAATATCTGCTCACCACACTAGCTGAACCACTTGTACTAAAATTAGAAGTAACACCCCATGGTCCACATTTTGTCTGCACCAACTTGCAAGAGCTAATATATCATGGAAGTCTCATTTAAGTATGCAAGTTGCAAAATGAAGCATACACCTATGCAAGTTGCAAACTAGAAATACAAAGTGTAACACTTTCATGCTGATAAAATTGTACTAAAACTAGCAAATACTACCGCCCACATTTTGGCAGCACAAAGTTAATAAGGACTAGCAAATATGCCCATGCGTTGCAACGGGAGAAACAAAAACACTAATTCTAACAATTCATAATTATTTAGATTTCTTTTGTCAAAATAAGATAATGAATTATCAAAACTGATTTTATTATGTCGCAAAGGCTATAATCCTGAATAAAACCACATGATGCATTGTTGTTGTTTTTCCGCAAAAATATGTGGAACCACCTGTAGACGTGCTCTAAATATTTAGATCCTGTTTGTATAGCTCTGCTTCACGCTGAAACATGTTTTTTAGCTTTGGCTCCACGAATAGCTCCATAAGTGAAGTTAAACCTGTTTGTTGAAACGTTTAGTAAAACAGTCCCTTCTGATAAAAAACAAAATATCGATAATGTTTTTCTCTTCCTTTTTTTAAATTTCTACTTACTTTTAGAGACCTCTTTGGAACGCAAGAATTCAACAATGCAGGAATAGAAAAAACACAGGAATATGATAGGAATACATGAAGAAAACAGAGGATTGAAAATTTTGTATGAACCAGTCTTTGATGACCATAGGAAAATACAGGAAAGAATAGTATGTCTTAAAAAATTAGACAATAATCAATATTTAATCTCTAAAGAACATATGCAACAAAGGACGAAGACATGACATGGCATAAATAAGGAAAAGGCATGTAGAACAGAATTGTAATTATTCTAGGTGTTTTCCTATTTGAATGGCACAAATTTGTTGATTATTCAAACGAATGATACACAAAGGTAGATCAAATTGCACACACAAATATACAAGCAAAGCTATTTCATCGAGGCAGGAAAACTTTAATTAAACAAGATCAGGTTACAGTACACCTCCTCAAGTTTACAGCATCGAGTAACAGCTTACAAAAGAGACACGGCTACACCTCCTCATGTTTAGTAAGTCTTTCACACAGAAGTGGAAAAATAAAGCATCAAAGCATGCATGCATGCATGCACGCTCAGGTTTTACTGGTGGTGGATCTAAAAGGAAAGAAACAAAAAACTCAGGTTGCCTCCATGGCATGCCTTATGCCTTTAAAGTTAAACAAACCATAGGATCTCAAGGAACACCACATAAGCTTCAGATACTCGGGGTACAGATTACAGATACAGATGACTTCATGCAGAGAGCATTTCAATTCGGAGGACTGTTATGGCCAATGCTGGGGCTATGACCTGGAGTGGTAGACTCGGTCTGAGTAGCAGGCTCCTGCAGAACACTCCTTCCGGTGCTTGGAGGTTGCACTCTGCTGATAGGTGCCCTCATCATCACTTCCAGCTTCCTAGCATGAGCTGGCGCAGAGAGCTGCACCAAGAAGATAGCACTGAGAAGCAACATGAACACAACAATGATTTTCGACGAAATGGCCATGAAGTTTACAAGGAAAACTATGGTGGTTGCTAGTTTGGAGTGGGATTAAGCGGCTGAGAACTCGGTAGACAAGTTACTTGCAGCAACTCACAGCTAAGACTGCCTCACCTCTTGAGCCAGCTTCCCCTCTTTATATACGCAGGTTGTAAGTTGTATCACTAATTTAGTTCAAAAGGTGTACTTTAAAAGGAGATGAGTAATGGGAGGACCACAACAATCGCCAGCCAATTGTTTAGCATTTGGATACCAGTACCTTTTCTTTTTTTACAAATCCTACGCCAGGGGAACACCTTTTCCTAATACGGTTTTATTCTAAGAAATATATCTAAGCTTCACATGCCTGAATACATACTTTATACAGTGATATTGATAGGATTACGGATCCTACCGGGCTGGCTACGAAGGTTGTAGGGGTGAGAGATTGGTGGGCGAGGTCTGAACGAGCGAGAACGGCGGATCGGCGCCGTGGCCGCGCTACAGTGCCTCGTTTACTGTTCACGCGAACAGTAAACGCGATTAGGGCTGAAGGAGGGTGGCGGCTAGGGTTTGGAAACTCCTGGCTCCCTAAGGGAAGCCGAGCAATAATAGATTGCTCTTGCTTAATTATTTCTCAACCAACGTTACAAATATATAGCCTATGAGATCCTAATTTAGGGAAATAACTAAACTATTTTAAGAAAATATATAAATAGATAATCAGCCCACTAACGGGCCTAGCGCCCACTAACAGGCCTGGTGCTGAGCCCGACATAACATCTCTCCCCGCCTGGAGAAACAGCTCGTTCTCGAGCTGAAACCTGGTAGAAGCATTGTCAACCAACACCGGGCTCATGCTGGAACACTGCATCAGTCGCCACCGCAGCTGGTACGTCGTCGTCGAGGAAGTCAGCCGACTCCAAGTAGAACAGTCGCTTACACTGATGGCCGCGGACGTAGGGCTCATCACAATTGTAACAAAGCCCTTGACGACGGCGCTCCAACAGCTCCTCCGGTGTGATACGACGAAACGAGGGAGCTGGAGCGGGTAGGGGCGCGGGAACAACTAGTGTAGCGCCTGTAGTCACCGAGGGACCCGCAACCGGGTGGCGCGGCGTCGGCAGACCCGGACGTGGAAGGGAAGGCGCCACGAACGAGTCTGCAGCTGGCTGCATGGCAGCTGCTCGGCGCTCGAAGGCCCGCGCCAGGTACATCGCCGTCTGGAGGTCGGGCGGGTGGTGCATCTCCACGTCGACCTGGATGTGTTCGGGCAGTCCGCCCACAAAGAGCTCCGCCTTCTGGCGCGGGTTGAGGTCGCGCGCGTGGCAGAGGACCGCGTTGTAGCGGTTGGAGTACTCCTGCACCGAAGATGTGAATGGCAAGCGCGCAAGCTGCGCCAGGCGCGTGCCCTGCGTTGGCGGCCCAAAGCGAAGTTGACACAGGGCGCGGAAACGCTCCCATGCCGGCATCCCTTCGTCCTGCTCCAAGACGTAGTACCAAGTCTGAGCATCGCCACGAAGGTGATAGGAGGCGAGCCATGTGCGGTCCGAAGCCAGGGTGCGCTGACCGCGGAAGAATTGCTCGCACTGGTTCAACCAATTGAGGGGGTCGACGCCGCCATCGAACGTCGGGAACTCCAGCTTGTAGAAACACGGGGCGGTGTGAGCGCCCGGGCTAGCGGCGGCGGCCGGCACACCCTCGTCCACGGCCGCGGCCGCAACAGCGTCGCTCCCGAGGTGGAGAGCAGCTGCGGACGGGGCGCCTCCGTAGTAGAGGTTCCCCGCGGTGTCGCCGTAGAAGACGCCCGAGCGGGGGGGGGGGGGGGGGGCGGGGCCCCATCGACGCCCGCAGGTGCGCTTGGGGAGGCCACGGTGGAGGTGGCCATGGTGTAGATCGGGGAAGCCGCAGAGCCCGCGAACGCCCACTCGGGGATGGGGGACGGCGAGGGCGGCCACCGGATCATGTGGAGGGGTAGACCCGAGCTCGGCGGCGGACTAGCACCCGAGGCCGGTGCGGCGATGGAGGGCGCAGGCAGCGCTGATTGCGGCAGGGGTGGCGGGGGCAGCGACGAAACCGGCGGAGGCGGCTGCTGCGTGAGCCCCGACCACGCGGCCTGCATGGCGGTGATGCTGCGGCTCATCTGCGCCATGTTGGTGGACATCTCAGCGACCACGGCGGCGAGGGACTCCAGGGTCAGGGGAACGACAGCGGAGGACCCCACGGCGGCATCCACCGGCGCGCCCACGGCAGCGGACAGGGGGATGGACGAGGACGACGTGAGCAGTGGACGGGTGGTGGTGGGTGGGATCGGCGGCGCGGCGGCGGCGGCGGTGGAGGCCATGATCGGCGAGGCTCTGATACCAGGTTGGTAGGATTACGGATCCTACCGGGCTGGCTGCGAAGGTCGTAGGGGTGAGAGATTGATGGGCGAGGTCTGAACGAGCGAGAACGGCGGATTGGCGCCGTGGCCGCGCTACAGTGCCGCGTTTACTGTTCACGCGAACAGTAAACGCGATTAGGGCTGAAGGAGGGTGGCGGCTAGGGTTTGGAAACTCCCAGCTCCCTAAGGGAAGCCGAGCAATAATAGATTGCTCTTGCTTAATTATTTCTCAACCAACGTTACAAATATATAGCCTATGAGATCCTAATTTAGGGAAATAACTAAACTATTTTAAGGAAATATATAAATAGATAATCAGCCCACTAACGGGCCTAGCGCCCACTAACAGGCCTGGTGCTGAGCCCGACATAACAGATATTTATAATATAAAATAAAAACTTTTCGAATATGCATCTATTATGGGTGAACCAAGTGACAGCCTGACAGGTAAGCTTTCATGTAAGTTCATTTATAGTTTTTTTCCGCTGACATTAATCAATCAACCAAACTAGCAGTTCTAAAAAAGTTACCAAGGAAAGGATTACCGAGGACTGAGGACACAGTTTTGGATAATCTGTGTACATGATAATCAGTTATTCTACTGAAACATGTGCTCACCACACTAGATGAACCACTTGTACTAAAATTAGAAGTAACACCCCATGGTCCACATTTTGTCTGCACCAACTTGCAAGAGCTAATATATAATGGAAGTCTCATTTAAGTATGCAAGTTGCAAAATGAAGCATACACCTATGCAAGTTGCAAACTAGAAATACAGAGTGTAACACTTTCATGCTGATAAAACTGTACTAAAACTAGCAAATACTACCATCCACATTTTGGCAGCACAAAGTTAATAAGGATAAGTACTAAATATGTATCATCGAAGCCAAATTAAGAATGCAAGTTGGAAACTTTAAGTATCAATATCTTCCATGTTCCGACTAAATTCAGACCATGACCTATCAGAACTTATCAGGACAATGGGTGGGGGAAGCAAAAGCAAGTTGGGGCTTCTAGTTTTGTTGCTCCTCACTGCATATGGAAAAGTGTACGCAGTAGCTAATGTTCAAAGCTAAAAACAACTATATGCAAGGCATTGCGCCACCAGAAATTGTCCCACCGCTGTGGGAGGATATTTTTCTAGGATGCCTGGAACTTTGATTTTGATTTGGAAAGGCACTTCAAAGTCTTTTTTTGTTTTGGAACATTATAGCCTCCCATTGGTTGGCTGGAACTCATCAATATAATTTATTTGAGGTTCCATCATCCTTTGTGGCACAAGCACAATAGAACATATCTGCATTTATTCATGTCCTTCATTCAATGACCCCAAGAAAAAAGTGCTGTAAACTTGACCAAAGGTCATAAAGCATGAAGTTCCATCATTCTGCCACAACATTCTTGTTCCTCAGTGATTTTCCTTTTTGAGGGAAAGGCAAATGCTAAATACCAAGTCATGTTAGACAAAGGTGCCATGCGGTATTCAAGAATGCATTGATGCATCCAACTAGAAAATATCAAAATATTGAATTGTGAGAGAAATTGTAAGTAAGTACTTAAGATCAGAAACATACCCCAAGCAAGCATTTGATACCCACATACACAAGATATGTGTGGACGCTTGGTTTAATTTGAAAGAAGTTGTAGAACTGGAGCACCAATTGTAGTAGTAGTAGTAGTTCCTCATCAAACTGTTAAAAATGATATAACATAGTACACAGTCTAGGTTCCTTGATCTTATTTATTGTAAGAATATCAGCGCAGAAATGCTTCATAATGTTGTCTTGAATAAATAAAGTCACAAATTTATCACTTAATACATGACAATGGTTATATATGCACTAAGATTATGTGTTTCAGTTCATTCACAAGCTAGCTGCAGCACAAGAATAAACCTCATGTGATACCATCAGACAAGGAACCTCTATTCATCAAATATAGCGTGGATCACCGTCATATTGACAAGGTTTAACTGGGGCACGTGCTTAAATAACAATAACAGCCTACCAAAGATGGATAATGTACGAGCATTTCCATATCACCAAATATGTGGATGAGAAAAAGGGAAATATATGGCTGCTCACTTCAAATCTGTTCATAAAACAGAGAAGACATCAATATGTGCACTTCTTTCTATCAAAAACCAATTAACCAGTCAGTTCTTCCTTTATGAAGTAGTGAAGGTCTCTTCAAAAGCACCCATACTAAAAACAAAACTGAAATAAGTTTGCTCAAGAGAATATCAGTTATTGATTGCATTACATCGAGCTACACATACAGGATGATACTCAATGTAGTGTGGTTGTGTCTAAAGGACTAGGTGTATTTCATAGTACAAAGCATGAGCTAGGGCTAGAAAAACACTGTCCTGAAACTCCCTAGCCATACATGAGTACATGGGAAATCTGTATCTCCCCACTTCCTAATTATTTACTACACGAACACAACCTTGCACAGAAACAGAACAGTCCTATCACTTATATACAAACACTCTTATTTCAGGCATGGCTGCCTCATTTGGTGGTATGGAGCTTGGAAAGTAGGTAGAGGCAAACTGAAGATAGGAAAATCGTTCCAGCAAAGCATAAGAGGTCAGCACAGGATGTAATGGTCACCCTCTTGCTCTTATCGAAGATGCCAACCAGTAGAACCAGGACAATGACATGACCCAGCTTTGTCTTAAGATCATTTAGCGACTTGATTTCAACCCACTTGGGCCGGTCCTACAGACAGAAACAGAGATGTCAAGAAACTGAGATTGACTGCAATTCTTTGCTGCCTCAGGAGTATCACTGATAGGGATGTGCATGTGAACCAACCGGAAGGCTGAACAGGCCGAAGAGGTTGGACCCGTAAGAGGAGTCTATGGTACTGATGAAGAGCTCGTACAAGCCTATCCCCAAGACAAACGTGACCGTTCCAATGAGAAACATTTCTGGATGTGAAACAGGCATTGCACAACAGAAAGCCATTAGGCCCATTGTTAGAACAGATTTGAGCATGCGGCGATGATATCGTAGTAGAATTGTACATTGTGGCATTAAGTTAAGGGTTACAGTGGTTAGCCACATAACAGTGCTTATTTGAGGTATGGAACAAGCATCAGGTGAGTGGATTTGGTTACCAATGGCTTCCAGCAGCATGAGGATGAGCTTCCCTCCGCCGTGCAGGTAGTAGTCGACGAAGGCATTCATCACATGAACGCTTCCCTGTGGAATCCGAAGCTTCAGTTCGCAAATTAAGGGGAGATAAAGCATGTATGCTCGAATCAATCAATGAAGCGAGAGAACACCTTGAGGAAACAAGGGACGGAGCCGAGGAGCAAGCCACCGATGCCGAGGAAGGTCATGAAGCGGCAGGCGAAGATGACCTTCTCGATCCGCGCCTCCAGCTCCGACCCGTACCCCGTGCCGGGCTGCTCCACCGGGCGGAGCAGCGCCCCGCGGCGGCGGTGCTCCGAGTGCACCGCTCCCGCCGCCGCCGCCGACGATGACGCCGAGTGGGAGCACTTGGGCGACACCCGTGCTGCCCTCCCGCCCCCGTGCAGCCTCGGCCTCGGTCTCCACGCCCAGCCGGCGCACCCCGCCGCCGCCGCAGCTGCCGGGCTGCAACCGTAATCTAGAGGCCCGGGCTTCATTGCCGTGTCTGGAACGGACTCGAACCGCCTTCTCCCAACTCCGCGCGCGGCCGGGGCGGTTAAGTAGACGGCTCACGGCGCCCCGCGCCGGAGAGCGCGACAAGTGGGGCGCCACGTTCGGTGCACCGCGCGGGCGGGCGCGGACACTCCCGTCGTCGTTCTCGTTCGTCGCGTTGCGGGGTGGGGCTGGCAGCGAGTCCACGTCGGCGGAGGCGGGGATCCCCGCTCATCTCATCAGCCCCCGCCAGTGGTGAGTGGTGGATGACAACAGAGATAATTCCATCCTCGGATGGCGCCATGGGGGATCGATGCATGATTGAGGGTGATCTGGGCTCCCGCCGGCCAGCCATTCCTCCCGCGAACTCCGCCGCCACACACCCGCACCGGAACACGACGGTCGACGGCTCGTCCGCTCGTGCCGTGCCTCGTGCGTGAGTGTGACTGCCCATTTGGTTGGTTGACCGTTGACTCGCCCGATTAGCTGGGTTATCATTATTGGGCTTTATGTATCGGCCCATGTCACCCGATATGTTGTCCATAGAAGCCCGGCCCAACGGCAACTACGTGAAGCCCAAGCTAAATTTCCCCTCGTCATCACAAGGAAAAAAAAGTAAAAACAGAGAGAGAGAGAGAGAGAGAGGTGAATGAGATTACATAATCCTCTCAGAATTTGATTACAAATTACAGAAAATCAGTAATGCTCACGAAATTTGGTATATACATTTCTCATCACAATTCACAAGTCGGTGGCACCAAAGTGAACTAATTCGATAATTAATAATAATATAGGAGGAAAACTGAAGCATACGTATACATAATAATGATAAGATTATAGGAAGATTATACGAAGTGTGTGTTCCTGCACAATACTATCAATCTATGTACTGTACCATACCAGCATTATTTTTGTTTTGGTCTGTACAAGAATGGTGCCATGACATAAGCATCTGTCAAATTGTGTTGGTTGCGGCACAGGGAATGAATGGCAGAACAAATCATAGGATCAAATTGCACACACAAATATACAAGCAAAGCTATTTCATCGTGGCAGGAAAACTTTAATTAAACAAGATCAGGTTACAGTACACCTCCTCAAGTTTACAGCATCGAGTAACAGCTTACAAAAGAGACGCGGCTACACCTCCTCATGTTTAGCAAGTCTTTCGCACAAAAGTGGAAAAATAAAGCATGAAAGCAGGCATGCATGCACGCTCAGGTTTTACTGGTGGTGGATCTAAAAGGAAAGAAACAAAAACTCAGGTTGCCTCCATGGCATGCCTTATGCCTTTAAAGTTAAACAAACCATAGGATCTCAAAGAACACCACATAAGCTTCAGATACCCGGGGTACAGATTATAGATACAGATGACTTCATGCAGAGAGCATTTCAATTCGGAGGACTGTTATGGCCAATGCTGGGGCTATGACCTGGAGTGGTAGACTCGGTCTGAGTAGCAGGCTCCTGCAGAACACTCCTTCCGGTGCTTGGAGGTTGCACTCTGCTGATAGGTGACCTCATCATCACTTCCAGCTTCCTAGCATGAGCTGGCGCAGAGAGCTGCACCAAGAAGATAGCACTGAGAAGCAACATGAACACAACAATGATTTTCGACGAAATGGCCATGAAGTTCACTAGGAAAATATATGGTGGTTGCTAGTTTGGAGTGGGATTAAGGGGCTGAGAACTCGCAGCTACTCACAGCTAAGACTGCCTCACCTCTTGAGCCAGCTCCCCTCTTTATATACGCAGGTTGTAAGTTGTATCACTAATTTAGTTCAAAAGGTGTACTTTAAAAGGAGATGAGTAATGGGAGGACCACAACAATCGCCAGCCAATTGTTTAGCATTTGGATACCAGTACCTTTTCTTTTTTTTTACAAATCCTACGCCAGGGGAACTCCTTTTCCTAATGCGGTTTTATTCTAAGAAATATATCTAAGCTTCACCTGCCTGAATACATACTTTTTACAGTGATATTTATAATATAAAATAAAAACTGCTGGAATATGCATCTATTATGGGTGAACCGAGTGACAGCCTGACAGGTAAGCTTTCATGTAAGTTCATTTATAGTTTTTTCCGCCGACATTAATCATTCAACCAAACTAGCAGTTCTAAAAAAGTTACCAAGGAAAGGATTACCGAGGACCGAGGACACAGTTTTGGATAATCTGTTTACATGATAATCAGTTATTCTACTGAAATATCTGCTCACCACACTAGCTGAACCACTTGTACTAAAATTAGAAGTAACACCCCATGGTCCACATTTTGTCTGCACCAACTTGCAAGAGCTAATATATCATGGAAGTCTCATTTAAGTATGCAAGTTGCAAAATGAAGCATACACCTATGCAAGTTGCAAACTAGAAATACAAAGTGTAACACTTTCATGCTGATAAAATTGTACTAAAACTAGCAAATACTACCGCCCACATTTTGGCAGCACAAAGTTAATAAGGACTAGCAAATATGCCCATGCGTTGCAACGGGAGAAACAAAAACACTAATTCTAACAATTCATAATTATATAGATAATGAATTATCAAAACTGATTTTATTATGTCGCAAAGGCTATAATCCTGAATAAAACCACAGGACACATTGTTGTTGTTTTTTCGCAAAAATACGTGGAACCACCTGTAGACGTGCTCTAAATATTTAGATCTCGTTTGTATAGCTCTGCTTCACGCTGAAACATGTTTTTTAGCTTTGGCTCCACGAACCGGTCCATAAGTGAAGTTAAACCTGTTTGTTGAAACGTTTAGTAAAACAGTCCCTTCTGATAAAAAACAAAATATTACTAATGTTTTTCTCTTCCTTTTTTTAATTTCTGCTTAGTTTTAGAGGCCTCTTTGGAGCGCAAGAATTCAACAACGCAGGAATAGAAAAAACACAGGAATATGATAGGAATACATGAAGAAAACACAGGATTGAAAATTTTGTATGAACCCGTCTTTGATGACCATAGAAAAATACAGGAAAGAATAGTATGTCTTAAAAAAATTAGACAATAATCAATATTTAATCTCTAAAGAACAGTACAATATCATTTTTTTAATAAAGAACAATCTTATATTATTATATATATTAAAAGAAAGTCTGTTTTGCCAATGCCCTATAGTCCTGTCTCCTCATCTCCTGCTCGTCCTGCATCTGACCAGTGCCCTGTAGCCATTTTCTCTCATCTCATGCTTGTCCCGCAGATGCGCCCTTGGGTGTTCGGAGTTCGTCGAGGTGGAGTTGTCACGGCTGTGCGCAAATCTCACGTTTCATAACAGTAAACTTCCGAATTCATTAGAGAAATACATACCATTGTATTAAGAAAAAAATGATAGACCCGTACAATTTTCACACTTACATTACCACTCCCTTAAAAACATAGCTCAACTTTTCTACATCAAAACCTGACCTTGACTAGGGAATTAACCCAACTAAGCAACTTCCCGTGACAGAGCAACCAAGAAGGAAATTCCTTCGGGCCCGGTCAGCCCCCAAAGGACCATCTGATCAATAACAAACAAGTTGTTTGCAATATTATGTGATGCCCCATCAAAAACACAATGATTCTAGTGATTCCAGGTGTTCATTGCATCGAGAATTATGACAGACCTTGCCTCATCTATCCACCTAGCATATCACTTACTCTAGACCATCGTCCATCAAAGAAAGCTTTCCTTGCTTAGGGTTTTCCTAACGCACGAGCCTGGAATGTTGCCCCGAATTCCACATCTACAAACATCCCTCCATGTCATGGTAAACTATAGTCTCGTAGGGTGTCAGAGTCTTGTCATACCCAAATTTAAAGGCAAATCTAGATATAAATTATATGTGTGCCCAGGAATCAATTACACACATATAGAGACAAATTAAAGGAGAATACCAAGCAAAATGCTTTATTACATCACGAGTATTTAATCGATTACATAAATATATCAAAGTCTAGCAAGCGGAAATAAATAAAGATAACTCCATGGCGCCTCCATAGCCACAGGGATGGTCAACTGGTTGATCGCAAGACTAGTAATCCTTAGGAAAATCTTCATAACCATTGTCATCTGTTACCCATCTGGGTATCTAAGTAGTAAAAATAAACAAGCGTAAGTACATCTCGTACTCAACAAGGATAACACGGGGTTCATGAGGCTCAAAAGGTAGACACGGGTTTAACTTCATTTAGCTTTTATTGAGTCATAATTTTAAGCAAATGAATAGCAACAAGTTTATCACAAGCCCATAAACACATGATCAAGTAAACATGAATAATGAATAGCATAAATAATTAACCATTTGTGATCTTCTATTCCATAAGGGTCTAAGGCCACTTGTGACCGTGAGCACGGCTGATACACCAGTTTTACACTCTGTAGAGGTTGTACACTTTCACCGTGAGTCGTGATTCCCATTTGTCCGGGGTCATGACTCCCATAACACTTCCAAGGTGAGCGAGCATGGTACATTATGAAGTCTTTTAAAAGTTCGTTTAACAAGTTAGGGCTGCTAGGCTTTCAATTGGCAAGGGAATATAAAGCCCCCTTCCAAATGACACATTCTGTGTAGGCTATACACATAGGGACAAAGGCTGCACTATACTTAGGTCGTCAAACCCCTTTTACACCCTTTCAGGTAATCACTAACAAGTTAAAAAAGGTCTTCATACTGAACTAAAGCCAGAGCCATGTAGCTCGCACGGTTGTACTGTAAGTCCCAGATGATAGCTTACAGATAAGTCCTTAAGGAGAGGAATCTAGAGCACCACAAAAACTATGTTGTAACCCCCTTGTTCCTTGTTGCTAAAAAGCATCTTTTGGTGTTTATTGCATATACCATTAGTCAAGTTACAAGATCATGGTTGTTATTTGAGCACTAGCATCACACTACCCAATGCATAAACCCATAGGTGACAAGGAACCAAGATATAAATTGCTAGAAAAATTTCTATGGTTATCAAGGTAGACTCATGCATATGATTAAAGTGATAAATAGTGAATAGGACAATAAGGATGATCCCATGCTATGCTTGTCTTGCTCAAAGTACTCCTGCTGGTCGTGCTGATTGTCAAAGTATTGGCCTTCCTCAACATCAGACTGCTCACCGTCTATACACGATTCACCAATACAATATCACACAAGCATCCACGAGCAATCATGCATAGCAAACAAGAGTAATAATTAGAACAGTACACCAACAGAAGAAAATCATGTTGAAAAGTTTATAAAACTAATCTACGCATCGCTACGAATACATAGACGTGAAAATCACAAAAAATCGAATTTTAAACGGTGAAGATATGATGAAAATATGAACTGGATGGTAGAACCGTAAATAATGCTCACTAATTACGAATTAAAATAAATCAAAATCTGAATTTAAATCTAGGCCAGGGACGGCGGACAAAATTTTAACAAAACATAGGGTCTCTTTAACAAAACTACCACGAAGGGGTATCTTCTAATCTCACGCGTCGATCTCAGATTGAACGGCCGAAGATCAATAAGAGAGTAAACTAGAGAGGTGCTGCCGGCTGCTACAGGAGACAACACGACGGCAAGCCATTGTCGGCGGCGAGCTTCTCGCCAGCGAGCATGGAACTTGGGCCTACGAGCACGATTCGATGTGGGGAAAGCATGGGGATAAAGAGCGGGCGGCCGCGAGCTCACCTAGTGCAGTTTCACGGACGGAGACGAGATGTAGACGACGTGCAGCTTGACGAGCGGATGAACGTGTTCCTGCACGTTCGGCGAAGGCGTGTGAGTGATAGAAGGCAAACGAGCGAGGAATAAGGGCTAGGAAGGCTTCGTAACCTCGGCACAAAGCTTGGTAGAGGGTCGAGAGTGGCGGCGAATCTGCACACGAGCGGGTCGACGCGCGGCAGCAGCAGCGAGTGTTGATTTCCTGTGGATCGACTAGGGTAGATCTAGGCGGAGGAACACTTGGATCCGTGAAGCACATGCACATTTAGACCTAGAACACTACACCGAGAGGGAGATAGGGTAGAGAGGGGCTAGTGATGAACCTGAGCCTCCGGATGAAGTCGCGGTTGTGCTGGCCATCGCTGGTTCGGTGATGGAGGCAGCACACGGGCAGCGACGGGTGGAGTAGAGGTTGCACGGACGTCGATGTAGTGCGGTCGGGCGTAGCAGTGACGACGGCGAGGATCAGTGGAGCTTCCCGTCGCTGGCTGCGCGCCCTCTTAGATCGGTCTAGGGTTTTATCGGTGGGGTTTGCGGCTCATGACGAACCTCGTACTTTGAGCCGCCGGCCCCCACCTCTTTATATAGCACAGTGCGACGGGGGCCCACCAACCATGTAGGGTTGGGCACCCCCGATCAGGGCTTGTGACCAAGGCCCAATAAGTCGTTGGGCTTATTGGTTAGGAGATTAATCTAACATTCTCCCCCTTGATCTCACTATTACTTTTATCTTTAAACTTTAAACTTCAATCCTTTTATCCTTACTCATTTCTTCACAGATGATGCATAGAGCATGTCTCATCGTCACGGTCAATCGCCGATAGATTTAACAGCTACAATACACGTCTCTGATCTGAAATAGTTACTTTAACTTCTGGGCCCTTTATAGTCCAGGAATCATAGGCTTTCCCTTAAACCCATGCCGGCTATATGTTCTCTGAACACGTTGGGTGGTAAGCCTTTTGTAAGCGGATCCGCGAGCATCTTTTCAGTACTTATATGCTCAAGACTTATCATTTGATCCCGGACTTTATCCTTCACAACATAATACTTTATGTCAATGTGTTTGGCAGCACCACTTGACCTATTGTTGTGAGCATACTGTACTGCTGGATTATTATCGCAGTATAACTTCAGTGGTCTATTGATGTCATCAACCACCTTCAAACCGGGTATAAACTTCTTTAGCCAGTTCACTTGCCCCGTTGCCTCATAATATGCTACAAACTCGGCATACATTGTGGACGATGTAGTGACGGTTTGCTTTGAGCTTTTCCATGAAATAGCTCCCCCTGCGAGAGTAAACACATATCCAAACGTGGATTTTCTATTATCTCCCGCATAATCAGAATCTGAATATCCCACTATATGGAGTGAATCAGATCTTCTATACGTCATCATGAGGCCTTTCGTTCCTTGCAAATAATGAAAGACTTTCTTTACCAATTTCCAGTGTTCTATTCTAGGATTGCTCTGGAATCTGCCAAGTAACCCGGTAACAAATGCCAAGTCAGGGCGCGTACACACTTGAGCATAATGCAAGCTTCCGACAGCTGAAGCATATGGAACCACTTTCATTTGATCGATCTCATATTGGTTCCTGGGGCATTGAAAATCTCCATATCTGTCGCCCTTGACTATAGGAGCAGGTGAGGGACTATATTTGTGCATACTGAATTTCTTTAAGACTTTTTCTATGTATGCCTTTTGTGACAATCCTAATACCCCTTTACTTCTATCTCGGTGAATCTCGATCCCTAGAACGAATGAAGCTTCACCAAGATCTTTCATATCAAACTTTGAGGACAAAAACTTCTTTGTCTCCAGTAGTAGACTGTCATCACTACTAGCAAGTAAGATATCATCCACATACAGGACAAGAAAGATAAACTTCCCATTCTTAAACTTTGCGTAGACACAATTGTCCTCAATATTATCTTTGAACCCAAAATTCTTTATTGTCTGATCAAACTTCAAGTACCACTGTCTTGAAGCTTGTTTTAATCCATAAATAGATTTCTTTAGGCGGCATCCCAAACGTTCTTTTCTTTCCATGACAAAACCTTTCGGTTGTGCCATATAAACATTTTCCTCTAAGTCTCCATTGAGAAATGTCGTCTTTACATCCATCTGATGTAATTCCAAATCGTAATGTGCCACCATTGCCATTATGATTCTGAAGGAATCCTTACATGAGACTGGAGAAAAGGTCTCATTGTAATTAATCCCTTCTCTTTGTGTAAAGCCTTTTGCCACAAGTCGGGCTTTATATCTCTCTATATTCCCTTGAGAGTCAAGTTTTATTTTGTAGACCCATTTACAGCCTAGTGTTTTGGCTCCTTTAGGAATTATCTCCAAATCCTAAACTTTATTTGCATTCATTGATCTCATCTCATCTTCCATGGCCTCAAGCCATTTTGATGAATGATCACTTTTCATGGCTTCTTCAAATGAGGTGGGATCATCCTCCATTTAAAATTCTTCAGTGTTGTACACTTCATAATCAGCAGGAATAGCTGATTTTCTAACTCTTTGAGACCTTCTAGGGGCCTCCTCAATTGGCACATTTTCTGTTTGAGGCTGTTGTTGCTCCCCCTCATGTGTGGCAATAGGTTCTATAGGATCCTGAGGCACATGTTCCTCATCATCATTCATTGTTGCCACAGGCGGGATAACAACAGGTGCTGGCACCACAGTGTCTTGTCCTGTTGGTGCAGCAACAGCAGGTAGTGAGAAAAATGGCTCATGAATGATCGGAGTGGGTGCATACACCAGCTTCTCTTCAAGGTCAATTTCTCGAGCTACCATGCTCCCCCTAATCATTTCATCCTCTAGGAAGACGGCGTGTCTCGTTTCCACAAACTTTGTATGTCTGTTAGGACAGTAGAAACGAAAACCTTTTGACTTTTCTGGGTAGCCAATGAAATGGCAACTCACTGTTTTGGGATCTAGCTTCCCAATGTTTGGGTTAAAAACTTTAGCCTCAGCAGGGCTCCCCCACACACGCAAGTGGTTAAGTGAGGGTACTCTTCCTGTCCACAACTCATACGGTGTTTTGGGCACCGACTTACTTGGTACTCTATTGAGAATATGAATGGCGGTTTTTAACGCCTCCATCCACAGACTCATGGGTAAAGTGGAGTAACTTATCATACTACGCACCATATCCATCAGGGTACGGTTACGCCTTTCAGCTACTCCATTCTGCTGAGGTTCGCCCGGTGTTGAATACTGGGTGACTATACCATTCTCCTGTAAGAACCTTGCAAAAGGTCCAGGAACTTGTCCATATGGGGTATGCTGACCGTAGTACTCTCCTCCATGGTCAGACCTGACTATCTTAATCTTTAAATCATGCTGATTTTCTACTTCTGCTTTAAATATTTTGAATTTATCCAATGCTTCTGTTCTTTCTTTAATTGGATAAATGTAGCCAAACCGAGAGTAATCGTCTGTGAATGTTATGAATGAATCATAACCATCCACACTTTTCACAGGAAAAGGACCACATATGTCTGTGTGAATAATCTGTAGAATTCCTGCGCTTCGTTTGGTATCTTTCTTAATTTTTTTTACATACTTTTCTTTTATGCAATCTCGACATTGTTCTAACTCTGAGAGCTCTAATGGAGGAAGAATATCATTCTTAACTAGTCTTTCTATTCTCCCCCTCGAAATATGGCCTAAACGACAGTGCCATAATTTCGACAACGCATCGTGAGCTCTCTTTCGTTTTCTGTTTCCATTGTTCGATGAGGATACGTTTTTATTCACATCACATACGGAATTTACATTTTCACGAAGTGATAACAAATAAAGTTCGTCTTGTCGGAAGGCAAGACCAACACATTTATTATTAAACAATATCCGACATTTGCCATTTCCAAAATGGCAATCATCATGGTCCAACTTTTATACACTAATCAGGTTTCTTTGCAAAGAAGGTACATAAAGAACATCTCTTAGAAAAATTATGAAGCCATCTGGAAGCTCTAGAGGAAGATCTCCAACGGCCTCAACATCTGCTTGTACTCCATTTGCGACTTTAATGAAACTTTCGCTTCTTTGCAAAGTTCTCATCGAACGGAATCCCTGTAATGAATTAGCAACATGAATAGTTGCACCTGAATCAATCCACCAAGTAGATTTTGAAAACTTTACATACAAGGATTCATTTACGAACGTAATAATGTTCTTACCTTTATTCCTCATAATCATCTTTAAGAAATCAGGACAATTCTTTTTATAATGTCCCGTCTTCTTGCAGTGGAGACACTGGTCTTTAGCCACTGGGAATTGCTGGTTCTGAGACTGTTGCATGGGACCTTTTCCAAATGATTTGGAGGAAGAGCTATTATTATAGTTCTTTTTCTTATCTTTTAGGTAGTTGACAGAACCACCTTGTGAAACTTTTATTCTTTCCTCCTCCTGCACACACATGGCTATGAGCTTTTCTAAATCCTATTTTTCAGGCTGTATGTTGTAATTAACAACAAATGTGTCAAATTCTTTGGGCAAAAAAGCAAAAATCAAATGAATAAGAAACTCATCCTTGAGTGCCAAATCCATTGGTTTGAGCTTAGATGCCAGATTGCTCATTCTCAGTATGTGCTCTCTAATTCCACTGCCGCCACCAGAGTACCTTTCTGTAACCAGCTGCTTGATCAGCTAGGTTGCATATGTCTTTGAAGAGCCAGTAAACTGACTCTTTATTCTATCTAGGTACTCTGTGACCGTGTCACAGTCTGGAATTGAGCCCACAATCGCAGGCTCAATCGTGTTCTTTATCACTGCCAAACACTTCTTGTTGGCAGTGACCCATTTCCTATGCTCAAGGTCATAGGACATCTTTACGGGAGCAAAATCCCGCTCTCTGTTCTGCCATGTAGCATCAGTCTCATCTGTCTCCCTCACCGGTGCCTCAGATTCTTTGGGACACGGTGTGGTGACAACCCAGTCCACCTCAGCGAGGATAAAAGCCAGGTCTATTTTTTTCTTCCACTCATTATAGTTATCATCTTTTAGAGTGGGGATCTCTTTGATACAACTCATTAAGTTGTATCCTCCTGAAAACACAATTCAAATAGGGTGAGAACAGATATAACAACAATAATTGCATGCCTTAGTTTAACGTTGGTCAAAATTAAAACATACAATTATTTTCTACACTAATTCTACATCACCGTTGGGCAGAAATAGAATTAATGTATAACAAAAACATTATAATATTGTCATTAATCAACGTTGGTCAGAATAACAACAATATTATAATCAATTTAAAACATATCCATTTTTAAAATTAAATTCTCCCGTTGGTTCGAATTTAATAATGAAAATTACATCTTTAAATACGCAGCGGAAACTTTAACATTTAATAATCTTTTTCCTATTTTCCAGAAGCAAACTTACTATTTACTGAACAAAAAAATATCGTTGGATAAATTTTGTATAGAAAATTAAACTGTTTTCTGAAAAATAAGAAAAACCAAAACTGTGACTTTACTATTTTATTTGGCCATTTTGGCCCAGCCAGCACACGCGCGGCCCACGGCCTGCTCACGCGCGCGCGCCAGCGCACTCGGCCCAGCTGCCGCGCCCCATCCGCGCGCTCCAGCGCACCCCCGCGCCCAGGCCGCAACCTGGGCCTGGGCCGGGATTTCGACCGAGCAGCAGCGCCCGCCTGGGCCAAAAGAGGCCCGAGCCCTCCTGGCCGTTGATCTCCGATCGACGGTGGAGCGCGCAGCTCGGAGCATCAAAAACCCCGGCCGACCGCGCCTCCCTCAGCCCTAGCTTCATTTTCACGCGCACACTCTCTCTCTCTTCGCCTCACTGCTCTCCTCTTCTCTCCTCAGTTCATCACCGAGCGACCATGGTGAAGCAGCGAGGTCCCGGCGCCGTCGCCAGCCCCCTCGCCGGCGTGCGCGCTCCCCAGCGGGTGAGCGCGCCGCCGTCGAGCGGCCTGGCCGCGGCGCCCCTGTGGCTGGATCCCGGCGAGCCGTGCCCCTTTCGGCCGGTCTTTCTTTTCCCTGCGCGCACCGGCGTGCTCGACGGCGAGGTGAGCCGAGCCACCCTCTTCCTCTTCTTTTTCCCTTTCGGTTTCTTTGATTCGGATTTTTGAACGATTTTCCCGATTAGGGTTAGGGTTAGGGTTAGACACGACACTATTTTTTCTTTTCCCCGAATCACCTTCGGGTTTAATTCGGTTTCCAGTATTCTCCCTATCCCAAAACCCGATCTAGGGTTTGGATGTGCGGTTCTTTACTTTTCCTGAACCATCATCGTTTCTCAGATCCGAAGGGATCGAGTTTAGGGTTCAAACGAACCCTTTGTTGGCCAAAGCCCTTTCTTCTTTCTAGATCCACACCAGATCTCTTCATCTTTCCTTTTCTAATCGGTACCCGTTCTAGATCTACGTGCTAGTACCGCTCTGATACCATTGTTGATTTCCTGTAGATCGACTAGGGTAGATCTAGGCGGAGGAACACTTGGATCCGTGAAGCACATGCACATTTAGACCTAGAACACTACACCGAGAGGGAGATAGGGTAGAGAGGGGCTGGTGTAAGGTCCTAGATGGCTAGAGGAGGGGTGAATAGCCTATAAAAATTTCTACAAGAATCACTAAGCAAACTTGTTAGAATAACAAACGGCGCAAAGCGAGTTTTGCTTAGCCTACGGTTGTGATGCAAGCCTCCTATCCACAAGTCTAGTAGATTATGATCTCTAGTTCACACAAGGGCTATGTCACTAAACTTACACTAGTGAGCAAGCTAACAACACTACTAGCAAAGCTACTACTAGAGCTACACAAGATAAACTAGTAAAATAAATGCAAGAGAGAGGATTGTGTATCTTATACCAACGGTGGAGAGAAGATGTTGCCAATCACCAAGATGATATACAATCAATCAATATTGACAACAACACAATATGAAGACCAATCACCGGGAGACAAGAGACACAATATTTTTGTTCACCCGGTGTTCACTTGTGCACCGACAAGCTACGTCACCGGTTGTGTCGACCAACACTTAGATGGTTCCTCGGTGTGACCCTCAAGTCACTTGCCCCTCAAGGCATGCCCCGCAAGGCACCGCAAGACACCACTCTCAAGTGAGGTAACTCAATGACACGCGCAATGTAATAGAGTTGCTTTTAGCGTCCCGCCGAGGAAAGCACAAGAACCTCCTACAATCAACCGGAGGTGGCCAAGAACAATCACCTTCTCTTGCCAACGCCTCCAACAATCTCCAAGCCGGCTAGGAGCGGTACTCTCCAAGAGTAACAAGAAATCCACCGGCTAAACCACCCACAAGTGCCACTAGATGCCCTCAAGCTATGCAATGCACTTTGGGATCACTCAATCTCACTTTTGATTTGCAATCAAGCAAGAGAGATGAGTGGGAGGAGATGCTCTAGCTCAAAGGATGCACAAGAATGTTAGAAATCACGAGAGACCTCCCCAAGGGCTGGCCAACAAGTATTTATAAGCATCCCATCCAAATAGAGCCGTTATACCCCTTCACTGGGTTTTTTCGGGATGACCGGACGCGCCGGTCATAACTGACTGGACGCGCACGACCGCGTCCGATCCTCCAACGGTCACTGCACCAACGGTCAAATCCCATGACCGGACGCGCCTCTCAAAATGACCGGACGCGCTGGTCCCGAGTGACCAGACGCGCTCCAGTCAATGACCGGACGCGCCGATCGCACAGCACCGCGCGCCCGCGAAGTAACGACCGGACGCGCCCTTCGCAATGACCGAACGCGACAGTGCCCGCGTCCGGTTTGAGTCCAGTAAGCTCCCTCGTGTCCGATCATGTGTGACCGGACGTGTCCGATCATGTGTGACCGGACGCGCCTCGCGTCCGATCGTACTCAGTTTCCTCTGGACACCTGACCGGACGCGCCGGTCCCGTGAGTGACCGGACGCGCCGGTTGCAAACCCTAGCACCCGCACCTACGCTGTACTGACCGGACGCGTCCGGTCATACCATGACCGCGTCCGGTGCAGCGTCCGGTCACCTCTGTGACCTCCGTTCGCCTCCGTTTCTTTTCCGACTTCCGGCGTAGTGGAAAATAGGCATTTCAAGTTCTCAAAAACGCCTGAATCCCGCGCTCGCAAGTTCGGCGGGAGGGAGAGAGAGACCCAAACCCTCTCTACCGCTCAAACTTCATCGCCTTCGCAAATATGCCAACACCAACAAGTAATCACCACCTTGTGCACGTGTGTTAGCATTTTCATAATCATTTTCGAAGGTTTTCCAGTTAGCTCACTAGGCCCTACATGCAATGCACTTCATGAATTCACCTAGTGGCACCCATGCATCGAATAACCGATAAGACTTCCCCCCTTAATAGTTCGGCTATCGATCCTAAACCACTCACACCCTCTATGGTGTCTTGAGTGCAAAACAAAATGGCCCTATGGTTATACCTTTGCCTTGAGCCCATTTTGTTTCTCCAAAAGATATGATCCACTTCATATCATCACATGACCATCTCGATCCATCGACCTTGACTTCACTTGCTCTTCACCGTTGCATCGGTCCTCGGCGCCAAGTCTTGCTCAAGCTTCACCATCGCATGGTCCTTCGCTTCGAAGCCTCGACTTGACCTTCACCTTCACAACCGGTCCATCGAGCCAAGCATCACCTCGGTCTTCATCATCTTGGTCACATGAGTCAATGTCATGTTTCATATTCAATGACCACCTTTATCTAAATCATCCACTTAGATACAAAGGTTAGTCCTAGGTTTCATCAATTAGCCAAAACCAAACTAGGGACTTTCAATCTCCCCCTTTTTGGTAATTGATGACAACCTTCACAAAGATGATTTTGATAATAAAAGTTTTGAACTTGTCATACTTGTCCAGTTATTTTGCTCATAAGTAAAGTTTGGACAATTATCACAAGCTCGGTTTTGGTAGCATTAGCTCTCCCTACATATGTGCATAGAGTTTGGATTGAAAGCTTTGCACATATGTATAGATAGAAGTGTTGAGAGAGTAATTCTACCAAAATGATGCTAAGGTGTAAGAAATGGACCTTTGAAGCGTGATACCAATCGGAGTTGCCTTTTACACCATCCTTAGCATCAAGAAGTAACTAGACATCCATCACAACTCAAGAACCTCGTGAGATCAACATTATATGTAAAGGTTCTTGGACCACTTGTACCACTTGTAGATCTTTAAGCATGTCTAGATACCACATATAAACTATTCCTATGCATGCTAGTAGATCATTTCATCATTCAAGTTCTATACTAGCATTGCACCACACAAGCATGTATATTGAATTTAAAAAACATGTGCAATGAGCAAGTCATATGAGAATGCACAAACAAATGCAACAACTTTGTTTATGAGCTTGCTCCCCCTACTTGTGTGCATCAAAATTTTATTTACCCCTTTATCATGTTGAATCATCTTTTTCTCTCCCCCTTTGTCAACAACTTACCCAAAAATGGGATCAAATTGTGGAGAGAAAAATAATGTTTGATGGAGTAGGTTAAAAATTAATTCGATACTACATGTAAGGTTAAAAATTTTATCAAATTTGGTTCAACCTAGAATACTTGCCAAAGATATTTAATTCGATTTGAACCAAAAACAAGCTTCTTCACTCCTCAAAATAAGGGTTATCTTGCCTATATTGAATTAAACACTTATAGCAAATCTTCTAGATTCATCACTAGGTTTGCAAGCTCACAAACATGTCATATGCCACCACTAGATCAAAACAAGCATAGAAGCAATAGTGGTAACATATATTCATCAAATTCATTTGATTTATCATGAATGCTCATGCATACCACTTATTATGTCTACATGCTCTAGCAAGTCCTTAGCATAGGATGAATGACATGTCAATCAATTTTACCTTGCAATGTCGAAGGAGAGGCATGTCAATAAGTGGGTGGGGTGCATTCAACTCATGTTTGAGAAATCAAGAATGTTCAACTCATTCCTTAGCTTGCAAAACCTCTTTTCATCAAGTGGCTTGGTGAGAATATCGGCAAGTTGATCATCGGTGCCAACACTTTCAATGGCAATATCTCCCTTTTGTTGATGATCTCTAATGAAATGATGCCTTATGTCAATATGCTTTGTTCTTTCATGTTGAACCGGGTTTTGTATCATCTTGATTGGACTTTCATTATCACATAGCAATAGCACACTCTTGAAGTTGAGGCCATAATCCTTCAAAGTTGATTTCATCCATAGCAATTGTGCACAACAACTCCTCGCACTCACATACTCGGCTTCGGCGGTAGAGATTACCACACTATTTTGTTTCTTTGAGGACCATGACACAAGTGATCTTCCAAGTAATTGACATGTGCCACTTGTGCTCTTTCTATTGATCTTGCAACCCCCATAGTCGGAGTCTGAATATCCAATCAATTCAAACTTTGACCCCTTAGGATACCATAGTCCAACATCTCTTGTTTGCTTCAAGTACCTCAATATTCTCTTTGCGGCCGTGAGATGACTCTCTCTAGGTGAGGCTTGATATCTAGCACACATGCAAACACTAAACATGACATCCGGCCTTGATGCGGTTACATAGAGTAGACTTCCAATCAAAAACCGATATTCCTTTTGATTCACCATTTTGCCATCAAAATCACTAAACAAATTGCCATTTGTACTCATTGGAGTTGAAATTGGCTTTACATCTTGCATTCCAAACTTTTTCAACATGTCCCTTATGTATTTCCCTTGACTCACAAATGTTCCATTCTTCAATTGTTTGACTTGGAGACCAAGGAAGTAGCTAAGTTCACCAATCATAGACATTTCAAACTCTTTGGTCATCATAGCACCAAATTCTTCACAATATGCTTGATCGGTTGATCCAAAGATGATGTCATCAACATATATTTGCACTATGAATAGATCATTCCTAATCTTCTTGATGAATAGAGTTGTATCAACCTTGCCCATCTTGAATCCCTTAGAGAGAAGGAAATCCCTTAGCCTCTCATACCATGCTCTAGGTGCTTGCTTTAAGCCATATAAAGCCTTCTTCAACTTGTATACATGGTTGGGTTTCTTGTCATCTTCAAATCCGGGAGGTTGCTCAACAAAGACTAACTCATTGATGATCCCATCGAGAAATGCACTTTTGACATCCATTTGATATAACTTGATGTTGTGTGCACAAGCATAAGCCAATAGAATCCTTATTGCCTCTAATCTTGCCACGGGAGCATATGTCTCATCATAGTCAAGACCTTCTACTTGAGTGTAACCTTGAGCAACTAGTCTTGCTTTGTTTCTCACCACAATGCCATCTTGATCTTGCTTGTTTTTGAACACCCATTTGGTTCCAATCACATTGTAGTCATTTGGCCTTTCTACCAATTCCCAAACATCATTTCTTGTGAAATTGTTAAGCTCTTCTTGCATAGCCATGATCCAATCGGTATCCTTCAAAGCTTCTTCTATTTTCTTTGGTTCTATGGTTGACACAAATGATGCATGCTCACAAAACATAGCCAATCTTGATCTTGTTTGTACACCACTTCTAATATCACCAATAACACTATCAATGGGGTGATCTCTTGCAACATGTTGTGGTTGGAGTACTTGCACTTGATTGCTTGAGCTTGGTTGATTACTTGATGTATCTTGATGAGATGAACTAGCACCATGATCTTGCACTTGAGAGTCATTAGCTAGCTTGAATGGAGAATTGAGCACTTGATCTTTATCATCATCTTGAATATCAATAACTTGCTTTGCTCTAATGTCCCCAATGTCCATGTTCTTTATTGCTTCCACCAATTGAGTTCCACCAACATCATCTAGATTCTCTTCTTCATCTTGTGAACCATTGGTTTCATCAAATTGCACATCATGGACTTCTTCTAGAATGCCACTTGAGTTGTTCCAAACTCTATAAGCTTTGCTTGTAGTTGAATAACCAAGTAGGAACCCCTCATCACATCTCTTGTCAAACTTTCCCAATCTAGTGCCCTTTTTCAAGATATAGCTTTTGCAACCAAACATTCTAAAGTAAGAAATATTGGGCTTTCTTCCATGAAGTAGCTCATATGGGGTCTTCTCTAGCAATGGATGACAATATAGTCTATTGATGTAGTAGCAAGCGGAATTGATTGCTTCATCCTAAAAAGATTGACTCACATTGTACTCATGAAGCATTGATCTAGCCATATCAAGCAAAGTTCTATTCTTTCTCTCAACTAAGCCATTTGATTGTGGAGTGTACTTGGCCGAGAATTGATGTCCAATGCCATAGTGATCACAAAGTTCTTCAATTCTTGTATTCTTGAACTCACTTCCATTGTCACTTCTCACTTTCTTGATTCTAATCTCAAACTCATTGTGAACTCTAGTGAGAAAGGTCTTGAAGGTGTCAAACACTTCACTTTTATCACTAAGAAAGAATACCCATGTGAATCTTGTGAAGTCATCCACTATGACAAAACCATACTTATTACCACCTAAGCTTGAGTATGTTGTTGGGCCAAATAGATCCATGTGCATCAAATCAAATGCTTTGCATGTGCTCATTGTACTCTTCTTTGGATGTGAGCTTCCAACTTGCTTCCCGGCTTGACATGCACTACAAAGCTTATTCTTCTCAAATTCAACATCTTTCAAACCATTGACAAGATTGTGAGTTGTAAGCTTCTTCAATTGTTTCATACCAACATGACCAAGCCTTCTATGCCAAAGCCAACCCATGCTTGATTTGGAGATTAAGCAAGTTGTCAAGGAAGTTTCTTTAGCATTGAAGTCAACTAGATAGAGATTCTCATATCTAAAGCCCTTGAATGCCACATTTGAACCATCCATACTAATGACTTCCACATCATCAACCCCAAAGATACATTTGTAGCCTAGATCACATATTTGTGCTATGGATAGAAGATTGAAATCCAAACTTTCAACTAGCAACACATTGGAGATACTCATGTCATTTGATATTGCAATCTTGCCCAAGCCAATAACCTTGCCTTTCTTGTTATTGCCAAATGTGATAGAATCAACACCACTATTATTGTCATTGATTGAGTCAAACATTCTTGATGTACCGGTCATGTGTTGAGTGCACCCACTATCAATAATCCAATGCCTTCCTCCGGCTTTGTAATTGACCTACAAGCAAATCAATGAAGCTTAGGTACCCATTTTTGCTTGGGTCCTTGTAGGTTAGTAACTAAGCTCTTTGGTACCCAAATAGCCTTCTTCTTTGGGCCAACAATGGGTGTACCAATAAACTTAGCTTGCACACCCTTCACACCTTTGGTAAGCACATAGCAAGAATCAAAAGGTATAGCATTAACAAATTTTTTGCTTTGGTTCTTTTTATTACAATTATGCTCTAAGTGCCCAACTTGCTTGCATCTATTGCAAAACCGACCATTGCTCTTCACAAAACTAGGCTTTGGAGTTGCAAAGGCCGACTTGCCTTTCTAAAGGACTAGGTGTATTTCATAGTACAAAGCATGAGCTAGGGCTAGAAAAACACTGTCCTGAAACTCCCTAGCCATACATGAGTACATGGGAAATCTGTATCTCCCCACTTCCTAATTATTTACTACACGAACACAACCTTGCACAGAAACAGAACAGTCCTATCACTTATATACAAACACTCTTATTTCAGGCATGGCTGCCTCATTTGGTGGTATGGAGCTTGGAAAGTAGGTAGAGGCAAACTGAAGATAGGAAAATCGTTCCAGCAAAGCATAAGAGGTCAGCACAGGATGTAATGGTCACCCTCTTGCTCTTCTCGAAGATGCCAACCAGTAGAACCAGGACAATGACATGACCCAGCTTTGTCTTAAGATCATTTAGCGACTTGATTTCAACCCACTTGGGCCGGTCCTACAGACAGAAACAGAGATGTCAAGAAACTGCGATTGACTGCAACTCTTTGCTGCCTCAGGAGTATCACTGATAGGGATGTGCATGTGAACCAACCGGAAGGCTGAACAGGCCGAAGAGGTTGGACCCGTAAGAGGAGTCTATGGTACTGATGAAGAGCTCGTACAAGCCTATCCCAAAGACAAACGTGACCGTTCCAATGAGAAACATTTCTGGATGTGAAACAGGCATTGCACAACAGAAAGCCATTAGGCCCATTGTTAGAACAGATTTGAGCATGCGGCGATGATATCGTAGTAGAATTGTACATTGTGGCATTAAGTTAAGGGTTACAGTGGTTAGCCACATAACAGTGCTTATTTGAGGTATGGAACAAGCATCAGGTGAGTGGATTTGGTTACCAATGGCTTCCAGCAGCATGAGGATGAGCTTCCCTCCGCCGTGCAGGTAGTAGTCGACGAAGGCATTCATCACATGAACGCTTCCCTGTGGAATCCGAAGCTTCAGTTCGCAAATTAAGGGGGGATAAAGCCTGTATGCTCGAATCAATCAATGAAGCGAGAGAACACCTTGAGGAAACAAGGGACGGAGCCGAGGAGCAAGCCACCGATGCCGAGGAAGGTCATGAAGCGGCAGGCGAAGATGACCTTCTCGATCCGCGCCTCCAGCTCCGACCCGTACCCCGTGCCGGGCTGCTCCACCGGGCGGAGCAGCGCCCCGCGGCGGCGGTGCTCCGAGTGCACCGCTCCCGCCGCCGCCGCCGACGATGACGCCGAGTGGGAGCACTTGGGCGACACCCGTGCTGCCCTCCCGCCCCCGTGCAGCCTCGGCCTCGGTCTCCACGCCCAGCCGGCGCACCCCGCCGCCGCCGCAGCTTCCGGGCTGCAACCGTAATCTAGAGGCCCGGGCTTCATTGCCGTGTCTGGAACGGACTCGAACCGCCTTCTCCCAACTCCGCGCGTGGCTGGGGCGGTTAAGTAGACGGCTCACGGCGCCCCGCGCCGGAGAGCGCGACAAGTGGGGCGCCACGTTCGGTGCACCGCGCGGGCGGGCGCGGACACTCCCGTCGTCGTTCTCATTCGTCGCGTTGCGGGGCGGGGCTGGCAGCGAGTCCACGTCGGCGGAGGCGGGGATCCCCGCTCATCTCATCAGCCCCCCGCCAGCGGTGAGTGGTGGATGACAATAGAGATAATTCCATCCTCGGATGGCGCCATGGAGGGTCGATGCATGATTGAGGGTGATCTGGGCTCCCGCCGGCCAGCCATTCCTCCCGCGAACTCCGCCGCCACACACCCGCACCGGAACACGACGGTCGACGGCTCGTCCGCTCGTGCCGTGTCTCGTGTGCGAGTGTGACTGCCAATTTGGTTGGTTGACCGTTGACTCGCCCGAGTAGCTGGGTTATCATTATTGGGCTTTATGTATCGGCCCATGTCACCCGATATGTTGTCCATAGAAGCCCGGCCCAACGGCAACTACGTGAAGCCCAAACTAATTTCCCCTCGTCATCACAAGAAAGAAAAAAAGTAAAAACAGAGAGAGAGAGAGAGAGAGGTGGATGAGATTACATAATCCTCTCAGAATTTGATTACAAATTACAGAAAATCAGTAATGCTCACGAAATTTGGTATATACATCTTCTCATCACAATTCACAAGTCGGTGGCACCAAAGTGAACTAATTCGATAATTAATAATAATATAGGACGAAAACTGAAGCATACGTATACATAATAATGATAAGATTATAGGAAGATTATACGAAGTGTGTGTTCCTGCACAATACTATCAATCTATGTACTGTACCATACCAGCATTATTTTTGTTTTGGTCTGTACAAGAATGGTGCCTTGACATAAGCATCTGTCAAATTGTGTTGGTTGCGGCACAATGGCAGAACAAATGCGGAGCTGCAGAGGAGACTGCAGGCAGAGGCAGAGCAGGTGAACAATGGCTGGAGCCTGCCTGCCTGCCTGGAGCGGAGAGGGGACGCTACGGCGACTTGGAGCGGCAATCGATGGGCAGGGCGGTGCCGTTGCCGGGGTAGTTGAAGAGGAAGCGGCAGGAGATGCGGGTCCAGAACTGGAGCGAGGCGAAGATGCCGACTTTCCAGGTGGTGCGCGCCTTGCCGAAGAGGTCGAGCGGCACGACGCCCGCGCGGAGCGCGCCGGCCATGGCCTCCATCCCTTGGGGGCTGAG
This sequence comes from Saccharum hybrid cultivar R570, assembly GCA_038087645.1. Taxonomy (NCBI): domain Eukaryota; kingdom Viridiplantae; phylum Streptophyta; class Magnoliopsida; order Poales; family Poaceae; genus Saccharum; species Saccharum hybrid cultivar. Next base: position 3,436,979 of record JAQSUU010000273.1, read on the forward strand.
CTGCCGCCCCGCCGACACCACCTGGTACCGGAGCGGGAAGGAGCTGCGGCGCGGCACGGCGAAGGTGCCGGCCCGCAGCAGCGCCACCTCGGCGCCGCGGAAGCCGACGGCGAGGTTGACGCGGGAGAAGGTGGCGTCGGTCTTGGAGTTGGAGTTCTCCGCCAGCACCGTGAGCGCCAGCTGCAGGTACCGGATGGTGCCCGACTGGTCGTACACCAGCGTCTCCAGCCGCGCGTCGGAGACCAGCAGGTACGGCGTCTTGGGCTTGTACAGCAGGTACACGGCGAACACGGTGGCGCCCGTCACGATCACGCCGATGGCCAGCACCGTGCACAGGATCACCAGCGCCCACACCAGCCCGGAGCTCCGGTGCCGCTCCTCCTGCCGGATCCGCTGCACGCCGTGCCGCGTCTTGTAGTGCTGCGCCGGCGCCTCGACGCCGCCGGCCGTCGGAGCGGCGGCGGCAGAGGCATAATAGGGACCGCGGGCTGGCACTGTGCTGCTGGACATTGCTGCTCACTCCGCCGCGGCGCCGCTGTGCCGTGCCGGCTGGGCCGGGATGGAAGGGATTAATACTGGAGGAGTGGCATGGGGGCAAACCGGCAAAGCAGAGGGAAGTATGGTTAAGGTTCGGGGAGGGAAGGGTTTGGTATCTCCGCTTCATTCCTTGCTCTCTTCCCCAGCTTCCTTTTCCGGAGCAAATCTGCAAGCTCAAGGTGCCTCCTTGCTCGCCTCGCTTGCTTGCTTTAGAGCTTCAGTTAGTATTAAATCATCAGAGACACATCAGATCTGGGCCCCTGGCTTTCTGTGTGTCCGGGTTGAAGGACGACGACACATCGCCAGTGTCACCCGTGGCGATTTTTTTTTTAGCCCAAATTTGAAACAAATTTTAAATTTAACCCGCATTTGAAAAAAATTTTAAATCTAACCCGTTTGGTCCCGCCACCATGCATGGCGGGGCAAATGCACTGAACCCCGCCATGCATGGTGGCGGGGTGCAGGTCCCACGTGGCACGCTGTAGGCCAGCGTGGAAAAGAGTAACCCGCTATGATGCATGGCGGGGTATCTCTAACCCGCCATGAATCATGGCGGAGTACAACCCTGCCCATTTAAAAGCCCGGGCACTTCTTGTTTTTGGCCATTCATCCATTCCATTTCCCGCAGCGCCCCTCTCCGCCCCAGGACCGAGCTCCCGCGACCGTCGGAAGGGCATCGACACACTCTTCGCTCTGGTATCTTGGCAGCTATGGAAAGAGAGGAATGCGCGATGCTTCCGCGGCGCGACGACAAGCACCGGTGATACCATGCAGATCATCAAGTCTAAAGGTGAACGGTGGGTGCAAGCAGGTGCTGAAGGTCTGCGAGCCCTGATCGGCAATTAGCAGGGCTGCAGCCTGGTTGTTTGTTTTCAGTGTCCGATATGTAGAACCTTATAGAGCTTTGGGTTTGTGAGGCAGCCGTACGCGGCTTTCCTGTATTTTGAACTGCTTCCTCCTAATACAAAGATATGCACTCTCGTGCGTATTCGCGAAAAAAAAACATAGTACGTGTACGAACAAGTATATATAAAACTGAAAGCATAGTACGTGTACAAACAAGTATATAAAAAAACTAAAGGATAAGATAGCCCACAGCAAGTCAGGTAAGCTGCACGCCGATTGCCTTTTGCAGGTGTGACCAAGGCAGATGATATCTGAATCCTCATAGCTGAAAAGACTGATCAGATCGCAATGTGCAGAAGGCATAAGCACATAAACCACGACATCGCGCACATAGTGCAACACACCTTAATTTGTTCTCAAGTCCAAAGTGAAAATCATGTATCACCCTTGGTTTCCAATTAATTAGTACCCTTCACCATGTATCTAGAAAAGCCAAACCACCTGCAATTTAGAACGGAAGAAATCCTAAATTATTATACTAATGATGCCATATGTTACAAGACAAAATTTTAACACATTTTTTTTGTGTACAGGCCGTCAAAGTTTTAAAGCATGATTGCACAAATTTATGCTAAATCAAGATTCGTCTAATAACGAAGAGATTCACCCTATTCGGTAGGCTGTAAAAACACTGCTGAACGGCTGATGCTGATGCTGATTTGTTGTGAGAGAAAAACACTGCTGAACGGCTGGCTGATTTTGGCAGATAAGTTCAAGCAAACATGGTGAATATTTATGAGTTGAAAGCTTTTAAAGTTTTGTAGCACTCATCACCGATCGTAAAATAAAATCTAAATTGAAATGGAGAGAATATTTGATAGCACGTACTTAATGAACGCTCTGGCGTATATATGCTAGTTCATCAGCTAGCATGCACAGACAGATATGTATGCAGCAGAATTAAAGCAGCTTTACATGAAAACAGCAATCTAATCAGCTTTGTTTGCCACACTAAGCCTGTATTATATTGCCTAATGCAAGCTAATGGTGATTACTTCACACAATTGCCGAAGAATATAAAATATCGCTGCTTAGCCGCATGCTGCATTTGGGAAACAGTATTGCCTATCACTAATTGCTGCTGGTCAAGTTTTGGAAACCACAAGGCTTTCTTTATTGTAAAGGAGATGCATTGCGGCATTAGGACTGAGATGCTGAGTCAGCTATGTGTACGTGCAGATGCTTTACTGTGTTTTTGTCGGCTTGACCTCAGACTTGTCACTCACCAACAGCTGTAGAGTGATGGTGAAAATATGTCGTTGCTGATTGTAGTTAAAGGGTTAAATAATGTAAGTTCACCATTCTTCTTGTTGGAAACAAGTCAGTTCATCAGCTGCTAAATGTTGGCGAGTTGCTGATTATATGCATGTTATCAAGTACACTCCTCCGTCCCAAAAAGAGTCCAAATTCATAGCTAAATGGCACTCTTTTTGCTGTCCAATTTCATAGCTAGAATGACACTCTTTTTGGATGGAGGGTGCATGCTTGAGCATTTAATATACTCTCTACATTTCAAATTGGAAGTTGTTTTGGCTTTTCGAAGTATATAGTTTTTGTTATGCACTTAGATATACACTATCTCTAGATGCATAATAAAAAATATTATGTCTAGATATACACCTAGAAAAGTCAAAACGACCTAGAGTTTGAAACGGAGGGAGTAGATAGTAACTTATAAGAATTATAGATAGTCTACAAAACATAATTTGATTACTAGATTTCTGACATAACTTGATTACTGGATTTCTAACATAAGTTGATTACTGGGTTTCTAACAAACATATTTCAGAAGTATTTTCTAACACAAAATCTATTGATCATGTAGTCACCTAAACACATACTCATATATACGCTTCTATAATTCGTAACAATTTATTCATTATTAAGCTAAAAGGATGTAATTAAACATTCATTTTAGGAAAACACTTACTCCTCCTCCTCCTCCTCCTCATACAATGCATACAATGCTCATCAGAACATGCATGGAGCTTTGGTCTAGTAACGCCATATAGTTTCTCGAATACACATACTGAAAAGGACATATGAAATGACATATAATGTGCATCATTATTCTTTTGTTAGGCATAAAATTCCTAGCAAATCTTAGAGCATTTCATGCAGCTGCTAAAGAAAAGCCTCATAATTAAGAGCCTCACATAAACTATACACCCAATCAAATTGCTCTAAATTAATAAAGTCACTAACCTTGTGTCACACCTTACCTTCTCATATTCTCAAGAACTTAAGGATGGCCATCCGCATACTTTACCATCATCTTACAACATTGCACACTACTCAACATTTCCCTTTTGTTATTACATGGCTGAACACACTTAATGGAGATTCCTATCAGTCAAGAAAACATTAAACAACCAAGGAGATGTGTTAAAAATAACCTATCGCAACTCCCACATGCCTTAATTCGGAAGTATCTTTCTCAGTCACTACGTGTTGCTGGTCAATTTTTAGAAACAACTAGGTTTAGTTTTCTGAAAAAGGAGATGCATTAACGTGCATGATGATGAGCGCAAGTGCTAACCTAGGACAGTGCTATTTGTTTGTTGTAAACCGGGACCAAATTGGTGGCTTGTGTCTAGTGTTTAGTGTAGTGGCGTGGTGTGTGCGCCTCCCTAGCTGTCTTGGTACTTTTATTTCTTATGATATATCATCTATCAGGGCAGCTCCAACAATTGGCATTTAAGCTAGCTCTAAGAATTTTTCTCATATTTTAATAGAAGATAGAGAAAAGATAGCTCTCACTGCTACACAAAATCTTTTGCGCAGCGTTTCTAAAATGGCCTTGGAGGTGGGCGGCCCGGTTGCCCGCCTCGGTTATTCGAGGCAGGGCAACCGGGCTAGCAACCGCCTCGGTTAATACATTAACCGAGGCGTGCATTGTAAAATAACAGCCTCGGTTAATAAGTATTAATCGAGACGGGCATTGTAACATAACCGCCTCGGTAAATCATTAACCGAGACGGAAATTGTAACACCCAAATTTTAGAGATAACAAATTTTGAATAATTTAGATAATAAATAATGGCCAATTTAAAATAATAATAAAATAAGTTTGATGTTGCATTCATGCTGTTGCATTTATTTTTATTGTGTGGTGTGGATTTGATTTATTTTATTTTGGATTAGAATGTATTTGAAATATTTTTGAAAGCAAGTAAATAAAAAAAAAAGAAGAAGCTTACCTGCTGTGGCGGCCTGGAGAATCACCAGGGCCGGCCTGTTATTTTTCGCGCGGTGGGCCGAACCAGCCGAGCTGTTTTTCTTCCCCCGCACCCGTGTTGGTGGGCCGGCCCGGCGACACTGCCGCGGCCCAAGCCGGTCGAGCCCGCAGCAGCCGCTTCCTTTCCCTTGAGTCGCTGATCGATGGGCCCCACCTGTCGGTCGTATCTTCCTCCTCCAGCCGTAGCCGAGTAGGACTCGAAGTTCGTTCGTTCAACCGACTTCGATCGCAAATCTTCGGTTTCCTAGCAAGATAGGGGATGTGGCCTTATAAAAGGATAGCCGGGTACCTCTAGTTTCCGTTTTTCAACTAAAAAGTTAGGGTTGCCACGGGTTTTAGAGCTCTAGGGTTAGAGCTTGGCCGGCGGGTTTTGGTGGGCGCGGTTGAGACCTTCGGGTCGATTGGAGGCCAAATTCTTCGCCTAGGTGAGTTTGTTAGCTCCTCCTCTTCCTTCCCATGTGCTTCTTTTGTATTCTTGTGCAATCTACCACGATTTTGAAGGTCACCGTCGGTCGGCAATGGCGCCGCCGCCCTCTTCTCGTCGCGGGTAGAGCTTGGGCTACCGTGGTTAGTTTTTATCGAGTAGATGAGATCGCGTGGAGTTTCTCCACCGATTGGAGTTAGTAGTGGGGTGAGCGGTGGTCGGAGTAGTCGGGGCCGAAGAAGTCCGGCGAGGTGGCCATGGTGGTAACGGAGGAGCCGGCGGCCGGATTGGAGGAAGAAGGCCGGACTTTGCACTGTGTAGTTGCTGGTGATCGTGAGCCGTTCGATTCGAAATCAACGCTCGAGATTAGATCATATCCTTTCGCGGGTAATCTTTCTAAAGAGACCCTCGGGTTTTTGGAAATCAACCCGCGGTCCTTAGCGTAGTTTTGAAAATACGTTTTCGCGTTGGGAAGGCGTATTCTTTTCCGGTTTATTCAAAAATACGTTTTCAGGAAATTACAGATTTGCCACTAGAACTGTTTTGGTCATAAAATCTTCGTTTTAACTCCGATTTGATCCGTTCAAATTGCGTTAGGTTCGTATTTGCGAATTCTACATGTTAGTATAGTTTTACAGTTAGTTTTGATAATTTATTTTTCGAGTTTATAATTAAGTATTTATTTATCTATAGGAAATCTTAGAAAATTCATAACTTTTACGTTTTAACTCCGATTTTGGTGATCTTTGCGTCTGTGTGATCGTAGAAACGTGTAGAAGAGTTTTATAAACTTTTATTACTGTTTTGTTACTGTTGGTGTACTGTTCTAATTATATCTATTTGTTTGCTTCGTGTATGTTTGATTGGATGCATGTATGTTGTTGATTGATGATCGCGTATAGAAGGTGAGCAGTACTTGGACGATTCGGAGTATTACTTTGAGCCAAGTCAGCAGTATCATTTGGAGAGCTTTGATCAAGGCAAGTATAACACAGGACTATCCTTGCTACCTATTCATCAAAATGATCATACATATGCATGTGCTTACTTTGACAACCTTAGAGATTATAACTTAGTGTTTGATGTCTTGATTCCTTGTCAACCTTGGGTATGCATATGGGTAGCTATTGCTAGTGCTTAAACTAAGAACAATGATCTTGTAATTTGATTAATGGATTAAGCAATCAACTATTAAGATGATTTCATTGTTGTTAAAAGGGGGCTAGAGCTTGTGTATTATTTTGATGCTCTGGTTTCTCTCCTTAAGGACTTATCTGTAAGTGATAACCGGGATATACAGTACAGCTGTGAGGGCTATATGGCTCTGGCTTTAGTTGTTCAAGAGACCTTTTCTAGCTTGTTAGTGGTTACCTTAAATGGCGTAAGAATGGCTTGACACTTTGGGTGTAGTGCGAGCCCCTGGCCTAGTGTGTATAGGCTGCGGTTGTTGTGCCACAGGGAAGGGGGGTTCTACATCTGCCTGCCGAGTGAAATCTAATGGCCCTAACTTGTTAGACGAACTTTTGAGTGGCTTTATATGGTTCTCGGGTGTTTGGGCTTGATCTCCCCACTCATTTGGAAATCATGACTTACAGTGAAAGTGTACACCTCTGCGCAGAGTTAAAAACTGGTATACTAGCCGTGCTCACGGATACGAGCGGCCTTGGGGATTCTTATGGAATAGTTGATCATAACTGTTATATCATGCTTAATTATTGTTGATTATTATTATGCTCATGTTAATGCTATTCATTATCCTTATTACAATTGATCATTGGTTCTTTAATGGGAAGTGGTTTATCTTGATGCTACTCAATTGCTAATATATGATTAAAAAGCTAAACGCAGTTAAACAGTGTCTAGCCTTTTTGAGCCTCATGAACCCTGTGTTATATTTGTGGAGTTCGACATGAACTCACTCTTGCTATTTCCACCATAACAGATGAAGATAATGTGGAAGATTATCGGAATGAGTACTAGTCTTGATGTCAACCAGTCAACCGTGTCCCTGTGTGGAGTTTCCGCTGAAGAATTATTATTAGATATTATTATCTATCGTTCAAGACTATGTCTTAAATACTTATTCGTTATGTAATAAGCACTGTGATGATACTTTGTAATTTGTCAACTTATGTGCGCGACTGTTTCCTGGGGTGCACATGAGTCTTTTATACATCCTATTTTTGTCCTTGAAAATGGGTGTGACAGAAATTGTAAAATAACCGCCTCGGTTAATAAGAATTAACCGAGGCGGGCATTATAACATAACCGCCTCGGTAAATCATTAACCGAGGCGGGCATTGTAACGCTACCGCCTCGGTAAATCAGGTCTAGCCCGCTAGCCCACACTAGCCCACTATATATTCAGGACTTAGGGTTTTCTTCTCCTCCACTTGCTCTCTCTCTCTCTCAGCGGCGCCCGCAGTTGAGCGAGTCGCGACTCCCATGACTCCACCCTCCCTCCCTCCACTAGTCCACTCTCTCCCTTGCACCTCCCAAGTAGATCCCGGCGAGCCCAATGTCCTCTCCCTCAGATCCCGCCGACGCGCCCCTTCCTCTCTCCGGCGGGCCTCGGCGCGCGCAGCCTTGCCCCGACGTTTCGGCCCCGGCGTGCGGCGTCCTGGCGGCGCACGAGCCGGCCAGCTTCCTCCCGGCGCCGCAGACGCGCGAGGCGGCCTGCTCCCTCACGGTGGCGCTCAGGAACTGGTGGCGGCGCAACGAGTGGGACCCAGCGGCCAAATCCATCCTCAAGCAGGTCTCCTCTCTCTCTCTCTCTCGGTCTACTCTCTGTCTCCCTCTCTCACACTTCGTCTCCTTGCAGATCCAGATCCAAATCCAAGGCGACGATGGCACGACGGGCGGACAAACGGCTTCAATCTACTCTCTCTCTCTCTCTCTCTCTCTCGAGCGGCGACTCCCCAAGCGGCGGATCCGGTGGAGGGCGCTAGCGCTGCGGTTCACGGTGGCGGAAATGGGCTTGTCGATGGGCTCAGAAACGGGCTCGCTGGCGGGCTCTGGGTTTTTTTTGTTTTTTTAATCCATTAACCGAGGCCGGCATTTGTAAGGCGCTAAGGCGGGCAAGGCAACCGCCATCGTAGTTCACGGATTAACCGTGACCTTTGGACGGAGGCGGTTGCCTTTGCTCGCCTCATAAAATAAAAAGCGCCCGCCTCCGTTAAATTTATTGTAGCAGTGCTTGATCAAAAGCTAAGCTCTTATACACATTTCAAGGTTATGTGAGAGTGTCACGTGGGACTAGCCATGTTAAAAGTTATGTGCTAAAAGTTAACACTATTGGAGAAGTTAGCTTAGAGCTAGTAACTGACTCTACCCGTTGCGGCTGCTCTCATAATCACTACCATCACTCCGACCGCATGCTTTGCTTTATTTGGCCCCAATATCGTGGTACGGATAATCATTGGACAGCTCGTCGTTCAGGAGATTCATTCATAATCACTACCTCTTGTATGCACATCTTTTGTTTTGTGACTACGATGACCTTGAGCTGTTGTTTTTGCATTCTTGTTCATGGTACTCCCTTTAGTCAAGAAAGCATGACTGTTTTTAAGTATATACTCTCTCCGTTCAGGAAAGAATGCAATTTTAGCACAGTGTCACGTTTTAGAATTTTAAGTTTGACTAATTATAGATAAAAAAGTATTAATATTTATGATATCAAATAAATACCGTTAGATTAATTACGAAATGTATTTTCATAATAAATTAATTTGGAGTCATAAGTGCGAATAGTATTCACTAAAAACTTGATCAAACGTGGACTACTTTTACCGGCACGTAACCCGTAGTTGCATTCTTTACTGAACAGAGAAAGTATATGACACTTCTAATTAATTTGAAATCCTTTAATGAAATAAATTTTTTAGTGAAAAATTAGTTTTGAACGGCATCATACTTCATTACCATGTGTAGTATTCGTTCAAAAAGGAATACAATAAAAGCAACTACGGATACAAACCTAACTCTTCTTTTCTTTTGGCAGGCTTACAACAGGATTTTTGCATACAGATATCGGCATCTTACTTTGGACTTTGGAGAACATGCTAGGGCCTTGTTTAGTTCGCGAATTTTTTTGAAAAATGGTACTGTAGCACTTTCATTGTTATTTGATAATTAGTGTTCAATCATGGTCTAATTAGGTTTAAAAGTTTCGTCTCGTGAATTTTGTCTAAACTGTGTAATTAGTTTTATTTTTTTATCTATATTTAATATTTCATGCATGCGTCCAAAAATTCGATGTAACCGGAAATCTTGAAAAAATTTTGCAAAATTTTGGGAACTAAACAGTCCCTAGGTGGCACTGGCGGAGCCTGCCTGGGCTCGTTGACAAAGCGCAAAGGAAAAAAAATTCTTTGTATTGTGCGACATGTCTCTTGGCTTGTGTTGTGCAGGTGTGGAGCACGGAGACAGGAGCCAACGGCGAGGTGAAGGTCAAGGAGGACGTGTCGTGCCGATGGACCTGAGGGGTGAAGGACGGATGTGAGGCTTGGACCGAGGGACCCGGAGGCTAGGTGGCTAGCCGCGCTGGCTGACACTTAGGACATCGACAAGCGCGAGAAGACATAAGAGTGACTGTGTTGACCGTGGAGGTGACACGCGTCGGATGGCGGGGGACGCGTATGGAGTACTTTACTCCTGGAGCGGTTTGATGGTTTGGGCCTCAAAACCATCGGAGGCGGGTTTACGGGTTTGGGCCTCAAAATCCGAGCGGAGGTTCCGAGGTGGAACTGACGGCACGTGGCGGCATCGGGGAGTTCGCGTCGAGGCAAAGCTACCAGTGAGGAGGCGCGGTGGCCGTCGGATCAACATGGAGACCAAGTTGGACCTCTACGCCCTTGGGCTCGATGGTTTAGCTCTTATGTATCCAGGGGCAATTAGGGGAATGTGTAATAGCCCTGATAAATAGGGGATGGCAGCCCCAAGCCATCTTCACCTCTCCACCCACCTCATTTTGTTTCATCCTTCTAGGGTTTTCTTCCTCTAGTTGCTTTGCTTATGAGAGAGGTCCACTAATTGTTAAGATTAGTGTAAGAACCAAACTTGCAAGGGAAAGGAGGTCCCGAATCCTCCTTGTTTCCTTCGGAGTTCGGAGAAGTAATCATCTTGTGTGTTCTTGAACCGTTCCTCGCGTTCTTATTTTGGTCCCTCTTGTTCTTGCCTTTGATTCGTGTTTTCTAGACCATTTTCGTTGGTTTTGGTTGCCTTGATCTAAGCTATGACATGAGTAGATCATCCTCACCGAAGGAAATCACTTGATTCCTCACGAGCATGTAGATCGGGCAAGTTCTTGGTCTAGGGTGTAAGAAAAGGGGATTGTTTGTTCATCCTTGATTTCTCTTGATTGGCTTCAAATTGAGCGATGATCTCTTAGAGACAGCTCCCCAATTGTCTTGTGATGTTGCCTACAAAGTATCGTGGCAGTTGGTGAAGATTTGGCCACAAATTGGGAGAGTTTTGGTTGGAGGTGGTTTTTCTCGTGTTCTGTTCTTCGCAACCCGGCTAGGCCGACTTTCCAACTCGGCTAGGCCGACCCTCAAACCCGGCTAGGCCGGCTCTTCATCCCGGCTAGGCTGAGTTTGGACACTGCAGAGAGGCAACCCGGCTAGGCCGACTTTCCAACTCGGCTAGGCCGACCCTCAAACCCGGCTAGGCCGGCTCTTCATCCCGGCTAGGCCGAGTTTGGACACTGCAGAGAGACAACCCGGCTAGGCCGGCCCTCCAACTCGGCTAAGCCGGCTTTGACCAGTGCTAGTGTTTTTTCTTCCGTATTTTTGTCGTTTGAGCTCCGTTTCTTTTAACGATTGTTGCGTTGGCTCTCTATCGTTCCGTAGATCTTATCTAGGTGTTTCTGTCACTGGTTGGCTTGAGTTTCCAAGATTTGGGACCTCGCTTCTTTTCAATAGAAGTGGAAAGTCTCGTTTTCTTGTCTATTGGTTCGGTGCTCGCTCCGCTCGCTTTATGGTGATCCGTTGCGTTCCGAGGGAACTTGCACCCTTCTCTCTGGTCGTGGTCATCATAGTGTTTATGTTTGCCTCTTGGAGTTTGTGATTTGAGCCGAGGACCAAAGTTTTGAAAGAATTTTGAGGCTCCCATTCACCCCCTCTGGTCGCCATTTCCGGTCCTTCAGTTTAGTCGTCTAGGATAACCACAGCACCACACAAATATGTTAAAGCGAATCATCAGTGGTTGCGTTGCGCCAATAATTCAGCGCGTGCATGCATTGCAAGATGCAAATGTCGTCGTCGCATTCTAGCATACGATACGACTCACCAAACTGAGCGCGAGCAAAACAAGTAGTCCTCGCTGGCTCGATCTCGATATGTCTCAGTCTCACCCCTGCTCCCTCGTTGAACTTGAACCTGAAACAGAGGAGGCGCCAGCACAGCAGGCCAGACGATCTGACGGAGCACACGATCGAGACGTCGTCGTCGTCGTCGTCCATTGCTGTTCTTGAGCCGCCGGACGATGGACACGAGAGCTGTAGCAGCTACTCCTACTACCGTAGGATGCTGCGTGCAGCAGCAGCGGTTTGCATGGTTGCGTGCATCGGTGCATGAGCATGACTACTGCTGGATCGGATCTCGCATCAACACGATAGCCACCTGTTCCAGAGCATGAAACGCCGGCCGCTTTCCTGTCCTGTCCCCCGTTCCGGCCGGAGGATATACTATGAGCAGGAGCAACAGATCGACACGGCCGGCCAGCCGGACCGGCGGCGAGCATGATTAATAGGGTCGGCCCGGCCGCCCGCCCGCCCGGCAGGCAGGTTGGTGCACCAACTCCTCGCTGCTTTGCTTGTACACCCAGCAGCAAATACAGGGGTGACCCTTGAAGGCCAGAGAAGTACATGATAGGTGGGAGAGAATAGGATTACAACACTTAACAACAACAAACCAACATGATAGGCCTGTTGCTTACGAACTGGTAGTGATATTATCGGTTTAAGATTGTCCGACGGTACGGTGATGGTTGGTAGTGATTGCCTATTCATAATAGGAAAATAGGCCCTAGAAATACACTTAATACAGGACTGAAGCTTAGGCTCCGTTTGGATGTCGGTATTGGAGGCCATGGAATTGTATTGGGCTTAATACCAAAGCAGCCATGGTATTGAAATGGCCACACTTCGAATACTATATTGTTGTTTGGATGATCACTGAATTGGCTCTTGGAATCCTAGCAAGTAGCTCAAATCCGATTCATGTTTGGATGCAAAAGCATGCAATTGAAACTCCTCCCTCACGCGCTGCCAAGAAAGGCTCTCGGCCATGCACGGATCTTGTCGAGGGTGTCCAATGCAAGGGGAGCTCAACCTCGAGCGGGAGCTTGACCGCGCTAAGGAGTGGGGAGCTCAAAAGCGATGTCCATGGCGTGCTAATCTCAGCAGCCGGCAGAGCTCGATGATGGGAGGAGCTCGACCACAACCATATAGGGGCGAATCTTCGTATCAAGCGACCAAGGCAGGCGAAGCTCAACCACGACCATGGGGTGCAAATAAGGGGACAGGCAGAGCTTGATCGCGGCCATGAGGGAGAGGAACTTGGCGCGGCAGCGGCGGCCATGGCGGGCGGAGCTCAACGCGGCCATAGGGTGCGGTCTTGATGGCAACCATGGCAAGAGGTGTTGGGCCATGGCAAGCGCAGCTCGGTGGCAACAGAGCTCAATGACGACAACCGGTAAAACTCAGTGGCGACGACGCGAGCTTGGCCATGGCAGGGCTAAACTCGAGCACAGGGTGTTTTGAGGGTTTGGGTGAATTCTATCAAATACAGAGGTGAAGAGCTCTTTATTGAGAATGAGAGAGTTCAAGAGCATTGAATACTGGTTGGCATTGAGGATGTACCAATTCTCCAAACCTTCCAAACATTTGTATTCGGAGCTAGCCAATGCCAATTCCAAATTCTAATCCTGAATGTCTACATCCAAATGGGGAGCATCTCCAAGAGTTCCCTAAACATCCTCCTAATCCTTGTTTTTTAGAAAGATGGAGAAAACCCCTCTCCAACAATTTCTAATATCTACTCCTAATATTTTAGGACTTGGGAAATTCCCCCTCCCTCCGCGTAACTTTGCGCGGACGAAGCCACGCGCGGATACGGCGTTCCCGCCGCACGGAGTCCTTCCCGCGCCTTCTTTTGTTGCGGCTCCCTCCTTCCCACGCTCCATCGATAGTTCTTCTTCCATCGCTAGTTCCAGGGTAGACGCTCGATCTCCATCGCCAGTTCCAGGGTAGATGATCGACACCGCCGTGGAAGTAGCAAGGAGGTATGTACTCCATCGATCTTCATTGTTTTGCCGTGGGCTTGCTGCGCCGCTGCCGCCGCCACGGTTTCCTATCGTCCGCCGTCACCGCTAGGTTTGCCTTGCACGTAGCCAGTTGTGTGCTTCTTGCCGCCGCCGGGATTTCTGGCATCCGTGTCTGGCTGTGTGCTTCTTGCCACCGCCGGGATTGGCCGTCGTTAGGTTTTGGCCTTCTATTGGTACCTGGTTTCCTTGCTGTTGGCTGGCTGCTGCTATCTGATTGCGTGCTGATGGCCGTCTGCTGCTGTACTGGCCTGTTGATGGCGTGTACGTGCTGATGGCCTATACATGCTGCACTACTGCTTGCATGGTACTGTTGGCATGGTACTGTTTCTTGGTTGTGATGGTTATGATGTTGTTAACATTACTTTCAGATTGTTTTTTTGTGAATATTACTTTCAGATTGTTAGGGTTATGATCTTGTTAACATTACTTTGAGATTGTTTTTTTTGCAAATATTACTTTCAGATTCTACATGTCATTTGGTAATAATTTCTTTGTCCATATTTGCAGGCTCCTCACAATGTCCGGTGGTGGATACTGGACTGACTTGGTCACGGGATTTGAGGGTGTTCATTCTTTGGACGAGTTCAGTTTTCCCATGACACAGGAAACGCAGGCATATGAGGACGTGCATGTAGGAGCTGGTCTTGAAGAAGATGAAGTGCAGGCAGCAGCAGGTGCTGAAGTTGTAGAAGTGTAGTCCAGTGCAGGTGGTAATAAACGCCCACGCGTTCCAAGGCCAAACGCCAAGAGGCAAAAAAAATTCATTCTGGACGAGGATGAAATTGTTGTCTCGGCTTGGTTGAACGTCAGCAAAGATCCCGTGCAAGGTGCTAATCAGTCTCATGTCTCCTTTTGGCGTAGAATTTCTGATTACTATGAGACCTACAGGAATTCATTTGCAAGCCGAATAGAGAGTTCACTAATGCATAGATGGATGTATATTTTGGATAATGTCAACAAGTATTGTGCCTGCTATGATGCGATTGAGCATAGAAATCAAAGTGGAAAAATCATTCAAGACAAGCTTTGCATATTTTAATTTTTTTCATATTTCATTAATCTTAGAACACATACACGTTGATATTTAATAAACACATATGTTTGCAGGTTTATGAAGCATTAACTATTTTCAAAGGAATGAACAGTGGCAAGACATTCACTCTGATGCATTGTTGGAACATTTTGAAGGATGAAGAGAAGTGGAAGGCCAAGAGGAGGGAAATGGCAGAGCTGAAGCAAGCCGCTAGGAAGAAACAGAAGGTTCGCCCAGACTCCACGCCCACAAATGTATAAGTCAACATCAATGAAGATGTCACTGAGATTGCACCCCCAGAGTCCGAAGCCCCAAAGAGGCCACAAGGACAGAAGAAGGCAAAAGATGCTCTAAGGCGAGGAGGAGGTGAAGCTTGCATGGAGGCTTTGGACAAAATGTGGGCTAAGAAGGAGGCATTTGACATGGAGAAAGAGAAGAAGAAAGAGGAGAGGTACAAGGCTTCACTTGAGCTAGAGAAAAAACGATTAGAAGAAAAAAGGTAGAAGCTGAATTGCGAAAGGTGGAAAATGACACAATCGAAAAGGAAGATAAAATAATGGCAATGGACATTAGCGTCCTGACCCCGCTGCAGCAACAGTACTACACGGTTATGCAGCAGAAGATTGTTGCTCGTTGTCTGGCCAATTGGATGTAGTTGCTTTCATTTTATTTCCACAACCAGGTATTTTTATCTTATCATTCAGTGAACATGTGTTCTGCCAAGTACTATTTACATTAACAAGCATTTTTATCATTGAGATTATGTATCTGCCAAGTTCTATTTGCATTAGCAAGAATATTTATCATTGATATTATGTGTACCTGTGTATATGTGGCCGGCTGCATGGCACTGTGCCGGCACCTGCTGCTGCTTGGTACAAGCTGCTGCTGCTGCACTACCGGCAAATACTGTTTGCCTGTGTTTTTGACATGACTGCTGATTGCCTGTGCTTTTGAAATGAAAGCTGATTGCCTGATGCCTGCACATATTCTCTGCTTTTGACATGAAAGGTGATTGCCTGCAGATTGCCTCCTCATGATAGCCAACTACTACTGCTTGCTCGGCACCTGCATATGTGTTCATATATCCACAAAGTGCATGTACTGTAGCCGATGTTGGTTGCTACTGGCCGACTGCATTGTACTTTGAGAAACAATAAAAATTTAAATTATATGACACAAGTGCACTAATCTGATTCAAGAGAATGGAAAATTGTTTACGATCAAACTTACGACAAACAAAGTACTAATTACAATTTGATGCTGAAAAAAGACTCATGCTAATAAATACATAGAAGGCCTATGAACTTAATATTTATCAGGAAAATGCTGCCAGAGGTGCTCGATGAGGTCTGCTTTTAACTAGTGGTGTGTTTCCTTGTCTCTAATCCTTTTATGTGCTTCAATGAATTCATCAAGGGTGTGATTACTCTCATGAGAAGGTTCCACATTTTGGCCACCATAGTCGAACCGCTCAGTAGGGTCAACGACTCCCTCATCTTCGACAATCATATTGTGCATAATGACACAAGCTTTCATGATGTTGTCAAGTGTCTCCGTGTCCCATAAATGAGCTGCGCCTCGAACAATGGCGAACCTTGATTGCAGAACCCCAAAAGCTCTTTTGACATCCTTCCTTGCTTGCTTTGGCAAAATATTTGTTCTTGTTCCCCATAGGCTTAGAGATGGACTTCACTAAAGTAGCCCATGATTACCATCGGCTAGATAATAACCCATCATGTAATCATGACCATTTATGGTATAGTTCACCTCAGGAGCTCTACCCTCTGCCAGCTTAGCAAATAAAGGAGACCAGTGAAGCACATTGATATCATTATGAGACCCATGCATTCCAAAAAAGGCATGCCATATCCATAGATCGTTGGAAGAAACAGCCTCCAAAATAATAGTGGGCTCCTCCATATGCCCCTTATACTGACCCTACCACTCTAGAGGACAATTCTTCCACACCCAATGCATACAATCGATGGACCTAACATGCTAGGGAAACCATTTTGCTCACCGAGTGCCAGTAAGCGTGTTGTGTCAGCCTCATTAGGATATCTCAGGTATTCATCTTCAAATAAATCAACAACTGCAACAACGAACCTACGTAGGCTCTCAATTGTGGTACTTTCTCCAATGCGAACATATTCATTCGTAGCATCAGTTGGAACCCATATGTTAGCATACGAAATGCTGCTGTGACTTTTTGGAAGCAACTTAATCCAAGAACATTTGTTGCGTTCCTTTTTTTGCACAAAACAGTCATCGTATGATTCTAAAGCATTCATTATGCGTAGGAAAAGATCCCGACTCATCCTATACCTGAAATTAAAAAATAAATAAATAAATCTTAGAACAATACCTAGCGTCCTATGTACATATCAGAAGTAAATACACACAAATCTCCGACGGAATAAATTTGGCTCGTATGTCGGCTCATCAGCCAAGTAATCTTGAAACATCCTTTGGTTCCCGCCTTCTCTATCTCGATAAATAACTTTATGGCCTAGCACAGAATCACCATGTCTTCCTTTTTGATTTGAATATGTTTCAACAATTGCAGCTGTTGACATGATGAGACAGTCATCGTCGTCGGATGAGGAATCTTCTAATTCTCTTTGCAACAGAGATTTCTCAGTAGCCATGGCCGGCCTACTGGGAGCTGCTGCCTGCGTCCTGTGCCTGGGAGGTGCTGCCGGCCTGCTCTGAGGTGCCCACGACCGGCTGGGAGGAGGTCACGGCCGGCTGGAGGAGGCCACCGCTGGCTGGGAGAAGCAGGGTAGGTCAAATCGATGACAACGCGACGGGTGGAGGCGGTGGCGGCGTGGGTACCGCGGCCACGATGGGTTTCACGCGAAAAAAAAGACCGCAGAAAAAAAACGCAAGTGGGACCAACATTTGATTTTTTAGAAGTCAAATATTAGGAACTATTGAAGAAGACCTTTTTTCCTCCCAAAATCTTTTTAGGAGTTGGGAAACATGGACTTTTTAGGAGGACTATTTGGGGAACTCTTGGAGATGCTTTAGATGTTTCGTAACACCCTCCTTTGGATTCCATAGACCATATAGTTAACTGTTGTAATTATTCAACGTTCAATGATCTATTTGCTAATTATTTTGTACTTGTACCGAGCAAGTACCTCAGCATACAAAAATCACGCACCTTTCTATTAGTTCGCCTAGAACTATTACCATACAGCTGGCTACAAAATAACTTATTTTGTAGCCACTTTGAGTTACGATAATTGTTATGCTAATTTACGAGATTATAGTAACTCCTTACTATGTAATTTACTATAACATTATGATAAATATCTCCATGTGTTATAGTAATTCAACTATCGTAAATATATACTGACATTGTCATGAATTAGTATATAAAATTATCGTAAATAGAGGTGGCTACAAAATAACTTATTTTGTAGCTCTATATATATATATATATATATATATATATATATATATATATATATATATATATATATATATATATATATATATATATATATATATATATATATATATATATTGTGATATGCATGCATGACCAACAATCTCTATTTCTCCTTGCCTCCAAATGTATGGCTTGCTTCAACCGATTGGGAGCTTCTAATGTAAAAAGGTGGTTGCAGTCAACTTTGGTCAGTGTATATGGTCCCGTGTTACTAAAAAAAATGTGATTTGCTTGATTCTCTGGCTTTTTCTCACAACAGTACAGTGTTCATACTTCGTTGCCATTATTCCGTAAAGTGCATGCACTATGCATGATTTCATCCGTGGTCAATTAATTGAGGGAAATGTTTCGTATACAATCTATTTGTTTATATAACCATGCTAAAAGAATCTCTAATAGAAGTAACGAGACATACTCCAACTATTTTTTTTAAAAAATGTAGACGTGTTCGTTTTGTACTAAATCCAAAAAATATAACTTTAATAAATCTATAGAGAATGAGAATTGCTAAATTACAGGCGCCTGATTTTTTACTTTCTATTCAGGCGACGAACACCATCCATCAAATATAAATCCAACGATAAGTACTAATCCTCATTCTTAGGACTGAACGCCTTCTCCCTTGCGTTTAGTTCATCTTCATTTTCAGGCACATGTAGGATAGGAAATATGATAGAGAATATACTAACATTTATAGTAAAAAATGGTAGCAAAACATATTTATTTTAAATTCGTCTGTTGGGATTAATTAATTCAACGAGTAATGATTTGTTTGCCAACTAGTCCGTCGTTGGTACAGAGCAAGTGTCAACATAGAAAAATCAGGCACCTGATGATTAGTTTGACTAGTACATAGGGAAATTCACAACAAAAAAAGACTAGTACATAGGGAAAAGTATATGGCTAAGATAGTTGTACGACTGAGAAATTAAATATGCCAATATGATCTACCCTCTCTATTTTAAATATAATTTATATTAGCTTTATTAAATTTAAAGTCAAATTTTAGTAACTTTGAACAATTTTATAAAAATGCACCAACATAATATCAAGTTAGTTTCATTAAATTCTTCAATTAGATATGTTTAATTTGATAGTGTATTTATTTGAACACTTGTATATGTTAATATGTTTTTACATAAACACAGTGAAAATATATATAAAAACTATAATTTGAAACAGACTAGTATTATTGTGCAAGCACAACCACGTCAAGAAGAAATACAGGTCTAGCAATTGCAACTTGACGCGGGATTGACATTGCAAATCTGCAAGTAGTATATGAATTGTTTCGAAGTTTTTTTAACAAGTGCACAACACCACCGTATTTCGTTGCGTACGTACAGCTGTGTATAGTAAGAAAAACAACACACGTATATATACCGTCGTATCGACGGGACGAGCAGGAAGCATTTATGGTGTACGTACTTGATGACGTTCTACTATCTACACTATTATATATAGTTGTGCTCATGCCTGACATCATGTATTTGCATGCACCCCGGCCGGCCGGTGCGCGGCGCTCGATCGGCTAGAGCTCGGCGGTGAGGCCTTCCACCTCGAGCTGGAACTTCTCCATGGCGTCCTTGGGCAGGCAGATGGGCACGACGGTGCCCTCCTCCCCTTTGCCATTCTTAGCCCTCGAGAAGTAGTTGGTGACGCCGGGGAGCGGCCCTTCGCCGCCCTTGGCCGGCCCGCCGTAGACGGCCTCACCCCAGCCGAAGTCGACGCTCTTAAACCCGGCGTGGCTGACGTCGGACACGATGTACGTTCTGGACACCTCGAACAGCGGCCGCCCCGTGAGCACCATCAGGTCGGCGACCGACAGCAGGTAGTCGTAGGTCACCGCGGACTTGGCCTTCTTCACGAGCTCCAGTGTGAACCCGAGGTCCCCGCCGCAGAGCTCCGCGGCGGTGGTTGCCGCGACGGAGTAGGCGAAGGCGTTCCCGTAGAAGCCCTCGGGGAGCGGGATGTCGGGCCGCCCGCGCGCGTTCACGATGAACGACAGGCGCACCTCCTCGTCGGGCGCGTATCCAAGCGCGGCGGTGCGACTGCGCCAGATGCACGCGGCGACGAGCTCGAACCGGGAGCAGCGCATGCCGGGTGGCGCGCGCTGGCGCAGCCCCGCGATCTCCCGGGCCCCGAAGAAGAAGGGGACGCGCGCCATGTCGGCGGCGGGAGTGGTCAGCATCCGGTCGACGCCAACGCCACCCGCGGGCTCGCGGTACTCGATGTGCGGGTAGGCCGGGCGCGGGGGGTTGCGCGCCATGAACATCTCCCTGCCCCAGGCCGGCTCCACGGATGGCGCGGCGGCGCCGCACGCGATCTCACAGACGGCCTTCTCGAACTGCATCCCGCCAGGCGCGTCCACGATGCAGTGGCAGAAGCGCTGGCCGAAGATGAACCCGCCGCACTTGAGGCGCGTGACCTGGACGTAGAGCAGCGGGCGGTCGACGACGGGCTCGACGCCGGCGACGGTGGTGCTCTCGAGGATGAACTGCTCGAAGCACGGGAACGGCGGGCTCTGCACGTCCCCGAAGTCGTCGGCGGTGAGGTCGGCGTCGGCCTCGGCGAACAGGATGCCCTGCCCGGTGCAGTCGACGACGAGCTTCCTCCCTTCCACCTCGCGGAGGCGGCCGGCGAGCGGGTAGTAGGGGACGAGCGCCTGCGCCAGCGCCTCGCGGATGACCCTGGCCGGGTCCTGCCCCGCCTTGGCTGGGTTGGCGCGGTACAGGTGGATCCCGGAGCTGTAGAACCGCATGCCCTCGGAGTCGTCGATGTCCGAGAGTGGCTTCGTCTCCCGCGGCGTCGGCGCCGACGGCGCCACCAGCACCGGGTCCCCGCGCCGCACCGTGAACGCCGGCAGCGACGATGCCATTGCCATCACAGTATCACACGTACGTGATCAGAGGGCTCGGACGAGCTGTGTTTGTGTGCGGCGCTGTGGTGAGTACGTGATCAGTGGAATGGGCTGCCCGAACCTGATGAGAGTTTTGCGTTGGCTGGTTGGTTTTATAGCGCGAGGTGGGGGGTTGGTGGTGCGAATCGTGCGATGGTGGGGAAGGCAGTGGCGGATCAGGGGGATAGGTGGGCTGCAGCCCCCTAAGCTTGATTTTTGCTTTTAAATTACTGTAGTTTAGCCTTAAATTCATCATTAATCTTCAGCTTTAGCAGTAAACTTTAATTATTTAGCCCCCTAGATGCTTATCCTGAGAAGGGGCAATGTCGCTTGGTCAGCAAAGTCAAAGGAGCATCGCGGATGCACATACGAGTACTCCTGTCCAGCTGGCAGCAGGGCAGACCGCCAGTAGGCAGTAGGTGCACGGTACGGTGCATGGGAAATCGGTATATATATATATATATATATATATATATATATATATATATATATATATATATATATATATATATATATATATATATATATATATATATATATACTCCCTCCGTCCATAAAAACATGCAATTCTCGCTTTTCGAGAAGTCAAACAGTTTGAACTTTGACTAAATTTATATAAAAAAATACTAATATTTATAATACAAAATAAGTATCATTAGATTAGTTATAGAATATATTTTTTTAATAAATATATTTGGAGACATAAATGTTAATACTATTTACTATAAACTTGGTCAAACTTGAGTCAGTTTGACTGGCACGCTTCCCATAATTGCTTGTTTTGTTGGACGGAGGGAGTATATATATATATATCTCCTGAGTGTAAGAACGACATGTTGCTTTCCGGCCAGTTCCAGCAAAGGAAAAAGAGAGAGAGACGAATATAAATAGCTCACTGCGTACCGGTCTACTGGAGCACTACTACACTGGAATACTTGATGATAACCCAGCACCAGCAGTGGGGTTTGGTGGCGTATGTCGATGGAATGGAGTGGAGTGGCGGTGCGTGGATGAGACTCTCTGGGAAATCTGAGGGCGAGAGGGCCTTTTTGACCGGCGGTCGCCGGGGGAAAGGGAAATTTTGGATACAGACTTGGCAGTTGCAGAGAATAATGGAGGAACGGAGACTTTCACCTCCACTCCTGGAGTCGTCGTAGTGTGTTGTCCGGTCGCCGTTTCCCACGTTGTAAATTATTAGGAGACCCTGTTCCGATTGGTGGTGGTGCTCCGGTCACGTCGTCGAAATGCGGCATATGCATCATCAGATCAGATCACATTTCACAGTGGGGTCCATGTCCATCGGGGCACAGTAACAAGTCACCAACACCTTTAGTTACCGCATGCGCTCAGCTTGAGGTTGAGGTCGCCAAAATTCAAAAGGCGGCTGTTTGTTTAGTCTACTAGGATATATAATAACCACCGCACGCAACAATCGAACGCTTTGCGCTAATAATGCAATGCTGCCTCTGCATGCACAATGTCGTCGTTGTTGGGTATATATGCACAACCAACTCAACAAAAGTTTTCGGGATGTAATTAAAGCAGTTTAACGTGGCAATGCTTGGCAAGCAGGTCTGGCGTCTTATGACTTCCCAGGACTCCCTTTGTGCATGAGTACTCAAGGGCAAATATTATCCTAATGGTAATTTTCTCTTGGCCAAAAGTAAGAAGAATTCTTCCCATACTTGGCGTGAACTCTTAACAGGAAGAAGAGCTCTACAATGTGGTCTGATTCGTCGCGTAGGTGATAGGGTCACAACGAATATTTGGCAGGACCGGTGGATTCCGGGAGCTATCGGCGGGAGACCCATTTGTCCAAAGACTAACGCCTCGGCAGTGCACATTAGTGAGCTGTTATCTGTGGACGGCCAGAGCTGGGACGAAGCAGCTCTTGCTAATAACCTGTTGTACATGGAAGCCCAGGCAGTAAAAAGGATACCGTTGGGGCGACGCCGAGAAGACATGTGGGCTTGGTCGGCTGAACGTCATGGCATGTACACGGTGCGATCATCCTATCATTTGCTAGCTGAACAAGAGGCTCAGGAGCGAGACCATGGCGAGCGGCGTGCGTCACACTCGGCATCAAAGGATGATCCACACTGGAAGATGCAAAGTCCCACCGAAAGTCAGGGTGTTCTTGTGGCGGGTCTCTATTGATTTTATCTCGTGCCGTGAGAACCTCCATCGGAACAAGCAGGGACCTGCATTTTCTGTGAAGCGGAGAATGAGACCACCTTTCATGCCTTGACGAAGTGTTCTTTTGCTCTTAGTTTCTGGGACAGACTTATACGACTTACAGGGATTAAACCCCCTCATTTATGTCCTCGGTCTTGGACGAGAGACTTGCTAGAGAATTCACTTTGCAGGGAGGAGGATAGAGGAGTAATTCTTTGTGGGGTGTGGTCACTATGGAATAGCAGAAATGATCGGAAACATGGGAAGACGCCAATTGATCCACGATCGGCAATAGATTGGGCGTTGGAGGCTTGCTTTGAGCTTGGTGCAACATGCCCTTCGGGGAAGATCAACGCGGAGCAAGCGGTCAAATGGCAGCCACTGGGTCGCGGAATTTTGAAGGTTATTACAGATGGGGCCTTCCTCCCAGGAGTTGAATCGGGCGCAACGGGGCAGGGCTGTGGGACAGTGATGGCAATCTACGCGTGGCCTCAACACGATGGATGCACTTGGTGGGCTTGGCCTTGCTGGCTGAGGCCGATCGAGGCACTACGTGATGGTATCCAGCTCATTCCGGTCGGGACGAGGGAGCACATCATCGTGGAGACTGATTCACTGGTGCTAGTTTCTCTTTGGCGCGACAGGGACAAGCATCGATTCGAAGTTGGAGTGATTATGGATGAAGCCGCGGCGTTAGCCTCAGCCTTCACTAGTTTTAGAGTTGTCTTCACAAAAAGAGTAGCGAATTTTGCAGCCCATCTTTGTGCTAAGCAAGCTCTTGATTGTAAGCAGAACTTTGTTTGGTTTAGCGCCCCTAGCTTCTTGCAGGAATGAGCAGATCGACACGGCTCGCCCGGGCCGGCGGCGAGCATGATTAATAGGGTCGGCCCGGCCGGCAGGCAGGTTGGTGCTTTGCTCGTACTGTTCGACTACTACACCGCAGCAGAGCAGCGCGTGGACGACCTTTGCCCCGGCCGTTCACACTCACACGTGTTTCTTTCTTCTGCCGACTGCAGATACAGACCGGTCATATATGTGTCTGTCTGGCAGAGCACGTACAGTGACGTTCAAAATGTACTGTAGGTAGGTAGGTGGCCGCAATTTGATTTGAACTTGACAAAGCACACAATCCGACCCTGCAAATACATACACAAATGCAAGACAAGAGTCCCGGCCGGTCGGATTAGTTATATTTGAGGAGTGGGCTAGTTAGAGCAGGCCTCCTTGCTTTGTTTTCCGGATGCGGTAATGCGGCGTGGGGCTGTTCGTTTTGTTTAACCCTGACAGCCACCAATGCGTTGGGAGTAGTAGGTTATAAGAAGAAAGATACGATTACAGGCAAGTACAAACCGAGACAGTTGTGTCATGTGTAAGCTAAGAGCCTGTTTAGTTGGTGAAAAGACCCAAAAAAAGTTTGCACAGTAACTGTCACATCGAATCTTTAGACACATGCATGGAGCATTAAATGTAGGTAAAAAAATAACTAATTGCATAGTTTGTCTGTAAATGTCGAGACGAATCTTTTGAGCCTAGTTAGTCCATGATTGGATAAATTTTATCAAATAATAACGAAAAGTGCTACAGGAACTTTACCCAAACTTTTTCACCATCTAAACAGCCCCTAAGCATACTTTTTTTTAACTGACATATTGTATATATATAAATTGATCCTGATCTACCTCCATCCGCTATAACCTGGAGTACACGACGTGACGGCTGACTGACTGACTCGTGTACAATATACGTATAACGCACGTTGGTAAAAGGATAGTCTCACGCTTGCTGACCTGTACTGTACGACGCAACGCAAAAACTCTTTAATTTTCAAGGATGACGACTTGTCAGAGAATGCTTGAATACACGTACGCTTGTGATGTGACCGCTCATTTTAGCAGGAACGTAGAAACGAATCTTCATCGATCCATCGACCTCAAGTCTATTGGCTGGTGTGGTGGAAATCTGTCGTGTCATTTGACCATTTCTGCGTGTCATCATCTAACCTAAGTACAGCTGGCTAATGATAAACCACTATAGAAGCAGGGATGACGTCGGCTCTGCATCACTATGAGCTGCCTGATGAACTCCCTGCGTACGTAACATGAGTGCAATTTCACAATTTATTAACCATGTTAATTATCTTCTTCCTCTCTCTGGCCTTATTACCTGAAAGGTACCCATGCATATTTGGCTTCAGCCTTTCCGTCTCAGGAATGTCAGCTTATGTGATGGCATAGAGAGATTTATTAGCTTAGATGTTTATCGTGTAGTAGATTGGAGCCAATTGAAGAAGACACTATATATATATATATATATATATATATATATATATATATATATATATATATATATATATATATAGAGAGAGAGAGAGAGAGAGAGAGAGAGGGGGAGACATGTCTAAGCGCTCAAAGCTTTTTCTCTGTTCAAGCTTACTACTTTGGTCTTTGGCGGCTAATTTTTTTTAAATCCACGCTCAATATTATAAATAAAAGAAGAAGATGGAAGACAAACCCATTCTATGGGACACCATGAATTGCTCAATAACTTTTTTTTTGCCAAATGACAAGTCTAAAATAGTGTCTCTTGCGTGTTTTGAGTATCCGAGCCACCAAAGACCCACACATCGACCTCAGACGAACAAACTTCATGTTTGTCACGGTTCCGAACCCACGGCAGCTGACGCGTCAAGTAGGGGAGTGCGTTGTGTGTGACCATCACTCTGCGGTGGCTAGAACCACCTGCTTCGCCGTCGGAGCCGAAGACGCCATCCCTCAGGACAATGTGTGATTCTCCGGTGAAATCATCACTGGCGGCTCCTTCACCTCCGACCAAGTTCTTAGCTTTGGGAGCTTGGACTACGTCGCTGGCCACAATAGCGAGCTTCACTCTTTTAAGGAGACTTCGTCGGAGGACAGCGTGTCCCCGGCGTATGAACAATGGATGGAGCAGTTTGACGTCGACCGAGAAACTGCTGCGAAGGTGCATCCATGGGTGGAGTAGATTCTATTCTATTGAAAATTACAAGCCAAGTGCCAACCGGGTCAGTTGAGTGAGCCAAGTATGATCTTTTTAATTACTGAAATATGAATTATCCTAATCCATGACAACACTGGAAGGTAGTGTATGTACCAATGGATGGAGCAGTTTATATTTGAATTATCCTAATCCATGGCAACGCTGGAAGCTGGTGTATGTAGCAATTAATGGAGCAGTTTGACCTCGACCGAGTAACCGTTGCGAAGGTGCATCCATGGGTGGAGTAGATTCTATTCTATGTAAAATTACAAGCCAAGTGCCAGCCAGGTCAATTGCGTGAGCCAAGCATAATCTTTTTAGTTACTGATATATGAATTATCCTAATCCATGGCAGCGCCGGAAGGTGGTGCATTTGCCACTAATTACTACCATTAGTACTTACTACTATTACCACCCACCAGCATTGATGTAATACTACCTAGCTAGCTCCATGTCCATGATATGCTACCGCTACAACAGCCACTAGTTCATATTCATATACACTCTGATAGCACTAGGGGCTTGTTTAGTTGGCAAATTTTTTGGCGAAATATAATGGTAGCAGTTTCGTTGTTATTTGGCAATTAGTGTCCAATCATGATCTAATTAGGCTTAAAAGATTTGTCTCGTCCATTCCGTCTAAACTGTGTAATTAGTTTTATTTTTTTATCTATATTTAATGCTTTATGCATACGTCTAAAGATTCGATGTGACGGGGAATCTGAAAAATTTGGCAAAATTTTTGGCATCTAAACGGTACCTAGGTGTGATGCTTACCAATCACAAGAAGATACTACTACTACCACATGTAACCCCGGACTATACTGTACTGCTCTGCTTGCTGAATGCAAACAGCCATTGCAAAAGCCAAAACAGACGTGACAGACAGGCTTGGAGTGACGACCCAGACCAGCTGGTCCACTCTGTGTAAAAAAGATCTCACTGGATTAGTGAAACAGACAAGTCCCAGTCCCAGTGTGGGGCCTTGTTTAGATGCACTCCAAAAGTTGAATTTTTTTCACTCTCTCTCATCACATCAATTTTTAGACTCATGCATGAAGTAGTAAATGTAGGTAAAAAAAATAACTAATTACACAGTTTAGTTGAAAATTACGAGATGAATCTTTTGAGCCTAGTTGGTTCATGATTGGACAATATTTGCCAAATAAGATAAAAGTGGTACTATTCATCGAGTTGAAATTTTTTCAGCATCTAAACGTGGCCTGGGTGTGTGTGTGTGATTGAAGGAGGGACCACTGTGTGTCGTCTCCACAGCCTGCTGACGCTGAACCGAGCTGTTGCCAATATTGTTGGCTGGGGGGGGGGACGGTCCGGTCGGTCCCCCCACTCTTCAGTCCTTCAGCAGATGCAGATGCAGTTCACTACAAAAAGATGTTTTACCTTTTTTTTCTTTGATTTTACTTTTGCTTGTCGAATGAATCTGCTGTAGTGGACAGTGTTATTATATAATACAAAGAAAGAAAAGTGAAAGATATGGAAATAATTTTGCCCTCTGTGCGGTGAATGATTTGGTGCTGTGGTGGGGTACCTTCATTTGCCTCTGCTTTATTCCTCTTGAGTTTATTCTTCACCATTTCAGCTATTTCATTTCACTCTGGTAAAATAAGACCTGGTTACAGTAAAACACCTGCTCGACTAGTAGCACGAGCTTTAACAAAAAGTAGAGCTGCTAATAGTACTGCTATGAGTTTTTCATGTTGAAAAAAAAAAACGTGGCGCACGAAGAAACGAAGAAAGAAACGTGGCACACGAAGAAAAGACGATCGGCGAGCGAGGGTGCATGTAGTGTTGGTGCTTTTCTCCGTGAATGGCAGTGGCAACGCAACGCATGAACCCAAAGAAGCCAACCCGGGGCGGGTCGTAGAAAGGCGATGCTGCTTTTGGGGATGCTGCTGGCTTGGCTAGTGCGATGCAGCAGCCACCAGCAGTAGTCCCCTGACCCCTCCTCCCCTGCAGCTCCAGGCTCCAGTAGATAGTCGACTAGTAAAGGGCCTGTTTAGTTTCCCAAATTCATCCCCAAATTTTACTATGCAAAAAGATACATTATAAAAATATATTTCATGATATATCCCATGATACTATTTTTTATATCATAAATATTGCTATTCTTTCTGTAATAAATTTGATCAAACTTACATAATTAAGTTTACTTTAGAATAATTTTAGAACTTTTTTGTAACAAGTCGATTTATTTAGAAGGCAAGGCGGTAACTAAAGAAAATGTTGCATTTTGATACTAAGCACTGTTTTTAGCGTGCATGATAATTATAATTATATGCCGGATATTGATCTAGCATATGCGTATCTTTGTGCAGGCAGCAGACCAGTAGTTCTTGGTTAAGCATCGCTTTTAGTATGGAATATTACGTCTGTTGGATTGGATAGCTACAGCCAAAAATAATAATGATAATAATCAGAAACAATAATGACGTGTCTTGGTTGGTGGCAATGTGTTTTTGACCATTAGCAGATAATTTGTGACCATTTGCAGGACGAGTCTAACAATACAAATCACTAGCGCCAGCTGCCAATTAAGCATGGCGTCGACTCCACGTCACGGTGCACGTCGTGGCAGACGAATGCTGACGCAGATCCTCAGCTTATAGCGACGAATGCGGAGGCAGGTGTTCAAACCACGAGAGGCACTGAGGCAGTTGCCGGTGACAGCTTCCTCGCAGAACAACCGGGATCCGGCCGCCCAACACTGGATCTAGGAGGAGCCGTCGCCGTGGAGCCCGCCGCCGAGGGCTCCTAACCACTAGATCCACGGATCCGCCGCCGGAGGCCACCTCTCCACCGGATCTGCGCCGTGGTGGCTCCATTTCACCAAATCCGCGACGCCACCCACCGGTGGAGCCATGGAGGGAGGGGAGGAGGGTGGATCCGCGCCCCGCCTATGGCTCCTGCTGGCCGCGTGACGGAGCTCGCGTGCCTACCTCGCCTGAGCGGGAGCTCGTGCCTCACCCTCAAGTCCCGCGCCGTCTGGTCGAGGACGAAGAAGTGGCGTGCAGGAGAAGAGCTCCCACCCTGACAGCGCTGCAGCTGAAGAAGCAAAGCCACACCGCCCATCGCTCATGGCCGCGCCGTTGGCTCAAGCACCGAAGCTGTGCCGCTCGTCGCCCATGGCCACCTGCGTCGGGCTAGGGAGGAGACCGGAGGGAGAGAGTAGTGTAGCTAAGGAGGGAGTGAGGAGCTGAGGCTAAAAACCCTAGTCTAGTATATATATGTGTGTGTTCAGAACTGGGCCTCTTGGGCTAGCAGGTTAGGCCTGATTTACCGAGGCAGTTATTTTATAATGTCTGCCTCGGTTAATGATTTACTGAGGCGGTTATTTTAGAATGCCCGCCTCGGTTAATGATTTACTGAGGCAGTTATTTTACAATGCCCATCTCGGTTAGTACTTATTAACTAAGGCGATTATTTTACAATGTCCGTCTCGATTAATGTATTAACCGAAGCGGTTATTTTACAATGTCCGCTTCGGTTAAACCGAGGCGGTTATTTTACAATGCTAGCCTCAGTTAATGGTTGCTGCCCGGCTGCCCTGTCTCGAATAACCAAGGCAGGCAATCGGGCCGCCCACCTCGGAGCCCTAAACTGAAACGTTGTGGAAAAGATTTTCCTGTAGCAGTCCTAGCTCGTTTTTCGTACTAGCTGTGGAAAATGATAAGCCTCTTGCTCCCTTCATCTCAAGAAAAAAAATCAAAACTTCTAAAGTTATTGTAAGTTGAATTTTTATAAGGTTGATCAACTTTATATGAAAAATATCAACTTTATAACACCAAATAAATATATTATAAAAATACATTTCATGATATATTCCATGATACTAATAGCATCTCCAAGGGAATAGCCATTGTATCAAAAAAATTGCTATTATTTCTGTTATAAATTTGGTGCCCTTGGTGGCTTCGTCGAAGAGGATCGAGCTCCTGCGCTCTTGGTGTTCTTCGGTGCAACCATAAACGAAGGATCATTTGAGCTGTAGTCTTCGGCCATCGTCGTCTAAGGTCTAACCTAATCCCCATCGCACAAACTTTTGTTACCTAGCTAGTACGGTAGCTGGCTAATGACAAACCCCTATAGATCGAAAGCAAGTACTCTCTCTCCGTGCTGCTCGCCATAGGCAGGCGGATGACGTCGGCTCTGCATCAGTGTGAGCGTGTTTTTTTTCCCCCACCGAACCGATCAAGAAGTAACTGCATCCTCGGCTTCTCGCCCTCCTCTGCCTTACAAGTGCAGTCTTCACTGTGAGCTGTGTCATTTGCCTGATGAACTCGTGCGTAACTTGCAGTGCAGTCTTCACAATTTATTGATTATGTTATCTTCTTCCTCTGGCCTTACCTGAAAGCCATGCATGCATGTCGGCCTCCAACCTTTCCATCTCTGTAATGTCACCTTATGTGGTGGCATAGAGAGATTTTTTATCCATCTCTGTCCAGTAAGCTTAATTAGTTTGTTCTTTTGGCGGCTCAATTTCTTTTAATCCACTCATCTTCTACCTTTTCAAGATAAATAAAAAAGAAGATGGAAGACAAACCCACGGTTCTATGGAACGCAATGAACTGCTCAACAATAGGCCCTCCGTGCGATCATGCACAGTATAATATGCCCTTTTTTTTGCCACATAAAGGTCTGTTTGAATGTCCGAATTAAGCGGAATTAGCATCGGTTTACAGTTTACAATTTAATCCTACGTCAGATGTCTCCTCGGTCTTGGCGCCCATGACTAATTCTGTTTATGTGCTAATCGACCAAGCTACCCTTCTCATATACTCCCTCTGTCCCTGAAAGAATCATTTCCTAGAGCAAAATGCTGTCCACACAAGAATCAATCTCTAGAGCGGATGCCAATTTATTCCTCCTCGAAGTCTTGGTCACATTAAATCACAGCTCCTCCCGTCTCTCTCTTCACGCCCCCTACTCCCAAGTTCCTCAATCCCCTTTCAATTTGAGTAGCATTTAATATCCTTTGAATACTCCAAACGACACCTCTTAGTTGTGTTGGAATACTCAAATGCTCTCGGCAACTGCAGAGATATTGATGCCCAGCCAGGGGTAACAGTCTTTTTACTTGTTTGCTAATCTGTCCTAATGTTGCTAGGTCTTTCAAGGACAGAGGGAGTATATATTCCTGTTTCATTTGGGTGCTTTAGATGTTGACCATTGTCCCGGATGCTCTTTCTAAGCACTCCAGAGGAGACAGGTTTGGTGACCAAACCATATGGGTAGCGCAGCAATCAAATCAGGTTAGTGGAGTGTATGCAAATCTTTCTACCCCTTCCCATATTTTTCTACACTGTATATATGGCTATGTCAAGATACATAGGAGAAGTAATAAACATTATAAATCTAAAAAAACGTATAATTCAGAATGGATGGAGTAGATTCTATGGGGGTGTTGGGATCCGGGGACTAGTTTAGTACCTGTCACATCGGACATTCGGATGCAAATTAGGAGGATTAAACATAAGCTAATTCTAAAACTAATTGCACACATGGAGACTAATTTGCGAGATGAATATATTAAGTCTAATTAATCCATCATTAGACATGTTTACTGTAGCACCACATTGTCAAATCATGGACTAATTATGTTTAATAGATTCGTCTCGTAAATTTGTCTACATCTGTGTAATTAGTTTTGTAATTCGTCTATGTTTAATACCCTAAATTAGAGACAAACATCCCGACTAAAGTTTAGTCCGAGTATCCAAACACCGTGTAAAATTACGAGCCAAGTGCCAGCCAGGTCAGTTGAGTGAGCAAAGTAATCTTTTTACTTGACTTATCCTAATCTATGGTACCGCTGGAGGGTGAGCAGTTTGACCTCGACCCCGCTTCAATCACCCATCATATTATCCGCTACTAGTATGTGTGACGTACGGACAGGCTGACCTTGGCTGATTTGTACAATTACACAGCAGTATATGACGCACGTTTGCAAAAGGATATTATTGTATATAGGAGAGTGGAGACTAGCTATTACTATTGACCGTTAGTGCTTCGCTGACTTGTACGGCGACTTAGCAGGGAATGCACGTACTTATGCTTAACGCTTGTGATGGTTTAGTTTATAGAGAGTAGAAAAGAAAAGGAATCCCCCCAAGTCTCTTGGTTGGTGGAAATTTGTCGTGGCATTTGACCATTCGAGTCTTTAGCATCTAACCTACCCATCACGAAAATGACAATGACAAATCTTTGTTTCCTACTAGCTGGCTAATGATAAGCCCCTAGGCTCCGGGATGACGTTGGCTCAGCATCACCGCGAACGTGTTGATCTTACTGTCTCCAACATGAGACCCATCGGGGTACTCAAACCTAAAACGGGTCTTCAACAAGATACCTATAGCCTCCAACAGAGTACATATATGGAAGACCCATTTTAAGTGTCATCAGAGGCATAACCCAAATCTGATTATTCTCTCTCCTGGAGACCCATTTACAGAGAGGGTTGTCTTTTGGGTCTTAATGTTGGAGAAGACTAAAAATAAATATTGAACCATTTGCCTGTAGCGCTACCTATATGACAAATGAATCTTGTATTTTAGGTTGTGATTGTTGGAGACAGTCTTAGTTGCTCCCTCCATCTCAAATAAAGCAAAACTTCTAAAGTCGTTCTAAGTTGTATTTTTATAAGGTTGATCAACTTTATATGAAAACTATCAGCTTTATAACACCAAATAAATACATTATAAAAATATATTTCATGATATATCCCATGATACTATTTTTATATCATAAATATTGCTATTCTTTCTGTAATAAATTTGATCAAACTTACATAATTAAGTTTACTTTAGTATAATTTTAGAACTTTTTTTTGTAACAAGTCGATTTATTTAGAAAGCAAGGCGGTAACTAAAGAAAATGTTGCATTTGATACTAAGCACTGTTTTTAGCGTGCATGATAATTATAATTATATGCCGGATACTGATCTAGCATATGCGTGTCTTTGTGCAGGCAGCAGACCAGTAGTTCTTGGTTAAGCATCGCTTTTAGTATGGAATATTACGTCTGTTGGATTGGATAGCTACAACCAAAAATAATAATGATAATAATCAGAAACAATAATGACGTGTTTTGGTTGGTGGCAACGTGTACGGTTGTCTTTCATTTTTTGACCATTAGCAGATAATTTTTGACCATTTGCAGTGGACGAGTCTAACAATACAAATCAATAGCGCCAGCTGCCAATTAAGCATGGCGTCGACTCCACGTCACCGTGCACGTCGTGGCAGACGAATGCTGACGCAGATCCTCAGCATTACGACGAATGCGGAGGCAGTTGTTGAAACCACGAGAGGCAGTTGGCTGCTGCTCCTCAGATTACGTAGATTCAGATTACGTGGTTTGAAAAAATGCCACATAATCTGAATCCAAGCAGTTGTTCAAACCACGAGAGCCAGCTGCAGCTGCAAAGTATACTTTGCCTGCTCGATTCTCATTTCGATTTTCCGAGCGCCTGCAACTGTTGGACTATAGTTCAAACTTCAAACCAGCGAGTTTGGGAATGTTTTTTTTTTTTGGGTTCAATTCCGCACCGTAATGAACTGAGGGAGTAGGCTTCAGCATCCATCCGGGTTGGTTCACAATTTCAGCTCATTCAGCTATTCCACACGGGTTGCCACTTGCCAGTGAGAATCCGCGGCGCCGCGCTCCATCTGATATCCATATCGCGCTCCAAATCATCAACAAAGGAAAAAAATGGACGTAACCAGATATCATCTCACCAAATCTTCTAATCAAAGTAATCATGAAGCTTGATTATTAATCAGACTCTTTTTCTTATAAGATTTAATAATGGGCATCATGATACGGATTGGCAAAGGAGGAAAAAAAACAAAGACCGCAATAATTTAAAGAATCAGCTATTACTAGAAAATATGCCAAGAGTGTTCTCAAATCCTTCCGTCGTTTCCCCTTGCTACAGTACAGAAAGGCGAAGCGGAGGCGATTTCTCTCCCGGCATCGATCTCGCCGGCTCCTCCTCGCGTCTGGTGGCCGTTCCGGTGCAGGAGGTGGAGAGGAGCTGCAGGATCGATGGCTAGTGTACATACTCTTAGCCTTGCTAGCTAGTTTAGAGTTAGGGCTACCTCTGTCATCAAGCTGCCCGCAGTCATCGTCGGTGCTGAGCTCCGCGAACCTCTTCACCGCTGCCACTGCAGCAGCTGCTGGCGCGTCATCGACGAAGGCGGTGAACGTGTTGAGGTCGAGCTGGAGGAAGGCTTTGGTGACTGGGTCGCAGGCGGTAGCAGGTCCAGGCGGTGCTTGCAGGGTGGAGGCGGCACTGCGTCCATGGAATAAGCTTCTCCGGCTTCTTCTCCGCCTCGCTGGTGAGTCGTCAGGTGCCAGTGATGAGCCAGAGTGGTGTGTCTTCCCTAGATCTGGATTTTCCAGATCTCGTTGGGTGCTTTTGTCCCTCTCTTGTCGTCGTTGATCTTGAGAGGTATGCTTACCCACGCGAGATAAAATCGGGTTGGTTGGTTACCACCTGTCTTGGTGGTTCAGTTCCCCTTCTGGTTTCTTCGTCATCCGGCGGATTGGAGCTTCTGGCGGTTCTTGGGGCGTCAGGTTCCTCAAAGCCCGACGATGTGATGGTCGTTGGTCATCTTCTACAGCCGGATCGTTCAACGACAACAAAGTATGTCGAATTCGATATGCTGCTCAAGACGGCAACTACAAACTTTGTTTCTTCGCCGGGGAGGAGGCCGGCCTCAGGTCGCGGAGTCTGGTTGCCGGTGGCGAGGAAAACCGGGAGATGGTTATAAGGACTAGATTGTAATTTTTACTTCTTTTGAGGATGTCTTTGTAACATGGGTTGTAATCACCAAGAATATAAATGAAATATCAACCCGGTTTCTAAAAAAACTAGCAAATATGCCTGTGCGTTGCAACGGGAGGAAAAACATCATGTTTAGTTTATTTCTCATATGTGTTGACTGATTTGATGTTGCTATGTTTTGACTATCTATTTAGTTGTTTATGTATTTTACTATTTACTATACTATTGTCCTGTTTTTCTAGGATAGTATGATCCATTTTAAGGGCATAAATGTAGGAATTTTATAGCAAACATGCAGAAATTTCATAGAAATCAGTTTGATGAAAAATTCACATGCTTTAAACAAAGACCTAAAGTTTGGTACATCTCATGAATTTTGCTGGCGGGCTGACATTGCCAACGCCGTCGATGCACAGGAACGTGGAGCTGACCAGCTGACAAGCTCCTTCATAAGGATCACATGTTGTTTTTCTACCTTCTTTGTCTCGACGAAGCTCGGTGACACATCCTGCATGGATTACGATTATAGGAAGATATCAGACATTCGGATGACCGTGCTAAGCACGTTCGTGCAAAAACCTTGTTTTTTAATTAAAACATAGTGCTAAAGGATTTCTCTTTTTATTGTCTATCGGACTATTAAACTCCATGTTTTCTTTAGCGTCCTCGGAGCATGACCCAAAACGGACGTTGCCCCCGCGTGCGTGAGTCAGAATACTTGGGCTTAGCTCAACCTGTTTCAATTAAACACTGATAAGGCCCATAATAAATAATATATGCACTAAATTATTTGTCATGTATGGAAAATCAATGAGAGATTAACTCAGTTTAATTAGGTGGCTATTGTCTATATCTGTTATAAATATAAGCTTAGAAAAGATATGAGTATAGATTTAGTCTAGGAGACATGTGCGATGCAAGTAAGGCTTTGCTACTGTTTATATTTATATTTGTTGTAAGTAAGCTTATATAGATAGATTAGAAAAGAAAGAAGATATGCGTATAGATTTAGGTTAGGACATGAGCGATGCGAATAAGGTTTTTCAATTCCAAACTAAGAAGAGTGATGTTGAGCAGTGAATTTTTAATTCCAAACAAGAAGAGTGATGTCATCTGTTGTAAGTAAGCTTATATAGATAGATTAGAAAAGAAAGAAGATAAGCGTATAGATTTAGGTTAGGACATGAGCGATGCGAATAAGATTTTTCAATTTCAAACTAAGAAGAGTGATGTTGAGTAGTGGTTTTTCAATTCCAAACCAAGAAAAATGATGCCATCTGTTGTAAGCTTATATAGATAGATTAGAAAAGAAAAAAGATATGCGTATAGATTTAGATTAGGACATGAGTGATGCGAATAAGGTTTTTCAATTTCAAACTAAGAAAAGTGATACTGAGTAGTGGTTTTTTAATTCCAAACTAAAAAGAACGATGTCAAATAGTTAGGAGAGAGCCGGCCGAAAAAAAAAATAGACGAGATGCTGCTGGCCTGGCGGCAAAGGCAAACACCCTGCATGCAATAGCTTCTAGTGGCGAAGGAAGCATGACAGATTAAAAAATAGAGAATGACAAAATTTAGGAAGACTGTTACAGTAGTCTACTTTTTTGGAGAGCCTTTTATTTTAGAAAATAGCTAAACCATGGATTTTAACTTTTATATTTAGATAGTGTCTTGGAGTTGCCCAATGCACTGCACGCAAATGCAGCTGTACGCGCGTACGAACCGGAAGACCCAACAAAAAGAACTGGGCTACTGGGCCCAGTGAATCTCCGCGAGCCCAGCTCCTTTGATCCGTATTTTGCTAGCACGTAATATTCCGTATGTTTTGTTTTAGTCCCATACGGCTTATGAAAGGTGCTTATCGCGGCATCAAAAAGTGTAACCTGAACAGTTGTGTCACCGCGAGCTAATCATGGTAAGCTACCATCAAATTGTGTATGATAAATTGTGTATGATGTATGATATGCTGATATAAGATGCATGTACGAATGTTGTATGTATGATAGATGGCTATTGTCTATATCTGTTGTAAATATAAACTTAGAAAAAGATATGAGTATAAATTTAGTTTTTCAATTCCAAACTAAGAAGAGTGTGTTGAGTAGTGGTTTTTCAATTCCAAACCAAGAAAAGTGATGTAAGTAGTCAGGGGAGCACAGTAAGTGTTGTTCTTCTCACAATAAAACAGCATCAGCCGCCTTATTAACTACAAAAACAGTCTTTCCACTTCAGCAGCTGTCAGTAGACGCCAGTAGATCTACGTTTTTCCTTAATCACTCAATTTATAACACATAGATTTTCTATTGTGGAATTAATGTGTACTTTGCATTGCTCAATTCATCATTTATTTTCAGTGTTATTCTTTTGGGACTGAATATTGAGTTTTTTGAAACACCGAGACCTGGAATTTGATTTCATTCCTTATGCTTGCTAACATTTCCTTTCCATCTGTGTATAGTTGCACTGTGTCACACCCGGTTTTAAGGACAAAACCAGACATACACTATATGTGAAATAAAGACGACAAATCTCACATATAGCCACAGATAAGTGGAATATCAAAAGACAAATGCTTAATATACATAACACAATAGTATAAAAATATACCTTAGAGAGCAACACAGCGGAAAGACAACTCCGAACACCGGGTGCAACCTTCACTCCAGGATCAAACTAACTGGTTGATCACAAGCCTAACAATTCCAGAATCTAACAGTCTGGTACCCTTCCTGAGATGTGGGGAAATAGCAAGAGTGAGTCCATGTCGAACTCAGCAAATATATCATGGGGTTCATGAAGCTCAAAAAGTTTGACACGGGTTTACTGCAATAGCT
Organism: Saccharum hybrid cultivar R570; assembly: GCA_038087645.1. Taxonomy (NCBI): domain Eukaryota; kingdom Viridiplantae; phylum Streptophyta; class Magnoliopsida; order Poales; family Poaceae; genus Saccharum; species Saccharum hybrid cultivar. The sequence goes on from JAQSUU010000273.1 coordinate 3,474,632, forward strand.
TTTAGTGAGTCATCTCTTTAACAATTGAGTAGCAACAAGTTTACCAAAATCCCAAATAACCTCATGATCATGTAAACGAGAATAATGTATAGCAAGAAACAATAATCATTAGTGAGCATCAATATCATCAGTATTATCATTATTATCAGTGTTCATCATTTATTCTGTAAGGGTCCAAGGCCACTCGTGACCGTGAGCACGGCTGTTATAACAGTTTTACACTCTGCAGAGGTTGTACACTTTCACTGTGAGTCGTGATTTACCCTTTCGCCCGAGGTGATCAGCCTCTTGACCCACTACCAAGGAAGGTCGGCAGGGTTCACTATGAAGTCTTTCAAAGGTTCGTCTAACAAGTTAGGGCCGCTAGGTTTCCAAAGTCAGTCTGTGTGATACACCACGCAGGGATCCACAGTCTGCTCTACCCCATTTGCGCCACAAGGGTAACCTCTAACAAGCTAGAAAAGGTCCTCATACTGAGCTAAAGCCAGAGCCATATAGCCCTCACAGTTGTACTGTAAGTCCCGGATGTTCGCTTACAGATAAGTCCTTAAGGAGAGAAACTAGAGCACCAAAAATACCCCATGCTCTAGCCCCCTTGAGCCATGTTGCTATAAAGCATCTTTTAAACGTTTATTGCATATACCATTAGTCAAGTTACAGATCATAGTTATTTATCTTGAGCACTAGCATAAATACTACCCAATGCAATGTCCCATGGGTGTCAAGGTACAAGATACAAAAGCTAGGATATCCTTAATGGTAACAAGGTAGACACATGCATATGAATTAAGTATATTAAAGGTGAATAGGAAACAAGGATAATCCCATGCTATACTTGCCTTAAACACCGATCCTTCGGTAAGCTTTAATCTTCAACGTTCTTCTTCTTCTTCTTGATAACCTCGTATATCTCACCGACTGGACGAAATCATAAATCACCACACACGTATCCATACAATCATACACGAAGCAAACAATAGATCTAAATTAGAACAGTACACCAAACATAAAATTAAGATGAAAAGTTTGTAGAACGAATCTACGTCTCTCTACGAATACACAGACGCGAAAAGCACACTAATCAGAGCTACGGTTGAAAAGATACATCTACCGAAAGATTTGCTCATAGGAGAAAATATAAAACTATTAGCTTCATGAGTTTTAATTATATAATAAAATATATAAAATATTTTATAAATACTATATACGGAATTAATTCAAATTTAGATTCAAATTATAAAACTAAAGTAAAACAAATCATATTTTATTTACAAAACCCAGTTACATAATTATTAATCAAGATATGATTTAAACCATAAAATTTCAGAATTAGTAATATGGTAAACACTGTCACTAACGCGTAGATCTCGTTGCTATGAATCTAACGCAACTCGAATGAGCTAAAACGGATCTAAAACGTAGAAGATATGATTTAAACAAGATCTACTTTATTAAAGTAATAGATTAAATCTCACATCGGAACTTAAAAATAGAAAACCTAACCAACAGTAACACTAACAGTATAACAAGTTTGTAAAACTCTTCTACACGTTACTACGATCACATAGACATAAAGATCACGAAATTTGGATTTAAAACGTAAAAATTATGAATTTTCTAAGATTTCCTATAGATAAATAATTATTTTAATATAAACTCGAAAATAAATTATCTCAAACCTACTGTACAGTTCTATCATCATGTAGAGTTCGCAAATACGAATCTAACGCAATTTGAACGGGTCAAATCGGAGTTAAAACGGATAATTTATAACTAAAACAAACTCAGTGGCAAAACTGTAAATATCAGAAAGCGTATTTTTCAATTACCGAAACGAATTACGTTTTCAATTTAATCAAAACGTATTTTCCGGTTTACGCTTTGGACCACGGGTTATATACTTAAAAACTTCAGGGTTTCTTTTACAAAACTACAAGCGAACCGGTATCTTCTAATCTAGATCGTTGGATTCGAATCGGAGGGTCCAGATTGGATCTGGGAAGACCCGGCGGCGCTCCGGCCGGAATCGGGCCCGACGGCCTTCCCCGCGGTGGCGCCATGGCCGGAGTTTCCCATCTCATGCTACGGAGCATTACCTTGCGAAAGATATACATCGACGGGTAGAGCGCATCAACGCGAACTCACCTAGGGCAAAATCGAGGCCAATGATAAACTGGAGAAGGCGTGCGGCTTGGAGAGGCGGGCGGCTAGGGCGGCACTTCGGGCGTAGCCACCACGGGACGTTAGAAGCTACGATTCGTAGGTCAATGTGAAGCGAAGGGGTGCGGCATCCCGTTTTTATAGCCTAGAGGCGGCTCCAAGAAAGGAAAAAGGGAGATTGAGATGTGGATTCGGTCGGTGGAGTTTTTGGAAGGGGAATCCGACGGTGGCTTGAGGAAGGGGATGCGGCTGACGCGTGGGCCCGTGACGTCAGCGGCTGGAATCGGAGAAGGAAAGGCGTGCGCGCGTTCTGGGCTGCGGCGGGGCGCTGGGCTCGGCCCAAGAGAAGAGCGAGCGCGGGAGGAGGAAAAGGAAACCAGGCCGCGCGCTGGTGAGAAGGCAGGCCGCCGCTAGCAGGCCGAGACGAGCGCTGGGCTGAAAACCGAAAGAAAATGATTTTCCTTTTCTTTTTCCTTTTTCTAATTTTTCAAAGTCAATTTTCGAAAGATTTTCAAATCCAAATTTGAATTTGATCAAACCACTTATCTCAAAAATTTAAATGCAACAGCATGAGTGCACAAACATGTTTCTACTCTTATATTTGATTTTAAGTTTATAAAAATTATTCTTATTCTAAATTTGCATGCTCACAAAAATATACAAAAAAAATCATATTTTTCCTATTTTTCATTTCTTCAAAATTTTAGGGTGTTACAATTCTACCCCCCTTAAGATGAATCTCGTCCCGAGATTCGGAAGATGATGATAAAAGAGATAATGACACTTTGTCTTTATTTGATCCTCATTTTTTCAAATTACTCTTTCGTTCAGAGTCATAAGACAGTTTCTCATATCCTGACTAACTAATCTGCCTAAGCATGATCATCTCTCCTATTGAGCTCCTCCAAAGTTATTTGTTCCTCTGCTATGACTTCTGTAAACTCATGGTCCACTTTGCTACCCTCGGTGTACCTATCTTCTAATTGATCATTCTCATCTCCCTTAGGTAAAAGTCGACCACCTTGATACTCAATTCTTTTCCCTGACGGTGTTGTTAAGAGCATTGTGCACCGAGTACCATGAATCACTCCTTTGTGTGCACAGAGCCATCCATTACCAAGAACCACGCGAATTTTAAGTGACTCCAACACAATGAGTGTCGCGGTGAAGTTTTCTTTGTTTATGACAAGACTGACATTCGGGCATATCTGATCTGCCTGCATTTCTCCCACTGGGGTTTGAACTAGCAAAGGCCTCCTCATTGGACACTTCACCATCTTGCACGTCTCCACCATGTCGGCGGAAATGAAAGAATGCGAAGCACTAGGGTCAAATAAAGCAAAAACTTGTACTGAGCTTACTTGAATATAACCTCCCACTACTTTGGTAACTCCATGAATTTTATCCATATCCACATTGCTCAGTCTTCCATTGACATAGTTTTGCTGCGCTTTGCTTCCTTGAACAGGCTTCTTAAGGGCTTTAGTTTTTCGCTTTTGTTGTTGTGGATTCTGACTTAGTTCACTCCCAACTTGCTCTTCAACATTGTTATTTTGATAGTGCTCGGCTTCATCATACCCATAACATCCTTCAATGGCAGAAACATCAATCTTTTTCCACATATTAGTGCGAGACGTCATATAGGGCTCCTGAGTCATGAGACACTACACTTCCTGTCATCAAGTGACCAACATCAGCAACACGAGCAAGTATAGATGATCATAATCATGAACTATCTAAAAGGACAACTCTTGTCTCCATGGATCCAAAATTATCAACCTTGTTCACAGAACATTTTTGCTCAAGAGTGGCAACTCAATCATGGAGACTAACCAATACTTCAACTAAAGAGTTCAATCTTAATAATCCTTCTTTACATTGGCTACCCCCTTAAAATAAGAGACGCCAAATAAGGTAACTTTGAACCTTTTTCTTCTAGATGAGTTAACTAGCATCCATACGTTCTAATATCCTAATGATTCTTTTGTGCATAGGTAGAAACAAGAAATCTGAAGTTTCTCGCGAGCAGAAAATCAGCAGTGCAGTAAAACAGCTGTAACTCTCATTTTGTTAATCCAATGAAGCTGTAGTTTACACCGATGGAAAGCTTATAAAATTCTCTGCAACTTACTTATAGAACACACTTCCAGATTCTGTAGTTAACTTGACCGAAAACAACACATAACAGATTCTGTTCCAGGTTTCAGACAGCACAGTTGCATCGTCTTGTGATTTTTGTATCTCCCAATCCAAAATAGCTATGAGGGTAGTTCTTGCATTTAGAGAGAGATGTTGAAGTCCACTCTTGTCCAGAATTTTCTCATGATTTTTTTGGTCATTCAAGAACAAAGATATAAGGTGATAAAGACAGGCTGCTCCGAAAGACAAGATATAGAAAGCAGGAGATAACCAAAACCCAGCTATTTATTTCATTAATCCTTATACCTTATACATATAAACTAAATGAAATCATGGTCAAAACCCACGAGATCATTTCACTCATTACAAAATTCCAACTCAAGTATAAACATAAGCACAAAGCAACTAAACACTTAAATGTTCATTAGCCACACATTAAGACGACTCAACTTGGCTACTAACGGTTTTATTACACGGGACATAACTCCTATTCCTTAAACATGGTGTGATTGTAGCAGCATCCAGAGTAGATAACGTCTCTTACATTCCTTATTGCTTTATATGGACATCTGAATCTCTGCATCCCTCTTTACCATTCTTATAACTCATACCTTAAGATGGGTCAACCTGGCATCCCTCAGGTATAGATTTAATACCCTCATACTTAATCCTTTCTCCTGAAAGTGTAGTTAGAAACACTGAACATTGGGCATACTCAATCACTCCTTTACAAGTAGATAACCAGTCTATTCCAAGGATAACATCAATGCCCATTAATTCCAAAACAATGAGGTTTACCTTAAAATTTACCCCCTTTATGTCAAGACTAACTTTTGGGCATACGCGGTCTGCCTTTATTTCACCTCTTGGAGTTTCAATCATCACTGTTTTCCCCCTTGGAAGCATAAGTATGTTATGATCTTTTACATATTGTCTAAATATGAACGAATGTGAGGCACTAGGGTCAAACAAAACCTTGGCATTTCCTGAACTTACTGGTATTGATCCAAACACGACCTCCTTAGCTCCAGGAATGGTGGAAATATCCACATGTTTCAACCTTCCATGATTGTAATTTCTCTTTAATTTATTTCTCTGCACATGCTCCTTTTGGACATCCTGTCCTAGGTCTCGCTGTTGTGGATTCTTCTGTGGGCAAGATTTGATATAATGTCCTTCCTGCTGGCAATGATAACACTTTCTCTTAGCTGGATCTTTTGTGATGTCATACTCCAAGGAACTGTTGTTTGGTATGTTGCTATCTTGCTGGCCATAAAAGTTCACCTTCGTCCCTTTGGCTTGTTTCTTAGCTTGTTTGGCCTTTCGGGGTTGATACTCCTTATAGGTAATTGTCCACCCATCTATGACTACTTCATGGGGAGTAGTTTTAGCGGGAGGGGCTTCTAACTCTTCAGGGTTTGGATTTGTTTGACAGGGGATCAGGGCTGCATGTGACAATGTAGTAGAACTCGCTTGCTCATTGCTTTCCACTAGTGGTTCTAATGAGATTGCCTTTCTCTTCTTGTCCATGTTGTTCTCAAAATTTGGATCCACCTTGATTTTCCCCTTATTAGACTCATTTCGAAGACAGGGAAAACCATAATGCTTACAGCAGTGACATTGTTCCTGCTCTCCAAATGCCTTATTATCAACATCTTTATTGGATTTCATATTCTTCCAAACTTCTGCTACTTGTATCTTCTCTGACCCCTTGGATATGTTGGCTTGACCTTGAGATAAGCATCGTTGAGAATTCCCATGTTGAGCCATTTCTTCTAGTAATTGGTTTTGCATCGCTAATGGTTTCTTGTCAAAAGTGAGCAAGAGCGACACAATTCAGTCCTCTTAACCTCTGAAATCCACAGTCTTCTCGTCACGAGCCGTCTAATAGACAAGGAGAAAAGGTTCAAAATAGAGACAAGGTTTTTATAACAGAACGGGGATAGAATTAAGCATAACTTTGAGAAAATAACAAAGTTAAAGAGAAGCAAAAAATAGGCAACAATGAGAACATGCTAAACGTCCAGTTCTAACTAGGCTTGCGTCCTACAGTCAGCATTGCTCTGATACCAATCTGTCACACCCGGTTTTAAGGACAAAACCAGACATACACTATATGTGAAATAAAGACGACAAATCTCACATATAGCCACAGATAAGTGGAATATCAAAAGACAAATGCTTAATATACATAACACAATAGTATAAAAATATACCTTAGAGAGCAACACAGCGGAAAGACAACTCCGAACACCGGGTGCAACCTTCACTCCAGGATCAAACTAACTGGTTGATCACAAGCCTAACAATTCCAGAATCTAACAGTCTGGTACCCTTCCTGAGATGTGGGGAAATAGCAAGAGTGAGTCCATGTCGAACTCAGCAAATATATCATGGGGTTCATGAAGCTCAAAAAGTTTGACACGGGTTTACTGCAATAGCTTTTAGTGAGTCATCTCTTTAACAATTGAGTAGCAACAAGTTTACCAAAATCCCAAATAACCTCATGATCATGTAAACGAGAATAATGTATAGCAAGAAACAATAATCATTAGTGAGCATCAATATCATCAGTATTATCATTATCATCAGTGTTCATCATTTATTCTGTAAGGGTCCAAGGCCACTCGTGACCGTGAGCACGGCTGTTATAACAGTTTTACACTCTGCAGAGGTTGTACACTTTCACTGTGAGTCGTGATTTACCCTTTCGCCCGAGGTGATCAGCCTCTTGACCCACTACCAAGGAAGGTCGGCAGGGTTCACTATGAAGTCTTTCAAAGGTTCGTCTAACAAGTTAGGGCCGCTAGGTTTCCAAAGTCAGTCTGTGTGATACACCACGCAGGGATCCACAGTCTGCTCTACCCTATTTGCGCCACAAGGGTAACCTCTAACAAGCTAGAAAAGGTCCTCATACTGAGCTAAAGCCAGAGCCATATAGCCCTCACAGTTGTACTGTAAGTCCCGGATGTTCGCTTACAGATAAGTCCTTAAGGAGAGAAACTAGAGCACCAAAAATACCCCATGTTCTAGCCCCCTTGAGCCATGTTGCTATAAAGCATCTTTTAAACGTTTATTGCATATACCATTAGTCAAGTTACAGATCATAGTTATTTATCTTGAGCACTAGCATAAATACTACCCAATGCAATGTCCCATGGGTGTCAAGGTACAAGATACAAAAGCTAGGATATCCTTAATGGTAACAAGGTAGACACATGCATATGAATTAAGTATATTAAAGGTGAATAGGAAACAAGGATAATCTCATGCTATACTTGCCTTAAACACCGATCCTTCGGTAAGCTTTAATCTTCAACGTTCTTCTTCTTCTTCTTCTTGATAACCTCGTATATCTCACCGACTGGACGAAATCATAAATCACCACACACGTATCCATACAATCATACACGAAGCAAACAATAGATCTAAATTAGAACAGTACACCAAACATAAAATTAAGATGAAAAGTTTGTAGAACGAATCTACGTCTCTCTACGAATACACAGACGCGAAAAGCACACTAATCAGAGCTACGGTTGAAAAGATACATCTACCGAAAGATTTGCTCATAGGAGAAAATATAAAACTATTAGCTTCATGAGTTTTAATTATATAATAACATATATAAAATATTTTATAAATACTATATACGGAATTAATTCAAATTTAGATTCAAATTATAAAACTAAAGTAAAATAAATCATATTTTATTTATAAAACCCAGTTGCATAATTATTAATCAAGATATGATTTAAACCATAAAATTTCAGAATTAGTAATATGGTAAACACTGTCACTAACGCGTAGATCTCGTTGCTATGAATCTAACGCAACTCGAATGAGCTAAAACGGATCTAAAACGTAGAAGATATGATTTAAACAAGATCTACTTTATTAAAGTAATAGATTAAATCTCACATCGGAACTTAAAAATAGAAAACCTAACCAACAGTAACACTAACAGTATAACAAGTTTGTAAAACTCTTCTACACGTTACTACGATCACATAGACATAAAGATCACGAAATTTGGATTTAAAACATAAAAATTATGAATTTTCTAAGATTTCCTATAGATAAATAATTATTTTAATATAAACTCGAAAATAAATTATCTCAAACCTACTGTACAGTTCTATCATCATGTAGAGCTCGCAAATACGAATCTAACGCAATTTGAACGGGTCAAATCGGAGTTAAAACGGATAATTTATAACTAAAACAAACTCAGTGGCAAAACTGTAAATATCAGAAAGCGTATTTTTCAATTACCGAAACGAATTACGTTTTCAATTTAATCAAAACGTATTTTCCGGTTTACGCTTTGGACCGCGGGTTATATACTTAAAAACTTCAGGGTTTCTTTTACAAAACTACAAGCGAACCGGTATCTTCTAATCTAGATCGTTGGATTCGAATCGGAGGGTCCAGATTGGATCTGGGAAGACCCGGCGGCGCTCCGGCCGGAATCGGGCCCGACGGCCTTCCCCGCGGTGGCGCCATGGCCGGAGTTTCCCATCTCATGCTACGGAGCATTACCTTGCGAAAGATATACATCGACGGGTAGAGCGCATCAACGTGAACTCACCTAGGGCAAAATCGAGGCCAATGATAAACTGGAGAAGGCGTGCGGCTTGGAGAGGCGGGCGGCTAGGGCGGCACTTCGGGCGTAGCCACCACGGGACGTTAGAAGCTACGATTCGTAGGTCAATGTGAAGCGAAGGGGTGTGGCATCCCGTTTTTATAGCCTAGAGGCGGCTCCAAGAAAGGAAAAAGGGAGATTGAGATGTGGATTCGGTCGGTGGAGTTTTTGGAAGGGGAATCCGACGGTGGCTTGAGGAAGGGGATGCGGCTGACGCGTGGGCCCGTGACGTCAGCGGCTGGAATCGGAGAAGGAAAGGCGTGCGCGCGTTCTGGGCTGCGGCGGGGCGCTGGGCTCGGCCCAAGAGAAGAGCGAGCGCGGGAGGAGGAAAAGGAAACCAGGCCGCGCGCTGGTGAGAAGGCAGGCCGCCGCTAGCAGGCCGAGACGAGCGCTGGGCTGAAAACCGAAAGAAAATGATTTTCCTTTTCTTTTTCCTTTTTCTAATTTTTCAAAGCCAATTTTCAAAAGATTTTCAAATCCAAATTTGAATTTGATCAAACCACTCATCTCAAAAATTTAAATGCAACAGCATGAGTGCACAAACATGTTTCTACTCTTATATTTGATTTTAAGTTTATAAAAATTATTCTTATTCTAAATTTGCATGCTCACAAAAATATACAAAAAAAATTATATTTTTCCTATTTTTCATTTCTTCAAAATTTTAGGGTGTTACACACTGTCCGTAGATTTATATACAGTAGCAGTAGTAGCATCAATGCCCACACGATGGCTCTTGTTCTGTATGCAGTTCTAGCCAATTCTTGTCATCTACTAGAATTTCTCAAATGTGGCAATGATAGACTGAAGTATAGGCCTTGTTTAGACGCCGGAATCGGCGTCCCAATTCGGGCACTGCTGCTACAGTGTTCTTGTCGGAACACTGTAGCAACTTTTGTTTTTTAGTGTAAAAAAATATCCAAAAATTGATTAATTAGACTCAAAATGTTCGTCTCGCAAAGTACAACAAAACTGTGTAATTAGTTTATGATTTCATCTACATTTAGTACTTCATGCATTTGCCGACATTTTGATGTGATGGGGAATCTCCTTTTGCATAGGCCTTGTTTAGATGCCGGAATCGGCGTCCCGATTCGGGCACTGTTGGTACAGTGTTCCTGTCGGAGTACTGTAGCAACTTTTGTTTTTTAGTGTAAAAAATTGTCCAAAAATTGATTAATTAGACTCAAAATGTTCGTCTTGCAAAGTACAACAAAACTGTGCAATTAGTTTATGATTTCATCTATATTTATTACTCCATGCATTTGCCGACATTTTGATGTGATGAGGAATCTCCTTTTTGCACAATGAAATTTAGAGGTGAATTTGGATATCTAAGGCCATAGTGGAATTTAAGGGTGAATTTGGATATCTAAACAAGGCCATACAGAAAAAGGTAAATCAACAAAACAATCAGAAAAATTATTTTTTCAAGAAACAAGAGGATCAGAATTCTGGCTTGGTTTTCTCAAATGAGAAATTATAGCGCTCGGTATGTTCATTGTCGATCATCTGGGGAAAGGGTCATCATATCCTTTAAGTGTGCAACACAGTTAAGAGAACAAAAAAAGCACAAAAAGAACCAATTTTGATAAGAGGCAAACAAAAACAAACACTACAAGACATTCAGAATCATCTGCACCAATCCATCCAACAGCACCACCCCCACCAAGCAGCGCTACCAACGCGAACCAAGGATGTTAGTAAAATAGGATTTCGAAAAACTTGAACACGCGGAATCGACGAGAAAGCCAGAGACCATAACACCACTGTCTCTGGACACCGAGAAATAGAGGAAGAGGATGGCTGGCGAAAATGAGCAGCTGCTGCGGAGAGAGGTCGGCGGCGGCGGCGGTTGGTGCCTCCGTTCCCATACCCTCACCTAAATATATACAAGGTCTACTAGGGTTTGAGAGCGAGGAGAGAGGTCGGCGGCGGCGGTTGGTGCTTCCGTTTCCCATACCCTCACCTATTATATACAAGGTCTACTAGGGTTTGAGAGAGAGAGGGCCGGCGGCCGCGCCGACCGTGAAGCCGGGATGTCCGACGCGTTGCCGTTGGAGCAGGCCGGCGGAGCGTGGTGGCCCATGGGACATTCCGCAGCCTAGGCCCAAGTGGGATTATGAGTTCACTTTGAAAAATGTATATTTTACCTTCATGGACTATCCTCGAAGTTTAGTTTTCCTTGAACTCGAAAACCGAGTAAACCACCGCTATCAACTTTTCAAACTGTTCATTTTACCTCCCTGATCCGGTCATAGGTGGTCTTCAAATGTGGTTTTGTTTTTTTTATTTTTTACTAGCAAATATGCTCGTACGTTGCAATGAGAAAGAAAAGGCTATCAAACATTCATAAAAAGGACATCAAAACATTCATAGAAAATGAGGGCCAAGATAATACTTACCTATTTATGTTTTATTCTTCTATAAATTTTTAAAGCTATATTTTATTTTAATAAGATTATAACATCCATAATATTTAAGCTAATGTTGGCAATACATGATGTCTTATTAAGTATCGTATCAGATTAAAATACAATCTTGATAGTTTTTTTTCTTCTATTGCAAAGCACAAACATATTTACTTTTAAATATATCATAATTTTAATTTCATACTATCTATTCGTTGGTACAGTTCAATATCAAGTTCGGATGACTTTCTTTGTGAACCCATAAAATTTTGTAATTCTATTTTTTATTATATATAGTCAGTAAGGAGTTAGTTGCTGACATATCAAGAACTACCATATTCATCGATGAATACAATAGAAGAACTCTCCTAATTTTCCACATGGTTGCACCCGTCATGTCTTTCACAGGTACATGCATAAAGTTTAGAGTCACATTTGTCTAGACTAAACTAGGCAACATACTACTCAAGATTTCATGTTACGATTTGATTAATTGGACCATTGACTATATCATGTTGTAATAAGATAAATTTTGCTTTAATTTAAAACTACATCAATGATTTACCACATCAATAATTTCGTGGTCAAATTATCTATTTTATTAAGAAAGAGGTCTAATTGCTCACGTACCATAATATTTGTTTATTATTAGTTTTTATATTTATGGTGAAAATAAGAAAAAAGGGTAAATAAAAATAGATAAAGAATATAACGGAAGAGGTTCGGTGCTTGATTTTTTTTCCATCCCCATCGAGCTTCCCTTATTTGCTTGTTGATTTTTCTATGTTAATTTAAAGCCTGATAGACGAAGTGAGGTGGTAGCTGGAGCGTTCTGGTCTATGACGTTTGGGATCAAAACAACAATAGATCAAAACAATAATTGTGGAATTTATGTCTGATCGGACAATATTAAGTGCCAAGGAACGAACTGATTCAAGGATGAGCTTGCCGGGTGAAAAATGTAACACCCCTGGTGTTGCGAACTCGTTTAGCACCGGTTTAGGACCTAAGAAATAATTGTAACAAGTTTTGGGGTTTTTAGACTTGAACTGCACAAAGCAGAACGTATATGCCTCATTTTTTTATGATTAAAAGGAATCAAATAAATAAGCAAGTCCATCTACCTCGGTGCTTAAAAACGCTTGATTGAAATTCTAACAAACCAAAAAGGGGTAAGTAGTTTTACTTGTTCGGACACGAAACACAATTTTTGTAAACCAAAAATAAAATACCCCTTGTATGTAGTACTTAATGCGAACGGAAGTGCAAGTCGAGCAGACGGAAACGTCACTTTTGTTTTCGTAAATAAATTTGTTCAATAGAAATTGTGTGAGCTCTTTATTTGGACTTGGAATTTAAATTCGGCTTTTAGAGCTAGATTGAGCGCGTCCGAAAACCTAAGGACACTGCCATTTTGGCATTCGAATTCTAGCAAAAATGTTTAAACACTAGCCTCATGTTTTGGTGCTATTGTTTGCCCTTGGGCGAGAACTTGCGCATGGTGTATGTTACGGTCGCGTTGGGTGTCGCTCTACTCGTGTAAAATCTCAGCGAAACGAGTAAAAATCAACTGAGTTCTGGCCATTGGGGCTGTTGGCCGCGGTCACCGTGCGTCGGTGCGCTCTGGTGCGCCTGGCCGCGCTGAGCCATGCTCTGGACGGCTGGAGCCGCCTATCCATCCGAGTCAGCCATTCCTGGCCGAGGACGTGCCCGTGACCGGCCTTGCTAGCCCTGGCCGCCCGTCGGGCTGTCAGGGGTTGACCTCGGCCGTCTCCGTGGGGTCAAGTTGGAATGCAGGACTGGGTTGCGTGGCCGGCATGTTCGTGCTTCTGGCAGGGCATCGCGCGTGCCGCCCTGATGCCGCGGTCGGCGCCGGTGGTTGGCGTGGTGCCTGGCCCGCCACTCGTTCACCTACCCTTCAAGACGTCGTTGCCTCGGCCGTTCCGTGACGCGGCTACCCCACCACCGCTGCTCTGCCACATACGTCGTTGCCGTAATGGCACGCCTTGTGTCTGATGCCGTGGTCTGCCCTGCTTCGTCCCCATTTCCTCGCTAACCGACGTGCCTCCTGCCCGCGCTTGTGCGGTCATATCCCCGGTGGCTGTGCCCTTGTCAAACCTTGGCCTGGCTGCTTTAAGTCGAGACCGCGGAGCGGCAGTGCGACAGCACTCCCATTTTCCCCCTTTCTTAACCTCTAGCTCAGGTGTCTCGGCCCAATTTTCTTCGTTCCTGAGTGGAGCTTAGGAAGCTAGCGTACCTGTCGATCCGCATCGAGTCTCAATTGTCCGCTGTCGCTGGCCAATTTCAATTTCCACGGCCGCCGGTCACCTCACCGCCGCAACAGAGCATGATTTGGAGGGGGTAAGGTCTTAATCATCGATGGTAGTCCAATTCCTGGTACCCCTGGGCTCGCCTAGGCCTCCTCTGTCTGGTGCTCACCTCGTTTTGGTCAGGGCCTCGCCAATGGTGGGCTGACATGACCGTGCCACGCTCGGTGCGCCGCCGCCTCTTCGCTGCTCATGTGGCTAGGACTCCCTGGGTTCTTCCCTCACCAACCGGCAGTGCAGCTAGCGTCGTGGTAAGGCCCTCCTGCTTCCCCGCGGCCCCTAATGCCTCGCTAGTCCGTAGGGTCGCCAGAACGGACGCGCCGCCATGGCGGGCTATCCGCCAGCGGGGGCAGAGTGGTAGGGTCGTTGTTTGGCCTCTAAATCGTCGCCTAGGGTTTCATTTCGGCTCTGCGGTACTCGTCGGCTTGCTCGGCTGGCCGTAGCCCCGTCCGGGTGGCCGGCGTAATCACCGCCGCCGTTGTGACGCGCCGCCATGCGTGGGCACGCCAGGGACCGGTCCGTTGTAAAGACGAGATAGATTGAGGGCCTGGATTCAATTTGCGTCTCTGGTTAAATAGTGCGCAAGTGCTCTGCGCAATAATTTTCTAATCTAGGGGCTGGTTTGCGTTTGTGGCGCAGCTGGAGTGTAGCGGGCCAGCTGGGCCCGCCTAACTTGCGCGCGTCTGCGCCCGTGCGGGCCGCGCTGACCATGCGTCTCGCGCGCAGTCGCCCCCACGCGGGCCGCAGCAGGTCGCTGGGCCGAATGTGCTGCTCTGGCCCTTTCCGTTTTCTAAAAGGGGTTTCTAATTCAATTCTGAGCTGAGATTGCAAAACCAATATAAAATGGTATATAAATCCAAAAATCATGAAACCAATTTTGTTAGTTTACTAAAATCATGATCTAACTGTTAGAGTGCTTTATCCACATAGTTGTATATTATCATTAGGAGTCGTTAATTATTTTTTTTAGATGCTTAATTTTGCTAAGTATAAACTTGAGAGAAATTTTGTAAGAAAATGGGGATAGTGTTGGCCTTGAAATTTGTATACTAAATCCCCAATTTTAGTAACTGCTCATTATAACTTGTGTGGCTCCATAATAACAAATGTGTTAGGGTAGCTAATGAACCTTAATAAGAATATATGCATTAATCGATAAAATGATAAACCGACACCTCGGTCTGTATGACAAAGCGATGGTTGGGGAATAATGTCTCATCCGACGACATGGGTACGTGGCCTAGTGCGTAGAATTGGCTCGTTAGCTTGCGAAGCGTAGCGTGTCTCCTAGTTGCAGTTATCATTGTCCATTTACATCTATGCGTTGCATTCCACGATTGTCTTAATAGGAGCGATGGTGGATCACAGAGTCACCCGGAGGTAGCAGAAAGGATGGTGCCTGGATGATCGTGTCATCGGGATGAAATGCTAACTCGGTTAAATTCTACCCAGGCAAGCCCCGGTGCATAACCCCTATTATTCTGCACTTTATTTTATGCTTGTGCATTAAGTTTAAAGGAGTTGAATGAAACCCACTTGCATATATATCTCCATACCCTATGAGTCTTACTAGTATGATAGGATCGTGTAGGGTGCTATGCTATAGGATTTCGGTAGAAGCCGAGTGATTGTCTGTCACTCGCGAGAGATAGGAATTATAATATGGTTACCATTATCATGTTACTATCACATGGAATATAAATGTGTACGGATAATTGGAGACCGGGCGGAACATGTTGGATGGATTTGGACCTGGTTGGGCAGCAGGGCAGGGCTCTGGTTGCAATTGTTCCGCCTGTGTCAATTAAGGACCGTTCATTGCATGGACCCTGGTTAAGTCACAGATCTTCTTATCCCGAGCATATACTAGCGGATGGGGGCTAGGAAGACTTGTTACTCTCTTATCATGGGCTCCGGCTCTTTCTGGACCGACTGATTGGAGGCGGGGATAGGTGGAGGTCTTAGCACCGTATGGAGGCCGGGCCTCAAGTATGGGAGCTAGGAGTCCAAGTTTGGACGGGGACCTGGAAACCCGTGACAGGAGGGGAACGGGTTGGTCTTGCTTGTGCCTGGGGTACAAGCGAGGCGTGTGTTTTTTGGGGTACCCAGCTGGGCACATTAATTCGTGAATCGCGGTTTCTGCGTGACGGTACGGCTTGGCTACGCTCTGGCATCGTAGTAATGATTGGCAAATGAAAAGATGGAGAAATGATCCTGAATTGCTCAACTTTTGCTTGATTATAGCATAGGTGCTTATATAGATTATTGGTTAATGAATAAAATACGGCTTCTAAAAAGTTCAGAATTAAGGACACACTCTTAGTGCTGCTTCTCGCAAATAAGAAAACCCACAAGCCAAAAAGCCTTGCATAATCCTTGGAGTCTTTTTACTTCCTCCTGACGGGTAAGTCTTGCGGAGTACAATTGAGTACTCAGGGTTTGTTCTACCCTGTTGCAGGTGACTTGTGCTGACGAGCCGACACTTGTGTGTGGAAACCTCCTGGTGGGCTCAGCGAGGATTTCCTTTGCGATGCGGAGTAGAGCTATTTATGAAACTCTCACCAAAAGTTTTACAAGGGAAAAATACTATTAACTTGTTATCATTTCATGCATTTAAACGTCCTTCATGTTAATGTTTGACTTGTCATTAAATGGTTTCATTTCTGCTGAGCTCTGATAATGTTTTATATTCCGCTGTTATATCTACATAGTAAATTACTCTGATGTTGTACTAAAAGGGATATAAGAAATGATAAGGATGTTGTAAGCTTTACTCTCTCATTTGTGATCCTGATATAAAAATGTGGATCTTGGAGTTCTCCCTTGCGGTGTGCTCAACGAAATTACTTAGTTTAGTGTTCTCCCTTGGGTACTTAGTGTCTAATGGAAGACAAGTACTCTTGGGAGGGCATTAGATTAGGAGATTCTGCCACAGGTGGTATCAGAGCATAAATGAGACAATAAAGCTTCAAAACCCATTCTAAATTAAAATTTGACAACAAATTCTTTTCAAAAAGTTAGGACGTTACGTGTGAAGTTAAATAAGTAGCCCTATTACTATGGTTATGTATCTAGGATAGATGGCACTCTGCTAACCTAGTTAGGCTTAATCAAGTTTTCTACAGGTACCCTAACCCCGAGACTAGTTCGCTAGCATCGATTAGCTTCAGGGAGAGCACGATGTGCCACAGCTCTGAGAACGGTTGCCCTATATGTGGTAACAGTGTGAGGACGGATAGGACGTGCATTCATGCATACCCTGTCGTGCAATAGTTGTTGAGGGCGACCAGTCTTTGTTCGTGAAGCCACGATGGTGTTGTAGCCTCGTGCGTCGCGCACACCTGTTGGTTCACGCCTGCCTGGCCCATACGTTGTCGTACCCTTTCTGCGCTCTTGTCGAACCTCTGCCTTACAGCCGTACTAACTCTTTATGACCTCGGTCACCACTCGTCGTGCACGTGTGAAGATTTTGCTGTTCACTTTTACTGGCTCCGTGCATGGCTCGCGGGTGGACTGCGACAGGACCACTGGTCGCTCTGCCTTATATGAGGGCAGGCTTAGCTGTTTAGAACCATCATTCGGTGCATCCCAGCTCACTAGCCTTTTTCCCTTGAGCCAACTCCTCTGCAAGCCTTCCTTGTAACCACCACCCACCACCCATCAAGGATGGCAGGAGTCTGGGTTAGCAGCTACTGCCTGAACACCGAGGGTTTTCTCAAAATCCTGTATGCCACCCTGCAAAAGCTCGGTGTTCGGGAGCGTCCCGAGTATGAGGGTCGTGAGTACATGAAGCATGGTACGGAGCGATATAAGGTCACCGTCTACATTGGCAAGAGTGAGGACTTTCCCGACGTCACTGAAGCCTGGAATGTGACCGCAACTGGGTTTCGCTTCGGCGACACCTACCAAGTTGTGGCCCGCAAAGCCCTGTGGCATCTCTGCCAGATCTTTGAAGGGCCCATTGCTTGTACCCCCATGCGGTTCTTTCCCCCTTGGGACAAGGATCGGCGGGTATGGAGGGCTCGCATGGAGGCCTTGTAGGGTCAAGACACGCAAGAGGACAACCCAACCGTGGTGCACCTGACCTCGTACTTGCTGGCCCTAGATGAGTAGTACGACTGGCAGGCCTCGGAGCTGAGGGAGGGTCTCCGCCGTGCTGAGGAAGCCGAGATCTTCTCCAGGATGCTCGAAGTGCAGCTTGCTGAAGCCCATGCCAACCTAGCAGCCGCGGAGAGTCGAGAGGCTGCCATGGCGATAGCCGTCAAGGTGGACCTAGACCGACATGCCCAGGAGCTGGAGGACGCCTATCTTGCCACAAGGGCCAAGCGTAGGATGCTCGCCACAGAAATGCAGGAACCCTTAATCTTGGAGGGAATCCCTATCCATCCGTCGGAGAGAAGGAGGACTGGTGTTGCTATACCGCCAGCACCTCCGCCCATGGAAGCCTCAGAGATGGAGCCTTTCATTCCCCTCACTCAGCCACTGCCAGGAGAAGAAGCAGATCCGCAGTCCAGTGCAGCAGAAGAGCCCCAAGAGCCCAGGAATGAAGTCGTTCGCCCCGACAAAGTGGATTAGTCATCCTAGGGGAGATGTAACCGTAGCCTATAGTGTTTTCATCACTACCCTCTAGTGTTGTAATCTTTCCATTATGTTTCGTCCGTAGTTGTCACGACTGTCAGGTTATAGGATGCAAGGATGTGTCGAGTATGAGCGGGTGAGTACCTGTCTGTTGCACCTATACGACTGTTGGAATGAGTGTGTGCTTATCTGTTGTGTTGATTACGTCGAGTTGCCTTTCAGCCGTGATAGACGTGATTAGGGTTCTTGAGATAACAACAAGCAGGTTTCAAGAGGAGCAGTTATTCAGATACAGCAGATCAGTCACGTTTGAATGACAGAGGACACTGTATCAACTAATTGTGGATGTCCCAGTAGAACACTTGAACTCTCTTGAGTTAAATCCGCCTTGGGATTTAATTTCCTGGTTCCTTGATTTGAAAAGGAACCTTTGGTTGCTTTAATTTCTTTGCAATCCTTTTCTAATTCTATGGTCTATGACCCCACTGCTTTTACTGCGAGTAAGTTGGTAATTGTTGCTTGGTTAATAGCTTATGGTGCCACGACGGAACTGAGGGCCACCTGTGGATCGCGACCGCATGGTTGTGCCGCTCGGTGCGCGCTGGTATCGAGGTTGTTGACCAAGCACTGTTGCTAAGTTACACCGTAGAACCACTCTTGCTACCGATTTTCTCCTTGGTGAAAATATCCCGGTGTTCTAACGGGAAATCCACGATGGGTTGATGGAGTAGTGCTCTCATAATTACAACTGAGATAACGGGGTTTTTTTTGAAGGAGCACGTAGGTCCTGATCTCAGTCTTTACGAAAGGCTAGTGCAAGTTGGATTCCAAAGAAGAAAGAGAAGAGCGATAAGGAGAAGTTAGCCACTGGTGGTCTAGAGTAATTGGAACACCGATGGGACGTTGCCCCTGTGCCCGGTGACCGCTCTACACTTGCCAGGTTGCTGTCACTGCGTGTTCTACGGATGCCGTTGGTGGCGGGGCCCACGTGTGCCGTGCTCGTGTGGCCGCGGCATGGCGCCGCACATGCCTCACTCCCTTGCACAGTACGCCCCTCTTTCCTCGGCACCCTTGCCGGCTCTCGATTCTTGCTCCCGTTCCCGTACCGGACCCCCTCTCTTTTCTTCCCTTGTAAGCACGTCGTTCGCACGCCTCCTTGCCGAGTGAACCCTATCCCCTCCTTTTTCCCCACTCAAGCTCGCACAGGGAGCGCACCATGGCGACGATGTTCCCCACCTTGTGACCCACTGGTGATTCCTCCACGCCGCCTCCACTTCCAGCGCATTGCACCACTAACTCTGCCCACCAGGCTATAAAATGCCACCTTGTTTGCCTCTCCTCCATTCCACCTCCAGATCTGAAGTAGTTGGAGGCCGAGCTTTGAGTTTCAGCCGTTGCTTGTAGATCTAGGGTCGCCAGCCTGAGGTGTTGGTGTAGCTCAGCAGAAGGGATCCGGGTTTCATCAATGGAGCTCAAGTTTCATATCAAGTTAGTTAGGTTTTAGGGTTCGTGATGTTCGAGTTCTCAGTCTCTTGTTTCTGGATCTGCTGGGCCTACGCCATGTTCTGGATAATCGTTTTCCTGTTACTCTTCCACTGTCCCCGCCTTCATTGATTTCTAGAGGGGTAGTGAGTGTATCAGTTTGTACTTAGCCGTGATGCCTCTAGATCCCTGAATGTTTTAGTTTCGAAGTCTTGTAATCTCCTATTGTAATATGTGCTAAGAAGTGAATCGTGTTTTCCCCTTTTCTGATTCTTGCTCCGAATCTCGGGACGAGATTCTTTTTAAGGGGGGTTGGTTGTAACACCCCTGGTGTAGCGAACTCGCTTAGCACCGGTTTAGGATCTAAGAAATAATTGTAACAAGTTTTGGGGTTTTTAGACTTGAACTGCACATGAGATAACAAAGCAGAACGTATATGCCTCATTTTTTATGATTAAAAGGAATCAAATAAATAAGCAAGTCCATCTACCTCGGTGCTTAAAACGCTTGATTGAAATTCTAACAAACCAAAAAGGGGTAAGTAGTTTTACTTGTTCGGACACGAAACACAATTTTTGTAAACCAAAAATAAAATACCCCTCGTATGTAGTACTTAATGCGAACGGAAGTGCAAGTCGAGTAGATGGAAACGTCACTTTTGTTTTCGTAAATAAATGTTGTTCAATAGAAATTGTGTGAGCTCTTTATTTGGACTTGGAATTTAAATTCGGCTTTTAGAGCTAGATTGAGCGCGTCCGAAAACCTAAGGACACTGCCATTTTGGCATTCGAATTCTAGCAAAAATATTTAAACACTAGCCTCATGTTTTGGCGCTATTGTTTGCCCTTGGGCAAGAACTTGCGCATGGTGTATGTTACGGTCGCGTTGGGTGTCGCTCTACTCGTGTAAAATCTAAGTGAAACGAGTAAAAATCAACTGAGTTCTGGCCATTGGGGCTGTTGGCCGCGGTCACCGTGCGTCGGTGCGCTCTGGTGCGCCTGGCCGCGCTGAGCCATGCTCTGGACGGCTGGGGCCGCCTGTCCATCCGAGTCGGCCATTCCTGGCCGAGGACGTGCCCGTGACCGGCCTTGCTGGCCCTGGCCGCCCGTCGGGCTATCAGAGGTTGACCTCGGCCGTCTCCGTGGGGTCAAGTTGGGCTACAGGACTGGGTTGCGTGGCCGGCATGTTCGTGCTTCTGGCAGGGCATCGCGCGTGCCGCCCTGATGTCACAGTCGACGCCGGTGGTTGGCATGGTGCCTGGCCCGCCACTCGTTCACTTACCCTTCAAGACGTCGTTGCCTCGGCCGTTCCGTGACGCGGCTACCCCACCACCGCTGCTCTACCGCATACGTTGTTGCCGTAATGGCACGCCTTGTGTCTGATGCCGTGGTCTGCCCCGCTTCGTCCCCATTTCCTCGCTAACCGACGTGCCTCCTACCCACGCTTGTGCGGTCATATCCCCAGTGGCTGTGCCCTTGTCAAATCTTGGTCTGGCTGCTTTAAGTCGAGTCCGCGGAGCGGCAGTGCGACAGCACTCCCATTTTCCCCCTTTCTTAACCTCTAGCTCAGGTGTCTCGGCCCAATTTTCTTCGTTCCTGAGTGGAGCTTAGGAAGCTAGCGTACCTGTCGATCCGCATCGAGTCTCAATTGTCCGCTGTCGCTGGCCAATTTCAATTTCCGCGGCCACCGGTCACCTCACTGCCGCAACAGAGCATGATTTGGAGGGGGTAAGGTCTTAACCATCGATGGCAGTCCAATTCCTGGTACCCCTGGGCTCGCCTAGGCCTCCTCTATCTGGTGCTCACCTTGTTTTGGTCAGGGCGCTCGCCAATGGTGGGCTGACGTGACCGTGCCACGCTCGGTGCACAGCGTGCCTCTTCGCCGCACACGTGGCCGGGACTCCCTGGGTTCTTCCCTCACCAACCGGCAGTGCAGCTAGCGTCGTGGTAAGGCCCTCCTGCTTCCCCGCGGCCCCTAATGCCTCGCTAGTCCGTAGGGTCGCCGGAACGGACGCGCCGCCATGGCGGGCTGTCCGCCAGCGGGGGCAGAGCGGTAGGGTCGTTGTTTGGCCTCTAAATCGTCGCCTAGGGTTTCATTTCGGCTCTGTGGTACTCGTCGGCTTGCTCGGCTGGCCGTAGCCCCGTCCGGGTGGCCGGCGTAATCACCGCCGCCGCCGTTGTGATGCGCCGCCGTGCGTGGGCACGCCAGGGACCGGTCCGTTGTAAATACGAGATAGATTGAGGGCCTGGATTCAATTTGCGTCTCTGGTTAAATAGTGCGCAAGTGCTCTGCGCAATAATTTTCTTATCTAGGGGCTGGTTTGCGTTTGTGGCGCAGCTGGAGTGTAGCGGGCCAGCTGGGCCCGCCTGACTTGCGCGCGTCCGCGCCCGTGCGGGCCGCGTTGACCATGCGTCTCGCGTGCAGTCACCCCCACGCGGGCCGCAGCAGGTCGCTGGGCCGAATGTGCTGCTCCGGCCCTTTCCGTTTTCTAAAAGGGGTTTCTAATTCAATTCTGAGCTGAGATTGCAAAATCAATATAAAATGGTATATAAATCCAAAAATCATGAAACTAATTTTGTTAGTTTCCTAAAATCATGATCTAACTGTTAGAGTGCTTTATCCACATAGTTGTATATTATCGTTAGGAGTCGTTAATTATTTTTTTAGATGCTTAATTTTGCTAAGTATAAACTTGAGAGAAATTTTGTAAGAAAATGGGGATAGTGTTGGCCTTGAAATTTGTATACTAAATCCCCAAATTTAGTAGCTGCTCATTGTAACTTGTGTGGCTCCATAATAACAAATGTGTTAGGGTAGCTAATGAACCTTAATAAGAATATATGCATTAATCGATAAAATGATAAACCGACACCTCGGTCTGTATGACAAAGCGATGGTTGGGGAATAATGTCTCATCCGACGACGTGGGTACGTGGCCTAGTGCGTAGAATTGGCTCGTTAGCTTGCGAAGCGTAGCGTGTCTCCTAGTTGCAGTTATCATTGTCCATTTACATCTATGCATTGCATTCCACGATTGTCTTAATAGGAGCGATGGTGGATCACGGAGTCATCCAGAGGTAGCAGAAAGGATGGTGCCTGGATGATCGTGTCATCGAGATGAAATGCTAACTCGGTTAAATTCTACCCAGGCAAGCCCCGGTGCATAACCCCTATTATTCTGCACTTTATTTTATGCTTGTGCATTAAGTTTAAAGGAGTTGAATAAAACCCACTTGCATATATATCTCCATACCCTATGAGTCTTACTAGTATGATAGGATCGTGTAGGGTGCTATGCTATAGGATTCCGGTAGAAGCCGAGTGATTGTCTGTCACTCGTGAGAGATAGGAATTATAATATGGTTACCATTATCATGTTACTATCACATGGAATATAAATGTCTACGGATAATTGGAGACCGAACGGAACATGTTGGATAGATTTGGACCTGGTTGGGCAGCAGAGCAGGGCTCTGGTTGCAATTGTTCCACCTGTGTCAATTAAGGACCGTTCGTTGCATGGACCCTGGTCAAGTCACAGATCTTCTTATCCCGAGCATATACTAGCGGATGGGGGCTAGGAAGACTTGTTACTCTCTTGTCATGGGCTCCGGCTCTTTCCGGACCGACTGATTAGAGGCGGGGATAGGTGGAGGTCTTAGCACCGTATGGAGGCCGGGCCTCAAGTACGGGAGCTAGTAGTCCAAGTTTGGACAGGGACCTGGAAACCCGTGACAGGAGGGGAACGAGTTGGTCTTGCTTGTGCCTGGGGTACAAGCGAGGCGTGTGTTTTTCGGGGTACCCAGCTGGGCACATTGATTCGCGAATCGCGGTTTCTGCGTGACGGTACGGCTTGGCTACGCTCTAGCATCGTAGTAATGATTGGCTAATGAAAAGATGGAGAAATGGTCCTGAATTGCTCAACTTTTGCTTGATTATAGCATAGGTGCTTATATAGATTATTGGTTAATGAATAAAATACGGCTTCTAAAAAGTTTAGAATTAAGGACACACTCTTAGTGCTGCTTCTCGCAAATAAGAAAACCCACAAGCCAAAAAGCCTTGCATAATCCTTGAAGTCTTTTTACTTCCTCCTGACGGGTAAGTCTTGCGGAGTACAATTGAGTACTCAGGGTTTGTTCTACCCTGTTGCAGGTGACTTGTGCTGATGAGCTGACACTTGTGTGTGGAAACCTCCTGGTGGGCTCAGCGAGAATTTCCTTTGCGATGCGGAGTAGAGTTATTTATGAAACTCTCACCAAAAGTTTTACAAGGGAAAAATACTATTAACTTGTTATCATTTCATGCATTTAAACGTCCTTCATGTTAATGTTTAACTTGTCATTAAATGGTTTCATTTCTGCTGAGCTCTGATAATGTTTTATATTCCGCTGTTATATCTACATAGTAAATTACTCTGATGTTGTACTAAAAGGGATATAAGAAATGGTAAGGATGTTGTAAGCTTTACTCTCTCATTTGTGATCCTGATGTAAAAATGTGGATCTTCGAGTTCTCCCTTGCGGTGTGCTCAACGGAATTACTTAGTTTAGTGTTCTCCCTTGGGTACTTAGTGTCTAATGGAAGACAAGTACTCTTGGGAGGACATTAGATTAGGAGATTCTACCACAGGTGGTATCAGAGCATAAATGAGACAATAAAGCTTCAAAACCCATTCTAAATTAAAATTTGACAACAAATTCTTTTCAAAAAGTTAGGACGTTACGTGTGAAGTTAAATAAGTAGCCCTATTACTATGGTTATGTATCTAGGATAGATGGCACTCTGCTAACCTAGTTAGGCTTAATCAAGTTTTCTGCAGGTACCCTAACCCCGAGACTAGTTCGCTAGCATCGATTAGCTTCAGGGAGAGCACGATGTGCCACAGCTCTGAGAACGGTTGCCCTATATGTGGTAACAGTGTGAGGACGGATAGGACGTGCATTCATGCATACCCTATCGTGCAATAGTTGTTGAGGGCGACCAGTCTTTGTTCGTGAAGCCACGATGGTGTTGTAGTCTCGTGCGTCGCGCACGCCTATTGGTTCACGCCTGCCTGGCCCATACGTTGTCGTACCCTTTCTGCGCTCTTGTCGAACCTCTGCCTTACAGCCGTACTAACTCTTTATGACCTCGGTCACCACTCATCGTGCACGTGTGAAGATCTTGCTGTTCACTTTTACTGGCTCCGTGCATGGCTCGCGGGTGGACTGCGACAGGACCACTGGTCGCTCTGCCTTATATGAGGGCAGGCTTAGCTGTTTAGAACCATCATTCGGTGCATCTCAGCTCACTAGCCTTTTTCCCTTGAGCCAACTCCTCTACAAGCCTTCCTTGTAACCACCACCCACCACCCATCAAGGATGGCAGGAGTCTGGGTTAGCAGCTACTGCCTGAACACCGAGGGTTTTCTCAAAATCTTGTATGCCACCCTGCAAAAGCTCGGCGTTCGGGAGCGTCCCGAGTATGAGGGTCGTGAGTACATGAAGCATGGCACGGAGCGATGTAAGGTCACCGTCTACATTGGCAAGACTGAGGACTTTTCCGACGTCCCTGAAGCCTGGAATGTGACCGCAACCAGGTTTCGCTTCGGCGACACCTACCAAGTTGCGGCCCGCAAAGCCCTGCGGCATCTCTGCCAGATCTTTGAAGGGCCCATTGCTCGTACCCCCATGCGGTTCTTTCCCCCTTGGGACAAGGATCGGCGGGTATGGAGGGCTCGCATGGAGGCCTTGCAGGGTCAAGACACGCAAGAGGACAACCCGACCGTGGTGCACCTGACCTCGTACTTGCTGGCCCTGGATGAGCAGTACGACTGGCTGGCCCTGGATGAGCAGTACGACTGGCAGGCTCTCCCTTGGGTACTTAGTGTCTAATGGAAGACAAGTACTCTTGGGAGGACATTAGATTAGGAGATTCTGCCACAAAAAGTGTTGCATACGTGATTTAAAAAGGAAATAGGAGACTGTTACCTGCAAATGAGGTGATTTGTTTATGCACCTAATTGAATAGGTGTATGCCTACGTCATTGGCCAGTTTTTACTTTTGAGTAGGAGAGAGCGACGTCGGTTCGGTCTCTGTTTCATCACCGTACGAAGGAAAATAATAGGGCCAAATCTGGGGCAACCGAATATTTAGATTAGGATTCACTTGTAACGTTTCCTTTTTCTAGCCTATTTCGTTTTCCTTTTTTCTGTTTTTATCTTCCCACTGTACTGTACCTGAACTATGTCTCATGCCTCTTTATTATTAGGTATAGATATAGATTTATTTTAGCTGAATATTTGAAAAATCATAAAATAAAAAATCCAATTTTGCTAGACTCTACATGACTAGATCTATACAGTAAAGATATAATATGGTATGATTTAGTACAAAATTTTTGTTGTAGCTTTAGATTTATATTTTTTTATAATTAATTCATAGTTGCAGTTTTATGGTGCATTTGTGGTGGTGATCTAATTATTTTATGCATTAACTGTAGTAAAAATTTCATACTCGTTTATATTTTTACACACTTTTGACTATTTTTAAACTATTTAACAAGCATAAACCTAAATAAATGTATAACTCAGTTATACATGATCCAATGAGCATAAAATTTTTACTATAATTCGATCATATAATAATTAGCCCATCATAAAAATTTCACCACAATTAGAACATAGAAATTGCAGCTTTGAATTAATTACAGAAAAGCATAGATCTAAAACTATAGTAAAAACTTTATACTAAAGCATACCATATTATATATTTACTCTGTAGATCTACCCATGTGGAGTCCAAAAAAATTAGATTTTCTATTTTATGATTTTTCTTTAATTTACTATGATTTTTCAAAAATTCTGCTGGAATAAATAGAAAAAGAAAAAGACAAAACTGTCTTTGAAAACGACCTATAACCGGGTCAGGGAGATAACATGAACGGTTTTAAAAGTTAAGGGAGATGATTTACCCGATTTTGAAGTTTAGGAAGGAAAACTAGAGTTTGAGTATAGTTCAGGGAGGTAAAATGGACTTTTTCCTTCACTTTTTGCCGCCATCCCGGTTCCCTAATCAAGCTTCTCAATCTCAATTTGTTATCTCAATTTATTTACCAGCCCACGAAAATGGATTATGTGTTCACTTTTTGTGAAATTGTGTTGAAGTACTCTAATCATCATATCATAGATTGTAAGTCTTTTTTAGCTATGTCATAAATCAAGCTTCTCTAGTTTTGACTATCTGGAAAACGGGCACAACGCGCTATCGAGAAAAAGTTTTGACTATCTAAAAATATAAAAACATCCAGATCGGACAAGATTTATTAAATATATATATATATATATGAAAATACAATTATATTATATATTTAGATGTATATTCTGATAATGAATTTGTACAGTACAATATATACATTATCGATGTATATTTGACTTAGAGCAAAACTAAAACTATTTGAAAACAAAGGAAGTAATTTTTGTGATTATCGACAATTTGAATTAGATGTATATTTGACTTAGAACAAAACTAAAACTATTTGAAAAGAGAGGAAATATTTTTTGTGATTATCAACAATTTGAATAAGGTACTTCATTCCAAATTATAAGATGTTTCGAGTGTTTCTGTTTCTTGCTTCTCTTGTGCACTAGCTATCATATTTTTTTTACTTAAACCTTTTCAAGTGCAACAAGTTAAAATGTGTTATATTTAATATATTCTCCACCCACAAAAAAAGTTCTGATTTTTTTGAAGCATATTACATTTATGTCTTTTATGAAAATTATTCTTTCTTGAATTAGAACACGAAATACGAGCCAAACATTGTCTCAAAGTGATTCTAATTCATCGTCTAAACGAGAGAATCTACATCTGAAAAACATTTCTATGAGAATCTAGATCCCTCACAAACTCACCCCAAGTACATAGCAAAATTTATATATCTAAAAAAGCTAAAACTGGTTATGATTTGGATTTTTTTCAATTTCATTACTCAACTGCTAATAGATCGTTAGCAACAATTACATGAACGTTTTTAGGAATATAGCTTATAATTTACTCCTCTCCCTAAGTACATAGATGACCCAACACAGCCAACTCATGAGCAGGTCTATTACAATCTCGCCCTTTGGACGAGCACTAAAAACTAATGAAACAAGAAGACACTAGTGTCTTAATCTTAGCCATCAACACTCCCACAACAGCATGATGGAAGTCTTTAGTGGTGATCGCCCAAACCACCATCTTCCGCATCAGTCTCGACAATTAGCCGCCCAATGCCCAAATCAATTGCCATTTGTATACCCTGGAGATAGGCATTGAATTCGGCCTGCTGGGTATAGCGTCCGTCCGCCCGAACGGTGCCGATGGTGGACCGCAATGCAGTCCAACAACCGTATCTTATCTGCTCATCCACTTGCCCCCCACCGTTCTAAAAAAAGAAAAAAAAACTCACCTCACCACAGCGTCGCGACAACTCTCCACGACCATGCTCCGCTACGCCGCCTCCGCGACGGAGCTCTCCACCGCACTTCCCTCTCTACTACACCTACCTCTCCCTCACGCCTCCACTCCGCCGCCCGGCATCTCCTCCGTGCCAGAGCACGGCAGCCCATCTTCCTCCCTCTCTAGCGCGCCTCCCGTCCGCCGTTGGGCTTCTCCACATCATGGACCCGCCGCGGCCTTCTCCACCAGAGTAGCGAGCTCTACATCAGTGAACTCCACGCGCCGATGAGCCTCCATTCCTAAGCATCAAGGAGAAGTTACGCTGAAAGCACATGTTGCAAACGTACGTTTCAAGTGTTTCAGATGTTTTCAGAATTATGTTGCAAGTGTTTCATATGAATGTTGTAAAAGTAGATCAGGATGTTGCATATACTCCAAGTGTTTCAGAGGCATGTTGCAAGCGTTCGTTCAAGGTGTTTCATATGTTTTAGACGTATGTAGGAAGCGTTTTGATCTGGATGTTGCATATGTTTCACACATATGTTGTAAGAGTATGTTCCAAATATTTTCGCGGTTTCATTCTTATGTTGCAGTAAGTATTTCATATTGTAAGTGTTTTATTTGAATGTTGCATATGTTTCACACATATATTGCAAGTGTATGTTCCCAATGTTTCTTTTGCTTTCAGACTTATGTTGTACTCAAGTGTTTCATGTTGCAAGTGTTTCGTGTTTCAAAGATACGTTCAGAGACTCATGGGGGCACGGGCCGGGCGCTGGGGGAAGGGCATGGCGAGCCAGAAGCCGGCAGATGGGGCACACGGCACGCCAAGGGTCCTGCGAACAGGGTGTACTCATCCTCATCTAGGCTCCCGGGTCCCGCCTGTGCCAAGAGAGGAGGGGGTCAGGGGGGAGGAGTGGTGGGCGCAGCCGGGGTACATGTGCGGGGCGGGGCGAGGCAGACAAGAGCGGGATACGCATGCGGGGCAGAGCGAGGCACACAGGGGATGGACGAGCGTGTGCAACAGCGGCAGGCGCGAGTG
This sequence comes from Saccharum hybrid cultivar R570, assembly GCA_038087645.1. Lineage (NCBI taxonomy): Eukaryota > Viridiplantae > Streptophyta > Magnoliopsida > Poales > Poaceae > Saccharum > Saccharum hybrid cultivar. The sequence goes on from JAQSUU010000273.1 coordinate 3,503,840, forward strand.
GGCTGGGGTACCAGCATGCACTGGGCACCCGGACGCGCTTATCTGCACAAGATCTATCTTTCCCCTTCGTCATACAACCAAATCGCCGTGACAGTCCTAGATCCAGAAGCCCCAGCTACCCGACACTGAGGGTGTGTTCACTTCGCGAAAATAGGTGAAAAGTTACTGTAGCATTTTCGTTGTTATTTAGCAAAATTTGTCCAATCATGGACTAACTAGGCTCAAAAGATTCGTCCCGACATTTACAGACAAACTATGAAATTAGTTATCTTTTTTACCTACATTTAATGCTCCATGCATGCGTCGAAAGATTTGATGTGATAGGTAGAAGAGGAAATATTTTGGGTTGGGATGGGAAGTGAACAAGGCCTGAGTTGGGGCGTCGGGCATAAACGACGCGTCAGCAATTGAGCTTTAGGAAGCCTGACACGTTGGCTCGCTTGCAGTCCCTGTGTTTCCTTCCAGAGCTGAAATGTTCTCAGCCGCATATGATTTGGATTTTGGAATGAGGGAGTACTCTCTCATGTACCTACAGTGTACAGAACACACGAGGCATTCGGACCCTCAAATATTCTGCTGTCTTATTCTTGTAACTTCTCTTAGAGGCCTATTCTTATAAATTCAGTAGTATCACTATCACCAGTTAAGTACGGGACCTTTGCTATCAATACTGATCGCTTGGACGTATCACCACTTATGTACAGGACCTTTCCTACCAATACTGATCGCTTGGGCAGAGTGGTAGAATGAAGGCTTCTTTAGTACTGAAACCATCGCAACATAAACGAGGATAGCAAAGGCACAACACAAAACCATCGACTAGGTGTCTAGGTACCTTGTTTGTAGCATCAATGTGGAATAATAGAAGAGATGATACAGATTTACCATAATATATGAATAGATAATAACGGAATAACAGTAAAAAAAGAAAACTATAATAACAGCTCTGATCCGAGCACATTCAGCCCAAAGATCCATTCAACAGTGCCAAATGCCAGGAACAAAATTTCCAATCCAAGACAATGTTTCCCACGAACTCTGTTTACTGGCATATTGCTGTCGAACACAATAAAAGAACAAGTCCAGCAAGATCGACTACAACACTAGAGCAGTTCGGAAGCCAGGTGCCGAGAAGAGGAACTGGTGTGGCTTCCTTACTGCTCACCTGGCGTAGTCTTGATGATATCAGAATCACCTGAAAACAGGAATCACTCTTCATATCCATATTTTGATCAAAACATCAAATTGACCTATAATATGGAGGAGCCATTTACCAGGATCAATAATGCTGAGGCAGCAGACACGGAAGTATTTTCCACAGGCTGTTCCCAGGTCAACATTGTCTGGAAAACGAGAAAATGGAGTTAATTTCAGAATTGTAGCAAAACAGTTAATTGCTTAGATAAACACAACCCTATCTCAAAATACCACATCATTTAGTTATTCCTCTTAGCAATTACTTGACTTACCTTCAAATGTAAATTCTTGTTAGAGGCAGAGCCATAAATATATTTTTAGGAGCCAATTAGTAACAATTATGCGTTCAAAGAAGCCAAAATGTTCTTTACCAGTTGATTTTTGTTAATTAACTTGAGCTTTTACATGCATATATGAGGTTGCAATGGCCCCTAGGTCTATCACTGATTCTTGTGCTTTTCTGCAACTGGCTAGACATTCAAAATCAGGGTCTACATGAAAAGGTACCATGCCTACTAACAGTTGAAAATTCAACATTTCACTAGATCATATGCAACATCGATTAAAGAACCAAAAGTAAGAGATGCTTACTTCCATGGAAGTGGTGGACTGTGACCTTAGCCAGCATAGCATAGTACTCAATTTTAGACTTCCGGAGCGGAGGGCAGTTGTTAGCAATGATCACTAGCTTTGCTGTAAATCAATAGACTGATTTAGGCACATTACAGGCATGCTATATAAGAAATGATAGTGTGTGAATTCTATTGTAAACGACATACAGTACAGTTGTGTATGTACTCACTCAAAATTAAAAGCAAGCATTGTCATGTGGAATTCATCAGAACACTAAGAATATTGATACCCCGAAGTATATTGAAAAAGTAAATCAACAAAAGAATTGTTATTCAAGAAACAATCAGAGGATCAGAATTCTGGCTTGGTTTTCTCAGATGAGAAATTATAGCGCTCAGTATGTTCATCGTCGATCATCTGGGGAAAGGGTCATCATATCCTCTGAAGTGTGCACCACAGTTAAGAGAACAAAAATGCACAAAAAGAGGCATCAATTTTGATAAGAGGCAACGAAACAAGCAGTACATGAAATTCAGAAACAATTTTTCTGGAGGATCAGCATTCCGGCTTGGTTTTCTCAAATGAGAAATTATAGCGCTCAGTATGTTCACTGTCGATCATCTGGGGAAAGGGTCATCTTATCCTCCACTGATAACATTAAGGTATAAAGGGGAAAAATATTCAGAGAACATGTCAGTACTGTTTTGTATGTACTCACATCAAAAATTAAAGAGAGTACTGTCATGTGGAAGGAACAGTTACACAAAGAAAAGGAGTCAAATTACAGCATCTAAAATACTGGACAGGAGATATTCAATACACAACACAATCCACAAAAACACTATTAACTTAAAACATAAATCAGTCAGAAGATATCCACACTCATGCTCAACCAGTGATATCAGGCACTGGTACCATATATGCATGACATGGGGAGGATCATTGTGGCGTTGACTCATACACAATGGCCATTTTAATTCATCCATTGGTAATCAGTTTTCAACGCAAAACTCAAACGACATTTACATTTAAAACTAGCTACTAAGAATACATAGTTACTTCAAAAGAGCAAGCAGTGACAACAGACTTTGTGTACAAAAGTAACAGAAGTAAATCAACAAAACAGCCAGAGAAATTGTTTTTCCAAGGAACAATCGGAGGATCAGAATTCTGGCTTGGTTTTCTCAAATGAGAAATTATAGCGCTCAGTATGTTCATTGTCGATCATCTGGGGAAAGGGTCATCATATCCTCTAGAGTATGCAACTCAGTAAAGAGAACAAAAAGGCACAAAAAGGAACATCAATTTTGTCAAGAGGCAACAAAACAAGCACTACACGAAATTCAGAATCAATTTTTCTGGAAAAGTGGAGGATCAGAATTCTGGCTTGGTTTTCTCAAATGAGAAATTATAGCGCTCAGTATGTTCACTGTCGATCATCTGGGGAAAGGGTCATCATATCCTCCACTGATAACATTAAAGTATAGAGGGGCAAAACATTCAGAGAACATGTCCTGAAAAAATACATTGTCCAGAGAATATTTTTGGTGGGCGACCATGTAGCCACAAACTTATAGTAGCTGAGGTCATGAACCCAATGCCCTATTCTCCTTCTCTCAAAGTCGTATTCCCATTTTGACATGTAAGACTGTTCACTTAAGTTGGAATAAAAAAGGTACGAGTACATCAATATAATCATAATGCACACCAGCTAGAAAGCAGCAACATAAGACTACCTGCACTCATGGACCTCTATATTTATCCTCTATATGTCCTAGTCAGCAAGATTCTCTCCTCTATACTCAATTCTCCCGCACTCATCCATCCTCTATATCATCCTCTATCCACTGTGGGACCCACTTGTCACTTTATCTAAATATATCCATGTGTGATCTAGTTTTGAAGGACTTATTGAGACGAATTTAATGGTGCAATCGAAATTTAATTTGGATTTTTGGTTTATGAGTTATAGCATTTTTTCCTTTGTTTAGCTAGTGGGGTCCGCCACTATTGAGTATAGAGTAAACACAGTATCACTCTAAATATAGAGTGAGAGAAATGATAAAGTATCATTTTAGAGTACCCAGTGCAGCAGTTTTTACTCTATATTCATACTCTAAAGCTTTAGAGTATCGTTTTAGAGTACCCACTGCGGGTAGTCTAAGCCCATATGAACAAGATAGTGAAACTAATGGTTATCACATATGCCCGTATAGCGGGCACTTGTACGGTGAGCAGTAAAAAACAACTACATGGACACGTCCATAGGCACGGATTGACTATCCCACAGGATTAATCTACGATCTAGTAACATAACCATACATCCATGGGCACCGATTCACATTCCTAAAAAGCTAATCTAAGATCCATGAAACAGAATAACGAGGGAGAGCTTCCTTACACTTGGAGTTCCTGAGTGTCCTGAGGACAGTCTTGTAGCCGAGCGTGTACTTGCCGCTCTTCATCACAAGCTGCAGCTTGTTGTTGATGTTGTCCGTGGACTTCTTCTGCACAAAACCAAACAGACAACGAAAAAACAGAGCTTAGAACATAAATTGCAAGACTAGAAACGAGACCAGGCTAAATGCAGCAGGCTGCCGCCCGGAAGACGTCGGCAGATCGACAAAAGGTGGGAGAAACGGGGGCTTCCTGGGAGAGATATGGGGGACAGATGGGAGAAGGAAAAAGTCTAAATAACCCCCTGAATTATGGACCTTGGAACACATAACTCACTGAACTATGAAACGGTCTAATTTACCTCCTGAACTATCCAAAACCATCTATTTTACCCTCTGGACGGTTTTCGACGGGGGGTTTTGCTACAGTAACAGTATGTTTGCTACAGTAAGGGCGGTTTTGTCTTTTTTATTTATTTTCGCTGAATATTTGAAAAATCATAGTAAATCACAGAAAAATCATAAAATATAAAATCTAATTTTGTTGGACTCCACATGAGTAGATCTACACAGTGAATATATAATACGGTACGCTTTAGTACAAAGTTTTTGTTGTAGCTTTAGATTAATTGGAAAATCCAATTTAGACTAAAGTTACAGCAAAAACTTTGTACTAAAGCATACCGTATTATATGTTCACTGTGTAGTTCTACTCATGTGGAGTCCAACAAAATTAGATTTTCTATTTTATGATTTTTCTGTGATTTACTATGATTTTTCAAATATTCAGCGAAAACAAATACAAAAGATAAAACAGCTATTACTGTAGCAAACCCACTGTTACTGTAGCAAACCCGCCGTCGGAAACCGCCCAGAGGGTAAAATAGACGGTTTTGGATAGTTCAGAGGGTAAATTAGACCGTTTCATAGTTCAGTGGGTTATGTGTTCCAGGGTTCATAGTTCAGGGGGTTATTTAGACTTTTTCCGATGGGAGAACGCGGGGCATGGGATCGTTACCGTCTTCTTTGCGGCCACCATGGTTGCGCCCCGAGGAGAACTGACGGCGTCGCAGCGGCTTTGCGCCGCGGCGGCGGCGGCGGCTCCTTCTCGGGGATGACTGCGAGGCGTGAGGGAGGGTGCTAGGGTTCGGTGCTTTATAGAGTAGGGCGCCTGAGGGTTTGCCCGCTGTGGGCTTTGTAGACTGGTGACTGGGTTTACATTACAGTTACAGGAGTACTTTGGGCCCAGTCGCAAAATATGGTAGCATCTCTGTCCCCATTCTAAAAAAAATAAAAAAAATGTCCCCTTCATAACTCCCTCTACATTCAAAAGAAAGATTCTCAAAACAAAAGGAAAAATAACTTCTCTCTCTCCAAATTTTATTTCTGTTTTTCGGCTAGGAAAAACTGCAAGACACCCCCCTTCATGTTGTAAATATACCCCTAAATGAAAAGTAATACATATAAATAAATATATATCCCTATGTGAAAAATAATACATAAATTATTTATATATACACGCTGCTTGTATAGTTTTTTTACCAGAATTTCTATGGTAAAAAAACGACTAATATAAATTTTACTTTATCCGATGTACGCGTCGATGAGTAGCCATTTAAGTTGTTAGAATTTAAAAGAGTGACAAAGAGGGATTTTATTGTGCATAATCCATCATTAATAGTGGCATTGCATGCAATTTCCTCCGTAGTATTAACAAGCTGTTTGGTTGTAACAATGAAAACGCAAACGTAAATGAAAATGAACTGCGGATGTTACCGGCGGTAACAGATTTGAACTAGCTGCCCTTTACATTTGCGTTACTGTATAGGAACCAAACAGCTCGTTAGATCATATCAAAGTTTTGTGGACCTTAATATTTATGTGAGCCACGCGAATACTTTCCTAACAACTTACGTGGAATGAAATGTCTAAGTTCATACCATAGTGGATGTATTGATATAAAATAAAGCAATACTACCTATAAGATGTTTTATTTTTTCTAGTCTTAGATACATAATTGTTATGCACTAGATACATATATAGTAAAATAATGTATCTATAAAAAGAAAAAGTATCTTATAATTTAGAGTGAAGTAACTTTGAAAAAAGGCCTCTATAACCTGGATAGACTTGTAATTGACACGCCATTTTGCGTGCATGGGATATTTGTAGCTTGGGGCATATTTGCGATTTTAGTTACAAATATATGGTTCCTTTACAATTGTGCGATCCTTGCTCTTCTTTGCCTTATACAGACTTGGTCCCTCTATCGTTTTGTTCTTCTATTTGTGCTACTCTACACAACGTAAATGGAGTGATAATGAGCTAAGGTTATACATGTCAGAAGATGGGTTTTGAGCTAATTTACTGTTCTGAAGCTTTTTGCTGCCCTTTTGCTCGTTGGTCAATTGATGATAAGCTTTAGCATTCTTATAATTCTACAAGGATTCTATAAATCTGTACCCTCTTACGTATGTCCACTATTCTTTACACATACACATATTGATATAGTGAATCCTTAAATTAATGTTAATTGTTAAAGTTTGCCTCTTAACTCGAAGTTTTGTTGTTGAATTAGGCCACTATTGCACAAAAGCATAGCTTTGAAAACTTGCAAAGGTGCGCGCGCGGGGTGTGTGGGTTGGGGGCAGAGGATGTACCCAACCTCGTTCCTAGAAGGGCTATTACCGTACCAAGTGAAATAATATTTGCAATAAATGATTAACATAGCGTTCTAATTGTCAATCCTCGATAAATCCAGTGATAGCTATTTTTAATCTCTACTGTGGTAATTCCCTCTCATTGAAAAAAAACTGAAGAGACAAAGCTAGAAAAGAACCCCAACTATACCTTCTATGTATGGAGAAATTGTAATAAAATAAAATATAAATGTATACAAAATATTAATAAATGATCAGGCTAAAGAGATGTTTGAATGGTCGATAGAATATACATCTTTTATACTAAAAATGTGATATTTGTTACAAATTACAATTACCCTACTGTCACTAAATACAATACTCATGAAAGAAAAATTTAAACTAAATACTATCTGATGCTAAGTTTCTTTGTATGCATGGATAGTTTTTTTTCTTTTTTCTTTTTTTTTTTGATACAAACGTACATTTCCCTTAAGGCCGTGTTTAGATGCCAAAAAGAGGCAAAAATTTTTGTATAGTAACTGTCATATCGAATCTTTAGACGTATGCATGGATCATTAAATGTAGGTAAAAATAACTAATTGCACAGTTTGTCTGTAAATGCCGAGACGAATCTTTTGAGCCTAGTTAGTCCATGATTAGACAAATTTTACCAAATAACAACGAAAAATGCTACCGGAAATTTTTCTCCAAAAATTTTCACTAAAAAACCGTGGCTGGGCTCAAAACTATGAGGCGACACCTGACCTCAGAGTTGGTTTGCCGCAGCTCTCAACAGTCAATCCTCCAGTTCCAGTTCCACCTCCGTCGAAGCCGAGAAATTTTAAAATCTAACCCGTTATTCGTGCGCCTCTCACAATATAACCCTTAATTCGTATGTCTTTTAAAATATGACCCATGTCTTGCGAATTGTTTTGAAATTTAGACTTTTCGAGGTTTTCCTCATTTAGAAATTCTAGGGCCCTCTTTTCACTGTTTTAGATACGGGAAAAGCCAATACTACTCCTCTCTTGTTTTAGAAGCTCCGCGGTTGGATTTTTCTTTCCGTATCGCGACTTCCAACCTCTCCTCCAACGCCGCCAGTCCTTCGACGCCGCCGGCCAGCGCCCGCCCCCAGCTGCCTCCTCCAGCGACCCGCCCTGCTGCGCCTTCTCCTTCTGGCTAGGTCGTGTTTGGGGGCCTGTGCATTCTCCGCGGTAGTCGCGCTGCTCGACTCCAGCGGCGGCAGGGACCTCCGGTGCAGGCCGTGGCCACGCTGGCCACTCTCGTGTCCTCCGATGCCGCGCGGCCGTCCCTGACGCAGGACAGGAGTCGAGTGCCCCACCTGTGCTGCCGGCTCGAGTCCAGTGGCACGGCCCTGACTGCGCACGCGTGCGTGGTGTTGGCGTGCTGCTCCCACTGACGACGGCGTCGCGGGGGCGTAGTCGTGACTGCGGCCTACGCCGGTGTGGCCTACGCCGGGCTGTGCAAGAGGATCATGGCCGTGCCCATAGCCATAGCTTCATGAACGACAGCGACAGCATGCATGCGGGGCATCATGCGATGACGCCGCTGCGTGAGCGAACAATGGCCTCTGATGCCGATCAGCCAAGAAACAAAGCTTCAGGCACTCGACGCAACAGCAACCATGAACCAAGGGAGGTCGCACGAGCTATTGGCTCTGTTCGTGATCTCGCTTCCTGCAATCCTGCTGGCGCGGACGGGGTCGGCTGGTGCGAACTCTGATGGAAACAGCGGGATGAAGCTCGGGCGGCGGCGCTCCAGGTCGCGGTCGCGGCTCTGACTCGCGAGTCGCGATAGCGATAAAAGGTGCGAACCCAGTTGAATTTGGAGGTGCAGTCTTAGTCTTTTTCAATGTTGTAACCAATGAAAAGAGGGCCCTGGAATTCCTAAATGGACAAAATCTCAAAAAGTCTAAATTTCAAAACAATTCGCAGAACATGGGTTATATTTCAAAAGGTATGCGAATTAAAGGTTATATTGTGAGAGGCGCGCAAATAACGGGTTAGATTTCAAAATTTCTCGTCGAAGCCCAGCCACCGCGAGCCGAGTGAGCCGCGCGCTCCATCTCCATGGACGCCTGCTCTCTCGTCCGCCGCCATCTACCACGGCCACTACAGCTCCCGCTCGTCGCGCCTCCAATTCCCAGCCGCCGGCGCCACCGCCGCGTCGCCACCGCCGTGGTCCGCTGCTGCTGCTCCGCCGCCGCGGCAGACCACCACCAGGAGCGTCCCTGGGACTGGTACGACCGTGCCATCCAGTCCCACGCGGGGTCCGACCTGGCGCGCTCCCTCGGCCTCCTCGCTGACATGCAGGCGTCGGGGGCGCGCCCGAGCGCCGGCGCGTACGCGCGCCTCATCCGCGCGCTGTCCCGCGCGGGGCGCGCGCTGCTCCTCGAGATGCGCCGCCTCGGCCCGCGCCCGGATGCCGCGCACTACAACGCGCTCCTCGAGGGCCTGCTCGCCGCCGCGCGCCTCCGCCTCGCCGACCGCCTCCTCCTCCAAATGGCGGACGACGGCGTCGCGAGGAACCGCCGCACCTACACGCTCCTGCTGGGCGCGTACGCGCGCGCCGGCCGGCTCGAGGACTCGTGGTGGGTGCTCAGCGAGATGAGGCGCCGGGGCATCCGCCTCGACACCGCTGGGTATAGCATGCTCGTGAGGCTGTACCGGGACAATGGCATGTGGAAGAAGGCCACCGACCTCGTCATGGAGATGCAGGAGGTTGGGGTGGAGCTGGATGTTAAGATCTACAGTGGCCTGATCGATACGTTCGGCAAGTATGGACAGCTAGCGGACGCGCGCAGGGTGTTTGATAAAATGCGCGCCGAAGGCGTCAAGCCAGACATATCGACTTGGAATGCCTTGATTCGATGGCATTGTCAGGTTGGGAACATGAAACGCGCTCTGCGATTCTTCACCTCCATGCAGGAGGAAGGGATGTACCCGGACCCAAAGATATTTGTTATGATCATCAGCCGGTTGGGGGAGCAGGGGAAGTGGGATGAGATCAAGAAGCTGTTTGATGGCATGAAGAATCGAGGTTTCAAGGAGAGCGGTGCAGTGTATGCAGTATTGGTTGACATTTACGGGCAATATGGCCATTTTCGTGATGCACAGGAGTGTATAGCTGCTCTTAGAGCTGAGAATACGCAGCTTTCGCCTCGTGTGTTTTGTGTCCTTGCCAATGCTTATGCTTAACAGGTCAGTCTAACTACTAAACTTGGTTTAAATCAATTTTGCCTCATGGCATGATAGTTTTTTCCACCATATTCAAACTGAATATAGTTGCAAATGCCTTTGATTACAACCTAACATTGTATGTAAGCATGTTGCAGTAATGCTGTAAACCTTGAATAAGGATTCACAGTTTGTTATTTGAGAGAATAAGATACACCATTTCTGGCTTTGGAAATATTTTCTTCTGTTCTTTTTAGAATATAAGATATACCATTTCTAGGTTTGGAAACATGATATTCTGGACACTGGATCCATGACATCCGTAAATAATTTAGCTGGATCTCGGACATCTTTGTTTATCTGGTCAGTACTCAGTACAACACCTGATGTTAATAAATCCTGACGAAGTTGATAGGCATTTCTCTGAGAAATAAAATAGCAGTATGATGAGTCATGACAAGCAGTGCTGCATTTATCTAGACAGAAGTTATATGACATTATGACTGAGCTGATGTACTTTCCCCCATCTGTTTCAGCACTTTAGCTGGACCAGGATTCTTTAGGATATAGTGCATTTGAGAACTGACATTCAGGTTTTTGTTAAGTACAATTAATAAGCTTGGCCCACTGCAATAGGTCAATGTCATACAACCTTCAACTATTTTCTGCATTTGCCTTTTCCTTAGGGGAGAGAGGGTTAATTTGTCAGTAGAACATCGATATCTGCCTGTCCTTGTGCACATGTTTCAACCCACGTGAATCATGTTGGCTGCTTACTCAAGGAGTCAAGGTGTTCCCTTTCTCTTTCAGGGGTTGTGTGAACAAACTGTAAATGCCCTTCAGTTAATGGAGGAAGAAGGATTTGAGCCAAACCTTGTTATGCTGAATTTGTTAATCAACGCTTTTGGCACTGCTGGAAGGCATTTGGAGGCACTAGCTGTATTCCAGCATATCAAGGATAGTGTATGTACCTCATCTAGAAACAAGATGAAAATGTTTTTTTTTCAATTCTTGTTTCAAGTTTATGATGTTTTGCTTTCTTTGCACTCCTATGATTACCTGTTCTTTTTTCTTAGGGTATGAGCCCAGATGTTGTGACATACACTACGCTTATGAAAACATTCATGAGAGCAAATAAATTTGAAAAGGTCTGCCACTTTATCTCTTTCTTTTGTGAAATTAGAATCTCTTTCTTTTGTGAAATTAGAATAGCCACGCATGGTAATATGCACAGAACCTTAACTGTCGGTAATGATTATGAAAGGTCTTGTTTTCAGCTCTTGAAGATGGGCTTCAAAATTTTGTTGTTTTTTATTAGGACGGTAGAATATAAAATTAACTGATCTTATTGTATGTACCTGATTAATCTGAAAACATTGAAATAATTCTGCTCTTGGCTTGAGTAGGTATCTGAAGTATACAGAGAAATGGAACGTGCAGGATGCACTCCAGATAGAAAAGCCAGAGAAATGTTACATGATGCAACTGTAGTTCTGGAACAAAGAGGATGTAAGTATTTCATTTCAGATGATTTGTGCTTTAAGGGTGAATACAATGGATGAGTGACGATGTATGCAAAATGCTTTGACAGGTATCTATTGAATTTGGAATCCTTGCTGTTGTAATCGGTCCATTGTCAATGCTTGTAACTTCAGGGACCCCACCTTCCTTTTTGCTACACATGCATGATGCAGAGCAAACACAGGGTAGGCGATTAGTTTTACACCTTGATTTATACACTGTCGCTTCTCTAGTTTTCCTATTCTGATAACACTACAATATGGATTATCATTTTTGCATTAAGTTGTTCCAAGCTCCAAGTAGGTATTTCAGTTTCTTTTACTTATTTTTCTACTGCTGGATTTGATGCAAAAAGTAGCTGGAGATAACATTTTGATTAGACCATGGAAGTCTGGCCATCAACTTCTGTGGTTAACCATGCAATATGTAAATGTTGCTTTGCCATGTGCCCATGCCCATCACTATTTCCATTTCAACTTTGAAGGCATACTTTTTTTTCAATATATCAATTAATATTTCATCTCTACTTTAAAGGCAGATTATATGAGTCTAACTGTGTTCATCATACAGATTGAATGTTCTGGTACATGCAGACGATCCTGTACTGGTATTTTCTCCAATGTTGGGAAACACTATGCCTGCAAAGTTTTGGATGGTTATGGCATCAAGCCAATAACTTCGTATTTCCAAGTCTCCTGAATGTTTATGTTGAACAGAAGAGTGAAAAAGGCATGAGGCTTACCAGTGCTGGTTTTCGCTTAAACAAACTACAAAGCATTACTTACATTACTTTTTACTGTTGTAGTGCAGGATAACCGAGTATAGTTTTCACCCTTATACTTAGTCAGGGTTATGGTCACAGCAGGACTATCAGGCATAAACAGAAGGATGAATCAGAAAATATACTTAGCCATGAACAGCGAGAAGAATATAGACACTCTGAAAATGAAGTACATCAACGTTGTCGAAGTTCCTTACAAGTTGCTTTCTTTCTGAGTCATATATTAGGAATTTGGTGTGAGTGTGACGAGGAATTGCTGAAAACATTAGGTGTTTTGATTATTGATTCTTATGTAACTGTATCCAAGCAGCTACATGGTAGCTTATGTAATCAACTACCAAGTGGTAGAGTGTATACAACTGTATATTCACTGTTTATAATGCTAATTGTAAATACTGTAAATTCAAAGTAGCACAAACCAATTATGATTCAGTCCTAATAAACAGACTGTAAATACTTGATGGTTTGATGCACTATTAAAATTAGAATAGCCAGTGTGAGACAGCCTAATTCCACGCTGTTATTATTGAGTTTATTTATTATGGGTTTCATCACTTATAATTTATACAGAATAAAAAAACGCATGATCAAACCTTTTTCATCAGAATTGTAGTTCCTCCATTCGTATATTATCACTGATGGACTCGTTACATACTTGATCAGATCATAAAATTTGCTTGATGCTAACAATAACATAAAATTAAGAGAAAAAAAAACAGCATTCTTTCGTGACTCTGATAGAACGAGTAGCAAGATAAGCATTTTGATAGATTTGTCGCCATCAAGACAGTCAATGGTGTGAGCTCATTTTGAGCTCCTTATGTCTTGATTCAAAATGCTCTATGTTGCCTGCAACATTAGAATTTGTCGCGGTGGGACTTTGCACATCCAACCAGAATTTGGTAACCTCGTATTTCTTTTATCCTAACCGCATAATCGATGCAGTTGGAGATCAAAGACAAGTGGACACCAGGTCTCAGCGCTTAGGTTAGGCGACTCGAGAGGGGTACCCAAGTCGACTAGGGTTTTCCGTTCTCTTGTTCCTTGGTCAAATCTTCTTCCTGGAGACTGTCCCTGTGTCCACAATCCCATACTCCATTCGTGTCCACGTCAGATTCTCCATCAGAAGCCCACACCAATCTGCTAGTCGGTTGCTTTTTGGGAGGCCAAGGCTAGGGTTCTTGACCCTGGTCCTTGGGGGTGTGCCGCCATGGTGGAGAAGGTGATCGGCCTCCTGCAGAAGATGAATCTGTCGGCAACGGAGAAGAAGTGCATCAGGCTGGGCGGTGCGGTTATAGGATCGCAGCGGGGCGATCCGCAAGCGGTGGGGAAGGTCATGGTTGAAAAAACGTGCGAGCGTTCGAGCATCTCCAACAACTTGGTAAAAATTACTTGGTATATCTTGAGTTATAGCAAGTTGCTATTTTATTTGACAAGTGAAAAAAAGATGTGCCTCCAACAAGTTGCTATTCTCACTTAGTAAAAATAGAGGATGACAGATAGGACCCGCATGTCACTGTCTATTGAGGATTTCATCTTCCCCTTCCTTCGTACTGCTGTCCACCGCCTCGCTGTTCCTCATGGACCGCCCGCGCGAGCGCCGCTGGGCTCGAGCGCCGCCTCTCCTCCGCGCGGGCGTCAGGCGGCGCTGCTCCATGCGATGGCGAGGGAGCGGCAGGCGGGCTGGCGAAGGAGCGGCGGGCGGTCCGGCGACGGCGCTGCCCAGCCCTCCCCGACGGGCGACGGTGCAGGCCCCGCGAGCTCGCTTTCCCGCGGGCGCCCCCCTCCAGCCGGCGGACGGCCCGCCGCCATGGAAGCGAGGAGCCAGGCGGCGTGGTGCTCCGATGGCGGAGGAGTGAGGCCGGCGTGGAGGAGCGTGGCCTCGTCCCCGGGCGGCGCGACGGCGTGCTGCTCCCCTAGCGGAGGAGCGAGGTCGCTGCTGCCGCGGGGAGGCCCGCCCGTACGCGCGCGGATAGCAAGTACGTCCACGCGCGCATATATTCCCGCGCACGGCACCCTTGTTTACGCACTTTGAAAAAATAGCAAGTAGATTTACCAAGTTGTTGGAGATGGTTGTTTGTGATTTTACCAATTTTATAAGAATAGCAAGTTGAAATACCAAGTTGTGGAATTAATGTGTACTTTGCATTGCTCAATTCATCATTTATTTTCAGTGTTATTCTTTTGGGACTGAATATTGCGAGTTTTTTTGAAACACCGAGACTTGGAATTTGATTTCATTCCTTATGCTTGGTATCATTTCCTTTCCATCTGTGTATAGTTGCACTGTCCGTAGATTTATGTACAGTAGCAATAGTAGCATCAATGCCCACACGATGGCTCTTGTTCTGTATGCAGTTCTAGCCAATTCTTGTCATCTACTAGAATTTCTCAAATGTGGCAATGATAGACTGAAGTATACAGAAAAAGGTAAATCAACAAAACAATCAGAAAAATTGTTTTTTCAAGAAAAGAGGATCAGAATTCTGGCTTGGTTTTCTCAAATGAGAAATTATAGCGCTCAGTATGTTCATTGTCGATCATCTGGGGAAAGCGTCATCATATCCTTTAAGTGTGCAACACAGTTAAGAGAACAAAAAAAAGCACAAAAAGAACCAATTTTGATAAAAGGCAAACAAAAACAAGCACTACAAGACATTCAGAATCTTTTTTTTCTGCATACATGGAGGATCAGAATTCTGGCTTGGTTCTCAAATGAGAAATTATAGCGCTCAGTATGTTCATTGTCGATCATCTGGGGAAATGGTCATCATATCCTCTTAAGTGTGCAACATTGTTAAGAGAACAAAAAAAAACACAAAAAGAAGCATCAATGAATAATTAATCTAACTAAATACAGGGATGGTGGGAATGGCGAAGTAAAAACCTTAAGAAATTAAATGTAAAAGAAAAAGAAACTTATCACTTGGTCAAGGGGGGAAAGGTTACATCAGATCTCCAAGGTGAAAAAGGATGTGACATCACAGAGATGACTCAGACGCAAATTACTCATTAAAACTTGCCTCATCTGCTTCCATCCTCCTTTTAACTACATCCCCCCAAAGAAATTATCAAGAATCATATATAACCTGAGTGCCTCTAGCAAATTTCAGTTCAAATTTTCATTTCATCTTCGACTGCTCTCAGTTAAGATTTGCCAAATACGCATTTAAATCACTATGTGTATACAGATAAATCATTTTAGAATAGAAATAGAAAACATTAAACTTGAGATAAGACGCGGGAGATGATCAGATAGAGCTAATACAGTTTGAGCCATCATGGCGGCCAATCAAACCAATAGGGAAACAATTTGGTCATCATTTCATCTCCACACACACCGCACCGGTAGCGTCACTGAAGAACAATACAGATTTGATTTCCTTCCCTCTTAGAAATTTCAATTCCAATCGAGACATATGCATCGAAGGCTAGAAAGACAGAAAAAAACTAGAAAAAGCAAAACAATCTGAAACGGGCAAACGGCAACAAAGAAATAAAAAAAAAATGTCGACTGCTTGAGGGAGAGATTTGGGCGGAGTGGTGGGCGCATCAGATCTCCAAGGTGAAAAAGGGTGTGACATCACAGAGATGCCTCAGATGCAAATTACCCAGTAAAACTTGTGACTCCTCATCTGCACCAATCCATCCAACAGCACCACCCCCACCAAGCAGCGCTACCAACGCGAAGGATGTTAGTAAAATAGGATTTCGAAAAACTTGAACAAGTGGAATCGACGAGAAAGCCAGAGACCATAACACCACTGTCTGGACACCGAGAAATAGAGGAAGAGGATGGCTGGCGAAAATGAGCAGCTGCTGCGGAGAGAGGTCGGCGGCGGCGGTTGGTGCCTCCGTTCCCATACTCTCACCTAAATCTATATACAAGGTCTACTAGGGTTTGAGAGAGAGGAGAGAGGTCGGCGGCGGCGGTTGGTGCTTCCGTTTCCCATACCCTCACCTATTATATACAAGGTCTACTAGGGTTTGAGAGAGAGGGCCGGCGGCCGCGCCGACCGTGAAGCCGGGATGTCCGACGCGTTGCCGCTGGAGCAGGCCGGCGGAGCGTGGCGGCCCATGGGACATTCGCAGCCTAGGCCCAAGTGGGATTATGAGTTCACTTTGAAAAAAAGTCTATTTTACCTCCATGGACTATCCTCGAAGTTTAGTTTTTCTTGAACTCGAAAACCGAGTAAACCACCGCTATCAACTTTTAAAACTGTTAATTTTACCTCCTGATCCGGTCATAGGTGGTCTTCAAATGTGGTTTTATTTTTTTATTTTTTACTAGCAAATATGCTCGTATGTTGCAACGGGAAAGAAAAAGCTATCAAACATTCATAAAAAAGGACATCAAAACATTCATAGAAAATGAGGGCCAAGATAATACTTACCTATTTATGTTTTATTCTTCTATAAGTTTTTAAAGCTATATTTTATTTTAATAAGACTATAACATCCATAATATTTAAGCTAATGTTGGCAATCCATGATGTCTTATTAAGCATCGTATCAGATTAAAATACAATCTTGATAGATTTTTTTTCTTCTATTGCAAAGCACAAACATATTAAATTTTAAATATATCATAATTTTAATTTTATACTATCTATTCGTTGGTACAGTTCAATATCAAGTTCGGATGACTTTCTTTGTGAACCCATAAAATTTTGTAATTCTATTTTTTATTATATATAGTCAGTAAGGAGTTAGTTGCTGACGTATTAAGAACTACCATATTCATTGATGATTATAATAGAAGAACTCTCCTAATTTTCCACATGGTTGCACCTATCATGTCTTTCACAGGTACATGCATAAAGTTTACAGTCACATTTGTCTAGACTAAACTAGACAACATACTGCTCAAGATTTCATGTTACGATTTGATTAATTGGACCATTGACTATATCATGTTGTAATAAGATAAATTTTGCTTTAATTTAAAACTACATCAATGATTTACCACATCAATAATTCCGTGGTCAAATTATCTATTTTATTAAGAAAGAGGTCTAATTGCTCAAGTACCATAATATTTGTTTATTATTAGTTTTTATATTTATGGTGAAAATAAGAAAAAAGGGTAAATAAAAATAGATAAAGAATATAACGGAAGAGGTTCGGTGCTTGATTTTTTTTCCATCCCCATCGAGCTTCCCTTATTTGCTTGTTGATTTTTCTATGTTAATTTAAAGCCTGATAGACGAAGTGAGGTGGTAGCTGGAGCGTTCTGGTCTATGACGTTTGGGATCAAAACAACAATAGATCAAAACAATAATTATGGAATTTGAAAACAAAGAATCGTAAACAGCTTGGACTTTATGTCTGATCGGACAATATTAAGTGCCAAGGAACGAACTGATTCAAGGATGAGCTTGCCGGGTGAAAAAGTGTTGCATACGTGATTTAAAAAGGAAATAGGAGACTGTTACCTGCAAATGAGGTGATTTGTTTATGCACGTAATTGAATAGGTGTATGCCTACGTCATTGGCCCTGTTCTGCAGGTCATGTTTCGGCTTGTTTCAGCTTGTTTCAGCTTATTTTCTCTTATATAACACTATTGAATCAGGCGAAACCAGCCGGCTTTTCCACCGGCCGAACCAGCCCATTGGCCAGTTTTTACTTTTGAGTAGGAGAGAGCGACGTCGGTTCGGTCTCTGTTTCATCACCGTACGAAGGAAAATAATAGGGCCAAATCTGGTGCAACCGAATATTTAGATTAGGAGTCACTCGTAACGTTTCATTTTTCTAGCCTATTTCGTTTTCCTTTTTTCTGTTTTTATCTTCCCACCATACTGTACCTGGACTATGTCTCATGCCTCTTTATTATTAGGTATAGATATATATTTATTTTAGCTGAATATTTGAAAAATAATAAAATTAAAAATCCAATTTTGCTGGACTCTATATGACTAGATCTATACAGTAAAGATATAATATGGTATGATTTAGTACAAAATTTTTGTTGTAGCTTTAGATTTATATTTTTTATAATTAATTCATAGTTGCAGTTTTTATGGTGCATTTGTGGTGGTGGTCTAATTATTTTATGCATTAACTGTAGTAAAAATTTCATACTCGTTTATATTTTTACACACTTTTGACTATTTTTAAACTATTTAAGAAGCATAAACCTAAATAAATGTATAACTCAGTTATACATGATCCAATGAGCATAAAATTTTTACTACAATTCAATCATATAAGAATTAGCCCACCATAAAAATTTCACCACAATTAGAACATAGAAATTGCAGCTTTGAATTAATTACAGAAAAGCATAGATCTAAAGCTACAGTAAAAACTTTGTACTAAAGCATACCATATTATATATTTACTCTGTAAATCTACTCATGTGAAGTCCAAAAAAATTAGATTTTCTATTTTATAATTTTTCTTTGATTTATTATGATTTTTCAAAAAATTCAGCTGGAATAAATAGAAAAAGAAAAAGACAAAACTGTCTTTGAAAACGACCTATAACCGGGTCAAGGAGATAACATGAACGGTTTTAAAAGTTAAGGAAGATGGTTTACCCGATTTTAGAGTTCACGAAGGAAAACTAGAGTTTGAGTATAGTTCAGGGAGGTAAAATGGACTTTTTCCTTCACTTTTTGCCGCCATCTCGGTTCCCTAATCAAGCTTCTCAATCTCAATTTGTTATCTCAATTTATTTACCAGCCCACGAAAATGGATTATGTGTTCACTTTTGCGAAACTGTGTTGAAGTACTCTAATCATCATATCATAGATTGTAAGTCTTTTTTAGCTATGTCATAAATCAAGCTTCTCTAGTTTTGACTATCTGGAAAACGGGCACAACGCGCTATCGAGAAAAAGTTTTGACTATCCAGTCCCACGCGGGGTCCGACCTGGCGCGCTCCCTCGGCCTCCTCGCTGACATGCAGGCGTCGGGGGCGCGCCCGAGCGCCGGCGCGTACGCGCGCCTCATCCGCGCGCTGTCCCGCGCGGGGCGCGCGCTGGAGGCCGAGGCGCTCCTCCTCGAGATGCGCCACCTAGGCCCGCGCCCGGATGCCGCGCACTACAACGCACTCCTCGAGGGCCTGCTCGCCGCCGCGCGCCTCCGCCTCGCCGACCGCCTCCTCCTCCAAATGGCGGACGACGGCGTCGCGAGGAACCGCCGCACCTACACGCTCCTGCTGGGCGCGTACGCGCGCGCCGGCCGGCTCGAGGACTCGTGGTGGGTGCTCGGCGAGATGAGGCGGCGGGGCATCCGCCTCGACACCGCCGGGTATAGCATGCTCGTGAGGCTGTACCGGGACAATGGCATGTGGAAGAAGGCCACCGACCTCGTCATGGATATGCAGGAGGTTGGGGTGGAGCTGGATGTTAAGATCTACAGTGGCCTGATCGATACGTTAGGCAAGTATGGACAGCTAGCGGACGCGCGCAGGGTGTTTGATAAAATGCGCGCCGAAGGCGTCAAGCCAGACATATCGACTTGGAATGCCTTGATTCGATGGCATTGTCGGGTTGGGAACATGAAACGCGCTCTGCGATTCTTCACCTCCATGCAGGAGGAAGGGATGTACCCGGACCCAAAGATATTTGTTATGATCATCAGCCGGTTGGGGGAGCAGGGGAAGTGGGATGAGATCAAGAAGCTGTTTGATGGCATGAAGAATCGAGGTTTCAAGGAGAGCGGTGCAGTGTATGCAGTATTGGTTGACATTTACGGGCAATATGGCCATTTTCGTGATGCGCAGGAGTGTATAGCTGCTCTTAGAGCTGAGAATACGCAGCTTTCACCTCGTGTGTTTTGTGTCCTTGCCAATGCTTATGCTCAACAGGTCAGTCTAACTACTAAACTTGGTTTAAATCAATTTTGCCTCATGGCATGATAGTTTTTTCCACCATATTCAAACTGAATATAGTTGCGAATGCCTTTGATTACAACCTAACATTGTATGTAAGCATGTTGCAGTAATGCTGTAAACCTTGAATAAGGATTCACAGTTTGTTATTTGAGAGAATAAGATACACCATTTCTGGCTTTGGAAATATTTTCTTCTGTTCTTTTTAGAATATAAGATATACCATTTCTAGGTTTGGAAACATGATATTCTGGACACTGGATCCATGACATCCGTAAATAATTTAGCTGGATCTCGGACATCTTTGTTTATCTGGTCAGTACTCAGTACAACACCTGATGTTAATAAATCCTGACGAAGTTGATAGGCATTGCTCTGATAAATAAAATAGCAGTATGATGAGTCATGACAAGCAGTGTTGCATTTATCTAGACAGAAGTTATATGACATTATCACTGAGCTGATGTACTTTCCCCCATCTGTTTCAGCACTTTAGCTGGACCAGGATTCTTTAGGATATAGTGCATTTGAGAACTGACATTCAGGTTTTTGTTAAGTACAATTAATACGCTTGGCCCACTGCAGTAGGTCAATGCCATACAACCTTCAACTATTTTCTGCATTTGCCTTTTCCTTAGGGGAGAGAGGGTTAATTTGTCAGTAGAACATCGATATCTGCCTGTCCTTGTGCACATGTTTCAACCCAAGTGAATCATGTTGGCTGCTTACTCAAGGAGTCAAGGTGTTCCCTTTCTCTTTCAGGGGTTGTGTGAACAAACTGTAAATGTACTTCAGTTAATGGAGGAAGAAGGATTTGAGCCAAACCTTGTTATGCTGAATTTGTTAATCAACGCTTTTGGCACTGCTGGAAGGCATTTGGAGGCACTAGCTGTATTCCAGCATATCAAGGATAGTGTATGTACCTCATCTAGAAATGAGATGATTTTTTTTTCCAAATCTTGTTTCAAGTTTATGATGTTTTGCTTTCTTTGCACTCCTATGATTACCTGTTCTTTTTTCTTAGGGTATGAGCCCAGATGTTGTGACATACACTACACTTATGAAAACATTCATGAGAGCAAAGAAATTTGAAAAGGTCTGCCACTTTATCTCTTTCTTTTGTGAAATTAGAATAGCCACGCATGGTAACATGCACAGAACCTTAACTGTCGGTAATGATTATGAAAGGTCTTGTTTTCAGCTCTTGAATATGGGCTTCAAAATTTTGTTGTTTGTTATTAGGATGGTAGAATATAAAATTAACTGATCTTATTGTATGTACCTCATTAATCTGAAAACATTGAAATAATTCTGCTCTTGGCTTGAGTAGGTATCTGAAGTATACAGAGAAATGGAACGTGCAGGATGCACTCCAGATAGAAAAGCCAGAGAAATATTACATGATGCAACTGTAGTTCTGGAACAAAGAGGATGTAAGTATTTCATTTCAGATGATTTGTGCTTTAAGGGTGAATACAATGGATGAGTGACAATGTATGCAAAATGCTTTGACAGGTATCTATTGAATTTGGAATCCTTGCTATTGTAATCGGTGCATTGTCAATGCTTGTAGCTTCAGGGACCCCACCTCCCTTTTTTGCCTACACATGCATGATGCAGAGCAAACACAGGGTAGGCAATTAGTTTTACACCTTGATTTATACATTGTCGCTTCTCTAGTTTTCCTATTCTGATAACACTACAATATGGATTACCATTTTTGCATTAAGTTGTTCCAAGCTCCAAGTAGGTATTTCAGTTTCTTTTACTTATTTTTCTACTGCTGGATTTGATGCAAAATGTAGCGGGAGATAACATTTTGATTAGACCATGGAAGTCTGGCCATCAACTTCTGTGGTTAACCATGCAATATGTAAATGTTGCTTTGCCATGTGCCCATGCCCATCACTATTTCCATTTCAACTTTGAAGGCATACTTTTTTTTCAATATATCAATTAATACTTCATCTCTACTTTAAAGGCAGATTATATGAGTCTAACTGTGTTCATCATACAGATTGAATGTTCTGGTACATGCAGATGATCCTGTACTGGTATTTTCTCCAATGTTGGGAAACACTATGCCTGCAAAGGTTTGGATGGTTATGGCATCAAGCAAATAACTTTGTATTTCCAAGGCTCCTGAATGTTTATGTTGAACAGAAGAGTGAAAAAGGCATGAGGCTTACCAGTGCTGGTTTTCGCTTAAACAAACTACAAAGCATTACTTACATTACTTTTTACTGTTGTAGTGCAGGATAACCGAGTATAGTTTTCACCCTTATACTTAGTCAGGGTTATGGTCACAGCAAGACTATCAGGCATAAACAGAAGGATGAATCAGAAAATATACTTAGCCATGAACAGCGAGAAGAATATAGACACTCTGAAAATGAAGTACATCAACGTTGTCGAAGTTCCTTACAAGTTGCTTTCTTTCTGAGTCATATATTAGGAATTTGGTGTGAGTGTGATGAGGAATTGCTGAAAACATTAGGTGTTTTTTATTATTGATTCTTATGTAACTGTATCCAAGCAGCTACATGGTAGCTTATGTAATCAACTACCAAGTGGTAGAGTGTATACAACTGTATATTCACTGTTTATAATGCCAATTGTAAATACTGTAAATTCAAAGTAGCACAAACCAATTATGATTCAGTCCTAATAAACAGACTGTAAATACTTGATGGTTTGATGCACTATTAAAATTAGAATAGCCAAGTGTAAGACAGCCTAATTCCACGCTGTTATTATTGAGTTTATTTATTATGGGCTTCATCACTTATAATTTATACAGAATAAAAAAACGCATGATCAAACATTCAGTAGCACAAACCTCGTATTTCTTTTATCCTAACTGCATAATCGATGCAGTTGGAGATCAAAGGCAAGTGGACACCGGGTCTCAGCGCTTAGGTTAAGCGACTCGAGAGGGGTACCCAAGTCGACTAGGGTTTTCCGTTCTCTTGTTCCTTGGTCAAATCTTCTTCCTGGAGACTGTCCCTGTGTCCACAATCACATACTCCATTCGTGTCCACGTCAGATTAAGCCCACACCAATCTGCTAGCCGGTTGCTTTTTGGGAGGCCAAGGCTAGGGTTCTTGACCCTGGTCGTTGGGGGTGTGCCGTCATGGTGGAGAAGGTGATCGGCCTCCTGCAGAAGATGAATCTGTCGGCAACGGAGAAGAAGAGCATCAGGATGGGCGGTGCGGTTATGGCTATTGGCTTGATGAGGAGGGTTACTCTGGATCTAGGCGAGGCCCAGGAAAACACGAAGTGGCTTCCGTGTACAAGCAACTCGGGGGAGTTCAGCTGGGGGAGTGGTAGCAGGAGAGGCATTGATGCACCGAGCTGGAGGAAAGATATGGTGATGAGGGTAAGAAGGGCGCAAAAGGCGTAGAACAGGAGGTTACCAGTCCTCTAAAACCGATGCCCCAACTGAATGTTCAATGGTCGCCCAAGAAAGTTCTGTTCAAGGACAATACCAATGTTGGAAAGTTCTGTCAATTGCCAGGAACGCATTCAGCATACGATCTATTCAACAATGTCAATTGCCAGGAACAAAATGAAAACTAACAGCTCTAACCAGAGAAGCACATTCAGCATAAGGGCCATTCAACAATGTCAATTGCCAGGAACAAAATTTTCAATCCATTCAACAATGTCAATTGCCAGGAACAAAATGAAAACTAACAGCTCTAACCCGAGGAGCACATTCAGCATAAGATCCATTCAACAATGTCAATTGCCAGGAACAAAATTTTCAATCCATTCAACAATGTCAATTGCCAGGAACAAAATTTTCAATCCAAGAAAATATTCCCACGATCTGTTTACTGTCAGGTAAATTCTGTCGTAACACAATAAAAGGCAAGTCCAGCAAGAAGATCCACTACAACACTAAGAGTTCAGAAGCCAGGTGCTGACTACTACTGGGGTGGCTTCCTTACTGCTCACCAGGCGTAGTCTTGATGATATCAGAATCACCTGAAAACAGAATACAATCAGTCTTCATATCCATATTTTGATCAAAACA
This sequence comes from Saccharum hybrid cultivar R570, assembly GCA_038087645.1. Taxonomy (NCBI): domain Eukaryota; kingdom Viridiplantae; phylum Streptophyta; class Magnoliopsida; order Poales; family Poaceae; genus Saccharum; species Saccharum hybrid cultivar. The sequence goes on from JAQSUU010000273.1 coordinate 3,528,024, forward strand.
TCAAATTGACCTGTGATATGGAGTTGCCATTTACCAGGATCAATAATACTGAGGCAGCAGACACGGTAGTATTTTCCACAGGCTGTTCCCAGGTCAACATTGTCTGGAAAACAAATTGCAGTTAATTTCAGTACTGTCGTAAAAACAGTTAATTGCATAGACAAACACAACCCCGTCTCAAAATAACTATGCACATCATTTGGTTATTCCTCTAAGCAATGAATGGTAGTCTTACAATGTAAATTCTTGTCATGGACATAGCCAGAAATATATTTTCAGGGGAGCCAATTAGTAATAATTATGGGTTTATGGAAGCCAAAATGATCTTTTCAGTTGATTTTGTTAATATCTACTATTAAGATGCATGGGGTGACATGGTCCCTAGCTCCACTGATTCTTGTGCTTTTCTGCGACTGGCTAGACATAACAAAACAATACATGTAAATCAGGGGCTAAATGAAAAAGGTACCATGCCTACTGACAGTTCACAATTCAACATTTCATTAAAAAAAGGCATCGATTAAAAAAACCAAAAGTAAGGGATGCTAACTTACTTCCATGGAAGTGGTGGACTGTGACCTTAGCCAGCATAGCATAGTACTCAATTTCAGACTTCCGGAGCGGAGGACAGTTGTTAGCAATGATCACTAGCTTTGCTGTAAATCAATAGATTGATTTAGGAATATTGCATGCTATATAACAAATGATACTGCACAAATTCTATTGTAAAAGGCAGACAGTATAATTTTGTATGTACTCACATCTAAATAAAGATATATTCTCGTGTGGAAGGAACAGTTAGACAATGCAAAGGAGTTTACATTAAACCATCTAATAAAAGACTAGATAGGAGATATTCAAAACAATTGTACACAACATATTCCACAAAAACACTATAAAGCAAAATTATAATTAGTAAGACGATATCTCCACTCGTGCTCAGCCAGTGATATCATGCACTGGTAACATATATGGACATGGGGAGGGGATTATTATGGCGTTGACTCATACACAATGGCCACCTAAATTCATCCATTGGTAATCAGTTTTCAACGCAAAACTCAAATGCCAGTCACATATTAAAAATAACTATTTAGAATACATAGTTCCTTCAAAAGAGCAAGCGGTGACAACAGACTGTGTAAGCAAAAAAAAATAAATTCAGAACACTAAGAATATCAATAAATCGGCATGTGAAGAAGTGAAACAACAAAACAATCAGAGTTTCAAAAAACAATCAGAGGATCAGATTTCTGGCTTGGTTCTCTCAAATGAGAAATTGTAGCGCTCAGTATGTTCATTGCCGATCATCTGGGGAAAGGGTCATCATGTCCTCTGAAGTGGGCGACACAGTTGAGAGAACAAAAAAGCACAAAAAGTGGCATCGATTCTGATAAGAGGCAACAAGAAATTCAGAATCATTTTTTCTGCATAGTGAAGGATCAGAATTTTGGCTTGGTTTTCTCAAATGAGAAATAATAGCGCTCAGTATGTTCACTGTCGATCATCCGGGGAAAGGGTCATCATATCGTCTAGAGTATGCAACTCAGATAAAAAAAATACAAAAAGAGGAACCGATGTTGAAAAGAGGCAACAAAAGAAGCACTACACGAAATTCAGAATCAGTTTTTCTGCATTAATGGAGGATCAGAATTCTGGCTTGGTTTTCTCAAATGAGAAATTATAGCGCTCAGTATGTTCACTGTCGATCATCTGGGGAAAGGGTCATCATATCCTCCACTAATAACATTAAGGTATAGAGGTGAAAAACATTCAGATAACATGTCCAGAAAATACATTGTCCAGAGAATATTTTGGTGGGCGTCCATGTAGCCATATCATTATAGTGGCTGAGGTCATGAACCCAAGGCCCTATTCTCCTTCTCTCAAGGCTGTATTCCCATTTTGACATGTAAAGAAATGTTCACTTCAGTTGTTTGTTCACTTCAGTTAGAATAACAAGTAACTCTGCATAATCATAGATGCCCCTACCAGCTAGAAATCAATAACATTAACATGAACAAGCTAGTAAAACTAATGGTTATCACATCTATTCATAGAGTGGCCATGGCCAATTCTAATCTACAGTGAGCAGCAAAGAACAACTAGACCAACCCACAGGATTAATCTACTACCTACGACCTAGAAACATAGGCATACATCCACAGGCACCGATTCACCTTCCTAAAGAGTTAATCTAAGTTACAAGTAGCCTTACGCATGAAACAGAATAACAAGGGAGAGCTTCCTTACACTTGGAGTTCCTGAGGGTCCTGAGGACAGTCTTGTAGCCGAGCGTGTACTTGCCGCTCTTCATCACAAGCTGCAGCTTGTTGTTGATGTTGTCCGTCGACTTCTTCTGCACAAAACCACCAACAACGGAAAAATAAAGCTTAGAACAGTATTTGAAAGACTAGAAACGCGACCAGGCGGAATGCAGCAACATGCCGTCCTACCGCCCGGAAGACGGCAGCAGATCGACGGAAAAGGTGGGAGAAACGTGGGCTTGTGGTTGAGATACGGGGGATAGATGTGAGAGAGCGGGAGATGGGTACCGTCTTCTTTGCGGCCACCATGGTTGCGCCCCGAGGAGGAGTGACAGCGTCGAAGCGGCTTTGCGCGGCGGCGGCGGCTCCTTCTCGGGGGTGACTGCGAGGATGAAGGGTGGGGTTAGGGTTTGGTGTTTTATAGAGTAACGAGCCTGAGAGTTTGCCCGCTGTGGGCTTTGTAGAATGGGCTTACATTACAGGAGTTATTTGGGCCCAGAGCAGAATATGGTTGCAGCTTCTCTCTGAGGCTATCCGCACTCATGGACCTCTATATTCATCCTCTATACGTCCTAGTCAGCAAGATTTTCTCCTCTATACTCAATTCTCCCGCACCCATCCATCCTCTATATCATCCTCTATCCACTCTATCCACTATGGGACCCACTTGTCATTTTATCTAAATATATCCATGTGTGATCTAGTTTTGAAGGATTTATTGAGACGAATTTAATGGTGCAATCGAAATTTAATTTGGATTTTTGGTTTGTGAGTTATAGCATTTTTTTCCTTTGTTTAGCTAGCGGGGTCCGCCACTACAGAATATAGAGTAAGCACAGTACTACTCTAAATATAGAGTGAGAGAAATGATAGAGTATCGTTTTAGAGTACCCAGTGCAGCAGTTTTTACTCTATATTCATACTCTAAAACTTTAGAGTATCATTTAGAGTATGCCACTGCGGGCAGTCTGAGTCTCTGTCCCCTTCCAGCTCCCTGTTCGGCTGCCAGTATTGCAGCTTATTTGCAGCCGGAGCAGCTGTAATGTCTCTCTGCTAGCACTGTATAATGGCTGTTTTTGGCTGCAAAAAAGTTGCATATTTTTGTACTCAATAGATGTGTAGTCATAAACCATGCTAATATTTGTCTAGATCTATTTTTTTAGAAAAGCATACTCCATGTGCAAGTCTCTAAAAAAAATCGACGATATTTCATCCGAATTTCACGAATTTTGGTAATTTCAGGGTGGCTGAAATTTTTTAATAACCAAATTAAAAAACCTGTTGTCCACCCCATTATTGCTCGCTTCCTTAAGCTGCCAGACACCTGAGAAGAAACTCTTGCTGTGTATTTCGCATTCTTTGTAGATTCATTTGAGACAGGTTTACCAGAGCCTGAATGGGTGCCAGTAAATTACCAAGAATTCTTTCTTTCCTTTCTTGGTCAAGCTACTTCCTGACTTGAATGGTCCTGCTGAATCTTTAGGGACAGTCATCACCATTGGTTTCTTTTTCTGAGGCGTGAAAAATGTTGATCCAACTGGAAGTTCTGCCTGCAAAGTAGCTTGACCTATTTAACCTTCTCAGAAGTCAGAAGAAATAGGCTCAGTTTCATGCATCTGTTCATCAACTGCATTGCCTGCAAAGTTTGGGATGGTCACAGCAACAAGCCAATAACTCTGTATTTCCGAGGCTCTTGAATGTTTATGCTGGACAAAAGTGTGAAAAAGGTATCGGGTTTACCAATGCCGTTTTGCACTTAAGCAAACATTTTTACTGTTGCAGCACAGGATAAACCGGTATTCTTTTCGTCTTTGTACATAGTCAGGGTTATGGTTAAGGCAAGACTATCTATCAGGGATAAAGATATGAAAATTTGAGTCATGAACAATGAGATGGGTATAGACATTGTGGAATTTCCACACGTTGCTTTCGTTCTGAGTCATCTATTAGGAACTTGGTGTGACAAGGAATTGCTGAAAACATTAGGTGCTCTGGTTACTGACTTTTGTGTAACTGGATCCAACTGTATGTTAGTATGTAGCTTATGGAATCAGCTATCTATCAAGTGGTAGAGTGTAGACAACTGCATCTTCACTATTTATAATACCAATTGTGTTTTTTTTTTTACTCTGCTTCATATATCACATTATGCTGCTTAAATTCTGTATTTGTGCTAAAAGGCTGTATATTCAAAGTAGGATCAAGCAATAATGATTCAATCCTGACAGATTGTAAATACTTGATGCACTACTAAAATTAGAATAGCCAAGTGTAAATAGTTGGTTCTCTCATGGTTACTGAATTAACTCATGCGCTTAATTCCATTCTGTTATTATGGGCTTCATCGTACATAATCTATACAGATCGGAAAATGAAACACACATGATCAAATCTTTTTCACAATAGTAGGTTCTCGATACCTATATCAGCACTCATGGAATTCTTACATACTCGATCAGTTCATATATTTTGCTTCATCCTAATAACATGTGACAAAAAACAGCATTGTTTCATGATTCTGTTTCTTCTATATAGAAGTAGTAAAAATATAAGCATTTTGACAGATTTGGGATCATCAAGACAGTGGAAGAACCAGCGAGGAAGACAGGCAAAGCAGCGGCGTCGGCATGAGCTCATCTGAGCTCCTCATCGTCCTCGCAATCACTGAGCAGGTCGTCAATGGCCTCGACATGCGTCATGCGCGCGGAGGCCTGCTTGACCCAGCGCGCCATCTTGGCGGTCTCCTTGCTGACCTGCACCTGGTCCTCCAGCGCCTTCCTGAGCCTGCGCTGCTGCTCCCTGAGCTCGGTGGCCATCCTCCTGTTCTCGTCGCCCCACTCGTCGGCGTCGACGCCGAGGACGTCGCCGGACCCGTGGTGGACCTTCTTCTTGGCCTTCGACGACGGCGCCCTCTGTAGGGGCTTCTTCGGGGAGAAGCCGAAGCAGCACGCCTGGCGCGGCGGCGGCGGCGAGGGGGAGTGGGAGGAGGAGGAGTCCCTCCCCCTGTTCCGCTCCCGCAACGTCGGCCGCCCCCGCGGTCCCGACCCGAATAGCCGCTCCAGGTCCTCGGCATCGTCGGCGTCGAGGACCGCGGGTGCTGGGGCCGGGGCACGAGCCTGCGGCGGCGAGGACCCGCCGCGCTTCGTCTCCGCGTCTCCCGGCGGCGGATCTTCGTGGCCCGTGGGGGCCGGCGCGGTGACGCTGCGGGTGAGGGTCCTGACGGGTGGCGGTGCGGCGGGCGAGGGGAGGGACTTGAGCTTGCGGAAGCGGGCCTCGAGGCTGGACGGGAGCGCGGAGTCGTCGGCGAGGTGGGCCGTGTTGAGCTTGGCGACCTGCTCGAGCGCCACCAGGTCCGCAGCCTCCGCCAGGACGGCGTCCACCGCCGACAGCTTGCCGCCGCCCGAGTAGTACGCCATGTAGGCCGGCAGTGGGGATCGAGAGGGGGAGGTGGGGAGAGTGAGTGAGCTAGGGTGAGAGTGCGGCGCGGATGTGTGCTGCGAGAGCGAGGGGAGCGGACGCGGCGTCCGTTCCTTTCCTTGTCACGCCCGGCTCGTGGCGGTGAAGAAGCTGAAGACCGGTTGGTCCGGTCGCCGAGGGCCACGCATCGGATGCCTGCGCTTTTGACCGTTGTGCTGTGGTTGTGGGGTCTGGACGCCGCGGGCCGCGGACCATAGTTACCAGAGCCGGATGGGACATTGAACTGGCGAGTCTATCGTGTTAAGAAGATAGTTTTGAACCGGATAAATTAAACTCTTTAAAAATACTTTGAATCAATGCAATATAATAATATATAATAGATAATTAGTAACATATAGTTGATCACGTATACAAATAAGATGATAAAAACACAATTATATAACTTGCTTCTCACTAATTGGTGCTCTAAATTTGATTCACAACATATAAAAAAATACGTATGAAAACATATTATATAATTAGTACAAAAATGACTAGAATAGTAATTTAAATATTCATCGTTGCAAAATAATCTTGAATGTCAAAAAAAAAAGTGCATCATTACGAAGAGCTCATTAAGATAATCAAAATAGATATATTATTTATCTAATTTATAGCTCATTTCAAAAAAATTACGAAGTTGTGAAATTTAAAAGTCAACCGAGCCTGGAGCAGTGCTCCACGCATGCAAAGTTCAAATTCCAAAGCAGCAGCCAGCGGGCCCAGCGGTGGCAGGCGCACGCACTCGGCACTCCACGAATCCACACGGCACCAGCTAGAACCACGCTGTAGCAGTATGCACGCACGCTATGAGCACGGACTCGGCACTCCACGAATCCACACGGCACCAGCTAGAACCACGCTGTAGCAGTATGCACGCACGCTATGAGCACGGACCGGGACGGTTCATGAGGAACGGGCCGGTTCACCGGTTTCATAAAAACCAGCGGTTCACCCGGTTTTTGCTGATTCAATTGCATAAACGGTCTTTAAAGCCGAATCGGACAGGTATAGTCCCTGTGGTATTTTGCCGGTCGGACCGCCGGTCCGGTCCGGTCCTAATAACTAGGCCGCGGATTGCGTGAAAAGGTATTGGTTTTTTTTTGAAAAGTCCACTTTTCCTCGCTAACTTTTACGAATGTCCGTTTTTCCTCTCTGAACTCTAAAACCGGATAAACCACCTTCCTTAACTTTTCAAACCGTATGTTTTACCTCCCTGGAACGGTTTTGAAGGCGGTTTTATCTTTTTTATTTATTTATTTTGGCTAAATTTTTGAAAAATCATAGTAAATCACACAAAAAAACATAAAATGAAAATCCAATTTTGTTGGACTCCACGTGAATAGATCTACACAGTGAATATATAATAGGCAACGTATCAGGTGGAAACCGGACCACCTATGCAAACTTGAAAACTTTTAATCTGGGACACACGATGTTAATCCAAGAGGGCACAAGGGAGAGTGGGAGGGGGAATTTGCAAAAGTGTGATTAGAAGCGGGCGGTTAAGCGCAAAATTACTCAATTCTCCTGCGCCCCTTGGATCAACATCCTGTGGTCTTGATTCAAAGTTTCCAAGTTTGCACAGGTGATACGGTTTCCACCTAATACATTGCCTATATGGTATGCTTTAGCACAAAGTTTTTGCTGTAGATTCAGATCTATGCTTTTCTATAATTAATTGGAATAATTTATAACTGCAGTTTCTATGATCCAATTATGATGAAATTTTTATGGTGGTCTAATTATTATATACTTGAACTGTAGTAAAAATTTCATACTCATTGAATTATGTATAACGTAGTTATAGATTTATTTAGGGTTTATGCTTGTTAAATAAAAAAGAAAAAGACAAAACCGCCTTCAAAACTGTAACACTCCGGTGTTACGCGAGCATTTGCATTGCAATCATGAGCACAACATGTCATGGCATTCATAATTATATGTGCTTAGGGTGTACCTTTAATAAAATAACAATGTGGAAACTAGTATTGCATAATATGTTGTGATAATGTGCTAATGACATTCATCAATTTTGTGCAACTATAAATTTCATACCACTTATAATTATAAGGAAATTTTTTGGAGCCACTAAATCACTCAAAGTTTTATCAAAGATTTGTTTAAAAATGTTATTTAAAAATATTCAAAATCCTCCCTAAATTAGCTTTTATTCTAAATATCAAAATCTGTTGGGAATTTTTAGTTGGCCCCTTAATCAAAGTTGTAGAGGATTAAATTCTAAGCAACTTTTATTTTTGGGTCATTTCCAGAAAATGTCTTTTTCTTGCTCAAAATGAGGTTTGAAAACTGTATTTGAATTTTGTTTGAAATTTGAAATTTGAAAATCAAATCCTACCTAGCAGGACGCCGCCCCGGTTTTGGCCCGCTGGCCGAAACGGCCCACGCCACCCCCGCGCGCGCGCGCCGCAGCCGCCGCCTCGGCCCGGCCCGCGTCCGCTCGGCCGCCTCCTCCCGCCCGCTCGCGTGCCTCGCTGGACACCGCGGCAGGTCACGCTCGCCGCGTGTCGGCCATGCGCCGTCGGAGCTGCCGCGCGTCGCCTCCGCTCTCCCCTCCTGCCAGCTCGAGCGCGCTCAAGTTGCCTGCCTGAACCCTCCTCGCCCCCTCACTCGCATTTTCGCTCGTCATCCACTCCCCCTCCCCAAAAACCGAGCGGGCGAGCGGCTCACCGCCGAGAGCTCCACCACCGCTCCCCCGTTCCGACGTCGACCCTCCACCGCCACCAAATTCGTCTTGCACCGAGCTTCGCCACCCCCCTTGCCTCCTCTGAACGAGCGCCACCATCCCCTTGCTCACTCCGGTAGGACACCAATTTGGCTTCCTCGCCGCGCCACTGTGACGGAGCCGCCGCGCTCGCGCTCCGGCCACCGTCGCCTCCGCTCCTCCCCATCTCTCTCGAACTGCGCGTTCATGTTCACCGTGTCCCCGCGATAGTGTTGCGCGCCTCGCCTTGCTCGCTCGGGCACGGAAGCAGCCGCTGGCCGTCGGCGGCCGTCGTACCGCCGCGGTGGCGAGCACCGGCTCGGCCGCGCGCGCTGTCCCCGCTCACCCGCGTTTGAGCAGGTGACTGGGCCGGCCTGCTCCAACAGGAGACGGCCCGTTTCCTTTCTCCCGCGCGCGCGTGTCCTTGGGCTGAGCCGGACCGGGCCGTTTGCCCCGTACTGTGTCGGCCCGTTTTCAAAAAGAGGATTCCATTTTTCTTTTCTTTTATTATTTGGGAATAAAAATGCTTTAGTAATTATTTGGGTGATTAAATGTGCTCCAAAAATTGTGAAATAAATTTCTATGGACTCATTGGAACCAGAACTACAATATAAAAATATTGCATGTCATTTTTGGGATACTTTTCTGTAGAGCTTTAATTAATTCTTAATATTGCTGATAAACTGAAAAATGTGTAGAAAAATCTATAGGCTTCAGAAAAATATGATTTCAAGTTTGTTAATCTTCTTATATCATGTACTTCTTAGGAAAAATATGTTTCATGCATGTGTTGTGGAAAACTTTGAAGAAGTAGTTCAAGTACCTTTAATGGCTGATTTTTGTTATTTTTGCTAGAGAGCAAATTTTGTATAAAACATGCATGTGGTAATTTTTGTACAGTCATTATATTCCGTGAAGGACCTAGGAAAAATATTAATTCTATTGTTTGACACTTTTCATAGTACAAAGTAATTTCATGCTCATTTGTATGCTATAGCTTGTCATTTTTGTACAAGATAGTTGACTTATCCAAATGTCATGAAATTTTTATGGTAGTCTATTTAGGGTAGTATTATGCTACTGTAATTTTCTTAGATTTTTAGGAGTATCAAAAATATATGTTGCTATTCAAACCTATTATTATTTAGGGTTTAAGCAAGTGTTGCTTTAAGTGTGATTAAGAAATTAGTAAACCTTTGGTGTATCTTTGAAGCATTTCATAAGATATGTTAACTTGACATGTTAGTAGTAGAAGAGAATGCAGTAGATGACATGTGCTTGTAGTGTATAGTTTCTTGAATGATGTTGACTACCTTGCATTTTAACATATTCATTGCATTTATCTCCTTCGATGCACGCTTGCATAATCACTTACGCGCATTGCATCATATAGGATCGCAAACCGAGAACCCAGTCGTCTTACCCGAGGAGCCAGAGGAGCAGCTCGAGGTGCAGCAGCAGGAGGTGACAGAAGCCGAAGAGGAGATCGGTGAAGAGCTTCCCGAGTGCCCCGACCACCGTCCGAGCTCTTTTGAAAGAGGCAAGCCCCGGAGCATTTCTATCCCGGTTTGCAAATAATTTATTATTAACTTTACTTAATTTGATGCATTACGTTTAGGAGTTGCTTGCAAACGTTGCTGCATTATACCTTGCTTACCTTTGTTATACTATATCCTTGTTACCCTGGTATCCGCAGTCGAGTCAATGCTTAGCTGGCTTAGACCGGTAGAAGTCGGGTGATTTCCTGTCACCTGCGAGCTATAGGTGGTTACCTGGATCTGCTTGGATGACTATGAAGTCATGGTATAACTAAGTGTGAAATGAATTTAAGACCGGGCAGAAACTTGCAGGGTTTTGGACTGTAGTGTTTTCCGTCTGTGTCGATTAAGGACCGTCCGTTGTTGTCCCTCGGGTCATGTTGAACGCATGCCTCACATTTAGCTGGCCGGATAAAGTACCTTCCGACCGCAAAACTGGGAGATTATTCGGACCGAGTGGATTGCCCGCAACGCGCTGTACCGGAGCAGTAGTGGCAGGATACGGGGGCGCGATGACAAGGCCAAAGAGCAGTCGGGCGGCCCCCGGGTACAAGTGGTTCCTGGCAAGCTCGCGACTTTACCTGAATGGTTGACTCGGTGACCAACACCTCACTTTAGCGGGTGAGTGAGGTTTGTGTGAGGAATAACTTACCAGCTGGTTAATAATCGATTTGAATTGCCATCGTTCACTGAATAGTGAACACTTGACTTGAGCTACTTCATCGTAGTAATATTGATGGAACACTTGGACAGTTATAGGAATTATGACATAATGGAAGTTGTTAATGATCATTGATTATCATTACCTGTTTAATTACATGTTACTTTAGTACAGGTGCAAATGTAGTTGACAGGTTAATAAAGATTTAACTTGATGCAAAGATTTTGTAAAGGTTTTCCTAAATGCTAAAAATACCTTTTACAAATGAGTCAGCTATCCCACCAGAAAGCCTATCATGATTCATTGGTGTCTTTTATTTCTGGTTTATGACGGGTAAGTCTAGCTGAGTACCTTCTCGTACTCAGGGCTTTGTTCCCACTTGTTGCAGATGGGCAGATGTACTACGGCTATTGTATCAACTGTCTCTATCCTGCAATGGGCGAAACTTAGGACCATGGGCAATGGTCATTCGCTACTTTTAGTCTGATGCTTTTGCTGGAGATGATCACAAGCTGACACTTTATTTCAAAATGTTGTGTGTGTGCGTGATTTGAACTACCGCTTCCGCTACTTTTATTCGAACTTGGTTTGTAATAACTATATTTAAACTCCGATGTATTTTATGCCGCGAACATTTATGTAACTTATGATGGTAACCGTTAAACTTAGTACGATCTTGGCTGTTATGTGAAATGGTTTAAAATCCGTCGAGATTTCACGGACTACCGGGTTATACGGGCTTAAGTTTGTTAAATTGTCCTTCCGTTGGATGATTTCCTACTTAATCTCGTATAATTGGGCGGTTCTGTTACAAAAACCGCTCCAGGGAGGTAAAACACACGGTTTGAAAAGTTGACGGAGGTGGTTTGTCCGGTTTTGGAGTTCAGGAGGAAAAACGGACTTTCGTAAAAGTTGGGAGAGAAAAAGTGGACTTTTTCTTTTTCTTTTTCTTTTTTTTTTTTTGAGCGGACGTCAAAAGGTTTTGCCGACTGAGGGGCTTAAGCCTTCAAGGAATCAAGACCCATAATTCGCAGAAGGGTCTATCGTTAGGCCACAATGATTTAGATGGGCCTTTCATCCGTTGCGCACCATATACTCCGGCCTGCTTGCTTTGCCGTGATCTCTCGGGACTTAGGCTAAAGCTGGACGAGCACTGACAAGCCGCGTGGCCAAAGCTCGCGGCCCCATGTCGCTGTCTTTAGAAAATGAGAAATTGGTTTGATAACATCGAAAGAAAGCCGAAAAATACCATCAAAAGTTTACTCCGTAAAATATTATTGAAAGTGAGCATCCGTTCCGCAATTTAGCACTCTGTTACTTTCGCTATTAATGTTGTTGGCGGCCTCTCCGATGACCATGACCCCACCTACGGGGAGTGGCCGCACCTCAACCTCCCAAAAGGTCTCGAGGCCCTCGACTTCTCCCGCATCACACTGAGCCACGACTTTCTCTGCGGCATCGGCAAGCTCGACAAGGGCAGTGTGAGCTGCTTCGGCGCCATCGCTCACGCCCACACCCGCGGCCTTCAAGAACATCGCCGCCGGCCACTGACGCAGAGGGCGACTTCGTCTGCTGGGGCGACGGCGCCGTCCCCGTCCGAAAGGTACCGACGCACAAGCTATTGGGCGACATGCTAACCATGGCGCTCGGCACCAACACCACCTGCATCCTCTCCGGCAACGGTGGGGTCCAGTGCTGGGGCACCGTCCAGGTGCCGGACTAGTACAGGAACACATATTTCGTAGCCATCGAGGCCGACGCGACGCGGTGTGCGGCATCCTCGAGAGCAACTACTCCATCGCGTGCTTGGGGAAGATCAAGGACATGAGTGCTAGATTGCGTGAAACGAAGGCTCGGACGGTGGCATGGTTCCTGCTCGTTTTTTTTAGTGAAATGAAGGCTTGGATGGTGCCAACAAACGACGTTAACACCAAAGTAACAAAGTGCTAGATTGCAGACCATATACTCACTTTCAATGGTATTTTACTATAGGATGAACTTCCGATGATATTTTCTGAATTTCGCATTCTTTCGGTGCTATAAAACTAATTTTTTCTTAGAAAAAATTCACCCCTACATGTGCGCCGCTTCCTTTCATCGTGATATGTGAACACGGAGTATGTGGTGTAGAGGCAGATCCGCACACAGGGATTAAGTCAAGTGGAGCCGTGGAGGTACGGTGTAGCATGTGACTAACGAGTTGCAACATACTCCCTCCATCATAAAATATTTGTCGTGTTGGGTTTTTGTGCCATAAATTTTACTAAATTTGTATAAAAAAATGCACAATATTTGTATCTCTAAATAAATTTATTATAAAAATAAATTTAAATATGTATCTAATGATATTAATTATGTACTATAAATATTAATATTTTTATATAAAATTAGTCAAAGTAATTTTTGAGAATTTTAGTACTAAGGAGTACAGCTGACTCCCTAGCAACGTGTCCTGCTGGACTAGCTTTTCTCTCCGACCTGACGAGATGACGAGGTTGGATGGCGGCGTTCTCGTACTGTCTGAACCTACAAACCCCCCGAGAACATGTAGCTGAGGTAGTTTACCACCCGACGAACGTGCTCACTGCCAGAGAACAGACCTTTTGTCGATGTCTAAAATGGACATTAGTCCTAACAAAATTTGTATCTAGGACAAAAACGACTTTAGTCCAGGTTGGTAACAGCAACCGGGACTAAAAGTCCCTCGCCCAACGGCTCTGGCGCCAGGCCATGTCAGGGAAGACTTTTAGTCCCGGGTGGTGTGGCTAACCTTTAGTCCCGGTTGGTGTTACCACCCGGGACTAAATGTTTTGTCCCGGGCCGTGGCACAAACCGGGACTAAAGGTTAGCCTTTAGTCCCGGGCTGTTATAGGAATCGGGACTAAAAGTGCCTTCCACCTATTTCAACTCTTCTTCCTCTCCAGCCCAAGCCCGGGAGCTCACTTCTCTGCTTCTTTTTTTTGTTGTGTTCTTGCTTGTTCTTGCTTTTATCTCCGGCCATTGATCCATCTCAAGGCTTTTACTCCGTCGGCGACTTCTTTAAAGTTAATTAGCTTCATCCTTTCATGTTTTAGCAAGAGCACATCTCGCGGTGTGTATATATATGTGTGTGGTTTTTATTTTATGATTTCTAGGCCAATTTATGATCTAATCTCTTGATAGTTTTAATATTTTAATGAAGAAAGCTAAAATTAGTGAATGAAAACTAGTATACACCTTTCATTGCTAGTATGTCTACCACATTTCATGGTTTAGTTAGAGAAATAGAGGATTTATGGTATTTTATTAACTTCTTTCAATTTGCTTATGAAAATTATAAATTTGTAATACTTCAATTTATAAAATTGTGTGGCTGGGTCAATTAGTTCATTAAAATTAGTATATATACCTTTCATTTCTAGTATGCCTACCACATTTCGTGGTTTATAAATATATAGAATTTTAGTTTTTTAGTTTCAATTTTTCTAGAAAAAGATGAATTTACAGTAGTTTGCAAAAATGAGTATATATTTAGAGAGTAGATGGCAACTGTTTCTGGGTCCTCGGCCTCTCATCGGGCTCCAAAGCGACATAGGCCAAACCTCCCTCTCATTGGGTGCGGCGAGTGTAGGAAGATTGTGCAGGAGTACCGAGTAAAGAAGGAGTGTCCCAACAAGGGGCATATCTTCTTCAAGTGTCCGGATCGCAATGTGAGTTATTTTATCGCATATATTTGATGGCTATGGTTAGTTTGCACCATTTTTTTGTAATTAAAATTCTATCTTTTTTATTCTAATTTCAGTGGGATGGCACTGGATGTGAAGGCTGGTACTGGGAGGAAGAGTATGAGGAACACGTGCAAATATCTCTTGCAAAGGTGGCAGCGGCGGCAGATGAGGCAGTGAGGGAGCCGAAGCCCGTCGATGTTGGACACATCATGAATGATATGTCTGTTTTAGTTGGGATTAGTCGTGAAGTCGTTGTGCTGCTGAAGTGCATTTTAGTGTTACTTTTTTTAGTGCTAGTTGGGACTCTCTACATTCTAATGAGGCTTCCTAAAATTAATCGGTTGAGTAGTGGTATCATGCGAGTTGTACTTGTGTAGTTAACTAAGTAAGTTCAAGATTTTCATATATATATGGTATGTCTTGTAATACAGATGAAACGATATTGGATGTACAACACCGATCGCCGCTCCCAAGAGTTCATTGAAGGCGTGCATTATTTCCTTAGTGTGGCTGAGGCAAACAAGCGGGACGGTTTCATGTGTTGTCCATGTGCTGAATGTAAGAATTCGAGGGAATATGCTAGCTCAAGAATTATTCACTCACACCTATATAGGTCGGGTTTCATGCCAAACTATATTTATTGGACCAAGCATGGAGAAAGCGGTGTTATAATGGAAGAAGACGAAAAAGAAGAACAATTGGACCCTGACGACATTCTTGCTCAATATTGTGACTTCCCTGATACTACAATGGGAAAAGCTGAAGAAGAGGCAGGTGCAGAACACGCACTCGCTGAAGATGATGATGTTCTTGGTGATGTCATTCGTAATGCACAAAGAGATTACGAAAGTGACAAGAAGAAGGCTAAGTTTGACCGCATGCTAGAGGATCACAAGAAATTACTGTACCCGTCCGCCAAAGATGGGCAGAAAAAGTTGGGTACAACACTGGAGTTGCTACAGTAGAAGGCACGGAATGGTATATCTGACAAGGCATTTGGGCAATTACTAAAGATAAATAAAAAGATGCTTCCGAGGGAAAATGAATTGCCCGCCACTACGTACGAAGCAAAACAGGTCGTCTGCCCTTTGGGATTAGAAATCCAGAAGATACATGCATGTCATAATGATTGTATCCTGTACCGTGGCAAGGACTACGAGAATTTAGATGCATGAACCGTATGTAAAGCGTCACGGTATAAAATCAGGCGAGATGACCCTAGCGATGTTGAGGGCGAAGAACGTCCCAGGAAGAAAATCCCTGCCAAGATTATGTGGTATGCTCCTATAATACCACGCTTGAAACGTCTGTTCAGAAACAGGGACCATGAAAAGTTGTTGCGGTGGCACAAAGAAGACCGTAAAGTAGACAACATGTTGAGACACCCTGCTGATGGGTCTCAGTGGAGAGCAATAGACAAAGAATTCCTGAACTTTGCAAAAGACGCAAGAAACCTAAGGTTCGCTTTAAGTACGGATGGTATGAATCCTTTTGGGGACTAGAGCACTAGTCATAGCACTTGGTCTGTTACTCTATGTATCTACAACCTTCCTCCATGGTTATGCATGAAGCAGAAGTTCATTATGATGCCGGTGCTCATCCCAGGCCCGAGGCAACTTGGCAACGACATTGATGTCTACCTGATACCATTAGTTGAGGAATTCCTGCTTCTATGGAGCAAACCAGGTGTGCGTGTGTGGGATGAGTACAAACAGGAACACTTCAACCTGCGAGCATTGTTGTTCGTAACAATCAATGATTGGCCTGCTCTAAGTAATCTTTCAGGACAGACAAACAAGGGATATAATGCATGCACGCACTGTTTTGGTGATCTTGAGGTGTCTATTTGAAAAAATGTCGAAAGGTCATGTACCTTGGCTATCGCCGATTTCTTCCTAGGAATCAACAGGTAAGAAAGAAATGCAATCATTTTAAAGGTCAGGCAGAACACCGATCCAAGCCTAACAACCGAACTGGAGAGGATGTATTTGAGATGATCAAGGATGTGAAAGTCGTCTTTGGAAAGGGACAGGGCAGTGAACCTGTTTCGAAAGACGCTTCGGTCCATGCACCAATATGGAAGAAGAAGTCAATATTTTAGAAGCTACCCTATTAGAAAGACCTAGAGGTCCACAACTCGATCGACGTGATGCACCTGACAAAGAATCTTTGTGTCAACCTTCTAGGATTCATGGGTGTGTATGGGAAGCCTAAGGATTCACTTGAGGCACGACAGGACTTGCAGCGCATGAAAGAACGAGACAACCTACATCCAGAGAAGACAGATGATGGACGCCATTATTTAAGACCTGCTAGCTATACTCTTAGTAATGAGAAGAAAGAAACCATGTTTGAATGCCTAAGCAGCATTAAGGTCTCATCTGGATTCTCCTCTAATATAAAGGGTATAATAAATGTGCCAGAGAAAAAATTCATAAACTTAAAGTCGCATGACTGCCACGTGATTATGACGCAACTGCTTCTGGTTGCCTTAAGAGGAATTCTACCTCCACATGTATGTTTGGCCACCATGAAGCTATGCGCATTTCTCAATACAATTTCTCAAAAGGCAATCAATCCTTTCGATATAGCTACTCTACAGAATAATGTGGTTCAATGTCTTGTCAGCTTTGAGTTGGTGTTCCCTCCATCCTTCTTCGATATCATGACACACCTCCTAGTTCACCTGATCAAGGAGATTAATATTCTCGGTCATGTGTTCCTACACAACATGTTCCCCTTTGAGAGGTTCATGGGAGTCCTGAAGAAATATGTTCACCAACGTGCTTGGCTAGAAAGAAGCATCGCCAAGGGATACAGGACAGAGGAGGTCATTGAGTTCTGTGTTGACTTCATTTCTGACCTTGACCCGATTGGTGTTCCCGAATCGCGGCACGAGGGGAGACTTGGTGGAAAGGGAACACTAGGGAAGAAAACATATATCAGCACGGGGGGACGATTCTTTCAATAAAGCGCACTACATAGTTCTTTCTTTCTTCCTCCGTGGTGGAGCCGTATATCGAGGTACACAAGGAGTTCCTACGATCCCAGAATTCAGGGAAGAATGAGGCTTGGATTACGCGTCAGCACATGAAAACATTCGGTGGTTGGTTGCAAAAAGAATGTCAGCGTGACCAAAATATTGATGAACAATTGTATTTGTTGGCTAGGCAACCATCATGGCACATCCTCACGTACAAAGGGTACGAGATAAATGGAAATACATTTTACACCGTAGCCTAAGATAAAAGGAGCACCAACCAAAACAGTGGTGTCAGCTTAGATGCCACAGACCCTAATGGGAATAAGCATACATATTATGGTCGCATAGAGGGGATATGGGAACTAGACTATGCCACAGACCCTAATTTTAAAGTCCCTTTGTTCCGGTGCCAGTAGGTGAAGGGGACTGGAGGCGGGGTAAAAGTCGACAAGGAGTATGGAATGATAACAGTGGACCTCAACAATACTGGGTACAAAGACGATCCATTCGTCCTTGCTGCTGAGGTGAATCAGGTGTTCTACGTGAAAGACATGTCTATAAAACCCAAGAGAGAGAAAACGACGACAAATCAACCAACAAGCCAAAGTGCCACATAGTTCTTATAGGAAAAAGAAACATCGTGGGAATTAAGAACAAGTTAGACATGTCAGAAAATTATGAAAAGGATGAATGAATCCCACCCTTCAGTGTGACCACAGACCCAAGCATCCTACTCATTGCTGAGGACACTCCATGGTTATGACATGATCATAACCAAGGGGCATACGTCAAGAAGAAGTTCACCACTGTGTCCGCTTGATATAACTAGTGATGTATTAGACATTTTATGTAATATAATTGTAACTTCAGATGTTTCTATCATGTTCTTGTTTTTATCGTACCTCTGTGAAGCATGTCTAGTCCTCAAATGCAAAAACGACCTATATAACAAATGTAGATCTTGATGAGTTGATCAAACTTAGTATTCATGACTTTTCTAGTTGAGACCATCTAGGATTTCGAAAACTGGTTTGGAGCTGTCAAAATTTAAAAATCTAAAATTTGAATCATTCAAACTTTCTTGATGAGTTTAACAAACTTGGTATTCATGACTTTTCTATTTGAAACCATTCAGAGTTCCAAAAACTAGTGTGAAGGTGTCATTTTTTGAAAATTCAAAATTTAACTTGGTCAAACTTTGTCAAATGAGACACTAAATGACCTCAGATGAAAAACTTTTGAATACAAAGGTGCTAGAGCTCATCAAGATGTACAATTATCTACATAATATTTGTTGTTTTCATATTTTGTAAGTTCAAATTAAATTTCTATTTGATGGCGGATTTCTTTGTCGCGTATTTGGACAAATGACCGATGGATCACCAAAAGATTTATGTTAAAATGATGTGAAAACAAATTTCCTATCGAAAACCAATAGTTTTAGTGAAATTAATTGGACACTATATTTTTGCATTAATGAAATATTGATTATTAGTTACATTACGTTCAATATTTACAAAGAAAAAATAAAATAATTTAGGTTACATATTTTTCATGTGTACGATAAAGCAAAAAGAAAAGCCATATTTTTTCAAAAAAACATTATCACAAATATTCAATTTACTGTGAATTTAACAAGACTCAGCATTTTTATAAAAAGAAAAACAAAAAAAAGATTCAACAAAAAAAAGGTGGGGCAAACAAGCGGGAAGTGAAACTGCAGCCCCACCATTTAGGCCCGGTCTGTGGCTAGCACCGGGACTAAAGGTGGGCTGCATTTTCGCGGCCCGCCAAAAACATGATGTGATCGGGCCACCTTTAGTCCCGGGCCGTAGAGCCACCCGGGACTAAAGGTGGCCCGGTATATAACTGTTGCCCTTTTCCCTTCTTCCTCCTCTGATCTCTCTCACTCCATGCCCTCGAGCACGCCGCGACCGCCATCTCCGCGCCACCCCGATTGATGCCGTCGGTGACCCCCCGCGCGCCGTCACCCCGTCGGCTCGCGGTCGGCTCCCCGCGCCCCGACGTCACCGGCCTCCTCCGCCATCGAGCCCACATTTGTCGGTAGCCCGGCCACCATCTCCACCGCGCTCCAGGAAGCCACCGTGCATCTTCGCTGCTGCTGCGCTCCAGTACTGATTTTGTCGTGCATCTCCGAGCATCGCAGAAGGGTAAGGATATACCCAGTATTGATTAGGGCCAATTTTGGCCAGAGTGTCACCATGCCGACGAGCTCCCATCGGTGGACGGCCATGCGCGCCGTGGTCAGCGCGGGCATGACGCCGGACCTGCTGTCGGTGAGAGAGGGTAGAGAGGAGTCAGGTGAGGAAAGGGTTTAACCCTTTTTCGTTTTTCTGAAAATGCTTAATAATGTTGAATCTTGATTAATTCACAACTAAATAATTAAGGCTGATAAAATTATGAATTTTTTGTGTAAGCTTGTTATCTTATTCTTAATCATGGAAAATATGAGTTTGCCAAAATCAGTACTTTTGCTAGGTGTAAGGTCCTAGATGGCTAGAGGGGGGTGAATAGCCTATAAAAATTTCTACAAGAAACACTAAGCAAACTTGTTAGAATAACAAACGGCGCAAAGCGAGTTTTGCTTAGCCTACGGTTGTGATGCAAGCCTCCTATCCACAAGTCTAGTAGATTATGATCTCTGGTTCACACAAGGGCTAAGTCACTAAACTTACACTAGTGAGCAAGCTAACAACAATAGCAAAGGCTACCACTAGAGCTACATAAGATAATCTAGTAAATGTAAACGCGAGAGAGAGGATTGTGTATCTTATACCAACGGTGTAGTGAAGATGTTGTCAATCACCAAGATGATATACAATCAATCAATATTGACAACAACACGATATGAAGACCAATCACCGGGAGACAAGAGACACAATATTTTTGTTCACCCGGTGTTCACTTGTGCACCGACAAGCTACGTCACCGGTTGTGTCGATCAACACTTAGATGGTTCCTCGGTGTGACCCTCAAGTCACTTGCCCCTCAAGGCACGCCCCGCAAGGCACCGCAAGACACCACTCTCAAGTGAGGTAACTCAATGACACGCGCAATGTAATAGAGTTGTTTTTGGCGTCCCGCCGAGGAAAGCACAAGAACCTCTTACAATCAACCGGAGGTGGCCAAGAACAATCACCTTCTCTTGCCAACGCCTCCAACAATCTCCAAGCCGGCTAGGAGCGGTACTCTCCAAGAGTAACAAGAAATCCACCGGCTAAACCACCCACAAGTGCCACTAGATGCCCTCAAGCTATGCAATGCACTTTGGGAGCACTTAATCTCACTTTTGATTTGCAATCAAGCAAGAGAGATGAGTAGGAGGATATGCTCTAGCTCAAAGGATGCATAAGAATGTTAGAAATCACGAGAGGCCTCCCCAAGGGCCGGCCAACAAGTATTTATAAGCATCCTATCCGAATAGAGCCGTTATACCCCTTCACTGGGTCTTTTCAGGATGACCGGACGCGCCGGTCATAACTGACCGAACGCGCTCAACCGCGTCCGATCCTCCAACGGTCACTACGCCAACGGTCAAACCCTATGACCGGACGCGCTTCTCAGAACGACCGGACGCGCCGGTCCCGAGTGATCGGACGCGCTCCAATCAACGACCAGACGCGCCGATCGCACAGCATCGCGCGCCCACGAAGTAACGACCGGACGCGCCCCTCACAACGACTGGACGCGACAGTGCCCGCGTCCGATTAGAGTCCAGTAAGCTCCTTCAACGATCGGACGTGTCCGATCATGTGTGACCGGACGCGCCTCGCGTCCGATCATCCTCGTGAACCGCAGTTCCTTCTGGGCGACTGACCGGACGCGCCGGTCCCGCGAGTGACCGGACGCGTCGATTACAAACCCTAACACCCGCGTCTGCGTTGTACTGACCGGACGTGTCTGGTCATACCATGACCGCGTTCGGTGCAGCGTCCGGTCACCTCTGTGACCTCCGTTCGCCTTCGTTTCTTTTCCGACTTTCGGTGTAGTGGAAAATAGGCATTTCAAGTTCCCAAAAACGCCTCTCTACCGCTCAAACTTCATCATCTTCGTAAATGTGCCAACACCAACAAGTGATCACCACCTTGTGCACGTGTGTTAGCCTTTTCATAAACATTTTTGAAGGTTTTCCAGTTAGCTCACTAGGCCCTACATGCAATGCACTTCATGAATTCACCTAGTGGCACCCGTGCATCGAATAACCGATAAGACTTCCCCTCTTAATAGTTCGGCTATCGATCCTAAACCACTCACACCCTCTATGGTGTCTTGAGTGCAAAACAAAATGGCCCTATGGTTATACCTTTGCCTTGAGCCCATTTTGTTTTTCCAAAAGATATGATCCACTTCATATCATCACATGACCGTCTCGATCCATCGACTTTGACTTCACTTGCTCTTCACCGTTGCATCAGTCCGTCGGCGCCAAGTCTTGCTCAAGCTTCACCATCGCATGGTCCTTCGCTTCGAAGCCTCGACTTGCCCTTCACCCTCACAACCGGTCTATCGAGCCAAACATCATCTTGGTCTTCATCATCTTGGTCACATGAGTCAATGTCATGTCTCATATTCAATGACCACCTTTATCTAAATCATCCACTTAGATACAAAGGTTAGTCCTAGGTTTCATCAATTAGCCAAAACCAAACTAGGGACTTTCACTAGGTCTAAAAATTACATCTTTGAATTGATAAATGGACCTTTCATGATTTTTATAGGTTAAAATAATTATCCTAAAATAATTAGTTCTAACGTCCTACACATATATTTGCAAAAATGGCCGACCCGAGAGATGACAACATGGACGATGCCATGATGGACATAATCAACAATGGCAATGAAATACAATATGACGGAGCCGATGAGAACCCTAACGGCGTCGATGACGGTAGTCAGTACCTTAACCCTGACTTGTATGAAGAGGAAGAAAATATCGTGCAAGACAATGCTGGCGAGGTATATATACAATCTCTTATGTATATATACATAGAATTCAAAATGGTTTCCTTTTTTGTATAAGTAGATTTATTTAAATATTTGTATTTGTACATATGTAGCCCTCTGGCTTGACGACAACCACGGGGAAGAGCAGAAATGTACGAGGCCTGAAGAAACCGTTGGAGGGTCGGTTCCTTATTCTCGGATTTCGAGGAGAATACAGGCAAGCCACTTGGACCACATGCAAGGAAGTTTGTGTCCCACTTAGGGTACCTTGTAAGAGACAGGATCCCAATCAATGCTCGTGAATGGAAGGAAAAGAAAGGGGCTCCTCATATTAGTTTTGTCTCCGATCGTGACAAGGACCTAGTCTGGCGTGATGTGTTGCTGCATTTCGGGCTCGACACAAATGATGAAGAGTTGAAGAAGAGAGTTCGGGACTGGTATATGAAGAAGATGGCCACATAATTCCAGTGCTGGAAGAAGAATCTATATAACAAGTTTATCAAGAAGAACCTCACTCCATATTTCAGCACTCAGGCCTACGTCAAGTTGCGGTCGTTTTGGGGTGAGTTTGTACAATTCAAGACATCGGAAGAGGGTGAGAAACGGGTGAGAAGGAACCAAGAGAATGCCCGACACAAGAAATATCACCATCGCTTGGGATCAGGTGGCTACCCTAGTGCCATTCCTAAGTGGGAAAGATTAGAACAGGAGATAGTCGATAAGGGGATGACAAGGGGATGACAATGCAGGACCTAGTGCCATTCCTAAATTACGGTTTACTCATATATACCTCGATAATTATTTTCATAGCAGGACCTCCCCCAACCTAAGTCTAATTATCAATTCACTACTTGGTCACAGTGCTGCGGACGATGACAATGCAGTGGAAGACACGGCTGCATCCCCACCGGCTTAATCTCCTCCACAACCGGCTCCAGCACCGCCACCGTAGCCTCCAACACTGCCACCGACCAAGTCTCCTCCACAATCGGCTCCAGCGCCGCCACCGCAGCCTCCAACGCCGACACCGGCCGCCTCATCGGCACCGGCCGGCCCACCGGAAAAGAAGAGGACCGCCCCACAAACAAAGGGGTCGGCCCCACCTCCACCGAAGAAGAAAGGCTCTGCGAGGACACCAGCTATCCCGCAGATGACGAAGCTTTCATATGAGAAGACTGCGGAGGAACTGGATGCTTCTGTGAAAATGGGTGTGGACAAATTCTTCTCTCATTGCCGGGCTACAAGTCGAGCGAAGCGAAACTCGGAGAAGCCATACTTATGCATCCCTCCAGAGAAGCTAAGACGAACGGTAGACGCTCACTAGACAAAGCAACGTGCTGATCGTAAGAAGCATTCGCCACTATCAGACTATGACCGTACGATCTCTAAATCAATTCAGACAGAGAAGAAGAAAGAGAAGATGACACGGATGGATGTTGCACAGCTCGGGGAACAAGCATAGCAATCAGTGCCACCACTGCTGGTTGGAAATCAATATGGTTCAAACATGAGCATGCTAGATCAAATACCCGACGATGTGCAAATGGATCAGTTCGAAACATTCATTCATGAGAGCGGTCTATCCTAGGATGAAGTGCTCGGCATCAGAAATGTGCCATCTTTAGAGGAAGTTGATGAATGAAAGAAGGCATATAAATATGGCAAGAGTCTATACAACCCTGCAAAGCTATATGAACTTGGTACGCAAATGTACAAGTTACACGAGTGGTATAGGGGCGCGTGTGCTGGAGGAGAACATGACTGGATTGGCGTCAAAGTAAGAAACCATCACTACTTCCGTGGCAGTGACGTCATGTGGATCCAGTTTAATGAGTTACACCAGCTATGCCACATGGACAGTCTAGACAAATCTCTCTTGAGTTGCTACTGTCTGTAAGTGATTCTTTCTTTTAATAATCTCACTCTAGCATATGTATATGTATAACTAATAATTATGCTCACACAAGCTAGCGTGTCTATACATATGCAGAATCATGATGCGAGACCTCAAAGACAGAAACGACAAGCGAATTGGTTTTATTGATCCGTATGTCGTATACAAGGACACAGTGACCCCTGATCCTAACAATCAGAGGCCGGCTGAAATGGAAAGGAACCTCCGGCGGTTCTTGTATAACCAAAGGGATAGAGGATCAATACTCTTCCCCTATAACATGGGGTAAAGTATTGTTATCGTGTGCACATTTTATTTTACTTAGTCAATCCAGCATATATATATATATATATATATATATATATATATATATATATATATATATATATATATATATATATATATATATATATATATATAACAAATGCAAGGGTCACTGGATACTAATTGTCATTGAACTTGATAGTCAACATCTATATGTTTGGGACTCGTTGAGAAAACCGCGAACAAATTACCAAGATATGATAGACATGATCCAGAGGTAAAATACTTCAATTCGATCTTTTAAATATTGATGCCTGCTCTTTTACTCTACAATAGCTAATTAATGATCCAATTATTGGGCAGGGCTTGGGCTTGGTTGATCGAAAAACATCGTCCGAATCTGAAAGCACCACTTTCTAATCCTATTTTACTGAGGGTAAGTTGTACTAAGCTCTCCGCATCTTTAACTTATCATGATTCAGCTCACACGTAGCATGAGACAAGACTAATCTTTTTATATCTTACATTGGGTGGTCGTGCAGCCAAAAGGTACCAATTTATGTGGATACTATGTTTGCGAGTACATGAGGGTGTACCTCAAAAGAACTCGTAAAGAGACGGAGAAAGTAAGTAACATGCATGTATATATAATAAATCCATATCTTGTTTATTTGTTGCTACTAAATACATCTTATATATATTAATATATTTTTTCTTTAATTAATGCAAATTGAAGGAGAATTATGTGAAGAATCAGGTGTTGGAGATGACCCTGCTCAAAGGAATCCAAGAGACAATCGCCAAATTCATCAACGACCACGTCCTCCCGAAAGACGCCGAGTTCTACTATAACCCTGCGTCGCCATTGAGACCAAATCAGGACGAAAGCTGGTATGACATTAGTTAAGTGGCCGCAAAACATACACGTATGACCTTTAAGTGGCGGACGAACGCTTAACTGTACAATGTTGTAAATTTTATGTGCATGTACATATATTATACATAAGTATAGCTCTATAATATATATAGTTTCGTAGTATATTTATGTGTAATAACGCTCGAAACTAAATTATAGGTCTAGCGTGTACGTATATTAGCAGCGAAGAATACATTTAAAAACCTATTGTAATTGAAAAACCAAAATCAATAATGATTTGAATTGAAAACAAAAAAACGAAAAAATAACCTTTAGTCCCGGTTGGTAATACTAACCGGGACTAAAAGGCCTGCGCCGTGGCCTAGACTGGCGAGCCTTTTAGTCCCAGGTGGCCCTTTAGTACCGGGCCGCGGAGCCGGGAATAAAGGTGGGACATTTAGTCTCGAACCCTTAGTCCCGGCTCCGGAGCCAGGACGAAAGGCTGTTTATGTCCGGGACAAAAGGCCAACTCTGTAGTAGTGGCTCGTCCATCCGGCCACCGTTGCCGCTCACCCCGCCAAGGCCAGTCTCCTGTGTTTCTTTCTTTCCTATAAGCTCTGTGTTCAAGGAAAAAAACCAATTTAGGACTTATTTGGATGATGTGGTTTTCAAAAACAGTAGTGTCATTAGCTAAAGAGACACAAAACCGTGGGTTAGAAATAAGAGGTCATGAGTGGAGTTTCTAAAATTCTAAAAAGACTACAATTTTGACAAAAATATAGTTTAAAGACTACAAGTTTTGTTGCATCCAAACATCCAACAGCCTTTAAAAACCAAAGTATTTTGTAAAATCATACTATTTCTTCGATACTTAAAAAAATACTTTGCATCCGATCATAGCCTTAGCATGTTGTATGCTGGTCTTACACATACGTAGCAATCATCAATACTGCAGATGTTTTCCAACCACATGCGCGTCGCTGTTGCAGTGGGAAAAAAAAATAGAAGTGGGCCAGCCTAGAAGCACTATGGCCCATCAAGCCCATCACCCGTCGTTGCCTTTAAAAGCCTGCCTAAAGCCTTTTGTGGTTTTGTTCCCTTGTTCAGCTACACTGTGTTTCCTTCCTTTCTCGTGCAAACTTGCACCTTTTCCGTAGCGCGTTTGGCAAAGCTAACTTATGATAATGGGCCGTGATTACTCAGTGTATCCGTGTTTCTTTCTTTCCCGAGCTGTGTTCCACAAAAGCTCAATTTGGCGTATTTGACATGGCAATAATCAATACTATGGTACATCTCTATCTCTAAGTACTCTAAGTGTTGTTTCTTGATTATGTCAATGTCGTCGATAGCTAGTCAACGTGCAAAGTGTTGTTTGTTTATTATGTCAATGTCACCGCTTCCCACACGCATGACACGTGTGCCGTATACTTTTAAAATTTAACTAATTTTATATGAAAAGGTACAAATATTTACTAATAAATATAATATAAAAACATTTTGTGATAGATCTAATTGTATTAAATTACTACGATGTACTAAATACGAGCGTTCTCTTGTATAAATTCGGTTGAGCCCAAAAAAATAGCTTTATACAATTATAAAATCAAATTTGTTTATGTACAAAAGAAGTAATTAGAGAAAGTCATGATGTTGTTGTTTTTTCTCTTGAACAATTGTTTCTGTGTAAAGTTGCCACTCGGACGGCCCTTGTTGGAGCTTTGAAATTTAGGTTGTCTTTGACATGGCTCCCTCGGACCACAGAGCTGTTTTGGATTTTGAGATAGAAAATGAACTGAGAAGAGGATGAGCCGGTGGAGCCATGATTTGTAGCTCCACTTCGTGTTACTAGAGCCAGAATCAATAAGAGCCATGCCAAACACGCTCTTAGCTTCATTGTTAACTTTACCGACGTCTATTTTAATTCACAAAGAAATTTTCTATTTTAAACCTCCTTTAGTGTTTCCTCGTCACTGACTTTTTGATTAGTAATACTTTCTACTTCTTTATATTTAGTTTAAAATCAAAAGTTAATTTAGAGCATGTGCTTTATTAATAAATTACAAATTCTGCTTGAGCAAATATTTTGGGAAATTACATGAAAAAATAATATGTTTTGAACCATGAATTTAGATTATTTTTAGCTATTTTTAAGACTAAATAGTTTAACCAAAAACTCAAATATAACGGTGCGGGGAGATTTTAATCTCAAAGATACTAAAACTATGATACCTGATCCAACTATAAAACAGTCCATGCTCGATTTTTGGCATGCTTGGGAGAGCACGTCGTGCGTTGCAAAGGAACGTAAGGGTTGTTGCATGCTCACATAAACAACTTACGGCTTGAAGACATAAGCAACGATCGTATCATATGTTCCAAATATCTTGGAGTCGGGCTCCGTAATTTGGTTAGATGCGTATTGTTCTAACTCATATCATAGGAGCAAGACAAAGTCTTGGTCACATATAGAATAGAGTAGAACACGAGAGCATTATGAAAAATAAAATATCACAGATAGAAGAATTAGTTCCGATTGTAGTATTAAGGTATAGAGGTGTCCTAGGGGGCTGTTTGCTTCGGGTCCTCCCAGGCAAGCTGCCCGCCAGGTAGCAACCCTGGCCCAGGCGCAGCAAATCGGACGCCTGGGAGCAGTGTCGGCGCCAGGCAAGTTGCCTGGGGCACAAAGCAAACAAGCCCGATGTAAACTTAAAATGTAAGATTTTTAAAAGGCCCCCGGTCCTTTTGTTTTGGATCTATAAAATATATCTAGAAAAGCAATTTTGGGATGTACTGCCACGCCAGCAAATAACCACATAAAATGGCTCGATTCAAACTCCATGCACACTAGAAACACTGGCGTGGCTTTGTCGCGCCCTTCCATGGAGGGCCAAACTATGAGAAAGGTTGGTCTGTTGCGCAAAAAAATGTTGAATACATATGAACTTATATGGTAAAAGCAATATATTTTTTGTATAGATGTGCATAAGGCCTATACAAGCAAAAGTAACTCAATTCTGGAGTTGTGATTTTTAGCAGCAGGTCACTTACGCAAACTATTTTGAGTGAAACAGTACACGGTGCTTTGTTATGTAGCTATATAGGCTCCATTCGTACACAGTGTTCTAATGGGAGAAGTCGACCATACTCTGAAGCCAATTCACAGCAGATATTGAATTGAGGAGAGATAATTACAGAATATAAACATGAAGCAACATTAGCTAATCTCATCAGCTAGTGCTGGAGGAACCCATATTTTAAATAAAAGTAACGAAGTTCGTCCAAGCAGCATGCATTTGTTGAGAAATCTCATGGTTGCATTAATACTGTGAACTGATAACATGCTGCCGGATGGAGCAAAATGACATAGGGAATGAGATTTTTAATTGGTCAGTTTGAATGGAACCTGAGTATATCATGATTATTTGGTTCAGCATTGTTCAGGCTGTAGCATATGGACATAGATAACATGAGGTTGTGATGCTGGAATGTGAGATGGTTTAACAAAACTAACATCATTAAAAGGAAAGGATATTGGCAACTAATGAATTTCAAATAACGCTCAGAACCATAAACCACGTCATCTCTGTCGTAGCATTGAGATGTAAATACATAGCAAGATGAAGATACTATGGGAAAACATTTTAAAAAATTGAGCATTACCACAACAGAATCATAATATTTTGGGCACACATTAATATCAAATACATGGTGTGCATGGTATAACGGAGAAAAATAGCTATTATAAGTGGAACCTTAAGCTTCTAGTTCAACCAGGAAACGGAACCGAGCAACCTCATCGTTGTGCTTCTCCATCTGGTGGAACACGTCCTTCCTAGACTCTCCAGTCTTGTGCTCTATGCCTCTGGCTGCAGCGTGCACCATGGTTTGTGGCTGTCTAAGAACTGGACCTGTGGTGCCGACTGCAGCGTCGATCGACCAGGCAGCTTGCCACTGAAGATGTGTTGAGGAACCTTGCCATAGCAGTTACACCACAGGGGACACTGGATTGTGGATTTCCGTGAGCTTGGCGCGGATATTGGTACTTGGAGCGGAATTACGTCAAACAGGTTGCGTGCGTCCATGCTGTAGCCATGTTGCAGAAGGAGACGGTTCCTAGAGCGTTGGCCGTCAGGGCCGCCGCCCTCGCGGAGTCACGGTAGTCGGCGTAGAATACAGAGGAGCGCCAGCTCGCCCATGCGGCCATGCCCGTGGCAGAGAAGAGACCAGCGACCACACATGTCTACCAGAGTACCAGTCATGAGTCGTGGTCTCCACCTTCGTCCCGGCCTCAGTCACCTAGGATGCAACCACGGACAGCTCAGGCGTAAACGTTCTAGCATTCCTACCGCCTGCAGCAGAGAGGAGAAGGAGCACAGCGCAAGTGGCGTCACCGCAGGTTGAGGCGGGCGCCGCAATTGCGTCCGCGAACAAGGGGCGTGTTTGGTAACATGCCCCGGCGGCCCGGCTGCGCTCTCCAGATGCAACTCGCGTGTTTGATGCCCTTCGTCCATCCGCGAGCCTGGGCAATCCGATGCAAAAACTCCTCTCTCTCCTGGCTCTGGGGAAACGAATCCCCACCTCCGTTTCTCCGTGGCCTGGCTCGGTGGAGCGCTCACACGGAGGATGGAATCACCTCCGGGCGTTTCCGCGTGGTCACCTCCCGCAGCCGCAAGCCTGGGTTGCCTTTCATCCTCGCTGCTGATGGCAAGGGCGCTGCCGCTGCAGCCATGGTAGGAGAGGTGCTGCTGGTGCTCCGCTCACCCCCTGCCGCCGCCGCCCAGCGCGACCGCCGAGATCGACCAGTTCTTCCCGCCAGTTATTCCGGCGGGTGGTGGTTCGGCCGACGCCGACGCCGACTTCGCGGCGCTGTGTGGGGCGGAGGAGGAGGCGCTAGCAGAGCCCTGACTTGCGGCGGAGGTGGCGGCGGCGCGGGGGCTTTCCCTCGGCGATGCCGCGGGCGTCGGGGGCGCTGTTCCTGTGCGCGGAGCGCCGCGGCGGCCGGCTCATCCTCACCGAGGTGCGCGCCGACGAGCATGAGCCGGTGGAGGCACTCATGCCGGTGGAGGCGTCGTGGCAGCCGTCCGACCTGCTTCCGGACCCAGCGGCTCTGGGCAGCGACGGCTTCCACGCCGCGTGCCTGGAGCTCCGCGTACAAGTGCTCGTTGTCTCGGAAAAATCAACGCGATTAATATACTGCTAAAAATTTATTTTTTTTTAACATTTTAACGATCTTAAATTAAAAAACTCAAACTGGAAAGTCCTAGATCTTGTCGAGAGCTACAATTTTTATATAAAAATCATCTTTATCCAAGATCGTATGAAAAAATATAATTTTTGGAATATTCTAGAAATTATAGCTACAGTACCCTCAAAATAAAAATATAATCAACTGACATGTGGACCCCACATGTAGAACCGCGCCACGTCATCGTACAGGGCGGGTTTGGACGCATTGGGACCTAGATGACACCTGATGCCAAGTTTAAGGACCCAAATGACACTCGAAGCCAAGTTTAGGGACCTAAAAATGACATTTTATAAGTACGGGGACCCAAGTGACACCTAAAGCCAAGTTTAGGGACCCAGATGACACCCGAAGTCAAGTTCAGGGACCCAGAAATGACATTTTGAAAGTACGGGGACCCAAGTGACACCACCTGCCAACTTTAGGGACCACCGGTGAATTTTTCTCCTTCATTTAAACCCAGTTTTGTTCTCAAATCTAACACTCATGTCGTCGCGCCCACGCGAGCGAGACTGCCCTTATTCGCTCTTTGTGCACCACGAGGGGTACTTTTTAGTGGATGAATAGTATTTTACTCATATAACAAATCAGTTTAAGCATCAGTATAAATTAAATTTTAGCAAAACGAACATGGCTGAGCTACTAGCTATGCTCTCGGATGAAACTGGAATTAGTATATATTCGTCTCGTTCGCCTTATCAGACATGGTACAGTATTTTTCTCTCGCAATAAAATAACATCAGTCGGCTTATCAGCTGCAGAAACCATAAGTCGAACCGAACGATGATTTGTTTCTTTTTTCTTCTCATTAAATAAAATAAAATAAAAACAATATTATATTAATTGTCCATGTTTCGCTTTCCGCTAATTTTCTTCTCCCACGATGGCGCGAGCGCACAATTCTCTCGGTGCCGTGCCACGGAAGTTGGAGAAGGATAGGAAGAAAGCGAAGCACCTTTTCTTCTAGAATCCCAGGTGATGGTGAAACCCACAATCTCAATGGCGGGGTAAAAGCCTTCTTCTGTTGGGACGGTACAGTTGAAAATCCTCATGCATAACGAATCATTTGACACTGACAGTACACTACTGGTATACTACCTCTGTCTAAAAAAATATCAATTCTATGTTTACATATATGAGTCAAACTTTTTTATTTTCGACTAAGTTTATGTAAAATATTATTATAATTTACTTCCTTTGTCGTGAAATACAAAGCATCGAAGGTTTATAATTTGTTTCAAATTACAAGTATTCTAGATTGCTCAACTTCATTCTTGTGGGTTGGTCTTTTAAACCTCAATCACGCAAATCAGTAGCCGAAATCAACGACATGCATGACTTCTGTTTTAAAACAATGCATTCCAAAAAAAATAATAAGCAAGTTAATAGCCAAACTACTAGACTCCTTAGAGCATGTTCGTAAGTTACTAAAAGATTAATTGGTAAATTAATGAGTTTTCTAAGTGGTTAAAAAATATTTGAAGGACATTTGCTTGATTTCTGTAGCAGTTTTAAAATCTTGCTCCTCTCAAACCAGACTGACTCATCACTCATCTATCCAAAGCCTTCCCAATTTGGCCACCTAAATTGCACTATGCAAAAAGGAGATTCCCCGTCACATCAAAATGTCGGCAAATGCATAGAGTACTAAATGTAGATGAAATCAAAAACTAATTGCACAGTTTTGCTGTACTTTGCGAGACGAATATTTTGAGTCTAATTAATCATTTTTAGACAATTTTTTACACTAAAAAACAAAAGTTGCTACAGTGTTCCGGCAGGACCACTATAGCAGCTAGAGCCGATTCGGCCACCTGAATCCTGGATCTAAACACGGCCAAAGTTTGAAATAGCGCCGCTTACCTGTCTCAGCTAGGGGCTGGTTTAGATGTAATTTTTTTTTTGTAAAATAGCACTGTAACTCTTTTCGTTGTTATTTGGTAAATATTGTCCAATCATGGTCTAATTAGGCTTAAAAGATTCGTCTCGTCCATTTCGTCTAAACTGTGTAATTAATTTTATTTTTTTATCTATATTTAATACTTCATACATATGTTCAAAGATTCGATGTAACGGGGAATCTATAAAAATTTGCAAAATTTTCTGCGAACTAAACAGGACCTAGCAAGCAGCCACTGGTAAGTCCTTGCCTGCGATAGTGACCGACGCGACGGCTTTGAACTGGGCTTCCGTTCAAAGATTCATGAAATTTGGATCTAAAATGCACTATGCAAAAAGAAGATTTTCCGTCATATCAAAATGTCGGCACATGTATAGAGTACCAATGCCATGTTTAGATCCCTTCAAAATGCAAAAAGTTTTCAAGATTTCCCGTCACATCGCATATACCGGCACATGTATGGAGCATTAAATGTAGGTAAAAAAATAACTAATTGCACAGTTTGTCTGTAAATGTCGAGACGAATCTTTTGAGCCTAGTTAATCCATAATTGGACAAAGTTTATCAAATACAAACGATGAGTGATGAAATCAAAAACTAATTGCACAGTTTTGTTGTACTTTGCGAGACGAACATTTTGAGCCTAATTAATCAATGTTTGGACAATTATCACTAAATAAAAACAAAATGCTACAGTACAAAACAGTAATTTGGGTATCCCTAATTTGGAATCTAAACCAGGCCCATATCTGG
Organism: Saccharum hybrid cultivar R570; assembly: GCA_038087645.1. Classification (NCBI taxonomy): domain Eukaryota; kingdom Viridiplantae; phylum Streptophyta; class Magnoliopsida; order Poales; family Poaceae; genus Saccharum; species Saccharum hybrid cultivar. The sequence continues at coordinate 3,561,238 of JAQSUU010000273.1, forward strand.
TCGAACCTCAATTCATTCCTCTGGGTACAATCTAGAAATAACTCCAGGCCCATTGTATTGTTTTCAGGGACCTATTTTCCAGTACAAGAAAACAACCCCTCACAAATGAGGCTCCTGAAGAGAAGTATATATATAAAAAGTAATTTTGAATTAGAACCCTAGACTATTTTTAAAGCTCCATTTGGATCCTCTGGATTTTGAGAATACGAATAGAAAAGAATCTCACGATTCTAGGTTCTCATCCAAACAGGCTAGATATTATAGGGATTTTAGCTTACAGATTTTAGAATCTCAAAATCTTGGGATATCCGGATTCTCAAAATCCCTTAAGATCCAAACGTCACTTAAATCACTCCAACCATTTTTATGTTTTCTTCTCTCTTTTACATTTGTATTGGGACCATACGCGCATGTATAATTCCATGCGATAGGATTGGTTTCCCCAAGTGCGGAAAGACAGGGAGTTGTTGGGGGAGTATGTACTAGTTTTTTTTCCAATCTTATCAAAAAAAATCAGAATTGGGAGTGGGTTTTGAAAACTATTGGAGATGCGCGCATATTTAGTCCTAGATTTGCTTGGATACCTTTTATATGACTCTAAATAGCTATATCACGGAAATATATTGCATGATCTAATGGCATATTTTTGATATCATAATAATAATATTTTTTTTTAAAAAATAAACTTCATTTAGGAGCGCTTGACTTCTCAAAAAATAATAAGGATTATAATAATATTGGACGGCCGGACGGAGTATAAGCTCGTGTGTTTCCCTTGGCAAGGTTTTAAACCATTTGAACCTCGTATTACTGTATTATTAGAAGCCCGACCCCTGTTTTTGAAGTCTTCGAGCTGGAAGCTGAGGTCCAAATTCGGCAAGTCCATGCTTCTAGATCAACAGCTCAACAACCATTCGTTTACGCACTTGACGAAGAAAAAGAATAAAAAATATAATAGTAATACCACAGACCGCTCAAATGTGTACAAATTTGCAGTTGTTGCATTAGTCAATTGCGCAAGTACACAAACCAACGAACGCAAGGAAAAGTTCGTAAATGAAGTTCTCCATTGTATTTCTCCATTGTACTCCTTTATTTAATTTAATGAAAAGTTCTTACTGTGGGGATCTCCCCCCCCCCCCCCCCAATTGTCAAATCAGGTCTCCTCCCCGTTCCGGTTCCTCCACCACCCACCGAGCACCCGTCTTTACTTGAGCCTTCTCCCGGAGCCTCCTCTCTGGGTTGAGTTTGCTGCTGCCGGAGATGATGGACGCCGGAGGAGGAGGGGTACGGTCGCAGGGGGTCAACCCGGACTGCCCCAACGCCGCTAACCCCTTCCACCGCTGCGCCGACTACTGCCCCGTCCCCGCCCCGGCCGCCAACAAAGCCGCGGCGGCGCGCAGGAAGCCGTCCCCGCCTCGTCCGAGGACGACGACGGTGGCGCAGAACGGGACAGCCAAGCACGGAGACAGCGCTGCGCGCGTCGTTCCCGCCGCCGACGCGGAGGAGGAGGAGGAGGAGGAGGAGGAGGAGGAGGAGGAGGAGGAGGAGGAGGAGGGCGGAGGCGAGAGGGAGGAGTCGCGGGCGGTCAACCCGGGCTACCCGGCCAGTAAGACGTCTCCGCCTCGTCAGGGTCCGGCGCCGGTGCTGGGCTACGCGGCGCAGAACGGGACCGCGCGCCGCGACGACGAGGGGGAGTGCGAGATTACCGTTGTCGATGACTCGGAGGAGCAAGGCGAGAGCGTCGAGGACTACGGAGCGGAGGAGGTCAGCGGCGGCAGGACGAGGACGAGCGCTCGGTCGCCGGCCACGGACGGGGAGGTCGGCGGCGGCAGGACGAGGACGAGCGCCCGGTCGCCGGCCACGGACGGGGAGGCCGGCGGCGAGAAGCAGTGGCAGGCGGTCAATCCGGACTGCCCCAACGCTGCCAACCCCTTCCACCGCTGCGCCGAGTACTGCACCGTCCCCGTTCCCAAGGTGCCGCCGCCGCCGCCGCGGCCACGTGGATACGAGGGGAGTACGCACAGCGACCCTGGCGAGCTGCATCCCAGGCCGCGCCGCCGCGAGAAGGGCGGCTCCGGCGGCCTCCCCCTCTACGTCTTTCGTAAGCTCCGAATGTTTCTCTCTCTGCAATTCCAAGTTTCGATCTTTGCGCGGCTTTCCCTGAAGAAAACTGAAAATTCCCATCTCTGTGCGTGCGTCTCGCAGTGCGTGAAGGTTCCGATGGCGACGGCAAGAGGGTAGATCCCCGCTGCCCCAACGCGCCCAACCCGTTCCACGTCTGCACCGACCACTGCCTCGCAAAGATAGCTGACGCCGGCCGCTCGTCGGAGGGCGCCAAGTCGCCCATTTCCCTCTTCTCCCGCCACTCCCGCCGTTCCTCTTCGTCCTCCGAAGGTTGTTAACTTCATCACCCGTAATGTTGGCCTGTCTTGTTTTCTCCAGCAGCTTATTGGTCCATTGCTGTAATATAATTTTTGTGTTCTTTGGTTGTTGGTTGCATCAGAGGGTAGCCTGAAGTCCCCAGGGAGTAGGAAGGTGGATCCCAAGTGCCCCAGTGCCGGCAATCCGTTCCATGAATGTGGTGAGCATTGTGCCGCCAAGATGCAGCAGGCAGAGCAGCACAAAGGGGTCAATATCAAATCACCACGCAGAAAAGGTAGATCATTGTGTACTGATGGGCTTAACCTGTTGGTGTGTAATTCATGCATAACTAGTTCATGACATTGCAATGGTGTGGTGAATTGTGACGTTGATCCTCAGTTACGGTGGTTATCGTCCAACAAATTCACGAACTATTAGAGATTTTATGTGTTGTCATTCATTGCAGACTTGCAAGGGGGAAATTACGTCTGTATCTGCATGCATCGTGTAAAGGGTTTAGCACATGGTTTCTTTTTGTTACTTTTGAAGTGGTGTTGCTTGAACCATATTGGTTGTTGTTGCAGGGGGAAAGAATGCTGCAGTGATTCCAAACTGGAAGGTTGATCCAAGGTGCCCTAATGCGTCCAATCCATTCCATATGTGTGCCCAGTATTGCTTTGATCATCTGAGTCAAACAGCACAGACGAGTGCATCCAAGTCAGGTGTGTGTCTATGTTTTTCTTTTCTTTTTAATTCTCCCTGAAACTGCATGTGCTGTACACATGGATACCCAACGTGCCAACAGTGGTGTAAGGGTCGGTGAGTAGATTCCCTCTGGCGGCTAATCGGCTATATTTATGCTTTACGATTTATCTGTTTATTTCCAGACAAGAGAAGAGGCAAGGATGTTTCTAAAGATGAGCAAAGAGGAGAAATCAACCCTGATTGTGGCAATGCATCCAACCCCTACCACAAGTGTGGTGACCACTGCAAGAGAAAAGGGTGATAGGTAGACAAGGAAGGTAATTTCCGCTCATAATTCTCTATTTCTTCAAATGGTCATCGGTCAATTGATGACAACATATAAGAAAACATCCTTCAATTTTCATGAGCATCAAGCCAAAGTTAGGTGGATGTGGATTTCAGCTTGATAAGTCCTTTTGACCAGTCCACCCTTCATTCAAGATCCCATCTGGTTAAAATTTGTTATTTTAATATGCTTACTACAGCTAGTAAAGTTCCCCTGGACTGAGTCAATCATTCATTCATTTAAGAGTAGCCTGTTACCTTTGAGTCAACTGCTAAATTATTGTTTATAGCACAGAAAGTGAACAGCTTCTATGCACTTCTGTGTCTCAAGAACTGTCAAGCTTCATTTTTTTGCATCATTCACTATTACTTTTGGTAGAGAATATGAAAATGTTCAGTGTTTTCTTTATGCGCATCATTCTAGAGCTCGTTAAGGAACTTAACATCAAGTTGATATATGGAGTGCTAAAGATATAGCGGTCTTCATGACTACAACATAGACTACCTTTTTTTATTATTGAGTTTCTAGATTTTTTTTTGCCTTTGGTCCCAGATCATGATTTAGGGTTGCCGGTCACTGGTTGTACAAAGGGTCAATTGGTAGATTTGTTTTATCTAACAAGATAACAAGAAACATCTTGCTACGGAATAAAAAAAAAATTCTGACTGTTGATTTATTTGGAGTTTTCACATGCAAAACATGGTTCAATATCTCTAGTTTATACTTTTCAATGATCAACTGTCCTTTTCTATTATTTATTCATTTGGCAGTTTGTTCTTTTTTTTTGTTTACAGCCTCACAATTTTTTGGACTATAACAGTAGCATAATGTTCCTATGTAGAACGTGGTTTGCTAGCAAAAACGTAGTGGCTGTGTCTTTCTTTCCCTCTTTTTAAACGATTTCCCCTGATCAATCTTTGAAGTCTGGTTCATGCACCCAACGTGTTGCAGATTGCTGGTCTTTTTGTAGGAAAAAAAGAAACTTGAGCATAGTTGAATAACGGATTAAGAAAACATCGGCAAACACTTGACCATTTTGGTTGTTGGAAAAAGTATAACATATTGAACGCTAGTGTCACATGTCTTTCTTCCTTTGTTTATGTGTCTGGATTACACTAGTGAGGTCCCCTTCTTTGCTTGGGAGTTGATAGGATACCTCTCCTTTTGTGATGAACAGGCCGGCGAGACAAGATTTCTCCGGACGGACGATCGACGACGATGAAAAATAAGTAAATTCCATCGACAATTAGACTTTGAGCTGCAGCGGAGGCTGTGTCTCTGTCGGCTCCATTTTGTAGAGTGTGCAGCTGTTTCAATCCTGGCAGTGTGTGCTTGCATATTTATCTTCGTTTTTTTTTCATTTCGCCATTTCCAGCCTATACTAGCGCCATGCAAATATGACATATAGTAGTTCCATTGTAATGTATGTTTCTCTGACGATGAAGGCTGTACAAATAGAAGCATCCTGGAGTATTTGCTGTACTTTTTTTCCCCTTCTTTTGTGTAAGTTTAGAACCCTCCGATCTGAGCACCAAAATGAAAGCTTTGGTTTTCCATCGATGTCTTGGTATTGATTGTTCGAGGAAAAACAGGAGGTGTCAAGAAGAAGAAAGGTTTTGGTTTTGCATCGATGTCTTGGTATTGATTGTTCGAGGAAAAACAGGAGGTGTCAAGAAGAAGAAAAGGAAGGTGTTCATTAATCGCCGGCTGGGCGGTGTTTGTTAGCGAGTCACGCGTTTGCGGCCATTTATTTTCGCCTCCCGCCGCTGTGGCTGTCAGTCAGTCACCGATGTACTCCGTATTGAAGAACGAACATGGGCGGGGGCGGGGCGGCTCGTCACGAGATGAGACAGATGAGTTCAACTTACCGGCGGCTATGGTATAGTGTAGTGTTTTTTTTTACATCAGGCTGTGTTTGCACTAAAGTTTTTGAAAGCACAGTAACACTTTCGTTTGTATTTGACAATTAGTGTTTAATTATGGGCTAATTAGGTTCAAAAGATTCATATCGTGATTTATAATTAAACTGTGTAAATAGTTATTTTTTTACCTATATTTAATGTTGTATACATGCGTCTAAAGATTCGATGTGACGAAAAATCTTGTAAAATTTTTAGAAGTTCGAAGGAATTAGACAGGACCTCAAAATAATATTAGCCGGCTGATAAGCCGAGCAGAATGAAATGGCCGGACCCATTTTAGGGGGTGTTTGGTTTGAGGAGTTAAAGTTTAACTTGCACTGTAGCATTTTCGTCTTATTTGACAAAAAGTTTTCCATCATAGAGTAATTAGGCTTAATAGATTCGTCTCGTGAAAAACCCCTAAACTGTGTCAACATGCATGCAATTAGTCTATATTTAGTACTCCATGCATGTGCCGTAACATTCGATGTGATGAGAGTTAAAATTTAACTTCCCAAACCAAACAGGGCCTCAGCTTTGAGATGAGAAAGGCAGTCTGGCTGGCTGCTCTTTCTGGTTGGAAGTTGGAACCAGGTGCTTCTAGAACCAGAATCCGTGGCGTTGCGCAATTGCAGACAGGTGTCAGGTGGTGGTGTGCGCATGTCAGTTGGCAGACAAGTCAGCCTGCCGTGGAGGGTTTCGCCCTGTTCGTTTGGACTTATCAGCAGAATCAACAGCCATTCAGCAGTGCTTTTCTCTCACAACAAACCAGCGAACAGTGCTTTCAGCACAATAAACCAGCGAAACGAACAAGCCTTTTGTGAACATCTGGAGAAGAGGAGTTGGAGCTGTCCATTTCAGGTTTTCCAGAAGACCTCCCGTTCTTTTCTTTTCACGAAGGCTTGCCCGGATTCGGCGCCGCCGTGCTGTAGTGTGTTTGATAATAATTGTTCAATCATTGACTAATTAAGTTTAAAATGTTTGTCTGGTAAAGTACAATCAAACTGTACAATTAGTTTTTTATTTTGTCTATATTTAGTATTTTATGCATGTACCATAAGTTTAATGTGACGAGATTTTTTTACCGTACCAAATTCAGGAGATTGAGGTAACTAACGCCCTGTTCGTTTGGACTTATCAGCAGAATCAGCAGTCATCCAGCAGTGTTTTTCTCTCCCAACAAACCAGCGAACAGTGCTTTCAACCCAATAAACCAGCAAAACGAACAGGCTGTAAACATGGCGGAAGACCGAAGGAGATGGCTGGCGAGATGGGTGGTGCCTGCTCTGCCTGGTGTGGATCCAGGAGTCGTCAGACGCGCACGCGCAGCGTGTGGGTGACGTGATCAGTGATGACCATGCGGTGCAGGGTCAGCAGGTTACTAGGTCCACGGGCACGGCACGGGCGGTGGTTGCACTTGCGCACGGCACCGACGGCCGGCCCGGCATACGGTTGCGTCGCTTTTGTATTCACATCACACGGTTGACACCTACTCCCTCCGTAGAATGTTGTTTTAAAAAATTAATCTAGACAAATGCTTCTCCAGATTCGTTTCTAAAACAACGGTGTTTTGGGGACGGACGGAGTACGCGGCGTCCGGTCGAGACGAAAGGCGAGTCGCGCCGTGCGCGCTCTCTCTGCCTCTCCCGTCAGCTCAACACCTCTGGACCGGAACGCTCTGGTTGGTAGTCGTACAAGTACAACACCAATGGCCTTTCTTTCTTTTTAATTCGTCTCCCTATAGCCGTATACTACTACTATTCTAAAAGCTTTGCACGTGCTGGGAAAAAAATGGTAGGTAGGAGTACCCCTAATCGACAGTTTAAGATTTTGTGGGGACAAGACTTAGTCTCGGTGGCACAACAAGGAAGAAAAGACAACAGGCTAATGTCTATAGACATGTTCGTGTGTTGCAACATATGATGTGCAATTTATTGGAACACTAAAGTATAAACTAATTAGTAACGAGAGAATCTAAGTCATTAGATCTTTTTCTCATTAAAAAATCATAATAAAGACTTGAAATTGGTGGAAATGATCAATCGGTGCTTTCTTCAGATTCCAATCTAGAGTTTCTTTCCCATTCACTTGCTAAGGAAATAGCTTTCAGGGACTCTTTATTCGTTTATTCCCTTTTAAGTATACCCTTCCAGAGGAAAGAAGAATAGGACAAATGGTATGTAATACAATATTCTTTCCTTGCTTCATCCATATTCGTACAGAACTCCTCAGAAACTAATGCCCAATTTTCCATTTATTAATTGCTATAAATAATGTTTTATTCCAATATTAAGTTGTTGCCTCGTGCTAATGACAATGAGCTAGCTATTTTTGTTGGATTTAATTAGGCATGACCAAACTAACCTTACATCAAATAAATTTCAAGACGGGGGATCCACTCAACATAAAATATGTGTGCACATGTCGTGACTTTAATAAAATTGACAGGAGATTGACAGGGACGATGGACAAATGAGACTGAGAGACGGGAGATTTTTTGTTGTTGTTTAATATTATGTATAAATTTTCAATATGTGATAACGGTTTGCTCATGACCACGAATTATGCATGTGGTTATGATGCATGAAAAAATTGATCGAGGTCTTGCAAGAGGTCATACACTCGTACCAGGAGGGCGGAGCGCCGGAGCTCGCCCCTCGGCCTTGCAGTGTCAAAGTCATCGAAACTGGCCTAGGCTTGTGGTGGATGTGAGAGATGTTCATGTACAATGACATACATAAATGAACATGAGCACGGCGTCCCTTTCTACCATCGCCCGTAAGTTGAAACGGGGGGCTGTTGTGATGATCGACGATAGTGACCCTCACAATGTTTTGTTCTTGGCGGCACGGTTCTCTGAGGCATGGACGTACGCATGGTCCTCGACCCTGTTTTATATAGCCTTCCATGATTATAATTAAACTAAATAAATTAGTCAAGAAACGAAACATCACTAGTATATTGGAAACAAAACACGAGACAAAAGAATGAAACGTCTCCTTTCCCTTCATTTAGGGACCAATTGAATATCAAACATGAGCCATGCATATATACAAGTTCCTCCCTCTTCAGGCCATACAAGGTGCGCGCTCAACGATAGATGGCTGAATGTGCCGTTTCATCCTTTCATTTCATTCAGGGACAGAGACAACGAAACAAAAGCAGGAGGGGAGATAGTGCTTTTTTTGCTAGCTCTCTAGTCCTCTAATCTTCTCAAAGCAGCTCTCTACGGACTTGATGATATCTGCCGTGATACGATCACCAGCAGCCACCTTGTATTGCTCAAATTTCGCTTCATCACACTCCAGTGCAGCTTTCTTGCAAGCCCTGATGCTTCCTAGAAAAAAAAAGTGAATCCGATGATGATTGATGAGATCAACCGTGGCCAGTTCAGCCATAAAAAAAATGAGCGGCCCTTTTCTTAAGGACTACATAGTAATACTGCAATATGGTGAAAGCGCTACATTATATAATATGAAGCTGACCGTCCAAATTGACATGTAGCAATACTTTAAGCAGGAAAATAACTGACAGAACTATATTTTGAGTTCTGGAGGAGAAATGTAGTCCCAAAAAGATAAAAAATATATGAGGAAGACACAATGAATTTGACAGACAAATCTATAGCTGTCTATAGCTGTAGCTCCTATGTACCTTCATCATAGATAGCTGTAGCTCCTATGTACCTTCATCATAGACAGACAAACCGTGCTCGCTAACCTTGACAGTGATGTGAGATGGGCATATTGAAATCCTTTCTAAATCAAATTCCTATCTGTCAAACTACTATTTTAGTGAGAAGACAAAATCAACTACAGAAATAAGATATTTTTGGAAGGTTCAGAGTGCACCAAATCAAGTGCCAGACTGTTGGAAAACAACCAAGTAAAAAGGCAATGCGATAATATTGTTTTGTATCATCATCTAGAGTTTGAGCCACTTACCACTCATGTCGAGCAAGTTGAATGAAACAGGGATCTTCCCAATGCACCTCACCATTGTAATAGCAGCCCAAACTTTCTGGTGGTCTTCACGTGACACACGGATAATGCAGAGCTTTGTTACAGGATTAACATACTTGACTGAAAATTAGCAGAGCATATAAGTACTTTTATATTAAGAAGCCAGTAGGAAACGCAGTACACCAAACACGGATGTAAAATTTAAAAGGTTTCAGAAGTTATTGCTAGTTGTACCTTGCAATGATCCAAGAGATCCAGCTAGGCCACACTCCCCAAAGTTGAGCTGAATGCTGTCTCTTATAACTTTTGTTATATTAAATTGGGTGAGGATTACAGGATCCTGTTCACCTCTACCTGCATCTATAAAGACCTCCACCACCATGTACCTATTCTTGAAATGGACCATGGTGACTACACACTTCCTTTACTGCAGATCTCCTGCATCCAGATGAAAGACCAGTCAATACTTGTAAGAAATGTAAGTAACTGAAGCAACATCTTATTGTCTAAATCCCATTTTCCAAGATAAAAAAGATTGGGGTGGGAGTGGGGACTGGGGAAGGCAGTAGTGTAAAAACTCAATCATCTAGAAGGTATGCCTGAGAGAATGACACCACACATCAAGGCTAGGGGCAAAGTGGGAATGGCTGACAGAGGCCAAGCTGTTGCCAAATCAAGAAACAATGACTGGTAGTTGTCATCAGTTGTTAGAAGAGTCAAGGGCCTATTGGGCCTTAGCCCGTTAGGGTTAATTAGTCGCTTGCTTAGGGATTAAGTAAGACCTCTTCTCTATATAAGGAGAGGAGATGTATCAATCTAATCAAGCAAGAGATTAGAAGGAAAACCTTCTCTCTTGCCGGCCGTGGGCGAAGCCCCGCGGCCGGCGTTCCCAGCGCCCCTCACAGCCCTAGCCGCCGGCCCTCTGCCTCTAGCTCGTGAACAGTACCCGCGCGGTACTGTAGCGCGCGGGTACTGTAGCTCCGCCGCCGCTCCTCTCGACTCGATCCTCCCAATCCCAACGACGTCCATAACAATCTGGTATCAGAGATGCCAGGTTTCGATGAGTCGCTGTGGGATCAGCTCGCCAAGGCGCTGGCCGACATCAACGCATGGGTGGCCACCATAGAGAGCCGTCAGGCGGCGTTTGCGCGCCAGGTGTCGGCGGCGGTGCGGCTGCAGGCGGCGGCGCGTGGCCTCCTGGCGCGCCGGCGAGTGCGGCGGCTGTGCGATCTGCAGCTGATTCAGCCTCGCACCCCGTCGCAGTTCCTCCAAGCTGTGCTTCGCCGCGCGAAGGCAGACACCGCACAGCAGATCAAGCAGCGAAAGGACATCACAGCGCAGCCGATGCTTATTCACCAAGTGTCGGCTGTGGTGCGGCTGCAGGCTGCTGCGCGCGGTCTCCGAGCACGGCAGCGGCTGCAGGAGATGCGCCAGAAGATGCGGGAGGCGGTCCTGGCGGCGGTGCGGTTACAGGCTGCAGCACGTGGACTCTTGGCGCGACGGCAGGCGCGGAAGATGCGTGGGTTGCAGCTGGTGCCTGTGCCCCGTGCCTCTTTGCTTCGCCACCAGGCTGCGCTTCGCCACATGGAGGGCCCCGATCTCGTCCGCTGCGTCATGGAGATCGGGAGTGGCATCGCCACCTCGGGTGGCGAACTCGGCGTCTACAGCGCCGGCGTTTGGGGACACGGTTGTGTGGCCACCCATAGGCAGACCTTAATTAGCGCTGTCGTGCTCCGGCACCGGCCGCCGCGAGGACTTCTCCGCTGGTCGCTATCGCGACTAATTCCTGGTGGCTATACCCGTGCACCCCTCTCGTTCCGGTGAGCTCCATGAGATCCAGGTGGCTACACACGTGCAGGTTCATCACGCGGAGGGTGTCCGCCGTATCTCCAAAAATCAAAAATAAAGAGTCGTAGTCTATTTCAGGTCAATAAAATAAGCCGAGATGTAAAAGGCTTGTTTTTAAGTGATAAGTTTGTGTCGAGTCGAGTTAGGTTGCAGCTCGAGGACGAGCTGCATGTCCAGGTGGGGTGTAGTGTTAGAAGAGTCAAGGGCCTATTGGGCCTTAGCCCGTTAGGGTTAATTAGTCGCTTGCTTAGGGATTAAGGTAAGACATCTTCTCTATATAAGGAGAGGAGATGTATCAATCTAATCAAGCAAGAGATTAGAAGGAAAACCTTCTCTCTTGCCGGCCGTGGGCGAAGCCCCGCGGCCGGCGTTCCCAGCGCCCCTCACAGCCCTAGCCGCCGGCCCTCTGCCTCTAGCTCATGAACAGTACCCGCGCGGTACTGTAGCGCGCGGGTACTGTAGCTCCGCCGCCGCTCCTCTCGACTCAATCCTCCCAATCCCAACGACGTCCATAACATCAGTCATCACACTTAATTCGATATTAAAGTTGAACAACATGGGTAGTGCACATCCATTGAATATGTGCAAAATAATTCAGCTAAAGAAACTATGGCAAAGAAAGTATCAACGTAATGGCTAAATGAGCTGTAAGCTATCCACTTGTATTACTGAGACAGTCAAGTAGTGAACAGTTCCTAGTGAAACTGACCAAATCTGCTCCAGCATTTGCTGGCTTTGTACCTACCCGACAAACCAAAGGTGTTCAAATTTGTTTATTGGATACCCTTTAAGCCACTCATATCCAGTGATAAGATGCTCTGGTCCAGTTAGTAGTTTATCCCGGCAAAAAATAATCCAGTCTCCAAACCTATTGACAGATGACCACTAAAAAATAGAAAAGAAAGCATGGAGATAGACGAATGTGTAAGCTGCTCACAGTGGATCCTTAAATCATATGAGCATATATCTATCTGATGCGAACAAATCAATAAACCAAACCTATTAAGAGGACGAAATAGCACACTACTAATCCCCGAACAACAACAGTAGCTAGCACTAGCAAAGCAGTAATCAGATATCACGATAAGGGCAGGTGATGCAGCACAGCGAGTTGGACCTTGGCGGTGAAAAGCCAGACGGTGCATGGAGATAGGTGGGAGCTGATCATCTATATGTTTGCATTGCAGTGAACATATTCAACTTGTTTATTCAGATTTAAGAATCTAGACACAGAACCCCTGAACTCCCTGCCGTGGTTCAAGTACAGAAAAATAAACAAACCGAATAAGAAATGAAGCAGAGACACCAACTGAAGGATTGCAAAATTATTTCTGAAGGAGTGCAGGCCCATATAAGCTTATGCTGACCTGTACGTTTTGGGCTAGGAGTGCCAAATTATTCCAAACACTCCTAATCTAAATCTTAACGCTACAAGGTTAGGAACTCAGGGATGCACTAATGACCTTCTCAGTGAACTTGCTAAACATGAAGAAATAATAAAACACTGCTGGATGCATTAATGACCTTGTCAGTGAAACGTAAGTAACAGGAGTGCTCTGATCCATCCTACAGGATGATTGATGAAAAATTAGGAAATGCATGGAGCTCGCACAGAATCAAAAAGCTCGATCTCCACGTCCTTGACTTGTCATGTCGAACTTGATTCACAGAAGGGGATGGGGATTAGACGGAGAGTACCTAGGGTAGACGACGGTGCCGGAGTGTCGGACCCGCCAGCCCAGATTAGGGTTTGGCGTCGTCGGAGGTGTTGAGGCAGCCGATGGATTCGTCAGCGGAGCTGCAGCCGAGGAGGCGAAGAAGGAAAAGCGAGGACAGGTCCGTCGAGGGAGCCCGGAGGCGGCGAGGCGTTCCCCTGCAGAGTCGCAGGTGTGATGTGAGCGAGGCGCGAGCCCTGCGGGTTTTGGTGGACAGAAGCGGGCCTCTGCTAGTGTCCAGTGGGCATGCGACTTGAGCCCACCAGCGCTGTTTCTGCGGAGCGGGCCGAGTGCGCGCGCAGGAAGGCCCGCGGCCCGCGCCACTTTCATCCTATCCCTAGACGGACTCGCCGCCGCCCCGTCTCCCCTTCCCCTCCAATCCCAGCCCGAGCTCCGTTCCCAATCTCAGACGGAATCGATCCAAGGCTAACCTAGGGTTCCGTTCCGTCCGCATCCGTGCTCGTCGATGGGGAGGGAGGGCGTGGTGGCGGGGCCGGTGGCGGAGGGGAGTAAATCGCGGCCGGAGTGCATCAACTCGTCCAACCCGTACCACGAGTGCTCCGACTACTGCCTCCGCAAGATCGCCGAGGCCAGGCAGCGCCTCGACGACGAGCTACCCGACTCGTGGAAGCGCCCGCCCGAGCAACGCACCGTCCATCCGGACTGCATCAACGCCTCCAACCCCTACCATGAGTGCTCCGACTACTGCTTCAGGCGCATCGCCGACGCCAAATCCGGTGCGTCCGCGTGATTCCTTTCCCGTTAATTCGATTCGTCGTGAAGCCCTTCTATCTATTTATTCCTTAAAAAAACTGAGTGTTGGTGGCTGCTTACCGTGTGTTTGGTCGACTTCTCGTTAGATCTCGAGCGTGGGGAGGGACAGCCACCAGCTGATGTGGCCACCGCTGCCGGCTCGTCCGATGCCGTGGAGCAGCAGAGAGCTGAAGATAACGATGCCGACGAACAGGAGGGCGCAGGCGCGGATGATGGCTATCCGCAGATGACGGAAAAGCAGAAGAAGCTGTTCGAGCTGCGGCTTAAGATGGTATGGTGAATTGCTGATTTCACGTGTCATTTACCTACTGCATCAGGACTGTTGTCACCACGCTGTTTGGTATATTCATTCATTCGTCTTGTTGGTGTCTGACGCTCCACAGAACGAAGCACGGAAAGCGAATCAGCAGGCAATGGTTGCCGAGAAGAAAAGGATGGAGCCTCGCGGCGAGAGCCGAGGTGTATCTAAGCAGAAGTGGCTAGACGACAGGAAGAAGAAGATCGGGAAGCTGCTGGACTCGAATGGGCTTGATATGTCGAAGGCATACATGCTCGATACGCAGGAGACTGCAGAAACCAAGTACAAGAAATGGGAGAAGGAACCTGCTCCATATGGGTGGGATGGTGAGTGAGCTCAATCCTCTAACGTCCACAGATGTCTGATTTGTAGAGAACATTGTTTTGTTGAGATAGCAGAAAAATGCATACATTGGTGATGTACTTCAGCCTGAAATTCGCCCCAGCCGGGAACATTGTTTATGACAACATCAGACTAAGTGTTATAGTACTTTCTGTTGTTCATATTATAAGAACATATCCAAAGAGAAAGAAGTAAATCCTGTGGAACATAACTTTATTATTGTGGGGTTAGTATAGTAGTATAGTACTTTCTTGGCAAAGCTTGTTGAATAACTATCTCAGTCCATCCTGCATTTGTGTAGTATAAAACCAGAAAAGTACGCTAGATTGGTAATGTGCGGGGGAGATATCTGTGTTATATACAATGGGTAGAAATGCTTGTTATGATGTTGCTGCTGTGTATAGATTGCAAACATAAAAAAAAAACTCGGCCGGTGGGGTACAGACCGCCCTCAGCCCCCCACGGTATTAGGCGCCTGCCGGACCTGGGCCGTGCGGCACTCAAGGCGCACACACACGGTCCACAGGCCAGACCAGACTTGACAGGAGAAGATTCCCAGTCCCCGACCGAGAAAACCCCCCGAACCCTGACTACTGCAGCGAGGGGGATTTTTTTTTACCCCAGCCTGAAATTCGCCCCAGCCGGGTTTGAACTCAGGACTTGGGGGTGCTGCTGGAGTGACTAGACCAACTGGACTAGCATCCTTTGGCAGATTGCAAACATGTCTTGCTACATAATAATATGTATTCAATACTAGCAACAACAGTGTTAAATCATACAATTGTTGCCATAGGAATGTCTTTTATGCCTTTTTTTTAAAGTCAGATGTTATGATTCAGCACTGTTCCATTTTTTTTTCCATTTACACAGCATGACATACATTTTGAAGTCGAAATACTAGCAACAACAGTTTGAGTCGCATCTGAGAAATTGCGCTTATGCTTTCAGTTTTCAATCAAAAGACCTTGTATGATGCATACAAGAAGAGGACCAAGAATATAGAAGTTGACATGGAGGCTTACAATAAAGCAAAGGAAGCTGACCCTGAATTCTACCGAGACGCCTCAAGTCTCCAGTATGGGAAGGTACTGCTGCCATGGTGCCATCACATCACATCAACAAATCCTTGAATTCCTTCTGGAAACAAGTGTCCTCAACTGACTGCTTTGTGTTTTGCCTTGCACAGGTGTCCAATGTCCCAGAAGAAAACATTGATAAGATGGTCAAGGAACTCAAGGAGCGTGAAGAGAAGCGGAAATCGTTCAGCAGGAGGCGCAAGTTCAACGAAGACAAGGACATTGACTCGATCAATGACCGGAATGAGCACTTCAACAAGAAGATTGAGCGTGCCTTTGGCAAGTACACGCTTGAGATAAAGAACAACCTGGAAAGAGGTACTGCCTTGCCGGACTAAAACCTTAGCAGCTCGGGATCAAGAACAGCATGGAAAGAGGTACTGGCTTGTCAGACTAAAACCTTACACAGCAGCTATCTTATGGCATTCAATCTAACTACTCGACTAGAGGCGAGTGTCCCTGGTGGTGTTTTCCTTTTCACATGGTTTCCTTCTTGTATGCTTGTAACTTGTGGCCACAGTTCCATTGTGACTTGTAAGAAACCTGAACTGGGTTGTAATGTCACGAGGCTGAAGCAATGTACAAACAGTCGTGTATGCATGTGAGCTGAATGGAATTAATGATTTGTAATGGTGTATATACCGCTTCGAGGTTTGTGTGATTTAAAATCAATTCTGAGACTTTGAGAGGGACATATATAACTACTGAAGCAGACACCCACTCTTCCATTAACAAAGCATCCATTACTGAAACAAACCTGGGAAGAGAGGAGACACAAACCGAGGTACAGCAAGCATCCTCTGTAATTCTCTTCGTTCTCCTCCTTGGTCGTCCGAGGTCATGCAAAGCTCCATCACTTTGAATTTCCTTTCTGCATTACGCCAACTAGCTTGCCCACCCGCAGTGCGGCAGAAGCGAACCTTGGCGACGACCTGCTCCAGTTTCTGCTTGGTGATCTTCCTGGTCAGGACGTCAGGTATGCTTGTGCTGCTTCAATTCTTTAACCCAGGTATAAAAACATGGCGTTGTTTCTTTAAATAAAAGGTATAGACATGGCGTTTCTTTAGCCTAAACCGAGTGAAGACCAATTCAAAGCAGCCCTTGAGCAATAGCAACCGGGTCAACAATAACCTTTGTAGCCTGTCCTCCACTTCTGAACGCCCATTTTTTAAAATTCTTGTCATCTTGCCATCAGCACAAAACAAATCCTCAATGGGTTTATTCCATCGTGTTGGTTGTTGCACATGTCACTTTCTTCTACCGTCAGTCCGTCACCATGCTCAGCACCCCCACATTACTCTATTTATATGCCCTCTACTCTCTCAGTTTGCTCCTACATTAATCATAGACAAGCTACTTATACAATATATGGTACGTCCCTTTCTACTCCCAACTACTATACTGCTCCCAGTTTCTGCCCTTTTGTTTCCCAATCTTCCTTCTTGTTCCATAGAAACACATGGCCTCTTTTCTGTTCATCCTGCACTTACTGCTCTAGTTTTTTTTTTCTTGTACGAATACCCTGATTGTTTGCTGCCTCACTACCAGCTTTCCAGTTCTTGTGGCCTCCCAATCCTTGCATAAACTTGCCAGTATTCAGTTGTCTGATACCAGCATAAACTTGCCAGTATTCTTGTGGCCTCCCAATCCTTGTCTGATACCAGTATTCAGTTCCTTGCATAAACTTGCCAGGCAATGTCCAAGACTGAGAGCAGAAAGCTGTCCGATGACTATGAAGTTACGGATGTCCTTGGCCGAGGCGGATTCTCGATAGTGAGGAGGGGAGTGAGCAAATCGGAGGGGAAGACCCAGGTCGCCATAAAGACCTTGCGAAGGCTTGGCCCGGCCATGAACGGGATGCAGCAAGGGTCAAAGGGTGGCCTTCCGATGTGGAAGCAGGTATCCATCTCTGACGCCTTGCTCACCAACGAGATTCTCGTCATGAGGAGGATAGTTGAGAACGTCGCGCCACATCCCAACGTCATAGGCCTGCATGATGTGTACGAGGATGCACATGGCGTGCACCTGATCCTGGAGCTGTGCTCTGGTGGTGAACTGTTTGATAGGATAGTGGGGCGTGACCGGTACTCGGAGTTTGATGCAGCAGCTGTTATTCGTCAGATTGCTAAGGGGTTGGAGGCTCTTCATAAGGCAAACATCATACACAGGGACTTGAAGCCAGAGAACTGCCTCTTCTCTGACAAGAACGAAGATTCCACGCTGAAGATCATGGATTTTGGTTTAAGTTCTGTCGAGGATTTCAGTGACCCAATTGTGACTCTGTTCGGATCGATAGATTATGTTTCGCCAGAAGCTCTCTCGAGGCAAGATGTTTCAGCTGCAAGTGATATGTGGTCCGTTGGGGTAATTCTATATATTCTGTTATCTGGGTATGTTTAATCAACCTTCCTTGTGATTCTCTCCTGGTTTGATTTCTTGTTTATATCCTCATGAATTCCACTTGGTGTGATTACAGATGCCCGCCATTTCATGCACCAACTAATCGAGAAAAGCAGCAAAGGATACTGCAAGTAAGTCTTACTGTGGCTAGTCTCTGGACATGTTGTTGCTCCATTTGAGTTCAGAGTTGTTCGGAATTATCCTGCTTTTTCATGTTTCATGTGTTCACCATTTGAGCATTCCTACAACCGGATGTTACAATAAGGAACGCGTTGGCTCATTTGTAGTGGAAATAGGAGCCAAATTAAATTCTATGAAAATGAGCATTCCTACAACCGGATGTTACAATAAGGAACGCGTTGGCTCATTTGTAGTGGAAATGGGAGCCAAATTAAATTCTATGAAAATGTCTTTTTTATTTGTTAACAAAACTATAATCATTTGATAGCACATGTCAGATGTCATAGTCATCATGAATGTAGTGCAGTTTAGATTTCCATTCACTTATGGTCTTAATGATATATGCTCTTCCAACCTAAATTACATTTAAAAGAAGAGAACCTAGATGGGCCTAGGTAAGAGATTTTGGAGCAATCGTTACATAGCATGGAAGCAGGCCTCTCAATCGACGCTGAAGAACTGCCTTCTTCTGGTAGCTGTTGGCAGTTATATTTGATTTGTCCTATCAGTCATTCTGTTTTAAAGGCCAATTTCCCTAGAGGTGTCAAAGTACTAGCACCTAAACAGACCTTCCTGTTGGCTTGGGTGTAAAAAATGTTCTTGATCCAATGAAATCGCTCAGGGAAATACAAAAAGGTAGGTTAGTATGGACGTAAGGTCAGAATAAGGCTAACCCAACCTCTCAAAAAGGAATTGAACCATTTTCTTGAAGAAGTAAGGTTTCAAAAATCTAGAGTTATCTTTGGATTACATGATGGTGTACTCTTAACTGCTTACAGGCTTCAACAAAGATGGCATCAATTGTCATAAATTGCTGTCCCTAAATCAGGAAGTCTTGCTCTAATGATATTGCGTGTTCTTGATTCTCCTTTCAGGGAGAATTCAGTTTCCAGGACCATACATGGAAAACAATATCTTCATCAGCCAAAGAATTGATTTCCAGGCTTCTTTCTGTTGAACCTTACAAGAGGCCAACAGCAAGTGATGTGTGTCTCATGCTCCTTTTTTTTTTCTTCCGTCCATACTGGCCGATCTGAATTACATATAACTGTGCTTAAACTCGGGGACCTTCTTGCATCATTTGGACCAGCTTCTGGGGCATCCTTGGGTGATTGGGGACTGTGCAAAGCAAGACCTCATGGATGCAGAGGTCGTATCAAAGCTGCAGAAGTTCAATGCTAGAAGGAAACTCCGGGCAGCGGCAATCGCAAGCGTCCTCAGCAGCAAGGTGGCGTTGAGGACAAAGAGGCTGAGGAACCTTTTAGGAAGACATGACCTGAGCTCCGAGGAGCTCGACAATCTGCGGGCTCATTTCGCACGAATGTGAGTATATAAGGAATTTGACCCCCTTTACTTGAGTTTCGATGATTCTAGGATTCTCATTTAGCAGTAAGATGAGGTTGAGGTAAAGACTGAGCTATTCAAAACGTGTCTTATGTCCATGTTTATGATCATTCATTCAGAAGCTGTAGCATGATAAACATGGTGATATTGTGCATTATTGTTCCCTTCATTCGCCTGAGAAATTTTAGTATGCAGCAACAAGCAGCTGCTGGCAAAAATGAAATGCGCATAGTTAGTTCTGGAACCTTTTCACTGAAAAAAAGGACACCTGATATGATATGATATGATATGATATGATATGATATGATATGCTGAGTGCTGTGAATAACAATGAGACGGTCGTGGATCGGCTTGTGCATGCAGATGCGCCGACGGCGAGAACGCGACGCTGGCAGAGTTCGAGCAGGTGCTGAAGGCGATGAAGCTGGAGTCGCTGGTCCCTCTGGCGCCACGCGTGTTTGACCTCTTCGACAACAACCGCGACGGCACGGTGGACATGAGGGAGATCCTGTGTGGGCTGTCCAGCCTCCGTAACTCCCGCGGCGACGACGCGCTCCGCCTCTGCTTCCAGGTGAGGAAAATCGGTGAACTCTTTTTTTTTTTTTTTGCAAAATACCAAGCAATAATCACTGTCACTGTCATTCTGATTCATAGCAGCCATGCATCAATGCGTTCTCTCTCGACTGATATACTGAATGATTGACTGGAAAAAAATGACGTGTCAGATGTACGACGCCGACCGGTCGGGGTGCATCAGCAAGGACGAGCTGGCGTCGATGCTGCGAGTAAGAGAGCTAACAAGCTGCCCGTCCTTCCTGTCTGTATGATACTAGTATGTTGTGATGAGCTTTTCTATGCTTGGTGTTGCAGGCGCTGCCCGAGGAGTGCCTGCCCGGCGACATCACGGAGCCCGGGAAGCTGGACGAGGTGTTCGACGAGATGGACGCCAACGGCGACGGCAAGGTGAGCTTCGACGAGTTCAAGGCGGCCATGCAGAAGGACCGCGCCCTCCAGGACGTCGTCCTCTCGTCCCTCCGGCCTCCGGCGCCGGGGCAGTAGATGTAGACGGAGCGAGAGAGATCCAATCAGTCCAAGTCCAGCAGCTCGCTCCCTTCCCTTCCCTTCCCACGAGAACACCAACACAACAGCATTGATCAGTACGGCACTGTACGGAGTATTAGCATCATCAATCAATCATGTCTGAACTTTTCCTTTTCCTTTTGTTGCTTGTCCCATTGTCCGGTGGAAACGCGTGGAGAGCCTCGATGGATCTCGATCCTACTAGATGCCTGTGTTGTTGTGTGTTTCTGATCATGTGTTCGTGGCAGCAGGCAGCAGCTGTGGTGACTGGCCGTGCCCGGTGGTGAGTCTGCCTACGGACAGCGTCGTTCTTTGCCGGACACACCCTGCGTTTGGAAGCGCGCACGGGCCACGCGCAGCCCGTTTCGTGGGCCTAGCGAGAGTAGGGAAGACAGAGCAGGCCCATGGAACTCTTTCTCTCTCTTTGGGCCGGTCTGTAGTACTTGCCGCAGGCGATGGGACCATGGGAGGGGAGAGAAGGTGGGCTGGGCCGAAACAAAATAAAATGTAAAGAAAGCGTCAGAGGCCAGCTGGGCCAGCGGTTGGCACGGTCGTACTCGATCGTCGCCCAAATTTTCAAAATCCGTCACGGTCGTAATAACCGTAATAAAAAAAACTAGTGGACACCGGGTTTTGTGCTTAGCACTTCAGCAGCCAGGGAAGTGGGACATGGTCACACTCGGCAGTTTTATAAACAGTCCTGTTCTGTGGCCCTGCTTGGATCTTCAATTTTTAAGAATTTGGATTTTGAAAATTTGGTGGGATCCAAGCAGGCTAATTTTTGCCCAGTTTCTTGTGCTAGTTTTTGCTAGATCTTTAGAAACCAAAAAAATGTTGATATTCAGCTTTTGCCAGTTTCCTGTGACCCAAAGAGCAATAAATCAAGTATAAACTGAGGGATCCAAACACCCCACTAGTTTTTTCTCAGAATCTAGATTATATAAACTAGATAAGAACGGGTTTTTTAAGAATTCGAAACTGATGAAACAGGGCCTATATACGTGTTTCATTTTGATCAGAAACAGTTTCGTTCTCTTCTCATAGACCTTTCTAAAAAGTATGGTCCACGTCACGTTCTTGTCGTTTCGGGAACGTTTCATGAAAATGGATAATAATATAATACTCCTATAGTATACTATGCTGAGAGGTGAGCGCCCAGCGTGCCAAAAAGGTGATGATGCCTGGACTGGACTGTCATGCAAGCAACACAAGCACCGGTTGAAGTTTGGTCGGTGGTCCCCCGATCCAATCGCAATCGTTGGCACGTGATGGACAAGCACATAGGCCGCAATCGTTGGCACGTGATGGACAAGCACATAGGCCGTGTTTAGTTGCTCTGAAAATGGTGAAAAGTATACTGTAGCATGTTTTGGCTTTATTTAGTAAATAGTGTTCAACCGTTGACTAATTAGGTTCAAAATGTTCGTCTCGCAAAGTACAACCAAGTTGTACAATTAGTTTTTGATTTCATCTATATTTAGTACTTCATACAAGTACAACCAAGTTGTACAATTAGTTTTTGATTTCATCTATATTTAGTACTCCATACATGTATCACAAGTTTAATGTGACGGGAAATCTTTTTTTTTGCATAGTGCTTTTTTAGGTAAATACACCCATAGTAGTGGATGTGAGGGCGTCTTTGTACTTTGCCGTCAGGTCGGATCGGGTCGTCGGCGCGGTTCTCGGGGGCTCGTAAGGCTATCCGCACTTATCGTACCCTAAATTCATCCTCCAAAAGGAATATTCTATCCTGGTCATCGAGATTCTCTCCTTTATATCACTTTCTCCCGCACCCATTCATCCTCTATATTCATCCTCTATATCAATAGTTCCCACACGTCATACTCTACCTTTATTTTTCTCACCCACCCGGCCTCTCTCTCCTCCCTTCTCCCTGCTCCCTCCCCACCCACTCTCGCTCCCTCCGCCGGCGGCCTCCCTCCTCGCTCCCTCCGCCAGCGGCCTCCCTCCCTCCTCGCGCTCGTGCCTGTGGCCGGCAGAGCTCGCGGTGGAGGACCCGCTCACCCCCGTGCCTGCAGCCGGCGGCGCCCGCGACGAAGCTCCCGCTCTCTGCTCTCTGCTCGGCGGCGCGATTAGGGAGAGGGGGAGGCCGGGTTGCCGGAGCTCGCACACGGGGCTCCCGGCGGTGGCGGCTCGAGCCCTGCAGGGGCGGAGGCGGCCTTCTCCTCCCCGCGTTCCTTCCCGCCCGGCCGTGCTCGCAGGCGAGGCCGCGGTGCGCACGGGCGAGCACGGCGGCGCTCGTAGGCAAGGCCCGCGACCGGCGGTGTCCGCACTCGCAAGCATGGACGGGCGGCGCGACTCCGAGCGGCGAGGCGACGGTGTCCAGGCGTGGACGGCCATGAGCTCGCGCGCGGCTCCGAGCGGCGGGCGGCCATGGGCTCCGGCGCGTCCCTCCACCTCCCTCTGCTCCCTGCCTCTCTCCCTTCTCCTTCCCCTCTCTGCTGGCTCGCTCGGCGGAGCCCACGCGCGGGTAGCGGATGTCCGTGAGTCCGCTGGGAATAGCGGACGGCCGGCTCGTCCGCGTGCGTAGCGTACGTGATAGCGTAGCCGCTGCAGCCGGTTCGTTCGCTATATGGTCCTGCTGGACGATTTAGAGGGTCGCGGTGCGGACAGTCTAAAGGCCAAAAGCTGCCTTTTCGTCCTTCTTGGCTGGATGGAAAAGTTGACAACCACATGCATTTTTTTTTTTGATAACACAACCACATGCAGTTGAGTGCTCCGCCGGCCTACTACCAGCTTGGTCTCAAATAAAAGGGGACAATTTTAGGCTTCAATTGAGCCAGCAATTAATCTGAATATACTTATTCAGTATAATGGATATTAGCATTTTAACCTATATTTAGTTAAACCTAAAATCATTTATATATTTTTAAATATCGAGTTTTTTTTGAACGGTGTGTGTAGTATACTCAGTTTTGCTTGGCTGTGATGAGAGGAAAAGGAGACTATTGAAATCGTCATCGGCAGGTAGGGCTGCCGACGAAGGATACCTTTTCGCAGCTAACGGCAAATTAAAGGCAAGCATGTGCAGATCTTCACGAGTCACGACCACCACGCCATGCGCTTGCACGGCTCGAGAGCGCCTACTTTTCGCTTTGCTACACTGCATGGGTCGCAGATCGATCGGCCTTGCTCGTCCATGGGATGGCCCATGGGTCAGCATCACATCACACTCATCAGTTCGCAGCACGAGCGTGGCCGGAAAAAAAAAACCGATGCAGCAACGGGGTTATATATGGGTGGTGTTGTACTAAGCATGGCCCCACTTTGATTTCAGGCTCTGTTTCCCTAAACTAAGGAAAACCTAACGCCCATGCACACTGAATATCTATCCCGAATAATAATAACTCTCTAAAAGCACTCAACTTATATAGTCCCTAGTTGGATCCAAGGCGCTAATCATTAGCAGCTAGTTTAATTAGCTCCTTTAGATCCAAAAGTCTAGCTAATAGTTTAGCTAATTGTTAACTCAATACTCAACTAACAACTATTCCACTAGTAGGACTAAACTAACTAATATCAGTTAATATTAGTTGTGACTTATTAGTTAGGTAACTATTAGTAGCTAATAGATCTAAACTAAGGCATGTCAGTTGTCATCATGACTTATCAGCAAAAACGTCCCTACTTTTCGACCGAGCGGTGATGTGGCCTTGTGTTGTTACCTTTCAAGACGTGGAAATTTTTAGCGCACTAGGATGCGTGTATAGTAGGAGAGCGATCATCTAACGGTGACGCACACGGGCATGTACTCTTGAGAGCAAAAACAACAGTGCTTTTGTGCGAGTATATGTGTTTTCAGATTTTGTTTTTCCTAATTTTCTACGTACAGTACTGGGGTTTTAACAATAATACAAAAATAGTAGCAATATTTATGATAATTAATAGGTACAATATGAAAAGTATATTCCATGTGAATCTAATGATGTTTTTTTGATATAATATAAATATTTGTACAGATTTGATTAAAAAAACTTCAGATAGTTCCATTGGGTGCAATGGTAGGACTGTCTTTTTTTTACGGGGAAAAGTATAATACTACTTGGTATGTCACATGACATATGACATGATAATATACAATGTAGTAATGATGATAGACAGGTGCCGGCCAATGTGAGGGGGAGCAAAAAGGTTAACTTTGTTCGCGAGCGTTCCGCCCACCAATTTGTCTCTTCTCTTCTGTGTATATATAGGCCTCGTTTAGTTCGGTGAATTGGGAGAAAAACACTGTATCAGAATTCCTGTAGCATTTCGTTTGTATTTGGTAAAAATTATCCAAATTTTGACTAACTAGGCTTAAAATGTTCATCTCGCAAAGTACAACAAAACTGTGCAATTAGTTTTGATTTCATCAACATTTAGTAGTGCATGCATTTGCCGACATTTTGATGTGACAGGGAATCTTCTTTTTGCATAATGAAATTTGGGGGAGAATTGGAGAAACTAAACAAGGGCATATTGTACATTGTACTAAATCTTTGAAAGGGTCATCGTAGTGTATGTTTTTCGAGCATGTATCATGCATCAGGCTCTACTAGTTTATTGGCCGATTAGCAGAGCATGGAGCATAAAGAAATGGCCAGGCCGGCAGCTGATGGACTGGTGGAGGGCGCACTTGAATATTTATTGCCGTACAGTAGCCTTTATTATAATAAATGAATATGGGCGTTGGACCACATCTTTTGGATTTAATTTAGGCCCTGTTTGGTTTGCACGTGTTAAAGTTTAACTCCCACCACATCAATATTGCGGCAAATGCATGAAGTACTAAATGTAGACTAATTACATGCATGTCAACACAGATTAAGAGTAATTTACGAGACGAATCTATTAAGTCTAATTAGTCTAAGATTGGAAACTTTTTGTCAAATAAGACGAAAGTGCTACAGTATTTGTTAAACTTTAACACCCCAAACCAAACAGGCCCTTAGAATAAAATGCACCATAGGTTTATTAGAGCAAGTATAATAGCAGTGTGTAAGCTGGCTAAATGTTGAGGTGGAGGAAAGAGGAGAGGAGAGAGGAGAAACGGGCTGTAAGCTTACAGCCAACTTAAGCACAAGAATCAAGAAACTCTGTGAGAGAGACAAATATGTCATGCATTAATACTGAATAGCTAACCACTATATGAGTGGGTTGAGAGAAGGCTGCAAAGAACCTTACAGCCAGCAAGCCGGTTGTATTATTAGCCTTGCTCTTAAGACTCTGTTTGGATGAGTTTCGGATTCTTGAAAACTAGTTTTTGCCTCTAGTTTCTAAGATTTGGATTCTGAGCAAAAACTAATAAGTGTGTTTGGATGCCCCGGTTTTTAAGAATGTGGCTTCATTTATTACTCAATGAGTCACAAGAAACTGGCAAAAGCTAGGTATTAACAGCTTTCTTGTTTTTAAGAATTTGGCAAAAACTGGTCTGTTTGGATCCCACCCGGCAAAAACTGGAGGGATCCAAACAGGGCCTAACTTTTAGATGAGTGTCAACGTTCATCATCTAGGTCCATCAACTTTCAAAGTATGTCTCTAAACTTTTTCTGCCGTGAACTGTAGGTCAATACTGGTTCGGGAGCTTGGTAATTTTTCATTTAGCAACTTAGGTAGTACTTATGTTTCATATGGCAGATCGCTTTCGTGTGACAGCTAATTAGTGCTGAGATTACAGAGCATATATATTTGCTCTTAGGGAGGCATTGGTTGAACTCAGTTGCCGATATGCCTACACACAGTTGCTTGGCTTATGGATCCTTGAGGTACTCGGAGGCATATCTACAGCCCAGTTTATCAGGGTCCATCAACGATCCTGATGAATTTTATAAATTCATTCTTTTGTTTTTTTAAATAATATACAAACACATGAGACAACAAGGAGTAGTTTATAATCTATGTATTCAAAAAAGCTAAAACAAACTATAATCTAAAGCAGATATATAGGTAATATTGATTTAATAATACGTTGTTAGGATTTTGGAAATCTCTTTTATGCAATGAAGCTGATCTCGATGATATTCTCTGCCGAATCCGTCCCCGCCCCTGAAGGTACCGGGAAACCAGAAATGAGTCGTACGTTGATCAACCGGTGGAGTGGCTGAAAAGTCGAGAGCATGCAGTGCATTGAGCCGGAAAGTTTGAGCTTGACCATTCATTGCTACGTTACATACTGACCATTCAAAAATCGATCTGAAATGGTGATTATTAGTATTATTCAATTGATCAGCAGGCTGCGGTCCACGGTCTTGGAGGCCCTGACGTAGGTGTCGACCATATCCGAAAATGATATGTGTTTTTTTCCAAGGAGTTTTTTTTTAAAAAAAAACTAGGTCTATAAAAAAGTTAGTATGGATATTCGATCGTATCTTCAAATAAATATTATGAAAATACAGTTCAATACTAGTGCAGTGAAACCTATAATACACATTATAAAATGTTACTATTTTTTATGTATTTAATCAAATTTAATAAGAGAATAAAAAAGGTAGATGGCGTGGGTGCCTGTGTTGGTATTGGTACTGGTTGACATGTGGGGGTGACTGCAAGTGGTGGGTGATCGAAAAGGCAGTTCTTGGCATGTTCTGTGGAGGTACACAACAGCCGGCCGCGACGGTGGATCTGTTTAGGCTTAGCAGCTGTACTGTTCCCTCTTGTATTATACTAGTATTAGGGTATGTATCTATAATAATAATAATAATCTGCCCCAGCCTGTTTCTTTCTGAATAAGGTATGCATGTACCTGTAACACCCCTAGTGTTACGTATGGCCTGTAGCGCTAAGCATGCAACTATTAACGTGTTAAAGGAAAAGTAAGAAAATAGGTGCAGCAATTAAACTTGGTTGTTTTGCTAATTGCTTGTTTGGGTATTAGTTAATTTATTAAAACACTTCTAATTTTCCTAGCATAAAAATGCTTGTGCGAGTCTCAACTTTGTAGCATGTGAACCTAACTAAACATAGGGTTAAGTTAATTATGACTGAAGAGCATAAATAGGTATACAAACTTAAATTGTGCCAAAATGTATTTTTGGGTACATACATATATATTTTTATCTCTTCTATGTATATATAATTGTTTGTATAGTGGACGGTTTGCTTTCTAAATAAAGAATCAATAATAAAATAAAATAAAATAAAATAAAACACGACACACTCACACACGTACGACACCACTCGCTGCTTGCACGTTGCACCACATGTTGCTGCCGTATAGAGGTGGAGAGTGCGGCAAGGCTGCAGCTCAGCTGGTGGCTCCTGCGTGCCATTTTTGTTGACCGAGCAGGCATGCTGAGAGAGAGCGCATGTGACCAGGACCAGCCTAGAATAGTACTGGAGAAATTGCTTACCAATTTTCTTCGAGTCCCACGCTACTCTTGCTGGCCTCGTGCTAAGGGTGAATGCTTTGACCTGTTCTTAGTCTAGTCTACATTTCGTTAGGTTGCCTGGGAAGTTAATGCTTGGGTAGGTACAGAGCTGGAAATTCCGGTTCCTGCTTGCATCATGCGGCACACCCTTGATTTTAAGAAAACATAAGCGCCTTTTTTTTGTACAACAAGCACGATCTTGACCAAAACTAGAAACTAGACACCATCCCATTTTTGCTTTTTCGTTTTAGACTACACCAGTCTACTACACACACCTTCGATTTTACTTTATTAGAATATATATATCGATAAAAGTATAAAACTTACAATTGCTTGAAAGCACATTACACGACAATTTTTTTATGTGACAAATTTTAATGCTTACATGTACTTTCGTGGTCTTGGTTTTTAAGTTGTAAAGTATCCAAGCAAATATTCTCTATCCAAGTATGTAGGGTATATTTTATTTTGGCAGGCTGTTCAAAACTGGACTTTGACCATTCTTTTCTCGCAATACTGTAAATGCAGCAAGAGAGAAGTGAGAGAACAGTGCATGCATGGACTAAGAAAAACGTCGGCAATTTTCTCTTGGTCTTGGTCTTGATGGAAATTGTGCTTCCGGCATGGGACAGCTAGTCATGAAGGAGAAAGGGGAGAGTGTGCGGGACGTTCAATTTATTTCCTTGCTATGAATAGAGGCAGAGGGCATAGGCCGCGGGCATACAGACTTGACCGACTCAGCCTCTTGTCTTGTCCCAAATTTTAATGGACAGCGACGTAGTTGGTTGCCGTGGCCGAAATTTTTGACCGGGCTCCGGCAGCTAAGCAGTCGTGCATCCGTGTAGCCTGTGTGCGCTCTTTAAGACCACCAGCAGCCGAGCAATCCAAGCCATGTTAGACCCTATCTTCCTCGTCTCTGACCCCGCCTGGCACCCCGGCGTTCTCGCCTCTTCACCTCGGCACGCTTGCGCACTGCCGCAGCATTCCGACGCGGCCACGCTTCGTTGTTTCCGCAAGCCTGCAGCCAGCGGCGACCACACGCGAGTCCATCTCTGCCTACCTGCTGTCACGGCTAATTTCGAACTCATTCTTTCGTCTTTTAATATTTTGTTTATGCATATTTGACTTAGACAAGCATATTGCGTTTGCATACCATTTAGGAACGACGGTAAACCGATGGATCAACTAAGGTTGTCAGTGTCACGCGAGGATATGGTGTAACGGTGACTCGGTCCTGAAGGTGATGGTGGACGTATATTGAAGGCAAAGCAATACTAACTTAGTAGCGTACGAAATACCCAGGCAAGCCCTGGTGCATAACCTCTATTATGCTGCACTTTATTTATGCATGTGCATTAAGTTTTAAGGAGTTGAATGAAACCCACTTGCATATATATTTTCTTATCCTATGAGTCTTACTAGTATGATAGAATCGTGTAGCGTGCTATGCTATAGGACTCCAGTAGAAGTCGAGTGATTGCCTGTCACTCGCGAGAGATAGGAAATATATTATTGTTACTATTATCATGTTACTATCCCATGGAATAAATATGTATAATAATTGGAGACTGGGCGGAACGGGCTTGGATGCACTTGGACCTTGTTGGGCAACAGAGCGGGGCTCTGGTTACATTTGTTCTGCCTGTGTCAATTAAGGACCGTTCGTTGCATTTGATTCCATAGTCAGGTCACATACCTCCTTATCACGAGCATATACTAGCGGATGGGGGCTAGAAAGACTTGTTATTCTCTTGTCATGGGTTCTGGCTCCATCCGGACCAACTGAAGGTGGATTATATATGGGTATTAGGAGGTCTAAGCACCGCGAGAGGGCGGGGGCTTGGAGTCCCAGTATGGACGGGGACTCGGTTCTCTTGACAGGAGGATAATGGGTTGGTCCCGTTTGTACCTCGGTACGGGCCGGGCGTGTGTTTTTTGTGGTATCCAGCTAGGCTACATTGATTCGTGAATCGCCGTCAATTTGACGGTCCGACATGACTATAATCTGGCATCGTAGCAAAAACTATGAAAGATGATAAAATGGTTCTGATTGCTTACCCCTGCTTGAAAGTAGTCTTGGTGCTTACATAGAATGGTCGAATAATGAACTAATGATGACTGCTAATAAAAAGAAATATAAGGATGCATATTTAGTAATGCTTCTTGCAGATATAATAAACCCACAAGCCAGAAAGCCTTGCATAATCCTTGGAGTCTTTTCTTTCCTCCTGACGGGTAAGTCTTGCGGAGTACAATTGAGTACTCAGGGTTTGTTCTACCCCGTTCCATGTGACATGTTTTTGAAGCTAACACTTGTGTGTGGAAACCTCCTGGTGGGCTCAGCGAGGATTTTCTTTACGTGCGGACGTAGAGTTTATTTAAATTCCCACCTAAAATGTTTTCAAAGGAAATAAAACTTATAACATGTGATTATTACATGTATTTAAATGTTCATCGTGATAATATTTAACTCATCATTAAATGATTTTATTTTCACTGAAACTCTAATAATATTTTATATTCCGCTGTTATAATCAAATAATAAATTACTCTGATGTTGTAATCAAAGTGATGTAAGAAATAACAAAGATATTGTAAGCTTTATCTCTCATCTATGATCCTGATGAAAAATATGGATTTTCGAGTTCTCCCTCGGGTGTGCTCGACGGAATTACAGAGTTTAGTGTGCTCCCTTGGGTACTTAGTGTCTAATGGAAGATAAGTACTCTTGGGAGGGCATTAGATTAGGCGGTTCTGTCACAGGTGGTATCAGAGCATAAATAAGAAAATAAAGCTTCAAAACCCTTTTCTAAATTAAAATTTGACAACACATTTTTACAAAAAGTTGGGGCGTTTGCATACGAACTTATATAAGTAGCCCTATTACTATAGTTAAGTATTTAGAATAGGTTTAAATAGGCTTTTCGTTCAGGGAACTAACTCGTGCGTAGTATGCGGTCTTAAAGTCAGACGCGCTCTTACTCTATAGTCGTCGTGCCTATATTGCTTGCAGGTGCCCTGTTCGTAGGTACCACGCGTTCTTGTTCTAGAGTGACTGTTGTACTATGGCTTCATGCATCGCGTTCGCTCGTGATTCTCGCCTGTCGGGGCTTACATTTTCTGCACTCCTTTCTGCGCCCTTGTCGGACCTCTGCCCTGCAACCGTGCTAGTCTTTATGGCCTCGGACACCGCTCGCCTCGTGTGCGTAAAAATCCTGCTATTTTACTTTACTGATCCTCGTACATGGCTCAAGGGTGATTTGCGCCAGGACCACTGGCCGCTCTGCCTTTTTAAGGGGGCAAGCCTAGCCACTTGGTGTCACCACTCGGTGTATTCTAGCTCGCTTAGCCCTTTCTTTTGAGCAAGTTTCTCCTCAAGCCTTCCTTGCAACCCCCACCCACCTAGGATGGCAGGAGTCTGGGTTAGCAGCTACTGCCTGAACACTGAGGGTTTCCCCAAAATCCTGTATGCCACTCTGCAAAAGCTCGGAGTCAAGGATCGTCCCGAGTATGAGGGCCGTGAGTACATGAAGCATGGCACTGAGCGATGTCAGGTCACCATCTACATTGGCAAGAGTGAGGAGTTCTCCGACATCACTGAAGCTTGGAATGTGACCGCAACTGGGTTTCGCTTCGGCGACACCTACCAGGTTGTGGCCCGCAAAGCCTTGCGGCATCTGTGCCAGATCTATGAGCAGCCCATTGCTCGTACCCCCATGCGGTTCTTTCCACCTTTGGACAAGAATCGGCGGGTATGGAGGGCTCGCATGAAGGCCTTGCAGGGTCGGGACGTGCAAGAGGAAAACCCGACCGTGGTGCACCTGACCACGTACTTGCTTGCCTTGGATGAGCAGTACGACCGGCAGGCCTCGGAACTGAGGGAGTGTCTCCGCCGAGCTGAGGAAGCCGAGATCTTCTCTAGGATGCTCGAAGTGCAGCTTGCTGAAGCCCACACCAATGTAGCAGATGCGGAGAGTCGAGAGGCTGCCATAGCGGAAGCACTCAAAGTGGATGAAGAGCGACATGCCTAGGAGCTGGAGGACGCCTATCTCGTCACCAGGGCCAAGCGTAGGACGCTGGACACGGAAAGGCAAGAACCCTTGATCTTGGAGGGAATCCCTGTCCATCCGTCGGAGAGAAGGAGAACTGGTATTGCAGCGCCTCCACCCATGGAAGCCTTGGAAGTAGAGTCATTGCCTCCCCTCACCCAGCCACCACCACAAGAAGGAGCAGATCCACAACCTAGTGCGGCAGAAGAACCCCAGGAGCCCAGGAATGAAGCAGTTTGGGCCAACGAAGTAGATTAGTTGTCCTAGGAGAGATGTAACAGTCGCTAGTAGTGTTTTTCATCGCTGTCCTCTAGTGTTGTAAACTTTCCGTTGTCTTTCGTTCGTCGTTGTTAAGACCGCCTGGTTGTACGTTCCAAGTGATGTGTCGAGTGTGGGAGAGTGAATGCCTGTATGTTGCACCCGTGTAAGGTCGTTGGTAATGAGTATTTGCTTTATCCATTGTGTTTGTTATGTCGTTTTTCCTTTAGGCCTCGTTCAAATTGCTTAGGATTCTTGAGATGACAACAAGCAGATTAATCGTGTTTGGATGACAGAGGACACTGTATCACTAATTGTGGATGACCCAGCAGAGCACTTGAATTCACTTGACTTAAATCCGCCTTGGGATTTACTTTACTTGTTCCTTGTTTTGAAAGCAACCCTTGTTCTTAAATCCTCTCTTGCAATACTTTTATGATTCTGTGGTCTACGACCCCACTACCTTTACTACGAGTAAGTTGGTAATAGTTGCCTGATTAATAGCTTATGGTGCCACGACGGAACCGAGGGCCACCGGTGGATCGCGACCACATGGTTGTGCCGCTTGGCGCGCGCTGGTATCAAGGTTGTTGATTGAGCCCTTTTACCAAGTTACACCGCAGTACCGTTTTTGTTACCAATATTCTCCTTGGTAAAAATATTCTGGTGTTCAAACGGGAAATCCACAACGAGTTGATGTAGCGGTGCTCTACCCAAGTAACAGGGGTAACACAGTTTTTGAAGAAAGGAAAAGAAGAAAGAGAAAAGCAACTGGAAAGTTAGCCCGCACGTAGGTCAGAGAAATTGCATCGCCCGACTTGACGTCGTTCCTGTGACCGGTTTGGTCACACTACGCATGTCGGGTCACTGTCACTGTGTGCCCTGCGGATGCCGTCTATGGTGGGGCCCGTGTGTGCCGCACTCGCCTCGTCGTGTCGCACAGTACGCCCTCTGTTCCTGGCACCCATGTCGACTCTCGATTTTCACCCTCGTCCCCATACCAGACCCCCTCTTTCTTTTCCTTTAGGGCCCCGTTGCTTGCACGCCTCTTGGTCGAGCGAACCCCGTCCCCTCCTTTCTCCTTTGCCCCACTCAAGCTCGCACAGGGAGCGCACCATGGCTGATGCTCTCCCCACCTCGTGATCCCCCAGTGATTCCCCTCTACGCCACCCCCACTCCCGGTGCACTGCACCACCACCTCCGTCCACCAAGCTTTTATAATGCCACATTGCTTGCCTCTCCTCCATTCCACCCCCAGACCCGAAGTAGAGCTCATAAAATCAATCCCCGTTGTCCGTGCTTGGGTGGGAGAAGCTCGAGAAGCAGTCAGGAAGAAAGTGGTTGGAGGCAGAGCTACGAGATTCAGTCGTTGCTTGCAGATCTAGGGTCGCTAGTCAGAGGTGATGGTGTAACTCGAGAAGAAGGGATCTGGTTTTCGTCGAAGAAGTTCAAGATTCACCTCTGGTTAGTTAGGTTTTGGGCTTCGCAATGATCTATTTACCAGTCTCCAATTTCTGGCTTTGTTGGGCATACGCCATGTTCTGGATAATCGTTTTCCTTTTACTTTTTCATTGTCCCTGTCTTCGTCGATTTCTAGAGAGGTTGTGAGTTGTATCAGATTTGTTCTTAGCCGAGTTATCTCTAGATCCTGGAGTAGCTAGTGTTGGAAGTCGTGTAACCTCCTATATAAGCTCAGATATGTGAACTGTAATCGCATTTCCCTCTTTTTATTCTTATTCCGAATCTCGGGACGAGATTCTTTTAAGGGGGAAGGTTGTAACACCCCTGGTGTTACGTATGGCCTGTAGCGCTAAGCATGCAACTATTAACGTGTTAAAGGAAAAGTAAGAAAATAGGTGCAGCAATTAAACTTGGTTGTTTTGCTAATTGCTTGTTTGGGTATTAGTTAATTTATTAAAACACTTCTAATTTTCCTAGCATAAAAATGCTCGTACGAGTCTCAACTTTGTAGCATATGAACCTAACTAAACATAGGGTTAAGTTAATTATGACTGAAGAGCATAAATAGGTATACAAACTTAAATTGTGCCAAAATGTATTTTTGGGTACATACATATATATATATTTTATCTCTTCTATGTATATATAATTGTTTGTATAGTGGACGGTTTGCTTTCTAAATAAAGAATCAATAATAAAATAAAATAAAATAAAACACGACACACTCGTACACGTACGACACCACTCGCTGCTTGCACGTTGCACCACATGTTGCTGCCGTATAGAGGGGGAGAGTGCGGCAGGGCTGCAGCTCAGCTGGTGGCTCCTGCATGCCATTTTTGTTGACCGAGCAGGCATGCTGAGAGAGAGGGCGCATGTGACCAGGACCATTCTAGAATAGTACTAGAGAAATTGCTTACCAATTTTCTTCGAGTCCCACGTTGCTCTTGCTGGCCTCGTGCTAAGGGTGAATGCTTTGACCTGTTCTTAGTCTAGTCTACATTTCGTTGGGTTGCCTGGGAAGTTAATGCTTGGGTAGGTACAGAGCTGGAAATTCTGGTTCCTGCTTGCATCATGCGGCACACCCTTGATTTTAAGAAAACATAAGCGCCTTTTTTTTACAACAAGCACGATCTTGACCAAAACTAGAAACTAGACACCATCCCATTTTTGCTTTTTCGTTTTAGACTACACCGGTCTAATACACACCTTCGATTTTACTTTATTAGAATATATATGTCGATAAAAGTATAAAACATACAATTGCTTGAAAGCACATTACACGATATTTTTTATGTGACAAATTTTAATGCTTACATGTACTTTCGTGGTCTTGGTTTTTAAGTTGTAAAGTATCCAAGCAAATATTCTCTATCCAAGTATGTAGGGTATATTTTATTTTGGCAGGCTGTTCAAAACTGGACTTTTTTTACCGGGATGGAAAACTAGACTTTGACCATTCTTTTCTTGCAATACTGTAAATGCAGCAAGAGAGAAGTGAGAGAACATTGCATGCATGGACTAAGAAAAATGTCGGCAACTTTCTCTTGGTCTTGGTCTTGATGGAAATTGTGCTTCCAGCATGGGACAGCTAGTCATGAAGGAGAAAGTGGAGAGTGTGCGGGACGTTCAATTTATTTTTTTGCTATGAATAGAGGGAGAGGGCATAGGCCGCGGGCATACAGACTTGACCGACTTAGCCTCTTGTCTTGTCCCAAATTTTATTGGGTAGCGACGCAGTTGGTTGCTGTGGCCGAAATTTTTGACCAGGCACCGGCAGCTGAGCAGTCGTGCATCCGTGTAGCCTGTGTGCGCTCTTTAAGACCACCAGCAGCCGAGCAATCCAAGCCATGGTAGACCCTATCTTCCTCGTCTCCGACCTCGCCCAGCACCCCGACGTTCTCGCCTCTTCACCTCGGCACGCTTGCGCACTGCCGCAGCATTCCGGCGTGGCCACGCTTCGTTGTTTCCGCAAGCCTGCAGCCAGCGGCGATCACACGCGAGTCCATCTCTGTCTACCTGCTGTCACGGCTAATTTCGAACTCATTCTTTCGTCTTTTAATATTTTGTTTATGCATATTTGACTTAGACAAGCATATTGCGTTTGCATACCATTTAGGAACGACGGTAAACCGATGGATCAACTAAGGTTGTCAGTGTCACGCGAGGATATGGTGTAACGGTGACTCGGTCCTGAAGGTGATGGTGGACGTATATTGAAGGCAAAGCAATACTAACTTAGTAGCGTACGAAATACCCAGGCAAGCCCTGGTGCATAACCTCTATTATATTGCACTTTATTTATGACTATGCATTAAGTTTTAAGGAGTTGAATAAAACCCACTTGCATATATATTTTCTTATCCTATGATTCTTACTAGTATGATAGAATCGTGTAGCGTGCTATGCTATAGGACTCCGGTAGAAGTCGAGTGATTGCCTGTCACTCGCAAGAGATAGGAAATATATTATTGTTACTATTATCATGTTACTATCCTATGAAATAAATACGTATAATAATTGGAGACTGAGCGGAACGGGCTTGGATGGACTTGGACCTGGTTGGGCAACAGAGCGGGGCTCTGGTTACATTTGTTCTGCCTGTGTCAATTAAGGACCGTTCGTTGTATTGGATTCCATAGTTAGATCACAGACCTCCTTATCCCAAGCATATACTAGCGGATGGGGGCTAGAAAGACTTGTTATTCTCTTGTCATGGGTTCCGGCTCTATCCGGACCAACTGAAGGTGGATTATATATGGGTATTAGGAGGTCTAAGCACCGCGAGAGGTCGGGGGCTTGGAGTCCCAGTATGGACGAGGACTCGGTTCTCTTGACTGGAGGATAATGGGTTGGTCCCGTTTGTACCTCGGTACGGGCGAGGCGTGTGTTTTTCGGGGTACCCAGCTGGGGTACATTGATTCGCGAATCGTCGTTAATTTGATGGTTCGACGTGACTATAATCTGGCATCGTAGCAAAAACTATGAAAGATGGTAAAATAGTTCTGATTGCTTACCCCTGCTTGAAAGTAGTCTTGGTGCTTACATAGAATGATCTTATAATGAACTAATGATGACTGCAAATAAAAAGAAATATAAGGATGCATATTTAGTAATGCTTCTTGCAGATGCAATAAACCCACAAGCCAGAAAGCCTTGCATAATCCTTGGAGTCTTTTCTTTCCTCCTGACGGGTAAGTCTTACAGAGTACAATTGAGTACTCAGGGTTTGTTCTACCCCGTTGCAGGTGACAGGTTTTTGAAGCTGATACTTGTGTGTGGAAACCTCCTGGTGGGCTCAGCGAGGATTTTCTTTACGTGCGGACGTAGAGTTTCTTTAAATTCCCACCTAAAATGTTTTCAAAGGAAATAAAACTTGTAACCTGTGATTATTACATGTATTTAAATGTTCATCGTGATAATATTTAACTCATCATTAAATGATTTTATTTCCACTGAAACTCTGATAATATTTTATATTCCGCTGCTATAATCAAATAATGAATTACTCTGATGTTGTAATAAAAGTGATGTAAGAAATGACAAAGATGTTATAAGCTTTATCTCTCATCTATGATCCTAATGAAAAATGTGGATTTTCGAGTTCTCCTTCGGGTGTGCTCGACGGAATTGCAGAGTTTAGTGCGCTCCCTTGGGTACTTAGTGTCTAATGGAAGACAAGTACTCTTGAGAGGGCATTAGATTAGGCGGTTCTGCCACAATACCCTCCGCTCACCACCCCACATGAGGTCATTGCTCATGTATTATGGTCCCCGAAATCATATCAGCATCATGGATTCTTGTGGGAATTGAATGGCCAGCGAGCCTAGGTACCTTGTTGTCTCATGTGTTTGTATATTACTCCCTCCATCCGGGAAAGGATGCAATCTGCGGTATCAAGGTGAAGACAGCAACCAAACAAAATTACACGTTGTATCCCTACTTTCTCTATCTCCCACTATCTACCAAACGCACTACGCACGAAGATCAACGCTTTCACTCTCTCTCCATGGGTCACGCCGCTCTTGCTCAGGCCACCTGACACGGCTCTGTTCAGAATTTTTTATCCCGCACAACAGCTAGCATGTACCTCTACCAGGTCTAAAATTGCATCCTTTGTTGGACAAGTCTCTGTTTCTAGAGTTGCATGATTTACCGGACGGAGGGAGTATTTGTGTTGTTGATGAGGAGATAGATATGCATGATCGATACTAGTGGCTACTGCTACTTCATTGTGCGGAAAACGCAACGTTAACACCATGTTTTAGCATACTGCTGCTATATATACATGTACAGTATGTTGTGAAGCAAATATAAATGGCTAGCTAATATATGGTTTTTTATGTTGGCGCCCAAGAAGGATGATTGTGATTTTTTTTTTTCCAATGAGAAAACACCTAGTTTCTACCAGGTCCGTTTGGCAGTGAGAAACATTTCGTATTCTTAGCGCACAATCTGTAGAATCGCTGTCAGACGTCACAAAGAGAGAATCATTTTAGGGAGAATCACTTAGAACCGATTCTTATTTTTATACTAGTCCATAGAAATACTCGGAACCTGGTTTGTCCTAATTCTAATTCTAATTTCAAGATTCTAGGGAGCTGCAGTTTCACAAAGTGATTCTGGTTCATAAATAAATATTTCTAAAGGAAATCTAGACCTGAAACATTTCTACGAGAATTTAAAACCCTGTCAAACGCCTCCATATATATAGCTCTTTCTCATTAAAACATTGAGACTTGCAATCACATACGGTGGGTACAAACTTGTTGGAAGATACGAACTGGATTATCAGCAGCGAGTATCAATATATGCAAGTAGCTATAGCTAGCAAGGTGGACTTGCGCGCCCTAAGTATTTGTACTCGTCGGTTAGTTAATTAGCCAAGGACAATGGACGAGACGATGTACGTACGTGCGTACGTGTTGTTGCTGAGCTAAATAAAATCAATTGGAGGCTGGACTACTTGTAATAGTTACTCTAAAAATTAAATCATATCGTCGTCATCAGCTAGTACTAGCTACAAAACCAATTCTTATGATCGATAAGATATATTTGCATGTGCGATGTGAATCTGATAGCTACTCCTACCTCGATCCATTTGATTTGCTTGTAATGGGAGTATATATGGGAGTAGCTAGTTTACTCGGAGTATTAGGATTGCGGTTTGCCGACGAACGATGCCTTTTTCCGCGCCTGCATGCACATGCATGTGCGTGCGTGCATGGACCGGACCCCGGTCTGGTAGCTGTGGCCGATGCGCATGCCCATGCCGATGCAACCGAGATAGCTACTGTAGTCACGTGCAGCTAGGATCACTGCATGGGCTCGCAAGCTGCGGCTGAGCGCCCGAAAAGGTGATGGCTGGACCGGATTAGCTAGGACTATGCTGACGATGCATATACTATCATGCATCAACCAAAACACGATCCGCCGGTGTTGGTGCATCGCGCATGTGTTGGACAATCACATGCACGTACAGCTGGCACATCCACAGCAGAGAGAAAAATTAAGAAAAGGACGGGGCATTGATTAAGCCGGCACGCAAGTCCATGGAGAGGCGTCGTCCATGGCTCCATGCCGCCGTCCCGTGCGTGCATCCCTATCTATAAAACTCGAAGATGCAGCGGGGGACGCG
This sequence comes from Saccharum hybrid cultivar R570, assembly GCA_038087645.1. NCBI lineage: Eukaryota > Viridiplantae > Streptophyta > Magnoliopsida > Poales > Poaceae > Saccharum > Saccharum hybrid cultivar. The sequence goes on from JAQSUU010000273.1 coordinate 3,600,328, forward strand.
AGCAAGACAAGACGATAATCGATCGAAGATTCCGGTGTGGGTCGCCGCTCGCCGCTCATTAAAGGCCAAAAGTTGCCTTTTCGCCTGCTTAGCTGGAATTGAATGATGCCCACTTGATTGGCGGCCAATGCATGACTGCTGCATGTGCGTGCACGGCTGGGCTACCTCTAGCAGCTGCTAGGCCGGCGAAAGGCAAAAAGGCGCCCTTTGGCTCGCCTCGCCGGTCCCGGCCCATCACTAGTCTGAGGTAGTGTTTAGATAGTGTAAAAGTTGGTGTAAAGTTTTTGTAGCACTTTTCGTTGTTATTGGATAAAATTTATCCAATCATGGACTAACTAGGCTTAAAAAATTCGTCTCGATATTTACAGACAAACTGTGCAATTAGTTATTTTTTTTACCTATATTTAATGCTCAATGCATACGTCTAAAGATTCGATGTGACGGGGAATCTTGTAAAATTTTTGGAAGTTCGAGAGATCTGCCTGACCGATTGATCACTTGCGTTGCGCCATGCCCATGCCACCCCACCCCACCCCACCTCACCTGCTGCTGTCCGAAAAGTCAGGCGATGGAGTGGAACAAGTGCAACCAGAGCAAAGCAACCGCCCAGCTCCCCATTGGCTCGTTTCGCCGCGTGCTTCCACCGAATTCCTATCCTAAACGATTCACCACCGCACGACTTGCGTGTGGATTGCCCGGATTATTCCTTTGTCGCTAGGCGCGCCGGTCCGTAGCTCCAAGTACCGTGTCCCCGTCGTGCTCCTGCTCACGGATGCCGATTTCAATTGATGGGTCCATCCAAGCGGGGCGCGGAGCCAGAAATTGTTAGGAGGGCAAATCAACATTTTCACTGAATTTTATATATCATGTGCACAGGAGAGACGCATGCATGCTTGGCCCTCCCTCCACATTCCCTTCCTCCATCCACCCTTGGATCCAACGACCCATGCTAAGCCATTGCGTCGGCCCACCAAAATTTAGTTCCGGTTCTTGGCGTTGATCGCTTTAGATGGTCGGGTAACCTAGCTAATCACCGTCCATTGCGCATGGTGGCGTCTTCATCGCTTTTACGGGGCTGTTTGGATCGTGATGTCCTGGAAACGATCTCAGGCCTAGGCGACCAAAATCGAATGTCTTGAAATCGTGCCTGTCAGACAAGGCTTGCCTGGGTCTGGAGGACATAACCAAATAGGCTCGATCTATTTGTGTGTTTTATTTCTGTGCGTGTTTTCTTTATACAAATAGAAGCATGTTGTCCTTGGTTACCTTGGTCTGCCAGGTTTTAATGTTTTCCGAAATATTTGGCGCAGTTTAGACCTTATTTGGTAGGGCTTTTTTTTCACTGAAAAATGGTTCCAAATAGCTCGTCCTACAAAACTGTTTGGTAGGCCTCTTCCGTAGGAGCCGGAGAGAAGCCTAACAAATGGGGCCTTAACACCTATTATTACGAAGAAAGAATTCGTCGTGTAGCTAGGTAGGTATCTGATGTGAGCTTCCACACAAACAAATAAAACAAGTCGGTGAATAATCTCTCGCCAGTGCTTTTATTTGTTGGGCGTTGAGATCTTTACTTGCTATGTAGATCGAGGATAAGGCAAGAAGGCACCAACAACTTGCGTCGTAAATAAAAGTCAAAAGTGCAAGGGGAAGAGGACACAACCGGGATATCGGATGGTGCAGCTTTTGTTGTGTGATGGAAAAAGTCGTCTCGGCCTCTCGGGGTTGGCTTGTCCTTTGGAGCTGGAGCTTTCTGCTAGCTTCGTTTTGCAGCATTCGCATTCGCATTCGCATTTGCATGCATGCTTTCCAAGTTTCCATCGACTGGACGACAGTGGATGGTGACCGACCGACCCAGTTAGCCCCCCCCCCCCCCCCCCCCCCCCCCCCCCCCAGCCGATCGATGCGATGCTGTTTTTAAGTATGTACGTTATATATATGTTATCGCGTGCATGTTCATAAAGTGAATCGGTCGCTGTTTATCGCGTGCATGTTCATAAAGTGAATCGGTCGCTGTCAGCGCTAATTCAGTTTGGACGCACATCAGGACCTGCTGCTGGCGTGCCCCGATTCGGCCGGCCGGTGCGTCGCGTGACGACTCACGACCCAACTTGGGCACAAAACGGGAGCGAGCGACTCTTTTAGGGGGCACGTTTGCTGTTTGCTAATACTGTACTGTGTAGTGGATGATGATAGCGATCCAAAGCTAACTAACCGAAATAGGGCTCTTACCTTTTCGTAGTACGAGCAGTTATTTCACCTGACACGAGCCTTTTTGCTTTTGTGATTGGTAATGATCAATCATGCAGCTGTGGTACTATATATAGGCTGTAAGTGCACAATGAGCACATATACGGCTCGCCACCGTTTTGTTTGTTTTTTTTTTAAATGAGCACAATGACTGGCATGGCCCTGTGCGACGTGCATGCTGACGACCGCGTCCCCCGTGGACCAAAGGAAACTCCGGACGGAGAAGCAGAGGAGCGAGCACGAGGGCCAGCTGCTGGCTGATCCGTTCAATTCAACAGGTGCCGGCGCCCGCCCGCCTGTCCAAAACAAGACCGGCCACTCGATGGCTCGCTCTCCCTACAACTAGCCGTCCTCCGACCTCCGTCCTCCACTCATCCTACCCTGCCAATCTGCCATGCGGCGGCACCTTTCCGGATTAACTGCACCACCACCACCACCACGCCACATCGCCGTCGGCCACCGCACGATGCACACGCACGCCGCCATATAATACTACTCCTACTAACTACACGGCGTTCTCCGTGCGAGCGCAAGCAACGACGCGCCGGTCCGCCCGCCTACTAGTACCGCTCTCGTCGTGGCTGCGCCCGCCGCGGCCAAGCGCCCGTACTGGCAGGCCCCCGCCGCCGTACCTGAGCCCAACAAGCGGCACCGCACGGCCGCGGCGCCGGTGCCCATGGACGCGAACAAGGAGCCAGAGACGGAGCACGAGGACCAGCCCCTGCTCCCGGGCCTGCCGGACCACCTCGCCCAGCTCTGCCTGGCCCCGCTCCCGCCGCGCCTCCTGCACGCCGTCTGCCGCCCCTGGCGCCGCCTCCTCTACTCGCCCTCGTTCCCGCCGTTCCTCTCGCTCTACGCGGTCCTCGACGACGCCACCACCGGCCCCGCCTCCTGCTCCGGCACCGGCGGCGGCGTCTCGTTCGCGGCCTACGACGCCGTGGCGGGGCGGTGGGACGACCTGCCGGCGCCGCCGATGCCGTCGTCGCCGCCGAGGCTATGGCACCCGTCCTTCCTCTCGCGCCGGCTCCCGCTCCAGTCCGTGGCGGCGGGTGGGCGGCTCGTCCTCGTGGCAGGGTCCACGCGGTCGCTGGCCCCGGCGCTGCCCCGCCCCGTGGTCTTCGACCCGGCCGCGCGCGCGTGGCGGCTCGGCCCGCGGTTCCCGTTCGCGCCGCGCCGGTGGTGCGCGGCGGGCGCGGCACGCGGGCGCGTGTTCGTGGCCGGCGGTGTCGGCGCCGGCTACGACGCCAGCGACGCCCGGTCCGGCGCCACGTGGGACCCTGCGTCAGCGCCGGCGTCCGCGACGGCAGCCGCGGGGTGGGAGCCGATCACGCCCATGCGGGACGCGCGGTTCAGCCGCGACGCCGCGGAGGCCGTGTGCGCCGCGGGGAAGGTGTGCATGGTCAGCCTCCGCGGCCGCGGCGCCAAGGAAGGCGCGGTGTTCGACTTGCGAGCAGCGAGGTGGGAGGACATGCCGCCCGGGATGCTTGCCGGCTGGAAAGGCCCGGCGGCAGCTGTCGACGAGACGACGATCTTCGTGGTGGATGAGGAGCGCGGGGCGCTGAGCGCGTATGACTGGGCCGGGGACCGGTGGCGGACCGTGGTGGAGTCGGAGCGGCTCGTGGGCGCCGCCGAGATGGCGGCGGGCGGGGGCCGGGTGTGCGTGGCGGCCCAGGGCGGCGAGAAGGTGGTCGTGGTCGACGTGGCGCCCAGCCGGCCTTCGCCGCAGCCCTCACGGCGGTGGGGTGCCCCCGCCGCCGCCGCCGCGGCGCCCCGGCCCCGCGTGTGGGAGGTGGCGGCGCCGCCCGGGAAGCGGGTGGTGGCGCTGCACGTTCTGCCCCGGATGGCGCGCGCGGAGTAGAACCAGCTTCCCTCCACGTCGTCTGGGAAGGTGTGGATTGCATGCTCGTTGGATTCGCTCGCTACACGTGTAATGTGTTGCTGTACAGACGGCACAGCCTTCGTTTTGCTGCTGCTCATGATCCGACTCGACTCCAACCTTTCTGTTCACAATTTATTCCTTTCAGAGTTTCATTCTAGCGTTGCTGGATATTCCAGTCCGTTGCGTTGAGATTGTAGACACCACAAATACGGCAGAGTTGCAGTGTTTCTAGAATCGTGTTGCATGCAGTGGGAGGAGACACGAGCGCGAAAGCAGACGATACTGTTCCATTCCATTGTGTTGTATTGTATGTACCCAGATGAATGGGAAGGATCGGAACGCGAGGAGGGGGAATGTCCACGATTAGCGACTTGTCGGTTCTTTCGCGGCGGGCGGCGACCGGATCTTGCCCGGGGATCCTGTAGAGTGTGCACATGGACGGCGTTCCGGCCATCCATGTCGACGTCGATGTCGCTGCCTGCCTCCCCGGGCGTTCAGCCATGGCAGCCTCATGGTTCTCGGCGAGGTGTCGTGCTGTGTCGTCTCGTTCGTCCACACGGCCAGGCCTGGGCGTCCGATTTTTTCGGGTCAGGTAATTTGGGTAATTAAAAATTCGGGTAATGAAAATTGCTATCCGATATTTATCTCGAAAAAATACTACCCGAAATTTCGGATACCCGATAATTCGGGTTCGGGTATACTCAATACACCCGAATTCACAGAAAAAAAAAAACAAACTGCACAAAACTTTTATAGCAATTTTATACATAATTTCAACTGCGATTTGTATAAAATTTCAATATCAATTTACAGAGAATAATATATTACAGTCACTTGTTCAAACAAAGAGAATCATATACTAATAAAGTGATAAGTTTAAGTGCTCCATTGACAACACATCACAAACACAAAGACATAAACATATATTCGGGTAGTTTGGGTAGTTCGGATACCGGGAGATATTACCTGAATTACCTAAACTTATTTCGGGTAATCAGAATTGCTATCCGAACTTAGGATCGGATACCTGGTAATTCGGGTCTGGGTTCGGGTATTTCGGATATTTTGCCGAGGCTTACACACGGCCAGCCACGGACGCGCCCGACTCCCGGGCCGCCGCCGTAGCCCGTACGGTGCCGAGACGTCTACTACCGGGTATGCGGGCGTCCTCTTCCTCTCACGTCGCGACTCGCGTCGCCTCGTCTGGTCTGTCTCTCCACTTGTCCCGGCGCCACAACCCATAAATGGCGCGCCGTGGACGTGGTGGCGCCGGCAGGGGTCCGTCGGGTCGGGTCGAGCGAAAAGTAGGCGCCCGTCGGTTGCAGGGCGCGGGGCCAGCCGGCCGGCCGGCCATCAATGCGGTAGCTTTCGATCGTTTGGCTTATTCAATCGGGAAAGGCGGGAGGGGCCGGCCAGCGACGGCGGCTGCGACGGCGACGGCGGTCGTGGGGTGTATGGAGGAGGGCATCCGCATCCGCATCCGCGGCCGCGGCGCGAAAAGGCGGGGGCGTAATTGCGATGGGCACCGGACGCCCGCCAGACCGCCGCTGGCTCATCTCATGCCTGATGTCACCGCTGAGTAACAACTATCTCATTAGTTATTAACAGCAGCGTTCCCAAAAAAAAAAGTTATTACAGCAGCGGAGTTATTACTACTAGGTAAACCATCGTAATGGGGTGAATTTGTTCGAGTTGTGTCACCGGGAGAAATACAAAGTCGCATTTATTTTAACATCCAGGAATTGGGTGACACAGCATTTTTTTTCATCAATAAAAAAAAAGATCCCCATATAGCACAACAGATGAAACGGACAATCTGGCTGACTCAAACAAGAAATAAAGAAATCAACAAGCATAATTCCCAGAATCAGATGTTCCAGGCCTCGCGTGTACGTGTCTTCCCCACAGGCCACACACAGGTTGCCAGGTTGGTCACTGGTCAGGAAGATAACGGCCACCAGCCGAACCAAAAATGGCCAAACCTGCATGCCCTTGCTGCCACTATCAATCAACCACATACTATATACAACAAGGCATTCCATCTAGACAGAAAGTAATCTGGTAACAAACTAATTTCCATTCCGAAGCTAACAATGAACGAATTGTGTCAAAACAAACAGCATTCCGTTGTTTGTTACACAAGCCGGACCATCTTACAGTTAATAACAGCCCAAGCCAAGCCCTACACACAGTATTGTTTACAATCGGGTAAACCTTACGTCAAACAAAAAAAAGCCAACGAGCCATCTACCTGTCTTTCTTCTTACTTGCGACTCGAAAAAGGCCGGGACACAACAGCTCGATGACAACACACAACCAAATCAGAAAATGGGGAAAAGAGGGAAGGGGGATGCTACAATAATGTTAACGCAGCCCGAGCCTGCAGCTAACGTTGCTGATCAAAGGGTAACCGGTGTCATTGGCGTGTCAGCTGAAGAGCGACCGAGGGAGCTCCGGTGAAGTTAGGTTTGCTACGCAATCAAACTGCAGCAGAATAACCATAGTGTTAGAAGATCGACGATGCTAAGTTAAGCAGTCCTTTTAGGAGCTAAGGTAAGTGGAACAGCTTCAGTTTTACTTGCCGCTACCAAAGTGGAACTGAAGACTTCACTTAAGCAATGTGGAAGGAATTCAAACAGCAGGATGTGGTTGCGTACCTTTTGATGTCTGTACTTCTCACGGATGGCGTTAAGAGGACAGTTACTGGTGTTATGCTGGAGTTCCCGTAGAGCACAGACACATAATTGAATGTCAGAGCATTTGTAAGAGGTGTAGTGCTCTAGAGTTTGGTTCTGCACATAATTGAATAGCCACAGATTAGAGATAAAACCAAGTTCTTTTTTAAAGCATGTACTGCTGCATGTACCAAGTGCTTTTCATTCGTACCCATGGTTGGTCGGATTGGTCAAGTGTCCATCTAGCAAGAAACACAGCCGATGCTGCCACCAATGATGGAAGAAATTTCAAGAACTCATAATCAGTCAAAGTCAACTCGGCAAGATAATTTGCCAGAAATCCCAAGGTCATAGAAGGAGTCTGCAGATAAACTTCAGAATTTAGCGCTGAGATCAAACATGTAGGCATAACTTGAATGAAAACTGTTGCTGTAAAGATCTGATGCCAATCTTACTTTACGAGATGCTTGTGCCGCTCTAAGGAATCTCCTGATGAAAATAAATAAAATAAAAAAGGGAGACATGTGAGTAATGGTGCGGTGGCTTCCCATTAGAAAAGAGATACTAGGCATATTTGGGAAAGGTAACCTGAGAAATGTTTTTGTTGTTGGAACAGAAAGATGAAATCCCAGGTCATTCAGCACTTGGCACTCCATTTTCAGCACCTACTAGATCAGGGGGTTATCAGATACAAATTCAATGGTTGCTTCTATATATGTAACTAGTTTTTCCCCAACTTCACATGAAACAAATACCTCTGCCTTTGTGTATGTATTGTCGGTTATGAAACAGAATTCTTCAACTCGAGGAGCACATATCTCTTCATATTTTCTGCAAATGAATTAAAAATTTACTTTACTTACAGAGTTATTCATTACATTAGCCAAAGAGGAAACTAGACTATCTTCTAAGGAAAACTTCTTATGTTACATCTATGTATTTTAAAGTTTTCTCCTAAAAAATAGAATGGCTAGAGCATAAAACTCACGAGGCAACAAGCATGCTTGTTATTCCCAGAAGTTGTAGTTTCTGTCTTTCAATGTAGTTCCGAGAAAGAAACCGGTCAATAAGATACACAGTTAGGTACAGCGTGTCTGGAACAAGCTTGTATTCTTCAGAAACCTGTGACAAAGACAATATATAACACACCTTAAGCCAAGTCATCAGTCATGAGAAGCGAGCAGTAGACAGTAAGAGGTATACAATATTTTCACTATAAGACAAAAGACAAACTAGATGCCTCTGTGTGTATGAGATATACAAAGACTGTTTGTCTCTAAAGAAAGTAAACATTATTTTGCCACTTTAATATCTCAGGCACTGCTGCAAGAACAAAAGATAAAAGGATTATCATCAACTGATTCAAACATATATTTATCTCCTGTTTATTGGAATCAAATAACAGTAATTTTCTTATTTGCTGGGTCATACTTCACATTTGGCAGATATGTGCATCAGTTTCTATGCAGAGTATGCTATGAAACGCTACAGTTGAATCATCTGATAGCAGCTTAAGAACGTAGTTGAATAAATCATGTATGGAAATAAGCAGAAATCCAGATAGAATTATAGATATAACAACCTCCACAAGCCAATCAATGAGTATTCCTCTCATGCCCTTAGTGATGTCCCGTTGCAAACCCTCCATGTAATTCGGACTGGGTCTTCTCATAAGCTGTGGAATGACATAAACATAAAGATAGACACATACCGTTTAAACAAGCACAATGTGCCAAGAATATAACACAGAAATCTAAATCTGGAGTTCTTACATGCTTAACATATCATCTGAAATATATTAAATTAAATAGAATTCTGCCTAAACAGTACAACTAAGCAGAATTTCTGTTTTGATCAAAATACAACAGCATACCTCTGAAGCCATAAGGTTTGAGTATATCTCTACAACGTAGGAAGCACACATTTGAGGATTGCCATTATCTTTGTCGATATCTACAATGTCTAACACAGAAGAGTCCCCTGGAAGAAAATACAGAATCTTTAGAAGATGGCCACTAATCAGAAACGTTAAGACTATCTACATGTATCTCAGAAATGACAAAATAAAGAACATTAGCAGCAAGCTTTAGTTTCTTCAGATTTCTAATACTCCAGAAAGACCATCAAGATTATACTCAAGTAAAAGCAAGGGTGCCAGCTACATTTTGTAACATATTAAGGTAAGAAAAGCCTTGAACATTATACAGACTCAGTGTGGCTGTGATGCTGGCAAATCTTTAAGAGCGAATTTCAAGCTCAAAAAGGAAATGGAACTGACCATGCTTTGACACAGAAGGTTCACATATATCCCTGACATTTCTTTCCTTATAGAATGCCTCATGACAAGCACTGTCCCTGTTCCTTTCAACATTCTGCAATGACAGTGAGCCCTTGTTCTCAAGCAAAAGAATAGGTTCTTCTTTCTGTGCCAAAAGTTTCTCCTCTTGTGTTTCTTCGGCAATGCTCGAATCATTGGCGAATGAACCTCCATTACCAGATTGTGGAGGTATTTTAGGAATCCTTTTTGTGCACTGCTTGCCTTTGCTCACGGTTCTTCCAGTCCTTAGGGAGGGCCTTGTCTGAAATTTTTTTAAAAAAGGAGTTAACCTTGTCATTCTACTACATTTGCAATGTTTAGGAAACAGTACACATCGAGAACTCATTGTATGACAATGCAATTATGCAGGGAACATCTCGATACCTGAACCTTCGGTGCAGCAGCGAAAGTTTTGTTAGAGTTAGCATTACGCAAATTGGTCACATCCCTGAGTACTGTGCGCCTCTTAGGCTGGGGGCCAGAAATTGCAGTACTTGCACTAGTGTTGTCATATGAAGATCCCCTTTTCGTCTTCCCTTGTGTAGTCTGTTTTCGTTCAGTTTTTGCAGGCAGTGGAACAGAAGGGAGAGCTCCAAAGCTTCGACGATTTGCAGCGGCTTGAGCTCGCGTGATTCGACCATTGGGTGCTTGACAAGCAATAAGCTCAGGGTTTTCTTTTCGTGCAGCCATCCGAACCTGAATGTTGTAAAACAAAAGGACTATATGACTTCAAATAATTAGCAATTATAGTATTGGGGAGCTGAACAAATGAACAGTACTATGCACTTAGGAATCGTCGTGAAATGGCTAAAGTCAACGACTGAAGAGCAAGGTAACTTCATCAACAAGTTGATGAAATTGAAATCATATTTATATTAATAATGTCAAACTATTCATGTTTCAAACCTGTAAGTCAGAGGAAGAACAAACCAGCACAGTACAGGGCATACCAATCACAAAAGCACCACATAACTGGCTCGTTCAAGTTTCTAGCATCTGAACAAATTACTTGCTCATGTTGGAAATATTAAACAAAAAGAATGAGAAACCCACAATTCAAATAGAAATAATCTAAACTTGGGACCTGGTCAATTCTATTTCCTCTTGTGTGACAAATCTGCACCCCAAATTTGTTTTTTTTTCCTTTTTAGAAGCAGTTTCTCTCTCATCGTAAAAAGGATTGTCTATCTGGATCTCTGAGGGAATGCTGCATTCACATTATGAAATTGAAACGAACGGGTGCAACAGTGAGGCTGCGACACATGACGATTTCCGGATCAAGAATGCTGCATGGTCAGACCACATAATCCGCGTAAAAAAGCTCCTCTAACGTGGCAACGAGGACGCGTCGGCGTATCTTTGGGAGGCTAGACGGTACCTCCGCCGTACCGCAGGCACGACCCGTCCAGGATAGGACAATCGCACCAAAAAGAAGCTTTATTCGCGGAAAGAATTAAGAGTAGTTCGTCCTCGACTCTTTGGGGGGTCAAGGCCGGCGCAAGGGGGTTTCTTGGCCCCGTCCCAAGGCCCACGAGTCCTCTCCCCTCCAAGAAAGAAAGCCTAGCCTAACCCCCGAGGTTCTTGGAGGCAGCCAAGAGAGGAAGAAACCCCCGCAAGAACCCTCCAGAAGTGAAGGCGGCGCCGGGAAGAAAGAGGCGAGGAAGGAAGCTAGGCTCACCCGCGGCGGAGGCGTCGATCCGGGGACCCCCGTGCCCCAGCGCCGTAGATCCGGCCGCGATCTGCACGGCGGCGGCGGCCCTGCCCCTTAGTTCGGTTTTTGCCGGTGGGTGGCGGTGGTAGTGGAGGGTGGGGGAGTGTGTGAGTAGGGAAGAAAGGAAGGAAGGGGAGATGGGGAGCGGTGTCTGGATTTAGTTGCCCTTTTGGGTCGGAGAGAAGAGAAGGGAGGGCGGAGACCGGAGCGAGCGGAGGAGAGAGGAGAGGGAAAATGGACGGATTCGAGGAGGGTTTCAAAATTCGAACCGCCGGTGCTGCTGCGCTGTCCGTTTCCGTTTCCTGTTGTTATTAAAACGCCCAAGTGGTCCCTGGCCCTGGAGATCTGCGTCGCGGCCTCGCTCGGCCCGGTAGGCGGCGGCGGCGGCAGTCAGCGTGGGCTGGAAGCCCAGTAGGAAATGTCAAGCCGTGCCAAAGGCCCAACAGCCGGTGAAGAGGGCGTTGATTGGTTGGCGTTGGGGCCTTGGGAGCACCAGGGCGGCAGTGCCAGATCAAGCGCGTTCAGGTTGTGGACGTGCACATATAGTAGCTCTGTTTGGTTCACTTGTTTCTCACGAGCAAGGCTGTATTCAACCGGTAATTGGTTGGTTAAATCATGGGCTAGATAGACTCCATTTGCCACTCAGCAAAACAGCACATGGTGCACACGCGCTGAGCCAGGCTCGTGAGAAACAGATTCCGATCTCGTTTTCCGGTGATGGCTTTGAGTGCAGGCTTACAGGCCCCTCAGGCCACGGTGTGACATGTCACCTCTTCTACCTGGCAGTTAGTTCTGGTGTTTGTGTGACAAGTGTTGTTCTTTAAGCCTATTATCTGTCTCTTGTCACTAACACTTGTTTCAGGTTCTGAGCACGTTTGTTAATCACTCATCCTTTTCGTGCTCATGATTGGTTCAAATTCAATATCTTTTTTATTTTTAGAGACTTGTTTTTGTCATCAATCACAGAAAGAGAGAGATTGGACGTGTCTAGGCACTAATTTGGCGTTTGGGGTTTTTGTTGACAGATAAGCACAAGTGTTGTGATTAACATGTGTTTCAACGGTAATCACATTGGAGTTAGTTACAAGTTGAATGGCCATAAGTGTCTTAGCCCCGAAGACTCTGGTTGATGGTTGGTGTATGGCACAAAGGATATTCGTGAACGTAAAGGAAATAATAGAGCGAATGCAAGTTTGGCGTGCTCGGAGACATTTGTTGTAGCACGAAATAGGCCTTTGTTTTGTCTTTGGCCGCACTATTAAGGGGTGTGTCAAGGTGTCTATCATCAGGGAGTTACAGGAGGCTAACTATTGGCCAAGATCAAGGTGCTAAGTGGCATCATCATTGAAGTGGTTTTAAGTCAAATATCTCAAAGAAGTTAAATTATTGGCCGAGATCAGACTTAAAACGGGCCCGGAAAACACGCCAGAACATGCTCCGAATGATAGGACTGGAACTCGACGGACTATTCGATGGCACTATGTCCATGGCAGCAGTGACTTAGCCACGTTAACTAAGTGGTCATCGTATGATATGGTGTGCCTTGGACATAGTTGAAAGGATCAAGATGCCCAAGAGGGGGGTGAATTGGGCTTTTCTAAAAATTAAATGCAAGAAATAAATCCTACAAGCCGGAATTCACCCCTAGTGTCTACTTGTGTTCCTAGAGAGTCTACCGATACAAAGTTTTGCACCCTAGTTTCCAATCCTAGTCTAGCATGGCAAGTCTAGGAATGTAAACAAGCAATGAAAGTAAATACGAGAATGTAAATGCTTGAATGTAAAGGGGCAAGGAACACGGCGATGTTTTTCCGAGGTATCGGAGAGTCGCCACTCCCCACTAGTCCTCGTTGGAGCACCCGCGCAAGGGTGTAGCTCCCCCTTGATCCGCGCAAGGATCAAGTGCTCTCTACGGGTTGATTCTTTGACACTCCGTCGCGGTGAATCACCCACAACCGCTCACAAGATGAGTTGGGTCATCCACAAGCTCCGCCGGATGATCACCGAACTCCCAATCACCACCAAGCCGTCTAGGTGATGGCGATCACCAAGAGTAACAAGCTAGAACTCTCACTTGACCACTACGAGCCCAAATGAGAAAGTGGATGCACACTTGCTACTCTCTAATCGCTAGTGAGGAACTCTCAAGCTTTGATTCTCAAATCTCTATCCTCACTAGTGCTCTTGCACTCCCTTGCACTCCAAAGGTGTTTATCAGCTGATCAAATGAGCAAGAGACCTCTAAAAGAGGTGGTGGGGATGTATTTATACACCCCACAGACAAAACGAACCGTTACCTGCTGACTCAGCAAAACACGAGCTGACCGGACGCGCCGGTTGAACTGACCGGACGCGCCGGTCGCTCGTAACGGTCGAAATCCGAAAAACAACTGAGTGACCGGACGCACCGGTCAGAGGTGACCGGACGCGTCCGATCGTGCAGGGAGCAAACTGTACTCGCACCGGACGCGCGACCGCGTCCGATCGGTGATGACCGGACGTGTCCGGTCGTCTCTGGACCTTACTGGACTGTGACCGGACGCGCCGATCACACCCAGATCGCGTCTGATCGGGTGTTTCCCTCAAGTGACACGTGTCGACTTCTGACCACCGCGTCCGGTCCTCGCAAGGACCACGTCCGGTGTTCAGAGCTGAAACCCTAGCCGCGGAACTGAACTGACCGGACGCGTCCGGTCATGCCGAGGACCGCGTCCGGTCAGGGGAAAACGACCCGAAACTCTCCGAAACGCTTCACAACTTGAACCAAGTTGCTTCCAACTGAACTTTGAGCTATTCTAGAGCTGCCTAGCGCCAAGTTTAACAAGTGTGCACCACACCTAAACATAGGACTCGCCTAGGTCAAGCTACCCGCTCATGACCCCCTTAATAGTACGGCCAAAAGAGAAAAACGAAGATCCTAACGACTATTCCAAATGTCTCTCAACACCTCGACATCTGGAACTAACCGTCCTTAATCTTGACGTCACTCTTTTGAAAACCGAAACGATTTCCATCAAGGGGCATGAATACCATGGTGCCCAAAGCAGTTAAAACCTCCATGACCTAACTTACCAAAGTTTCTGCAAAACACACGTTAGTCATGGTAATAAAGCGTTGTCATCAATTGCCGAAACCAAACCTCGGGGCCTAGATGCTTTCAATCTCCCCCTTTTTGGTGATTGATGACAACACTAAGATATAAAAAGATTTGAGTTGAGGTTTTCGAGCATGCATGGTTCACATAAGCAAAACGCAATAAGCACAAGGGGTTAGGAAATGCTTATGTGCCTCAAGCCAAAAGAGTGTACTCATAAGATAAGACAAAGAACGTTAGTACACATACAGAAATAGCTCATAAGAAATCGGAGTAAGGCACGGAAGCACAACCTTAGAGCTATAATTAAAAAACGGTGACAAGCGCTAACACTGCGACTGGATAAAACATTAAGACTCACGGTTTATCACACGACGACATGTCACACGAATGCAATGACCGAAAAGTAAACATGATGCATGAATGTAGCACACAAGAAAAAACAAAAACCCTCTCTCAAAACTCCCCCTGAAACTACTCTCTCTCCCCCTTTGGCATCAAGCGCCAAAAAACTAAACTAAGGATCTGACGGGGGGACAGACGGAGTCGTGTCGGGTGCCGAGGTGCGCGGAGTAAACACGAAATGTAGAGAATCTCCCTCGAAATCTGAGCTATCTGGCTGACCCTCTGAAGAAACCCGTGGCTGTGAAGCGGTCTGGGTCTGAGCTGCAGGAATAGGTACTGACGTAGTAGCAACAAGAGGAGCCATCTGAGTGACCTGAGCCTGTAGCGAGCCAATAGCTGGAGGATCTGTCGAGGCAACTGACGAAGGAAGAGTCTCTGTAGTCCCGGTCCCTGTCACTAGAGGAATAGCTGCCTCTGAAGCTGACAACCCTGACGAAGTGGCAAAGGTAGTGTGAGAGGGCGTCGGCTGACCAGTCAACTCGCTGTAGGTAGCACTGAAATCACCGAAGGGTGTGCCTATCAGGAGGTGAGGGCGAGGCTGGTCTGAAGGTGTAAACCTCGTGTGAATAGGCGTGAAGCTCGGGGACTGGAATGACTGGGGAACCTGCTGCTGTGGAGATGTGAACTGGAAACCCGGCTGTCCTTGACTCGATGGATCACTGGATTGTAAAGCAGAAGTCAGGACAGAAGCAGGCGGAGGAACCCCAACAGTGACTAGGTGGCGCAGGAGATCCAAGTACTGCTGCTGACTAGCTGCACTCTGTCGCTGAATCTCGTACTGCTGTCGCTGCATCTCAACCTGCTGCCTCTGGATTTCAAGCTGCTGACGCTGAAACTCGTCCTGACGAGCCTGAATCTGTGCAAGTGCTGCAGCTGTGTCCTGAGCCTGTCGCTGTATCTGCTGTTGCTGCTGCTCCTGTGCCTGGGTCAACCTCTCAAGTATGGCCACCATGGCTGGATCTGTGCGGGAGGCTGAACCAGAGCCACCGGCCTCGTGGTCGTGAGACCGAGGAGACCGGTACCTGGGGATGGGCTGGTAGTCCTCATCAGTGCTGTCAGATGTCACATCCTCAGGAAGATCAGTAGGCTGAGCGTCAAGATCGGCAAGCTCTGCCTCTGCAAGCTCATCAACTGTGGCGTCCTGCTCAGCTGCTGTCTCAGGAACCTCAGGTCTCACACGCTGTCCTGGCACTGGGGCCTGATCTCTGGTGACTGAAGCCCAAAGCTGACGGATATCATACTCAGGGAAAGCAGTAGTCGTATCTGATATCTCAGCTCGGATCTCTGCAGGTAACTGGATGGATGATCTAATGATGAAGCAGATCTAGTGTGCATAGGGCAGCTGACGATTACCCTTGAAGCCCTCAGCTATGGTGTCCTCCATCTCACTAAGTATGAGATCCCAAATGTCAAACTGTGTCTGTGAGAGGAGGTGGTGAACAACCCATAGCTGCATCCGAGTCAGTCCCTCTCTGTAGCCAAGTCTGGGAAGTAGAGTGCGTCTGACTATGGCATCCAGAACTCTGGCAAGAGGTGTCAAACTGGCAGGCGTGCGACGAGACCCTTCGCCAAAAGGCTCACGGAAGCAGGGTCGAACCAAGTCTGTAGGTGGCACTGCACCGCCGTGAGGGCATCTCGGTGGAGGAGTCTGACCAAAGCACAGCTGATGTATCTTCGTGTTGGAAGCTAGGAGTCTGAGAATCTCCCGCACTCTGGTGCTGTATAGGCAGTGATCGCGGCCTCAGAATGCAAAGTGAATGAAATCATGGGCAGGATCAATCCATAGTGAAGCATAAAACTCTCTGACCCATGTGCCGCAGTATGCACCTGTCCGTCCAAGAAGATCTGACAAGCCTGGCAGAAAGGACAGGTGCGGACGTAGCTGCTCTCCCACAACCTCAACTAGTGACTCAAGTCGACAGACCCTCTGTGGTCGGAAAGCAATACCGCTGTCAACTAGAGCCCTGTAGAAATCCTCCTGAAGTGGGGTATAGAACCCTTCTGAAGCTCTGGGATCCCTCACAGGTGGAAACCACCGACTGACCTCCACGAACCTCAACCCCTGCACCTGACGTGCTGTAGCACCCCTCAAGTCAAAGTGCTCGACCGGGGGTGAACCTCTAGCTCTGGGTGGAGGACGTGCTCCACGACGCTGGCCCTCTGGCCTAGGAGTCACCTGAGTACGTGCGCGTGTGGAGCGGCGACGTGGTGGAGACTGAGCTGGCTGCTCCTCTGTGTCCTCTGTAGCCTCTGGAGCCTCTGTGGCCTCTGGAGCCTCTGTGGCCTCTGGAGGTGGATCAACTGACATACCCTCTGTAGCTCTAGTATCCTCAGTACCCTCAGTGGCCTCTGTGCCGAGCTGTCGACCTTCAAGATGAAAGCGACGCTCGCCTATGCGTATGCCACTGCTCCTGCCACCTCTCTCTGCCTGCTCTGCTGCATCTGCCACGGCCTGAGCAATCTCTGCCTCTGTAAGTGTCTTCTTCTTCTTTCTGGCCATGACCTTGATACGCTTCCCACGTGCAATCTCAGACCGACGAGGAGGACTGTCGTCCCCGTCACCAGGAGCACCACCGGCGTTCTTGCAACGCACCATGCTGACAAACTGTCTGAAAACCTCTAAAAGATGGTGAACTGTCACTCGAGAGGCTTGGCCTCAATCCGTATCCGCAGGCTTGGCCTCAGATTCAGTAAACTGATCTCACCCGACACACGGACAGACTCGCTGCAACGACGGAATAGAGAGATCTACTATAAGCATATATATGACTAAAGGTACGAAACCCTAGAGATAGCAAGCATATGTGATACGATGTGAATCGAAACGTGAAGCTACCTCGGATTGACGAGACGAAGGTGACAAGATGAGATGACCTAGATCGCTTGATTCCCCGAATCCACCGGACGGGCTCTCGCGAAGAAGACGGCGCGTGACGAAACCTCGACGACGAACGGCCGAACGACGTTACTCGAACCCTAGGGTTAGGGTTAGGGAAACTCGACGAAGACCGATTGCAGGCGAGCGCGAGGCAATCCACGGCCAGAGGTGAAGCTGGTGGGCTAGGGCGCGGCTCACCGGCGACAAAGGCACGGCTCACCGGCGGCGAGAGGCGAGCGGGCGGCGGTGGCGTGGCTGCGGAGCAGGCGCGGGCAAGGCGTGGGCAGGCGCAGGCTGGCGCGCGCTCGCGGGCAAGGAGACGCGGCTGGGTCGTGGCTGGGCTTGCCGGAGGCAAGGAAGACAGCAAGGTCGCGGCGGCTCCGGCGAATCGACGGCGACTCGGCGAATTTGGCGAGTTAGGGCAGGCGGCGGCGGAAAAACGCGTGCGGGTGAAAGACACGGCCGAGGACGAACGGTTTTATGAAGGGGTTAGATCCGCTCGACGCGCGATGACCGGACGCGGTGGTCGTTATGACCGGACGCGGTGGTGCAGCGTCCGGTCACACTCCAGTAAGCTCCTGGAGTGACCGGACGCGTCCGGTGAGGACTGACCGGACGCGGTCAGAGTCCGGTCGAGGGGAGCTCGGGAAATCGTCGCGAATGACCGGACCAGGTGGTGATAACCGGGACCGGACGCGGTGGTCAACAGAGGCGCGTCCGGTGCAGCGTCCGGTCACTAGATCTGGAGATGGTCTTCTGGATGACCGGACGCGCTGGTGGACGCCGGGACCGGACGCGGTGGTGAAGCATCACTGCGTTCGGTGCAGCGTCCGGTCCAGCGTCCGGTCACTGTTCTTCGCCCTTCTTCATTCCGAACTACGACGCGACTTCTCCCAATCAGGTTCCAATTCAAGAAGACACAAATAAACACCAATTGGAACACGATATGAGTGACCTCACTCAAACCCTCAAAATTTTTAAAATAGATTGCCTTAGGCTAGTATTATTTTTAATAAAATAGGCAATAAACACCCAAGGAGCAACGTATGGCCATGCAATAGAGTTTTTGAACCTTTAGGAGCGTCAAAATGCTCTCTCTATCCATGGACGAACACAGAGGTTGCTCAAAGCTTAACCGAAAAGAAACGACAAGGACAACAACCATGCATATGCAATGCAATACAAGAGGGTAAAACTAGAATGCTTGTCAAGTTTTATCCACGGTTAGGCTTTTTCACTCCTCCAAAGAAGGGTTATCGTAACCGTGTTAGCCAAGCCCTAAAAACATTGCGATAAAATAAACATGGCATATTATACAATGCAATGCAAGGGACAACACACGCTCATTTTTTAAAGTTACTAGAATCAAGCACATTGAGTTCACTTCTTAACCTACAAAAAGTTGCCTCATCCAAAGGTTTAGTGAAGATATCCGCTAATTGATTTTCACTTCTTACACCTTCTAGTGATATGTCATTTTTAGCAACGTGATCTCTTAGAAAGTGATGGCGGATATCAATGTGCTTGGTGCGAGAGTGTTGTACCGGATTGTTAGCAATTTTAACGGCACTTTCATTATCACATAAAAGTGGCACCTTTTCAAGAACAATCCCATAGTCTAGGAGGGTTTGTTTCATATATAAGATTTGTGCACAACAAGCCCCCGCGGCAATGTATTCCACCTCGGCGGTGGACAAAGCCACACTATTTTGCTTTTTAGATGACCAAGATACTAAAGATCTTCCAAGCAAATGGCACCCTCCGGATGTGCTTTTTCTATCAATTTTGCAACCGGCATAGTCCGAATCGGAATAGCCAACTAGTTGGAATCTAGCTCCTTTGGGATACCAAAGACCAATGCTTGGGGTGAGCTTAAGATATCTTAGAATTCTTTTTACGGCACTTAGGTGAGGTTCTTTAGGGCACGCTTGAAAGCGGGCACACATGCACACACTAAACATGATATCGGGCCTAGATGCGGTAAGGTACAACAAGCTACCAATCATAGAACGGTAGAGAGTTTGATCAACCGGTTTACCTCCCTCATCTAGGTCGAGATGTCCATTTGATGGCATTGGGGTCTTGATTGATTTGCACTCTTCCATCTTGAATCTTTTGAGAAGATCCTTGGTATACTTTTCTTGAGAGATGAAAATCCCTTCTCTCATTTGCTTTACTTGAAATCCAAGGAAGAATGTGAGCTCACCAATCATTGACATCTCGAACTCCTTCGACATCAATTCACCAAATTCCTTGCAATAATCTTCATTTGTTGATCCGAAGATGATATCATCAACATATACTTGACAAATGAAGATCTCCCCATTAAACTTCTTGGTGAATAGTGTGGTGTCGACCTTCCCAATGGTGAAGCCCTTCTCAATGAGGAAGTCCCGAAGGCGCTCATACCACGCTCTAGGGGCTTGGTTGAGCCCATATAACGCCTTGGACAACCTATAAACATGATTAGGATATCTAGGGTCTTCAAACCCGGGAGGTTGATTAACATAGACTAGTTCATTTATAAAGCCATTTAAGAATGCACTTTTCACATCCATTTGATATAGTTTCATATCATGATGTGATGCATATGCAAGGAGGATACGAATGGCTTCAAGTCTTACAACGGGTGCAAAGGTCTCTCTAAAATCAAGACCTTCAACTTGAGAGAACCCCTTTGCAACTAGTCTTGTCTTGTTCCTCACCACTATGCCTTGGTCATCTTGCTTGTTTCGGAACACCCACTTGGTTCCAATGACTCTTGCACCTTTAGGATGCTCTTCAAGTGTCCATACTTGATTGCGGGTGAAGTTGTTCAATTCTTCATGCATTGCATTCACCCAATCCGGATCTTGAAGAGCTTCTTCTACATTCTTAGGTTCAACGCAAGAGACAAAAGAGTGATGTTCAACAAAAGAAGCTAGCTTTTAGGATCGAGTCATTACTCCCTTTGTAGGACTCCCTATGATGAGATCTTGTGGATGTGCTTGAAGTAGTGGTGAGTTTCTTCTATCAACCACTTGAGGAGGTGGATGGGGAGCATCAACATCTTGAGCTTATGCCTCGGCTTGTTCATGAGAGACATAAGTGTCTTCATTTTCAACTCTCTCATTCTTGTCATCATCTTGAGGCACACGTGATGAAGATGGTGGATCAACAATTTGTACATCGTCATCATCATCTTTTGGCTTGATGTCTCCCACCGGCATGTTCTTCATGGCCTCCCTCAAGGGTTCATCACCTACATCATCACAATTCTCAATTGCTCCTTGGGAGCCGTTAGATTCATCAAATTCCACATCATATGTTTCTTCAACCAAACCGGTGGCATGGTTAAATACTCTATATGCTTTGGACTTTGATGAGTAACCAACAAGAAAACCAATATCACAACGTCTTTGAAACTTCCCTAGGTGTTGACGCTTCTTGTAGATGTAACATTTGCAACCAAACACCCGGAAGAAGGAGACGTCCGGCTTCTTCCCATTAAGCAACTCATAGGGGGTCTTGCCAAGAAACTTTTGTAGGAAGAGGCGATTTGAAGCATAGCATGCGGTGTTGATTGCCTCGGCCCACAACTTCTCCGGAGTGTTGTACTCATCTAGCATTGTTCTTGCAAGGGTGATCAATGTTCGGTTCTTTCTCTCAACTACACCATTTTGTTGAGGAGTGTAGGTTGAAGAGACCTCATGCTTGATTCCAATTTCATCACAATAAGCTTCAATGTTGGTGTTGTCAAACTCTTTGCCATTGTCACTTCTAATCTTCTTTATCTTGACTTCAAATTCATTTTGAGCTCTCTTTGCAAACTTCTTGAAGCAATTTGCCACTTCGGATTTGTCATGAAGGAAGAAAGTCCAAGTATACCTTGAGTAGTCATCCACTATCACAAGACAATAGAGATTACCACCCAAGCTCTTGTATGTTGTAGGCCCAAACAAATCCATGTGTAGAAGTTCTAGCACTCTTGAAGTTGACATGAAAGCTTTGGTTGGATGAGTGTTTGCAACTTGTTTGCCCGCTTGACATGCACTACAAGGTTTGTCCTTTTCAAACTTCACATCCTTCAATCCTCTCACTAGTTCTTTCTTCAATAGCTTGTTGAGAGTGTTCATTCCAACATGAGCAAGCCTCCTATGCCAAAGCCAACCAAGTGAGGTCTTGGTGAACAAACATGTCATCAAATTTGCATCTTCGGAGGTGAAGTCAACAAGATAAAGATTGTTGTATCTAAAGCCTTTGAATATCACTTGCTTGTCATCTATCTTTGAAACTTCCACTTCATTTGGTGTGAACAAGCATTGGAAGCCAAGGTCACAAAGTTACCCAACGGATAACAAGTTGAAACTCAATGAAGCAACATAGAGCACATTTGAGAGTGAGTGATCATGTGATATTGCAATCTTGCCTATACCCTTGACTTTGCTCTTTGAATTATCCATAAATGTGATCTTCTCTTGACATATTCCATTCTCTTCAATGGTGGTGAACATACGAGGATCACCGGTCATATGTTGAATGCAACCACTATCAATAACCCAATGAGATCCACCGGTCTTATAGTTCACCTACACACAAGAGATCAAGCTTTTTGTTTAGGGACCCAAACTTGAGAGGGGCCCTTGATTTTCTCCACTAGTGACTTGGCAACCCATATTTTCTTTGGCCTATTCTTGTTTGGGGGACCCAAAAATATGACTTTCATCTCTCCATTTGAATCTTTTCTTAGCATATAATGAGCATTGAAAGCGAAAGGTCTAGCATGCTTGGGCAAGGGTTGTGGTGGTGGAGTTTTGCATTCATGAGCAAAGTGACCTTCTTGACCACACTCAACACATCTCTTTGGCTTGGGCTTTGACTTGCTTTGTTGTTGTTGAGCTTTTGCTTTCTTCTCTTGATTTGCCAAGTACCCAATACCACTTCTATCCATCTTCATTACGGTGTTCATGAGGAGCTCACTTTGCAAATGTTGGCCTCTTGTGAACTTGCTTAGGCCGGTGTTGAGATGCTCTTTTTCTTGTTTGAGCTTTTTGTTTTCTTTAATGAGTGACTCATTTGTTGGTTGCTTCTCAAGAGCCATCAAACCTTTTAGCTTCTTGTTCTCATTTGCAAGCTTCTCATTCTCACTCTTAATCTTGGCATAATCATCATGGTTGCTTGACTCAACCACACTCTTGCCTTTGCTACTAGAACCTTGCTCAATGCTTTCAATGATCAAGTCATCACATGATGTAGCTATATCACACTTAACAACATGGTTAGTAGCATCATGTGTCTCAAGAGCGAGTTCATTAGCAACACGAGACTATCATAGTCAATTTTTAATGTGGTGTATTTGTCCTTTAGAGAATTATGTCTAGTGATGAGCTCATCATGCTTCTTCTCAAGTTTATCATGTTGATCTTTAAGCTCTTTATTAGAGGTTTTGAGCTCCTTGAGAGTGGAAGACATCACTTCATTTTGAACTCTAAGCTCACCACTAGTCTTTTGAATATTTTTAAGCTTGGATGAGAGTGATTCATTTTCATTTTGAAGGTCATCATTTTCACTTCTAGTCCTTCTTATGATTTTAGTGTATTTGTTTAGCAATTTTACAAGTTCATCATAAGAAGGTGAGTCATATTCATCATCACTATCACTATCATCATCATCATCACTATCATGGTTTTGTACCTTTCGTTCACCCTTGGCCATAAGGCATAGGTGAGTTGTGGACGATGATGGTGAAGAAGGTGGTGAAGGTGGTGATGAAGATGTTGGTGAAGATGATGGCCCCATCACAAATGCGGCAACCTTCTCTTTCTCATCATCGCTCTTATCTTCGGAGGAATCACAAGATGATTCAATGTCGGTGAGCCAATCACCAACAATGTATGCCTTTCCTCCCTTCTTCTTCTTGTGGAACTCTTTCTTCTTGCCATCCTTCTTCTTGTATGGCTTGTTCTTCTTCTTCTCTTCTTCTTCATCACTTGAATCATCTTTCTTGCCCTTGTTCTTGTTCTTGTACTTGTCTTTTGGTGGTCTAGGGCATTGATGAGCTAAGTGGCCAAGTTCACCACAATTGTAGCAATCCATCTCCGAGATTGGCTTTCTCTTGCTACTTGTGAAGAATTTCTTTTTCTTGCCATCGAACTTGATGCCACTCTTGTTGAGCTTCTTTAGCATCTTGGTGGTCTTTCTCACCATGAGTGCAAGTGATTCATCATCAATATCACTTTCACTTGAGCTTTCTTGCACCATCATGGCTTGGCCCTTCTTCTTCTTCTTGTCATGACTAGCTTTGAAGGCCAAGTCTTTCTTCTTGGAAGATGATGAGCCCTCTTCCGGAGTGATATGCATGTACATCTCATGAGCATTGATTTTCCCTAAAACTTGAGTCGGTGTTGCGGAGGAAAGATCACTTTGATGAAGCACGGTGACAATGTGTCCATACTTCTCAACGGGAAGCACACTCAAGATCTTCCTTGCAACATCCGATTGGCTCATTTTGGTGAGCCCAAGAGCATTGAGGTCCTCTACAAGAACATTCAAGCGAGTGTACATGTCATTAGCACTTTCTTTGGGAAGCATCTCAAAAGAATTAATTTTCTTTAAAGCTATGTGATAACGTTCCTCACGCTCACTCTTAGTTCCCTCATGGAGAGCACAAAGATTTTCCCACAATTCATGAGCGTTCTTTGCATTACGCACGCGATTGAAGATATCTTTGCCTAAGCCCCGGTAGAGTGCATTTTTGGCCTTTGCATTCCACCGGTCGTACTTCTCCTCGTCATCACTTGGGTTAGCGGGATCCCTTATGGGGGGAAGCCCTTCGGTTGTGGCTCTAAGGCACCCAACATCTATGGCTTCGAGGTACGCCTCCATACGAATTTTCCAATATGGAAAATCGTCTCCCTCAAAAGTGGGAGGTGGTCCTTCCCCATTAGACATCTTGCTCTAGGCGGTAAAGCCTAAAAGTAGAGCAACACGGCTCCGATATCAATTGAAAGGATCAAGATGCCCAAGAGGGGGGGTGAATTGGGCTTTTCTAAAAATTAAATGCAAGAAATAAATCCTACAAGCCGGAATTCACCCCTAGTGTCTACTTGTGTTCCTAGAGAGTCTACCGATACAAAGTTTTACACGCTAGTTTCCAATCCTAGTCTAGCATGGCAAGTCTAGGAATGTAAACAAGCAATGAAAGTAAATACGAGAATGTAAATGCTTGAATGTAAAGGGGCAAGGAACACGACGATGTTTTTCCGAGGTATCGGAGAGTCGCCACTCCCCACTAGTCCTCGTTGGAGCACCCGCGCAAGGGTGTAGCTCCCCCTTGATCCGCGCAAGGATCAAGTGCTCTCTACGGGTTGATTCTTTGACACTCCGTCGCGGTGAATCACCCACAACCGCTCACAAGATGAGTTGGGTCATCCACAAGCTCCGCCGGATGATCACCGAACTCCCAATCACCACCAAGCCGTCTAGGTGATGGCGATCACCAAGAGTAACAAGCTAGAACTCTCACTTGACCACTACGAGCCCAAATGAGAAAGTGGATGCACACTTGCTACTCTCTAATCGCTAGTGAGGAACTCTCAAGCTTTAATTCTCAAATCTCTATCCTCACTAGTGCTCTTGCACTCCAAAGGTGTTTATCAGCTGATCAAATGAGCAAGAGACCTCTAAAAGAGGTGGTGGGGATGTATTTATACACCCCACAGACAAAACGAATCGTTACCTGCTGACTCAGCAAAACACGAGCTGACCGGACGCGCCGGTTGAACTGACCGGACGCGCCGGTCGCTCGTAACGGTCGAAATCCGAAAAACAACTGAGTGACCGGACGCACCGGTCAGAGGTGACCGGACGCGTCCGATCGTGCAGGGAGCAAACTGTACTCGCACCGGACGCGCGACCGCGTCCGATCGGTGATGACCGGACGCGTCCGGTCATCTCTGGACCTTACTGGACTGTGACCGGACGCGCCGATCACACCCAGGTCGCGTTCGATCGGGTGTTTCCCTCAAGTGACACGTGTCGACTTCTGACCACCGCGTCCGGTCCTCGCAAGGACCGCGTCCGGTGTTCAGAGCTGAAACCCTAGCCGCGGAACTGAACTGACCGGACGCGTCCGGTCATGCCGAGGACCGCGTCCGGTCAGGGGAAAACGACCCGAAACTCTCCGAAACGCTTCACAACTTGAACCAAGTTGCTTCCAACTGAACTTTGAGCTATTCTAGAGCTGCCTAGCGCCAAGTTTAACAAGTGTGCACCACACCTAAACATAGGACTCGCCTAGGTCAAGCTACCCGCTCATGCCCCCCTTAATAGTACGGCCAAAAGAGAAAAACGAAGATCCTAACGACTATTCCAAATGTCTCTCAACACCTCGACATCCGGAACTAACCGTCCTTAATCTTGACGTCACTCTTTTGAAAACCGAAACGATTTCCATCAAGGGGCATGAATACCATGGTGCCCAAAGCAGTTAAAACCTCCATGACCTAACTTACCAAAGTTTCTGCAAAACACACGTTAGTCATGGTAATAAAGCGTTGTCATCAATTGCCGAAACCAAACCTCGGGGCCTAGATGCTTTCAATAGTGCCATCGACGGATCATCCAGTAAGGCCTAGACCTTGACTGTGGCCAAGTGGCCATCCCACTAATATGCACCATATGATCTGGTGCTGATTGTGTAACACCCTAGCGAATCATCCAGTGAAAGTTCAACTTGACTTGATGATAACTTGGCTAGTTAACCAAAGTGCACCATATGATCCGATGGAGATTGTGTGACTCCCCAATGGATCGTCTAGTGGGCTAAGCCTAACTTGGAGACAGGTTGGCCAAGTCTTAGTATGCATCATATTCATATGTCCTATCAAGATTTTGTGACTCCTAGTGGATCATCTTGTGGGAAATATTTTGGTATATTATTTTTTAACCGTTGGAAAAACATACCAGCACTGCGTCCCCATACAATCCGGTGACGGCAATGGAGGCCCACGAGTCATCCAATGATGTCTGCATATGCTAGCTTTTTCTCAAACAGGTAGGAGCTCATTTAACCCTCTACATAAGTGCAACCTCTAGCTTATTTGGAGTTGATCTTCCACCCTCTCCCAAAAAAAGTTGTTTCTAGCACTTACAGAGAGAAATTGAAGCCTCTAGAGAGCCATCTAAGCCAAAATTGTTAGAATATTTGAGAGTTAGCATTGATTGCTACTGGTGTGGTTGGTTGGATTTATTTGAATTAGAGCTGAAGGCTTGTTACTCTTTGTGATTGTTATCACCTAGATGACCCCGCATAAGACTTGGAGACCTTCTTTGGTGGAGTTCTTGTTGAGAAGGCTCTAAATGGTATTCATGGTTTCAATCCCGCCATTTTGAAGTGGAGAAGTGGAGCCTAACCAAGTCTTGGTGACTTTTTGGTGCTCCGACATGGACTAGGAGGCCGTGGCAACAACCCAATACCACCGGAAAAAAGATTGGTTGTCTTTTGCCTATCTTTTGATTCTTGCATTGCTTTTTATTTGTGTGCAAGTCCTTTGAGTGACAACTAGGATTGCACGGTAGGCCTACATTTTAGTGTGAAATTTGCTAAGGATTTGATTAGGTGTGACGTCCCTGAGGACTACTTAGATTGCTTTTGTAGAAGAACATAAATGTCAAGATGCTTAGGGGTTTAGAATTTACATAGGTTAAAGGTTGTTATCTTAAAATTTTAGAAGCCTAATTGACACCCTCCCATTTTTTGAGCCATTGGGTTCTTACACATGTTTAACTCTAGTTATTGTTTTTAAACTTTTCACTTGCCACCTACTGTAATCTCAACGTGGTGTGCTAGGGTTGTCATTTGTTTTAACTTTTTTGAACGCTTTTCGCTTAATATGAAGTAGGTGGGGTTTGTGGCCCCCTAATTGTTTGAGAAAGACCTTTTTAGTGAAAGGTAGTGGCAGATGTATTTTGCAGAGAAGCAATATCACAATTACATCTCAAGGTCGTCGTATGCACAAAACAAGCTAACGCCTTGTTCACTTGTCATATAATCCATACTTTCAGCATGTTTTTTAGCCGAAACAGTGTTTTTCTCTCACAACAAATCATCGAACAGTTCTTTGAGCCATGACTTTTCAGCGAAGTAAACAAGCTCTAAGAGTCGCCGTACAAATCCTTTTTTGACAATTATAAAAAAGAGGCAAGTTAGGGCCTAGACCTGATGATCGAACAACAGGTTGAGTTCAAGCCCACACGACGGACACCGATGTCGGCCGAATGAGACATCGCGCGGTTAAACTAATTAACCGGCTAAGCATGGAGTAGCATTTGACTGACACTGCCCGTGCATGCAGGCCCCATGCGGGTCCAAGGCCACATGGCCACGTAAGACTGACAGGTCAGCACAAATTCTGTTGGCAACTTCAATAACTGCACGACGCCTCTGCACCTCTGCTTTTAAAAACGAGATGCAATCGCACGCATCGGCTGCACACTCGTGGTAGGACCGTAGGAAATAAGCGTGTTTGGTCGTGGGCCGCTAAACTTTAGTTCCTCCTAAATAGTTTAATCATTTCAGAGTTGCTGGAAAGAACTAGTCTATTTAGTCTCGTTTAGTTATAATGTTTAGGTAAAAAATAACTAAATGAGACTAAATAGAATTAGATTTAGGAGCTTCTAGCTAAACCAAACACGCTCTTAGCAAATTAGTGTCATCAGATCAAACCATATATAAGTGCTACTGCACGTATATTGTAGCCCAGGTTAACTAATCTCCGCATAAATGCTGTCATGCCGTCATGGAATGGAAGAACCAACCTCCCGTGTATACACTGGACGGCCGGCCGGGACGGCGCCGCGATGACCACGTTTAAATGAGCTGCCCCCTCCTCTCGTACTGTAGCTTAGCTTCCCAACGTTGTTCAGCCATCACTGTCGGCTTGCCTTCGTTCCGGTGGTTAGGGCAACACGAGTTTGATGAATCCACAAATGGACAAGTGCCATCTTCTCGGCTCCTAGCTAGAGTCGGAAGCTCAATCTTCTCTTCCTAGAGGGGGCTAATAGTAAGTTTCTGAAATTCCATTTGAATTTCGAATTCAACGTTGCAAATTCTACTAGGTTGTTGGTCGCGTGGTTAGGTGAGAGCCGATGAGGTGTGTGGGCATGCACACAACCCGCAAGGTGGTTCAAGTCCTCTCAAACTCAAATCAATTAGCTGGTTGAAAGTCTAGAATATGATCAAGCACCCAAGCACTAAGGTGGTCCGAATCCTTCTCACCTCGAATTTTCAACACATTAAAAGATGCATCATCTTACACAACGAATAAAAGATGTATCCTTATAAACAAACGAGATCCAACCTAAAAACAACCAGGTGGTTTTTTTAATAAGAAGAGAAATAGTCACCCAAATTCATTCTAAAAGAGGACTCCAACCTAGGTGTGGCTGGGTGCATGACCACACCTCCCATGCCCAACCCGTCAAGCTAGGCTCATTTCCTATGTATCTTTATCAAAAGAAATTGGAAAGGAAACATTCTGTTAGCGTAATTTTCCACTTGTTCTTAAAGTGACACTTTGCTTTTGTATATCTAAAATGGCTAGAGTTCTTTCTTTTTCCTTTATCCTTACCTAATATAATAAAAAATAAATATTATCGCCTTTCGTCTTTCTTAATAGTATCTGTCTATCCGTCTGAAAAAGAGCCATGTTCGCTTGGCTAAAAAGCCAAGGGTGAAAGTACTGTTCGCTGATTTGTTATGAGAGAAAAACACTGTTCGTTGGCTAAAAAGTACGACTTATAATCCAGTTTGAAGTAGGCATCAACCATTAGCAAAAACGTTGCTAAGTGAAGAATAATATTCACTCCACCTGTTAAAAGTAAGTTTGACCCCATATTAGACAAAGATAGTATCACTTGTAAAAGAATTTATATTTTCAAGACCATATCCATGTTAATGATGACACTTAGCTTATTTGCCGTGACAGGATCGGACAGAGGAGTACATACGTCTTACTGTACTTCTCACCACCCATAATACAAGTTTATCGCCCTTAACTGTATCTTACACCACACAAGCAAAGCATATATATGCAGGAAGCACTAGTAAAAAAAACACATGGAAAACCGAACTAGTTTTTTTTTTCTAACCGACGCATAACAACGAACATCTGGTCCATCTGGGGCCAAGGGGTGTTATATGGACTGAGCTTGGGCCTAGATCTGGGCCTGGGTCTTGGGCTAGTACCCTGGCCCGACCTTGTTGACGAGGGCGAGCGCGTTGCTGGTGACCTGCGCGACCTCGACGACCCTGCCGCGGATGGCTGCGCGCGTGCCGGCGTCGACGCCGCGGGCGGAGAGGCCGTCGAGGCAGGTGTTCTCGTCGGTGAGCGCGGCGCTGCACCAGGTCTGCACGTTGCTGAGGTGCCACTTGAACGCGGGCGTGCCCGCGCGGGACATCCCGGCGCCGCCCATCTCCTGCGCCGCGTCGCGGAGGTGGCCCACGCTGTCCGCCAGGTTCTCCAGGCAGTCGCGCACGGGGCCCGCCGCCGATGCCGCAGACCCCGACCCCTTCTTCGCGCCCTTTGCGCCGGCGCCACGGGAACCCCCGGAGCCGGAGCCGCCGCAGAGGCGGCCCACGTACGCGGACGCGGCGCGCGCGCGGTCCGCGCTCACGGACAGCGCCGCGCGCGCCAGCTCCCGCGGGCTCCGCGGCGGCGGGGAGCCCCCGTACGACGCCAGGCTCTGCTCGCACACTGATGGGTACTGCGTCGCGCGGCACGACTTGCGGATGAAGTCGCTGGCCACCGGCGATGCAGCCGACGCGGCCAGGAACGCCGCTGCGGCGGCGGCGAGGAGGAGTAGGCGAGCCATGATTGCTGAGCTGGTGCGGCGGTGCGGGGAGTGTGCGCAGGGCAGGCAGCTCACGGAGTCACAGTCACAGTGGAGACTGATGGCTCTTGGCTGGTTCACTTGAATGATTGAATGACCTTTGTAATCACCCACCTAGTCGTGTCTCCTTATATAGGGAGATTTGGAAATCTGTGCAATTTTCGGAGATGATTTTTTTGAAAAGCAAAAAAAATTGGACGTAGGAGTATTATAGGAGTATACCTTTGATTTTGGATTTTTGCTATTGGGCTTGGACCATCAAACATGCATGGATGGAGACATTTCTAGAATGGTCCTCAGATCGGGTGACAATTAAATATGACGGCAACCACCAAGCCTCCCGCGGCAATTCCGTCGCGGAAAATGCTAACAATTCCGAGGTTGTCTCGATAAAAAGAAAAAGAAAAAAAAAGGAGAGGTGATTGTGTGAATGTGTGCACGTGATGGGCCAGGACGGGGCTGCTGTTTATCTGTCGGCCCACGTGGACCTGCAGAGATGTGTCCTGGGAATGGATCAGCTCAGTATGAATGCTGACGGCATTTTGCTGCCTGCCTTGCCTCCCAACTGAAAGCTCATCATCATCATTATATTTCATTTGTTCTGATATTTTCATGCTGTAGCAACGATTTAAATACATACGGAGTAGCTTGCAATGCAATGTTGGATCAGTGAGAATTATATATATTATTAGTCGAGCACTAGTT
This sequence comes from Saccharum hybrid cultivar R570, assembly GCA_038087645.1. Taxonomy (NCBI): domain Eukaryota; kingdom Viridiplantae; phylum Streptophyta; class Magnoliopsida; order Poales; family Poaceae; genus Saccharum; species Saccharum hybrid cultivar. The sequence continues at coordinate 3,631,109 of JAQSUU010000273.1, forward strand.
TAGTTAGGTGTCTTTTCCATGATGATATACAGTGTCAAGACCGAAAAGCGTCATCATTGTTGTAATTAACCCGGGAAAAGTGGCATGAATGCAGACTAGCTCGGTACTACTGTACTATATATTTATCATGAAGAAAAAGGAAGAAACATTATTATACATTGAAAACAATCTTTGCCAGTAATTGCAGTGCAGGTACAATTGTTGCTTGAACGTGTACTACTGAAGACGGTTGGATATGGCCTAATAATGTTTGGTCCACACACACACTAGCTTGCCCTAGCAATTAACCACCATGGTGGATTCGGCCGGCCACACACACACATGACACCCCTAACGAATTTCAACGCTCGATCTTGCTCTTTCTGAAACTCGTAGTCCATCCGCTTTCAGGCAGAAGCGGTCAGAATACCATTTGTTACTGTACGCATTAGTCAAATGCTTCATGCAGATCTGGACACTTTGATGACTCCTCTTCACTGTACCTGCCTAACAATGTAGCTAGGCAGCTAGCTAAGTATAGTTGTCTGAGTCATATTATATATATTCTAATGTCTCTCAGGCTAAGGATAGTCCCAATGCTAACTTGTTAATTTCCATAGACACTACATTCTTTCTTCATTCTCTATCAATCACATCTCTTCATATCTTGGTTCTCTGTAGACATGGTTTCTAACTTAGACTCAGTTTCTATAATTTTTACTCTATCTCTTCAGTAACTACCCTGCCACGTCAACAATACCGTACAATGACTCTTCCGTGTCACCGTTGGCAAGAAACGGCGCTAGCTGTTGCTGTGTCAAGTGGCCTAGTCTAGCTAGTCTTGGCTCCATCGATCTGTCAACGACGTGCGTGTACTCCACCCGGCAGGCAGCCGCACAGTTCCGGCGCCGAACCTGCCTGCAACGACGAGCGGTTAGTAGCCTACGACACCATCTCGATCTTTCTGCGATATTGTACGTACCACGTATTGTAATTGTAATATACGAGTAATCTCCATGCCAGTACGTAGTACGTACAGCAACGAACGCAAGCGGCCGGCAAGCAAAGCATCGATCTGTCGTTTTCAGCATCTACCAACAGGATCTGAAATGAAAAGGGCTGGAGGTTTGCATGGGTTTTGCTTCAGACTTGAGAGTTTGCCGGCGCAAATCACGTGAGCCCCCTCTGCTGCCTGCTAGCTCGATCTCCCACAGAAGCAATGCTGATGAGAAGAGAGAGAGAGAGAGAAAAGAAAAGAAATGTCTCCTTCGGTTCAACTCCTATATATCTCCCACAGGACAGCCACAGAATTTGCTTCGATGGACGGATATCATCATCGTATACGTACGTAATGCATTATCTGCCTATTTTTGTTAGGAAGTCGTAGCTATATATCTGCCCATCTGTGGATGGACAAGTCTGGGGAGATCGATGGACGGGTATCAACTCGCAAAGATACACACACGTACGAAGCTGTTTGGTTCGTGCCTTTTCTAAACAATTCAAGCAGATTTACCTGAAGCCAGCAGGCAAACCAAACCGGCCAGTATATAGTTAAAGACTCTGTGCAGATGCCGTCGAAGCTTGCACGCGCCACGGAAGACGATCCGAGCGAGAGCACGCTCGTAAGTCGTAAGGCTAGTCTCAATGCATGCATGGTTTTACCTATCGGTTTCCAAGACATGAAACATAATGTGAAATGGTCTCTTTTCAGAGTGAATAGTTTTATTGCATAGTTTCATATGCGACAATTAGGTCCCACAGCTCTCTCACTCTCTTCCTCTAGTTTCATGTAATTACAACCTCGTGCGAGTGTCGTAAGGGTGTAGGATACGATTTCGGTAATCTTCGGATTACCGTTAGTTCACCTTGTCTGTAACAAAACTGCTTTATTCTGCTTAATAAAATACATGCTATAGCATGTTCTGAAAAAAAAAACTCTCTTCCCCCTGTTCCTCACCGCTGGAAGGCTCCGCAGCCGTCCGTGCGCGCCCAGGCCACGGTGTTCACCGGCACCATCGCCGGCAGGGAGATCACCAACTTCTCCTTCCCCAAGTTCGACCAGAACCGGTTCCAGCTCGCCACCAACCTGACGTTCGGGCGCGCTCCAGGTCACCCCGGACAGCAGCAACAACTTCGCGACGTTCCTTGTCAACTAGACCGGCCGCATCTTCTACTCCACGCCGTTCCTGCTCTGGGCCTCCAATGCGTCCAACTCCAGCGACGGCCTGGGCGTACGGCAGCGTGGCCTGGATGAACGGCAGCGCGGCGAGCGCAGCCCGCGTACGGCAACGCGATGAGTGCGGCCTGGGAGAACAGCGGCGCAGCGAGCGTGGCCTGGACGGACAGCAGCACGGCGAGCGCGGCTTGCGCGGCCTGGACGGACGGCGGCGCGGTGAGCACGGCATACGCGGTCTGGGCGGACGGCGGCGCAATGAGCGTGGCTGGACGGATGGCGGCACGGCGAGCGCGGCTTGTGCGGCCTACATGGTCTTCCGCCTCAGCATCACGAGGATGAGGTCCAGAAGTACTTGTAAGAGGATAAGCTAAAGGTATCACCGTATTCATATGTCTTTTATTTGTGTTAATTGGCTTCTATTGCAAATATACAATGGCCACCAAGATTGTTGTAGCTGTTATCTGTTTTTCACCTTGTAGTCCAACCGTGTTATCTGAAATTGGCATCTTTTATTACACTTGGACATGACACCAACAATGCTAACATGGAAATTGTAATCAGATCTTTTCAGAAGTCACGTGGTCATTTGTTTCATTTTTACAGAAATAGCAAATTGCTTGGCAACTGTCCCGGGCAGTACTGTGAGAGCAATTGAAACATGTACTTGTTTTTCCTGTCCACTACTTGGGCTACACACATTTATAATAAAACACATCTATGTAGAAATGTATCTGTTATTTTGTGCATCTCTTGTTACAAGTGTTTAATTTGAATTCTCTTTTATGCAGGATTTAGTGAAGTACTATGAAATCATCAACTTCTCTATTTATTTGTTGTCAACCAAGGAGGTTGATGTTGACAACTCCAGAAACCACAAAGGAGAAAGAGACAGAAGAAGGTGAAGAGAAAGAGAAAAGGCCCGAGACGAAGACAACAAAGGAGACTGTTTCTGAATGGCGTGAAGGTTGTATGGCTTCACAGCCCAAAGGAGGGTACCGATGAAGAATACTTAAAGTTTTACCACTCACTAGCTAAGGTAAAATATTGTACCAATGAATTAGTAGGTTGAAACAGTTTTTTCCCCTAAAGAAACCTTTGTGTGCCGTGTGCGCCCCTTGTTGAAGAAACATATGTATAACTTAACATCATGATGCAGGCGAGGCGGGTCGTTAACGCTACCCACCAGCCCGCCCCGCAAAATCATGGTTCGTGGCCAGCGTGCCCCAGCCGCAAGTTGTTTGTGGCCTAAATGTTGTTTAGCTGCAAAGCCCATTGGACATTGTTGCAGACGCAATGAACCCGCAAAACCCACAAGAAAAGGCCCCTCCTAGTCTCCTTGTTTATCCCTACCGCAACTGCCGCCGGTGTTGTCGGTGTCGCTCTCCTCCACTTCTCCTTGCGCCTGCTCTATATCTCGCAGATGAAAAGGACGTTTGCGGGCATTGCAGCCGTGACAGGCACCGGAGACGACATGGCCGCAAGCCCGCAATGGAGCAAGAGTAGTAGGCAGGAGAGTAGGAGACGATGGGGGTGGCATGACCATCAGTCCAACACGCAGATCCTGCCATCCTGGCGCTTGCTTCTGCGGGATCCAGACGCCTGCTCAGGGCGCGGCTTCCTCATCCGGCTATTATGGATGTGGTTATGCACCATGCAGGTCTCTGCGGGACTAACGCTTGCCCGCGAAACTTTTGCTACCCACGTAATCTAGTTTTCCGACAGCCACAAACCCACAGGCATTTGCTTGCGACGAGCTTTGTGGGTTTGCGGTTGGCCACAATCCGCCCTGCCTGCATCTCGAACTTAACAATTAATAGTTCTTTTTCAGGACTTCGGTGATGAAAAGCCAATGGGTTAGAGCCACTTCACTGCTCAGGGAGATGCTGAGTTCAAAGCTTTGCTCTTTATTTCCCACAAAGGCTCCACATGATCTCTATGAGAGTTACTACAACAATAACGTGTCAAGCCTTTCTAGGATATTGTTGATTCAGACACACTTCCCCTGAATGCATCACGAGAAAGAAGAAGCTGATCCACGAAGCTCTTGACATGATTAGGAAACTTGCTGCAAACCTTCAAGAATAGGATTCTCTTTTGAAAGACCTAGACAGTACTTGTTCATGTTAACAAACTGTGGCATTCAAGAGCTTCCCATCTTAGAACAAGACCTGACATTTCAGATTGCTACATCTTGACTTGTTTATTTTAAGAAAATTAAAAATAAAACATTTGGGGTACTTAAAGTCTTAAACATGTTATAAATTGTCATAACTTGTAAATTAATTAAAGTACTTTCTTTAATACAACTTGTATTTTTTTGTCAAATTTATTTTATAGATACCTTAGTTTTGATGTACACTTCTAGCTTGACAGATACTATAACGCTACTAAGAAATATGAAGGTTCTTACAGGAGTGAAACTGCACTGGTAAGGCAACTTCATGAGATGCCCACATTTTCTGACCAATATTGTTATTATAGATAATTGAAAATCCTTAGTTCAAAATTGAGAGCATGGATGATCTTGATTTCAGTGTTAGATGTACTGGCTTTTTAATCTGAAAGTACTTAAACTCCGGTATTCCACTAATTGCATGTGAAGTATGTTAATTCTGTACCAAAGCTATTTATTTGATTCCATTCCATCTCACCATAGTTACACTACGTTTTCAAGGTTTGTCATTGAGATGTGAGAGGTTTCAGTGGCAGGATAGCAGCTCCATAACGCCCATTAATTTTTTTTTTAAAAAAATCCCTAGGCTGGCAAAATAAAAAAGGGCGCGGCAAAGCCGCGCCGAGTTTTCTAGTACGTACTCAACCGACGCACCGAAGTGTAATACGTGTATGTGGGCTAGTAGCGAGGGCTATTTAGGCTTGGGCCTGGGCCTGGGCCATGGGCTAGTAGCCTGGCCCGACCTTGTTGACGATTGCCAGCGCGTTGCTGGTGAGCTGCGCGACCTCGACGACCTTGCCACGGATGGCGGCGCGCGTGGCGGCGTCGACGCCGCGGGAGGAGAGGCCGTCGAGGCAGGTGTTCTCGTCGGTGAGCGCGGCGCTGCACCAGGTCTGCACGTTCCTGAGGTGCCACTTGAACGCGGGCGTCCCGGCCCTGGACATCCCGGCGCCGCCCATCTCCTGCGCCGCGTCGCGGAGGTGGCCCACGCTGTCCGCCAGGTTCTCCAGGCAGTCGCGCACGGGGCCGGCAGCGGACGACGACGGCTCGCCAACCTTCCTCGCAGCGCCCTTCTTGTGGCCGGAGCCGCTGGAGATGCACAGGCGGCCCACGTAGGCCGACGCGGGCTCCGCGGCGGCGGGGAGCCCCCGTACGACGCCAGGCTCTGCTCGCACACCGACGGGTACTGCGTCGCGCGGCAGGACTTGCGGACGAAGTCGCTCGGCGCCGGCGACGCTACCGCCGCGGCCAGGAGCGCTGCTGCAACGGCGGCAAGCCGCAGGAGGAGGGGAGCAGCGGCACTGCTGCCCGGCGAGCCATGATTACTGAGCTGTGCTGGTGATCACCCTCCTAGCTGTGTCTCCTTAGAGCAAGTACAACAATTAGCTAATTAATATTTGTTTTTGCTGATGTGAAATAGAGAATGAAGGAGAGAGAAGAGAGCTAAGCTGCCATAAAAGCATCAAGCTGGACACGAAAGTATAGACAGTAGCACACGAAAGTATAGACAGTAGCGAGTTCCAATAAAGATGTATGTAAGGAAGAATAGGAAAGAGAACGAAGACATATAATAATAAAGAAATTTTATAGACAAATAGAAGACTAACTATTGTATAACATGACTTATAATGCTCTATTATTCACCTTGCTCTTATACAGGGAGATTTTAAAACTTGTGCAAATTTCCGATACGATTCTTAAAAAAGAATAAAAAAACTCTTGGAGGTATTAGTATTATATTTCTTTGATTTTGGACTTTTGGAGGTATTAGTATTATATTTCTTTGATTTTGGATTTTTTGCTTTTGGGCTTGAGCATCAACCATGCATGGACAAAGACTTTTTGTGATTTGATCTGACATGAGTGGAGATGTTTCCAGAATGGTCCTCGTCTTGGGTGAGAATTGCATACGACGGCAACCACCTAGCCTCCCGCGGCAATTCCGTCACGAAATTGGTAAAATGTCGAGGTGGGAAAAAGATATTTGTCTGGAAAATAAACGGAGGAGAGGTTAGAAATTTTTTAAAACAATATTTTTTTAATAATTACTTGCAAATCAAGCATTTGCTTATGAAAAATTATAAATCTAGTAGGTTGACGACTACCCAGCGGCCGATTGGTACCTGTCGGCTCTCCGCAAGCCGACAGGTGCTAAAATATCCACGCCCTCTCTCACCGCTTCCCCTCTCTCTCTCCCCATCGTCGCATGCGCGCCGCCCCGCAGAGCAAAAAAATCCACTTTCCATAGCGGCCGTGGAGCTTATCTGACGTCCAAGATTCATCCAGATACATTGAGATTCGGTCCAGAGTCCCACTTTGCATGCGAAAGTACAACATATTTGGATATTTTATCTACACAGTCAGCTTTACACCAGAAAAGTACAGCATCTTTCGAATCCCTAGACAACCAAAGGACGGGACTCAGATAAACTCTCCGCCCGCTACTAAAATCGGTGATGCATTTCTGCGCCGCCCCGTGGTGCGGGCGACCGCTCCTCCACCCGGCAGGCAGCCGCACAGTTTCTGGCGCCACGCCGAACCTGCAAATCTGCAACGATGAGCGGCTAGGACTAGGAGCCTAGGACATCATCTCTTCTCCATGCCAGTACGTGTACGTGGCTACGAACGCATATATATAGCGGCTAAAGCAAAGCATCTGTCGTCTTCAGCAACAGCATCTGAAATGGAGTTTTGGGTTTGCTTCAGAGAGTTTGCCGGAGCATACAAATCACTGCTGCTGCTGCCTCTGCCTGCTCGATCTCCCACAGCAGCGGGCACGCACAAGAACTGAACAGCTAGCGATCTTAGAGAGATATATGCGGAGCAGAGAGGGCTCTTCATCTCTGTATGTATGCTGAATGCTGATGAGAAGAGAAAAACGGAAATGTCCCCCTTCGCTTCAACTTCAACCCATTGAGTTATCAAAAAAAAAACTTCAACCCATTGCATCGCAAGCCTCTGAATCCGATCCCTGACGCTAGCTGCCTATGGTAGTGTTTAGATGGCGTAAAAGTTGGTGTAAAGTTCCTGTAGCACTTTTCGTTGTTATTTGGTAAAATTTATCTAATCATGGACTAACTAAACTCAAAAGATTCGTCTCGACATTTACAGACAAACTGTGCAATTAGTTATTTTTTTACCTACATTTAATGCTCCATACATATGTCTAAAGATTCGATGTGACGGAGAATCTTGTAAAATTTTTGGAAGTTTGAAGGGATCTAAACACTGCCTATACTGAAATCTCTCTCTCCCCCCCGGGACAGATCGGCGGCAGGGGCACACTGGTGGTGCCGGGCTGCAGCGCCGGCATACAGTGTAGCGTTAAGTCAGAGCTGATGAATATTAACAATTAGGCGGAGCCATGAATTATACATAGGAATTATACATAGAGAGATGGAGTCGGTCAAACAAATTCAACGTATGCAAACTCAGCGTAGTAATTTGTGTTTAGATTCTTGTGTTACCTGACGAGTGATCACACATGAATCACGAAATCTACCCCTTAGTATTACGGGGTGCTCACAATGAAGCAGGATACGTAATATAAGCAATGTATCTATCAAAATCTTCGGGTTGATCATTTTTTAATGTAATAGTATAACTTTCAGTACACTAGGAAGATTTTGAGCGTCTATATAAAATTCTTCTGACCTCTTAGGGCGCCACGAAGGTATGTTGTATCAAACTGTTTTCTCTACCTTAATACAAAGACGTGCAAACCTTTTGCGTGACTGAGAAAAAAAATCTATGAAAATCTAAAACGTCTTATAAATTACTAGCAAATATGCCCATGTGTTGCAACGGGAGAAGAAAGAAACTATCAAACGTTAGTAAGAAAAAAGATTAAAAAATAAAATGTTATTTTAATAGCTATATTTTATTTTATGATGAGCATGACATCCATGATAAAATTAATATCGTTAATAATATGACAATGTCCTATTAAGTCTAACGAAATAAAATACTCTAATTGTCTCAAATTGTAAGTTGTTCATTATGTCTAACAAAAATGCTTGCACACGGTAGTCCGCCCGGTCAGGACACAGCTTTCTTGGCCTGCCCAGCGTACAGGCCCAACAGCACCTCTACGTCTCTTCCACCCTACTCGCATCGGTGTCCCAGCGTCACCGTGCATACGCCACGCCCCCTTCCCCCACCGCACCGCACCCTATCACTGGCCGCGTCGTGCCCCATCTCCAGCGAGCGAACAGGGTTGGACAACTGCGGCCGAGCAGCGGCGGCGCTGGAGAAGCCGTTCCGATGGGCGCTAGCCTGGGCAGCGAGCAGGCGCGACATAATCGCAGGAGGAGCGATGGGCCGACGTCCTGTAGCAGAGGTGTATGCTGGGCCAACGTCTCCCTGGCCCAAGCTTACTGGCTATAGCAGTTCGCCACAGGTAGGCCGTGGCCGCTGGCGATGCCGTGTTTCAAGTGTTTGGTCTGGATGTTGCAAAAGTATATCTTGAGATGTTGCATATATTGCAATAACAATATACACATGTTACATGCGTATGTTTTCAAGTATTTCGGGTGTTTTCAGACTTTTGTTTGAAGTGTTTCATCTAGATGTTGCAAAAGTAGATCTTGATGTTGCATATGTTGCAATGACAAAATACACATGTTTTGCAAGCCTATGTTTCAGGTGTTCAGACGTATGTTGCAAATGTTTCGTCTCGATGTTTCAAAAGTAGATCTTGGTGTTGCACATGTTGCGAATGTCTATACACGCATGTTTCAAGTGTTTCGTCTATCTTCATACATATGTTGCAGATGCTTCATGTGGATATTTAAAAAGTAGATCGATCGGGTGTTGCACATGCTGCAATGACGTTGGTGGCTAGCGAACGTCGGCCTGCCACATGGCTTTGCCTCCTACCTCGTGCCTTCCTCGCACGGCGAGCGTGCGGAGTCACGGACGTCGAGTCGTGAGGGTAGGCCCGGCTAACAAGCGCGCGAAATCGCGGACGTCTGGTAGGCACAGCAGCAGGCGTCAGAACAGGGGCTAGCGTCCGGACATCCGAGCATATATATATATATATATATATATATATATATATATATATATATATATATATATATATATATATATATATATATATATATATATTGAAAAGCCAGAATAATTTACAATTTAGAATAGAGGGAGTTGAACTTTGATTTTTTTATTGTAAGACACAAAAATATTTACTCATAATTTATCATAACTTTAATCTATATCTATATCTATATCTATAGGGATCCAAATCCAAATTTAAATCCAAATAAAAAAATGAGAATAGAAATTACCCTAATATAAAAATCACAAAGAGTTCATAGGCTCTTTTGTTTTTCTTACCGAGTTTCAATTTTATTTTTCATGGATTTAAACACAAAACACATGTCCTGTTTTTTCACGTTCGTTTTCCGTCCACCGAGTTGTGGTACCGTGTCAATCCAGGTTTCTTTTTTTTTTCTTTCCTCTGTCTTTTTGCATGTATGGTTTTTTGTTTTTTTTTCACGATCAATTTTCCTTTTCTTTGTGTCATTTTTTATGTTCATGTTATGTTTCCCTGAGAAGGAACGATGGGAGTGAAGAAGTACAAAAGTAGCCGACTCAGTAATAAGAAGTCTAAGAGTTGAATTTGACTTGTAAGCAAAATGCAATGAGAATCATATTTTTCATGAGTAGTAACTATTTATATGCATAGTGTATTACAATGCATTGAAATTTGAAGAGTTTTTTTTTCAAAATTCGCTTTACCACCAAGGATGTAACTTTATCTGCCATTATTTTAGTAGTTCCTTCCTGGAACATGATGCTTCTCCTGAGGTGTGTTTTTCTGTTGACGCATTTTATATTGGTGTCAAAGAATGGATTTGGTCGTGTAGACCCCGAACGAATAAGTGCTTGAATTTTTATTTTGTCTCGTTGGTTGCCTCTCCTGGTTTTTGTTTTATATCTGTTGTAAGGAGGTGTGTCATATTAGGATTAGTATTGGAATTTTGCTTAGTTTTTTTAGAAAAGGAATCAGCCAGAAAAAATATAATATGTTTTTGTTTGTTATAGGAATCAATTAAAGAATAGAAAACTCTAATTGGTTGGCCATTGGTCGTAACTCCTACGCGGACACCAATACGTTTCGGAATAGGACTCCGTATCACGCTAGATAAGAGTTATTTTTTATATATAAGTCCGAATAAAGAACTCTTCATTGTCCGGTAGTTAGAGGGAGACGGACCCAAAAAAATGAATGGACCACAAAAATGAGCTGAAATTTTGCCTCTTTATTATTAGTATGGATATAGATATAGAAAATGGAGGGAGTAGTTCCTTGTAAGTTGATTGTATTTTTTTTGTCATGATAGGTTTATATATATTCTATTGGGAGAAGCATCATCTATATGTTACATAACAAATAAAATATATCTTTTTCAAAGAAATTAGTATAAAAAATGTAAGCATTCATTAGTGTGACATTTTGCTCTTATCTAATATAAAAGCCAGAATCATTTCCTGCCTTGTCCAGCCTTAAAGAATGAGTATTATTCTTGTTCGTCTTTATTAATGTATCCGTCTGAAAAGATCCTACACATAAACAAGTTGAAGCATCAAGCATTAGCAAAAGGACTTGCTAGCGCCCACATGTCCGATCCGGCGCTAGCGTCCGGACGCAGCCCGCACAGGGAGCAAGCGAGTGTCTAGCGCGTCAAGCTCGTGAGCAAGCGCACCGGCAGTGGCCCTGCGTTGCCCTCGGACATCGCCCGCGCCGCCGCCCGCTTCCACGCTCACCCATTTGCAACATCCAATTTACTTTTGAAACATCCAGATGCAACAATTGCAACATACAAAAGAAGACAGTTGAAACACTTGAAACAAGCGTCTGAAACACTTGCGAAAACGTCTGAAAAATATTTGAAGACCATTGCACACATATGCAACACTCAGATGATACACTTGCAAGGATACGTATGAAACACTTAAAACATATGCTCGCAACATGCATGTATATGCAACATCCAGATCTACTTTTGCAACATCCAGATAAAACACTTGCAACATTTATCTGTAACAAATGAAATATTTGGAACATATACACTTGAAACATACGTGTATACAGAGACGGAACCAGGGGGGCTAGCAGGGGCCGTGGCCCCCCAAGCATAGTAAGTTTCTTTTAATACCTATATAAATATATGAATTTACAGCTAAAAATATCAAATTTCACCTATTTTTTATTCAAATATTATGATTTTGGTTATAAATAGTGTAAAATATTTAAAAAGTTGTTGAATCATATAATTACGTATATTTTAGCACACTAAAAAAAATATGATCATATTTGTTTGGCCCCCTAGTCAGAATCGCTGGTTCCGTCTCTACGTGTATAGCCATTACAACATGTGCAGCATCTCGATCTACTTTTGCAACATCCGTATGAAACACTTGAAATAATTGAAACACTTGAAACATAAGATTGCAACATGTTTGAAAATGCCTAAAAACACAGCATTGCCGGTGGCCATGGCTTACCTGGTGGGAAACTATGGTTGTCGGGTACCTAAACAAGGGGTACCCACAATCAACGACTAAGAAAGACAAACCCCTGAGAAAACCACGTCAAAGGCTCCACCCACGAAGGCAGAACAAGCCAAAACCACGCACGGAACGCCTCGACCACGTTCCGACTCGCACGAGGCTTGCTCGATGGACGCCTCGACCACCGGGAAATCTCCGACTCGTACGACCCTGGGTCAAGCCGGTTGACCCGCCTCACTCACCAAGTCTCAGACAAAAGTCAAAGCATTTAATGCAACCGCCAACCACTTCCTACCCCATGGCTACAACGATAACCAACATGCAAACAGTACCAGTGTCAAATCTCACTTTTTACTGCCCATCGCGGAATGGACGGTGAAAACCTGTCACTGTACACGCCATGTCGGGCACAGTTCCGCCATTGATCCCCCTCGAGGCAGAATACGACGAGTGTCGTACCCCGAAATTCCCGGGGCTCGGCCTTATCCATTCCCCGTAGACCCACCTCGACCCGGCCTCGACCAACCGCCGGTCAACAAAGAAGCAAGGCCTGCATGCCACAGGATCTGGGGTCTTTTCACCGTCTCATCCTCTACGTCACCATGGTGTCCGGGGATGGCCGACCATTCCCGGAGCACGTCGCTACAGCGGCTTCCACAACGCTCGACAAAACTTCACTTCTAAGGCATCCCCCGGCGTCTCTGCCTCCTCTTGACCCTATAAAAGGAAAGGTAGGAGACTCTACGAAGGGGAACGGACGAGGAAAAACAAGTCATCACCCCACCGTAGAAGATCAACATCTCAAGCAATCTCCTTTGTACTCTCTCTCTCTGAGACCTGGGATCGGCTTCCTCTCTCACAGCTTGTAACCCCTACGTAAGCACCTAGGTGCAAGGAAATACAATACCTCTCCCCCCGCTGGACGTAGGGCCTTCTTTCGCCCGAACCAGGATAAATCCCCGTGTATTCTCTTTGCATCACCATCCAGAATAGGAACACGCAGCACAAATTCACTCGTTGGCTTAGGACCCTCACGGAATCGAACACCGACAATGGTGGCACGGGCCTCCCCTTCCTGCCGACGACGCGAAGCGGATGGGGGCATAAGCGCAGGTGCAAGCCTTCACTGCCTCCCCTTAGGCGATGGGCGAGGTGGATAGGGGCGTGACGTGGCGTGGCGTGCGGAGTAGCGAGGAAAGGGGTCTGGTGCCTCGTGGGAAGGAGCGGCGTGGGAAAGGCCGACCATGTGGGAGAGATGCCGGAGTAGGCACTTCATGTTGCGGAGGGAGTGGGGAAGAGAGAGCGTCCGGCTGCGGGATCTTGCAGCAGCGGGTGAACCGGAGGTACGGTGTGGTGAAGGGCTTGGAGCAGTTGAGAGGATAAGCTCGAGTGGTTTTTTTTTAGAGGCCGGTGCGTTGGGCAGGAGGGAGGCAGGACTAAAGAGTCCGACAGGACGGATTGCTCGTGGCGAGCGTTTCTGCTAGCAAAAACGTTATTTAGTAAACAAAAATATTTACTCCACCTGTTCAAAATGAGTGTCACCTTCACATTGGACAAAAGATCGGAAGTAAAAGAATTTATGTCTCGTAGAACATATGAATGTTAACGATGACACTTATTTTGTCGTCACAGGATCGGACAGAGGACTACATACTGTATGTACGTTCTTAGTGTACTTGTCGCCATAAGTCCATAATACTACAAGCTTATCGTTATCACCCTTCACTACACATCTTACACGCGCAAGCATAAGCAGGAGCAACACGTGGAAAACTGAACTAGTACGTACTTAACTGACGCACCGAAGTATAATACGTGTATGCGGGCTAGTAGCGAGGGCTATTTGGTCTGGGCCTGGGCCTGGGCCTGGGCTAGTACCCTGCTGGCCCAACCTTGTTGACGAGTGCCAGCGCGTTGCTGGTGACCTGCGCAACCTCGACAACCTTGCCGCGGATGGCGGCGCGCGTGGCGGCGTCGACGCCGCGGGAGGAGAGGCCGTCGAGGCAGGTGTTCTCGTCGGTGAGCGCGGCGCTGCACCAGGTCTGCACGTTGCTGAGGTGCCACTTGAACGCAGGTGTCCCCGCGCGGGACATCCCGGCGCCGCCCATCTCCTGCGCTGCGTCGCGGAGGTGGCCCACGCTGTCCGCCAGGTTCTCCAGGCAGTCGCGCACGGGGCCGGCAGCGGACGACGACGGCGCGCCGCCCTTCCTCGCCGCGCCTTTCTTGTGGCCGGAGCCGCTGGAGCCGCACAGGCGGCCCACGTAGGCCGACGCGGCGCGCGCGCGGTCCGCGCTCACCGACAGCGCGGCGCGCGCCAGCTCCCGCGGGCTCTGCGGCGGCGGGGAGCCCCCGTACGACGCCAGGCTCTGCTCGCACACCGACGGGTACTGCGTCGCGCTGCACGACTTGCGGATGAAGTCGCTCGGCGTCGGCGAGGCGGCCGCCGCGGCCAGGAGCACGGCGGCGGCGGCGGCGAGGAAGAGAAGGATGGGAGCGGCAGCAGCACTGCCCGGGCGAGCCATGATTACTGAGCTGGTGCGGGGAGTGTGCAGGGCAGGCAGGCAGCTCACGGAGTCACAGTGGGAGTGGGAGTGCTGTGCCGCTGGCTGCTTCACTTGAATGATTGAATGGCTTTTGTAATTACCCACCTAGCTGTGTCTCCTTATATAGGGGGATTTGGAAATTTGTGCAAATGTATTCGAGTATATATTATATATTTCCTTGATTTTGGAATTTTGCTTTTGGGCTTGCGGCCGGTTTAGATCCAAATTTTTGGCAAAATGACATTGTAGCGTTTTCCGTTGTTATTTGACAATTAGTGTCTAATCATGGTCTAATTAGACTTAAAAGATTCGTTTCGTCCATTTCGTCTAAACTGTGTAATTAGTTTTATTTTTTTATCTACATTTAATGCTTTATGCATACGTCCAAAGATTCGATGTGACGAAAAATCTTAAAATTTAGCAAAATGAAGTGGAACTAAACAGTGTGAACCGGCTCCTCTAACTTAGCGAACTATTACGTCCAGGGACGTACTTGCGCCCGATGCCGTCCATTGATGATCCAGCGGTAGGAATCCGTTTCTGATCCAGCACAAGGAAACAAGCAGGAAGCCACACACGCCTTGGCCCATGTACACGATGTGGCCCAAGTAGCAGCGTGAAGCACACTTCTGTTCGAGGAAAGGGGAAAAACAGAGGCGCTCCAGATTCATTCGCCGGCTCGCCGCCGACACGCTTGAAGAAGATGGCCGCCGGCCGAGTGTTTCCGCTCGCCGTCTTCCTCGGCCAGGTGAGTAGGCCCCTGAGACAGCATCCTCCGCCGACATCGCTGGCTCTCTCGTCATCATTCCTATTCCTCGGCCCCGCGAAGGGGACGTGCTTCAAGATGGCCGTCGGCCGATTGCTACTGGTCGTCGTCTCCCTCGGCGTAGCTGTGCTGGCGCAGGTGAGCAGCCCCTGAGAAAGCGAGGGGCAACAGAGGAAGAGTGGCCGCTACTGCCAAGCCTGCAGCACCATGGAACGAGGGGCACCACACACTGCTCGGGAGGAGAGCAACAGCGGCAGGTTGAGAAGCCAAAAGTTCAGAGTAGCAGTAGACAGATAGTTGAGTCAATTGAAAATGTAAAATGATGTGAATTGAGATTATAGCTCTGTATTGGTTGTGATGATGGAATGTTTGTCAAATTGAGTGCCTGGACCTTGTCATTTTGAAACTTCAGTGCTGTTTTGATAATTGTGTCGATTGAGAACTCTGAATGCAAAAGAGTTTCAGATTTTGTACCCAAATACTGTCAATGGTGCTTGCAGAATGGCAACAGAAAGCTGAACATATATGGCAGGTCACTTCTCTGTGGCAAATATATGACTGTCAATTCAGCTAGTGCAAATATATACATAACTAGAGTTTTTTCAGAGTAGCACATAACTAATATGTGGCAAAAGGAAGTTGCATATACATCTTCATGCCCCCAAATGACTAATATATGGCAGGTCACTTATATGCTGCAAACAAAAGCTGAACATATATATTTCATTCCCCCAACTAACTGATATATGGCATACAGTCCTCCATGCCCTCAAATATTACTCCTTCATAACAGGAATATTTCACCAAAATCTAGCTAGAAGATCATCCGTCATTGGTCCCTGCATTAAATAAATTAGTGTTTTTAAAAAAGATTATCATCTCTAGATTTGTAAATTAACTTATATGAGCATATTACCGTCAACATTTGAGTGAAGCTAACTTGTGCTTGGGCTTGTGCACCACCTGAATTAGAGGGTTCAGGAAACAATGAGACCAAAGCAACTTGTCCTTCTGCTTGTGCACCACCTGAAGTTGAGGCTTGAGGAAATAATGGACAGATTGCACCACCACTACTTGCCTCTTGTGCATGTGCAACATCATTCTTAGTCTCTTCTCCAAGCTGTGATGTAGCTTTGTTTTGTCTCTTTTTTCTAGCCTTGTGCTTCTTGTCAAGCCAAGTTCTCTTTCGTTTTGAACTTTTTGTTTGGACATCTTTTTTCTTTAGACTAGCATTGATCAACAAATCATTTGGTGGACTAGTATTTGTGGAATCTGCACACAGATCCTCAAAAGTGCTTGTACTTGCATTGATTTTTTCTCTAATTTGCTTACCAAGGATATCAAGTGTGCTGTCCACTAGCGTGGTACATTCAGG
Source organism: Saccharum hybrid cultivar R570 (assembly GCA_038087645.1). Lineage (NCBI taxonomy): Eukaryota > Viridiplantae > Streptophyta > Magnoliopsida > Poales > Poaceae > Saccharum > Saccharum hybrid cultivar. The sequence continues at coordinate 3,647,642 of JAQSUU010000273.1, forward strand.
AAAGTTGGCTGTTTGATGTGCCAAATTAAGAAATTTATGGGACATATATCTGAAGCGAAGTACAACATCTATATTTGGATTTTCTAATATGTTTCTCCCTTGGTTGTCCTGTACATTTCCAGCCCGCGCTTCCCGTGTCCAACGCTTTAACACATATTGTGGTGATAGTGACTTGATATTCATCAAATCAAGAACCTTAAGTGCATGACCACATAATATCCCGATTCTATCAAATTGCTTGCAGCTGCATAAAACCGTTTGCTTCAAAGGATCACCGACAACTTTATACTCCTCCTCATATATACAATGTCCTACTAGATATGCATTATTTTCTTCCAATGCCTTGGTGCAAGCTGCCAAGGATCTTTCATATTCACCTTGAAAAGCTTCAAATATAATAGGTGTATACAACTTGCTAGCTTGCAACAATATAGGCGGTGGTCTCCTCATACCTAGTTTAGGTAACTTTTTCCTTGAATCAAATTCTAAATTTAGTTCATTGTTCTTTTTTCCTTGCACCACCCTTTCAAAATGCTTAAAGAACCGGATGATATCAAAATCAGATTTGAAATGGATTTTCAAGTCATTGTTCAAACTCTCACTCAATTGTGTACTTCTCATTCCTAATGTGAAGACATCCTTCATGTAACATTCAGTCCATTTTTCTTTCAACTTATATATACTATCCAACCAAGTTTGCTTGCTCACCTTTTGCCTCATAAGGTCAAATTTTTGTTCAAATTCTGTTATGTCTTCATACTCAAACATGCAGGCACTAAAATCTGATAGAATACTTGTGCTTTCATTTGTCTCCATTTCCTTCTCTATTTTCTTCTTTTGTTTTTTCTTCTCCTTTTCCTTCTCTTCATCCTTATCTTCGTGTAGATGTTTGATAGCATTTTGCATGATGTGGAAGGTGCATAATCCATGCCATGCTTCAACGAACACTTCTGCAACTGCCTTTCCCATTGCTGCATCTTGATCTGTGTAGAAAGTTTTAGGTTGTTGTCCATTATGAGCTTTTAGAAAGGTCTCAAAAAGCCACTTGAAGGATTCAAATGTCTCATCATACATGAGAGCAGCACCAAAAACTACGGTTTCTCTAAAGTGATTGAATCCAACAAATACACCAAAAGGTCTACTCTCCTTGTTTGTTCCAAAAGTAGTGTCAAAACTAACAACATCACCAAAATGTGCATAATCCATTATCATTTTAGCATCAACCCAGAATATGTTGGTTATTTGTTCTTCACAGTCCATTTGCAATGCATATTGGAACGATGGATTCTAAGCAATTTTATCTCGAAAATACTTAAGCATACTACCTGCTTGTCCATATGTCATCTCTCTTTGGCGCTTGGTCCGCAAGTAATTCTTGTGATCACGAAGGGTATAGCTAAGATTAAGTGGACCACCAACTTGGCGAGTAGCCAACTCATGGGCAGCTTTTGGTCCAATTCCTGCATCATCTGCTGTTTCGATTTCAAAAGCTTGTAAATCTGAAATTTTTCTCTGTGACACCATTAAGTGTAAGGTTTCTGGCAGGTGTAGTGTATGATTATGTTCCAAAACAAGCTCAGACACTTTTAGATTTCCATTCTCTCGATCCATTTTCAGATTCATGTGGACTTGGCAATCAGTCCTAGTTTCGGCTCGAGGGCATTTTGTTAGATGATATCTTTTGTCCGGCAATCGATGACCCTCATTTGCACAAACAAATTTGCATGATGTAACCTTGCCATCGGATGGTCTTTTGTTTGTATACCTTTTCCTAACATCAAAACCTTGTTGTCCACCGTAGCTAAGCCAAAATGCCCAAGCTTCATTAGAACTTCCAAATTCCATGCCAACGTGAGGTACCAAACCAGGTGGCATGTCTCTAGCAAAAAAAACATAACATGAGTAGGGGACTTGTGCAATTGCAGAGAAAAATCTTTTACTAATTTCAGATCTCATGCCAAACAGAGTAAGCAAAGAGTGGCTGTACGTGGGATTGAAATAACAAAATCCATTTCATGTTAAATAACAAGTAATATAAAATACAGAGAGGTGTGTTACTCACTTGTTTGGATCACGATTCACTTGATTAGCTTCTTTTCTGGTGCCCTCTTCCTCCATCTCCATGGAACAGAATATAAGAGCAGAGCAACTCGTCCCTCCAGCATTTCAGAATTGGTCTCTCCGTCGATGCAATAATCTGGCAATCACTCCGGCACCTCCGTCTGTAAAGTCCTCTTCCAGATCAGTCGCGCTCCTTTTTTTTCTCGGACGTGCGGCCGTCTACACAGTCCACCCGCGCTTTTTTTTGCTCGGCTCGCGCCCTTTTTCTCATCGCTCTACTCGACTCGCGCCCTTTTCCTTGTCGCTCGTGCTGCTGGACTGGGCCACAGCAGGCTTATGGCCCAACGTCTGTGCTCGTAGAACAGTTTGCTTCCTGCTGCTCGATTAGAAATGAAGGGTATCGGGCGCTAGTACGTCCCAGGACGTAGTTCTTCGTAAGTTAGAGGAGCTCGTTCCACTAAACAGGACCTTTCTTCAACCATGTGGACAAAGACATTGGCGATTCGATTTGACATGAGTGGTGGCATTTCTAGAATGGTCCTCAGATTGGGTGAGAATTGAATACGACGGCAACCACCAAAGCCTCCCCGCGGCAATTCCGTCTCGAAAATGCTACAGCTCCGAGGAAGAGAGGTGCGTGTGAATGTGTGATCACGTGATGGGCCAGGATGGGGCTGCTGTTTCCCTGTCGGCCTACCTGGACCCGGGATCTGGAGGGGAGAAGGTGTAATGGTAATGGACCATTTCATCAGTATGAATAATGCTGGCGGCATTTTGCATACTGAAAGCTCATCGTCATCATCATTTCTTCAGGCAACATTAGTTCAATTGTCACTAATGGATATCTTCATGCTGTAGCAACGGTTTTTCTTAAGCAGGACCTGGACCTGTAATGTCGTATTGCAATGTTGGATCATTGAGGATTATATTAGTCGAGTAGCAGTGGTTTAGCTGGCAACGTTCACAATCTAAGCGAGCAATTGGTACTAGTCCTATATGAAGGAAAAGGAAGCAACAGTATGGTACTAGTCCTATATGAAGGTACTAGACCTATACTCCATGAAGGAAAAGGAAGCAACATTATAGTACTATATTGATACATTGAAAACAATCAGTGCAAGTAATTGCAGAGCTGGTACAATTGCCTGAATGGTTGGATATGGCCTAAAAATGTTCGGCCCACACACACACCCCCTAGCATGCCGTAGCAATTCCTACCACCATCGTGGGTTTGGCCGGCCACACACAAGACACACAACGCACCGAACGAATTTCTTCAACGCTCTTGCGCTTTCTGAAACTGGAATTCCATCCACTTTCAGGTGGAACTGGTTATAATACCATTTGTTACGCATTAGTCAAATGCTTCACGCGGATCTGGACGCTTTGGTGACTGCTCTTGACCTGTACCTGCCCAACAATGTACTACCAGTACAGTTGTCTGAATTGTATTCTGATGATGTCTCTCTGGCTAAAGAAGTAAAGGACCGTCATCGTCGCAGTTTCACTCTTTTCTGCTAGAGATCTCTTTCTGCTATCGTTAACGAACGCTGCCGGGAACACTGAGATAGCTTCCCTGTTACCGGTAATCTTTGGCAAGAAACAACGGAGCTACTGCAAAGTGCTTCTAGTCTAGTCTTGGCTCCATCTGCGTATCGACGACGTGTGTACTCCACTCGGCAGGCAGTCGCACAGTTTCCGGCGCCGAACCTGCAACGAGGTAGTAGCACTGATGAGCCTAGGACACAATCTCTTCTCCGATATTGTAATCTAAATCCAGCATCTGTCGTTTTCAGCATGCACCTAACAGCAGCAGGGATCTGAAAGGGTTGGAGGTTTGCATGGGTTTTCTTCAGAGTTCAGAAATTCAGCAGAGTTTGCCGCCGCCAATCACGTGACCCCTGCTGCTCTCGCCTCCCCTACAGAAGCAGGCACTGCAGTGTGCACGCACAAGAACAGCTAGCGAAGAGAAAGCGAGAGTGTTACGTGGGGGCTCTCTGTACGCTGAATTGCTGAAAAAACGGAAGTATCCCTTAGTACAATTTCAACCCATTGCAAGCATGCCTCGCTGACGCTGCCTACTGAAATTTTTGGTTGGGTCTGAACGGGGGTCTCGCGTTAATTTGTTGAACAAGACACGCACGTGATCGTGAATGCATGGTGTCATATTCTAGCAGGGTAGTGCGTCCGTCCGTATGTCCCACTGCATACACTACTACTGCCAGTTGGCGCGATGCTTCATTGCTTGCTTCAACGAACACAGCTGCTGCTTGTGGAATTTGGGGTAGGCCACCTCCCTCAAGCTAGCCATTATCTCAATGGGAGATCGATGGACATATATCATCGTATCGTATACGTAATGCCTATCTGCCTATCTTTTTCTTTTCTTTTTTGATGAGGAAGTTATATCCGAAGGTAGTCTTTATGGGCAAACCATAAAGACTCCGATAGCAGAAGGCTCGTATGTAGCACGAGGAGGCACGTGTGTACGTAGCTAGTCATCATAACCCACAATTATTCGTGACAGTGATACCTGCAATACTATCATGTTAACTGCATGCTCGAGCCATGTGTGTATCAGTGTATGAATGGCCGACAGGCCGTTCGGACGGATGCCGGCCGGGCCGCCTCCGATTAAGGTCAATCGTGGATCTCCTTCCCATTTCCCGGACGGTCCGTCCTATTGTCATAGCCCAAACCCAAAGGCAACAATGGAGCCCGTTATGATGCCAGGACACTTCTTTGTCAATTTTATAACTCAATCATGCTTTGTTGGTAATTGTCTTACGTTCTATGCAGTATAATCCAAAAAAAAATGTCATGATTCAGTATGTGTGCTTGTGTTTTTTTTCCTCTAGATTCATATTCGAGTTAGCGAATGGCATCATTTTAGGCCCCTTTAGAACATAGGATTCGTGAAGGAATTTTTAGGATTGTAAACTTGTAATTTTTATTATACAGTAATGCTACGTGTCTTACGACCGACGCTAGCACAAATCGTTGGACGCTCCCGAAGGCCCACCCAGTGGCGGATCCACCAGGGGGCTGGGTGGGCTGCAGCCCCCCTAATAGCTTGATTTCACCACTAATCACTGTAGCAAAAGCTTGATTTCATCATTAAATCTTCATACAAATCAACATCTCCATTGTTTTAGCCCCCCTTATCCTCTATCCTGCCTCCGCCACTGGGCCCACCGCCTCATTGCCTGCACTTTAACCCCGCCGCTTGCTCTGCCCGCGAGTTTTTATTACCCATCCTTATCCCTTCCACTTCCTCCTCCCATTTCGCGGCACCTTGCGACTACCCCATCCTAGACGCGGACGGCGCACTCCCCTCGCTGCTACCGCGCGCCCCATCCGTTGCCGCTCGCTCGTGCCCCGTCGCACGTGCCTCTCACCCCACCCGTCGTGCGCGTCGCCTGCTCCCTCTCGTCGCGTGCGCGGGTGCTGGTGGTGCTTGCTCCGCTCGGCTGACCCAAGCCCGGCACTGGTGGCAGTGGTGCTCGTGCGTGCTGCTGGTGCTAGAGGTATGTTGCACTATCGGCTCCCACCTCGACGACCGGAATGACCAGCACAGGCGCTCTCCTCCCTTATGTTGTTTCAGACGTTTCAGAGGTACGTTGCAGTTGCTTCATATGGATGTTGCAAAGTCGATCAGGGATGTTGCACATGTTGCATAAAATGCAAGTGTTTCAGAGGCATGTTGCAAGTGCTTGATCAAAATGTTTCATCTGTTTCAAACATATGTTGCAAGCGTTTTGATTTGGATGTTATATATGTTGCAACAGTATGTTCCAAATATTTCATCTGTTCTAGTCTTCCATTGCAGCAAGTGTTTTCATGTTGCAAGTATTCTATCTGGATGTTGCATATGTTTTCATATGTATGTTGCAAGTGTATGTTCCAGATGTTTCATCTGTTTTAGACGTATGTTGCATTCAAGTGTTTTATGTTGCACGTGTTTCATGTTGTTCGGAGAGTCAGGGGGCGCGGGGAAGTGATGGTGGCACGACACGAGCACCGGGGAATGGGGCGTGGCGAGCCGGTGGACGTGGTGCGTGATGCGCTGGGGGCCGGCAGTCGGGGACATGATGGGGTGGGGCAAACGTATGGGGGCGGGGTGCGAGGATTGGGGCGGGTGGAATCGAGACGGACAGGGCGGATTGCGAGCGAGTCGTACAGACGCGATAACGTTGTGATGCGCATGCGTGCATGGCGAATTAGCAGATTAGGGGGCAGACTGTGTAGGCGCGCACGGGAAATGGTCATTTGACGGAATCTTATCCTGTTGGACGTCCGGGCGCTAGCACATTCCTTTCTTATATGGTCGCTTGGTGATTCATCATTATGTAGTTGTGAGATCAAACCTCTTGGAAACTTTCCTTATGTATTCAAATGATTCGTTAGAAACTTTCCTTTATTTGCTTGAACGCTTTGTGTTGCAACTTGTGCCTTTTGCCGTTAATTTATTCTCCAGTAGGGGCTTGCCCCTCCTCTTCTCTAAAAAAACTCTCTTTGTCTCTTGTATTTTCAGTTCCTATAGGATTGCAAATGACTTGCAACTCTAAGGCTGTCTCCAACAAGGTACCCATTGGGGTATCCAAACCAAAAATGGGTCTTCAATAAGATACCTATAGCCTCCAACAGAGTACCTATTTGAAAGACTCATTTTGGGTGTCAGGAGATCCATAACCCAAATATGGGTATTCTCTCTCCAGAAGACCTATTTGCAGAAAAGGATCGTCTTTTGGGTCTTGTTGTTGGAGAAGACTAAAAATAGGTATGGAACCCTTTGACTGTAGCGTTACCTAAATGACAAATGAGTCTTGTATTTTGGGTTGCGGTTGTTGGAGACAACCTAATTCTATATATTTTTTCCTATTTGTGTATTTTATTAGAAAGCTACGTTTCAAAGAGGCCCTTAACGTGTTCGTCCATTCAGGGTTTATGTGCTCATACACAGAGGTATGATTAGATGCGGTGAATGATTGTGTTTGCGTGTACGTGTGACTGTGTGAGGATATGTGCCTGTAATTTAGACCAGGAAAAAAAAACGGACCCAAGGGAATACGAAGAGCAGACAGTGCCGTTGCTTGGTTGGCACATGAACGTACACAACGCAAAATGCACTGGGCGGCAGCGGCATCACAATCACGAGCGTCCCACGTGGGTTCACGCCTTCGCTGTCGACGTGCCGTTGCCCGTTTGCGGTTGCGTACGAGGCCGACACGCATGGCGCTGGACGGCTGGATTTACGTTGTGCTCGCGGCCCACCGCATCCAACCACTCACTGCGGCGGAGCGCGGGGCGGTGAGCGCGCGCGCGCCAGGCCAGCCATGCGGCCGGCCGGCCGCAGCCCCGGACAGACAGACAGCGCAAGATTCCGGCCCACGGGCGTCCCGCCAACCACCCGCCCGTCGTCCCCATCTCCTCCGCCTCGCTGGCACGCCACCAACCGGCCCGGCGGACCCGAGGCCGCAGCCGACCGCACCGCCATAAACTCCCCCTACCCGCGTCTCGCGCACCCCGCCCGCAGCACCGATCGCTCACTCGGTGTCACTCGCCTAGCTGCACAGAGCACGCAATGCAGCAGAGCGCCGCCCACCTCCTGGCCGCCGTGGCCGTGGCCTGCCTGTACCTGGCGCTGGCTCCATCCGCGCACGCGCAGGGGACGTCCGGCTCCGGGGCGATGCCGTCGTGCGCGGCGAAGCTGCTGCCGTGCGCGGGGTACCTCAACTCCACGTCCACGGCGGCGCCCGCGGCGGCCTGCTGCGGCCCGCTCCGGGAGGCGGCGGCCAACGAGACGGCGTGCCTGTGCTCCATGCTGCTCAACAGGGCCGCGCTGCGGGCGTTCGGCGTGGCGCCCGAGCAGGGCCTGATCCTCGCCAGGCAATGCAACGTCACCACCGACGCCTCCGCCTGCGCCGCCGGAGGTAAGCTAGCTAGCGCCTTCTTTAGTTTGCCTCAAAGTTCCAAGTTTTTTCACTCTCTCTCCATTACATCAATTTTTAACCGCTTGCATGGAGTATTAAATGTAGGTAAAAAAAATAACTAATTACACAGTTTAGTTGGAAATCACGAGATGAATCTTTTAAGCCTAGTTGGTCCATGATTGGATAATATTTGCCAAATAAGACGAAAATGATACTATTTATCGGGTTGAAATTTTCTTCAATCTAAACGAGGGCTAGATCGCGTGTCGTCGTCAGTCGTGTTCCTTTCTACGACTGCTGTTGCTACTAGCTAGAGCATCATATGATTGAATGGGAACCTTTCCCACAAGTACATACATTACGCTAAGTAATCTTTGTAAGTACAAAACAAAACTCGATGTGGAGAGCTTCGGATCTCATTGGGCTGTTACTGCAAAATCATAACCTGTCATCGTGTGATAGATCTCTTCACCTCATCTAATCACATCTCCGATGATAAGTTCGTGTCACTAGTTAATTAATACGTAATTACATATAGTTGTACACTGTGATGGTGCTGAACCTGAATGATGTCGATCTCATTTCTCTGCCAGGCACATCCACTGGCGGCAGTACTGCTGCATCTTCAGCTTCCACTGGCAGCGCTTCTTCTTCAGGTACGGCTGTCACTTCACTGCTAACTGCTACTACACACAGTACCTAAGAGGTTGAGGCTGTGTTTAGATGGTGGTGTAAATTTTTTAGAAGCACATTAACTCTTTCGTTTTTATTTGGCAATTAGTGTCCAATCATGGGCTAATTAGGTTCGAAAGATTCGTCTCGTGATTTATAAACAAACTGTGTAATTAGTTATTTTTTTACCTATATTTAATGCTCCATACATGCGTCTAAAGATTTGATGTGATGGGGAATCTTGTAAAATTTTTGGAACTTTGAAGCATCTAAACAGGGCCTGAATGCTTGATTCAAATGACATTAACGGTAGATTACAGTTTCCTCACAGCACAAATTTTTTTTTCCTTACTCCAAACTTCTCTTTCTGATAATAAAAAGAATACAAGGATACTAGTCCAGTAGTACCTGAATTTGGCTATCCCAATCTTACCTGATTTTTGTGCTGCTGTTCACTTGCTCAGTGACCAAACCAACAGCCAACAAGGGCAGCATGGCGCGTCGCCTGAGCATGACTGGCGCATCGTCCTTGGTAGGCTTCAGTTTCATCTGGTGGATGATCGTGCCGTAGGAGTATCTGCCATGGCATCGACAATTTTCTTTGGTGGATTCAGACTTATATGTACTGTTAAGTACCAATCACCTGGTTATTGTTTCTTTTTGCATATATATGCCCTGTTGTACCATTGCTGTTGTGAGCAAAAAAAAAAAAAGAGAAAATTTGTCAAGAGTGATTGAAAGAACCAGAAGGAAAAACGTACATGTTTCGGCATCTTCTTCAGCAACGCATCCTGATAGTAGTAATGACAAAAACTTGAAAAGATCATGACATGCGACAGCTCTACATATCCAATAAACAAACTGAACGGATCTTTTTTTTTGGTTGCTGTATGCTGCCGAGTCTTTGGAATATTATAAAGTTCAGTAAAGTGAGGAACAGAGCCTCAGTTAACCGGAAAAGAACACATTTCTTTATCCACTAGGACCATACTCGTACGTTACAACAGAACAACCATTAGATGCTATAAGCACTAAGTGCCTAACTTGAACTTTGATATGAATAAATCATGTGATACCATGCAATATCAATCATTAACCTTGTTCAAGATCAATTGATCAAATGGACCTTGCAGCACTCTGTATGACTATGAAAACCTTATTCGTCCACAGAAGAAGGCACTATCGCTTAGCACTTGTCCACGTCGTCTTTGGGCCACAGGCAACAGGGTTTGAGAACTTCATGAGACATTGGCAAGCAAACAAAACATAACCCTTTCTTTAAAAAAAATGCATGCAGAATCATGATGAAGCTGTACACAAAGCATAAAGGCTCAATTGAAGTGGAGTAATGCAGGAAGGGTGTGCAGAACCATGGTCAAATAACCTTGGTCAGAGGAATGTGTGCATTCTTTTTTGTGAAAAGAAAAGAATCTATTCATTTTTCCCATTCACAACTAAGATTTTACAACCACATTAGGTGTATAAGCCCTGTGGCACTGTTGTCTAGGCTACGACAGTTCATCCTCAAAATAGCATGGGCCAAAAAGAGAGAGAGAGAGAACATGAAGGAGACCACATTTATCAAGTGGAAGAGTAGTTGTAACGGGAGTTAAAAAATTATTAGACGGGTTGTACCTGCTCGAGTTGATCTCTGTAGGTTGCTGGACAGATGAGCCGAGAACCCAGCTGTTCCCTCTATATCAATCCATAAACAACCAATATCTTGACAATTTTTTTGAATCCAAGGAACTTAATGGTTGTAGAAAATATGCTGGAGCTCTTCACGAATCATGGCAAATCTGCATCCTGTGCTTCATGGCAGTTGACAGAAACTACCAAAATCTTGAGGCGCTGCAAGCCAACGGACAGATAAAATTAGCGCAACTCGAAAGAAAACTGTGACAATAAGAGCACCCATATATATGGTGCAAAGAGAAAATGGACAATGGTATACTGCAATTGCAAATGTCTGATCAACATTTACATAGGTATTAGTGATAAATCAATGTCTGATCAACACCCATACAAGCTAGGGTGAATAGCAACTCATATTGGGTCTCGAACACCTGGAATGCGAAGGGGACAATGCCTGCAGCTTGCCAGTGTCAGCCACCCTAAACACAACCGACTTGTAGATGCCAAGTTCCTGATGTCCTCTTGGTCATCTGCAGACTCGCATACGCAAAAGCTATGCCAGATTTGGACTCAGCCACTCAAGTGATTTTCCAGAATTGCAGGTAGACAGTATACATTAATTAGCAGGATAAAGAACTAAAGATGGTAGCTTGCCAATTATATAAGCCTAGTGATTCCCATATCATACAGGTTGACAAAAAAAACCCCACCACATCCCCTAAATAAGTAGGGAAGGAAATGTTCTTAAACTCTAGCACTATACCAGATTGGACTATCAGGAAGCTAAAATTTCGGTCATCTCCCCTTCGCATGCAGTTGATTGGGAAGTATAGAGGCATGGCCTTGTCGGTCATCTTAACATGGCTGCACTGATCAAATGAAAGAGTAAAGGATCAGGAGGTATAGTCATCAAACAATTCAAACAGCTATCCCCCTTTTTTTATGGCCTACATTATATTGAATAAAAAATAAAGTCAATCGTGTACAGGAACCCTAAACTGATCACAACATCTTTGCAACTGACAAACTAATATCCCCCTTTTCTTTACCACAGCTCTAGTAATTTACCAAAGCTCTAGTAATAAACAAATGCATACTTGAAATCTAAAGAAAACCTTCTATACAACTTTGTGTAGGAGACCACATATTTTAGTTGTCTTTAAGATGGTCTGAAACAGTTCATACGATGGAACTCTGAATCTTCCCAAATGTTTAGATAGACCTTATTCATTTTTTCTAGAATTGTGCTAAACCTTCACTACAGAAATTCTGAAAATTTGTTAGCATACTTTGGACTCCAAACCTACAAATTTGGTAGCTATTGGTTTCTGATTGGAAGAAAAGCCACTTAAAAGGGGTTAAAAATCCTCTCGGTTTTGCTGAAATCACCGGACCACATATTTCCACCTATACAAACAAAAATTCATATCAGGAGTTCTAGACATCCTCTAAATCTAGGCAGAACAGGGTGAACTATGGGGATATGATTTCCTAGGCAGAACATACTACTTCTAAATAACAAAGTCCTTGTGCTTCTTCTTTCATCAAGCGGTGACTGATCACTGCTGCTTAAAAGGGCAAAGAGAGAACTATATGTATCAAACCATTATCTCAATGTTAATGTTTTAGTCATCCTATATTTCGAAAAGCAAGCAAGAAACCTATATAGATTACTTAAGTTTATATATTTCGATACCGCTGTCAGTAAACAGATTTCAGGAACAAGGTTGAAAGTTGAGTGAGATGAAAGAAGCATAACTTTAAAAAGCAAAAAATGTTACCACTGAAGATATTGGAGATGATCCACAGTAACACTTCCTATACGTATTTTCACAAACAGGTAGTCTATAAACCAATAGAACAACCATGGTCCTTTGTTGACAAAACAATTGGCTGAAACGAAACCATCAATCAGTGCAGATGTTTCAGTGTTTTTAGGTTGAGTGTTCTAATATACTAACAGCATATTATCAAACTGGCTTTTCTAAATATATAAAAGTCGCTATACATTGAATGGTTACTTGCAATGTGCAATATTGTCAGATTTCTGTCTGATGAAATATTATAATTACCTAGATAGATGCATTGAAATGGCACATATTCATTCACAATAATAGTGACATTATTATGATGCAAGTGCAACAGGGACATGAGCTCATATTTGTTCGTCACCAGGATAACTTGACCATCCTCGGAAGACAAGAAAAATGAAAAGCGAAGTAAGACAAACTGAGTACACAACGAATTGCAGGGAAATTGCATTAGATATGGTGCACAAAAGGAGGTGCACAACACAATGTCCTCAAAACTCTCAGAGAAACAGATGTTTCTACTAGGACAACACTAGTTTTGCATCTCCCAAAATAGAAGCAAGGACTGCTAAACCTAAGACTTTCACCGCTCCATAATGCATAAAAAGAACAGCAAAATTCCCCAGAGGTACTTCGATGAATCTCAAAAAGTCAATGGCTCTTGTGACGCTTCGAATTTGTCTTTCCAAATGCCGCTAATCGATCATCGGATATCTTTAGGTCAGCCTTACGACGCTTCCTTCGTTCACTTCTGGTAGTCTTTTTCTTGTCATTTGTTGACTCTTGCCCATTTGTCAGCCTGTCTTTCTCTGTTTTTGAAGAACTAGGGCCGCCTTCCTCAGACCTAGATTTCTTGCCAGATTTGTCCTTCTTCCCTTCCTTCTGGCCTCCAAGGATCAAATCCTTGCTCTGCCTCTTATGATGTGTAACCTTCCATTCATCCTCTCTGTAAGGAGCTAGCTTCTTAATGGAAACATACTGGTTCAAATCCTTGTCATCTGCTGCCAATATATCATAGGCACTCAGACCAAAACTGTTGGGCTTAACCTGTTTATACTTGAACCGAGTCTTGATATCTCCAATAGTGTCCTCATAGTCTAACTTGTAGTACTCTTCCATCTCTTTCTCAAGCTCCACCTTGTCTTTGAGAGAGATCTTCCCTTTTGCACCTTTCGCATCAGTGGCAGTAGACTCTTCCTTTGACTGGTCACTAGCCCAGCCCTTAGGAAGCCCAAGCAATTCGTCTTCTTTTTCAAAATCCGGCTTCTCCAAATCCATCTCCTCACCACTTCCAAACTCAGGATCAACATCATCAGCCTCATAGTAACTGTCATCAAACATCTCCTGCATTTTCTTGTCATAATCCTCTGGATCAAAATCCTCCTCCAAGTCATCAGCACCAAGCTTACAAGCAGCATCACCTTCAATCCCAGCAATCATTCGGATCCTCTCAAGCTTCTCTGCAATCTCTTTCTTCTTCAAATTCTTGAGATGCTTCAGCTCCTCTGCCTGCTCTTGCTTAATACGGGCCATCCTCTCCTCCTTGCTCTTGCGCTGTTGCTTCCTGCTGCTCTCCTTCTTCCTCACCGACCCCTCAACAACTCTTGAATGTCCCATTACCCGGTCTGCCACCACTGCCCCTGATGCCATGGCCTCCTCATGCCGGTAATTATAACCATGTTCATACTCTTCCTGAATCTCGAGCTCCTCTTCATCATCTGACAATTCCTGGATATCATCCAGATAGGACTTCCTCTTCTCTGCCTCAAGGTACGGCCTCTTAAGGAAAAATTCCTTCAAGAACTTCTCATTCTCATCCAGCTCCTCATCCTTCCCAAAGACCTCACCAGCAAGCTCCTTGGCCTGCTTCTCCTCCTCATCCTCCTCCGCTTCGTCATCAGCCCCTGCTCTAGCCTTGGGCTTCACCTGGAACAAATCATCGTCGTCATCGCCATCACCTAATACTTCTTTCTGTGCCTCAAGGAAAGCCTCCAATCCCTTCTTCTGCTGCTCGTCATAGGCGATCCTCTCGAACTTGCTGCTGCTCCGGCTGGACTGCGCTGCGAACTCGGGCCCCTCCTCGAGCAGGTGGCGGGCATTGACGTCCTTGAGGTACAGAGGCTTCTCCTTCTTGGCCTTTTTCTTCTCCTGCTTGGACTCTCCTTCCTTCTCGGCGTTCTCAGCTTCTTCGCCGCCCTCCTCCTCCGACTCCGAGTAGACCTTGGCGTCCTTGTCGAGGATGCGGGGGTCGCCGCTGCGGATGCGGCGGATCACCTCGAACACGCGGCGGTCGACGAGGCGCGAGGCAATGGCGGCCTCCTCGTCTTCCTCCTCAGACGACTCGGACACCGACTCCGACTCGTCGTCGTCAGAGGCGGGGACCAGGCCCTGCTTCCTGCGCTCCTCGAGGCGCTGCAGCGCCTCCCGACGCTTGTTGTGCTCGAAGCGGCGCGCGTAGTCCTCGTTGATCTGGATCTTGGAGAGGTCCTCCTCCCCGCCGTCGGAGTCCTCGTCGGAACCCGCGAGAATGTCCACCGGTTTCTTCTCCATCTCCTTCTCCTTCGACTTCTTCCCCTTCCCCATTCTCTCCAGCGACCCCCTCAGCAGTGCAAGCAGAAGGAGGGTGGCAAACGGCTGGGAGGCCACAAGGCGGCGCGCGGGGGGCGGCGGCGGCAACGGCGGCGTGGCAAGATGCTCGGGTTAGGGTTTATCGATGGAAACGACACGGGCCGGGACTATATCGGACGCGCAACGTTGACAAACTGGGCTGGGCCTCATAGAATGGGCTGACAGTACTTCAGAAGCCCAGGTGTAGCAAGACGATGAAGATGGAGCCGTACCGTTCCGTAGAAGGCGTCGCTCTCGCCACAGCGCCTCCGCGCCGGTCGTCAGAGCTGCGGCTCCTCTCGGACGGGCAGAATCCGAAAGCCGCTGCTCGCGGGTCGCCGGAGCCGCCGCTCGCGTCGCGTACGCTGGACACCAGAACCGTTTCTCGCCACTTCCCTTGCGTGCGCAGGACGAGGACCCTCCGCTCATCGCTTGCCTCAGTGGGCTGGACGCCGGAGCCGCTGCTCGCCTCGCAAATAGCCGGCGTGGGGCAGACGAAAGAGTGCCGGGGGGGAGGGGGAGGGGAGGGGGCGGGGCAACCAAATGAGGAAGTTAAGTTTTTTTTAATGGTTTATATTATTAAAAAACCTGTGGATCCCATCTTCAATCAAAAAAGGCCTTGTTCAGATGATTTCTAAATTCTAAATTTTTACGCTCTCTTTCCATCACATCGAATCTTTGACACATGTATGGAGTATTAAATATAGATAAAAAAAATAATTAATTGCACAGTTTGGTTCTAAATCATGAGACGAATCTTTTAAGCCAAATTAGTCCATGATTGGACACTAATTGTCAGATACAAACGAAAGTGTTACACTAGCTGTCGGGTACCTACAACAAGGGGTACCCACAATCAACGATTAAGAAAAACAAAACTGCTACCCACAAACGAGACGAGCCAAAATGGCAAACGAGACACCTCGACTACATTCCGACTCGTACGAGGTACGCTCGACGGGACGCCTCGACCGCGTTCCGACTCGTACGAGGCTCGCTCGACAAGGCACCTCGACTATCGAGAAATCTCCGACTCGCACGACCCCAGGTCGGGCCACTCGACCCACCTTGTTCACCAACTCTGAGACAAAAGTCAGAGCATTTAATGCGACTACCCACTACTTCCTACCATCATGACTACAGCAGTAACCGACGTGGAAGCAGTGCCGGTGTCAAATCTCGCTTTTTTACCGCCCATCCCGGGATGAGAGGTGAAAACCTGTCACTATACACACCATACTATGCACAATTTCGCCACTGATCACTCTTGAGGGAGAATACGACAAGGACCGTACCCCACGATCCCGGGGACTCAGCCTTATCGACCCGTTCTCGACCCAGCCTCGACCCACCGCCGGTCAACGAGGAAGAAAGGCCGACGTGGCACAGGACTCGAAGTCTTTTCACCGTCTCGTCCTCTACGTCACCATGGTGTCCGGGGATGGCCGGCCATTCTCGGGGCACGTCGCTACAGCCATCTCCATAGGGATCGACAAAACTTCACCTCAAAGGCACCCCCGGCGTCTCTGCCTCCTCTTACCCTATAAAAGGGCAGGCAGGGGCTCTACAACGAAAAAGGGGCAACGGACGACGAAACACCAGTCACCCCCCCATCTTAGAAGATTAACATCTCAAGCAATCACCTTTGTACTCTCAATTTTTCTCTGAGACCTGGGCTCGGTTCCCTCTCTCACAGCTTGTAACCCCTACGCAAGCACTTAGGTGCAAGGAAATACAATACTCCCTCATCCCCGCTGGATGTAGGGCCTTCTTTTGCCCGAACCAGGATAAACCTCTATGTACTCTCCTTACATCACCATCCAGATTAGGGACACACGATATTTGATTCACTCGTTGGCTTAGGACCCCCGCGGGACCGAACGCCGATAGTTGGCGCGCCAGGTAGGGGACGCTGCGTGCCAACATCGTTTTCCCGCCATTTTTCTGGATGGCTGACCCTGAACGTCTGCTCCCGTTGGCTACGGTGATCTGGTTTGGGAGCTTGGAGTTCATGTCTCTTGGCCACGGCTACGACATGGTCCTCCTCCCTCCCAGGCACCCGACCAACGGGGACCACGAGCTCTCCCAACCTGGGGGGCGCTGCGCCGGTATCGTCGCTCTCACCAGGCACGCACCGCTAGGCGACGGCGAGCCTAGCGCAACCGCCATCATCGCCTTGCGGAGGGTGATGGTATTCCCCGATCCGGCGCCTCTCAGCTAGACGCCGACACAGACTTTCTCGCTGAGGATCTATGTAGGATGAGCTTGGCTGAGGGTAAGATGCTGACAGGGAGTCCCATCGCTCCACCGCCCGGTGCGGTGCTGCCACCAACCAGTTCGACTACTCCGGCACTAGGAATGACGCCTTCGTCAGCATTCCCGTTTGGACTAGACTCGGCTACCTGGGCGTATGCTTCTTCTGTAAGCACCAGCATGAGTGCTTATGAGGAACTCCTCGGACATCATCTACGCTCCACCCTCGACCTCATTGCATCCACGCCAGCTTCCGAGTACCTAGACTCCACGGAGACCCTAGATACGGAGCTTCGTGCAACTGCTTTCCGACATCATGGCCCTAGAGACGCACGGCCTCACATGCACCCATTGTACTACTATTTCGGCGCTCTAGACTCCGACTCTGCCGATGACACGTACGACCCGACTCGCGAATGCTTCAATATCGATGAAGCTATCGTGTTGGATTTAGAGGATAAGGCAGCCGTTGGAGGAAGGAACACACCACCTCAGGTCGAGCTCCCTACTGAACGAGATGAGGCTCAATTCCTTATGGATCAAGGAATGCAGCTCGAGAAAATCCACGAGTTGCAGGATAGGCTCGACGAGGAACGAGAAAACCTACGCCTACTTCAGCAAACCCTCGAGCAAGAGCACGCGATGCGCGCACACGGCGGAGGAGCTCGAGAGAGAGCTCATGACATTAACCGTCGCATCATCGAGGATCAGGCAGTCGAGCCCCCGGTTTTTCGGTCGAGTCAGCCAGAACGTGGTCGTAGCCGCCATGCTCCTTCGTAACATGCCCGAGCCGTCGAACCCCGAGGCCCGTCTAGCCCGTGATGAAATCCGAGGACTCCTCGAGACCACTGCCATGCAGTAGGCCAAGAGTTCCGCCTCAAGGTGACGTGGGCTTGCCTTAGAGCAGCCTGCCGAGCCCTCCCGTCAGGAGAGAGAGGCCTCGGTTCATCCCGAGCACGCCCAACGGAACAAGGCAGTCTCTGTCCATGAACGCATCGTCGACAACCGTGAACCTCGAGATGCCCGTGACAACATCATCGAGCGCTGGACGCGCAAACATGGTGACAGTGCAACTTGAGGCTACCACAAGCACAGAGGTGGGCGCTACGACAGCTCGGAGGATCGAAGCCCTTCACCCGAGCCACCGGGTCCTCGGTCTTTAGCAAGGCCATTCGCAAAACGATACTCCCTGCTCGTTTCCGCCCCCCACGACTCTTACCAAGTATAACGACAAGACCAAACCCGAACTTTGGCTCGCTGACTCTGCTTGGCTTATTAGTTGGGTGGGACCACCGATGACCGGGTCATCATTCGATAACTCCCCCTGTTCCTGTCGGACACTAAAAGCATCTAGGCCCCGGTGTTGGTTTCGGCAATTGATGACAACACATTATTACCATGACTAACGTGTGTTTTGCAGAAACTTTGATAAGTTAGGTCATGGAATTGATAACTGCTTTGGGCACTATGGTATTCATGTCCCTTGATGGAAATCGTTTCAGTTTTCAAAGGATCAATGATAAAATTAAGGACGGTTAGTTCCGGATGTCAATGTGTTGAGTTACATCCGAAATAGTCGTTAGGATCTTTGTTTCTTCCTTTGACCGTACTATAAAGGGGGGCATGAGCGAGTAGCTTGACCTAGGTGAGTATTCTGTTTAGGTGTGGTGCACACTTGTCAAACTTAGCACTAGGTAGCTCTAGTAAAGCTCAAAGTTCAGTTGGAAGCAACTTGGTTCAAGTTGCGTCGCGTTTCTAAGTCGTTTGAGCAGTTTACCCTTGACCGGACGCGGTTTCTGACATGACCGGACGCGTCCGGTCTGTACTAACAAGTCACTGCGTCATGAACTGGTTGACCAGACGCGGTCCCTGAGAGGACCAGACGCAATGATCAGTCTGACACGTGTTTCAGAGGGTAACAGTATAATCAGACGTGACTGTGAAGTGATCGGACGCGTTCGGTCACGTTCCAGTAAGGTCCTTAGCTGACCGGACGCGTCCGGTCATCTATGATCGGACGCGATCGTGCGTTAGGTCAAAGTCTAGTAAAGTTCTTGCACGATCGGATGCGTCTGGTCACCCCTGACCGGTGCGTCCGGTCACTCAGCGTTGACTTTTGGTTTTCGACCATTACACTCGACCGGTGCATCTGGTCATGACGACCAGCGTGTCCGATCAGTATGTGTTTTGCTGATTTGGCAGGTAACTGTTAGATTTGTCTAAGGGGTGTATAAATACATCCCCTCTACCTCTTTTAGAGCTCTCTTGCTCATTTGTTCAGCTGAGAAACACCTTTGAAGTGTAAAGGTGAAGGGTCGAGATGGCGGACTAGAGGGGGGTGAATAGTCCTTTCTAAAATTAATCGCGTCGGCAAACTGAAACAAATGCAGAATTAAAACTATCGGTCTAGCTAAGACTATACCCCTCTATCTAAGTTCACAAGCACCTCACAAAGATCCTAATTATGTAACTAAGGTGCTTTCCTTAGCAAGAGCTCTCCTAAACAATTCTAGAGCAAGGTCACACAAACCTATGCACTATTACTTTAGCAAAGCCGAGGAGCTCCTACACAATTCTAGTAAGCAAAAGCACGAAGCCACCTATGCTCACTAGCAATGCTCAATAGCAAGACAACTAATGCCAAACTAGAGAGCACAAATTACTTAGCTATACAAACTAAGCAATATGACTAACAAGGTTACACAAACCAAATTAGCCATGTAACGGTTGCTACTTCTATGCTACACAAGCAAGAACGTAACTAGCAAACTACACAAGCCAACTAGTTACAAGAGCAACTACACAAGCACAAGTATATGAAAGTAAATACAAGCTTGTGAATCGAAAGCAAACCACCGAGAAGAAGTACACAAGGTTGACACGGTGGTTTTTCACCGAGGTTCACTTGGTTGCCACCAAGCTAGTCCCCGTTGTGGCGATACACCCACTTGATGGATCACGAGCTAATTGACTATCAAGAATCAAACCCTCAGCGGGTGCCGCACATCCACTCTCAAGATGGGGATCCTCCAAGCCACGAGCTTTACTAGAGTTGCTCTTCACGATCCCCGCGGGGTGAGCACAATCCCCCTCACAAATCCTCCTCCGGAGCCACGCACAATCTCCACGCGTGCTTCAACGGAGTCGCAAGCCACCAAGTCGTCTAAGAGGTGGCAACCTCCAAGAGTAACAAGCACCACCGGCTTGCAACACGATCACCTAGTGCCACTCGATGCAATCCTCTCTATGCAACGCACTAGAATCGCTCTCTCACTCGATCCGATGAACACTATCAAGCATGAGTGAGTTAGAGGGCTTCCAAGCACTACCACATAAAGCCACCAAGGCTAAAGTGTGCTCAGCTGCCGGCCAAGGCCGGCCACAACATCTATTTATAGCTCCACAATGAAATAGAGTCGTTAGTCCCCTCACTGGGCAAGTTTCGGGTCGACCGGACGCGCCGGTCGAACTGACCGGACGCGCAGGTCAGTAGCGTGCTCCAACGGCTAGTTTTCGCGCGTATAAACTTATATTGACCGGACGCGCTGGTCACTAACGGGACCGGACGCATAGGTCGCAGCGAAACAGCGAACAGAGAGGTTCCAGCAAGCTCCCGACGTGACCGGACTCGCTGCAGCGTCCGATCACTTTTGTCCACGAAAAACACTGACCGGACGCGCTGACCGGACGCGCAGGTGCTGATCGGACGCGTCCGGTCACGAGTCCGGTCACAGACCACTCTTCGGTAAAATGGCGATAACTCTTAGCTCCGAACTCCGATTTCGATGATCTTGAACATTTTGGAAAGCTTACTCAGATGGCTACACAACCCACTAAAGCACTTGATCCAATTCACAATGGATCAAAGCAGTATTCCACTCTAAGAGCCATCCTAGTGTCCGGAGAACACCAAAAAATATTTCTCTCTTCTCCAAGTTGATCAACACCAACTCCAACACCTTCTCCTTTGCAAATGTGCCAACACCACCAAGTGTACACCATCATGTGCATGTGTGTTAGCTTTTCACAAACATTTTCAAAGGGTTAGGCACTCAACTTGCCTCGCCACTCGATCCTAACACGTATACAAAGTTAGATCGCTCAAGTGGCACTAGATGACCGATATGCAAACAAGTTTGCCCCTCTTGATAGTACGGTCATCTATCCTAAACCTGGTCATCAACTTCTCTACACACCTATGACCGGTGAAATGGAAATGCCCTAGGTTATACCTTTGTCTTGCGCATTCCACTCCATCTCCTCCGACGTTGATGCAACACATGCACCAACCATATCACAAATGATATGATCCACTTCATATCATCACGTGACCGTATTGGTTCATCGATCTTGACCTCACTTGCTCTTCACCGTTGCCTCGGTCCTTCGGCGCCAAGCCATCACAACTTGTCCTTCACCCTAGCAACCGGTCCATCAAGCCAAGCCTCATCTTGATCTTCTCCACCTTGGTCACATAACTCCATGTCATGTCTCATGTGCAATAGCCTCCTTCATGACACCATCACATGTGGACTAATCGCCTGTGTGTCTCATATAACCACATATTAGTCCACCTAAGTTGTCACTCAATTACCAAAACCAAACAAGGACCTTTCAAAGGGAGTGCAAGAGCCCTAGTGAGGATAGTGAATTGAGAATCAAAGTTTAAGATTCCTCATTAGTGACTAGGGAGTAGCAAGTGTGCATCCATCTTCTCATTAGGCTTATTGTGGTAAAGTGAGAGTTCTAGCTTGTTACTCTTGGTGATCGCCATCACCTAGACGGTTTGGTGGTGATTGGTAGTTTGGTGATCATCCGGAGAGCTTGTGGATGACCCAACTCATCTTGTGAGCAGTTTTGGGCGATTCACCACGACGGAGTGTCGAAGAATCAACCTGTAGAGAGCACTTGATCCTTGCACAGATCAAGGGGGAGCTACACCCTTGCGCGGGTGCTCCAACGAGGACTAGTGGGGAGTGGCGACTCTCCGATACTTTGGGAAAACATCACCGTGTTCCTAACCCTTACTTTCAAGCATTTACTTTCGTGCATTACTTTCATTGCTTGTTTACTTTCCTAGAATTGCCATGCTAGACTAGGATTGGAACTTAGGGTGCAAAACTTTTATCGGTAGAATCACAAGAAACACTAGTAGGCACTAGGGGTGAAGTTTGGCTTGTAGGATTTAATTCTTGCAATTAATTTTTAGAAAAGCCCAATTTACCCCCCTCTTGGGCATCTTGATCCTTTCAATTGGTATCGGAGTCGTGTTGCTCATTATTTAGGCTTCACCGCCTAGAGCAAGATGTCTAATGGGGAAGGATCACCTCCCACCTTTGAGGGAGATGATTTTCCATATTGGAAAATTCGTATGGAGGCGTACCTCGAAGCCATAGATGTTGGGTGCCTTAGAGCTGCAACCGAAGGGCTTCCCCCTATTAGGGATCCCGCCAACCCAAGTGGTGACGAGGAGAAGTACGACCGGTGGAATGCAAAGGCAAAAAATACACTCTACCAGGGCCTAGGCAAGGATATCTTCAATCGTGTGCGTAATGCCAAAAATGCTCATGAATTGTGGAAAAACCTTTGTGCTCTCCATGAGGGAACTAAGAGTGAGCATGAGAAACGCTATCATATTACTTTAAAGAAAATTAATTCTTTTGAGATGCTTCCCAAAGAAAGTGTTAATGAAATGTACACTCGATTGAATGTTCTTGTAGAAGATCTCAATGCTCTTGGACTCACTCAAATGAGTCAATCGGATGTTGCAAGGAGGATCTTGAGTGTTCTTCCCGTTGAGAAGTATGGGCACATTGTCACCGTACTTCACCAAAGTGATATCTCCACCGCAACACCGACACAAGTATTGGGAAAGATCAATGCACATGAGATGTACATGCACATCACTCCGGAAGAGGGCTCACCATCTTCCAAGAAGAAAGACTTGGCCTTCAAAGCTAGCCATGAAAAGAAAAAGAAGAAGGGCCAAGCCATGGTAGTGCAAGAAATCTCAAGTGAAAGTGATATTAATGATGCATCACTTGCACTCATGGTGAGAAAGACCACCAAGATGCTAAAGAAGCTCAACAAGAGTGGCATCAAGTTTGATGGCAAGAAGAAAAAATTCTTCAGAAGTAGCAAAAGGAAGCCAATATCCGAGATGGATTGCTTCAATTGTGGTGAACTTAGCCACTTAGCTCATCAATGCCCGAAGCCTCCAAAAGACAAGTACAAAAATAAGAACAAGGGCAAGAAAGATGATTCAAGTGATGAAGAAGATGAGAAAAAGAAGAATAAGCCATACAAAAAGAAAGATGGCAAGAGAAGGGAGATTTACAAGAAGAAGAAGGGAGGCAAAACTTACATTGTTGGTGATTAGCTCACCGACATTGAGTCATCATGTGAGTCCTCCGGCGATGAGAGCGACGATGAGAAAGAGAAGGTCGCCGCATTTGTGATTGGGCCATCATCATCTTCGCCGACATCTTCATCACCACCTTCGCCGCCACCTTCACCATCATCGTCCACTTCTCACCTATGCCTTATGGCCAAAGGTGAACGAAAGGTACAAAACAATGAGAGTGATGATGATGATGATTGTGATAATGATGATGAATATGATGCACCTTCTTATGATAAACTTGTAAAATTGTTGAACAAATATTCTAAAATCATAAGAAGAACTAGAAATGAAAATAATGAGATTCAAAATGAAAATGAATCACTCTCATCTAAGCTTGAGAATGCACATAAGACTAGTGATGAGCTCAAAGATCAAAATGAAATTATGTCTTCTACTCTCAAGGAGCTTAAAACTTCTAACAAAAAGCTTAGAGATAAACATGATAAACTTGAGAAGAAGCATGATAAGCTCAACACTAGGCACAACTTTTTAAAAGACAAATATACTACATTGAAAATCGATTATGATAGTCTTATTGTTGCTAACGAGCTTGCTCTTGAGACACATGATGCTACTAACCAAGTTGTTAAGATTGATATAGCTACATCATGTGATTACTTGATTATTGAGAATATTGAGCAAGGCTCTAGCGGCAAAGGCAAGAGTGTGGTTGAGTCCGACAACTATGATGAGTATGTCAAGCTCAAAAGTGAAAATGAGATGCTTAAGAATGAGAACAAGAAGTTGATGGCTCTTGAAAAGCAAACATCAAATGAGTCACTCATTGAAGAGAACAAAAAGCTCAAGCAAGAAAAAGAGCATCTCAAGACCGGCCTAAGCAAGTTCATAAGAGGCCAACATTTGCAAAGTGAGCTACTCATGAACACCATCATGAAGTTTGATAGAAGTGGCATTGGTTACTTGGCAAATCAAGAGAAGAAGGCTAAAGCTCAACAACAACAAAGCAAGTCAAAGCCCAAGCCAAAGAGATGTGTTGAGTGTGGACAAGAAGGCTATTTTGCTCATGAGTGCAAAACTCCACCACCACAACCCTTGTCCAAGCATGCTAGACCCTTTGCTTTCAATGCTCATTACATGCTTAGAAAAGATTCAAGTGGAAAGATGAAAGTCATGTTCTTGGGTCCCCCTAACAAAAATAGGCCAAAGAAAATATGGGTTGCCAAGTCACTAGTTGAGAAAGTCAAGGGCCCCTCTCAAGTTTGGGTCCCTAAACAAAAGGCTTGATCTCTTGTGTGTAGGTGAACTACAAGACCGGTGGATCTCATTGGGTAATTGATAGTGGTTGCACTCAACATATGACCGGTGATCCTCATATGTTCACCTCACTTGAAGAGAATGGGGTATGTCAAGACAAGATCACATTTGGGGATAATTCAAAGAGCAAAGTCAAGGGTATAGGCAAGATTACAATATCAAATGATCACTCTCTCTCAAATGTGCTCTATGTTGCTTCATTGAGTTTCAACTTACTATCCATCGGGCAACTTTGTGACCTTGGCTACCAATGCTTGTTCACTCCTAATGAAGTGGTAGTTACAAAGATAGATGACAAGCAAGTGATTTTCAAAGGCTTTAGATACAATAATCTCTATCATATTGACTTCACCTCCGAAGATGCAAACTTGATGACATGTTTGTTCACCAAAACTACACTTGGATGGCTTTGGCATAGGAGGCTTGCTCATGTTGGAATGAACACTCTCAACAAGCTATTGAAGAAAGAATTAGTGAGAGGTTTGAAGGATGTAAAGTTTAAGAAGGACAAACCTTGTAGTGCATGTCAAGCCGGCAAACAAGTTGCAAATACTCATCCAACCAAAGCTTACATGTCAACATCAAGAGTGTTAGAACTTCTACACATGGATTTGTTTGGTCCTACAACTTACAAGAGCTTGGGTGGAAATCTCTATTGTCTTGTGATTGTGGATGATTTCTCAAGATACACTTGGACTTTCTTCCTTCATGACAAATCCAAAGTGGCAAATTGCTTCAAGAAGTTTGCAAAGAGAGCTCAAAATGAATTTGAAGCCAAGATAAAGAAGATTAGAAGTGACAATGGCAAAGAGTTTAACAACACAAACATTGAAGCTTATTGTGATGAAATTGGAATCAAGCATGAAGTTTCATCAACCTACACTCCTCAATAAAATGGTGTAGTTGAGAGAAAGAACCAAACTTTGATCACCCTTACAAGAACAATGCTAGATGAGTACAACACACCGGAGAAATTGTGGGCCGAGGCAATCAACACCGCATGCTATGCTTCAAATCGCCTCTTCCTATAAAAGTTTCTTGGCAAGACCCCCTATGAGTTGCTAAATGGGAAGAAGCCGGACGTCTCATTCTTCTAGGTGTTTGGTTGCAAATGCTACATCTACAAGAAGCGTCAACACCTAGGGAAGTTTCAAAGACGTTGTGATATTAGTTTTCTTATTGGTTACTCATCAAAGTCCAAAGCATATAGAGTATTTAACCATGCCACCGGTTTGGTTGAAGAAACATATGATGTGGAATTTGATGAATCTAACGGCTCCCAAGGAGCAATTGAGAATTGTGATGATGTAGGTGATGAACCATTGAGAGAGGCAATGAAGAACATGCCGGTGGGAGATATCAAGTCTAAAGATGATGAAGATGATGTACAAATTATCCATCCACCATCTTCATCACATGTGCCTCAAGATGATGATAAGAATGAGAGAGTTGAAAATAAAGATACTCATGTCTCTCATGAACAAGCCGAGACACAAGCTCAAGATATTGATGCTCCCCAACCCTCTTCTCAAGTGGTTGATACAAGAAACTCACCTCTACTTCAAGCACATCCACAAGACAAGATCTCATCATAGGGAGTCCTACAAAGGGTGTAATGACTCGATCTCAAAAGCTTACTTCTTTTATTGAACATCACTCTTTTGTCTCTTGTCTTGAACCTAAGAATGTAGAAGAAGCTCTTCAAGATCCGGATTGGGTGAATGCTATGCATGAAGAATTGAACAACTTCACCCGCAATCAAGTTTGGACACTTGAAGAGCATCCAAAAGGTGCAAGAGTCATTGGAACCAAGTGGGTGTTCTGCAACAAGCAAGATGATCAAGGCGTTGTAGTGAGGAACAAGGCAATACTAGTTGCAAAGGGGTTCTCTTAAGTTGAAGGTCTTGATTTTGGAGAGACCTTTGCACCCGTTGCAAGACTTGAAGCCATTCGTATCCTTCTTGCATATGCATCACATCATGGAATGAAACTATATCAAATGGATGTGAAAAGTGCATTTTTAAATGGCTTCATAAATGAACTAGTCTATGTTAAACAACCTCCCGGGTTTGAAGACTCTAGATATCCTAATCATGTTTATAGGTTGTCCAAGGCGCTATATGGGCTCAAGCAAGCCCCTAGAGCGTGGTATGAGCGCCTCCGGGACTTCCTCATTAAGAAGGGCTTCACTATTAGGAAGGTTGACACCACACTATTCACCAAGAAGCTTAATGGAGAGATCTTCATTTGTCAAGTCTATGTTGATGATATCATCTTCGGGTCAACAAATGAAGATTATTGCAAAGAATTTGGTGAATTGATGTCAAAGGAGTTCGAGATGTCAATGATTGGTGAGCTAACATTCTTCATTGGTTTTCAAGTCAAGCAAATGAGAGAAGGGATTTTTATCTCTCAAGAAAAGTATACCAATGATCTTCTCAAAAGATTTAAGATGGAAGAGTGTAAGCCAATCAAGACCCCAATGCCATCTAATGGACATCTCGACCTAGATGAGGGAGGTAAACCAATTGATCAAACTCTCTACTGTTCTATGATTGGTAGCTTATTTTACCTTACCGCATCTAGGCCTGATATCATGTTTAGTGTGTGCATGTATGCTCGCTTTCAAGCGTGCCCTAAAGAACCTCACCTAAGTGCTGTAAAAAGAATTTTAAGATATCTTAAGTACACCCCAAGTATCGGTCTTTGGTACCCCAAAGGAGCTAGATTCCAACTAGTTAGCTATTCCGATTCGGATTATGCTGATTGTAAAATTGATAGAAAAAGCACATCCGGAGGGTGCCATTTGCTTGGGAGGTCCTTAGTATCTTGGTCATCTAAGAAGCAAAATAGTATGGCTTTGTCCACCGCTAAGGCAGAATACATTACCGCGGGGGCTTGTTGTGCACAAATCTTATACATGAAACAAACCCTCCTAGACTATGGAGTTGTTCTTGAAAAGGTGCCGCTTTTATGTGACAATAAAAGTGCCGTTAAAATTGCTAATAATCCGGTACTACTTCGAGGTCCACCCTGTAACTGTGGTCTCTTCTTTCCCTTTGGGAGAGATAGCCCAGAACCGGGAAGCCTCGAGTAGGATAGCCAAGTGGGCGGTCGAGCTCATGGGTGAGACCCTCTCTTATGCGCCACGCAAAGCCATCAAATCCCAGGTACTAGCAGATTTCCTGGCGGAGTGGACCGACACTCAACTCCCCCCGGTTCAGCTCTAGGCCAAGCTTTGGACCATGTATTTTGACGGGTCGCTGATGAAAACAGGAGCAGGTGCGGGTTTGCTCTTCATCTCACCCCTCGGAATCCACATGCGCTATATCATCCAGCTTCATTTTCCTGCCTCCAATAACGTCGCTGAATACGAGGCGCTCGTCATGGGCCTACGAATCACCGTCGAACTAGGGGTCTGACACCTCGATGTTCGAGGTGACTCTCAGCTCGTGATCGACCAAGTCATGAAGAGCTCGAGCTGCCGTGATCCCAAGATAGAGGCCTACTGTGAGAAGGTACGGCGCCTTGAAGACAGGTTTCACGGCCTCGAGCTCAACCACATTGCACGCAGGTATAATGAGGCTACCGATGAACTCGCAAATATCGCTTCTAGTCAAACTATAGTCCCACCTGACGTTTTCACAAGAGATCTCCATCAACCGTCCGTCAACATCAGGGAAGACGGAGGGGTCGACGGGCCATCACTCGATCCCCTACCTGAGGTGGAAGCCTCTCCGACTGGGGCTGAAGCCATGCAGGTAGAAGGCTCGACCCCCCAGCCAACCCTGAGCCTGACTGGCGTATTTCGTACCTCGACCATCTCACTCGAGTGGACCTCCCCTCGGATAAGATCGAGGCTCGACGGATCACTCGCTGGGCCAAATCCTTTGTGATATTTGGTGACAGCAGGGAGCTGTATCGCCGTAGCCCTACTGGCATCCTCCAACGCTATATCACAAATGAGGAAGGCAGGAACCTGCTCAATGATCTACACTCGGGGGCTTGTGGTCATCACGTGGCGCCTCGAACCCTCGTTGGAAACGCATTCTAGCAAGGTTTCTATTGGTCGACCGTAGTCTCCGACGCTGTCAAGCTTATACGCTCCTGCAAAGGCTACCAGTACTATGCAAGACAAACCCACCTCTCGGCTCATGCCCTGCAAACTATTCCCATCACATGGTTGTTCGCTATTTGGGGGCTCGACTTGGTCAGACCCCTAAAGAGGACAACTGGTGGCTTCACCCACTTGCTCGTCGCCATTGACAAGTTTTCCAAGTGGATCAAGGCCCGTCCTATCACCAGCATCAGGTCTGAGCAAGCCATGTTATTCTTCATCGACATCATCCACCGCTTTGGGATCCCTAACTGCATCATCACAGACAACGACACCCAATTTACCAGCAAAAAGTTTCTAGATTTCTGCAACAACCATCACATCCATGTGCTTTGGTCGGCCATGGCTCATCCAAAAACAAATGGCCAAGTAGAACATGCCAACTGCATGGTCCTACAAGGCCTGAAGCCAAGAATTTTTGACAAGTTAAACAAACACGACAAAAAATGGGCCACCGAGCTCCCCTCGGTCCTGTGGAGCCTAAGAACGACGCCGAGTCGAGCCACGGGATTTACTCTGTTCTTCTTAGTCTACGGGTCTGAGGCTATGCTCCCAACTGATGTAGAATATGGATCCCCAAGGCTGAAAGCCTACAACGAGCAAAACAATGATGCCACAAGAGAGGACGCCCTCGACCAGCTCGAGGAAGCTCGTGATGTGGCTCTGTTACACTCGGCAAGGTATCAGCAAAGTCTCTGATGCTACCATGATAAACACGTCCGCAGACGGGACCTCAATGTCGGTGACCTGGTGCTACAGCAAAGCCAGAACAACAAGGAACGACACAAGCTTACTCCGCCATGGGAAGGGCCATACATCGTCACGGAAATACTGAAGCCCAACACCTACAAACTATCGAACGAGAAAGGCGAAATCTTCACCAATGCATGGAATATTGAACAACTACGTCATTTTTTCCTTAAAAGCCTCGAGGCTCTGTAAATTATTTCATAATCTCATAAATAAAGAATACAGCGGTGTTCAAAGCATTGTTTTCATAACAACCAGGAAGGATCAACCCTATTTTCTCAGAGTCGACCCTCCCTCGGGGGCTGCAAGGGGGAACCCCCTACGTATCCCCAAAAAACTCGCATTTTTTTCAAAGAACAAGAGAACTTTTACATAAGTCGATAAGGCCGCAAGAGCACCCTAAGGCTCAAGGGCCGTCGAGCCGCGAGATCACTTACGCCTCTAAGGCTACGGTACCTCCACTCACCCCTCATGCCAAGGGGTGCAACCATGCGCTAAGTAGACCTAGTAATAGTTCACAACTTTGAAAAAGCTCACAACTAACATTCCTGTTCGCTTTGAATCAAGTTCTTACACGATATACGAAGCCGCAAATGCACCCTAAAGCTCGAGGGCAGTCGAGCAACGAGATAACTTATGCCTCCGAGGCTATGGTACCTCCACTCGCTCCCTTACACCAAGGGGCGTAACCGCGTGCTAAGAAAATCATGCGAGAACGTGATTCAAGCGATAAAGGGAAGAAAAAACTCAAACAAAAATTGACATTTAGTACGAGTTTACATCTAAGTATTTCAAGGCCCCTGAGGCCATCACGACCAAAGTTATGAATACTAACTCATTTACATGGGCCTTCATGCCCAGGTTTGGCTCACAGGCCCTCGTCATCGGCAGGCGGAACCACCTCGACCTTGAAAAGCTTGGCAAGGCGACTCCCAGGCTCCTCAGCGGCCTCGATCAGGTTCAGGCTGGTGAATTCATTCTCCTTGTCCATCCGGTCTGGATCCATGATAAAGCCATCAGTGATAAGGTCCATGTCATACATGAACCCAGACCAAATGACTGTCATGGCCCTCTTCACATCGTGATGCAGCCCGCCTCGTATCCTCTCGCGGACAAGGCGGCCCAGCACCACCATCCGACGGACAAAGGAGTTCCCCAGTGTGTCCTCCTCGGTATTGGCATCAGGCTCGACCCCCAGGCCATCACATACCAAAGTGATAGCACCCTAGAGCAACTGAGTCCACCCGACCTCTGCCTCGAAGAGGTTCTGGAACGAGGTGGCCGTCGCCTAGGCCGCATGCTGCTGCTTCTCCAACTCTGAAACGTAAGCACTGAGTTAGCATAAGCCTAGGACCTTGACGCCAAGGCTAGAACATAACAAGAAGTTTACCCTCAGAGTGGGTCTGCCAACCCACGACCTCATCGCGCAACTCCCCGCATGTCTTCTCAGACGCTCGAAGAGCCACATCCTTGTCGAGGACCGCCGCCTTCAGCACCTCAATTTTCCGACCGGTGCCCGAGAGAGCCTCGTCCCTCTCTCGAACCGTCCCCTTCAACATCACAACCTCATCCTCCAAGGTTCTGATGCCAGTGGACGCCATCCCAACCTGGATGTTGAGGGCATCGCGCTGACCACCAACTAAGGCGACATCCTCCTCGAGCTCCTTCACACGCGCCAGCAGCAGCGCGAGGTCCTCACGAGCTTTAGCCGCCTCCTCCTGAGCCCTTGTCGCGTCTTCACGTGCCTTGGCCTTGGCTTCCTGGTCCTGCACCGCCTCCTCCCTAACCACTATGTGGGCGACGCGGAGCTCGTCCGTCTCGGCGCTCTTCTAGGATAGCCGCTTGTTGGCTTCCTCAACCAGGGCCCGTTGACGGGCAAGCGCTGCCCACACGCCACTCTCATGACGAATGAAGAGTGACTTCTGGCGGGAACGCTCCTTGAGCTCCTGACCATAGTTAAAACCTAAAAATCAGAACCAAGGAAAAGGGAAAGATAAAACATAGGGAAAGACTAACAAACCTGGTTTACCTCAAAAGCCTCCGACATACCCTGCACCAGGGTATCTGAGACCATGCGCAGGGACTGCAGCGAGTGCTTTCGGAGTCCCTCGAGGTACTCCTAGTGTTGCACCTCGTCCTTGTTGTTGACTGTGAAGAAGGGCTTAGCGCTAGGGTTGGACGTGTCCCTGAACTCGAGGGTCAACTGGCCCTAGCGTGGAAGCTCCTCCTCTGCTCGCACAAGCACCAACCCGGCGTAGTCAGGCCACCTGGCCGATGCCTCGGCCAAGTCATCCCCTAATGCCGCAGAGGTACCAGGCCAATCCAAGGCCTCGGCCATCTCGACGTCCGCCTTCTGCTTCCCTTTGACAGAAGGGGAGTCATCGACGGTGAGGTCGATCAGGGCCAGGGTCGACCCCGGGGGCAGGGCTAGCGTCTCGACTGCCAGTACCACCACCTGTACAATAGGCGGTGGCACGACCACCCCCGTTCTGCCTCGACCGCCTGCTCTGTTGGCCGGTCCTACTACGGCTGCGGCTCCTCCTGCGCCAGTTGCGACTCTGGCTGTGCCACCTCTTGCCCCGCCTCTGGCGGGGCCTCTACCACCTCCTTTGACTTCTCAACATCCGCTCACCCCACGTCGTGGGTGGATGTTTCAGCCTCAGCGCCTCAACGGTCGCCTGGGTCATCGCAATTGACCTAGGCTCTGACCCACCAGCGCCAGGCACCTCAAGCCCGGCATTGACTGGGACCGCCTCAGCCGGCCCTGACCCCCGCGCGGCGACACCAGACCTGAGCCGCTCCATCGTAGCCTGGCACTTCGCAACCCAGGCGGCATCATCGGCCGCCGTCCACATCATTAGGGCGGCGCCCGACCTGAGTGCCTTGACGGGAGTCAGACCCGTGAGCTCCGCCTTACGCTTATGGCTGAGCAATAAACAAATGCGTTAGAACAAAAAACAGGATCACCAATGAGAGAAAACAAGGCGAGAAACTTACCCATATATGGGAACCAAGGGCCTAGACCCTGGCAGGCCCGAGCCACCCGGCAGCACCTGCGATGACCCTACCGTTGAGCCTCCTGTTGGCCGGGTGCTCCTCAGAGCAGGGGCTAACGAGGTATCGGAGGATCTTTGCGCTGCCGAGGCTAGTTGGCCTCGGGTCCTTATGCCCATCGATGGCGCCCTGGCTTCTGACGCCGACGCTACTGCTCCGACCACCGGCTGAGCCCGAGGCGATCAGGCTCGCAGGAGCGACGCCACCAACCCCTCCTGTGGGGCCCCAGACGAGGTAGCTCCTCTCGCTGAAGGACCCGCTCCAGCCCTTCTCTCTCATGGCTCTCCTTCCCCCTCTACGTGTGCCGAGACTTCCCTCGACACCTAGGAAGTCGACCCCCAATGGGCTCTAGCAGGGGCCGCACGTCGGGGAGGTGCGCCAGAAAAGTCGCGGTATCGTACCATGACCCGGCGTCGTCGTCGCTGCTATCTTTGTCCTCCCCCGAGACTGTCTCGGAGGGAGACTCCTCGAGTAGGAGCCTATCGAGGCTTTGTTGGCGACGGTGCTTCTTCAATGCCTCCTGCTCGAGGGCCTTTCGGGCTTGACGCTTCTTGGCAGCGTCCTTCTCCTCCTTCTTTTGAGCCGCCAAGAGGTGTCGAGCCTCCCAAGTGGCCCGATCCTCCGGAACCGGCGGCCGCAATTCCTTGACCACCGACAGATCCTGCACACAGGCCTTGACTAAATTAGTCGAGGGAATCTGGAAGCAAAAGAACTTAAGACAATCAGAAACGACACTTACTAGAGGCTCAAAACCTTGAGTGGGGTGCATCGGGACCCTATCGATGTCCTCCTGCCTGAAACTCCCCACCATCCATCGCGCACGCCGGGTGACCTCATTGAGGGGGAGGGACTCATGCGACATCTGACTCCCCTCCAACAATGCCTCTAGTGTCATCTCGTTGAGCCAGAGCCAGTGCTGCGTCAGAGGCAGCGCCCTTCAGCGGTGGAACGTAGCGGCCACCATTCCCGCCATTAGCCCGCGTTGACGAAGTCTTCTCAACGCGTCGAGCAGCGGCTACAGTTTCGGCTTGTCATCCTCGACGACGCCGTACATCCAGTTCTCCTCGCGCGACATCAGCACCCGCCCGGAAAACTTCGGTAGCTGGTCGTCGTCGTTGCGCAAGTAAAACCAGCCATCGTTTCAGCTGCTGTTCGATGAAATCAGCTGCGCTAGGATGTATTGGTCACCTCGACCCGACTGAACTTGGAGAGTGCAGCTCCCTGCATGCACTGCACGCCGCACCCCTCGCTCGCCCGCCTTCTTGGCAAAGTGTTTCGCCTTGAAGAGGTGGAGCCATAGATTCCATTGTGGTTCCATCCCCAGGTATCCCTCGTAGACCGCCATGAAAATGGCAGCCTACGAGATGGAATTGGGGGTGAGATGGTGCAGCTCTACCTTGTAGTAGTAGAGGAGCACCCGCATGATGTGGCTGGCCGGCACTCTGAACCCCCTCTCGTGGATGGCCACGAAGCTCACCACGTAGCCCTCCGGGGGCACTAGCTCCCGGTGGTCAGACGGCGGTACCCTCCATTCTGACTAGGTCTGGCTCGCCATTGGCCATAGAAGCCCATCGTGGACCAACTCCTCCAGCCTCCTCTCTGTCACCGAGGAACGAGCCCATGCATCCACAGGAAGGATCTAGCTCTTGCCTGCCATGGTTGTCGGAAAACGGCGCGTGGCGACGACAGGAGAAGGAGCGGTGGTGGCGCTGGACGGTGGCTGAAGGGCGCAAAAGAGGCGAAGGAGGCAAAGAAGGCAAAGACGAAAAAGGCCTGTAGGGGTAAACGGAACCTCGGGCCTCACACTTATACCCCGATGGAAGGCCAACGGGCGGGCGAAAAGGTAGGAGCAGTTTTCACATTCAATGACCTTACCTAACTGCTCCCTCAAAGTCCGCAGATAGAGGCATGTGTCCGCCATACACTCTGTAACCGTCGCACCACGCCACCCACTACCGCGCTGATCTCGCTTCCCCTCCTAAAAAGACGCGTCCCAAACGGGTAGAAAAAGGATCCACAGACGGATATTCCTAGACGAATGGGTAACAGGCTCCGAGCCTGATATAAACCTCGAGGGATCGAAAGCTGGCCCTCGACTAGGGTTTGACAGCTGCCCTCGAGTAGCAGAGTCAGGGACAACTAGGGACGCGCCCGTACAAGGCTAGGGCTCGAGCCACGCTCTTGAGGCGCCCCCGGACGTATTCGAGGCTAAAGGAGAGGTCGATGAAGGAATCCCCTCAGAGGGAGGCATCGAGCCCTTGAATCCTATTGCAAGGAATCGAGATCCACGTGACTACTCTTTGGCATTTTTGAGAGCGCCTCCGTGGCCGCTAGCCGACTCCTACCGAATGGAGCACGGGCTCCCACTTGAATTCCCCGTTAACAGCTCACCGGAGACCGTCAGAACTCGCCCAACGAGGGTAGTATGATGTTCCCCACCCCTCCTCCTTTTTCCTGAAAAGGGAGCATGAGGGTCGAACGATAAAAGATGGCCAAGACTCCGATCGACCTCATGCGCGCGAGGCCCGGGGGGCTCGACCGTAGAAAGCCAAACCTCGAACGAAAGAAGACAGAACACGCCATGATATGAGAGCATTCCTCAATAGAGCATGCAAAAGACCTCGGAGGAGTTAAAACACTCCACCGAGGCCTCGGGGGCTACACTCGGCGGGTGCGCTCGCGCGCACCCCCTGGAAAAGGCTACAACGCTATGACTCTAGTTCATGAACCATTGATGCTCCGAGAGAGTGATCCACATTCATCCAAAGGCTTGGGGGCTACTGTCGGGTACCTACAATAAGGGGTACCCACAATCAACGATTAAAAAAAACAAAACAGCACCCCACAAACGAGACGAGCCAAAATGGCAAACGAGACACCTCGACTACGTTCTGACTCATACGAGGTACGCTTGACGGGACGCTGAAAGCTCCATATTTGGTTTTGGATAATTAATGACAACCTAGGACTAACCTTTGTGCTAAGTGGTTGAATTAGACAAGGTGGTCCGATCCAAGTGATGGAGCTAGATGATGCATCATGGTGGATGGAGATGGTCCAAAAGATTGATCAAGTGCTCATGTTTGGAAAAGAAGAAAGAGAAAAACAAAAATGGGCTCAAGGCAAAGGTATATTTTGTAGGGCCATTTTTTGGTTTGCACTCAAGACATCATAGAGGGTGTGAGTAATTTAGGATAAATAACCATACTATAAAGAGGGGAAATCTTTAATTGCAATGGTTATCTAGTGCCACTAAGTGTGTCTATTTTGCATATACTACTTAGCGCTTAGTGACGTGGTGAGAATGTGTGAGAATTAACCCTAAAATTATTTGTGAAAGCTAACTTAAGTGCCAAATTTATTTTGGAATTTTTCGGTGAAGTTAGCATATAAATGGGTTGAAAAAAGAAAAGGTGAAAGAAGGGTGCTAACTAAATTCCGGTTCACTGGGTTGAATTTCTGGAGAGAGGTCCTCTGTTGGTTGAGCAGTTGTCGCCTCAGTTGGCGTTATAACAGAGAAGGCCTCCTCAGCATTTTATGCTAGCCAAACTGGAAATTCTGCTTGGCCACCGTGAGCACATGAGCCGCTCGCGTGATGACCTTTTACCTGAGAGGAGCACTACTATTCTTGGAATGGGACCATGTGAGGGCAGGCCATGCGTGCGTTGTCCTCCATTCTTTGGTGCTCGGTGTAGTCAGAAATAGAGAAGAGAGAGGAGTGGTCCCGCCGTGCATGCCGTTGTCCACCACCCATTGGGTGGCCATCCCGTCGGTCGTTCCTGCTGTTTGCTCCTGCTCATGGCGCCATTTGCATGCAAGCCGAGAGAAAGAAAAAAAAGGAGTGGGGAGCTGCATGCGTGTGGGGGCCATGGTCCAGTGAGTGCTCATGGAAGTTGCCTTCCCTACTGTTGCCTGCTCTAATTGGCCAAAGACATCGATAGGAGAGTTGACCGCGCGGTGGCCTGCTGTTGGTGCGTTGTCGAACAGTGAGGTTGCCTGTGTGGGGACCGTGGCCAGCTGAGTCAAGCCGTTGTCGTCGGCTTATTGGCTGATGTTCTGGAGCAGGGTGTGGCATGTGGGTGGCGCCGCTGCCCCTTGCCGTTTTGCTACCGTTGCCGCTCGAAAATTTACCGTTTGGGCGCCGTTGCTTGCTGCCGGTGCTGCTGTTTGGTCACAGAAGGAACAAGAGAGAGGCAGGTGCCCTATAGCCATTGGGCCTGGGCCCTGGGTGGCCGTGTGGTCAGAGGGCCAGCTGTGGTGGCCGGCTGTGTGGCATATACCCAGCGCCTCCCCCTTCCTTTTCTCTCTCTCACTCATTCTTCTCTTTTGCTCATACTCTCAAGAACACTCAAGAGAAGAAAAGCTCTCATCCTCTCCTCTCTCACTCCTTTGATTTGATCCCTAATCAAGTGAGAGAGCAAGCTCTAGAGATCGATTTGAGAGCTCCAAGAAGATCCTCTCCCTCTCCTCTCCATTTCCATGGTTGGTGCTTGTTCTTGAGAGGAGGTTTGGGGAAACCCTAGTGCATGCATTTGTGATTCAATTTCGTGGCACTAGGTGGTGATTGCAATTGTTGATTTCTTATTACTCTTGGTGATTGCCGTCACCTAGACGGTTGGTGTTGGATTGATTGGTGAGGGGATTTGGTGAATGTGTCCGCCCCCAATCAAGGTGAATTTGTGAGGGGTTGTTGTGGTTCCCCGGCGGAGTGCCTAATTCCAACTCTAGTGGATTGCTCGTGTCGTTGAGTTACCGCACTTGTGTGTGGGTTCTTGCGGTGCCTTGCGGGGCATGGCTTGAGGGCCTCTATCGAGGAACCACCAAGGTGTTGGTCGACACAACGGGGACTAGCTTGCCGGCAAGCAAGTGAACCTCGGGAGACAAATCAATTGTGTCATCTATTATCTTCTGGTGCATTGGATATATATATATATATATATATATATATATATATATATATATATATATATATATATATATATATATATATATATATATATATATATATATATATATATTGTTGGGATTATTTATTTGGTGATTGGCAACATCCTCTACTCTTCACCGTTGGTATAAAAATCATTTTCCCCTCTCTTTCATACTTGCAATATATCTTGTGGTAGAGTAGCAAGTAGAGTAACTTAGAGTAATTTATTTATCTTGCTAGCTCTCTAATTAGTTAGAGTAGAGACATAGTTTTTGCGTGCCATAGAGACTATTATTATTAGAATTGCAATAGGTGGCTTGCCTAACAATTAGAGCTAGAGCAAAAACCGCTTTATCGTCATTTGTGTTACTAATATTTTGCTCTAGTGATCTTGTAGATTTTTTATTAGGCTATTCACCCCTCCTCTAGCCATACTAGGACCTTTCAAGTGGTATCGGAGCAAGGTCACCGTTTAATTAAGGCTTAACAACCTTCGGTGTTGAATTATGGCTCAAATTGTGTTCAATCATGTTGGGGGCAAACCACCTTTCTTTGATGGTATTAGTTCTTTTGACTATTGGAAAAGGAAGATGACAATGTATCTTGGTTCTATTCATGAGAAGGTTTGGGAAGTCACCGAACATGACTATGTTATTCTTGATCCCGATAACCTCACTCCTAATGATAGAGATAATAGAACATGCAATCGGATGGCTCTTAATACCATTTACAATGGCATTGACTCAAAGGTGTTTGAGGGCATCAAGGATTTGGAGTTTGCTAGTGAGGTGTGGACAAGGTTGAGTGAGACCTATGAGGGCACTAAGGTTGTGAAGAGTGCCAAGCTATATGGGCTCAAGAGTGAGTTTGAAAACTTCAAGATGAAGGAAGATGAAACAATCTTAGAGATGTTTCATAGATTGTAAGTCATTGTGAATGATCTTAAGAGCTTAGGGCACAAGACTCAAGACCAAGATTTTTGCCACAAGTTCTTATTGAGCTTACCTAGAAGATTTAAGATGTTGATCATGATGTTGCAAAGAGATGGGCTTGATACAAAGAAGCCTAATGATTTGCTTGGAGAAGTCTTGACCTATGACAAGTATGATCAAGATGCCGATGAGAAGGAGAAGAAGGAGGAAGAAAAGAAGAAGAAGACCGTGGCATTCAAGGCCACCTCCTCCAAGAGTAACGGCAAAGCAAAAGTCCAAGAAGATAGCAACAATGAAGAAGATGATGACTTAGAGATTGATGATGAAGCACTAGCTCTAGTTGTCAAGAAAATTGGCAATATGTTCATTAAGAGAAGAGGTTTTAGAAAGAGAAGCGACAACTTCAAGAGCAAAGAGCAACCAAGGCTATGTTTTAATTGTGATAGTCCGGATCATCTTCAAGCGAAATGCCCATATGAGAAGAAGAAAAACAAGAAGAACAAGTTTGAGAAGAAGAAAAGAGAGGCCAAGATGACATTCAAGAAAAGACAAAGATGGTGCCTATGTGGTCACTTGGGATAGTGATGATGAGGATGATGATGAGCAAGAGACATCAAGCAAAGCACTTGCTTCTATTGCTATCAACAAGAGGTCTTCACTATTTGATTCATCCTCTTCATGCTTCATGACCAAGGATACTAAGGTACATGATGATGATAGTAGTAGTGATAGTGAAGTTGAATATGCTCATGATAGTGATAATGATGATGATGATGAACCAACTAAAGATCAACTTTATGATATGCTACAACAAACTAAAGACATTGCTATAGCCAAGAGCAAAGAGTGTAAAGGATTGATCAAGAAGGTGCAAACCCTTGAGAAAGCCCTTTGTGAGCTTAAAGCCTCTCATGAGTGTCTAGTGGAAGACCATGAGGAACTTGGCAAGGCTCATTCCAAGCTTGAAAAAGCTCACTCCTTGCTACTTGAGCAACATGAAAGTGAAAAGGTTGTTGTATCATGTGATGTTGGCTTATCTTGTGATATTCTTGATGAATCCTTTTATCAACCTATCATCATGTCAAATGCTAACCCTTCTTGTAGCTCTTCATCCACCACCACCAACTCTACCTCTACTAGTAGTGATGGTCTCACTTGTGATGCCTCACTAATGGTTGAGAATGAGACTCTCAAGAGAGAGGTGGGTGAGCTCACTCATGCCCTAGGCAAGGCCTATGGAGGCGAGGCCCGCTTGCTAAAATGCTTGGGTAGCAAAAGATTCTCTCTTAACAAAGAGGGATTAGGCTATACTCCCAAGAAAGGCAAGACGACCTTTGCTACTCCAAAGCCTAGCTTTGTGAAGAGCAATGGTCGGTCTTGCAATAGATGCAAGCAAGTTGGGCACCTTGAGCATAATTGCACCAAAAAGAACAATAGCAAGAAATTTGTTAATGATATACCATTTGATTCTTGCTATGTGCTTACCAAGTGTGTGAAGGGTGTGCATGCTAAGTTTATTGGTACACCAATTATGGGCTCAAAGAAGAAGGCTATTTGGATACCAAAGAGCTTAGTCACTAACCTACAAGGACCCAAGCAAGTGTGGGTACCTAAGCTTCATTGATTTACTTGTAGGTCAATTACAAAGCCAGAGGAAGGCATTGGATTATTGATAGTGGATGCACTCAACACATGACCGGCACATCAAGAATGTTTGACTCAATCAATGATAATCATAGTGGTGTTGATTCTATTACTTTTGGCAATAACAAGAAAGGCAAGGTTATTGGACTTGGCAAGATTGCAATATCAAATAACATGAGCATCTCAAATGTATTGCTAGTTGAAAGCTTGGACTTCAATCTCTTATCGGTGGCGCAAATATGTGATCTAGGCTTCAAGTGCATATTTGGTGTCAATGATGTGGAGGTTATTAGTGTGGATGGTTCAAACTTGGCGTTCAAAGGATTTAGACATGAGAATCTCTACCTAGTTGATTTTAATGCTAGTGAAACATCTTTGACAACTTGCTTGATATCTAAGTCTAGCATGGGTTGGTTATGTCATAGAAGGCTTGGTCATGTTGGAATGAAACAATTGAAGAAGCTTTTGAGACATGATCTTGTCAATGGCTTGAAAGATGTTGAGTTTGAAAAGGATAAACTTTGTAGTGCATGTCAAGCTGGAAAGCAAGTTGGAAGCTCTCATCCAAAGAAGAGTACAATGAGCACATGCAAGGCATTTGAGTTGTTGCACATGGATTTATTTGGACCAACAACATACACTAGCATTGGAGGCAATAAGTATGGATTTGTCATAGTTGATGACTTCACAAGATTCACTTGGGTGTTCTTTCTTAGTGACAAGAGTGAAGTGTTTGATACATTCAAGACCTTTGTCAAGAGAGTTCACAATGAGTTTGAAATTAGAATCAAGAAAGTGAGAAGTGACAATAGAAGTGAATTCAAGAATACAAGAATTGAAGATCTTTGTGATGACTATGGCATTGGACATCAATTCTCGGCCAAATACACTCCACAATCAAATGGCCTAGTAGAGAGGAAGAATAGAACATTGCTTGATATGGCTAGATCAATGCTTAGTGAGTATAATGTGAGTCAATCATTTTGGGATGAAGCAATCAACACGGCTTGCTACTACATCAATAGGCTCTATTGTCATCCTTAGCTTGAAAAGACTCCATATGAGCTATTACATGGAAGAAAGCCCAACATTGCATATTTTAGAGTATTTGGTTGCAAATGCTACATCTTGAAGAAGGACTCTAGATTGGGAAAATTTGACAAGAGATGTGATGAAGGGTTCCTACTTGGATATTCAACTACAAGCAAAGCATATAGAGTATGGAACAACTCTAGTGGCATTCTTGAGGAAGTTCATGATGTACAATTTGATGAAACCAATGGGTCACAAGATGAAGAAGAAAATCTAAATGATGTTGGTGGACCTAGGTTGGTGGAAGCAATGAAGAATATGGACATTGGGGACATTAGAGTGAAGCAAGTGATTGACATACAAGATGATAAAAATCAAGTGCTCACCTCTCCAATGAAGCAAGCTAGTAGCTCTCTTTTGCAAGATCAAAGTGCTAGTTCATCTCATGAAGACAAATCAAATGATCAACCAAGCTCAAACAATCAAGTTTAAGTGCTTCAACCTACTCACATTGCAAGAGATCATCCAATGGATATGATTATTGGTGACATAAGAAGTGGTGTGCAAACAAGATCAAGATTGGTCAACTTTTGTAGTCATTTCTCATTTGTCTCATCCATTGAACCAACCAAGATTGATGTAGCTTTGAAGGATGCGGATTGGGTTAATGCTATGCATGAAGAGCTCAATAATTTCACTAGAAATGAAGTTTGGGAATTGGTAGAAAGGCCAAAAGACCACAATATGATTGGAACCAAATGGGTGTTCAAAAACAAGCAAGATGAAGATGGCATCGTGGTGAGAAACAAAGCAAGACTAGTTGCTCAAGGTTACTCTCAAATAGAGGGTCTTGACTTTGGTGAAACATATGCACCAGTTGCAAGATTGGAGGCAATTAGAATCCTATTAGCCTATGCTTGTGCCCACAACATCAAGTTATATCAAATGGATGTAAAGAGTGTATTTCTCAATGGCTATATTAATGAGCTTGTATTTGTCGAACAACCTCCCGGTTTTGAAGATGATAAGAAGCCCGACCATGTATGCAAGTTAAAGAAGGCACTATATGGCTTGAAGCAAGCACCTAGAGCATGGTATGAAAGGTTAAGAGATTTCTTACTCTCTAAAGGGTTCAAAATGGGCAAGGTTGATACTACTCTCTTCACCAAGAAAATTGACAATGACTTATTTGTGTTGCAAATATATGTGGATGATATCATATTTGGGTCAACCAACCAAGCATATTGTGAAGAGTTTGGAGAAATGATGGCAAAAGAGTTTGAGATGTCCATGATTGGTGAACTTAGTTACTTTCTTGGTCTCCAAATCAAACAATTGAAGAATGACACTTTTGTGAGTCAAGGAAAGTACATAAGGGACATGTTGAAGAAGTTTGGAATGCAAGATGCAAAGCCAATTGCTACTCCTATGGGCACAAATGGTATTCTTGATAGTGATACTAGTGGCAATATGGTGGATCAAAAGTTATATCGGTCTATAATTGGAAGCCTACTCTATGTGACCGCATCAAGGCCGGATGTCATGTTTAGTGTATGCATGTGTGCAAGGTACCAATCCTCACCTAGAGAGAGTCATCTCACCGCAACTAAAAGAATATTGAGGTACTTGAAGCATACAAAAGATGTTGAACTTTGGT
Organism: Saccharum hybrid cultivar R570; assembly: GCA_038087645.1. Classification (NCBI taxonomy): domain Eukaryota; kingdom Viridiplantae; phylum Streptophyta; class Magnoliopsida; order Poales; family Poaceae; genus Saccharum; species Saccharum hybrid cultivar. The sequence goes on from JAQSUU010000273.1 coordinate 3,690,405, forward strand.
ATCCCAAGGGGTCAAACTTTGAGTTGATTGGTTATTCGGACTCCGACTATGGGGGATGCAAGATAAATAGAAAGAGTACTAGTGGCACATGTCAATTACTTGGAAGATCACTTGTGTCATGGTCATCTAAGAAGCAAAACACGTGGCAATCTATACCGCCGAAGCCGAATATGTTAGTGCTGGTAGTTGTTGTGCTCAATTGCTATGGATGAAATCAACCTTGAAGGACTATGTCTCAATTTCAAGAATGTGCCATTGCTATGTGACAATGAGAGTGCTATCAAGATGACAAACAACCCGGTTCAACATGGAAGAACAAAACACATTGACATTAGACATCATTTCATTAGAGATCATCAACAAAAGGGTGACATTGCTATTGAGAGTGTGGGCACCGATGACCAACTTGCCGATATATTCACCAAGCCACTTGATGAGAAGAGGTTTTGCAAGCTAAGGAATGAGTTGAACATTCTTGATTTCTCAAACATGAGTTGAATGCACCCCATATATGTATGACATGCCTCTCCTTCGACAAAGCAAAGGTAAAATTGTATTGACATGTCATTCATGATTTATAAGGACTTGTTAGAACATATAGACATACAAGTTGCATTTTGGAGCATTCATGATAAATCAAACGAATTTGATGTATATATGTTACCACTATTGCTTCTATGTTTGTATAATCTAGTGGTGGCATATGACATGTTTGTGGGCTTGCAATCCTAGTGTTGAATCTAGAAAAATTTGCTATAAGTGTTTAATTCAACATAGACAAGATAACCCTTTTCTTGAGGTGTGAAGAAGCTTGTCTTTGGTTCAAACTGAATTAAATATCTTTGGCAAGTGATCTAGATTGAACCAAATTTGTAAAATTTGATTCTAATTCACCCCATCAAAAGAACTAATGCAACTTACTCTCCACAATTTGACCATACCTTTTTTAGAAATAGATGACAAAGGGGGAGAGATAAGTCACAAAGATAATGTTGGGGAGAGAGATGAGAATGGGAAGGGGTCAATAAAATTTTGAAGCACACAAAGGAGGGGGAGCAAGCTCATAAATAATTTGTTGCATTTATATGTGCATTTACATATGACTTGCTCATTGCATATGTACTTAAATTCCCTATTCATGCTTGTGTGGTGTATGCTAGAATTAGAACTTGTATGATGATATGAAATACTAGCATGCATAGGTGATAACTAGATTTTTATGCTTTCAAGTGAATCAAGTGCTCTCTTCATTTATAATGTTGATCTCACGGGGTACTTGAGTTTTTGATATATGTCTAGTTATCCATGATGCTAAGGATGGTGTAAATTTATAACTCCGATTGTTATCACGCTTCAAAGGTCCATTCTTTATACCTTAGCATCATCTTGGTAAAATTACTCCTCCATAATTTTTATCTATGCATATGTGCAAAGCCTTTCAAATCCAAACTCTTGGCACATATGTAGGGGGAGCTAATTCTACCAAAATTAAATTTGTGATGATTGTCCAAATCTTATTCTTGATCTAAAAGCTTGGACAAGCATGACAAATTCAAAATTTTACTTATAAAAAAAATCTTTGTGAGGGTTGTCATCAATTACCAAAAGGGGGAGATTGAAAGCTCCATATTTGGTTTTGGATAATTAATGACAACCTAGGACTAACCTTTGTGCTAAGTGGTTGAATTAGACAAGGTGGTCCGATCCAAGTGATGGAGCTAGATGATGCATCATGGTGGATGGAGATGGTCCAAAAGATTGATCAAGTGCTCATGCTTGGAAAAGAAGAAAGAGAAAAACAAAAATGGGCTCAAGGCAAAGGTATATTTTGTAGGGCCATTTTTTGGTTTGCACTCAAAACATCATAGAGGGTGTGAGTAATTTAGGATAAATAACCGTACTATAAAGAGGGGAAATCTTTAATTGCAATGGTTATCTAGTGCCACTAAGTGTGTCTATTTTGCATATACTACTTAGCGCTTAGTGACGTGGTGAGAATGTGTGAGAATTAACCCTAAAATTATTTGTGAAAGCTAACTTAAGTGCCAAATTTATTTTGGAATTTTTCGGTGAAGTTAGCATATAAATGGGTTGAAAAAAGAAAAGGTGAAAGAAGGGTGCTAACTAAATTCCGGTTCACTGGGTTGAATTTCTGGAGAGAGGTCCTCTGTTGGTTGAGCAGTTGTCGCCTCAGTTGGTGTTATAACAGAGAAGGCCTCCTCAGCATTTTATGCTAGCCGAACTGGAAATTCTGCTTGGCCACCGTGAGCACATGAGCCGCTCGCGTGATGACCTTTTACCTGAGAGGAGCACTACTATTCTTGGAATGGGACCGTGTGAGGGCAGGCCATGCGTGCGCTGTCCTCCATTCTTTGGTGCTCGGTGCAGTCAGAAATAGAGAAGAGAGAGGAGTGGTCCCGCCGTGCATGCCGTTGTCCACCACCCATTGGGTGGCCATCCGTTGGTCGTTCCTGCTGTTTGCTCCTACTCATGGCGCTGTTTGCATGCAAGCCGAGAGAAAGAAAAAAAGGAGTGGGGAGCTGCATGTGTGTGGGGGCCATGGTCCAGTGAGTGCTCATGGAAGTTGCCTTCCCTACCGTTGCCTGCTCTAATTGTCCAGAGACATCGATAGGAGAGTTGACCGCGCGGTGGCCTGCTGTTGGTGCGTTGTCGAACAGTGAGGTTGCCTGTGTGGGGACCGTGGCCAGCTGAGTCAAGCCGCTGTCGTCGGCTTATTGGCTGACGTTCTGGAGCAGGGTGTGGCATGTGGGTGGCGCCGCTGCCCCTTGCCGTTTTGCTACCGTTGCCGCTCGAAAATTTACCGTTTGGGCGCCGTTGCTTGCTGCCGGTGCTGCTGTTTGGTCACAGAAGGAACAAGAGAGAGGCAGCTGCCCTGTAGTCATTGGGCCTGGGCCCTGGGTGGCCGTGTGGTCAGAGGGCCAACTGTGGTGGCCGGCTGTGTGGCATATACCCAGCGCCTCCCCCTTCCTTTTCTCTCTCTCACTCATTCTTCTCTTTTGCTCATACTCTCAAGAACACTCAAGAGAAGAAAAGCTCTCATCCTCTCCTCTCTCACTCCTTTGATTTGATCCCCAATCAAGTGAGAGAGCAAGCTCTAGAGATCGATTTGAGAGCTCCAAGAAGATCCTCTCCCTCTCCTCTCCATTTCCATGGTTGGTGCTTGTTCTTGAGAGGAGGTTTGGGGAAACCCTAGTGCATGCATTTGTGATTCAATTTCGTGGCACTAGGTGGTGATTGCAATTGTTGATTTCTTATTACTCTTGGTGATTGCCGTCACCTAGACGGTTGGTGTTGGATTGATTGGTGAGGGGATTTGGTGAATGTGTCCGCCCCCAATCAAGGTGAATTTGTGAGGGGTTGTTGTGGTTCCCCGGCGGAGTGCCTAATTCCAACTCTAGTGGATTGCTCGTGTCGTTGAGTTACCGCACTTGTGTGTGGGTTCTTGCGGTGCCTTGCGGGGCGTGGCTTGAGGGCCTCTATCGAGGAACCACCAAGGTGTTGGTCGACACAACGGGGACTAGCTTGCCGGCAAGCAAGTGAACCTCGGGAGACAAATCAATTGTGTCATCTATTATCTTCCGGTGCATTGGATTGATATATATATATATATATATATATATATATATATATATATATATATATATATATATATATATATATATTGTTGGGATTATTTATTTGGTGATTGGCAACATCCTCTACTCTTCACCGTTGGTATAAAAATCATTTTCCCCTCTCTTTCATACTTGCAATATATCTTGTGGTAGAGTAGCAAGTAGAGTAACTTAGAGTAATTTATTTATCTTGCTAGCTCTCTAATTAGTTAGAGTAGAGACATAGTTTTTGCGTGCCATAGAGACTATTATTATTAGAATTGCAATAGGTGGCTTGCCTAACAATTAGAGCTAGAGCAAAAACCGCTTTATCGTCATTTGTGTTACTAATATTTTGCTCTAGTGATCTTGTAGATTTTTTATTAGGCTATTCACCCCCCTCTAGCCATACTAGGACCTTTCAGACGCCTCGACCGCGTTCCGACTCGTACGAGGCTCGCTCGACAAGGCACCTCGACTATCAGGAAATCTCCGACTCGCACGACCCCGGGTCGGGCCACTCGACCCACCTTATTCACCAACTCTGAGACAAAAGTCAGAGCATTTAATGCGACTACCCACTACTTCCTACCATCATGGCTACAACAGTAACCGACGTGGAAGCAGTGCTGGTGTCAAATCTCACTTTTTTACCACCCATCCCGGGATGGGAGGTGAAAACCTGTCACTATACGCATCATACAGTGCACTATTTCACCACTGATCACCATCGAGGGAGGATACGACAAGGACCGTACCCAACGATCCTGGAGACTCGGCCTTATCCACCTGTCCTCGACCCAGCCTCAACCTGGCCTTGACCCACCGCCGGTCAACAAGGAAGAAAGGCCGACGTGGCATAGGACTCGAAGTCTTTTCACCGTCTTGTCCTCTACATCACCATGGTGTCCAGGGATGGCCGGCCATTCTCGGGGCACGTCGCTACACCCACCTCCATAGGGATCGACAAAACTTCACCTCAAAGGCACCCCCGGCGTCACTGCCTCCTCTTACCCTATAAAAGGACAGGTAGGGGCTCTACAACGAAAAAGGGGCAACGGACGACGAAACACCAGTCACCCTCCCATCATAGAAGATCAACATCTCAAGCAATCACCTTTGTACTCTCAATTTTTCTCTGAGACCTAGGCTCGGTTCCCTCTCTCATAGCTTGTAGCCCCTACGCAAGCACTTAGGTGCAAGGAAATACAATACTCCCCCCTCCCCGCTGGACGTAGGGCCTTCTTTTGCCCGAACCAGGATAAACCTCTGTGTACTCTCCTTGCATCACCATCCAGATTAGGGACACATAGCATTTGATTCACTCGTTGGCTTAGGACCCCGCGGGACCGAACGCCGACACTAGCCAAATTCCAAATTTTTTCATCTAAACACCCCCAAATCTAGCTGTACCCAAACAACAGAATGGGATAGAAGTATGTAACCCAAACCATAAGGGCAGCAGCAACGCGGGCTGTCAAAATCATATGCTTGAGCTAAAAGGTACTCTCCATTCTAAATTATAAGGCATTCTAAGAATCTTGGAGAGTCAAAGCATCTTAAGTTTGACCAAAATTATAGAGAAAATTACAAAAAATTATAACATCAAATATGTATACTATAAAAATATAATTAATGAAGAATATAATGATACTTAATTGGTGTCATAAATATTATTATCTTATCATATAAAATTGGTCAAACATGAGATTCTTTAACTCTCCAAGATTCTTGGAATGCCTTATAATTTAGAATGGAGGGAGTATATGCCATGTAGACAACCATTAATTGATACTACAAATTTCCCACGACAAGATGTTGGATGTGTTTATTTACCTGAAAAAAGCACTATACAAAAAAAGATTCTCCGTCACATCAAACTTGCGATACATGCATGAAGTACTAAATGTAGTTGAAATCAAAAAACTAATTGTACAATTTGGTTGTACTTTGCGAGACGAACGTTTTGAACCTAATTAGTCAACGGTTAGACACTATTTACCAAATAAAATCAAAATGTGCTACAGTACACTTTTTTTCGCCTTTTCATGGCAACACAACACAGCCGTTGTTCTTCGTAAAAAGTAGATTCAGCTTTTGTCAGACTTTTATTACTGGCCTTGCTCACAAACCGTGGAAGCGCATGACGAGGCTGTTGTTGCTTTGCACACAACGCGAATTCAGTTGGTGCCTCGCACTTTTGTCCGGCGAAGCAACTGCTGCTTCTGCAGGCTAATACAAACCCCAGCTAAACCACCAACGTATGTGATGCGGAGTCCCTGTGCCGATGTAGAGGCTGGGGCCTGGGGCTAACAGGCGTTGCGGCTGCTCTAACCGGCTCCCTTCGAATCCCAATTAATTTCCTCTTCCCATAACCGTAGACCATCCAAACATTTTGAACTGGTCCTTCTCCCAAAAAAAAAACAATCTTTCTTTTTACGAGAAAATTGCCCTGGTTCTGTTTCACCAACCTGCTTGAGACATTTGAGCATACCGTTCGCTGTCCGCCTGCCCCATCGCCTCCTACATTCCTTTGGATCGGCAAGTAGTGTTTGTGGATTGAATGTCTTAGGTCCACCAACATTACTAATGTGTTTTTGAGTCGCAAATAGAAATAGGACACTAGAAAACCCGGCGTGGCTTTGCCGCGCCCTGCTTGGATCTGCTAGTGGATGAATCACGTTAGGTTGGGCTAATATACCTTTGATTTATATCTCAACGATATTACCTTTCAAGGGCTAATTTACTGATCACAGTATCATGGGTAGTATATATTGTTTGGAGATTGACAATTATAAAACGAAAGTTTTTGCTTGTTATTTTATTTCTAGGTAGAAGTGCAGCATTTGATAATTGTACAATGACTACTTACTGACGTTTGATTGTGGTAGAAAACATAACTTGATGGTCAATGATAAATAAATGCCCTATGATGCAGCCATTGCCAAGTTCCATTACTAAAAATATGATTATTTAAAGAAAGGAAGTGAACATTGCCTTTTTTTTCTCTTTTTCATAGGATCAGTTTGAGAATCCACTTTCCCTAAAATACTGAATAGGAGATTAAGAAAATTAAATTAAAAGAGATAGGGGAGATGCTCTAATAGATTGACAAAATTGTCATCCCTGTTCCAATTACTGTCACGTGAGATCTATAGGTTAGTGGCATCTCTCTCATGTTCTCTTCATATTATCTTTCCTCTTCCTCTCATAGACGAGCGTGGCACTGTCGCAGCATCCTCTTCCTTAAGCGCGGTGGCACGACCATCCCAGTGGACCCATGCGTCAGTGTCAGAATGAGGGAGGAAACGGAATGAGAAAAATCTGTGCCAGATCCCCTCCATTTGAGAGATTGAGGGGAGTTTTAAGGGATTGAGAAAAAAAATAAGGAAAGGAGATCGAGAAAGGAATATGTTGTTTCTTTATCTTATTCCCCTATATCACAATTTTTAGACAAAGTTTTTTTTAATCCAGTGATGATGCTCTTGGAGTCTCTTGGTGCCAATCGTTGCAGTTGGATGGGGCAAGGGTTAAACTATTATGGGTGTTATAGCGAAACCAACAAAAATGACATTGAGGGGCAGAAGGAAATGGCGATAGTCTATATATATGTTATATGTAGGGAAAAAAAACAAATGCACATGATTTCCGTTTGTGTTTGCATATGTGTTTATTTCCGATTGATGACCTTTGTGGTGCAAGTACTCATCGGAACATGATAGGTCGACCTTTTGATCTTTGTCGTTTTGCAAAGTAAACAGGTGATCGACGAAATAAAACTGATGTAGAATATTACATATTTAGGACTACACATTTCCTATCTGATGGTCGCCTGGATTTTGTTCGTTTGCCCAGACGACACGCGGCGCGCGCGAGCGCGAACGCTGGCGACGCGCGGCCGCGCGGGGTAACGGGTTTTTTTTTCTTCGTTTTTTCGGGTCCGGTCCAAATTTGTTGTGCGCGCCCGTTACCAAAAATGTTGCCGGCTCCGCCTTAGATTGGAATCCGGACAGGACACTGTTCAAATTCCTAGGTCATCGCGCCCAGATAGGAAAGGATTCGTGTTTGGGGGTCCAGGCGGAGGGGGCGACCGGCGATTCCCCTGCTCCTCTTCGTGTTCCTCTTCGTCCAGGCGCATCGGAGGTCCTCCCTCGTCGATTTGGAGGCCTACCGGAGGTCCTTCCTCATCGTCGTTGTCTTGTATGTTCGGTCGCGGCTCCCTCTTCCTCTGCTTTGTGCTTGTTTGCTTGGAGGTTGTTTGTCACACCAGGTTTTAAGGACAAAACCAGATATACACTATATGTGAAATAAAGAAGTCAAATCTCACATATAGCCGCAGATAAGTGTAATATCAAAAGACAAAATGCTTATTTAACATAACGCAATAGTATAAAATATACCTTAGAGAATAACACAGCGGAAAGACAACTCCGAACACCGGGTGTAGACCCCACTCCAGGATCAAACTAACTGGTTGATCACAAGCCTAACAATTCTAGAATCTAGCAATCTGGTACCCTTCCTGAGATGTGGGAAATAGCAAGAGTGAGTCCATGTCGAACTCAACAAATATAACATGGGGTTCATGAGGCTCAAAAGGTTTGACACAGGTTTACTGCGATAGCTTTTATTAAGTCATCTTTTAGCAATTGAGTAGCAACAAGTTTACCATAAGCCCAAATAACCTCATGATCATGTATACGAGAATAATGTATAGCAAGAAACAATAATCATTAGTGAACATCAATATCATCAGTGTTATCATTATCATCAACGTTCATCATTTATTCTGTAAGGGTCCAAGGCCACTCGTGACCGTGAGCACGGCTGTTATAACAGTTTTACACTCTGCAGAGGTTGTACACTTTCACTGTGAGTCATGTTTACCCATATGCCCGGGATCGCGACTCCCAAAACACTTCCAAGGTGAGCAGACAGGGAAACACTATGAAGCCTTTCAAAGGTTCGTCTAACAAGTTAGGGCCATTAGATTTCACTCGGCAAACAGATGTAGAGCCCCCCTTCCTGATGGCACAATAACACGCAGCCTATACACATGAGGACAGAGGCCGCACTATACCCGATTCGTCAAGCCATTCTTACGCCATAAAGGAATACCTCTAACAAGCTAGAAAAGGTCCTCATACTGAGCTAAAGCTAGAGCCATTTTAGCCCTCACAGTTGTACTGTAAGTCCCGGATTTTCGCTTACAGATAAGTCCTTATGGAGAGAAACTAGAGCACCATAAAAATAACCAAATATGCTCTAGCCCTCTTGAGCCATGTTTCTATAAAGCATCTTTTAAACGTTTATTGCATATACCATTAGTCAAGTTACAGATCATGGTTATTTATCTTGAGCGCTAGCATAATACTACCCAATGCAATGTTCCATGGGTGTCAAGGTACAATATACAAAAACTAGGATATCCTTAGGGGTAACAAGGTAGACACATGCACATGAATTAAGTATATTAAAGGTGAATAGGAAACAAGGATAATCCCATGCTATACTTGCCTTAAATCAAGATCCTTCTTCTGATCCAAATCTTCAATTAATAGCTTCTTGAATCTCCACGTAAATCTCACCGACTAGACTCGATCAACAATAGCAACAACATTCATCCAGAACAATCATGCATAGACAAACAAGACTATAATTAGAACAGTACACCAACATAAGTGAAACAAGTAAAAAGGTTTTAAAGATGTTCTACACGTTCCTACGAACACATAAGCGCGAAAAACACGCTAATTGGAGCTACGGTGAAAGAAACGACTACCGAAAGATTTTGTTATATAAAACGGAAAATTATAGGTTTCATTTGTTTTAACTATATAAAATCATATATATAGGATAAAATACTTTTTATAGATATTCAAAAGTGACTTAGGCTAAATTGTATTTAAATTTAGAAAACTAAAGGAGAAATCAATAATATTTTATTTATAAATCTAGTTGCACAGTTATTAATCAAGTTAGATCTAAACTATGAAATTCCAGAGATTTTGATAAAGAAAACATTAATACTTGTACGTAGTTCATGTTGTTATAAATCCATTGCAATTTGAACGGACAAATTTAGAATTAAAACAATGAATTAAATGAGATTTTCTTTAGTAAAATAATAGATTAAATCTAACATCGAATCTTAAAGGTAGAAAACCTAACCAACAGTAGCACTAACAGTATAAAAAGTTTGTAAAACTCTTCTACACGTTACTACGATCACATAGATGTAAAGATCACGAAATTTGGATTTAAAACGTAAAAGTTATGAGTTTTCTAAGATTTCCTATAGATAAATAATTACTTTAATTAAAAACTCGAAAATAAATTAATCCAAACCTACTGTACAGTTGTATCATCATGTAGAGCTCGCAAATATGAACCTAACGCAATTTGAACGGACCAAATCGGAGTTAAAACGGAGATTCTACGACTAAAACAAGATCAGTGGCAAAACTGTAAATAGCTGAAAACGTATTTTCGGAAGTTACGCGATCAAAATACGCTTTACAGAAAGGAAAACGCAAACCGGAAATACGCCTTGGACTGCGGGTTCTATACTTAAAATTTCCAGGGTCTCTTTAACAAAAACGCCGGCCGAACCGGTAACTTCTAATCCTGGCGGTAGATCTGAGATCCGACGGCTCACATCGACTGCTGGCGGCGACATCAGGGAAAGAATTGCCGGTGGCGAGCGAACACGGCGGCGCCATGGCCGGACTTGGCTATCTCGCGCTACGGTGGACTACCTCGTGAAAGAAAAACACCAGCGTGTAGAGTGCATCAACGCGATCTCACCTAGGGCAAAAATGTGGCCGGGGATGAAGCAAGGAGAGCGTGCAGCTCGAAGAGGCGGGCGGCTAGGGCGGTGCTTCGGGCGTAGCCACCACAGGACGATGTAGCTGCGATTTGTGGTTGGATGTGGAGCGGAGAGGTGCGGCGGCCCCGTTTTTATAGCCCAAAGCGACGCTAAGTAAGGAAGGAGGAGGATTTGGAGAAGGATTCACCGACAGTAAGAAAGGAAAGAGAGATTCTGGCGGCGGCTTGGGGAAGAAGATGGTCTGACAGGTGGACCCGCATCGTCAGTGACTGTACAGAGAGAGCAACGCGCGGGCGGCTAGCTGGGCCGGCGGCCGCGGCTCGGCCCAAGAGCGGAAGCGGAGTGCAGGAGGGGAGAAGGTGGAAACGGGCCGCCGCAGCAGGCCGGGGAGATGGGCTGCGGGAGAGAAAACGGCCCGAGAAGAAAAGAATTTCCTTTCCTTTTTCTTTTTCTAATTTTTCAAAACCATTTTTCAAAAGATTTTCAAATCCAATTTGAATTTGATTTAAACCACTCATTACAAAATTTCAAATGTAGCAGCATGAATGCTCAATCATGTTTCTACCCTTATATTTGATTTTTAAATTTATAAAAATTATTATCATTCTAAGTTTGCATGCTCACAAAAATATACAAAAATCATATTTCTCCTACTTTTCTTCTTTTCAAAATTTTAGGGTGTTACAATTCTACCCCCTTAAGATGAATCTCGTCCCGAGATTCGGAAGATGATGACAAAAGAGATAATGACACTTTGTCTTTATTTGATCCTTATTTTCCAAATTACTCTTTCGTGCAGAGTCATGAGACAGTTCCTCATATCCCGACTAACTAATCTGCCCAAACATAATCATCTCTCTAATTGAGCTCCTTCAATATTGTTTGTTCCTCTGCTATGACTTCTGTAAACTCATGATCCACTTTGCTATCCTCGGTGTACCTATCTTCTAATTGATCATTCTCATTTTTCTCAGGTAAGAGTCGACCACCTTGATACTCAATTCTTTTCCCTGACGGTGTTGTTAAGAGCATTGTGCACCTAATACCATAAATCACTCCTTTATGTGCACAAAGCCATCCATTACCAAGAACCACGCGAATTTTAAGTGACTCCAACACAATGAGTGTTGCGGTGAATTTTTCCTTGTTTATGACAAGACTGACATTCGGGCATAACTGATCTGCCTACATTTCTCCCACTGGGGTTTGAACTAGCAAAGGCCTCCTCATTGGACACTTCACCATCTTGTACGTCTCTACCATGTCGGCGGAAATGAAAGAATGCAAAGCACTAGGGTCAAATAAAGCAAAAACTTGTACTGAGCTTACTTGAATATAACCACCCATCACTTTGGTAACTCCATGAACTTTATCCATATCCACATTGCTCAGTCTTTCATTGACATAGTTTTGCTGCGCTTTGCTTCCGTGAGCAGGCTTCTTATGGACTTTCCTTTTTCGCTTTCGTTGTTGTGGATTCTGACTTAGTTCACTCCCAACTTGCTCTTCAACATTGTTATTTTGATAGTGCTCGGCTTCATCATACCCATAACATCCTTCAATGGCAGAAACATCAATCTTTTTCCACATATTAGTGCGAGACGTCATATAGGACTCCTGAGTCATGAGACACTACACTTCCTGTCATCAAGTGACCAACATCAGCAACACGAGCAAGTATAGATGATCATAATCATGAACTATCCAAAGGGACAACTCTCGTCTCCATGGACCCAAAATTATCAACCTTGTTCACAGGACATTTTTGCTCAAGAGTGGCAACTCAATCATGGAGACTAACCAATACTTCCAACTAAAGAGTTCAATCTTAATAATCCTTCTTTACATTGGCTACCCCCCTTAAAATAAGGGACACCAAATAGGGTAGCTTGAACCCTTCTTCTAGATGAGCTAAAAAGTGTTCTGACATCCCAATGATACTCCTGTGTATGGGTAAGAACAAGAAATCTAAAATTTCTCACGAGCAGAAAATCAGCAGTGCAGTAAAACAGCTGTAACTCTCATTTTGTTAATCCAATGAAGCTGTAGTTTACACCGATGGAAAGCTTATAAAATTCTCTGCAACTTACTTATAGAACACACTTCCAGATTCTGCAGCTAACTTCACCGAAAACAACACATAACAGATTCTGTTCCAGGTTTCAGACAGCACAGTTGCATCGTCTTGTGATTTTTGTATCTCCCAATCCAAAATAGCTATGAGGGTAGTTCTTGCATTTAGAGAGAGATGTTAAAGTCCACTCTTGTCTAGAATTTTCTCATGATTTTTGGTCTTTCAAGAACAGAGATATAAGTTGATAAAGACAGGCTGCTCCGAAAGACAAGATATAGAAAGCAGGAGATAACCAAAACCCAGCTATTTATTTCATTAATCCTTATACCTTATACATATAAACTAAATGAAATCATGGTCAAAGCCCACGAGATCATTCTACTCATTACAAAAATCCAACTCAAGCATAAACATAAGCACAAAGCAACTAAACACTTAAATGTTCATTAGCCACACATTAAGACGACTCAACTTGGCTACTAACAGTTTTATTACACGGGACATAACTCCTATTCCTTAAACATGGTGTGATTATAGCAGCATCCAGAGTAGATAACGTCTTTTACATTCCTTATTGCTTTATATGGACATCTGAATCTCTGCATCCCTCTTTACCATTCTTATAACTCATACCTTAAGATGGGTCAACCCGGTATCCCTCCGGTGTAGATTTAATACCCTCATACTCAATTCTTTCTCCTAAAAGTGTAGTTAGAAACACTGAACATTGGCATACTCAATCACTCCTTTACAAGTAGATAACCAGTCTATTCCAAGGATAACATCAATGCCCATTAATTCCAAAACAATGAGGTTTACCTTAAAATTTACCCCCTTTATGTCAAGACTAACTTTTGGGCATACGCGGTCTACCTTTATTTCACCTCTTGGAGTTTTAATCATCACTGTTTTCCCCCTTGGAAGCATAAGTATGTTATGATCTTTTACATATTGTCTAGATATGAACGAATGTGAGGCACTGAGGTCAAACAAAACCTTGGCATTTCCTGAACTTACTGGAATTGATCCAAACACGACCTCCTTAGCTCCAGGAATGGTGGAAATATCCACATGTTTTAACCTTCCATGGATGTAATTTCTCTTTAATTTATTTCCCTGCACATGCTCCTTTTGGACATCCTATCCTGGGTCTTGCTGTTGTTGATTCTTCTGTGGACAAGATTTGATATAATGTCCTTCCTGTTGGCAATGATAACACTTTCTCTTAGCTGGATCTTTTGTGATGTCATACTCTAAGGAACTGTTGTTTGGTATGCTGCTATCTTGCTGGCCATAAAAGTTCACCTTCGTTACTTTGGCTTGTTTCCTAGATTGTTTGGCCTTTCGGGGTTGATACTCCTTATAGGTAATTGTCCACCCATCTATGACTACTTCATGGGGAGTAGTTTTAGCAGGAGGGGCTTCTAACTCTTCAGGGTTTGGATTTGTTTGACAGGGGATCAGGGCTGCATGTGACAATGTAGTATAACTCGCTTGCTGATTGCTTTCCACAAGTGGTTCTAATGAGATTGCCTTTCTCTTCTTGTCCATGTTGATCGCAAAATTTGGATCCACATTGACTTTCCCCTTATTAGACTCGTTTCGAAGACAGGGAAAACCATAATGCTTACAGCAGTGACATTGTTCCTGCTCTCCAAATGTCTTACTATCAACATCTTTATTGGATTTCATATTCTTCCAAGCTTCTACTACTTGTATCTTCTCTGACCCCTTGGATATGTTGGCTTGACCTTGAGATAAGCATCGTTGAGAATTCCCATGTTGAGCCATTTCTTCTAGTAATTATTTTTGCATCGCTAATGGTTTCTTGTCAAAAGTGAGCAAGAGCGACACAATTCAGTCCTCTTAACCTCTGAAATCCATAGTCTTCTCGTCACGAGCCGTCTAATAGATAAGGAGAAAAGGTTCAAAATAGAGACAAGGTTTTTATAACAGAACGGGGATAGAATTAAGCATAACTTTGAGAAAATAACAAAGTTAAAGAGAAGCAAGAAATAGGCAACAATGAGAACATGCTAAACGTCCAGTTCTAACTAGGCTTGCGTCCTACAGTCAGCATTGCTCTGATACCACTGTGTCACACCCGGTTTTAAGGACAAAACCAGATATACACTATATGTGAAATAAAGAAGTCAAATCTCACATATAGCCACAGATAAGTGTAATATCAAAAGACAAAATGCTTATTTAACATAACGCAATAGTATAAAATATACCTTAGAGAATAACACAGCGGAAAGACAACTCCGAACACCGGGTGTAGACCTCACTCCAGGATCAAACTAACTGGTTGATCACAAGCCTAACAATTCCAGAATCTAGCAATCTGGTACCCTTCCTGAGATGTGGGAAATAGCAAGAGTGAGTCCATGTCGAACTCAACAAATATAACATGGGGTTCATGAGGCTCAAAAGGTTTGACACAGGTTTACTGCGATAGCTTTTATTAAGTCATCTTTTAGCAATTGAGTAGCAACAAGTTTACCATAAGCCCAAATAACCTCATGATCATGTATACGAGAATAATGTATAGCAAGAAATAATAATCATTAGTGAACATCAATATCATCAGTGTTATCATTATCATCAACGTTCATCATTTATTTTATAAGGGTCCAAGGCCACTCGTGACCGTGAGCACGGCTGTTATAACAGTTTTACACTCTGCAGAGGTTGTACACTTTCACTGTGAGTCATGTTTACCCATATGCCCGGGATCGCGACTCCCAAAACACTTCCAAGGTGAGCAGGTAGGGAAACACTATGAAGCCTTTCAAAGGTTCGTCTAACAAGTTAGGGCCATTAGATTTCACTCGGCAAACAGATGTAGAGCCCCCCTTCCTGATGGCACAATAACACGCAGCCTATACACATGAGGACAGAGGCCGCACTATACCTGATTCGTCAAGCCATTCTTACGCCATAAAGGAATACCTCTAACAAGCTAGAAAAGGTCCTCATACTGAGCTAAAGCCAGAGCCATTTTAGCCCTCACAGTTGTACTGTAAGTCCCGGATTTTCGCTTACAGATAAGTCCTTATGGAGAGAAACTAGAGCACCATAAAAATAACCAAATATGCTCTAGCCCTCTTGAGCCATATTTCTATAAAGCATCTTTTAAACGTTTATTGCATATACCATTAGTCAAGTTACAGATCATGGTTATTTATCTTGAGCGCTAGCATAATACTACCCAATGCAATGTTCCATGGGTGTCAAGGTACAATATACAAAAACTAGGATATCCTTAGGGGTAACAAGGTAGACACATGCACATGAATTAAGTATATTAAAGGTGAATAGGAAACAAGGATAATCCCATGCTATACTTACCTTAAATCAAGATCCTTCTTCTGATCCAAATCTTCAATTAATAGCTTCTTGAATCTCCACGTAAATCTCACCGACTAGACTCGATCAACAATAGCAACAACATTCATCCAGAACAATCATGCATAGACAAACAAGACTATAATTAGAACAGTACACCAACACAAGTGAAACAAGTAAAAAGGTTTTAAAGATGTTCTACACGTTCCTACGAACACACAAGCGCGAAAAACACGCTAATTGGAGCTACGGTGAAAGAAACGACTACCGAAAGATTTTGTTATATAAAACGGAAAATTATAGGTTTCATTTGTTTTAACTACATAAAATCATATATATAGGATAAAATAGTTTTTATAGATATTCAAAAGTGACTTAGGCTAAATTGTATTTAAATTTAGAAAACTAAAGGAGAAATCAATAATATTTTATTTATAAATCTAGTTGCACAGTTATTAATCAAGTTAGATCTAAACTATGAAATTCCAGAGATTTTGATAAAGAAAACATTAATACTTGTACGTAGTTCATGTTATTATAAATCCATTGCAATTTGAACGGACAAATTCAGAATTAAAACAATGAATTAAATGAGATTTTCTTTAGTAAAATAATAGATTAAATCTAACATCGAATCTTAAAGGTAGAAAACCTAACCAACAGTAGCACTAACAGTATAAAAAGTTTGTAAAACTCTTCTACACGTTACTACGATCACATAGACGTAAAGATCACAAAATTTGGATTTAAAACGTAAAAGTTATGAGTTTTCTAAGATTTCCTATAGATAAATAATTACTTTAATTAAAAACTCGAAAATAAATTAATCCAAACCTACTGTATAGTTGTATCATCATGTAGAGCTCACAAATATGAACCTAACGCAATTTGAACGGACCAAATCGGAGTTAAAACGGAGATTCTACGACTAAAACAAGATCAGTGGCAAAACTGTAAATAGCTGAAAACGTATTTTCAGAAGTTACGCGATCAAAATACGCTTTACAGAAAGGAAAACGCAAACCGGAAATACGCCTTGGACTGCGGGTTCTATACTTAAAATTTCCAGGGTCTCTTTAACAAAAACGCCGGCCGAACCGGTAACTTCTAATCCTGGCGGTAGATCTGAGATCCGACGGCTCACATCGACTGCTGGCGGCGACATCAGGGAAAGAATTGCCGGCGGCGAGCGAACACGGCGGCGCCATGGCCGGACTTGGCTATCTCGCGCTACGGTGGACTACCTCGTGAAAGAAAAACACCAGCGTGTAGAGTGCATCAACGCGATCTCACCTAGGGCAAAAATGTGGCCGGGGATGAAGCAAGGAGAGCGTGCAGCTCGGAGAGGCGGGCGGCTAGGGCGGTGCTTCGGGCGTAGCCACCACAGGACGATGTAGCTGCGATTTGTGGTTGGATGTGGAGCGGGGAGGTGCGGCGGCCCCGTTTTTATAGCCCAAAGCGACGCTAAGTAAGGAAGGAGGAGGATTTGGAGAAGGATTCACCGACGGTAAGAAAGGAAAGAGAGATTCCGGCGGCGGCTTGGGGAAGGAGATGGTCTGACAGGTGGACCCGCATCGTCAGTGACTGTACAGAGAGAGCAACGCGCGGGCGGCTAGCTGGGCCGGCGGCCGCGGCTCGGCCCAAGAGCGGAAGCGGAGCGCAGGAGGGGAGAAGGTGGAAACGGGCCGCCGCAGCAGGCCGGGGAGATGGGCTGCGGGAGAGAAAACAGCCCGAGAAGAAAAGAATTTCCTTTCCTTTTTCTTTTTCTAATTTTTCAAAACCATTTTTCAAAAGATTTTCAAATCCAATTTGAATTTGATTTAAACCACTCATTACAAAATTTCAAATGTAGCCGCATGAATGCTCAATTATGTTTCTACCCTTATATTTGATTTTTAAATTTATAAAAATTATTATCATTCTAAGTTTGCATGCTCACAAAAATATACAAAAATCATATTTCTCCTACTTTTCTTCTTTTCAAAATTTTAGGGTGTTACATTGTTCTTCTAGATCTGGCTCGAATCCATGCATGGTTGGAAGATTGGGCAGGGGATTTGTCTTTGTGATGGATGATTGGTCGAAATGGGGGATCCGCTGCATATATGTTTTGGGATGCTGTCGGTTCGTTGATGATTTAGGCTATGGGGAGGGGATACGGAAGAGGGGACGAGGACTGGTTGCAACGGTGGATGTGGCGCTGGGAGTGGGGGATTTTGCGAAATGGGGAACTGCATGATTCATACTCTATTTTAGGCTTTTCTATTTTTTGTTGCTATTTGGTAGATCTGGTGTCTGCATGATTTCAGACTAGTTCAAATATCTATGATAGTTTGCTCAGACGTGCATGGCAAGTGGGAGGAGCATGTCCTGGATATGAACATGTCCTGGAGATGAGCATGCTTCTCCATGGTAGTTGTTTGCTCTGTTCTATTGTGGATTATGGATTATGATGGGTGCATGTCCTGGAGAAGTATGCATTTGTAGCAGTGAGTGTGGTGTGTTTCTTGCAGACTTGGTTTATCATGGTATGGTATGGTGTTGGATTTTGGTTGTGGCCCTGGTTGCTTGCTCTGACGGTAGGCATGGCGATTGGGATGGCAAAATGGGGGTGGGGGTTGCTGGCAGGGCTGTCGTGTGGCAAGCAGAGGTATGGGGTGGTGGGGTTTTCATTTGTTCCATTTCTGCAGTATTTGGATCTTGCATTTCTGGTGTTTGCATTTGTTCTTGTCCATGAGCAGATTCATTTCTATGCTTCAGTCGGGAGTTGTGATTTTTATGTTGAGATGATTCACAATAGACTTGATTAAAGGTGATTTAGAGATTGCATGCTTATTGCACCCAAAATGATGATTCGTCCCAATGATTAAATGATGATTTATGCCTTTTCTACTTGAATTGCATCAGTCCATAGTACTACTGCATCCAGTGGTGGAGCGTGAGTAATATTTAAGGGGGGGCAAATTACCATTAAAAATTTATCAGCAACTGGAGATGTTAGATTAGTGAGAAAGTATAGTACAATTTATAATGACGGAACCATTAAAAATTTAGTCTCGTATATAAAAACTAAAATTTGGTGCTAATATAGGAGGGCATCTCCGGCCAAACTAGAGAGAAAAGTGTATTAGAAAATTCATCAATCACACAAGTTAACTGTTGCTGTTACCTTGTTTATTTCCTATCCTTAATTTCGAAAGTATCACTGAAATGCAGATTGTTTGTTACTAATATTAGAATGTTAAATGCAACTTGTTTTGTTTGTTATTTGATTGGCTGCAACTAGCAACTTGGTGATTAATTATTCTATATATATATATATATATATATATATATATATATATATATATATATATATATATATATATATATATATATATATATATATATATATATATATATATATAGCCATGGCTGACGATGATTTGGGTTGTGCTGGCGACTCCGGAAATGTTGAGAGTGATGATGAGTTTTCTATGAGGTCTGAAGATGAGAACTCAGAATCATTGAATGTTGGTGAGGTAATTCTCTTAGTTTATTGCGTCTCTGGTTTGTTGTCTCTGTTGTTGTTTTTGCGAGCTATCATGAACTAAAGGTAGTGAGTAGTTACTCTTGTCATCATGTTCTGGAGCATAATAGTTTCAGTGGATGCGGTTTGAGCAGTAACCATTGTATGAATTCCTTCTGTTGTAGGTTTTGATTGGTTCCTCACATTAGTGTTGCATTGCATTAGGGGTTATGGAGCATACCCTTAACCTAGATATCAGAGGACTATGCAAACTCGTATTTTGTGGTTGTAGTTGTTTGCCTTGTTTGCTTGTTATCTGTGAGATTTGAGATGTGGAAATCTATATGACACTATCAGTTTGTTGTAAAATCATTTTCCATTGTCCAGTTAGCAGTTTCATTAGGAACATTTGTTGATGCATGTAGCTATTGTGAGGAATTGCTTTCCTCACTTTTTTTGTAGCACTCGTATAGTAGTACTTTATTCAAAATGAAACAAATGGCGACATCTTTTCTTACATGTATTTGACAATTTATTTCAATTTTTATTTCACTTTTACCTTGTTTATACATTATGCTTAACAATTTATTTATTGTGGGATATCTTTACTTGAATGCTTTACTATTTGTACTCATTTCTGTTGCTTGATCATGAATAAGTTGGATGTTTTTGAACTTAAAAGCTTGTGCTGAATATGGTATTTTCCGGCTAAATCTTCTAATATTTGCCTGATTATTATTCTCAGCTTGTTTGCTTTGCTCAATATTTTGCATTTTATTATGCTTTTAGGACTCAAGTCCGTCAGATGATGAAATTGATCCTGTTGGAGCTGTTGAAGCTTTGAAGGGTCTTAGAGGAGTGATGTCTGGAGTATGTTCCTGAAACCTTTTGGATTGAACCGTGCATAGTTTGTTTATTTGTGTTTTGGCATATTACCTTCAGTAATGAGCACAAAGATCTTTGTCCCTTGTTGTTGTCCTGCAGTTATACTAGATTCCACTGTGTTTGTTCTGAACTAACTATTGATACTTTTTTTCATGATGCTAATTCTTTTAAGAAGAGGGGTAGAGCTAGACGTACTAGAAAGATAAATTTAGTAGCATGTCGTTTTGTTGTTTTGACACCATGCTTAGTGAAATCATGCTTAGTTTGATAACATCCAATTTTTTTCATTGTTTTCCAGAATACTAGTCATGTTGAAGGCAAGGGCAAAGGAAAATCAACTGCTGGTGCTAGTTCATATTCTAGGGCAGCAAGCAGGTGCAATAATAAGTATTTTGGAGAGATAATAAGTGCATTGGATGACCGTAAGAAAGACATTATCAGGGGCCATGGGTTTGGTAGGTTGTTAGATTATGATGGTTGTTCTGTTCCAAGAGGATTTGTGCAGTGGATTGCTGATCAAGTTGATGTAAACTGCCGTGACATACTTGTTGGAGGGAAAGTAATCCCTTGTAGTCCAGAATCTGTTCATCTTTGCTTGGGAATTCCATTTGGTGGTCAAGATATCAAGCAACAGCATAACGATTCTGTGAAGACCAAGTTTCTTTTAGCAATCAAAGAGAAGTCTCTGCCACTGAAAAGCACATTTGGCGACAAGTTGAAAGGCAACACATTGTCTGAAGATGACATATTTCGATATTTCATGGTTGTTGCTCTGTCTTTCTTTCTATGCCCAAACTCAAGCACTATTCCTAGTCCCAAATATCTTGGTCCTTTACTTGATGTTTGTACTGTGAAAGACTGGGATTGGTCAAAGTTTGTCTTTGACTGGTTGTTTTCATCAATCTCAAGTTACAAGAAAAATAATAGGCAGACAATAGGTGGCTACATATACTTTTTAGCAGTAAGTCTTGTTCCACTTGTCCTTTCTTTCCTATTTATTTATTTGTCATCTATATTTAATGTATCTTACTGTTAACTTTTTTAATGTTCTTGTAGGCTTACTATTTGGATTTCCTGGACTTTGGGTTTGTTCGTGAGCTTCCCCCAACTCTGCCAAGAATCAAATGTTGGAAAGGATCGATGATCAAAGATTATGCTAAATATGATCATGTCTCTGATTCTAAGTTTGGAAAACGTCTGGTAAGTATTGTATCTGCACCCTTGTTATAGTTTCTGTGTAATGGTTTCTGTTTGTGTGTGTGTTTACTGGCATAAGCCTAAATCCATTTGTGTGTGTGTGTGTTAACTGACCTAAGCCTGAATCCTAAGCCAATGATAAGACACATTGAAATTCAATTACAGGTTGTGTCATGAGATAGTGTGGATGTTAATTGATAAATCTGTTTGGTGGGATTCAATGCCAGGTTGAGAAGTTGTAGACTGTTGTGAAATTCTTGCTGTTTTCTTCATAAAGATTACAAATAAAAATACGAATTAAATTAATTGCTATTATTAATAATGTAAATTGCACATGATGGGACTACAATTTTAGTGTCTAGCATACGCAATTTTCGTCATAGTAGTTCCTCTTTTTATCCTCTTTGTTATTCACTCTTTTGTCATTATGTTTGTAAGGGTCTTTTCAGGATGCTGACTTCAATACATTTTGTGTTAGGTCAAATCATTTGAGGACACTTGCTACGTAGTGGATTGTGGTTATTTTAGAAAGACTTTGGATACACATTGTGATTTCATCCAAGAACAGGTTGGTGCCTTGTCTACTATGTTTATGAGCTTCTTGTATATTGAGTTTTACATGATTCATATGTTTATATTAACTTGACATTACAGGACAAAGATGGTATGTGCGAGCTTTTTGAAGAGCACCACACTAGAGTTGGCTATAGGAATCCAGCCACACTTGTTTCCAAAGTGTTTAAGTACTTGTATGAGGCTTCAGTAGCTCGTCGTGGCGCTCATGTACATGCTGAGAGTTCTGCTGGCAGAGTACCTTCTCCTGTACAAGCTAACGTTGATGATGAAGGTGTTGATGCTGTACCCCGTAAATATGATGCTCCAGTGTTTTCTCCAGTACATGATTCTGTTCGTGAAGATGTCTTGGATGCAAGAATGGCTCCTGGTCCAAGTGAAACAGTTGCGAAAGAAGTTGTCTTGGATGCTAGATTCCCTGGTGGTCCAAGCGATAAAGATGTCAAAGATGTTGATCATGCTGCTAGTCCAAACGGTGAAGGAGTGGAAGAAGTTGCTGCTATTGTTTGTCCAAGTGTTACAACTGTGGAAGAAGAAGGTGTTGCTGCTGGTAAAGATCCCAATTTGGAAGATTTTGAAGCCAAGAATGCCTCTGCTGCTAAGACTCATGAAGAAGAAGCCTCTGCAACAGAGATAATTGAATCAGATGGCATGTATGATTCTCAGGGAACTGAGATTCTTCCTCGTAGTAGCTCATCTGGTCAAGGTACATGAAGTGTTCTATATCGTTTGTTTCATCACTAAAATTTATTTTTTGTATCCCTTGTTTGAAACTATTTAATGCATATTTGTCATGTGCAGCTTTTGAATCTGTTGCATACTTTTTTTTATATATTTTCATGTGCAGCTTCGTGTAGAAATAATAAGAAGAGGAAAAGCAACACTTCACAATCTTTGAGTCCTGACAGTGTTGGCTCTATGAGTAATCGGAAGATGAGTTTAAGGATGTCTACAAGGCTTGCTGGATTTAGTCCCATTTCTGGACCTGGAGCTACAGTGGACAACCCTGTAATTGTTGAAGAAGCCGGTGCTCAAACTTCTAAGCGTGGAAGGAAAGGGAGGAGCAAAGCCAATGCATCTTCCCCGTCAATTGAAGAAATCACTTCGGATGTCTCACCAGGTGAATTGTTCTTTTCTGTATTTGTATGTGATTTAATTTAGTTTGTAACACGTTTGTGGAAACACGTTTGAAGCTTTGTTATTTGTGACTTGTCGAAGCTCACACCTCTTATTTTGTCCTTGTCTTTCCATAGAAAAAAATTGTTACTTGTCATCTGTGATAACACATCCTAAAATTTATTTTTTTGTCATTGTATTTGTGCTATGTGATAACACATCCTAAAGCATTGTCATTGTACTTGTCATTGTGTGTGTGAGGGGTTAAAGTTGTAGGTCCTGAATGAGAGTAGGGAAAATGTGGTTATTTTCCTTGTCTTTCCATAGAAAAAATTGTTACTTGTCATCTGTGATAACACATCCTAAAATTTGTTTTTTTTGTCATTTTTTTGTCATTGAAATGCTAGAGTTGCATAGCTTTGTTGGTGGGTATGTCGTGTGTGTTCCTTCTCAATTTAATGAAATGGCATGCAGTTTTCCTGCCCATTCAAGGGGAAGAAAACATTGAATGTTACAGTTTTCCTTCAAGAGCAGCTGGTGTTAGCAGTATGAACAAATTAAAGCCATCTGTCAGTCTATAAGCATACAGT
Organism: Saccharum hybrid cultivar R570; assembly: GCA_038087645.1. Lineage (NCBI taxonomy): Eukaryota > Viridiplantae > Streptophyta > Magnoliopsida > Poales > Poaceae > Saccharum > Saccharum hybrid cultivar. The sequence continues at coordinate 3,714,142 of JAQSUU010000273.1, forward strand.
AAAAGTAAATATTATGCTAAGACTAGTACAGGCAACTAATTCACACCTTTTTGTTTTAGGCTGGTTATCTGTTGTATCCACTGTCTAGCACACTTGTATCCGTCTATAACATGTAGTAAAAGTAATATTAGACTAAGACTAGTACTTATAACTAATAACACATTTTGTTTTAGACAGATCTATCTGTCTGTATAAGCATGCAGTAAAAGTAATATGTAACTGCACACATGCTGACCCCTCCATCTGTCAGTCTATATAATGCTATTTGCAGCATTGTTATGATATCTTGTGTAGGCTGCATAGGTAGTAATTTTTTTTCATGTTCTGTTGGCTTTCATGGCCTTCATGGTATCTTGCTGACCTCTTATTTCTAGTTTGTTATGATATACACTTATTCGATCGATAATATTTGTGGCTTCCAGGAAGCTAAATATATTGTATTTTGAAGTTGCTTGTATGAATATGCATGGTCTGCCAGATAGCTTATTAGTACACAATTGTCTGTTACCTAGCTTAGTACTACCCCTTGTGAGAATTTTACAATACTCTGAGTAGTATCAAGCTTCTGAATTTAGCACATGATTGTCTGCTATCTAGCTTGCACTTGCTACAACTTGTGTGAATATGTAAAGTCTAAATTCTTATAGCAGATTGGAACTTAAATGGTCTTGTTTCTAGTGAACAGAATACTTATAGCAGATTAGTGAGTCAAGGTCTATTCGCGCTAATTTGCATCTGTGACTCTGACTCTGCAGATTTTTGTTAGAGAATAGCAGCAAATCCAATTAAATGGTGCTATTAACAAACTCCACTGGATCAGAAAATGACATCTCTCTTGTTTTCTTTGTTTTTCTCCTCTGTCCTCTTACTTTTGCTCTTGTTCTTTTGCTCGAAGCAGGTGGCTTCCATCCCATCCTAATCCCAGTGCGCCTGGGACTAGGTATTTGTGGAAAATCTGTGTCGGTTTGTGAGAGGAGAGCCTGATTGGATTGTGTGCCTATTGTTTTGTTTCCTAGGTTGTCTAGAACCTCATACTGGTCAATCTGAGGGCTAATCTTTAGATTACTGCTCCCCCCACCCCGCCTCCCCGGTTCCAGCTTTAGATCTTTTTTTAAACCTGCTGCACATCTATAGGATATGAAAGAATACTCTAAACAGCTAAGAGTTGATGCTTGCATAAAATTGTTTGAATAATTCAAATCTTATGAGGGCCTCTACTTTTTCTTGTGATCTGAAATATGTTTTGTTCTACAAACTAGAGTACCGCTCCTTGCTATACCACTGAACTATGTGATCCTATTTTTCTACTACATAGTTGTTAAAGTGACCAAACAAATAAAAGATCCTGTTACTTAATTGCAGTCAGCAGCAATTTAAATTGCAAGTATCGGGCACTGCAATTGTAGTTCTGAGTATATGCAATATGCTGGTGTGAACCATTTGCCTCGTCGTTTTGTTATTTTTCTGCTAGCTGATCTAAGTGGCTGCTGGTTTTGCATTTTCTACAGTCTTATATAGAATGGTGTGCTGAATTATAGAGACTACACATATCATGTGTTCGGAATAGCACCTGCAGGTTATTGTAGTTGTCACAATTGAAACGTCTAAAAGAAACCTCAATGCATCAGATTGGAACAAGAAAACCTTATTTTCAGACTGCCAATTTGATTTTGTACCTAGAATTTGCTAAGTGTTACTATATATCCTTCACCTTTTTGATGGGTTGTTTTCTCATTTCACATTGGACTAATAAGTCATATTGTATTTTGCTAGGCTGTAAACAATGTAAATAGCATTATTGGACTAGCAATTGTTGGAAAGGATTATTTGTGTCCTTGTAATTTCATCTCAGTTTATAGCTATAGTTTTTCCTTTTTGAGTCTAGTTTTTGTATCTTTTGATGCTTTATGTTTTCCCTATATTTCTTTTCATTTGCAGTTGCTCATACAAAGATTGGTGGCAAGAGGAATCAGAAGACAGCTCAATCTTCAAGCCCTGCCATTGTATCCCGCAAGTCTCCACGTGGAGTGTCTAAAAAACTTGGTAGATCTCCTCTTAGTTGTGTGGATGATGGTAATGATGGAGTGAAGAATGCCCAAAGTGCTTCTAGGGCTGTTCCTGGTCTTTCAAAAGTTGCAACTGCACGTGACAAGCACCATGAAGGCACAAAGGATACACCTGTACTTGTTGAAGAAGGGCCAGTGTTAGCTTGTAAACCTACAACCAAACGTCGAAAGGTGAAAATAGAAGTGACTTTCTGTTAGTGTGTCTGTGTGTTTAGTAAACTGTAGTAAAGTAATAATCCTACCTGATTATTGTTAACTGCAGTCAGTTTGCATAATGTGAAGTTTCACATTTGACTGAATCTTGTAGTTCTCCTGTACTTAGAGCTGACTTTATTGTCCTTGTTCAGGTAGTTGAAGGAACTACTGGAGCTGCTGGATTGTCAATCAATAAGATTGAGAACACTTCCGGTTTGTTTGTGCTTCTCAGTCATGAAAAAATGTTAAACAAAGTCTATAATACAAACCTGACACATGTTAGAGCATGCTTACTACCTATTTCTTGATTGCACATTCATTATTAGTAGATTGCACATTTGATTTACTACAATTATGGTATTTGTGTTGGGCAATATATGTTTTTTCTCATATATGTCAGCTTTAACATATGAATATTTGTCAACTGTAGTTTTTAATATTCTTTACCATTTTGTTTTTTGATTAAGCGGTGACAGCACCTGTTGATAAAACTAATATGAAGAACAATGCTCCCTACTTTAATAGTCCTAGCATGCCATCGTTTAGAATATTTGAAGATGAGGATGATTTAGGAAATTATGTTGAAGATCCTAATTTGAGACATCCTGTTGGTCCAGTATCTGGTACAACTTGTCCTATTGATGGTGTGAAATCTGTCTATCCACATGCTGTCGCCAGTGATACGCAAGGAAAAGTCAATTCTGTGGTACATGTTTCTGCCATTTCCTATTCTACCTTTAGTATATCACAATAGTGTATGTATATTCCTTTTTTTAAATTATTTATTATGTGTTGCTGCAGCTGAAAACAACTTGTACTTCAGAAGACAATCATGGTGCTAATGTAAGCCATGGAGCTATCCCTGTAAATGTATGTTTGTAGCTTATTTACTCGCTCATGTGTGTTTATAAATTGTTGTTTGTTATAGCATCTAATGTACTTTCTCTTTTTGATAGGTTCAATCTGAGACCAGTTTCTACTTTCAGTTTTACCCTGGACCAGAAAAATGGACTTTTATTGACCAGATGAGATCTAATCCATTTGGTCGTCCCATTAATGTGAGCAATCAGGAGAGTGTTGAGTCTGAGACAAATGTCAATGTTGAAAATGTAAGCTTTGTTGGGTTAAATTTGTTTTGTCACATATCTTGTGATTTTTTGCTCTATTTTGTTGTGTTACTAATATGCTACTGTTTCTTTGATTAGGACTTTGTGCATATGGAGTCTTTACCTTTTACAGAGACTCCTCCTGAAGATCCAGATGCTCCTGCTCCTATGCCTCTTGCTGCAGTCAGCCCTTCCGGAGAACACATTGATCTTGTAAAATTGTGTTACTAGTTTTATGAATTTGGAACAGTTGTCTTGTGAGATAACCTACTGATTTGCTTTTGTTGTATCTTTCGTATTGGAAGGACAATTGTTAGTACTTGGGACTGCTCTCAGCCATGTAGTATGGATAGTTGTAGTACTATCCATACTCTATTGTACCTTAGTGGTAGTAGTGTTGTATATATTTATAATAAAGGCAACTTAGCATTTTTATTTGTAATCTTTATTTGTGTGCTTGTGTGTTAGGTAGTTGGAGAATAGAATAAAATAGCATGTGGCCTACTATTTCAATTTAACTCTATGTTTTTCGAGCAATTTTATGTTTTTTCTGATGTTGCAGGTGGCTACACCTCTTCCATCCCATCGAGGTGGAAGTTTTGTTTGTGCCAAAAGTATGGGAAGCAATGGTTTATCAGAAGAATCTGAGTCCTTTTCGAACCAAGTCCCTTGGTGCTCTTCTAGTGCTAAGTTGGCTGTTCATCGTCCTAAGAGGACATTGATCCCAAGCAAATACAAGTTGAGCCCTTATATGATCCCTCAATCAAAGATAATAGTGTCCAGACTTGAAGCTGACATGTATGATGTCGTTTTGAAGATGGCAGAAAATGAACATTCCAAGTGAGTTATAAATTGTTGGAACCATGTTTTTTGTGTTTTCAGAAAATGACACTGGAATGAAGTAATAATGATTTGTTTTCATTTGTTTCAGTCTCTCTGTAATTGATTATGGGCATGTGGTTGTCAAGTTAGGTGTACTTGCAAGTTCTCTAAAGCCTCAAGGAAATGTCCATTACTTTGTGATGAATGCATTTTGTAGATTGTTATTTCATAGGAAGAACCCTAAGAAATCTTACAAACATTACTTCTTCTCTAAAGTTGGTGTAAGTTTCATTTTGCCTTTTTCCCCCTCAATTAAATGTAGTAACTATATTAATGAAACAATATTGAGCAATCTGTTTTTGTAGGACTATTTAATTGGAAATCATGGACCTAATGATAGCAAGGAGAAGAAGTTATTTGATAATGCAGTGAAATGCTTTAAGGGTGCTTCTCTTGCTAGGTCGTTAGCTTACAGCCAATATGTGAGTAACATCCTTTTATAATTTTTTAAGCTTGTAGCATGTATCTTGTGTGTCACTGTAGTTGTGCTAATAATCCCTTTTTTTGATTATGTGTTATTTTGACAGCTTTATTTCCCTATTCTATTCCAAGATCGGTGGTATGTTGTTGTTGTGTATTTGAATCGAAGATTTATTTATGTCTTGGATTCTTGTACGCTGCATTTTGGAGCTGGCTCGCATTTTGATAAAGCTGTCCATGATGAATTTGTAAGTAGCATATTACTTCTCCTTGACCAACTGGTGTCTCTTCTTTTGGCATCAATATTTGCTACCTGTAGAAATATTAGACTCAAATAACTATAGTGAGTTCAATTTTGAGCGTTGCTTGTCATCATATATCTCTAATTTTTGTCTCTTCCTGCATTTAGGTAGCAAACTTGACAGCAGTTTGGAAAAAAGCTATTAACATTGACTATGGGTTCCATGGATATGAAATTAAATATGCAGATGTACCTCAACAGACTGAGAAGTAGGTGAAATACAGTTTTTTTAGATCATTTGCTTTTTTGTGTTGCTTATATTATTCTGATCTGTCTTTTTGATATCATGTTTCAGCTTTACCAATGATAGTGGTATTTTGGCAATGAAGAATCTGGAACTTTGGGACATCAATGTCTCTTTGGAGGACAAGTTTTCAGAGGCTGATACTGGGCATATTCGTATCAAGTATGTCAACGACATGATTTTCAATGAATACAACTATTCTACTGATGGTCGATCTCAAGTCATGGAATATGATGCTAAGGTAATACAAGTTGCAATTTTCTACTTTGTGTTTTATTCCTTGATGTACTTGATTGATTGTTGTTTTACTATTTTTTTCACAGGTGTATGAAAAGTACTACAAGTGATCATGGCATCCCGTGTTTTGTTTAGATGTTTTGTTTAGGTTCCTGTCTTGTATGGGATGAGAACAATTGGTGATAAATTGGTTGTAACCGTAAACTACATTGGATGATAATATTTTGATTGGATGGTTTGTTTTGATGTTTGATGTTTGCTCTTTTTTTTTACCATTATTATTAGTTAAGGATCAGTTTATAAAATTTTGGTAGCGAATACTTTTGTGCACTATGGGTCAGTTTATTAACTTTTGGTATCGATGACAAGGAGAAGCTTTGAGGGTTTGTGGAGTTCTCTCTTGTTCTTTGTAAAGATGATGGTCTGATGCACATCATTGTGGCTTGAGAGGTAACTCACTGACTGGAATTGTCACGTGATCTATGCATGAAACGTGTTAAAATCTAGTAACTTTTGCTTTGTTAGTATAACCAAGCATATATTAAGTTTTTGTCCTTGTCACTTGTAGTCCACGTGCTACATATTTTCTATGACTCAGAGTCGCAAATCAGGATATACCTGCTAGTTTTTTTGAGATGGACCGAATTGTTGCACTGATTTCCAAGCTTATGTAAACCAAACAATTTAAATATTCAGTTTCATAATTGGTGCTAGAATGTAAATTGTAACTGTCCAGCACTGCAATTCCTGTTGCGACCAAATGTAGTGTGCTTGTCTTTGTTGATGAGAACAATATCACATAAACTGAAATTACAATTGGTCTATTACTAATAAATTACATAAATAATTTTGCCACTGAAATTGCAGCTATTAGCATTCCATTTCTTGTTGTTGGTTCTCTCATTTGCCTAATCTTCCCTTGTTAATTTTGCTTGCTTGACTTTTGCACTGCTACTGTTGGTTGTGAACATCTCCTGCATCATAATATCAACAATATTAGATGAATATACATATGACACAGGCCACAAGTGTTGATGCAGTGCTAATATTTACTTTTTGGCTATGTTTGTCTGTGTTACCTGATTTCCTTTTCTTTGTTTTTGAAGGCTTTGGGACTTGAGGAAGGTGCTTATTTTTGCACGTCTTGATGTTATGGCCTTCTTCCCGACAGTGTGTACATGCAAAGCTGCTTTTGGTTTTGCTTCTGAGTTCCTCAACTATTCCTATTTGCCTGGTAGGTTTTTTGGGTCTTCCTCTTTTCTTAGCATTATCAGGATCTTGTAGTACCACTGTACCAATTTGTTGTGTTGATTGTGCCTGAGCCATCCCGACTGCGTTATCACCATCTTCTGAAAGCACCTCTGTATCACTATGTTGAGTAGGTTGTGTTTTATGCACCCTAACTTCTTCTGTTGTTTCATTCAGTTTTCTTTCCATTGTCTCTGCTTCTTGTAGAACATAGTTGAACGTTTCCACAGTTCTTGATCCATCTGATGCAATAGTGCTCAATTTGTTTGACAAAATGTAGTGCCTCAAAGGCCTGCTCTTCTCAATATCTAGTTGTGGTACAACATTATGCGTTTTCAATTGTTTCCTCTTCTTATTCCTCCACCTTTCAATGAAATACTTGTCATCAAGCTGAGTTATATTCAGGTTTGTTAGCACCTTGATGATATGGCAGCAGATTATGGCATCTTTTTGAAATTTGCAACATAGACAACTATAGAGTTTGTTTGGCAAGTCCACTATGACAATGTACCTTCTTGTTCTGAACTCAAACTGCCTATGGTACTCAGATTTGACCACTGCATAAACCTTGTCTTTCTGTAGTTCCTGAGCCACATACTTTGTTGCCAATGTGATCTCCTTTTGGAACTTGAAGAAGATCTTTCTGTTGTATAGCCTTGCAGCTTGCCTTTCGAACTCATATGCTGTACTCAAATAAGGCCTTGATCTAGTTTGAAAGTCTTGTTCTTCTTGATTCTTTTCTGTTGTATCTGAGATTCTTTGGAACTCATTCATAAATCTCATAATGTTGTACCTTGGTCCGACATCTAGTTTGAACAGTGCATTCGTGCCTTCACTTCTTGCTGTAGAGTTGATGAAAGGGAAGAAATGCTCCTTGAAGTAGCATGGAACAAAATTTTTCCTATTGAACCACATTTCGCCAAGGTATTTGAAGCCACTAACATCATATGTTTGTGGCAACTTCTTGTACATGTGCTCAAATTCAATTTCTGTCAACGAGTTCCTTAGGATGTCAAAGAGATCATCATGGAGCTTCTTATTCTTCTCGGTTGAAAATACCCTTCCACCCTTCTCTTGTGCTTTCTTCACAATGTGGAAGAAGCAGTTGCGATGAATAGTTTCTGGTAGTATCTTTCTGATGGCAGCCTTCATTGCTAGGTCTTGATCTGTGATTATAGTTTTAGGGTGCTTCCCTTGCATACAAATGAGCATTGTCTGAAAGAGCCACTCAAAAGTTTCTGTCGTTTCATCTATGATGAAGGCGCAACCGAAGAGGCAGTTGTCCCCATGCCCTGTAATTCCTACAATTGGTGCAAACTTGAGGGAGTACTTGTTGGTGTTGTAGGTTGTATCGAAACTGATGCAATCTCCAAACTCCTCATAGTATCTTCTACTTGTTCCATTGGACCAGAAAATGTTTTTCACTTTGTTGTTTTCATCTATGGAAAACCTGTAGAAAAACATGGGGTCTTGTGCCTGCTTCTTAGAGAACCAGTCATACACTTGCTGCATATCATTGTCTGATGTTGCCTTGTTTAACTTTGTCTTCTCATTACTGATATGCTTCTTATTGTATGGAGTGACATCGCCTCTTATATAAGATAGGATTGCCATTATCTTTCTGTCCGGTAGGTTGACTTTGTTGAATGTTTCAATTAGTTGCTTCTCCATTTCAGTCATCCTAATCTGTGAAAACAGCTTGTTCTTTTGATTCTTGTCTGCAAACGCATGATTATGCTCAAGATTCAATCTAGTGATTGTCCATTCTCTATTTTGTAGAGTGACAACGAGTTCAGCGGGGCACTGGGTCGGTATAAGCGTACTTGTTTTCTGTTTGTTTGCCACCGGATTGGGTGTTGGTGGTGTACCAGAAATCTTCTTTTTGTTCTTTCTTGCACTTTGCACTCCTGAAGCAGAGCTATGATCCCTCTTTCCTCCACCTGACATGTTGCACTTGAGTGTGACTCTTGTTACCTGGTCATAATTGGGATCTTTTTTTATCTTTGCACTTGTATGTGTGGCTTTTGAGTAACGAAAACCCCACAATAAATGCATAGTCATTGTAGAATTTGTATGCTTCTTTCTGTGTTTTGAATTTCATGCCAAGCCGAGGAACATGTCTGCTAGCTTCCTCCTGAGACAAACGCTCAGCTGCCATAATACTCTCATTTTCAGCTTGTATAGCTCTGAGCTCTTCGTCATCTTGTTCATCTGTAGCCTGTACATGTTGTTCACCCTTAGCATTTTGTTCCCCTTCTCTGCCTTGTTCTTCTTGTGGTTGTTGTTGCACCATGTTTTCTTCACTGCCAAAGTCTGGTACTAGTACTGACTCAACCTCAGTAGGACTATGTTGTTGCACCATGTTGTTAAAGACCATCCAAAAGTCTCCTTTTGGATGGTCTTCTGCTAGCTGATGCTCTGAGATTCTGCTAGTACTGATGTACATCTGGTTCTGTAGTCATAGGTAACAAAAAAATGTTTACTGTTACACATTTGAACATATATTTGAAGAAAACAAAGTAATCTACATGTATATATAGAGAACACGTAAATACCTCTAGTGGAAATGGCTCGTTGAGCATGTCCATGTAACTTCCTGTCATTTGTGATGATAAAATATCTTCATAATTCTGATTTAAAGATTTTGCTTCAGCTATGACTTGGTTGATAAGGGTTGTATAGCTTGTTCCTCCCTGTGATAGGACATAAGTTGTTCCTCTCTGTGATGTGATGAGCTGTAAATGTTGGTATTCACAACAACAATAAAATCTTAGATTTATTGTTAGTATCAAGTTTTTTTTAAAAAAATGCACTGTGAGTTTTAGGAATCTCACTTCTTTTCTCTGTATTTCTTGTTGTCCATAGTTGTTGTAGTTCACTGGTGGTGCTGAGCTCTCCTGGTAAAGCATGATTTGAGTGAAATGGCAAGGATATAAAGAGATTTAGAAGAAATTAGTGGAATAACAGATTGAAGATAGACAAAGTAAGTTCATTTTCTTTGTACCTCATTAGCATTCCTGACATTTTCAATATTTGACTGAAATATGTAGAAGCTTTCAGGATTGAATTCAAAATCCTTTCTAGAAGCACTCTGGATATGATAAAGACATATGGGTTAGTTTATAAGGCTGTGTTTGTTTGAATATGTGTGTTTTAAGTTATTTAAACTTAGTATTTTGAAATTTTAGAAGCTAACATTCATTTCTTCTCTTTGTTGGTCTTGTCCATAGCTGTTGTCTTGCACTAGTGTTGTTGAAATACCCTGTTCATTAGAAACAAGACAAAAAAAGTCAAATATCAGTAGTTGCAATTAGGAATAGTGTAAATTGCAAGTTTGTCCCTCTGCAATTGTTGTCTTCTTAATTTGCAATAACTATAATTTCTATTTACCTCTTGAGTATAATTGTGGTTAACAATGTTTGAATCAAAATTGTAGTAACTTTCAATATTTTCTTCTAAATCTCTTACCAAACCATGCTGCATATACAAAGATAAATTGATTCATGCATAATATGGTATAAAGGAAAACACATAAATTTCATGAAATGGACCTAAGTCTTTTTTCCAAACCTGCTGACAATATATGTTAGTTGTTATCTCAGACAATTGAGTAAGCTCCAGTGCACTATCTTCAGATCCAAAACCCATTTCCTCAAACAAATCTGCATCTGATATTTCATTAACCTGCACAAATAGCTTGTGTCTATTATTGGTGTACATTGAAATCATCCTGATCTACTTGGAATGGATCTTATTTGGCTGTTGCCTTTCTTCTGTAAATTGTTCAAATTCCACTAATGGTTTAGAAGTGCATGTTCTATAGATTTACAGTGAATTTTGTATATTGGTCATAAGCAAATATAGATTACTGTAAATTGCAAACTTTAATACTGTAAATTGCAAATACAGATTACTGCAATTGTGGTGATGAGTATATGAAATTTTGTCAATCTATGGTCCATATGCAGGAGTACTACATATATAAGGCAGCTTTAGATTTTTGATTTGTACACATTAGTGTCTACACTGTAGTAATGTTAAAAAGCAAATAAAAGAACTAATTGTTTTCGTATGTGTTCAGAGGTGGGCCTGGAGATGAACAAGGTGAAGAAACTGCCTAGGAGGTTATGTAACTTGGTTATAGATTCTGAGCCAAATCGTACAGATGAACAAGAACAAGACAGAAGCCAGGAACAAGAGGAGATAAGCAATGTACTGGAACAAGTACAGATAAGTACCTTCTTCCTTGGTTCATGGAATTGATGTATTTTCTCCATCATGTGTGCTTGATTTTTTCGCCAGCGTCTGGATCTCCGATGGATCCAGATATGTCTCTTTCTTGCAGCAGGGGAAAGTACTGCATGCAGCTGATTTGTGGATCTCCGATGGATCCAGATCTGTCTCTTTCTTTCATCAGGGGAAAGTCAGTTATGTAAAGCCCAGTTATGTAAAGCCCAGTGTGTAAAGCCCGTTGTAAAAGGCCGCATTCAGTGAAACGAACTCCAAGTATTATCGGGTTTCGGATGTTGAATCCGTTAACGTTTGGCGGGCCCGGTATGCGTTTGCGGGTGAATTTACGGACCCGGTAGGAAGACAGAGTCACAGATGCAGCACAAAAACAGATCTGGCAGTTGGATCTCCATCCAACGGTGCTGGACGTCGCCTGGGTTTTTCCTAAAAACCCAGGCGACTAGGATATAGCATGTCCCTTAGGACTATTGTACCATATTTTATCAAATTGTATCGATTATTAGAACAGATATACAAAAGGTGATCAGCAAATGACAGGATTTGGAAAAAAGGATAGCACGGGCATGAATGCATGATCTGCTAGTGCCCTTGTGTGTCTAGTGTGTCACCTTGAAGGCCAAGGTTTAGCAGGTCCATTGCCGTGTCCACATGCCAACAGCTAGACCGTGCCCTTTCACATTCTTCGGCCGTCTTCACTTGTCACAGGCAATCCGTTGAGCACGCAGTGTGCAAACGTTGCTCAGCAGCAGCGTGAGTGTGCTGCCCACTCCCGTTCCCGGACCAATCCCCGAATGCAACAACGCATGTTTATCTAGGCTCGGTGGCCGTCCATGGTGCTGCGTAGGCAAGATGGATGCAGCTAGAGAATACAGCCGCGGCAAGCGGAACGGACCGGCCGGCTGCACTACTGCTGCCCAAGAGGAGGCACGCGCGGTACGGTGCGTGCTGCGTCCTTGACGGGGAGGCATCTGATGCGGTCGACGCAGTCGCGGACGGCGGACCAACGTGGTGCCGGCGAGGGCCCAAGTTCTAGCGGCGCTGTTGACAGAGCTGTAGCAGCAAGTAGGACCATGGAGCCAGAGCTTGAGCGGCACAGGTAAATACCATCACCGAGGAGGTAGCTAGTAAGGCGTCCGCTGCAGAGGGAGGCGCGAGCAACGCGGCTGGCGACACGCTGTATGTGCTTCGGCTGTTTTCCAGCATCTGGGGCATGGCCTCGCTGTACTTCCCTTGCTTGGTTCCCGCATGAGCTCCTACTACGGCCGGCGTAGCCTCGTCGCCGATCCTGGGCCTCTCAGGAGAAGCGTCGCCGTAAGTCCCGACGGCGTAGCAGGTGGAAGGAATCGCAGATGGCGGCCCGATCGGTGCTTTCTTTACCGATCGCGTGAGACACCGCTTCTGCATACCAACACGGTGGCCTTGGGAGCTGCGAGGAGGGGCCGAGCTGCCGTGCGTCGGAACTGCCGCGGCCGAGGACGTAGTCGTGGATGGGGCCGGGAGCTGGTGGCGCGTGAGCAGGCTAACAACTGGAGGAACTGGCACGGGCGGTCTGCTCAGCGCGAGGGGAGGGGCCGTGAGTGGAGAGCAGAGAGAGGAGAGGAAACGCAGCAGGATGAGAAGCATGCGAGCGACGGCGATCTCTCGCGAAGAGTCCAGGCCTGTTCACTCAAGACCCGAGCACGACGGCCAGATGGCAACTTCACCCAGGATCCGACGGTAGAGATTTTACTGGCCCAATAATAATCCAGAACTTGGCTGTGATTTAGAGATATAGATATAGAGATACGTAATGTACACAATACTTGGCAGCTAAAAAGTAAAATTTGGTGCTTAAAAGGTTTTACTTGTCTCTGGTTTCTTTTGGTGACAGGGTCCACAATGCTTATTTAGTAGTTTTAATTATTTTTGTGCATACCGATGCCTATCTCACTGGCTCATATATATATATATATATATATATATAATGATTTGCGGTTGGCACTGCTGCCTTCTAGGTGCTACTTTATGGTGTGATTAGTCTCATGCATACCGATTCTCAATCTTTCACACATTTTATTCCCAAAATTTTGCAAGAAAAAGTCTATATATATATATATAAAGTTGTTTTGACTTTTATAGGTACATATCTTTTACTAAACTTCTAGATATATGTTATGTCTTCATATATAGTGAAATCTGCGTATTTAGTTTAGAAAACAAAAACGACTTACAAATTGGAACGAGGTGGTACTTAAAGGACAAGTCCATTTTTACCAACTATTTGCATAGTTTGTTTTGGGCCATTCAACTCTAAAACTACAAGTCTTTAACAATCGAACTATTAATACCGATCAAATTTAGCCATCTATCTATTTTCAACAAGAAAATAAATAAATACACTGATAACATCAAATAGAGCACCAATAAACAAATTACTATAAAAAATACACACATAAATTCAAATAGATCACTAAAAAATAAATTAGTGTATTTATTTATTTGATTTAACACAAATTGAGTATGATTTATAAAAGATAAATCTTTTTGTTATTTTTTAGAAATGCAAAACCATATTTGCTCGGTGGCTAAAGCTTTAATAGTTTGGTGGTTAAAGATTTCTTGTTTTATAGTTACATAGCAAACGAATAAACTCAGCATAACAAAACGTAAACTTCTCAAAAGAAAAAGGTTTATAGAGACCGAGAAAGAGAGCGAGAGAGATCGGGACGTGCGCCTTGAAGTCATTGTGTCGTTTCGATCTGTTGGGCTTGGGCTGCAGTTTCGGAGTTCCATCCGTATTACGCCGCCAAGGCGAGTGGGCCCAGTCACATTTGGGCCTTCGATGATCTGGCCAAAAAATAATCCCAGCGTTCCCTCCAAAAAAAAAATCGCAGCGAAATGGAAAAAGGAAATTCCAGCTCCACTTCCCGCATGGAGAATTCCCCACCACTAGCACCAGCAGCGGCAGCGCAGGCGACGCGGCCCGATCCCGTCCACCGCCAAGAGGACCCCGCGCCGATGCGGCCGCCGTCGCCGCCGCGCCCGCCTGTCGCGTTCCCGACGCTGGCCTCGCTGGCGGCGTTCCTCCGGCCGCGGCTCCCTCCGGGGGCGCTTGCCTCCTGGGGCGCCGTGCCGGGAACCAAGACCCTGGCGAACCTGTTCCTGGAGCTCGCCGTGGGCGACTGCGCGCTGCACGCCCCCGCCGACGCCGCCCCACCGCCGGCGGCGCCGCGGGTGGTCCGCGCGGTGCACGTTGCCACGGTCCGCATCCGCAACAGCCGCGGCGCGCGCCTCGTGGAGACCCGGCAGCTGCTCTCCGACGGCACGGTCCGGCGGCGCGGCCCGCGGCCGCTGTCCGAGAAGATGCGGCCCGGCGAGTCCCCCGAGGCCGCCGCGGCGCGCGCCGTCCGGGAGGAGCTCGGCTCCCACGCCCGCGTCCGGATCCTCGGCTGGGACGGCGCGCGCGTGGAGGAGCGGGAGTCCGCGTCCTACCCGGGCCTCCCCGCGCGGTACGTGCTCCACGCGGTCGACGCCGAGGTGGTGGACGGCGTGCCCGAGGACGGGGAGTTCGAGACCGAGGAGACCGGCGAGGACGACGGGGACGCCGGCGCCATCACCGTGAAGCGCCACTACTGGGATTGGATCGACGACGACGGCGACGACGGTAACAGTGAGCGCAACGAGGTTGCTGCTGCCGGCGCGCGCGCGCATTAGAGGAGTCTGCTGAGCTCTGTCAGTGGCGCATGCCGAGCAAATTGACGAATTGGGGGCGCCTCTGTCTCCTGATGATTTTGTTGGCAATTTCTCTGCTTCGTATCAGTTCAATTCACATGTAGGTTTGGAGGTCACATTATTGTTTCAGTTTTAGAGATGAATCGTGAACAGCTCGTTCCTCCCAAAACCCACCCAGTCAAGAACAAATCGAGCACCCTGCTCTGAAATCTGAACTCTGAACATACGGAGTACTGTACGGTTAATGCCTGCACTTTTGTTGCTTCCAGTTTCGGTGCAAGATCATAGGACGATTATATACATATGTAAAAGAACCGTGGAATATAACGGATCGAATCAGTGTTTCTGGTGATGAAACTACACGATTTTCTTATTGAAATTCAATCAGTCATGCACCACTCTGAATGAGGTTATTGAAATTCAATATAAGTGTTCGCAGACAGTATAAGTAGCCTAATCTCTGCACCTACACATATTCTGAAAGAAATATAAACAACCAACACAAGAACGCACCACACACACATATCACTCCCCAAAAGCTACATTTTTGACGACTCGTCCCTCATCCAATTCATCAGTACTCTTTCATTTAGACGACCTCTTTGGTTTAGACCTTCTCTTTGGTTTGGAGCGAGCAGGTCCGCCATGGCGATCCAGAGGTTTCTTGAACGGAATGAAGTCGATTCCAGACATGTAAAGTCGCAGCACCTCGGGCACCCGAACACCACCCTCCTCCTGGTGCGTCTCCAGGATACAGCACAGGGTCCTCTGAGTGGTGGTGAGCGTGGAGTTGAGCGTGTGAACAAACCTGTTGCACCTCTCGCCGTCCTTCCTCTGGCCATACGTGATCCCGAGCCTCCTCGCCGTGATGCCGGCCGTGTGTCAGGGGTGTTTGGGTTGCCCCGCTAAAGTTAGCACTTTCGTCTTATTTGGCAATTAGTGTCCAATCATAGATTAATTAGGCTTAATAGATTCGTCTCATAAATTACTCTTAATCTATGTCGACATGTATGTAATTAGTCTATATTTAGTACTCTATGCATGTGCCGCAACATTCGATGTGATGTGTATTAAAAAAAACAGAGGCAACCAAACGGGACCTTAAACTATGTTTGCTTTATGTCAATAAAGCAGGAGAGACCTATTATTCTAAAAAAAAAAGATGACGGCTGTGTCGCGCCTGTGTGAGCCGGCTTCTTTGCGGAAGCAGGTGGAGAAGCCGACGTACCAGATAGGCAGCTGGTCGGGACGGAGCTGCTCGCCATGGTGGTAGTACGCCAGAGGCTGCTCCGACGTGGCGATGAAGTACTTGCCTTCGCCTTCCCGCTTGTAGAGCTCCTCGTCGTACTGAGAGAGCTGCGCGCATTTGGCCATGGCTTCCTTCACCATCAAGTGCGGTGTATAGATCTCCTCATAGCCTCGTCGCTGCAGGAACTCGATGCCGAAGTTGGCCAGCGCGCAGTTCAGTGCCGTGCCTTCCTTCCTAAGGTAGAAGCCCTTCCCACCGGCGGCCGCGAGCCCGCGACGCCCCTCTTCAAGTCCACGATGTCCAGCGTGGCGCAGAGGTCCACGTGGTTCATCAGGTTCTGTTCCGTCCTCCTGTCTCCAAACGCGCGCAGGGTCACGTTGTTGGCCTCGTTGGCGGCGACGGGCACGGACTCGTGCAGGACGTTGCCGATGGCCATCAGCTTGGTGTCGAGCGTGGACTTCGTCTTCTGCTCCTCGACCTCCATGTCAGCTTGTCTCTTCTAGATCTCGTTCGTGCCCTCCACCAACTTCTTCGCCTCCTCCTCATCTTCTTCCTTGCCTGCTACTTTAAGCTTTCCATGTTAGATCCCTCCTACCCCCCGCATCGTCCGTACAGGGCGACTCGGGGGCGACCAAGCACCATCGCCCTGCCCCCGTGCCTCGTCGGCTCCCCGGCCACCGCCGCCGCTCCCTGGCTAGCGGTGGCGGCGGTCCGCTGCGGCGCTCAAAAAGGCTGCTTGCAGCGCCCTCTCTCCCCCTTCCTCCCCCATCCTCTTCTCTTCCTCCTCCGACCACTGAACTTCGGGCACCAAGGGCGGCCGCCGGCGACCATGGGACATCAGATCTGTGGTTCCTGGGCACGGATCCAGTTCCCCTTGGCTCGGATCTAGCGCATGGCGGGCGTGATGCCGGCAAGGCGAGCTGGAGGCACCGTCGGCAGGCTAGCAGGCGGCGCGCGGGCGAACTGGCGGTCGGCGGGCGTGCCAGCCATCCTCGCCACATCCCCGGCTTGCTCCTGCTCCATCTGGGCGGGACCGTGGCAGGGCATGGGACAGCTGCCAGACTGACTTCCTGCGCGCGGATCTGCCCGGAACTGTGACGGGGCGGTTGCCAGCGCCCAGATCTGGCCGGCCACTGCCTGCGTTGATTGCCGGCCTCCCCACTTCTCTCCGCTGCTGGCTTCGGTCGTGGCTTGTGGGGGTGGACTTCGGCGGGCCGGCACGTGCTGCGGGTGGACTAGAGCGGCTGCTGTTGCGGTGGCTGGCTTCACCTTGCTTGCGACCAGCACCCCTGCCTGTCGGTGTGGCCAGCCGAACCTCTGGTGGCCCTTCTGGTTGCCAGAGCGGGTCGTCTGTCTACCGCGGTTGCTAATGGATGGCGGGCTGCTGGCCGTTCGTATGGTGGAGTGGCGGCTGTTGCGATTTTGGTGCCCATTCTGATGGTGTGGTGCCGCCATTGTGGCGTCGGGGTGAAAACCCCGCCCGGTTCCTCCGTCGAACCAGGCCAGCGGCGGTGGCGCAACCTGCGCCATTTATCTTCCTGAAGACATCGTTGATGAATCTGTTGTTCTGGGGCAGGTAAGGGTCGAAAGACCTACTCGAGTGCTTCTCCAGTGATGTTGGCGTCCGTGGATGTCAATATCCTTCCTGAAGGCATCGCTGGAGCACTTCTGCAGCACACCTTCCGCTACTCTTGCCGGAGCCATTCCGTCGTGTGCTATGCCTGTGTGTGCTTCAAGCTCATCTACGCTTTTGTCTGTCTACCTCGGGTGTCAGTGCTGCCGCAGTCATGTATCTCTTCGCAGCGGCTACCTGGTCGCTGACGGATACTGTTGTTTTTCTTCGCAGCGACTACCTGGTCGCTGGCGGATACAGTCGCCTTCTTCTTCGCAGCGGCTACCTAGTCGTTGGTGAACATTGTCGCCTTCTCCTTCGTTGCGGCTACCTGGTCGCTTGCGGATGGATGCTATGCTCTCCGCAGCGGCTACCTGGTCGCTTGCGGATAGATGCTAAGCCTTCTACCGATGGATGCTTTGCCACCACGGCTTTATCCACCCTCTGTTGGCGACCATTGCACGGATGTATTTTTTTTCTTTGGCAGGCATAGTCGGTTGGTCTGTTGAGGTGGAGGTTCCCCCCTCGTGTATTCTTGCTGTTCGTTTATGTCTTTGGGATTTCGCCAGTAATCCTAAGATTACTTGGGAGTTTTTTTGTATCCGTGTTTCAGCCTTTCTTATGGCCTTTCCTCTTAATGAAAAATGGGTAAAAGACCTGATATTGAAAAAAACTTTAAGCTTTCCAATCTTCTTGGCGGTGGCGTGGAGCTCCTACCAGAGCTTGTCTAGAGATAAGTGCAAACAACTCCATTCTCCATCGAGCGCGATCACCTCGTCTACGAGCTCGACGGAGGCAAAGCGCCGGAGCTGGGATGTACGGACAAGACTCGGTGGCTTGCCGTCTTTGTTCTCTCCCGTGCCGGTCATGCAGATAAGATTGAGGTCGAGCATTCTCGCCGCCCGATGGCTTGACTGTTTGTCGGTGATGGCTTGACTGTTTGTAACAACCGTAACCGCGAACGCGCTGTAGGGGAACTTGGGAGGGAGGAGACGGAGAGGACGGTATATATATATAGGCTGGCCCGACAGATTAGGCGCCAATCCTAGTCGGTTACGGACCCAAATCAAAAGCAGGGATAGTTTCTATTTCTCCTCGCCACGGGGGTTCTCGTATCAGATTCGGATCCATTGATTTGTCCTGCTGCATAGTAGGGGCACGTGATCGATCCGATCGAGGTGCGGATGCACGAAGCACAGCTGCCACCACGGTACCGACCGCTGCCGCTACCTTTCTCGGTGGTGAAGAAGGAGCCACTACGGTACTACCGACCGGAGTCGCTGCCTATGCCGGCGGTGAAGAGGGAGCCAGACCTCTACCCGGTTTTCGACCTAGGCCAACAAGTCAGGATGTACGCTATGGGCGTTGCCATCGTTGCCGTAGTCATGATCCTACTCCACTTCGTGTTGGCGGCTTTCGACCCGGACCCCGGCTGTTCATCCGACTCGTTGCGGCCGAGGGGCTCGGCGTCGACGTCGGTGAGCCACGGGAACGGTCCCCGCTCTTCAAGCTAGCCATGGACGTCGACATGATCCCGGACAAGGTACTGTTCCGGTTGGACCCCGTCATCCACGTCGTGACGTCAGGGGGAGGCAGCGACGACCACATGCTGTGTGTGTCGTACCGGGGTGTGGTCCTGGCCTGGGGCGCCGTGCCGCGGTTCACCATCAGCCACCGTCTGCTGGGGCGGCGTGCGACAGGCGTGGTGACTGTGGTGGCCACAACGGACGGATTCGTCCTAAGGGAGGACATGTGGAAACTGATAAGGGCCGAGCAGCAGGCTCTCAGCAGGGTGGATTTAAGGCCGATGGAGACATCCCGGAGCTGGGCGGCCACCTCCATGCGAATTCTACCTCGACGAAGACCAGCCCATAGAGGGCCTACCTCCATGCTTGGTTCAGAAAAAAAACCAATTAGCAGGAGTCTTGGAGATTAATTAAGTTTTTAGCTTGTTGCTTTACCCATCTGTATTTTAGATTAGAGATCTCAAACATCTCAGCGGCGGCGTTGAGCTCCTGTAGTCCTGTCGTGACTTGGGGAGGGAGAGGAGAAGAGAGACAGGGTGGGCGATATAGGGCGTGTTTGTTTCCCTGGACGATAAGCCTGGTCGGATCAGTAGGACTAGAGGGCTGGCACAGTAGGTGCAACAGCTATCTATTTGGTTTGATTTCCTAGCAGAGCCAGGCTCGCGCGCGGATTGTGTTTGTTTGCTTGGACTAGGAGATGTGGTCACCTTGGACCAATATAGGGTAGAGTTATTGTGCGCTCGTCTCATTGGGACATTCCATCGAGCAACTGTTTGGCATCCACCATGTGCACAGTCCTCGCGGCGCGAGCGGCAACATCGAGGCAGTGGCACGGTTGACAATGCTGCTCCTTGCACTCGTGCTCCTCGTCCTCCATGCTCTCATGGCGCCTCAAAGGATGGCTGGAGACAGAGAGGGAGAGCGCAGGGGCAAGCGAGGTCACCATGGCGGGGTCATCGAACTCAGAGAGGGCTTCCGGAGGCACGGGCACGTGCGAGGCACAACTGAAGAGGAGGCCATCACAGTTGCTGGCTGTTGTCATGCAATAGAGAAGGAGCACCGCGCCTACCGGGCCACCGCGGTCGCAGGCTCTGGCTTGGCACCGCGGTCAGAGCAGGAGCAGGAGCAAAGCAAGAGTACCGCGGTCGCGCAGTTGTCGGGCCACCGTGGCTGCAGGCTCTGCCTCACCACCTTCACCGGCGCGAGGACGCCGCACGTGCCCACGACACCGCCATGCTCGCGCTCTGCGGTGACCCCGTGCCGGTGCCAGTGTCGGTGTCGTGGTGGTCGTCGAGGGGTTCCTCCGGGCGCAGTCAGCCGTCGAGGACACCATGTTCGCCACCAGGGCATGGCCTCGGAGTTGGTCGGACCTAGTGGAGGTGCCGGTGGCGGTGGGTGAGAGAAGAATGGGAGGTGACGAGATTGAGGACATGCGACGCCGAGAGCCGAGCCCATGAGAAACGGCCACCTCTTTCGTTTTTCTGGGGCCAAGCCCTCAGCTGCTTTAAGTAGCGTGCCACCCAGGCCTAAGAGATGTGCAGGCAAACAAACACGGCCTTCTGCAGCTAGTGGGCCTACATCTAGCCCTCATCCAGGCAAACAAACAGGCCCATATAGGCCGGGCCGGTAGATGTGGCGCCAATCCTGGTCGGTTACGGGCCCAGATTGTAACATCCCAGATGTTAAAAAGCAATTAAAACTTGATCATGAGCATCATCAAGCATAAACATCAAGCATTGGGTCATAAATGCAATTTATGTTTCAAGTATAGCATTCATATGTTGCATATGTAATGTTTCATATGTTGCATCAAATGTTAACAACATTAGTGGTTAAGGTTCTTTGTGAATTTTATATAGGTGAATTTGCTTAAAACAATTAAAATTTGGTAAATATAAACTTTATTGTTTAAAGTATGCTTTGAAATATAGAATAAAAGTTTGTTTAAATTTCCAAATAAAAAATGTTTAAATTTGAGCTCAAAGATTGAATTCTAAAATAGTTTTCCAAACTTAACCATTTGTGGCTAAGTCCCTGAAAAACAGTTCTAAAGTCCAATTTTTGGTGATTTATTAAATGATTTTTCATAAATAAAATGTGTTCAACTTTTGTTCCATTGTTTGGTCCTATGTTTAAGCTTTGATAATCTCTATCTCTATCTCTACCCCTATAATACACTAGTTAGAATTAATCTACAGCCGCACAATAAATGCCTGCTCCATAGTCATGACCTATACTATATCCACACCCATAAATACACCCAGAAAATATAACACCATCAAAATGGATGCATCAGATCATCTCTCAGGTATTCTCTCTCCTTGTCCAACCAAATCCGACGGCTCATGTTGAATGTGTCTGCCCTCTGTCGCCCTCCCGCGGACCTCCCATGCACCTGCGCTTCAACGCACGCCCTCCGCCCCCGTAGGCCCTGCGCCGGCAGGGATCGAATCCCATAGGCACCCAGCTCCAACGTTGTCTATTTTTCCTAGAAAAAAATGAATCATCAACGCTTTCCACTGTTCCCTCAATCACGCAGATCTCAACACAAGGCCAATCCGCTTGGCCGCTGGACCTCGCCGTGTCCCCAGCCATGCCGCTGCTCCTCCTTCGCCGCCTTGCCACCACTCGCTTTGTGGCCACAGCGCGGGACTGCACCATAGCCGGCTGCGAGAATAGGATCTCTGTGCGCGCCGACTCTGGCACCGGACTCCCCCCGAACCCTAGCTGCGGCGCTGCCGCCGCCTCCGACTACAGGGCCAGCATTGACGGCGATGACTTTGAGGCCGCTGCGCGTAGGATGTAGGCAGGCACGCAGGTTTCCCCAGAAAAAAAACTTGCTCGACCTCCTTCGGCACATCTTCCTGGCCACGACGGCAGCAGGCCAAGCGGACGTCCGGTGACAGCTGCGGAGCGCGGCGCGCGGGCGGTCAGCGGCACACCCTGTCCCTGAGCACGGACGGCCGGAGGGGCACGCGCGGACCCTTGCCTGTCACGTGGCGACCATGCCTCCATGTCACGTGCGCCGCCGCCCGCCGAAGAGGACCGCGACGCCCGATGGCGGTGGCCCGCGCCTCGCACGCCTACCACCCTTCGGCTTGATAATTATTCGCCCTCTCCATTCTACCTCTGCGCAGTTCCGTTTCCCCTCACTTCTTCCTTCTGTTTGCCTCAACCTAAAGTGTGTGAAGGATTCGTGTCTGAGGGTGCTCATCAGGCAAAAGTGCCCATTATCAATCGAGGCCTGGTTGTTCGGTGCATCGCAGAGTCTAGCAATTTAGGTAGTCTCAGCTAAGGCCTGGCAGGACTTTGGGGGTATAGGAATGGGGAAGACGAGTGTCGTGCTGTTTGTGTGGACAAAGTCCTTTATCAAAACTAAGCTGCGATTTCTTAGCTTGATGGTAACTCGGTGCCAAGGTTTTTAACCTGGAATTGCCATAGTTCAATGTGTGATCATACTTGTCCCAAATGGTTCCATAATACAGTGTTTAACTGGCCCAATGGCTTTTTTTTAATGAGATGCAACTTTAAACCATTTGGTTCAATGAGATGCCAATTGGCGACTTGGCACTGCACTCTCCAAGAAGAGATACAACTCAGATTGATATTAATATACACTGGAACGAGAATCCAAAGTAGAAGTATGGAAGACTATATGGCACTGCACTTGACATGCTCAGCAGTGACAGTAAAACCGTAACATAGCGACGAACAAAGATAGCCTAAATGACCCTGTATTTTTTTTGTGCATATTGTTGTAACTGATTATCTCAGCACAATTTTGGGTTATGGGTTGGCCATGCACCAATGCAATTACGTTTGTGGGTTGAGTGTAAATTTCCTTGACTGAAAAGGTTGAGGTTTTCATGAAACCGACTTACACGTGTAATGCAATTACGTTTGTGGGTTCTGAGCTGTAGCTGAAATGAAAGGAACTTCATTACCTTTTTTGTTCTTTCAGTAAAAGGCTCATGGTAGTAACTGGAGCAAGAATGAGCACTGAATCTGAGATTCCTGATTACAGCCTTACAGGGTATGTTCATCGCTGTATCTTGAAGCAAAGTACTGCATGGTGGGGTTCACATGGGGAGGTTCTTCTTGCTGGTACCTCCTGATCTTGAAGCAAAGTAAAATGGGACTATTTGCTCTGTTCTATTAGTTTTCGAGGAGACATGTAACCAAAAAAAAAGTCTGTCATAGTAGTAAAATGTGACAATAGTAAGGCTAAAGCTCTGATCTAAAACACACGTATAAAAGGTTAATCGGAGTCCCATAAATGGTGTTTCAATCTCATGTATGTTTAACTGAAATGTGTAGCTGCAGAGGATTAAGTTACATCTATACAATGTAAAGGGGAGACTGAACCTATCGGTGGAAAGGAAATATCTATCATGGATCTTGTTATTAAGGTAATTGCCAATTCAAACCATTTGAGTTTTTTGTTTTTCTTTTTCTTTTCTCTACCTTAGTTCGGTGAAGATTGGGTATTTTTGTCTTTTACCTTTTGTTTCAATTCAATGCAGTCTTCTATTAATTCCTCCTGTCTTTAATTGATATGTAGGTTGCAGCTTCAGCTCTTCAAAGGGTCCTTCAGTGTAATAACAGTAGCTTCTGAGTTTCGATGGATCATGTTTGTACTGGAAAAATATTTTGGTAGCTAGATGCCTAGAACATGTGAATTTGTGTTTCTTTCATCAATTGATTTATTTTAAGTTTTATGATTTATTTAGTTTTATGAATCATCTTTTTAGATGTCACCGTAGCGTTAGCACGAGCAATATACTAGTGTGTAGTTAGTTGTGATGTTTGGTTAATGGTTGATCACTAATAAATTCCTAAAGTTTGCTGCTCAAAATTGTTTTTCAAAACCCTAACTGAATCTGGGTTTTTCAGTTTCAATGTACCCTTCTTCCAAAATCAAAATCTTCAAAACTATCAAAGTTTTGGGGTAGGTCCTTAAAGAAAAGTTGGAGATCTTTGTTGGATGAGAAACTTTCATTTTGGTGCTGATCAAGTTTCTACACAAAATCAGGAGAACGAGATCAATCTTTAGAAGGGTTTCGGTCGCTACAGTGATGTCGGCAAGCAGCTGCCACGCAACTGCTCACCGACGACCGCCGCCTCTGTTTGCCGCCTTGCGCACACACGACACGCAGCTGCTTCCATGGATGTGTCAGGGACTACCCGTGGTTGGGCCTTCATATGGGCCATGGCGTTGGGCCTAGTTGAGCACCGGCTTGCTGGACAGCTAGGCATCGTCTACAAGAAGGCACGGGGGCAGCAGCGAAGGGGCATGAACCAAATTATCAGAAGCATTACCTTTTTACCTTAGTTACCGTTCATCTTCTTTCTTTAGTCTATTGTACCCGGATTTCTATTTCTAATTTTTCTAGAGCCTTCTGGATACTGTTGGTGTGAGACTCAGTTACGGGTTGCTGACGTTTGGTATCAGAGCCGTTCGATCCACCGTGGATCCCTCCCTCAAGTTTGCCTTCGACGAGATCTTCCGCAAGCTCGACGAGATCGAGGCTAGGTGGGACCGGCGCTTCCCTGACACCCGAGTCATGAGGGGATAGCGGGTCGAGGACCTTCGCGTCGGCACTTCCAGGCAGATCGATGGCGAGGTGGTCGCCGACAACTGGGGCGGACTGTTCGAGCCTGTTTTCGTCCAAGGAAAGCGCGTCTACGAGCCGATGAAGGAGCAGCTCGCCGTCGTCGCTCACATCGTGGCCGACAACTGGGGCGGATTGTTCGAGGAGCCAGCCTGCGTCATGGACAAGCGCGTCTACGAGTCGGTCGCCTCCGACTCTGCCTCGCCTCCGCCGATGAAGGTGCAGCTCGCCAACGACGTTGCGGCGACCGAGCACACCTCCACCGACCCTGACGTACCCGCCTGCGTCTCGCCTGCGCTCACCGCTTCGACCGCTGCTTCCGTTTCCGTCCGAGAGAACGTGTCCATGGAGACTTCCCCAGCGGAGGACCAGTGCCAGATCCAGGAGCTCGAGAAGCCGTCTCCATCGTTGCCTCGGCCCGCTGCCGCAGAGGATGAGGCGAACGTGCTGTAGCAGCTGATGGAGAGTACCTCCCGGAGTCCCTCACCACGCTGTTTCTCTCCAAGGGGTACGAGGCGCATGGCCTCAACCCGCGCGCGGTGCCGCCGACCCCGCGGCCCCCGATGCGGCTCCACTACACCGCCCTCTCCGACTCCTCCGTCCACCGCGCGCTCGACTCCGTCTTCCCCGACGAGGTCTACAACCTCGCCGCGCACCCAGACCCATTCCGCTCCGCCCGCCTCACCTGCTACATGGACGAGCACCAGGCCGAGTTCGCGCGCTGGCTCCAACTCCTCGTCGACAAGGGCCGAGTTCGTGCGGCGCTGCCCGACTTCCTCACCGCTGCCGCGGCGGGCCCGGACCCCCTGCACGCCGCGTTCCTGGATGCCGTCCCCTCCCTCGGCTGCGTCGTCACCATGGCCGCCGGAGTTGATCGCATCCACCTCACCCTGTGCGCGCGACGCGGCATCGTTGTCACCGGCGTGGGCGAGATCTTCTCCGTCGACGTCGCTGACCCTGTCGTCGAGCTCCTCATCGACAAGCTCCGCCGCGTCGCGGCTGCAGACCGCTGCGTCCGCGTCGGGCTCTGGCCGGCGCAGGGGAACACCCCGGAGGCTTTGGATCCACCGCTGGATACACCACGACTGCTGCAGTTGGTGGTGCCCAAGGAGGAGGCCGAGGTTCCCAACACCTTGCTCAACAAGTGTTCGATAAATGGCCTCATCCTCAAACAGAGCTGTTTTTGGCTTCCATCCTGTTGTCGCTGGGATGCAGTGCTACACAGGAAGCACACGCCATTGCCTCCACCTACAGAACTTTAGTTGGTGAGCTTTGACGCTGGGCTGCGTCCTCTACCATGGCCGTCGTTCAACATGGTTGAGAGGAACTCTGTTACGTATCACTTTGGCCAACTCTGGAAGCCCCCATGGTATGTACCAATTCAAGAAATAGCCAGGTGTGTGCTTGCTGAACTTGTAGAGTCTTGGAAATACTTGATGGTTATATGCTGGAATTTTTGAGCCATCAAGATATATCTGGAAATGTCGGAACATATGGCTAGCGTTGATCCAGTTTGCAGTCCTTGCAATGTTGAGGTTGTTGACTTTGGTGAATTTGATGATGAAAGGCCTGCGAAACCAGAAGCTCTAGTTGCTGCAGTCCATAGTGGTGACAACAGTCATATAATTCATTTCCCTGCAGGAGGTTATAGTGGGTTCATCTTGCACTTGTCAGGAGATGAGGACATGGTTGCAAGTTCACCAGTCATCAGCAATGTACTACTACCTTTCTCTTTGTGTCTGTCTTCCGAACATGCTGCACAACCCTTCCTGGCTGCAGGCAATGGTAATCCTCAATTGCAAAACTGTGGTACAGGCAAAGGTCCATCCAAGGGCCTTGGTGCAGATGGTCAAGCACAAGAGATTATTGTTGGTGAAGTTGGCTGGCCAATGGATGGTGATAATTACAGTGATGACATTTATCTTTGTGTCACTGCTTGCTTCGTTGATGCTGGCTGGAAGTTGCAGAGAAGAACAGTAGAAGTATACCTTGTGCATTTCATCGTTGATAGAAGAACTGGGCTGCTACTTGGTATTAACAATTGGGGCCTGATTATACTACTTGCATACATTCACCAAGGTGCGTTTCTGGTGGACGGTGTACATGTCCTGGTGGCGGTCACAATTGCTAAAACTGGAGCAACACTTTGGACCTTCCCAATAGTGGTTTGGCTTTCGAATTGGCTCTGTTCTCGCTTGCTCTGGAAGCCACCATGGGAGCTACCTACATTGGTTGAAATCATAGATGCTGGCCTTGATGATGTGGTTTATGAAATCATAGATGCTGGCCTTGATGGGAGCTACCATGAGCATGAAGCAGAAGATGTTGTCCCTGCTGAATCTACTGTGCCGAATGCTGCAGCTCCACTTGCACTACCCAAAGACATTGAACGACAACATTTCAAGACAGAATTGAAGAAACAGGTGATCGTCCAGTTCACATGGGATCCCGGTGGTTCCGAATTTCTACATCGGCTTGGGGGCAAGCCGAAGCTTAAGAAGGGGGGAATGTCAGGGACTACCCGTGGTTGGGCCTTCATATGGGCTATGGGGTTGTGCCTAGTTGAGCACTGGCCTGCTGGACAGCTGGGCATCATCTACAAGAAGGCATGGGGGCAGCAGCGAAGGGGCATGAACCAAATTATCAGAAGCATTACCTTTTTACCTTAGTTACCGTTCATCTTCTTCCTTTAGTCTATTGTACCCGGATTTCTATTTCTAGTTTTTCTAGAGCCTTCTAGATACTGTCGGTGTGAGACTCAGTTGCGGGTTGCTGACAGGATGGCTCCAAGTAGCTGCTGGCTCGCCAGGAGCTTCGCCCATGTCATTTTAAGCCGTGTCGGTCGCCATCTCCTTATTCCCTTCTTCTGCTCAGCCGCCGGCAAGCTCCTTCCGCCGGCGCAATTCATCGAGCCTGCTCCACCTCCACCGGATAGCCTGCGCCTGCAGCTTCGCCTCACCCGTGCGCTCCTCGCTGACCCGCTCGCGCCATCCCGCTCCGCTGAATTCGCTCCTGGCGACGGTTCTCGCCATGGCCACGCCGCTATGGCCACCGCGTGCCCTCACCGTGGCCAGGCCCCTACGGAGCAGCTTCCGCCCTATCTCTTGTAGTTTCGGTTTCCTTGTGACACCGTGATGCTCACTAGCTTCCCCATTTTCACATACGAGCTCTCAATGTGTCGGAGCGCCACCGCGATGCCAGTTTGCGCTGCTGTGTGCGCCATCACCGCCGACCACCTCTCTCCACCGTGTCTCCGCTTCAACCACCTAGACGAACGTGATCGCGGTGAGCACCTGAAGCTAACCGGTGTGCTCTGTCCCGCCGTGCCGCCATGGCCTCAGGCAAGCTCGCGCAAAGCCCTTAATCGATCAACCGATAGTGTAGGCGTGTTCGTATGAAGATGAGGAGTGCGTATGTGTCCTCGTGGCCGAAAACCTCGCCGCCGGCCGCCTCCGCTATGTCGAAGCGCCGCTGGGCCGCCATGGCCGGCGTCAAGCTCGTTGTGGTGCTCTAGTTGCCCGCCTAGTGCTTGGATGGGATGCGCGTGTGTGAGAGGAGTTTGTCGAGGTAGTTTCCGCCGTCGGAGGCCTCACCGCCGGCCGTTCCCACCACACCAGAGCGCCACCGTGCCGCTGGAGCCGTCGTCGTGCTTGCTGCCGCGCGCTAGAGGCTCAACCGTCACCACCAGCATGTATGCGAGAGAGAGAGAGAGAGAGACAAGACAGTCGGTGCTGGTCTCGTCGCCGGCAAGGTCACTGCCGGCGAGCACCCGCCAGTCAAAGGCCGCCAGAGCAGCGGTCAACGTGGGCGACCCTGGGCCCCTCCATCAATGACTGAGGTTAGGTCACGGGTGGGCGAGAAAAGAATTTTAGCGCAGAAATGATTTATTCTTATTCAGAAAATGTTTAAATGTGCTGATTCTTGTTTAATTCATAACTAAATAATTAGAGGTGATAAAAATGTGAAACTTTTTTTTTGTGTAGCTCTGTTATGGTGTTCTTAATCACGGAAAAATATAAGTTTGCCAAAATCAGTACTTTTGCACGGTTCAAAAATTACATCTTTTTAATTAATAAATAGACCTTCCATGATTTTTATAGGCTATAATAATTATCCTAAAATCATGAAACTTTTTGTATATGCTAAATATGCTTAGTTCTACCTTCACATAAAGTTTGGCACTGGTTTGATGAAAATAAATTGTCTACTTAATTTAAATGCCTTTTATGGATTAATAAAAATAACAAAATGATTTATACAAATATTGAAATGACTTTGGTGTATTTTGGACATTGTTTGTAGACCTTGGAACAGTCAAACCCCTGTTGTTCCTTGGTGTCGGGTACCTAAATTAGGGATACCCAAAACCCACGATTAAAAGAGCAAACCCCCGAGAAATCCGCGCCCTAAAGACCCCCTAAAAATCGAATCAAAACTCCATCTGCACGGATACGCCAATCCAAGACCGTAAATGTGTAGACGAGGCACCCTCGACTAAGTTCCGACTCGTACGAACCCCGCTCGACAGGAAGCCTCGACACCGGAAAACTTCCGACTCGGACGACTCGGGGTCGAGTCGGTCGACCCCTTCTCATCCACCTACTTACTGACAAAAGCATTCAATGCAACCACTTCCACTGACGTGGCTACAGCGCGCTAGCATGGGAGCAGCATCCGCGTCTAATCCCACTTTTTACTACCTATTTCGGGATGGGCAGTGAAATAGCTGCTACTATTCACACCACGTCAAGCACTGTTCTACCATCGACGCCCCTCGACTCACAAGACGACGACCACCGCACCCGGGTTTCCTGGGGCTCGACCTTATCCGTTCCTTGTCGACCCCCTCAGTAACGTCTCGATCTGGCCTCGACCGCCGTCGGTCAACAAAGGAATGACACCCACACGTCGGCTACAGGGGATCGCACGCTCGACACAGGGCCCAGGATCATTCACCGTCCCATCATCAACATCGCCACAACACCCCGGGGATGGTCGGCCATTTCTAGAGCACGCCGCTACAGCAACCTCTACAGCGCCCATCAAACTTTCACCTCTAAGGCACCGCCTTAGGGTTTTAGGAGCCCTTGAGCCTTCACTTGACACTATAAAAGAGAGGGCAGAGGGTTCTCTAGGGGATAGAGAAAAAAGGATAGACACTTTTCTCCACTTTCAAGATCAACATCTCAAGCAACACTCCATTTTACTCTTTTCTTAAGACTTGGGACCGGTTCCCTCTCTCGCAGCTTGTAACCCCTACGCAAGCACTTAGGTGCAAGGAAATACAATACTCCCCCCCCCCGCTGGACGTAGGGCCTTCTTTGCCTGAACCAGGATAAACCCCCATGTATTCTCTTTGCATCACCATCCGGATTAGGGAGCACGTAGCACAAATTCACTCATTGGTCTAGGACCCTCCCGGGTCCGAACACCGATAGTTGGCAAATTAATTCTTTTCTTGATGTACATGTAATCCACTTGTTTATGTAATAAATTAAATGGTTTAATTAAATGTTTAGTTTTATAATTATTTATAATGTTTATGAGTTAAGAAAATGGTGATCTCTTGCTGATCCAGGTTAGTGTAATTACTTTCATGATAGACAACTAATTAACTTAGTAGTTAATTAACTAAAATGCTTTTATGATAACAACCCCAGTTCTTTGGTGAAGGAAAGTTGTACTCAACTTTCTTAACTTTGTTTAACTTCTGTTAATGCACTTATGTGTCTCATCATGCATCATGGCATGTAGTCCATCATGTTAAGCAAAACATCATTTATTATGTGTAGTGTACAAGAGTGTGAAGATTCGTGTTGATTAAGTTTCGGAGAAGGTCCATCACCGGTGGTATTGGTGCCAAGTCTAACTACTAGACTTTTCGGTGGAATCCAACCTTCTCTACAACGCAAGCAAGCCCTGGAGCATAAACCCTTCTCTAGTATTTATGAATCTTTATTACACTTTAAGTCTTGTGAGATGTGCATTAAGTAAGTTGGAGTTGGTCGCTGCATGATTACCTTGGTATTCAGGTATCCTTAGTCGTACCCTGCTAGAATGTGTAGGTCATTTCCCCTGATGCTTAGTAATGCTTAGACTTCGATAGACGTCGAATGATGGTTTCATCATTCGAGGGAGATAGGTTTTACATTGTTCTTCTCGGCTCCATTTCTGGGTCGTGAGAATACCATGATGATAATAATGTTTAAATTGAAACCAGGTGGGACTGGTTGTTAAGGTAAGTTGGGCAGACAGGTTTGCCTGGCTGTGTCCGTTCCTCCTGTGTCGATTGAGGATCGATCATTGTAGGCCTGCTTGTGATCGTGACTTGTAATACTAGCCACATACTTCGGTAAGCCTGATACCTCAGCTATTCCATTATGTGAAAAGACAACTGCGCACTAGGTGTGGGAGATGGTGAGAGTAGTGTGTACCCATCTTGTGAATCCACCCGGAGTGGAGCAGGGAGGTGGAGTATTGTGCTCTCGGGTAGCGTAGACCGGTTTATGTTTTGGAGGATCCGAGTGAAGGTTGATATATGTAGGTTCGGGTCCGGACCTAGACCTGCATATGTCGTGTGGTAAGGAAACCCTAGCTAGGTCAAATTGATACGAATCATTGTTTGCTCCATGGTAACAGAAGACACGATTAACTAACCTGCATCGTAGTTAATCAATGGAACATGGATACTTGAGGATATGAGATAATATGAGATGAGTTGGTTAATGAAGTGATTGAGATAGATCAGGTGCAAACTGGATACTACTAATAACTTAACACAACGCTAAAATGTTGAAAGTAAGGATACACTCATAGTAAGCTTTTCTGCAAAAATTACTTCTTGCTTCAATCTTTTCTTTAAGCCAACATGCCCTTGGAGTCTTTTCTTTAGTCGGGTAAGACTTGCTGAGCACCCTTAAGTACTCAGGGATTGTTGACCCCTGTTGCAGGTTCTGACTTGTGCTGTTAATTGAGGTCATGTTGATGGGCTAGATATGATCTGGATCTCCCTTCTACCTTAGGTGCTTTACCTAAGTCGCTTCCACAATTCAACTCACCATTTGAAATTAAATTAAGTTTTGACCCAAACCTGCTTTATAATTTAATTCTGTAAATCTTCCACACTCTGATGTAAGATATTTTTGTAACAAGTGTTGTAATGTTGTGGTAACTCCATGTTGATCCTGTATGAGTTGTAAAATATGGATGATTCAGGGTTCCCCAAGGACACGCAACAGACTACCGGAGTTATTTGGCTCTCGTGTGCAGCAGTTAGAGGTCTTTAGTATAATGACAGGTACACGTGGGCTGTATAATTTGGGTGGTTTTGCCACAGTTTGGAATCAGATGCAGAGGCGATTTCTATTTTTCCTCGATGGTTTCCAGATCAGATTCGCATTGTCGAACATATAAAACTTGTTTTAATAACTGAGAAAAATATGAAACTTCCTAAAATCATACTCTACCTTTTTGTTCATAACATAGCATAGAAATACCTAAGCTTGACATATAGCATACGGGTTGAACATTGGTGAGCAATAAGCATAAACTGTGTCATTCTCCAAAGCACTCCGCATACTCTACTTTGAACATAGAAATTGTGAACAAGATTAGCTTTCAATTACTCTGCAGAGGGGTACATGTTTCTCCATCAAAAGCAAGCTTGAACATTTTCTAATACATGCCTTAACTAGACCTGAGCATTTTATGGGCCAGGTCGAGTTCGGACTGGGCCAAAAAAACCATGTTATTTCAGGCTGAAATAATCCCACCCATGATCGTCACACTAGACGAGTTGGGCCTGTTTTTTTGGGCCGAGCTTGGGCTAGCCCAGGCCAAGGGCGGGCCGCCCGCGTATTTTATAGCGCAAAACAACTTAAATAAATATTTTAGGCCAGGCTCAGACCAAGAAAAAACTTATGGGCAACAAGATCTATGCCCAGGCCCTGTCCATTAAGGTTTGTGGGTGGGCTAAAACATAGCGGGCTCGGGCCGGGCTGGGCTCAAAATGCTCAGTTCTAGCCTTAACCATTCTCTAATCTAGCCAAGTCACCCATGAACATTTGAAAATGTGTTGGAGGTACTTTCTACATTTTGCTACTCCATGCCCCACCTCACGCTAAATCCATGGGTTGCCCAACCGTGAAGAGGTACTCCCTCCGTCCCGCATTGACTGTCATTGGGGAGTAGCATTTGAATGTCTAGATTCCCTGCATTTGCCATGCATCTAGACTCCTCCTCTGCCTACATTCAGAGAATCTCTGATGAACCCACCCAGAAGCTACAACGATACAAATAAAGGGACAGAGGGAGTACTTGGCTTGTCGTCTCCACAATCACAAAAAGGCTTGTCATCTCCATAACATGGCAAGTGGTTTGTATGGAGTGTGTTCAATACTTACTACAATAAATGTAATGGTTCTTAATTAGTCTAACGAGCATGTCATTCAAGATCCTTCCATCTTAATATCACCATATCTTCTCGCGGTCCTACAATGAATGCAACAATTTTAGACCATTGCTTTTATTGTTCTTTATTGGTCAAGCAATTCCTATGTCATGTGAACTTATGGCAAACCCACCACAAGATTGACTTTTACCAAATTCTAAGCAAAGTAAGCATAAGTTATGTTCTATGGAAGGTGCCAGGCGCCAAATACAAGGTTGGGGTCATGAGCCCATAGGTATAAGCAATTGGGCGAGAAGAGAACACAAAACAACACCAACTACAATAATGGAACACTCACAAACAACACATAGAGGAGGAACCACAATGCTATAGGGTCGAGAGATAGACTCCCACTGCAAAGGCATGTCGTTGGATGCTAAATAATAGGCCATCGAGTGGCATTGAATTAAGGTTGATAGATGACAGCCATGATATACATCTTTATGGAGCACATCCGGGATACAATCACCATCCACCAACACCCCTAGAGGGGAGGAAGCCTCTAGGGAGGGAGGACCAATAGTTGGAGAACGAGGAGATCCAAGAGAGGGGACCATGGTCTCGCTAACCTATCATATACTGAGAGAATGCAATCAAGGAATCTGGAGGATGTCAGAGCAAGGACACCAACAACAAACATCATTCGACAAACAACTTGTGCCCTAGTATAGGGAGTGCAAGGAGGACCTAGCAAAAAAGTAAGTTGTGGTATGTTTGAGTTGGCCCCTCCACGGTGGCACCCTTAAGAAGGACGCAAGGTTGATGAGTGCGTGGTTAGAGTCATTCTATGAATATGACTCTTGATACCACTTGTTAGAGTGCATGGTTAGATCTAGACCCAAACGAATCTACTAACCGATGATGCGGAAGTATAACCACCATAGAAGAAAATACGCAAATGAGAATGACACCGAGACACTATGTTTTTTAATAAGGTACGACCATCTGCCTACATCCTCGGTGCATGACTATGGATCCTCCTCATAAAACAGCTACTACACTAGCATCCAGGCGCTCTGGTACTTTGATTGTTTGTACTATTGTTGCCCCTATTGCACATATGACTATTGTTCGTAATTTGGTGAGACATTTGCCCCTGTTGCACATATGGCTATTGTTCGTACTTTGATTGCAGTGGATGTTACTTCTTTGTGGGCTATATCTCAAATGGATGTCAAGATTGGTTTCCTTCATAGTGATTTGCATGAAGAAGATTATATGCAACAACCTCCTAGTGTTGATGCTCCTTCAAGTTACGTCTATCGTCTTCACTATGCTTTGTATGGTCTTAAACAGGCTCCTCGTGCCTAGTTTGAGCATTTTGTCTCTATGATAAAGGCTTCTGGTTTTTTGCCTAGTGCTCATGATCCTACTTTATTTATTCATCCCTCTCCATGTGGTCGTACTTTTCTTCTTCTTTACGTTGATGATATGTTGATTACTAGAGATGATGTGGAGCACATTACTCATGTGAAGCAGCAACTTGGTGAGCAATTTCAAATATCTGATTTGGGTCCTCTCAGTTATTTTTTAGGGATTGAGGTTACGTTTTGCACTCTGCCAAGGGATATTATATCTCTCAGTCTAGATATATACATGATCTGATTGCTCATTCTGGCATTACTGATTGCCACATAGCTGCCACACCTATGGATCTTCACTTGCAGCTGTGTCCCACTTATGGTACACCTCTTGAGGATTCCTCTTGATATTGGCATATAGTGGGAAGTCTTGTTTATCTCACTATTACTAGGCCTAATATTGCTCATGCACTCCATATTTTGAATCAGTTTATGTGTGCTCCAACTAACGTTCATTTTGGGCATTTTACTTCGTGTGTTGCAATACTTAGTAGAACATTCCCTAAATTTTTGTTCTATGCTCAAGATAGTCCACTCCAACTTCATTCTTACTCGGACTCCACTTGGGCGAGTGACCCAACACATCGCCGCTCCATCACAGGATATTGTATTATTCTTGGCTCTTTCCTATTGCCTAGAAGTCCAAGAAGCAAGCAGTTGTATCCTGTTATAGTATAGAGGGAGAACTTTGAGCACTTGCTCCTGCTACTGCAGAGATTGTATGGCTTCAATGGTTGTTGGCTGATTTTGGCATTCCTTGTGATGCCGCCACACCTCTTCTTTGTGACAATACACAGGAGCCATCCAAATTGCCAATGATCCTATGAAGCATGAACTTACCAAACATATTGTTGTCGATGCCTTCTTTACTCAATCTCATTGTCACTAGAAAACCATTGCCCTTCAGTATGTGCCTTCTGAGTTGCTGTTAGCTGATTTTTTACTAAAGCACAAACTCGAGAGCAGCATTGACTTCACTTGATCAAACTTAATGCTTCAGATCCTCCACTTTCACCTTTTGTTTGAAGGGGGTTTTAAGTATATGAAGGCCCATCTAATATAGGCCCATATGGCCCATGAGGCTCCTATATATAGTCATATCCACTAATGGAATCTCTCAATCTCTCTAATCCCCAAAGGTAGTAATAGTAGCTTGGTGTTCTGATATAGATTAGAAACAAAACTACTTGAATTATGTAGGGGCTTGCGTTGGGTGAAATTAGAGCTAGTGCAAAGTAGTCGCTATTAGGACCTCAATCTATACTAATCAAAGTTTGCGCTAGTGTTGTGTTTTATAGTGAATTTTTTAGGCACGCTATTCACCCCCTCTAGGCATCAAGATCCTTTCACCTAACTGTTTCCCAAACAAATTCTCATAATAAGCTCAACTATCAACAGAAACCTAAAATAGTCATATTTAGTTATGTGTCTACCTAAAATAGTCATAATAACTTATTACCTTAAATCATTTTTCTCTTATTATAAAGACTAGACCAAACTTTATGCACTAATGAAAATAAGGCTAATAAAATTAAAAATACAATGAAAAGTTGTAGTTACCATTTGGTTTTATTGGCTCAGTTTTAAAGCCCATGCAAAATATGGAACAAATGAAATAACTGATAGAGCAACAGACATAACATTCACAGTTTTAAAAATTGACAAAAGCAATAAGCTTAATGTATAAACGATCGTGTTCATCAAATTACGTGAGCACAAAATTTATAAACCATACCATAGTTCCATATGCATTTTGTAACTTAATGAGGCTGAGCTCCATCAATGGACTCGCCGAAGATATGGTTCTGCTTCTCGTTGAGGCTGGCAATGCTAGAATAATTTTAGAAAATACTTCAATAACGCAATAGCAATTCCTCTAACCATTTTCGTTCCAATACTATTTGACTTAACCCATCTAAATATGAGGAATTGTATTAACACTATGGTGAATAAGGAATGAATGACCAATCCAACAATACATTACAAATAGAAAATCAGTTTTAGTAAATTATGATTAGAGAATCAATAAAATACAAGTTACCTTTCATCTCTATGTTGATGGTTAGAGAAGAGAATCATATAATAAAATACAAGTTACCTTTCCTCTTGTTGTTATACCTTCACGCTTCACAAAAAAACATGAACATGAAAGCAAGAACACCCCAGCGAGTGTCGATAACCAAAATAGCATCAACTCCAACAACTTGTTCCTTATCTTTATAAATAATATGTAGTATGCTATATAATAACCGTGCATAGGCTGAAAAGGTTGTGCTTCCCAATGACATCTTTGAGTAAACCCTTATAGTTGAATCTAAATATCCTGTGGTCCAATAAATGACACCAAAAATTTGAAATGTGTTAATCAATATAAAAAAGATTGTTCATGGTAATTAAGAGTAAATTAAATATATACATTAATCAATAGAAAAAAAATAACATGCACAATACCAAATAAATGTAATATCATGACATGTCTTGATGGATTTAATAAAAACTAATTTGTTGTAATAGATATTGGATTTAGAAAAAAGCACCCTCATATTCTTCTCAAATTGGATGTCTAGGAAGTGTTTGATTCGTGGCCCTTCCTCGGCTCCTCCTAGAGGTTTTGTAGCAGTAGGGGGTCACTTGTTCCCAATGTTGTTTATCCTTTCTATAAACGTTATGAATTCTATGGTTAGTCATGCCATAAGTGAGCAGGTCCTACATCTGTTGGGTTAGTAATTGTGGCTTGGTAACTTTGGAAACACATAAATTCTTTTGTGTTTGAAGGGGTCAGACCAAATGTCCAAGTACCATACAAATGGTGGCGGATGAGTGTGACCTCTTAACATGGCTAGCAATACATGTGGATTTATTGATGAGCAAATGACTAACAAATGGCAAGGATAATCCAATTCGCCCTCTCTTGGAGGCTCTAAACTTCCTAGATTAATTCTTGACTACCTTGAACACAAATCTACCTTGTGAAGTGTAGACACCATAAAAATAACTTATTAAATTTACTTTTCAAAATTGACCTGAAAGGCTGAAATTTGAGAATTGTTGTGGTTGTGTCAGCGTTTTGAAGACCAACGAGTAAATTTTTATCGCCGCGCTGCTCTAGGAAGATGATGGTAGCACTCGAGACATAAGGAAGTTATACTGGTTCAGGACGGAGCCCTAACTCTAGTCTTAGAGGGTAGCGAGTTCATGTTCCTCGATTCATGTGCTTTGGGGGCTTATAATGGAGGATCGTAGGCTAGGGTTCTACAAGTAGAAACCTAGAGGTAGGGGAACGTGATCAGGATTTGATCCCCCCAAGAGGAGGCCTGGCTCCCCTTATATACCCGTGGGGGCTAGGGTACATGTAGAAGTGTAGGGTTCTCTCCACCCAAGTGGTAGTGACCCCGAGGGAGGGAGAAAACTAGTAAGCTTGGTTAGCAATTCATTTGTCTTGTTCTTTCTTCTATTCGCACATCCGGGCATGGTCATCGAGGTCTTGTTCCCCATGGCAAGGCATGGTGTACGATGGTGGCATTATGTTGGCCGTGGCGGTACTATGGGAATGGTGGTTGTTCGCCAACTCCCCTGTGCGTTGTGGGTCTAGCCTGGCCTCCGTCCTTACTCCGTGAAGCCCGAAGGTCATTGTGGCATTGATGTAGGGGCAGGTGACCGTCCTGGGTTGACAGTCAGCCCTCCCTATCGTGGCTGTGTTGACCTCAACCTCAGGCAGGTGACCATCCTGGGTTGACGGTCAGCCCTCCCTTATATCTTGTCATTTTGGGTTGACACCCTTAATCTTCATTTTAATAGCATCACTCTAATTTCATTCTTTATTCTTCCAACTTGATCAATATCAATGCATAGTGTTTTTCTCAAAACTTTATCCATACAACCAAACCAATATAGAGACCATCTATATCCATTGTACATTGTATCCATTACTTTACATTTCCTCACTTATGCACTCTTGACTCATTCTTCAATACTTGATCAAAGCCAATCTACTATCAATCCATTTCTAGTTCTTGCAACGCATGCCACTTATGAAGACCAATCCATTTTCATCAACTCATGTCTTATTTGCCATTTGCCAAATATGCTTGTCTTCACATGATTCCATGATATCCCACAACATAAAAGTCATTTCATCAAGGCAACATATCAGGTGGAAACCACACCCTTCATGAAAACCCATGCAAACCATGGCAAAAAAAGTCATCTAAATTCATAAAAAATCACATATGTAGATGATACGATGATACACAATCTTGTAAAATATCTTGTCCAAACTCGACTTCGTTTGTGAGATATAAAAATAACAAATTTCAAAACGAAGTCGAGTTTGGACAAGATATTTTACAAGGTTGTCATATCATCTACATATGTGATTTTTTTAGTGAATTTAGATGACTTTTTTGTCGTGGTTTGCACGGGTTTTCACGAAGGGTGTGGTCTCCACCTGATACGTTGTCTTTCATCAATTCTATTTGCATTGTTGCATTTTACTTGAACTAGATTGTTTCTATAATCTTCCAATACAATAATATACAGTTTTGGCCTTCATTTGATAACTATGTGGAATACCATTAAGCTTGCCTTCTTGTTGAACCTTGGATACACATCTTGTTATGAATCTTCATGTGTATGTAATATATTCAATTTTCTGTACAACACTTAGCAAACTTGTTAGACCTTTAATTATGTTGCAACTCAATCACCAAAATCCCACTCAACGGCTAGATGCACTTTCAAGTAGATCTAGATGGTGCCATTCATGAGCAAGATGAAGATGGAGGGTTTTGGAAGATGCACACAGGAAGGTTGGAGCGCTGGGCGAAGAAGACAAGAGAAAGGGGTGCGCGGTTCGCCTAAGTTGGCATATGAAAGAAAGAAAAGGGTAA
This sequence comes from Saccharum hybrid cultivar R570, assembly GCA_038087645.1. Classification (NCBI taxonomy): domain Eukaryota; kingdom Viridiplantae; phylum Streptophyta; class Magnoliopsida; order Poales; family Poaceae; genus Saccharum; species Saccharum hybrid cultivar. Next base: position 3,753,501 of record JAQSUU010000273.1, read on the forward strand.
AAACGCTAGGGTCGGGGCTTGGTTGTTGCAGGTTTTCCTAGATTTGTTTTTTTAATGACCCAAAATTGTGTTGGTCAAACACATTACCAACATGGACAAGTGTTCCAGTGTGAAGTGGAGTTATTTATAAAAAATCACTTTACCTTTCTAAACTATTCTCCTCTCGTCATATCCTAAAATCAGATATATTACCCCATGAATTATCAAAATAGTATAAATCATCTTACTATCTAGATCGAGTAGTTTTGAATGCGTTTTTATCTTTTAGTTAAAAAATCAATAAATACTTAACAAGGTTTTTATACCACATAAGTAGATTCTAAATTTCTAAAATCCCAAGAAAATCAAAAATAAATTTGGATACCAAGAATCCAAATAAAAATATTCGCAACTCATGAAAACATATCTAGAAGCCAAAAAATATTTACTATTGAAAATATCTAGAAAAAATTAGTAAAAATCCCAAAATATTCTAATTAACGTCTAAACTTGTTTTTAAAAACTTTACACAAAAATATGAATTGCAACCAGCATAAATGCAACATATATTAATATTAAATGCATTCATGCTATGCATTCGGCTGGATGAGCCTTATGTTTTTGTTATGGAAAGTATTCAAACCGTGTTTAGATATCAATTAGAACATTTTAGGAATTTTTCTATATTTTGGGCTATTTCTTAGAGCTAAATACAATTTTTAGAAGCTTATAGAGATATTTTCACGAGCCCTAGATATGTCGTATCTCAAACTATTTGTAGTTTTTTGTCTCAAAGAAAACTATTTGTAGTTTTTCTTTTTGAATTTTTAGAAGCTTAGAGACATTTTTTGTGGTTTAATAAACTTATCAAGTATTACTAGAAATTTTAAGTAAAAAGGACAAACCTACTTTCAAAGCTACTTCAAAACAAGGCAGAGAGGTAACTTGAATGGTTTTGAGAGCTAAAAGGGGTAAGATATCTGGTGTTAGAGTTTGAGGAGCAAAATTAGACTATAAAGATAGTTCAGGGAGCTAAATGAACTTTTTTGCATCTAATTAGTGATGGGAATGAACCAAGTTCACCCATTAGGTAGTTGGCTTGATCTAAGAAAACAAGGCTAATGGACCGCAAGGCAAGCATGGTTGACAATAACTTATTAAGCCTGTCCATTCTTGATAGTAAAACAGGGAATACCATATCTTTTAGGAAAAAAATAAATACCGTTTGAGTCATGGTTCAATTTTTAATACAACGTATAATAAATTTAATGTGTAATCATGCTATTTTCAATTTTATATTCCAATGAAAGTATTGATAGTATTTTATAGCTCATGGAAACAGGAAAATGTTTGGGTCAACCCATATTGCCCTTGTAAGAATATTTTATTAAAAATATGGCTCATATTATTTATATATGAATTCTACTCCATAGTTATTAAAGCTAGTGTGATGATCGTTGGATTAAAAAGATTTGAATTATTAGGTGTAAGGGTTTGTTTGGTAGAGCTCTGACTCTAACTCTTCATGTGGAGCAGCTTCTCTAGTGGAGGTAGAGCCGTTTTGCAAAATGTTTGGCAAAAATAGCTCTAGTGTTTGTTTTGTAATAATTTATTTATATTAGATTTGTGAGGGGGGTCAGAAAAACCTTTTTTTTTGCTTCAGCTCCTCAAGCTCCTTACAAGTAGCCATTTTTAATGGCCATTATTTGGCAGAGCTCCTTTGCGAGTTACCGCAAAAAGGTGAAGCCCTGCCAAATAGGGCCTAAATATCCTCACCTTGGCCAAACTGCATGGAATGTGTTTATGTATGAAGTAACGGACATCTATTCATGCACAAATGTATTTTCATGAAAAGAATGTCTATTCATGAACATGTTAAAGGGATACACAATACATGGAAGGATGTATCGCTTCATGAAGAGACGCGATGATTCAATGCAAACCCTTCATATCATAATAAAGTATAAATAGATGGAGCATTGACATCACTGAAAGATGGTGAAAGACGAGAACAACATAAACATGACGTCCAATCCATCTCTGATCTCTTATCATCAAGATAACACCTAAAAAGAAGAAATGTCTAACGCTTATCATCAAGGTAAGACTTAAAAAGTTAAAAGAAAAAAAAGAGAGGAGAGAAAATACTCCGTGATCTATGGTATGTTTCTACAACATTAAGATTAAGAAATGATAAAGGTATGCGTGCAAAGTGATTTAAGGTTGAATCAAGTACTATGTGCTTAAATAAAGCATTAAACGTTCTTAGCTTAATGTTTTTTCATTAGGTTTTGTTTGGATGCCCTCATGTCCATGTATCCAACTCAATTCATGTTTGTTGGAGTGGGTAGGGTAAATTTTAGTTTATATCCAACTTAATCCATTGGATACACCGGCGTCCAAAGAAGTTGTTATTATGTGGTTTTCCTTACAACCCACTGAATGGCTCTTAAACTGACATTGATGCCGTGGGGTGAGTCAGGCCATCCCTTTCCAATGATTCCATGATCAAATGGTCAAACCGTACGACTCCTAGTTGCCCTTTAATTCGGCCAATGATATGAATGGTATTGACCGCCGGCTTGCATGCATCACCGGCTGTCAACAAAGGCGCCACGGGTCAGGTCAGCGTAAGCGTGCGCCAAATTTAGTATATTTGCTTCTGGAAAACGGCGGGATCTTGGCGTATGGTACTGTGCTACTAGCTGCGCGAATCCTTGACACCGCATATGGCGTATCGGATATTCCTATCAATCCAGCAGAGAAATAGCACGCGAGTATTGTTTTCTCATATACACGAGTAATAATAATACCCAAATTAGTTATGTTTGGCCGGTTAGTTGGCTAACAACTAGAAAGAGATTTTTCTACAAACAATAGTCACATATTAACCCTTCTCATCCTCTCTGACTCTGACGCTATAAGTGTGGAGTGCTAGGCATCTTACGTTTGACACGAGCAAATCATTAGGCGTTGCTGCAGCCCACCGCCTCGTTGCTTCCGTTTTACCCCACTGTTCACTCTGCTAGCGAGTTTATTAAAAAAATCATACATAATTATCCCTTTTGCTTCCTCCTCCCGTGTCACGGTGCCTTGCAGCTGCCCCGTCCTGGATGTAGACGCGCACCCCCCTCGCTGCTGCCACACACCCCATCCGCCGCTGCTCGCTTGCGCCGCGTTGCGCGCGCCGCCTGCCTGGCCGACCCAAGCCTAGTGCTGGTGGCGCTAGTGGTGGTGGTGCTTATGCGCGCCGCTGGTGCTGGATGCTAATGGTGCTCGAGCGCCACCAACTCCCATCCTGACGGTCAGAATTGACCGGCATAGGCGCTCTCCTCCCCTATGTTGTAAATATATGTTTTAAATGTTTCAAACGTTTTAGAGGTATGTTGTAGTTGTTTCATATGGATGTTGTAAAAGTAGATTGTAGGATGTTGCATATATTGCATATGTTGCAAGTGTTTCAGAGACATATTGCAATAGTTTATTCAAAATGTTTCATCTATTTCAAACATATATTGCGAGTATTTTGATATGTATGTTGCATATGTTTCACATATATGTTGTAACAGTATGTTCTAAATGTTTCATCTGTTGCAGTCTTCCGTTGCAGCAAGTGTTTTCATTTTACAAGTGTGGGGGTATTAACCCCTATACCCCTACGGCTAGACTTGGGCTGGCTCAGATCAGTGGGCTCGGCCCATGACAAGGATGACGCGCGGCCCGGTCGATCTGCTCGGCGTCCCGCGCAAGGAAGGAAAGCAAACTTGGAGATCAAGCAAGATTCTAGTCGGTTAGAATATGAATCATTATCCGGCCAGCTATGGCTATTGTAACCGACTAGAATTAGTTTCTAGATTTGTAACCCTGCCCCAGACTATATAAGATAGGCAGGGGACCTCCTCAAAAGACATCTTAATACACACAACAATACAATCTGACGCAAGACGTAGGTATTACACCCTCACGGTGGCCGAACCTGGATAAAATCCTTGTATTTGTCTTGCGCCACCATCTAGTTCGTAGCTTGCGCACCTGTCTACCGACAATCTACTACCTTGGGCATACCCCTCGGTAGACTGTCGACCATATCTCGTCGACAGTGACGCGCCAGGTAGGGGTGTGCGTACAACTTCCAGACGAGCAAGATGGGATTCTCTACTAAAAACCAGGTGAGTCGTTCTACGTTGTTGATTGGATCAGTCTGTTCTTCGAATATCTAATACAAATTGATTTTTCTGCATGTAACGACATCTCTCTCGTTCACTATCTATTTCGCTAACATCGTCCTGGAGCTCGCTAGGATTAATATCGAGAATTAACTCGACAACGATTGACTTGGTGGCTTCAGTGGCAGGAGAGCAGTTCCAACATGCTCCGACTACGACCACGGCCTCTTGCCTTGACCACCTGCCATGTCGCAATAATAATCGCCGTAAGGAAAGGCGCTACGACAACTGCGACGCCGTCGTCATGACGGATTGGAAAGCTCGAGGGCCGGACAATTTCATCACCACCGACCAGACAACGTCTCGACTAAAGCTAAGAACACTTTCAATATTTATATTTAATACAATTTTTGCTACGACGTTTCTCCACAAGGTCCTCGTCATGTTTTCGCTACGACGTTTCTCCACAACTTCCTCATCATGGTTATTCTTCAAATAATGTTTGTTCATGTATACCATCTTAAAGATGACATACATCTATGCTTAACACAAATTCTTGATCAGTCACGTTGACGCTCGATGTCTCTAGAGACGGCTCTATCTCCGGCTTCTTCCCACACGTGCACGAGCGTCTGCCCTTTGCGTTACGGGTGGTCGGCAGCGGCTCCTTAGCGACGCCATCCACACGCACACGGGATCCACGCTTAGCGTAATGCGAGCAAGCTAGAGCTAGAAACTCAGCTACATACTAACTGGTCAGATAGTTTATGCTAAGTGTAAACACAAACCTCACATCAACACTGATGTTTACAAAGCATCGGTTACTTTATCATATCATGCTCATTTGCAACTGACTGTTGAGTGTCATATACTATTTCATCATTACTGATTCTCTCCGGAGTTCATATATTCCTACATCACGTACTACCGCTCTACATATTTATATTGCAGGATCTTCACTGAGCTCTCGTCGCTCCTCGTCAGGCTCGTCGTCGAGCTCTCGCCGCTCGACCACGTCTTCGGCCATGCTGGGGACTCCTCATCGAGCTCTCGTCACTCCTCATCAAGCTCGTCGTCGAGCTCTCGCAGCTTGACCACGTCTCCGGCCACGCTAAGGACTCCTCGTCGAGTTCTCGTCGCTCCTTGTCAGGCTCGTCGCCGAGCTTTCGTAGCTTGACCACGTCTCTGGCCACGCTGGGGACTTCTCGCTGAGCTCTCGTCGCTCCTCGTCAGGCTCGTCGTCAAGCTCTCATAGCTCGACCATGTCTCCGGCCACACTGGGGACTCCTCGCCGAGCTCTCGTCGCTCCTCGTTAGGATCATCGCCGAGTTCTTGTCGCTCGACCATGTCTCCGGCCACGCTGGGGACTCCTCACCGAGCTCTCATCACTCCTCGTCAGGATCGTCGCCGAGCTCTCATCGCTCGACCACGTCTCCGTCCACGCTGGGGACTCCTCGCCGAGCTCTCGTCACTCCTCATCAGGCTCGTTGCTGAGCTCTCACCGCTCAACCACATCTCCAGTCATGCTGGGAACTCCTCGTCAAGCTCTTCTCGCTCGACCACTGTCACGGAACCACCCAAATTATAAGAACAAAAGTACAAAAACAATCGCCGGAGCAATTAAATTCCCATACTTAAGCTCCTATAACTCCAGTAGTCCAATAAAATCACGAGGAATTTCAAACCAACCAACATACAAGCCAAGATCGTAGTGGTCCAACATAACATGTCATATGTTACATCTATTTCATAAGTAATTCAACATATATCGGAGTTTGGTAGAGTTATTACAACTCAAGTTCAAAAGTAGCGGAAGCAAAGTAGTTTGAAAACTAATATCACCTTAATTCAAATACATGCTAGTACCAAGGTCAAATTCCCATAAAAGCATGAGAGACAAGATAACTCAGACGGATCATGCCCATGATCACACTTCGCCACTACAGCCGGAGTCTTCCAATTCTTGCAGTAGCTATGTTATACCACAACCTGCAACAAGTGGGAATAAACCCTGAGTACGAGAAGTTACTCAGCTAGACTTACCCGTCATAAACCAGAAATAATGACACCAAGGAGTATGCAAGGCTTTCTTTCAGTAGGCTAGCTTGACTCATTTGCGAAAAGCATAAGTTATCATGAATAAACTAATTTAAGTATTTTTGCATCAGCTTTATTATAACCTATTCAATCTAGGTAAGCACCTATGCTAAGGCAATCACTTGATTAACCATTAATATCAAAGGTTACCATTTCAGGTTTAGCATTTTCAATCATCATCCACGTAACCATCCATGTTCCATAATCATTACTACGATGCAGTAGCTCGAGTCAAGTGCTCACTAACCGGGAGCGACGGCGATTCGAATCGAATTCCTATCCAGCTGGAGATTTATTCCTCACACAAACCTCACTCACCCGCTAAAGTGAGGTGTTGGTCACCGAGTCAACCATTCAGGTAAAGTCGCGAGCTTGCCAGGAACCACTTGTACCCGGGGGCCGTCCGACTGCTCTTTGGCCTTATCATCGCGCCCCCGTTTCCTGCCACTACTGCTTTGGTACAGTGCGTTGCGGGCAATCCACTCGGCCCGAATAATCTCCCAGCTTCACGGTCAAAAGGTACCTTATTTGGCCAGCTAAATGTGAGGCATGCGTTCAACATGACCCGAGGGACAACAACGGACGGTCCTTAATCGACACAGACGGAAACTACAAGCACCCCAGAACCCTGTCTGGTTGCCCAATACTTATTCCATCCGGTCTCCAATTATTCATCAACGCTTGGTTATTTACAGGATAACATCCATTCCATAGCTAAAGTATTCCCGTAACCACCTATAATTTCAGGTGACAGGAAATCACCGATCTCTACCGGTCTAAGCAGGGCTAAGCAATATTTTCGATCCTGAACTAAAATAGGATTTCAGGCATATTTATGAGACAAGGAAAGGATATATATGCAGCAAGTGTTTTCAATCAACTCCTATAACTTAATGCAACAATACATATATAACATATATATATACTCAATTGCTTTTGTAAAGTAGGAGGCTTAGAATGCTCCGGGGCTTGCCTGGGATCCGACACAAGTCAGTAGTTGTCAGATGACACTCGCTGAGTACTTCCATCTTTGGGATAGTTCCACCAAACACCGTCTTCGGGTTTGGCTTCAACAACTCATCCTTCACGTGGTGCATCTAGCGAACCTAAATGAGATGCAAGATGTATGCGTATGAATATGATGAATGGTAACACAAGATGCATCACATAATCAATTAAAGAGGGCAAGCACATTAAGCATAACACAAGTTTAACAAGATCACAAGTATCTTAACTTGACCATCATCAAGGGTATAAGCCACACTTAGCAACACATGGAGTAAACAACCATAACTAGCATCTGACAATTTCTAAACTGCAAACAACATCTACATGTTTAGATCATAACTGGAGTTATACAAATCCAATATCCATGCAACAAGACAATCTGGAAAGCTTATGAAATTGTCTATGATTCATCTTTAATCATCTTAGCATGATTCTCAAGTTAACCAAGTCAAACATGCATAATTACATAATCTGGTCCAGAGATTCCAGAGAACAACTATTTCTGGAACCCAACTTGAAACAGTCATTACTCACAAACTATAATGCCAAATGCCACCAAAATTTAACACAAGCTAGATTAATGAGTTATCTACAACTTTGTTATAAGCATGTTTCTCAGCAAACATCATTTTCATGGTGCAATTACCAAAGTCCCAGAAACTGTCTAGGAAAGCATCAATTGCAAGAATAAATATTAACTTACATTCCAAACATACATTTGGCCACAACCAATGTAACCATCATAAAGTGCATGTTAAATGATTACCAAAAAGCATAGTGCTTATCATTAAATAATTTCTTTTAAAGCATTTCTTAATTTATTTAAATAGCAAGGTGAAATAATAAACATATACCAAAAGTTCATAATAAAATCTATAAAAATTATAGTAACTCTTATATACACCCAATAGTCTACTGTACAAATTTCAAGCCATTTGGACATGTATATCAACCTCTATGAAAAAGACAAATGGTTATTGCAAGAATTCATATGAGAGCAAGATACACTAATAACTCACTCAAATGGCAACCAAAATTCATGAAATTTTTACCACACATCAATCATCACATGAGTAGCATGCCACAAAATTTTCACTTCATTTGGAGCCCTAGATCTACAGTTATGAAAATGACAAATACAACTAGCATTAAAAACCTAGCTGCACAAATCTATTTTTACAGAGAAAACTTTAAACTAAAACATGCTATATTATAGATCTAATGGATAGAGAATTTCACAAGAATTCCAAAAAGTCTTCATTTACTATTTTATGAATTTTCTACGATTTACTATGAATTTCCAAAGTTCCTGCAAAATAATTACAAACCAGTCCTTACGGCACTATTCACCTGAGTCACTGACTTCGCAGTTACACCCCTCCCTTTAGTCGAATTGCTGCGCGAGGTCCCTGGTCGGAAAAACAGAGCAGAGGATGGCCGGAGCTTGTCGTCGCCGGCCGGAGAAGGCACGTCGTCGGCGGCTGAGGGGCGGGGGAGCACCGGGAGGCCCGTGCGCACCCGCTGGACTACCTAGCTCGGCGTGAGGCGGTCCGTGGCGGTGCGGCCACGGCAGCGGCGGCGGCGGCGGCAGCGGCATGGCGGCAGCGACGCTCCGGCGACGGTCGGAGCCAGGGAAGAGGCGCGGGAGGGGCGACGCACGACGGAGAAGGTGATGCCGCGCTTGGTTCGGACGGAGGAGGGATGGAGTGGAGGCAGTAGCAGCGGCAGCGAGCTCGGCGGCGGCATTCATGGTGGGCGTGCTCTGGCGCGCGCGGGCAGCGCAGAGTGCGAGGGAGGAGGAGAGCAGGGCGAGCAGAGAGGTGAGTGAGGGCGCTCTGGTGCTCCCCATTTACGCAGGCAGGGGCAGGCGGCTTCAGCGGGGTGCCCACGACGCGTGGAGCAGCGGCGGCGAGCATGGCGGCCGCATGGGCGAATCGTCGAGCACGTGGCGAGCGACGAACGGGGCATGGTGGGCGGCACTTTTGGGCTAGATCTGGGCCGAATCAGGACATGGGCCAAAAATAAAGTTTGAAGCCTGCGAGCTGCTCTACATTTTTCATTTAGAGACCAAGGTCATTAGAGCTCTTCAACAGCGGGTAATTAGGCCACAAACTGTTAGTGTCAGTGCCTTGATAACGGTCACGGGAACTCGCCTTCAGAGGTCAAAACTCGGTCAAACTCAGTGCAACTTTTTTGCATGCTCTTCTCCATAATATAACCTTCAACTTTTATTTTTGGACCAACTCAAGTTGCTTAACGAATTTTGGAGAACGCAGAATGCCAACGTCGTTGCTTAGCGAAATTCCAGACTTAGAATATTTCTAAGTCCTGAAATCAGTAGCAATTTCGATCTTGTGACCTCGATTTGACTTACTTCCAAGATGATCTAGCTGTTCGTCCAAAAACAAAGTTTGTTATAATCAAACTTTTATTCAACTTTCATTTTTGGTCAACCCTCATATCTGGTTCAGAAGTCAACTTTATTTCTCGGTCAACGCAAAGCCCTTTTTGCTATAGAATCTTGGGTTTCCATGATTTTCGGATATTTTCTCCATCTTTGCTCAACACGAACCATTCATAACTTTTGTTGTAGAGTTCAATTAGAGTTGTTGGAGCAAGGTGGCAAGGTTTGGGTGGATGACCTACATTTCCATTCACTTAATAGTGCAATTCAAGCACTTAGTAAAGTCATTCCAATAAGGATATAACTTATTATTTTATATGACTTTTTGATTCCAAACTTCATGAAACTTTTCCAGTGATCCATATAGATGGGTATTGATGTAAGACACATGAAGATATTACAATAACACCACCCAAGCATATATCTTGAAAAAGGGTCTATAGGCGAGCAAAGGTGCAATATCCAAGTTTAGGTTGGGGCTCGTTTCTATAGGTTTGACCTTGACATCTTCATCATCACTTAATATGCCATGTTTGAGCTCAAACCCACTGCTTAACTGGTGGCAAACACCTGGGGTGTTACAACCACATCTCCGGCCACGCTGGAGACTCCTCGTTGAGCTCTTATCGCTCCTCATCAGGCTTGTCGTCGAGCTCTCATCGCTCGACCACGTCTCCGGCCACGCTGGGGACTCCTCGCCGAGCTCTCGTCGCTCCTCGTCAGGCTCATCGCCGAGCTCTCGTCGCTCCTCGTCAGGCTCGTCGCTGAGCTCTCGCCGCTCGACCATGTCTCTAGTCACGCTGGGGACTCCTTGTCGAGCTCTCGTCGCTCGACCATGTCTCCGGTCACGCTGGGGACTCCTCGCCGAGCTCTTGTCGCTCCTCGTCAAGATCATCGCCGAGCTCTCGTCGCTCGACCACGTCTTCGGCCACGCTGAGGACTCCTCGCCGAGCTCTTGTCGCTCCTCGTCATGCACGTCGCCGAGCTCTTACCGCTCGACCATGTCTCTGGTCACGCTGGGGACTCCTCATCGAGCTCTCGTCACAACGTCTCATCAGTGCGCTATCAATCTACTCCATGCTATTCAGATCAGGGTGCTGATCTTGGGCACATCAGGGGGCTTGATGCGTACATCGCTGGTGACGTTGGCTGGCAAGCTTTTGGATTTATTTTCTTTAGACCCTGGCACCACGTGTCTACGTCACCTACTACCAGGCTCAGGGACTAAGTGGCTACACTTCACCTCGCGGTGAATGTAGTGCTTTTCTTCTGGCTTACACTCCTTATCGACCAAGGAGTCTAAGTGGCTACACTTCCTAGGAATGAAATCTTTTTTCTTTTTCTCAAGAGCACTATGCATTATTCAAACAATCAACTTCTTCAGTAAATCTAGTCGGCTGATGTCACGATAGGTCGAAGATCATCAGTAACTGCTTGGATGGTATGTTCAGTGGTCGAAGACTCTAGAAGCTAAAGCCTCACCGGTCGAAAGAAGGTCATCGGCGTGTTAGCTTCATAATACATGGCGCTCGGGGACTATCTGTGGGGGATATACCCCCAGATACCCTCATGGCTATACATGGGCCGCACCATTTGAGGTGGTCTGGCCCACAAGATCAAGGCGTGCACCACAAGACTACAAGGTGTACTAGACATTGTAATAGTACCAAATCAGATACTTTACTTGTAACCCTCCTCCTCTAGAGTGTATAAGGAGAGGAAGAGGTCCCCTAGAGAACAGGTCATATATCTTAATACACACAACAATACAATCTGACGCAGGACGTAGGTATTACGCCCTCACGACGGCCGAACCTGGATAAAACTCTTGTGTTTGTCTTGCGTCACCATCTAGTTCGTAGCTTGTGCACCTGTCTGCCGATAATCTACTACCTTGGGCATACCCCTCGGTAGACTGCCGACCATATCTCGTTGACAACAAGTTGCAAGTGTTCTATCTGAATATTGCATATGTTTTCACACGTATGTTGCAAGTATATTTTTCAGATGTTTCATCTGTTTCAAATATATGTTGCATTCAAGTGTTTCATGTTGCACGTGTTTCATGATGTTCAGAGAGTTAGGGGCATGGGGGTGTGATGGTGGCACGACATGGGTGCCGAGGAATGGGGTGCAGCGAGCCGGTGGCTAGCGGACGTCGCGCGCGGTGCTCTGGGGGCCGGCTGTTGGGGGCACGACGGGGCGGGGTGCGCTTACAGGGCGGGTCGAATCAAGGCGGAGGGCGGATTGTGAGCGAGTCATATGGACGCAACGCTGGCGCGATGCGCAAGCGGGCAGTGCGAAATAGCGGACAGGGCGCAGGCTGTGTAGGCGCGTGCAGGAAACAGCCATCCGACGGAATCCTATCCTGTCGAAGGTCCGGGCGCCAATACGTCCCTTTAAAGGAGTAATTTTTTTTCCAAAACTCCAATGTTTTTTTTGTCATTTGACTATCCAATATCTACTGTAGGTCTCACCTGAATTATAGAATAATTGTAATATGGGGTTTTGGCTATATAATCTACGCTATAATCTAACCCATTTGGATCACAATTAAATTATTTTAGTTGATCATTATAATCACAATGGATCGAAACATGCTACATCTAATGGTCAAACCACCTCCTTAGATGCCTTTTGATTCGGCCAATTATATGAATGGAATGGAATGAGTTTCCTCGAGATTTGGCGTCGGTTGCCGGCTTGCATGCATCAGCGGTAGTCAACAAAGGCGCCGTGGGCCAGGTCAGCATGAGCCTGCGCCAAGTTTAGCATATTTGCTTCTAAAAACGGCGGGATCTTGGCGTATCACTAATACAGGATTGATTTTGCGTGGAGCTACACTTTAATTAATGGAGGCGGTCATAAAATCCAACTGTCTCGGAAAATGTCGGGTGATTAACGAAGGCGGTCACTTTTGTCCGCCTCATAAAATTGATTTACGGAGGCGGTCGTCTGCATAAGTTTATTTTCGGAGACGAGCACACTATAAGGCCCGCCTCCAAAAATACAGACCCAGCCCAGCCCGATATCCCGCTCGGACTATATATACTCAGATTTAGGCTTTCAATCTCCATTCTCACTCTCAGCTAAGGCCGGACGAAAAACTCGAAGCTCGTTAGCTCGCTCGGCTCGTGGCTGACTCGGCTCAGCTTGGCTCGGCTCGTTATGATAACGAGCCGAGCCGAGCCAGAATTTTAGCTCGTTAGCTATAACGAGCCAACTCGAGCTGGCTCGTGAGCCGCTCGCGAGCCAAACGAGCCGTAGTTTTAGAGAAAAAGTCATCATAACTTATATTAGTTTTGTATTACTTCATGTTTTGCACTTCACAAATAGATGATATGTTAGCTCATATGAATATTTTGTTTGATTTAAAGCTATTGAATATATTATTTTTATATTATTAATATTTTTATGCTTTAGATAAATATAAATATTATATTTTGTATTTTTTTTTCTGGCTCGCGAGCCTAACGAGCCAGCTCGAGCTCGTAACGAGCCGAGCCGAGCTGGCTTTCTGGCTCGTTAAGATAACGAGCCGAGCCGAGCTGGCTCGTTATCCTAACGAGCCAGAACGAGCCGAGCCGAGCCGAGCCGAGCTGGCTCGTTAGCCAGCCTTACTCTTAGCTCTTCCCTCTCCCCACGACGACGCACACGTCTCTCTCTCTCTCTCACACACACACACACACTCCGACGCCAACATCTCTCTCCCCTTTCTTAGTGGCACACTAGGCGCGGAGTAGTGGCAACGACGCGCCTCCCTCCCTCCGGTACGTGGCCCCCTCCTCCCTTATCCTCCCGACGGCACGCGTCCGCTCCCTCCCTCCGGCGCACATCCCCTCCCTCCCTCCCTCTGGCCTGTGGCGGCGCGTGTCCCCTCCCTTCAGCGCGCGGGGCCTAGATCTAGGGCAGCGGCGCGGCCCTCGGCCCCCTCCTCCCTCTCCTCCGGCGCGGTGTGCAGCTCGCGCCCCCTCGTCCTCCCGACAGCGCGGGGTGGCCCTACCCATGGTGGCGCGTAGGGCCTAGATCTGGGCAGCGACGCGGCCCCTGGCTCCCTCCTCCCTTTCCTCTGGCATGGTCTGTGGCTTGCGCCCCCCTCATCCTTCTGGCGGCGCACCTCCTCTCTCTCCCTTCAGCGTGTGGGACCCGAATCTAGGCGGTGATGCGGTCACTGGCTTCCTCCTCCCTCTCCTCTGGCGCAGCGCACGCCTCCCCGGCCCCTCGTCCTCTCAGTGCCTATGGCAGAACCACCTAAATTATATGGCCCACATGTGCCTACCATTGTCTTCCAGACTTCTGATACAACACATGCAAGCCAGACAACTCCAGTAGTCTGTCGGGTGTCCTCGAGGAACCCCGAATCATCCACTTTTTACAACTCATACAAGATCAATAATGGAATTGTTACAACATTACAACATTTGATACAAAATAACTTACATCAGAGTGCGGAAGAATTATAACATTAGTTTACAAAACATGTATAAGCCAAGCTTTTATTTAAGCTCCAATAGAGGAGTATAATTGCGGAAGCATCTTAGATGAAACATCCAAGGTAGAAGAGGTAGCCAGGCCATGTCGAGCCCACTGACATGACCTCACTAAGCTGCTCAAGTCAGAACCTGCAACAGGGGTTAACAAACCCTGAGTACAAAAGTACTCAACAAGACTGACCCGACGAAAAATAGAGAGAAACTCAGGAATGCAGGCTTAGGGGAATCAAGGTAAGGTTTTAGCAAGAATCAAAGTATTTTACAAAAAAGCTCGCTAATAGTGTATCCTTATTTTCAATCTTTTAAACTTATCATTTATTATGGCTATCAACTAGGTGAGCCTATACTATAGCATTCACTTCTTAACATCCATCTCATGATTCCAAGTCCAAAGTTTCATCCATTAATTATGATGCAGGGCAGTTGATCGAGTCTCCATAACCGAGGAGCAACGATGATTCGAACCGATTATACTCAGCTGGGGATCCCTAACCATACGACATATGCATGACTCAAACCTACATATATCAACCTTCACTCGGATCCTCCAAAACGTGACCGGGTCCAACACCACCTGAGAGCATAGTACACCTCCAATCTAGCCCTTGGCCACGAGGGTACACGCTACTCTCGTCATCTCTCCACTCCTAGTGCGCGGTCAGTCATTCACGTGATGGACTAGCCAAGGTTTTAGGCTTACCAGAGCATGCAGTCAGTTGCAAAGTCTCAACCAAGCAAGCCTACAATGAACGGTCCTTAACCGATACAATCGGAGACACAACATTGGGACTCCTTTCCCGATACAAGTCCACCAACCGGTCTCATATTATCATCTTTATTCAATAAGTTGTTCCACAACAACCCTTCAAACTTTGTTAAACATTTTTAAAATTTTCTCATTAAGTAGGGCTAAGCATACTAACATTTTCAAATAAAACAGTAACAAGGATGATATTGAAGTATCAAGGATGGTAGTGTAGCAATTAGGTTATCACTCAACTCCTATCACCTAATGCAACAAAGCATAAACATAAGTGATGTAAACTTTGTAAAACTCAAGGTAGGGTTAAATGCATCCAGGGCTTGCCTTCGTTGCAGAGAAGTTAGTCTCCTCAGAGAGATCCATAGACACCAACACCTCTAGTGGATGGACCTACTCCGAGACCTGATCAACACGAGCCTTCTCACTCTCGTACAAACTACACGTAATAAATGATGCTTTGCTTAACGAGATGGAATGCATGACATGATGCATGATGCATGACATAATACATAGAGCATTGATTATGATAATTTAACAAGATTAATTACTTGAGTATAACTTTCTTTCACAAATTACCAAGTTAACTATTTCATTAAACCATATTATCATTTCATGTTAACAAGATGTTTACTTCATCTAAGAAACATTATATAACATGGTGAATGAGAATACTCAAACATCCAAAATAAGTGCCATGGAACAGCAAGTGTGGGGGTGTCCCCTGGTCAATCAATTCCAAATTCACACTCAAGTCAAGTTATGATTTATTCTAATCAATTATGCATTTATTATCTAATAAATAAAGGCATATAATTAAGTATGCAATTTAAATTGGTCAAAACAGTACCATAATTTTTTGTGGAGCTAGATATAATCATGTAAAAGATTATCACAAAGTTTCATAATTTTTGGATAATTATTTTAGCCTATAAAAATTATAGAACATGCATTTATTAATTAAAACATCTATTTTTATATCATAGCAAAAGTATTAGAAATGACCATTTTATATTTTTCATGGACATAGAACATGATAGTAAAGTTACACAAAAAGTTTCATTAATTTAGCATGCTCCAGGAATTAATTAAGAATAAAACAAGAAACTGCACTATTTGTATTTTCAGAAAAAGAAAACATTTTTCTGGCCCAAACGCTCATGCTCATCCGGTCCCACCTTCCCTCACATGAACTGGGCCGGCCCAGCAGCCTGCCGAGAAGGCCCAAAGGCCAGCCAACCCTCTCTTCCTCTCTTTAACTCTAAGGCACTGACGGCGGAGTCCCACCCGTCATCCTCCTCCTCCCTCTCCCGATGATGACCACACCGGAGTTCATCCCCGGCGAGCTCTCCAGTGAAACCAAGGGCACCACCGTACTCCTCTCTCCACCCTGCTTCTCCTGGCACCCTCTTCCTCATCTCCCATGGCCGATAGCGAGGACGGACGTGACTCCGGCGGCTGCTGGATCTCCGGCGAGGTTGCTTTGACCAACGACGACATCTCTGGTGAAAATCAGGGAGGCGATGAGGATCAAGGTGATGAGAGGAACACAAAACGTGAGTAAGGTGGAGTAGGAAAGAGTCGTGGTGGCCTAGCCACGTTGGGGGAGCACACGGCGGCGCTGAGATGCTCCGGGAAAAGAACAACGGCACGGGGTGACTCGGGTGACAAGAGGATGGGCTAGTCAGCTCAAGAGGGGCGCACATAGGTGGCGATCATGGTGGCAGAACGAATTTGGAATTGGTGGACAGGTGCGGATGAATTGCTCTGTCGAGCTCTGGGCGGCGGCGATGGAACAGAGCAGGGGAGAAAGAGATAGGGTAGTCGGCTTCGGCTAATAGAGCGAGGGTGAGCGTGCGAGAAGATGCGAGATGCGGCTAGCAGCTGTTTACGCGAGGACAGCGAAGTAGCTGTGTGCCGCCGCGTGCTTGAGCGGTACAGCAGAGGTGGTGGCCGAGCGGTGAGCGGTAAGCTGCTGCGTGGCTGGTAGAGAGAACAGAGAGCTCGACCTTGCAACATTTCAACATGTTGCACATGTTGCAACACTGGAGCAGCAGCTTCCCTCCTCAATTAGGTCAAGATGGAGGCCGATTTAGCCCAAGGTCAAAGAAAATAAAATGATCCTCATCACAAACACTCCAACTTTCACTCAGGTGAGAAGAAGTGAAACTGAATAGATAAGAAGATAGAGAGGGATCTAGGTTATGAAACATATGTTTCACTATTTGAAACATAGGCTCCAAACTTAGGGTTTTTTCAAAGTATTTCTTTAATTACTTGCCATTGGTGAGTTGATGATTAATTAGTGAGTTTGGTTAGTGACCACACTTACTCAAATCATGACACCATCATGAATATCACATTTTTGGATTTCAAACTTGGCATCACAATTTGAATCAAATTATTCCAAAACCTTTTTATCAATGCCCTCCAATTTGAGCTTGATAGTTCACCTCAAGATTTGACCCAATGATCAAATCTTGAAATGCAAGTCCCATACTCAAACTTGAGGTCTCAATTTTTAAGTTTTGACTTGGCCTTCTACCCCATCAACACTCATGTATGTGAAGTACACAATTCACACCTCATATTGACTAGGGCATAGTTCCAAGTAATTTAGGTGCCATTCAAAATTAGAAGGTCACAAAGGGCCTTAAAAGATTTTTGGGTTAAAGCTCAAAACAACTAACTATTGAACAAACTAACCATCATTTCATGTGATAAGTAAAACATGACATAAACAACACATATGTAAGAAACATGTGAAACATGGCTTATGCAACATATGAAACATCTTAAACATGGCATAATGAATATATGAAACATTCTAAAACAATACTTGAAACATATGCAACATTGACATGAAATAATGCAACATTTCAATGTAATAAATGCAACGATGCTTGATGCTTATGCATGATGATGCTTATGATCATATTTTAGTAGCTTTTAACATCTGGGATGTTACAGTGCCCTCATGGGGCTCAGCTCCCTCCTCTCGGTGGCGTTAGGGTGGCGGATCGACAGCAGCGGCGCAAGGCCTAGATCTAGGCCCGTGCGGCCCTGTCCAGGACTGTGCGAGCCTTTTTTTTGTTATTTTAATCAATTACGGAGGCGGGCAAAGCGACCGTCTCTGTTAATTCGCATTTACCGTGACCTTTGATTGGAGGCGGTTGCAATGCTCGCCTCTGAAAATCGAAAATGACCGTCTCCGTTAAGTTTTATGTACGTAGTAGTGTATGGTGCATAGGCCCTGCATTTTCCATTTATATATATAACCAAATTAAAACCACATGATCCTCTCTGACTGCCGTTTTCTCCCCTAGAATTCCCGTAGAGCTCCTCCAAGGAACCAGCCTCCACGTCGTTTCGACATTTTTTGTCCGTCGGATCTTCGAATCGATGGCCCAGATCTTTAGGAGCCGATTCCACCAGAAACTGCTTCTACCGCTTCTCATGCGCTTCTCCGCCTTCTACTACGCTTCTCCAGCTTCGCATCCGAACCCGGTCAAACAAATATATACAACAGCTCCCGCTTCTCCTTCCACCTTCTTCCCCTGCCCGATGCTTCCCGACCCTGACACCGCTCCCGCCCCGCAGCGCCCCCCGCCGCTCCCGCTCGCGCCCCCGCCCCTGCCCCTGCCCCCGTCGCTGCTTCCTCTCTCCCTCTCCCTCCCCTTCTCCCTCTCCCTCTCTACTAGCGTCACCGCGCGCCTGCCGGCCCTAGCGGCACCGTCTCGCCGCGCATCGTGTTGCCTACGCGACGGCGCTGCCGGTTTGGTGCATGGCGGCACGCGTGGCCCCCGGCGGCGGCCATACCCGGCCACAGCGCAGCTCCAGCAGCCACCGCCGGTGGCGGCCGGTGCGGGTGCCTCCCGACGCTGCTTCCTCCCTCCTGTCCGCGTCTCCTCGAGTGCTCCATGAAACCCTAGATGTCTGTCCTCATCTCTTCCCCGCGGTTCCTGAGGATGGAGGCACGTACAGCAGCTCCGGTAATCTTAACTGCGCCGCCCCCATGCCCTCGCTCTACTCGACGACAGGGATGAGCCAGACCTGATTTTTAAACCCACAGAATTTTTTTTGGGGTGGTTGTTGTACATTATGATTCGCTCTAAATCATAGTAATACTGACTGTGTCGCGAGTTGATGAATTTAGGCACAAACGTCAAGGAATTTTCATCTACCCCTGGTGATAGGCACAAACGTGTAGTATGACACTTTTCCCTGCTGATAAATGAATTTTCAATTAGCCACTCTTACCTTGCTCCGGTTATCTGATTAGACTGCACATGGATATACAGGTATGGTGGTTCAATCTACCAGGACAATTTTTTGAGCCTTTTGTCTCCTCCCTGTAATTATTCTTATACTCAGTTCCCTGTAATTTTGTTCTGCCTTCCTTAATGAAACAGGTGCAGATCTTGTGCTAAAAATATGGCTCATTAAAAAATAGCCTGTTTAATCTCCTATTTAAGAGTTTTGACATCTTATAGGGGACCTCAAGGAGAGTTTATAGATTGGCCATATTGATATGATCCGATAAAAAAATGTCTCATTAAAAAAATAGAATGTTTAATCTCCTATTTATCTCTGA
The DNA here is from genome assembly GCA_038087645.1 of Saccharum hybrid cultivar R570. Taxonomy (NCBI): domain Eukaryota; kingdom Viridiplantae; phylum Streptophyta; class Magnoliopsida; order Poales; family Poaceae; genus Saccharum; species Saccharum hybrid cultivar. Next base: position 3,773,002 of record JAQSUU010000273.1, read on the forward strand.
ATTTTGATATATTATACCAGACCTCAAGGAGAGTTTCTACATTGGCCGTATTGATGCTGGCGATACGTGACGATGTAAACCAGTGGCCTTCACAAAGGTACTTATCTACACATCATTGTAGTATCATGCATTCATGTGGGCGACATCTACTTTACTATGTACCAGATGAGCCTAATAAAGTCTGCCTTGTATGAAATCTGATTGGAAAAAAATATCAGCTGCATTTTTAAGCAAGTTACTGACCACTGTAGTTTTTCCTATTTTTCAGTACGATGCAATGTTCTTATTGTTTTACAGTGCTAGACCAACAATGGAACACTGCCTTTAGCTGATATAAAACTTAATTCTTTTGTTCATATTCTATTTTACTTTTTGGGTCACCTGGTACCGGAAAGACAGTGCTTGGCAAGGTTGTGCCAAAACATACCAATGTGGACTATCTCTTTAAATGTGCTTATCAATTGGAGAAGGCTCTTTTTTTTGGGCTGTTTGAGTATCTGCATTATAGCATTTAAATGCCCTGTTTTCAGTTTCTTGATCAAGGACAAAAAAAATTGTGAAAGCTGTGTTTTCACTGCCAAGTAAAATCGCTTCAAGTGTTGTTTTTGTGCATAAGGTAAGTTATTGTACTGCTGTCATTCACGATCATTTTCTATTTATTTCAGCTGTACCACCACATGATATCCATAGTTTATTGTTAATCCCATATTGATGCATACTTTCCTGCTCATTTATCATGTCCTCTAGACTGATTATTTTCAGAACGTGCGTTTTACTGCTGCTCATCGTCCAATTAGGGACATTCTTCAAAAGGAGAATAAGGTTTGTTTTTACCTTTTGAGTTTCCCCTGCGGTCTGCAGTCCTTGGTGTCCTAATATTATCAGTTGCAAGTAACAAAATCAAAGGAATAGAATTATGGTTGGTTGACATCTTAGTTGACCTTTAGCGATTCCTTAGCAATACTCACTAAAATTGCACCTTTGCTGATATATTTTAAGAGGATATTTGTTTCATTTCTCCCATTCTTACATATGAGTTCACAACAATATTAGCCATTTCATTTTAGAACTTGGACCATCGGTGACCTCAGCTTTCGTAAATGCTGTCTGCTTAATTGAAAAACTCTCCTGGAAAATTCTTGACATGTATTTTTCCCTTACCAAATGTAGATTCAGCTTCCAGCAGCTATGAATTGCACTTTGTTTTCAGTGATTTCAGAGTTCAGACTTATCTACACCGCTTGCTTTATTGATTTTTGGTATAGTACCATTTTCCTAATATGATGGATGTCTATCCTTTGTCTTTCTTCAAATCTATGCACTTCGTTATTTTTCTGCATCCATGTATCATAGAACCAGAGAGTATTTGTTGCCTGCCTATCCATGCCTTGCCTTTTGACTTATTATAAATAATTTGTACCACATATACGGACCACATTTTGGTCGCGTTACCGTCAAAGTCTAAACAATATGATTTATGCATATTCCTTTCTTCATGGTAATGCTTCAATTTATTGCCTGCTAACCATGTGTTTTCGTAAGTTCATTTAAGATTTGATTCCAACTAATATTACATGTTATTGTCATCACTTATGCTGGTAGCTGCATATTCATATTGGAATTTCCTTTGTTTAGTACATGATTAAGGATATGCGCCAATTTTCCATGTGTTTTGGATATCGCAGTGGTAGGCTTTCCCCATGTTTCAAGTTTTTTTTTAAACATAGGGTCATGAACCACTTAGCAGAAAATGTTAGCTGAGATGAAAATTCTCATTCATAAAATTTGTCAGGTTATAGATCAGTTAGATTACAAAAGAAAACAAGGCAGGGAGAGGTACATACCATCTCCAACTAAAACTGAAGCATTATATGAGTCCATAACCAGTGGATCCCATGGGAAACATTGAGGAGGATTGTATTTGTAGCGAAATTTTTACTTCACATTTACATATATAGCTAATCGACCTTGGATTATTTTCCGTCAGCTGAACTTGCCTTCTTGCTGTATGGGAAACATTGAGGACGATTGTACTTTGTAGCGAAATGTTTACTTCATATTTACGTATACAGCTAATCGACCTTGGATTTTTTTCCGTCAGCTGAACTTGGCTTCTTGCTGTATCTATTGCTTACTCATAGCTTCTTTATTACCAGCCACTATACTCCTGCAGTATTATTTTTCCCTTGAATCAGCTTTGGTGATGAACCACTTAACAGAAAAAGTTAGCTGAGATGAGAATTCTCATTCGTAAAATTTGTCAGGTTATACAACAGTTAGATTAGAAAAATGTAGTTACAAGTACATATGCCCGAGTACCTCGGACAAAACAAGGCAGGGAGAGGTACATACCATCTCCAACTAAAACTGAAGCATTATATAAATCCATAACCAATGGATCCCATGGGAAACATTGAGGAGGATTGTACTTTGTAGAGAAATTTTTACTTCGCATTTACATATACAGCTAATCGACCTTGGATTATTTTCTGTCAACTGAACTTGGCTTCTTGCTGAATCTATTGCTTACTCATAGCTTCTTTATTACCAGCCACTATACTCCTGCAGTATTATTTTTCCCTTCACTCAGTTTTCTTTTCTGGTGGATCTATTGCATACTCATAGTTTCTCTGTGTATTTGGAGGTTTATTCCATGATATTTAAGCTCCACCAAAATCATCGGCTGCTACCAACGTATAGATTCAGTTAACTTATACGAATTTACTAATTTTCATATTTCCATCTGTTTATTGGTTGCTATCTATGATGGCTACGATTATTTCTAACATGTCATCTGAAAAAATGCTTCCACTTTTGTAGTCGTTCCGTTTCTCTTACCGATACACATGGTCACTACAATTTGTTTGTCATTCTGTACGGTCGGTGTGCCCTGCTTCGTATGGCTCCATCTTCAGAACAGCCAATTATTCTGCTCTTTCATCTAACAAACATGTAATTTGTAGTCCACAATAGCTTCACAGTTATTGCTTACATGATTTTTTTTGTTATAGATCACTCCATCAAATCCCTGCAATGTTGCATTACAAATCTAGATGCCTTAATTTGTGCTCCGCTATTTCTTAGATTGTTTACATGATTTTTTGTAGTCATCGATTGCTCCATCAAGTGCATGTAATGTTATGTCACGAATCTAGATGGGTTAATTTGTGTTTGGCTTCATACCCAAATAAAAAAAAAGATACCACCATTTGTATTTGCGCACCCACAGAAAAACTGATGTTTAGCGGAAGTGTGCTCTCTCCCAAAAACCGTTGCGCATGGCGAAGGTGTGCTCTCTCCCCTGCCCTCCTTTCCCTTCTCTCATGTCCCTCTCTTCGCTGTGATTTGGCCTCCCTCCCCTAGGATGTCGTTTGCTCCTGCCACCTGTCGTGTTTTTAGGTGTGTGGATCATGTGCGCAACTGATGTCCTTCATTGTATGGTGATGATTAATGGAGTACACTGATGACCTTTAAATTTTTTTTCTTCCTGATTTTACATTGACATTTTGAGAACAAATTTGTCCGCTTTGGGGTTTCTCCATGTACCGCACCTGATAAGAACCATATGATTATAGTAATCCTTTTCCGTACCAACTATATGATTGATTTTACCAAACTGTAGTAGTATATTGAATTGGTAAAATAGGATCCATTATGAATGTTACCTTTTTTCCCTTTGGGTGGGCCAGCAATTTGAATAGCCAGTGTGTTGTAGACAAGTGCCTTGCCCTTTATCTTCGTGCTTTATTTTTCCCGCTCCTACCGAAAATATAGGAGATACGTAAATGAAGCGCCTAGCAAAATATAATAAACAGTCCTTGTCAACTGGTCCCTTCGATACGTGCTCTAAACAGCTGCTCAGCTCATCTCTTCAACAAGCAGAACTTTGTATTCCATTTCTTTTCTCAATATTAACTTTGTCTACATTATCAAGCCATCACCTTTGAATTGGATTGTCAGGACATCAACTTTAAATTCTATTCAATTTTTTTTCCCTACATTGGTTACTAACCCAATCTTTTTAGCTATGTACAAAACTACAAATAAGGTGTTGAATGAATGGTCTGGTTGTTTCACTGCAGGTTGTACCAAAAGATGAGCTGTGCAAACAATATACATCAACGCTGCTGGCGCTGAACATCAGCAGTCCGTTGCTTATCTATCGATTCGGAGACAGTAGCCCCGGTGTTAATCGTCAACTATGCTATCATTGTTTCAAAAAAATGCTATGATTAACTGCTGGAATTCAGGCAATTTGGTATCACGGGAACTATCAGATTACTACGCTATACGTTTATAAGGTGAGCGATATATATTTATCTGCCTATTGCTTTGTGCTTATTAGGTATTGATTCATGCTAATGCTCTAAAAGCAACTACCATGGACGTTTGCTTCTTTTGTGATTGATCAACACTTCACGGACATTTTTCAGTTAATTGCTGAATTCATATACGTATGCTTTCCCTTCTGTCAATGTGGTTTTCAATCCAAACAGAACAAACTTTTCATTATCTTAGATATATGTACAGTTCCATGGAGCCAACATAGCTTACTGTTGTCTTCGTACATGCAGATCCCCAACCTCAGCTCGTCCGCCCTACACTACACTATTTTCCGTGGAAAACAAAAATGAAAGGTATTTTCTTATTTGGCCTTTTCGACACAATAAAAATATTTCGCCGCTTCTTACTCCTGCTCTACTTGGTTCCTCTGTATTCCTTCTTAAGGATAGCTTGGATATACATCAGAGCAATGGCACCAGCATTTTATAATACTGAACTGTGAATTACGAAAAAAATGTACAAAATACTCTGTATGGGCCTGATAATCCTATATTCCAAGTAAACTTCGTCAGACTCTTACCGGTCGCGCGCAGGGGCGCGCGTTTCCACTAGTGAGTAGGAATGCGGGCCTGTCCTAGACGTGGGGGAGTTGGGTGTAAAAAGAAAAGGAGCAATTTTCTCCAAAACTCCAATGCATCTTTGTCAATTTTTTTTTAAGAAATGTATCTTTGTCATTTGGCTGTCCAATATAATATCTGCTGCTAGTACTCGTCCACAAAAAGATGCAATTATAGGTTTTGTAAAAGTCATACCAGCTTAAAATTTGATCAAATTTATAATTAGTATAAAAATGTATTTTATAATTAATTTAATGATACTATTTTGTATCATAAATGTTAAAGGTTTTTATATAATTTTGATTAAACTTTAAATCGTTATGACTTCTAGTTCATTTCAGCTATAAAAGTTAAAATAAAACTCACCCTCCGTTCTTCTTTTTAGAAAGAGCTCGCCGCCCTCCGTTCTTCGAACGACAAAAACACATACAAATATAGCTTTTTTTTTGGAAAGGATAAACGAACCAGTTGCACACGTCTATGTGGCAAGGCTAGCAACACGTCTACCAGCTACAGTACTTGTTATAACCGAACCAGTTGCACGTTGATTCAGCCATGCATTTTTTTTCTGAAGGATCTCATCTACTACAAAGATAGGAATTTTGAAGAATTTTAGTCCTATAGGAAAATTGTCTATATATCCCTTTGGAATAAATTATTAAACCCTATGAAATTTCCTTGGATTCCTTTGAGGTGTATAAAATCATAGGAAATTTAAAGAAAACCTAGGACGAGAAGTTATTAGACTTTATGAAAACTTAACTTTCGTTTGTGTATATCTATCTCTTGGAATTTCTGGATTATTCTCGTGTTGCATCCGAAGGCCACAATGAGAACTTTTATATATGTATTTTATTTAAATTCACGTTGGACTGTAATTTTCATACGAAGAATATTCCTGCATTACAAAAGACGCTTTATAGATCATTGATGAAATGAAGGATCTTGGATGTTGGCTGTCATCTGACAGGATATATACAGATCGATCTTCGTCTAAAATATCTCTGATGCCAGCGTTCATGTGCAGTAGAGTTCGTTCGAAGAGTGGTCCACAGACCACAGGAGTGGATGCAGTAGGATTAAGAAATCCTCGCAACAACTGTACTTTAATTAAATCAGATGGAGGTGGAGCTCAACTCAACGCGTGCGACGACGTAGGTACGGCGCAAGATCTGCCCCCTGCTGCTTCCACATGCCAAATGGCCGGGATCCATGATCCGATCTCAACCACATGATCCAAGCCGTGATTGCATAATACTGTATAACCACACCACACGAATATACACTGTACAGCAGTAATTTTCCTGATTAATGATGTGACAGCTTCAGCAGTAGTAGAGCGAAGCGCCTATTCGTTTGGACTTATCAGCAGAATCAGCAGCCATCCAGCAGTGTTTTTCTCTCACAACAAACCAGCGAACAGTGCTTTCAGCACAATAAACCAGCGAAACGAACAGGCTGCAGGTTGCTTCCCAAATAATCTAACAGCTAATGAATCTCGATCAATTAGCTAATTAATCCCGATCCGTACGAACAAATTGTTGTTGTTATTACAACTAGAAAATGAGACGTGCCGTGCGCGAGGAAATTAAAAGAAGAGAAAAACGTGAGACGGTGAGAGGTCACGAATCATATAAGCGCAGTAGCTGAAAGGAATGTTCCGCTTGATAGTCTCGGTGAGACTGACTGTCAATCTGACACGCTCCCGAGTCCCGACAATACTATACGCGCACAGATTCAGAGAGCAGAAATTCTACATCTGCATCCTACCATAAATTGGTTTTGCTGAATTTTTAGCTTATGCTGATGCTTATACTGATTTGTTGTGAGAGAAAAATATTATTGGTTCGCTAAAAAGTACCGTTAAAGTAGTTCAAGTGAACGAGGCCAAAATTTTCTTTTGTTTTTGCTTCTTTTACATGAGACAGCGTGGACGTCGCGAACCTTTAGTTTTTGCTAATGACGGTTTTACGCTACGCCGACGGTGTCAATTCAGTTGACAGCTCCATATATAAGTAGTACTTACGTGGTAGCAGTGGCGGATCTACAGGGGGCTGGGGGGCTCCAGCCCCCTAATGACTTGATTTACCACTAAATTACTGTAGTAAAAATCTAAAATCACCATTAAATTTTTATACAAATCAACATCTCTATTGTTTTAGCCCCCTTGATTTTCATCCTGCATCCGCCACTGCGTGGTAGTAGTCACTACTCCGAGCAACGCCCAAACGTGAAACATACAGGTGCATGGTGACTGGTGCGTCACGCACGCACGCACGCACGACGGCGCCCGGGCGTTCGACAAGCTGCTACACAAAGGCTGAAGTGTTCGTCGGGCACGAGGCCGGGGGCCACCCCGATCGCACTCGCACCGGCACCCCGGCCCCCGGTCGCTGGGCGCGTCCGCGTCGCGCTCCACTCCGCGTCTCCACACAAGTCCACAGTCTCCGTGATGAGGGGAAAAAAAAGGTCCACAACCTAATCTGCATGCTGTGAGACTGTCTCCAAGAGACTACCTATATAACGACCCAAACCCATTTTGTGTCTTGCACAGGAAAAATACGGTGTCCAACAGAGTAGGCAATCCAGCACCCATTTTTGTTGTAGGAGAGAGGGAAGCCAAATGTGTGTCCTCCGTCGGTCTTCTCTCTCCTCGACCCAAATACGCGAGCGGCGGGAGGCGTGCGGAATAGAGGCGGAGCAGGCGTCGGGGCAGGTCCGACGCGAGGAGTATTGGGAAGCGATGCCGGATTCCCCGCTCACGCCGGTGAAGGAGGTGGCAACCCCCCGCACGTCGCAACCTGGAGGGGCGAGGCCGCCGCCGTCGCAATCCGCAGTGGCGGATCCGCCGCGGTCACAGCCGGGAGTTGCGGTTGATGGTTGGGGTCGCCGCCGTCGTAGCCGAGGTGGTGGATCCACTGTCATTGTGGCCGGGAGGGGCGAGGGCGCCGAGTGGAGGGAGAGAGAGCCGCCAGCGGGTGGTAGGAGGTGCCGTCGCGGATGCCAAGTGGAGTGAGGAGCCGCCGCTGCCACCCTCGCGCCTCGCGCTCGAGGTCCGCCCTGCGGGCGGCGACGGCGAGGAGCCGCCGGCGCGGACAGCCCCACCCCCGCGCCTCGACCGCCACGACACGGCCTCGCGGCTGCCCTCGCCAGTCGAGACCTTCGATGTCGCCGACCACCGCTGCTCTGAGCTTTGCTTTTTGCGTTAGCTGTTGGAGAGGCCATGTTTTGGGTGCGTGACTCTTCTCCTGTGCGTGACCCAAACCATGATATGGGTGTTGTGTTTGGGTTCTCGTTGTTGGAGACAGTCTGCGTCTGCCGCTCGCTCGCCTCCTGAAAGGTCCTTGTTTGGTTTTGGTAATTGAGTGACAACTTAGGTGGACTAATATGTGGTTATGTGAGATACACAGGAGATTAGTCCACAGGTAATGGTGTCATGTAGGAGCTCATTGCATATGAGACATGACATGGAGTCATGTGACCAAGGTGGCAAAAGATCAAGATGAGGCTTGGCTCGACGGACCGGTTGCAAGTGTGAAGGGCAAGTCGGAGGCTTTGGAGCGATGGACCGTGAGGCGGTGAAGCTTGAGCAAGACTTGGCGCCGATGGACCGACGCAACGGTGAAGAGCAAGTGAGGTCAAGATCGATGGACCAAGGTCATATGATGATATGAAGTGGATCATATCATTTGTGATATGGTTGGTGCATGTGTTGCATCAATGTCGGAGGAGATGGAGTGGAATGCGCAAGGCAAAGGTATAACCTAGGGCATTTCCATTTCACCGGTCATAGGTGTGTAGAGAAGTTGATGACCGGGTTTAGGATAGATGGCCGTACTATTAAGAGGGGCAAACTTGTTTGCATATCGGTCATCTAGTGCCACTTGAGCGATCTAACTTTGCATACGTGTTAGGATCGAGTGGCGAGGCAAGTTGAGTGCCTAATTTCTTTGAAGAAAATGTTTGTGAAAATGCTAACACACGTGCACAAGGTGGTGATCACTTGTTGGTGTTGGCACATTTGCGAAGGCGATTTCGGGGAAGTGAAATGCCTATTTTCCATTGCGCCGGAAGTTGGAAAAGAAACGGAGGAGAACGGAGGTCACAGTGGTGCACCGGACGCAGCACCGGACGCAGCACCGGACGCTGCACCGGACGCGGGCTCTGTGCGACCGGCGCGTCCGGTCAGTGCAGCGCGGGCGTCAGGCGCGCGGGCTAGGGTTTGACACCGGCGCGTCCGGTGACCCACGGGACCGGCGCGTCCGGTCTGGCGAACAGCGAGTCACGAAGTCTTCGGACGCGGTGCGCGTCCGGTCCCTCACCATCGGACGCGTCCGGTGGTCTCGGGCGCTTACTGGACTCGCACCGGACGCGGGTACTGTGGCGTCCGGTGGTTGCGAGGAGCGCGTCCGGTGATGTCTTCGCGCGCGCGGGAACTGTGCGCACCGGTGCGTCCGGTGGTTCGCAACAGCGCGTCCGGTGTGTCGTTTGACCGTTGGCGCGCAGTGACCGTTGGAGGTTCTAACGGACGAATTTGAAATCGCTAGGGCACCGGACGCGGTTAAGCGCGTCCGGTCTGTTACGACCGGCGCGTCCGGTGCTCCCGCAGAAAACGGACAAGTGTGTGCAACGGCTCTATTCGACTGTGGGGTTATAAATAGACCTTGTGGCCGGCCTTGGCCGGTAGCTGAGCACACTTTAGCCTTGGTGGCTTGTGTGGTAGTGCTTGGGAGCCCTCTAACTCACTCATGCTTGATAGTGTTCATCGGATCGAGTGAGAGAGCGATTCTAGTGCGTTGCTTTGAGAGATTGCATCGTGTGGCACTAGGTGATCGTGTTGCAAGCCGGTGGTGCTTGTTACTCTTGGAGGTTGCCACCTCCTAGACGGCTTGGTGGCTTGTGGCTCCGTCGAAGCTCGCAAGAAGATTGTGCGAGGCTCCGGAGAAGCTTTGTGAGGGGGATTGTGCTCACCCCGCGGGGATCGCGAAGAGCAACTCTAGTTGAGCGTGTCATTGAGCTACCACACTTTATGGTGGGTTCTTGCGGTGCCTTTTGAGAGGCTCGGTGTGTGACCGATTAGCCGCCGAACCACGAAGTGTTGGTCGACACAACGGGGACGTAGCTTGGTGGCAACCAAGTGAACCTCGGGAGAAAATCACCGTGTCAACATTGTCTACTCTTCTCGGTGGTTTGCTTTCGTACAACACAAGCTTGTATTTACTTTCATATATACTTGTGCTTGTGTAGTTGCTCTTGTTCTAGTTGTGCTTGTGTAGCTAGCTAGATATCTTCTTGCTTGTGTAGCTAGAAGTATCCCCTTTGCGTGGCTAATTCGGTTTGTGTAACCTTGTTAGTCACATTGCTTAGTTTGTGTAGCTAAGTGTCTTGCGCTCTCTAATTTGGCATTAGTTGCCTTGTTATTAAGCTTTGCTAGTGAGCTTAGGAGCTTTGTGCTTTTGCTCCACTAGTTGTGTAGGAGCTCCCTCGGTTGACAAAGTACTAGTGCATAGGTTTGTGTGACCTAGCTCTAGAATTGAGTAAGTGAGCTCTTGATAAGCTTAGCACCTTAGTTGCTTAATTAGGATCTTTGCAAGGTGCTAGAGAACTAGATAGAGGGGTATAGTCTTGGCTAGACCGATAAGTTTAATTCCGCATTTGTTTTGGTTAGCCAACGCATTTAAGTTTTAGAAAGGACTATTCACCCCCCCTCTAGTCCGCCATCTCGACCCTTCAATTGGTATCGGAGCCGGGTCTCTCATTTGCGGTCTTCACCGACCCGAGAGGATGGCGACTTATGGGCTAGATGATTGTGTGGAACACATTTTTGATGGCACTCACTATGCACGGTGGAAAAATCACATGCTTGATCATTTTCGTGCTCTTGGCCCTAAGTTTTGGTGGATCATAGTTGTTGGCTTTTCTCATGACTTGGATGGGTGTGGTAACCGTACCCAAGCTCAAAAGGATTGCCGAACACTTGATGCACAAGCTAAGTTTTATCTAATCAAAGCTTTGAATGATGAGATTTTTGACAAGGTGAGAGGTCTATCAAGTGCACATAGCATGTGGACGACGCTCAAGCATCACTATTGTGACTCCTCAATTTGGGATGATGGAAAATTCAAGAAGGATGATCACATAGTGATGGAGGTACATGAGGATGTTGAGCATGACCACAACGAGGTGATTGTGGAGGATTGCTCCACCTCAATGTCAAGTGATGATGATGATGATCATTCCACAAGATCACTTGACAAGAATGATGATAATGCCACAAGTGATGCAAGAAATGATTCTACTTCATGCACACTTGATGGTGAAGGTGATGGCTATGAGAGTGATGCTTCAACAAGCTCTTCAACATCACCACATTGTTCCATGTCACATGGTGACACTAAGGTATCAATTGGTGGTTTTGTTGTTGATTGTGATGATCCAAATTTTGAGCTTCTATATAAACTCTCAAAGGCCCTAAGAAATGAGATGGCAAAAACAAGCAAATTAAAAAATGAAAACTCATTTCTAAAAACCACATGTGAACAACAAAAGCATCTACTTTATGTTACTACTTGTTCACATGAGGAGCTAAAATTGGCTCATGAGGAGCTTAGTGTTGCTCATGATAACTTGGTACAAGAACATGCTTTACTCACTAAGAAGCTTTCTAATGAAGAAACCAAATCTAGTGAGAGCTCATCATTTGGGTCAAATGATCAATCACATATTACTAACCCTTGTGATGTAGGCAAGAAGCATGTATCCACCTCTTGTGATGATTTATTAGATATGCCATGTTCTTCACAATTAGATGCTTGTTCTACTTCTATGTCTTGTGAGACTAACCTTTTGAAGGAGAACAATGAGCTCAAAAGTGAAGTGAAGAATTTGAGCAACAAGTTGGAGAGGTGCTACAACTCTAAAATCGCCATTGAGCATATCATGACCAATCAAAGAAGATATGGTGATAAGAGTGGTATTGGCTACAACAAGAGCAAGGGCAAGATTAAGAAGAAGCAAGATGCAAAGAAGCTATCCCAACTCATGTGCTACCAATGCCATGAAGTGGGACATATTGACAAGTGTTGCCCTACCAACAAGTCTCAAGTTGAGCCAAAAGCAAAGCCCCAAGATCAAGTCAAAATCAATCACGAAGATGTTAGTGACTTGATGATAAAGAAGAAAACAAGAAGGGGTGGAAGAGCAAGACATCCAATGCAAACTCAAGATGTCAAGATGATGAGCAAGAATCAAGATGAGAAGAAAATACATGCTCACATCAAGTGCTTTAAATGTGGAGATAAGGGACACTTCGCCTCGGGGTGTCCTACCAAGCTTGAGAAGAAGGCTCAAGCAACTCGTGAGAGGCAAGGCAATGAGAAGCAACATATGAGCAAGGAAGAAAAGGCTCAATCTAAGAGAAGTTGCTACTCATGCCGGAAAAGGGGACACATGGCACATTCATGTCCCCTAGGTAAGAATTCTAAGCCTAGTTCAATTGATGATACTAATATGCTTAGAAAGGATGGCAATGGTACCTCATTGGTTAAAATTGCAAAATATCCCGCTACTCATACTAAGGCTATGCCTAAGTATGTTGCACCTAATTTGAGAGGACCCAAACTTGTTTGGGTACCATCAAAAAGTGGATGATTGTTTGTAGGTACCATCGGCATTGGAGGCTTGATTCATTTGGATTCATATTGGTCATCATATGTTGAATTAAGTTTTAAAGCTTAGTGCATATTCTATCCCAATGCCAAGTCAAAATAAGTGGAGTCCAAATGCTACAACATACAAGTGCAACATTCAAGATTGTGGTGATTTATTGGATATATTTGATGGCTTGCAATTTATTTAAATAAAAGCTTGCTATTGGATGATCATGAGCTAACCAAGGTATATCTCTTGTTGATCATTTTATTTGGGTGCATATGAGTTGATTGAATTGGATAAATGCGCAATGTTGCTTGCTATGAGATGATTGAATGGATTCAATGCCTAGCAATCAAGTTTGGATTGATTTTGGTTGGATAAGTTCATGAGATGACCTTTAGTAAGTGGATTGAATGGATATATACATCTTATGAAAGTATTCAAACAAGTTAGTTTCAAGTTTGATTCACTTTTGATGAAGAAATAGCTCATGTTTTGAAATCTGTCCTATATTAAAAATCTGAGCTAGCAGTGATCTTAGCCATGTTTGAGTGATCAAATCTATTTGGATTGGCTTGAAATTTGGTATACATGCTCTACACTGATGATAGAAGATGCTGTAGATATTTCATGAGAAGTGGATAAGGGTTGCTTCGGTTTTGAAGTGCATCTTGTCAGCTATAGTGCAGCAGTTTTCAGCATGTAGCAGTGGTGAAAGATTTGAAATCTAGTAGCAATCTAGAAGTCAAAAGAAGTTCAAATTTTTACAGTTGCTAGATGACTTAGTGAAGCACATCTCCACCAAATTTCATGGCATTTGGATCTGTACATTGGGAGATATGAATTATTCTTTGAAGGGTACAGAATCTGCCAGAAAAGTGAAAATCATTGGATTAATCTAGAGTTACTTTTAATTGAAAGGTCCTCAAGTTGAAAACATGCTTACAAGTGGTTGAGGTACCTAAGTTTGGTTTTGAATTGATCTAGAAGCATGACAAGCAATGAGTACAAGACTTTTGTATTGTGAAATATACTTGGTATACTTATTTGGTACTCAATTTGAAGATCAAGATCAAACTTAAGATGAAGATGAAGTTTAAGTTCTAGTGATGATTAGAGATCATTTGGTAGAAAGAAAAGGACTTAAACAAGTAGAAAGATTTGGACTCAAATGTAGATTCAAGGATTATTCATCAAGATTGAGTTCATCATTTGGATCAATCAAACTATATTGTTTCAAGTGAGTATCAAGAGTGGTTCTTTGGAGAAAGGTCACTTCTCCCTAGTGAGGGGCTTGCCGCCGTGTGTAGGTGAAACCAAGTTTGGGACTTAGAAGGCTAACATGGAAGTGGTGATCCGAGGAACTTGTGATGCTTAGTTGAAGCAATCAAAAGGGTTGATCAAGAAAAGCAAGCAACACCCAAAAGAGAGCTAGTCATATATTTCAATTGGTATCATAAGTACTTCTCTCATGCAAGCATTGATCAAAGAGAAAAAGCAAGCCAACCACAACAAGAGATAATGCACTTGATCATAAGTGGTTTACATTTTCATATGGGTGAAGAATGGATTTATCTATGATGATTGGTCTTCACCAAGCTTATAAATTGGACTTCATATTGCTATTGGAGTAATGAATTGGAATCTATGTGACTATCCTCTACTCCAACATAGCAAAGGTATCATTGTAATGAGCATGATCATTTCATTCCTTACTAGTATGCGGCTAGTGCATATAGTACATGCCTATTAGGATCATGCATGACAAACAAAAATTTTAGATTCATAGCCTACCACTATTGCTTGATTGTCTAAATGATCTAGTGGTATGAGTATGAATTTGTTCATGAGCTAGTGAACCCAAGCACTTGATCTAGTTTGGACTGTTAACAAGTGACAAGTACAACATTGGCAAGATAACCCTTAGCATGAGGTGTGAAGAAGCTTGTCATTGGATCAAACCGGACTTGGAATCTTAGGCAAATCAATATAGTTCAAGTCATACAAGAAGCTCATGACAATGATAAGAGTACAAGCACAACAATGAAAATGGATATCTAGTTTGTTTCAAGTGGTATCTAGACTCAAATTGATCTTCCAAGTGGTATGTACAAGTGGTGTCTAGATAATGATCTACAAGTGATATCTTACAAGTGGTACTCATAAAGATAGCAAATGTTCAAGAAGTGAATATTATTGTCAAATCCTTCAAAATGGATCTATACTAGAAAGCTCTTTCAAATGGTATCACATTCCTACTCATGATATATTCACATGGTATCATTCATGCAAGACAATGGTTTCACAAGTGATCCTCAACTTTAAGTGATCAAATCAAGAAATGCTACCCTCATCCTCAAATGGTATCTCAAGTGAATGACACATGCTATGACATAGGGGAAGGAGCCCCACCTAAATGGTATCAAGGTCAAAAGATCCTAAGTGGTATCTCAAGAGCAACATACTAGTAATGTCATTCCAACATATGTGGTGATGTCCATCAAAAATGCAATATTCAAGTCTCAACCATCAACCCCAATGCTAGCCTTTGTATCAATTGAGAAGAACACCTTTTATGGAAATTGATGACAAAGGGGGAGAAGTTGGAACAAAGATATGTCAATACACCAAGTGAGAGGTTTGGGAAGAGATTGAACAAAGATATATCGTGAGAAGATGAGTTAATACACCAAGTGAGAGGTTTGGGAAGAGATTGAACAAAGATATATCGTGAGAAGATGAGTTTGGATATGAAGATGGACAAAGAGGGAGCAACATTGTAGAAATAAGAAGGATCAAAATTCTTGGACAAAAGAAGCACACAAGTAGGGGGAGCAAGCTCATGAACATTGATTGGTTGCATTTGACTTATGCATATTCATGTGCTTGCTAGCATTGCATAAGTTTTATTTTTAATATGCATGCTTGTGTGGTGTATGCTAGTTATAGAATTTGATTGATGCTTTGATAACTAGCATGCATAGGTTGTTAGCTAGACTTATGATTATCATGCAAAAACTAGAACCTTGCTTATAATGTTGATCTCACGGGGTTTCTAGTGTTTTTGATGTCTAGCTACTCATGATGCTAAGGATGATGGCAAACTTGTGATTTTCAAATAGTATCAAGCTACCAAATGGTATCGAGCTATAAAGGTTTATTCTATACACCTTAGCATCACTTAGTAGTGCTAACCCTCCCACAAATTTCATATTTATGCATATGTGCAAGCTTGAAACCAAACCATTTGAGCACATATGTAGGGGGAGTTATCACTACCAAGTCGGGTTTTATAGTGCTTATCCAAATCTTGACATAGAGCTTAAATGTTGGATAAGTAGCATAAAATCCAAAACAAGTTAGCAATTTACACTTTGTGTGAAGTGCTAGCTTGAAAAAGCTTAATTTCCATATCTTTGTAGAGTTGTCATCAATTACCAAAAAGGGGGAGATTGAAAGGTCCTTGTTTGGTTTTGGTAATTGAGTGACAACTTAGGTGGACTAATATGTGGTTATGTGAGATACACAGGAGATTAGTCCACAGGTAATGGTGTCATGTAGGAGCTCATTGCATATGAGACATGACATGGAGTCATGTGACCAAGGTGGCAAAAGATCAAGATGAGGCTTGGCTCGACGGACCGGTTGCAAGTGTGAAGGGCAAGTCGGAGGCTTTGGAGCGATGGACCGTGAGGCGGTGAAGCTTGAGCAAGACTTGGCGCCGATGGACCGACGCAACGGTGAAGAGCAAGTGAGGTCAAGATCGATGGACCAAGGTCATATGATGATATGAAGTGGATCATATCATTTGTGATATGGTTGGTGCATGTGTTGCATCAATGTCGGAGGAGATGGAGTGGAATGCGCAAGGCAAAGGTATAACCTAGGGCATTTCCATTTCACCGGTCATAGGTGTGTAGAGAAGTTGATGACCGGGTTTAGGATAGATGGCCGTACTATTAAGAGGGGCAAACTTGTTTGCATATCGGTCATCTAGTGCCACTTGAGCGATCTAACTTTGCATACGTGTTAGGATCGAGTGGCGAGGCAAGTTGAGTGCCTAATTTCTTCGAAGAAAATGTTTGTGAAAATGCTAACACACGTGCACAAGGTGGTGATCACTTGTTGGTGTTGGCACATTTGCGAAGGCGATTTCGGGGAAGTGAAATGCCTATTTTCCATTGCGCCGGAAGTTGGAAAAGAAACGGAGGAGAACGGAGGTCACAGTGGTGCACCGGACGCAGCACCGGACGCAGCACCGGACGCTGCACCGGACGCGGGCTCTGTGCGACCGGCGCGTCCGGTCAGTGCAGCGCGGGCGTCAGGCGCGCGGGCTAGGGTTTGACACCGGCGCGTCCGGTGACCCACGGGACCGGCGCGTCCGGTCTGGCGAACAGCGAGTCACGAAGTCTTCGGACGCGGTGCGCGTCCGGTCCCTCACCATCGGACGCGTCCGGTGGTCTCGGGCGCTTACTGGACTCGCACCGGACGCGGGTACTGTGGCGTCCGGTGGTTGCGAGGAGCGCGTCCGGTGATGTCTTCGCGCGCGCGGGAACTGTGCGCACCGGTGCGTCCGGTGGTTCGCAACAGCGCGTCCGGTGTGTCGTTTGACCGTTGGCGCGCAGTGACCGTTGGAGGTTCTAACGGACGAATTTGAAATCGCTAGGGCACCGGACGCGGTTAAGCGCGTCCGGTCTGTTACGACCGGCGCGTCCGGTGCTCCCGCAGAAAACGGACAAGTGTGTGCAACGGCTCTATTCGACTGTGGGGTTATAAATAGACCTTGTGGCCGGCCTTGGCCGGTAGCTGAGCACACTTTAGCCTTGGTGGCTTGTGTGGTAGTGCTTGGGAGCCCTCTAACTCACTCATGCTTGATAGTGTTCATCGGATCGAGTGAGAGAGCGATTCTAGTGCGTTGCTTTGAGAGATTGCATCGTGTGGCACTAGGTGATCGTGTTGCAAGCCGGTGGTGCTTGTTACTCTTGGAGGTTGCCACCTCCTAGACGGCTTGGTGGCTTGTGGCTCCGTCGAAGCTCGCAAGAAGATTGTGCGAGGCTCCGGAGAAGCTTTGTGAGGGGGATTGTGCTCACCCCGCGGGGATCGCGAAGAGCAACTCTAGTTGAGCGTGTCATTGAGCTACCACACTTTATGGTGGGTTCTTGCGGTGCCTTTTGAGAGGCTCGGTGTGTGACCGATTAGCCGCCGAACCACGAAGTGTTGGTCGACACAACGGGGACGTAGCTTGGTGGCAACCAAGTGAACCTCGGGAGAAAATCACCGTGTCAACATTGTCTACTCTTCTCGGTGGTTTGCTTTCGTACAACACAAGCTTGTATTTACTTTCATATATACTTGTGCTTGTGTAGTTGCTCTTGTTCTAGTTGTGCTTGTGTAGCTAGCTAGATATCTTCTTGCTTGTGTAGCTAGAAGTATCCCCTTTGCGTGGCTAATTCGGTTTGTGTAACCTTGTTAGTCACATTGCTTAGTTTGTGTAGCTAAGTGTCTTGCGCTCTCTAATTTGGCATTAGTTGCCTTGTTATTAAGCTTTGCTAGTGAGCTTAGGAGCTTTGTGCTTTTGCTCCACTAGTTGTGTAGGAGCTCCCTCGGTTGACAAAGTACTAGTGCATAGGTTTGTGTGACCTAGCTCTAGAATTGAGTAAGTGAGCTCTTGATAAGCTTAGCACCTTAGTTGCTTAATTAGGATCTTTGCAAGGTGCTAGAGAACTAGATAGAGGGGTATAGTCTTGGCTAGACCGATAAGTTTAATTCCGCATTTGTTTTGGTTAGCCAACGCATTTAAGTTTTAGAAAGGACTATTCACCCCCCCTCTAGTCCGCCATCTCGACCCTTCACCTCCCCAGCGTGAAAGAAAACGTGCTAAAGTTTAGAGATCTGCTAGTACAAGTTTAGAAAAGTTTTTAATGATCCAATTCACCCATTCCCTCTTTCGCCCTTTTTCCTCTCACAACATCAGCATAAGTAGCAATATAAGTCAAATTTTAGCGAAACGAACAGGTTACCTCCTGAGATTAAGATTTGAAGTAAGCTCCGCCGCTGGCACAACCACGTCAAGATATATGGCACGCCCTGAACGAAGATTATAAATATGTATTGTAAGACACATAGAAAGACAAATGCGAGTGTAGTAGGATAGATACGATCCAATCAAGCATATACAATATAGATATATAATATGTTACTTACACACACCAAAGGCCCGGAGTTGTTTAAAACTCGTGTCTTTAGTTTTACTGTCGATCAGATTACCGAGCTGTATTAAGCTCCATTTTAAATAAAAACATAATGTGCTTTAGCTTTGTCCAAAGACTAGTTTTACATGGGAAAAAATGCATATAACACCTCTAAAATAAAACCTATTAGTTTTATAATATTTGCCATTTAATAATATCCTAATGTTTATTTATTTGGAGTCATACGAGTATGTTAATGTATTTTCATGCAAATAGGTCAAACTTTTTTAAAAAAAAATACTTAGAAGTTACAACACATGGAGACACGTGGACGTTTTTTTTAAAAAGGAAAGAGACGACCCGTGAAAACGAAACAATTCTTAAAAATTCCAATAAATGACCCCCGAAACTGTAAGCAAAAACGAAACGATGACCACAAACAAAACAGCGTCTTCCTTGTTGCCGCCTATCGCTTTTGCCTCCGCTCTGCTTCGATAAAAGCCATAAACTCCCGGCCGTCCATTGCTCGCCTCCCCTCCCCTCCCCCTTCCCTTCCTCCCCGCCGCCGTCTCCGGCGACCGCCAGCCTCGTCGTCCATGGCCTCTACAAGCCCTAGCCCCGCCTCCCTCTCCACGCCCCTGCTCTCCGACTCCATCGCACCCGCGCACGCCGCCAACGGGCACGCCACCAAGCACCGACACCACCACCACCACCACCACCACCACCACCACCACGACAGCGACGGCGCCGCGGCGGCTTCCGTGTGCGGCGAATACGGCGGGGACCCGTTCGCGTTCCTCTCGGAGGACCGGCCGCCGCGGGACCGGGGGCCGTCCCCGGCCGACCCGTTCCGCAACGGCACGCCGGCGTGGGGCGGCGGCGCGTACGCGTGGGCGAGGACGCTGCTGCTCCTTCCCGTCGCGGCGGTGCGGCTGGCGCTGTTCGGGCTCGCCATCGCGATCGGGTACGCGGCCACGTGGGTGGCTCTCCGCGGCTGGGCGAACACGCACGGCAGGCCACGGGAGGGCGGCGGGCCTATGCCGGCGTGGCGCCGCCGGCTCATGTGGATCACGCGGATCTCCGCCCGCTGCATCCTCTTCTCATTCGGGTGAGTTGCTCACTTGCTGGATCGTCAGACGCGGTTACATGCTTGGATTGGGTCTGGATCGTAAACTCGGTCTCGTTTTGATTTGATCTAATCTGGCACCTAATAATCGCTTTAATTTCCGGCGACCTGTCCTTTTTTCTGAAAAATAATAGATGATTAGATTTGTGTGGCGAGATGGGGCTTTCTAATCCTGTGTGTGTCGATGACGCGATTGTGCGATGCGGGTTGGTTTGCTGGATTTGGAGGGCTGCTGATTCGTAACACGTGCGGTTTTGTTGGGAGCCCCTCAATGATGTGGTTGGCGGGACGATGCTGTAGCGTAAGCTGAATGTCCGTGCCGCAGATGTGTTTATGGCGTGTTGAAGCTGACCTGCATGAATTGCAGCTTTGAAGAGACCAATAGGAAACGAACGGGCTAGAAACCGCTGTTGGACCATTCGTACATCCGTGCAGCTAGCTTACAACGTCTGGAACCTGAGAGCGAAAACGTGTGCACAGTTCAAATTGAGATGCCATGTGCATGTGCATGCTGAAATGAACTGTGGGGTGTACCATCTTACAAATGGGAATTTCTTCTGTGGTCCTTCCATCCATTGCAATGATTCCAATAGCCCCGAATGGTGGGAAATTTCTCTATACTGAAAATATAGCGAAGGAAAAAACAAACGTGCCTATGGTGTTGTTTGTGTGTTAGGCTTTCAGAATCGCACAGGAATAACAAGTATTTGATTCAAAACTTTAGAGCATGGACAATGAGTGTCATCTTCTTTTGTTACATGTATTTACCTTCAAAATTTAGTTTTCTTCTGGCCATGGAATTTCTTTGTGTGCTGCTTCTTTTGCTGCTTGTTACGCTGAGTTGATCTGAGTATTTGGATGCGTACTTTCTCAGAGTCTCTCTTCTTGTGATGCTAGTGTACACTGTCTGATCTTAGTCGGGCACTCACTTTCTTCTTATCAGGTACCACTGGATCAGAAAGAAAGGAAGGCCCGCTCCTAGGGAACTCGCACCTGTTGTTGTTTCCAATCATATCTCGTATATAGAACCCATATTCTTCTTCTATGAATTGTTCCCAACCATTGTTTCGTCCGAGTCTCATGATGCCCTACCGTTTGTTGGAACAATTATTCGAGCGATGCAGGTGTGTATGTTTCCATTTTCCTGTAATAGCGTCTAAATTTCCAAGTTTCTTCTAAGACAGCCTTTTCCAGGTTATATATGTTGATAGATTCTCACCAGCTTCTCGGAAGGCTTCTGTAAATGAAATAAAGGTAAGAACGGCTCCTCTCATACCCATAGCTTCTCATCCTTTTATTAATTAGATGTTGCGATGACTTGGTTGGCTTTAAAAGCATTGTATTGCATTTTGTCACATGTTAGCACCCCATTGCTTTATGTAACCTGTAAGTTATTGAATCTGGTTGCTCTACATTGACTTAATATATGGAAAAGGTAACAAGTTACTCCTTGCAGTTGCCTGCTTTACAGATCTTTTAATTTTATTTGCAGCAGACAGTTGATTCTAAAATCAACACCAACCAAATTATCCTAGAATAACATGTTTTGCCTTTTAGTTATTTCTTCATATGGTACATACTCTCTAGGATGTCCTTTCAGAGAAAGGCAGCTTGCAATAGCTTCCCGCGGGTCCTATTATTCCCTGAAGGCACCACAACAAATGGGAGATTCCTGATTTCGTTCCAACATGGCGCATTCATACCTGGCTACCCTGTTCAACCTGTTGTTGTACGTTATCCACATGTTCACTTTGATCAATCATGGTGAGCTTTCTCTATGGATATTCTTTTCAATATACATTCATCTTTGTACCTCAACATTTTTTTAATTTTATCTATACAATGTTTTGTGTTTCAGGGGGAATATATCGTTATTAAAGCTCATGTTCAAGATGTTCACCCAGTTTCATAATTTCATGGAGGTATGCATGGCCTGCTGAATTTGGCCTAACAAATGGCTGAACTATTATGTCTTTTTTGCACTTGTGTCTTGCAAAATTAGCTCATCTCATTGATCATCTAATAATATACAGGTAGAGTACCTTCCTGTTGTCTACCCTCCTGAGATCAAGCAAGAGAATGCCCTTCATTTTGCGGAGGATGTAAGTATGTTCAACTCAAATAAATTTCTCATCTAACATCCTGTGCTTTTCACTAGAGGTGTGATAATATGTTCTCCCTACAACTTTTTATTCTTGCAGACCAGCTATGCTATGGCTCGCGCCCTCAATGTCTTGCCGACTTCCTATTCATATGGTGATTCTATGATTATGGCACGAGCAGTTGAAGCTGGAAAGGTAAAAAGGGTAGCTATGCATAACTATGAATTCCCAAACAATTGCTCTGACCCTTTTTTGCTAGAACATCTGCCATCCCTCTAAAAGTAAATATGCCTCTAATAAGCTTTCTATTTGCAGGTGAACTGCTCAAATTACATGGTAGAAATGGCTTGGGTTAAAGATGTAAGTTTTTTCCTGAACTACATTGTTTACATGTGTTTGCAGTATGCAGATGCTGCTGTTGTCAAAATCCATCAGGCAATAAAAAGTAGATTATGCTGAATTATTCCTACAAGAATAGCTAGTTATGCATTAGTGTACTTGTATGTATTGTGCCAATTCCTTTATCACAAAAACCATTGAATGAAGCATTGTATTGTTGTGTCTTTCAGATTTATGGTGTAAGCGCAGCAGAAGCAATGGAACTATTGGAACATTTCCTGGCTATGAATCCAGATAACGAGTGAGAATCCTCATTCCTTAATGGAGAACTTCCATCATGCTTTATTAAGACAATCTATTTCTATTGATTCATGATTAATTGATAAGTAACACCATTTAAACATTGCAGTGGACGTGTGAAAGCACAAGATTTTTGGGCTCATTTTGGTCTGGATTGCAGTCCTCTGTGTAAGAAGGTACTGACACAGTAACTACAAATGCTATTAGCTTAACTGGATTCCCCTCTTTGCTGAACTTCCAACTTTTTTTCCAGGTATTTCACTACTTCAATTTCGGCATTAAGGAATCAATTACGTTCCGTCAGGTATGGACCTTAATTCAATTGAATTTTACATCTGCCTTGGTGCTTCGCAGTTTTTACATATGACACCAAGAATAGTAATGTATGGGTTCTGTATATTTCATTAGCGCTAAGGTTTCTAGGTGTATCATGTATGCAGTTCTTGGTTGGGTGCGCGCACCTGAGGAAGCAGCCATTGTTCCAGGGTGCCTGCGAGACCGCCTTTGAGAAGTGCCGGGATCCTGAAACATCTGAGATCTCCAGGGCACAGCTAGCTGATGTCCTGCGGTTAAGCATGCTGCTGCCTTCTGATGATAAGGTAAAATGCCCCATTGCCCCTCTACTCCAGCATGTAACACTGTTTGGCCACCATGATGTCATCTCATCTGACCATGTAACCTCTAACAGATGCTGGAGCTGTTCAAGACCTTTGATGTAGATGGCGACGAAAAGATCAGCAGGGACGACTTCATGACGTGTCTTGGGAGGTTCCCGTTCCTGATTGCGTTCTTTGCAGCCCCGGTCAATGGGGAAGTGTACATCGAGATAGTCTGAATGCCTGAGGCAAGGCGATGCCGTGTTAGAGTAAAGGCTGGAGCTGCCAGTGCCAGGCGCAGGCAGGGGATCCCTCCGTTTATGCAATGGGATACCCACCGGGCCTCCTCCACTTTGAAACAAAACCACCCTTAGTGTTGGGTTGCATCAAGTGGCTGACCAGTATAGTGCGCTGATTTTGATTAGTTGCTAAGTTCAAATTATTATACTGTCATTACGGAAATCTGTTGTGAGATACGCGCTGGACTAGTAGCTTGTCGATGGAACTGAGAATGCACATAGAAAGCATCTGTAATCTGAACTGTAAGAAAACATTTTTGGACAAACAAGACTCTGTAACCTTAAGCTGTCTTCATTCTTGTTAGCTGTAGCACTTCGGCGAGTTGAACTGCTTCGCAACTTTTTGATCCTTCCATGACGTTGTTTCGGAACTTTTTGATCCCTCCATGTCAAATCAAAGTTATTTTGGCTGTGACTTTTCTAAATGCAAACTGTGTATTTAAGACGTAACATATGTCTAGATACATAACTTTTTAGAAAAGCCAAAACGACTTCAATTTAATTTTGTTATGTTCCTATGAAAGCCAAAACGACTCGAACAGTTTAGTCTCGTTATGTTCCAAGACAAACCTCTCACTTGCAGCTCAGAACGGATGAAAATGGATGTACATACTTCAATTGCGATTAATGAACGAACAGAATCGATCGATTGCACAGGGAGACGAATAAAATCACATTGCACGGGCTATTAATGAAATCACATTGCATGGGGCCATCACTTTGACAGCATCTGTTTCTACACTTTATTCGCTGAGGTTATTTACATGCATCAGAGACAACAAAGTAAAACCAAAGAAGCTCAAATAGGGGATGGCTCAAGGTGACTAAACGCAGACACTGCCTCCGCAAAAGAAACCATTTCTTTACAGTATAATGCGTCTCTTATCTCTCTTTTTTCTACTACTTTTCTGTTGAAGGTATTTTTACATCACGATGCACCTCTCTTTCTTCGATTCACTTCTCGATGGAGGTGGGACGTTGGACCTCTGCAAAGATGAGCACAATGTTCAGACCCATCAGTCATCAGCAACAGAAGTAGTAAGCAGTCATCAGGAAACATGACGTGAACAGTACAAGAATAGGACCAAGAGAGCCCATGCGATGCTCACAACCAAGTTCGAAACATGATCAAGAACTGAGCACAAGAGAGCCCATGCGATACTCACAACCAAGTTCAAAACATGATCAAGAACTGAGCACAACAAGTTAGGTAAACTGGCTCCTTCAATTTAAAGAGATGCTTCGAACAAAACACATATCTTTTTGTCTATTATAGCAAACTAAAGTGACCATGCATTCAACCTCTTTGTATGCTCTCTCACATAACACCCTCACTTCTACCTGTTTAGGGGCATGAAGTAACCATTCATTGTTGGTAATAAGTGTACTGAGGGAAAACAGGTGACTTTCGCAAGTGAATCTTTAAAGACGTCGGAAATAACGTACTGGTTTGAATACAATAGCTATTTAAGGATTCAAAACCAGGCAAACATGGTTATTTCAAGACAATAGATTGCAGCCAAACTATAAGGATCATCCCAAACAGCAAGTGGAAATGTTATGTGGTAATGTGAAATGAGGTTTTGATGGCAGTACAAGTAATACAAAGAAAACGTACCCTCGGACCAACAACGAGTCCTGGTCGGCCAGATTGAGTCGGTTGGTGCTGCGTAGGTGGTTGTTGTTGTTGTTGCTGCTGCTGTGGTGGTGGAGCTTGAAACCTTTGTGGTTGCCGCTCAAACTCTTGCTGTTGAAGTGCTATAGCCAGCTCCAGGTCAGAGCTGCAAGCATAGGAGGACCAATGTGGTAGCGTTAGAATTTAGGTAACACATGCAAAGTGACTCAGGAAGTCAGGAGTGCACATCTATGATGATTCAGCACGTTGAGCACATTCAAAATCACAGCCGACAGTCCAATACACAATGACAGCAAAACCATCAAATAGTCGAAGTTCAAGAAAGTTATGGCGCTTGGTTAACAGCAACAATCAACAGATCAGAAAAGAAACTATAGCTTCAACTAGCATATCATTTATAGCTCTACTGACGGACATTTTCTGTACAGTACCATTCATACAAGATTCACATGGTTGCAGAAATCCAAACTAGAAATGTTGTACACATACACAACAATAAAGCACATTGAGAAAAACAGGTAGGAAGAACATACTTTCCAGAAGTGTTGTCAAATTGAGCAAGATAATCCTGTGAACAAAGATAAATTTGAACTAGTTAACATTAATGTACCTAATAAAAACTACAGCAGTTTATTGATGTTATACATACAGCAGTACTCGTCATAGCTTGCTGTTCATTCCATGAATCATTTCTTGGAGTTTCAGCCTTAAATGGTGCGAAGTTGCTGGTAAGAAAAACCCCATCTCCATTCACCTAATGATTGTCAGTTGAGAATGAAAAGGATCAGTAAAGATTATGACCTCAAGCGAGAATTAAAATAATCACAGGAGTTAACATACCTCATCCAACCTTTGCCATACCAAATCAGTTTGGCTTATAAAACCTTGATCAGTTGCTAGGAGATATAGACTTCCGTTATACTGCAGAATAAATATAGATAAGAAATAAAGACAGCTCCAGTTCAAGTACTCAAATACTGACAAAACTAGTATACCTTGAACATAGTGTTGAAGTGGTTATTACGGAAGAAGACACAAAGCTCACTTTCGTTAAGTCCCTCTTGTAAACAGAAAAGACTGTGACAATGAAATTTGACAATGTGATAATTGAGAATACAATTGAGAACATGTATTTAAACCATAAACTATTAGAAATATACCCATAGACAGTCAGCTGGTTAGCAGTGGTCTGCAGAAAATTATCAATCAGCTCCCCTGAAAATAAATCAATTTAACTGTGAAGCCAAATATAGTAATTCTTGCATTGTACAAAGAGATTCACGCATGTACAAAAGTCAATAACAAAAAAAAATCTCACATTGATGTTCTGTGGCCTTGTCATCCACGGAAGGGCTGCTTTCCCCAGTCTTGTCAGCCTGCTCAGCAAGAACCACCTCCCCCTCATACACTGGCTCTTGATTTTCATACACCATATTTGTGGTGCCAAGTACATGCTCTTCACCTTGGTATATTGGTTCACATTCCTGAATGCTTGAAGGTAGACGCTCAGATTTATCTAAAGAATCACTTTTCACATCCAGTTCTGTTGTAGCATGACCTGGAACAGCTCCACAAGTTGCAACTGACGAGTCACAAGCAACCTCAGTATCATTAGACTGGCCATGAATTTGTACATCAAACTGTTCTCTGCAGGTTTCTTTATCACCTTCAACAAGAGTAGGAACAGCAGGTTGGTGATCACTGGTAGCAAAGGATTCATGAGACGGACAAGAGGGAGTAGATTCTGAAGATTGAACGGGTATATCAAGGTCCCCTGGTAACATATTCTTTATTCCACTGTCCTCTGGTTCTTTAGATGTCAAAGTTTCTTGGGATTCTTCAAGCACAACTTCACTGCCATTAACAGCACCATTTGTGAGCATGGAGCCATCATCACTCACAGCGTGATCGCCATGTTCCTCTTTTTTTGCAGCCCCCACCACCTCAGGTGCTTCTGACTGAAAACTCTCACTTTGTGGTGTCTCCATGTTGGACGATGAATGACTATGTGAAGTGTCAAAAGAAACTTCTCCATCAACTGCATCCCCACTTTCAGCTTTAGATAGATTGAGAACCCTCATCAGTTCCTCTTCTTCCTCAAGGTCACCTCGCCTTTTATGTGGTTCAGTTGAGTTTGAGAGAGTAAGTTCATCAAATGATCTCCCACGAGAAACCCTGGGAGACGGAATCTTTAAAGCTGCAGTTGTTGCAGCAGCAAAATCAACAGTTTCTTCCTCCACATGTTTATTTTCTTCTGTTGGTTTACCTGACTTGAATTCAGCAAGTCCGGAGGCAAGAGCATTGTAGGACTTCGATCCAATAGCAGTAGCAGTTTCAGTATCCTAAATAAAGACAATATGAATCAGCAATGGTAAGCAGGTGGCTTGCAAGTTGCAAAATGAACTGTTTTTTATCTATTATATTGGGAAAATTGCAAGGGTACTACCAAATTAGTAAGGACCGTCCATTCTATTTAATCAAATGGCTAAGAATAAAGGAGATGACCTATTACCGGCAACAGGTCATCCATAACTATTAAATGCATCTAGTGATTTTCTATTTGAAAGCTTAGCGTAATAGAAAGTAATGTATCTGTATCATGTACATATTCATTTTTTTTCCCAAAGCGAGGAACACCACCATTTCGATCAGAAATGCAAGTTTACCGACCAGAATCAGATAACAAGAGGAACGTGACATGGGCAGGTCCATACATAGAGTAACCTACAAACAGATCCAACATGTATGTTTTGTTCGTATCACCATTTGTCCGTGTCTACTGTTTGTAGTGAATAATTGCAGAGCTAACACAGAGAATGGATCCAACGTGTCATACAGGTGGGTTGCGAGCATGCAAGATAAATGTTGCAGGTGAGTGTTGAGGAACAAAACTTTTTTTTGGGTCATATGTAATATAAAATGTGCCAGAAGTGATAAGGGACAAGTCTAACTGGCAGTAGTAGACAAAATTAAATTCAACCCGTGTCGTGTTCGCAGATATTTTGTCAAGATAATGCGGTGGACCCTGCACGTTATTTTTTTCGAACCCAGGATAATCCCATTTCCAATAAAAAAACAGAAAGCTTGCCTGTTAAATTGATGGACACGCTTCGAATTTTGACGGTTTCCTAACTGATGGACACAACCAACCAGTTGTGAATTTTGGTGGTTTCCTAATACCCATATCAGGGGACAACTTCTCTATGTAGATAAAGTCGGTCAGTAATTAACTTTCCTTTTAAGTCTTTCCTAGTGCAGCCACGTGAGGGCACCAGCTGCAACCGATTAATTGGAAACTACGTTTTAAATTGCACTAATCCTTTCAGAAAATGGATAATCTAGGTCTGCGCACGTGAGTATCTTAAAAGAGATCATTATGTAGACTATACAATTTTAGGCAGACATAAATATCAAACCAGAAGTGAATCAACAACACAGAGGCAGGTAGTCAGAGACTAGGGTATGAATCCTAGACTAACAATCGCTTTGCATAAGATAGTAAACATACCAAGTTCTGGAAAAGCGTGTGTGCCTGCGCGTGCACATGCACACACACAAAGACCTACCAAGCCAATGACATAACCCAATTGGGGCTTTCTACTAGGACTAAAAGAATCAGTTGTCAATTAAACTACAAAAAAAAAACTAGCACATAACTATGTCGGATGGTTTAGGCGATGGATTAGAGTGATAAAGTGAGTGCAAAACTTAGGAACAAAATGATATGCACAACTCTAACTGACATCAGCAACATCACAAGATAACACAGGCCTATGGCATTTTTGCTAAGTGGAAAGATAGCACACCTGAGGGTCCACAATCCATCCATGGTATAGCGGGATATCCAGAAGATCAAATATAGCACGTTCTCGGGTGAACTCAAAGTCATCAATCCTGCAATGTACACACCCCAGTAAGCATCAAAATAAACATATCATCACAGGCGCACATGACAAACAACTGGTCAACAAGCCAAAAACCCTTACGCACTTCCTGAACATCACGTTCACATCAATGCCTGTTGCGAGGCGCGGGAGAAGATCAATGGCATCCGCGACGTTCTGCTCCCTGTTGCGAACATACTCCTCGTCCTTGTCCTATGAATTGCAACTCGAAACCATTAACACACCAAGAAATTCCAGAACCAACAACCCTAACTACTAGATTCCAGCCCGCAAGTTGCTGCTGCTGCATCCCAAGTCCAACACAACACCATTCCCGCATTGATCGACCCCGAACACGAACAACCCGATCTCGCGAGAGTTAGAGCCGAACCTGTACGGCGATGTTCAGGTCGATGAGGCGCTCGGCCACGAGCGAGAGCAACTTCTGCTGCGACACCTCGCCCTCGTCAGGGTTCAGGCTGATCACATTCTTCAGCAGAAGCACGTTACCTGCACAAACGCGCACCGGTGGCATGAACATCGCGGGCAGCCACTAGGCACGCGGCGAACTCGCGAGGGTTCGGAGTCGAACGGGAGGGTGGGGAGGGAGCTCACAGATGGCGAGGAGGGGGCAGGGCCCGTTGTCGTTCTGGTAGACGATGGGCGTGCGTCGCCCGAGGAAGTCAACGGCCCTCGTCCGGTGCATCACCTCGGGCGGCTCGGCGGGCTGGGGCAGGGGCAGGGGCTGGGGATCCGCCTCCGCCGCGCCCGGCGGGGCCACCGGCGAGGGGAGGTTGGGCGAGGGGTCGGACGACATGGAGCGGATCTCCCACGCGTTCGCCGCGACGGGTAAGGGAGGGAAGTCACCGGAACCCTAACCCTAGGGCGACGCCGCGGGGGTCGCCGCCGCGGGAGGAGGCGCGCGCGTGCGGTGTCGCCTAGTTGATTGGAGAAGGCGAGGACGGCGGAGAGGGGGAGGGAGGGGAATAGAATAGGAGGCAGTGGGTGGGGCCGTGGGGGTCGGCTGGGACTGGGAGAAGGTGGGCGAAGGGAGGGTGTATTTGTATTTAGCAAAAGAGTAACCGCCTGTAGTTTGCAGATTAATCCTTCGTGAGTCGTGACTCGTGAGTGAGTTTTATTTGGATTTGGTGCCTTAGCTTCGAGGTTATTCGGGCTTTTTTTTTTTTTTTGAGAATGAGGTTATTCGGGCTTGGGAGATTTAGCTGAGGATTGGTTTCTGGGATTTTTGCGGTTAGGGGCTGCAGTTTCGATTATTGGCCGTGATGTGTAATATTGGAGGAGGTGGTGGTGCACTTGTAGAGAGTTCGTTGCTACTAACACAAGTCTACAGCAACTAAACAAACTAAACTAATCCAAGTAGTTTTTCTTTTTCGAGAGTACAAGTACTTTGTGTCTTTATCGAATATGTCCATTCGTTCTTAAGGCAAAATGATACGAATCGATTATTCATATTTTTCTATTACTATAAAAACAACTTCTACAAAGGATTGTATGGCTAGTGGGTAGTGGCTTAGTGAAAGACCGCGAGATGCATAGATCAACCTAGTGATGACACGCAAGCGTGGGAGTGATAGAAGTATCTTAAATGAGGCAAGTGAAGATAACCGAACTAGTAATAAAGGAGTAACGACAAACAGTGGTTCCGACAAGAGGAATGTCATAAAATACAGGAGGCAGACAAGACGAGGGTGTTTTTGTTCTCAATCACATGAACTATAGTGTTTCCCTAGGTTTATTTACCTACGCCATTTGTTATCCACAATGAGAACATAGCGAAAATATCCTCTATTTCGTCGTTATCGTGGTGCAATTAATCAAACCTAAGAGGCATGGAAAGTTCATGGAACTCCCGAACCGTTGCACCAGGGAGCCTTTTGGCGCCTACTGGTAGGAAAATGAAGAGCAATACACTCGCGAGCCTTTTACGCTACGATTTGCTAACCGAAACGAAGAAAAAACCAACACGCAATGACAAGGTGGCACGAGAGTAAACCTTGTTTTTTTTTATCAAAACCTTTGTTAGTTTAAGGTAAGTTCACGTAACTTTAGTTAGTATAGCAACCCCCGCTATGACCTAAAACGCAAAACACCTAGGTACCATTTCGACATAGAGCATGTATCATCAAAAGGATTTAGCCATCACACCCAGTAGCGGATCCAACCAAAATTCCACTGATGTCATAAGTACTACGCCATGGCTTAAGTTCACGTATGAGCATCAATTTGCAATGAAGTGACAGCAATGAACAGGACTGGCTCCGCCCCTGATCACACTCGGTGGCAAATGGAAGGAGTCACTGCACCTCGCAAGCGACCTTAGCTTGCGTAATAGAGTCTTCCAGTGGCGGAGCGTGAAGCTTAATTAGAAGAGTGGAGTCTAATCAGGAAAAAATGTTATAAATAGACGCCAAAAGAAGATAATTTTTCCACTTGAAACACCGATACACCTAGTATTTCAAGATGTGTGTCTGATCACTGCTCCTTCGTAGGCTAATATCTAGACATAAGTATATCTAGATGCATAGTAAAAAAATATGTACTTAGAAAAAAATAGAACAACTTATATAATTTTATTTAGAAAAGAGGAAGTCGCTTTTTGTTTGTGTGATGACGATTAGACGATATATAGATAGATACACTGGGTGCTTAGAAAAATTGTTTTGTAGAGGGCGAGGGTGGGTGTGGGGCACTGCCCGTGTTGACTTGTGAACATAGCTCCCCAATGGAACACCCCAAGTGGAGCATAAACCCCAGGTGACAACGAACACACGAGCCTAGCTAGTGAAAGATGCAAAGGGCAGCACGCACGTATGCATAGCGACTAGACCGTCTGGAAAAGGAGATGAGACACGACTGTGATGACTTGCCGTCTGGGAGCACGCTTTGCATTGCTAGGACTTCTCCACATCGATCGCCCGGACGGTTTTGGGCACGCACGTCACGTCGTCGTTTCCTTTGTTTGGACGATGCACGCATCGCTCGCTGGCCCGAGTCGAGTCTTTCTTAACGCTGAAGGAAGGAAGACGACGCGCTTTCCATCGGGGCGGCCAGCTTGGCGGAGTCGTCGTCGTCGAGTCCAAAGGACTCGCTCGCTCCTCAGACGTCCAGGCAGGCAGCCAGCCCGTACGTTTCCTCTTGGAGCACCCAAAGCTAGCTAATAAGATAAAGGCTCCGTTTAGATGCTTTAAAGTTCCAAAAATTTTACAAGATTTTCCGTCACATCAAATCTTTAGACACATGCATGGAGTATTAAATATAGATAAAAAATAACTAATTACACAGTTTGGTTGTAAATCACGAGACGAATCTTTCGAACCTAATTAGCCCATGATTAGACACTAATTGCCAAATAAAAACGAAAGAGTTACTGTGCTTCCAAAAATTTTACAGTCTCATCTAAACACAGCCAAAATACCAAATCCTTCAGGGGCGACCAAGTAAAAATGCATGCAGCAGTCGCTATCCATCTCCGCCGTGACGTGACCCGCCCCGCCGACACCAGGAGGAAGGCGCTTTGGAATGAATGATGGTCCATTGCCGAACGACGCCTCATCGACGCCTTGCCGATGCCAAACACGATTGGCTCGTCCTTTGATTGCAGGGTCTCGTTTTTCTCTGGAAGACCCAACCCTAGCAGCCAGAAACGTGGAACATGATCAAGTTCCTTGTTTCGAAAATATTCGTGTTCCTAGCTCGAAAACAATTACATTTTTCACATTATAAAGTATCTCCTGAGTTTCCTTTTTCGTTCCCGTTGCTTTTTAGAAACATGTCTACTAAGGCACTGATACTCCTTCCGTCCTGTGTTTGAGTTTGACCATATCGGTGAAAATAATAAGGGGCCGTTTATATTCTTTCATTTGGAGGAATTAATATCTACTTAATAAATTATACTATTTGGCTTGAAATTTAACATTTCCTCACTTTTCAAAGTTCACATATAAGTATATTTTAAATTCATAGGGTGGGAGATGCAAATTGATTCTATAGATCATTATTCTATATTTTTACTTTGGATAACTTATAACACGCTCTTCAACTCGCTTTCCTAAGGGAGAAATGCAACACATAAATATGTCTCTCGTATAACCAACAATAATATACTAATATAATCCATGTACAACCATATTAGCTTAATTAATATGTGTCTAAATTATGGTTATTCCAAACAGGGCCTAATACTAATTGTTATTTTATCATATGAATATTACTATATTAAATTAATAACAGGTTATATTTCTATAGTAAACTTATTTGGAGACGTAACTATTTTTAAAAAAAGTTTCTATTTTTTAAATGACTCGGTTTAAATTTAGAATCATACTTTTTTTGGGTGGAGAGAGTACATATATATTTGAAATTTTGACTACTATATACATGTGCTACATGGGGAGCTCGGAGTGGATGTTGTCGAGGTTGAGGGTCTCCAGATCGAAGACGGAGGACTCGAGAGATCCCAAGTGCTTCTCTATGGTGTCGTTGCGTGCGGCGAGGTCGCGGTCGAGGTCGGAGAAGCGGTGTGCCCACTTCGCGTCCTGGTCCTCGAAGCGGTGGCCGAGTTCATCCTTCGTCTTCACGATCTCGTCGAGGATCAGCTTCAGTTGTGGATCCATGGCTCCCCAGGCTCGCTGGAGACACGTGAAGTGCTCGTGTGGCGGATCGGCAGCCAGAATCGAACGAAGTCCGATACCAATTGTTAGGGATAGAGTTGCGGCAGGAGCAAAGCAAGGGGAACGGGAGATAGACGAAGCCTAGCAAGGAGGAATGATTAACTGAATGTAAATTGTGCTATTACAAATTCCTCGATCACCTCTCTCTCCCTCGGCTGCAGCTTATATTCCGTTGAGCTTTACACAACCCACACTGGGCCAGCGACATTCTTGTTGGGCTTTAGTGTACGCCTAGGACGGGACGGCCCGGGATCTGTCTCGGCTTGCTTCTCAGAGCCGGACTGCTTCTTCTCCTGCTCTTGTATTGGGCCTGACATTCCTTGACTGGTAACAAGCTGCTAATACAAGCTACGCGAAAACGTTTGAAATCACGGGAAGAAAAGCGAAAAAAAAGACAAATGATCTGTGCTATGCGATCGTTAATGCACGCCAAAACGCAAGTGTTACACATGGACTTGAAGTACTGCCAGACATGGGCCGGCCCAGTGTACGCACTTTCTCTCTCATAGGCCGGGCCGTCAGGTAGGAAGCCCAACCCAAAAGCGTCCATTCCGTGAAGGAAAAAGTCTACTTTTCCTCCCCCAACTCTCACCTAAATCCGCTTTTCCTCCCTCAACTTCAAAACAGGACAAACCACCTCCCTCAACTTTTCAAACCGTGCATTTTACCTCCCTCGAGCGGTTTTGAAGGCGGGGTGCTACAGTAAACAGCGGTATGCTACAGTAACCAGTGGTTTGCTACGGTGTCCATGTTTTTGTCTTTTTATTTTTTCTATTTATTTCGGCTGAATCTTTGAAAAATCATAGTAAATCACAGAAAAATCATAAAATGGAAAAATCTAATTTTGTTGCACTCCACATAAGTAGATCTACATAGTAAACATATAATATAGTATGCTTTAGTACAAAGTTTTTGCTACGAAGGTTTTGTCTTTTTCTTTTTTATTTATTTGGCTGAATATTTAAAAAATCATAGTAAATTACAGAAAAATTATAAAATAGAAAATCCAATTTTGTTGGACTTCACATGAGTAGATCTAGATAGTAAATATATAATACAGTATGCTTTAGTCCAACAAAATAATTATAGAAGCTGCAGCTATGAATTATTGCAATTAATTACAGAAAAACATAGATCTAAAGCTACAACAAAAATTTTGTACTAAAGTATACCATATTATATATTCACTGTATAGATATGCTCATGTGGAGTCTAACAAAATTAGATTTTCTATTTTATTATTTTTCTGTAATTTACTATGATTTTTTAAAGATTCAGCCGAAATAAATTAAAAAGAAAAAGACAAAACCTTCATAGCAAAAACTTTGTAATAAAGCATACCATATTATATGTTAACTGTGTAGATCTACTCATGTGGAATGCAACAAAATTGGATTTTTCATTTTATGATTTTTCTGTGATTTACTATGATTTTTCAAAGATTCAGTCGAAATAAATGGAAAAAAGAAAAGACAAAAACACGGATACTGTAGCAAACCACCGGTTACTGTAGCATACCACCATTTACTGTATCGACCCGCCTTCAAAACCGCTCGAGGGAGATAAAATGCACGGTTTGAAAAGTTGAGGGAGGTGATTTGTCCTGTTTTGAAGTTGATGGAGGAAAAGCGGACTTGGATAAGAGTTGGGAGGAAAAGTAGACTTTTTTTTTTTTTCCTTTTCCTTCCGTGAATACTTACCGCGATGCGGCCCAGCCCAGTTTTTCTAACGTGTGCGCACTCGTCGTCGTCGTCGTCGTCCTGACGTCCTGGATCGCCCCCGCCCGCAACTTCTCTGCAATTTGCGGCCACCCTCCCCCTCGCCCCGACTCCAGTCCCAAGTCCGAACCGAAACCGCCGTCGCTCGCGAGGCCGCGCGCATGTGCCTCCTCTCCGGCGCGAGCCTCGCGCTCCAAATGGGTCTCGTCGAGGAGAGGGAGGCGGCGAGGCGCCCGTCGCCCGGTCGAGGCAAACGCGCTGTCCCGCCGCGCTCTGCTCGCTACACGCTACTGCGGTATCGCTAGAGGTTATTTTGGTGGACAGGATAGGGTTTTTCTCCCCGATGAGAATATATAATATAGAAATCATCAGTGTGTCTCATCTGAATTTGTTCAAACGTGTCCCGCTGCAGACATTAGATTTTGTTTTCCCGGTGTCTGAATAGGGAGGATCAGATGGTGCATCGATGCATGCCTCGTCCCCGGAAGGTCGGTCGTCTCTCTATAATCAATTAACCAATGCTGCTCAGAAATCCTGTTGGCTGCTCCAATTTTGCTGTAAATCTAGCGTCGGTAGCTGTTAGCTTTGCACATCCCCGTATAAATACAGTTGAGGTATGGTTGCCATGCCATGTATGCAGCCATGAAAGCTTTCCCGGCTTCTCGAATTACTACTGCATATACACAGAATGTCTGCCTTTTTAGCTTTCACTTGCTGATCACAATTCACAGGGAGAAGTAAGACGAGGAGACACAAAATAGTTCTTCTTTTGATATATTTTCACAAAGAAATCCACTGTCCATATTATGTTATTCTTCTACCATAAAGAGAGTTTGGTTTGATATGATATCCGTTGGAAGAGTGGGTATGCTTTAACAATTTGTGACTTGAGATGTTCATTTTCGGCTTCGTGCAGGTCATGCACCTGTAAAAATCGATTCCTTGCCAGGAGTAATGATCACCGGCAAAGTGGCAAATGAAACATGTGCTTCGAGGTCTTGAGGATATAATCAGGTAACACTAGGCCGCGCCTACCGTGAGGTTGCCATTCTACGACGTTATATATTGTATATTATAGTAAAACATATATGTCATATGTTGCAGTTGAATATAATGCATACTATATGTTTTTTTTTCATATTGTTTTTATTGCAAATATGTTTTTCGTTTTTTTATATTTTTTTGTGTTATGAGAAGAGGATTAGTCCGCGTCATACCATGTTATAATTGAAGAGGAGATAGCTACTCATACATTTAAAATTTCCTCATAACTGAGTATAGATGTTGAAGTTCTTTGGAAAAGAGAGAAATTCTTGGTATGTGCAGATTAGGTCACAAATAGAATTGTTCAAAAGGACATGTAGGGTTTTATTTTAGAAGATTTTTAGTGGAAGAATTACGGGATTCGGAGTTACGATGGATGAGATATAAACTTTTTAAGTTTATAGGCGAAACGTGAAAGAGAGGAATTTATAAATTATTTTTGAATTTTTTATGACGAAGAAGGAGTGTAAAATATTTGGTAGGCTCTAGAGTGGTTCTAGTTTATTTAGGAATTTTCTGGAAAAGAAAAGGGCTTACTTTAATCTTCTGGGTACGTTTATCGTGTACACGTAGCAATTCTCTTCTCGGCTGCCAGATGTACAGTGCCACTGTCAGATGAACAGTGTGTGAACAGTAGAAACTGTCAAATGAACCATGCTTGTGAAAGCGATTTTGCAGCGATCTAAGCCGTCCGATCAAGATCCAACATGTGAGGATTTGCCGGCGACGTGGCTAGCTCTGTCGGTCAGAGCTTGACCCGCGTTTCGTATATATATAAGATGTGGTTCGAGGACTATTAAAGGACGAGTTTTGCTTCGGCAGTCCTCTCGAAAATTTTGCACGAATCTTAAAGCAGTTATTAGTAATTAATTTTTGCCACGGGTCTAATCTGGGTCCGGCCCTATGCCCTGTCCAAGCCCAGGCAGATGTTTGTGGATCTTCACCGTTCAATTTCCACATGCTACTCGCGCTTGTTTGTTTCAGTCGCTCATCGTGCGGATCGAGGCGATAGTGGATCCGCCGGCGAGGCGGCGACACCAGGCGCATGCGGCGAGCAGCTCCAGGTTAGCTGCTGTGAGGCGCAAGCACAGCTGGGACAAGTGGGCGAGCAAGGCGTGGTAGGATCA
Organism: Saccharum hybrid cultivar R570; assembly: GCA_038087645.1. Lineage (NCBI taxonomy): Eukaryota > Viridiplantae > Streptophyta > Magnoliopsida > Poales > Poaceae > Saccharum > Saccharum hybrid cultivar. Next base: position 3,810,609 of record JAQSUU010000273.1, read on the forward strand.
TCGGCCTGGTTGTTCTGTTCTCGGTCGGAGTTGCCCGTGAGGCCGTGAACGCCGCAGTCACCGTCGCCGCCGGCCGCACAACAAGCGATTGAATGAAACAAACAAAAGCGAGCAGCATGCGCGGCAACTAGATGTGATTCATGAGATCCATAAACATCGGCCTGGGTTGGGCTTGGATCGGGCATAGATATGAGGCCCAGATAATACCCATACCGAAATTAATACAAATAATTATCTGACTGCTTTAAGATTCGTGCACATTTTTTTTTTGGGAGGACCATTGGAGCAAAACTTTGTCCCATTTAGTTGATGCAACTAGTAATTGACATGTACTATTTTGATAATTAGAGCTTTGTATGCATGGATTGCTTAATAGTCCTATGACACATGTGCAGAATACAACACCTTCTTCCTTTTGTTTTCTTTTCTAGCTTGACTTCACAATTTGACGGCCTAGCGGTCTCAAGAAAAAGAAAAACGAGCTAAGATAACTGTCTGGCACTATTCCCTAGTTATAGTTCTTAGTTAATAATCACTTAATCTTAATTATATCCTCAGAATGTTGTCTCAATTGTTCACTTAGGTGTGGATACAAACATATTGTAGTCTAGAAATCAGTCGCCGAAAGTGAGGATTTAATTGGAGAATATGCATCATGCATGTCATGAAAGTGAGCTTCAGGCATCAATGATAACTGATAAATGGCTGTAGTTTGATAGAGAAAAGTCATGTTTTCATCATGGGCTCGAAAGAAGATTGTTTCTCTTAACCCAAAACAATATGGACTCCATCATAAGAACTGTCACATCTCCGAAACTACCAAAAAAGTTTTAGCGCCATTACTGGTCTTTACTCACAAAGTCACAATCGTGATGTATCGTATACTGCACATAGTGTGGCTTCCCTGAAAGATGTATGTTTACTAGGAGCTAATGACATCAATCCCTTGGATGCGAACCTGAGAGGTTAGGAACAGACTCCTAGATGAAGCAAAACAGAGATCTTGTCGCATGAACCTGTTCATGTTTTTGCCATTTGAACCTGAGTGCCATATCAGTGCTTCAGAGTTGCTCTATTATATATAAGGTTAATAACTACTGTTCGATTATCCTTTTTTCCTTTCCAGAACCACTGTTTGGGACTGTCAGGACCAATATTTAAACCTGGTACCAGAGAGGTATAGAATCCTGTCATATGTTGTGTACTGCTAGTGTGATTGGTAACATTAATTTCTCTGATCGCTTTCACAATATTGTTGTCTTGCTCCTGCTTTCTCATCTACCTACTGGATTAGGACAGGGAAATTCTTGAAGTGGTAATGCCAGTCTCGGTAGTAATTCCATCAGGCATACTACACGGACACTCACAGTGTATCCCATTAGAAACACGTGTTAAAACATCACTTATTGATGGTGTCATCATCCTTGTTAGGAACATGTTGCAGCGTCTATATTCCACTACAGATGCTTCTTTCAGTTTTGCGCTTATTGCGATAGGATCCGATATGCGCAGGCTTGCTCAGCGTTGTTGTTCTATTTATGCCTCTCTCCGATACTGAAGTTTGTAAATCATCACTGGTGCCAAAACTTAGTTGCCCATTACCTTCTGGCTTCTGAAATGACCTCCCACTTTGCAGTACTCTCGCCAAATGGTAACAGCTTCGTTGCAGCTCTGTAGTCGACAGAGTAGCTTCACAATACCAAAACAGTGAGTAGCCCTTGTTGGTTGTTTCCACTTTCCACAAGAAAAACAAACGGTAGGCGAGCTGGCTCACCAGGTTGCTCCCTTACTTCCAGACTGATACAGCCATGGATCCATTCCCATGCTCTGTTTTTCATTTCCTCTGACATCACACCTCTCTTCTCTATCTGTATGCAAATTTTCTCACTGGATGCCACTTCATTCTCTGCAGATGAAAATGACTCTCCGGAGCACCACCGCATATAATTGGCAACGGAGAGCTGGCTGTGACTGTGTGGTTCAAAGTCCAGACCAGAGCAGACCAGACCACGGGCTGGGCGCGGACAGCGGAGCGAGCAAGGACGGACAGGCACGCACGAAGCCACGAACGCACGCGCGGGCTACATGTACAGGTACAGGGCGCCTCCCCATCGCCGTGTGCACGTGTGCATGAACTTGTCCCCCGGGCGTTCCATCACGCATTCATGCGCGCCGCGGCTGTTGCCGATTGAGACTCGGCTCTTGCTCGGCCGTGGCGTCGGAGGGGACATCGGGGTGGCCCGAGCTGGCGGGGCGCGGCCCGCCGGAGACACGGCACATGCCCTGCCTCTGCCCGCACGCCGTGCGCAGTTCGCGTCGCCGCACTGCTCATCAGGAGACGCGCGCACTGCTGCTTGCTCCCGCGCTGCGAGGGGCCAGGTCTCAGGGCTGGGCCTGCGTCCTCCCAAGCCTCTCCCAATCCCAACTACAGTCACGCGGTACTCGCCCAAGCTTCTGTGTCGACCCAGTCTTGCGTTGGAGGAGCTGGAGCTGTGCGTGCCTGGTGTCCAGTTGGGATGCAGGGCAGGGCAGGTCAATTTGTGGTGCAGGGCAGGAGTTCTTGGGATTGGTTTGCTTGCGCCAACACTGGTGCTGTATATATATAATCTGGTCAAGATTGTTTTTCTTTGAAAAATTATCTGGTCAAGATTGTCTCGCAACAGGAGATTTCAGATTTGCATGGCCAGGTTCAGGTACAGTTCTTGGAGCTGGAGATCCCAGTGACACATAGGTTCGGTCAAGCGCCGAAGAAGAGGACTCCTCCAGCTGTATGCATACAGTATGCCTGTGAGTTGTTCTGTTGCAGCTACATGCCGCCTGATACTAGCGGCACACAGGGCAAGAACACCAGCATCTTCGCGTACTATACATACCTGAGGAAAGCTTATGATTGGCACACCGTATTACGCGCCAGTGCACTCGAGAAGCTAGCAGGCAAACATGGAACGAGCAAGGGGGGTGACAACATGATGGCAGTTAAGGTACGCGATGCCTTTCCCTCTTTGAGCAGCAGGGAGGCACGCGGTGCAATTAGGGCATATTCTATTGTAAGCACTACGCTAAACATCACATGATCACCATCATTTGGAAAAGAAACAAGGATGCGTGTGAAGGGTGGGGCCCGTCCCCCCTAATGATCCCTTTTTAGCCCAGCACAGCAGGTTTTTGTGTGTCTCATCTAGCTAGTGTGGTGGGTACTAGGAGGGGGGCTTAAGATACTGCCTAGTGATCTTGAGACATGTGCTGCTGCTAATGCTTCATTAAAGGGTGAATGGATCGCAGTAGGCTGCTGCCGCTGCCGCGGGGCAAACACACCCGTAATTGTTTTTAGGTTTTGACGTTCTGTTTTGCTTTGTGGGACCTTGTTGTAGCAGTAGGAATAGAGTAGCAGAGTATATAGTAGTATAGGGGGGCGGATGATGATGCACTGCGCGAGCCTGCTGCGACCTACGGCCACTAAATTTTTTATACGCTTTTGGCGCTACCCTATCTTTCAGTGATCACAAGAAGCTACGGTGCCTACCCTGTTCATCTGCTGGCCCATTGGAGGCAGGCTTGCTACAAATGAAATCGATGGGGCCGATGCACAGCTGGACAAAGGAGTTTTTTTTATTACTATTTTTTACTTTTTCCCTCCTGCTTGGAAAATACAGTGTATATACTCCACTAGTTTGTAATATATATGATAGAAATGCGACGACCTGTTATATACTCAATTCAGTTTATTTTTCCAGAAAGCTCGACAAGTCTCTGTCCATGTCATTTGTACCCTCTTTGAGAAGGCTTTTGTTGGGGCTTCTCCACCGGTTTAATAAAAAGTCCCACAAAATGGGCACACACGAGGATTTCTTCTGAAGCCAAGACCAAGCCAAAAATGGTGAAGATGAAGCCATTTCGGCCATGAGCCAAAACCACCAAACCGTGGCTTTTCCATATTTGGATAAACCCAAACTCTGCTGAAGAAGACCTTATTAAAAGATGCTATACCAAATTAAAAGTCTTGGACTCAAGAGTCCCTACCAAAAGGTAAAATAAAGGCAACAACAACATTGAAAAATCAGTAAAACAACTCAGTAGTTTCTCGTTCTTTGTTTTCTTTTTCTTAAAAAACTAGGGTTGCTCCACACTCGAGCAGTCTGTCATACACGCACCTAGCTGAGATTAATTTGCACATGTGAATACTGCCTCTGTCCTAAGTAAAATATTTATATCTTTGACCATCGATTTAAAAAATATATAAATTCATGACATAAGATTTATGTTTTTAGATTCATTATAAGAAATACTTTCATAATACATAATTTATATGTCTTGAAACTATATATAAGGATTTTTTAAAATAAAAGGTCAAAGATAGCAATGTTTGACTTAGGATAAAGGTAATGTGACATATAAAAAGGAACGGAGGGAGTGCTACGCCAATCCCACAAAACATGTCATTCTAGTCTTGTACGTCCTAAGTCAATGATTTTATGTTTGACTAGGCTTACATGGAAGAATAACAATATTTACGACACCAAGTAAATGTCGTTACATTCATATCATGAAATATATTTTCATAGTAAATTTATTTTATGTCATAAATGCTAACGATCTTCTTTGCAAACTTGGTAAAAAAACATACTCTAACTTGTGACAACACCAAAACGTCACTCTTTACCGATGAAGGTAGCACAACATAAGCTGGCTGGTCCGGATTTTTGTCTACATTTCAACACATTACAAGTACTATACAATAATTTCTAACTCAACTTGATGCAAGATGGATCCATAGCTAGCATTTGTTCTTATTATATGTACTACATGCGTAGTATGTTGTGTAGTCATGGAAAGAATAAAGGAAATTGATCGAAAAAAGGGGCGCAAGGAAATGAAAGTAGCTAGGGGAGGAGGGCGCTACTAGCTAGTAGGCAGCTAGGGAGCGAGGTGATCAGTGCATGTGTGAGTTGAGAGGTGAAGGGACGGAGGGGGATGATCGGAGAGGAGGCCGGGCGTGGGGGTGGTGAGGCATGCAGGCATGCAGGCATGTGACGCTTGGCCCAGCGGCCGTCAAGTCGGCCTTCTATTGCGCTTTCTTGTCAAGCCGCTGCGACAAGGCATCCCTATTGCATCTATTTGCTCGTGGAAACGACGGCCGGCCGGGGGCGTTGCCTTGGCGCTTGGCTACCTGCTGCTGCGGCCGCCGCGCGCTGCATGCATGCCGGCCTGCTCGGCGGCCTCGGCTCCGTCCGTCCATCTCTCTCCCTCTCTCGACGTTACCTGCTGGCCTCTGGCCTGTGGAGAAAAAAAAAGGCTACTGTTATGCTATAGTGCCACCAGTACGAGGCCACTACACTTACTAGCAAAGTAGCTACACGTATTCGTTACTTGCACTGGACACCCCAGCGAGAGAGAGAGCTACCGACCGACCGAGAGCTGGTGTTGTTGGAACAAAAGGCACCGCAATGCAAGGCACCATGCATGGTGGTCTTTTTTATGTAATAGTTTCCTTATTTATATATAATATATAGTTTCATTGCTCCCCTCTCCTCTCTCTCTTTCTTATTCATCCTTTTCTTTTATGAGTTAATTATTTGCATTACGCCTTGCATGCAAATATGTAGTACACCTTCCGTCGAAAAAGAACGCCAATCTCGTTTTTCGAGAAGTCGGTGAATCTCAAGTTTGACCAAATGTATACTAAAAGTTAATATCGATAATATGTAATAAGTATTATTAGATGGATTGTGAAATATATTTTTATAATAAACTTATTCGGAGATACAATTGTTAGTAGTATTTTTTTTATAAATCTGAATCTACAATGACTCGTGCATGAATGTATTTTGGGCGAGTTTGTTGACATTTTCAAGGTTAACTAGCTTTGTACTTATCCTACTAGAACAATTAGAAATTTATAAAAAAAGTTAAAAGGAAAACCATACACCAATACTAGCTTGTACTAGCAATGAAATGATTATGATAAATTAATTCAACATGTTGGTTACATTAGCCGGCCTGGAATCAAACTTTGGTGTTATTAGCGTGGGAAACACTAAAAACGTACAGTGCCCTAACAAGTACTAGAACTATTTGTAGGCAATTAATCTTGCAATTAGGACCTTCCTGTGTGCAAGCGCGCTACTGTTGAAGAAGAAGCTAGCTAGAGCACAAGATCGAGGTGGGGGCCATCACTTGACTTGGGAGTTTGTCTAGTTCCCTGCATGCCTTGAGTGGAGGATTAAGCAGCTGGCTAGTCTATAATTGCATGCATTAATGGAGGTTTGTCCATTTTGTTTCCTTTGATTCGAGGTCACAGTAATTTTGTGTGTGTTTTAGTTATATATTCTCTTTTACAGACCCATCCATACATAAAGATTCACTGGCCCTGGCCTGGCCTGGTACAAGTGTTTCTGTTGTCAGCTTCATTCGCACGTCAGGTGATATGCTTGTCAGGTGGTCGTAATTCGAATCATCGTCATGTCGTGGCCGCACACTTTACATGAGCACACAGACTGCAGGAAGAGCAGCCTTTTCTTCTAGTTAGTTTTGCAGTTAGCAAAAATTTTTTAAAAAAATCAGCAGCTTTATAGAAATACACTCCAACACAAGTCAATGGCAGCTTTAAAATAAAGTCTTACTCCGATCCATCCTTTTAAATTCACATAGTAAATTGTACTAAGTCGTTTTGGGTTTCCTATATTTACAGGCTTTCATATTATACACCTAAATATACATTATGACTAAATACATGCAGTAAAAATTATTATATATTTCTAAAAAGGTCAAAATAACTTAAAATCAATGTTTTAAATAGCGGGCTAAGGTGTTTAGCGGTATATCTCTAAAACAGTTAATAGCGGAACTATATCGGGCTATAGCGGGATATAGCGGCTAAATTGTACATGAACACAAATAGCGACACCCTGCCTCAAAAGGCTATAGCGGCAACTATAGCGGGAGATTTAAAACTATGCTTAAAATTCGAAACCAGTAAAATTATTTAGTACCGAATCATAATCATGCAGTGGTATATATGCATGGTCAAGAACAAGAAGAGATGCGCGCTGTCGATTTTTGGGACCTGCAGCTGCAGCGGCAGCATCCGATCCAATCCAGAGGATGACAGTCAGGCCTGAGTGTGTCATTCAAAAACCTGATGGCACACCTCTCAAGGCATGCAGTGCAGCGCACCTCGACATCCATGATCCATCCTTCTTCCCAGCTATCTGCCCTCTGCGCTTGTGCAGTGTAGTGCAGCAGCTATCTGCCCTCTGCTCGAGCGACGACCCCCCAAACTCCAAAGGGAATGAGTTAGTTAAGCATAGGGATTTGGGCATATTATGGCCTGACACACACACACACACACACCACTCTTCTCTTCGTTTCTCTCTCTCCTTTTCTCTGTGTGTCTCTCTCTCCTCCCTTTGCATTGGGTGCGTGTACATATACTGTACTACTCCTACGACACATACAAGAACGCAACGCAAGCAACGCGCGCACATTCATGTGGTGTGGTGTGGTGTGGTGTGGATGGACGATGGGGACAGAAAGGGGCTGAAATGAGTGAAAGGGAGTAAAAGAAGACTCAACTCGTGCATTGCACAGGGCTCGAGACAAGAGGCAACAAAGCCCAGCAAGTACTCAATTATTGGGACCTCACCCTACATCACTTCACTGTCAATGTCAAATTTTTAGGGGACGCCCGCCCCTTTTAATCCCTTCCCTTCTCTACGTACTTACCCAACGACGGCAAACAAACACCACTAATATACTATAAATAAACCAAATGAAATACACAAGTCCATCTCGGCCCAGTGCTGTTATATACTTCCTTCAGATCAGACTACATGCATGGATCTTCTATGTCCAAATTTCAATTTGGCCCCAAACTCTGTGTGCATTGGAGGAGCTGCGTGCTTTACTTCATATATACTATCGCGCAATTAATCTCCGCAACATGTATTGTACGGGAGAGCCGTTTCTTTTTCTTTTAGGCCGGGCAACATATATTGAATTTACTCGCTCTAGTTATGGGCCGGGGCTGCAGGGCCTTTGTATTTTTCCCTGCTCATTGCTCAATCACAATCAGTCTACACACACAAAAAAAAGTACATAAAAATGAAAGAAAACTACTGTAGCATTCTTGAGTATATATCAATGTTTGAATTGATGGACCGAGAATATAATACTAGTCTTTTTTTTTCAAAGAATAGGGAATCAGATCACTGCAGGTTATTCCTCGCTCAAGTGTCCAACTATGTCTTAGCTGCATGCCCTGGCAAAAGTCCCAGGAATATATGTGGTATCACACTTAATAGCTTACCTTATCAGATAAGCAGGAGGAAAAGGCATTGCATTTACAATAATAACCATCACATGAAGTGAGGACACATATTCTCTTCTCCTTTTGCCTTGGCTGGATGACCCACGTTGCCTGTTTGCTGCCATGTAGAGCAGACTGTTTATATGTGCACTAAAGGAAAGTTAGGCAAGCTTCTTGTCACAATAGGGGGGCCTTTAATTGGCGTACCTGAATTATGCTTTGACGTACCCATTATAAAAGAGAACATGAATGTAAGGCATTCCAGATGCAGGTACACTTTTTCCATCAAATGCAATGGCTTAGAAAATCTCTCGCGTCAACATATTAAGTGAACATGTCAAAAGCTAAAGGTATATATTTTATGAATTTTGACTGAACACACTTTTTTATGTAACAACAAAAAATCTTATGCTCAAAATTGAATGGTCAATGAAAGGGTTCGTTGTATACAGTGCTTCAAAACATCATGGTTTTCTCATGGACAAACATATAGTATCATTCTGCTGGGGCCATGGTTCTTGCATGTGCACATTTTTTTAGGAGTGCACACACACAAGAAAAATACAGATTATATAAAATACTAAACCATGGTTATTAGCTATATGTGTTATGAGTAGTTAATTATGAAAGTTGTTTTTCTTTGTGAATTGCATGGTCATTGGTCTTTGTCACAAATTTAAGTAATCGTAATTACATTATCATTAAACATTTTCCAACTAACATGTTAGTAAAATACCTTTTCATTTCTGATCATGAGTACATATGAAGACTGTACCTTTTTTTTATCTGGGTGGTTATATATATTACACTGTCAAACAATGACCAAAGAGGGTTATATATTTTCTACATATTGCTCCTATATAGCATATATGGTCTTGTTAGTACTTTTGGAAGCCATTCTTAATATATCAGGTGTACTTTGAAAAGTACATTGGACCTCAAATTACTTGCTACATTGAAATTTTTATGACCTTTTTTAATTATGTGGACAAAAATCTCACCAAATAATTTCATATCAAGTTGGACCCACATGTGTACTGATGTACCTGCAGCGCAATGATATGTCTCTCTAGCTCGTTTCCTTTGAGTCCGGCTAGCTGATGAAGAGAGATGAATGTGGTGATGATTAATTCACTCAATGGCAGGAAGAGAATATATGCATAGATATTCTATATTCTTGCCTGGTTCAGACAAACCACTCCAGTGTTGTACAGGAGAGAAATGGGACCTGGAGAGAATGGAAGCTGGCTGTTGTTTTATTTAATCTAGTCCTTTAATTTGCCGGGCAATAATCCATTATCTCAGGGCAATGATCGATCAATTTCATCTGAATTTTTTGAGTTAAAGATGGGTTTATTAACTTAACTTACACTGAGATCTCCATCCTCTACAATTATTTATTTAATTACTGTTTTTATGAAGTACAATTATTTGATAAATTTACTAGCCAGTATCTGGTCACCCCAATTGATAATCTAAATATGGCACCCAGCAGACTGCATATTGCAATGGTAATCACTTTTATTATGTCATCAAATCCTTTACAGGATCGACCGATCTCTTTTATTTAGTGCACGCCACTATGTCATTTGGACATTTGAACTTTCCCACTGTTTGAATCAACTCCCATCGATGAGACACCTTGTCGACATGGACAGAGCCAGCGGGTGGCACGGGTATGGTGCGGCATACCCTAGGCTGATCAGATAGAAAAAATTATAAATTATGAGGCAAATTTTGCTGCTGTATATCGAATTGCTAAATAGGTCTTTGCCAAATTGGATATGAGAATTTTGGTGCGGCATACCCTATGCCAAAATCCTAGCTCCGTCACTGCTTTGTCGACACTTGCACATTCTTTTTCTTCTCATCCTTTTTTTTACTGAGGTCTTATTTAGTTCGTGGGTGAAAAGTTTTTGGGTGTCACATCGGATGTTTCGTGGGATGTCGAAAGGGGTGTTCGGATACTAATAAAAAACTAATTACATAACTCGAAACCGCGAGACGAATGTTTCCATGCAAACTGTGTAATTAGTTTTTTTATCTACGTTTAATGCTCCATGCATGTGTCCAAACATTCGATGTGGCAGGGTGAAAAGTTTTTAGGTAGGAACTAAACAGGACCTGAAACGGCATAGATTGTCCACATAACCTGCCCCTAGCTGGCTAGTTGCCCTAACTTTTTTTTATCATCATCGATCAGACCGCGAAAAGGACTCACTGATATTGCACTGCAGCAATACAAATGTCAACCAGTTGAGATGCATAAAAACTTGACTATCCACTCATTTAATTTTGTTCTTAGAGTAAAAACAACGTACGTTACATTACACATGCTATGGCTCATCTTATAATTGGTCTCCAATATATACATAGAGCGTACTAGCTCAACTGAAAGGACTTGATTTGAGTTGGTTTTCACTATGCACGGTGCATCATCATGAGGCACAATATGTACATCACAATATGTACATAGAGCTAGCAACAGATGATATATAGGGCGCGGCAGGACCCACTAGGTAGAGACCAAAGACCTAACAAGCAGCTCTATAAGTAGCTAGCGCTAACAATAAGACTGCGCAGTACAAGTAGCTAGCTTAACCAACAACAACAGTGGCTACGGATGGTTGTGTGCGTGGATATATACTAGTACACATCATGCAAAATGCATGCATGCATGTAGTAGGATTAGGATCAGAGGGAGGGAGTAGGAGAAGTGCGTGCAGCTGCTGGAACAGCCGGAGTAGAGGCCCATGCATACAGTATATGTTTTTTTTGTTACCTGTATACTTTGTCATATGGTTTGCTGTCATGTCACATGAAAAGCAGCAAAGAAAATGTACGGGCCTTGTTTAGTTTCACCCTAGAAATTTACGCTCTACCCTTTCGAATGTTTGGACACATATATGGAGTATTAAATATAAACTAAAAAAATAACTAATTACACAGGCTGTATGTAATTTGCGAGACGAATCTTTTAAGCCTAATTAGGCCATGATTTGCCAATAAAGTGCTACAGTAACACATGTGCTAATAACGGATTAATTAGACTTAATAAATTTGTCTCACGGTCTACTGACGGATTATGTAATTTATTTTTTTATTAATATCTGAATACCCATGAAATACTTTCATGTAACACCCTATATGACACACCGAAACTTTACCCAACGAGACTACGCCAGGCCTAAATCATATGGTTGTCAACCTCAACTCCAAGTTTCAAGAAAGTAATAGTACTATATAGTAGCCGCACTTGTCAGCGTCAATTACTGCACTAGTACATCCATGCTAAACAATGTGTGGTTCAAGGTGTACTTTAGTTTGATCATTTCGATTACTGACCAGAGATGGCCCTTTTTTCTTTATTACACTGCTTCCTTTATTTTTAACGTTTGTTGGGGTCTCATTGCACATGCTCTCTCTCTCTCTCATGTGTCTAGGTTTATTTTGGCATTGAATTTCACAATAATTGTTCACTATCAATAATTGAATTCCCATAGTTTTTCCCTATATGCTCCCTTGAAAACACAAATACAATTCTAGGTTTAGAACAAGTCAAACTTTCCTACGTTTGACCAAGTCTATAGAAAAAATAGTATCAACATCTATGTCTCGAAATAAGTTTATTGTGAAAATACTCCATGATTATTCTAGGATACTTATTCCATACATGTTAGTATTTCTTTTTATTGATTTGGTCAAACTTAAAATTGTTTCGATCTTTAGAAAAGGAGAATTACATTCTTTTTAGGGTGGGAGAAGTACCCAGTTTTGACTGGTGACTCTCTATTATATTGTTGGGTAATTTCAGACATAAGAGCAATGACTGTGCAAGTATGTAGATTTACTATAAAATATATTGCATGATGAATCTACTAATATTTATTTGGCACAATAAATATTATATTTTTTTTTATAATTTCAACCAAACTTAAGATTGATTGACGTATGAAAAAAACAAGTTGACACTCTATGTGAGACGAAGGTAGCAATAAACGCCATGAGCGAGGTGAGCGACCGCTCAGGGTCCCCAAAAAACAGAAGGCCACAAATTTAGAACCCATGGCTCAATTAGTGCGAGTCTCTATGTTTCAATTACTGCAGTCGCTTCTACGTGACTCTATATCTCCGTTAGCCCATCGGCCATGCCGTTGTGATCTGGTTTCGTAATTCTCAACATGAGGGCCCCAATTTACATTTCTCTCTCGGGCCTCAAAACCTGGAGACGGTCCTGCAATAAACTCACAAATATTTACATCAATTCTCAACTAACACAAGACTCCCTCAAATAAATAAAATAAATCGGCGACGTGATACCAATAAAGTGAACGGCAGCATGGGTACGTGGTACAGTGACTGTCTGAGTGACACGCACGCACAGAGCCTCGTTACTACGTTGTTGGTCCTAGATGGTTCATTCCCCTGCCGCAGAGGATCCCTGCAGCCTGCTGCCAGCCGGCCCTTTGGGTGTGCTTTACATGATGATCAGCAACCTTTTTAAGGCTGAGGCCTCGTTTAGTTCAGAGAATTGGGGAGAAAAACACTGTATCAGAATTCCTGTAGCATTTCGTTTGTATTTCGTAAAAATTATCCAAATTTTGACTATCTAGGCTTAAAATGTTCGTCTCGCAAAGTGCAACAAAACTGTGCAATTAGTTTTTGATTTCATCAACATTTAGTACTCCATGCATTTGCCGACATTTTAATGTGACGGAGAATCTTCTTTTTTATAGTGAAATTTGAGGGAGAATTGGGGGAACTAAACAAGGGCAAGGCGAGATCACGAGGCACTGACAGGTTCTAGACCAGGCCGTGTCAATGCCATGCCATGCCCTCTGCACAGCTCTCTGCATCGTAGAGCGAGCAGAAAGCCGGGAGCATATGGTGACAACAAGACAGACAGAGCCAGGGTGTGTTCACTTCGTGAAAAGTAGGTGAAAAATTATTGCAGCATCTTTCGTTGTTATTTGGTAAAATTTGTCCAATCATGGACTAACTAGGCTCAAAAGATTCGTCCCGACATTTACAGACAAATTATGCAATTAGTTATCTTTTTACCTACATTTAATGCTCCATGCAGCGTCGAAAGATTCGATGTGATGGATGGAAGAGGAAATATTTTGAGTTAGCATGGGAAGTGAACCAGGCCCTAGTAGCACCAGCATGCACGCAGGTCAAATTTAAATCGCCATGGCCACCACGCACAGCAAGCAAGCACAACAAGCTGCCCTTTCCCCTACCTCTAGCGTTCCGTCCACCTCCATGCATGTCCATGTCGTCCATGTCCCTGTCCATGCATGAAGCTTCTCTCACTAGTCACACTGCAACTGTTCACGCTCTCCCTGCCTCGCCTACAGCTGCTGCTGCTGCTGCTGCTACAGTGTGGTGTGCATGCGCGCGCCGTTTCCCTCCCATGGCGTTCGAGAACGTGGTCGACGACGGCGAGGAGGGCCACAGCCATGGGCCCCGCCGGGCAGCAGCAGCAGGAGCGGCGTCTTTCGCGGCCGGCGGGCCGGAAAGGGGTGCTAGTGCTACTACTACCCGACACACGCCCCGGATTCCCGCCACGTGGCGAGGCATGCGCCGTCCGCTGGCGCCTAGACGGCCGGGATGGCCCCACGCTACACACCCTTGGGGTTTTAAACTCGCTCAGCTACGAACACTACGACTGCTAGGCTGAATGAACGAAGCTGGGCGCCGTTCCGTTTTGAGGGTGGGATTACTTCGCGATTTTTTTTTTGACTTTGACTACTATAGTATTTTCGTTTTTTATTTGTTAATTAGTGTCTAATTATAAACTAATTAAGCTCAAAAGATTCGTCTCATAGTTTTCTACCAAACTGTGTAATTAGTTTTTTTTTCATTTATATTTAATACTCTATACATGTGTTCAAACATTCGATGTGATGGAGAATCTTGAAAATTTTTGGAAACTAGACGGGCCTCACTTTGCCTTTTTTTTTCCTCTTCTTTTTTCACTGCTGGCCTGCAAAAAAACAGCTTTCTGGTGGTGATATGGCACACACACAGGCGGATGAAAATTCTCCCCAACAGTTTTTGAGAGTGCGCGCAACATTTCCTGTCTGATGCCAGGTAGGGAGGGTACTATAGTACACTATAGCATGCATGTTTGTCCCAAAAGGATTTTTCACCTAGCTAGCCATCAGCCTACAAATAAAGGTGTTTGGAATATGCATGCATGGATAAGCCAGGGCTGAAAGTACTGTTTATTGATTTGTTATGAGAGAAAAACGCTGCTGAGTGGCTGGCTAATTTGGCTGATAAGCTCAAACGAACAGGGCCTAGTGCTACTAGTACTACTCATGAGCTCTATCATGAACACGCTACATTTTTTTGCATATGTATCTAGTTACAAATTATTTTCCACAGCTCTACGTCATGTGTATATGGATAGAAATAAACCATTTTGTCGTCACCTTTTTTTCATATAGCTAGTGCAATGCAATTTTTTTCTTAATGTTTGTTATTCCTGAGATCCGCTGGATCGGTCTTTAGGAGGTGCTTATAGGTTTATTAGGTGCGTGCGTGTGTTCATATATATAAGTGTCTACACTGTAATTAGATTTTTTTACAAAAAGGTATAATACTAAGTTCATCTTATTGCATTTACTTTTCATGTTTATGTATTTTCCACTAAGGCTGTGTTTAGATGCACTGAAAAGTGCACTATGCAAAATAAGATTCCCCGTCACATCAAACTTGCGATACATATATGGAGTACTAAATGTGGATAAAATCAAAAACTAATTGCACAGTTTGGTTGTACTTTACGAGACGAACATTTTGAGCCTAATTAGTCAATGATTGGACAATTATTACCAAATACAAACGAAATGCTACAGTGTATTTTGGCTATCCAAATTTTGGATCTAAACACAGCCTAAAACATCCAATACTCTCTCTGTTCCAAAATAAATAAACTTTTGACTATAAACCTAAACAAGCACGAACGGATGGAGAGTACAACATAAACACAATGGTACTTAATGCACATGTACTCCTATATGAGCTGTTTACTGGGAGGCCCTGTCCAATTCTTTTTGCGTTGAGGATACTCATGTATATATATATATATATATATATATATATCGAATTGAATGGTTGCGCGCAGCTGGTAGGCTCCATGCTTGTATAGTGCACACATTACTTTTGACCATACCTACCTAAGTGGAGCTACCTATAAATATAGCGTTGTCCTTGTACTTCGGGAAGCTAGTATCATTTACATCACATTTTATTTATATAAAAATAAAAACAATATGACATACATTCTCTGCTACTGATTACACCGTAAATGACACTTTATTTTTCCTCTTCATTTAATCGATAAAATTAACTAGTAATAACAATTGCATTTTTCCTCTTCATTTAATCGATAAAATTAACTAGTAATAACAATTGCAATGCTTTTCTTTCCAGCTGAAAAAAAACAGTTACCATGCATGCATGCATATGCCAGTATATCTAGTAGAACAGTACTAGTATATATTTAATTTCATCATCATCTCCTCTCCTGGACATGGACATCAGATAATAGGACAATACACTCAGATAACTGGAATAAATAAACAATTCTACCCGGCCAACTGCCAAGTGCTGCAGTGCATGCGAGTTGGGGCCTGCAGGGGGGCGGAGAGATATGGAAGACGACGACCAAATCCACCCACACACTGCAAAGGCCTTGTGTTTCTCCTGTCAGTAAAAATTCCTCCCTGTCCTCTGTCGCCATGTAGTCATGCTGTTATTGACAAGGCATGGATGGCAGGGACAGCTCGGTAATAATTCGGCAAAGCCCAAGGTACAAATTGTAAAAAGGGAGCGAGCTGAGGAGGGCAAAGGCAAAGGCAAACTCTCTGCAAAAAGAAAAGAGTGAAAAAGAAAATACACACTCTACTACTACTACTACCACTGCCATATTCACTTTCTCCATTTCTTCCCTTTTCCTCCTCTTCTCTCTTCTCTTTCATCTTGTTGGGTGTTGTGGAGATAAGCTAGAGGTGAGCTGAGCTGAGCTGTGGGATCGGAGCGAGCAATAAATAGAAATTAAGGTCCGGGCCGCCTCCATGGCGGCGTTTGCAGGCGCCCTCGAATTTCTCCCCTGAACCCACTCCCCCTAGCTCTCTCTTCTTCCTCTTCCTTTTCCTCCGCCTCTTTATATAGCCTCCCAGTCCCACCTCATCTCCTCATCACCCCCCAAAAGCAGCCTGCTTGCGTTCTCTACCACTACTCACTCGGCAACTAACCTCACCTCCCTCCTCCAGATACTACTTGTAGAGGCCCGGCGAGGGAGAAAGAGAGCCACTTGCTGCGTGCTTAGACCCCAATTTGCAAGCAGGCCAAGAGAGGAAAGGAATTAGGCAAGAAGAGGAGGCGGATTAGAGGTGAGCTTCCTATTTTCAGCAAAGGCAAGGTGAGTAGCACTGATGAGTTGGGTGTAGAGTGGTGATGGAGCACTGCAGAGCTGCAGGTTTATCTTTCTCCTCTCTCGCTCACTCGCACATGCATATCCCACTCATCAGCACTTCAGCAGCAAGCCTACTCATCCTCATCCTCATCTCCTACGCTTAGCTTGCTTGCACAAATCTCCGTCTATGTCTAGGAGCTTCCCGCTGCAGATCTACCACCGATCCATCCGCTACTGAGCTATGCCAATCTATATATGCAGCTCATGCATCTAACCTACTTGCCGTCACACAACCCAACCCCATGCCTGCTGCTGCTGCTGTGCCGCCGTCGTCTCCCACCTTCTGCTTCTGCACCTGCTTTTTATTCTTACTCCCAAGATCTCTACTTGGTTTCTTTTGCTGTAGGAGCTACTAGCTGCTAGGAGGGAGAGAGAAAGAGGGATCGGAGGAGGAGCTGCAAAGGCTAGCTTCTTTGGTGGTGGTGGACTGGTGGTGCACACACTCTCCCTCTCGCTCGTCTTGATGGTGGGTGGTGGTGGCTGCTGCCTCGCATGGCTGGGTTCTCTCTGAGGGGCGGCGGCGGCGGAGGAGGCGGGAGGGGAGGGGACCGGGGCGGCGATCACCCGATCGGCGCCGACAGCCTGTTCCTGTACGCGCGCGGGGCGGCCGCCGCGGCCGCCGACACGGCGGCCAGCGGCGGCGGCGGGGGCGGCGGGATAGGGTTCCAGCTCTGGCACCCGCACCAGCAGGCGGCGGCGGCGGCCGCCGCCGCGCCGCACACGTCGCAGTTCTTCTCCTCCGGCGCCGTCGCCACGGGCGTCGTGCTCGGCTTCTCCTCCCATGACGGGGGCGCCGGAGGGATCGGCGGCGCGGGCGGCGCCGGGGGCGGCAGGGTCGGCACCAGCTGCCAGGACTGCGGCAACAACGCCAAGAAGGACTGCGTGCACATGCGCTGCCGTACCTGCTGCCGGAGCCGCGGCTTCAGCTGCCCCACGCACGTCAAGAGCACCTGGGTCCCCGCCGCCAAGCGCCGGGAGCGCCAGCAGCAGCTCGCCGCGCTCTTCCGCGGCGCCGCCAACAGCAACAGCGCCAGCGCCGCTGCAGCAGCCGCTGCCGCTGCGGCCGCGAGCAAGCGCCCGCGC
This sequence comes from Saccharum hybrid cultivar R570, assembly GCA_038087645.1. Taxonomy (NCBI): domain Eukaryota; kingdom Viridiplantae; phylum Streptophyta; class Magnoliopsida; order Poales; family Poaceae; genus Saccharum; species Saccharum hybrid cultivar. The sequence continues at coordinate 3,828,485 of JAQSUU010000273.1, forward strand.
GAGCTCGTCCGCTCCCTTGGCCGCTTGCCGTCCGCCAACTCCGCCATGGTCACCACGACAACCTCCTCAGGTAGTCCTCGCTTGCACGGCACACTCCACCACTGACTACACTGTCGTCACACTGTTGCGGCGGACGGCATGACATGGCATAGCGCGTTGTTTAATTATACAATATATATAAGTATCTAACCAAATGGTGATCTTGCTCTTGATGCGGTTACAGGCGACGGCGGCGGCGGGAGGTTCCCGCCGGAGCTAAACGTGGAGGCGGTGTTCCGCTGCGTGCGGATCGGGCCGGTGGACGAGCCAGACGCGGAGCTCGCGTACCAGACGGCGGTGAGCATCGGCGGGCACACTTTCAAGGGGATCCTGCGTGACCACGGGCCGGCGGACGACGCGGCGGTGGGGCAGCTGCCACCGTCCTCGGCGGAGTACCACCAGCTGACGGCGGGGCAAGCGAGGGAAGGGTCGTCGCCGGCGGGGAGCAGCGAGGCGGCGGCCACGGTGGCGACGTCGGCGGCGGTGCTGATGGACCCGTACCCGACGCCGATCGGCGCCTTCGCCGCAGGCACCCAGTTCTTCCCTCATAACCCTAGAACCTAGCTTAAATTAGCTAGCTTTGCTGCTTCCATTATTCCTATCGATCCTACTAGTAGCTTAATTCCTTGATGGTTTCATTTACTTCTTCCAACAAATCAAATATGATGATGAGCATGAGCTAAGTCATCGTCGTCGTCGTGATCAGCAAACAAATTCCAGACAAGAAGAGAAGAGATTTTAATTGTTACGTACTACTACTACTATTACTACGCGCATTCGAGTCGTTGGTCGATGAACACTAATGCATGATCAATGGAGCATATATATTGTTGTTAGCTAGAGCTAGTGTACTGCTACTTGTTGAGCAATCTTATTTCGAGTTGATTATTAATTGGACACCTTAATGCAATGCAAAGACAAGAATTTTAAGTGTAGCTTCCCTCTTCTTCAATTCATTATATTCCTCATTCCACAAATGATGGGAGCTCCATTTGACATGCAGTAGTCCAGCACGTGATTAGTTAGTGCTAGCTACTGTGTGTTGTCTAGCTAGTTTATTTATAAGCTAATATAATCCAATCCTCCCATGGAGTAGTGTATGTATATATAGTAAGTAGCTCGTACTACGTAGATCACACACAGTGGGATTGCTTGCACTAATCTCCTTTTGTTTACATGCATGGGGGAAGCTTCTCCCTCTCTGGATTTGGCTTGTGTAAAGCTGGGCGTTTCTTGCATTGGTGCTTTTTATATGATTTGTTGCATGTTTTGGGCTCTATCGATGCATGCTGTTTTAGTTTGTTCCAGTTTGGTTCTTTTAATTTGAAGCAACTTGCTGTTCCGCCTTGGGATGGATGAGCAATCAGCTTCTGCTGCTTGCTCCAGAGTCCAGAACACGGGAAAGTACAGCAGTATTTCTATGCATTTTTTGCAGGATTGATGTGGCTTTTGGATTAGTTCCTTTGGCTAATCTCGACAATGCTAGCTAGCTGCCTTGTAACATCTTGGCCTCTCTCTCCTCCATTTCTCTCTCTCTCTCTAGAGTACATAGTGACCTTGTCACACCACTGTTCCTCTTTTCCTAGGGGTACTATTTTCAATATTCTTTTGGTGAAGTGACGTAGATCAATGTTGCAATTCTTTAACAATAAAAAGGGAAATCCACCTTATACCAACCAATACCAGTCACATGGAATGATGGAAGAATGTCAACAATGTACATGATTTGTCGTCTAAAGAAACAATGCACAGTACATGGTTTACTCTAAAAAAGCTGTAGGGCTCATCCAATTAAGGCTACATATATATAAGCATGTATCAGTCTCTGAGTCCACACCCAGAATATTACCCTTCTTCACTTGACACACACTTCTCATTCTTCTCAGTTAACTAGTTATATTTACCGACCCATAAACTTTGAACAAAACAAACAAAAGGAGCACCTACTTCATACACTTTGGTATGTGATCTCTTGTCCTAGCTTCACCACGCTCTCTGTAAAATTTGATAGCTCGGCCGGCCTACAGTCCGGCTACATGTAGAGTGGTACAGTGTGTACTGTCCTTGTGCTATACTCCACACTATACATCTAGCTAGCTGTCGTAGCGCCTCATCTCTGCTTTGCTTCTTCCTTTTCACCTTCTCACTTACAATTATATATTTCCTCTTATTTCAAGAAAACCCCGTAGCTTTTACATCTGTACGGAGGTCGTCGTTGTTTCTTGGACACCGGCAGGATTGTTAATCAGGACTAGATTCAAAAGTTCATGCATGCATTCCTCCTGTGTGTGCATTAATTTGATTGCCTCTCTCACACTGTCATACTCGTACACACATTATCTACATTAGATTGATCAAAATGGTTAAATTTGGATTAATGCCGGTTTCGTATGTGCGTGTTGTATATCCAAAGTTTTGCCTATAGTTACAAGTATAATAATTATGCTTCATGTTTGTTCTAACTTCCTATATATTTTCTCCGTAATAAGTTCGATCACCTAGTGATCTATTTAATTTGCACTCATCATATACATGGCATAAATTCTAGTGAATGGTTCTTACGCGTAGAAGCACAATACATATATAAGATGACCTTCAGAACATATATATCTAACTAGACCAGTAAAAGTTTCTTCAATTAGTTAGTTGGGAATAGTTGTTAGAATTGGAGATACATAAACTGATACTGGTTATATAGTGGTATAGTGTGTAGCTAGCCTTGCTCCCGTGCATGCACAAATCTAAGTAGGAGTGCTTCAAATTTTATCATTTATACACCATTTCGAAGTGTTTTTGGTTTAATGAGAATTCACATCATACTTGAGACACTCAATGGGGAACAAATGTTTATATGTGTATATGCCTATTTTTTCACCAAGTTAGAATAAGTAGGAATTTTAAATTCTAGAGCAAAAGTGTCCATAAACAACTCAATTCTGCCGTGCATTTTAATAATGGCAGTACAATCTTTCATGTATATATGGCTTACAGTAATTTTTTTTGCAGTATATGATGTCTACAAATTAAATTGAGAAACATATATAGTAGTTCTCTATGCAAACTATTTTTATTTTTCTATCTTGTACAGTTTTGAGTGGAAGTTTTAGAAACATTAACTACTCTAGATAATTCACGGCAAGAAGCATTGGCGCGCTGGCTACAATGGAGGGTTCAAAACCTAAAATACAGTAATATACAGTGGCGGAGCCACCGCCCGGCCACCCCGGGCGGCCGGCCAGACTCCTCGCCAAAGTTTAAAAGGGAATTTTCTTTATATCCATGTAGAATTCTGTAATTTTATAGCTAAATATTTTTGCATAATGAAAATTGGCCGGGCTCCTAAAAGCTTCTGGCTCCGCCACTGGTAATATAGCATAGATACTTAGACTAGATTTGGCTGATTTTCTGTTAAGCATAATATATATAGAGTAAATTAAATTGCAGTGTATTATGTCCTCCTGCTGGAAAAGGAAGAAGAAGGATCAACAAGAACGAACTATTATTGTGTATATATATATGTGGCTACTAGTCCTCTATGAATTCTAGGATGCGAAACATCCTTAGCGGTAGATTGAGAGATTTCAAGACTTGTTTTTTCTCTTCTATCTTAGAAGGAGACACGCATGTGCAAAACCAATAATAGTACTTGAGATGTTCCAAATTGAATAAGAGTATGAATAACTGAGAAAAAAACTATAATATAACGCCCTCAAACTAGATTCTTACATGCATGGTGTTCTAGCTATTGCAAAACTATACATTTCTCATATATGTATGAGCCTGTTTAGAATAGCTCCATGAACTCTGTTCTATAAAGTCCACTGTGGAGCAGCTTCACAAAACTAGAGTTTCTTGAGCACTTTTTTAGGTGCTCTCGCAACTCTATTTTTTTTTCCTAAGGTGAAATTACATTTGTTTGGCTAGAAAATATGAAGTGGAGCTGAAAAACGTGGGGCAGAGTAGTCCCCAACAGGTCCTATATATACCACATAAGTTCAGTATTAATTTGCTAAATGATCAAGCTGTAGATTAATTAGACAAAATTGTAAGAAGATTATGTTAACACCTCTCAACAATAAGTACGCCTTGCCGGCAATTGTATTGTACTGTGTTAGTCGTCGCCCAAGCTGATCTTGCTGGGATTTGTGAAAAGGACGTAACACATACAGTTCATTATATGGAATTATATATATATATCCTAGCTAGTTTGATTGATGATCGATGTAACGTATGCACAGTACGTTCGTCTTCTTCTCCTTCTTCTTTTGGTGGCTTGCATGCATGTGCGGATTACTTGTCTATTCGTTGTCTAGGTAGCTAAACGTGCATATACGTGCTGGTCCTAGATGAAAAGAAGCTACATATACGTGCATCCTTATTATTGTTTTATGTACTTCGCCCAGTAGTAAATACAAGTGTTCTTAATTATTTTTTGGAGTTCCTGCCAGTCAAAACCATTTCAACTCTTACTTTCTTAAAGTAAATATAATCCTGCCCAGTAAGATTAATGTTAATAGATTCATCATGAAAAATACTTTCATATTCTAATAAATGTGTATTTTCATAGCATGTACAGGTAAATTAAGTTTCATCTTGTAGCCTTCGTTGATGTGCTAAACTGTGAATAGCCGAATTAATTAGATTATTTAGATGGGGTTTTCTTTTAATTTGCCAGGTTACTGAGTTTTTATTGAGTTGCATCTTGGATAAATTGTATATTGCATCGATTGGATTGTATTAAAACATGAGATAGTGCAAGAAGTTTGAAACTCGCTCTAATATTAATATATTACTGAGTAATTAATCCACATGTAAAACTCTGGAATCAAAGAGGCACCATAAAACTTTTAAAATCAGAAAGTTTGGGGGAAGGAAAGAAAAAGTCATATAAATTCAATGATTAGCTGAAAATAGGGAATAACCTACGTCGATTATCTTGTTGAGTTATATGAATTGAAGCATTGCAGAGTATTGAATACAATGCTAGTTATACAGCTGCATTTTCAAGTAAAAATGCCGGTAACATAATTTATATTTCAGTTCAGGTGATTAATTAAACAAAATACAGGATAACTAACTTACGAAAAAAAGCAAAAACTAAATTTGTGCAAATGGAGACTCCACTTAGGTTCGACACTGTACATGTATGTATCATCTTGATTTAGACCTCCCAAGGACACTATTCTTCCTTTCTTTCTGTGGTAGTACGTAGTAGAGCAACAGTAGCAAGCACTAAATGCAATGAGAATACCGTGGCCTTGTCCGGCTCTCAATTCGCCCAAGGTTCACAAGTTAAAGGTCGTTTTCTCGTGATCAATACATGTTATATATAGTATCTCCGATCCCTAGTTATTAGCTGCTACTTATTAGGGCACTAAAACATGTTCAACCGGCGGCAGGATATTCAGTGTGTCTCTTATGAATGTACTATATAGATTATAGACGTTGCAAATTCAACGCCCTATATAGTGGTTGATCTAGCCCATCAAGCAAATTAAAGGGTTGCATTATAGTATTACTAGTAGACGTACAGCTTGCGGTATCTATTTCAATACGTTTTGAAATTGGACTCTGTACATGATGCACACTATCCTGACTCTTATAAGCATGGGTCGTGAAGTCGGAGATTGGACAGTAAACCAATTATGACTCTTATATATCTAATTCATCATGTAATATACTACTCTTATTAAACCAGACACGACTCTTATGCTCAATGGAGTGAAAAGACAGATGGGCTCAGGAGGAGAGTAAAGGACAAAAAATTTGGGGGAGAAATTTTTACTCTTTAGTATTATGTTTATATGTATGGATTATCTCATCATATAATAAATAATTGTAGACTAAAGACTAGCATATATGCCTAACTAATTGCACCAACCATACGAATCCAGTTTTACCCTTTCCAAAGATGAGGTGGGCTATAATAATATTTATTAAAAAAACAAAAGTCGTTGATGTGTATTGGTCATAAGCATTGGTGCACAAGCACAACACATACAAGCCCCCCAATTACAAATATCCATCTCCATCTCCATCTCATACATGATACATGGGAGGAGGAAAGTGACATGCATGATGACGAGTTAGGCCTTGTGTTAGATTTTGTGGACCACTTGACCCTATCACTCTCAGCTGGCCAACAACAAAATTTGACCTTCTCTTTCGTGAGCAATGCAAGCAAGCAAGCAAGAGGTAGCTGGTGCAGCATGTTAAGCTAGCTCTCTCTCTCTCCCCCCCCCCCCCTCCCCTCCCCTTTGCCACGTCTTCAGAATCCTGCTCTGCAGCAAAGAAGGAATCAGACCTAACAATAGAAATCTATTGGGCCAATGCTATCCACACCTAACACCTTGCCCTCGTCTATATACACCCTCCGTCCCTAAATAACTATCGTCATTGGTGTGCGTGCCGCAAGTTTGACTTGATTTAACTAGATTCAAATATCTTTCCAATAATACAAATATTATACCATAAATATTAATATTTTTATATATATTTAGTAAAAGTTGTTTCTTAGAAAGCGAAAACGATAAATGTTTAGGGACAGAGGGAGTAGCTATATGTGCCTAGGGACCTAATTGCAAAAATTAATTTATTCCCGGTTGAGTTTTGCATTGTAGTCTTCATAGTACACTGCTGGGGTAGTGGGGCCGGTGGGTGCCAGCTTTGCCCCTCCTAGTCAGCTTGTCTGTGCTTGCATAGGTGCAAGAATTTCACTCACTGCATGAATGAAGAGTGTAGAGCTGAGCTGCTAGCAGCTAAAGCATGTTAGGTTAAGGCCACCCTCTACGGATCTAACCTTACTAGTAGCCATGGATGCACGATGGTTAGAGATAGTAGCACTTAGCACTAGCTGTGTTTAGTGTGGGGATGCATGGAAATGGAAGCAGCAGCAAACATATGCATGCATGGAGATGGAGATGGTCCCAAGCAAAGGGAAGACAACTTTAATTTGTAAAGGATGGGTGATGCCTCTCACATGCATGCCGGCTCTTCTTTTCTTTGTCACAAATTCAAGCGAGCATGAGGTTTAATTGGTCCACAAACAAATAATGGCGCGTAATTGCAGTTCATGTCTAGGAGTACGTAGCTAGCGAGTAGATAGGGCATGTGTGTATTCAGTATATATATAGTATACTATATATGTAGAAGTCGTTTTGGATAAGGTTTGGGTCAAACATGGAATATAAATCATCAATAACTTTTAAGTTGTTGAGTTTATCACTTTTTCATAAATATTTTTTATAAAAACGAGAGGTCAAAGTTGTGTTTTGAAGACCGTGTCGCTGTCCTAAACGACTTCTAAATCCGATACAGAGGGAGTACTACTAATATACTATTGGCTACTACACAGTAGGTAGTATCTAGGTACAATTTATTTAGTGGCGTAATTCACTACAGGAAAACGTCTCTTTGCCGACTGCTTGCCCCGGTCGGCAAAGGCATAAACCCAGTCGGCAAAGGCTTTGCCGACCGCAAAGCCACGTGGCAGTCGGCAAAGAGCAGTCGGCAAAGCCTGGGTCGGCAAAGGCAGATTTGCCGACTGCCACGTGACACACAGTCGGCAAATCCTTTGCCAACTGCCACGCCAGCAGTCGGCATAGCGACGTGGCGCCGTCAGCCCTGACGGCAGGCTTTGCCGACTGCTGGTTCCTCGGCAGTCGGCAAAGAATTTTTTTTCAAAAATTGTTTGCCGACTGGCCGCCAGCTCGGCAGTCGACAAAGAAAGAAAATATTTTTTTTTTGAAATGTTCTTTGCCGACTGCTTTCTGAGTTGCCGACTGCTGGTTCCTCGGCAGCAGATTGCACTCAGCAAAATCAGTTTTTTTTTACAAGACACTCAACAACATCAGTTAACACTAGCAAGAAATGAGTTCACACTCGAGGGAAAAAATATACAGACTACTAAGTCTAAACTCAAGCAACTGGCCTATAATCAAAGAACCATATAATTGGTCTGCATTTTCACAGAACAATAGTGACATGTCTCATAGTTAGAGTAGCATGACCAACATTACAGGTATCATGACCTGATACATGATCACAACAATAGCTTGCTTGATAGGTAACATATTCCTCATATTGATCTTCTGCTTCTCCAGGTAGTCATAACTGCAGGAAACAAGATCATCTGAGATCTTATCTAATTAATAGCAACCAGCCTGCCATGGATCCTTTGTCTCTGCCAGATAGGGAGGAAGAAAGAGTGAAGGAACTCAAGAATGTTAGGGGATTGTCTCATGTTATTTTTGCAAGCACATTAATTACCTATTCCCTATTCTGTTATTTTTGCAAGCACATTAATTGTCTCATCTTATGCTTGTACACGACAAGGATGTGCCTGTTCCCAGTTTGATCATAAGCACGTTGTCGTTATTTATCTATTTTTTTAATTTATAAAGTATTATGTTACATTACTTACATAACACAAATGATTGCTAATAACTCAATCTGCAATTCAAGCTATTGGACTAAAATAACAACACAGGTAAAAGAGTTTCTGATGACTTTGATGATGGTGTGAAAGACAGTAACCGTGGCGTTTTTGAAGTGTGCAGGATGGTAGAAGCAGACAGGTGGAACATTAGTCTGGCTCAGTCTGAAATTAGAGATTCCTACTGCATGCCATTGTGCATGTCTTATTACGGCCTATGTTTTCTTTTATTTGATGCGGCTATCATGGTATAGTATATGGAGATCTAGGAAGGTAGCATTCTGCCTTCATCCTCTCTTCTTCAAGAGTGTTTTTGCTGCAAAAAATATATATTCCTAGCACTGATGCTGCCATTCCAGTATGGAACAAGAAAGAATAATGATTGCAATTCTCAAGAAACATGGGTAAGCTTAGCTTCTAAAGGCTACTTGATTAAGATGTACAAGATAACAACCCAACCTGTAATCTGGCAGAACAATGTATGCCTTTTCGATGCACAATGGCATGCGGAATTTGGAGGCCTTGCAGGTGGTGATATCAGCTAATACTGGTTTCTATCATTTTCTAGAAAAAAAAAGATGCTTAGTGCACTCATTCCAGCCTGCCATGGATCCTTAATTTGTGGTTCATATTCTTCTGTTGTCATTTGCCCACGGGATATTCTTCATTTTGCCAACTAATGCTGGTTAGTTCCTCCTGATTGTGCAGGTCGCCCTGTAGGCGAAGGGCTCATTGTATTGCCGGCCACTGCATGCAATTGTCAAATTATTTTTCCAAAGTTCATGCTGCTATAGTACAACCATCTGCAAGGCTCATTCACCTTCTGGATTATTTAGTGTATGTGTTGGAACTTTTTTTGGCAGCCTGGAAATCACTAAGCTCAGGTAGCCAAACTGGAATTTAGTGAATGCAATTTGTTCCAGTGTGAGAGGTAGCTAAATAATTATTTCTCAAACTGCTCAATCCGATAGGCATATCCCACTTCATAGCATAAGAAAAAAGCATAACACAGGTTCACCTAATTGCGCTGAAGTGGAGAAAGGAGCCGGAGCGCCGGATCCGTGGGCGGGGGCGCCGCCGGGCCGCCGGATCCGCGGGCGGGCGGGGCGTCGGAGGGAGCTCGGGCAGGGGCGTCGGAGGGAGCTCGCTGAAGTGGAGAAAGGAGCCGGAGCGCCGGATCCGTGGGCGGGGGCGCCGCCGGGCCGCCGGATCCGCGGGCGGGCGGGGCGTCGGAGGGAGCTCGGGCAGGGGCGTCGGAGGGAGCTCGCTGAAGTGGAGAAAGGAGCCGGAGCGCCGGATCCGTGGGCGGGGGCGCCGCCGGGCCGCCGGATCCGCGGGCGGGCGTGGCGTCGGAGGGAGCTCGGGCAGGGGCGTCGGAGGGAGCTCGCTGAAGTGGAGAAAGGAGCCGGAGCGCCGGATCCGTGGGCGGGGGCGCCGCCGGGCCGCCGGATCTGCGGGCGAGCGGGGCGTCGGAGGGAGCTCGGGCAGGGGCGTCGGAGGGAGCTCGCTGAAGTGGAGAAAGGAGCCGGAGCGCCGGATCCGTGGGCGGGGGCGCCGCCGGGCCGCCGGATCTGCGGGCGAGCGGGGCGTCGGAGGGAGCTCGGGCGTGCTCGTGGGAGGGAAGCACCCGCGGGCGGCGCAGGCGGGGTGGCGGGGTGGCGGCGCGCGGGGTGCCCGACCGAGTGACTGGAGAAGGACGAAGGAAGGACTGGGGTGGGCCGGCCCAATCCTTAATTTAGGCCATAACGCCTTTGCCGAGTGCCTGGCCCGGTGACACTCGGCAAAGAGGCTTTTTTATTTTTTTAAAAAATCAACCTTGCTGAGTGCTTTGTGACAGTATTTAAAACTCTACTTTAAAGTTTAGGGTAATTTTGACTTTTTTTGTATATTTTATTAATTTATTTCGTTTCCTCAAAATTTTCCGGATATTTCAAATTTGAACTACAGGTACATGGAATAATGGAATTCGGTCATCCCAAAATTAATATTCATGATATTTAGCGTATGTTGAGGTCGTGTCCAAGAGGTCAAATGAAATCTTGAGCACCTCGTTGACGTAACATGTCAAAGTACTTGCGGGGAAAGTGATTTAAAATTATATAAAATTCAAATGAAGTCCGAAAATGATGAAACTTAGCGAGACGTCGTCTTATCGCATGTGGAGGGTGTGGTAAAAATTTAAGATTGTTTCGAGGAAGTTGGGACGTCGGATGCCAAAAAACCACACATCTCCGAAATTTTGAGATGGTTTATCGTATGTGGAGATGTGTGCGTGGTTATCACATGTGGAGATGTCCAGGTTTTAGCCACCCGACGTCGCCACTTGCTCGAAACTTTCTCAAATTTTTACCACAGCCTCCGCATGCGATGACAAGACACGTCGTCAAGTTTCGTCATTTTTGGACTCCGTTTCGATTTTATAAAATTTAAAAACACTTTTCACGCGTGTGGCTCGGCGTGTTCCGACACCAACACGGTCGAAATTTCACGCGAGGCCCCGCACACGGCCTCAACATGCTCCAAACATCATGAATATCATTTTCTGAATCGCCGGATTCCATTATTTCATGTACCTGCAGTTCAAATCTGGAGCTGCCGGAAAAAATCAAAGAAACTGAAAAAATCTACGGAATATAGCAAAATAAATCAAAATGATCCCAAACTTGGAATATATCATGTACTTACTGTATCAAGGCAACACAAAAAACTGGGATCGAAAATCAAAAAAAATAAAAATTCTTTGCCGACTGCCAGGGTGGATGGCAGTTGGCAAAGCCTGCGCCTTTGCCGACTGCTGACGGAGTGGCAGTCGGCAAAGGTGACGGTGTGGATGGCGTCAACCATGGCCTGCCTTTGCCGACTGTAATTCTTTTCCAACTGTCTAGCAGTCGGCAAAGCCATGGCTTTGCCAACTGTCTAGCAGTCGGCAAAGGCAGGCAGTCGGCAAATCCTGCTTTGCCGACTGCAGGAAATTCCAGTTGGCAAAGGGACCTCTTTGCCGAGTGTCGAGAAAAAACAGTTGGCAAAGAAAATTGCAGTCGGCAAAGAGCCAGTTTCCTGTAGTGATTCTGTTGTTGGACTTATTTATTGGTACTACTTGTAGGAGATTATTATGATTTCTGGGACCATTATAGGTACAAATTTTGCTATATAAATCATCGATGAGATGTCTTGTACAGCTAGGCAGCGTCCTGGTGGCGCGGCTGTGTTGAAGGCGTGAATGAAGAACATAAATATGTACACATATAATATGTATACTTTTCAAGAAAAAAAAGAAATATGCCATATATATATATATATATATATATATATATATATATATATATATATATATATATATATATATATATATATATATATATATATATATATATAGCAAAGCAAATTACAGAAACAATAGTTCAGCATGCGCGCGGCATGCACGATGACAGCGTGTTCTTACTGTCAAATAATCCTCAGGCCCTGTTCGATTGAACTTATTGGCCATATCGTTTTAGCGAAATAATAGTATTTTTCTCTCACAATAAATCAGTAATAGCATGAACCGTTTTTGCATACAGCCGAACAGGCCACTCCTTAGACGAGTGAGCACACTGACGGTGCGGGTGTGTTTTGGTCTGGAAAATCAGGCACCTGTTCGTACATGTTAGGCTGTGGATCGGATCGGCTGCCAATAGGGATGAAAACGGATCGGATACAGACGGATATCACTGATATCGTATTTGGTTTTATATTTATGTCCGGATTCAGATTCGAATACAGATAGTATAAAAAATACCGGATAGGATACGATTGGATATCGACATCATAAATATGTGATTTAAATATTCGGATACGAATACGGTATCGGATGTTAAATATCCGGACTCGGATACAGACGGATTAAAACTCCTCTAAACGGATTCGGTCTCGAATACGGTCGGAAAATATCCATACCGTTTTCATCCCTGGCTGCCAAACAGTCTCAGTTTAGCTATCATGGTTGAGGAGAAAACAAACAAACTTAATTTACTACCAGTACAGTGTACTGCATATATATATATATATATATATATATATATATATATATATATATATATATATATATATATATATATATATATATATATATATATATATATATATATATATATATATAATACACACATATGCCCTGCACTTTTGTCTTGCATGCAAGCTATTGCTTCCATGCATTGCATGCGACCTTTTGGACTTTTTGTAGGATTAGTTAGTTAGGTCAGGGCGAAATTAAAGAATACACACACACACTAGTGTAGCTAGCTTAGTACTGCCGGCTGCCGCATGCTACTGGTACGTAGCACCGATCCTACATGTATACTATATGTACTAGTATACTAGTAGTACACATTACTAATCCTACTCGTACATACTTAATCCTGAAGCATAGTATCATATATCGCCGGCGCCGTATAGCATATATCGGTATCCTATACAAAGACAAGACGCGTACGCACATTGCTAGTGCCACAGCGGCACTAGAGGCGAATGAGCTTTCAGCTCTCAGCCGCGCAGCACATGCAAGCACGCACGCACAAAACCAAAACCAAAACAAAAAACCGCGTCGATCGCTTTGGCCTGTCTCTCCGTGTCCGATGATCCTGTGCAAGAACAAAAGCCGGCAGCAGCCATGCATGTGCCCGCGCCGTTCGCCCGAATAAAACTAGTAGTAATTAAGCCGCCCCAGCCGCGCGCGCCATCATCAACTAATATAACCTAGTAATATATAATTAACATCGATCCCGCTTGCTTTGTGGCTGTGGCTGTGGCCGCGCGCGCGCCGGAGGAGATCGCCGCGTCCGTGTCTGACAGCATGGCTAATAATACAACCCGCTGTCACGGCTCGTTTACTCACCGTTGAACTCAAACGCTACGTGATGATATTGTATCTGTTTACTCGACTGTTTATCTAGTCTAAACGGCCGTTTTGGCCATTTAAGTAGTCGTTTAGCCAGCAAGTGTCCGCCAAGACGATAACACAGTTAGATGCTAATAACCAGCTACTTAGATCCAAATAGATCTAGCTAATTGTTAGCTGAATACCCAACTAACAACTACACCAGTTGAACCAAACTAGCTAATAGTGAGAGCTAATATTAGCTATGACCTATTAGCTAGCTAAATATTAGCCGCTAATGGATCCAAACAAGCCCTTAGCTACTATTAACTGGGTATTAGTCGGGTATTAACTAAATATTAGTTTGATCTGTTTATTTTATATAAAGGAACTAATTATTGGCCATGTTCACTTGAATTGCTTATCAGCTGTGGTATATTGTTTTTCTCTCACAACAAAATAGCATCAGCTGGCTTATCAGCCGCATAAACCATAACAGGGCGATTAACAGGAGGTAAGTTTGCAACATATATATGTATACAGTATTTCTCTTCTTTGTTTTATTCAAATTCAGAAATAAATTTTAGATGATACTTATTCTACAATTACTTATTCTAAATGCTAGTGGATAGGATTTGATTGGATTGTAGAGGAGGGAGGGCGAGGACGAGGACTGCCCTGCCGCGGCTACCACCGAATAGTAGGAGGCCGGGGAGCACAGCGGCAGAGGCTGGCTAGTGGCCACCCTACGTGTAGGTAGGCGGACGTCGTCGCAAGGAGCCGGCCTTGGGCAGTGTGCGAGCGGCTGCACTGCATGCCCATGTCCTGACGCGCTTTCTTTCTCTTTCTCTTTCAGCGCCCCGCTCGGCCGCTCCGCTCCGATCCCTTTGCTGGCTCTTATTGTCAGAACCGAGGCCATAGTACCCTGTGTTTTCTAGTGCTTGCCGATGGGAGGCAGCCCAGCTAGCTGCATGCCTGCCTGCAACTCTCACTACTTCTACTTGGCGTCACGCTTAGTAAAACTAATACTATATGTAATACATATTTAACTACCTCTGTCAATGACTAATGGCCTGTCTCTTTCGAGTGTACTCTTAGCTACGTACTTATGTATATAGTGCATGTTGTTTCCTTTGTACTAGTACTAATATACTACTACTAGGAGTGAGAGTGAGTGGGAGTTTATATTTGGGATCACAGTTAGCTAGGCTAATCAGGCTGCTTATTAGTTTACTACTACTATAGCCACATACTAGATAATACTGCTTCTCTTCTCTGTACTTGCACTTGCATGTGACTATGTGAGTGACCGAGCACTCTACTCTTCTTGGAGGTTAGTCGTCGAGTTGGAGCTAGCTATGTCTCCGATCCCGGCGACCCAGCCTCCGTACGTCCAACAATAATGCAGTTCTCGTTTTTGAGTTTACTTTAACTAACGCTACATAAAAAATTACTAACATTTATAATATCAAATAAGTATTATTAGACTAAGTCAGCGAGGGATATATTTTTCACAGTAAATCTATCTAGAATTACAAATTAAATGCTAACAAATATATACTTTCTATAGATAAACATAGTGGTAGCTGCCAAAAAAAAACACAAAGGATTAATCTTGTTACAACAATTTCAGTTTACGCTCAAACCGAAAGTATCTATCTACTCGATCCAGATCATATATATGCATGCTTGTGTAGTACTTACTGTATGAACGACAGCTCAAGTCAACAGCCACTGCACGATGCACCTGCAGCCTCAGCTGTGCCTGAGACAAAATTTCCCGGCTTTAGCGATCGAGCTTGCATCAGATGATGCATGGCGATGCCCTTCTGCGTGCGTTCACTGTTGCTCGCTCGTTTACATGGAACAGTGCACACACAGGCGCTGGGGATACAGATACTGTACACTGTGCCTGCTGGCGAGGGAGAGCACAATCTCCACGTCGTACTACGCGCTACTGCTAACTGCTCCGAGCTCCGAGCTACTGTAGTAGCTAGCCGGCGACGGCGAGCGCGAGCACGACGACTGAGCAGGCTCAGAGGAAGCCAGCCAGCCATCTCTGCTGCGGCTGCAGGTCGATCCCTGCCTGGACCTGGATTGAATGCATGGGTCGCATAGCATGGGCATGGACGGCGGTGGATGGGCCGCCGCGCCCCGCCCCGGCCGCCCGGCCGGTGAATGGCGAAGCCTGCCTAAAGCGCGTCAGAGCTGAGCTAGAGAGCTCGGGACGGAGACACAGGGGCGCTTCCAATGCATGTTGTCACCTGTACTGGATGCAGTGAGCCAGTCTGCTGCACTGCATGCTCCTCTGATCTCTGGCCTCTGGCCGGCTGGGGCAGCCTACCTGCTGCCGCCTCTGCCGGCCGGCGTGGTCCTCTCCACCTTCGTCTCAACTCCTCTGACACCAGTGCGCGCCCGGCAACGGCAAAGCCAGATCCAGTTCATAGTGCTCGTCAGAAACCGGCCGGACACCACGTAAGCATGCATGCCTGGACAATAAACATCACAGTACGCCTTCGCTTCAATTATCATCGTCGTCGTCTTTTTTCCTTCTCTGAAACGACATGAATTCGAACTTGTTTGCTGTTGTACTTGGGTACCGTTTGGTCCTTAGAGATTTTAAGAATGTAGATAAAAAAAATCTAGTACATTGTATTGGATTTTCGTGTTTGTTAGTAAAATCTACTGGAATCTAGATTGTTTGGAGGGTTTTTAGAATTCTATAAGATTTAGTTTTCAAAAAAAAAATATGTATCCAAACGGAACCTTAGTTGGTTGAGTACTCACATTTGCTTTGACCAGGATTTCTCTCAGCACATTTGTGAAAAAAAGTGAATGCCCGACAAGAAAGAAAAGAGTGGTGGATTCAGCTGCTGACCTAATTATGGCGCTGTAGTACACATATACTGTCTCTATGTGATCATGACATCACTGTACCGCTCCTGTAATTGTTAATTAGTTTAAGGAGCACTGTAATTAACAACTGCGATGGCCGATGGATGGATGGGTGGATGCTTCTTTCGTTTTGTCGGCTACCTTGTCGAGGCCTCCGATCCCACTCAACTTTTTCTGCCAGATAGCGCAAATTACGGCCAGCTTTAACTTGGTGTTTGCGAGTACGAACCTTCTCGATTCCTTACCCACTCTGTCGTCGCTGCTTAACCATAGCCATATACATACTCCCACCAACAAAAAAAAAACACGTAACTCTCGTTTCTGAGCGGTCAAATAATATGAAATTTATAATAAATATATTTAAAAATATATTAATACCTATGGTGCATAATAAGTATTATTAATTAAGCATGGAATATATTTTCATAATACATACTCTAGTTTTTTTATTAATTAAGCATGGAGTATATTTTAAGTATAAGGAGTTTTTTGACTGCTCCGCTCCACGTTTTTCAACTTCATTTCACGTTTTTTAGTCAAACGGTTTCAGCTTCACGCACTTTGTTCGAAGAAAAAAGGTGGAGTTATGAGAGCACCTAAAGAATTGCTCCATAAACTCCAGTTTTTTATGGAGCTGCTCCATAGTGGAGTTTGTGGAAACACCCCCTAAATGTCATACTTTTTTCTATAAGCCTAATTTAAATTTGGAAAAAAAAACCACTGCTCTGAAAACAATATTTACATTTTTTTAGAAATATTCATATAGAGTGTCTGCATATGTAGACTACACTAAAAAGCTGTTAGGGTATATTTGGTGGAGCTGGCAGCCTTGGCTGCCTGCCAAGCGACAACCTCGTGCCATCAATTTGAGTCATCTAACAGCTATAATTGATACCTGGCAGGCACCAACCAAACGCAGTTTTACTCACATAAGCACTAGGTTAGGACTTCAGGTTTAGAACTTCGTTGCTCTGTCGTCCCGTAGCAGTAGCATTTTTAATGATCATTTATCTGCTGTCTTTTTCTAATTTTCATTATTTGTGTCCTTGATAGGAAAGATGTGTACTTATGTGCCAATAGTTAAGCTTTGCTTAGCTGAGCAAACCTCTTAACAGGTAGTTAATTTGTCCACATATGTATATCTTTCCTATCTGCTCAGTGTCAAACCTACCTAGCTAGCACACACAATCTAGCACAGCCGGTGTAAAGTGTGTATCGATCTAGCTAGCCATAGCGTCTGGAGAAGAAGAAAGAACCATCAAAACTAAACCGATTGAGACCGTACAGTGCGCACAAGCGCACAGCTAATTAATGAGAGCCTTCCAAATCGAACAATCTGTTTTCCTAACATGATAGTAGGTAGTATCTAGACCCTATAGTTGATGTTGTGAGATTTTGATCTCTTACACCGGTTAGGAAAGCAACGTAACCTATGTATATGGCCCATCTATTCCGTGTCCTCCTGCTGCTGCTCAACTATGCATCCAACTAATTAATATTTATATATGTATTGTTTGGTAATGCTCAATTATGTATGATTATCACTGCTGGTCATACAACCTGCCAGTGATAGGTATCATTGCCGGGTTGTACTACCAACCTGCAGTGATTCTCTAATTCTAGGAATTTGAAATTTTTATTCAACGTGTAGCATACATCCTTATCTTCCCCTCCCTCACCCCAATGTAGGTGGTGGATCCTCCATTCCCAACCCTGGCGCGAGGGATGGTGTTTTTTTCCTTTTGTTTTATTTTTTGAAATAGGCATCACCGCTAGCTGGATGAGCAGTGGGCAATAAAACTTCAAGGCTAGCACTGATAATTACCCGTTGTCTATTCAAAATATAGTAGAGTGGGTAGTAGATCCAAAAAACTGACCCCCTTGCCCGCGCCGTGCACCTAGGGTAGCTCGGGGTGAAACCCTAGCCACTGCACCATCGTCCCCTTTTGCTCCAACACAGGCCTCGCTGTTGCCTGAGTGTGCCGCCAGAAGCCTAGGGTGGCCACAAGGACAGTGGCGATGGGGCATTTCCCTCCCTATGGCAGATAGAGCGAGGATTTGGGGCAGCGGTCGATAGCCGACACGACGTCGTAGATTCAAAGGTGGCGCAACCGCGACTTCCCTTGGTAAGGACCATGGATGGCGGTGGCATCCCCGTGTCTAGTGGCAACAAGCCCACAACATCAAGTGCCACGAAGGCGGCGGCGGGAGTGAGGGACGAGCCGGTGGTGGTGCTCTGCCCGCCCAGATCTACAGCTCGGTGATGCGGCAACGACTTTGTGGTCCGGATCCACTCGGTGCAGGCCGAGTTTTGCGTGGTGACATCAGTCATCGCCGCCCGTTCCTCTCCTCTCCTTCCTTTCCCTGCCAAGGATCGGAGTGCCTCAATGGATGGGGAATGGTGCGATCGAGTCGGCTTAGTGTCGGGCAATGGCGTGGCCGGATTTCAGCCATGTGGAGACCAGTGGCCAGGACGGGGCATAGCAATGTGCTGCAGTGCGGTGTGATGACCAATGGAGGTCCAATGTCTCGTTGGCTACGACGTGGCATGGGTTGGCGGTGATGGCATGGCACTGCTAGGCGGCGGGAGGATGTGTTGTAGGCCATGGCGTGGCTAGGCAGCACAGGGTGGCTGCACAACGGAGGTGACGTCGGTGTAGTGCACGTGGAGGTGGTGGTGGAGCTGTGGTTAGCCGGCGATGCCGTGGTGGTGTGGCCAATGGAGGCTTGGTTGGTTGTGTGCCAACGCCATGGTGGCACGGCTGGTGGTCAAGTATGGTGGTGGTTGTGTGGTCTGTGGCAACCAACACTGGTGCAATGGTGGCCGAGCAAGCAGCACAGTGCACTGTGTGGTTGCAGAGGTCTTTGGGGGCGTTCTATAGGGGGTGGCAGCATTTGGCCTAGCAACTATGCGTGAGGATCGGTGCCATGGTGACTTGGCATGCATATCTATGGCCTATTTGTTGTGGCGGCGACATCCAGATAGATGCATCTCCTGTGGACGTGTAATGGCGATTGACATTGTTTTGCAATGTCCAACTCAGTATGCTACCTTGTGGGATTTCGGCGACTGGACACGGCGGCGGCGGCCTATATGCTTTGGCATGGCAACCTTGTATTTGGGGGAGGGGGCTCTCGAGGTGAAAGTTGTAACACCTTAGGTGTTTAGCTCCATAATTGAATTGCATTGCATAAGCATAAGCATGCATCATTTCATGTTAATTCATGTGGTTGCAACAAATGTGATTCAGGCCGGGAATCGAATGGTAGGTTGCTTCTTGGAGGAGAGAAAGGATGTGCTTAGGGACATTGGCGTGAGACCAAGGGGGGGTTAGAGTCCCTATCACCTGGCAGAGTGTCGCCCTTGGGGTCGCGACATTATTCGGACCCGCGATTCCTGAATCATATGAAACGGTGGCCTGTGCGACCCTGGCAGGGGTCTGCACGGTGAGTGTTAGAAATACCCCTCCAGCTGGATAGGAATTCGATTCGAATCGCCATCGCTCCCGGTTAGTGAGCACTTGACTTGAGCAGCGGCAACGTAGATCTCATTAAATGAACTGGTGGTTAAGGGAATGATACAATGTTGCCACAATGATATACCTGCTATGGATATAATAATAATGTTGTTTGATTATACTCAAGTGAATGTTTAGTACAGGTGCTAAGATAGATGACAGGTAAATGCTAAAAGAACTGCTAGTACAAGTTATAAGAGTTTCAATTACTTATGCCTTTATGCAAAATGTTATGTCAGCTAGCCTCTTGTGTAAGCCTTGCATAATCCTTGGTGTCATCTTATTTCTGGTTTTCGACGGGTAAGTCTAGTTGAGTACATTCCAGTACTCAGGGTTTATTCCATCCTGTTGCAGATGATATGCTCTACCAAGGCTTCTGCAAAAATTGTCTCCACCCTGCGGGTGACGAAGACTAGATCACTTGGGCGTGATCATCTTTTATGTACTTTCCTGATGCTTTTGTGGGTTGTTGATCAACAAGACTGGCAGTAGTTAAACAACTGGTGTGTGTTTGCTTCCGCTACTTTTATAAACTTGGTTTGTAATATTTGCGACTCCGTGTGTGTGTAAACTTATTTCGGAACTATTCGTGAAATGTAACGTATGATGTTGTATGTTGAATGATGCGATCTTGGTTGTAAGCAAGTTGGTTTGAAATCCTTCGTGGTTTCAATTGACTACCGGGATTATATGGGCTCAAGTTCGAAAATTTGAGCGCTTCGGTGCTTGTTTTTGTACTTGTGCTCTTATAATTTGGTCGGTTCTGTTACAAAAGTCTAGCTTGACTTTGTGCCGATGCCAACAATGATGATGCATTAGCGCCATGTCCCTCCTTGGAGCCCTAATTGTTATGAGGCCCCATCCCTTTGAGATTTTCTCCGATTGAAATGTCATGCACTACGATAACGACGTTCATGGTGTAAGTGCATTCGCCCCCAATGTGGGTTTTGGATAATTAATGACAATCAAATTAGGGACTAACATATTTATCAAGTGTAATCTACAGGTGTTAGTCCATTGATGGAATTGAAAAAGAATATCTGGTGAATAATAGCACCCTAAATTTTGATGGACAAAAGGCGCTTCGACTCAAGGGCTTCAACACCGTTTATTTTGATTTGAGTCGTAGGCAACGCCATACTATCAAGAGGGATACAAATCTAGTTGGCAAAATGGGGATAAAAAGAGCTCTTGTCGAAGCTTAGTAGGCTAGAGAGCTGGACCAGAAGTTCTGGTGAGCTAGACCGGAAGTTCTGGTGAGCTGCACCGGAAGTTCCGGTCACTAGCGCCCGCGCGTGTCCGCGTGCGAGTTTTTTTGTTCTGGTCTCTGTCTAGAAGTTCCGGTACTTACCGGAAGTTCTGGTCAGGCACCGGAAGTTCCGGTTGGCGCAGTTTGCGCGCGCGTTCGCGTGCGAGAGAATTGTTTCGGGTTCCGTCCGGAGGTTTCGATACGGACCAGAAGTTCCGGTCCTGGCACCGAAAGTTCTGGTGGACCCAAGTTGACGGACAAGCCCAACGGTCTGATCTCATTTGACCGGAAGTTCTAGTGGCTTCCACCAGAACTTCCAGTGGCTCATCCGAGCCCGAGTATATAAGCTACTCACCTCATTTCTAACCGTTGCCCGAGCTTTGCACATTCATTTCTGCTCTCCCAACTCTCTCCAAGCTGTGACTCGCCCACTCTCTCTCCCTCTTTGCCTCCAAGCTTCAATCTTTGATTGTTTTAGCTAGGGACGTGAGATTTGAGAGCAGGAGCATCGATATTCGACTTGAGCACTTGGATTTCTTGTTTTGCTGGCTTAATTTGTGTTTATTTCTCTTGGGTTCTTAGAACCCTAGCCAGCTAGGCGTTCTTCATGGTTGTCCGTATTGATTCATTTGTGAGGGCACCCTGAAGTGTTTGTATCACTCTTTGATCCTTAGTAGAAATCTCAAGCTAGCCTTCGTGGTTGCTTGAGGGAGGAGACCTTAGTGGTCGGACCTTCGTGGTCACCTCAACAATGAGGATGTAGGAACTCCTTAGTGGGGATTGCCGAACCTCGGTAAAAATAGCTTGTCTTGTTGTGGCGGTAGCATCGACTACCCTTTGTTCTTGTGTTCTTATTGTTCTTTCTCTCTACCCCCATCTTCTTAGGTGGGAGGTCCCGATCTATGGTTTGGTGTGGTGCCAAGCCTTGAGGAGTTCAACATACTCATCAACAACCTCTAGGAGGGTGCGGTAACACTTGGATCTGAAATCCCAACTCGATTCCCTTTGATTTCGTAGCTCATTTAGGGCACCAGAAGTTCTGAAGGTCTGCACCAGAAGTTCTGGTCCCCCTTACCGGAACTTCCAATCCAGACCATCGGAACTTCCGGTCTGGTATTTAACTTCCGCAAATTCGAGTTTATGAGTTTTAGGTTTTGCAAAAAGGCCTATTCACCCCCCTCTAGGCCAATTAGGTCCTTTCAATTGGTATCAAAGCCTTGGTTCCTCGGATAAACGCTTCACCGCGTGAGGAGTAACATTGGCCAAGATGGATCCGGAAGCATAAAAGCAAATTGTTGATCAAATCGCAGCTCAAATCACCGCATACCTGCAGCTGCAACAACAAGAGAAAATGACCAAGATGCAAGAGCAACTAGACAAGATGCAACAACTTCTAGACAAGAAAAGTCAAGAATCATCAAGTGATGGTGGTGATGCAAGCAAGACACCGAAGAGTTACAATAGAGCCAGTTTTGATTATGGTGGATCAAGCAAGAACAACAATCCTATCTTGCCCATGATCAATCCCGGAAAGCCACCTTCATTTGATGGTATAAGGTACACCGATTGGCTCATAGGATGAAGTTGCATCTTATAGCCGCAAGATGTTAGGAATTAGTGGATGTTGGAGTCAATCTGCCACCTCAAAATTCTAGTGAGTGGTCACCCGAAGATGAGAGAGACTTTCATCTCAATGCAACGGCGGCTACCTTGATTTTGCAATGCCTCACTCCGAAAGACAACAACAAGGTTAATGGAATGGTCAATGCAAAGCAAATTTAGAATACTTTGAAGGTATCATTTGAAGGAGACAAGAGTGTAAGAATTGGAAACATTGAGCTCTTACAAGGAAAGATTGAGAACTTTACCATGATTGAAGGAGAAACTACTCAAGCAATGTTTGATAGGTTCATGACCTTGATCAACAAAATTAGAGCACTTGGGGAAACAAGATGGGATGATAACTCCGCCGCAAGGAAGATATGTAGAGTGTATAGGCAAAAGAACAACATGCTTGCTTCGGTCATAATGGAGAGAGACAACTATACCACAATGACACCACAAGAGATGCTCGCCAAGTTGATGCATCATGAGGTAGTTGATGATGAAGCCAAGGAAGCAAGTGTGCTAAAGAAGAGCATTGCCCTCACGGCATCACATGGAAGTGAGTCAAGTCATTGCAACAAAGGGTGTTGTGAGCATAGGCATAACAATGATGATGATGACCTTGATGAAAAGCAAGCTTTGCTAGTGGAAAATTACAAGAAGTATTTGAGAATGAAGAAAGAAAAAATGATGAGATATGGAGGGAACAAGCCATACAAGAAGAGGTTTTGCTATGAGTGTGGTGACACTAGCCATCTTGCGGCCGATTGTCCTAACAAGGTGAAGAAGTCAAGATATAACAAGCAAGATGACAAGAAGTATAAGGACAAAAAGAGAGGTGAAGCACATCTAGGTCAAGAATGGCAATCGTATAGTGATAGTGATGATGACAATAACAATGAGAAGAAGAGTGTGGCCGCAATTGCTATACAAGAAACTTCTTCCTCAACAAAGGTCTTCACCAACAATGCTTCATCAATATCTCTCTTCACCAACACTTCTTTATCACCTAGACTCTTCGCCAACCTCTCCAACGACGACTATGATGCTCCTACTTGCCTTATGGCATTAGGAGATAAGGTACAACTTGATCCTCCTACACATACCACTAGTGAATGTGATAGTGATGATGAAAATGATGAAAACTATGCTTATAATCTCATCAAAAGATATGGTAACGCTGCTGTAACTAAAATCTTGAAGCTAATATATGCCAAAGATAAGCTTGAGTCATGCATTGAGTCACAAGGGAAATTGCTCCTAGAGGAAAGGGAGAAAACCCAAGGACTTGAGGCTTGTCTCTCTAAAGAGAAGGAGAAGGTTGAGAAGTTGAGTGTAGAATTGTCTTTAGCTAAGAATGCTAATGAGCGCTTGGCTAAGGAACATTCTTCACTCAATGACTCTTTGGCAAGTCTAAAGAATGATCATAGTTTGGCTCAAGAAAGCCTTACAAGCTTGACAAATAAATATCATGAGCTTGAACTAAACTATGACAAACTTTGGACTAGCACTTCTACTGTTTCCAAGGATGCCAAAGCTACAACTAGTAAAGGTTGTGAAAGATGCTCTAATATTGATATACATGCTTGTGCTACTAACCTTGATGAGCTATCCAAGAAGGATAAGGAGATCCAAAGGTTAAACACAATTGTCAAGAATGGATGCAAGTGCAACGATAAGCAACCGGCAAATGTGTTCAAGGCATCAAGGCACCCCATGATTAAGGATGGCATTGGTTACAATAGGTATGATGGCAAAGCCAATGGAAGAAAAATGATTAATGGGGTGGCTTGTGTGAAGTTCAACAAGAGTGTGTCGCTTGTTGACCTTATCAACAAGGTGAACAATATTGCTACACCTACAACTCCACTTGTCAACAACAAGAACAACAAGAAGAAGCAAGTGGAGGTGTCCAAGCAACAAGTGTCTATTTCACGCAATCACATTTGTGATTATATGTGTTGTTGGGATAAGGATGGCAAGATTGTTGTGAAGTATGTGGGTGCCCTCAAGAAGAGACAAATCTTGAGGAGTGTTTGGGTGCCCAAGTCTTATGTTTCTAACCCCCTAGGTTCCATCTCGGGACCTAAACCAAAAGCTTAATCTTATTTTATAGGAATATTCCTCCGGTGGGCCAAGTTGGGTGCTTGATAGTGGATGCACCAATCATATGGCCAGAGAGAAGAACATGTTCACCTCCTTTCAACTAAATCAAATCACAAGTGAAAGGATTGTCTTTGGTGACAATAGTAAGGGGGACATTCTCGGTTTGGGTAAAATTGCTATCTCAAATGATAATTCTATTTCCAATGTATTACTTGTGGATTCATTGGGATACAATTTGTTATCCGTCTCACAACTTTGTGAGAAGGGTTACAATTGTCTCTTTACGGATAAGGGTGTGGAAGTCTCTAGAAGATCGGATTCCTCTATTGCTTTTACGGGTCAATTAAAGGGCAAGCTCTACCTAGTTGATTTCTCATCTAGTAGAGTGGGGTCCAAGACTTGTTTAGTGGCAAAATCTAGCATGGGCTGGTTATGGCATCGCCGACTAGCGTATGTTGGCATGAGGAACTTAGCCGACCTTTAAAGAGGCGAACACATCCTTGGACTAACAAATGTTTCTTTTAAGAAATATAGAATTTGCAGTGCATGTCAAGCAGGTAAGCAAGTTGGAGCCAAGCATCCCGCTAAGAATATCGTCACTACAACAAGGCCACTTGAGTTACTTCACATGGATCTATTCAGACCTAATGCTTATATAAGCATTAGAGGTAACAAATATGGTTTTGTAATTGTTGACGATTTTTCTCGCTTCACTTGGGTGTTCTTTTTGAAAGATAAAAGTGAAACCCAAGGGATCTTCAAGAAATTTGCAAGGAGAGCTAAAAATGAGTTTGAAGTGAAGATCAAGAAAGTGAGAAGTGACAACGGGACGAAGTTTAGGAACACCAACATTGAAGCATTCCTTGATGAAGAAGGCATCAAGCATGAGTTTTCGGTTCCATACACTCCACAACAAAATAGTGTTGTGGAGAGGAAGAATCGAACGCTCATTGAAGCCGCAAGAGCAATGTTAGATGAGTACAAGATTTCAGAGAAAGATTATTGGGCAGAAGCGGTCAACACTGCATGTCATGCCATCAACCGCTTGTACCTCCACAAGATAAGGAACAAGACCGCCTACGAGCTTCTAACAGGTAAAAAGCCTAAGGTGGATTACTTTAGAGTTTTTGAATGCAAGTGTTTCATACTTAATAAGAAATCCAAAAGCTCTAAGTTTGCACCAAAGGTTAATGAGGGGTTCTTACTTGGTTATGCTACTAACGAACATGGCTACCGTGTTTTCAATGAGGTCACCGGAAATAACGGTAGACGTGACTTTTGATGAAAGCAACGGTTCTCAAAAGGAGCAAGTCAATGCTGAAATTTTAGGTAAAGAAGAACCATCTCATCAAGTGATCAAGAAGCTTGCCACCGGTGAAGTGAAACCCGTTGAAGATGAAGATGATGATGTGCATGTGCAAATTCCTCATGATCCAAATATGCATCATGGGTCAACCAATGTCCATGGTGATGCTTCCATCTCAAGAAGGGGTCATGACTCAAGAGAACAAGCTAGTCAAGATCCACCACAAGCTCAAGGAGACAACCAAGGTGGTGATCAAGACAATCAAGATCTTGATCCTCCAATCAATCAAGACAATGAAGATGAAGATGATGGTCCAATCCAAACAAGAACAACCATCCCTCACCTAAGAGTTCATCAATTCATGCAACAGGACCATCCCGTTGATAGCATATTGGGAGACATACAATGAGAGGTAACAACATGCTCTCGTTTAGTAGCTTTTTATGAGCATTATTCTTTTGTCTCTTCCAAATTGCTAGAAAAAGGTGGAGGATGCTTTGAAGGACCCGGATTGGGTGATGGCTATGCAAGAGGAGTTGAACAACTTCACTAGGAATAAAGTCTGGTCCTTGGTGGAAAGGCCCAAGCAAAATATGATAGGTACCAAGTGGGTCTTCCGCAACAAAGAAGATGAGTATGGCGTGGTCACAAGGAACAAGGCACGGTTGGTAGCCAAAGGTTTGACTCAAATCGAAGGTTTGGATTTTGGGAAGACCTATGCACCTATAGCTAGGCTTGAATCTATTCGCATATTACTTGCCTTTGCTGCTCACCATGATTTCAAGTTGTTTCAAATGAATGTGAAAAGTGCATTCCTCAACGGCCCCCTCTCCGAAACCGTGTATGTGGAGCAACCACCGGGTTTTGAAGATCCACATCATCCCGATCACGTCTACAAGCTTGACAAAGCGCTCTATGGGCTTAAGCAAGCCCCTAGAGTTTGGTATGATTGTCTCAAGAACTTCCTACTCAAACAAGGGTTTGAGATTGGGAAGGCCGATCCTACTTTATTTACTCGCAAAGTCAATAATGATATCTTTATTTGCCAAATATATATCGATGACATTATATTTGGTAGTACTAATGCAGATTTTTATGAGCAATTTAGTAGGATCATGACAAAAAGGTTTGAGATGTCCATGATGGGGGAGTTGACATACTTTCTTGGATTTCAAATCAAGCAACTCAAGGATGGCACGTTCATAAATCAAACCAAGTACACCACTGACATGCTAAAGAAGTTTGACATGGACAAGTCCAAGCCCATTAAGACCCCAATACCTACAATCGGACATCTCGACCTTGATGGAGACGGCAAGGTCGTAGATCAAAAGGTATATCGCTCCATGATTGGATCCTTGCTTTACCTTTGTGCATCTAGGCCCGATATTATGCTTAGCGTGTGCATGTGTGCAAGATTTCAAGCCAATCCGAAAGAATGTCATCTCATAGCCATTAAGAGAATTTTTCGGTATCTTGTGCTCACTCCTAATTTTGGCTTGTGGTATCCTAAGGGCTCTACTTTCACTCTACTTGGCTATTCCGATTCAGATTATGCCGGTTGCAGGGTAGAGCGAAAGAGTACATCCGGGACATGCCAATTTCTTGGTAGGTCTTTGGTGTCATGGAGTTCTAAGAAGCAAAACTCTATTGCCTTATCCACCGCTGAGGCCGAGTATGTGGCGGCCGACGCTTGTTGTGCCCAACTGCTTTGGATGAAGCAAACCTTGAGAGACTTTGGTTGTGAGCAAAGTAAGATTCCTCTCTTATGTGACAATGAGGGAGCAATCAAGCTAGCTAACAATCCTGTAAACCACTCAAGAACAAAGCACATAGACATTTGCCATCATTTCTTGAGAGACCACCAAGCCAAAGGAGATATCGATGTGCAACATGTGAGAACCGAATTTCAGCTAGCCGATATCGTCACAAAGCCTCTAGATGAGTCAAGATTTTGTGCTTTGAGGCGTGAGCTAAATATCGTTGATTCTCGTAACGTGGCTTGACATCTTGTGCACACTTGTATGATTTAGAATTGGATAAAATTCTTGTGAAAAGTTGTGTGAAACTTTCAAAACCTATTTTTCATAGCTCCAATGTGTCCATAGTTATGTACTGATTTCATGAAATCTGGACATATTTGAGTTGGTTTGAGTATATCATATTGTTCACCACTTCTAGGGTTGATTCTCGCTGGTTTTTGGCCTACCGGAACTTCCGATGGCCCCTACCGGAACTTCTACTTGTGGCATGGGTGATATTGATCCCACCTATGTGCTCAACAATTTGCTCCGTGCTACTATTGATCCCACCTATGGAGGCGGGCTTTGCCCCTTGGAGCCTCTCGGAGCCTACCCTTTTTGACATTTGATGCCAAAGGGGGAGTGTTAGGCTTTTATCTTGATGTAATAGGGGTAGTTAAAAATTTTGTTATGTAGTAACTTTATCTCGTCTGGTGGACCATGTGGTAAACTTGAACTATGTGTGTGTGATGGTTGAGTGTAGGCTAAAACATTTATGCTTAATGTCTATCTTAGCTTGTTTAGCCTTTTGTGTTGATGCTTATGATGGTTGTTTATTTAAGAATGGTTATGTTGAGTTTAAGTCCTTTTCTTTCTTGCATAACCATTCAAGTTCTCTTGATTTATTCTTGTGATATAACCTGTCATATGCATCATCGTTTTATTGTTTCACACACACTTAGGCACCCCACGAATTGCAAAATTTAGGGAGAGCTTATTCTTAATGTATGCAATCTTGACTTGAATCAAGATTTGAAATTTCAAATCCTATGCATACATTAAGGGGAGCTCAACTTAAATTTTGGAATTCAAAAGCTTTAATTCTTTCTATCTATTGTAAGCCTAAATTGGTTGTCATCAATTACCAAAAAGGGGGAGTTTGTAAGTGCATTCGCCCCCGATGTGGGTTTTGGATAATTAATGACAATCAAATTAGGGACTAATATATTTATCAAGTGTAATCTACAGGTGTTAGTCCATTGATGGAATTGAAAAAGAATATCTGGTGAATAATAGCATCCTAAATTTTGATGGACAAAAGACGCTTCGACTCAAGGGCTTCAACACCATTTATTTTGATTTGAGTCGTAGGCAACGCCGCACTATCAAGAGGGATACAAATCTAGTTGGCAAAATGGGGATAAAAAAGTGCTCTTGTCGAAGCTTAGTAGGCTGGAGAGCTGGACCGGAAGTTCTGGTAAGCTGGACCGGAAGTTCTGGCGAGCTGGACCGGAAGTTCTGGTGAGCTGCACCGGAAGTTCTGGTCACTGGCGCCCGCGCACGTCCGCATGCGAGTATTTTGTTCTGGTCTCCGTCCGGAAGTTCCGGTCAGGCACCAGAAGTTCCGGTTGGTGCAGTTTGCGTGCACGTTCGTGTGCGAGAGAATTGTTCCGGGTTCCGTCCAGAGGTTCCGATATGGACCGGAAGTTCCGGTCCTAGCACCGAAAGTTCCGGTGGACCCGAGTTGACGGTCAAACCCAACGGTCTGATCTTGTTTGATCGGAAGTTCCGGTGGCTTCCACTAGAACTTCCGGTGGCTCATCCGAGCCCGAGTGTATAAGCTACTCACCTCATTTCTAACTGTTGCCCGAGCTTTGCACATTTATTTCTGCTCTCCCAACTCTCTCCAAGCTGTGACTGTCCACTCTCTCTCCCCCTTTGCCTCCAAGCTTCAATCTTCGATTGTTTGAGCTAGGGATGTGAGATTTGAGAGCGGGAGCATCGATCTTCGACTTGAGCACTTGGATTCTTTGTTTTGCCGGCTTGATTTGTGTTTGTTTCTCTTGGGTTCTTGGAACCCTAGCTAGCTAGGCGTTATTCGTGGTTGCCCGTATTGATTCATTTGTGAGGGCACCCCGAAGTGTTTGTATCACTCTTTGATCCTTAGTGGAAATATCAAGCTAGCCTTCGTGGTTGCTTGAGGGAGGAGACCTTAGTGGTCAGACCTTCGTGGTCACCTCAACAATGAGGACATAGGAACTTCTTAGTGGGGATTGCCAAACCTCTGTAAAAATAGCTTGTCTTGCTGTGGCGGTAGCATTGACTACCCTTTGTTCTTGTGTTCTTGTTGTTCTTCCTCTCTACCCCCATCTTCTTAGGTGGGAGGTCCCGATCTACGGTTTGGCATGGTGCCAAGCCATGAGGAGTTCAACATACTCATCAACAACCTCTAGGAGGGTGTGGTAATACTTGGATCTGAAATCCCAACTTGATTCACTTTGATTTCGTAGCTTATTTAGGGCACCAGAAGTTCTGAAGGTTTGTACCGGAAGTTCTGGTACCCCTTACCAGAACTTCCGATCCAGACCACCGGAACTTCCGGTATGGTATTTAACTTTCGCAAATTCGAGTTTGTGAGTTTCAGGTTTTGCAAAAAGGCCTATTCACCCCACTCTAGGCCAATTAGGTCCTTTCACATGGACGTCATTCCCTCCTTGGATGCAATGCAAATGGAGATCCTCCATTGTGCCCACGCTGATTGTCCTTGCCATGGTGGTGGATGGTGGCGACCCGCAGGGGCCGACGACGGCTTGACTAGAAGTGGTCCGGTCGTGAAGACAGGCGCACACATGCCAGTGACCAAGTTTGCTTCAGTAGCAATGGACAGCTGAAGGCGTCTTCCTACGGTCATTCTTGTGGCGGCGCAACAATGGTAGCCCCAGGGCTGTTTCGTCGGCAAGTGTGTTTCTGTGGTGGTTGTCGTGTTATTGCTCCTTTTGTGAGGGTGGTTGGTTTTGTTTTTTTAATAAGATTTTGTTGTACTTTGCTTCTACATGCACCACAAAATTCTTGTTGGTGGCTTTCAAACAATCCAGCAGGTCTTAGGTTAGTGACTAATATGATAATAAATTTCTTTTTTAAAAAAATGTGAGAACTTAATTATATTAAAACAATGTTATTACAAGCTGGAGCTAAAGCGGCCGACACACAGGTCGGAATGCCATTAGCAATAAAAACATTAGAAAGCTCTCTCCTACCAAACTGATACAACTCATGAGCTGCCTCGTTCGCACTCCGGTCGCATCTGGAAACTCTGAAGTCTTGAAAAAGTTGAAGGACTCTCTTTGCTTCTTCGATGATGTGGCAGCTTTCAGAACGATTTTTGCACTCATCCTTCAAATAGCATACCGTCGCAAAACAGTCTGATTCTAGCCAGAGGCGCCCATTCTAGGAGGCGAGGGTATGTTTTAGACCCGCCCAAGCAGCAAGGCATTCTGCTTCTTCAGCCAACCTGCCACTTATCACTTGACCATCCAGAGAACAACACCTTGCTAGCATGGTTTCTTGCAATGAAACTGATCCCAGCATGACCAGAGTGGGGATCAAAACCTGCATCCACATTTAGTTTTATCCAGTCGAGGGGAGGTGGCGACCAAGGAAATTTTCCTTTTTTATCACTTTGAGCAGCAAGGGAGGATCCTACATGCTCAGGGTAACAGACTGCTTTCCCTTTTTCTTTGGAATCCAACTTACTGTTTCCGTTCATTGGAGTGAGGTAGTTTTGAAGAAAAACCACCGAGGTAGATATAAGACTTTCACCTTTCAAGAAGATGATATCACTTATGAGATGCCAGACTCTCCAGAAGAGAAACATCAGACTGGCTTTTGTTTCTTTATTGACACTGTTGAGCAGGACCATCAGCCAATCAGGTCCTGTATAATGAAAGGATGTCTCACCCGGAAGGTCCCAAACTTGTCGGAGGGCGTGTCAAAGAGCTATAGCTTTCGTGCATCAGACCATGGCATGGTGTTCGGATTCTGGTTCCAGGCCGTAGATAAAGCATGTGGCATCCGGGATTAAGTGGTGTTTCAGTCTATTTGTTAGCACTGCTAGGCCATTTCGGGCCAACTTTTATGTGAAGACTTTTATCTTCTGTGGCACCGGTGAAGTCCAGATCGCCTCAAAGTTTCTCCTATCAGCAGTTATGCTTGTGCTGCAGTCATTGTTATTTATTTCTGCTGCAAGTTTGTATGCGCTTCTGACTGAGAATAAACCATTTTTTTCCAAGTGCCAAGCGAGGATATCATCACCCTCATTTTTTGGAATCCTGATGCTGAGAATTTCTTCGGCTTCATGCTGAAAGAATATTTGCTTTATGAGGGCTTCATTCCAACGTCTTGGATTTTTGAGGATCAAGTCGGACACCCTGCGTATTCTAGTAGTTTTTGCTGGTCGAGAAATTTTTAGTGAGTTCGACCGTGGTATCCAATTGTCCCTCCAGATTAGGATGTTTTGGCCATTATTCACTCTCTAAATGGTTCCTTTTTTTAACAGTTCGAGTCCACGTTCAATGCCCTTCCAAGTCGGTGAGTAATTTGCTGGGAAGCTAATGTCTAGCAGATTTCCATGGGGGAAATATTTTGCCTTTAGCAATCTCACGCATAGACTATCAGGAAATTGTAGGAGGCGCCAAGCTTGTTTAGAAAGAAGTGCTTGGTTGAAGAGGGAAAGGTCCCGAAGCCTATGCCACCTCTGAGCTTTGGTTTGGTAATTTTGTCCCAGGCAAGCCAATGAATTTTCCTTCTTTCGTTTTCATCTCCCCACCAAAAATTCCTTATCAATTGCTCGAGTTCATCACACAGACCTGCAGAGAATTTAAAGACACTCATAGCATAAGTAGGGAGGCTCTAGAGGATAGATTTGACAAGAACCTCTTTTGCCCCACTTGAGAGGTATTTCTTTGACCAGTTGTTTGCACGCTTGCTGAATCTTTCTTTTATACTTCGGAATTTTCCTTTGACCATTCTTCCTTCTGGAATTGGAAGACCAAGATATTTTTCATCTGCATTTCTGTTTTGTGTTTCCCAGCAGTGGTTGACAGTCTCTATATTGCCCTCAGAGCAGTTTCGCCCAAATAGAACACTGCATTTGTTTTTGCTGATCAACTGACATGTGCTCTTTTCATACGTGCTCAAGATGTTTTTTACTAGTAGAGCTTGCTCTTCATTGGCTTAAACAAAAAGAAGGCTATCATCTGCAAACAGCAAGTGAGAGATCCCTTGTGCATTCCTGAAAATGTGTAATTCTTTCAGCTGACCTGTAGAAATTTCCTTATTTAAAATAGTAGATAAACCATCAGCGACCAATAAGAAAATATACGGGGACAAAGGATGTCCTTATCTGAGACCACGAGATGGTGTGAAAGCATCGAGCATTTGACCATTGAGGCGAACTGACAACTTGACTGTTTTTATACATTCCATCACCCAACAAATCCATTTCCTATCAAAACCCAATTTATTCATTGCCTTCTCGATGTAGTTCCAGTCAACTCGGTCGCAGGCTTTAGCCAAGTCCAATTTATAGCGCAGAATTCACCCCTTTTGTTATTGCAGTGTTGGATGACATGGAGGCATTCGAAGGCTATGATAGCATTGTCTGTGATCATGTGTCTAGGAATAAAAGCACTTTGTGTTGGTGTGATGATTTCTTTCAATATGGGGCGGAGTCTGTTCACTAGACATTTTGAGACCACCTTGTATATGACATTGCATAAGCTTATTGGTCTGTAGTCCTTAAGCTCCTTTGCATCTTTGTTTTTTGTAATTAGCACTATTACTGTATCATTCACACCATCTGGCATATGAGAGGAAGAGAAGAATTGTTTAACCCCTTTGATCACATTGTCTTTTAGAGTATCCCAATTTCTTTGGAAAAATCTAGCTGGAAAGCCGTCGGGTCTGAGGGCTTTTAGAGGTCCTATCTGGAACAGGGCATCACTTATTTCCTCATTGGAAAAATCCCTGTAGAGATTTGTGTTCATGACTGCATTTACTCTCAGCTGCGGGTGTTCAGTAATTAAGTCAGTTAACACTGAGTCATCTTTTGTGTATAGATTTATAAAGAAATCCTTTGTCAGCTTGCCCATTTGTTCTTCATCTGTCACCAAGTGGCCATTATTGTCTTGCAGACTCGAGATCCTATTTTTCTTAGCCCTCCAGGATGCCTTCCTATGAAAAAACTTGGTGTTTCTGTCCCCTTCCTTCAGCCATAAGGCTCTGGAGCGTTGGCGCTATAAGATTTCTTCTTTGTACAACAATTCCTCCATTTTAGCAAGGAGCTTTTTCCTTTCTCCTTGGTTGTTGGTGTCCTTTTTGTTGCCAGGATTTCTAGTCTTTTCCTGTAAGTGTCCAGTTTCCTATGAACTGAACCTATTGTCTTCTTACTCCAAGTTTTAAGGTCCGACATAACCCCTTGCAAGGATGATGCAATTTGGCCTAGATTCTCATTTTCCCTCCTTCTTAGCCAAGCTTCTTTAATAGTATCATCTAGAGAAGGTTCTCTCTCCCAGAAAGCCTCATATCTGTACCACTGTTTAAAGTTTCTGTGAGCCTGAGGTTTGAACAGATAGAGTAGGAGAGGGAGATGGTCAGATCGAAAGCTTAGAATATGTTGGAGGGAAGCATCAGGGAGTGCCAAAGACCATGCTGGGCATGCAACAGCCCTATCAATTCGACTTTTAACATTTTTTGGACCATCTTGTTTGTTGTCGTAAGTCCAGGGCAGCCCCGTAAATCCCAAGTCATGGAGATCACAGTCTGACAGGACCTCTCTGAAACATCTCATCTTTTTTTCGCCTCTACGAGATGAGCAGAAATGTTCATGTTGCCACATTGTTTCATTGAAATCGCCGATCATGAGCCACGGGCCAAGACCCATGGGTTTTATTCTTCTCAACAGATCCCACATGATGTGCCGATCTTGGACTCTAGCCTCCCCATAAACAAAGGTACATCTCCATTTTATTGGTAGGGCAGGGAATACAATGTTTACATCGATGAAGTGAGGGTCTAGCTTTTTTAGCTCTACTGTTACATTGTCATCCCAGTACAAGGCAAGTCCACCACCCTTTCCATCAGTAGACATCACCCATACATTATTTAGCCCAAGGCGGTAGCGAAGCCCTTTCACACGGACTCCCTCTGTCTGGTTTCAGAGATGAAGACAACACTTGGCCTGTGGGTATGCACCAAGCAGATCAGTTCCTGAACTGTCCGGGGTCAGTCGAGTCCCCGACAGTTCCAGCTCAGGATACTCATGGCTCCTGACAGGCGCTGTCGTTCGCGCCTATCAGTTGACCGGCAGCCCCAGGGCCGGTAGCTTCCGAAACATCTTCCCTTCCTTCCTGGTCTTCCCCTTCACTCCTCTTATCTGAGCTATTGGCAGTAGCCCCCTGCATATCAGTTTCAGGCTGTACAAGATAGTTTACAGTAGGGTCATCGTTTCTTTCATTCTGGATTACATTCAGGGATATCTGGTTTGGGTTCTCTCCTCTCCCATACAGTTCCATTTCACGGAGCCTCTTGACACCCTCTTCACCAAAGCAGTCAACTAGTGATGGAGTTCTGAACCTTTTGCAGCTCTGCCTGTGTTCATCTTCTAGTGGTGGTGTAGGGGAAGGGAGCCTGTCCTGGGACTCCTGCATGTTCCTGGGGCTGCGCCTGGTCCATGTTCCTGCTGCAGACTTCAGGCTTCTTGCTTCTGATTGTTTCTGGGCATGGACGTGCTGGTTCTTGGGGCTCGCGGTTTTGTCACTGTTGAGCAGCGTCTTGCTGAGGGTAATATAATCACATATTTGTGGTTTGGTCCGACTACATCTTCCGCTCGCATGGCTATGAAAAGATCAGTCTCTGTTTCATCAAAATCGTCGTCGTCGATCTCTCTCCTCCCGCAGGAGACTCGTGTGGATACGTATGGGTCTCGTCTCGGTCGTGCATACACCAGACCGGATTGCCGACACATCCGCCGAGCTGCCCGAGTCAGAATGTCAGATGCGGACATCGCGCCAAGCCAACAACGCTGACGGAACGGAGCGGTGCCGCTAGCTGCAGACATGAAGGCGAGGCCAGATCGATCAATCAGTGTGCTCAGGCTTGCGAAGGAGGTACAGTGGCATGCCATGTACAGTACATATGCATGTACGTACGTGTATTGTATATACGAACGAGCAAGTTCTCGCGTGCATGTACTGTTTGTGGCGCCGGCCGGGTTCATGATGAGTGCACCGAGCTGAGAGCACCAAAAGCTACACCGACTGCAAGGAGCCAAATAATACACATTAATTGCTAAGGTCTTCAACAGCGTACCTGTTGTGCTTTGTTTACACATGCCGCAGCCACTTTTGTTCGTAACATAGACAACGAGCGTTGTTGGACAGAAACTCTGCAATGCGTGTCACTGCTACAGCTACAACCTGTAATTGGGAAATGGGCACTGCTCATAAATGCAGGTTGTTCATTGCACTTGGGTATGGATCGTAAATTTGATGGCTACCTGTGATTACGAACTAAAATAACACTTGTCCAGATGCAAAGTCAACCTTTACGAAGGAAAATGGTGGCGTTGGATGACTACGACAACTGTGTTCTTTGTGACCTTGCCTTGGAGGAAATTAATCTCTTGTCCATCTCTTCCTGGCCTTCCCATTTGCAAGATCATGTTGGGCAACCCTTGGTATGCTGGTTATTCAGCAGCCTTTTGATCCATTTGGAACCTTGGTATCAGTTACAATTACCTTTTTCATGGGGATTATTGTCACCATGTGCTGGTCCATCGTGACCGTCCGAAATGATGCAATTTTCCAGCATGTGCAACCATCGGTCCATCACTGCAAGACAACCTCTCCAAGGGAATTTGCTGAAGTTATACTTAGAGCAAAACAAAGCTCATCACCTTTGTTTGCTCAATGGCTAGAAGCTTATGTGTAATTCTGTAATTTTTTTTCGTTTCTTTCTTTGTCTTTTGATTCACGCTGTAAGAACTCTTTCCTTTTCAATAAAAGCACGGTAGGGGGAGCACCCTCTCCTGTTTTCCTAGAAAAACAGTTAACCTCTTACAACTGAAGTTTGTAATCTTACAACCGAAGTGCAATACATCGTTAAGATATATCGATCATACTATCCAGATAGAGCTTTTTAGATTTTTTTATTTGTGTCCACTCTAGCTCTGATTGGGAGATGGCAATGCTGATATAGATAGATAGATAGATAGATGCAGCTTCAAAGATGGCCAAAACAGAAGGGACAAAGAAACTCATAGGTAGGTCTCTTGGGTCACTGTTGGAAAGACGGGGAGAGAAGGAAAAGACGACTTTTTCCCACCGACAGGTGGGCCCGGCTCCGATTATAACACCTTGACTTGTGGCTCTGCAAAAGAAGATTACTTACTCCCGAATCCTCTTGTTTGATTTGAACATAACGTGAGCCCTGTCCAAGCTCTCGTCTTGTTTTGTGGAAAAGATAAATTCTGATCTTGTGATGATGAGGTTTGAATCTGTCAGCCCAGCCTTCGGTCACTGCATTTAGCCACAAGACCAAAAGAAACAACAGAACATGACTGTCTCTTTTTTTTTTTTTTTTGAAGAGAGAAAGAAAGAGAGAAGACCTTTACTTTTATTTATGATGAGATGCAGTATGATTATGATGTGTATATCTCCATCAGTGTCAGAGTGTCAAATACTACATACTTTCTGCTTGTGATGGGATATTGGAATTAGAAGATGTTGGGTGTCATGTGATGTCCGCTTTAATTTTCGTTATTATATACTATGTGTTATTATATCCTGGCCGGCAGGTCGGCCCATCTGCCTTTGTTGGTGCTCTTTTGCAGAAAGTCCGGTGTGTTTGTTACCTTTGAGCCCAAAGCCCACCCAGTCCGTCCCGTTCTCGGTCCAAGCAGCCTTTTTGTTTTTTGTTTTTTTTTGTACGCGGACAACCAGCATGATGCATGATGAGCCAATTGATTAGATTCCTCGGAGGCTGTCTAGCACTGGGCTATTTCATTTTCAGCTACTAATCAGTATGATTATTTGGAAGATGCTTATAAGAGCGATAAATGTTGTTAATATACTGAGTTAGTGACTTCGTTACTCTACACACATATATTGGTGAAGCCATCGCCCGACCGATTCATCGGCGAAGCGCAAAGAAAATTTCCTTTTTATCAAAGAGAAATACTGTATTTTTCTACGTAAATGTTTTTATTATGACAATTGTTTGGACTCAGTATAAATTTCTAGTCTACAGTCGTTACCGTAGACCTCGGTAGAGTTTTTGAGTGTTCGTAAGAAATAAATGAACATCTGGTGTTTAATTAAAAAGAGCAATCAACATGATGATGATCCCGCAATCAGTTCGCATGATTAAGAGTGGCAGCATATGCTTAGCACATGACATTAAAGCACACGGCGCCGAAAATACACTGTTTGTCTCTTTTGCTTTGGGTCTCGCTCTCTCTTCTTTTTCAACTGCATGCATTTCTCTCTCTCTTTTTGAGGAGCAACGAACCACAGTGGATTCCAAAGTAGGAGTAGGCCGACAAGTAGCATCACCTTCTCCTAGGCAGGCGCTTCCCGGCAAAATACGGCCTAATATCTAGTGTCAAAACAAGAAAATAATGGCAAATATCAATATATTACTTATATTGCTAAGTACAACAGTGTAGACCAAGGATTATACATGTTGTATAACCATCATTTGAAAAGCGATATTCTTTTAGTATTATTTGAAATGAAATCTTCAATGATATATTCATAATCAATCATCTCCAGCATGCCACTCTTAAGTACTATTAACATCAATGCATTAAGTCTTTCTTGTACTCCAGCATGCCACATTTATGGGGCCAAAGAAGACAGCTGTGGCTGATTTACTAATTAAAACAAAACTCAAAACCACTATATTTAATTAGTATACTTAGTAAATCTTGGGGCCCATGATTTTTGGGGGTCCTGTTCGGTCGCACAGCCTGCACGGGCCCAAGGACGCCCCTGCTCCTAGGGACTAGAACGAGTCAAAAACACCATCTTTTTTTTTAATTAAGGGTAAGTTTGGCCAGAACTCGACGATCAGGTGCAAAAGAAAACAAGTAAAATATATATACTCTTACTTGTTGAACCTTACACACCACAAAGGGTTAAGACGGGTCGTAGTAAAAAGGAGAAGATCCTTCTTAAAAAAGAAAGGCAGATGAGGGTTACAAAAGGAAAAGGAAGAAAGAACTGGTGGTATGTATTAGGGCTTTAGGCCCATTTAGTGTCCAATTATGCCCAAAAATAAATGGAAAAAGTCTATTTTTCCTCCCCCAACTATCACAAAAGTCCACTTTTCCTCCCTCAACTTCAAAACCGGACAAACCACCTCCCTCAACTTTTCAAACCGTGCATTTTACCTCCCTCGAGTGGTTTTGAAGGCGGTTTTGCTACAGTAAACGGCGGTATGCTACAGTGTCCAGTGGTTTTGCTACAGTACCCGTGTTTTTGTCTTTTTTTTATTTCGGCTGAATCTTTGAAAAATCATAGTAAATCACAGAAAAATCATAAAATGGAGAATCCAATTTTGTTGCACTCCACATGATTAGATCTACACAGTGAACATATAATATGGTATGCTTTAGTATAAAGTTTTTGCTACGAATGTTTTGCCTTTTTCTTTTTTTATTTATTTCGGCTGAATCTTTGAAAAATCATAGTAAATTACAAAAAAATCATAAAATAGAAAATCTAATTTTGTTAGACTCCACATGAGCATATCTATATAGTGAACATATAATATGGTATATTTTAGTACAAAATTTTTGTTGTAGCTTTAGATCTATGTTTTTCTATAATTAATTGCAATAATTCATAGCTGCTGCTTCTATAATTATTTTGTTGGACTAAAGCATACCATATTATATGTTTACTATCTAGATCTACTCATGTGGAGTCCAACAAAATTAGATTTTCTATTTTATGATTTTTCTGTTATTTACTATGATTTTTCAAAGATTCAGTCAAATAAATAAAAAAAGAAAAAGACAAAACTTTTATAGCAAAAACTTTGTACTAAAGCATACCATATTATATGTTCACTGTGTAGATCTAATCATGTGGAGTGCAACAAAATTGGATTTTCCATTTTATGATTTTTCTGTGATTTACTATGATTTTTCAAAGATTCAGACGAAATAAATAAAAAAAGAAAAGACAAAAACATGGGTACTGTAGCAAAACCACTGGACACTGTAGCATACCGCCGTTTACTGTAGCAAAACCGCCTTTAAAACCGCTCGAGGGAGGTAAAATGCACGGTTTGAAAAGTTGAGGGAGGTGGTTTGTCCGGTTTTGAAGTTGAGGGAGGAAAAGTGGACTTTTGTGATAGTTGGGGGAGGAAAAATAGACTTTTTCCAAAATAAATCCCCAACCAACGACCACCGTTGGGCCTACGTTCCGGAACAGGCCACGATGGACCGCACGATGCTTTGCCCATGAGAAATCCACTTGTGGGCCGTATCTGTCTTGTGAGAATCGATGCCTCTTATTCTTTATTTTGGAAGTATCAAACAAAAAAAAATCGAACCATCAGCATGTATTGTTGGATGAACAGTGATAATGAAGTCTCACATAGGAGTAGAGTCAACAATATAGATATAATGCCACACGATCATAATAAAGTACGACAACCATTTTTCTCGAACACACAAACAATACAATCACAAACGACATGCATGCAGATGAACAGGACCAACATATACATGTCTATTAGAGCCACAGGGACGACTACGCATGCTATCACCAAACAAGCGCGCGGTAAATAAGCGGTTCGTCATCCGCAGCATTGGGCTTGCAGTAATTCTTATTCGTTACTTACAATACCTCGGTTGCATGCATTATATATATTGCTGCTTGCTTGATGATGCATGAACTAGTAATAACTTGCATTGGCGTGCATGCAGTACGTGCTCTCGTGGAGGCCGGAGCAGCACCCATGGCGGCGGCAATGCAGGTAGATATATAGGTAGCAGCAGGCAGCGCTGGCTGGTGATGGATGCTAGCCAAGGCGGAGGTCGTGGGAGCCGTAGGCCATGCCGTGCAGGTTGGGCTGGCTGGGCACCACGCGGAAGGCGTACATGTCCGGCGCGCCGCCGCCCAGCGTCGCTGCCGCGCCGTCCCAGCCGCCGGCGCCCGTGTGGTCCACGAACCCGAACGCCGGGTCCTCGCGCATGCCCTGCAGCACGCACGTGTCCAGTAATCGATTAATTAGATGCATGATCAGTAAGTAAATAAATAAATTAATAGACACATCTACCAGCGCTAGCTGAGATTTATTTAGTGTACTGTAATGATCACGCACCAGCTCCTGCTGCAGGTTCTTGTACGCCTCATACGAGTGCTTCACCTGCATGTATGCACGAGCAGTGTAATTCAGCAACATTGCAAGGTCTATACAATTCGAAAACTTAAAAAAATATTACATACAGGGACTAATTTTATGTCACAAATGTTACAATCAGAGACTAATTTTATGTCACAAATATTAGTCTTTTTTCTATTCAATTCGATCAAACTTTAAAATTCTACCTAATTATATTCAGGGACAAAGAGAGTAATGAATAGACCTAAAGAAAGTCGAAAATATTGCCTCCCTTCTTTGCAGTTTTTAGGAAGAAGCAACCACCGTCTAGCAATGTCATTTTCTGGGATATATGAAGCTAGCTCAGTTCATAGGAATAGCTTAAACAAGGTCCTCTTTGTTTGCTCGGTGACTATGCTTCTCCCTTGACTATGCTTCTAAACACCAGCCATTTATGTTTTCGTGCAGCATTTCTAGCTAGTGTGGTACAACTATATGCATGGTCATGTATATGTGTTGGTGCCTTGGTGGTCATATACTCATATTTGCCTGCTGGTGAGTGGTGACTAGCCAGTCCCACTAAGAAGTATATAGCAACAGGAAAAGTCAAATGCATTACACTACAAACAGAAGAGGAGAAGATAACAAATGCTGTATATATATAGTCTTCATATCACCCATATGACACCAGGACATGCTGTAGGGAAAACACTATTCAACTTGAACTGTAATGAGCTGATCTGACATAGTGAGGCCTGCTCCAATGCATCAGAAGAATTTTAGGTGCTTGTTTGATAATAAGTTTGATTCCCTATTGTAGTTTCTGTACGAAAGAAACAGAAATGCTTCCTTTTGTCGAAGAAAACTCTAGGGAAAACGTCAATTCTGTGTACTCTGGCAATAATTATTCTAACCGCATTTTCTTTTTTAACGAACATAACTGCAATGTATACATGTCTATGGCTGTGTTCACTTCCCATGCCAACCCAAAATATTTCCTCTTCCACCCATCACATCGAATCTTTCGACGCATGCATGAAGCATTAAATGTAGGTAAAAAAGATAACTAATTGCATAGTTTGTCTGTAAATGTTGGGACGAATCTTTTGAGCCTAGTTAGTCCATGATTGGATAAATTTTGCCAAATAACAACGAAAGATGCTACAGTAACTTTTCGCCTACTTTTCGCGAAGTGAACACACCCTATATATATTTATGATGTGGGAGTGGGAGAACAGGCATACTATGCAACTCATAGCTCAAAGAAAGGGTGAGCTAGCTATTTGCATCTCATGGACAACATATGTGTCCTTCACATGGTGGGGGCCGGGTGAGGTGCCAGATCGAGAGAGAGAAATATTTGGGCGATTTGAAGATGAACTGGATGCAATGTTTCAGTCAATATACACAGTAGTACATGGCTGTGTACGTATTGACAGGCTACATTCAGTAACAATCAAGCCAGAGTACTTCCATACTAATGAGTTCCATTTCCATACTTCTGCAAATCATAAAGCCTACACTTTGGTCCTTATCTGTGGGTGTATCATGCCATGATGCAAAATCATAAAAATCAGTGCTTAACATGCTACTACCAGATAGCAGGGGGACCAAATAAGCACACGATCTGTAGGCGGCAGTCTTAGCTAGCTAGCAGGCTTAACGAGAGAGATCGACATGCATGCTCCGATCCAACACTAGTGTCCTTGCTCGTTCTCAATTCATTCTAGCTTCTAAAAGACAGAGACCAATGCGCCTACTGATTGAATACAGCATTGCATACAATGTGTATGAGTGCGTGCATGCGAGCACATGAGATGGACCAAGATCTAGCAGTTCTACAACGTGGAGCTACTTTCAGTAGAGCCTCAGATTGATACGGAGAAGGAGTTGAGTGTGGAAAGGCACAGACATGCATGCTATTGTACACTGGACAATAGCTTGCGGGTTTCAGCTTGAGGCGTGGGGTGGTGTCTGTTAGATATTTGCGTTCATCACTACTTGAAGAGTCAAATGTGCAAGTACAAAGATTTGAAGGTGGATGTGGTTGCATGTCTGTTCGGTTTTGTTGGTATATTTAAGTAGATGAGCTAGAGAAGTATTGACAGGGATATTTGGTAAGCAATTTATTATCAGTTATGCATATCTTATTTAAGCTGCAAATGATTTATTTAAACAAGCCATATATACTTAAATAAGATAAAAGAAAATCTGGATAGGCTGAAAAGGTTTGGGCTCAGCGTCTAAGGGCGCCAGAAAAGGTTTTTGGAAACATTAGCATGTCCACTAGACCAAATTAAGAAACTTACAAGTGATGGCAAAGGACTAAAGGAGGAGGAAGATGTAGGTGTAGGTGCAGATAAATATATTTCTTGACAAATTGGGATCAGCTAGCCCTCATAATCGCCCAATTGACCTATGAGACAATAATCTTTGTGCAGTGTATTACTAAACACATAATGCTTGGTTTTCTTACCTTTTTCTTGTAGGTTTCAGTCTGTGTGGTGATCACATGATACTGAAAAATCAAATGAGAAAAGGGTCAGCAAAAGAGGTAGGGAAGATGAAAACAAGGACATGATATGCAATTATTCAAGATCTTAAAAACTAGAAGCAACAATTCTCTATGCGATCCCACCTTTTCTTTTGAGAATAAGAATTATTTCTTGTAGACTAAAAGAAAATCGAAGCTAAATTTAATGTTGTTGTTTGAGGTAAAAAAAAAGGAAAAACCTGACAGCTTAGATGCATCGACACTGAAACTGAATTAGTGTACAAGAGATGCATCTGTTTCTCCCAGTAAAGTATCCTAGATCTTCTTTTTTTTTTAAACTTCACAAGCACAAGAAAACACCCGCGAACAAATTAACAACACGCCAGAGAGAAGATCTAGGTCTATATAATAGTGAAAAAACAAGATTCAAAACCAAATCAGGAAACATGCACAAATTAAAGATCTACCAACAAGGAGCATGAAATATGAACAGATCTGAAGAGCGCATCAGTCTGCAGAAGAGATAGATCTAGCTAGCTACCTAAGTAGCTAGGAGCTGAAGCAAGAGATTAGGGTTTGTACGTGCCTTCCTATGGCGAACCTCCTTGAGAGCCGCATCAACATTTTGCTCAAGACCGCGCAACTCGTCGAACTCCAGAGTGTCCAGATCCTCGCCCATCCTTTGCCTGATTTATGAACACGTACACAAATCAGCAAGCCTCGGAGTTAATTAATATGAACTTGCGGGTTAATCGTCCCTCATGTATGATAAGAAATAAATAAATAAACCCAACAAGAGAGGAAGAAGCAAGAAGAGGAAAGCGGTTTTTTCTGCCGTGCTGATGATGACCTAATCTCTGTGCGCAGGTTGCGATTGATGTCCTTGAGATGGCTCAGCGTGCGCTGCATATTCTGCAGAGACATATATATGGTGAGATTTAAACCAAAAAAGCATGGAAATTGTTTAGAACTTTAGATCTCATTATCTCATGGACGGACAT
The DNA here is from genome assembly GCA_038087645.1 of Saccharum hybrid cultivar R570. Taxonomy (NCBI): domain Eukaryota; kingdom Viridiplantae; phylum Streptophyta; class Magnoliopsida; order Poales; family Poaceae; genus Saccharum; species Saccharum hybrid cultivar. The sequence continues at coordinate 3,873,121 of JAQSUU010000273.1, forward strand.
GTGAAGAGTAAAGCAGCGAGCGAGTGGTTCGCTTGAGTGAAACAAAAGAGACGAGGTATGCAGCAGGCAAGGAAGAAAGACGAAAAGGAGACGAATATGACTGACCTCATACTGCTCGTTCCATAGGCTGGTCCCGATGGCCTGCTGGTATCGGTCAAAGATGGTCTTGACGCTGCGGGCAATCACCAGCCAAGAATTAACACGCAGATGAGGCACCGACAGAACTCGATCAGAAGCAAGCAGATGAAGGAAGAGGAGGAAGCAAGCAAAGCAAGAAGTACTGACTCGGTCCCGGGGCTGCAGAACTCGTGGTACTTGCCGGTGGAGGAGAACATGATGATGGCGACCTGGGCGTCGCAGAGCACGGTGAGCTCGCGCGCCTTCTTCATGATCCCCGTGCGGCGCTTGGAGTAGGTCACCTGCCGGTTGGTGGCGTTCTCGATCCGCTTGATCTCGATCTTGCCGCGCCCCATCGTGGGTGGCGTCGTCTCGGGACGGCGGCGCGGATCCTCCTCCGCCGCGCTCCACCGTCGTCTCGGGCGGAGAGGTGGATGGGGGAAGGAAGAAGAAGAAGAAGACGACGACGAAATGGAGTGGTGCGAGGCAGCAGAGCTGAGCAGCCGCTGGTGGTGGTAATAAGGAGGAGGATGGAAGGACAAGGCGTGTGCGTGTGCATTTCGGGGTGGCGAGGACGAGGTGCGGTGCGCGGCGTGGACGGAGACAGCTACCGGATCCGTGAAAGGCGTGGGGCACCGTGCCCGCCCGTGCCGTGTGGTGCCGTGCACTGCCCCCCGCTCGCCCGCCCCGGCCGTCGCTGGGAAATGTCTCTGCCTGCCTGCCGCCCTGCCCCCCGCGATCTGACGCGCGCGGCGTGGGTGTAAGCGCGCGCCGGCCGGCCGGCTCGCTCTCGGCGCGCGTTCCAATTAATCCACCGTGCCATGCGTCCGTCGGTCTGGTCGCGGTCGCCGGTCGGTCGGTCTGCCGTACGTGGCGGCTTTTGGCACAACGGTTAGCACGGTTTTGGCTTCCGGATCCTCTGCACCCCTTTGCACGCACCGTAGTACCTCTGCTAGCTGCTGTCTTTGGCTGTGTTTAGATCCATCGAAAAGTGCACTATGCAAAATAAGATTCCCCGTCACATCAAACTTGCGATACATATATGGAGTACTAAATGTGGATAAAATCAAAAACTAATTGCACAGTTTGGTTGTACTTTGCGAAACGAACGTTTTGAGCCTAATTAGTCAATATTTGGACAATTTTTACCAAATACAAACAAAATGCTACAGTGTATTTTGGCACTCCAAAATTCGGATCTAAACACAGCCTTTGTAACCTAGCGTCGTCGTCACGTCACCGGCCCCGCTCACTCTACACAACCGTACCATTATTGGGCCATCATTATATTGCCTCTTGATTTGCAATTTTCCATTCTAAATTGCACGTTGCTCTAGTTTTGAGCTTGAGCCAAATTTCCCGATTTTCAATCAAGTTTGTTATAGAAGAAATACATGATGTATTTTATAGTGGATTTAATGAAACAAAATTAGGTTGTACATGTTTCATGTATTTTTATTTATCTTTGTTCCAAACAAGGTCTGGAGCGCCATACGTACATGCATTACAAATTAATTTAGACTTCATTATTAAGTCGCCTTGGTTAAAGTTGTTGCTGCCGCGCGAACCCAGCTGCTGGTACAGCCGCGCGCAGCTATAGTAACAACTTTAGATGTACCGAACGCACAGTCTGAGTTCATACATCCCCTGATTCATTGCTTTGGAAAAGCTGGTTCTAGAGTGTGCCTTAGAAGAAACTAAGATTCCACAACACTCCATTCTTTTTTTTAAAAAAAAAAGAATAGTGTAAGGAAGTTTGGAGTTGTTTTTTCAAGAGATCATATCTGAGGTCTTTCCCTCAGAATAGTCTAAGGTCTTAGAAGAAACTAAGATTCCACAAGGCAAAATTGACTTCCAAAAGGTATGACACAGAATATCATCAGTTTTGCCTGAATAAAGCCACAATCTCCACGATTAGCTTATTTCTAAAGCCATACTTTAGAACCAGATTCTCCAAATCCACAATCCAACACACCACTTTTTCCCAAAAGCAAAAGCAAAAGCTCAAACAAACATGATAGGACTTGAGGCGACTAAGCCTTTGGTTGTATTCTCCCACACTAGCTAGATGGATCATCAAGCACTTGAGGTTCATTCTCTTCCCTAACTCCAACAACTTGACTTGACTAATACTATGCTTACATTAAAATAACTCATCATCTACCAATAAAGCATGTTTCTATGTCATTTACGAACATGTGAGTTGAGGGACAAACAAGAAGTAGCTAGCTACGTTCTCTCAGTCCGAAGGACCAAAGCAAGAGATGCATATGGATCGACCTTACAACCGAGGAACTCCCATTGTCCATCTAGCAGAAAAGAGCAAAGGAACAGCAGCTACAGCTAACCACTCCTAGGCTGTAGTAGCTCACATGACTAGTCACCTCACCTCCATCGGTATCAGCGGAAAACCACACGGTAACCTAACCATGGGCGAGAATTAATCACAAGCTTTTGCAAGCTTGGAAATGGCTGCCGGCCTGCCCTAATTTACGCGACCTGTACACGTAACTCGATCCCGTTCTGATCGATCGGACACGGACAGGACGAGCGTGAGCGAGATGGCTTCTTCCAGCTGGTTGCTGCTGTTGTGCTGCAGTGGCTTGGTCAATCATGCGCCTCTTGAGTAGAAGAGGAAATCCTTCGTGCGACTTTCTAGTTCCAGGCATGAGTTATTGGGCTCACGCTGCCATTTCTGGTGCTTGTAAGTGACATGTCATTGCACTGACTACAAAGAAGAGGACCAACTTGCCTTTATCCAATTTACTCTTCTTTTTATTTATTCCCAGCCCCCGTTGCTTTCTTTGGTTTAACCCAATATAATACCCAGTGCACAGTATATTGTGTTCTTTCTATCTTTCATGACTTCAAGCTGCATGTGAGAATGAATTGTTGGATGGGAAAAAAAAGCATATGCGTGCATGCATGGCGTTTCATGCCACTGTGGTACTGGCAGCTTACCAACAATTCTGTAGGCTAAAGTCCATTTTCTTAACATCTAACAATCCATTTTGTACGGAAGTTTAACTTCCAATCTCTAAACTACTAAACCAGATACAGGACGTCTTCCAACGGTTGAAATTAGGTAAATTTAGTCCTCTGGATGGTTTAGCTGATTTGAAAGCTGGCTTTCTATTTTCTAACAATAAAAAAATATAGTTTACTTTTAAAAATCAAAACTACTCTATTTTAATTCGGAAAACATGGAACTAATACTATTGTTATGAAAATGTTATATATTTGTTGGTGATCTATGTTAGACCCTCCTAAATTAATTTTAGGACAAAACCACATTTATTTATAGAGACGAGTCAAATTCTCTAAAAACAACCTAGTGAACTTTAGAGCTAGCCAGCCAATTTACGAAGACACTCCAAAAACAACCATCTTTGTCAATATACTCATAGCTATGAAATTAGAGTCCATTTCTAGTAGCCTAGCTACCTAATCAATGGACCGCATATATAAACAACACATAGGGTTCTTACCGCCGCACCATCATTCTCCCTCTTCTCGTCTCTCTCCCTCTCTATGTGTGCAGCCTCCAACCGCCCACCACCTAGAGGTGGATTGGGTGGCGTCACAGGAGTCGACATTATTAGCAGCAAAGGTAGATCCACCCCCTCCCAATGGCAACGTGAGACCTCACCCTAGCTCCATGCAGCTTGCAAGGACCCACTTACTCGATGATGCCTATCATTGTCTTCGCGGTACAGGACATCGTCGATATGAGCTCCTCTAGTTCATGTACACCATCCTCGATGGCATCCTTGAGGGTTGCTACTACCATATATGGGAGCTACAACAACAAGGTTTGTAGCAGTGGATGGCAGCAACCACAAGGAGGTCTCCAGCACACTGTATGCCCAGAGGAGCGTCGTCTGGGGCAAGCTGTTGGGCTCCCTGTCACGTCAACGGGAGGAGAGGTGCTAGAGACTGGTGTGTACAAGTCATGTGTTGCATGGCAGGACAACACCGGTTTTGAACGCGAGGAGAAAACATGCACATTGGAATCGGCAATGAGCTCATCAATGGGTGGCTTGGTATTGGGCCCCATGAAGGGCGGTGATGCTTTTCTTATTTACAAATACAGGCATTGTAGCCCGCCTATGCCATCTCTGGTTAGTAGAGACCATAGCATAGAGGCAGACACAGCTATGGCCTTTGAAGATTGATTTTATTGTAGTGAGAGTTATTCGGAATTTATTTATTAATGTTCTTATTGTTTTACTGCCCATATAATGAAAAATAAGAACATGAACAAATACGATTAAAAATATCTTCAAATATAGCACCAACAAATGGATAACATTTTTAGAAGAAACTGGTGTTAGATTCATATTTTTTTATTTAAATAAAATTATTTTGTTTTTATATGAAAACAATTTTTTATTATATTTATAAAAATGGAAACTACCTTTGTTCACTTTCAACCCATGGAGGTCGTTTGGTGCCTAATTTCATAATTCGGTATTGGAAATAAGACTGCCGTGCAAGTTGAAGGTTGAAAATAAGCTTTTTACTTGAAGAACGATTCACAACTTGAATTGGCCAAGGAGTCTTCCTTTAGATAATGAAAAAGTCCAAAGAGTGCACCGGTTAATTATTTTTCTCTTGATTTTCTAGAAAGATAATTTAATGTCTTATACCGTGTGTCTTTCTTTATCTTTTTTATGTTCTTACTAGATGTGTTTGGTTTTTGTGGCAATGCAATGGGATGCCTAGATGTTTAAGATGGTGTTAGGTTTCCTCCCATCTACTTAGTATACTCATTTTGTTAACTAGTCTTACTTTTATTATATTATTATATGCAACAGTTTTTACGGCAACTGTTCATCATACGGCTTTTTCTTCTCTCTGTCCTTTTGTTTTATTTTAGTACCTATCAAAAAAAATCCTTGGAGAAAAGAATGCTCCTTTTGTTTTAGTGCCTGTAAAAAAAAAGTCCTTGGAGAAAAAAAAAATGGAGTACAGGCAGATGATGCGAAGGTCAAGAGAGCGTGAGAAGAGGAAGAAGCCGGGACCGGGAGCGACGACGACGCGCCATGCATGCGAGGAAACGCCACTCGCCCGCTTGTTAAACAACGCAGCTCATGGAAGCCCCACCTGTCATCCTCACGTCCGACCACCACCGACGCGCCGGGATCACCCCATGTTCCCGGGATTACGCGTCCCGTCACTTGTGTTGGCCCAAAAACGAGCAAAACCTGATTAGCCATTAACCCAACCACGTCCAAACTTTTTTCTCTAATCATCAAACTACTCGACCGCGCGCGCGCCAGGGGACTCCCACCCTGCATGCGGGACCGATCCATGGCCGGGGGCGGCGCCCGTGGCTCGCGCGCCGGCGGCGCGAAGCGTGGCGCCGCGTCCGCCTGCGTCTACTACGCCACCACGGCGCTGCTCGTCGCGCTGTGCGTCGCGGGGGCCTACTTCCTCACGTCCACCTCCTCCTCCGCCGCGGCCGCCGACGGGGACGCCGCCACGGTCACGGCGTACCGCCACACCACGCGCTCCTCGTTCGCGTACGAGGTCACCAGGGAGCGGGCCGCCCCCGCGCCGCCGCGCGGGGTGGAGACCCGAGACACGCCCGCCGCGGGGAAGGCCGTTGGGGCCGAGGAGGAGCCGCGGCCCGACGACCGGAGCGCCGTCGCCGCGGTGGCAGCGCTGGACGACCCGCACGCCAGGCCTGACGAGGAACGTGTGTTGGACGAGGCGGCGGGTGTGGAGGAGGAGCACAGGGTCTCCGCGGCGGGCGTGGAGGATGTGAAGGGCGAGGACGGTGGCCACGTGGCCGCCGGAGACGACGAGGCCGCCAGCGCTCGCGGCGGGGAGGAGGAGGAGGAGGAGAAGGAGCGAGAAGCAGCCGTGCTGGAAGAGAGCAGCCGCGAGCAACGAGAACAGGAGGAGGAACCGCAGCTGGAGATGCCGCACGAGCGGGCTCGGGCCGCCGCCACTGCCGTCGAGGAGAAGAACCTGGACGGCGGCATCGAGGAGGAGAGCAACGCGGGGCAGAGGCAGCGAGAGGAGGATCAGAGCGCGCTCGAGGAGCAGCAGGCCGCTGCTGCCGGGAACCAGCTGCGCCGGGAAGCGCAGGAGGACCCACAGGCCGACGGCGGCGACGAAGGGACGGATGAGGAACAACGCGGCAGGGAGCAGCCGCAGGGCGAAGAGGAGACTCGCTCGTCGTCGGTGTCGGAGTCCAGCAGAGATGCCGACGGCGGCGATGGCGACAAGCCGGCCGTGTCGGAGTCGGAGCACACGGGGGGCGCGGAAGGAAATGCCAGTCAGGACGACGGCCTCAGCGTCGAGGACTCGCTCGTCGCCGAAGACCGCGCGGAGGAGCAGAAGGCGTGGGCGACGCAGGCCGACGAGTCACACCGGGAGACGGACCGCCGCGAGGAGGGCGGCGAGAACGACGGCAACGGCGGGGAGAACGACGGCGGCGAGGAGCGCGAGTGGCGGGTGTGCAACGTGAAGGCCGGCCCGGACTACATCCCGTGCCTGGACAACGAGAAGGCCATCAAGAAGCTGCGGCCGGAGAACTTCCGGCGGTACGAGCACCGGGAGCGGCACTGCCCCGACGAGGGCCCGACGTGCCTCGTCGCGCTCCCCAGCGGCTACCGCCGCCCCATCGAGTGGCCCAAGAGCCGAGACAGGGTACGTCCGTCCGTGTCTCTGAATCCCCATGCGGCAAATGCATTGCTGACTCGTGGCCGTTCGTCGTGCCGGCGGCGACGTACGTGCAGGTATGGTACAACAATGTCCCGCACACGAAGCTGGTGGAGGTGAAGGGCCACCAGAACTGGGTGAAGGTGAGCGGGCAGTACCTGACCTTCCCCGGTGGCGGCACCCAGTTCATCCATGGCGCGCTGCACTACATCGACTTCCTGCAGCAGGTACCATGCATCACCAATGGCCAATGACCATGCCATGGTTTTGTTTGTTTGTTTCGATCGCTCCGGTAGAAAGTCAGTGTATGTAGAGTAAGGAGGTTACTCTGCGTTGTTTGGCCAGTCCGTCCGCGCCATCGCGTGGGGGAAGCACACGCGGGTGGTGCTCGACGTCGGCTGCGGCGTGGCCAGCTTCGGCGGCTACCTGTTCGAGCGCGACGTGGTGACCATGTCGTTCGCGCCCAAGGACGAGCACGAGGCGCAGGTGCAGATGGCGCTCGAGCGCGGGATCCCGGCCATCTCCGCCGTCATGGGCTCCAAGCGCCTGCCTTTCCCCAGCAAGTCGTTCGACCTCGTCCACTGCGCGCGCTGCCGCGTCCCTTGGCACGCCGACGGTGCGCCGCGTCGCCGCCCCCATTCCACTGTGCGTCCTCCGAGATCCCTTGCTGACGGTGCCGACATTGTTGTGTGTCCGTGCAGGTGGCGCTCTCCTCCTGGAGCTGAACCGCGTCCTGCGCCCCGGCGGTTTCTTCGTCTGGTCCGCCACGCCGGTGTACCAGAAGCTTACGGAGGACGTCGAGATCTGGAAAGGCACGTAAAGTTCCGACCATTCGCCGCCATGCCATGAATCGACCGATCAGAGCCAGCTGACAAGAAAGGTGGCTAATGGAGTTTCTGTTCACCTGCACGTACAGCAATGACGTCCCTGACGAAATCCCTGTGCTGGGAGCTGACGTCGATCAAGAAGGACCGGCTCAACGGCGTCGGGGTGGCCTTCTACCGGAAGCCGACGACGAACGAGTGCTACGAGGCCAGGAAGCGGCAGCAGCCGCCGATGTGCGCCGACGACGACGACGCCAACGCGGCGTGGTACATCCGGCTCAACTCGTGCGTGCACCGCGTGCCGACGGGCCCGTCGGAGCGCGGCGCGCGGTGGCCCTCGGAGTGGCCGCGGCGGGTGCGGACGCCGCCGTACTGGCTCAACGGCTCGCAGGCCGGGGTGTACGGGAAGCCGGCGCCGGAGGACTTCACGGTGGACTACGACCACTGGCGGCGCGTCGTCGACGGGTCCTACCTCAACGGCCTGGGCATCGACTGGTCCAGGGTCAGGAACGTCATGGACATGAGAGCTGCATACGGAGGGTAACAACTGTCGCCACTGGCCATGATCAGCTCTGACAATCGTGCTGACGCCATGGCTGCCTATCTCTCTGTCTCAGCTTCGCGGCTGCGCTCCGGGAGAAGAAGATCTGGGTGATGAACGTGGTGAACGTCGACGCGCCGGACACGCTGCCGGTCATCTTCGAGCGCGGGCTGCTGGGCATCTACCATGACTGGTGCGAGTCCTTCAGCACCTACCCGAGAACCTACGACCTCCTGCACGCCGACCACCTCTTCTCTAAGATCAAAGAGAGGTCAGTAGGCAGCAACACTAGTCTGTCTGTCTCCTTCGCATCCTCTTTCTAGCTTGATCCATGGCCGTCTTCTTCAGATGCGCGGTTCTGCCGGTGGTGGTGGAGGTGGACAGGATCGTCAGGCCCGGGGGCAGCATCATCGTACGCGACGAGGCCGGCGCCGTCGGCGAGGTGGAGAAACTCCTGAGGTCGCTCCACTGGGACGTGCGGCTGACCTTCTCCAAGAACGACGAAGGGGTGATGTACGCCGAGAAGTCAGATTGGCGGCCGGAGCTGGTCGAAGAGCCGTTGTTGTAATGACCACCATTTGCCCATTTCAGATCGGCAAGCAGTAGGCTTCTTTTCTCTTCTTGCGTCCATCAGCATTGATAGTACTGTACTTGGTTTTGTCATTGCTGCAGCAGTAGTATTTACACTATGTTCATAAGCACCAATAGAGAATTCTAGATTATATTATATATACATACAGCAACCGGAGAGCCTGGTGATAGTTACAAATTCCTGCTTGTGTACATTGCACGCCAGAGGTTCTATGAAATATATGCGCAGCTGAAGATGTGTGCAAACATGCCTGCATAAGTGCGGTCTAACAGAGCTTTGTGGAGTCTCCAAAGATAAATTCAATTGCAAATCCAAATTATCTGAGAACGTATAATGGTGTATTGGTGTATCAAAATTTGCATGTCAGCTGTTACAACAATGAGGTGAGCCGTTGTATTGTAGCTGCTGAAAAATATACTGACTGAATAGCAATCAAGAAGTTTAATTGTAGTACAACAATATCTTCCAAACTGTACTATAACAGGTCAAAACTTGCCACACGATGCTTCAGTTTACATCTATTGCTCCTCTCCAGCTACAATAATGATAGGCTGCAGATATCAAACCTGTCAGGCATTGCTAGAGGCTAGCCCATCTAATGTTGTCCCTAGTGCACTCTCCTTTCTGTAAAGTGGTACTCTTCCACCGAGCTCCTTCAGCCTCAATACCATGTCATGCAACCATTCGAAGGTGAGTTTGTTCTGCTTATTGAGTTCCTCCCTCACTTCTGGATGCACCCTAAACCAGTCCCCCAACATCTTGTGGACATGGGATCTAACCATTCTCCATGGCACAGGGTACTGCTCACACAGCTTCAAATATTCAATCACTAGATCAGCCTGGTCCAAGCCACTATCTCCATTCTCATCACCATCTTCTTTCCATTCCTTTGTCCTGAAACCAGCAAAAAGTGCTGGATTTTCTAGAAGAGTTTCAGCTGAAAGCACACCATCAGCACCAGTATGTTCCAGGCAGTTCTTCACATCCTCCACATGGCGAATGTTTCCATTTGCAAGAACGGGTACTCTAAGTGCATCCTTCACAGCCTTGATGGCATCCCAGTCAGCTCGAAATTTCTTCCCATCCTTTTCATCTCTTGTCCGACCATGGACAGCCACAAGAGAAGCACCAGCTTCCTCAAGCATCTTTGCATAGGCTAATGTGTCTTCCAGTCGTGGAAATACGCGAATCTTAACTGAGACTGGAACATGAAGATTACCTGCTAGATTCTGCACAAGGGATTTTACGAGGGGAAGGTTGTCCATGAGAAATGCTCCATAGTTACCCCGTCTTGCAATACGCTGCGGGCAACTGCAAGGCAATATCGCGAGTCAGAAGAGTAGGGAACCATATTTTCAAGCAATACTACATACGGGGAAATGATATATGTTAACTAGAAATGTACCGATGGAAGATTCAACACTAGTGCTCTAAGCAAGCTAAGAAAGCAGTTAGTGGCAGATAAATTTAAAGCAGCAGGTTTTGAGTCGAGTGTGCAGAGAATGGCCTAGCATGGTGGCAGCAGATAAATTTAAAGCAACAAGTTTTGAGTCGAGTGTGCAGAGAATGGCCTAGCATGGTGGCTTACGCACCGCTAACAAAGTCGCAAAAAAAAAAGGGGGGGGGGGGGGCACCACTAACAAGGTTACTCAACGACTTTGTCCAGGACAAGGAAACAAATAGCCGGCTATAGCTATTTTAGGCAGTATGCCGCTATTTGTACTCACGTTCAGTTTAACCGTTTTAGCCCGCTATAGCTAGATCTTAGCCTTAGGAGAACCCTACCGCTCAATGCCCATAGCGGTCTAATTATTACACTGGTCCAGGGCAGATTATTTTTGCAGAGGAGTATATGATGTTTATGTTAGTAAATTATTTATGCCATTCCAAAGGTGGAGTAAATTACAATCAAGCACTAGATAAGTAAATTTGAATAAAAAATCAGCACAACAGCTTAAGGAATTGCACATTACCCAAAATTGATATCAACATAGTCGCAATATGGTTCCACCATCTTTGCAGCTTGTAACAAAATGTCAGGATCATTGGCACAAAACTGAACAAAAAGTGGCCGGTCCTCCTGTATAAGGTGCAATGGACATTACATTCCGTGCAAGATAAATACAACTCAGGGGTTGTTTAGTTGGTGAAAAAGTTTGGGTTCGGCTATTGTAGCACTTTTCGTTTTATTTGGTAATTTGTGTTCAATCATGGACTAATTAGGCTCAAAAGATTTGTCTCGTGATTTACAACTAAACTATGTAATTAGTTTTTTCTTTCGTCTACATTTAGTACTCCATGCATGTGCCGCAAGATTCGATGTGACAGGTACTGTGCAAACTTTTTTGGGCTGCATGGGCAACTAAATAGGCCCTCATAACAAAAAACAAAAGGCTCTGCAAAATAACAGAAGTAGACCTAGTCATGTAACTGTCTGACTGAATCATGTAACTGTGAATCGACCCTAATGTACAAACAATCGTTACCAAGCATAACAGTTCTTTGTTTCACCGGTCCAAACATGGGCCTAATAATTCAGTAAATTCTGCCCATCCCGAACTACCACTTAAATCTGGAATCTGGAAGTGTTTTAAAATCAAACTGCTAAACTGCTTAACCATATCTGCATCTACAGAAAAGTTATTATTCTACCAGTCTGTACTGCAATGGCGAATCAAGCATAAGGCATACCGCTACAGCATCCACCTTAACTAACTTAAAATTACACCCCAGTTGCTACGATAGCAGATTGGAAGCTCCTAACCGCCAATTACCTTGCACGTGGTGAACTCCATGGACCTGTACTTCTCGTTCTCGGAGAAGATGCGGGAGTGGAGCATGGGCGTGTACGCCGCGTCGGCGCCGTAGCGGCGGCACAGCATGCGGAAGGGGAGCTCGGAGTTGTCCACCATCGGCGCCACCAGCAGCCGCGGGGACCCCAGCCGCCTCCAGTGCGCCCACGCGCGCTCCACCCGCTCATCCGCGGACACCGGCGGCGGCGGGAGCGGCGGGGACGGCGCGAGGTCCTCCGCTTCTGACCCCGCCGCGCTCGCGCAGAGGTCCTCGTCGTGATCGGCGGCCGTGGCCAGGTGAGCGGCGGCCGGCGACATGGCGACGAGGCTAGGGTTTAGGGAGGAGCGCAGGCGGCGGCGCGGGCTCGCTAGGAGAGGCGCGAGGCGGCGCAGTGGCATGCGGTTGCGGTGGCTCCTCGGATGTGGGCTGGGTCGGGTCGGGATTTTGTGTCGGGGGCCACGTCCGGTTAGACACGACTAGCCTGCCTTTAAGTGGATTTTAAAGCGGTTTTATTTTTTTGTATTTAAAAAAATATTGTAAAATTTTGATAGTAAGTTATAAAATCACAGAAGATCTCTTTAAGTTTTTAAAAGTTTCAAAAAACTAGAGATAGATTGGGATAGAAAATATCCAAAAAAGATCTTTAGAGCTCATGAAAATGTATCTACCACCTTTCAAAAATTAGATTTAGCTCTAAAAAATATTTTGAAAAATCTAGAAAATTCTCAAAACATTCTAATTGATGTCTAAATGCATTTTGGGAGCATTCCACAGCAAAAAAAAAATGTAAGACACATTTAGCGGGAACTAGCAACTTTAATTAAGGGGGGCCGAACAAATATAATGACACTTCTAAGTGGGATAAATATATGCATAAGTGTATGTTTCAACAAATTTTTCAATGCTTTCATATATGTAGTTGGTATTTATAACAAAAACCACAATATTATGATATAAAATCCGTGAATTGATGCCTTAATATGCTACAAAATACAAATTTATAGGGATATATTAAATAAACTTTTACTGTATTAGGGGGGGGGCAGGCCCTTGCTGGCCCCCCTAGTTCCGCCACTGAGCACGAATGCATAGCATGAATGCGTTTAGCCTTAATGTATGTTGCACCTATGCTTGTCGCATCTCATAATTTTGTCATGAAAGGTTTTTGAAACACACTTAAATATCAATTAGAATGTTTGAGTGATTTCCTAGTTGTTCTAGATACTATTTCCATTTTTCAAGAGCTAAATCTAATTTTGAAAGCTTCGAGATATATGTTCACAACCTCTAAATAATTTATTCAGATTCGTCGTATCTTAGTCTATCTTTATTGATTTTATTGGAAACATTAGAACTTAGAGGCATTTTATGTGGTTTGAAAACCGTATTAAGTGTTTACCGAATATATTACTAAAAACATAAAACAGATAGTTTAAACTGTTGGAATTTATATGGGTTTAGCCCAATAAACAATTGTGAAATTCCTAATAAATCTTAAAGGTCCATTCATATGAGTAAGAGGATGTGTGAACTCTTTAGTACCACCTTACTTTGTTGAAGTGGAGGTGGTCATACTTAAATATGGAAGTCCTCTCTAATTCCTCAAGTCTAGTGTGAGAGGAGAAAGAGAAACCCACACGCACGCACTCGCCTCGCCTCGCCGGGCGCGCGACACCTGCGTGAATGGTCCGCCGAAATTCGGTTCCTTACCTTGCGGGAGCGCAGTCTCCTTTTGCAGTTTTAGTTTTTGGTTTCTTGGCCTTCAAGTTGTAGAGTCCTAAAACAACTTAGATCGTGATCACGACACAAGGTCGGTTGGATAGGACTATATAAGCAACCTACCGGCCACGCCAAAATCCATCTAATTGAGCTAGAGTTTTTGCCTATTCTCGCTGTTGTGCTGCCGCCGTAGCTACTCTAGTCCGATCGCTTGCGTGCACCAGCGACCGAACGAGCAGGTCTCCGCAACCCTCGTCTTTGCGATCCTGCACCGGGAGAAGACAAATAAGGTTTTTGGGAAGCGTTATCCGTGCGACTGCTCCCAACTTTCACAACGGGTCGTCTTCCGTCCAAGTCAGGCAGCGCTACGTCCCGACGTATTCATCGTCAACTGCGTCGAGCTCTTCCTCCACCTCTCATTGACGACTTTGATGACGACTTCAACATCAACGATTTCGACATCGACCTCGTTCCCCATCACCACCGTTTGCATCACCAACAACTACAACTACAGTTGCCAGGTATAATCCTCGTGATCTAATCTTGTCATTCATACTATCCAATATGCCGATTTATCATACTAATATGCTATACATGCTAGATTTAGTTCATCTGTTTTACATGATTTATATTCTGTTTTTAACCTAAAAATTGTCTAATTACTTAACATAAACAAGTAAAATGAACTTTTTTTTCTTTTGTAAAAGAACTTAAATGACCAGTGGCGGAGCTCGTCGAATCTACAAAGTAATTAATAGAAACATAAAAAGCAGTAAAAAAACCTAACAAATGATGTCTTGGTCCTCTTCTATTTGCTATTGCAATCGGCAAGACGGAAGCAAAGCAAGTAATAGCAGGTGATGTTTAGTTTCTGGGTGAAAAATTTTGGAGCGTTACATCGAATGTTTCATGAGATGTTGGAAGAGGTGTTGAGATACTAATAAAAAAAACTAATTACATAACTCGTCTGAAAACCACGAGATGAATTTATTAAGCCTAATTAATCCGTCATTAGCATATGTTTACGGTAGCACAACAATGTCAAATCATTGATTAATTAGGATTAAAAATCATCTCGTAAATTTATCGTAATCTGTGTAATTAGTTATTTTTTCGTCTACATTTAATACTCTATGCATGTGACCAACACATTCAATGTGACGGGATGAAAAATTTTAAGGCTAGACCTGAAGCTCTAGGCCTCTAGCTGGTTGCTGCACCTGCCTACCCGGCCACTCCACTCGAGGAAGTGACGCATCCCCGTGTGGGAGTGGCTAATGGCGAGCGTCAGTGGCCGGCCGCCAGTGGGGACCCAGGATGGAGCTGTGGAGGACCGATGTCTGGTGGGGAAGGAACCGTCGGAGGACGGCGGTGGGCGCTCTGGCGGCTAGGGTTAGCAACACAGAGAAGTAGAAATGGGAGTCAGGACGGAGAAGCGGAAACGGGAGCCAAGGCGTCGGGAGGGGCGCCGCGCGTTCAGCCTCTCAGCGACTCAGCTTCTCTTCTCTCTTTGACGGGCCGAGAGTCTACAAGATTTGGCCCAACGTATAGATCCAGTCCAGAAACATCATATAGTATAAGGGGGTTTTGGGCCATGGCCCTAGTGGCTCTAGGCCCAAATCCGCCCATGACTGTGGCCAATATATATCGGATTCATGTTTTTGTTTTGTTTTCGAAAATTACATAGTACAACGTAGATGCTCACAACACGTACGCACACTTACCTTTATGAACACGCGTATGCAAACCCACCCCAAAGAGCACCTCCGAAGCACTGAGCCAGCAGATCTCGAGATTTAAAAAGTCACTACGGACGTCTCGCTGTCGACGCGGACGTCACCTATCTCTAAAAACATAGTGCCATTAAATCATAGAATAAATCCAGAAAAAATACGAGCACTCATGCCAAGTCGAGGACTTGAACTTTGTGTTTTTGTTCTGAGAACACACAGGAGGAATAGCTTTTGCAGCGTGACTCGATATTATGAAAGGTGAACTAAATTCGCCCAGGCTTCTAAAGAGAGAAGAAAGGCAAGTGATGCTAAAGGCCCTGACAGCACCTCACTCAGGCTTTCAGTTCCATCCATCCAGCCATTTTTTCTGGTACACGAAAGCGAGGGCACTTTCCTTTATGTACTGATCACCGGCGTTGGTTGGAACCAAACCCATCTGGGCCCCGTTCACAAAGACGTTACTCCTACCTTTGAATTCTCGCGGCAAGGGTCTCCTGGCAGCAAAACACAGAGCCAAACGAGGCACATCTGGACAAGAGCTATCGAGGTCGGCACTCGGCAGTGGGCCAATAGAAATGCCGTGGAGACGATGAGATCACGCCAGAAATGCCGTTGCCGTGGACAATATAGCTCAGTCTATCACGCCACAAACGGCTTCCATGTGATGTCAACTGCAACGGCAGATCAAGGACAAAAATCCACCTATCTCGACAAGCCAGGAAACCGCCTACTGCAGATGTGTACTGCTTGCTTCAGTTACGGAGTACTCCCTCCGTCCTATTGTCGTTTTTAACTTAGACTTCCTGTTTGACCGTTTATCTTATTCAAAAAATTTTATATAAATATTATTTATTTTTGTTATGACTTATTTTATTATTAGAGTTACTTTAATAATAATTTATTTATTTTATTATTTACATAAAAAATTTAAATAAAACGTGAAACAAGAAGTTTAAAAGTAAAAAAAAAACTATTTCAATGAGACGGAGGGAGTAGGTCCGAATCGAAAGAAGTGGATTGCTACTCCCGTGCAAGCAACAGCCTCTGCCTGACGAGCTGCACGTCAAGCATATTCTCTATGCACTTAACAGTTTCATTGAAAAGCTGGAGAGTAAGAGCAGGCGCAGCACAAAACGGCCGAATCATTTCTAGTGAAAAAAACGATCTATTCAGCTACTGAGACATACTGACATCGCAACTACATCTCGGGGGTCAGAAGTATCACTAAACCAACTTGTTAATGAGGAGCCCTAGAAAAAAAAACTTGAACAATAGGAATCTAAAAGAAATTACTACTGCACAACATACAGAACAATGACCGGTCGACTAACTAACTCCAGCAACCGGTCTGGTGCAGTCTTCCCATAGTCTTCTGGTGTAAGGTTTGAATGCACAAACTGCAAGGGTCCCAGGGCTCATAAGGATTTCCCAAGCTCAGAGGATGGCAGGTCCTAGACATTCATAACATCTGAGGAAACAAGGGAAAACAAAGGTTAGGAAATAAGTTAGATGGCGATGATGGCAAAAGCAAAACTGCAGAAAATGCAGCTATTACATAGCAAAGTAAACTGCAATATTCTCTGATATCCAATAAGAAAAAAGAGCTTTTTGTTCAAAAATTAGGGAACAGAAAAATTGAATAGTATACTTGTTATTGTCCCACAGCACCACATGCACGCAGTAAGGCAACCTGAACCATGACTAGCGAACCATATAGATAAACTAATGGGAGAAATCAATAGACTTTGAAGCATTCGGTTGCTTCATTTCAGAAAACAGAATTCAATTTATCCAAAGTGGAATATGCCTATTCATCAGTAATAAACAGCAATTTTCATCATTTAGATATATACAACCCAGGGTTCACTGCATAGTCAAATACTATATGTTGATGCGTGCAGAGTTCAAGCATCTAAAAACAGCATAAATCCATTATTTTATGTTTCCAACTAAACATCGTCTCCAGTTAAAGAACAAATTTCATGCCTTTGCTATTTATAAGTGCCAAGCACATAAATGTTAGCGTATCAAAAAAACTAATATATCAAGCATACCAGCATCTAAAAAACATAAAACATTGATGAGTCCAATAAAGTTCAATATATTCACTGTGGCTCCAAAAGATGGTAATGAATCTCAGTGGATTCAGTAGAGTACACATATTACAATGTGCATTGAAATGCTACATGTAAGATTTTTAATGCGGAAGTGTGGCTCTGGCCTAAAAAGATCATCACAACTAGCATGGGGGTTTGTGGCTAGTACATTACAATTCTGATAAGTACATTCCCATCCAACATTACTTGTTTGGAAAATAAATAGAGATCTACGATGTTGTCTCGAACATCATATACTTGCTGGTGTGGTACGACCACACCCCAATAAAGTGGGGATGGTGATACCTTTTTCATCCTCCAGACTAAATAGATGTGAATATGTAAGAAGTATGGCAAGAACAATGAGTATGCATGCTGAGAAAGGAAAACACAAAGAAGTGGGAGTACACACCTAATGGCATATTATTGAATCCAATATACAGCACATCATCATCACTGGGAAATGGGAATCACCTGAAGAAATGGATCACATAGATTAATGCAATGTTACCGACTGCAGTCAAGAACAGCGACAGTTGCAAGTAATAACAAACAACAATAGACATGAGCATGAATTTTGCCTTGAACATATGAAGAGTTCAAGATCAGAATCGAACTCCTAGCATTAGACAGTAAGTGATCTACTAACAATTTACTTGCCAATCATAATGCTTTGCTTGATGCTTTGCTTGATGCTCTTATAAAAGAAAATGATTTGCTCAATGCAAGAAGAATAAGGACAGGTATCTAAATAGAATAGCATTCTTACCTGTGCATTCACAGCATCCTTTCCAGTACACCAATTTCAAAAATCTGGTGTGACAGTTGAAGAAGAAGCTGCTTGTGTGTTAGTCTGAAGATTTTCAGGAAAACTTGAGGTTTGCTAGTCTTGAGAACACATATGTTCTTGTAGAACATTATCCATGTATTTATGTGAGGTATCACTTCTGTACAGCAAACATGTCCAGGTGTCACGGATTTTCCTCCCGCTCAAGACTACCATAGAAAGAATCTGAAAAAAACTTACATGGATTCTAGATATTCTCCTGTATTTCTGCTGGCAGACTGCTGTGCATAATCATCTTCCAGATCAATTTCAGGGATTGTTCGCCCATTGCCCATATTGTGAACTCTAGCTTGTCCATCTGCAGCCTCATCTAAAATAATTTGCCCATCCTTCAAATGGTGTATATCTCCTGCATGTTGGTCTCCATCATTATTCAGAAGTATTTGCTTGCTGCTCAGATAGTAGTTATTATCCAAATCATGAGCACCCAAAGGAAAAGCCATGGGATTTGGTTCTATTTGGTGATGATCATCCACACCATGACCTAGCAGCAACTGTTCATCGTTCACATGGTGACTATCCAGAACTTGAACAGTATTGACCTGATCTATAAGCATCTGTTCGTTCTCCATCTGTTGCTCATCCACATTTTGCTTTAGAAGCATTTTCTCATTGTTCATATGGCAATTATCTGAAGTATGCGCAACCATACTATGATTTAGAAGTATTTCCGCATTGTTCACCACGTGCTTATCATATGCATGCTCACCAGCCTCATTGTTCACATCATACTTCGTCAAATCATGCCCATCCTCCAGTAGGTGATTATCCTCTGCATTCTCGTCTTGAAATTGATTTTCTGAAGTATCATCCTGTGCATGTTCATCGGCCTCATTGTTCAGATCATAGTTATTCAAATCAGACTCATCCTCCAACATTTGATTGGCCCCTGCATGATCATCTTGACCTTGAATTTCTGAAGTATCATCGTTTGCTTGTTGGTTCACCAGACCAACTAAATCAGGCACAGAATCACAAAGATCATCTGCTGGATGACCGCAAGAAATCTCGGAAACCTCACAGCCCACTGGAGTTTCAATGACATTGAGATCAAAAATTTTGTACCAAGCTGGCAGCTCTTGCTCATCCCTACTGAGATCACCGACAACAGTTTCAACTTCAGTTTGTTGAGTCTCTGTTTCATATCTTAATTCAGAGTAACCATCGGTCACCATCAATTGTTGCACTTGGTCATCTCTAAGACCACCAACACCAGTTTCAACCTCACCTTGTGGAGCCTCCATGTCATACCTTACTTCAGAGCAATTATTATTCTTTGCCAATAGTTGCTCTTGTTCATCTCTATCAAGATTACCAACACCAGTTCCAAATTCACTCTGTGGAGTCTCCATCTCATACTTTACTTCAGAGCAACCATTATCCTCTGTCAATGGTTGCTCTTGTTCATCTCTATAAAGATCACTAACAGCAGTTTCAGCTCCATTTTGTGGAGTCTCCATCTCATACTTTACTTCAGAGCAACCATTATCCTCTGTCAATGGTTGCTCTTGTTCATCTCTATAAAGATCACCAACAGCAGTTTCAGCTCCATTTTGTGGAGCCTCCATTTCATACCTTGTTTCAGAGCAAACATTGTTCTCTGCCAATGGCTCTACCATACAAGCATCCATGTGTGCAATGCCAGTTTCCATTCCCTCCTCAGTACTGCTGAGCTGGGACTGTCTATGGACAGGTTCCTCAATAGATTCAGATATATGAACATGCACATCAGACGGTTGGCTTTGGGTGTCATCCATTTCATCACCATCTTCATCATTCAAGTCAGAGGCTGCAAACTCACCATCCTCGTCTTCAGAAATCTCTTCTGCAAACTCACCGTCCTCACCTTCAGACAAGTCTTGAGCATGATCCAGTCCAGCAGTCTCTGACTCCACCTGCTTATCTTCAATAGCCACAGCTTCAACAGCACTGTCATTCATCTCCATAACCACCACTGAACTAGGAACCTTCAGCTGCCTTGGTATTTCATCGACATCCGCATTGTGCACACCGCCATCACCACCACCACCACCAGCAGCAGGAACAACGCCAGAGTCTGGCACCTTGGAGCGATCCAAATCACGAGTGCCTGCCCGCAAATCTGGATCTCTCCTGCTGCCACTGTAGTAGCTCCTTGTCCTGCTTCTGCTCCTGCTTCTGCTCCTACTTCTCCTCCTTCGATCTACTCTGCCATCAGCCGAAGCCCGGCGATCATTATACGAATAGGACCTTGACATTGGTGGTCTCTTCGGCTCATTGTAGTCACGTGTCCGGCGGCCGCCCCGGTCAGCATCACCGCCACCGCCATCGTTGTATTTGCGCCTCCCGTCAAAGCTGTGGCTCCTCCTGTCCCACCCCGACCTCTTGGCTTCCCTGTCGTCGTCCCACTTTGAGACACGGCCCAGGTCCCCGGCTCCACTTCCACTCCAACGCCACCTCGGGCCGTCGTCCTCGTCTCTCTTCCTCCCGTAGCTGGAGGGAGCCGGAGTCGGAGCCGGAGCGGGAACCGGAGCAGGAACGGGAGCGGGGGGCTCGGGGCGGTAACTGGGATTGTGATTTGGGTCCTCCCTTGCCAGGAGAACGTGCTCGGGGAGGAGGCCTTTGGCGACCAAGTAGTGAGCTGCCAAGCGGCCGGCCTCGAGCAGGATGTCGCCGCGCGAACGCCTCTCGGCGGCAGCGGCAGCGGCGGCGGCGGCCGCCGCGAAGCCGTTGGGGAGGGGATTCGGATTCTCCTCGTATCGCCGCGGCGGCGGCAGCTCGGAGCTGCGCCTCTTCGGCTGGGGAGGGAGCGGGTCACGCGGGCGGCGCTGGTGGCGCGGTGACGGCGGGGCCGGGGATCGGCGACGGTAGCGTCCTCCCGACGGCGGCGGCGGCGGCGGGTCACGGCCCCGAATGCGGGACCTCGGCTGCATGGATTCTCTCCGGCCCCTGGCCCGGAGGAGCTGCGCGTTCGGTGTGTCTGGTTAAGTCCGGCGGGGCTCTGCCTCCCCCCTTTTCCCGGGCGGTGCGATCGAGCAGCCAAGCCCCGCGTCCGTTCAGTGGCGTGCGTTCGGAGCCCGGCGAGTCGCAGATCCGGAGTCGGCGCGTCCTTTCGTGGTCCCCGCCAGCAGCGGCGGCGGCGGCGCGCTTGGGGTCCCGGAGGCGGCGACGAGATTTGGTGCTGCGGCTGTGTGTGAGGGTTTGGTTGCGAGTGGAGAAGGGGCCGACGACACAGATAAGAGGAAGGACAGAGGAGGGGGAGTGTGCCTCTTGCCTCCGGTTTTTACAGCTGGATCCAGTGCCACCAGCCGACCCTCCCATTTTTACTGCGGGTGTATGGACTCTGTCAAAAAAAAAAAAAAGTCATTCTCGAAAATTATTAGATAGATCATTGAATATATTTTCATAATAAACTTATTTGAAGATAAAAATGTTACAGATATTTTCTACAAATCTAGTTAAAGTTAAGAAAGTTTGACCAGCACAATCTCGCGACTCTATTTTTGAGACGGAAGGGGTAGGCTAGTGTCGGAGGTGAAAACAAAAAGCCATAAATATAAAAAAATTTAAAATTTAACATACATATCTTATACTTTTTACATATTTTTCTTTCTATATGTTATTGTTGGTGTATCGAGACGCTCGTGTACGTGAGCGTCTCCGTTAACGGGTCTCTGAAAAAAAATTCTATAAGCTACTGTTGGTGTATCAAGAACCACCTGATACACTACCGCTAATGTGTCAATATATATATCATAATCACCTGGTACTACCACTATTGTGTCAGTAGTATAGCAACCAACATAAAAACAAAAAACCATATATAAAATTATAGATTTTAACGACATATCTTATACTTTCTTTGTATTTTTTTGTTTCTATGAATCTAAGAGTTCCTGACTATGTTGAAACTAAAAATGCTTTAGTTATGAACAATTGTTGTGTATATAGAGGATTCTTTTTACTATGAGGGTTTGGTTGCGAGATGACAAGGAGATCTAACACACATGAAGTAAAAAAGAGTGTGCCTCTTCTATTTTTACTACTAGTGTATCTAGTGGCACTCCGATATTACTATTAGTTGTGTCAGCGTAGGAGCCATTATTTAAACAGAAAAACATATGTAAAATTGTAGAATTAGTATGAATATATTGACTTTTAAATACCATCTCATGCTATATGTCTCATGCATAAGGTATTCTTATTTATATATTTTCCCTCTCTCATGTCTAGAGAGATAGAGGAGTTAGTATGTCTCATGTATTATTATGTACAAAGAAATTGGCTCCTCTCTTCCGGCTTGGCTCAAGTTCTTTACGTCTCTCTCATCTAGGCATCTATATATAAGCTTACATTTGGCCACCGGTACAAAGTTGGAGATCCCTACCCCTCTCTCAGACACTGTATATGAACATTCCTCTCTCACAGAACACTGTTCTAAGAACAGCACCGGATTCTATTAACAGTACCACCCGCCCATGAATAGTACCCCGAAACAGTAACAGATCCCCTGAACAGTACCCTGGTATGAACAGTGACTACCGTAGCAACAGAACCCCGTAACAGTATGGACCCGTCACTGTCCCAACTTCCCGTTCATGCACCTTAACGGGTCTGCTACTGTTGCAAAAGTCCGTCACTCTTCCACATATTTTCTTTTCCCCCTCCACTCCTCCTTCCAAAAATATAAATAAATAAATAAATAAATCGTCCGTGCTTTGCACGAGTCCCTGCTAGTTAGTTATATTTGTGGATAAATGAAATCCAAAAGTCCTTCTCTTTGTAGGTAGATGGAGTAGGTGAAATGTTTGTCAAACAACAAGATATTTATATGCGTATAATAGTTTTGTCCAGCTAATATTTCGTCGAGGTTAATAGGTGTGAATATTTCGTCGAGATTAATAGTTGTGAATGTGTGTGCGCCCTGGTCTGCCTTTCGTAGATGTTTGTCAAAAAAAAAATGGACGGTGCGAGGTACCACTGGAGGAAACCACGAGCATGGTGGAAATTTTGGTTTGTCCTTTATTGTTAGTCTATACTCTATAGTGTATATACAGTACTAGTGCTACAAGATTTACAACAACAAGAATGGGCAAAGCAACCACGCCGTGGCTCGATGATCATGGAGCTTCCACATTCGGGCAGCCTAACATCTGCGGTCACGCCATGTGTTCAGCGTCTGGCGTGTTCGTTGAAAGGAAAAAGGAAAAAGAATTGGAAAAGACCCGAGGTGGCACCGTGGCATGCATGGGCACTGCTGGGCTTCCCACTATGCATGGCCCAAAATAGCTTCCCTTTGATGATGATGAGTTGAACGAAGGAAGAAGTCTCGATTCTCAAAGCTTCAGAGGATGGTACACGCTAAAGCTTCCAACTTGCGAGTTCCAAGCCGTCCATTTTATTCGGCTCTTTCCGCTACGCAAAAGCCAAAGCGTAACAAGGGTGTTTTCGTCACTACCGGACCGGTGTAGATTCTTCTTCATTTTTTGTGTGTGTACTAATGTCATGAATTGGCAACCAAGAAGTAAATATGTGAAATCAAAAAACGCATCTCACATAATAGACTGGCAAATAAAATTGTCAAACTGACATCATGAGAGAGTTTTGCCAACAAGATTCTAAGTGCAGCCTTGTCGCAGAAAGCACATTGGGCATGTGCCAACGGACGCATGCATGACAGCGACTGCGGAGAACCTTTGTGGGATGGAGAATAGAACAAACAGTAAACTGCAACAAGGCGCCAAAAAAAAACTTTCATGGAAGGACAAGGAGAACATGCATAAACATCTATGTAGATCAGAGCTCTACTATGAAAACGAACCACACAGCATGACATACTTTCCTGGTTCTCGCCTTTACTCTTGCCCTGCAGTCCTGCACAATAGAAATGGCAGGCTATATACTATTCCTTTTTCTCGAATACGCACGAGTGTGCAAATTGATAAAAAGAGTCTAAAAGACGTAGTAGACTGCCAATGAAAACGTTTCAATTCAACAATGAAAGCACAAGCTCTCTGAGAAATTTATAGCTCCAAAGGAACAACACCATCATACTTATCTACGCATGGTTCACCATGCTCCCTTTCATGCACGCTAGAAGCTTCACATGAGCGATTTCCTTCGTTGCCCGAGTCAATCAAATAAGGGAAAAGGGTAGAAACTGACTGCTGGAGATGGAGTATGGTTGCTTGAATTCTCTGTTTGCGTTGATCCTGAAGACCTGGATGGCTGGAACCCTTCACATTGTTACTACACACAAGAAAAGGGGTTCATTGTTGGAACTTGCAA
Organism: Saccharum hybrid cultivar R570; assembly: GCA_038087645.1. NCBI lineage: Eukaryota > Viridiplantae > Streptophyta > Magnoliopsida > Poales > Poaceae > Saccharum > Saccharum hybrid cultivar. Next base: position 3,897,322 of record JAQSUU010000273.1, read on the forward strand.
GAACACGGTAATTGCAGATTCATGAAGGAACTACGTACTACAAATTGTGAGTGCTGATCTGGTCAGGAAAGGAAATAACTATACACCTGGCATTATTATGATGGAATATAAGAATGTTTGATTAAAGTTAATAGCAAGAACACATTTGATACAAGCCAGTAGTGTCAGTCCACACATAGGGATTAAAACTCGGCCACGATTCAAGGGACACAAATTGAGCAAATAATGCTTCAAGGAGTTACGAATTGACTGCTGATTTTGACACTGGTTTTGCTGCATCAGCTCCATGGCCCTCGTGGGAGCGAGGCATGGCTGTTAGACTGATCTCCAACTCGAACTGGGCCCATGATCCGCGCCCTGATCGGGGGCGCCCAGCCCGTCTATGGTTGGAGGCCCCTGTCACCCTGCGCTATATAAAGAGGTGGGGGCCGACAGCTCAAAGCATGAGGTTCGCCGTGAGCCTGCTCCCCACCAACAAACCCTAATCCGATCTAGAGAGGGGTGCAGCCAGTGACGGGAAGCCTCCGGTTGTCGCTCCTGCTTCCTCACTGCCGTCACCGACTTCGCCAGACGCCCCACCGCTACACCGACCGTCGCTGCCCGTGCGCAGCCTCCATCACCGAACCAGCGATGGCCGAATCTTCCTCCAACCCCTCGGATGGTCGGTAACTTTCACCTCTCCTCGTCTCCCACCATACTTCTCTGTTACACCGTGTTCCAGTTGTATCCCGCCTAGATTACACCTTGGACGATCCCGTTTTTCTATCAATGGCCGCTAATGCCGTGCCGCGTCGGCGCAGTAGCGGCGGTCCAGTGCGCCGCATGGGCAGCACGCACGGCATCCCACCACCAACAGCCTCTGCGACATCGGCCGCCTCCAGCTCCAGTGCGCGTGCGCTGTATCGGCGGTCGTCGCCTCGTCGGAACTCGGAACTCGGGAGACTTCCTCCCACTCCCAGAGATCCCCGACGTTGTCTTCGGGCTGCGGCCTTGTTCGGTTTGGGCCCGTGGCGGCCAGCCTGTTTGGAAGGACGGGCCCACGTATCTGGAGGCCTACTTTGGTGCGCGGCCTGTGAGCTAATCGAGTGGGGAACCCAGCTTGACACCGTCCTGGGCTGGGCTTGATAGATACTACTGAGTGAGTACCTTGGCTGGCCCAACCACAATAAAGTTAAGCTGACAGACACCGGAGGAAAAAGTCCAATTTTCCCCTTCAACTTTGGCGTGCGTCCGTTTTTCCTCCCCGAACTATAAAACCAGAAATCTTTCCTCCTCCAACTTTGAAAACCGTTTGTTTTACCTCCCTGGCCGGTTTTGGACGGTGGTTTTGCTACAGTGACGGCGGTTTTGTCTTTTTCTTTTTTATTTATTTTGGCTGAATCTTTAAAAAATCATAGTAAATCACAGAAAATCGTAAAATAGAAAATCTAATTTTGTTGGACTCTACATGAGTAGATCTACACAGTGAAGATATAATATAGCATGCTTTAGTGCAAAGTTTTTGCTGTAGCTTTAGATATATGTTTTTAATTAATTTATAGCTACAGTTCCTATGGTCCAATTGTGGTGAAATTATACAAAGCCAAGGCATAAAAATTTACTGCAGTTCAAGCATATAATAATTAGCCCACCATAAAAATTTCATCACAATTAGACCATAGGAACCGTAGCTATAAATTATTCCAGTTAATTATAGACAAAATTAGATTTTCTAATTAATCTAAAGCTACAACAAAAACTTTGTATTAAAGCATACTATATTATATGTTCACTGTGTAGATCTACTCATGTAGAGTCCAATAAAATTAGATTTTCCATTTTACGATTTTTCTGTGATTTACTATGATTTTTTAAAGATTCAGCCGAAATAAATAAAAAAAGAAAAAGACAAAACCATCGGTACTGTAGCAAATCCACCGTCCAAAACCGATTAGGGAGGTAAAATGAACGGTTTTCAAAATTGAAGGAGAAAAGATTTCTGGTTTTATAGTTCGGGGAGGAAAAACGGACGCACGGCAAAGTTTAGGGGGATTGGACTTTTTCCGACACTGGACGCAATACAATAGGATGTTGGACTTCCGTGCGTGCCCAGTACCCACGATTAGTCCCGTGAAAAAAAAGGACAAAATGTTCTTTTTCAGATGGGACAGCAATTGCGTTTTCTATTGTGAAGATAAGTGTTCGTAGAAAAAAATATTGTGAAGATAAGTTAGTAATGTAGCATTTGGTAGGGCCATGTATACCTACCACTACCACATTAAAATTCAGATTAGACAGTCGATGGGATTGTTTTGTGCTATTTAATAAACCAAAACTAGGATGCCTAGCCCTACCAAATACTCCAGCTGCATTACGGAGGAGTAGTAGGTGATATACACAGCTCTAGCAGTCATGTCCACCAAAGCTGACAGGCAATACTCCTAGTACAATTCTTGTAACATCGATCTGGGAATAATTCTGTGGTCTCGACGATGAAGATAATAGCAACTTGGAGCTAGCAGAATAACAGTAGTACACCACACACATGAAAACTCCTCCTGCATGATTGCCCAAGTTGTCACCTTGTGCTGTACTGGGGCATCTTATCTCATCAAGCAGCGACAGCGGCTGAAGCCTACTCCGTACTCTACTCATGCATAAGGGGGTGTTTAGATGAAAAAAAAATATCTATGGTAGCATTTTCGTTTGTTTTTGGTAATTAGTGTCTAATCATGGACTAATTTGGCTCAAAAGATTCGTCTCGTGATTTATAACCAAACTGTGCAATTAGTTATTTTTTATCTATATTTAATGCTTCATGCATATGTCCAAAAATTCGATGTGATGGTGCGAACACAAGGTTGACAAGTACCCTTGTGTGTTCGTTTTGTGATGAGTGATTATCAATGTGATCCATGAAGTAGGTTGAGTGATGACTAACCTTGTCATGGCGAAAGCTATGTGTGCGACGTGTCTTTTGGCTTGTGTTGTCCAGGTGTGGAGCTCGGATGCGGTGGTCGACGGCGAGGTAAAGGTCAAGGAGAACGTGTCGTGCCGACGGACCGGGAGCAGTGAAGGACGGACGTGAGGCTAGGATCAATGGACCCAGAGGCCGGGTGACTAGCCGCGATGGCTGACACTTGGGACATCGACGAGTGCAAGAAGACATGAGAATGACGGTGTTGACCGAGTCAAGACGGCGAACGTGCGGGTCGAGCGAGGCTCAGAGGACTTGGCGTGCCGATCGGTCGAGGACGACGGTGACACGCGTCGAGGTGGGGGACGCGTATAGAGTACGCTACTCGCGGACGGTTTGATGGTTTGGGCCTCAAAACCATCGGTGACGGGTTTACGGGTTTATGCCTCAAAACCCGGGCGGAGGTTCTGAGGAGAAACGGACGACACGTGGTGGCATCGGGGAGTTCGCGTCGAGGCGAAGTTACTGATGAGGAGGCACGGTGGCCATCGGATGAAGATGACACCGGATTGGACCATAACGCCCTTGGGCTAAGTGGTTTGACTCAACTGTATCCAGGGGTAAAACTGAGATTGTGTAATAGCCCTATTAAATAGGATGAGGGAGCCTCCATCTCCCTCACCACTTTCTCATTCTCTCATTTCCCCCTTCCACCTAGGGTTAACTCTTCTCCTAGTTCTTAAGAGAGAGGTCCACTTATGAAAAAAACGTGAGTGTAAACTGAGGTTTGGTGTGGGAATGGAGGCCTGGATCCTCCGGGATTCATATATTTTGTTTGTGATTTTCGTCATTGCATTCTTGAGTTTTTTTCCCATTTTTCGTTCTTTCTACGATCTGATTTTCCCAGAGTTTGGGTCAATCCCAAACGATGAATTTTTGGGGATAGATTTGTACCTAGTCGAATTTTGTCTGTGCAAAATTTGAGATCGATTCGTTTGGATTTGATCTAATTTTCATCGATTTTTCGACCGCCCTTTTTCTGCTCGAGTTCGTTGGGTTCTCTGTTCGTGCTGTGCGTCGTGGGGGGCTTCACCAGATGGTGCGAGCGCTCGTTCGAGCAGTGCTCGCTCCTGTGCCCAGTTGCCCATTCGTGCACTTTTTCCGTCAGAGACCAGAGCGAGAGCTCCCCAGTGCCTTGCGCTCCCAGCAGCAGGGGGACCAAGCACCGTGCGGGGGCTTGTCTAGGCACCGAGCAGAGCCCAGCATCGTGTGATCACCCAGGCCGTGTTGGATATATCCACCTGTTGCTGCCCGTGTGAAATCTGTGCTTAATTTTGATTGGTCAACAGTTTGTTTCTTGCTCCGTGAAATACCAAAGCAATCATCAGCTCTGTGAACTGGTGTCGCCCGGTGCTTGTGTGCAGCGTGCAGTTCCACTGCTTGTTCTTCCCTGCAGCAGGCCGGCCTATGGAGTTCGTTCTAGGCTGACCCCCTCTCTATGCTGTGCAGTGCGTTCGTTTTTCCTCTCTGTGACGAACGAATTTCCGGTTGAATTGCTGGTCCAAACCTAGTGAATTACCGGTTGAATTTCTGGTCTCTAATTCATGTGTTTAGTGTTTTGTCCGCAGTTTGGTCGTTTAAGCTCCGTTTTGTGTTCCATCTTTTACATTGGTCTTCTACCATTTCATGGAACCTATTTAGGTACTCTCGTCATCAGATGGTTTGGATATTTTAGATTTAGTAGCTGTTGCCATGTCTTGTTCTTGGTGGTGAAATTGGGACAGCGGCTGAATATTTCGAAAGAAATTTGAGACTCCCATTCACCCTCTCTGATCGCCGTTTTCGGTCCGAGAAAGTGTAAAAATTTGAAATTTAGGTGGCATCTGAACCGGGCCCAAGTGCCCATATAACAAACAATTCCTCGGCTTCGTCGATCGCGCTTGCGATGTGATCGAGATCATCATCTGAATCTTTCGGCTCGCTTGATGGATCCAGATGATGATGGAGACTGCCTGGAGCTGTTTGGCCCCTGCTCGCATCTGCTTTTTCTAGCTTGCATGAACACTTGAGCAGTGCTTGCAGCCGCAGCGCTGCTACAGCAAAGACAGCCCCACGCATCACAGCCCACTTGCCAGCCTAAAACAAACCCGGCCCGAACGGTGTTTTTCCTTGACATGTTATTACCGCTGCGGCCGGCGGCGGTTTCCTCCGGTGAATGGGAGCTACTCTCCGTACGTGATGAACGGATCACTGGATCAGAACAGCTGACAGCGAGCGATGTGCCCGGCCGGCTCGGCGTGCAGGGGGGAAACTCCGCAGGAGCTCTGCGATTCGTTGAATCCACACATGAAAATACAAGTTTTGTCCTACTCGATTCGGAAGCTAGCAGCCCCGTACTAACAATTCAGGCAGTAGACAAGAAGTATGAATTTTGAGAGCTCCAATTTCTTCGCAGACCCACAATAGGTATATATAGCTTGTATATCGTATTTTATACTGCTCTCTTCGTCCGAGAATACTTAATCTTATACTCCATCAACCTGTTCGCTAGGCTGATAAGTTCAAACGAACGAGACGATCTGTTTCAAATTATAAGTCGCTTTAGACTTTTTTTTGGTAAATTGATTTTGCTATGTATTTAGACATATATTATATCTAATATATAGCAAAATGTATGTACTAAAAAAAAAGTCAAAACGACTTATAAAAGATAACAGAGAGTATTTTTTTTCCAATACATCTTTATCTCCATCTCTAGAGGTACAACAGGGACTTTTATTTTGAGCAGGCATATCTATTATAGATCCAAAACGTCCACTATTACGGGAGTATCTCATAAATATGATTAAATACACGATGACTAGCGTTCAGACCCGCAATTCAACCGCATCAGAATGCTCACGCTGCAGTTTTTCGCGCTCGCAAAACTGAGCGCGAAAAACCGGTAATTCACTAGGTAAATCTAGTCTGAGACCCGCATCAGAATGCTCACGCTGCAGTTTTTCGCGCTCGCACCAGCAATCCACGCCTGCGCTCGTACGAAAAAACAGCAAGCCCCCATCTGCGCCTGGGTTTCACGTGCCCATGCAGGGCCCGTGCCGCCTGGACGCCGCCAGACCGCACGCAGGGACCGCTCGCGTCCCCTCCGCTTCTCATGCACATTGCAACATGTGTTCGTGTCCCCTCCGCTTCTCATGCACATCGCAACATGTGTAACACTCAATCTACTTTTGAAACATTCAAATACAACACTTGCAATATACGTGAAGACAAATGAAACACTTATGCTTCTGAAACACTTGCAAAAACACATGAAAAGCACTTAAAAAACCATTGCAAACGTACGCAAGAGGAAACACTTGCAGCATATGTGTGAAACGTATGCAACATCCAGATAACACACACTTGTAACAATACATCCGAAAACACAGATAAAACATTAGAAACAAACCTTTGCAACATATATGTACAACCATTGCAACATATGCTATATTTTGATCTATTTTTGCAACACTCATCTGAAACAATTTCAAAATACCACTAAAACATCCGAAACACTTGAAACAGACGCTTGCAACATGGGTTTTCAGCACATCGCAACATCTTGCTGCTTGCGAAATAGAGGCTCACCGGCGTGTGGAGTTCACCGGAGGCAGCCGTGCCGTCGCCACCGCCAACCAGATGGAGTCTGCCTACTATGAGGCCGGCGGAACCCCTTCGTGGTATCGTGGGCTTGACATGCAGCCCCCTGCAGCCCCTACAACCAGCGCCACAGTCCTCACCACCAACAGAACTCTCACCGTGCAGTGGATCTGGTGGAAAGAGCAGCGAGGCAACACTTTTTTCATTACTTAAAACCTACTGCAATTTTGGCAAACTAGGGTACTTTATTTATGCCTAACTTAATTAACATATGGTGATGATCAACTTTGTTCCACTCGATCGTAATGAAGCAGCGCCACAGCCCAAAGTGTCTTTCCTTGACATGAAACACGCCGGCCAGTGGGTGGCGCCGTTGGCGGCGGGGCTGACTGGGCTACCCGTGGATCATATCATGTCATGTTATTACCGTCGCGGGCTGGCGACGGTTGCTCCTCCGGTCGACACGCATGCTTTCGACGACGGCGACCCAGCCGCCGCGGCCGTGTCCATCTCCGTCCTCGCAATGCGGGCGAGCGGCCACCCCGCCGGGCTGGCCATGTGCAGCGCGCGGAGGTGGCTGCGCTTTGCGCCACGTCGAGAGAGAGAGGAAGAGGATGGTGGAGACGGGGACGGTGCGGAGCCAACAGCGTCGATCGGTGGGGGTGGGAGCGGCGGTGTTGCCTGCGGTGACGGCGGGTTCGGAGCGGAGTGCGCGTCGATGATTTCTTTCCTTTTTTGCGATGCGGGCGAGCGGCAGGAGCGGGTTGGTCCGCCCCGGAGGACGCTCGGGTCTAATCATTATCGAAAGAAATAAGATCGAAGAGAATAAAAGATATCTGTTTTGACGCTAAAATATTTTTCTTACTTCATTTTTTTATTTGAAACTTGGTTATTTTTATGGATATTTTTATTACTTTTTAGGAAGGAAAACTCCTTTTTTAAAAGACCACTCGCCCGTCTTTGTTTATCCTTTCAAATACAAATCTTGATAATGTTTTCAATATATGTATTCATAATAAATTTTTTAGCGATACAAATGTTGATATACTATTTTCAATGCTTCCTCCTTATAAAAGTATAAATCTCGATATATGAATCAAACATTCCTAGATTTGACCAAAGATTTATAAAAAAATATTAACAATACTTATTAAGCATCACTAGATTAATCATAAAATATATTTTTTATAATAAACCTATTTAAAGATATAAATGTTGATATTATTTTTTATGGATATAGTCTAACTTAAAATTGTTTGACTCTTTTTCATTAACAGAGAAAATATATCTAATTAATTAAACTTGACAGCTCACGGCTGGCCGGGTCTGCCGCCTCCGTTCATTCGTGCAGCCTGCAGTAAAGATGGCAACGGAGAATTCCCCGTCAGGGATCGCCTCGCCATCCCCATCCCTGCGGGGGAGAGAAATCCCCGTCCCCGCCCCCGCCAAACGTCGCGGGGGAGGTTTCCTCCCTGTCCCCGCCCCCACACGGGGATTCATACTCGACGGGGATCCCCGTCCATGAGGAAGCCGGAGCATGCAGCGCCCTCCACAGCCAAAAGAAATCAAATAAGACTCCCATGAATCGATCCAGAAACAAAGAATTCAAAAGAAATCAAATAAGAAATCAACAAATTTGAAGGGCGACAATGCAGATCCGCAGAGCATCCGGCGGTGGCCGCGCTCCTGCTGCATCCGGCGACGGCCGCGGTCCTGCTCCTGGCATCTTCTTGCATTTTTGGGTAGGAGACGGAGGAGGGGTGGTCGGGGCTTCGGTTGAGTGGAGCCACGGAGGCCGGCGCTGCCGACTGCCTGACCTGCTGCCAAGGCGGTGGAGTCGCAGAGGAAACACGAAGGGGGCGTCGGAGGTCGGACGCCAAGCGGATAGTAGCGCGTACGCGCGCAGACTGTCAGGGTGGGGGTCGAGAGAATGGCGAAGGGCTATGGGTGGATGGATATGATTTTGGATGGACGGATGGATGGAACTCAACTTTTGTAGACGGATGGCTATGAAGAGCTAAACGGGGCTCCACGGGGAGCAGGTTCGGGGAACGCTCCCCATCCCCGGACCCGCCGAAACTGACAGGGATGGTTTTGGCCCCGTTCAATTCCCCGTGGGGATTGTTTTGACTCCCTGAAAGCATCTAGGCCCCAAGGTTTGGTTTCGGTAATTAATGACAACACTTTATTACCATGACTAACGTGTGTTTTGCAGAAACATTGGTAAGTTAGGTCATGGAGGTGATAACTGCTTTGAGCACTGTGGCTTCGTGTCCCTTGATGGAAATCGTTTCGGTTTTCAAAAGAGTGACGTCAAGATTAAGGACGGTTAGTTCCGGATGACGAAGTGTTGAGACACATTCGGAATAGTCGTTAGGATCTTCGTTTTTCTCTTTCGGCCGTACTATAAAGGGGGGCATGAATGGGTAGCTTGACCTAGGCGAGTCCTATGTTTAGGTGTGGTGCACACTTGTTAAACTTGGCGCTAGGCAACCCTAGATTGGCTCAAGGTTCAGTTAGAAGCAACTTGGTTGAAGTTGCTACGCGTTTCGGGCTGTTTTTTAGGCACCGGACGCGGTCTTCGGGAACACCGGACGCGTCCGGTGTATACGTTACCGCGACTAGGTTTCGGCCTCGACCACCGGACGCGGTCCTCGCGAGGACCGGACGCGGTGGTCAACGACCGACACATGTCACCGAGAGAGAACGCCCGTCGGACGCGACCTGGACTTGATCGGCGCGTCCGGTGCGAGTCCAGTAAGGTCCAGAGAGGACCGGACGCGTCCGGTCTTCAGGCATCGGACGCGGCCTCGCGTCCGGTGTAAGTCCAGTAAGCACCCTTGCACGTCGGACGCGTCCGGTGCTACCTGACCGGTGCGTCCGGTGTTTCGTTTTCGAAATCGCGTTTTGACCGTTACGGGGGACCGGCGCGTCCGGTGTGTTGCACCGGCGCGTCCGGTGACCCCGTGCCAGAAAGTAACGGTTCGTTTTCTCTGAGGGGTGTATAAATACAACCCCTCCACCTCTTTTAGAGGTCTCTTGCTCATTCAAACATCTGAGAAAACCCTTTAGAGTGCAAGGGAGTGCAAGAGCTCTAGTGAGGATAGAGATTTGAGAATCAAAGTTTGAGTTTCCTCACTAGTGATTTGAGAGTAGCAAGTGTGCATCCACCTCCTCATTTGGGCTCGTTGTGGTCAAGTGAGAGTTCTAGCTTGTTACTCTTGGTGATCGCCATCACCTAGACGGCTTGGTGGTGATTGGGAGTTTGGTGATCATCCGGCGGAGCTTGTGGATGACCCAACTCAAGTTGTGAGCGGTTTTGGGTGATTCGCCGCGACGGAGTGTCGAAGAATCAACCCGTAGAGAGCACTTGATCCTTGCGCGGATCAAGGGGGAGCGACACCCTTGCGCGGGTGCTCCAACGAGGACTAGTGGGGAGTGGCGACTCTCCGATACCTCGGAAAAACATCGCCGTGTTCCTTGCCCCTATACTTTCAAGCAATTACTTTCTCGTATTTACTTTCATTGCTTGTTTTACATTCCTAGAATTGCCATGCTAGACTAGGATTGGAAACTAGGGTGCAAAACTTTTTATCGGTAGACTCTCTAGGAACACAAGTAGGCACTAGGGGTGAATTCCGGCTTATAGGATTTAATTCTTGCAATTAATTTTTAGAAAAGCCCAATTCACCCCCCCTCTTGGGCATCTTGATCCTTTCAATTGGTATCAGAGCCGTGTTGCTCTATTTTTAGGCTTTACCGCCTAGAGCAAGATGTCTAATGGGGAAGGACCACCTCCCACTTTTGAGGGAGACGATTTTCCATATTGGAAAATTCGTATGGAGGCGTACCTCGAAGCCATAGATGTTGGGTGTCTTAGAGCCGCAACCGAAGGGCTTCCCCCCATAAGGGATCCCGCTAACCCAAGTGGTGACGAGGAGAAGTACGACCGGTGGAATGCAAAGGCCAAAAATGCACTCTACCGGGGCTTAGGCAAAGATATCTTCAATCGCGTGCGTAATGCAAAGAACGCTCATGAATTGTGGGAAAATCTTTGTGCTCTCCATGAGGGAACTAAGAGTGAGCGTGAGGAACGCTATCACATAGCCTTAAAGAAAATTAACTCCTTTGAGATGCTTCCCAAAGAAAGTGCTAATGACATGTATACTCGCTTGAATGTTCTTGTAGAGGACCTCAATGCTCTTGGGCTCACCAAAATGAGTCAATCGGATGTTGCAAGAAGGATCTTGAGTGTGCTTCCCGTTGAGAAGTATGGTCATATTGTCACCGTGCTTCACCAAAGTGATCTTTCCACCGCAACACCAACGCAAGTTTTGGGGAAAATCAATGCTCATGAGATGTACATGCATATCACTCCGGAAGAAGGTTCATCATCTTCCAAGAAGAAGGACTTGGCCTTCAAAGCTAGTCATGACAATAAGAAGAAGAAGGGCCAAGCCATGATTGTGCAAGAAAGCTCAAGTGAAAGTGATGTTGATGATGAATCACTTGCACTCATGGTGAGAAAGACCACCAAGATGTTAAAGAAGCTTAACAAGAGTGGCATCAAGTTCGATGGCAAGAAGAAGAAATTCTTCACAAGTAGCAAGAGAAAGCCAATCTCGGAGATGGATTGCTACAATTGTGGTGAACTTGGTCATCTAGCTCATCAATGCCCTAGACCACCAAAAGACAAGTACAAGAACAAAAACAAGGGCAAGAAAAATGATTCAAGTGATGAAGAAGAAGAGAAGAAGAGGAACAAGCCATACAAGAAGAAGGATGGCAAAAAGAAGGAGTTCCACAAGAAAAAGAAGGGAGGAAAGGCTTACATTGTTGGTGATTGGCTCACCGACATTGAATCATCATGTGAGTCCTCCGAAGATGAAAGCAATGATGAGAAAGAGAAGGTTGCCGCATTTGTGATGGGGCCATCATCTTCACCAACATCTTCATCACCACCTTCACCACCTTCTTCACCATCATCGTCCACTACTCACCTATGCCTTATGGCCAAGGGTGAACGAAAGGTACAAAACCATGATAGTGATAGTGATGATGATGATGATAGTGATAGTGATGATGATACACCTTCTTATGATGAATTAGTAAAATTGTTAAACAAATATTCTAGAATCATAAGAAGGACTAGAAATGAAAATGATGAGCTTCAACATGAAAATGAAACACTCACATCCAAACTAAAAGGTGCACATGATGATAGGGATAAGCTTAGAGATCAAAATGAAGTTATGTCTTCCACTCTCAAAGAGCTCAAAACCTCTAATAAAGAGCTTAAAGATCAACATGATAAACTTGAGAGGAAGCATGATGAGCTCATCACTAGACATAGCTCTCTAAAAGACAAGTACACCACATTAAAAATTGACTATGATAGTCTTGTGGTTGCTAATGAACTTGCTCTTGAGACACATGATGCTACTAACAATGTTGTTAAGTGTGATATAGCTACATCATGTGATGATTTGATCATTGAAAGCACTGAGCAAGGTTCTAGTAGCAAAGGCAAGAGTGTGGTTGAGTCATGCAACCATGATGATTATGCCAAGCTCAAGTGTGAGAATGAGAAGCTTGCAAATGAGAACAAGAAGCTTAAAGGTTTGATGGCTCTTGAGAAGCAACCAACAAATGAGTCACTCATTGAAGAAAACAAAAAGCTAAAGCAAGAAAAAGAGCATCTCAAGACCGGCCTAAGCAAGTTCACAAGAGGCCAACATTTGCAAAGTGAGCTCCTCATGAACACCGTAATGAAGATGGATAGAAGTGGTATTGGGTACTTGGCAAATCAAGAGAAGAAAGCAAAAGCTCAACAACAACCAAGCAAGTCAAAGCCCAAGCCAAAGAGATGTGTTGAGTGTGGTCAAGAAGGTCACTTTGCTCATGAATGCAAAACTCCACCACCACAACCCTTGCCCAAGCATGCTAGACCCTTTGCATTCAATGCTCATTACATGCTAAGAAAAGATTCAAATGGAAAGATGAAAGTCATGTTTTTGGGTCCCCCAAACAAGAATAGGCCAAAGAAAATATGGGTTGCCAAGTCACTAGTTGAGAAAGTCAAGGGCCCCTCTCAAGTTTGGGTCCCTAAACGAAAAGCTTGATCTCTTGTGTGTAGGTGAACTACAAGACCGGTGGATCTCATTGGGTTATTGATAGTGGTTGCACTCAACATATGACCGGTAATCCTCGTATGTTCACCTCCATTGAAGAGAATGGGATATGTCAAGAGAAGATCACATTTGGAGATAATTCAAAGAGCAAAGTCAAGGGTATAGGCAAGATTGCAATATCAAATGATCACTCACTCTCAAATGTGCTCTATGTTGCTTCATTGAGTTTCAACTTGTTATCCGTTGGGCAACTTTGTGACCTTGGCTTCCAATGCTTGTTCACACCAAATGAAGTTGAAGTTTCAAAGATAGATGACAAGCAAGTGATATTCAAAGGCTTTAGATACAACAATCTTTATCTTGTTGACTTCACCTCCGAAGATGCAAATTTGATGACATGTTTGTTCACCAAGACCTCACTTGGTTGGCTTTGGCATAGGAGGCTTGCACATGTTGGAATGAGCACTCTCAACAAGCTATTGAAGAAAGAACTAGTAAGAGGATTGAAGGATGTGAAGTTTGAAAAGGACAAACCTTGTAGTGCATGTCAAGCGGGCAAACAAGTTGCAAACACTCATCCAACCAAGGCTTTCATGTCAACCTCAAGAGTGCTAGAACTTCTTCATATGGATTTGTTTGGGCCTACAACATACAAGAGCTTGGGTGGTAATCTCTATTGTCTTGTGATAGTGGATGACTACTCAAGGTATACATGGACCTTCTTCCTTCATGACAAATCCGAAGTAGCAAGTTGCTTCAAGAAGTTTGCAAAGAGAGCTCAAAATGAATTCGAAGTCAAGATAAAGAAGATTAGAAGTGACAATGGGAAAGAGTTTGACAACACCAACATTGAAGCTTATTGTGATGAAATTGGAATCAAGCATGAAGTTTCTTCAACCTACACTCCTCAACAAAATGGTGTAGTTGAGAGAAAGAACCGGACTTTGATCACCCTTGCAAGAACAATGCTAGATGAGTACAACACTCCGGAGAAGTTTTGGGCCGAGGCAATCAACACCGCATGCTATGCTTCAAATCGCCTCTTCCTCCAAAAGTTTCTTGGCAAGACCCCCTATGAGTTGCTTAATGGGAAGAAGCCGGACGTCTCATTCTTCCGGGTGTTTGGTTGCAAATGCTACATCTACAAGAAGCGTCAACACCTAGGGAAGTTTCAAAGACGTTGTGATATTGGTTTTCTTGTTGGTTACTCATCAAAGTCCAAAGCATATAGAGTATTTAACCATGCCACCGGTTTGGTTGAAGAAACATATGATGTGGAATTTGATGAATCTAACGGCTCCCAAGGAGCAATTGAGAATTGTGATGATGTAGGTGATGAACCCTTGAGGGAGGCCATGAAGAACATGCCCGTGGGAGACATCAAGCCAAAAGATGATGATGATGATGTGCAAATCATTGATCCACCATCTTCATCACGTGTGCCTCAAGATGATGACAAGAATGAGAGAGTTGAAAATGAAGATACTTATGTCTCTCATGAACAAGCCGAGGCACAAGCACAAGATGTTGATGCTCCCCATCCACCTCCTCAAGTGGTTGATAGAAGGAACTCACCTCTACTTCAAGCTCATCCACAAGAACTAATCATAGGGAGTCCTACAAAGGGAGTAATGACTCGATCTCAAAAGCTAGCTTCTTTCGTTGAACATCACTCTTTTGTCTCTTGTGTTGAACCTAAGAATGTAGAAGAAGCTCTTCAAGATCCGGATTGGGTGAATGCCATGCATGAAGAGTTGAATAACTTCACCCGCAACCAAGTTTGGACACTTGAAGAGCATCCTAAAGGTGCAAGAGTCATTGGAACCAAGTGGGTGTTTCGAAACAAGCAAGATGACCAAGGCATAGTAGTGAGGAACAAGGCAAGACTAGTAGCAAAGGGGTTCTCTCAAGTTGAAGGCCTTGATTTTGGAGAGACCTTTGCACCCGTTGCAAGACTTGAAGCCATCCGTATCCTTCTTGCATATGCATCACACCATGATATGAGACTATATCAAATGGATGTGAAAAGTGCATTCTTAAATGGCTTTATTAATGAACTAGTCTATGTCAATCAACCTCCCGGGTTTGAAGACCCTAGATATCCTAATCATGTTTATAGGTTGTCTAAGGCGCTATATGGGCTCAAGCAAGCCCCTAGAGCGTGGTATGAACGCCTTCGGGACTTCCTCATTGAGAAGGGCTTCACCATTGGGAAGGTCGACACCACACTATTCACCAAGAAGCTTAATGGGGAGATCTTCATTTGTCAAGTATATGTTGATGATATCATCTTCGGGTCAACAAATGAAGATTATTGCAAGGAATTTGGTGAATTGATGTCGAAGGAGTTCGAGATGTCAATGATTGGTGAGCTCACATTCTTCCTTGGTTTTCAAGTCAAGCAAATGAGAGAAGGGATTTTCATCTCTCAAGAAAAGTATACCAAGGATCTTCTCAAAAGATTCAAGATGGAAGAATGCAAGCCAATCAAGACTCCAATGCCATCAAATGGACATCTCGACCTAGATGAGGGAGGTAAACCGGTCGATCAAACTCTCTACCGCTCTATGATTGGTAGCTTGTTGTACCTTACCGCATCTAGGCCCGATATCATGTTTAGTGTGTGCATGTGTGCTCGCTTTCAAGCGTGCCCTAAAGAACCTCACTTAAGTGCCGTAAAAAGAATCCTAAGATATCTTAAGCACACCCCAAGTATTGGTTTATGGTATCCCAAAGGAGCTAGATTCCAACTAGTTGGCTATTCCGATTCGGATTATGCCGGTTGCAAAATTGATAGAAAAAGCACATCCGGAGGGTGCCATTTGCTTGGGAGATCACTAGTATCTTGGTCATCTAAAAAGCAAAATAGTGTGGCTTTGTCCACCGCCGAGGCGGAATACATTGCCGCGGGGGCTTGTTGTGCACAAATCTTATATATGAAACAAACCCTCCTAGAGTATGGAGTTGTTCTTGAAAAGGTGCCACTTTTATGTGACAATGAAAGTGCCGTTAAAATTGCTAATAATCCGGTACAACACTCTCGCACCAAGCACATTGATATCCGCCATCACTTTCTAAGAGATCACGTTGCTAAAAATGACATATCACTAGAAGGTGTACGAAGTGAAAATCAATTAGCGGATATCTTCACTAAACCTTTGGACGAGGCTACCTTTTGTAGGCTAAGAAGTGAACTTAATGTGCTTGATTCAAGTAACTTTAAAAAATGAGCGCGTGTTGTCCCTTGCATTGCATTGTATCATATGTCATGTTTACCTTATCGCAATGCATTTAGGGCTTGGCTAACACGGTTACGATAACCCTTCTTTGGAGGAGTGAAGAAGCCTAACCGTGGATCAAACTTGACAAGCAACCTAGCTTTACTTTCTTGTATTGCATTGCATATGCATGGTTGTTTGTTTGTCGTTTCTTTTCGGTTTAGCTTTGAGCAACCTCTGTGTTCGTCCATGAATAGAGAGAGCATTTGACGCTCCTAAAGGTCCAAAAACTCTATTGCATGGCCATACGTTGCTCCTTGGGTGTTTATTGCCTATTTTTCGTAAAAATAATACTAGCCTAAGGCAAAATATTTTAAAAATTTGAGGGTTTGAGTGAGGTCACTCATATCAGGTTCCAATTGGTGTTTATTTGAGTCTCTTTGAATTGGAACTTGATTGGGAGAAGTCGCGTCGAAGTTCGGAACGAAGAATGGCGAAAAACAGCGACCGGACGCTGCACCGGACGCAGTGTTGCTGCACCACCGCGTCCGGTCCCGGCGTTCACCAGCGCGTCCGGTTTTCCAGAAGACAAAGTCCAGATCTAGGCACCGGACGCTGCACCGGACGCGCCTCTGACCACCACCGCGTCCGGTCCCGGCTACCACCACCGCGTCCGGTGCTCCGCGATGAATTCCCGAGCACTCAGCCATCGGACTCTGACCGCGTCCGGTCTGTCCACACCGGACGCGCCCGGTGACTCCAGGCGCTTACTGGAGTGTCACCGGACGCTGCACCACCGCGTCCGGTGATTTTCACCACCGCGTCCGGTGCTACCAAATCGAGCGGATCTCGCCCTCATATAACCGAATCGTTTTCTTTTCTTTTTCTTCAACCGCTCGAATCCGCCGCCGCCGTGCCCTAGTCGCCGTTCCGCCGCTCCCGCGCTTCTTCCTCGCCGCCGGCGAGCCTCCACGCGCCTCGCCCTTGCTCTCCGACGAACCTCGCCGCGCCCTCCAGCTCTCCCGCGCTGCCCAGCCGCGCTGCGCCCGCAACCGTGCCCGCTGCTCGCCACGCCGCGCCGCTGCCGTAACCGCCGCCAAAAATCACCGCCGGCGAGCCACCACCCGCCAAGAGCCGGCCACCTGCCACCACTGTGGTATCCCCCAGCGCCGCAGCTCACCCCTGTGCTCCCGTGCCCTCGCTTCCTTCGGCCGAGATTTGAACCTAGGGTTTACCCCTAAACCCTAGCTTAGGGTTTCCTTCAACCCTAGGGCTTGTCGAGGTAACGGCTCGTTCTCGATTCCGATTTAGTTTCAAGTCCTTTCAATTCTCTCGTTAGGGCTTGCCGTTGACCATAACCTTTCATTGCTATCTAGATTGGTCGTTTCAGTGCTCGATCGCCGATCTCGGGGGTTCTCGCGAACTAGGTCACCTCGTCCCTTCACCGTCGTCTCGTCAATCCGAGGTAGCTTAGAGTCGTTTCTTTTCGTATCTCATGTGCTTGCTATCTAGGGTTTCGCATCTTTAGATATATATGTGCTTATTGTATATCTCTCTATTCCATACGTGCAGCGAGTCAGTCGGTGTGCCGGGTCAGATCTGTTTGCTTAATCCGAGGCCAAGCCTGCGGATACGAATTGAGGCCAAGCCTCTCGAGTGTCAGTGCATCATCTCACAGAGGTTCTCAGGCAGTCAGTCAGCATGGTGCGTTGCAAGAACGCCGGAGGAGCTCCTGGTGACGGGGACAACAGTCCTCCCCGTCGTGATGAGATTGCGCGCGGTAAGCGCATCAAGATTGCAGCCAGGAAAAAGAGGAGGACACTTTCAGATGCAGAGGTTGCTCAGGCCGTGGCAGACGCCGCAGAGCAGGCAGAGAGAGGTGGCAGACGCAGTGGGTTACACATAGGCGAGCGTCGTTTTTCATCTTGAAGGTCGACAGCTCGGCACTGAGGCCACTGAGGACACCGAGGCTACAGCACCTTCAGAGCAGATGTCAGTGGATCCACCCACAGAGCAGACAGAGGCTACCCAGGCTACTGAGGCTCCACAGGCCACTGAGGATACAGAGGAGCAGGCAGCTCAGTCTCCACCACGTCGTCGCTCCACACGTGCTCGTACTCAGGTGACACCTAGGCCAGAGGGCCCGCGTCGTGGTGCACGACCTCCTCCCAGAGTTAGAGGGTCACCCCCGGTTGTGCATTTAGACCTGAGGGGTGCTTCTTCACGTCAGGTGAAGAGCTTGAGGTTTGTGGAGGTCAGCCGATGGTTTCCACCTGTCAGAGATGCCAGCGCTTCAGAGGGTTTCTATACCCCACTTCAGGAGGACTTCTACAGGGCCCTAGTTGACAGTGGCATTGCTTTCAGACCTCAGAGGGTATGTCGACTAGAGGCATTGGTTGATGTTGTGGGAGAGCAGCTCCGTCCTCACCTGTCCTATCTGCCTGGCTTATCAGATCTACTTGGACGGACAGGTGCTTACTGCGGTACATGGGTCAGGGAGTTCTATGCTTCTCTTTGGATTGATCCTGCCCATGAGTTCATACACTTTGCTTTCAGAGGCCGCGATCACAGATTGTACAGCTCCAGAGCCCGAGAGATCCTCAGACTACCTGCTTCTGACACGAGGATCCACCAGTTGTGCTATGGCCAGACTACACCTCCCAGACGCCCTCACGGCGGTTCAGTGCCACCCACCGACCTGGTTCGACCCTGCTTTCGCGAGCCTTTTGGCGAAGGGTCACGTCGTACTCCTGCCAGCCTGACGCCTCTTGCCCGAGTCTTGGATGCCATTCTCAGACGCACTTTACTTCCTAGACTTGGCTACAGAGAGGGACTGACGAGGATGCAGCTTTGGGTTGTTCACCACCTCATGACACAGCGACAGTTTGATATCTGGGATCTTATCCTGAGTGAGATGGAGGACACCATTGCTGAGGGCTTCAAGGGCAACCGTCAGCTTCCCTATGCCCACTGGATTTGTTTCATCATCAGATCAGCTATCCAGATGCCACCAGAGATCAGGGCAGAGATTGCCAACACCACTACATCATTCCCTGATTATGATATTCGACAGCTTTGGGCTTCTATCACTAGAGAGCAGGCTCCAGCACCAGGACAGCGTGAGCGCCCAGAGGTTCCTGAGACAGCAGCTGAGCAGGACGCTACAGTGGACGAGCTTGCCGAGGCAGAGCTCGCAGACCTTGACACTCAGCCTGCTGGGATACCTGAGGATGTCACTTCAGACAGCTCTGATGAAGACTATCAGCCCATCCCCAGGTACCGGTCTCCTCGGTCTCACGACCACGAGGCCGGTGGATCTGGCTCAGCCTCCCGCTCAGACCCAGCCATGGTGGCTATCCTTGAGAGGTTGACCCAGGCTCAGGAGCAGCAGCAGCAGCAGATACAGCGCCAGGCACAGGATACAGCTGCAGCACTAGCACAGATTCAGGCTCGTCAGGACGAGTT
Source organism: Saccharum hybrid cultivar R570 (assembly GCA_038087645.1). Taxonomy (NCBI): domain Eukaryota; kingdom Viridiplantae; phylum Streptophyta; class Magnoliopsida; order Poales; family Poaceae; genus Saccharum; species Saccharum hybrid cultivar. Next base: position 3,916,674 of record JAQSUU010000273.1, read on the forward strand.
TCAGAGACAGCAGCTTGAAATCCAGAGACAGCAGGTTGAGATGCAGCGACAGAGTCAGCAGCAGTACATGGATCTCCTGCGCCATCTTATCACAGTTGGGGTTCCTCCGCCAGCTTCTGTCATGACTCAGGCTTTGCATTCCAGTGGTCCGTCGAGTCAGGGACAGCCGAGCTTACAGTTTACATCTCCACAGCAGCAGGTTCCCCAGTCATTTCAGTCCCCGAGCTTCACTCCTATACATACGGGGTTTACACCGTCAGACCAGCCTCGCCCGCATCTTCTGACAGGCACACCTCTTGGTGATTACAGTGCCACCTACAGCGAGTTGACTGGTCAGCCGACACCCTCGCATACGACTACGTTTCACACTTCGTCAGGGTTGTCAGCTTCCGAGGCAGTCGTTCCACCAGTGACAGGGACCGGGACTACTGAGACCATCCCTTCTTCAGTTGCCTCGACAGATCCCCCAGCTACTGGCGCACTTCAGGCTCAGGTTACTCAGACAGATCCACTTGTTGCTACACAGTCAGTGCCTGTTCCTGCTCAGACCCCGACCGCTTCGCAGCCACGTGCTTCTTCAGAGGGTCAGCCAGATAGCTCAGACTCCGAGGGCGATTCACTTCACTTCGTGATTACTCCGCGCACCTCGGCACCCGACACGACTCCGTCTGTCCCCCCGTCAGATTAGATTAGTTTTTTGGCGCTTGATGCCAAAGGGGGAGAGAGAGTAGTTTCAGGGGGAGTTTGTGAGTGGGTTTTCGTTTCTCGTGTGCTCATTCATGCATATCATGTTTATTTTCAGCATTGCAGTTGTGTGACATTGTCGTCGAGTCGTAAATCTTAAATCTTAATGTGTTATTCGTCTCAGTGATTAATTTTTGTCACCGTTTTAGCTATAGCTCTAAGGTTGTGCTTCCGTGCCTTACTCCGATTACTTATGAGCTATATCCTTATGTGTACTAACGTTTTTTTTTGTCTTATCTTATGAAGTACACTCTTTTGGCTTGGGGCACATAAGCAATTCCTAACCCCTTGTGCTTATTGTATTTTGCTTATGTGAACCAAGCATGCTTGAAAACCTTCACTCTAATCCATTGAAACTTAGTGTTGTCATCAATCACCAAAAAGGGGGAGATTGAAAGCATCTAGGCCCCAAGGTTTGGTTTCGGTAATTAATGACAACACTTTATTACCATGACTAACGTGTGTTTTGCAGAAACATTGGTAAGTTAGGTCATGGAGGTGATAACTGCTTTGAGCACTGTGGCTTCGTGTCCCTTGATGGAAATCGTTTCGGTTTTCAAAAGAGTGACGTCAAGATTAAGGACGGTTAGTTCCGGATGACGAAGTGTTGAGACACATTCGGAATAGTCGTTAGGATCTTCGTTTTTCTCTTTCGGCCGTACTATAAAGGGGGGCATGAATGGGTAGCTTGACCTAGGCGAGTCCTATGTTTAGGTGTGGTGCACACTTGTTAAACTTGGCGCTAGGCAACCCTAGATTGGCTCAAGGTTCAGTTAGAAGCAACTTGGTTGAAGTTGCTACGCGTTTCGGGCTGTTTTTTAGGCACCGGACGCGGTCTTCGGGAACACCGGACGCGTCCGGTGTATACGTTACCGCGACTAGGTTTCGGCCTCGACCACCGGACGCGGTCCTCGCGAGGACCGGACGCGGTGGTCAACGACCGACACATGTCACCGAGAGAGAACGCCCGTCGGACGCGACCTGGACTTGATCGGCGCGTCCGGTGCGAGTCCAGTAAGGTCCAGAGAGGACCGGACGCGTCCGGTCTTCAGGCATCGGACGCGGCCTCGCGTCCGGTGTAAGTCCAGTAAGCACCCTTGCACGTCGGACGCGTCCGGTGCTACCTGACCGGTGCGTCCGGTGTTTCGTTTTCGAAATCGCGTTTTGACCGTTACGGGGGACCGGCGCGTCCGGTGTGTTGCACCGGCGCGTCCGGTGACCCCGTGCCAGAAAGTAACGGTTCGTTTTCTCTGAGGGGTGTATAAATACAACCCCTCCACCTCTTTTAGAGGTCTCTTGCTCATTCAAACATCTGAGAAAACCCTTTAGAGTGCAAGGGAGTGCAAGAGCTCTAGTGAGGATAGAGATTTGAGAATCAAAGTTTGAGTTTCCTCACTAGTGATTTGAGAGTAGCAAGTGTGCATCCACCTCCTCATTTGGGCTCGTTGTGGTCAAGTGAGAGTTCTAGCTTGTTACTCTTGGTGATCGCCATCACCTAGACGGCTTGGTGGTGATTGGGAGTTTGGTGATCATCCGGCGGAGCTTGTGGATGACCCAACTCAAGTTGTGAGCGGTTTTGGGTGATTCGCCGCGACGGAGTGTCGAAGAATCAACCCGTAGAGAGCACTTGATCCTTGCGCGGATCAAGGGGGAGCGACACCCTTGCGCGGGTGCTCCAACGAGGACTAGTGGGGAGTGGCGACTCTCCGATACCTCGGAAAAACATCGCCGTGTTCCTTGCCCCTATACTTTCAAGCAATTACTTTCTCGTATTTACTTTCATTGCTTGTTTTACATTCCTAGAATTGCCATGCTAGACTAGGATTGGAAACTAGGGTGCAAAACTTTTTATCGGTAGACTCTCTAGGAACACAAGTAGGCACTAGGGGTGAATTCCGGCTTATAGGATTTAATTCTTGCAATTAATTTTTAGAAAAGCCCAATTCACCCCCCCTCTTGGGCATCTTGATCCTTTCACTCCCGTCCCCTAATAGGGGAATTCCCCACGAGTAATCAGGGATTGGAGCCCCATTACCATCTTTAGCCTGCAGCCAGCGCTCCAGAGACAAGTGGTTCGGATGGACGGACGCCATGGAACCCTGTGGGTGCACGCATTGCAACCTTCCAACTTGGGCTGTTGGGCAGTAGAGAGTAGAGAGTAGAGAGTGAGGGACGACGAGTAGATGACGATGCGTGCCTCGTTGCGTGCTGTGCACCAAGCCAGCTACAAGCCTGATTTTGTTGAGCTCGCGACGTGCATGGACCAATGCAGCATAGCATCGCAGCCATCGTTGAACGCATCCCTCCTCCGTATGAGCTTGCATGCAACAGTCTTGAATTGGCATCCAGTTAGCTCATGGTTAGCTCCTCTGCCGAGGTTTGGCAGCGCCTTTAGATTTGATATCGATGTATTACTTCCCCTGTCCCGAAATAAACCCTTGTCTCAGTCACAACTTTGACTGAGTATATAAAAAAACTAATGTTTATGATACGATAAATATCAGTAAATTTATTAGGTCATATATTTACATAGCAAATTTATCTGGATATATAAATTTTGATACTATTTTTCTATAAATATAATCAAATTTGAGATTGATTGACTCCTCAAAACATGATGTGAGGACTTATTCTGAGTGGAGAAAGTATATGGAACGCGGTTTTTTTGCCCTTAAGGGCAGGGGCAAAATTTACTTTTAAGTATATGTTATGCATCCATTACGGTCTACAGTGCGGCTACCGCCATAAATTCTCGCGAAGTCTAATATTTTAAGTTTTTTATTTGATAGATAGAATACATTCACATTAAAATTATGTGGAGACATAAATATTAAGGCTCCATTTGGTTCCTTGGAATTGAATTCATTTTAATAATCATAATTTAGACACATACTAATGAAGCTAATATGGTTGTGTATGGATTATATTTGTATATTAGTGTTGTTATGCAAGAAAGATACTTATGTGTTGCATTTTTACCATAGGGGAGTGAGTTGAAGAGTGTGTTATAATTTGTAAAGTAGAAACATAGAATGATAATCTATAAAATCAATTTCTATCTCTCACCCTATGAATTTGAGATAAGCTCATATGTAAACTTTGAAAAGTAGTGGAATGTCAAATTCTATGCCAAATAGCATAATTTATTAAGTAGATTTCAATTTCTTCAAATGAAAGAGTTCAAACGGCCCCTAATAGTATTTTCACTAAAATTTTAGCTTGTCTTAAATTTTACATTGTTTTTTTTATGGAGGGAGCAGACATAAGCATGGAATTCTGTTTGGAGGTAAACATGCATTCCGGGTAATGAAAATAGCGTGTACTACAGCTGCGACTGTGTGCATGTTTACACGGCTGGCGCACGTACCAGTTCAGGTGTGTTAGAGAAGAGCTTTCTTCAAGTATCCAGGGAGCTTCCTCTTAATATACGAAACGTGCAGTCCAGGATCTTCTTCGATCTTGAAGGGGACAACAACACAACTGTCCTTGGAGATATTAATTTCATGTACTGCAAACGACCTCCTCTTAATTTCACTTGTTGCCAAAAGATTCACGCGATTTAGATATTTTTAGTGGTTCATGGTGAAGTACAGATCATACCGAAAGTTTCTTTTTAGCAACCAGAGCTCAAATTTTTTGCAAACATCACTAGTGGTTTGGAACTTTGGATCTCATAGGAATTATAGGAATATGCTAAAAAAAATCTAACAGGATCCATTTCTTCATATCCTTGTCACCTTGTGTACTCCCACGGTCCTAAACTAGAAAAAATCTCATTTTTAATGAGTCAACAATCATAAGTTTCACTAATTTTATAGAAACAAACAATTTTATTATGAAAATATATTCCATAATTAATCTAGTTATATTTATTAAATTTAGGTTTTATATTTTTGTGTTAAATTTAGTTTTTTTAACTCTTTAAAAAAGTGAGACTTTCATTTGGGGGGGGGGGTGGATGGAGGGGGTAGATTATTATGGGTATATTTTTGGTTTGTTGCATTAGCATGTGTCTAGACTCTAGACTAGTGCAATGCAGTTTACTTTGTTTAGTCCTAGTAGAAGCTCTTATGTAGTTATATATATGGAGACTTGCATAGTGCTCAAATCAAGTCTAGTGCAATGTTAACTAGTACGTTAGATTCGGTCGTGTTCGGCAAGGTATATTTACACATACTAATGGAGCACAGTACAAAAACGAAATATTCTCACCTCCTCCACCTCTCCTAAAACATTGGACGTCTACTCGAACATATGCGTGAAGGTGACTACATGTAACGACACATTGTAAGCAACCGAACACAAACTTACCCAACACAACTTCTGTGTGCATCGCAACCAAATAATAAGCAATATAAGGCACCGTTTAGATGCCAAAAATTTTGCCAAAATTTTCAGATTCCCCATCACATCGAATCTTTAAACGCATGCATGAAGCATTAAATATAGATAAAAAATAAAACTAATTACACAGTTTAGACGAAATGGACGAAACAAATCTTTTAAGCCTAATTAGACTATGATTGTACAATATTTGCCAAATAACAACGAAATTGCTACAGTAGCGTTTCGCCAAAAATTTTGCCAACTAAACAGCCTCTAAGACCTAATGCAGGCTAAAACTAATACAACAACCAATCGTACCCTATTGGATTCAACGGATTACTATTTTGATATTATGAATTTGACCAACCAAATTAAACATCTTATAATCTAGTCTAGGGATTCAAACAACCCAACTATTTATATATTATCAGATTCTAGAGTGTCTATTTAAAGGGCCTATTTGGATCACTTTTGGATTATTAGAATCTAGATTATGAATATAATTATAATAATTTGGATTGTATAGATCCGTAAATTACAGATGCTGGATTATTGTCCATTCATCTACCCTATTAGTAGATTTGAGATGGATTATAGGACTACAACAATATGGTGGTAGTACTTTAATCCAACCCGTAATATAGAATGTCTCTGAATCACCTAGAGATCTTTTTTATATGATTGCTGCAATCAAATCGACCCTAAATTATTACAATCTGCTTGACATTCAAATTGGCCTTACTCTGTCCCCTGATTTGTGTTCAACCATCAAGAAAAGAATCTCGCAATCCAGCTACCTGGGTGCGTGCTCGCAAATCTTTACGATTTGGTTTTATATTTCTATTCTACTATGGCTGTGTTTAGAAGAGGGTGTAAAATTTTTGGAAGCACAGTAACTCTTTCGTTTTTATTTGGCAATTAGTGTTCAATCATAGGCTAATTAGGTTTGAAAGATTCGTCTCGTGATTTACAACCAAACTGTGTAATTAGTTATTTTTTTACCTATATTTAATGCTTCATACATGCGTCTAAAGATTCGATGTGATGAGGAATCTTGTAAAATTTTTGGAACTTTAAAACATCTAAACAGGGCCTATATGGGAGGAAGCAGTACATTTTCACCCCAATCAGGATCAGGTAATGCAGCTATTATATTACTGCTAAAAAGTCAGCTCATATAGCCATCGATCTGCCGAGGGCCGTTTGGAGCGGATTCAGAAGCTTTACCTCCACTGCGGTTTCACTGTAGCAACACTGTGCGACATTATTCACCGGAGCTGATTTCCTCTCTCCTCTGTCCCTCCCACAGCGACATCGGGAGCCAGTCAAGCTGAAAAAACTGACTTCACCGGCTCCCATGTGCGCTGTAAAGGGGAGAGGGGTGAAAAGCATCTTTGGTGAACAGTGTTGCTACAGTAAACAGCGGCGAGCTGTATCCGCACCAAACGGGCCCCAAGACAGGCACGCTATACAATCAAGAACAAGATTAGAAGACACAATATTTGTAAACGAGATTCTTATCAAAGTTAACTTGAGATTGGTAATTCAAAGCTTTTTGCCACCTCAAGATCAAGGAGGTGGCACACATACATGACACAACAAAAGTTTACAATACGGTATCAACAATATTACCTCATGATCAAACCGTAATATAAACTGCAGCAAACTTAATTAACTGGGATTGAGCACTGCTAGCCAGTAGTGGTAATATAAACTGCAGCAAACTTAATTAACTGGGATTGAACACTGCTAGCCAGTAGTGGTAAGTATATGTACTTAAAGTAACAACAGTACAGGGTAAAAAGCCCGCACCAACAAGCTCGCTCACACACACACTGGTCATGGAAGTCACGGCTGATACAGTACAGCTCAGAAGCACCAGAAAGTCGGCGCCGGCGCCGGCGCCGGCCGCACCTTCTTGGGAGGCGGCGGCTGCGGGAACTCCGGCACCGCGAACACGTCGCTGTCGCTGTCGGAGTTCCAGCTCCTCTCCCTCACGCACCCCTGCTGCTGCTTCGCCGCCGTCGGGTCGACCACTACGGAGGCCGGCACCTTGTCGAAGCCCAGCGCTCCGCCGCCGCCGGACCACGCGCTGCCGCGCTTCCCAGGCCGGCCGCCGGCCACCACATCGAAGAGGTCGGCGTCCAGGGACGGCACCTGCTCGTGCCCGTCGTCGCTGTAGCCGGCCTTCTGCGTCCAAGAACGAACCACCGCGAGGTCGATCTGTTAGCTAGCGTGATCCGGCTGCGGATAGAATAGAACAGAGCGCGGCGAGGATGGCTGGGCACGTACCGATGCCGCTGAGAACGCGGGGTCGTCGAAGAGGAGGTCGTCGACGCGCCAGCCGGGGCAGATGTTGGTGAGGTAGTCCGAGATGCTGCTACCGCCGCCGCCGCCGGACTCAAGAGCCGAGGCCTTGGCGGCGCAGGAGCCCTGCGCGCAGACGGCGGGGACAGCGTCGGGCTCGCAGGCGGCGCCGTTGCCGCGGCCGCAGTCGTCGTCGTCAGGGGAGGCGGGCACCTGGTCGACGAGCGCGGCGGAGAGCTTGGCCCCGACGAGGAGGAAGCGGGTGTGCTTGGCGGTGAGGTCGTTAGCGCTGTGGATGGGGTCGTCGCAGTCGGGGCACAGGATGGCGCGGTCCTCCACGCAGAACACGAGGCCCCTCCGCTCCTGCAAGGCGCAGCAACCATGTCAGCAGCAGCAGCAGCTCCGGTCAGAATCCGATCCTCTCCCTCTCCGGCCGAAGCATGCACCGGACACCTCACCTTGCAGACGTCGCAGAGCGGCGCCTCGGCGGCGGCGGCGTCGGAGGAGTCATCGTTGCCGGAGGCGGGCTGGAGGAGTGGGATGCGGCGGTGCTTGTGGGCGAGCTTGTTGGCGCGGTGGACGCGGCGGTCGCAGGCGGAGCAGAGCGCGGCCTCGTCGGCGCAGCAGAGCACGGCGGCCGGCGCGGCGCCGCAGACGTCGCAGCGCACCTGCATGGCTAGCCTATGGGAGACCAGCGCTCAGCCGCTCAGGAGGAGGAGAATCTGGTAGGCACTAAGCTTGCAGCGTCAAAGGTTGAGAAAAGGAGGCTGGAGACAGACAGGGGAGAGGACTTGGCGGGCGGGATGGGTGCAGCGAGGAGGAAGCAATAATAAAACAGAGGAGGAGGGGGTGGTGAGATTAAATTATCCGCCATGACAGGGAGAGGCGAGATCTTGTTTGGGGAAGAGAGGACAGGAGATGAGGCCCAAGCCAAGTTGGCCACCAGGGTTTGTGCTTCTTTTGTTTTGTTGCCTCCATTCACGGCTTACTGCATGGTTCTACTACTCTCAAAAGCTAGAGTAAACGTCTATTTGATATTTTGATCCCACGGCCTTACAAATTGTAGCTAAAAACTAGCTCTAGGCTATCTATCTATCTACTGCTATACGAAATCTGCCCCATAGGATCGGGCTTATTCTTTTGCCACGTGTCCCCTGCCTCGCTCGGTCTCCCCGCTCCTCTCTGCTCCCTTCCTCACGAAGCTGCTCGGCCGCTCGAGCCTTCTCCTCCCGCAGCCTCTCCTCGGCCCCAATCCAGCAGGGGCACCGTCCCTTCCTCCGGCTCCAATCCAACGTTCACGCCCTCCTCGCCCTGAGGTCATCGTGGCCTGCCCCCGCTCCGTTGCCGCCCTCGCGCCCCTTCCTCTCTCTCTCTCTCCATCTCTCCCGACGTGACGACGCAGCGGGAGGCCCAAAACGCGGCCGCCTCCGCGCGCTGCCTGCGGCGGGAGCCGGGGTGGACGGGGGCACCACATCCGCAGCCCCCGCCCACGGCGGGTTCGCCGGGTCGGCCGGGGCCACCGCGCTCGCACACCCAACCGCGCAGGGGTGGCCGGGCCGCCGCGCCGGGGTCGCTGGATGGTTGCGCGCACACCCACTCGCTCGCACCGCTGAGCGTACGCGTGGGCTTCGAAATCGAGCTCTCCCAAATCCCGCCCATGGCGCCGCCACTTGAGCCACTACCGGCAGCTCCGGCGACGGCCAACCCCGGACACTGCTGAGGCAGGTCTCGGGCATCCCTGAGCCACTCCCTGGAGCCCGCACGCACGAGCGCTCAGCCGCGCAAGCGTGGCGCAGAGCAACCACCGGCCGGGAGCATCGTCTGCCTTGTTGCTTACTAGCACCGGGGGGGCGCGCTACGTTGCGCCGGCTTAAAGAGGAGTTAAAAAAAGATGAGCAAAAAAAAGTGAACAGTGTATGTGAGACTCACTTGAACAGTGACTAGAGCCCACATAAACCGTAAAGGGCCCCACATGAACAGCCCCATCTACAGCCGAGTGGTTGGGAGAGCAGGAATTTATTCCTCGTTAAAGAGATCTATTATTAGCTTGTTGATGATGATGATGTCACCTGATGGCTTGTTGATGATGATGACGTCACCTGATGGCATGCCTACGAAATACAGTCGTTTCCCTTTAACAAAACTAGTAAATATGCCCGTGCGTTGCAACGGGGTAAATAAGCTATTGAATATGGAGTATATTGGAAATGAGAACATAAATGTTATGTTTTATCCTTTCATGATATTGGTCATCTATAATATCAGTTAATATTGACAATAATAGAACAATGTTTTATGAAGTTTATATCAAATTGAATACAACTTTGCTAGATTCTTTCTCCTGTGCAAAACAAAAAAATATTTACTTCGTATCAAACAACCACCATGCAGACATGGCATGGGATCTATAGATGGAAACGACTCACGGTAAACCACGTAGTTGCTATGTCGACGCGGTGATGTGAGAGCGATGGCCGTCTGACGCCGTAGTACCATGGTGCTTACGACAAGCTCATTGCTTAGAGTTGTCATCCAGCTCTGTGTGTCACACACATCCATGTCCTTCACTGCCGCGAAAGGGAGGGGAGAAAATGGTTTTCCTGCGCTGTGCTAGCGGTCCTCTCCGCTCGCTTGCTCTAGTATTCCGATATGAGATTCGGGTGGGCGCACACTCCGTGTCGGCGAGTGGGTGGCGATATATGTCGAGTCCCTGTACCTCGTGGTGATATTCATCGCCAAGACAGGCGTCCGACATAGTGACACTAACGCCCTTGTTCGCCTTTTAAATGAGCAGATCACGGAGATTCTCTGATGCCTACGCTGACGGCTTCCGCGGGTCACACACCAGCATGATTTGGAGTTCAAGGGGCACCCGACCATGTACACCATCATGCGGGCCTTTTGTTGATCGACTCGAACATGTCCACACAACACTGGCAAGGCTCGTAGAACATGCCATCCGTGAGCTAGGCATGATGCACGTTCTCGTAAAACTGCACCCAGCATCGCGGTGCCGTTTGAAGAAGTTTTACTATAGGCGCCGTCGTACAATAAATAAAACAAATCTAAAAAAGAGATATATTAATGTATGTAAAGAATCAGTGACGAAGAACAATTGCGCCATATTATACACACTAACAAGTCATGACCAGAGACATACGGTCAAACAAAATTGTAATGTAATCAACAATATTACGAGCAACAATAATACATACGGTCTCTGGCGCTTGGCTGCCAATATTACGAGCAACAATCAATCATATTTGGATATGGTCTCTGGCTAGGCTCGTAATTTTGCCTCTTTTTTTTTCCCACACAGGTGTACGTAGGCTTGTATTTTTGCCATTTTCTTTTCACAGGTGTGGGTGGTTTCCTCGCTGGCTTTTGAAGCGGAAGTCTGAAGGAACCACGTACAGCTACGTGGGTGGACCGGAACAAACAAAAAAAAAAAAAACAGGCTAAATACGGACGGACTTTGGACTGATAGTTTGATTCCTATCCTAATTTGATTTGATACGAGAAGGGCAGGCTGGAGGACCGAAAAAAGGATCTAGGAAACAAATACGAATAGAACCGAACTGGAATAGAAAAAAATACAAGCATACCGGAGTGGAAAAATCTTGGTAAAAATTTTGTCTCTTTATTATTAGGTATAAATCATTATATTATTATAGTGGTGGTAGAGAGGTAGAGAATAGAGAAGAGTGTCCAATTTTCTTTTCTTCCCGCCGTGATGTGTCCGATTTTCTATTTTGGCTTCGGAAGCGTTTTATTATCTGAGTTCCACCATATCCTCATAAGTAGATAGGAGGGTCAGACACGCATTTAAGTTATATTCATGCCAATTAGTTAAAAAATTTATTTTTTAATAGAACACGTATCGGAGTTGAATTCATAAAAGTGGTTCGTTGCTTGGCTCAGATTTACTGTGTCCGTGTGTACATGCAGCCGTAAATATTTAAAGTGACTGGATTGGATCCCACGCTAGATTTCCCTTTTGTATTTAGATTAGAATCCCACGCCAAATTTTCCTTTTGTATTGAGGGTTGTTTACGCATTGGGCCGATTAAAACTAATAAGGCCTATAATAAATAATATCTACACTAAATTATTTGTCCCGTATGGAAAATCAAGGAGAGATTGACTCGGTTTAATTAGGTGGCTATTATACCATATGAAAAATCAAGGAGAGATCGACTCGGATTAATTAGGTGGCTGTAAATCTATACCTAATAATAAAGAGGCAATGCGAATAATGTTTTTCAATTCTAAACTAAGAAGAGTGATGCTGAGTAGTGGTTTTTTAATTTCAAACTAAGAAGAATGATGCCAAGTAGTTAGGGCAGGGTGGACGAAAAAATAAGGGGTGAGAAATTTTACCTCTTTATTATTAGGTATAGATAAATCTAGCAATACATTGGAAATACACATATACCACCAACAAACCTCGGTGGACACTTAGAAAGCGGGGCGCGGCGTTGCTGCGCCATCCTTAATAGTGGCCAGTGGTAATTATATTGGAAATACACATATACCACCAACAAACCTCGGTGGACACTTAGAAAGCGGGGCGCGGCGTTGCTGCGCCATCCTTAATAGTGGCCAGTGGTAATTATATATAGGGCGCCAAAGATTATCTTTTGTAGCTCATGACTCCTTGTTTGCAATTTACTCCAGCCGCCAACCATGTAAATGGGTATAAACTGGCCCGTCAGAATAGATACATGAGAAAGATTACGTCGGAAGAAGTAGCAGTCACACACTGCAAAAATAAGATATCTACATAAGTAGGCTAGAAGCTTACATTTGTTTTTAGGGTTGGATGGAAATCTGAAAGTTTTAACTGAATAATATATCTACATAAGTAGGCCAGAAGCTTGCATTTCTTGTTAGGCCAGGTTGGATGAAAATCTGAAAGTTTTAAAATAATACGATTATTCTTTACCGAGGTTCTAAAACTTGCTGTGAACTAAATCCAGCACATGCCTCGGTGTGTAGAAGAACCATAGTTACCTCATGAAGTTACATGATACATAAGGAAATCAGACTTATTGTATTGTACACCAATGCTAATTCCAAAAAGAATGAACACACTGACAATCTCATTATTAGACAAATTTAAATGACCCAAATCTGAAATTAAAGATGCATGAATGGTGGAGTATTATTCTGGGAACTGTAGTTATGGTGAAATAATTACACAAGATGTTGTAGTTATATCTTGGTCAAGAGCTACAGCATACAGTGCATATTGTAACGAAGCTGCAAGTTCTTGAACAAACAAACAATTTGCTGACAGAAACTGGCTTGAAACCTTACTGACATTCAGGGTGTGTTCGCTTCGCGAAAAGTAGGTGAAAAGTTACTGTAGCATCTTTCGTTGTTATTTGGCAAAATTTGTTCAATTATGGACTAACTAGGCTCAAAAGATTCGTCCCAACATTTACAGACAAACTATATAATTAGTTATCTTTTTTACCTACATTTAATACTTCATGCATGCGTCTAAAGATTCGATGTGACGGGTGACAGAGGAAATATTTTGGGTTGAGATGGGAAAGTGAACAAGGCCTCAATATATGGCCACCAGGCAATCAGCTTTTTGCAACTGGGAAAGCTGAGCCTGTCTTGTTATTCCCCAACCTGTAGCATTTGATATTGGCCGTGTTTGGTTCCAAAGTTGGGACGCCCAACTTGAAACAGTGCGTGACACGTTGTACTGTAGCAATTTTTATTTTTATTTAGTAAAAATTGTCCAAATATCGATTAATTAGGCTTAAAATGTTCGTCTCGCAAAGTACAACAAAACTGTGTAATTAGTTTTTTATTTCATCTATATTTAGTACTTCATGCATGTGCCGGTATTTTGATGTGATAGAGAATCTTCTTTTTGCATAGTAGAATTTATGGTAGGAATTGGGAACTAAACAAGGCATTCACTGAATACTGGCCAATATCTACATGGGCTGTGTTTAGATCCGAATTTTGGAGTGCCAAAATACACTGTAGCATTTTGTTTGTATTTGGTAAAAATTGTCCAAATATTGACTAATTAGGCTCAAAACGTTCGTTTCGCAGAGTACAACCAAACTGTGCAATTAGTTTTTGATTTTATCCACATTTAGTACTCCATATATGTATCGCAAGTTTGATGTGACGGGGAATCTTATTTTGCATAGTGCACTTTTCGATGGATCTAAACACAGCCATGGTTATTTTCCCCTTCGGCTGTGTTTACTTCCTCAAAAAAAAAAAAGTACTGTGCAAACAAAAGATTCTCCGTCACATCAAACTTGCGATACATGCATGAAGTACTAAATGTAGATAAAATCAAAAACTAATTGTACAGCTTGGTTGTACTTTGCGAGACGAACGTTTTGAACCTAATTAGTCAACGGTTGGACACTATTTACCAAATAAAACCAAAACATGCTACAGTACTTTTTTTACACCTTTTCGCGGAACTAAACGCACCCTTCATCAAAGAAGCAGAGTGTGTAGTGCAATTTCGAACTCGAGACTGGCACCAATCAATGTGTTGGATACATAGGGTGTGTTTAGTTACGTGAAAAGGTGTAAAAAAAGTACTGTAGCACGTTTTGGCTTTATTTGGTAAATAGTGTCCAACCGTTGACTAATTAGGTTCAAAACGTTCGTCTCGCAAAGTACAACCAAGCTGTACAATTAGTTTTTGATTTCATCTACATTTAGTACTCCATGCATGTATCGCAAGTTTGATGTGACGGAGAATCTTTTGTTTGCACAGTACTTTTTTTTTAAGAAGTAAACACAGCCATATTTGAACACTCCATCCCACTCAAACTGAAAGATGTGGACTCCTTCACCACCAAATAATAATTGAAGTACTTGAGTGGAGCAGTTATTGGGTGTGTTTAGATCCTTCCAAATTCCAAAAATTTTACAAGATTCTCCGTCACATCGAATCTTTAGACGCATGCATGGAGCATTAAATATAGATAAAAAATAACTAATTACACATTTTTGTTGTAAATCACGAGACGAATCTTTCGAACCTAATTAACCCATGATTGGACACTAATTGTCAAATACAAACGAAAGAGTTACTGTACTTCCAAAAATTTTACAGCAGCAACTAAACACAACCATTATTGAGATCTCTTAGGGACGAGTAGGAGTTCATGCTGCACTTAGGGTTGAGAGACCCACTATGGCTCCGATCAAACGGCTCATATTGATTCTTCGCCAGATCCAGCGGTTCGTGGGTTAACAGGCGACATGGCCTGATCCGCTGCCTGCGGTTTGGTGCCGGATTCGTTATGTAGAGATGTTTTTGATCTTCTTGTAAGCATCTTCGTTTTACAGCTTCTTGTAGAACCTGGCTCTTTTCATCTATCTTCCGTTTTCTCTCTTCTATTTTTGCACGTATCTTGTTTTTGTCCACAAAATATTTCTGTTTTTGTTTTTTACCAAGTTCTTGATCAGATTGATACGCTCTTACTGCATAAGAGAAAATCAAGGGGCAGTAAATGTGAATGAAACAGAAATATAATATTACAGCAGGATATTAATAATATAAAACAATATAGAGTTCATTGTGCATATCTTAATAAAATTATATAAATTATCAGGATATTTATAACATAAAATAGCATAGATTCCATCGTGTATACCTAAAAAAATTATATAAATTTTTAGGAGATGCTATACATGAATTAAATATAATATGAAGAAAACAGTTTGTTTAGCAGGTTAGAATTTACATTAGTGTATAATTATCTTATTATTTTCTAATTTTTATTTGTTTTCTCAGTTTGGTTGATTTTGGTTGATGATTATACGACAATGTGAGCTCATGTCTATTGGGGTTGTTAGCTGGTTGTATTGTATTTTTTCGCTGATCAAGACAGGGGAAGCTAAAGATGAGGAAAGGCAGTTGCTATCTGTATTGCTGACTAGTTCAAGGAGAAGAGCTAATGATTTTTAGTCGCTATTTTTTGGTCTATTAGTCAAACATATCTAGCTAACAAAAGCTAGGTTAATAGTTCATTGCTAGAGATGTATGCAATTTTTCACCAAGAATACAAATATAAACAGGCTAATAGTCAGCTAAGTTTTAGCTATGACAATCAATTAGTCATAGTCGAGCAAAACAGGCTCTGAGTAATTAGCCATAAATAAGACCTAAGTAGAATCAACCGGGTAGATTTTGCACAACTTTACTTAATAGCTTAGCTTACTTTATTACCTACTTATTATTATGAGTGCTGGTGGACGTGCAAAATCAAAATGCATATGCCTGTAAGATATTTCTACTTTTTATAACTTTTTTGCAATGCAAGTGGTTGATGGTTATTGTTGTTGTTCCTTCCAACATTTTTGTAAAAGTGGCGGGGAGTTTTTAAAGTCCAATTGGATCCTCAATCTAGGTGAAAACAAATAATGATAGTCTCCATTTGGCAATAATATTAGTTCCATTCACATGCATAGGAGGCATAAAACTATAGGAGCCATGTGCATCTTTGGCACGGAACCGCCTAAATTATAAGAATAAAAGTACAAAAACCATCGCCGGAGCAATTAAATTCCTGTACTTAAGCTCCTATAACCCCGGTAGTCCAATGAAATCACGAGAGATTTCAAACCAACCAACATACAAGCCAAGATCGTAGTGGTCCAACATAACAGGTCATATGTTACATCCATTTCATAAGTAATTCAACATATATCGGAGTTCGGTAGAGTTATTACAACTCAAGTTCAAAAGTAGCGGAAGCAAAATAGTTTGAAACTAATATCACCTTAATTCAAATACATGCCAGTACCAAGGTCAATTTCTAATAAAAGCATGAGAGACAAGATAGCTTAGGAGGATCATGCACATGATCACACTCTGCCTCTACGGCAGGAGCCATCCAATTCTTGCAGTAGCCAAGATACAGCACAACCTGCAACAAGTGGGAAAAACCCTAAGTACGAGAAGGTACTCAGCTAGACTTACCCGTTATAAATCAGAAATAATGACACCAAAGAATATGCGAGGCTTTCTTTTAGTGGGCTAGCTTGACTCATTTGCGAAAAGCATAAGTTATCAGGAATAAACTAATTTAAGTCCTTTTTCATCATCTTTATTGTAACCTATTCAATCTTGGTAAGCACCTATGCTAAAGCAATCACTTGATTAACCATTAACCTCACAGGTTACCATTTTAGGTTTAGCATTTCCAACATCATCCACATAACCATCCATGTTCCATCATCAGTACTACGATGTCGTAACTCGAGTCAAGTGTTCACTATCCAGTGAACGATGACGATTCGAATCTGTAAGGATCCCTGGTAAGCCTAGAGGGGGGGTGAATAGGCGTATCTAAAAATTTCTACACAAAACTCAAAGTCACTTGTCAGCAACTGTCGAAAGTCCCGACAGTTTATGTCGGAACTCCTGACGTCATCAGAAGTCCCAACGTTAGCTGTCAGCAGTCCCGACGCCTACGTGAAAAGAACTACAAGTGCTCAAATTAACTTTATGAAGCCAATAACTTACAACCCCACTTCCTAGTGGTAAGATGAAGTTGTCTAAGTGTTTCCTTGCCCTTGGAGCGCCACCAATTTGTAGATCGGGACCAAAACCTAAGAAATAGCTTGAGAGAGACAACAAAGATCAAATAATCTCAAGTAATCACAACAAAAATAAGCACGCGGGACACAAGGATTTATCCCGAGGTTCAACTCACCACTAAGGCTTGTCTACGTCCTCATTGTTGAGATGACCACTAAGGTCGGAGTCTCTTTCACCTCCTTGCCTCTCTCAAGCAACCACAAAGGTAAACTTGAGTTCTTCACTAGAAGATCAAGGGTAATACAAACTTCTCAAGGTTCTCCCACAGATCGGGAGCTCTTGGGCGACGCCTAGCCGGCTAGGGTTCCAAGAACCCAAGAGTAACAAACGCAAATCCAACCGGCTTGACGAAGAAATCAAGTGCTCAAGCTTTGAATCAATGTTTCTCTCACCAAATCCCTTCTCTCAACTCAATCTCTTGCAAGATTTGAATCTTGGAGTGAAGAGGAGAAGAAGGGGGGGCTTGAGAGCTAGAGAGCACTTTTACTGAAGGTTTGGTCGAGTGAAATGAGTTCATATTTGTTAGAAGTGAAGAGAGGGCTATTTATACTTGTAGTAGAAATCTAACCGTTCAGATCTACGTCGGGACTGCTGACGTAGATCTCGGGACTGCTGACCTATATAGAAAATACTGTTCATACAAGGTCAAAGTCACTGCGCGAAGGCCAACGTCGGGACTCCCGACGTACGTCGGGACTGCTGACCGTCGAGATTGCTGACGTATGTCGGGACTGCTGACGCAAGCAGGCAGCCGAGACATCCGTTGGGCCAGGCGTCAGCACTCCTGACAAGGGTCGGGACTCCCGACCGTCGGGACTCCCGACGCACGTCAGGACTCCCGACGCACGTCAGGACTCCTGACGTCCTCAGTCACCGCACAGGCTAAGTGACTAGGCGTCAGGACTCCCGGCGCGAGTCAGCACTTCCGATCGTCGGGACTCCCGACGTACGTCGGGACTTCCGACACCAAAAGTCACTAAAACTATTCTACATGCTCGTAAAGTGCCAGAGTGTCTCTCTTTAATTTAGTTTTTATACTTGAGCACTCTATCTTCCTCAGACCAACTAAATTTGCATCCCTCTTAATAGTGCGGCATAGCCTAAACTCAAGATCAAATAACAAAGAATTTAAAAGCCTTTGAGTCCAATACCGCATTGTTTTGTAAATTAGGCTCCACCATCTCATGAATTATCCTCATTCTTATTTTACCTGCTTGTCATCTCGATAAATCTCGTTAGTCCTCTAATCATGTGGTCATTATCACCAAAACCCACAATTAGGGCTTGATTGCACTTACAGAATCGATTATTAACCAGCTGGTAATTTATTCCTCACACAAACCTCACTCACCCGCTAAAGTGAGATATTGGTCACCGAGTTAACTATTCAGGTAAAGTCTCAAGTTTGCCAGGAACCACATGTACTCGGGGGCCGCCCGACTGCTCTTTGGCCTTATCATCGCGCCCCCGTGTCCTACCACACCTGCTTCGGTACAGTGCGCTGCGGGCAATCCACTCGGCCTGAATAATCTCCCAGCTTCACGGTCGAAAGGTACATTATTCGGCCAGCTAAATCACCGATCGCTACTGGTCTAAGCAGGGCTAAGCAATATTTTCGATCCTGAACCAAAAATAGGATTTTAGGCATATTTATGGGGACAAGGAAAGGGTATATATGCAGCAAGTGTTTCCAATCAACTCCTATAACTTAATGCAACAATACATATATAACATATATATACTCAATTGCTTTTATAAAGTAAGAGGCTTAGAATGCTCTGGGGCTTGTCTGGGATCGAACACTAGGTTAGTAATTGACAGATGACACTCGCTTGGCGAGCATCTCCCATCCCGACACTTGTTTAGTCCTTCCATCTTCGGGATAGGTCCACCAAACACTGTCTTCAGGTTTGGCTTCAACATCTCATCCTTCACGTAGTGCATCTAGCGTACCTAGATGAGATGCATGTGTATGAATAAAATGAATGGTAACACAAGATGTATCACAAAAGCATTCAAGTAAACACACGATTAAGACATAGACACCAAAAGATATTTAACTAACATCACACAATCAATTAAAGAGGGCAAGAACATCAAGCATCACACAAGTTTAAAAAGATCACAAGTATCTTAACTTGACCATCATCAAGGGTATAAGCCACGCTTAGCAACACATGGAGTAAATAACCACAACTATCATCTATCTATTTCTAAACTGCAAACAACAGCTGCATGTTTGGATCATAACTAGAGTTATACAAATCCAATAGCCATGCAACAAGATATTCTGGAAAGCTTATGAAATTTTCCATAATTCATCTTTAATCATCTTAGCATGATTCTCAAGTTAACCAAGTCAAACATGCAAAATTATAGAATCTGGTCCAGAGATTCCAGAGAACAGCTATTTCTGGAACCCGACTTGAAACAGTCATTACTCACAAACTATAAGGCCAAATGCCACCAAAATTTAACACAAGCTAGAATCTGGTCCAGAGATTCCAGAGAACAGCTATTTCTAGAACCCGACTTGAAACAGTCATTACTCATAAACTATAAGGCCAAATGCCACCAAAATTTAACACAAGCTAGACTAATGAGTTATCTGCAACTTTGATATAAGCATGTTTCTCATCAAACATCATTTTCATGGTGCAATTACCAACGTCCCAGAAACTGTCCAGAAAAGGATCAATTGCAAGAATAAATATCAACTTATATGCCAAACATACATTTGGCCACAACCAATGTAACCATCATAAAGTGCATGTTAAATGATCACCAAAAAACATAGTGCTCATCACTAAATAAATTCTTTTAATGCATTTCTTAATTTATTTAGATAGCAAGGTGAAATAATAAACATATACCCAAAAGTCCATATTAAAATCTATAAAAATTACAGTAGCCCTTACATACACCCAATAGTCTACTGTACAAATTTCAAGTCATTTGGACATGTATATCAACCTCTATGAAAAAGACAAATTGCTATTGCAAGAATTCATGTGAGAGCAAGATACACTAATAACTCACTCATATGGCAACCAAAATTTATGAAATAATTACCACACATTAAACATCATATTAGTAGCATGCCACAAAAATTTAACTTCATTTGGAGCCCTACAACTACAGTTATGAAAATGACAAATACAACTAACAAAGAAAACCTAGATGCAAAGATCTATTTTTAGAACTAAAACTTTAAAATAAAACATGCTATATTATAGATCTAATGCATAGACAATTTCATAAGGATTCCAAAAAGTACTCATTTGCTATTTTACGATTTTTCTACAATTTACTATGATTTTCCAAAGTTTTAGCCATTTTCCAATAAAAGAAAAACAGAAATCATATAGGACAAACACTTTGCAACGGGACCCCTGGGAGAAACTTTAATTAAACCGAGCGAACAAGTCCTTCTTGCACTATTCAAATGAGTCATGATTCCTGCAGCAAGGCCCCTTCCTTTTTCCTTATTTGAGCGCGAGGTCCTTCTGGCCTTCTCAGAGGAGGGGACGACGGGGAAGACGGCGATTCCGGCGATGGGGTCGCCGACGGTGGCCTCGGCAGGGCCTTGCACCCATCTAAGAGCCTACGCGCGACCGCGGGGACTTCCAGCTCGGCCCACGACCGGCCGAGGCGGTCTGGCCACACGAGCGAGCGGCTGCGGCAGCACAGCGCGCTGGCGGCGGCGCGAGGGCGACTGGCTGCGGAGCTCTTCGGGTGAATGGTCGAGATGGCGGACTAGAGGGGGGGGTGAATAGTCCTTTCTAAAATTAATCGCGTCGGCAAACCGAAACAAATGCGGAATTAAAACTATCGGTCTAGCCAAGACTACACCCCTCTATCTAAGTTCACAAGCACCTCACAAAGATCCTAAATATGTAACTAAGGTACTTTCCTTAGCAAGAGCTCTCCTAAACAATTCTAGAGCAAGGTCACACAAACCTATGCACTAGTACTTTAGCAAAGCCGGGGAGCTCCTACACAATTCTAGTAAGCAAAAGCACGAAGCCACCTATGCTCACTAGCAATGCTCAATAGCAAGGCAACTAATGCCAAACTAGAGAGCGCAAATTACTTAGCTACACAAACTAAGCAATATGACTAACAAGGTTACACAAACCAAATTAGCCACGCAACGGGAGTTACTTCTATTCTACACAAGCAAGAAGGTAACTAGCTAACTACACAAGCAAACTAGTTACAAGAGCAACTACACAAGCACAAGTATATGAAAGTAAATACAAGCTTGTGAATCGAAAGCAAACCACCGAGAAGATGTACACAATGTTGACACGACGGTTTTTCACCGAGGTTCACTTGGTTGCCACCAAGCTAGTCCCCGTTGTGGCGATACACCCACTTGATGGATCACGAGCTAATTGACTATCAAGAGTCAAACCCTCAGCGGGTGCCGCACATCCACTCTTAAGATGGGGATCCTCCAAGCCACGAGCTTTACTAGAGTTGCTCTTCGCGATCCCCGCGGGGTGAGCACAATCCCCCTCACAAATCCTCCTCCGGAGCCACGCACAATCTCCACGCGTGCTTCAACGGAGTCGCAAGCCACCAAGCCGTCTAGGAGGTGGCAACCTCCAAGAGTAACAAGCACCACCGCCTTGCAACACGATCACCTAGTGCCACTCGATGCAATCCTCTCGATGCAACGCACTAGAATCGCTCTCTCACTCGATCCGATGAACACTATCAAGCATGAGTGAGTTAGAGGGCTTCCAAGCACTACCACATAAGCCACCAAGGCCAAAGTGTGCTCAGCTCCCGGCCACGGCCGGCCAAGGCATCTATTTATAACCCCACGGTCAAATAGAGCCGTTACCCCTTCACTGGGCAGATTTCGGGACGACCGGACGCGCCGGTCGTAACTGACCGGACGCGCTCAGCCGCGTCCGATTCTCCAACGGTCACTGCGCCAACGGTCAAACCCTATGACCGGATGTGCTTCTCAAAACGACCGGACGCGCCGGTCCCGATGACCGGACGCGCCCCTGGCAACGACCGGACGCGCCGATCGCACAGTACAAAACACGCAACGACATGACCGGACGCGCTCCTTGCGACGACCGGACGCGACAGTGTCAGTGTCCGGTTAGAGTCCAGTAAGCACCTTCAACGATCGGACGCGTCCGATCATGTGTGACCGGACGCGCCGCGTGTCCGATCATCCTCTGCGAACCTCAGTTCCTTCTGGGCGCAAGACCGGACGCGCTGGTCCCGCGAGTGACCGGACGCGCCGGTTACAAACCCTAACACCCGCGTCTACGCTGTACTGACCGGACGCGTCCGGTCATACCATGACCGCGTCCGGTGCAGCGTCCGGTCACCTCTGTGACCTTCGTTCACCTCCGTTTCTTTTCCGACTTCCGGCGTAGTGGAAAATAGGCTTTTCAACTCCTCAAAAATGCCTGAATCCCGCGCTCGCAAGCTCGGCGGGAGGGAGAGAGGAACCCAAACCCTCTCTACCGCTCAAACTCCAACGCCTTCACAAATGTGCCAACACCAACAAGTGAACACCACCTTGTGCACGTGTGTTAGCATTTTCACAAACATTTTACCGAAGGAGTTAACCACTCAACTTGCCACGCCACTCGATCCTAGCAACGATGCATAGTTAGATCACACGAGTGCACTAGATGACCGATATGCAAACAAGTTTGCCCCTCTTGATAGTATGGCCATCTATCCTAAACCCGGTCATAAACTTCTCTACACACCTATGACCGGTGAAATGGAAATGCCCTAGGTTATACCTTTGCCTTGCGCATTCCACTCCATCTCCTTCGACGTTGATGCAACACATGCACCAACCATATCACAAATGATATGATCCACTTCATATCATCATGTGACCTTGGTCCATCAATCTTGACCTCACTTGCTCTTCACCGTTGCGTCGGTCCATCGGCGCCAAGTCATGCTCAAGCTTCACCGTCACGCGGTCCATCGCTCCAAAGCCTCCGACTTGCCCTTCACACTTGCAACCGGTCCATCAAGCCAAGCCTCATCTTGATCTTCGCCACCTTGGTCACATGACTCCATGTCATGTCTCATATGCAATGAGCTCCTTCATGACACAATCATCTATGGACTAATTCCCTATGTATCTCACATAAACACAATTAGTCCACCTAAGGTTGTCACTCAATTACCAAAACCAAACAAGGACCTCTCAATCTCCCCCTTTTTGGTAATTGATGACAACTCTACAAAGATATGGAAATTAAGTTCTTTTGGACTTTATGCCACTTATCCAACATTTAAGCTCTATGTTAGGATTTGGATAAGCACCATAAAATTCGACTTGGTAGTGATAACTCTCCCTACATATGTGCTCAAATGATTTGGTTTCAAGCTTACACATATGCATAAATATGAATTTTGTGGGAGGGTTAGCACTACTAAGTGATGCTAAGGTGTATATAATAAACCTTTGTAGTTCGATACCATTTGATAGCTCGATATCATTTGAAAATCACAAGTTTGCCATCATCCTTAGCATCATGAGTAGCTAGACATCAAAAATACTAGAAACCCCGTGAGATCAACATTATAAGCAAGGTTCTAGTTTTTCATGATAAACACAAGTCTAGCTATCATCCTATGCATGCTAGTTATCATATCATCATTCAAGTTCTATAACTAGCATACAACACACAAGCATGCATATTAAATATAAAACTTATGCAATGCAAGCAAGCACATGAATATGCACATATCAAATGCAACCAAACAATGTTCATGAGCTTGCTCCCCCTACTTGTGTGCTTCTTTTATCCAAGAATTTTGATACCTCTCATTTCTTCAATGTTGCTCCCTCTTTATCCATCTCCATGTCCAAACTCATCTTCTCATGATATCTTTGTTCAATCTCTTCCCAAACCTCTCTCTCTTGATGCATTGACATATCTTTGTTCCAACTTCTCCCCCTTTGTCATCAATTTCCATAAAGGGTGTACTCTCATTGATGCAAAGGCTTGCATTAGGGTAGATGGTTGAGACTTGAATATTGCATTGTTGATGGACATCACCGCACATGTTGGAATGACATTACTTGTATGTTGCTCTTGAGATACCACTTAGGATCTTTGACCTTGATACCATTAGGTGGAGCTCCTCCCCCTATGTCATAGCATGGGTCATTCACTTGATAATCTTGAGCTCTTGTGTGTGAGGGAACTTTCTTCATTTGATGATCACTTAAAGTTGAGGATCACTTGTGGAACCACGGTCTTGTATAAATGATATCATGTGTAGAAATATCACGAATAAATGTGTGATACCAATTTGAAGAATCCTCTATCATGGAACCACTTGTAGGATTTGTCAATATGATCTTTTCTTGAACATTTGCTATCTTTATGAGCACCACTTATAGGATATTACTTGTAGATCATGATCTAGACACCACTTGTAAATACCAATTGAAGAAATATTTTGAGTCTAGATACCATTTGAAACACCCTAGATATCCATTTGTATTGTTGTCTTGTGCTTGTACCCATATAATTGTCATGAGCTTCTAGTATGACTTGAACTAAGTTGATTTGCCTAAGATTCTAAGTCCGGTTTGATCCAATGACAAGCTTCTTCACTCCTCATACTAAGGGTTATCTTGCCAATGTTGTACTTGTCACTTGTTAGCAATCCAAACTAGATCAAGTACTTGGGTTCACTAGCTCATGAACAAATTCATACACATACCACTAGATCATTTAAATAATTCAAGCAATAGTGGTAGGCTATGAATTTAAACATTTCATTTGTTATGCATGATCCTAGTAAGCATGTACTATATGCACTAATCACATACTAGTAAGGGATGAAATGATCATGCACATTGCAATGATACCTTTGTTATGTTGGAGTAGAGGATAGTCACATAGATTTCAATTCATTACTCCAATAGCAATGTGAAGTCCAATTTATAAGCTTGGTGAAGACCAATCATTATAGAGAAATCCATTCTTCACCCATATGAAATGAGAACCACTAATAATCAAGTGCATTATCTCTTGTTGTGGTTGGCTTGCTTTTTCTCTTTGATCAATGCTTGCGTGAGAGAAGTACTTATGATACCAATTTTATAACCATGACTAGCTCTCTTTTGGGTGTTGCTTGCTTTTCTTGATCAACCCTATTGATTGCTTCAATTAAGCATCTCAAATATCCCTTGAATTCATCACTTCCATGTTAGCCTTCCAAGCCGGTGCTCGGTTTACCCACCCATGGGCGGCAAGCCCCCTCAGCAGGGAGAAGTGACCTCTCTCCAAAGAACCATCCTTGACACTTACTTGAATTTCCTTTGATTGATTGATCTATGGACTTAACTTTATGAGTAACCTTGAATTATTCTTTAAGTCCTTTTCTTTCTACCAAATGATCTCAAATTATTACTAGAACTTGAACCTCATCTTCATCTTGAGTTTGATCTTCATTTTCAAATTTGAGTACCAAATTTGTACACTAAGTACATTCCACAATCAATGCCCTTGTACTCATTTCTTGTCATGCTTCTAGATCAATTCAAAACCAAACTTAGGTGCCTCAGACACTTATAAATATGTTTCCAACTTGAGGACCTTTCACTTAAAGTGACTCTAGATCAATCCAATAATTGTCACTTTTCTGGCAGATTCTGTACCCTTCAAAGAATAATTCATATCTTCTAATGTACAGATCCAAATGCCATAAAAATTTGGTGGAGATGTGATTCACTAAGTCATCTAGCAGCTGTAAAAATTTGAGATTCATTTGACATCTAGATTGCTACCAGATTTTAAATCTTCCACCACTGCTACATGCTGAAAACTGCTGCACTATAGCTGACAAGATGTACTCTAAAGCCAAAGCATCTCTTATCCAATTCTCATGAAATTTGTACAGCATCTTATAACATAAGTCTAGAGCATGCATACCAAAATTAATACCAATCCAAGTAGATTTGATCATCCAAACTCAGACTTGATCACTGCTAGCTCAGATTTTCAACTTTGGACAGATTTCAATACATTGAGCAATACTTCATCCAATTGAATCAAACTTGAAACTAACTTGTTTGAATACTTTCACAAGACATATATCCATCCAATCCACTTACTAAATGTCATCTCATGAATTTATCCAACACAAATCAATTCAAACTTGATTACTTAAGCATTTAATCCATTCAAACACTCATAGCAAGCAACATTGCATATATATCTAATTCAATCAACTCATATGCACCCAAGTGAAATGATCAACAAGAGATATACCTTGGTTAGCTCATGATCATCCAATAGCAAGCTTTCAACTTGAATATTTGTAAGCCATCAAATATATCCAATAAATCACCATAATCTTTAACATTGCACTTGTATGTTGTAGCACTTGGACTTCACTTATTTTGACTTGGCATTGGGATTGGATATGCATTGAGCTTCATAACTTGACTCAATATATGATGAATAAAATGAAACCAATTGAATCAAGTCTCCAATGTCGATGGTACCTACAAATAATCATTCACTCTTTGATGGTACCCAAACAAGTTTGGGTCCTCTCAAGTTAGGTGCAACATACTTAGGCATTGCCTTAGTATAAATAGCGGGATGTTTTGCAATAGCAACAATAGAGGTACCATTTACATCCTTTCTAAGCACATTAGTATCATTAATTGAAATATGCTTAGAAGTGTTACCTAGGGGACATGAATGTGCCATGTGTCCCCTTTCCCGGCATGAATAACATTTTCTCTTTGATTGAGCCTTTTCTTCATTGCTCATGTGATGCTTTTCATTGCCTTGCCTCTCATGAGTTGCTTGAGCCTTCTTCTCAAGCTTGGTAGGACACCCCGAGGCAAAGTGTCCCATATCTTCACACTTGAAGCACTTGATGTGAGCCAAATCTCTTTTCTCAATTTGATTCTTGCTCATCATCTTGGTATCTTGGATTTGCATTGGATGCCTTTCTCTTCCACCCCTTCTTGTTTTCTTTTTCTTCTTCTCATGCTCAACGTGTGACTTTGGTTGAGGCTCTTCTTGTTGCTTCACTAGTTTCTTACTTGGGCACATTGAGGTGTAGTGACCCCATGTATGGCACTTGAAGCACTTGCGTTTGAGCCTTTCTTCTTCTTTCTTCAACTTGAGCTTCTCTAAGTTGGGGCATATTTGGTGAAGATGACCCACTTCATGGCATCGGTAGCACATGAAATGAGAGAGCTTCTCTTGAGCTAGCTTCTTCATCTTCCTTTCTCTTTTCTTTTCCCCTTTGGTCATATTCTTCTTGCTCTTGTTGAAACCAAGGCCACTCTTGTCATCAAAGTTTCTTTGAGTTTTCAACATATGCTCAAAGGTGACTTTTGAGTTGTAGCACCTTTCTAACTTGTTGCTCAATTTCTTCACTTCACTTTTGAGCTCATTGTTCTCCTTCAAAATGTTAGTCTCATAAGACATAGAAGTAGAACAAGCATATATATGTGAAGAACATGGCATATCTAATAAGTCATCACAAGAGGTGGATACATGCTTTCTCCCTACATCACATGGGTTAGTCACATTTTGCAATTGATCATTTGATCCATGTGATGAGCTCTCATTAATTTTAATTTTCTTTAATAACAACTTAAAGAGAGAAGCATGTTCTTGTACCAAATTATCATGAGCAACACTAAGTTCCTCATGAGCCAATTTTAGCTCCTCATGTGAACAAGTAGTAACATAAAGTAGATGCTTTTGTTGTTCACATGTGGTTTTTAGAAATGAGTTTTCATTTTCCAATTTCATGGTTTTAGCTTTCTCATTTTCTAAAGACATGTTCATGCTAGCAAGTCTACTAACAAGCTCATCATTTGAATCAACATGATCAATCACATTATCATTTGATGCCTTTGTGTCACCTAGTGACATGAAGCAATGTGATGCAGTGGATGGGCTTGTAGTAGCATCATCAAGGCCCGAGCATGAACCAATGTTGTCACCATCAAGTGTGCTTGGGGTAGAAACATCACTTGCAACACTTGATGCATCATCACCATCCTTGTCAAGTGAACTTGTGGTAGATCGATCATCATCATCACTTGACCATGAGGTGGAGCAATCCTCCACAACCATCATGTTGTGGTCATGCTCAACATCATCATGTACAACCTCCTTGGGCTTGACATCATCGTCATCATCGGTGATAGCTCCATACTTTTCATTGAGATAGGCCCATATCTCATGAGCGGATTTGAGGTCCATGATCTTACCAAAGATGCTATCATCCAAAGATCTATACATGATGTTAGTAGCTTGGATGTCAAGATCTAGGCATTTCTCTTGTGCTTGAGTTAGATTATCTTCATCCAACACATGAGAAAAGCCTACATCTACCATCCACCACATTTGAGGGCAAATAAACTTAAAATTGCATATCATCCAATTTTTCCACCGTGCAAAGTGTGTGCCATCAAACATGTGAGGACAATCAACATCTAGTCCATATTCCGCCATCCTCTCAGGTCGGTGAAGACCACAAATGAGAGACCGGGCTTCGATACCAATTGAAGGGTCGAGATGGCGGACTAGAGGGGGGGTGAATAGTCCTTTCTAAAATTAATCGTGTCGGCAAACCGAAACAAATGCGGAATTAAAACTATCGGTCTAGCCAAGACTACACCCCTCTATCTAAGTTCACAAGCACCTCACAAAGATCCTAAATATGTAACTAAGGTGCTTTCCTTAGCAAGAGCTCTCCTAAACAATTTTAGAGCAAGGTCACACAAACCTATGCACTAGTACTTTAGCAAAGCCAGGGAGCTCCTACACAATTCTAGTAAGCAAAAGCACGAAGCCACCTATGCTCACTAGCAATGCTCAATAGCAAGGCAACTAATGCCAAACTAGAGAGCGCAAATTACTTAGCTACACAAACTAAGCAATATGACTAACAAGGTTACACAAACCAAATTAGCCACGCAACGGGAGCTACTTCTATGCTACACAAGCAAGAAGGTAACTAGCTAACTACACAATCAAACTAGTTACAAGAGCAACTACATAAGCACAAGTATATGAAAGTAAATACAAGCTTGTGAATCAAAAGCAAACCACCGAGAAGATGTACACAATGTTGACACGGTGGTTTTTCACCGAGGTTCACTTGGTTGCCACCAAGCTAGTCCCCGTTGTGGCGATACACCCACTTGATGGATCACGAGCTAATTGACTATCAAGAGTCAAACCCTCAGCGGGTGCCGCACATCCACTCTCAAGATGGGGATCCTCCAAGCCACGAGCTTTACTAGAGTTGCTCTTCGCGATCCTCGCGGGGTGAGCACAATCCCCCTCACAAATCCTCCTCCGGAGCCACGCACAATCTCCACGCGTGCTTCAACGGAGTCGCAAGCCACCAAGCCATCTAGGAGGTGGCAACCTCCAAGAGTAACAAGCACCACCGGCTTGCAACACGATCACCTAGTGCCACTCGATGCAATCCTCTCGATGCAACGCACTAGAATCGCTCTCTCACTCGATCCGATGAACACTATCAAGCATGAGTGAGTTAGAGGGCTTCCAAGCACTACCACATAAGCCACCAAGGCCAAAGTGTGCTCAGCTCCCGGCCACGGCCGGCCAAGGCATCTATTTATAACCCCACGGTCAAATAGAGCCGTTACCCCTTCACTGGGCAGATTTCGGGACGACCGGACCCGCCGGTCGTAACTGACCGGACGCGCTCAGCCGCGTCCGATTCTCCAACGGTCACTGCGCCAACGGTCAAACCCTATGACCGGACGCGCTTCTCAAAACGACCGGACGCGCCGGTCCCGATGACCGGACGCGCCCCTGGCAACGACCGGACGCGCCGATCGCACAGTACCGCGCGCGCAACGACATGACCGGACGCGCTCCTTGCGACGACCGGACGCGACAGTGCCAGCGTCCGGTTAGAGTCTAGTAAGCACCTTCAACGATCGGACGCATCCGATCATGTGTGACCGGACGCGCCGCGCGTCCGATCATCCTCTGCGAACCTCAGTTCCTTCTGGGCGCAAGACCAGACGCGCTGGTCCCGCGAGTGACCGGACGCGCCGGTTACAAACCCTAACACCCGCGTCTGCGCTGTACTAACCGGACGCGTCCGGTCATACCATGACCGCGTCCGGTGCAGCGTCCGGTCACCTCTGTGACCTCCGTTCGCCTCCGTTTCTTTTCCGACTTTCGGCGTAGTGGAAAATAGGCTTTTCAACTCCTCAAAAATGCCTGAATCCCGCGCTCGCAAGCTCGGCGGGAGGGAGAGAGGAACCCAAACCCTCTCTACCGCTCAAACTCCAACGCCTTCGCAAATGTGCCAACACCAACAAGTGAACACCACCTTGTGCACGTGTGTTAGCATTTTCACAAACATTTTACCGAAGGAGTTAACCACTCAACTTGCCACGCCACTCGATCCTAGCAACGATGCATAGTTAGATCACACGAGTGGCACTAGATGACCGATATGCAAACAAGTTTGCCCCTCTTGATAGTATGGCCATCTATCCTAAACCCGGTCATAAACTTCTCTACACACCTATGACCGGTGAAATAGAAATGCCCTAGGTTATACCTTTGCCTTGCGCATTCCACTCCATCTCCTTCGACGTTGATGCAACACATGCACCAACCATATCACAAATGATATGATACACTTCATATCATCATGTGACCTTGGTCCATCGATCTTGACCTCACTTGCTCTTCACCGTTGCGTCGGTCCATCGGCGCCAAGTCATGCTCAAGCTTCACCGTCACGCGGTCCATCGCTCCAAAGCCTCCGACTTGCCGTTCACACTTGCAACCGGTCCATCAAGCCAAGCCTCATCTTGATCTTCGCCACCTTGGTCACATGACTCCATGTCATGTCTCATATGCAATGAGCTCCTTCATGACACAATCATCTATGGACTAATTCCCTGTGTATCTCACATAAACACAATTAGTCCACCTAAGGTTGTCACTCAATTACCAAAACCAAACAAGGACCTCTCATCGGGGAAATGGAGTGGTGGGGGAGCATGAGGGGGCTCGCGCACACCCACAAGTGGCCTTGGGTCGTGCGGTGGTGGCCCGACGCGGCCTGGCCACGGGCGCCGGCGGCCTGAGGCGACGGCGGCAGGCGGCAGCGGTACTCCGGTGATGTTCGGAGCTGGGGAAGAAGCACGGGAGAGGCGGTGCAAGTTGGGGAAGAAGATGTCGTGCTCAGTTGGTACAGAGGAAGCGCGGAGGCATGGGAACGACGGCGGTGGCTGCAGAGCTCGATTTGCCAGCAATGGCGGGCGGACACAGCTGCGACGGTGAAGGTCGCGGCCACGGTGGCGAGCTGTAGCTGAACAGCAGTGGCAGTGGTGTGGCAGTGGCGGTGCAGCAACAGCACAGCAGCGGCGGCGGCGGCGCAGCAGCAGCGGCTCGAGCTTCGGCTCTGCCATGGCGACGTTCACGGCGGCGCGAACGGAAGGGGAGCGAGGGCAGCGCTGGGACGAGTGACAGAGCGAGGGCGAGCGTTGAGAGAGTGAGTAGGGAGTGGAGAGTGAGCGCCTGGGAGTGGAGCACGGGGTCGGCACGGCCTCTGGCAGCGATGCGGCTTCTGCAGGGCACCCTTGACGCGTGGAGCGGAGTCGAGAGGCATGGCGACCGTGTGTCCCCTAAGGGGCCTACCATCAAACACCTGATGCGCGTCGAAGTGGACAAGTTCGAGCCCCATTTCGGCATATTCTGTTTAGATTCAGATCCGGACGCCTGAAACAAAGTTGTTCCTCTCAGAATGCTCTCCAACTTTCGTTAAGGGCAACTGGCCATTAGAGTTCTGGATTAGGATATAATTACACCCCCAATTGATAGTGTCAGCGTGTTGACATTGACAAGCAAAAATCCAAATTGATGGTCCAAACACGTTCAAACGGATTCCAACTTTTGACACACTCTTCTCCAAAATGTAAACTCCAACTTCTATTTTTGGATCGAATCAAGTTGCTTAACAAAAACATGAGAACACGGCATGCCAACCATAATAGTGCTGGAATTCCCAGACTAAGAAATATTTCTAAGTGCTGAAAACTGCGGCAGATTCAATCTTTGTGCCTCGGTTTGACTTATTTCCATGCTGATCTAGCTCTTGGTCCAAAAACAAAGTTTCTTCTACAAAACATGAACTACAACTTTCATTTAAGGTCCAACATCAGAACTGGTATAGAACAAATATTTCTATTCTGACCAAAGTAGTATCGCGATAAAGCTTGAATTGTCCATTTTGATCCATTGGAGCATTTTCTGGGCATTTGCTCAACACGAACCTTTCACGACTTTTGTTGTAGAGTACATCTAGAGTCTTTTGGGCAAGGTTGCAAGGTTTGGTTGATGACCTATATTTCCATTCATTTAATAGTGCAATTCAAGCACTTAGTAAAACCATTCCAACAAGGATATAACTTATCATTTCATGTGACTTTTTGATCCCAAACTTCATGAAACTTTTCCAGGGATTAATATAGATAGGTACTAAGGTGAGACACATGAAGATATTGCAATAACACCACCCAAGCATATATCTTGTAAACGGCCTATATGTAAAGCAAGGGTGCAACATCCAAGTTTAGGTTGGACAACTGTCCATAGGTTTGACCTTGACATCTTCATCACCACTTAATCTATCATGTTTGAGCTCAAACCCACTGTTTAACTGGTGGCAAATACCTAGGGTGTTACAATCTTTGTGTAGTTGGATTGTTGTCATCTTTACTACATAGATGTATTATTGATTTGATCTATCTAGTGAGTACAATTTTGACTTAATTCTACTCCCTCTGTAAAAAAAACACAATTCTAGCTTTAAACCTCTCTAGTTTAACAGTTTAATGGCCAAAGTAGTTCGATGGCCATTGGAGCTTGATGGCCACAATCGGATTCAGAACGATAGCTTGATGGTAAAAAAAATACTTGTTTTAGGGGTATATAAGCGAGTTTGGCTTTTTCAATCTCAAACCTACCTGTCCAGTCTCTCAGAAACGTTTATGAATTAGAAATTGCATTTCACAAAAGTAAGTATGCGAGCATTTGCATCTATAATAATATGCCCTAGATTAGTTGCTATTATTGTTCAAAAGGTACTCCTTTCAGCTTTGAAATACAAGGAACCCAAGTTTTTCATAAGTCAAACTATGTTAAGTTTGACCAAATCTATCGAGAAGAATACCAACATTTATCACATCAAAGAGGTATATTACAAAAATATACTTTATAATGTATTCAATTAAGCTAATTCGAAGTTCTATGTATTTTTCTTTTTTTATATAAACTTGGTCAAAGATCATACTAGTTTGACTAAGGACAAAACTGAATTTTAGGATAGGACAGAGGGAGTAGATGATAGAAGGCTACAACATAATTAAAAAAATTCTGACATTCACAAAAAAAATGAGTAAAAACTCGTTAGAGGATAATGACTCCGTTCGGCTGGGTTGATAAGCCGGCTGAAAAACACTTTGCTATAAGAGAAACTAAAAAAACAAGCTGAAAAAAACGAATTATAAGCCGAATGACGAGACTCAATATCTCTCTTTCTCTCTCTACACTGCACACACGTAAATGTGGGAACTGGGCCTTGCAAAGTCAATTCTGCACGCCTCGGATCACGGCTTGCTGGTACTACAAACCTCTGTGAGTGGCATGGTCGATGTGACAAATATATATATATATATATATATATATATATATATATATATATATATATATATATATATATATATATATATATATATATATATATTCTGGATGTGTACGTGTACGTACGGGCCCAATTAATCGACGCGTGGACCACCGTGGCATGTGTGCAGCGTGCTTAATCTGCGTGATGAGCGCGTTAGTTGTTCATCGATCGTTTCATCATTTCTGCTCCCATCGATGGATCTCAACTGTTGCTAATCCGGCCTCCCATCGGTCAACTAAGAGTACCTACCTACAAGTAAGCTAAGTACTCCTACAGGGCAACAATTAACTAACATAACACAGCGATGTGGTTGTCGTGGCGACGACTTCTTCATGTGCTCCTCTTCTTAAACATATGTGCGTTCAGTTTGTATGTAGTTGTATGCATTATTGAAGTAAGCTAAGTACTCCCATCGGTCAACCAAGAGTACCTACCTACAAGTAAGCTAAGTACTCCCATGGATGATGGATCGATCGCCCAGCAACCACCATCAGTTTGTATGTAGCTGTATGCATTATTGAAGTGAACGGAACTTTATGTCAGAGATCCTTGCGTGCTTAGCCTTTTGAGGTCAGGCCAAAAATTCTAGTTCAGTTTAAGTCAGATTTTTATAGACAGGCCAGGTCGGATGCCTATGTTAACGACATTCATCTTTAATCCATCAGTTCATCGCCGCCCTGTAAGAAAAGATCAGATTTGATCGTCTCTGAAGGAAATCCGACAACAGGGAGTAGGAAACGATGGTAATGGTAAAGAAAAATGCTGGTCCGAACCACGAGCTTGGCTTGGCTACCAGAACGGCGTCCTGGAAAGGGCCACGCTGGGGCTGGTCCACACCCCAATTACTCCCACTCCCACTGCCAGGATGGTTCAAGGTCAATGTAGTAGATGGCTCCTTTCCTTTGTAGTGCAATCTGGTGGAGGTGATGTTGGGGTTATTGCTAGAGCAGTTTGAGCCATTCTTGCAGAGCACCAGGAAGGGCTACCTCAGAGCATGTATAGGCCACGTTTAGTTCCCAAAAATTTTCAAGATTTCCCGTCATATCAAATGTTTAGAAACATGCATGGAGCATTAAATGTACACGAAAAACAAAACTAAATACACAGTTTGGTAGAAAATTACGAGACGAATCTTTTGACTCTAATTAGTCTATGATTAGATACTAATTGATAAATACAAACGAAAGTGCTATAGTAGCCAAAGCTAAAAATTTTCGCCAATAAACGCATCCATAGTTTCGCTGTCCAAGAAGAAAAAGAGGATCAGATTCGGCCCTTGTTTAGTTACCTCCAAAATCCAGAATTTAGCACTATGCAAAAATAAGATTCTCCGTCACATAAAACTTACGGTACATGCATAGAGTACATTTAGACAAAATCAAAAACTAAGTGCATAGTTTAGATGTAATTTGCGAGACGAACGTTTTGAGCCTAATTAGTCAATGGTTAGACAATTATTAAAAAAAACAAAATGCTACACTATGCTACAGTAATTTTGGGCGCCTAATTTTGGCAACTAAACGTGGCCTCGTTTGGAAATGCACATCGTGGCTTGGACAATGAAGTGACTAGTGAAACCTCGGTAGTCATGTGTCAGGTCGATCAGGTCAGCTCGGATGTCGCCATCGATTTGGATGTGGATCAGCTATGTTATGTACTGATGTATATGTATCCATCAGCTCCATCCAGTAGTACGGTAGGTCAGAAAAAACATTGTTTCAGATGGAGCACCTTTTGCCCTCTATGTTGGACTTGTTTAGTTTCTAATTTCTATCCTAAATTTTATTATGTAAAAAGAAGATTCTCATCACATCAAAATGTCGGTATATGTATGGAGTACTAAATGTAGATAAAATTAAAACTAATTACACAGTTTTGTTGTATTTTGCGAGACGAACATTTTGAGTCTAATTAGTTAAAGTTTGGACAATTTTTACCAAATACAAACAAAATATTACAGTGCATATTTATTACGCACTCTTCCAACTCAGGTGCCCTGAATCCAGAACTAAACACGGCCGTTGTTTAAAAGTTGGAGTTTATGGAGCTAGCTGAGGCTGATGAGTGTTTGACTTGAAAAGGTTTGGGAATTGGGAGGTGTAAAGGCAGCAGCCATCGGTGACGATACCGAGGCAGAGTTGTTTCCATCTCCACGGTTCGCGTGCAGTCGTTCTCAGTAGTACTACTCCACTCTTTCAGCGATGCCACCTTTGGCTCTTGAATTCCCGATGGATGGCGTCACGCCCGCCCGTCCGTCCTTGCGCGCATGGGTTTTCCTGGGTGCCATTAACTCCCCGACGTTGATTGAGATCATATAGTAGTACATAGTTTGGGTTCGGCAGACTCGGTAATGGCTGGATTACTGTGACTTGTCTTGGGTGTAACAAACTCTACTACTGTTTAACGAAAAACATGCTACGGCACAGTCACGAAAAATACACATAGAACTAGTTATATATAGGAGTATATGCATATCTAGTATAGTACTAGTATATATACCAACTTGACAGCCAGCCTAACAGTGTAGCTAGCAGCACATACGTACAGGTAGCTTGCTTTGCTACTCTAAGGCCTTGTTTAGATCCTAAAATCTTTTAGGAAAAATTTCTGTAGTACTTTCGTTGTTATTTGGTAAAATTTGTCTAACTATGGACTAACTAAGCTCAAAAGATTCGTTTCGACATTTACAGACAAACTGTATAATTAGTTATTTTTTTACCTACATTTAATGTTCCATGTATGCGTCTGAAGATTTGATATGACAGGTACGGTATAAATGATGACGTTAGGTACAGATAAGATGAGATCTAGAGCAGCCAGAGGCATCGACGATGGTGCTATATATGGTACGTACGGTAGTATGTATCTATCTATCCGAACGCAAGTCGCCCACTCGGTCGATCGAGAGCAGGGGAAGGGGAACCGTACCGTACGTGCACGGCAGCGGTGGCATGCACATGTGGGACTGGGAGTGAGGCCGGGCGGGCGGGCGGGCGGGCGGCGCGCGCGGCGTCGGCGTGTTGGGTAAGGGGCGGCGGCCGCCGCGCCGCCCACGGTCCATGCACGCCGCCGTCGCTTTCCGGCCTCTTCGTCGTCGCGGGAGATCGAAAGATCGATGGACTAGCATTATTGGATTGGATGGATGATGATCGTGGGGTCGGGTCGGGGCATATGCATCATGGTCGGCCGGGACTCGATCGGGAGTGTCGTTGGCCCACGTACGTACTCCTCCATCCATCCCTCGCCGGCTCGCTCGCTGCACATTCCTAGCCTAGCAGCTAGAGACATCCATCAGGATATGGACACCGGCAACGTCTCTACTACCCACAATCCATCCATCACGGCCATACATGCACGCATGCATTGCGTGCATAATGCCATGCCATGCCATGCTCCGTCGTCTCTAGACTTACGAGAACCTGCGAGACGTATGCGTACGGTACGTCGTCGTCCGGCCGGCCGGCTTCATCTATCATATCCAGCAAGTTTTTTTTCTTATATACTTACACCAAACTAGCTAAACCGCTGCAAAAGTCAAATTAAAGAACCCAAGAAGCCACCAAGTTTGAACCGGCAGCTGCGTAGTACGTGCTTGTTTCATTTCATCTCCCTCACTTTTTTTTCCATAATGATATGATTAAGACGGTCGGACAAAGAGACACCTCGCTCACTCCCACAGCACTCGCGACCTCCCCAGTCTTATCTCTTCACGTCCTGTCCCTCACCCGACAACACGACCATCGCTGCTTCCCTAGCTTGCGGCGGCTCCTTCGCCCACCCGGCGTCCTCCTCCTCACTCGGCGGCCTCCTCCCCCCATCCCTGCGGCCCCTTCCCCCACCCCAGCACTCGATGTGGAAGCGGTGGCCACACCGCGGCGGCGCGCAAGCCTTCTCCCCGGGCTTGAGCTCCGTGAGGCATGTTGCAAGTGTATGTTTTGAGTGTTTCAGATGTTTCAGAGGTATGTTTCATATGTGTTTTTCGGACGCATGTTGCAAGAGTGTTATCTGGATGTTGCATATGTTTCACATATACGTTACATGTGTTTTATTTGGTTGTTGCGTATGGTTGCCATGGTTTTCAAGTGTGTTTCAGGTGTTTTTTCAAGTGTTTCAGAAGCATGTTTCAAGTGTTTCAACTACCTTTAGGGTATGTTGCAACTGTTGTATTTGGATGTTTCAAAAGTAGATCAGGTGCTGCATCTCTCCTCCCCACCTTCTACTACATCGTCTCTTCCGTAGTCAGCAGGGCATCCATACAACGCCGCGGTCGGGTTCTTCCGAATTGGAGGCGCCGCACGCCCTTCCACTCTTGTCACTCAGGTGGCGCGGGGCCTGCGTGCAGTGCGAAACGGGCGCAGGGGGGTGCTTGCAGAGGGAGCGCGCCTGAGATGGCAGCGCGGTGGTGGGATGGGGTGTGGAGAAGGCCGCGGATGGGGACGCACGCACGCATGTTGGTGCTGTTTCTGTACATGGGTGCTGTTTTTGGAGGTGCGTCAGGATGCGTCCTGGTGCCGGACGTTCGAGCGCTAGGTGTACAGCGACCTAGATACAAACACAGACGCTCACAAACACGAGCGGGCACCCTTGCTTGTGTGGTCCAATAAATTAATGGATCATATTTTTTCTGATAAAGTTAGCTAGACAATACTCTATTTTAAACTACCTGTTTAGAGCTTCCAGAGTTAAAATGATCATCGGATCTAAATAGAATCTTAGCCGTAAAGAGAGACGCACACACCACGCTCCTAAGTCCTACCCAAAAAGGCAAAAAGCATTGCAGCTGGCGGCCAAGGAAAAAGCGTCAGCTTGAGGTGACGATTTTTTGTTGCTTTCAACCAGGAACCACTCGGTGGCAACTTGCCATGTATACGGCAAGTCGAGAACCAAACCGGACCAAGATTACAACAAATTACTAGATACAGCTTCCCACTTTTATATATCCAACCAAAGAGACATAAAAAGTGTAATAGAGTAACGCAGACCAACCAAACAAGAGCAAATTGTATTCGCTTGTGCAGCTATAGCCTGTGTCCTGTATAACCCTTAGTGCAATGCAAGCCTGTGCAAGCAGCCAATTAGACCCTACGGTAACATGTAAGAGAGAGCTACAGCCGTAGCTGCTACATCAACTGCAAAAGATGGGTACCGAAGAGGCCCAATTGGGATGTTCTAGGTAGCCTAATGCAAGACTCAACCGATACCCGAAGGATTATTTTTTTTTTGTTTAGGCAGTTAGTGTGTTGCATCGACATCGACAGCTGCGTGTATAATATCTACAGCTAGTTTGTTGCGTCGACATCGACCGCTGCGTGCATAATATCTAGTAAGCTTGTTTTTTAAGCCTAATATCTAGTAATCTTGTTGCGGGCAAATAGGGCATGGGTTCAGGAACAAGCAGATGTGTGTTATATTTTATTTAGCTTCAGGCTTTCCCGTGCGCTGTCGCTCTCCATGAGACCTCTCTGCTCATATCTCCAGAATGGAAAAAGTCTATTTAACCCTCTGAACTATCAACTAGTGTCTAACCTACATCTACAATTATAAAACCGTCTATTTTACACCCTGAACTTTTCAAAACCGTTCAAAGCACACCCTGGAGCGGTTTTGGACAGTGGTTTGCCTTTTCCTTTTTCTATTTATTTCCGCTGAATTTTTGAAAAATCATAGTAAATCACAGAAAAATCATAAAATAGAAAATCAAATTTTGTTGGACTCCACATGAGCAGATCTACACAATGAACATATAATATAGTGTACCTTAGTACAAATTTTTTCTGTAGCTTTAAATTAGTTAGAAAATCAAATTTTGTTTGTAATTAATTGGAATAATTTATAGCTACAGCTTCTATGGTCCAATTATGGTGAAATTTTTATGATGAGGTTATTATTATATGTTTGAACTATAATAAAAATTTCATACTCATTGGATCATATATAACTTAGTTATAGATTTATTTAGGTTTATGTTTAGGTTTATGCTTGTTAAATATAAATAAATCTATAACTAAATTATACATGATCCAATCAGTATGAAATTTTTACTACAGTTCAAGCATACAATAATTAATTTACTATAAAAATTTAACCACAATTGGACCATAAAAGCTGTAGCTATGAATTATTCCGATTAATTACGGACAAAATTTAATTTTCTAACTAATTTAAAGCTACAGAAAAAATTTATACTAAAGCATACTATATTATATATTCATTGTGTAGATCTACTAATGTGGAGTCCAACAAAATTAGATTTTCTATTTTATGATTTTTCTGTGATTTACTATGATTTTTCAAAGATTCAACGGAAATAAATAGAAAAGGAAAAGTCAAAACCGCTGTTAGGGTAGCAAAATCATGGTTACTGTAGCAAAACCGCCGTCCAAAACCACTCTAGGGTGTAATTTAAACGGTTTTAAAAAGTTCAGGGTGTAAAACAGACGATTTTATAGTTGGGGTGTAGGTTAGACATTAGTTGATAGTTCAAGTGGTTAAGTAGACTTTTTTTTCCTTTTCCAGAATCATGTACGACAGCGTCCTTCCAGCTTTCGGCTTCGGGAGTGCTGCTGCTTGTACTGTTGTACATTTCACCCCCTTGATCTTCGGAAGATACACGTCGCCGTCGACGACTGGAAGAAACTTTCAGAACAAAAATTGCAGCCATGGAGAAAGAAACTACACTAATAATGTGGATTATGGATGGTTGCAGTCGGGCCAAAACCAGGCCTTGGATGCTGCTTCATGTCATGTCAGTGCAACTGCAAGATGACCACCACATATAACAGCTAACTGCTAACAACAGAAACATCAATCAAATCAAACGTCTGGGCTGAACTGATAACGGCCAGAGGGGTAGAGCCCAAACTGATGGCTCCAACACAAGACGAGAACACAGTTCAGAGTCCCGCAGTAAAAGTGGCTTCAACAGAGCAGCAGAAGCCGCATGTTAAGGTACGCCTGATCACAGGTAAAGAATCATTTCGGATGCATTTCTTCCACGAGCCATCTATTTTACAAGTTTGAGCAACATCTCCCTACTACCAGGTGTTACAACATTCCCCCCCTGAGCACGTCTTGTCCCCTCTAAAAACTAGGAACAGAATCAGAACCTATCCTCTTCTAGCGGGTTTCCACGGACGACGAATATGGGTAAACGAAAGAACGTATTTGCTTGTTGTGCTGCCTTCACATCACGATGCGGAGGACGGCGAGGCCGACAGCTGAGATCGAAACAATGGTACCTATGCAGTACTTGATGACATCATACTTTGCTGCCTCCAACTGAGCCTTCAGTGAGTGAATTTCCTGCATATGGTAGCAAAACATTTCGGTTGGTCTCTGATGTAAAAGATGAGACGAAAGCACAGGCATGCAGCAGCCTTAGTTTACTGCCACTCGCCTTGTCAAGCTTTGTGGTAAGTTCAGTAGTTTCCTCATTCTGCTTGGCAAGTTCATCACGTATGCGCCTGGAACAATGTTTCAATCAGGTGTCATAATCACACACAAGGCAGTTTTAGCCCAAAAAGGCATAAAACTAAAGGAAACATCTATTGTCATTCAGTCATTCGGAACTCTGATGTAAAAGGCAGTTTTAACTCATCAGAAGAGATTATAAAAATTCCTTCAAAAGGCTCAAGGGAGACTGGATAAGAGCATGAACATTCTGCCCGTTAGTAGTGGCATTAATCTGGAGTTCTGTAAAAGTGAGTTTTTTCCGTTACATTAAGACCGCATGCAAGACACCACTAGAAAATATAGCAGACATGTCAACCTGTCATTGTGTGTAAATGATCTGAACATTCTGTATACTGCTGACCAACTGATGGTTGCATCTAAGAGAGAACTATGACCATCTCAACCAAAGGCACATGGCCAAACCACCATACTTTGAAAACATCAGAATTATAGATTGGTCCACAAACCTTAAAGCCTGAACATGAATGCCTTTTCATATGCAAAGGTGAGCAATGATAACTAAGTAAGCAGAATCGTAGCCAAGGTCACTATAACTTTTTTTTAATAATGAACAAGTTAATAATTATTTGTTCTGTTTGTTCCATACACAAATTTGTAGAAAGTATTGATTCTTATGTTTTAGTGATCAAGTGCAGCTGGTAGCCAGATAATGGGAAAAGAAGTGAACAGCACAGAGAGCATATCTAAATAGAGACAAATGATCTTACCCTCTTTCAAGGTTCAGATCCAACCGCTGCCCTGCAGTGACCTTGTCAATCTCATACCTGTTTCAAATAATGAACAATTAGACTGAGTATGTTCATTCAGATTCCTAGTATAAACAGCTCTTTAACTTAATACAGACTTCAGTTCACTCCTCATCTTATCAATATCTCCACGAAGTTTCTCAGTCTCCCGCTGTAACAAAGAGAAATGGTTTTCCTACAGAAAGGAAAGGACCTTTTTAAGCGACTGACCCTAGTAATAATCATTACAAATAAGAATAAGTACATGACAAAGTACTCAAGACAACAGTTTGAATATTGAAACTGTAAAGAGAAGCAGCAAGACGAGGACATGTGAACTACAATCCATGCAAACGCAGTGCAGAGAAAAAGCAAGAAGTATTTTTAGGTTAGTGGTTTCAATTATCAAATTGAAATCTGCAGTTCTGTATTATTAGGTTCAGCTAAAACATTGCGGAGAACACAACAACAACAATGACTTTTAGTTCCAACTCCCAAACTGGGATCACAGAAAGAAAAATCCAGCATCATGCATACAAGTATCAGATATGTAGCACCTGGCTCTTAAATCATGGACAGAATTTCTGAAACTCCACTCAATGAAAGAGAGTTATGAGTAGGTTCTCTCGAAAAATGCATCAGAATGGTCCTCCAAACTAGATAATGGATAGTACAGTGCAAACATGACAGATAGCTGAAACAATGACAATTAATAGTTCTATATGAGATGAGCAGAACAAAAAGATCCCACTAAATCTAGGAGATCAAGAACCCCCCGAAAAACAAGTCTCAGTCTATCTCAACAATAATGCATGATAAGATGAACAAAACTTTAGATAAGATAACAAGTCCAGCCAATGAGCACAATCAGCAAGACATCTTGAAGTTCAGGGCACACAATCTCTACAACTAAAACATCTCGGTAACAATCGTTCACCGGCAGACGAAACACCCCCCGCGGTTGTTCACCCGGCGACGATGCACGGTTAAAAATTCACGCCCAATCCCCCGCGCGGTAGACCCAGATGCGCGGTGGAACCGGCCAATCACGCTCCCGCTCGCTCGCTTCCCCGGCACATGCGCGGCACATTCCCTCCCCCTCGCCACGACTCCCCACGACTCCGAGCATCTGCGTGGGCAGCAAGGGCAAGGAGGCGCGGTGCGGCTCCTCCTCCCGACACGGAGCGACGACGGCTGGGCGGCGAGGCGCGGCAGCTGCTGGCATCCGGAGAAGGCGGGCTCCGTCTACCCCGCGAGGCCACCTTCCCGGCAGAGCGGCGTCACGGCGGCAGAGGCGGCGCGGCATCCCGACGGCGCAGGCAGCAAGGGCAAGGCGTCCTGGCTCTTCCTCACGTCTCCGACCGAAGGGCGCGGGCGTGGGCAGCAAGGGCAAGGAGGCACGGGCGTTGTGGCGCGTACTGCGCGGTGGCACGGGCGCGGCTCCTCTACTGGCGGCGCTCGGCCCCCTTCCCCGGCCAGAGGCACTCGGTCACCTCGCCACGGCAGCGGCGCGCGGCACAGCGAGGGCAAGGCAGAGCGGCGCGGCTATTCCTCACGAATCTGACCCACGGGCGCGGGACCGTGGGCGTGGAAAGGAAGGGCAAGGTGGCGCGGGCAGCACGGGCGTGGCTCCTCTAGCGGCGGCGCTCGGCCCTCTTCGGCAACCTCGAAATCTCGCTCCCGTGCCCGCCGCTACCCGTCCCGCCGTCGCCGCCGCCGCCTGCCGATCCTCAATGCCGCTACCCGCATTGTCCAGTCGCTGCTAACATTGGCCTCTCCCAACTTCCTAACCCTAGCAGCACGCGGGTGACAGGCCAGCGGCGGTGGCGCGGGGACGGGCGCTGCCGTGGACGCGGAGCGGCACCCGGCGTGCGAAGGCCGCTGGCCGCAGTGCAGCATACGAAACGAGCAACCAAGCAGGGTAATGGTGCAGCGCACAGGCCGGCTCCGACCTGCACCAGGCAGGCGCCGCAGACCGCAGCACGCAACCGGCTGCCAGGCCTGGCCGTGGTAACCAGGCACTCAGGCAGCAGCCAAGCAATCCAGGCGCCCAGTCGCACTTGGCAACAGAGCTGCAGGTTGATAAATTGATAAAGTAGTTATTCAAAAGTTGGTTAAGTAGTTAATTGATAAATTGCAGATTTTTCAAAAGTTGATAGTAATTAATTGGCATTGAGCATGCAGTGTATCGATTATGCACAGAAGCTTCTTCTGGTTTATTTGTGACCATAGATATACTATTGAGCAACACAGCCAGTTCTTTGGAATCTGAAATACTACAAATATTATTTGGCCTTGCAGAGCTGAATGGATAAATTATGTACATGTACATACGTACTACATTATTGAATTGTTATGATCAAATAGATTTATGCATTGCAATTCAATATGTCCACTACTTTTCTGTAGAATTTCTTCAGACTTCAGTAAACTGTTGACCAGTATATAATGTCCACAACCTTGCGCTTGCCTCAATGTGAAATGTGAAAGTGATATGATCATTCTTTATCAAGCTTAGAGATAAATTTATAACATCGCACATTGTAAGCAGCATATGATTTTTTGCTGCATTATACCTTTTTTGTTTTTAATGATTACACAGGACTGTACTTGAAACAGAAGGAAGAGAGATAGCTGAAAAGGTGGATGGTCATGGATTGGAGGGTGCTTCATCGGCTGAGCAGGTAGTCTGAAGGCTGCATCTATTTCAATTTTGAACTGAAGAAACTGGTTTGTTTTAACTTAATAGCCATCGTTATTTGCGAGCAGACTTTAGTCAATGCCCTAACGCAAGCAAGAGAGCATTTGGCGAAGTCTCTTCTCATGTGATGCTGTGCTTTATATTTTGGGGTGACGATGGAATATCTATTATTGTGTCTGGATAACACATTCTTTTTGTTAGCAATGGAGAAAGAAAAATGTCTCAAATCTTTTAATGTGTAGAATGGCATGTTGTTTCCAAAATTCTCATGTTCATTTGTAAGCCTTTCAAAGTTGTGTAGCATGTAGCATGTCCAAAATTCTCATGATCGTTTCCCTGACTCCATAGCTATTAGCTTGAAGTTATTGGAAC
Source organism: Saccharum hybrid cultivar R570 (assembly GCA_038087645.1). NCBI lineage: Eukaryota > Viridiplantae > Streptophyta > Magnoliopsida > Poales > Poaceae > Saccharum > Saccharum hybrid cultivar. Next base: position 3,961,660 of record JAQSUU010000273.1, read on the forward strand.
TTGATTTAGCTTGATGTGCTTATCCTTAATCCAACCTCACTATCCTCTATTCGGCCTTCAGTTATCTCAAGAAGGCTGGTGGCCCTGAGAGTGAGAAGCATCACCCTTACACAGGGACTAATGGTAAATGCTCAAGTAGGAGGGAGGGTAACGAGGGATCTAGAGCTTGTGCACAAGAGCCACCGCACTGTGACTCAACTCATTGTTGTGATTCTACCTTTTTGATCATCTATTGTTTGTCATGATAAATTATTTTACGGGAAAGCAATTTTGGTATTATTTTCTTCTTGTTACAGACGCATATTATGGTATTACTTTATTCCTGTTGCAACGCACGGGCATGATCCTAGTAACATATTAAAATATCAGCTACTCAATTGGACAGGGCGTAGGGATTAACTTAACCCAACACTAATGTTTTCTCAAGACTATTTTTCCAAAACATTATTAAAATAACAGTACACCTAGATTTGCAATGCCTGTGGCTAAAAGTCAAAGATTCTATCGTGTTCCAATAGCTAAGCATTTGTATAATACACTTATACTTGACATTGGAGCTATTTGAAAGTACCAATATTTCTTTGAAAAAAAAATGAAAGTACCAATAAATATATTTCATTAGATAAGATTAGAATGTCTGAGAACAGAATTCTCTTCTGCAGAGAAAAGAATTCTATTGAGTGCATTACATGGTAGGAAACTCTAAAACTGCAGGCAGTAGCTTCTGGAAGCGCCTATGAAACCAACAGGCCGCAAGCTTGAAACTAACTGTTGAAAATAAGAAAAAGTAGTGCGATGCATAGCAATCTTAACTAATTCAAACACACGTGTCCTATGTTGTAGTACTAATAATAGTTTTTGAAAGGGAAGATTGTTTTATTCTTCCCTAACTTTACTGCTGGCATACCCAGGGTATCAGAGTCTCAGAGATAAGACATTTCTCCAAAGGCTCAGAGAGGTACCATATGTCCATCCCTTACCATGGGTACCACACCAACATTTGTAAGCTGATTTGAGAAAGGGTGCTGTAACCGATACAAGGCAAGCAGTACATCTGATAAGCCTGACATAACTTGAAGATATGAGAATAACTTCTACGGAGTACAAAGCAAGCTCAGACCAATGATGTTGACTCAAAATAAAAGGTCAAGTGTTAAGACATGTGAGCAAAAATGTACCAGTCTCATTATAAATTAAGATGACAAAATGAACAAGACATAATAACCACTGTAACCAAAAAAGGCACAGATAAATGGTTGTTTCAAATGGGTGATCTAACCCACAATGCCCATTCGCACACATCTATTCCACAAACTAATAGCCCCATCATGTTAATGAGCAGCAGCTCTAAATCAGCTTATACAAACCTTCATTCAATCATTGCAGTACTGCTGAAATGAACAATCTAAACTAAACCAGAGAGGGAGCAATGCTAAGTGCCTTCACCCCAAAAGGCCTAAAAAATAGAGTAAGAGCTATGCAACCAATTTCAATTTTAAGCCAGCAAGAATTTATGTGGATCATGTACAAGGTCCCAAATTAAGTTCAATGAAAATCCAGTGACAGCTCATTTTAACTTCGAACCATACCTGCGAGCTCTGCACCTGCGACTTGAACTTGGAGATATTGGACTCCTGCAGCATCTCACTCTGCAAACAGCAAGCAAGACCACCAGATAAGGAAGACAGACCCAACCAAACCCTAAGAAACAACCCGCCACGCAATGTGAAAGGCGCTACCTTCTGCATCTCGGCCTTGGAGACGAAGGACTCGGAGATGCTCTCGAGGCTGTCGTTGAGGACCTCCGTGATCGCGGAGGTGATCGCCTCCGCCTGCTTGGTGGGCACGCCCTGCGACTCCAGCTTCCTGACCTGCAGGCGCACCCGCATCAGCAACTGGCCGGAGCATTCCTCCGAACACCACCCGGGCGCGCGCCCAGCATTGGCGGAAGCCGAAACGGAACGGGAGTATGGTAAGAGGAGAACCCGGGGAAGCTTGGCTTACCAGGGCGAGGGTGTCGACGAGGAAGGCGCGGCGGCCGTTGGTCTTGACGAGCTGCGAGATGGTGCGGGGGCAGGGCGCGGCCGCCGGCCACCGCTGCGGCCACTGCTGGTGCCCGTGCAGGAGCAGCGCGCGCCTGCAGGCGACGGCGGCGGCGGCCATCTCCTCCTCCTCCTCCCCCACGCGACGCGGCGGCGGACCGGGAGGCGGCGGCGGCGGCGGAGGCGGAGGGGTCGGGAGCTCGAGCCGGTGGGGAGCGGTCCGGGGCCGGGCTATACGGCTGAGTGGGTGGGTGGTGGGCGATTCGGGCGGCTCGGCTTCGTTCCCGGCGAGATTGGAGGAGGTGGCGGTGGCGCTAATTTGGGAAAGGCGAGGGGGGGGGGGGGGGGGGGGGGTGACGCTGCCTATTTGCGGAGGCGTGTAGGCGAGGACCGAAGCCTTGGGGAGGAAGAAGACGCGAAGCAAGGGTAAAAGAGGAAGAAAAGGGAGACGGTTTTCTTTTCTCTTTGGATAGTTTTGGATTTGGACTTGGACAAATAAATTTGGAAAATGGATTCCCCTAATCCCCTTTGCCGCGTTGTGTTTGCGTGTGTGTGAACTTTTGCTAGTTCACTATCCCGTTTCAAAGTTCATTGAAAATGGCCTTGGTTTTTTCTTTCATACAATCATACTAGTATGGAACCAGTAGGCAGTAGGTACACGGGATCATGTGTAATTCTTCAGTTCTGAGGCCAAAAGTAACCGTGTCACGGTTAGGTAGTGAACTCGATACCAAGCACTTGCGACATGGATAATGTAGTACTCCCTTCATCTTAAATGATAAGTCATTCAAAAAATATTGGAGAGTCAAAACATCTTAAATTTGATCAAATTTATATAATAAAATAATAACATTTACAATTCCTACCAAGTATCATTAGATTGCTCATCAATTATATTTTCATAGAATACCTATTTGATGTCATAAATCTTTATAATTCTCTCTATAATTTCAGTCAAATTTAAGATGCCTCGAGTCTCCAAGATTCTTAGAATGCCTTATAATTTAGAATGGAGGGAGTATCTTTTTGTTTTTTATTATAAAATATATATTTGTACTCCCTCCATCCCAAATTATAAGGCATTCCAAGAATCTTGGAGAGTCAAAGGATCTCAAGTTTGACCAAATTTATATGATAAGATAATAATATTTATGACACCAATTAATTATCATTAGATTCTTCATTAATTATATTTTTATAGTATATCTATTTTATGTTATAAATTTTTGTAATTTTTTCAATAATTTTAGTCAAACTTAAGATGATTTGACCCTCAAAGATTCTTGGAATGCCTTATAATTTAGAATAGAGGGAGTAATTTACAAACGGATGCAAAGAAGCAAAAGAACAAGGTAGTACTGTACATGCAAACGAAACATTCAAGCGTCTCGGCTTGCTATGGGCGTGGCGAAAACACACCAACGAACCAACCCACACAACCGCCCGCCGCCGCGGCGATGGAGTCCCAGCCTGGTCCACGCTGGGAAGCCGACCCGACCATTCCAATCTGGCAGAGGCAGGCAATCACAATTCACAGCCACCACCCACCAGACGCGCAAACGCGGGTGCGGTACTCGGGGTGGCTCAGGGCCGGTTTAGATCAAAAACAATTTTTTTTTGTAAAATGGTACTGTAGCTCTTTTTGTTGTTATTTGACAAATATTGTTTAATCATGGTCTAATTAGGCTTAAAAGATTCGTCTCTTCCATTTCGTCTAAACTATGTAATTAGTTTTATTTTTTATCTATATTTAATGCTTCATGCATGTGTTTAAAGATTCGATGTGATGAAAAATCTGAAAAATTTTGCAAAATTTTCTAGGAACTAAACAGGCTCCAGTCCACGACGGTCGATTCGCTGGATAAAGAGGGTTTGGAATTGGAATTGCCCACCTGCAGGCGGCGGCATCCAGACAACCACAGAAGCCGGGCGCGGGCCACGCGCGGTTCACGTTTGCGGATCCCATTCGGCCATTTCCCAGCAAACGAGGAGGCGCGCGCCTGCGGAGTAGTACGGGCGGTCCGGAACGCGGAAACGCGACGCAGCGGACGCGGCCCATGGCCCAAGACAAGATTCTCGGCCTCCCCTGTCCCCATCCGGCTGTGGGCTGTGCGTTCGTCGAGCGAGGACGTGGCCACGTGGGAGGGAGGTGGATACACGTGTCCATCCGATTCACGACACGGTATATCTATCTATACTATAAAAGACCGAAGAAATTAAAAATACCCTCTCATTCTGATGTTTTCAACCCACCTTGCATTGCTTTACAAGATTAGTAAATAATAAATTAATAATATTATACACCTGTAGCAGACTTGTCACGTCCTCTTGTTGTGAAGCTGGATATCTTGTGAAAGTGAAACTATCTAACGACCATGAGTAAAGGTTTGGTTCAAGACGCTATCCTTCATGTTCAGTGTTCAATGAAAACATGCTCTTTCATTTTTTTGTCTCCCAAAAGAAGAAAATTGTTGCTGCCTGATATTACAATGTAAGCTTCTTGTCATATCTGTAATTATTCAATTATTCATATTCCACGCAACTCAATTTATCTGATTCTAGAGTCACCTGGCGGATTAGTTTGTTAATTTCTCATTGGTGGAAAGGTATATCAGCACGCATTCTGAAGTGATTTTTGGCTAACTTGTTGTTTTTATTAAAAAATGAACGAGATAGGAGGACTACCTCTTATAACAAAAAGAAGGTGAGCTAAGGTGGATCATTACTGGAACGGTGGTTCTTGCTAACTTGTTTTAGAACTTTGTGAGATTAATCTTTTTAACCTTTTACACTTGCAAGGAACAGTGGTTGGAACCATTACTGTTAATTGACGATTTTATGATGCATCAGGTAAAACGAAATATATGTGAAATCTCTACTGCCTTTTCAATGTTATTTTGAGCACCGCTCTTTTTTTTTACTTGAATGATATCCCATCGATGCTGATTACAATTACACCTTGATGGATCAGATAATCTGATGAGGTTTTAAGACACAAAGTGCACTCAGTGGCAAGAAAACCTCTTCTCCTAAAAGGTTATTCAATTTAATGATATTTTCAAAATTAACAAACTTTACATTTGTGCAAATAGTCGCCAAGTTAGGGGTGAAATGGAGAAGTAATTATAGTAATTACTCCAATCAGCCTCTCTTCATAAACCGGTCTGATTCGGTCCATAGCATTTTCTCATATGTATTTATCTTTTCAATATTTAATATATATGTATAGATATAAATATTCAATCTACCACGCATCCAAGCTAGATAACGGTCCACTAGCACTTCAACATAGTTCCAAATAATGAAAAAAATGTTGGTTTCAAATAAACTTGAAAATACTAGGATAAGATGATAACTACAAACAAGCTAGAAAATGATAAATGTTGGTTTCAAATAAACTTGAAAATACTATGATAACTACAAACAAGCTAGAAAATGACAACAAAAACAATAAATTTTTTCTAGGCACGTGCGACGTGGCAACAATGTCAACACATAATTCTAATCCTACCAAATCGCACTCGCACGATCGGTACGAGTTAGAAGCATCGACTCGTGGAGTCGTGGTAACAGCTGCCATGCCTTCGAATATACGGAGTAACAAGTACTGATGACACCGCCACATAAATTTCCAAACCAAAACGTGAATTGGGACGAAAGACGGTGTCCCGACCGTGTCCGGGGAGGAGAGGAAATTAACCTGACGATAGATTCCCAGCTAGAGTTAGAATTCGACTGGGAACTATGCATGCATGCATCCATGCATGGAGCACTCATATACTGTCCTTTAATTTTGCAATAACGAAATATATCCGTTCAAAATCTCTCGGCGAGGAGGCGCGGCGGCAGATCCACCGACGGTCGGCGAGGAGCTAGAGTTGGGTTCCATCATGCTTAGCACCACCAAGAGCAACATCGGCGGCGGCGGCAGTGGTTCAGGTTGCGGAGGAGACGGCCTCTTCTTCGTTCTTCCACGGAGGACGACGACGAGGAGGCGAATGTTGGTGCGGCGGCGCAGGACGCCGAGGCCGTAGCCGATGTGGAGGCTGCTGCTGATAGCGTCGCCGACGACAATGACGGTCCGACGACGGTGATGACTTGGACGGAATACGTGGTGGCCTACGAGAGGCTATCCGAGTCCGAGATCAACTACATCCTGTCGCGGCCACGGAAGCCATTCGAGTCCACACCTGTGTACAAGGACATGGTCGCCGACAGCTCCACGACCAAGGAGGACCTCGAGCGCGAGGCCGCGGATCACGAGTACGCGGAGGACAGCTTATCCGAGGTGCAGGGAAGGGTGCGCAGGGAGTACGCGGACAAGGGGTTCGTCGCGGTGGACGACGACATGATCGCCGAGAGGCTCGAACTGGAGCAGCATTTCAAGGAAACCTGGGCAGCGATGTTCTCTCAACTCGGTCTGGATGATGCTATGTTCGCCGAAGAGTGAGTCGAGTGACCAAGATGACAACAACTTCCTCAACAACAACAAGGATGAGAAGGCAGAAGGCAGATGCAGAGGTTTCCATGTAATCTACCCAGCTGGGATGATTACAGACTATCTATCTTTATATTTATTTTATATCTCTATTGTATATAGTTTAGTTGCCCTTCACCTATGTAATGGGTCTATTATATATCCGTGTATGGTGTGTCTCTGTCGTCTATCTTAATAGCAGCAACTATGACTCGATGAGCAGCACATGTCGCAGGCCAGACATGCTTTTGTTGATGGAAATGATGTTTTCAAGGTCTCGATTTCGCCGAGCGTGAAAGTTTGATAAATTTTAGTATCACATCAAATCAATAGTGTTATTTCTGCACAATCCTCTATTTACAACAATTCGCTGTTCAATTCTTCAATGGAAGATCTACTAAGCTTACATGAATTGGCCTTTGTGAAGCAATATGTGGGGATGTTAGTTACTTTTAGTATCAACTACTTTCCCCGTAGCAGAAAGAATACAATTCTAGCTATAGTGTTTAGCCAAACCATCTTTATTTATAGCTAGAGTATTGTAAAAGCTGGTGCGTTTCTGATACCTAAGTCTTGACTTTACCAGAAATATATGTATAATCTCTAGTTAAATTGACCTATGGAGCATGAAACATAGGCGTCGGTTAAACTTTGCTGAATATGAAATCCGAACAGCAATAGCTTGTATTAATGTTATGTGGCCTGCTCTGGTTGGGATTACAGTCTCTTTTTTCCTTGTTCAGTGTACAAAATTCTCTACTACAAATCCCTCCGCCCCATCCGCCCGAACGCACCCATTGACCCACTCCTGTCCGCTCGAAGGCCTTATCCACCGCGCTATGAAACCTCTGCGTCCGACTCTACCATGCTGCCCGCCCACTGCTCACCTTCTCAAGTGAAGGGTCGCTCGCCGCAGGCAGCGCATGCGCTCACCGGGGCAGCGCTGCCACCTCCATCACAGGGACGCCTTGCCGTGGTCCCGCAGGCAGCGCATGCGCTCGCCGGCCTCCTTCGTAGGGGCTCCTCGTCACGGGGGACCGCACCCGCCCACCCTATCGCCAAAGCCGCACAGCCGCTCGTCGGGACTGCGCAGCTGCATGCCCGCTGGTATCCCCCCTCGCCACTCCACGGCATCGAGCTCCACGTCGACGAGCCTCCATTTCGTCCAAGCAACAAGTAGATGTTGCGCTTGAAAGCGCATGTTGCAAGGGTATGTTTCAAGTGTTTCAGATATTTTATAGGTATGTTACAAGTGTTTCATACGGATGTTGCAAAAGTATATTAGGATATTGCATATGTTACAATGGTTGTATACGTCAACCCCTCAAGCAGTCAAGCTGTTTTCAATGAGTCTAGTGAAATCCTTAAATGGGTTGGACCAGGACCTGAACATCCGTGTCACTTTATCACCACATATCAGCCTTTTGTCTTTTCATTTCAGTATTATTAGTAAGACAATTCTATATGCAGCTGGACCTGGACGTTACTGTCGGAAAAAACATAGTTTTTTCTTTTTCTTCACCATTAGAGCCACTGTTTCAGCTGTGTTAGTCTTCAATTCCCTTTCCTATTCATCCCATGTGATTCACTATCGTGATTCATATTTGTATGGCACAGCTTCTGAAATGCAGAACTGTTTTGTGTCATGAAATTTCCATATCAGTAGGCAATTTCATATGAATTTATCAAGCTATTTCTTCATCTGAAATAACTGGCAAACTGCAAGTTGCATAATTGGCTCTACGTAGCCATCAGTATTTAACGCTATATAATACTATCGAATTCTAAAATTACCTTAGTTTTGCACATTGGTTTGCATTTATTTTGCTTGACAGTTGAAGAAAGAAATAATGTCGAGTAGGTATCTTTTGACACTAAATTAGATGAACAATTTACCAACGTTTGCAAATCATTTGTCAAGTGAACTGGAACCACAGATAAGTGATTTTTTTTCTTCAAAAGTGGATAAATGATTGCTTCTTGAATAGTCTTCATCACTCAACAAACAACATCAATTTGTCCAACTAAAGCATCCCTTCCTCCTGATGTGTGTCATTTCACCCTGTTCGTCTGAGCTACTTTTAAGCCATGGAACAGTGTTTTCCTCTCACGACATTTCAGCATAAGCATCAGCATAAGCCAAATTTCAGCATAAGCGAACAGGGTAACAGAAATGGCTCACTAATATCTTTGACCGCAGGCTATTGCAAAAAATTGGAAGCTGTTGTTCCGGCAAAATGTTGATCAGCGCGCTACTTCCTCAAGATGTTACACTGCATTGATAGGCAAGGGAACACAACCCTCCAAAGGATATGGTGGGGTACCACAGTCCCTGACATTCTTTGCCTCTCACGGAGCTGTGGTGCCTGGACTGGCGCATGCTTGCTGCTTGCCACTCGTCTTGCTAGCTGATTGCTCTGTGAGAAGATCTCCCTGAGTTTGGAGCGACTGGTGATTCTAAGGATGTTTTGCTTTCCAGGCTGCTGAGCATATAAATAGTTTACGATTCGTCAGCCAAAGCAGCAACACTCACTACAAACATGTAAATAGTAGTGTAGCACTGCCACTTGGCGATCGCGGCCCACGGAACTATACTTATACCTGTGTAATAGACGAGTTTGCTGAGAGCATGTTTAGATGGCAAGATTTTTTTGGTAAAATTCTTGTAGCACTTTTTATTGTTATTTGGTAAAATTTATCTAATTATAGACTAATTAGGCTCAAAAGATCCGTCTCGACATGTGCAATTAGTTATTTTTTTATCTATATTTAATATTCCATGCATATGTCTAAAGATTCGATGTAACGGATACTGTGCAAAAATTTTTAGCTCTTTTTAGCCATCTAAACAAGGCCTGAGTGCCTGAATCTGCAGCAAAATGAGCACCACTGGTCCACTGCAATCACCCGGTCATAGGCTGGGCATGGGATCAGAATTCAGAACAATGCAGACACATCAATCGAAGCAGAAAAAATTGTCAAGGAATCTCATTCTTCACATCTCGCTTCGTTGGCAACCAATTCACATCTCGCTTTTTTTTTTTAAAGAACCACCAGCAGAAGACCATAGTGTGCCCGGCTTCGTTGCCAACCATTTCACATCTCACTTATATCAGACAAAATGAACCACCAAAAGTACACAAAAAAAAAACAATTGATAACATAAATGAGAATGCATGGCAAATAACATTGAACACGAAAAATGATTTAAGAAAACAGAAACATGACGTATTATTCCCAAAGACCAGCTCATCTATGCAACCAAACCAGCTAAGCACAGCAAAATTGCAACCCCACTGTCTATATTCTTCACAAGCAAAAACTAAACTCATGTCCCATATTAGCAAATTCATTACAGGATGGTAGCAGAAATGGGAACACAAAACATGTCCAAACTCAGCATGAATCGGGCGTCCAGAGGCACCATTCACATTTATTCTCAGGATAGACAAGCAGCGGGATGGACAGCGACCAAGGCCATTGGGATGCTATGGAAAGCAGAAAAATCTCTACTGGGTCTTGAACATGTGGCGGATCAGGTCGACGACACGGTTGCTGTAGCCCCACTCGTTGTCGTACCACGAGACAAGCTTGATGAAGTTATCGTTCAGGGCGATACCAGCCTTGGCATCGAAGATGCTCGACCTAAGTGGAAGCAGCAAAATGACAAATGAATATGGAGATTACACAAACGACAGATGAATCAGAGAACACCATCAGAATTTGAAATAACAGTGTGTCATAATAATCAGTTATGTTGGCTCCTAAATGATACAAAGCAAAGGCATACCTGCTGTCACCAACGAAGTCCGTGGAAACCAAATCCTCCTCCACATAGCCCATGATACCCTTGAGTGGGCCCTCAGATGCAGCCCTGTAAAGCAATAGCAATTAAGTAAATGTTGTCGTCAATCCTTTACCAAAATAGATGGATAAACTACTATAAGATCAAGATAGATGCAGGAAACATAAAAAGTGAACATCAAATGTGATAGTAGGGATAAATCCAACAAGGAGTGTTATTACATTCATGGACATTGGTTTAAAAATTACAATACTCACATTGACTGAATATTAAAAAATAAATGGACTAATCACTTACTTAATAGCTTTCTTGATATCCTCATAGGAGGCACCCTTCTCGATTCTGACAGTGAGGTCAACAACTGACACATCCACAGTGGGAACCCGGAAGGACATACCAGTGAGCTTGCCATTCAAATCAGGAAGAACCTTACCGACAGCCTGCAATTCATCAATATTGAAAGTCAATATACAGTATTCCATCTATAACCATCAGAATAGAATGGATATCGACTTTACACTGAAAAGAAACATGAGGTGAACGACCCAAACTAAAAAGGAAGTATAGGTTCAGTTAGAACTAGGATGGCAATCAACCAGGCCTTTTAATGCTTAATGCTCATTAGCTATGTGCATGAGCTCATATGGCTACGTAAATTAGCTAAATAATAACTCATGTAGCAACAGGAAGCTACATGAAATGCACATACATTGGCATTAAAAATTTATTCATGAAGCTACATGAAACCAAAACACAGCGGAACAATAATTTAGTACAATCAGCAGGCCAAGTCAGTCTGAATAAATGACCAACAATTACAAAAAGAACAAATATTAGCTCACTCCATGCAACATTGTGAATTACTGAATTTATTATATACCTTGGCAGCACCAGTGCTGCTGGGGATGATGTTAAAGCTAGCAGCCCTGCCACCTCTCCAGTCCTTTGCTGAGGGTCCATCAACAGTCTTCTGGGTGGCTGGCAGATAAGTACCACACTGTCATTATACAGCCAACTAAATGTATCTTCTCAATAATCCTAGGGGGGAGATAGCTCGACAGCCAAAGAAAACTTACCAGTGATGGCATGAACAGTTGTCATCAGACCCTCGATGATACCAAAGTTGTCATGGATGACCTAAATAATGACATTAGACACCATTAGTAAATCAAAGTACATCAGAAGAGCAGACAACTAAAAAGAACACCCAAATAAGAGAGCGAGGCGGGGGGGGGGGGGGGGGGGGGGGGGGGGGGGGAGTGGGTGGTGAACACACCTTGGCAAGGGGAGCAAGGCAGTTTGTTGTGCAGCTAGCATTGGAAACAATGTTAATATCTGAGGTGTACTTGTCCTCATTGACACCAACAACGAACATGGGTGCATCTTTGCTTGGGGCAGAGATAACAACCTTCTTGCCACCACCCTATATAATAATTCAAAAAGAGAGAGGAAAATACAGCTATCAGAAACATCCAAATTAACAGGGGAATTTACAAGGCTAAGGCGATCTAACAAGTAAGGCAGCATTAGTATAGAGAGTACATGGGTGTATTAGATCCTAGTCACGACACTAAATCATCCTGTCTGATAATTTCTAGATCTCTATAAAGACTCCAGTAACTCTTCTCATAACAACAAAACTAACATTAGAATACTATGCAATACCAAAACCTCAGGTTGTTACAGCTTATCAGAAGCATACAACCAATTGAATTATACTAAAGAAGGTAGTGTACTAGTAATCCCAGCTCTGCCTGGTTGCAGGTTGTGAGTTTGCAAGCTGTACTAATAAGAAAGTTTTCTGGTGAAAATTAGGATACGATTTGCTAAGCCCAAATACTAGGTAGCCATCACTCAATTTGTCCACCGCATGTAAATGATCACACAAATGCATATAGTCAGGAATTGGGAATAAAATGATATGCAAACAACCTGCAAACATTCTGAAACAGCCATAGTAGGATCATGAAGCAGCAATTATACCTTCAAGTGAGCGGCGGCCTTATCCTTGTCAGTGAAGACACCAGTGGACTCCACGACATAGTCAGCACCAGCCTCACCCCACGGGATCTCCTCAGGGTTCCTGTAGAATCGCAGCAGTTCAAACATTAGCTCACAGCTTGAAGACAAACTCAACCCATCCATGTAAGAAGAAGCAGGAGAGGGGAGTACCTGATGCCAAAGACGGTGACCGGCTTCTGACCGAAGAGGAGGGTCTTGGAGTCCTTGAGGGTGATGTCACTGTGCTTCCAGTGGCCGTGCACGGTGTCATACTTGAACATGTAGGTCTACGCAAGATGGGGAGCACATAAACCATGAGCACAGCACATAGATTTCAAATTTCAGAAATTGAAGTAAGCACCAAATCTACAACACCTCAAGCTGATACTGATACTGACAGTATAATTATATTGTAATAGAGCAACAGAACCAATAGAACCCCCAGATCTACGTAGAGACCCAGTAAAGAATTGGAGTCAAACGACTCCGAACGCCACGATTAACTGAATCGAGCATGCTGGCTGACGGATCGGTGCTAAAGCTAAACCCACCCCAAAACCTTGTAAACCACCAGATCTACTCATGGCACGGAACAAAACGCAACAGATCGAGGCGCATACCATGTAGTCCGTGGTGATGAAGGGGTCGTTGACGGCGACCAGCTCGACATCCTCGCTCTGGAGCGCGACCCTGGCCACGAGCCTGCCGATCCTTCCGAAACCTGAGCGAAATCACACACGCAGACGCAGGGAGAACCAGTCAGAAGACTCCAAACCCGACAAACCAAGCAGGAAGAACTAGATTCGGGTAGAAACTCACCGTTGATTCCGATCTTGATCTTGCCTGCATCCAGAAATCCATCCATCCAGCAAAAATAAAAAAAAAAAGGTCAGCAAAACCCCTTTGGTCGGATCTCAGCACGGAGCAGGTGGGAGCAGCAGCAACTAGATGGAGAAACCGAAAAACCCGACGCGGGATCCGGGAGCGAGGAAGTACCCATGGCGAGTTGAGGAGCGAGGACGAGATGCTCGAGACAAAGGAAGCGGATATGGGGTGAGGTGGACGGACGGTGGAGAGGGTTTTAGCCTCTTGTGTCCTTTTTAAGTCGACGATACACGAGAGAGAGAGAGGAGAAAAGGCAGATTTATCTATTGCTATAATTATATAAATAAATAAATAAATAAAGGAGAGAAAGCGAAATGCAACTAGGGAAAGTGATTTGAAGAAAAATAAATAAACTACGGGAGCAAATACTTCTGGAATGAGGTGTGCGGGTGACCTGTCCGTCCGCCTTTCTCCAGAAGGCGCAGCAGGCCAGGCGAGGTGTCGTCGATGACGTGTAGGCCCAGTCAATACTATGGCCCATGTGTCATTGAAAGCGGCGGCCGCTCCAGTGGGTGCTTTTGGCTGCTTTGCTGTTGTCCGCGCGTGGTTTGTGACGCAAGAAGAAGAAGAAAGGCATATTCCCACATTCTTTCTTGGGGAACAATAATGCCGGTAAAGAATTCTAACTGAGTTTATTTATATTCAAAAAGAAAAGGAAAATAAATCCAACTTGAGGAAAAGAAATGTCAGTATTTTGACATGTTTGAAGAGCATAGGACAAAAATTACCGTCGTCGTGTTGTGGTGGTAAGAATGTTCGGCAAAAGTCTTCACCTAGGCTAGAACCGGTCCAAATTTAAATTACCATCGGGTCAAATTAATTAGTGTATATCAGGTGTTAATCATTGTGTACATACATACATTGAATTAAGTAGCTATGCCAAAAAAATAACTTTAAAACTACTATCAGGACCAAGTTAATTAGCATATATTGTCCCATAAATTGAGTAGATGGGCCATCAGGGTGGCCGCTTCAGCCCTGTTCGCTTGAATTTATCAGCGGTCATTGAACAATATTTTTCGCTCACAATAAATTTGTTTATCAGCCGCGAAAACCATCAGTCTGTTTTTAGCATCCCTTTAATAGGCTTTGGCTTTTTCAACGATTCACCGAGTAAATAGAGCCAATGAAGTGGACGGAGGAGTCGAAGTTAGATGTAGCTCTAACCAAACAAAGCTGAAATGTGTCGATGTGTACCTTCATAATTGGGGGAATGAGAACCAAATTAAGATTATAGGAATGTAGGATATTTCAAGTGGTGAGGAACATGAGAGGGTAGCTTACTAGCGGGTTTGTGTGCCTACGATGAAATGGTGACTCCTGCAAGCAGCGCAAAAGGTAGCAGGTGTTTGAGAAAGAGGCTCGTGATAGCCGTTTTGTACGAGTCAAACCAAGACAACTAGATATCCACACAACCAAACAAATTCAACTTTTGCATTTCATGGACCAGACCAGCTGATCTACAGCCAACCAATCACGGCCCTATTCACTGAATGGTTTCTGGCTGGTTAATTCTGACTGATGCTGATTTGTTGTGAGAGAGAAACACTGCTGAATGAGTGGCTGACGAGATAAGCGAACAGGCTGCACGTCCTTCGGAGACGGTGAGGTGGTGGAGCCGCGCTTTTGCTCGTCCATTATAGGATCATCTTTTTAGGTAACAACAAGCTTGCATTGCAGGCTTACTCAGCAGGGTCGTACCGTTGCTATAGCTATTAGCTAAATCATTGGACATGTAAAACCATTGGACATCTTTTTATTTATTACTGCGAGTGCTCTTACACGTCAGAGAGTGATCACTCGTGTAGTCGTGTTCTTCCCTTGTCCAGTTGCCAAGGGCTTTTTTCGGAGAGAGGAGCACTCCTATGCAACGGTGACAGTCCACGTGAAAACGACGTCAGGCCAGGCGCGCGTCCCGGGCGTCTCGTGCTCTGGTGGCCGCCGTGGGGTCCCGGGGAGCAGCAGCAGCTTGCGCATGCCGCCGCCCGTGCCCGTTCGTCCTCGGCTTCAGATTTCCGATAACGTCGGCCCCTTCACCCCTTTCTACTAGATGCTTCTTCCCTTCCCTCGGTGGCTCGGTGTCGGGTCCTGGCTGCACCCTACTCGCAAGTCGCAAGTGGCGAAAGCAGCAGCCGCCCCGCACGGCCTGTGTCGACAACTTCCCCGGGTTTGGAAAACGTCCGTGTCGTGGCTCGTCAGGCTTCAAATCCTGCCGACGGCAGCAGTTGTCCGGCCGGCCGGTCCCGCTCGTACGTCTTCGCGTCCGCCGCCTCGGCTCGGTGTGCGCTCTCCTTTTTCTTCTTTTCTACTCCCCGGCCTACTCCGTTCGTTTCGCTGAATTTTAGCTTATGCTAATTCGTTGTAAGAGAAAAATATTGTTCGTTCGCTGAGAACACTGTTTGTCTTCTTGAATTCCAAAACAAGTCAATCTAAAATATATATTATTTCCAAAATACCCCCTCGCTTGCTGGAGAACGCTTCTTCCTGCGCCTGTATGTGTGGCCCACAAAGGAGTCCACGACATAGGGAAAGTAGTTGAGGTTTTGTGTGATGTTTATTAGAAAATATAGTTGCTCTTTCCTCCCTTTGCAGTTTTTTTTTCAAATGGGTTACAATTTTCTTGATCAATCAAAAGTTCTCAAGTATTATTGTTTGGTTATTTTTTTTGTTTTCGTTTGCTTTACAGTTGAAGTTTCTGACTGTCTGGGACTGCAGCATCATATGGCATGATAGAATGATGACATAGCCTTCCTTCAATCTGATTGAAATCAGTTAGTGTATTATCATTGCATTGTTATATTATAGTCTTATAATATAGACTATGGCTGATTATCTCTTGTTACAGTTTGGGTGCACACTTACATGTTATTGAGGAAATGGATCATGCATGAAGATGATGAGTTGCTGTCTTACTGACTGACAGAATGACTTATATTGATCAAAGTTACCAAAATGACCTCAACGGGAAATTTTCTGTTATTTCACAGTTTTTCTTCATATATCATTAGGAGAATAAGAAACAATCTGTTCATAAAAAAAGGGGAATAAGAAACACAATCATTCTTTTTTGTAATCTATCCTTCTGAAAGGTTGACTACATTAATTGTGTCCTTTAGTTCCAACCTCCGAAAGATGGTTTGGCTAAACACTCTAGCTAGAGGCCTAGAGTCAGAAGCAGAGCTCCCCATGCGGCAGGGTGGGGCAGCTGCCCCACCTACTGGCGGAGTAGAGCCCCTAGTACCCCTCTGTCTTCCTTCGTTCCAGCAAGCGATAGAGCGGCAGCGTTCGGCGGCTCAGCCATGGCTGGAAGACGAGACAGTGGAAATTACGAAATAAAACGTTTAGGCCCAGTAGCCCACGGCCCAAGTAGATAGTACCCCCAAATCACTAATCCACAGGATAGCACTCACGTCTCCCCGTCCGCCGTCGCGCACCCGTGCTCTACCGACTACCGTACAACATCCACGGTCTGTACACTCGCCGACGCCTGGGCGACGTCCTAGTGGTAGCTGCTGGTGGCTGGCCTGCAGTGTGATGTGTGCTGCCGCCTAGCGGTAGCTCTTGAATTGTTGGATTTTAGTCTTTTGGACACTTGTTCTTGTTCACTTGGTATTTGTTGAATTGAATTAGTTGACTACTATCTTCTGATGAGAGATACCATGTTCATTCTTCAATCAATATTTAAAATTTTCAAATATTAGGTATTCATGTGCGTCCTTGCAATGCCATAAAAAAGTTATGTCCATGATGCGCCCCACCTAAATTTCAATCTGAGCTCCGCCACTGTCTAGAGTGTACTCTTTCCCAGATGGAGGACGTAGTTGATAAACAAAAGGAACCCCACATATTGCTTGAAACACCAGAAATATTAAATTGGCTGCAGTACGAGTACCAGAACTTAATTCATCTCTGTTTCTCTAGTAGCCCGTTCATATTACACAAAATACAATTTGTGTAAGCTTACTACTAGAGATTTTTCATTGAAGAACCGAACAGTGCATTATTTTAAACTAGTATATTTACCCGTGCTAACTCTACAGGCCATATTAATTCAAAAGTTAATTCTATCTAATTTGAAGTACTTCGTTAGGATTCAATCAAAAACATATTTATGTGGCTCAAAAAAATGGAGTGATGCACGTTTAAAAAAATGTAGCAATGCATGTTTCTGCCTTTCTTCCCAAACCAGGCCACCACCTCCTCATCCCTCGGGCCCAGCCTGCCCCCATCTACTGCCTGGGAAAGAGCACCAGTATTTATGAGAGCAAATTCATATAACTAAATAGATCATGAAATATATCTTCATAATATACTTATTTGGCGTTATGTATGTTGTTAATCTTTCCAGTAAAATTAATCAAATTTAAGACAACTCGACTTAGCATGATTCTAAAAACTGATTTATTTTGGTACCGAGGGAGTAATGAGATTTCTAAAGCTACAAAACACATACCTTGTCCTATATCAGAGAAACCAAGCAAAGAAATAGAGGACAGCCAGTCGTTCAAAAATAAATAGAGGACCGTATACAAATAACCACCATAGATTGATATATAATCTATCAAACGTTCATGATCGGTGAGCCTGAGACCCTTGCAAACATCGTACTCCCTCCGTCCCAAAATAATTGTAGTTCTCGCTCCCCGAGAAATAACTTTGACTCAATATATATTAAAAAAAATAGAAAAAATCTAATTGACCCCCAACTATTGGGGTGGTCTAGTTTACCCCCTCAACTATGAAACGGTATAATTTACCCCCTGAACTTTGCAATACCGGCCAAATCACCCCCTCGAGCGGTTTTGGACGTTGGTTTTGCTACAGTAACAACGGTTTTGCTACAGTAACAGTTATTTTGTCCTTTTCTTTCTTATTTATTTCGTCTGAATCTTTGAAAAATCATAGTAAATCACAAAAAAATCACAAAATAAAAAAATCAATTTTGTTGGACTCCACATGAGTAGATCTACACAGTGAACATATAATATAGTATGCTTTAGTACAAAGTTTTTCTGTAAATTTTGATCTATTTTTTTTGTAATTAATTTGAATAATTCATACAACAAAAACTTTGTACTAAAGCATACTATATTATATATTTACTGTGTAGATATACTCATGTGGAGTCCAACAAAATTGGATTTTCTATTTTATGATTTTTTTGTGATTTACTATGATTTTTCAAAGATTCAGACGAAATAAATAAAAAAGAAAATGACAAAACCACTGTTACTGTAGCAAAATCGTTGTTAATGTAGCAAACCACCGTCCAAAACCGCTCGAGGGGGTGATTTGGCCGGTTTTGCAAAGTTTAGAGGGTAAATTAGACCGTTTCGTAGTTGAGGGGGTAAACTAGACCACCTCCAATAGTTTCGGGGTCAATTAGACTTTTTTCTTAAAAAAATATTAATACTTATGGTACATAATTAGTATAATCGGAAAGATCTTTGAATCTAGTTTTTTAACAAATTTATTTGGAGATACAAATGTTGCACGTATTTTCTATAAATTTAGTCAAACTTGCGACATGAAAACCCAAAACGATTGTTATTTTGAGACGGAGGAAGTATGATTCAACGAAAGCATGTCTGGTCTGCGACATGTACTGCTCATTGAGTCATACTCTGCTGCTAATAATATAGATAGAGAGACACAAATAAAGATAGATAGTTTGTAATCACCCCAGCTAGGTAGATTACATAGAAACCTTGTGCAAATCGTATCCTTGTGCAAATCCGTGGACTCAAAGGGCTTCCGTGGCCGAGACAGGATGAAATTGATCTTGGACTCGGATAGCCTCTTGTAGGCCACGATGTATTCCGTCCACTCATCGCCGTCGTCGGACCGTCAGCGGCGGCAATGCGGTCGGCCTCCTCCATATCAGCTACGGCCTCCGCGTCCTGTGCCACCGCACCAACGTACGCCTCGTCGCCGTCGTTGTCGTAGTCCTCCATGGAAAAAGAGCATGTCTCCTCCGCAACCTCAACCACTACCGCCGCCGCCTCCTCCTCGACGATGTTGCCCTTGGTGGTGCTGACCATGATGGAACGTACCCTACACTAGCTCCTCGCCGACCGCTCGAGGAGATTTTGAGGGATTTCGTTATTATTTTGCGAAAGGATAGTATATTGATTGATGCGATGGTGCGGCATCGACGAGTATACGAGTGCTCAATGGATGGATGGTTCCCAGTCGAGTTGGAATTCGAACGTTGTCTTGTCTAGCAGATAGGGTAATTTCAATTTCCTCTGCTCGGAATCCTCACGGACATGGACACCCTCTTTTGTCCTAATTCACGATTGCCCAATGTCAGTTTTGAATTTGAATTCCTTTTCGTAAAATGTCGGTGGTTAACAGGTTTTCATTTCAAATCAGCTTCAGTGTCTCCCTCTTCCCGCCAGGATGTGGGACTACTCCGAGGCGGATACGAACCGAAGCAAAGAGCCCAAGCTCCCCACAATAAAATGACGCCGCCACCCGCCGCCTTCTTCCCCCATCTATCTAGAGTTCGAGGCTAGGGCTAGGGTTCCATATCACTCTCCTTTGCAATAACCAAATCGATCCTCTCCCGGTGAGGCGCAGCGCGGTGGCCTAGATCCACCGTCGGCACCCGCGTGGAGGGTTTGACCATGCTGAGCACCACCAAGAGTGTGGAGGCTGCAGCGGCAGCAGTGGTTGCAGAGGAGACGGTGGGTTCCTTGTCCACGGAGGAAAAAGGAGGCGGCATATGTTGGTGCGGTGCCGGTGGCGCAGGACGCGGAGGCCGCGGGTGACGGCGATGACTGTCCGACGTGGATGACCTGGACGCAGTTCGTCGTGGCGTACAAGAGGCTATCCCGGGAGGAGATTGGTTCCATCCTGTCCCGGCAGCGAAAGCTGTTCGAGTCCACGGATTTGTACAAGGACATGATTGACGACAAGCGAGGTTGCGGATCATGAGTACCACGAGGACAGATTATCCGTGTGGTAGGACAGGGTGCGCAAGGAGTACGCGGACAAGGGGTTCTTCGCGGTGGACGACGATTATATCGCCGAGAGGCTTGAATTGGAGGAATATTACAACCAGTCTGTGAGAGAAATGCTCTCTGAGCTTAATCTGGACGAGTCCATCTTCGGTAACGAGTGACCAAGAAGACGAGGAGGGAAGATTGATGTGGAGGTTTCTATGTAATCTACCCAGCTAGGGTGATTACAGACTATAATATCTATCTTTATCCTTTTTCATCTCTATATCTTATATATGATGTGTTCTTAATTAGTTTTGTTGTCCTCCACCTATGTAATGGGTCTATCCGTCTATGAGACTTAGTGTCTCAAGGTCTTGGGTTCACCGAGCAATAACATTGGATAATCTTTAATGTAATATATATCAATCTATGGTGTTATCCTTTTTCGTTTCTTAAATTCTATTGCTTGGACACCTCCTTTTCTTTTATTGTTAATATATTAATATTAACCAGTTGGGGGCTATCCCTCTTGTTTCCTCAAAAAAAAATAGTGTTATTTGTGTAGTCGTGGGGAGGCAGTAAAAAGATATTTGAAAGGTTGGGATATACCTAGAGATCTTTACTTGGAAAGGAGTGCTTGGAAAGCAGCTATTGACATGCAACCTGACTAGGGGATCATGTTGGGTTTTAACTCTAGCCTACCCCAACTTGTTTGGGACTAAAAGGCTTTGTTGTTGTTATTTGTGCAGTCCTCTGTTTACAACAATGTGTTGTTCAATTCTTTAATGAAAGATCTAGTAAGCTTATTACATGAATTGGCCTTTATTCAGACTTGCTTCTAAGGAAACAGAGATAAAGTTCTGGTACTCATACTACAGCCAAATTTTCTAGTGTGTGAAGGGGTTTCCTGTTAGTTATTTTTATTAGCAACAACTCACTCCGTCCTGGAGTATTTAGTCAGATAATCTTTAGTTTCATGATTTTTTAAAAAGTACAAATATGTATGATATCAAATAAGAACCATTAGAATTTATCATGGAGTATGTTTTCATAATATACATATTTGGAATCGTAGTTGTTGATACTATTTTTTTTATAAATTTAGTCAAACTTAAAAATAGTTTGACTTAGACCAAATCTAAAATTGGCCTTTTTTAAGACAGAGGCAGTATTATTTATTTTCATGAAGTAAACTTGTAATTTTGTGTTACTATAGGCCTGAATAGTTGCTTAGTAATGCATGCCCCAAAAGTCAGTGTTTATGTGTAGTTTGGGGAAAATAGTTGAGGTTTTGTGATGTTTACCTTACTAGAAAATATAGTTGCTGTTTTCCCCTTTTACAATAATCTTTTCTTTTTCCAATGGGTTACATTTTTCTTGATAATCAAAGTTTTCAAGTATAATTGTTTGGTTATTCTTATTATTTTCGTTTTCGTTTGCTTTACAGTTGAAGTTTCTGAATGCCTGGGACTACAGGATCATATTGCATGACAGAATGATGGCCAAGCAGCCCTTCAGTTTGATTCAAATCAATTGGTGCTTTATCATTGTTATTGTTATTGTTATATAGTCTTATAGACTATGGCTAATTATCTGGCTTGTCTCATTACAGTTTGGGTGCACACTAACATGAAGATGCTGACAGGCAGAAATGACTTATTGACTCCATCTTCGGTGATGAGTGACCAAGACGACGACACAACGACAAGGAAGGAAAGGCAGATTAATTTGCAAGATGAACCCTTGTATGACATATTAGGTCTTCTTGAGAGTTAATTTGCAACCAATTCCGCTATTAAGAGAGCTCTATACGTTTCCCCTATATTTTCTGATATCTATGAAGGAAAGTGGTTTTGTATCTTATTGAAAAACATTTACCATGTTGATGGTCACATGTGAATTGTGAGTTTCGGATATAGTTAGGAAGTACTTCATACATGAACCCTTTTACTATGAATAAGAGTTAATTTTCCATAATGTTTAGTTACTTTCAGATCTACGACTATCATAAAAAAATATAGGATTTTCATAAGAGGGCACATGAACAGAAATTACAAATTGACGTATTGAAAACAGATTGCAACACTAGAGAGCCTCTGTCAGGGAATTTAGCTTTGATGTCTTGAAAATAAAGGACGATAGGAAATCCGTAGCTACAACATCATTGGCCGATAACCCTCAGCCAAAGGAGCGACGCTCAATACAAACAGGTAAATAGTAGTAGTGTAGCGCGCGCTATGTTTTAAACTTAAACAAAGATTCTGAAAGTATAAAAACAGCTTGCATTTAGATAACGTCTTTTTTCCTGTATGATCGATGACAGTTCATTGTTGACAAATCAGAACTTTGTAACATCATGTTCGGGTCTAAGATTCGCTTAAACAAACAATGCAGTACATATATGAAGCAAATGAATGGCTGCTAGCAAAAGTTTATTCACAGCATGAACTTTGACACTACAAATTTGCACAACTCTCAAGTGGAAGCAATCAATCACTTGGCACATTTCACCATCGAACCATTTAGATAAGGAATGGGCACCATAAGTTCTTCCTGTCAGCTGCATTTTTCCTTCGATAGCAATCTGTGCCAACTTCATAGACTTCAGGAACAGTATGGTGTCCCAGTTCCTCCACGGTGATATTTGGCTTCTGGCACTCTTCAAAAGCTTCACATGTTCGACTTTGTGAGAATGGAGATGTACCATGCTGTCAATTGATTGTGCTCCAATTGCATTGGAAGATAGAAATTGAGGATTGCCAAAAATGATTGTCTTGGTAAGGGATTCAACTGTTGTGAGACTATCGATCTAGTTGTTGTTACTATTTAAGAACACAAGTTGTTGTAAAGCCTCCAAGTCTTTAGCCTAGCTTAGCAACCATGGTACAATGTTTTCTCTCACAACGAATCAGCGAATGTACTTTTCAGCGAAGCAAATTATTCTGCAAATCTTATCCATAAGGCATTAGCCAATGCCTAAGCAAATTACCTCAATACATAGGCATTAATCCTGCAACTGCATTTTTGAGAAGCTAATTTGTAGGCCTTTTTGCACTGACAAATATAATACTAACTTTTTTAGATTCATTTTAACCACATTATGTGGTGGTTCATCAATATATGCTCTTGCATATTTAGGCTAATGAACTGATTTCACCATTTTAGGAGTTCTGATGAACCAATTATGGACTAACAATTTATAACCTATCAGCCAATTAGTGCAATCTGAACAATCCAAAAACATTACTATTCTCAGCTTAGCTGGTCCTGTTTACCTCTTCAGAAGAGAATATAGCAAAGAGGCTTGGCCGGACCTTGCTGTCGTGCTTCACTGGCAGTGCGCGAGTTTAGGGCTTGGTCGGAGAAATGGTGGTAGAGCAGCAGTGATCCGCAAGGGTTCGATTTGAAGGCACCATGGCGGCGGTGTCACCGTTGCCGATGAAGCGCTCCATGCCCCAGTAGATTGTAAGTTCTTGTTGATTATAAGGTGATGAGCACCCGGCACAGCATCACTTCAGAGAACATCTGCATCAAGAAAGGATCAGGGTCATAGCAGGCAAACATCGAACTAGACGATCAACACCGCACAAAAATTCAGTGAACATGCTTACTCATGGTAACAACTGCCATGATGCAGAACTAATGCTTCACAATTCACAAGCGCTTGGGTTCAAAAGAAAAAAGGGAGAGACTAGCGCCCGGACGTTCGGACACCCGTGCCTGTTGCCCACCTGTTTTCAATAATGATACCATCAGGGCACCAATGAATGCAACTTCGTGCTTCGCGCTTGCTGCCTGTCTATAGATACAGCTTTGTGCTCCGCTTCGCCTCGTGCTCCACACCTACTGCCTGCCCATGGATGCAGTTTCGTGCTCTATGCCTGTAGCCACGCCCATGGATACACCTTTGTACTCCATGCCTGCTTCGCTTCCCGCGCGCACGCGGGGACCGCTGTGCCCAAGGGGACCCACCTTCGCCTGCGCCCCCTTGTCGCGCTCATGCTGCAACCTAAAGCATTTGCTGCAACATACGTCCGAAACAGATGAAACATTTACAACATACTCTTGCAACATATGTATGGGCAGTGCAACATATGTAACATCTAAATAAAACACTTGCAACGCACGTTTGAAACAGCTGAAACATTTGAAACATACGTGTATAGCCAGTGCAACATATTCAATATCTAGATAAAATACTTACAACATACGTTTAAAATAGCTGAAACATTTAAAACATACACTTGAAACATACATATATAGTCATTGCAACATATGTGAAAGGATCAAGATGCCCAAGAGGGGGGGTGAAATGGGCTTTTCTAAAAATTAATTGCAAGAATTAAATCCTACAAGCCAAACTTCACCCCTAGTGCCTATAAGTGTTTCTTGTGATTTTACCGATAAAAGTTTTGCACCCTAAGTTCCAATCCTAGACTAGCATGGCAATTCTAGGAAGGTAAACAAGCAATGAAAGTAATACATGAAAGTAAATGCTTGAAAGTAAGGGTTAGGAACACGGTGATGTTTTGCCGAGGTATCGGAGAGTCGCCACTCTCCACTAGTCCACGTTGGAGCACCCGCGCAAGGGTGTAGCTCCCCCTTGATCCGCGCAAGGATCAAGTGCTCTCTACGGGTTGATTCTTCGACACTCCGTCACGGCGAATCACCCAAAACCGCTCACAACTTGAGTTGGGTCACCCACAATCTCGTCGGATGATCACCAAACTCCCAATCACCACCAAACCGTCTAGGTGATGGCGATCATCAAGAGTAACAAGCTAGAACTCTCACTTGACCACAACAAGCCTAATGAGAAGATGGATGCACACTTGCTACACTCTTGTCACTAGAGAGGATTCTCAAACTTTGATTCGCAAATCTCTATCCTCACTAGGGCTCTTGCACTCCCTTACACTTCAAAGGTGTTTCTTAGCTGAACAAATGAGCAAGAGACCTCTAAAAGAGGTGGTGGGGATGTATTTATACACCCCACAGTCGAAACGAACCGTTACCTGCCAACTCAGCAAAATGCGGGGTGACCGGACGCGTCGGTCGAAGTGACCGGACACGCCGGTCGCTCGTAACGGTCGAAATTCTGAAATTTCGGCTGAGTGACCGGACGCGCCGCTCAAAGTGACCGGACGCGCTGGTCGCTCATAACGGTCGAAATTCTGAAATTTCGGCTGAGTGACCGGACGCGCCGGTCAGGGATGATCAGACGCGTCCGATCGTGCAGGGAGCTTACTGTAACGAGACCGGACATGCGACCGCGTCCGATCGGTGATGACCGGACACGTCCGGTCGTCGCAGGACCTTACTGGAACGTGACTGGACGCACCGATCATTTCATAGACGCGTCCGATTACGCTGTTTACCCTCTGGAACACGTGTCAGACTGACCACCGCGTCCGGTCCTCTCAAGGACCGCGTCTGGTCGATCAGTTGAAACCGCAGTGAAGTATTAGTACTGACCGAACGCATCCGGTCATGACCAGAACTGCGTCCGGTCATAGGTAAACGGCTCAAACGTCTTCTAAACGCGATGCAACTTGAACTAAGTTGCTTCCAACTGAACTCTGAACTTTTCTCGAGCTACCTAGTGCTAAGTTTGACAAGTGTGCACCACACCTAAACACAAGACTCACCTAGGTCAAGCTACTCGCTCATGCCCCTCTTTATAGTACGGTCAAAGGAAGAAACAAAGATCCTAACGACTATTTCAGATATATCTCAACACCTTGACATCCGGAACTAACCGTCCTTAATCTTATCGTTGATCCTTTGAAAACCGAAACAATTTCCATCAAGGGACATAAATACCATATTGCTCAAAGCAGTTATCATCTCCATGACCTAACTTACCAACGTTTCTGCAAAACACACGTTAGTCATGGTAATTAAGCGTTGTCATCAATTGCCGAAACCAACATCGGGGCCTAGATGCTTTCAATCTCCCCCTTTTTGGTGATTGATGACAACACTTAGATTCAGAAGATATGAGTTGAGGTTTTCGATCATGCTTTGTTCACATAAGCATAAAGTTGTCAGCACAAGGGGTTAGTCAATGCTTATGTGTTCCAAGCCAACTGAGTGTACTTATAAGATAAGACATGAAGAGTTAGTACACATAAAAATATAGCTCATATGAAATCGGAGTAAGGCACGGAAGCACAACCTTATGAGCTAAACATCATTTAGTGACATAAAACAAAACATAGTCTCACAAACTCATTGTCACACAATGCAGGGCGAGAAAAGTAAATATGATGCATGAAAGTAGCACACATGAAAAACGAAACCCTCTAACACAACTCCCCCTGAATCTATGCTCTCTCTCCCCCTTTGGCATCAACTATATGTGGCACTAAGATCAATGAAAGGTGTGCCGGTCAAAAGGTGAGGGCGAGGTTGGTCTGAAGGAGTAAATCCCGTCTGAATAGGCGTGTAGCTCGGGGACTGGAACAACTGAGGGACCTGCAGCTGTGGAGAGGTGAACTGAAGGTTCAGCTGTCCCTGACTCAAAGGTCCACTAGACTGTAAGGCTAAAGTCAGGACAGATGCAGGTGGAGGAACCCTAACTGTGACTAGGTGACGCAGAAGATCCAAGTACTGCTGCTGGCTAGCTGCACTCTGTCGCTGCATCTCATACTGCTGACGCTGCATCTCGACTTGTTGGCGCTGTATCTCAAGCTGCTGTCTCTGGAACTCATCCTGTCGAGCCTGTATCTGTGCAAACGCAGCAGCTGTGTCCTGAGCCTGTCTCTGTAGCTGAAGCTCCTGTCGCTCCTGTGCCTGGGTCAGCCTCTCAAAAATAGCCACCATGGCTGGGTCTGAGCGGGAGGCTGAACCAGAGCCACCGGCCTCGTGGTCGTGAGGTCGAGGAGACCGATACCTGGGGATTGGCTGATAATCCTCATCAGTGCTGTCAGAGGCCTCATCCTCAGCTATATCAGCGGGCTGAGCATCTAGATCTGCAAGCTCTGCCTCAGCAAGACCCTGTACGGTCGCGTCCTGCTCAGCCGCTATCTTAGGTACCTCTGGCCTTTGTCTCTGTCCTGAGCCAGGTGCCTGCTCTCTCGTAACTGAAGCCCATAGCTGACGAATATCATACTCAGGAAAAACAATGGTAGTATCAGATATCTCAGCGCTAATCTCTGAAGGCAGCTCAAGTGCAGATCTGATGATGAAGCAAATCCAATGAGCATAGGGCAGCTGACGGTGTCCCTTGAAGCCCTCTGCCAGGGTGTCTTTCATCTCACTAATCATAAGATCCCAAACGTCAAAAGGTGTTTGTGAGAGGAGATGGTGAACAACCCATAGCTGCATCCTGGTCAGTCCCTCTCTGTAACCAAGCCTGGGAAGAAGAGTACGCCTGACAATAGCATCTAGAACTCGGGCAAGCGGTGTCAAACTAGCAGGTGTGCGACGAGCCCCTTCGCCAAAAGGCTCACGGAAGCAGGGTCGGATCAGATCTGTAGGTGGCACAGTACCGCCATGAGGGCGTCTAGGTGGAGCTTGCTGACCAAAACAGAGCTGGTGGATCTTCGTGTCTGAAGCTAGGCGTCTGAGAATCTCTCGCACTCTTGTGTTGTACAGTCTGCGGTCGCGGCCTCGGAATGCAAAGTGTATGAACTCATGGGCTAGATTAATCCATAGTGAAGCATAGAACTCCCTAACCCAAGTGCTGCAGTATGCACCTGTCCATCCAAGAAAATCTAACAAGCCCGGTAGAAAGGACAGGTGCGGACGAAGCTGCTCACCCACTACCTCAACAAGTGACTCAATGCGACAGACCCTCTATGGTCGAAAAGCAATGCCACTATCAACGTAAGCTCTGTAAAAATCCTCCTGTAGAGGAGTATAAAAACCCTCTGAAGCTCTGGAGTCCCTCTGAGGTGGGAACCACCGGCTGACCTCAACAAATCTTAATCCTTGCACCTGACGTGTTGTAGCACCTCTCAAGTCAAAGTGCTCGACAAGGGGTGAACCTCTACCCCTGGGAGGTGGACGTCCTCCATGACGCTGGCCCTCTAGCCTAGGAGTCACCTGAGCTCGTGTGCGTGTGGAGCGGCGACGCGGTGGAGTCTGAGCTGACTGCTCCTCTGTCCCTTCTGGAGCCTCTGCAGGTGGATCAACTGACATAGCATCTGCATCCATTGTCACTTCTGTGCCCTCAGTGGTCTCGGTAGTCTCTGTACCAAGCTGTCGACCTTTAAGATGAAAGCGACGGTCGCCAATGCGTATACCACTGCTCCTGCCACCCCTTTGTGCTGCATCAGCTGCATCTGCCACTGTCTGAGCTATCTCTACATCAGTAAGAGTCTTCTTCTTCTTTCTGGCCATGATCTTGATGCTCTTTCCATGCGCAACCTTAGACAGATGAGGAGGACTGTCGTCCCCGTCACTAGGAGCACCACCAGCATTCTAACAACGAACCATGCTGTCACACTGTCGGGAAACCTCTAAAAAATGGTGTACTGACACTCGAGAGGCTTGGCCTCAAACCGTATCCGCAGGCTTGGCCTCGGATTCAACAACTGAACAGCAGTCAGCCCGACACACCGACAAACTCGCTGAAAATACGGAATAGATGGATCTACTATAAGCAACATATATGATCTAAAAGGTACGAAACCCTAGAGATAGCAAGCATATAAGATAAGATGTGAATCGAAATGCGATGGCTACCTTAGATTGACGAGAAAACGGTGACGAGGTGAGATGACCTTAGTTCGTGAGACTTCCCAAAACACCGGATGAGCGCTCGGAGTGAAGACATCGCGCGCAGAAATTTCGACGTCAATCGATGGAGACGCCGCAGTGTGAACCCTAGGGTTAGGGCAACGCGCGATGGCTGAAGATGAAAGTGGTCGCGAGGGAAGTCAGGGGCCGGTCGGAGGTGGCGCAGGTGATGGAGAACACAGCTCACCGGCGGTAGCAGCACACGGCGGTGGTGGTGCAGGCGAGGCAGAGACGGCGGCGGCGCGGCAGGGACAGAGCTGCGAGGTGCGGGTGGAGCTGCGGTGTGGGGCGACGCTGTGCGGGTCACCAGAGGAGAAGGAGAAGGCAGGGCGCGGCGGTGAGCTCTGGTGCGCGGCGATGGCGAGGTTTCAGGCGAGTTAGGGCAGGGAGGCGGCGGAGTCGCGAGAAAATACGACGGCGGATGAAGAAAAAAAGATTGAACATGAAAGGTTATATGAGGGGTTAGATCCGCTCATCACGCGTTGACCGGACGTGGTGGTCGATATGACCGAACGCGGTGGAGGCGGCGTTCGGTCATATTCCAGTAAGCTCCTGGAATGATCGGACGCGTCCGATTATCCACGATCGGACGCTGACAGCGTCCGGTTTTGATTTGCCCGGAAAACAAAGATGGATGACCGGACGCGGTGGTGGTTACCGGGACCGGACGCGGTGGTCAACAGGGACGCGTCCGGTGCAGCGTCCGGTCACTGGATCAGGAGTTGGTCTTCTGAATGACCGGACGCGCTGGTGGTCGCCGGGACCGGACGCGGTGGTGAAGCATCACTGCGTCCGGTGCAGCGTTCGGTCCAGCGTCCGGTCACAGTTTTTCGCCCTTCTTCATTCCGAACTTCAACGTGACTTCTCCCAATCAGGTTCCAATTCAAAGAGACACAAATAAACACCAATTGGAACATGATATGAGTGACCTCACTCAAACCCTCAAGTTTCTTAAAAAATAGTTTGCCTTAGGCTAGTATTATTTATAGGAAAATAGGCAACAAACACCCGAGGAGCAACGTATGGCCATGCAATAGAGTTTTTGAACCCTTGGGAGCGTCAAAATGCTCTCTCTACCCATGGACGAACACAGAGGTTGCTCAAAGCCAAACCGAAAAGAAACGACAAAGCAACAACCATGCAAATGCAATGCAAAAACAAGTAAGTAAAGCTAGGTTGCTTGTCAAGTTTGATCCACGGTTAGGCTTCTTCACTCCTCCAAAGGAGGGTTATCGTAATCGTGTTAGCCAAGTCCTAGATGCATTGCGGGTAATTAAACATGACATATAATACAATGCAATGCAAGGGACAACACAAGCTCATTTTTTAAAGTTACTAGAGTCAAGCACATTGAGTTCACTTCTCAACCTACAAAAGGTAGCTTCATCCAAAGGTTTAGTGAAGATATCCGCTAATTGATTTTTACTTCTTACACCTTCTAGTGATATATCATTTTTAGCAACGTGATCTCTTAGAAAGTGGTGGCGGATATCAATGTGCTTGGTGCGAGAGTGTTGTACCAGATTATTTGCAATTTTAACCGCACTTTCATTGTCACATAAAAGCGGCACCTTTTCAAGAATAACTCCATAGTCTAGGAGGGTTTGTTTCATGTATAGGATTTGTGCACAACAAGCCCCCGCGATAATGTATTCCGCCTCGGCGGTGGACAAAGCCACACTATTTTGCTTTTTAGATGACCAAGATACTAAGGATCTCCCAAGCAAATGGCATCCTCCGGATGTGCTTTTCTATCAATTTTGCAACCGGCATAATCCTAATCAGAGTAGCCAACTAGTTGGAATCTAGCTCCTTTGGGGTACCAAAGTCCAATGCTTGGGGTATACTTAAGATATCTTAGGATTCTTTTTACGTCACTTAGGTGATGTTCTTTAGGGCATGCTTGAAAGCGGGCACACATGCACACACTAAACATGATGTCGGGCCTAGATGCGGTAAGGTACAACAAGCTACCAATCATAGAACGGTAAAGAGTTTGATCGATTGGTTTACCTCTCTTATCTAGGTCGAGATGTCCATTAGTTGGCATTGGGGTCTTGATTGGCTTGCATTCTTCCATCTTGAATCTCTTGAGAAGATCCTTGATATACTTTTCTTGAGAGATAAAAATCCCTTCTCTCATTTGCTTGACTTGAAACCCAAGGAATAATGTTAGCTCACCAATCATTGACATCTCGAACTCTTTTGACATCAATTTACCAAATTCTTTGCAATAGTCTTCATTTGTTGATCCGAAGATGATATCATCAACATAGACTTGACAAATGAAGATCTTTTCATTAAATTTCTTGGTGAATAGTGTGGTATCAACCTTTCCAATAGTGAAGCCCTTCTCAATGAGGAAGTCCCGGAGACGCTCATACCACGCTCTAGGGGCTTGCTTGAGCCCATATAGCGCCTTGGACAACCTATAAATATGATTAGGATATCTAGGGTCTTCAAACCCGGGAGGTTGTTCAACATAGACTAGTTCATTTATGAAGCCATTTAAGAATATACTTTTTACATCCATTTGATATAGTTTCATATCATGATGTGATGCATATGCAAGAAGGATACGGATGGCTTCAAGTCTTGCAACGGGTGCAAAAGTCTCTCCAAAATCAAGACCTTCAACTTGAGAGAACCCTTTTGCTACTAGTCTTGCCTTGTTTCTTACTACTACCCCTTGATCATCTTGCTTGTTGCGGAACACTCACTTGGTTCTAATGACTCTTGCACCTTTTGGATGCTCTTCAAGTGTCCATACTTGATTGTGGACGAAGTTGTTCAATTCTTCATGCATGGCATTCACCCAATCCGGATCTTGAAGAGTTTCTTCTACATTCTTAGGTTCAAGACAAGAAACAAAAGAGTGATGTTCAATAAAAGAATTAAACTTTTGAGATCGAGTCATTACACCCTTTGTAGGACTCCCTATGATGAGATCTTGTGGATGTGCTTCAAGTAGGGGTGAGTTTCTTCGATCAACCATTTGAGGAGTAGGATGGGGAGCATCAACATCTTGTGCTTGTGCCTCGGCTTGATGATGAGAGACATGGGTGTCTTCATTTTCAACTCTCTCATTCTTGTCATCATCTTGAGGCACATATGATGAAGATGGTGGATTGATAATTTGTACATCGTCTTCATCATCTTTAGGCTTGATGTCACCCACCGGCATGTTCTTCATGGCCTCCCTCAATGGTTCATCACCTACATCATCACAATTCTCAATTGCTCCTTGGGAGCCGTTAGATTCATCAAATTCTACATCATATGTTTCTTCAACCAAACCGGTGGCATGGTTAAATACTCTATATGCTTTGGACTTTGATGAGTAGCCAACAAGAAAACCAATATCACAACGTCTTTGGAACTTCCCTAGGTGTTGACGCTTCTTGTAGATATAGCATTTGCAACCAAACACCCGGAAGAATGAGACGTCCGGCTTCTTCCCATTTAGCAACTCATAAGGGGTCTTGCAAAGAAACTTTTGTAGGAAGAGGCGATTTGAAGCATAGCATGCGGTGTTGATTGCCTCGGCCCACAATTTTTCCGATGTATTGTACTCATCTAGCATTGTTCTTGCAAGAGTGATCAAGGTCCGGTTCTTTCTTTCAACTACACCATTTTGTTGAGGAGTATAGGTTGATGACACCTCATGCTTGATTCCAATTTCATCACAATAAGCTTCAATGTTGGTGTTGTCAAACTCTTTTCCATTGTCATTTCTAATTTTCTTTATCTTGACTTCAAATTCATTTTGAGCTCTCTTTGCAAACTTTTTGAAGCAACTTGCCACTTCGGATTTGTCATGAAGGAAGAAGGTCCAAGTGTATCTTGAGAAGTCATCCACAATCACAAGACAATAAAGATTTCCACCCAAACTCTTGTAAGTTGTAGGACCAAACAAATCCATGTGTAGAAGTTCTAGTACTCTTGATGTTGACATGTAAGCTTTGGTTGGATGAGTGTTTGCAACTTGTTTGCCGGCTTGACATGCACTACAAGGTTTGTCCTTCTCAAACTTTACATCCTTCAAACCTCTCACTAATTCTTTCTTCAATAGCTTGTTGAGAGTGTTCATTCCAACATGAGCAAGCCTCCTATGCCAAAGCCATCCAAGTGTGGTCTTGGTGAACAAACATGTCATCAAGTTTGCATCTTTGGAGGTGAAGTCAACAAGATAAAGATTGTTGTATCTAAAGCCCTTGAAAATCACTTGCTTGTCATCTATCTTTGTAACAACCACTTCATTTGGACTAAACAAGCATTGGTAGCCAAGATCACATAGTTGCCCAACGGATAGTAAGTTGAAACTCAATGAAGCAACATAGAGCACATTTGAGAGAGAATGATCATTTGATATTGCAACCTTGCCTATACCCTTGACTTTGCTTTTGGAATTGTCCCCAAATGTGATCTTGTCTTGACATACCCCATCCTCTTCAAGTGAGGTGAACATACGAGGATCACCGGTCATATGTTGTGTGCAACCACTATCAATCACCCAATGAGATCCACCGGTCTTATAGTTCACCTACACACAAGAGATCAAGCCTTTTGTTTAGGGACCCAAACTTGAGAGGGACCCTTAACTTTCTCAACTAGTGACTTGGCAACCCAAATTTTCTTTGGCCTATTCTTGTTAAGGGGACCCAAGAACATGACTTTCATCTTTCCACTTGAGTCCTTTCTAAGCATGTAATGAGTATTGAAGGCAAAGGGTCTAGCATGCTTGGGCAAGGGTTGTGGTGGTGGAGTTTTACACTCATGAGCAAAATGGCCTTTTTGTCCACACTCAACATATCTCTTTGGCTTAGGCTTTGTCTTGCTTTGTTGTTGTTTGGCCTTGACCTTCTTTTCTTGATTTGCCAAGTAGCCAATACCACTCCTATCTAACTTTATGACGGTGTTCATGAGTAGCTCACTTTGCAAATGTTGGCCTCTTGTGAACTTGCTTAGGCCGGTCTTGAGATGCTCTTTCTCTTGCTTTAGCTTCTTATTTTCTTCAATAAGTGACTCATTTAAAGCTTGCTTTTTAAGAGCCAACAACTTCTTGTTCTCAACTTTAAGCATCTCATTTTCACTCTTGAGCTTGACATACTCATCATAGTCATTGGCCTCAACCATACTCTTGCCTTTGTCGCTAGATCCTTGCTTAAAGTTCTCAACAATTAAGTCATCACATGATGTAGCTATATCAATCTTAACAATTTGGTTAGTAGCATCATGTGTCTCAAGAGCAAGCTCATTAGCAACAATGAGAGTATCATAATTGATTTTCAATGCAGTGTATTCATCTTTTAGCAAGTTTAGCCTAGTGATGAGTTCACCATGCTTCTTCTCAATTTTATCATGTTTATCTCTAAGCTCCTTGTTAGAAGTTTTAAGCTCTTTGAGAGAAGAAGACATAGTTTCATTTTAATCTATGAGCTCATCCCTAGTCTTATGTGCACTTTCAAGCTTAGATGAGAGTGATTTATTTTCATGTTGAAGCTCATCATTTTCATTTCTAGTCCTCCTTATGATTTTAGAATATTTATTTAACAATTTTACTAGTTCATCATAAGAGGGTGCATCATATTCATCATCACTATCACTATCATCATCATCACTATCACTATTTTGTACCTTTCGATCATCCTTAGCCATAAGGCATAGATGAGTAGCGGAAGATGATGGTGAAGGTGGCGGTGAAGGTGGTGATGAAGATGTTGGTGAAGATGATGAAGGCCCAATCACAAATGCAGCGATCTTCTCTTTTTCATTATCACTTTCATCGCCGGAGGACTCACATGATGATTTAATGTTGGTGAGCCAATCACCAACAATATAAGCCTTGCCTCCATTCTTCTTCTTGTAGAACTATCTTTTCTTGCCATCTTTCTTCTTGTATGGCTTGTTCTTTCTTTTATCATCTTCTTCATCACTTGAATCATCTTTCTTGTCCATGTACTTGTTCTTGTACTTGTCTTTTGGAGGCTTCGGGCATTGGTGAGCTAGGTGGCCAAGTTCTCCATAATTGAAGCAATCCATTTCGGAGATTGGCTTCCTTTTGCTACTTGTGAAAAATTTCTTCTTCTTACCATCGAACTTGATGCCACTCTTGTTGAGCTTCTTTAGCATCTTGGTGGTCTTCCTCACCATGAGTGCAAGTGATTTATCATCAATGTCACTTTCACTTGAGCTTTCTTGCACTATCATGGCTTGGCCCTTCTTCTTTTTCTTTTCATGGCTAGCTTTAAAGGCCAAGTCTTTCTTCTTGGAAGATGATGAGCCCTCTTCCGGAGTGATGTGCATGTACATCTCATGAGCATTGATCTTTCCCAATACTTGAGTCGGTGTTGCGGTGGAGAGATCACTTTGGTGAAGTACGGTGACAATGTGTCCATACTTATCAACGGGAAGAACACTCAAGATCCTCCTTGCAACATCCGATTGACTCATTTGAGTGAGTCCAAGAGCATTGAGATCTTCTACAAGAACATTCAAACGAGTGTACATCTCATTAGTACTTTCTTTGGGAAGCATCTCAAAAGAATTAATTTTCTTTAAGGCAATATGATAGCGTTCCTCACGCTCACTCTTAGTTCCCTCATGGAGAGCACAAAGATTTTCCCATAATTCATGAGCGTTTTTGGCATTGCACACACGATTGAAGATATCTTTGCCTAAGCCCCGGTAGAGTGCATTTTTTGCCTTTGCATTCCACTGGTTGTACTTCTCCTCGTCACCACTTAGGTTAGCGGGATCCCTCATAGGAGGAAGCCCTTCGGTTGCGGCTCTAAGACACCCAACATCTATGGCTTCGAGATACGCCTCCATACGAATTTTCCAATATGGAAAATCATCTCCCTCAAACGTGGGAGGTGGTCCTTCCCCATTAGACATCTTGTTCTAGGCGGTGAAGCCTAAATTAAGAGCAACACGGCTCCGATACCAATTAAAAGGATCAAGATGCCCAAGATGAGGGGTGAATTGGGCTTTTCTAAAAATTAATTGCAAGAATTAAATCCTACAAGCCAAACTTCACCCCTAGTGCCTACAAGTGTTCCTTGTGATTCTACTGATAAAAGTTTTACACCCTAAGTTCCAATCCTAGACTAGCATGGCAATTCTAGGAAGGTAAACAAGCAATGAAAGTAATGCACGAAAGTAAATGCTTGAAAGTAAGGGTTAGGAACACGGCGATGTTTTGCCGAGGTATCGGAGAGTCGCCACTCCCCACTAGTCCTCGTTGGAGCACCCGCGCAAGGGTGTAGCTCCCCCTTGATCCGCGCAAGGATCAAGTGCTCTCTACGGGTTGATTCTTCGACACTCCATCGCGGCGAATCACCCAAAACCGCTCACAACTTGAGTTGGGTCACCCACAATCTCGTCGGATGATCACCAAACTCTCAATCACCACCAAACCGTCTAGGTGATGGCGATCACCAAGAGTAACAAGCTAGAACTCTCACTTGACCACAACAAGCCTAATGAGAAGATGGATGCACACTTGCTACACTCTTGTCACTAGAGATGATTCTTAAACTTTGATTCATAAATCTCTATCCTCACTAGGGCTCTTGCACTCCCTTGCACTTCAAAGGTGTTTCTTAGCTGAACAAATGAGCAAGAGACCTCTAAAAGAGGTGGTGGGGATGTATTTATACACCCCACAGTCGAAACGAACCGTTACCTGCCAACTCAGCAAAACGCGGGGTGACCGGACGCGCCGGTCGAAGTGACCGGACGCGCCGGTCGCTCGTAATAGTCGAAATTATGAAATTTCGGCTGAGTGACCGGACGCGCCGCTCAAAGTGACCGGACGCGCTGGTCGCTCATAACGGTCGAAATTCTAAAATTTCGGCTGAGTGACCGGACGTGCCGGTCAGGGATGATCAGACGCGTCCGATCATGCAGGGAGCTTACTGTAACGAGACCGGACGCGTGACCGCGTCCGATCGGTGATGACCGGACGCGTCCGGTCGTCGCAGGACCTTACTGGAACGTGACCGGACGCGCCGATCATTTCACAGACGCGTCCGATTACGCTGTTTACCCTCTGGAACACGTGTCAGACTGACCACCGCGTCCGGTCCTCTCAAGGACCGCGTCCGGTCGATCAGTTGAAACCGCAGTGAAGTATTAGTACTGACCGACGCGTCCGATCATGACCAGGACCGCGTCCGGTCATAGGTAAACGGCTCAAACGTCTTCTAAACGCGATGCAACTTGAACTAAGTTGCTTCCAACTGAACTCTGAGCTTTTCTCGAGCTACCTAGTGCTAAGTTTGACAAGTGTGCACCACACCTAAACACAAGACTCACCTAGGTCAAGCTACTCGCTCATGCCCCTCTTTATAGTACGGTCAAAGGAAGAAACAAAGATCCTAACGACTATTTCAGATGTATCTCAACACCTTGACATCCGGAACTAACCGTCCTTAATCTTATCGTTGATCCTTTGAAAACCGAAACAATTTCCATCAAAGAACATGAATACCATATTGCTCAAAGCAGTTATCATCTCCATGACCTAACTTACCAACGTTTCTGCAAAACACACGTTAGTCATGGTAATTAAGCGTTGTCATCAATTGCCGAAACCAACACCGGGGCCTAGATGCTTTCAATATGCAACACTAGATTTACTTTTGCAACATCTAGATCAAACATATACAACATCCAGACGAAACACATGAAACATACGGTTGTAACATGTGCTCATCTACTTGCTGCCCCCAATGGACGTTCGTTGACGCGAAGCTTGACGCCGGCACGAAGCTCGGATGCCATAGCGCGGAGGTCAGACCTCGGCTGTTCGCAGCGCGAGTCCGAGCGGGAGGCGCGAGGTGCGGCGAAACGCAGCGCGAGACATAAGTGGTGCGCGACGCAAGGCGTAAGTAGCACGCGGCGCGAGGCGTAGGGCAAGCGATGCGGGGGGCAGGCAGATCCGTCCTATCCGGCTGGCCACACACTCGGTAGGAGCATTAAAAAAAAGGACAATTCACGAGCGCTTGAATTAAAAAAAACATTACAAGCGCCATATTTCTAGACGTCTAGTTCACCACCAGCTCGGAAGACAAGGGTACATCCAATCCAAAGGATTCAGATTCTGACTGCAATGAACATGCCCCTGTATAATCACATAATATATGGCTCCAGACTCCAGGATTACTCCGATAAGCCCAGTAACAGGAAACTGAAATTCCGCAATCAACCACCATAAAGCAATAGCAGCATAACAAACTGCATAAGCGTAAAGTGCAACGGCTGGAATGAATCAGCAAACATTTGATTCATGGAGTGTTAAAGAGTACAAATATAATGTCAAAACTGGGTTTTGCCAAGTAACCATCCTAGTTTCATGCATTTTCATAGTGGTGAAGCTTGTATAGCAGGACTTTTCCACCCGCGTGTCCGACAGACAAGAACCCGCTGGCAGGGCTGAAATCCAGGCACCGTGGATAGTGAAGGCTGAACCGAGGCCCTGGCCAGTTCTGGAACACGCTGAACGACGGGACGTGCACAAGCCTCATCCCATTCCTCTCTTTCCTTGAGCTGATCGCCAAGATCTGGGCATCATGGTTGAATTTCATTTCGCCAATGTCAGTGGTCAGGTTTTCGATTGTCTTCAGTGGCTTCCTCTTCCCACCAAGAAAATCATCTCTCTTGTACACATTCACAATGCCGCTGGTGGAGCCTGTGGCAAATAAAGAGCTGTCCTGCGAGGTGCAAAGCGAAATGCCAGCCAGGGAACCGTCGTCAAAAGCCTTGTGGATGCACTTCCTCGTTCCAAGATCCCAGTGGTAAACATGGCCATCTCCACCGCTGCTCAGCAGCTGGTTTCCACCATCCGCAAAAGCCAGTGAACGCACGCTTCCGTTCATCTTGAGGGTTCCAATGAGCTGCTTTGTCTTGGCAGAAATAAGAAGGATGTACCCTTCATTACCGACAAAAGCAATGGTTTTCGAATCAGGTGATATCTCAAAGCTCTCCAGGCTTTTCTCCTCACGCCCTGTCAAAGGTCCAATCTTGCTAACAGCAGCATTCACCAGATCAAATGAGTAGAAGAACTTTCTCCTGCCTGATAGGATCACCTCAGAGCCATCAGGTAGAAATGAGGCCTTGTGTACTGGACAGTCCCCAATAAATATGCTCTGGATCTTGGGGTTTCTCTTTCCATCAATCTGGAAAAACCTCAGATGCTTGTCCAAACCTGCAGCAAGCATCAGTTGCCCATTCCTATGAAACTGCACTGAATTGATAGGACCACTTGATGGATCCTGGATATTGGCATCAACGAGCCTTGAGAACTCCAGCATCCCAGGTAAGAGCTTGACAGTATCCTTGACAACGAGCTCATCGTTATTCTGAAGGATATCATCGACACAACCCTCATCATCAGACTCACCATCTGACGCGGCAGGAAGAGAAGTTTTCTGGTCCATATCAGCCCAGCCAGTGAAGGGGTTCAATTTGGCATGCTGACCACGCAACCTGGCCTCATACTCTTTCCCTGAAATCAAATGCTCATCTTCCTCTTTTCTCAGCTTCCTCAACCTTGAAACCTTCACAATGTCCACCTCTGTCCTTTCTTCCTCCTCATCCACCCATACTGGCTTCCTCCCCTTGATACCCACCACGTCTTCCTCATCCTCATGGGCCATATCCTCCTCATATATAGGAAAATAATCCATGCCACCACCAGCGGACCTATCTGTGAAAAACAAAGGCACATCCCGGTCAGGAGCTACTACTGCAGCCCCAGCCTCAGTGCCAAACTCCAGTGGCGCATAAAGGGAACCAAACAATGAGCTCTCCAGCTGCCGCATCTCCTCTTCCTCTTTGTTCTGCTGGGACTCCTGCACCTTAGTCCTTTTCTTCTTCCTTTCCTTATTGTGATTCTTCAACTTTGCTTCCTTCCCAACCTCTGCATCTATGGAGGTCGGAGAGCCAATGTCCTCGTCATTGCCATCATCAGCTTCACTTTTCCTGAGGCGGCGCTTCTGGACCGCGTTCTGGGATATTAAGCTCATCTTTCCTGGAGAATTAGTCTGCCAAAACAACAAAATCCTGTCAAAATAATCAGAATAACCTATAAATGCATACAACTTCTAATAGTTACGCATTAGGATACAAAAGCTACAATAGATCAATTAACCTTATAAAACGAGACATGCAAAACAATCAATGTTGCACATATAGAAAGTACAGGCTCTTGGCACCTACGTATAAACTACAAACTACTATGCAGCATGGATAAATAATTAAATATACATGTAGCGTTGGTGTTGTGGGCACACAAGGAGGGATAAAGTCCGGAACGACGATATTCGGGATAGGGTTGGGGTGGCACCAATTGAGGAGAAATTGATTCAACATCGGTTGAGATGGTTTGGACATGTCCAACGGAGGCCTCCTGAGGCGCCGGTGCGTAGTGGAGTTCTAAAGCGGGCCGATAATGTAAAGAGCGGTAGAGGTCGACCTAAACTAACTTGGGACGAGTCCGTTAAGAGAAATCTTAAGGAGTGGAATATCTCCAAGGATTTAGCTATGGACAGGAACGCTTGGAGATTGGCAATCAACGTGCCTGAACCGTGACCTCTTTTTGTCTTGTGCCCTTTATGTCCCTTTATGTGTCTCCCTGTTTCTCGTCTCTTTTGGGTTTCATCTCTAGCCTACCCCAACTTGCTTGGGACAAAAGGCTATGTTGTTGTTGTTGTGTATCAGTGTACGGAGGATATGGATACTGTTTTTTCACACACAAAGTATTTTTATAAATAAATAAAAAAGACATATTAAAAGCAGTAGCAACATAGCATTAGCATTAAAATTGCCCTTCATTTTTGCATTGTGTCGTTTTACTTATCTTTCTAGATTTCCAATAAGACAAACACTCCAGCAGCCAGGTAACCTGCTGTAGCTGCTGTGCCCCCTCCACAATCAGACCAAGTAACCAGACAATTTGACTACAGGAGCGGGGACAGGAATGGAATACAAGAGAGGGAACAGAGAATAAACAGGCCATGGACTTGCAGGTACTAGATGTGCAGTTCCTGACTCTTAAACACAAACAAACAAGACCTCTAGAACTCCACTCTCTGAAGGAGAGTTACGAGTAGTTTCTCTCAAGAAGTGCATCAGATTGGTCCTCCAAACTAGTTAATGGATAGTTCAGAGGAAACATGACATGTAGCTGAACCATGACAACAATTAGTAGTTTGATATGAGTGTAGATGATCAGAATAATCTGATCCTCCTATACAGCTAGACATGTCAGGAGATCAAGAACCCAAAGAAAGAAGTCTCAGTCTATCTCAACAACACTGCATGATGATAAGATGAATGAAACATTACACAAACAAGTCCAGCCAATGAGCACAATCAGCAAGACATCATGAAGTTCAGAGCGTGCAATAAAATATCAGCTACTCAATCGGGAGGGGGAATTAAAAATACCCAACGCTAATGTGTCTTAAGATTATATTTTCCAAAACATAATAAACAAAAAAAAAGACTGCGATTTGCAATCCTGTGGAGAACTTGAAATTTCTACTGTGTTACGCTTGGTTGGTATTGGTTATACATGACATCACAGCTATTTGAAAGTACCGATAAATCTTTTATTATAAAAGAATGAAATGGCTGAGAACAGAACTCTCTTCTGCACAGTAAATACAATCTCTGGAGAGCGCAACAACATGGCTGGAAACTCAAATGCAGGCATCATTTACAGGAAACATCTCTTAACCAGGAGACAAGAATTTAGAAACTAGTTGTTAAAAACAGAAAAAGTGGTGGAATGTATGCATAAAGGCGATCATAACTAATTCAAAAGTGCATGTTCGCGTCGCAGTACTAGAGTAATAATGAAAAGAGAAAGCAATGCAAGTGTTTTCACCTAAAAAATGGTAAACGGGACCTGTAAAATGCTAAACTTAACCTTGTCACCAGTTCAAAAGAGCAAAAGAGCAAAACAACACAGTGCCAGATATGCGCCTACACAATCCTGATTCCTGACCATGCGCATGGAGCAAATTCGCATTTTTAATCTAGAACATGACACATGTAGACCTTCCCACCAAACACAGCTCGACACCTCCTGATTTCATTGCTACAGAATTCAAACCCTGTGAACTATGGCTGGGGATTTGGGCTCACCTTCAGAGGGCCGGAAGAGGATGGATGCGGACGGCAGGATCCGTGCGGGTGCGGCAGTGGAGCGGTTGTCGGGAAAGGAGAGCGGGCGAGGCGCGAGCAGCGGCGGCGTGTGGTGTGCGGTGCGGCTGGGACGTGGCCGACAGGGATGTGGCGCGGCAAGGGGCTAGGGTTATACCGTCCGTGGGCTGGGCCGGCTGTGGCAGCTTTCGTGGGCTAAATTGATAGGTAGACGAGAAATGTAATCTTTCAGGGAGGGAAAAAGTCTACATTATCTCCCTCAACTTTCACGAAAATCCGCTTTTTCTCCCAGAACTCTAAAACTAGGCAAAACATCTTCCTCAACTTTTAAAACCGTTCATCTTACCTCCCTGACCCTGTTATAAGCAGTTTTAAAGGCGTTTTTGTTTTTTGTTTTTTATTTATTTGGGCTGAATCTTTAAAAAATCATAGTAAATCACAGAAAAATCATAAAATAGAAAATCTAATTTTATTGGACTCCACATGAATAGATCTATACAGTGAATATATAATATGGTATGCTTTAGTACAAAGTTTTTGCCGTGACTTTAGATCTATTTTTTTTGTAATTAATTGAAATAATTTGTAGCTGTAGTTTCTATGGTCCAATTGTGATAAAATTTTTATGGTGGGCTAATTATTATATAATTGAACTGTAGTAAAAATTTCATACTCATTGGATCATGAATAGCTTAGTTATAGATTTATTTATATTTAACAAGCATAAATCTAAAAAAAATTTATAACTAAGTTATACATGATCCAATGAGTATGAAATTTTTACTACAGTTTAAGCATACAATAATTAGCCTACCATAAAAATTTCACCACAATTGAAACATAAAAACTGCAGTTATGAATTATTCCATTTAATTACAGAAAGCATAGATCTAAAGCTATAGTAAAAACTTTATACTAAAGCATATCATATTATATATTCACTGTGTAGATCTACTCATGTGGACTTCCACAAAATTGGATATTCTATTTTATGATTTTTCTATGATTTTTTAAAGATTTAGTCAAAATAAAGAAAAAGAAAAAATAAAACCGTCTTTAAAATTGCTTATAACAGGGTCACGGAGGTAAGATAAACGGTTTTAAAAGTTGAGGAAGTTGTTTTGCCCTGTTTTAGAGTTTAGTAAGGAAAAACGGACTTTCATAAAAGTTGAAGAGGTAAGTGGACTTTTTCCTTCGTAGAGCCGTGGGTATGGATAGAGGTGGGACTTGGGCCGTGCCGTGCCGGCATGGCACGGCCCTCTCGTGCTTCGTGTCGCTTCGGGTCGTGCCCTCTAGGCACGGGAGGTACGTCGGGCCGTGCCGATATGGCACGGTAAATCTTTTCTTCGGCCCAAGCACGGCCCGTGGCACGCTAGCACGCCTTCGGGTCGTGTCGGCCCAAGCACGGCCCTCAAAATATCTTTACTAGTTTTCTTTTTCCACTCGTGATATAATATATATATATATATATCTTATGTGTACTATTTTAATAAAAGTTTAATGATTTTCATAATCTATTCAAGAATTAGATATGATGTAGTATAGTAAATACTAGAAAATTGTATTGTATAGTTGTAGAATTGTGTACGTGCCATTTTTGTGCCGTGCCAGCCCAAGCACGGCCCAAGATGCGGGCTGGGCCATGTAGCCCACCGTGCCGAGATTCTGGGCACGACACGGCCCTCGTGTTCGTGTCGTGCCGGCACGGCTCAAAATATTTCGTGTCGTGCCATGTTTCAGATTGTGTCAGAAGACCGTGCCATGACCTGCCCTCAAATGGCACGGCCCAAGTGCCAGCTCTTTGTATGGACGAGCGCGGTCGCGAGCGGCGGATTGGCGAGCGTGTTCGCGAGCGATGGATCGGAGAGCGTGGTCACGGTCGTGGCCGACTGATGGAGAAGACGGGGATTAGGGATCAGACGGTGGCAAAGGCAGGCGCCGAGGTAAAGGGACGAGGTACCCACGCGCACGGACGCCTGGGTGTACGGCCACGATGCCGGCAGCGTACGACCACGAACCCAGAGACCACGGGGTTAGAATTTGGGTATATGTAAATGTAACTTTATTATATATTTGTTACGTGTACACATGCATATATAATATAAATAAACTGGATGAAAAGAACCCGTTATTGAAATTTTATTGGATATTTAAAATGGCACGCATGTCTTTATTTTTCTTTTTCGCCCTGCTTTTCAGGACTACTTGAATATTCAACGAAGGAACAATGTTTTTCTCTCACAACAAATCAGCATCAGCAGCAACCAAATTTTAGCCAAATTTCAACGAAACGAACACGGTACCGTAGACCGGTAATGACTCTAATATGTACACCAGGGATGACTAAGGTTTCGAGGTGAGGATCTCAAAGAATTAGGTGGTTCAGAACCAATATATGAGGTTGTATCCAATGTGGATCATAATAAAGTTTCTTTCCTGATTTGAGGTAAAATTTTATGTTTGTCATGTAGGTGGTCTCCATGAACGGAGTCAGGGAGATGGAAGAGGAAGAGATCGATGTATTGTTTTTGCATCTATGGATGAATTGATGATGCACATGCACCCAAGGGC
Organism: Saccharum hybrid cultivar R570; assembly: GCA_038087645.1. Lineage (NCBI taxonomy): Eukaryota > Viridiplantae > Streptophyta > Magnoliopsida > Poales > Poaceae > Saccharum > Saccharum hybrid cultivar. The sequence continues at coordinate 4,006,306 of JAQSUU010000273.1, forward strand.
TGGGTCGCTTTGTTGGTGGTCATGGTATTGCTGAGATTTATTAGAGACAGCAGAAGCGCAATGTGCAAACTAACGGCAGTGGACTCTTTTTATTATGTAAGCTGACTTTGAGTAGCTTTGCATGTTTCTATTCAGAGCTAATTTGGTCTTGGCATGACCAGGAACAATTTGCACATGCATGCGTGCAAGTTCAACACACAATCAGCGTAGCAAAATGCAAAGGCAAAAAATTATATATATATATATATATATATATATATATATATATATATATATATATATATATATATATATATATATATATATATATATATATATATATATATATATATATATATATATATATATATATATATATATATATATATATATATATAAACAAGCACGCCAGAAGGTCAAGGTCCATTATCAACTGATGAAGAGTTCAGAGAAATAACAAAATATGATTCAGTTCGAACATCCTCTACGTACCCGGATACTGCAATGCTCCAAGGAAATACATCACTGGAACCCTCAATGGCACTACGCTATTATTCTCAAGAGGGGCGGGACGGGGCTCTTTTAATGTTTTATTACATGACATCATGTACATTACTGGAGGGACCTAGTGAAACAACAATCGCTCCCAAATGGGGCGAGGCAGTGGGGCTACGAGAAAACGCGAAATCAAAGCCCCAATAGCTAGTGGATAACATGCTCCAATTGGCAATTTTCCTAACAATAATTCTTCTCTCAATTTTTTAGAGCTTCAGAAACCAACAGAAAGCTACTGCTGTGCCGGGTGTATGGGGGAAGTACTTGATCCGGCGTTCCCCGGTCATCTAATGTTTACTCCCAAACAGCATTTAGGTCTTTAGGGAGAGACAGGTCTATGGTTTATTTGGGACGCTTGCGGTAAGGCTGCATCATATCACCCACGGTGTCTTTGATGTAGGTCCCAACTTTATTCAGATTCTTAGCCACACCATTCGCCACAAGCCCTGCATTCCTCTGAAATCTGCAGGTTCAAAGACAGTTGTTGAAATGCTAATACGAATTTCAGAACTTACGAATTCATATATAAACCAAAATACCAACTCACTTAGTTAAGAAATCATCTCCCGCATGCCCTGGTTGCCCTGGTTTGTAATGACGTGGTTTTGGAGCTGCGGAATTATAAAGATGAGTAGAAGTTCTGAGAACAGAAACAATGTGAATCCTGCAGGCAGATAATTACAAAATAATGCAAGAAAGAAGCATGTTTCAAACACGCAAAACAGCAAAAGTAATGCTTAAAGCACACAGGAGACATAGACAAGATACTTGGTAATCAGATATTTTTCACAGTTTCACCAATGAAGCGTGTAGTTTTAGAACCAAGTTTCTCTAATCCTAGATTGCACAGAAAATAAGCCCATAAAAACTGGCAATGGGTATAGTGGCAAAAACATTATGAGGAATTAAGTTTAGATAGAATCAAATACTACTAAGAACTGATCAAGTTGCAATTTCTATTTTGTGTATCGGGACACATTTTTCCATGTATTAGTTGACTATTGGATAAATTCTATTTTTCGTGAAAATATTTGGTGATTTCTCCACGCAGGTGCAATAAAAATAACAAGGATTTTCAAGAAGGCAACATTATGTATATATTTTACAGTTTAGTGGCTGATCTCTTAAGGTTTCATACCTACTGCAAACGCATCATAAATCAGGATGCCATTCTAACTAAAAATCGAATAGCATTGACAGTGTATTTCAAGTAAAATGCACGCGACGGTAGATTGATCAACTAGAAATTAATATATTTGAATAAGCAAGTGTGACACATTAAACACTTCTGTCCGTGACCAAACATTCGAACTTTTAGAGCATATTGTGTTAGCTTTGCAGTTGCTAGCAGCCTAGCACACACACTAATCAAATAACAGAAGAAAATGTTTTCTTACCTTCTTTCTTAACATTTGTTGGGACTTTTCTATCTGCCAATAGCTGGAAAAGGGGGAAAGATATTCTTTGTTAGCAAAATAGACATGTCACATGTGAATGATCATAAGACACAGTTTAACTTATAGCTACAAAACACTAGCTGAGCAGGTTGAAAAGTCAGTGCAGACTAAATCTGGAGGAAAATCAAGAACAAATTTCAGAATAGAATGACCGCATTTATTTGTACTGGGGTCGACAAAAGAAAAGCTTGCATGATTATTGTAATAAACATATAATTTATGGAGATAAAATTGACATGAATATTCATCCCACCATTTTGACATTCAACATAACTAAAGCTCAATTTTCTCATCAGATCCTGAGTAGTCACAATCATCTCTGGTACATCAGCTATCGTTGGATAATGTTTACACTTAACAACATCAAAGACACCATTGTGCCTAACTGCTTCCTTATCCATCATGTCACTCTGACATGGTCCTGACTTGTGAATGCATCATAAATGCATAGGAATTACATGGTTAAGCAGATATTACCTCGACTCCAGCACAAACAGGTAGCTGCGCACGTGCCTTATCTCGTATCCCCGTAGGAGTTTCCTTGTCATCTAAGTACATTGAATAGCCAACACATGCATATCTGAAATCTGCAAGATAGCGACCTTCTTGGATAGCTTCCAGTTCAAGTTCTCCAACCATTCGCTCAGAAACTGATACACAGTTAAGAGGGAGGGAATAGTCAATCAATCAGTTAAAAAGGAATGGAATCAGATAACAAAATAGACAGACCATGAAATGGAGTTCAAGAGTCATACTGCTCTCCTTACTTGATTAGACAATAAATCAAGTATATATGTTATAAACTTATAATAGACACAGATACGGATTACTTTTGCAGAGAGTCACAGGATGAAAGCCTGAGCACAATGTCAGCACAGATCAAAGTTTAGATTGTCTATAACCTACGCTTTTGGTCGGTAGCAAACTAGCACTAACAATTGCACTGGAGTTTATCCATGAATCCAAGAGTTTTGATTATATTTTTCAACTCAAGGGGAGAAATTCCCCTAATAGGCCTAACCAAGTGCTGTTCGGTGGGATTATGTGAGACCCTAAAACTGTACAGAAAAGCCTATATCTCCCGGAACTTTTGAGGGTATCTAGGAGCGCACAATCCAAATAGGATGCTGCCCATGTCTTGCTGGGTCAGGATAGTACCACCATTGCCCTTCAGCCCAAAAAGTGGGAGAACCCAACAAAATTCCAGATTAAATGTCTCACCATGGAACAAAGTCAATTACTTCTTAGTTCTTAGTTCTTACACGCTGTAATGAGCCAATACATAAACCCTAGCACTTAGCGTACATACAAGGGTTAGCACTAAATTGCACAAAGGTAAATACTTTGGTAGAGAACCTCATGTGAGCCATATGCACCAAGCCATATAATAGTTCAAATTTCCCATTGCGGAAAGCCTACTCATTCAGTTGCCATTTGTCAATACTCAGTGCCCTAACTGTAACATAGGGCTAAAAAGTTTACATCTAAATCTGTGTGGATGATAGAATTAATTGGGTTTTATGGATGAAAAGCCCTGATATTACACATTTCCTAGCACAATTTGAGACCATAAAAATTGCTAAGAAATGCCCATGTCTTCATTCCCATCTCCTAACGCCAATGTAGTTGTCTGGAGGAACCCAATCAGTATTCAGCAGAACACCCCCTGTGACAAGGAAGCGGTTCGCAGGCGCTGAGTGAGCACCGAGAGGCAACCAAGAGCAAACCACTACCCAGCGGGTCGCCACTCGCAGGGGCGCAGCAGAGGGATGCAGGTAAAAGCGAGGGGGGCTTTGGATACTGTGGCTGGCCGAATCAGCAAAACCCTAGCGCAGGCAGAGAGGGTGGATACAGTAGTGTCCGGAGAGGTGCGCGGCTACCTTGGGGAATGGCGCGGGTGACGCCGACGCAGACGGGCCCGCGCGCTCGCGACCTGAGCGCCGACGAGTAGTAGAGGCAGCCCTTGCAGGACCGCCCCTTCACCATCCCTCCCCCTGCCCCTGCCCCTGCCCCTGCCCCCGCTGCCGCTGGCGCTCCCGCTCCCCCTCTCGCCGCCGGCGTGGGGGCGCCCGCCTCCCCGGCGGCGCGCTCCATGGCCGGGCCACGGGCGGCTGAGGCACGCGGCGTCGGGAGAGGGGTTACGGCGGAATGGGCGGATCGGCAACCGCGTCGGGAGGCGCAGGCGGTGGCGGCGTGAACTCGAACAGAGGCCTCGTTTAGTTCGGTGAATTGGGGGAGAAAAACGCAGAATTCCTGTACCATTTCGTTTGTATTTGGTAAAAATTATTTAAATTTTAACTAACTAGGCTTAAAATGTTCATCTCACAAAGTACAACAAAACTGTGCAATTAGTTTTTGATTTCATCAACATTTAGTACTCCATGCATTTGCCGACATTTTGATGTGACAGGAAATTTTCTTTTTGTATAGTGAAATTTGAGGAAGAATTTGGGGAACTGAACAAGGGCAGAAATGGAAAACGGCTGCGCTTGGGGAGGACAAGGAGGCTGCCTTGGCGTTTGCTGCTGCCGAGGTTTTACGCTACGGTTTCCAGACGAAATTGACCCGTACTGGCCTTTCGGAAGCAAAATCGGACGAAGTTGGTTCTTCCATCATCCATCAACAAAAGGTGTGTTTAGTTCCAGAATTTTTTTTGGCTAGGCTACTGTAGCACTTTCGTTTGTATTGGTTAGGCTCAAAAGATTCGTCTCGTGGTTTTCCATCAAACTGTGTAATTAGTTTTTTTTTTCATCTATATTTAATATTTTATGTATGTGTCCAAATATTCGATGTGACGAAGAATCTTGAAAAAATTTTAGAAACTAAACATGACCAAAATAATTTTCCTTAGCTGATAATATATGGTGTCATGGCCAGTGGCGGAGCCAGAAACTATAGACAGGGGGGCCGGTCGAAGAGTTTCAACCATAAAATAACTAAGTGTAACTTATTTGTTTGGATTTTTACACTATGGATTGGCTCATCTAAAGATAAAATACAAATTTGTGTGATTTTGTTGTCCAGAAGTCATAAAACAATATATGACAAAGCTTTTATTATATCTTTCTAATATGGATCGTTGAATTATATACTACCTAAAAAATTTTTGCTGTGATGTTGGGGGGCCATGGCCCCTGCCTGCCCCCCTGGCTCCGCCAGTGGTCATGGCTGTGTGCCTAGCCAAGCCCGTAACTTCTTTTTTTTAAGGTGTCGGCGCCCGGATGGCTGGATGTCCGGACGCCCGTGCCACCTACCCATGTTCGCTGATTTTCCCGTTCCGTCGCAGTGTCCGCGTGTCTAGAGGACTCGCCTCGCACTCGCAGCCCGCCCTATTCACCTCGATTCGAGGCCATTCGCCCCACCCCGCACACGCACCTCGCCCCCGCCGCACCCTGACAGTCGGCCCCAAGCGCGCCCCGTCCGCCGGGCCCCAGCTTGTCGCGCCGTGCCACCATCGCTCCTCGCGCCCCCTAACTCTCCGAACAACATGAAAGATGTCTAATATGAAACACTTGAATGCAACATATGTCTGAAACAGATGGAACATCTAGAACATACAATTGCAACATATGTGTGAAACATATGCAACATTTAGATAAAAAACACTTGCAGCTTGCAACATGAAAACACTTACTGCAACATAAGACAGAGAACGGCTGAAACATTTGGAACATATTGTTTTGCAACATATTTGTGAAACATATGCAACATTCAGATCAGAACGCTTGCAACATAGTCCGGAATAGATAAAACATTTTGAAAAAAAAACTCTGGAACACTTGCAACACCCCCAGATCTACTTTTACAACATCCATATAAAATAATTGCAACATACAACTAAAACACTTTAAACATGCTCCCTCTGTCCCAGAAAGCTGTACGTCAGAGCATTTGAATTTTGTGTCAGCATTCATTGCGTCTCGCATGCATTTGGACAGCCCCTCTGTCCACGTTCATTGAGTCTCTGGCGTACCTCCTCAGCAGCTAAAGCGTCCAGCATAAAGGGACAGAGGGAGTACGCTTGCAACATGCGTTTTTATCGCAACGTCTCCTTGCTGAGGTTGCGCATCGCGACGGCAATGACGTTGACAGCGGCCACGACCTTCTAGTGGAGAACGGCGGTGTCGGCAGCACCCCAGTAGCACCTCGGCGCGCGCGAGGGACGGGGCACGGTGCGCAGTAGCGGGAGCTCGATGCACAGCAAAATGGAGCGGCGCATGATGGAGGGGCGCGGCGCGGGATGGAGCGTGGCGCTAGATGGGGAGCCGCGCGGCGCGAGATGGGGTGTGTGGTTGGAACGACGGCAGCAACACGCGATGGGAGAGTGATAGGGAGATATTTTTGAGAAAGAGATGGGGTGACGCAGAGAGCAAGCAGGCCGGTTGGGCCGGTAACACGGGCTCAAAAAGCGCCGTCCAAACGGACGGACGCCCGCTCCCAAGCATTATCGTTCTTTTTTTCTTCTTTTGATGATGACCACTGTAGACATAAATATAGTATCGGCAATGCTAACTTCCGCTCGGTGCGCACACCCTCTACGCTGTTGGATGCAGTGGCGTGGTCGTCCGATGGGCCTTCTTCCCCAACGCGTCCGAGCCGCGCCACGCCGGAGGCCGCGCTGCCCGCGCCTTCTCCAACTCCGACGGTGCCTAGGGTTCCGGTGAGCCGCGCCGCCCTTCTTCTCCAACTTCGACGGGTATAGAAGGGGCCGACCGAGGGGAGGTAGGCTGATCAGACGATGAGCATGGCCGACAGGTGGTTTAGTGGAACTAGTGGCGGCAGCGGCAACCAGGCCAGGTCGGGCGCGGGGCGCCATGGCCACATGTGGGAAGGGTCGGGGGAGGGAGAGGGGAAGGAGGAGGTCGCCATCGGCGGTAGGATCTCGCCGGACCTCCACGGCCGCGGCGGGTCGGTGGGCGTCGGGGCGGTAGGAGGTGGTGGAGGTAGGGGCGAGGGTGACGGTGAGGGCGCGTCTCCGGATCCAGAGGCGCGCGGGAGGAGGCGGGGGGACCGCATCCGGAGCCGGTAGGGGCGAGGAAGACTGAGGCGGGCGCGCGGCATGAGAAAGAAGGGGCAAGGAAGAAGAGGCATACATGTGGGACTTTATCCGCGTGTGCACGCGATGGGTAGCACTGTCCATATAATATACTCCCAAAAAAAAAGAGAGTCATTTTAGGATTCAAAAAAGGGTCACCTGCCAACGTTACAGTCCTACCTATAGCTACCGTACCGTAGTTGTCTGTGTCTCACACAGCCATCAGCCTTCTGCCTTCACTCCTGCCGGCCAATGGAACTCGGCTAGGAATAAAAAAAGCGCAGACCTCCATCGTCACTTGGGCTGTGTTTACTTCTCTTAAAAAAAATATATTGTGCAAACAAAAGATTCCTGTCACATCAAACTTGCGATAAATGCATGGAGTACTAAATGTAGATGAAATAAAAAACTAATTGTACAGCTTGGTTATACTTTGCGAGACGAACGTTTTGAACCTAATTAGTCAACGGTTGGACACTATTTGCCAAATAAAACCAAAACATGCTACAGTACTTTTTTTTTATACATTTTTACACCTTTTTACATAATTAAACACAGCTTTGATAGAAACGCCGTTCTCCCAGACGACTCATTTTAAGGGACAGTGGGAGTACGAATTTGCATTTCCATGAAAAGACGTCAAAAGAACAAAAGGACATGCTCATAACTACTCTCTTAAGCGCCCAGGAATTCCTGCCTCCTCCACGCTCCGGGCACGGTTCATCCACCGTTCATTTTCCCTTTTTTTATTTTTTATTTTAAAATTTTATTTTTTTTGTTATTTTTTATTTTTTCCCTCCTCTTTTGCAGAATTTTTTTTCTTTCTAAAAACCGGAGTAACGTAGCGTGCCCATCGTGCTAATTAATTAAAATAGGGTGAGATGATAAGCTAGCCTACCGTTTAATTGATGGAGGTTAGCATTATTTTCAAATGTAGCTACAAACCAAACACTTGCAACATATTTTTGCCATACTTTAGCAGCTCTTGTGGCCGATCGAAATTAAAATACCAACCATACTCAATATTGGCACGATGGATTCGAAAACTAACCAAAATATTATGACTAGTTTTAGTCGTGATATTTATGTGTCCAACGGTCCACTAAACAAGGACGCTCTAGCTAGTATCCATCCCAACCTCGCTACCTACATCGTGTCCATTCCTGGGGTGGAGATAAAAGAACTGGATGTCAGCAGAAAAGGCACCTTACCGGTCATACTAGCATTTTTTTTCTAACCTACCACATTAGTTCAGCCTAGGTCGGCGTATATTATCGAGTGAACATTTGGGCCCTCAAATTTATCTCGTTCCTTAGCAAGTTGCTAATTGATGGAAGAAGAGAAATGACTGTGATCGTCCATCAACCAATGATTAAGAGAAAGAGGCACAATTAACGCACCCCCCGAATCAAGCGCCAAAACTAAACATACTCCCACGGCCTAAAATACAGTGTAATTATGATTTCTAAAATTTGTACTAAAATATAATACATTCTATGTGGTGTCTATGCTTAGATTTAGCAAATTTTGTTAAAAATGAAAGCATAATTTGAGGAAAATTGCTTAATTGGGTTCAAACCATGAATACATATGTCATTTGAGTATTTTCTTAACAGAAGTAGTATACAATAAATTAATTAATGCATGCATATTCAACTAACCGTGCCCCCTCAAGGCCTTAATCAAACACCAATATCTCAAGAGTCCTTATATTTGGAATAAAATCTAATAGCTAGCTAGGAATATTGGGATGGATCGGAGGGAGTACAATATAGGTTTATGTTTACCAAAAAAATAATATAACAGTGATTTTCCAAGATGATGATTATCAAACCCTCTTGTTTTTTTTTTGCTTACACTATTTTTTAGAACCACCATAATCGTAACTCATGATGACTATCACAAAGCAGTGTTCTAGATAAAAGCTTCGTTTAAGTTTTCTTCTATTGTGTTCTTGAATTCCAAGCCGAACATTGGCAGAAGGATATAATAAGCAGCCTGTGAAAGCTGTCATGCATGCACATTGTCAACACAATCTTGCAAATTGTAGCAGCACAAAAGGTGTATCTTCTTTTGAAAAGCCTCTTACAAAATAAAACCAGTATAAATGAGCAGTTTATTTATGATATGACACATCTCTTATCTTAGTTTTCGACGGACCAAGACTTGCAGTCCATCCTTGTTTGCCTTTGAAGGGGTAACACCGTAAAGCCGACTGTACTCCTGTCAAGATCTTCTGTGGAATCAAGGGATGCACTATGGTTTCTGGAAAATTCGGACGAACTATGTGCCAGATTCTTGTTTTGGATAGAAGAAGTTGTGGCTGATAGGTATAGGTGTGAGTGCCATCTGTGTTCCCACATTGAAGCTGAGGTGCTCGTTCAGTCTCCGGTTGCCAGTATCAACACAGATTTCTTCAAGAACGCTGGCATGGTCACCGAAGAATTTGATAAGCCGCAGTCCAAGGCAGCTAGAGATGGAGTTGTTGTCCAGTCGAAACTGCAGGCGGACTGTTCTCAGAGTGCGTTGCAAGCAGGCGAACGAGCGGCCACTGAGACCAGGGATATCAGGAACATCTTCAAGAACGTAGTCCAAGGCTGTCTTTGATCCTTTCCGGCGCACGAAGCGATCGATGGACTTGTTGTAGTCCAATCTATCTTTCCTTTCTAAGAACTCACGCCCATATCGTGGGTCCTTCTCAGGTAGAGCCGTCACAGTATTGCTCAGCTTCAGCATGATTTCACCAAGAGCAGGACAGCAATGGAGCAAGTTGGCAATGGCCGCGGCCGCCGTCTTGATCTTGGGACGATGCATCCCTTCCAGCTCGAGGCGCTCCAGGCTAGGGAACGCACAGTGCAGGAGCCTGGCGTGCCTGGACTCGCCAATGGCGGTGATGTCCTTGAGGTCGTTTCTGACCTTGAGCTTGAGGGTCCTGGCACTGGTGAAGTTGCGCACGAACTGCCAGAAGAGCACGCGTCTTGTTTCTTTCTCATTGTCTTTGTCGTAGTCCCGGAGGAAATGCAGGTCGACCCGTGCAACGCCAGGTGCCGCCGCCGGTCGTAGCCTGAATCGTCGCATGAGACCCTTGTATTTGAAGGATTGCAGCCTCGGTGCATCGATCTCGATTGCCCAGCTGCTCTTGCCGCCGCGGCGATCCCCTGATTCTTTGCCGCACAACGACAGCACGAGCGTGGTCACGGCCTGGAAGCTCAGGCGGAGCACCGCTAGTTCTGCTTCTGCTCCGTCGAGTTCATCAGGGTGGGGCAACAAGAAAATGAGAGACTCAAGTCGCACGGTGGTGAGCTCCGGCGCGGCGTCCAGCAGGGCCTGGAGAACCTTGGGCTCAACGGCGCAGTACCTTAGCCGCAACGTCGCCAGCCGTGGGAGTGCGAAGGCAGCCGTCAGGGTACACCTCGTGAGGTCAAGCACGCGGAGGGTCTCCGACGACGGGAGGGAGGCGAGCCCATAGAGTCCTGTGTGCCTGTGGTTCTCTTTCTCAAGGTAAAGGAAGGCGCCGTCGGAGGAGACGTCGACGGCGGCGACGCGGAGCTCCTCAACGCGGCGCGCCGCTTGGTGGGAGACTAGAGCGCCGACCACGTTGGCATCGTCTGTGCGCCTGCCGCCCCTGCCGCGGCAGAGGAACTGTTCGATGGTGCTTTCCCCGTCAGTGGACTCCACGCGCAGGGTGAGCCTTGTGACGGGGACCTCGGCGGCGTCGAGCGCTGCCTTGGCGGCGTGGACGAAGGCCTCTTGGGCCGAGAAGGCGGCCTCCTCGGTCTCTTCGTACGAGGAGTACGTTCCGTGGTACCGTCTGTTTAGGTAATCGTAGGCTTCCACGGCGAGGTTGACGGCGCCGGACGAACGCCAGAGCGTTCCCCACCGCCGTGAGAGCACGCTGGTGGAAGCAGCCTCCTTGGAGGGGACGAAGTAGAGGATGCGCCAGAGAAGGTCGTCGGAGAGGTCCGACAAGCGGTCCTCGCCGCCCATCGTCACCGTCTCGTCGGCGGTGTTGTGACTTGTGATGCGATCTTGATTCGTCTTTTTATGGATCTTGTGCATAGGAGGATCCTGGCGGCTGGCGCTGGCGCATTTTGTGGATCATAAAAAACCGACTCTGATTTTTTTTGTGAAACAACTATCACCGATAATCAATCAGATCAGTATAGGTTTCTGATGCGGAGAGGGGCGTCCTTGACCCCCGTGTGGGCTGTGCGACCGAACAGAGACCCAAAAATTATGGACCCTAAGATTTATTAAGTATGCTAAGCATATATAATAATTTGAGGTTTTGTTTTAATTAGAAAATCAGCCAAAACTGTCTTTTATGGGCCAAAAACGTGGCCTGCTGAAACATGAGTCCACCACGATCGTAAGTCGTAACTGATCCTTGACTTCAGGAGGCGGAGAGGCCGGCGATTCCAATTTTCTCGTAACCCTACTGCCTTCATCACCTGGAGGCTGGACCGTGGACGGACTGCCTGTTCCTCGCCCTCGCCGACGCCGTTATTCCTGGTCGCAATCCAGTGCCAGATCAGAGACGGAGATCGCCTGGTAAATTGCATGTCCAGCCCCTATTTTATTAAGTTAATCTTTCGTGCATTGTATTTATACACAAATTGATCTAGTGTAATTGTTCCAACTTGCAAGTTATGTCTTTTTCAAATCAGAGCTTTTCTAAATTGAAGCTATTGAAGACCTACTTGTGAACTTCAATGACACAAGAAAGATTTAATGCACTGGTATTAATAGCACTTGAGAGTGGCACGCCGGAGAAGATTAATTATAAATATGTCATTAAAGATTTCATTTCAAAGAATGCTAAAAGAATATCGTTTATCAAGTAATAGTTATACAAGTATAATTCCATTCCAAAGCTCATCCATGGAAAAATAAAATACATGCAAACACAAACTCATAAGTTGATTGTTCAAAGTTCAAACACATAGTAACACGAATACCAGATGGGGTGCAGGCATACATCACACAGCTACACGTACACGTACGTCGACGAGAGACGGACGGAGGCCATATGGTGTCGATGCGAACGAGCAACCAAACGGGTGGATATGGATCCATTCATCACGTGTCAGGCAGCATCTCAGCCCACGCCTCGGCCACTCGGCCCATTAACCAAACGTTGCTGGACTGCAGGCGCACCGCGGCAGCGCGCGTGCTTGCTGTGTCGTCCGGTACCGAAACAAACGGAATAAGCATTTCGGCCGGTATTGCCCGGAATGACCGGTATTGCCCGGTATTGACCGGTATTTGACCCGGTACGGGATTGAGGCTCTTCTATGCCGGTCTAGGTGACGGTATGAGGTATTCCGGCCATTCCGGGCGGTACCGGAATGGAATTTATAACTATGCTTCCATCCCCAAGAACATGACTTGGGTGGCCGCGCCCCGACTAGGCGACTACATTCGCTTCAGCGAGGATCGAGGAGCTGTTTGACGCGCACCATCTTGGCTACAATCCGCACTTGGTTCTCGCGGCGCCGAGCGCCACGATCCCTTGCCTCAGGAACCGGTTGAGAAATCACTTCATGAAGTCAAGAACACAGCGGAGGAGAACACTGTTTCATGATAGTCACCATGAGTTACAGTTATGATGGTTCTAAGAAAAATAGTGTAAATCTAGCAAAAAAACAAAGTGTTTGATGATCATCATTTTGCGAAACGGACTTGGATCCAGGCGCTAGCGCCGTACAGGAGCGAGCGAGCGCCTAACGCGTTGGACTCGCGAGCAAGCCCACTAGCAGTGGGCCCACGCCGCTCCGGACAGCCCTGGACATCACCAACACTATCAACCGCTTCCCACGTGCATCCCATGTGCAACACCCGATCTACTTTTGAAACATCCAAATGCAACAGTTGCAACATAAAAAAAAGATAGATGAAACACTTGAAACAAGCATATAAACACTTGTGAAAACGCCTGAAAAAAATTGACAACATATGCAACATCCAGATGAAATACCTGCAAACATACATATGAAACACTTGAAACATATGTTTGCAATATGCATGCATATGCAACATTCAGATCTACTTTTACAACATCGAGATAAACACACTTGCAATATACGTCTAGAACAAATGAAACATTTTGAACACACACTTGAAACATACGTGTATAGCCATACCAACATGTGCAACATCCCGGTCTACTTTTGCAACATCGATATACAACACTTGCAACATATATCGAAATATCTGAAACACTTGAAACATACTCTTGCAACATACAGTTCTCACCCTTCTTCTTCTTCTTCTTCTTCTTCTTCTTCTTCTTCTTCTTCCACCATATGCCGCAACACAGAGCGGCGGAACGGCCGATTTTCGGCAAGCCAGTGACCGGGGATGGTGGCGTGGCCTAGCAGCGGCCAGCTACGCCTACGCCTGGCATGGGCCCGGCCAACGATGACTCCCTCTCCTAGCTACCTGGCCTGGGCGTGGCGGAGGACGGAGCACGGCATAGCGCGGCAGAGGGGGCAAAGGCGGGGATAGGGTGTGCCGTGGGGGATGGCTACGGTGGCACACCAGAGTGGGCCGCGGTGCGGCAGAGTTGGGCGGGCGGCCTCGCCGTGTGACGCGGAGTGGGGAGAGGAGCGCGGGGTGGGAGTGGATGCAGCACCGCCACGCTAGAGAAGGCCACGACGAGGTGCCTTGCACTGGAGAAGGGAGCAGCGCTATCCTTTTTTTTGTTGGAGAAGCGGACGGACGAGCGACGCTGGATAAGACAGAGTGCGAGAGGCGTACTGTGGTCCGGTCCGTCCGTCGGTCCGGACCCCCTATAGGCTGCATTACCATTTGGGAAATCACTGTTATGTTATTTTGGAGTAAATATAAATCTGTATTACTCCCTACATTCCAAGATATATGTAATATAATAAGGATTCCTAGCGATTAGATTTTATTCCAAATATATGGACTCTTGAGATATTGGTGCTTGATTAAGGCCTTCAGGGGAACGGTTAATTGAATATGCATGCATCAGTTAATTGTATACTCCCTCCGTCACATAGTATAATGCATTTCAAAAGTTTAAGACAGTTTAAGAAAATACTCAAATGACGTATGTACGCATGGTTTAATACCCAATTAAGCAGTTTTTCTTGAATTGTTATTTCCTTTTTTAACAAAATTTGCTAAATCTAAGCATGGGCACATATAGTATATTATATTATAGTATAAACTTTGGAAATTATATTTGCACTGTACTCTAGGCAGAGGGAGTAAGTTTAATTTTGGTGCTTGATTGAGGGGTATGCGTTAATTGTGACTCTTTCTCTTGATCATTGGTTCAGGACATCACAGTCATTTCTCTTCTTTCTTAAAATCTTTGAAAAAAACTTATAAGAGGAGATGATACACATGGAACAAATCATGGAGAAAAAAATGTACACATAAAACAGAACATGAAAACTGATGGAAGAACATTTTTTTTGAAAGTTCTGCGAACCATGACTCCTTATTACAGTTTCTATACTAGGAGTAAACATCACTTCAACAGCACTAAAGTTTAGGCCTAATCTTGCTCAACCCAAACTCAAGTAATATATACGAAGGGCAAAAGAACGAAACATAATAAAACAGAAAAAAACAAAACCAGCAGTTGCTAACTGGGCTGCATGCGACATCTAAATGGGCCAAGGGCCACTTCACAATGCATGCAGACTGAAAAAACAAGGCGAGAGGAGACGCGCACGGCGCCGAGTGCCGACTGGGGCTGACGGGAAGCTCGGCGCTGACCCGAAGCCGGCTGCCGCCGCCGCCGCCGCGCTGCCCCTTTGGCCCTTTCCCTCCCCTCAGGTCCCACAATCCTGTTATTTGTTAGGGTTTTGTGATGCATCTCGATTGGCCGGCTTTAAATCGAAGGCACCGCTGCAGGGATCGGAAGGACGAGTAAACGACTTGGGGATCGAATCTAGCGGGTTGATCAAGTTCATCGCAGTTCATCGGCAGGGGCAGCTTGAACTCGAAGTTGGGATCGTTGTCGGCCATGGGGGTCTTGGTGGGCCGGCGGTTCCTGAATCTGATCCTGGCCGGCTGCTCTCCCGGCGTCAAATCGCTGCGCCGCATCAACCTGGCGCAGCTGTTTTAACCGTGACACACCACCACCACCACCACCATCAAAGACGACGGAGATGGAGACGCTTCGGCTTCCTCATCCAAGCTTCACCTTGCGTGGTCTAAACAACGGATGGAACCTGAACTGCTTCCCGTTCGCGGACTCAAAGGTCATTTGCGGGGATGATCAGTCGGGGCTCGGCTTCATCTTCGACCTGGACACACGCAAGGTGGGAACCATGCCTCCGCTCCCCAAGCTGCCGACGGTGAAGCCCGTCTCCGTCTTCGCTCACAAGCCCCACGTCGATGACGACAGATTTTGCCATGGCAACGGTAGCAGCCTCTTCCTCATGGCGAGGGTTCCCCAGCTAGAGCCGATCTCCAATGAAGTGCGGGAGAGCAAGCTGTTCGTGGGCTTCATCAACCATTATCCGAGCGGGCCCTGGGGCAAAAAAATGCTTCACCTGCCGCGTAGGCTTACCGGCCTTTGAGAGGCCGACAGATTTTCTATCGGCTGTTGAGCGGCCGACAGCCATATGTCAAATTTTTTATAACATTTTCTAGATTTGCAATTAATCATTTAAAAAATATTATTTTGAAAAAATTCGGCGTTTGCTGCTGCCGAGGTTACGCCACGGCTTGACCCCTATTGGTCTTTTCTTTTGGAAGTGTAGATGGAGCTTGCGCATATTCGAAACACACTAGTACACTACCCTTTGGCCACGAGCACACACCGTATTCACATGTCGAAGGAAATAGTGCAAATCTAGCAAAAAAAAAACAAAGTGTTTGATTAAAAAAAAAGGATTCGATGATCATCATCTTGAAAAATCACTACTATTATGTTATTTATTTGATAAATATAAATCTATATTAGTCCCTCCACCCCAAGATATATGTAAGGATTCCTAGGGATTAGATCTTTTTAATTCTAAATATAAGGACTCGCGGTGAGGACGTCCGTCTAGGCACCGTCTTTCCAAATAAAAAATATCTCTCACTCCGTCTCACGCGCTCGCCTTAGGCTCCGTGCTAGTTCCTCTGCCCCGAGCTTGCCATAGGCTCCGCTCCGCTTCCTTTACCCCGCACCCCCAGCAGGCTTCGCTCTGCTTCCTCCGCCCCGTGGCCCTCGCTCGCCTCCGCGACGCTACGCTCCGTCGCTGGAGTCGCGCCTCCCTCCCGTTCCCCGCCCTCATCGCAGTCACCGGCGCCTGTGTCCTCCGCATCACCTCCTCTTGCGGCTAGAGACAGTGAGGGCTTCGCGGCCATCGAGGTTCCTCGCATCCCGGTAGCCAAAGAAGATCGCAGGGGGCCAAGTCCGTGGTGCTCTTTGCCCCACCGCCTCCCAACCCCAATCTGCCCATCGAGGTGGTTATTGAGTTCCTCAGCGCACCTGACATGGTGGTCGCCACCCACTAGAGTGTTGGCTTAACATGTTGCAAACGTATATTTCAAGTGTTTCAAATATTTTAGAGGTATGTTGAAAGTGTTTCATGTGGATGTTGTAAAAGTAAATTGGGATGTTGCAAGTGTTTCAGAGGCATGTTGTAAGAGTTTGTTCAAAAATGTTTTATCTGTTTTTCGACGTATGTTTAGCAAGCGGTTTTGATTCAGATGTTGCATATGTTTCACAAATGTTGCAAGAGTATGCTGCAATGGTTTGAACTGTTTCAGTCTTATGTTACAATAAGTGTTTTCATGTTGCAAGTTGTAAGTGTTTTATCTGGATATTACATATATTTCACACATATTTTAAGTGTATGTTTCAAATGTTTCATTTGCTTCAGACACAACATTCAAGTGTTTCATGTGTTCAAAGGTGTGTTCAGAGAGTCATGGGGGCACGACCCGGGCGTCGTGGGATTAGGCACGGTGAATCAGGTGCCGGCGGTCCGGGCGCGCGACACGCCTGGGTCCTGCAAACAGGGGTGTGCTCGTCCTCATCTTGGCTCTCGGGTCCTACCCGCGCGGAGAGAGGAGCGGGGTCACTGGGAAGGAGCTGCGGGCAAAGCGACAGGTGTAGGGTGCGTGTGCGGGGCGGGGCGGGCTACATGCGCGTCCGTCCGGACGCTATCCTGCATCAATTAATTGTATGCTCTCTTCGTTATATAACATAACACTATGCCAGAAACGTTATCAGTGACACAACGATTCGTGACACAAAAACGAAACGCGTCACCAATAATCTATCCGTGACGTGGGTTCACGAGACGCGTCACCGATTAGTTGTTGCCCATGCCCCAGGAGCAAGACGCGTCACTAATAACGATGTATTCGTGACGCGCATTAACAGGACGCGTCACGGATAAAAAATGTGACACGTATTGTCAAGACGCATCACAGATAGATTGTAGTATTGGTGACGCTGGTAAACAAAACGCGTCACAAATAAGGCAACCAATCTTAACGCCCTCATTGCGCCCTCGTTGCACCCAAGAAGTATAAAAGAGGACTTCCCTTCTGAAACCCTAGACAAAAATCCCTCCTCCTTGCCGCTCCAGCCTCAGTCGTGCCTCCCAAGTCCCCACTCGCACCCCTCCCCTCAGCTCACGTCGCCGGCCGCCAAGAGGAAGGCAAGGCTGATGCCTCGTCTCCTCCACCGGGGTCGCGCCGCAGGCCGGGTTCCGCGCCGGGGGCTGCAGGCCGGGTGCCGCTTCCTCGCAGCACATCTCCGCCTCCTCGCCGCACATCTCCACCGGTCGCATGAGCAGCAGCAGGGAGCAGCAGACGGGAGCCAGCACCGCCACACACATGGGCCACACATCTCCTCCGCCGGTCGCACAGCAGCAGCACGGAGCAGGTCCTAGTGGCACATCTCCACTGTTGGTCCCGGCGGCGGCGGCGGCGGCCGTGGCCTTTTGCTGTTCGTCTCGCACGGCAGGGAGCAAGGAGCAGGTATGAAATATTCCCCTCCCTAATCCTTTGGTAAAAAAAATCTGGTTAATCTGACAATAGAAAATAGGATTGATAGTCGATTGAAGTGCCGATGCATTCTTGCTTTTGGATATCCATAGATCTGAGACTTGTAATATGTGAATATTGTCTTTTTATGTTCAGATTTGATTTTTCCTTTAGTTTAGCTTCTGGACGAGAGGACCGAGATCTCGATTTATGCAGCTGCAGCTCATATGTCTGAAAGATTTTTGCTTTAGTTTAGGTACTGTGCGATTTGCTTATTTGCAGATGAGTGGAGAAACCATTCCGCTTTCAAGCTACAGGTGGTATGTCTCCAGTTTTTCTATAATGATGCAATCTGACTGAAAGTTATTTGCCAATTTAATTTTTAGAAACTTAGGTTTTTAGTTTGACACAACCATCCTTTGCTAAAATTAATTTATGATGTCATTCTATAGGATTGTAAGTTCTACCAAAATTACCATGGTCTGTTCTACTGCTTGTGTGCAGTTGAGCCTGATTGACTGACACTGACATAGCTGTAGCACTGGGTTGGGTCTTGTTTCCATATATGTGCTGTTCTAAATTGACACTGACATATCTCTTGGTTTGCTGATCAAAACGTCTTTCTTTGATGCAGTAATAATGGGAATAGAGGACTTCTATCTCTGCCCAGCAATTCAATTGAAGTGCTCGTATGTTTTAGAGTACTGGTTTCAAATCTTCTAGATAAATAGATGGCATTTTTCTACAATCCTTGCTCAAAACTGATTTATACCATATTCATATTGATTTTAAGTGGCTTGGTTCAGTTCATTATTCTATTGTTTTAAGTAGCTTGGTTTAATCCATTTTTCTAGTGTGTTCAGTAGCTTGCTATCTTATGTTGAGCTGATAAACTAAGAATTACATTGAAGTCATAACAAGATATTACTTGTCGATTTAGCATTTATAACTCATATGAAAGTGTGTAATTTCATTACATATCCTGAGTTGGCCTTCCGATAACTGTATTTGACAATTTATTAACTACCAGTTAAAACTTTCAGGTACATGTCAGATCCATTGACAACCTTGATATGAGCAGGTATACACCTAGACCGTGAGACGTGGCTCCAACCGACTACGGCTGATGGTTTGCCCTGACCTCTGCCTTGTTGTGTCGCTGCTTGTAGCCTGTAGGCTGTGGGATCAAATAAATCAAAGCTTTTGTTTAACTTGTATATGCAGACCATCCACTCTGTTTTCAGATCAAGTTTCTGCTATTTCGTGTAAAACATACATGCTTTCTAATGTGAATTGCTTCCCCCGGTTTTGATTTGGTGATTCATGTATTTCACTGTCTATAATGTGTCCACTAGACATGTCATCATGTGAATATTTTAAACTAGGCAAACATTGGTGTATGCTACTTATAATGTTATAAGATCAGATGTGTTCTAATGCGACTATAGTATGTAGTGATGTGTCATGAAATTATTGTATGGACAATATATATTTTAATATGCTGTTGCTACTGTTGCGACTATAGTAGTAGTAGCTTATATGCATGTGTGATGTGGAACAATGCATCTTTGCTGTTTTACCAATTTTTATGCATTGTAAAAATGCAACTAAAAAAATCTGAAACCAAGCACCAACATCCAGCCATGTTCTTCTATATTGTACTGTACCGTTTTCTTTTTGACCAAAGTTCTATCTTGACACATGAATTTGAAGTGTTGACGACGCCCATCGACATGCTCGCGATTAGAGAGAAGCTGGCCAAGTTCTTGGTGGAACAGGTCATCAACAAGAAAGGAGAGTACCATCATCCTACAAGTTAAGCACCAGTGATGTAAGCCTTCCACATATAACATATCTTAACTCTTTGGATTATTTGGATTTGGTTTGTCAATCCAATTTAACAGCACCAGTGATTGTACTGTATGGTTTAGCACCGTGTTCCTGTTCTGTTATTCTCAATCAGATCAGAGGTTGCAGCTGGCCAGACTGGCATATTATTTTTTTTGTTACTACTTGAGCTTGCACATACTGCATACATATGGTCACTACCATAAGTAGCACAACATTTGGTCATACTTATGGTTATCATTCTGTTTAGTAAGGAAAGGAATCACAGCTAAGTCAAAATATGCATGTGACTCTAGTACTGAACTTCACTACTATTTATATCTGTTGTGAAGTTCAGTCTCATATCTACAGCCATGGAAGTAGGTAAAAATTCAGAGGTAAATTGATTTTGTTCCATGCCAAAACAAAATCAATGCAGATTAAGCTCTTCGTTTCCACTTGTTACTTGGTACTTTAGTGCTCTTTAGCATGATCAAAGTCTTAGTGAAGAACAATACATACTCTTGTGTGCATCCTTTATTTTGATTTGTAAACTGATTGAACACATATTTTCTTTATTGTCACATACTCTTTATTGATCTGCCAAAAAAACTAAGCTAAAAATGCAATGCATTGTTACTCTACTAGGAGCAACA
This sequence comes from Saccharum hybrid cultivar R570, assembly GCA_038087645.1. Classification (NCBI taxonomy): domain Eukaryota; kingdom Viridiplantae; phylum Streptophyta; class Magnoliopsida; order Poales; family Poaceae; genus Saccharum; species Saccharum hybrid cultivar. The sequence goes on from JAQSUU010000273.1 coordinate 4,026,786, forward strand.
TTGATCTTATATATTGTAAATGTACCAAGTTTTATTTTTGACCAAAGCTCTATCTTGACACAGGAATTTGAAGTCTTGACGGCGCCCATCGACATGCTTGTGATTAGAGAACAACTGGCCAAGTTCTTAGTGGAACAGGTCATCAAGAAGAATGGAGAGTTCCATCATCACCACTTTTGTGTGTGTTTGCTATTATCATTGTGGGGTCCCAGTGATGTTTAGATGGATTTAGAACAAGTTATGATGGATTTTGAAGTTGTGAACAATTGATATATATATATATATATATATATATATATATATATATATATATATATATATATATATATATGCGAACGATGTGTGATTCTGATGAAATTGTGACGTCACTGTATCATTAGCACGCGTCACTAGTTATATTCTATCAGTGACACACATTCTCAATTCGCGTCACTCATATAGCCTTATTAGTGACGCGTGTAGTGAATTCGCGTCACCCTTTGTTTCTTATCAGTGACGTGTGTTACCTTTATCCGTGACACATGTTCTAAACTAGCGTCACTCTTTTTGTCTTATTAGTGACGCGTGTTACCATTATCCGTGACGCATGTTCTAAACCTGCGTCACCCTTTCTTTATTATCAGTGACGCGTATTACCGTTATCCGTGACACGTGTTGTAAATACGCGTCACAGATTTTTTCTTATCAGTGACGCGTATTTACGCGTCACTGATGTACCCTTATCTGTTACGCAAAAACAGTGACACGTATTTTATGCGTCACTGATGACCCTCTAGACGCGTCACAGATAGCGTTTTCTGGCATAGTGTAACGCATTTCAAAATTGTTAGACAGTTTAAGAAAATACTCAAATGAAGTATGTATGCATGGTCTAAACCCAATTAAATAGTTTTTCTTAAATTATGATTTCTTTTTTGACAAAATTTGCTAAATCTAAGTATGGGCATCACATAGAATGTATTATAGTTTAGTACAAGTTTTAGAAATCATAATTGCATTGTATTCTAGGTAGAGGGAGCATGTTTAATTTCGGTGCTTGATTGAGGGGTATGCGTTAATTGTGCCTCTTTCTCTTGATCATTGGTCGATGTATATCACAGTCATTTCTCTTCTTCCTTAAAATGTTCTAAAAAACCCTTATAAGAGGAGAAAAAACTATACACGTGGAACAAATCATGGAGAAAAATTGTACACATAAAACAGAACATGAAAACTGATGGAAGAACTTTTTTTCCCGAAAGTTCCACGGACCATTACTCATTAATACGAAAATGTCTTCGGCTGCAAGCCGGGAGATACATTTAGGGATCTTCTGTAACTAAATATGAGATCCCCACTACAATATTTTTCTAGCTTCTCATGCTGCCACGTCATCATGGGCCCAAAACAATCTCCATCAGCAAAATCTTCATTGCTCCCTCGCAATTAACTCACACCGAATGCCTTCAAAAAAAATTAACTCACACCGAATTACAGCAAACTCCACTATCAGCGTTGCTAGTGAAACGTAAAGCAGATAAAGAGTCACATTAGTTGGTCTCAGGGGCGGAGCTAGAGAATTATGGAGGGGTTGCGGCTTGCGGTCTAACGTTAGAACACTAATGCAACTCAATAGCACCATAGCCATAATTTTAGCATGAATAGTTTAAAACACGAGCATGGCGCCAGCGTGCTCACGGCCGGCACCACCGTCAAACGCGCGCTGGCCGACATGGTGGAGCGCGCGGCGCCAGGGAAGTGCTCCCATGAACGTTGTTCCATTTTTTTTTTTTGCCTGGGCAGATGCATTTGCTAGGCTGGATAAGAGAAGCGTCTTAGTTACTGAAGGCGGATGTGCACAAATCCAGATTTCATACTGACTCATGTCTAGCAGTCCAGGTAGCAAGTCCGTCCATCAAATATTTTTTTAGCCCATCAAGGCAAAAGGAAAAGCTCATGTTAGAAGTAAGTATGTTCATCTTATTTAGCTTCATGTTTCGTATGGTTGGAAAGTAATGTCAGGATTCGAAGGAACACAGCGAATTAACTAAGAGTTTGCTCAGGCATGTAAAACATCCATCACAGTAACAACATTTCATTAATCTTCACCACTTTGTTTGCTGCACTACCTAATCGAGTTTCATTTTTCTACATGTTCCATTCGGGTTTTTTTACAAACTTTGTTCTATGATGAATTCATCTAAAATTACTCTTTAAATTCCCACGGCAACGCGCGGGGATCACCTAGTTACATATGAAATTGTGGACCGGCTTGATCACTGCACATTGATCCTAGCTCAGCCAAAGCATGCGCTACCTTATTACAGTTTCTAAGAGTAAACTTCACTTCAACAGCACTAAAGTTTAGGCCGAATCTTGCTCAACCCAAACTCAAGTAATACGAAGGGCCAAAAGAAAACATAATAAAACAAAACCACCAGTTGCTAACTGGGCTGTATGCGACATCTACATGGGCCAAGGGGCCACTTCACAATGCAGGCTGGCCGGAGAAAAAAAGTGAGAGGAGACGCGCAGAGTGCCGAAGGTGGACGGGATTACGGGAAGATCGGCGCCCTCCCCCACCGTCCGCCGCCGCCGCCACCCTGCTCTGGCCCAGGGGAGCGCCGCGCTGCCCCTTTGGCCCTTTCCATTCCCCTCGGGTACGTTGCTTGTAGTTGCAGCGATACATTTGCATCCACACCATCCTGTTATTTTTTGTAATGGGTTTTGTAACCTTGGACGCATCTCGATCGGCTTTAATTTGAAGGCACCGCTGCAGGGATCGGAAGGACGAGTAAACGACTTGGGGTTGGGGATCCAATCTTGCGGGTTGAGTTCATCGGCAGGGGCAGATTGAACTTGGAGCTGGGACCGATCGTCGGCCATCATGGGCGTCTTGGGCCGTCGGTTTCTGAATCTGATCGTGGCCGGCTGCTCCCCCGGCGTCAAATCGCTGCGCCGCATCAACCTGGCGCAGCTGTTTTACCGTGACACACCACCACCACCACCAAAGACGACAGAGATGGAGACGCTTCGGCTTCCTCCTCCAAGCTTCACCTTGCGTGGTCTAAACAACGGATGGAACCTGAACTGCTTCCCGTTCGCGGACTCCAAGGTCATCTGCGGCGATGATCAGTCGGGGCTCGGCTTCATCTTCGACCTGGACACACGCAAGGCGGGAACCATGCCCCCGCTCCCCAATAAGCTGCCGACGGTGAAGCCCGTCTCCGTCTTCGCTCACAAGCCCCACGTCGACGACGACATCTTTAGCTATGACAACGGTAGCAGCCTCTTCCTCATGGAGAGGGTTCCCCAGCTAGAGCCGATCTCCAATGAAGTGCGGGAGAGCAAGCAGTTCGTGGGCTTCATCAACCATTATCCGAGCGGGCCCTGGGGCAAAAAATGCTTCACCTGCCGCCTCCTCCCGCCGCCGCCGTTCGTACGAGAGGCGTGTAGCTGGTACAAGAACACCCCCGAGATCACAGCCTACGGCGTAGTCGGCGGCGGCTCGCACGTCTGCATCTCCGTTCAGGGTGTTGGCACCTACTGCCTGGACACAGCGGACCACACGTGGAGCCAAGTTGGCAAATGGACGCTGCCCTTCCATGGCAAGGTTGAGTACGTGCCTGAGCTCAAGCTCTGGTTTGGCCTCTCCGGCGATTCCCGGCACTTGGCTGCTGCTGATCTCTCTGACGTCATGGATTCCCAGCAGCCACAGCTAGTGGGCGGCCCTTGGAAGGAGCTTGAGCCACCAGGTGAATGTGAATGGAAGGAATGCAAGGATCCTCAGTTTGTCAGCCTGGGTTCTGGCAGGTTCTGCATTGCAAGGTTCTTCCAAGAAGCTGCAGGCTCTGCTGGTGATCAAGTGATCCATGAAAATGCTGCTGTCTTTACTGGTCTTGAGGTCAATAGCAGTGGCAAAGGTGGCACTGCAGGAAAAGTGGGACTGCAAATGACCCCTCACAGATCAAAACGTGTCAACAGCACTAGCATCGAGGCATTGTTCTAAACAAATAATTTTGGTGCTTAATTTGCTCTTCAGGCTCACTGTTTTATCCATTATCTATCTTCTGAGTTCTGATGAGGTAATTCATTGTCATCATGGACTTCGTCATTCTCCTGAAGTGCAGTGATGCTACATATTACTCCATTAAACTATATATCTTAATTTGATTCCGCTACCTTTTATAGTTACCTTTGTATATCAATAGTATCCTGTGACCATATATTCAGTGATCTACCCTCCGTCATCCAAACAAATTAACTTTTAGGGTTATCACCAATCAAACTTTTCTAAGTTTGATCAACTTTTATAGTAAAAGAATATCAATATTTATGCACTCTGCCCCTCTTCTTCTTCTTCCTCCTCGATCACACCTCTGCCCATGCTACCACGATCACAATTACATATGAGATCTCATCAGCACATATGAATGTGAAGGGCGGGCCGGGACGACTTGTTCTAACCAGATCTAGCGGAGGGAGAATGTCGATCTCCTTCCATTTAGGCTAGGGGTGACTCCATCAATGGTGGCAGTGCATATTCTTGTGGGCAAAAGAAAAGGAATGGGAAAAGAGAGAACGAGCAGAGAGAGGCTTGCCTCATTTCAACCAGAGGCATATTGGTCACACTAGGTTACATCTTGATGAAAAGATGAAATAAAAATGGAGAAAATTCATTATAGCAAGAAGGCCTCGTTTTATAATAATATTCTAGCAAATCGTGTTTGCGAGATGGAACTCGGGCGAAGCCCGCCTTTAACAATAGCAAAACTCCAATTTCTCGCGTGAGAAGATGAGTTGAACAACTCTCGCTACGATCAATGATGGGTGTTTTGTCTGGTTGTGGGCTGGAGCTGCCTGGTTAGCCTAGGCTAGGGTGGGTTGTGGCTTGCTTGGAGTCCCAATAATTGGTTGTTGAATAAAATGATCAGAAAAAAGCTAAATCATTTTTATTTTGTTATCATATAATTTTTACCCTTCCAATATTCAGTTTTTGGATTAGTTTTCGTTTAGGACATAAATCAGTAATTTTTTGAAACAATCACGGTAATCAAAACTAGTCCATCTTTGGAATACATATTTTTCTATGTTTCATGTGTTTTTTCTATAACATTTATATAGGTATTTTTATAAAATTCTAGCACACATCCCAAGGAATACCTTAATCTTTTCATTTATAGCCATGGTACATGCATAGGTATCCGTTGGTTACCCGCTTCGTCTCATGTAACCATTAGATGTGGCCCTGTTTGCTTGTCTTATAATTCGTATTTTTCAACTTGTTTTTCAGTCGGAACAATGTTTTTCTCTCACTACAAATCGGCGAACAGTACTTTCAGTCATGGCTTTTTCAGCGAAGCGAACGAGCTACCACCGCAAGTAGTATAATATACCTTTCTAAATATATAACTTTTGCTATGCATCTAGATATGCGCTACGTCTAGATATATATTAAAAGTTATGTATTGAAAAAAGCCACAACCACTTATAATTTAAAGTGAAGGGAGTATTATAAATGAGACGAGTAACCGATCATCGAATTATTGGAATCACATGAACTTCTCGATCCCAAATCACCGAAACAACACGGTAAACCAGGCGCTATAACGGATCTAAATAAACAACTCAGAAAATCCATGTGCAAGTCTTGAAATTAAAAACTACTACAAAAGACGCTCAGTTTTCAGAATGTTGTCTCACTTTTCAGTCCCAACAAAAGGCCAAAAGCATTCAGACACAACACATGCATGCTTGACTGCCCAACCTCAATGTCGTACCTTTTTACCTCTCGGAGATCCCTCTCCATGAGGTATAGGCTTCCGCCACCGCCGCCTTCGCGGTCGTCTTCGCCGTCGTCGCCGCTAGGGACGAAGAGCGAGAGGCAACGACGCAACTTAGGCTTGTGGAACTCGGGCATGGCCGCGGGCCGCCACGTCGCATGTGTCGACGTCGTAGAGGAAGTTGCGCCCGGCCTGGTCCGTGGAGAGCACCTTCCGTTGTCCAAATGGGTAACAGGCTAAGTCGCACGGATCGCCTGCACCTCTCAGGCTGTGGGCTTTGATGTTCAAGATCGGGCCGGGAAGCCGGATCCTCTCCATCGTTGTTGTTGGCCGCCGGATTGGTGCTGGTGGCGGCGGCGGCGGCGGCGTTGGATAAAAGAGTTGCAGGCGCTTCAGATTGATGCGGCGCAGCGATCTGGTGGCAGCCTCGTTGCTTTCCACGATCAGGTTCAGAAACCGCCGCGAGAGGCCCATGGTTGACTGGACGTCAACTCCAAGTTCGATCTGAGCTGATCTGATCTGTCAATGGGGGAGGAAAAAAACAAAGGGAAAAAAAATTAGTAACAGAAGCATTCATAATTTCAGATCGACATAAGTATGAGTCTGCTACGAGGAATGAAGAGAAAGAGTACCTCCAGCAGGGGGCAGCAAGGAGATCCGATTCCCTATGGATGGATAATGGATTACGCAGCCGGTCCAGCTGTGCGATCGACCTAACTGGGACCCTTCACTTCTTCAGCCTTCAAAGCCAAGATGGCATTATTAACGCCTAAAAAAATCACAACGAAAATAGATTAAACGAAACTAAAGGCAACAGGTTTGGATCACAGGTCGATGAAAGGGCCGGCCGCGGGTGCACCACCTGCGCCGGAGCAGAATGGCGGTGCACAGGGGAGGGGCGTAGCGAGGAGATTGGGACGGGTTCTTTTTTTCTAGGAATTTTTTTATACTAGATAAATACCCTGCGTTGCACGGATTAAAATTAATATCATGATAATGCTACTATGAGTGTGTAACAAAAAAAATATTATGATAGCATTTTTGTTTTAATTGTATCCTCCAACACACCTAAGTTACACATCTTGTTAACCACGTCCTAATGGTACTGACTCGGCAAAACACCACTAGTCAAGTAGTTAGAACTTCTTTATAAACGATATTTTTCGTGAATATATCCTTTTCCAACTTCTTATCCTCTGTCAGTTTCTTCTTCCTCTTGCCCTGGTTGACATCCTTCTCAACAGTTGGCATGATCAAGATCCTAATGTTTGATCTTGCTGTTGCTCTTGATAGCGCTACGTATAACTGACCATGCGAGAACACTGGTTCTGGAAGGTACACCCCGACATTAGGGATAGTCTGCCCCTGTGCCTTGTTAACCGTCATGGCGAAGCTGGCCCGAATTGGAAACTGCTTACGCTTAAATTGGAAAGGGAACATCTCGTTATCAGACAGGCATAAGGGTATGCGAGGCAGAAAAACTCGCTTTCCAGCATGCTGTCCCAACACAATTTCTGCGTCTACAGTATTCTTTTGGAACCCCCGTATGATAAGCCTGATACCATTGCAAAGTCCGTTCGCAGGGTCAATGTTCCTAAGCAATATGACTGTGCAACCAATCTTCAGCTTTAGCACATGTGGCGGTAGACCATTTGGTGTCAAAGTGTTAAGAAATTCCTCTGGGTAGTAGTTGTATGGATCGTCCATTGCACAGTCGAAGCTATGGTACACAATCTGATCCCCTTGAAAATTGTCTATCATCTTCATGTTAATCATGTCAACCCATTCGTTCCGTGTAGACAATATCGCTCGAGAGGTAATGTAGTCTTTGTTTGCCATATTTTCATTGAGCCTAGGGAATATGCAGTCAATCAGCGTATCAAGGTCGCCATCTTTCCCAGTGTACGGTACGCATATATCACGAGGAAGGCGGACCTCATCATCTTCATTGGCCTCCTCATAGTCTCCACCGATGCGGAGCAAGTATTCTGCAAACCACGGGTCACTTTTCGTCCTCATGTTACGCACCAGTTTCAGATGTCGCATGAAATCCCAAAGGTAGGACATCCGTAGTGATGCACCGACTGTTTGAGCCCTCGATCCTTTTCGAACAACAGGAAGAACCTGTCTAAAATCTCCACCGAACACGATAGTCTTCCCCCCAAATGACAGCTCAGGTCGGTCCATTATATCACGGAGGATATTGTCTAGTGCCTCGATACCCTGCCTCTTTATCATGGTAGCCTCATCCCAAATTATTATTGAAGCAATTTGAAGTAGCTTGGCAGTACCACTCTGTTTTGTGAAGCTGCAAAAGGAACCATTGTCAAGGTTTAGGGGAACCTTGAAGCGTGAGTGGGTAGTTCTGCCACCAGGCATTATTGAGGCTGCAACACCAGATGTACCTGTTGCCACGACAATCTTATTCTGGCTGCGTATAGTAGCGAGCAAGGCCTTGTACAGATAAGTTTTTCTGGTGCCACCAGACCCATCCACAAAGAACAAACCACCATTTTTTGTATCAACAGCAGTCATAATCTCATCATAGGCAGCTCGTTGCTCCTCATTAAGGGTGTTTGATAGAGCCACATCATCAGCATCGACCTCAATGGTAGCCTCCTCCAAAATCTCCCTGGGCATATCACTGGAGGCGTTATACGAGTCATCGATATCAGGAAGTGGGTACATCTTTATATCCTTCTGTATTGATTGAAGCATTTTTCGAATATCTACGAGAACCATCTGCTCCACTATGAAGTTGGATTGATTGTTGCGCCTATAGTTCTCCGATATTGCCTGTTTATGTCTCTCCCAAAGTCCGAACACATCGCTTGGCTCACAGAACACCAATATTGTTGCAAAGAGCCTTCTTAACATATATGGCATCATCCACTCAGTAGCCTCAATAAGGCTCTCATCCAGCGTGTTGTCCGCTTCGATCATGTTCCTTCTTTCTGCAGCTTCACGAAAGGTCAGTAGGATTTTGCCATCAACTATCCTAAGATCATTGAAGGAGGTTGCACCGGGAACGTTGTTTAGAAGAACCCTAAGATAATAACGCTCCCCCTCGGCTAGATTGGCAGAGACGATTCTTCCAATCTGTTGTAGAGATTTTCTCATACCCTCCTCTGCCATTTTTTTGCCCAGTGCGTGCCACCTATAGAACTCAGGGAAGTTTGGGTACAAGATACCTCGGGCTCTTTCATCTATCCTGTTCATCTCGAAGTACGCTGTAAGCAGTGACTTTTCAACTCCTGGACAATTAAGCACTCGTTCAACCTCCTCATGACAGTGAAATGACACCATGTGCATGTCTGGAAGATGGAGTTGTAAGGACAACACAGAAGGGGACCTCTCGCTCAAATCAAAACCGTATATCCTCCACAAGGCTTCTGGAGGGGTTACCCATCTAGCATCTCTATACTGCTTGATCTCATCGATGTTCCCTTCGTTGTCCTCCGTGTCTGCCTCTCTCACAGCCACAGACGCTCGGTCATGACCCTTGTATATGTACTTAAATAGGTACTTGCCTGCCTTGATGCTCCCACATGCCTCAACATTGATATGGTAGTTGAACAGTCGAAGGAGATATGGGTTGTAAGGCACGACCCATCTGTTGTCAAGCTCGTGTCCACGAACCTTTTCTTTTCGCCCATCTTCACGCCGTCTATAAACTGGGTATGAATCCTTGCCCTGTACTGTGGCATCACAAAAAGGCCGGGGGTAACGGTTCTTGTAGGAATCACGACTCTTTGTGCATGGGCAGTTACGATTAAGCACTCCGCAAGGGCCATGCATCATATGATTCGTAACCATCTTGTACAATTCTGGGTACTTCTTTTTGTTTGGGAGCTCAGCTGAGATGAGAAGATCATATTGCTCTGGGCACGTGATCTTGTATTTTTTCTCCATGATTAGCAAAAAATGTGCGTGTGGTAGACCCCTCTTCTGAAACTCAACAATGTACACATATGCCCGGACCTTTCCAAGGATATCTTTTTTCATCAACCTATCCTTTAGCTCTTCTAGTTTTGCTTTAAAAACCCGAACAACGAGATCTGGACGATCTTGTGGTGTTTGGCCAGAGTAGAGTTCACGCTTGATCTCTTCCCATTTTAGATTACATGTCATAGTGAGAAAGATGTCCGGTTTACCAAACCTCCGTACCAGAGCCATGGCATCCATGTATCGATGCCTCATGTCACGTGGGCCTCCGATAAATGATGAAGGCATCACTGTTCGCTTTCCAACAGCTTCTGCTCTACCCTCACCGGCATGCAGGCTATCAACCAATCCTTGGTAGAGGTCGGCCCTAATATCATCTTGATGGTTGCGTATATAATCCAATCGAGAACTCTCGATCTTGATGTACGTGTCAACCACAAACTGCTAGAAAAGACGCTTGCCATAAAGTATGGGATTAAATATTCCTGGTCGCATCTGAAATTTGTAGCAGTAATAGTCACGCACAGACACACATAATCTGCCAGAGGAGTCTAGAAAAAATAAGAATGAAATTAGCGTTGTTTGTAGAATAACCATTGAGGCATGTAAAAAGTATTAAATAAATAATTAAATAAGAAGAATAACAAACCTGTTTCTTCTTCTGAACCACTATGGGCCTTCCGAAGGGCGCGGGTATGCGATAACATCCTCTATACTAATTCCTTTTTTTGGGATATCCATGTGCCACCCAAGCTCACCCATTGGAAAGAATATAGGGTATGAAAGAGCATCGTAACATCTATGATACGAGCAGATGCCGTGTTTGCTTCTATCCTTCCCATGTAGGACAACGCTATTTTGGAACTGACCAAGGAATTCGCTTCCCTCAATCCAAACAGCAGCCACCTCTGAAGTTAACGGCACATTGTATGTTCTTTGGTCCAGCCTCTGGTCAAGGTTCAATGTGATACGATAGTCCTCGAGGTGTTCAGCCTGGCCCATACTCCTAAGTTGCTGTGAGTATGGGTTGTCACGGAGGATGGTCACAAGCCTCTCAATAACTTCTTTGTCTTTTTGACGCTGCTCTTCATGACATCTTCGATATCGGTGATCAAGGCTAGGATCATCATCACAGAAGTAAAGTTCAAGATGTCTTGGCTCCTTACCATCTTCTTTCCCAAATGACCTTATGTTATGATAGATCTGGCCGAGTGCACGGAAGGTGTATATCCCACTATTTCTCATGCTTGTAGTAGCGCTATCAAGGCGACAGTATAAAGAAGTGAAAGAGAAATGACCATTGAAAAACCTGATGTTGTTACGAAAGTGCCTAGCATCTGCGTCGGCACTTGACCAAAGCCTTATCATCTCATTAGGTATGTCTGGTGCATTAAGCTCGACCTTTCCACTGCGACAACAGAACCTACGTGGTTCATGTTCAAACTTCTTTGCACCGCAGTGAGGACAATCTGTGACAGGTTTTAGCATATGCGTATCTATAGGCATGTTACTATACACCTTTTCATATGGGTCAGGTACTTCAGGGATAAAAGTTGTGTCTTCCTCGATGTCATCATTTTGGACATCATCGTCATCTTCCTCATCTAAAAGGATTTTTTTAAAGCCAAAATGATTCAGATAACATGTGTAATATTATTTAAGATTTTAATATTTATCACAAATACCTTGCCCAACAAACATGTATCCCTCGTCCTCTTCCTCGTCATGTTCAAATATATCTCCCTCATCATCATCTATGACCATAAAAAATGCATGAGTTAGTTCAACTATTTGTAGCACATAAATAAAGGGAATTCAATAGCCTTCAGAGTGCTAAAATAATTGTATATTACCGGTGCCATCCAATACTTGTTGTACCGATGTCGTTGATGCAGGGGGAATGCTTGGTCCAATTTTTTCTGTAAATCAAATAATGGACATGGTTGAGATGGAAATAATGTGGTATTAAGTGAATGAAACCGGTTAGTAATGCCTCATTTTTTTACCATTTTTGGTCTCTGCTGACTGAGGTAGGGGTGTGTTATCATCTTTGTGTTCTTTATCCATGCATTCATTCTCATCATTAGCTACTCTCATCTTCCCACTGATGCAACGCTCAAATAGTCTGTTGCGATGGTTTAACAATGCATGTCTTTGTCCAGATGGAACACTCTGCCTATGTGCCATATGGCCAGGCAGTATATCTTCACATTCGTCTTCTTCCATATCCTCATCAGCTGGTGGGGTGTAAGTTTGTCTTGCATTGGATTCCGAAATACCCCAATCGCTAGTGCTTGGCATGTTTCCATGAACCTCAGGAATATACATTGGGTTCTCCATTGCGATGGACTCCTGGTTGAGAGTGGCCTTTTGCACCTCTCTAGATCGTTTTGAATTTACTTTCATTGCCTCTTTACGCATTGGAGCTTCATTATTCTGCCTTTGTCGCTCGCGTCTTTGTTGTCTTTTCTCATGTGTCATTTTTGCATATGTTGCCCTACTGCTTGCTCGGTGAGCTATGACTTGCTCTTATGTTTAAAGACACCACATATAAGATAAGAAAGAACAATAGTAATCCATGTAGCATTAATCAGCAAAATTTAAGATTAATTACCATTGGTAGTTTCATCGTGTAGTCATTGCTCCTTTTTTATCTGATATGCTTCTCGACGTTTTTTTATTTTTTTCATCCCTTTTCTCCTTAGTCATTGCATGCCATCGGGCCCTGTCCCTTTTCCTCTTACGTGCTCTAGCTTCTGCTGCTAGTAGGCATAAACTTGCAGTGTGTGAAATAAAAAATGTGCACAATGCGTCAAATGGAATATAATAAAAGAATTTTTTTACCTGCATTGGTAGTGCCAATTTTTTCTTCTAATGATGCATCAGAATCATTATTTTCCATTTGGTTGACCCGTATTAGCCTGCAGATATCATGGAGACGTAAGAGAAATAAGAATGGTAATCAAACAACAAGTCCTGCAGACCACAGGGCATGTGAATTATTTACTTATGTAGATGTCGTGTTGTTGCGGCCTCACCAACTTGAGTTGTGGAAGCTTCCTGGTAAGCTGCCGGAGTAAAGTCCCAGCGGCCGTTATTTGTAAGTAGTACTACTCGGTGATAATATTTTTTGGGGTTGGTTTATTATATAATGATGATGATTGGGATCCGAGTCCGTACTGTAAAGAAGGACCTGGACGTGGATGATTCGAACTTTTGCCGCATCGTTGTCTTCAGGATGGGAGCCGGCCGGGAAACATTTTTTTTTCTTTTGCCATATAGGATAGGAATAGGATACGGGATGCTGGGATGGGATATGGGATATTGGCCGTAACTTGGCGGGGTGAGAGACGATAGCTTTAGGTATATTTATTTAGGGGTATAGATATAGATACTCCCTCGACCTTCACAAACACAATCATCCAATTCACTCTTCCATCTATGAAACCGGGTTTTAAGAAGTCAACTTTTAAAATCGTTTGTTTTTACATTCTGGGTAATTTTGAATTTTTATTAATGGTGGTTTTTTTGCTCATGTAACACCACATCAGCTGTCCTACGTAGCACCATGCATTTACCACGAGGGAAGGTAAATCAGACTAAAAATATTTTTCTTTCAATATAATTATCCAAAATATCATATGTTGTTTTTCTAAAAAAGATCTATTCAATCATTTAAAAAAATCAAAACATTTGTAACGGAAAAATAATGTAACTAATAAAAATCCTAAATATGGTTTAATACATTTTATTTTAACTTGGAAACTATGAAAGTAGTTTTAGATTTTTTTTTTCTAAAATCATGTTCTATCTTATGGTGCTTAAAGTTGGAATTCTCTGAATCTTTATAAGCTCATTTTGGTGTTAACTCTCGTTATCTATTATAGCTAGTCGGTGTTGATCGTTAGGACTATATAGAAGCGCAGGAGGAGTGTTGTGAGGACCATAGATAGCAGCACACGGTGACATACGTAGATTAATTGTAATAGATAATTAGAACATCATGTCTCATGTCTATTATATTTAGTCTATGTTAAGGACAAATGACTTTTGTAAGGAAAATAGCATCTAGGGCCTATGTGATTTTAGTGGTTGATTGACAACATGATCAAATGAACTAATTTGGTTTGCTACTATACATGGTTTTAGTTCATTTGGATGTAAGGTTGGCTTAGGCAAAGATAATGCGGAGATCAAGTGTTCAACACCTCAAGGAAGACCAAGCAGCACCATTGAATATCATAGAAGACATGCAAGGAGTCCAAGACATCAAATGAAAGAAACGAAGCCAAATTGACTCTATTTGGTGCTACCTTGGCAGAGGCACTAGAGAATAGGATTGTGTATACCCTGACTGTCAGCTGTCCAACACTCACTGGAACTCTCAGGGTGCTGTGAGCAGTGTGGCCAGCACCACAAGTTAGGCTCCAGGCCAAGCAGTGGGCAGTGCTTTCTGCAGATGGGTTCAACACTCACCGAAAAGCTCCAGTGGTACCAGGGACGAAAGACCAGAGAAAAGGTTGCGTCTGAGAGACTTTGCAGTAGGTTCTGAAGGTCATTGGAAACCTTCGATGATGGCATTAGAGAAAATATCCTCCAATAGTCAGCAATGGCTAGTCCACGTGGCAGCAAGCACTAGGTGGTAATGCTCACTCTTTCCTAACTAATTTCCGATGCTCTCTGCCCGAGGGCAGCAAGCCACCAATGGCTATATTTGAAGGGAAAGGCTATTTATACCTGGTTGGTCGGGCGTTTGAGGCGTGTTGGAGCTAAGCAACATATATAGTGAGTCAGGACGAAGGAAGAAAAAAATTTAGGGGGCTGAACAAAAGTGCTAGAACGATTTAGCTCTACTATAACCCCTCGCAATAGAAAAAATGTAATTGCTTGAAGTAGTCTTATATTAAAAACATCGATTAACGATGAAATTTACAAAATACATCATATAAATAAAGGTCTCAGCCCACCCTACCGTATACATCTGTGTTTAAAATTGGAAGGGAAGCACCCAGGGCTCCACTGGCTCAGCAACGGTAGAGCCCCCTAGCCCCACCGCTGGCTCTGTCACTGTAGTGAGTTGATACTCATCTCTAGTGCTATAGCCACCAAAATTTTTAATGTTTTATTGGGTTATTAGCATAGTACTTTGTGAAGTGCTTAGACTAGTTAGACTATTAACTTTGCTCTAGGCTTAGGTTTAGTGTTTAGTAAGGTTTACACACCTTTACCAAACGATTCTTGTACCACTGTTATTGTACACTAGGGACTTTGAAATCTTGCGAGATCACACAAAATATGTTTCTACGGGAGAATTTTTACATTTCAATCCTTTTTAATAAATATTTTAATATTATCAGTCCTAGAAAATATTTTGCATCAGGTAGCCCCTTTGATCGCGCCAGCGGGACTGACCCGACCAAATAACATAGTCGCGCCATATGCGTTGGCACGACAAGATACGACACATTAGATAACGTTTCCGACGTGGAAAACCTTGTCGCGCCACTCCCGCTGGCGTGACAGTATTGTCTTGTTGCGTCACTGGGAGCGGCGCGAGAAGACTGAACTTTCAAAAAAAATATAATTCTTCAATACGACGTCGGATGAAGATGATTTTTATATGAAAATTGTAGATCTTGACGAGATCTACAACTTTTTAGTTTTGAGTTTTTTTTTCGTTTGACGACGATAAGATGTTCAAAAGAATTATATAAAGTTATTTGAATGTGCATTCAAATGTCATTTGAATGTGCATACAAAAAATATATTATTTTTCTAATGCAACAAAAGCTAATACACGATCATTTTGGTGCTGAAACTTTATATAATTTTTTAAGCATCTTATCATCGTCAAACGAAAAAACTCAAAACTAAAAAGTTGTAGATCTCGTCGAGCTCTACAATTTTCATATAAAATGTCATTTGAATGTGCATACACAAAATATATTATTTTTCTAATGCAACAAACGCTAATACACGATCATTTTGGTGCTGAAACTTTATATAATTTTTTTGAGCATCTTATCGTTGCCAAACGAAAAAACTCAAAACTAGAAAGTTGTAGATCTCGTCGAGATCTACAATTTTCATATAAAAACCATCTTCATCCGACGTCGTATTGAAGAGTTATGATTTTTCGAAAGTTCACTGTTGTCACGCCACTCCTGGTGGCGCAACAAGACAATACTGTCACGCCAGCGGGAGTGGCGCGACAAGCTTTTCCACGTCAGGAATGCCATCAAATGTGCCGTATCTTGCTACGCCAACGCATGTGGCGCGACTAGCACGACCAAAGAAATTACCTTATGGAAAATATTTTCTGGGGCTGTTAATATTAAAATGTTTATTAAAAAAGGATTAAAATTTAAACAAAATCCCTACATTTGTGGTGTGACCGTCTAGGTTGCACTTCCATTTGCTTCGCCACTTATCGCTTTGGTTTGGCAGCAGTACTAAACAAATAATCGAGCCCATTTATAAATCTTGCTCAAATGACAGCCCATTTTAAGCGCCTCCTTTTACAAGCGAAGAGAATAGCGGCCCCACGTTCGGCCACGGGACGTGTCCGGACGCAACTCCCAACCATCTGATACGAGGTCCGATACAAGCGACTCGCCCTGTCTTCCCATGGTGCACAGCTCGCCCTGCCTTCCAGCGATGTACGTCTGCCGGCCCCGGCATGCCCTGTCCGCAGGTCCCTAGCGCACCCGTCCTCAGTCCCCCGGTGCGACGCACGCCCCGTTCGCCGGCTGTAAGGTCCAAATAGGCTAGAGGGGGGGTGAATAGCCTAATTAAAACTTCTATAAGATTTACTTAACCAGAAGTGTTAGTACAAAAGGTGGCGAAGCAAAATGCACTAGCTCTAACTAATTAAGCAAGCCACCTACACAAGTCTAGTACAAGGCTATCCACTAAACACAACAACAACAAGCTAGAAACAAGGAGTAACGCGAGAGAAGAGCTTTGAGTGGTTATACCGCCGTGTAGAGATGAGAAGAACCAATCAATCAATCAATCAATCAATCAATCACACAAGAGAAATCCTCGGAAAGAGAACGACACAAGAATTTATCCCGAGGTTCACTTGCTTCCCGGCAAGCTACTCCCCATTGTGGCGATACACCCACTTGTCGGTTCGTGAGCTAATCGACTATCAAGAGTCGAGCCCTCGGCGGGCACCGCACAACCGCACACAAGATGGGGATCCTCCGAGCCACGAGCTCCACTAGAGTATCTAATTTGCGAACTCCCGCGGGGAAGGATCAAGAGCCCCTTACAACACTTGGTGAGGGCTCCAACAATCTTCAATTGCGAGCTCAATCACCTCTGCTGCTCCAAGCCGTCTACCGCGTCGGGAAACACGGAAGAGTAACAAGAAATCCGCAGCAACTCAAAGATCAAGTGCATCTAGAATACAACTCTCAAGTAATACACTTGAATCTCACTTAATCTCTCTCAAGATGTGCAACCAAGTAAAGAGATGAGTAGAGGGGTTGTTCTCTAGCTCAAAGGATGTCTCTAGGTCAGCAAGAATACAAGAGATGCCCTCAAACCCCGGCCAACTTCTATTTATAGCGAAGAGGTACGCAGCTAGCCGTTACCGGACGACGCAGTGAAAAACGTGACGACCGGACGCACCGGTCAGGGAGACCGGACGCGTCCGGTCACTGCAGGACAAACAGTAACCGCGTGCGTCAGAGAGAGCCGTTGCCGTGACCGGACGCTCTTCACCGTTTGACCGGACGCGCTGCACCCAGCGTTCGGTCGGAGTCCAGAGAGCTTCCACCGCGATCGGACGCGTCCGGTCGCACGTGACCGGACGCGCCACCGCGTCCGATCGTGTCGCGTGACTAACCGGACGCTCCGGTCCCGAAGACCATCGGACGCGCCGGTCGCGCGCTTTTCCTCTGCGCCCAGGTGAACTGACCGGACGCGCTGGACAGGCCAGACTAGCGTCCGGTCACAAACCCTAGGCGCGCTGTGCCACTGCCCTCGACTTGAGCTGACCGAACGCGCAGGTCCACCCTAGACCGCGTCCGGTCCAGTGTCCGGTCACTGTTTTTCAGTGAGAAACACACCGGACTTACGCCTCCGTTTCTCTGCCTCCGGCGCAGTAGAAAATAGGCGTTTCACTTCCCCAAAAAGC
The DNA here is from genome assembly GCA_038087645.1 of Saccharum hybrid cultivar R570. Lineage (NCBI taxonomy): Eukaryota > Viridiplantae > Streptophyta > Magnoliopsida > Poales > Poaceae > Saccharum > Saccharum hybrid cultivar. The sequence goes on from JAQSUU010000273.1 coordinate 4,044,639, forward strand.
GCCGAATCCTGCCTCGCAAGCTCGGCGGGAGGGAGAGAGGAACCCAAACCCCTCTCTACCGCTCAAACTCCACCGCCTTCGCAAATGTGCTAACACCACCAAGTGTACACCACCATGTGCATGTGTGTTAGCATTTCACAGACATTTTTCAAGGTTTTATGTTAGCTCTCTACTAGATCCTAATGCATATGCTCAAGACATTGATCCAGTGGCACTTGGTTTCCGAGCTAACTGTGATTGCCCCTCTTGATAGTCGGCTATGTATCCTAAACCCGGTCAATCACTTCTCTACTCATCTTAGACCGGCAAAAGGAAAACCCTATGATTATACCTTTGCCTTGCGCTCTTAGATCCTTCTCCTCCACTTGATCATCAAGCCCATTATTTTATGTGCATTCCTTCATGATCTTGCTCATCATTTCATGCACCAAATCATGTGGTCTTGTGGCCATCTCTTTATGCCATTTGCACCTTCATCACGTGTGTTGCTTATGCCTAATTTAAATCACTTGACACAATGACATTAGCAACTTGGTGTCATTAATTACCAAAACCAAACTTGGGCTTTCACCGGCCCTCGGCTCGCCCCGTCCGTAGGCCCTCGGCTCGTCGCGCCTCATCCCCCGACGCCCGGACCATGCCTCCATCACTCACCGTGCCCCCGTTACTCTCTGAACATACCTCTGAAACATAAAACACTTGCAACATGAAACACTTGAATACAACATATGTAACATATGTGTGAAATATATGCAACATCCAGATAAAACACTTGCAACATAAGTCTAAAACAAATAAAACATTTTTATATACATATTGGAACATATGTAACATCTAGATCTATATTTGCAACATCTAGATAAACAATTGATACATTCATCTGAAACAGTTGAAACACTTGGAATATACACTTGCAACATGCAGTTGCAACGCAGTGCCACCTTGCTGCTTGGGTGGGTGGATACTCATCGTTGCGGAGCTCGTCACTGGCACGTGGAGCTTGTGGTGGCGCAGAGGTCGGCGGCAGGCGCGGAGCTCGCGGCGGCACGGAGCTCATCAGTGCGGCAGCGGCGCGGGCAACTCGCTGGCAGGGCGACATCATACGAAGCTCCTCTCCCCGCTTGCTTGCTGGAGCATCCATCGTGGAGGCTCACCGGCTTGGAGGTGCATGCGTGGAGCTCGACGGTGAGCCGGTGGCTAGTAGCGTGCGTAAAGCTTGCCAACACGGCCGTCGCAAGCTCTATCCCGTAGTTCTGCATCAAAGTCATCTACGACAGGCTCAGAATGAATGGATAAGAATGAAGGCCGCAACGAGCGAGTAGGATCAGGAATGCATCTAGTTTTTTTAGATGGAGAAGCCGTGAGGGAGCAGGCCTATTGGGTCGGTCCGCAGACTCAGCATGGTGCATCTGGACAGACAGACGCCTTGCACGGAGTATTATCGTTTTACAAGTCTAGACTAGGCGTCTAGGCCCATTGGAAACAGCTAGCGGTGTGCACGGTCGAACAGGGTTTCAGAGGTCCACACCTAAACAAAATAATCTTCCAAGGTTTTAAATCTTCGGCTATAGCTCCCGCTATAGCCGGAGATAGCTGCTGGGGATGGAAGCAACTAATTAGCACTAAGAAAGCTTGGGCACTAATAGCACCATTTAGCCAGCAATAGCTGCTAAACTGGCCTTAACTTAGCGCAACTAAATTGTGAAACTAGCCTAGCCCAAGAAGGAAGTCGGCCCAACTGGACCAGAGAGGAGGATATGTAACCCTAGTCAGCACTCATCTCTCTAGTCTCCACTCTATCCTTAGGAAAGTACCACCGTAAGTAGTATAATATACCACTATAAGTATACTACTCCCTCCTTTCCATCCGTTCCAAATTATCAGTTATTTTGACTTTCTAAATACATAACTTTTTTTCTCGAATACGCAAAAGGTTTTTGTATCTTTGTATTTAAGGAGTTTTTGCATCGCCAAAGGCGTACATGAGAGGGGATGATTTTACATTAAGCACAGCCTCCCTACAAATGTACGAAGCCGACTACTCACGTACTAGACAACCTAGGTTGGAGGCTGCTGCCTCTATCCACTGGTTGGCTATATTTTGGATGACCAATAACACTTGTGGTATGGTTGATACCGCCTTGCGCTCCTTCCATAGCTCCCATGCCACCAGCGTGAAGAGGGAGTCCGCTCCTTTCCTCTTGTCTCCATTCCAACAAAGTCGCCACGATTCCCACCAGGCCAGGATGGATTCACCCCCAATTAGTGCCGCGTTGGCGCCAAGCCTCGCTAGGATGTTCCACCACACTTGCTTGGAGAAGGAGCAGGAGGCGATGATGTGGTCGATTGTCTCTGGCTCTTGGTCGCACAAGAAGTAATGTTCGTTGGCGTCCAATCCGTGCCGAGCCCTCCTATCTGCTGTCCAATGGCGGCTCCGCGGTGCGATCCAAAGGAAGATTTTGACCCGTAATGGTGCCCATGTGCCCCATAGCCGATCACATCCTGGGGTTGGGTGTGAAGCGGAGTGTAAGGCTCTGTAGGCAAATCGTGAAGTGTAAGTCCCGTCCACGGTCCATCGCCATATGAGCCGATCTTCTTCGTCATTCAGTTGTACATCCTGCAGTAGGTCCCAGATTCTCAGGTATTCTTGGATTGTTGGCACTGTGAGTCCTCTACTTAGCTGGGTCACCCACGCTCGGTTGTGCATCGCCGTTGCCACCGATGTGCCTCGGATGTTCCTGCGGCAGACGAAGGTTGTCATCGTCGGTGCTAGGTCCTTGATGGCCTAACCATCCAGCCACCGACCTTCCCAGAAACTTGTGTTCCTCTTGTTGCCCACTATAAAGTATGTGGAAGCCTTGAAGAAGGCCTGCACCTCGCTGGTCATCTTGATCGGCAGAGCTGACCATGCTCGCTGCTCGTCGGAGTGTTTGAGCCAAAGCCATCGTGCTTGCAGCGGATGTTCGTGAGACGAATGTTCGGGATGCCAAGGCCGCCCAGATCCTTTGGCCGACAGACGGCTGGCCAAGCCACCATGCATTTTCCGCGAGTGGACCCTCCTTGCCCGTCCAGAGAAATCACCTGCAGATGGCGTCGATCTCCTTCTGTGCCCACGGCGGCAATCCGTCGGCGATGATGGTGTAGACAGGGGTTGCGGACAAACGGACTTGATCCAGATGAGGCGTCCACTCTTCGCCATCAAGGGCCCGTGACACGCTGGTAGTCTTCTAGCTACAGCGTCGACCGTGGACTGGATCCTGACCTTGGGAATCTTATTTGTGCTGAGTAGAAGGCCAAGGTATGTAATTGGGAATTCTGCGCGCTGACATCCCAGGATCTCTTGTAGCTGCGGTAGGCTGTCCTCATCTCCATAGATCAACGTGATTGAGCATTTGGACAAATTGATCCTAAGGCCCGATGCGTCGCCGAAGATCCGCAGCACTTGCTTGATTGCCCTTGCCTCGCGTGGCTCCGGCTGGGCGAAGAGGATAACATCGTCTGCATACATGCTGCAGTGGTGCTTGATCGCCTGTGTCTGCAGTGGCCGGATGATCCCTTGTTCCGTTGCCATGCTAAATAATCTTGCCAATACCTCCATGGCTAGAATAAACAGCATTGGAGATAGCGAGTCTCCCTGGCGCACGCCCCTCCTGTGCTTGATGGGTGCTCCAGGCTTGCCATTCAACAGTATTCTTGAGGAGGCGGTGGACAAGAGGGAGGCCACCCATCTGCGCCAGGTGCTGCTGAACCCGAGCGCTCTCAGCGTGTCGAGGAGGAACGGCCAGCCGACGGTGTCAAACGCCTTGGAGATGTCTAACTTTAGCAAGGCCATCGGGGTCTTGTTCTTCGGTAGCCAAACTGCCGCCCTTTGCACAAACTTGAAGTTATCATGTGTGGTCCGTCCTCGTATGAATGCATTCTGGTTCGCTGAGATGAGCTCCGACAGCCTGGGTGCCAACCGCTTGGCCATCAGCTTGGAAGCCAGCTTTCCAAAACTGTGGATCATGGTGATCGGGCGGAACTCATTCGGCGATGACGCCCCCTGCTTTTTAGGCAGCAGCACGACGAATGCATTGTTGAGTTTGTGGAAGTAGCGGCTGTCGCCGAAGAAGAATGCATTGAGCGCTGCAATGACATCTTGCTTGATCACCGACCAGGTGGATTTGTAGAAGTAGCCGGTGTAGCCGTCTGGTCCCGGCGCCCTGTCAGAAGGTAGCTCGAACATGGCCCTGCACCTCGTCCTCGCTGAACGGCAGATGAAGCTCAGCTAGGTTGGCCAGTGTGACCCCAAGGCGTTCGTAGTCTAAGGTGAACGCGCCTGATCCCGGCTGGCCGAAGACGCCGGTGAAGTGATCTGCGATGGCCGCAGCCATTTGGTCCTGCGTCGTGCACATGTTGCCGTCGGCGTCTTTGATGCGCACAATACAGTTGCGGCGCTTCCTTCTCCTTGCCAGCAGGTGGAAGTACTTTGTGTTGGCGTCCCCCTCAGCCAGGTGCCTGACTCACGCACGTTGACGTGCTATGGTGCGCTCCAAGGAGGATAGACCCCCAAGGTTTACAATTTCGGCGAAATATCGCTGAAATTTTCGAAATATCACCTTTTTCGCTGACGTCCAATAAAAATTTATATCGGTCAAAATTTTTTAGTTAAATTTATCTTTCAGTCTAAAATTTCACCAAACCACACTAAAATGACTCTCCATATCCTCTAATCTTATCAAAGCCCTAAATTTCTTCAAATTTATTTAGTTTTCTCACTCACACATTCGATGGCACTAGCATATGCAGTTCAATCACCGTCAGCCTGCTGTCTAGATATATGTGTTACGTCTAGATATATATTAAAAGCTATGTATTGAGAAAAGCCACAACCACTTATAATTTAAAGTGAAGGGAATATTATAAATGAGATGAGTAACCAATCCTCGAATTATCGGAATCACATGAACTTCTCGATCCCAAATCCCCGAAAGACAACTACGAAAATCCATGTGCAAGTCTTGAAATTACAAAGTGCTACAAAAGGACGCTCAGTTTTCGGAAAGTTGCCTCACTTTTCAGTTTTCATTCCCAACAAAAGCCCAAAATCATTCAGACACAACACAACACACGCATGGTGATACAATTGGGAGTATGTATATACATAAGGGTTATTATTCAGAACAATTGCTCAATGCGAGTTCCGTCGACAGGCGACTTGTGATGACACTTGGATTTGTGAGGGATCATTTCGAGTTTCACTTCACCATTGTGGAGGACACGCTCGACCACTTCCACGCCGGTCAAGACGACAAAGTAGAAGTCAGCGTCGTCGCTCGCCCGCCAGTCGATGAAGAACCTTGCGATGCAAAACCTGCCTGAGCCCAAGCCCAGGTTCACCAGTTGAACATCCTCTTGATCTATAACTAGTTCTTGTTCTGCCCATTCCTCCGGAGGCTGGAATTCCTCCCAACCGTGGCCGGCAGCTAGCTGTGGCGGGGAGTGAGTGTCCATGACGGAGAGGTCAGCAGCAGCCAAGTGCTGGGCATCGCCGGAGAGGCCAAACCAGAGCTTGAGCTCGGGCACGTACTCGACCTTGCCGTGGAAGGGCAGGGTCCAGTCGCCGATCTTGCTCCAGGTGTACCTCGCCGTGTCCAGGGCGTAGGTGCCTCTGCCGTCGACAGATACGCAGATCTGAGAGCCACCACCGACGACGGCGTAGGAACGGATCTCGGGGCGTTCATTCTGGCGGATGGGCTCAAGGACGAAAGGTGGTAGCGGAAGGAGTTTGCAGCCAGTTGTTAGGACCGGACCGGACCGGCGGTCCGACCGGTAAAAGACCGAACCAGGGACTATAACGGTTCGGTTTACTTTAAAAACCGTCCATGTAATCGGACCGGTAAAAACCGGACGAACCGGTCGTTTTTTTGTCAAACCGGTGAACCAGCTGGCTTTCATTCGAACCGCCCGGGTAAAAAAAAATGGTGGTGTGCGTGCATGCACCTGCAGCGCCGTGGACCATGCAGGTCCCACCTAGTTACCGTTACCGCTGCCCCTGGTGATTCGCGATTGCATGCGACTGGCTGGCTCTGTTGACTATTGTGGCGTTCATGTCAGTTGACGTCAGTGTCATCTTTTTAATTTCAAAATTCCATGACTTTTTTATAAGAGCTTCAAATTAGGCAAGTAATATATTCATTTTAATTATCTCAACGAGCTTCTCGCAATAGTACACTCCATTTCTGCATATGATATTGTTTTGTAGAAGTGAATATTTAAATTACAACTCAAGTCTTTTTTGCACCAATCTGTAAATTCTCTATATATTATATTTTCAAGCGTATTTTTTACATATCTTGTAAAACAACTCTAAAGCTAGTTATATAATTATATTTTTAGCAGCTTATTTGTATATGTGATCAACTATATGTTGCTAATTATTTATTGTATATTATTGTATTGCACCGGTTCAAAGTATTTATGGACGGTTCAATTCGTCCGGTCCAAAACTATCAAACCGGCGGTTTAACCGGTTCTTAACGGTTGGATCAGTGAACCGATGACCTCACCGGTTCGATGTCCGGTCTGGTCCTAATAACTATGGTTTGCAGTGCGAGGTCGTCCTACCATTGCCGTAGAACAAGACCTCGAAATCCATGCTTGGTTGCCCAACCTCAATCTTGTACCTTTTTACCTCTCGGAGTTCCCTCACCATGAGGCATAGGCTTCCGCCACCGCCACCTCCGCGGTCATCATCTTCGCTGTCGCCGCCGCTAGGGACGAAGAGCGGGATGCAACGACGCAGCTTAGGCTTGTGGAAATCGGGCATGGCCGCCACGTCGCGCGTGTCGACGTCGTAGAGGAAGTTGCGCCCGGCCTGGTCCGTGGAGAGCACCTTCCGTTGTCCAAGGCCCAGTTTAGATCCAGAAAATTTTGCAAAAGAACAGTAGATTTCCCGTCACATCGAATCTTTGGACGTATGCATGAAGCATTAAATATAGATAAAAAAATAAAACTAATTATACAGTTTAGACGAAATGGATGAGACGAATCTTTTAAGCCTAATTAGATCATGATTGGACACTAATTGCCAAATAACAACGAAAATACTGCAGTTGCATTTTGCCAAAAATTTTGGCAACTAAACAAGGCCCAAATGGGTAACAGGCTAAGCTGCACGGATCGCCTGCACCTCTATAGCTGTGGGCTTTGAACTTCAAGATCGGGTCGGGAAGCAGGATGCTCTCCATCGTCGTTGTTGGCCGCCGGATTGGTGCTGGTGGTGGTGGCGGCGGCGTTGGATAAAAAAGCTGCAGGCGCTTCAGATCGATGCGGCGCAGCGATCTGGTGAAAGCCTCGTCGCTTTCCACGATCAGGTTCAGAAACCGCCGTGAGAGGCCCATGGTTGATCGGACGTCAACACCAAGTTCGATCTGATCTGACCTGATCTGTCAATGGGGGAGGAAAAAAAACAAAGGGAAAAAAATTAGTAACAGAAGCATTCATAATTTCAGATCGACGGAAGTATGAGCCTGCTACGAGGAATGAAGAGAAAGAGTACCTCCAGCAGGAGGCAGCAAGGAGATCCGATTCCCTATGGATGGATAATGGATTACGCAGCCGGTCCAGCTGTGCGATCGACCTAACCGGGACCCTTCACTTCATCAGCCTTCAAAGCCAAGATGTCATCACTAAATCCTAACAAAAATCGCAAAGAAAATAGATTCAACGAAACTAAAGGCAACGGCTTTCGATTACAGGATGAAAGGGCCGGCCGCGGGTGCACCACCTGCGCCGGAGCAGAATGGCGGCGCACAGGGGAGGGGCGTAGCGAGGAGATTGGGATGGGTTCTTTTTCCTAGGAAAAAAGATTTTTTTACTCCCTCGACTTTCACAAACCACAATCTTCCAATTCACTCTTCCATCTATAAAATCAGATTTTATTCCCTCGAAAAAAAATCAAAATTTAACACGTCAACTTTTAAAATCGTTTGTTTTTGCATTCCGAATAATTTGAACTTTTGACGGCAGTTTTTCTGATGTGACACCAAATCAGCCGTCCTACATGACGCCTAATTAACTGAGGTAAACAAGACTAAAAATATGTTTCTTTCAATTGAATTGTCCAAAATATCATCCATTTTTTTTTCCAAAAATATATTCAAGTATTTTTAGAAATTAAAACATTTGTAATGGAAAAAATAATGCAACTAAAAATCCTAAATTTGGTTTAATCCTAGAAAAATCATAGAAACTTTGTGTTAACTTGGAAAACTATGAAAGTAGTTTTAGATTTTTTCCTACTAAAATCATGCTGTATCTTATAGTGCTTTAAGTTGAAATTTTTTGAATCTTTATGAAGATATCTATATACTCTCTCCATCCCAAATTATAAGGCATTCCAAGAATCTTAGAGAGTCAAAAGATCTCAAGTTTGACCAAATTTATATGATAAGATTATAATATTTATGACACCAATTAAGTATCATTAGATTCTTCATTAATTATATTTTCATAGTATACCTATTTGATGTTACAAATTTTTATAATTTTCTCTATAATTTTTGTCAAACTTAAGATGCTTTGACTCTCTAAGATTTTTAGAATGCCTTATAATTTGGAATGGAGAGAGTATATTATAATTAGTTGGTGTTGATCGTTAGGACTATATAGAAGTGTTGGTGGAGTGTCGTGAGGACCATAGACAGTAGCACATGGGACATACGTACACTAATTGTAAATTTATAATAGATAACTAGAATATCATGTCTCATGTCTATTATAATTATCCTACGTTGAGGACAAGTGACTTTTGTAAGGAAAATAGTACCTAGTAAGGGCCATATGTGATTTTGGTGGTTGATTGACAACATGATTAAATGAACTAATTTGGTTTGCTAGTATACAAGGTTTTAGTTCATTCGGATGTAAGCATGGCTTAGACAAAGACAATGTGAAGATCAAGTAATGAACACCTCTAGGAAGATCAAGCAGCACCGTTGAAGATCATAGAAGACATGTAAGAAGTCCAAAACATCAAATGGAAGAAACGAAGCCAAATCGGCTCTGTTTGGTGGTACCTTGACAGAAACACTGGAGAATAGGGTCGGTATACCCTGGCTATCGGCTGTCCAACACTCATTGGAATTCTCCAGTGGTGTGGCGGTGTGGCCAGCACCAGAGCTTAGGCTCTAGGCCAACCAGTGGGCAATGCTTTATGCAAATGGGTTCAACACTCACCGGAAAGTTCCGATGGTACTAGGGATGAAAGAACAAATAAAAGGTTGTGTTCCAGAGACTGCAGAAGGTTTTGAAGGTCACCGAAACCTCTAGTGATGGCACTAGAGAAAAGATCCTACAATAGTCGGCAATGAGAAGTCCTCGTGGCAGCAAGCACTAGGCATTGATGCTCACTCTTTCCTAACTAATTTTCGATGCTCTTTGCCCGAGGGCAGCAAGCCACCAACGGCTATATTTGAAGGGAGAGGTATTTATACCCGTTTGGCCGGCCATTTGAGGTGTATTGGAGCTAACCAACATATCTAATGAGTTGATGCTCATCTTTAGTTTTGTAGCCACCAAAATTCTTAATGCTTTATTAGGTGATTAGCATAGTACTTTGCAAAGTACTTAGACTAGTTAGACTGTTAAACTGGCACTTTGCTCTAGTCTTAGGTTTAGTGTTTAGCGAGGTTTGTACACCTCTTGCCAATCGGTGCTTGTACCACCATTGTTTGTATACCAGGACTTTGTAATCTTGCAAGATCACATAAACTGTGTTTCTATGTTTGTGGTGTATACCACCATTGCACTTTCTTTAGCTTCGCCACAGATCGCTTTGGTGGTTTGGTAGTAGTACTGAACAAATAATCGAGCCCATTTAGAAACCTTGCTCAAACGACAGCCCATTTTAAGCGCCTCCTTTGACAAGTCTGGACTAGGTGTCTCAGCCCATTGAAAGCAGCCAGCAGCCAGCGGCGCGCACGGCCGAACGGGTTTCAGAGGCCCACACCTAAATACAACTAAACCCTAGACGGTCAGCTAGACGTCTATCTGCTCCATCATATACAGTTTTGATCGGAAGACAAATTCTTTTCATTTTTCTTATCTTGGTTATATCTGCGATATTTGTTAGGCTTTTGTGATTGAAGGCACCGCTGCAGGAAAGGCCTTCTGGAGTTCTGGTCTGTAAGCAGGCAGCTTGAAATCGAAATTGGGATCAACGACGACGACTATGGGTGTCTTGGCGCGGCGGTTTCTGAATCTGATCGTGCCCGGCCGCTGTCCCGGCGTCAAATCGCTGCGCCGCATCGACCTGGCGCGCAATCAGCTGTTCTACGGAGACGGATCTGAAAAACCCGCAGGAGGATCGTCGGCTTTAGAGACGGCGATGGAGACGATCCGGTTTGCTCGCCCGAGCTTCACCTTTCGAGCTGTGAACAACGAGTGGCAGATGGACTGCTTCCCCTTCGCGGATTACAGCGAGTGCAAGATGATCTGTGCGGATCAGTCGGGGCGCGGCTTCGTCTTCGACCTGGATTCAGGTATGGTGGGAACCATCTCGACACTCCGCAAGCCCTGGCTGATGCAGCCCATCTCCGTCTTCGTCCACAAACCCCACGTCGATGGTAACATTCGCAACGACAGCAACGGCAGCGGCCTCTTCCTCATGGACAAGTTTCCACAACCGGAGGCGAGACTTGGTAGTCTGCGTGGCAGCGTGCAGGAAAGCGAGCAGTTTGTGGGCTTCATCAACCGCCCTAACGGTTTGGCCGTCACTGACAAATCCTGGCACTGCCACCTCCTTCCGCCGCCACCGTTTGTGCGACAGACATATCACTGGCACAACAACTGCCCCATCCCCCAGATCACGGCCTACGGCGTGGTCGGCGGCGGCTCGCACGTCTGCATCTCCGTCGAGGGCGTCGGCAGGGGCACCTACTGCCTCGACACGGAGAGCCTCACATGGAACAAAGTCGGTGCCTGGACTCTCCCCTTCCATGGCAAGGTTGAGTACGTGCCTGCGCTCAAGCTCTGGTTTGGCCTCTCCGCCGACGCCGGCCGGCACTTGGCTGCGGCGGACCTCTCTGGCATGCTGCTTGGTTCTTCTTCCCAGCTGCCGCAGCGGCTGGTGGGCGGCCCTTGGAAGGAGCTTGTTCATCTGCCGGAGGAATGGAAGGAATACAAGGATCCTCAGTTCGTCAGCCTGGGTTCCGGCAGGTTCTGCATTGCGAGGTTCTTCTCCCAAGAAGCAGAAGCAGGCTCTGGTGGTGGTGAAGTGGTCCACAAGAATTTTACTGTCTTGACTGGCGTGGAGGTCAATTGGTGTAGTGGCAAAGCCGAAGGTGACACAAGGAATCTGGAACTCCAAATGACCCCTCACATATCAAGACGTATCAACAACACTAGCATCGAGACATTGTTTTAACTAATGCATATATCATCTTTTTTGCTTTGTCCACCAGTCATCATTTAGTCTGGATCGGTCACCCATTTTCAATGTCTGTTACAATTTGTATGCAGTAATGAAATTTACTTCTGGTAATATAATAGTGTTTTGTCGTTCACAAAGCACAGAAATCTATCATGTATTTGACCATTTTCTGTTACAATTTGATCCGCAGCACCTAGTACATAAGGACACTGCGCAAAAACACAAACATATACCGAAGCTACACTGTTGCCTGGCAGTCACGATCGTGCCCAGGTTCAGCAAACAATTAGGGTAGCAGCGAGCAGGGAATTTCAATCAATGTAAATTCCTCATCGTTAGCATGATCGTCGTGTCAGGTGGAACAGGTTTCTGCATTGACAGGACGTGGCGTTGCCGCGTCTACTGTGAGCTTGTCATTCTACAGTGTTATCTATTCTATATTATAATAAAACAGATAAAGTACCATTGATGATATGTAAATATTTATGCGGATGAATTGTAAAATCGCTTTGCATTTAGAATTTTACTCTATAATGAAGCTGTAGATTTTGGAGTTGTGGACATTTTTTTAACACTTTTTATTTGAAAACGTTTTGATGTCTAAATTGTAGGTACAACAGATCGCATGTAAACATTTATGCAAACGCTTTGCGAAAGTGTTTTGAATTTTAAAATTTATTCTGTTGTAGTTTTTGTTTTTTTGGATAAAATTTTTTGCTAAAGCACTTTTGATTTAAACGTGTTCTCGCCAGTATAAAGCCCTTTGAATTTTAATTTTTGTTGTATAGCAAAACTTTTGGTTTTGAAATTTTGAGCATTTTTTTGTATTCAAAACTTTTTTGGCGTAAAGACGTTTCGGTGTCCGAAACGCAGGTACAATGGATCCTATGTAAACATTTATGCGGATGAATTGTAAAAGCGCTTTGAATTTGGAATTGTACTCTATAACAAAGCTGTAGATTTTGAAATTGTGGACAACTTTTGTATTGAACATTTTTTTATTTTGAAACCGTTTCAGTGTTCAAATTGTAGGTACAACGGATCGCAAGTAAACATTTATGCAAACACATTGCGAAAGCGTTTTGAATTTAAAAATTTGTTGTATAATAAAGTTTTAGTTTTTAAATTTTTGATCAAATGTTATATTGAAGAACTTGTGAGTTGAACGCGTTTTGGTGCTCAAATTGTATATATAATGTTGCTCGTGTAAAAGAAATGAATGAAACAGGTTGTGGCTTAGTTTAAATTAAAATTTGAGGGTTTTTCTAAAAATACAGAGAGAGAGAACCAGGATGGTGGGTTGATTTCATGAAAATTTAAGGGTTTCTTTGCAAATTTTTATGAACCATGGAGGCTAGACTGCGGGTTGATTTTTAAAAAGTTTTAGGTTTTTTTGCATAAAAAATTGAGAGAGGAGGCCGAACTGCGGGTTAATTTCGTTAGATGTAAATGACTTTTTTTTGTAAAATTACCGAAGCTCGCTTAATCCGGGCTATCCGCGCGCCCGATCCGACGGCCGGGATTTGCAGGTGACGTGGCCACCTCAGGCCAGAGCTTGCACCCGAGATTGTTTGAAAGAAGATTGCCCTTATGAACCGAGGGAGTATCTGTTTACCCGGCTTTGCTCAAAGTAGTCAGCAGACATCATCACATCACAAACCAACCAGATTATATCAATAGTCAACGCTGAGACATCATGTGCAAGTCCTTATAAAATTTAAAAGATATACAAAATCACGCAGAGTTGCCTTGAACTATCCGGTTTCAGAATCATTCAGACGGCACATGATGATAAAAGAGAGTTTGGAAGCAAATCCCCAAAATTATTCATCAGAACACTAAATCGACGGAATTTCCGTAGGTAGGCGAAGACATGTGACACATGGATTTGTGAGGGATCATTTCGAGTTTCACTTTACCATTGCCTCCTCCATTGCCACTGCCATCACCATCGAGGACACGCAGGACCACCTCCAAACCGGTCAAGACAGCAAAGTCTCTGGCAGAGTCATCTTCGGCTGTGTTTACTTCCTAAAAAAAAAAAAGTACTGTGCAAACAAAAGATTTCCCGTCACATCAAACTTGCGATACATGCATGAAGTACTAAATGTAGATGAAATCAAAAACTAATTGTACAGCTTGGTTGTACTTTGCGAGACGAACGTTTTAAACCTAATTAGTCAACGGTTAGACACTATTTACCAAATAAAGCCAAAACGTGCTACAGTACTTTTTTTTACACCTTTTCGCGGAACTAAACACACCCTTCTTCAAAAACATCTACGTCATGCTTGAAGAACCTTGCAATGCAAAATCTGCCTGAGCCCAGGTTCACAAGTTGAGCGTCTTTAAGTTCAAGCCATTCCTCTGGAGGCTGAAACTCCTTCCAACCGTCAACTGGCTGTGGCTGGGAGTCAGTGGTGGAGAGATCAGCAGCAACCAAGTGCTGGGCATCGGCAGAGAGGCCGAACCAGAGTTTAAGCTCAGGTACGTACTCAGCCATGCCATGGAAGGGAAGAGTCCAGTCGCCGACCTTGTCCCATGTGTGCCTCGCCGTGTCCAGAAAATAGGTGCCTCTGCCATTGACTGATATGCAGACATGAGAGCCATTGCCAACCACAGCGTAGGAACCGATCTTGGAGGGCACATGGATATATGGCGGTGGTGGCAAGAGTTTGCAGTGCGAGGTTCTCCTGCCGTTGCCATAGAACAAGACCTCCAAATCACCGGTTGGGTGCCTACTGTGACTTCTTACCGGTTGGAGAATCTTCTCCATCAGAAAGAGACTGCCGCCGCCGCCGCCTTGGTCTTCGCCTTCACTACTGCCCTCTTCGCAGTCGTGGTCATCGTCTTCGTGGTCATCGTATCCGACTTCGCCGCCGCTGGGGATGAAGAGCGAGAGGGAATTCAACCTAGGCCTGTAGAACTCGGGAACAGCTGCCACTTCGTGCGTACCGGCGTCGTAGAGGAAGTTGCGCCGACACTGGTCCGTGCAAAGCACCCTCCGTTGTGCAAGTGGGTAGCAAGCAACTCTCCAATGGCAAGCAGCATCCGATTGGCAGGCTTGGAAGATAGGAGTCGGTCCGGGAAGCCCAAAGGTTTCCATGGTAGGTGGCCGTGCTGCTGGCGGTGGGGTCGGATAAAAGAGTTGCAGACGCTTCAGATCGATGCAGCGCAGGGATCTAATGGTTGGGTCGTGGCTTTCCACGATCAGATTCAGAAAACGCCGCGACAGGCCCATCGTTGATCGGACGTCAACTCCAGGTTCGATCTGATCTGATCAGTCAAGGGGGGAGGGAAAAATCAAGGGGAGAACAAGAAATTAGCAACAGAAGCATACAAATCGACAGAAGTATTGCGCAGCCCGTCCTGTGCGCTGCGAAACAAAAATCACAGAGAAAACAGATGAAACGAAACTAAAGACGACGGCCTTGGATCAAACAGGATGAAGGTGCAGCATAAGTACAAGCGGCGGGCGGACCTGAGTAGCGAGGTCGGGGAGGGGAAGCGCCGGAGCAGAATGGCGGCGCAATGTAGGGGAAGGAACCGCATGCTCAGGCTTCTGTCCGTGGGCGGGCCTCGCCGAGTAGGCCAGGGCCCACGCTGGTAGAAGGAAGCATCAAAGTGGGCCGGAGTGAACGACTCAATGTCCAGCCCAAAACTCGTAGATTTTCCAGGCGGACCTTTGTGATCTTTTTTTTTAAAAAAAATATTTTCAATATTTTATTTTTAAAATTTAGCCATATGCCGCCAGTTCAAACCGCGGTATCCGTAAACCACCAAACTAGCAGGCGGTTTTTACCCTTCTCACCTGGCGCTTTCACCGTACCATCGCATCTTCTTGAGAAGTCGGGACCCACAAAAAAAATCATGGGGACACAATGAAAAGTGGTTGACGCAGCTCGCGTGAATAACCGCGCCACAGGCGTACCGCCCGTTTTTCGTCCCCTACGCAAGACCCCATCGGAATTTTTTTTTTGAAAACGGTACTGCAGCACTTTCGTTGTTATTTAGCAATTAGTTTCCAATCATGATCCAATTAGGCTTAAAAAATTTGTCTCGTGAATTTCGTCTAAACTATGTAATTAGTTTTATTTTTTAATCTATATTTAATGTTTCATGCATACGTCCAAAGATTCGATGTGACGAGAAATCATAAAAAATTTTACAAAATTTTAGGAACTAAATAGGCCCTGCATTTTACGCGCGTACGCGGGAAACCCTGTTGGTCGCCTACCATGCCTCGCTCGAATAACCATGCCGCACGCGTGCCGCCATTTTTTCCCCTACGCGTGGACCCCATCGTTGCTTCTTGCCCGGGTCACCACGTCCGCTTCGATACACGCACGCACGTGGAAAAATCCTGAGGGTCGCCTACCCGCATGAAACATATGCAACATTTAGATCTACTTTTACAATATCCAGATAAAACACTTGCAACATACGTCTAAAACATATAAAACGTTTGGAACATAAACTTGCAACATACGTGTATAGCCATTGCACACATATGCAACATCTCGATCTACTTTTACAACATCCTAATAAAACACTTGCAATGTACGTATGACAAAAAAAAAATAAAACATTTGGAACATACACTTAAAACATACGTGCATAGCCATTACAATATATACAACATCCTGGTCTACTATTGCAACATCGATATACTGAAACTCTTGAAACATACATTTGCAACATGCGCTTTCGGTGCAATATCTCATTGCTACTTCGGCGAATGAAGGCTTGTTGGTGCGTGGAGGTCACCGGCAATGCGGAGCTGGGTGGCGGCGCACAGAGGTCGGGATGGGGTGGCACGGGTGGCGGTGACGACACAGAGAGTGTGTGTGGGGGGGGGGAGGCAGCGGTGGCGCAAAGGGTGGGTGTATGCGCCGGCAGCGAGGACGACGTAGAGGGGAGGTGGGGATGACAGCGATGGCGCAAAGGGCCGGGTGGGGTGGGGCGGGGCGGCAGCATTGACACAGAGCGTAGGTAGAAGTAGCGGTGGTAGCATGCACAAGAATGGAGTGCGCACATCCCGAGATAGGGCGTCCGGATGACCGCATCTAAGCATTACCGTTACCATTGTCTCTACTAGCCGTAGCCCCTCCACCGACATGTCGATCCCTTTACCCCTCCCTCGGTCTATATAAACTGTTATTTCTTCCACAATGCCATTTTAGTTCTGAAAAAGGAAAAAACAAGGAAGAGAGGAGTAGCGAAGAGAGGAGGAAGCAGGGTATAACATGTGAATTCGTCTTTATCTGTATTCATTTCTAGTATGTATAGACCGTGTTTTCGAACTATGTATTGTAGTCTCTAATGTATTGTAGTGTTAATGTGAATTTAGCATTTTTAATTGCATTTTTCCATGTATAAAAAGTTTTTGGATTTTTGGATGATTTTTTATGTTACTTTTCTATGTAAAAAAAATCTTGGGATATTTTTTAAAAAAACATTTGAATGACTTTTTGATATCTTTTTTAAATATATTTTTAGTCTAATTTATCTCGGTGAACTTTCAACTTAGTTCAATTTACCAGTTTGGATACACACGATTAGTTACCGGTTAGAGCTAAAAATTAGCTATGGAGAGAGCAACTCTGAAAGATCATCTAAAAATATATTCTAACGTTGATGCTCTGGTGAGGGTGCCCGTCCGAGCTTGTCCGTTCTGACACCCCATTCACAGCCTGGCGTAGCGATCAGGCACAACAACGCAACGGGCCTGCTCCCCTCCGTCTCTACCCGGCGACCTTTTCTAAAAAAAAAAGAGAAATCCCCCATTCGCTGGCGTGCGGCTTATCACGCCATCCTCTCCGTCTCGCCGCCGTGAGACGCGCGGCGGCCCCATCCCGCGTCGTGCGCTCCATCGCCCACCACGACGCCTTCCTCCCAATCCACGCCGCACAGCCGCAGGTGCTCGCCCCTGCCATCCTGCTCGCCAGGGGTGCTCGCGGCCTTGTGCAGGTGGTGCTCGCCTAGGCAGCCAAGCAGGTGCGCGCCCAGGTTGCGCAGTGCTCGCCACTCCACTGGTGCACCGGCGAGCTCCATGCGCCGCCGCCGACCTTCACGCTAACGTCGAGCTCCACAACGGCGATCTTCATTCGTCCAAACAGCAAGGTGACATTACGCTGAAAACGCATGTTGCAAGAGTATGTTTCAAGTGTTTCAGATATATTTTGCAAGTGTTTCATATGAATGTTGCAAAAGTAGATCGGGATGTTACATATGTTACAATGGTTGTACACGTATGTTGTAAACGTCTGTTCTCAATGTTTCATCTGTTTTTTCAGGTATATGTTACGAGTGTGTTTGTCTGAATGTGTGTGTGTGTATATATATATATATATATATATATATATATATATATATATATATATATATATATATATATGTTGGAAGTGTTTTATCTGAATGTTGCGGATATGTCGCAATGGTTTTCAAGTGTTTTATGTGTTTTTTTGCAAGTGTTTCAGATGCATGTTTTAAGTGTTTCATCTATCTTCAGACGTATATTGCAAGTGTTGTATCTGGATGTTTCAAACGTAGAGTGTTGAATCACCCTCTTTGTATTTTGCTGCCTTGCATCCTTCCTAGATTACGGAGGGCTGCCTTACATCCTTCTCAGAGTGTGGAGGAGGCATGGCGGGGGCCGGTGGAGGGTGAGCGCCGCGGGATGGCGGTGCGGATGGGAGCGCTTGCTCCCCCCCTTCCGTTACGCAGAAAAGTAACGCCTTTTCCTGTTATTCGGGATGCTTAGATGGGACGGTCCTATTGGTGGGTTGTGACGCCAACTCACGGTTTGCTTGGCTGAGCTGTATCCGATGCGCTGTTGGTACCGGATGTCCGGGCGCTAGTGCCCCCAATATTCTAAACTCATGTTTTGGCCATTATCTAAATTATAAAAACTCTAAAGACACGTATAGCACTCCAACAGGCTATGTATTTTGTCCTTTTCCGTATATCACGCGGGAAGTCCAGTGCACGGCAAGGGGTACTCACGCGAAAACGCTGAGCTGAGCACGCGAACCGCGGAGCCGAGGCGGATGGCGAGCAGGTCAGCCTCGCTTTCTCTAGCGATAACTAGGTATTTTAGAATTCCAATTTCTTTCTCAAAATCTCCAAATCAAATATCATGCAAGATATAGTTGCCCATCTATTAGTCCTCTTATTTAAATGCATTAGAGCTAATTTTCACTAATTTTTAGCTAGCTACTAATTAGCCCATGAATCAAACAGGCCTCTACACGAATCCACGAGACCACGACCACAGGAAGAGTGCACGGGACACGGGGGTCTCATATGGCATTTGCTTCGGTGTGCTCTAGCTCATGCTCGTGGTGATATCACTCTAGACCTGAGCATTTTGCGGGCTGAGCCTGGTTCGGATCGGGATGAAAAAAAGCCCGGTTATTTCGGGCCGAAAAAGTCCCGCCCGTAAGCCTCACTCATTTGCTTGCTTTCTGAGATACCGTGGACACTGGTTGCCAACTGCAATGGCAGTCTAATTGCATTACCTGAACTGAACTAACCAAAGTCCACTCTAGTCCATTACATTTCCGTTACCAGTGTGATTCAATACCGTTTCTGATTGTGTTTACAAATGCTGAACCAAACAACACCTTAGATGTAGCTAGAAGCTAGGTCTGACAACACAAGAACGATGAAATAAGCTTTGTGGTGAAGACGTGAAGTACACGAACAGTCATGAAACTTAGTATTTGGAGAATAACGCAAAAAACAAGATGTCATATAAATTATAGGCTACCGTAATATTTGATTACCCCGGCTTTGCTCAAAGTGGCCAACAAACATCACATCACATCGCTAACCAGACCTTAAAACTTAAAAGAAAAATGCAAAAGCACACATAGTCTCCTTTAACTGTCCAGTCCTAGAATCATTCTCAGACCGCACATGGTGATAAGAGAGTTTGGAAGCAAAGCCCCAGACTTATTCATTAGAACACAACCGATGAAATCTCGGCAGTTAGGAACAGAGGTTTGACACATCGATTTGTGAGGGATCATTTCGAGTTTCACTTTACCATTGCCATTGAGTACACACGGGAGAACCTCCACATCGGTCAAGACAGCAAAATCCAGGGAACAGTCATCTTCAAAGTCGTAATATCTGAAGAATCTTGCGATGCAAAACCTGCCTGAGCCCAGGTTCACAAGCTGAGCGTCTTTAAGTTCAAGCCATTCCTCTGGGGGCTGAGACTCCTTCCAACCGTCAACTAGCTGCTGTGGCTGGTGGAGAGTTCAGCAGCAGCCAAGCCTGCTAATTATATCGGCCAGTAGAATCCGAAATTTTCGAGATATCCAGTTTACTGGCTGGGTCCGAAATTTTTCCTCTATCGTCTGAAATTTTCATATTTTTAAAATTTTGTCATCCAAATAGACGTCAAAGCCCACCCAATACTCTAACCTTAATCCATGTTTAATTTTATCTCCCCTTCTCTTCTAAGTTCAAGTTGCCACCGCCGCAACATACTCAGTACGCTCTAGTCATGTCACTGCCCTCCTCATTGAATAAGCAATTGATAATATGTTTTATTTAGTTTTTTTATGTTAGATTGTTTAGAAATGATCTATTTGATTTCCTGAACAAAATGAGTCATTTTTTGTCTAAATTTCTTCTGAAATTTTACTTTTATCGTTGATAAATTTTTGATATATCCGATATTCCCGTTTATCGGTGACCATCGAGATTTTTAAAATACCGGTAGAGGAAACCTTGGAGCCTAAGAAAGAATAGATGCAGAGGTGGATAATAGATCGATATGAAGATCATGAGCTGCCCCATAATGAAACCGCCAGTAGTCGCGAATATCACCTTCTTCCCTAACCCAAGATTGGAGAAAGAAGATCTAAGAGGGACCTATGGAGAATGTGGTCAGAAATCCATAATAGAGTCCGACCACAATGACCGAATTAATTGTCCTCATCGAGAAACTTAGACTACTTAAGTAGAAAAGATTTGAAAATCATGGCATGGGTCTCCTTTTTTCTTTCTTTAGAGTTTTCTATATGCACAATTTCTCGATGTTTCGATGAGAATTTCTTGACTTTCCATATATAGAAAGAGATAGACTATAAATGACAACTCTTATGTCAATAAGACCAAAGGGATGGATATTAAATGATAGGAAGTGCTAGGAAGTGAAATAGAATGAAATAGAGCCACTTTGGGCTTCCCTATGAAATGAGGCATGGAACGGAGCCACTACGAAGAAATTCCGGGAGTTACGAAAGAAGCATCTGACTCTTTCATGCATACTCCACCTGGATGATATAGATCATACTATTAGGTAGTCTCCGAATCAGTGATCTGTCTTTGATGACATCTATCTAGTACCACGCATGAAGCTTGCTTCGTTCTGGTTTTTTCTGGTGTGTGAAACATTATAGGATGGGGCGAGCCCCAGAAAGAAATCCTGGGCAGTGGTTTTCTTGATTTTCTAAGAACTAAGACTGGCGAAGGGAAAGGATGGTAAAGATATTGAAGTACTCACCAAAAACTAGGATGAACCGACAGCTTCGGAAAAAAGAAGAAGATTAACTTCCCCTACTACTTACTACTCGATGATTCGACCATTCATGGTTGGTGTGGCTCCTATTCCTCGATATGCCGGACCTTCTTCTACACTACCACAAGTTCGTAGCTTGCAAACTCCCGATTTTCCCATTATTTAATTAAACGATGCGCGCCTTTGCTTTGAAAAAAGGTGCTTTCACCACAGACATGCAGTAACTGACGAATTGGATGCTCCAGCAGTAGTTCCAGTTCCGAAGGGAAACAAAAAGGGAAAGTCCCGCTTGTCAACCATGCCTGAGCCTAAAGGAAAAGCAGTACCAATCCGCTTCAAAGCTTCAGTCCTAGCTAGCCTATCTTCGACGTCAGAACCAATTTCTTCAAAATCGCCCTTGTGCTTACGCCAGCCTTTGTTCACTTGTCTCGGGCTTACTTCTAGACTTGGATGGACTTCGATCTTCATCTTTAGTAATACCTAACGTTGCTAGGGTCTTCCATGCTTATAAAGTATTACTAAAAAGAATCTTTTTTCCTAGTGTTTAACTTTTTCTCAAAGAAGATTTAGACAACCCATTTTCCTTGATACTGGAATCGAGCTACTTCCATTTTTTTAGGTAAAGATCAGGCGGGAAAGTTTACACCACCCATATTCTTCTTTATGTGGCTGACCTATTTGTTCACTTTTCACAAATCATGTAGCAATTTCGAAAGAGAGATCAAGATCAGAGCAAAGAAGCTGCGAAATGAGGGGAGGAGACTCTGCCTCCATAGTATAAGTTGCTATCCACTTATTCTTGGTTTGTGCTTTACCATGAAATCTTGCCTCTCACCATCATGAAAGACAGATGATGATGTCGATTTCTTACTGTCGAGACAGCCTGTCCGAATCCAAATCATTTGACTTCCTCCTTTGCAGTGGCGAGGTCGTTGATTCCTATAAATCAAGATGTTTTGTTGCCTGCTTCTTTTTATGGGCCTTCTCTCTTGGATGGTATTATCCACTTGGTATATTGTGAAAGTCTCTACATAGACGAAAGGGCCCCATGCCTTCTTTGAAAACGATATCCCTCTTCAACGCTTCCACTAGCCCTAGACTCGGAATACTCTGCTTAAGAGATCCCCCTCTCCGGCTAGAGAGGATTTGAGTACAACATTGATTGCGGAAGATCTTTGTTCCTATTATTTAAAAGCCTAACTAGGCGCGCATCGGTGAGTGCGAGCTGCTTTCAAGAAATGCTAGAAAAGAGCCAGTAACGCTATCAGTGAATAGAGTTGGTGTAAAGTCCAGCTAAAGTACCATACAGCCCCACAGGTAAAGAGTATGAGTGGAGGGAAGTGAAGTTATAGAAGTCTTTCTTCCTCTTCTGGTGAAGCTAGCTACTGTCGTTTCTATTGGTTTCTCAAGAGGCTCAAGGTCTTGCTCTACCTAATCCGATCTAGTTCCGGTCTGTAATGATGGATAGGAAGGGTTGAGAGAACTACGTATCTCGCCTAGCATTTGTGTGTGCGCACCTGCTTTTGGGCGGTTAGCGAAACGAAAGTAAAGACAACTATGTGTGATGAAGTAAGCCCTACGATGCTCGGTTAAGTAAAGACTGTTGTTATCTCATACAAAACAAGGACCCGGGAGAAGAACTAGTTATCCCCAGAGGGGGAACTATGATTCTCTCAGATGTGTCTATCGATATAGATCAAGTTGAGTGTTCAGCGAAGTATGCTAGCCATTGGCCTTACGTTCAGGATACTCCTTCCTGTCCTTGCGATGTTTGGTTAAGTGTTATCAATCAGCTTTTCTCTTCTTCCAGCATTCTTCTAAGGTTTGCCTCCACATCGGTATTCTTTGTCTTCCCTGCTCTCTTCACGGTCGTCGTCTTCACCTTCACCGGCCCTCTCTTCGCGGTTGTCGTCTTTGCCTTCGCCACTAGGGATGAAGAGCGAGAGGGATTTCAACCTAGGCCTATGGAACTCGGGCATAGTTGCCACTTCCTGCCTGCGGGCATCATAGAGAAAGTTGCGCCCACACTGATCCGTGCAGAGCACCTTCCGTTGCGCAAGTGAGTACTGGTGCACAACATCCACGCTGCACGCTTGGAAGTTGGGGTTCGGAGAGGGAAGCCCAAAGGTCTCCATGGTAGCTAGCCGTGTTGGCGGTGGCATCATTGGATAAAAGAGTTGCAAGCTCTTCAGGTCGATGCGGCGCAACGATCTAATGGATGGCATGTGGCTGTCCATGATCAGATTCAGAAAACGCCGCGAGAGGCCCATGGTTGATCGGACGTTAACTCCAACTTCGATCTGATCTGATCTATCAATGGGGAGGAAAAACAACAACGGGAGAAGAAAGAAGCATTCAGAATTTCAGATCGACAGAACTGTTGCGCAGGCTGTCCTGTGCGAACGACCTAACCAGGAGCCTGCTTCAGCCTTCAAAGGCAAGATGGCATCCCTGAAGCCTAATGAAAATTACAGAGAAAACAGATGAAACGAACTAAAGGCGACGGCTTTCCGTCAAACAGGATGACCGAAGGTGCAGCAGATGTACAAGCAGCGGGCGGACCTGAGTAGCGCGGTCGGGGAGGGGAACGGACGGCGTGGTGTGCTCCACCTGCGCCGGAGCAGAATATTGGCGCAGAGGGAGGGGAGGGCCCAAACGCGCCGTGACTTTATCCTTGCCATCCACCCTCCAAATCTAGATCGGCACTGCCCATGCTCAGAAGTCTGGACGGCCGTCCGCGTCTCAGCGTTTGCACTCGGTCTCCTCTTGCGCACCTGCATCCCGCGTCCGCCGACGCAGGGCCCATGCCGCCCGTTTGCACGTGGGGAGTCTCTGCTCACGCTCCCTCCACTTCTCACGCGCATGCACATGGCCAACAGCTGCAGCACATGGCTACGTTAGCCTCCAGAAGAGAGGGAGAGGGCGCCGGATGCCCAGCCGGCGCCGGAAGGAGGAGGAGGATGAGACAACGAGGCGAAGGTGAGGCAGCAAAAAAGCAAAGACAAACATGCAACACCTGATCTACTTTTGAAACATCCGAATATAACACTTGCAACATACGTTTGGAGGCAGATGAAACACATGAAACATGCATCTGAAACACTAGCTGCAACGCCAGTTCTACTTTTGAAACATTCAGATGAAACACTTGCAACATATGTACGAAACATCTGAAACATTCAAAACATGCATATGAAACACTTCAAAAAAACACCTGAAAACACTTCATATGTGTGAAAAATATATGCAACATCCAGATGAAAACACTGGCAAGCATACGTTTGGAAAACAAGATGAAACATTTGGAACATACACTTGAAACATACGTGTATAGCCACTGCAACATGTGCAACATTTCGATCTACTTTTGCAACATCAAGATGAACACTTGCAACATACAGATGAAACATTAGAAATACTCAAAACATACTCTTGCAACATGTGCTTTGCTTGGACAAATGGAGGCATGCCGGCGCGGAGGTCGACGGCAGCGCATGGACCTCGTTGTGCGACAGCGGCATGAGCAACTCTTTGGGGGTGCGGCGTCACATGAATCTCGTTCCCCTCGCTTGCTTGCTAGAGCATCCATCGTGGAGGCTCGCCGGCTCGGTGGAGGCAGCCGCGGCTCACTAGCTTAGTGGAGGCAGCCGTGGCGAGGAGGCAGTGTGCTAGAGGCAAGCGAGGTAGATTGGACCCGGTGGGGAATGCGGCGCGAAGGAGGCAACATGGGGAGAAGGAGGCTATAGGGGATGGGGCGTGGCACGGCGAGGGACCGACGATAGTGAGGTGGACTGGGGTGGGCAGATGGACACGGCGACGCAGGGAGGAAACGACGCTGATCGCTGTACAAGCAGCGCGTGTAGGAGTGAGTGGAGAGAGACGTCCGTCCGTCTGGATGTCTTAATTGTATCATTATCAAATCAAGATCCAAGGGCCAGACCATCTGGAGACCTCCTGATTTGTTTTTTTAACTAGCAAATATGCCATAACAATAGGAAAAAAAGCTATCAAACAGAAAACAAGAGCAAGAAATGTTATGTATCTATTTTTCCCCTTCTATAAAATTTTAAAGCTATGATTTATTTTATGATGACCATGACATGCATAATATAAGTTTAATATCTCTACTGCTAAAAAGACCTAGATGTTATCATCACCGTAATTAATCAGGCTGCTCCCTCCTAATCACCTCACCCCACACCTAGCCTCTGCAGACAAAGAAAGGGCCCACCCTTCCTTCATTGGTGGCGTCCGCAGAACCCTCGCACGCCCAACATCCTCCCCATCTTCTCCATATGCTGCCCACACAAACGGCGAGTGGGTGCTCCCCTTCCATGGTAAGGTTAAGTACATGTCAAAGATCAAGCTCTGGTTTGGCCTCTCCGGTGATTCCTAGCACCTGGCTACTGCTGACCTCTCTGACATGGATTCCCAGCCACGTCAGCTAGTCAGCAGCCCTTGGAAGGAGCTTGATCTGTTAGGTTGATCTCCACCAAGTTGGCCAGCGCCCTGATCGGGGGCATCAAACCCAACAGAGGTTAGTGGCCCCCTGTCGCACAGTGCATATAAAGAGGAGGTGGGGCCTACGGATCAAGGTACGAGGTTCACCCTAGCCTCCAGACTCCACTCCTAACCCTGGTCCGATCGAGAGGGAGCACTGCCAACGACGGGAAGCGCACCATGCCGCCGTTGGATGCACCGCTACTCCTTCTCCGACACCTGCTTCACCGACATCACCACGGCAAGCTACTACTCCTCCAAGGCAGATGGTTTGCACATCTGTTCCCCTCTCCCTCTAGTTGTCTATTGAGTACATGATCTATGTTGTTTATCCCGTATTGAGTTGAAGTGACCCACTGATCTACACCTAGAAGGTCCTAAGTATTCTAACATGATCTGCCAGAGGGATGTAAGGAATGCAAGGATCCTCAGTTTGTCAGCCTGGGTTTTGGCAGGTTCTGCATTGCAAGGTTCTTCTAAGAAGCAGGTGACTCTGCTGGTGATGAAGTGATCCATGAAAATGCTGTTGCCTTTACTAGTGTTGAGGTCAATAGCAGTGGCAAAGGTGGCACAGGGAAAGTGGAACTGCAAATGACCCCTCATAGATCAAGATGTGTCAACAACACTAGCATCGAGACATTGTTCTAAATAACTGATTTTGGTGCTTAATTTGCTCTTCAGACTCACTGTTTTATCATTATCTATCTTCTGAGGAAAGTGTAGGAGGGAACTTAATTGTCATCATGGAACTTCGACATTGAAGCCTACTAGTGTTGATTCTTTTACTATGTACTAGCAAATGCCTGTGCGTTCTTTTCGAATGTCAGGGGGGTTTATTACCCACCTGAATTTATATTGTTATTGCCCAAAATGGCTCGTTATGCTTTACAATGCTGAGGAGGAAAAATAACAGCAGCAAGACACCCCGGCACCAAGGCAAAGAGTGGCAGAAACCACAAATATACTAGCAAAACGCTAAGGCTACCACAATAAGGCACATGAGCTCTTTGACGATGCCTCCAGGAGGTGAATGACGACAGAACGTAATCATCATCAGCCAAGCAATAGCTTGGCAAGGTTTACACCTGAGCCTTGTGCCGATGGTGTGAGAGGGGGGAGGGTGCTGGCCACCGCCGCACCGCACGGAGCCGTTGCTGGACTCGCCCGCAGCAGTGGGTGGTGCGCACCGACAAGCGTCCACGCTTGAATGGAGGGAAAGTGCCGACCGTGGCCACACCGTGCGGAGCCATTCATGGACTCACCCATGACGGTGGGAGGTGCACCGACAAGCGTCCGTGCCAAGACAGAGGGGGTTATCGGCTGCTGGCACACCAGCAACGGTGGAAGGCTCACACCAGCAAGCGCCCACGCCTAGACGGAGAGCGGAAGGTGTCGGCTGTCGCACACCATGCAGAGTTGTTTCTAGACTCGCCCACGTTGGTGGGAGGCACGCACCGGCAAGTGTCCACGCCTAGACGAGGGGAGAGGGTGTCGGCCCTGCCACACCTCACGGAGCCATTCCCAGACTCAACCGTGACGGTGGGAGGCACGCACCGGCAAGCGCCCGCACTTGGACAGAGGGTTGGGCGGTGTTGGCCGCCGCCACACCACGCGGAGCCATTTCTGGACTCGCCCACGTTGGTGGGAGGCGCGCACCTACAGGCGTCCACGCCTGGACGGGGGGAGGGGTGTCGGTTGCTGCCACACCTCGCGGAGCCATTCCAGGACTTGCCCCCGACGGTGGGAGGCACGCACCGGCAAGCGTCCGCACCTGGACAGAGGGATGGAGGGTGCTTTACCGCGTGGAGCCGTTCACGGACTCGCCCGCGACGGTTGCAGGCACGCACCGACAAGCGTCCATGCCTGGACAGGGGGGATGGCGGTCGCCGCCACACCGTGCAGAGTCGTACCTAGACTCCCCCACAACTGTGGGAGACGCGCACCGGCGAGCATCACGCCAACAAGGTGGGAGAAGAGGAATGAAGGGGACACCTCCAAGGAGGAAGCGGCAGCTTTCTCCCTAGCCTCAAACAACCCGCTTGCTGCGTCACTGTGTGCCACGCTGGGGGTGGTGGTGCTGGCCGCCGCCACATGGGGATGGCAGACCGTGACCAGAGTAGAGGCGCAGACCGCCGCCACATGAGGACAGAAGGTCCGGCGGGCACATGCCCCCATCAGATCTAGCCACCAGGGCCTAGGCCCAGCAGCCCATGCTGGCGGTGCCGCCGCGGCCTGCGGGGCTCTCGCATCGTCGCATGCCCTGCGCAGAATGACGCAAACAAAGACCCCACACACCTAGACCTTCCTGGCATGGAGGCCAGCCACCGCAAGAAGACCCATCGGAGCCCTGCCCGACCACCATCGCCACTGGGCGGATCCGGCTGGCAGCACGTGGATCCGGTTGTCTCTGTTCAGATCCGGCTATCCTCCGAGGAGATCAGGTGTTGGAGCCAGGAAAGGAGACATGCTGTGGAGAAGAAAGGGGAGGGTTGTAGCCTGTAGGAGGGAGGAGAGGAGGGGCTGCGTGCGGCAGCCGTCGCTGCCACCTGCGCCATTGTCGGCTGATGTGGCGGCCGTCTAGGCACGCATAGTTGGAGGGAGGTGGGCGGATGTCGCTCCGCCCCAAACCAGTCGTCCAAATGCCCATGCATTACTATGGAAGTCTCAAAATTTTCAACACAATAAGAGTAAGAAAAACAGTGGCTCAAAATTAATAGACAAATAAATTAGTACAATCTTGTCTTTTTGCTTGATTGCCATGTATATGCAGACAACACTACACTTGCAGAAAGATGGCCAACCAATTCATGACTACAATCATGTATTAAGGGATTGTCTATTCCGGTGATTCTATTAAAGAATCGACTCAACCATTTAGCACGAGTTCAGATTTAGAAGACTAACTAACAAATAACTCAGTATAGTATTAAGTCTTAAATCAACAGCTAGGATGAAAGCACCAAAAAGTCCAAAAAAATCTATTTCGAATCAGACAAAATAATTTTGGTAGAGAACAATAGAAAGGCATGTGTGAATGCTAGCGAGAGTAGAGCACTCTGCTATTTGCGCTTCTCTTAAATAGCTCAAAAAATCGGTATCCTATGCCTCTTAGATAATGAGCTTCATCTTGCAGGTCTAGAGCCTAAAGGTAAATCATTTAGCATGTATCATTAAATCAAGAACATAGGAGGTAGGAATAGGAATGACTTGAGATGAGATGGCACACCATGCCTAGCAGCAACTCAAGCAAAGCCTTTTTGCTCGTCATAAACTGAAATGTGTAGCATTACATTAGTATGGAGACATACATTAAAAATCTGAAATGTAAATGTCAGTGCGTTGCAACAGAAAAAAAACCATGATAATGTAAGTATGAACATGTGTTGTATTTTTATAAAAAAAAAACAATAGTTGTGATGCTTCCAACATCACTATTAATCTATTATATACATCATTGTTATAGTCTTATAGAAAATGTTATGTTGCATATGAAGCCATTTCCTTCTCTGCAACCATAGACCAAACACAACTTATTATTCTCAAGGCAGTACCCTAACTGCACTACCCAATTCATAGCAATGGCAAACAATATAATATGTATCTAGTTCTTGATTCAGTATACCAAGCTAGTTCCTTCTCTAGGTGATTGCCCATGTATTGCAACGGGAGCAACAAAGAAATTGCACAAGATGTTTGATGTTACCTAAGGCTCCTTGCCAAGCCAAAATCAAGATGCAAAGGACATGTCCATATGTTCCTATATGTTTTTAATGCTTTCTTTTAAAAAAAACTTTATGTCACCCAAATGTACAAACCATTTTTTAAAAAAGTTCATTGTATAATTCAAGAATTCACCGGCAATGTGATGATTTTGTACCCATAACTCAGCAAATCAAAAGAAAGAATCCTGAATGGTATACAATAGGAAGCTAGTACTTAGTCCTCAAACTGTATAAGAAATTGATGCATAACCGTTCTGGGGCCAGTATGAGTTATCTGCTGAACTCTAAATAATGTTGAATAAAATTGAATTCTGAATGGAAATGAAGACGCTGCACTTTTACTTCACCATCACCTTCAATTCTCCTATGGTGTTTGACCAAATAAGCACAAGGCAGATATGTAGAATAATGCACCAATATAACTATTAAGAGAAATTTTATAATGGTTGTAAAAAACATGGGTCATCCACTGGGCGAGATCGGACGGTGAAAAAATAAGAGGTACCCAACTGAAAGTATCTGAAGGTACCAAATAGACGGGGATAGTACCAAATTAGGTAGGGATAGTACCAAAAATTTTCCTCCCACGAGTAACAGCAGTACACCAAGGGAGCGCCGACGGCAGAAATTTCATAGAAATCATGTAAAATTTTTACATGATTCAGTTCATTTTCTTTTAAAAAAATCTAGTGTTCTAAACAAAACAAGTCCATTAGTATGGACAGCCTGTATAATTAAGGGACCAGATTCTTAGTATAAAATTTGAGTAGCCAGCACTAACGTGCAGTGAATGAATTGGCTCATTTTGTCAAGTAACTGCTACAAAATAATTTCACCAATGCTGAATGGACTTATAACACCAGTTCAACCATGAGTGAGAATTGTGGAGGATTTTCAAACATTATTGGGCACCATGGGGTCAATTCATGATCCCAAATCTCATAAAACTAATCCTCAGGTGACAATATTTGTTCAGATGCAGACAAAGCTAAAAAGCTACAAACCTCAGAAGGAAATTGTTGTTGTGGTACGACGCCATCCTGTGCTTCCAGTGTCGTCACTTGCTTGATCAATTCATCATATTTCAACAGGGTGGAATCAGCAGCCATCGTGACTTTAGAGAGTATGTGTCTCTTGTTCTCCCCTGTCTTCTTCAATGTTTTAAATAGCGGGCTAAGGTGTTTAGCGGTATATCTCTAAAACAGCTAATAGCGGAGCTATATCGGGCTATAGCGGGATATAGCGGCTAAATTGTACATGAACACAAATAGCGGCAACCTGCCTCAAAAGGCTATAGCGGGCTATAGCGGCAGCTATAGCGGGAGATTTAAAACTATGGTCTTCTTCAATGCCAAATCTACAAATAAGTTATGCACAAATGATCTCAAACAAACAATGGCAATGGAAATCCTAAAGAACTGCTTAATCTTCTTCCAAAACCACGATTTTGGAAACTTTACCAGATAATCAGCCCCACTTTGGTATGCGACAACAAAACTCTTTCAATGGATTGGTACATACAAGTACTCCCTTCATTCCAAATTGTACATTATTCTGGCTTTTGTAGATATATTGTTTTAATATGTATCTAGACATAATGTATATCTAGATGCATAGCAAAAACAATATACCTAGAAAATCCAAACTGACTTACAATTTGGAAGTTGGAATGGAGGGATAGAAAATAGCAAAAATAAGAAACACAATGTTTTTTCTTTGACTTTTTAAACGCCTCAACTTGTTGACACATGTCACGACCTAAAGGTCGTTCAACTTGAACCCTTCCAACAACACCCCTCAAAGCCCTAAGCCCCTACCAATAACTCCCTAAACCTAAACCCAACTCCTTGGTTCTTCTCATCACCTGTTGGAGTTTCAGACTTTATCAATCTCGGCACTAGCTAGGTTCAAACTCCGGTGTAGCCCATCTCTAGCAATGGATGGTTATATCACTTTAGTGCAAGCTACTAATTTATCATCTATAGGAAAAGGATTCCAAATTCGCCTCTCAACTCTCATAAACTTCTCCAAGTGATCCAAGTCAATTGGAGTCAACTTTGGTCAACCTGGTGGTTGACTTACCAAAATTCTCTAAGTTATCACCCAAAAAGTAATCTACAACTCTCAGATGGTTCCTACCAATTCTATATGAGGCTAAGCAATGACCCCAATATCAACCTCTCCTCTCCCAATTCAGTATTCCAAACTTCAGTGTTCTGTCGAACCATCCGATGTCCTGATGAACCGTCCGCCAGGTCACTTATTCAGCAGAATCAATTTGATGAGTTGTCCCTCTCTCCTGACCTAGGTCCCACTTGTCAGTTGGAGTTGGAGATTCACCTCTACTGGTTCAGCCCCTCATTCACTCATTCGACTCATTCTAACTCTCTCCCTCTCTCTCCTCGAGTGAAGAAAGCAAGAATAAGCATGAACTAGAGAGAGAAAAGGAAGAAAAAGAAGATAAAAAATGAAGAGAAGGAAGAGAAAGAAAATAAGAAAAAGAAGATCAACGAGGATCAAGCATCATCATCTCAAAATGAAGGTGAAGATCACCACTTCCATCTTCATTCTCATTTCATTCTTCTCAACTTTCACCCCAAACCCTAACTCTTGATTTCACCATGCATGGATGGAAGAAGAAGATTGCTAGATGCTCCATCATCTCAAGTGTAAGCTCAAGCTCCACCCTCACTCAATCATCTCATAGATTTCTCAAATTCTTCTCTAATCAAGGCTATGTTGTTTTTGCAAGAAAACATGATTTAGTCCAAATCCATCTCTCTCCTTCGGAAGAAAGAAGGGACAAGGTCTAAGCATGATGACCTTGATGGCCCAAGGGTCACCCAAATCTCAAATTTAAATTACTTTGATCCAAGTTCATGAATTCCCCTCTTTTTCTCAATATGATTTAATTCTTAATCACTAGCTTCATCTCGCAATTAGAAGCCCAAACTCTAGGCTGCAAAAGTCAAGTCTCCAACACTTCACCTCAACATTCCTAGATGGTCAGTACACATGCCTAGGAAACATCACCGAAGAACCCTAGTTCCAACCCCCAAGAACACCAAGAACATATGAATCAAACATAGGTTTCATTGACATCCGCATTGACAGTCCGCCAGATCACCGGACCATCTACGGGAGCACACACAAACACAACTAAGGAAGAGCACACATGGACTATTCTGATGGACCATCCGCTAGAACATGCAGCCCCAACCTAGAAAACCCCACCTCGAGTGTGCACACACGGATTGTCCGCCGATGTGTCAGACCGTCCAGAAATACTCATGAAAAAATTATTTCTATAAACCCTTGATCCCCAACCCAACCACCCTCTATCACATGTTTAGGTAAACATCAATGTGCCACTAATCTACCCTTCGATCGATCGAACGATGAATGAACTTGAGCGAGTTCATACTAGAACGAAGGACTAGTATGAACAAGATCATAGTAAGTACACATTCTAGCATGAACATGATTGTAAGAACAATGACTAGTAGGATCAAAGGAGCATGAACATGATGAACATATAGCAAGAACAAGATGAATATTCCATTAATATTTAAAGAGTGTTACAAGATGAACAAAGCTTCCACTAGAGAGCTAGACTCACCAAGAACACCTCTTGATCTACTTGAGCTTGCTAGGACTAATTCTCCACTAAGGACTTGGAGACTAAGGTTACAAGTGTTGGATTTATAGCTCTAATGTATGGTATCGAAGACAAGGGGGTTCACTATGCTTTTATAGGTGGGGATGACCCCCTAAGGCAGTGTGCCGAAGATCATGCCAAGAGGGACTATGCTTTTATAGGTGGGGATGACCCCCTAAGGCAGTGTGCCGAAGATCATGCCAAGAGGGGATGTTGGAGGATCGGCCGACCCGATGAAGAGGCGACTGATCCAACAGTGTAGCACCATCCTTGATGGGGGTGCCTGGTCCCCTAAGGTGGTTGGGCCCAAGTGGAGCCCAGGGAGGCTCATCGGCCAACCTAGGGGATGGGCTAGGTGTAACATCCCAGATGTTAAGAAATAATTAAAATGTGATAATGATGCATCATCAAGCATAAGTATCAAGTGTTATGCCATAAATGCATTCATATTTCAATAATAGATAACATATGTTGTATATGTTTCAAGTATTGTTTTTAGAATGTTTCAGATGATAATTGCCCTGTTTCAAACATACGCTACATGTTGCATTTATAGCATTGTTATGTTGCATATACCATGTCTATGTTGCATATGTAATGTTGCCATATGAAATGTTTCATATGTTTCTTTGTCATGATCACATATTGCAAATCTGGTATTTTAGTAATCCCATGAAATGATGGCTTGTTGATACATTAGGTTCTTTATGAATTTATATATGAGAATTGGTTTAAGCAAATAAAGTTTTGTTTAAATAAAGGTTGTAGTGTTAAATGTGCTTTATAATATGGGATCAAGGCTTGATAATATTTTGTAAGTCAAACATGTTTAAAATGGAGCTTCAAGTTTGAGTTTAAATTTGGAATCCAAAACTTGTTGCAAGTTTTTCGATTCAAATTCGAATTCAAATTTGAGAAATTATTAAAAGAGTTTCCAAAGTCAACCTGGTCAACCAAGAGTGACATTTGGTCAAACATGTGATGCTTGACTGAATGATGCCCTTGTGTGATGGTGTGATCACTAAATAATCACCAATTAATAGAACATCAAGTTTCAATTTGAAATCTTTCCGAAAACCCTAAAATGCAAAACCCTGATTTTACCCCTTTTTAAATAATTCAAAATCTAAGAAAAATTTGGGAAAAATTTTAAAACCAAGTTTGTAGACCTGTTCTAGGGCTACAAGTTTGGTGTTTTGAGTTTTCAAAGTTTCAGTGTAAAATTTGGAGTAATTTTGAAAAGATTCAAATCTCAAATTTGACCCCTTTTCATCTCCTCGATCCAATTTCAAAATGGGGGCATAATTTGAAAATGTTTTGAATAGAAAAGTTATTGGTCTTACCTAGATGTACAACTTTGGTATTTTGAGTTTTTAAAGTTTCAATATAAAATCCAAAGTAATTTTGAATTTACAAATTTCTAGAGAATGTCCCCTTTTAAATTCAAATTCAAATTTCAAAATCTAGGCTGAATTGGAAAATTTTTATATTGAGAAAGTTGTAGAACTTTAAAAATGGAGCAACTTTTGTTTTCACATATTTTCAACTTCTTTAGAAAATTTGAGAGTAATTTATAAATTTTCGCCAGTGGTATTTCGGTGAATTTTTCAAAATCGTCACCAACCGCATGCCGCCACCTCCCGCCATCGCCGGCGACCTTCCAACCGCTTCCAAGCACGTCCGTGGCTGCCTGCAGCTGCTCGACGTGGCGGGGAAGCTCGTGCGTGTCACCTCGCTGCATCCTAGGCTGCGCTATAAAGCCCAGAGGGCCGGCCGTCGTGTTTTCTTTCCCTTCCTCTGCTCTGCCGCCGCCCATGCATTCTCGCTCTGCAGCTCGCCGCCGTTGCCTTTGAGCCATCTCTGGCCAAGCTATGAGTGCTACCGTGTTCGCCTCGCGCCCACGCACTTGCTCAGCTAGCTCGCGCCACCCAATTTCGTCCGGAGCACCCGTACCACCGCCTCCTCCTCTGTCTCCGATGACTGAACGCCGCCGCAGCCACCCTACCGTCAGTCGCCTTGCTCTGTCCTATCCCCGCCTCAATCAAGGTGAGCCACAGCACCGCGCTGAGCTTCTGAAGCTGACCATGCCTTCCCGTTGGCCCCTCTCGGCTCCTTGTCAACGGCGTTGTCTCACCGCCCCGCCATGGCCGCCATGGTCCGCGGTGAGTTCCTCCCACAACCCTAGCTGGCCCATCTACCCACCTAATTGAGGCGTGGTGCCGAGTAGACCATGTAGGTGCCGGTCGTGCCGCCAAGGACCTCATCGTCGGCGAGTTCCGTGTCGGTCAACGCCGCCGACGTCGAGTCAGCGCGGTCTGACCAGCTGGTCCCGCCTGTCAGCGTGTGTGTGAGAGAGAGAGAGGGACACGCGCGAGCTCGCACGGCCGGGCCACTTGCTGGGCCGAGCCGGGCCGGTTCGGGTGAAATTCAGAAAAGAAAATGTTTTTCTTTTTCCTTTTTGAATTAAAAGTAAATTTCTTTGGAATTTTGTAAAGCATTGTTTAAGGCTCCAAAAATATTCAATTTTTTTGTAGCCTATCTTTACTGTATATTATTTAGGAAAAATATGAAATGCTAATTTTGATTAATTTTTGTATGTGATTTAATTAGCTCAATTAATTATTAAATGCAACTTCTATGAATTTTAGTAATTGAAATAAAAGTCCAAAAATCATGAAATTAATTTTGGTACTATTTTAGGGTAAGACTAATCTGTAGAAAAAGTTTGGGCTTAATTGGATAAAATTTATTTTATTCTTAATTTCTGTCTTAATTAATTAATTAATTACTTAAACATGTGTTTAACTTGATAATTTAGGATTTGTGTGACTTTGAGATTGCTTGTTGATCTTGGATCATTAACATGTGATGATCCATGTCATCTTATTGAGTTGCTTGAGCTCACGATTAACTTGTTAACTATGATTTGTTAATGATAAATAATGTGTTTAACATAGACCATTAATGGTTAATGATTTCTTGTGTAAGTAATTAGTGGTCTTGTGATAAACTTACTTGCTTATTAGATGCAATCGCTTGGGTAAAAAGTAAAGTTAAAT
Organism: Saccharum hybrid cultivar R570; assembly: GCA_038087645.1. Lineage (NCBI taxonomy): Eukaryota > Viridiplantae > Streptophyta > Magnoliopsida > Poales > Poaceae > Saccharum > Saccharum hybrid cultivar. The sequence goes on from JAQSUU010000273.1 coordinate 4,080,526, forward strand.
AGTTTTCTTAACAACATCTTAATGTGATTGAAGTTGTTTAATAGTTTTGTTGGATTATAACTGTACCGCGAAGGAAAGTTGTACTCAAGTAGATAACTAATGTTTATCCTTTCTAAATGTCTCTTGTATGATATGTTTTGTTCATCATCATGCATCATGGCATATATTTCATCATATTAAGTCCCGCATCATTTGTATACGTGTAGTTTATACGAGAGTGTTTTGGATCATGTCGATCAAGCTTCAGAGAAGGTGATCCACCCGAGGTGTTGGTGTTAAACTTGACTTCTACAAGAACTAACCACCGCTGCAACGAAGGCAAGCCCCAGACATATAACCACTCTTTTGTTTTTAAATGCTTTATTACATATTAAGTCTAGTGTAATGTGCATTATGTTAGTAGGAGTTGGTTGATACCGTTGCTACATAATTATCTTGATCTACACTTATATCCAGATGATATCCCACTAGTAGGTGTAAGTCGATCTCTTATGCTTAGTAATGCTTAGACTTCGGTAAAAGTCGAATGGTGGTTTCATCATTCGCGAGAAATAGGTTTACCTTTGCTTCTCCTGGCCTAATGATGGGTCATGAGAGCATATGAATATGGTAATATTAAAGCTGAGACTGGACGGGTAACTTGCAGTGGGAAAGGAGTCTCAATGTAGTGTTTCCATCTATGTCGATTAAGGACCGTACCGTTGATTGAATTACGTGCGTCGAGACTTTGCAACTAGCCACATGCTCCGGTAAGCCTAAGACCTCGGTAATTCTATTATGTGAATGGCTGACCGCGCGCTGGGAGTGGAGAGATGGCGAGAGTAGTGTGTACCCTCATAGCCAAGGGCTGGATTAGAGGTGTACTGTACTCTCGGGTGGCGCTGGACCCGGTCATGTTCTTGTACCACCACCGGGCTTAAGGGGTATCATAGAAAACGATTGTAATCATGTTCATGATGGATGAATGAAGCTCCGGCTGTTCTAAAAAAAAGACCCGGTCATGTTTTGGAGGATCCGAGTGAAGGTTGATATCCGTAGGTTAAAGTCCTACATATGTCATGTGGTTAGGGATCCCCAGCTAGGTATAACCGATTCAAATCGTCGCTGCTCCTCGGTTATGGAGACTCAATTCTCTGTTCATCATCGTAGTTAATAATGGAAAATGGTGACCATGGAAAGGAAATGAAAAAATAGATATGAGATGTGATGCTTGATACAAGTGATTGAGATAGAACAGGTGCAAATCTATCTATAATCAACTTCACTAAAATTGATGCTAAAATTTGACCAAAACATTGAAAGTAAGAATCCACTTATAGTAAAGCTTTTCTGCAAAACTCCTCTTTTCTAGCTCTACTATTTCCCTTAAAGCCAGCATATCCTTGGAGTCTTTTCTTTTCGTTGGGTAAGTCTTGCGGAGTACAATTGAGTACTCAGGGTTTGTTAACCCCTGTTGCAGGTGCTGACTAGTGCTGCTAGTCAGGTCATGTCGCTGGGTTCGATATGATCTGGTTATCTTCTCCTAACTTAGGTGCTCTACCTAAGTTGTCTTCTGTAGTTCTACTCGACTTCCGCCATTTAAGTTAAGTTTGTAAAAAGTTAACTTAATCATGATTTGTAAATCTATTGTTGTCATTCTTCTGCACTCTAATGTAAAGTTTTGTAACAAATGTTGTAATGTTGTAGTTGCTCCTTTGTTGATCCTATGTGAGTTGTAAAATGTGGATGATTCAGGTTTTCCGAGGACACTCGACAGACTTCTTAAGTTCTGTGGTACACATGTATGGTGGTTAGAGGTCTTTAAGACAATAACAAGTACATGTGGGCCATATTATTTAGGAGGTTCTGCCACACCAGGGATCTACCGATCCTGTGTGGCCTCCTCTAGGGCCCATCTTGTGTGGGTTGTCCCACCATTGCCTTGTGGTCTTGACCCTCCCCATGGAACTTTTGGTTTGGGCCATATTGGAGTGGATTTTCTTTTTTGATCTTTGTACAAAAGTTGGCGATTTGTTAGATGATTGGAAGTTGAACTTCTTTGCCATATTTCATGTGTTTTGCATGAAAAGTTACCTGTAACCAAAATTCTCTAAGTACTTGTGGAAATATGTTATTTGAAAATATCCATGTTAGTGATATTTGTTCTTCTTTATTTTTCAAGATAGTTGACGACCAAATTTGGTATTTAGTGACCGTCAACAGTTGCCCAGTGATACATGACCATTGGATGGTTAACACTTGCCATCATCTTAAGAACTCTTATCTTGCCCCTAAAAATTTCTCATGCATATGTAAATCCTAGATATTTTCTACCATACTAAAATATCTATCTCTTGAACTTTCTCCATTCCACCATGAAGCATGGTTAGTATCTTCTTTCTTTGCCATGAAGCATCTAGGAGAAATATAAGGGTGGGCAACGTCCTGACTATGCAGAGTTTGTCTCACACACGAGAGCGTTTGAAGGAGAACAATGTTTCTTGTGGATACTCTATCCATACAATGCTATATAACAATCATATGGATATCCACCACTGCACTACTAGCATAAGGTTCAGGGACTGAATGACCTATTAGTAGTTCTATGATAACATGTGCCTTGAACAATCATGAACTAAGGTGTAGTTGTTGTAGTATACTTGTCGGAGAGTCTAGGGGTCATAATGCTGGCTAAACAAGTTTTCAACAAATCTTATATACTGGTTATGATTCTCATTCTTTATGTCATTTATCCTTCAAATCTTCTAAAACCAAGAATGTTCAAGCCTTTTATCACACTGATGTTGAAGTGAAGTGCATCATGAATACAATCCCCCTTATATTTACATGTGACCGAATGAAGTAACCCACTAAGTAAGATTTTCTGCCAATGGTTGTCAATTTGAAGTGGCCTATATGGATTCACTTTGATTAGGCTTCTATGAACTCTTAAGACCAGTAGTAATTGGGCAGCAAGATCAGTTAAGGATTCCCACATCCGATCAAGAAAGACTGTCTTGAGATATCCCTCTAATCACACAAGTTCTTCTTGCAGCGAAGTCAGAGAACCCTCTAGGGCCTCTAATGTGCCTTTTTAGCTTCTATGGAAACTAAAATAGAAAAGTCATTGCAACTTACAAGTATGAAGACATGTTTTGACAAAAAAAAGAGAATATTTGAACAAAAGGGAATATTTGAACAAGTCCCTTATTAAAAAATAATCAATAAAACTTAGATAAATCAGCACCATAAAATGCATCCACAAACAATGAATTTATGCAAATCGCACTAATGAGGACAAGTCACTTGAATGTCAGCACTCTTCTGCTCTATCTGCCAATCACGAATATACCTAAATCTGCATCATAGTCACCTTCTATAGATATTTCAAGGGGAGCGGCTGGATCAAGGCACGCACCCTGCACAATCATCGAATCGTATTAGGGAGGAGGAAAATGGAGGGGATCAAATGGTATCAAAAAAGGAAAAGAGGAAGGGCAAGTGTAAGGGGAAGGAGACGCACCCTGCACAATCATAGGGAGGAGGGAAGGGGAGGGGATCGAATGGTATCAAAAAGTAGAAGAGGAAGGGAAAGGAGAAGGATAAGGAGAAGGAGAATGAGATGCTGCAAAGAAGAAGATGGGGGACGGATCCGGATTCCATAGGAGAGGTACCTGGATCTGCTATGGCGGCGTCAACGACAGCCTGGTAGCGAGAGCAACGGATTCACACTCGCGAGGGCAAGCATGAGGGGTGGGTCTTTCCACCGACGATGCAAACTCTACCTCGTGTCGGAAAAAGAATAGGAGTGAAATCCACTTGGTCCTTAAACTTGTCCCGCATTCTTAAATAGGTCCATGTACTTCTAAAACCTGATTTTTGGGTCACTAAATGTATCGACAAAGATCCAAACTTGTTTGGAAGGCTGGTTTCGCACATGACATGGCTGCCACCATATCTAGGGTACAAGGCCCTCGCTCTAGCAGCTGCGTGGCGTGACAACGAGTAGCGGTAGACGCCAAGCAAGGCCTGACCTTCTTGCAACAGGACTGCGGTGACGCTAGACGCGTTCTAATGCAGCGTCATCGCCAGCCACCTCGAGCGCCCCTGCACTATGCCATGGGCTAGGTGAGGACACACATCTCCTTGATGATGTGGTCAACATCCCACCCAACCCATCCATGGCCAACACACGCACAGGGAGGCGAAGGCGGTCATGTTTGTCACATTGGATAGGCTGTTTGCCAAAACAAAGGTGCGCCCCAAGGACATCGATGTCTGGTGGTGAACTATAGCTTCTTCAACCCAACACCGTAGCTCTTTGCCATGGTTCAACCATTATAAGCTCTGTAGCAAAATTGCGAACTACAACCAGCATGGGGCTCATCGCCGTGGACCTCACTAGGGACCTGCTGCAGCGTCACTCGGGTGATCAACATGGAGAACATCACCCTTAACTCAGCAATGGTCGCTCCATGCTGGAGTCCAATTGCCTACTCCACATGGCAGCATGGGCGGTGTGGCGATCCTGCTGTTGAACCATGCATAGTTTGGTTATTTTGGTTCTTAGCCTCGAGTAACCAAACAGACCGAGAAAACTAAAATGCTACAAAAGCGGTCCAAATACTTTTATCCATCATCTATACAACTAGGGATGCATATGGAGCAGAGCTGGCTCAGCTCGTTTGCTAGCTTGAGCTAGCTCGTTTAGCTTGCGAGATAATATATATAGAAGAGAAAACCGCATGCTAGAAGAGGTTGCAAATCCTAGAATAGGTTGGAAGGACCAAGTTTTGATTTGGAAAAGGGAGCACATCTAATACATACACAAATTCACACTTGAGAAACATCTCTGGACAATCCTTGATAAGATTGGTCTTAATCTTAAATCTTCATGAGAAGGCGGCTGACATCCATCTTGCCTTGCCCCTCCTTGGGAAGGGCCTCCACCTTGTTCATGTATAGTTTGGTGGAGTTCACAGCACGAACGAGGGCATGAATCTAGACCATGGAGAAGGATGTGCCATGCACGATGCCCCTACGAACAATGAGGCAACGACATGGTGGAAGCCGCTACGACCAATGAGGCAATGACACGGTGGAACTGTTGAAGTGTTGTGACATCCGCGTAAGGGCTTTTTCGGTTCTTCAGGATTGGACCTATGAATAATTTCAGCTTATCAAGACTATACAAATTAGTGAACCATTCCAATTAGGAATTATTCCAGAGCCTCATTCCTGAGGAACCAAACAAGCTCAAGCGTGGAGCAGAGAACATCGATCAAGCAAATAACAGGCAAGCAAGGCTGCTTGCAGGGTACAGTGTAATCGCCATGCGTGTCGCGTGAGCAGCACCAAGCTGGAGTAGGTCGGCGACGGTGTGGCGCTAGCGCGGCCAGCGTCGTCTTTTCCTAGAGGTGTCACCGAATTTTCTGTTCGTCGCAGGGGTAGATGGGCAAGTTTGAGGATGAAAATACGTCCGGTGCTTCTCCCAACGCTATTGGCATCCGCGGATGTCATCTCCTTCTTGAAGGCTTCGTTGGTGCACTTTAGTTGCCATGCATCTGCTGCTCCTCCCGCGTCGTTCGTCGGAGTTGCTCCTTGTTGTACTGTGCCTATGTGCTTCAACCTTCTCTTGCATTGGTCTGTCCTCAATGTTTGGTGTTGTCGCAGTCGTTTGGTTCTTCGCAGTGGATACTTGGCCGCTGTCGCTTTCTTTGGCGGATGCTTTGCCGTCGTTGCTGCTTGGGTGGATACTTTGCTGCCACCGTCGCTTTGGTCTCCCCGCTCAGCTGTATGTTGAGTGCGTGATGGCCCCACTTGTGGATACTTTGCCGCATTGTCTATGGAGAATGCTTTGCCGACATACTTCCGGTTGTTCTTGGTCGGGCGGATCCTTTGTCGCCATAGTTTCGACTCTACTTTATAGATGCTTTGTCACTGTGGCTTAATCTCCTTTGTTGGCAGCCTCTGTATTGTTGTATTTTTCCTTGCAGGGCAGTCGGTTAGGTTAGTGTTGGAGAGCTCTCTCCCTACCACCTTTCTTTTCTTTTCTGTTCTGTTGTTGTTTATGGTTCCTAACTACTTCCTTTGTGGTTCTATAATCTGCGCTATGGGTTCGCCCGTAGCTGCGTCGTGTAAACCATTCTTTCAGCCTCTATTCCCTTTTAATGAAACACGGGTCAATGGACGTGTTCGTGAAAAAAGAAATGAGACCTTGCTTCAATGCATTTTCTCCATTTTCTTTTCAATTAATCATTCTTTTCCCAAAATGTAGACTGGTATGACCAATATGCCCTGATTGAAACCAATCCCTTCTCTGACTTCATGGAGTCGTCCTAGCCTAAACAGGAGGTCGACAGTCTCTCTCCATTGGATCTGGCTAGAACACAACTGGGTGCCCTCGGCCCCACGCACCCTTCACACATGTGCCGCTGAGATCTCCTAAGCAACCATGCTTCTGAAGCCTGGGAAAGAAGTAGTAGAGTAGCGGCATGCATAGATTTTGATATTCTTTAATACTTCCTTTATCCCTGAATAAATAGAATCGTAGGGTTGACCTAAGTTAAAATTTTAAAACTTTAACCGAATTTCTAAAAAAAACTGTCAAGATTTATGAGATCAAAACTAGTATCATTAGATATACCATAGAATATATTTTCATAATATGCTCATTTCATGTCATATGTCGTTATTTTTCCTATAAAGTTAGCCAAACTTAAGATTGTTTGACTTACATGGATTTTAAAAAATTGATTTATTTGGAGATGGAGGGAGTATAAAGTTGACCGGACTTAAAAAAAATTACTTATGACAACTCTAAAAAATAATTTATTTTTATTACAAAAGTATATGTTAGACAATAATATGGAGTATATCGTCATATATAAGCTCACAACAAGCGATATACAAAGATAACTACAATTGATAAGCCAAATAGTTTCATGGAGTAATATGTAGCATCATTGCACTTTACGAGACAAGATTATCCTTACTTCGTCCATGAATAAATTAATTTTTAAAATTGTCGGAAGTCGATTTGTTTTATGTTTAACCGAATTTATATAGAAAATATTACAAATGTTTATGACATTAAATGAGCCCGTTATAAATATATTATATTATGATATATCTAATGATGCTAGTTTAGTTTCATAATCTTGGCATTTTTTTATATAAATTCGGTTAAACTTAAAAAAGATTGACTCAAGCCAACTATTTAGAAACCTCCGAGTACAAAGAACCAACACTGGTATGCTCCAATGTCGAAGTTCCATGATGACAACTAAGTTGCCTCCTACACCACTCCGAGTGACCAAGTCCCCAATTTCCTCCGAAGATAGATTGGATATATTAATGAGTCGGAGAGCAAATGAAGCACTGAAATTAGTTAGAACAATGTCTCGATGCTAGTGTTATCGACACGTCTTGATTTGTGAGGGAACATTTGGAGTTCCAATTTCCCTGTGCCACCTTCACCTTTGCCACTGCTATTACTGACCTCCACGCCTGTCAAGACAGTAAAATTCTTGTGGACCAGTTGATCACCACCAGAGCCTGCTTCTGCTTCCTGGGAGAAGAATCTTGCAATGCAGAACCTGCCGGAACCCAGGCTGACAAACTGAGGATCCTTGGACTCCTTCCATTCCTCCGGCGGGCCAACAAGCTCCCGCCAAGGGCCGCCTAATAGCCGCTGTGGGTGGGAAGAATAAGAGCCCAGCAGCATGCCAGAGAGGTCAGTGGCAGCCAAGTGCTGCCGGCCGGCGTCGGCGGAGAGGCCAAACCAGAGCTTGAGCTCAGGCACGTACTCAACCTTGCCATGGAAGGGGAGCACCCACTCGCCGGCTTCGCTCCACGTGAGGCTCTCCGTGTCGAGGCGGTAGGTGCCGACGCCCTCGACGGAGATGCAGACGTGCGAGCCGCCGCCTACGACGCCGTAGGCCGTGATCTCGGGGGTGCGGTTGTTGTAGGCCCTGGTCCCTAGCACAAACGGTGGCGGCGGAAGGAGGTGGCAGTGCCAGGATTTGCCAGCGCCGGGGGTATCCGTGCAGTGGTTGATGATGAAACCCACAAACTGCCCGCTCTCCTGGGAAAAAAATCGCGTACGGACGGACCTTACCTTGTAGCATGCGGACTTCCAACCAAATTACGCCACGTAGGAGAGAATCAGGACCTAACACGGTGGTTCCGCATGGTGTTTAGCAGGTCCACTGGTCAGAATCACCCTACGTCCGCACCGTGCAGGTACGGTCGGTCCTGCACACGGTCATACACAGTGCCACTACCACGTCTGGCCTCCGGTTGGGGAGCCTTCTCCATGAGGAAGAGACTGCTGCCCTTACTATCGTTGCGCAAGTTACCGTCGACGTGGGGTTTGTGTACGAAGACGGACATGGGCTGCATCAACCAGGGCTTGCGGAGTGCAGGGATGGTGCCCACCTTGGATGAATCCAGGTCGAAGACGAAGCCGCGCCCGGACTGGTCGGCGCAGATGAGCTTGCACTCGCTGTAATCCGCGAGCGGGAAGCAGTCCATCTTCCACTCCTTGTTCACAGCTCGAAAGGTGAAGCTCGGGTTAGCAAACCGGATCGTCTCCATCGCCATAGACCCTCCTGCGGCTGCGGGCTCAGATCCGTCTCCGTAGAACAGCTGATGGCGCGTCAGGTCGATGCGGCGCAGCAATTTGACGCCGGGGGAGCGGCCGGGCACGATCAGATTCAGAAACCGCCGGGCCAAGACACCCATAATTGTCGTTGATCCCAATTTCAATTTCGAGCGCAACTGTGATTGATGAATGATGATCAACTCAAGGACGAAAGAGTACTGTACCTGCTACTACCAAAGCGGCAATAATCAGATTCGATTCCCAGGTTCCTTTTACTCGTCCTTTCCTGCAGCGGTGCATGCTTCAAATCACAAAAGCCTAACAAACATCGTAGATAACCAAAGATATATAAGAAAAAATGAAAAGAATTGTCTTCCGATCAAAAGTTCAAAACTGTATAGGATGGAGCAAGCTAGGTAGACGTCTAGGGTTTATTAAGGTGTGGATATATGAAACCCCGTGCGGCCGCGTGCGCGGTGCTGCTTTGAATGGGCCTAGTCCAGTCCAGATCGAGATGTTTAACATGGGCTGTCGTTTGAGCCAGATTTGTAAATGGGCTGAGTTATTTCTTCGGTACTACCTAACCAAAGGAGAGCTAGCGTTCCTCTTCCTCCCCTAGCTTTTCTACGGTAGAAAAAGGCAACTAGGAAGGAGAACTCTGTCCCGGCGTCAATCCGATTGGGCTCCCCTCCTCTCTGGCTGCCTGCCGACGCTAGAGGGGATGGAAATCTGGATCTAGTGATGGCCACTGTATATACAGTATATGTACGTTGCACTGTCTGTATTCCAAACTATAAGTCGCTTTGACTTTTTTTTGTACATCTATTTTATTATATATCTAGTCTAGATATAATGACATATCAAATTCTACGCATCTAAAAAGTCAAAACGACTCATAATTTGAAATTGAGGGAGTAGTTTCTAGTACTAGTCCGATGTTCATCGTTTTCTAACCACTCCTAGCAAGTTCTGGCAATAGCTTCTTCGCAGGCTCTATTATCGGTGTATCTCTCGAGAGGTATATCTACCTAGCCTTTGAGGAATCGGGTCATTGGTCTTGTTTTACCCACTTTGGTGGCCCTATCCCCTTTTGGGTTGTTTCGCTATCGGTTGACTTGGGGACACTTAAGACGTCAGATTCCATGTTTATCGGCAAAGAATTCGGCCATGTTCATTCAATGTTTTGCATATCGATGTGTTTGGTATGCCACTTGTTGTGTCATATGAAGTCTACAAAGATTCATCTTCACGAGAAGTTGTAACATCTAGTTCCGACATACACAGCCCAGGCCCACTCTGCTAAGGAGTGGTCCCACCTGCGTAGCAACCCGCTTGAGTTTTCGTCCTCGTTTCGCTCAAAATGGGGCATACACGGCCAGGCCCATTCTACCGAGGAGTGGTCCCACCTGCGTAGCAACCCGCTTGAGCTTTCGTCCTCGCTTATGATACTAAACACCGGTTGCACAGTATTTCTTTGATGCTACAGTAACTGGTGAACGGTGCCCGAGCTACAACAGTCGGGATTCGTCCTGGCCCAATTCAATGCTGCAGTGGCGGACTGCTACAGTGTCTGAGCTACAGTGCCATGCTGATACAAATATCCAGAGTCTGGATGTACAATATCCTGCAGCTACAGTATCCGTCCCCACTGTCCCAATCTACAGTGCCATCGGCCCATTCCGCGAATTGGGCCCACTTGGCCCATTTTAGGGCTGTTACAGGAGTGTATCCTTCAAGTTCAAGCTCAACGAGTTCCTATGGCTCATCAGTAGAACCTCCGATCTTGCAAGGACCTGAATAATTCTCATTTTTCTCAAGGGTGTCTTTGTAAGGAATGCAGTGTAATACATTTTTTATCCGTATGTGAAATAGAACCTGGTTTCCTCAATAAAAAACAAACCAAAGCATTTATATATCTGTTATATATATGACTCGGCTATTTGACACGTTGTGCATTGAATAGAACTCTTACACAGAATACAAAAACATCATACTCCTTGCGCCTCACACCCGCAACTGTAAACATTCATCCTGCAATCGTAATATTCACTTGCACATGTGAAATCGATGTACTACTTCTTGTTTGAAACCATAAATATTCACCGGCACCTGTACACTTGACGTTCTATGGAACTGTAAAGACCATTGATTTCATAAATCAATAAAACAATGTCTATTATTTTTGAACCGTAACATTTGTAATTTGATGTTCAAACATGGATCTGCTGGTCAAATGGTAACTACTTTACTTAGATTCATATAGGTCATGGACTCTACTAGCAAAAATGAACAAATTCACTAGTACAAACTCATCCAAAACTGATTAGTAACCAGTATGGATCCATTGAAGAACCGCTTCGATGCCTAGAGGGGGGCTGAATAGGCTCTACAAACTTTTTAAACAAAAGTTAGCACATAATATCACATAGGACAGGGAAGGGCGGCTTGGCCGACCCTTGATGTCGGCCTGGCTGGCTTGTCCTTTCCAGACTTGGCATAGGGCCAACCCGGCCTGGCCGAGTCCCCTGGTCGGCCTGGCCGACTCTGGCCAGTGCCTATGCCAAATGTGCTTTTCATCTCCCTATTTCTTCTATGTCGTGGTAATTTGATGTGTGGCTTACTCACTGATGTGTGAACCTCCTGCAAACACAAACCACAGCACCCGGGTAGCCACAAATGGTAACACAAATAATATTTGCAATATGAACAAGTGTTAGGCGGTGAACCAAACAAGAACATGAGGTTTTGTTTGACTAGAGTTCGAGCCACCCCAAGGTGCCCTATGTCTCCGTTGTGGAAGCCGATGAGTGACCCAACAAGGTCTACTCTTCCAGCGGGCCCAAAATGGCCTCTTTCCACCTTTCCACTAAGGAGTCTTCTTTTCTCTTTTAGCAGGAAGACTAGCCCTTCTTATAGGACCACCGTAGCAGCCCACACACCCTCGGGTGCTTGTCAGTGACACCATGCCACCTAGGAGCAAAGATCCAAGAGTAACAAACGCAACGAACCGGAATTCCTCGACTTGCCCAAGTGCTCAAGAATGGGATAACTCACGCAATGTCTCTCAAGCTCTCTAAAGCCACCAAGGCTTGCTCACAAACCTTGGCACACTCTCTAATAAGGATTAAGGAAATAAGGAGCAAACACTCACCAAGAGGAAGAGATGAGGAGTGGCCAAGGGCTTCTGGTCGTGGGTGGAAGTGAAGAGTATCAGCAGCAAGCAAAGGAGGAGAGGGAGAGGTATAAATAGGCCCCATGCCAAAACTAGCTGTTTGGCACCTGTGAGAGAAACCCGGCCTAGCTGGGGTATGGAGTCGGCCTGGCCAGCTTTTCAAATGAGCTAGCCATTGGAGCAAAGTTGGCATAGTCGATCTCCTATCTCGGCCTAGCCGAGACTTCACTGTAGGGCTAGGGTCTAGGGCTTTTCTTTTTCTCTCTTGGCTCTCAGTCAAGCTTTCTCACATAGGATAACATGAGCATTGATATACTCATATCTCATAGGTGGGACGTCACCCATCTCGGGTGGCTCGGGCGGAGCCTAATTCCACGCCATTGGCCCCCACCTCCCCCATCCCCTCCTCCTCACCGTTGTCGGAGTACCATCGAAGGCCAGTGGTCGTATGGAGGGCGGCGACGAGGCTTCTCCACTCCCTATCTCGGTGGTGGTGAGCTTCATGGTGGTGTTGCCACCTCCGATGGCTAGATCCGGTGACTCTTTGGTCGGATCTTTGCAAGCTCGGTGGTGGTTGGCTGCCCTTGCCGGTGGACAGTGATGACGGGGAGGTGACTTGCAGTGTTGTTCGTAGGCTTGGAGGCAATGGTAGCGACCGTGTGGTGGTTGAAGGCTAGCTGGTTGGATCCAGCGACCATGGTAGTTTTGGGCTGCTACTTGGTAGAGTCACGAAAGCAGCACGGTGGTGGCGATCGTGTGGTCGGGGGCTTGCGATTGGATCCAACGACCACACTCTTGGACATTAGTGGTAGCAACAGTTGGGTGCTCGGGGCCACGGCCACTAGGGTTCATGTTCGTGGCACGAGCCCTTGCTTTACTCCACGTGAAAGAAGGCAGATCCAGCGGAGGTGGTTCCTTAGGCAGTGGTGTCCTAGGGACGGCGGTGGCCTAGGAGTCCAACGAAGCGATAGCGCATCCTATGGGCTCGTGTCTGATCGGCTAGTTTTGACTAGATAACAACGGATGAAAGTGGTCTAACCAGTGACACATGGCATCAGCTCACTTGAAGCAGATGAAGATGACACCAGCAGAGGTTTGTGGTAATGGCGTGCTAGGGGCAGCGGTGAATTGACGACTTCCATTCGTCAAATCTGGCTATTTTAGGTGAGGATGCCGAGAAACAGAGATGTGTCGAGGTCGTGGTTGTTTCTTTTTTTATTTTTTTTTTGGTTGTGTGTTCTCCACTTTGTTGAGGTGTGAGTCTAAGTGTTCTTGTATCCTTTTGGCTGTGTATATCCTTTGTGGATATAGAGGCTAGATTAATGAAAATCCATTATGTAAAAAAGGATAGCTTGAGCACCATTTTGCTTGTCTCAAATCCAATGATGCATCACTCTTGATAGTGTGGCACACCTAAACTAAACACAAGAATATAAAAACTTGATGTCCACTTGAGTTTCTTCAAATTCAATTTGCTTGCCACATTGATCATGCATAGTTGGGGAACTTCATCACTTGACATACTTGAGCTTGTCCGTCTTGAGCATGTAACTTGCGTTGAAGGTTTCAAGTCACAATCATCTTTTGATTTGATCTTCCACATCAATGCAACTTTCCATAGCTTGATTAGTGCCTCGACTAAATGCAAGTAAATCTCTCCTTCACCATAGCTAGGTTCCTTGGCCACCAAGTCGTCACTTGCCCTTCACCCTTAGGACCTCAAAGACATTTTCTTGCTATCTTCACTATCTCAAGCCATATCAATGCTTAGGATCATAGTTGAATAACATTCCATTTATATTGTTGTCTTCTACTTGAATTAGATTGTCTTCATTTATAACTCATACAAGCTTTGACAACTCTTCTATGTATTTCTTGCAAGCTTTAGTTGAGACCAAACCATATGAAAACTCCCATGTCTCATTAATTTTATGACACGCTTGCCTGCACATTCTTGCTTTCAATGAACCTTTCTTCAACTCAACTTGATATTTATATGATCACAACACAATATATGAGTCCAATATTTTACTGATAAACCTACAACGAAATACTAGCAAGGCTCATAAATATTATTAGTCCCATAATCGTGTTGTCATTCAATGCACCAAAACTCATAAGGGGTCTAGGAGCACTTTCATCCATCTCTTAACAAATTGAAAAAATAAATAATTATCAAGATATTTTACACACACAAAATTCTATCGATGCAAAATCACAAGGAAGGGAGAGTCATCGTGCCGAGGGGGGCAAGGCCACACCACCACCCCTATTTGATGGACGCTCCACCGGCTCCCTGCACATGTGGCGCTCTGGTCACCATATACAGATCTAGATCTAGGAGAAAATGAAGGAGAGGAGAGAGAAATGAGGGAGAAAAAAAAAGAAAGGTGGATTATACAATACGCTTTGAGATTTTATGGTTTAGGTATGGGCATTATGGATACGGATGTGTGACTCTGATGGTCAGTGGATGGTTACAGATTTACTATTGCGGATGGTTTTTACAGTTATATGATAGTTCAGCTAAGGGCTAATGCTGTATCGGCGCGTACTAAATATAATGGCTGTTGAATAATAACCAAACTACACATAGCATTACCTTTAGCTCAGAGGTACAGCATGCAAATAAATAAGAATAGGATCTAGAACGGTGACCAAACACATGGTGTGAGATCAACTAAACCCCTCTTCTTTCTTCGGTAGACAAGTAAATTGTGTATAAGCCAAAAAAAACTGTGAAGAAAAGAGGAAAATCACCAAAACAACAGTAGTAAGTAGGATCGCAAAAAAAAATTGTATGCATGCGTGATGCGCATCAGCATCCATGCAACACATGTTAGACATAGGTGGGCACCATGCATACATAGAATCTTTTTGCTGGTCAGTGACAAACAAGTTCACAGGCCATGGCCTTCAGCACCCAGTGGTCCTATCACCTCTGACAACACCGACATGTCCCACAATAAGCCCCACCTAACCGACTCTCCTGTGACGTCCACGCCCCTAATGGCCACACACATGTAAATCCTAGATATTTTCTACCATACTAAAATATCTATCTCTAGAACTCTCTCCATTCCACTAGACCTACCAACATGTATAAGTTATGCCTAATTTTGATAAGAACTGATGTAATAACATATAGATCTAACTAATATATGCAACAATTTTATTTATAAGAAAATCCCGCAGCAACACGCGGGGAATGCTTCTGGTATTTTATCTTATACTCTTATAAAGCAAAGCCCCACTAGTTATTTATCTCAACATGCAAACTATCCAACTAAACAACGCACTATCACATACAATTAAATCCACTAGCACATGCAATTGCAATGTCCACGTTAACAAGACACATATGCATTTTGTTGTCCACGTCATCGTATAATGTAATCCACTAATCCGCAATTCCCGCAGCAACGCGCGGGGTATGCTTATTGTATCTTATAATACTAAACCCCACTGGTTATTCTATCTCGACATACAAGCAGTCCACTGTCACATTTAAATAGTATGTAGGAAAGACCAACTAATATGGTGACACATTTTTCTCTAAAAGTTTAAGTATGGTGACACAATTTAGATATTAGATATCATATAAATGAGAGAAATTATTATAAGGGATTGTTGTGCAACTTAGACTACAACAAGATCCCACAATTTGAATCGACAATAAATTCATCAAATACATCTCCAACCAGCAAATCAAGTTCATGGGGCATGGCAACGGTTGACTCAGATGATACTTGTTGCACCGCTTGTTTCAGTCTGAATATTCTTTTGAGTCTCTTTAGTTTTACTATTTTTCGGAACCCATTTTAATGAAGTCACAGGGTAGATGCTGCAGAAGAGACCCAGTCTCGAAGCAGCATGTATCATAGTTTCCATTGTCTTCGAGTCGATCTAACTTTCTAAAGCCAAGCATGTTTAGACCCTTGATTACACCAACATTTGTATAGTCAAATACATTGACAATGTAATCTTTTCTACTTTGCAAATGTAAGAATGCAAGAAACCACTAAACATAGGGGGATTATTTTTAAATAACACAATCAGATCAGTAATCCAAAGTTAAGACATCCGTTTTATATTCATATTTAATAATATTTGCATCTGTATCCGCATTTAAATTAAAATATAGTAAATAGTCAATCCATATTCGATTATGTGGATCCAACCCGAATCCTTCCCAAGAGATAAGAAGACTCACCAGTCGCCACCGACTGAACCTGAAGCCCACGAAGATCCGCGAAAGTTTCCGTTAGTTCAACTGCCAGTGGGCACTCACCTGACTTCAATCAGCCTCCAAGATAAGTACGGAGTAGTTGCATTTCCATCCATTTAAAATCCGAAAAAATAATGCATTCATAAAGCTTCAAAATAGTCACCATTTGGCTTCTTTTTGCTTAGAGCCTGCTTGGCTGTGCAATTCAAATGGCTACAGCAGCTATGGCTATTTATTGCTTCACCCACGGCGCTGCTACAGCAAGCAGCGCTGCTACAGCAAGCAGTACCTATCAGTCCATTGGTTAACCGCTATACCAAGCTATTGATCTGTTGTATTTGTACAGCTTATATTATAAAGTTTCAATAGATTATATTTCTCTTATGTGCAGTTTATTCTACATACCGATTACATTAATTATGCAACCTTCAATATACTCCAGCAGCTTACTGTTAAGCTGAGGTTTTGTACAATGAACTGATTCTGCTAGGTAAACAACGATAGAAAAACTGGAACCAATATCAAACTATTGGACGAATCACATAAGTACTCACATCAGACGTATAACTGAGAAACGTTTCATTAGGCAACCGCATGACAATATGTATGTACAATTTCTTTTTCAACAAATAAAGACCATTTATATACACAAGTTAAGATCATAGAGTACAGTTAGTTCCTGTACAATGAGCGGCATCTACAGCACAATTACATGTCACGGTGCTGATCCATATCAACTGCGTGGCTGCATCGCATTCCATAAACCAAGCATCGTCAGGAGGCTCCATAGAGTTGGCTTCCACTTGAAATTGCTGCTGCTGAAGCACAAGTACAACATACCTTCGTTCTGTAGGTTATCCAGATTTGTTGTCTAACGTATGCAGCCAGAATTCAGAGCAGCAGCACATGTAGCACACTGTAAAAATGGAAGACTTAGACAGTTAGCTTAGTCCCTGCTCCCCAATGATCAAACATAGCATAGCCGTGCTTCGGCGTTGTGCATTATGGGCAACAGCTACATTACATACCTCATGATTGGAAGAGAGTAACAGTTGCAATATATCCATTTTTCATCACCTAATAACCAACAAAATAACACGATGTCACATCTGATATACACAGGGAAAACAGATTTGGAGTGCGATCGAATAACACCCACCTCGAAAGCAATATTCTGATATCCATATACAAAAGTCAATCCAAATGGATTGTTCATGGAGCCTTGTGTCTGGATTGCAGCTCGGCCACAATCACCGAGGATCTCCTAATACAGTAAAAACAAGGGTTGTTAAAAGGACAGAAAAAAAAATATGACATAAAAGCAAGCAGTAAGATAGCATATTGGCATTTGGCACTCGAGGCATTGCTCCATCTACTTAAAAGGTAAGTGCTCTAGGACAAGCAAAGGCACAGCTGAATTCTTAGTGCAAGAAATTAGTGTGACTATGCTAACAACCCAACTATGCAAAAGAAAACCTAGTAGATCATTTATGCCTTGAATAAGTTTACCATTCACTGTTTAAGAACTAAGAAGGATGAAAAGGGCCCATGAAAGTAATCCATGAAGCCAACGAAACAAGATGCAAAAGGGGTGTGCAAAAATTGTTACAAATGGCATTTCAAAGCAAAGATAAGACATCAAGGACTACCAGTTGTACCATCAGCAGTGTTAATAAGTCATGTAAAACACCATACCTTAACTTGTTCCCATTTTGTACTAGGCGTTATGCAATTTGTTGAGACATTACCAGGCTGAACTGTACCTTCAGCTGAAAAAAGACCAGATGGACGATTGGATTGGATTATTCCATCACAACAAACTATTTTTTTATTACGAGTAGTTCAGACCTTCAGCGTCATATATAACAAAGTTGCATTTCTTATATGAGTTGAAATCTGAGTGACCAGGGAAGTTTGTGTGCAAAACAAACTTCTTTATCCTATGTGTCTGCAAGGACAATAAACTATGTCAATATGCTATTTCAAATCCAAGCCAATAAAAAAAACTATTTACAGTGTTGCACAATCCTAGTGTGATGAAATACTCCACACCTGTCCATCAAATAAGATATCAATTCCACGTGAGAAGTAGTTGTAGAAATAATCACCACAAAGGGTTGTCCGAGGCCGGGGTTCTGATGCAGAGTGTATGACCATTTGGTCCACCTACAAGATGGGAGAGCTAACATAGTAAGCATTCCAGTTGAGAATGCACCAATGATTCCAGGGAGAATGGCATTTCTTTATACTGATCTTTACCAAACAAAACTTTATGCTACAGAAATACTTCTTAGTCTCACGCTCTCAATAGCTTTGTATAGGCTAAAATATTATCTACATGCTTTCATGAGTAAGCAAAAAAAGTAAATTCACATGGAAACCAATTCAGTTTAGCTTATGTTACATAATGTTGGCAACTCAAAGAAATATTATGTGAAATCTCTACTCTGATACCTCAATTAAAACTGACCTGCTTCTGATGGATACCACAAGGACGACCCAAATCAGTCCAGACATCCTGAAAAAAGAAACTCAAGTAAGAGACAAATCAGGGCCAATGTTAAAGTTAAATTTTACTTCAGCAAATAGATATGAGATGCACCTGTGGTGATGCACCAAAAGGAATATGCTGGCCCCCTATTGTGAACCAAAGTTCTTCTCCAAGCTGAAAACAGTACAAAATTATACACATATAAGAAAATGTTTGCTCCACTGGTAAGACTTGTGGTAAGACAAAACAACATACAAAAACCCCCCAATTCATTCATACACTTTAGATACCAGTGATTGTATGATTCTCCCTAACGCAACAAAGCAAAACATATATTTTTTATTCAACATTAAAAAGGAGTCTCTAAAACAAGCACGCATTGAAAGGCATATCCCACGACCAGCTTTTTCTTCATTTTATTTTGTTTATTAGGTTCATACATTTCCTAAGAAAACAGGTGCATGGGTGGGTGGGGACAGGACTGGAGAGCTAAGAGATCAAACTAGATAGTCTGGATCACTCGGATTATGAAACATCAAAATATGTCTTCAGCTTCAACAAAACCAGTAAGCCAGAAACATTGTCAATAAACCAAAAACATAGCATACCTTGGCGTGCACCTCCTCCATATACAGGCTGCCTGCAGGCAGTGCAGGTACCACTGCTTTGTCCATCAAAGATCCAACCCCAACCTTGCTATCTGTCGAGCTATCGTATATACAAACCCGGCAAGTAACAGGGGTCGTTCCGTCTGGGAATTCCAGGGGCAAATCTGCCACTGCCATAGCAATTAGAGAAGTGGGGTAAGATGTCACATAAATATGGGTACTAATAGAACATTCACAACTGAATTGGATCTAAGGTAGAATACCTTCCCCATTGGTGAATAGATTTGTATATTGGCTGGGAATAGGGAATGCAAAGGATAAACCCTACAAAAGCTTACCAGTAAGACAAACCCACCAACAGACCAAGAGAAAGAAAACAAGATGAACTGCGAAGAGGGAAAAAACAGAGCTATTTTTCATGACATACTGGGTAGAACAACGTATAAATTCCCCTCTCTTTGTCATATATGCCAGGGAAAGTGGGTCCAAAGAGTGCATACACAGCCGCAAAAGTGGCTAATGTTGACGGGCCACTGAAAGTGAAAAAGAGAATGATCAGTAACACCACACAACCTTGTGCTGAAGGGTTAATGTAATTGAGCACAACAACATATCTGAACAGGATTTATTTGAGTACTTCCACTGTTTCACACAGATTAAACAATGAAAAATCATGATCACAAGATCCTTACCCAATTAAAGCTGTCGCATATCGCAATTGCAATCTCTTAACATCATAAATTTCTACAAGACGGAGCCTCTGCAAGGATAATACAAACCATATAAGTTTAGTAATTTCTGAAGCCTGAAAACAGGTGTCATTTCCACACAGCACACATTCTCAAAGATTCTTTTCCCCATACATAAATTAGAAATTATTAACCATGATGAGTTCCTTTTCTCAATTACCCACATTATATTTCCTATATTTCATGCATAACACACTCAAAAACAACAGCAGCAAACCCTTTTAGCCACAAGAGTTGTGGTAGGCTAATGCATAACACATTCCAATTTGATTTTGCAAAAGTGGACCACTATATAGTCTTAATTCATCTCCACAGGCAACTGATTTCTCATGCATTCAATGCTGCCTGTTTCAAAATAAAAAATGCCTAAAATGTAACAAACTAGCCTGAGCATACCTGCGACCAAGGATCAAATCGTAGGTGAAATCCATGGTCCGGAAAGCTAATGACAAAGTCCAGCTTGAGAGGCTCCTGAAGACACAGAACCAACACCACCGATCAGTTAAGAATATTTTGGTATCCCTGGCATCCGCCAAACTCGTGCACCTCGTCTCACAAACCTCGTCGAAGTACTTGACGTGGACAACGTCGTAGATATTCGGCTGGCGCTCTATTTGTGCAAATGCATCGGAGATCGGCATCCCTGCACCGATTGCGACCTCTCAAGTCAGAATTGGCTCAAAGTTAAAAAAAAATTAACAAAACTCTTACTTAAAAAACAAGTCTTTTTGAGTGTTTTCCCTTCCTTGCAAAAGGAGAGGAAAGCAAGGAAGCAACCAGCGACCGCCGATTCCTGCCGGGGCGGCGGTAGGTGATTAGGGTTCTCACCGAGGGTGAAGGGGCCGACGCCGAGGCCGGGGCGGAGGTCGAGCGTGATGGCTCCCATGGCTGTACCCTCGCACCGTCGCCGCACCGGCACCGTCCCCTGGGACGGCATCCCAACCGCCGTCCCCGCCGCCGCCGCGGCGCCGCCAACCCCCGCCATCGCCGGGGACCTCTGTGCCTGCATCCTGGTGCCCACCTCGTGGCCCCCCTCCTTCCTCCTCGACGGTTTATTCCTCTGCGTGCTGCTGGGTTCGATCCGATGGGATTCGCGTGGGATTGCGTCTACTCCACCACCATCTCCCTCGCGGTGCGGGGGCTTAGCTTAACGAGAAACCAACGCGGAAGTTGGCTGCGTATGACACGCGGGCCCGGAGCCGTCAGTGGCTGTGGCCTTAGAGGCGGGGCCCGGATGTCGGCGGGAGGATCGCCGTGTGCACCTGCGTCGTCGCCTCGCGCCTTTTGCGCCGGATTACGTGCGGCGGAGGAGGAACCCGTCGCGCGGCAAATAGGTGGCCGGCGGGACACGTGGCGGATTCGGAGCGGAGGGCACTGCTGTTTGCTGCGAGCGGTGAGTCGCGTAGGTTTGCTTCTGCTTCTTGCTCGGAGTGCACGTTTACGCGACAGGATCGGCTCCGAGTTGAGGACGCTACGAACTCTGAATTTTTAGCTTAATACCGAAAGGGATTCAGACATCCGACTAACATTGAACGGCTGAGATCGGTCTCAAATTTCCAACTGAATATGTAATCAGTGTCGATTATACATACTTGGATCAACCCACACATCAAAATTGGATGGCATCTTTGATGGTGCCAGCTCAATTCGTCAATTTTCAACCTGAACATCCGGATTCCAGATTCCAGGGGGGGAAAGTAACTAGAGAAAACTTAAAAATGCAGCAGAAAAGCCAAAGAAAAACAGGGGAGGTGCGGTTCGTCAGTTTAAACTGCATGACAAAGATAGCATAGTTCCATTTTATGACAGCAAACATCACTTGAATATGCAGTTGATGAAGAGCACTGGGTTATCAGAAAAGGCAAATGAGAAGCATGGATGGAGTCCAGTAATTTTCATTCTTATTTCTCGTACAACTCAATTAAACAGGAAGTGATTTGGAACTCTGGAAGTTCTGCCCCCGCTCGCAGGACTCTTGTCTACTGGTCCTCCTTGCCATAATTGTAGATGATCTCGATCTACAAGACACAATTGCCATTAGTACAACATTTTGGTGTACAGAATCTACTACCCAAAGACAGTTTAGCAATGCTAAATGCTAGAGCCAGAATAAGATAATGTCGCCATTGAAAATGAAGTCAACTTGTAAACTCTATGCGATACTATGTAGCATCCAAGTAGAGGAAATCCTGTTATGAAAAACTACCTTTGCGAGCAAATCAGTATGGGAGGGTTAATGTGGCCATAGAAGATGAAGTCGTTTTGTAAAATCTAAGCCAGTAGCCCAGTAATATGATAATACGCAGCAGATGTTTGGCAGGGTTCACCCCATCACGTCCAAGTAGAGAATATTCAGTTATGAAATACTCCTTCCATTCCAAAATATAAGCAATGTACTTTTCTAGATGCATAGTTTTTGCTATGCACTTAGATATACACTATGTCAAGATACGTAGTAAAAGCAATGTACCTAGAAAAGCCAAAATGTCTTATAACTTGGAACGGAGGGAGTAATTGTAAAACTAACTACCTTTGTGAGCAAATCAGTTGAAGTTCCTAAGATGAATTTATAGTTTTGGCCAAAGCACTACAAATTATAATCCATTAACGATAAATAATAATTCTAGCTCTCTTATCCATTGAGAAATTAAAGATGAAACCTTAAGTACTGCTGCATTTTTTGCGTTCAAATTAGGTTAGCTTAAACTATGAACAGTGTACCTTGTTTAGGCAATCACAGGAGAAAAAAAATCAAGTATAATATTATGAATGATAAGCATTGTGGTGAATCAAATTAGCATAATGCAAATACATTACATAGCATAAAGAGCAATGTAATCTATGATCTTACCCCTTGAGGAGGAGGGGGGTTTCTTGTGAATTTAGTGCCACCTGGTGCCCATGGAACTGCAGAGATAAGAGGCATATAGAGATTGTTAGGCTTTAGCATTCCCGTAGAGACTTCACCTCAAAAAATTGGTAATTCGTACACATTAGCACAATCATTGTATCTAAGATTAAAACGTTGACGTCAATCAATTACAACTGACTTTTCAACTGTATCTCAGAAAAAAAAATGCTAGTATCTTCCAGCGTATTTGTTGTGGCCACTCATTGATAAACAGAGGCATCGGCATCAGGAACAGAAGAAATTGGTAAGTCAGACACTTTAGGCTGAAGCCTTACAACAGAATTACAATATCGAATACCCACAAAAAATACAGCAGGTAGCAGCTTGCATATTTACTAATTAATCCATAACCATCGGTGTTACTAGGGCTGAACAAAGTTGTTCTTTTTTCAAACTGTTGGTACATCAAGTGTAAGCAAATGTAGCTGGGAAAGAGAAGAAGGATTGCATCCCAGTTAACTAAACTCAAGGCATTGAAAGGTCTTGACCAAAATGAAAAGTGTGGTCATCACTGCAAGAATTCTGAAAACTTCACTATGACGTTGATTACTCAATATGAAATGTTCTATCCAAACAAAATGCTAGTGCCAGCCTACATGATTTGATGCCAAACATTCAGTGCACAAAAAAGACCAGGATGACAAGAGAAAGCTTACCAATGTAGGGATCGGGGTGCTGGAAGTTCCTGTACTGAGCCTCCGCATCGTCGATGAGCCTATCGATCACGTCCAGGTTATCCTGCACCACCACCCCACACAAAATCCAACATCATGGCTCACAGTCACAGCACCACACAGAAATCATCACCAAACGTAACTTGCGAGTTTCGATCGAGGTGTGCAAAAAGGGTCAGCAGGAGGAGGCCTTACCACGTGTCGGTTGGCCTCGAACTTGTCCCGGAGATCCGACGCCTGCGCGGGAGAGGGAGCACGAGGTCAGATCCATCCGCGAGCGGGGAGGGAGATCGAGAGGGAGAGGGAGGCGGAGGGGGGAAATGGGGGGGACTGACGTCCTGGTAGAAGAGGTGGCGGTGGACGGCCCAGTTGAGCGTGTCCTTGAGCGCCCTGCGGTACAGCAGGCGCACCCGTTCCTTCTGCGCCGCCCGCCGCGCCAGGTACCCTGCCGTCGACGCCATAGACCTCGCCGCCGCCGCTGCTCTGCTCCTTTCCTTCTCTCTCCTCTCGCTGCAGTAGTCGGGTTGGGGGATTGGGGATCGGATTCGGACGGGGTCACGGCCTCGCAGGTGTGTATGGGCTGTTTGGACTGGATCGGCCACTGCTCGGACATTGGGCTGCAAGCCCACTTGGCCCCATTTTGTTGCCCATGCCTTTTCTTTTTGGTCCACTCAAAAAACTTACATATACTTTCCTTTCTTCCCTCTGTGCTCTGTGCAGTGTGCACACCTCTTTTTTGGACTATTTCAACGTGCTTTTAAAAATATTTTTATTTGTATCCATGTAGCGTGTGGAATATGGCAAAAATATTGTATAACTAACAGTGGTTGAACATTGGCACCAAATGACCAAATAGGGAGGAAAATGGAGTATTAAAAAATCCAAATATTTCACCTTTAGTCAAGCTGACCCTGTAACATCAATTGCTTCTTTATTTGTCAAATTGTGGTGGTGTTCTCACAGCCAGCCAGCTCGCCACACACAGTACTTAGCTTTGGTGTGTAGGTGCATATACGCTGAAGTTCTGAAGATAGGATATGAGGATTGAAAGTTCAAATTTCTCAACTTATAGTCAATGGCATATGGAGTGCACTTCTTTGCAACATATGATAAAACAAGAGGCGCACTACTAGCTACAGTTGACTGAAAACTCTGCATATGTCATGTAATAAAACTAGACAAGAACCATAAGCCCATTTGGAGTATCCTTCCATTACTATTTCCACATTACCCGCTTTCAAAGAAAACCGCGGTCTGTATTTGTATACATTGACCAAGTCAAAAATACAACTAAAATTTTTAATTTAAAGCTACATTTCCACTGATGAAAAGAATATACATCCCCTCCCATGATCCTATCCCTTGTGAGCTGTGAGTTGACATTGATGATTCTTGAATTTCTACAAGCAGATCAGAAAGAATCTTGGGCCTCGTATAGATCGCGAAAAGTTAGAATTTTTCTAACTGCAGCACTTTCATTTGTATTTGACAATTAGTGTTCTAACTGGGCTCAAAAGATTTGTCTCGTGATTTATAACTAAAATGTGCAATTAGTTATTTTTTATCTATATTTAATGCTTTATGCATGCGTGCAAAGATTGATGTGATGAAAAGAGCGAAAAAAATTCAACTCTAGCCATGGATGCCTTGGTCATCCAAAATTCCAAATCGCCTAGCAAGATGGATGTACGGCTACACCAGAAGTTGTTAGGGGTTGACATTAGCCTGCAGGTACATACATACTGGCCACGGGGTAGTTGGAACAGTAACTAGTATGATATCTCGGAATAAATACAGTTATGCACCACTGCTTGTACATAGGATATGTGTACATATATAGGTACTGCTGTACTAGCAAGACACAGCCAGTGAGGTACAGTACAGGGTACATAGTACTATTACTATAGACAGGGCAACTTATCATTCCTCTTCTCATTGGTGCCAAGAAAAACAAAAAGAAAAGGCACCTTCCCTGATCATCAAAGTTTCTATTGGTACAAAGAAACTAGTGGCGTCATTTACAGCCACAGCTAGTACAGTACCACAATGTGACGTGAGATCTAAGCAGGGTGCTGATGAGCCATGCCATTGGTGAGATCAGGTTAAGCTTCAGAGTTTCAGGCGTTGCCTCGCCCAGGAGCCAGGACCATGAGCCTGCCCAATGCAAGATGAAGCTAAAGAGTGAAGATGGAGAACCAGAGGCAGCAGATGGGGAAGTGGGGACTGGACTGTGGAGGACTGGAGGCCGTTGCTGTTTCGGCTCACAGGCGGTAGGCGGACGACAGGCCCCAGCCCAGCGCCAGCGCCAGCGCCAGCGCCAGCAGCCATTGGGAAAACGAAAACTTGGCCTCGTTTAGATGGGAGAGAGAGAGTGAAATTTAGCACTGTAGCACTTTCGTTTGTATTTGGCAATTATTGTCCAATTATGGACTAACTAGGCTCAAAAGATTCGTCTCGTAATTTACAATCAAATTGTATAATTAGTTATTTTTTATCTATATTTACTGTTCCATACATTGTCTCTAGATTCGATGTGACGGAAAGAGAGTGAAAAAACTTGCAATCTAAACATGGCTCTTGTCCCGTTTGCATTTACTCCCTGCACGAGAAAGACGAAGGCATCGACAACGAGTTGGGTGAGGTGAGGTGAGGTGAGGCGAGCAGGGTTTAATGGCGCTCGTGTCAGCGTCACTGACCTTGACCTCACTCGTCTCTCTAAGGTGGTTAGGCCGCGTTCACTTCCTACAGGAACCCAAAATATTTTCTCTTCCACCCATCACATCAAATCTTTAAACGCATGCATGAAACATTAAATGTAGGTAAAAAAAAAACTAATTGCATAGTTTGTCTGTAAAGTTCGAGACGAATCTTTTGAGTCTAATTAATCCATGGTTGGACAAATTTTACCAAATAACAACGAAAAGTGCTACAATAACTTTTCACCTCAACTTTTTCATCTAAACACACCCTTAGTTCGTGGGCGAAAACTCCTGGACATCACATCGGATGTGTGAGAAGGACGTTAGAAGGGGTTTTTGGATGCTAATAAAAAAACAAATTACAGAACCCGTCAGGAAACTGCGAGACGAATCTAATGATACTAATTAATTCGTCATTAGCACATATTGGTACTGTAGCACTTAAGGTTTTTCATAGATTAATTAGGCTTAAAATATTCGTTTCGCTATTTTTTCGAGAACTGTGTAATTAGTTTTTTTTTCATCTACGTTTAGTATTTCATGCATGTATCAAATACTCGATGTTACCGTACGACCCAAAATTTTTGGGACTAAACACACCCTCAGCTCTGAGCTCCGTCCGAGGACGGAAGCCTGAAGAGAGAGGATACTGGAGCAGGAGCACGTACAGTACTGGACACTGATGAGTGATAAAGAACTCTGAAGAAAATACGCAGGAACACAGGCGTCTCTTCTGAAACTTGCCACCTGCAGTTGGGGCGTTGTTTAATGACTTGGAACCTTCATCTGTCAGTCAGCCAGTGAGCCAGTGAGCGACGAGTCAGTCCAGATGCTGCCGCTAATCAGACGCTAACCACGAGTAATACTTCGATTATTTTACGGCATCCAACAGCGTCTTGTTTTTATAGCACATCGTGATGAGGTGCAGTGTTTGTAGTATATGCCAATGGAGTAGAGATGCTTCTGTGCTGCTGCCAGTGCCAGCCACGGGCTCCGGCCGGTTTCTTTACTCCAGTGAAGCGCGGCAGCTAGTGGTACGCCGTTTCCTGCTGGATCTTGCCCGCACTGTTGCATGCGTGCGTACAGCCTACTTGCTTCCACGGATCCGAGTTCTTTGCTCCTGATAAACTCGTCTCCGTGTGTCCAGCTCGTCATAGATAGTGCTGCGACTGCTGGATCAGCTAGCTCCACCAAAACTTTCCAAATGCTGCTGCATGATTCTCAGCTTAGGGTCTGTTTAGTTTCCAAAAAATTTTCTAAAAAACTACGGTAACGAATTTTTGGACACATGCATGGAGCATTAAATATAGATAAAAAATAAAATTAATTATACAGTTTAACCGTAAATCACGAGACGAATCTTTTAAGCCTAGTTAGTCCATGATTGGACACTAATTATCAATAACAACGAAAATACTATAGTGATTTTTTGTAAAAAAAATTTGAGAGCTAAACAAGCCCTTAATTGTGTGCCGCGTGCCGGTGAAAATGACAGTTGGTTGAGGATGCGATAGCTGGACTAGTTGGCAATTGTGGGGTTATAGCAACTAGCAAGACTCCTAGTAGGTAGCTGGCTGGCAGTTTAGGACAGATTAGTGCTGCTTGTACGGCAAATGGAGTATGATTTGAAGTGGTTCATCCCTGATGACCTGTTCTTTTGGGCTCCTCTTACTCGTAGGGATGCAACTAGTATGCCATTGAATGGAGGTTTAGCCTCTCTATGGTTTGCGAGATTTTTTTTTCTGTTTCTTGCATTTTTCTATTAATTTAATTTGATTCATGTAAAAAATACTGTATAGTTATTGTGAAATTCATGCATTCCAAAAGGGGGGCCCTTAAAAAGAAAAGAAACCATCAAGACCTAACTAAATATAGGTTGAAAATGGTCTAAAGATTATTGGATGTTATAGTGTTAAGAAGACGCAGTATTAAAACACTATAGTTTTATTATAGAACCATATATATGTAAAACCATGGTTTAGAAACAATAGATAAGCAAAATTATCCACGTTTGGATCTAAAGTGTTTTTGAGATTTAGCAAAAAAATAATATGATTTTCTAAAATACTTTGGTTTAAAAGTGCCGTGAAGTGTTTGGATGCAACAAACTATATGGTTTTAACAACCATAGCATTGTTAAAATTATAGAATTTTGAGAGTTTTATAAAATCCACTCTAGACCTGTGTTCTGTAAACCATAATTTTGCACGTCTTTAGATTTTATAAGACTACAACATCCAAACAGAGCACTGGTCCTTTTTGAACATAGGTTTTAGAAGAAACAGAAACATCAAGTGCTTTTCTTTCCAAAAAAAAAACAAGCCTTAACTAAATATAGGTTTAAAAATGATCTAATGATTGCCAGTGGGTCATGACCGTAATTTACAGTTAGTGACGGGCCTGTTAAAGAATGATGGCACGGTCATCAGAAAGCTCTTTCGGTGCATGAAGTAAGCAGGCATTATTATACTTTTTTCAAAAAGGCATGAGACAAAAAAAACATAAAAGGGGAGCCAATTAACCAGGCATTGATTGAGAAACCTGGCGTCTTTTCCTGCCACGGAAAAAAGTCACAACTAGTTTCTTGTTGTGCCGGCAACACAACTGCTACTCAGAGAAAAAAGCTGTGGCTGTTAGATGGCACAACTGTGCCTCATAATTCCTGAGGATTAGGGCACGCGATTTGCTCCATGAAACTGGAGCTGCCGATGAAATTGACCTCTGCTTTGTGAACAGGCACTGGTAGGTTTTACCTAACAACACGTATATAACCTGGATTAAATGCTTAATTAATGGCACGATGAAGCTTAATCGTGCACGCATGTCGGATCGGATCCCCTGACATTACATTGCATTACATGATAATAACTCTCTTGACAGGCCTGGAATTGAAAAATGAAAATGTGGCGGTTATCGACAAATTTGCTGATGACACGAATTCATGGTGAGGTGGGCATTGCTTGTGAGTGAAATCATCTGAAGAATTTAGAAGCCTGATGAAGCTTGTTCTGCAAATTGCAACCAAGAGCAGGTCAAAAGTTGTATATATAATCAGGGTTTAGGGACACAACACACTGGCCAACCACGATAAAAATAAAAGCAAAGATCTTGTGATGGAATTGGATTATTAAGAGTGGGTGTTAGTACCAAATACGTGCGCATAGATCGTGTGAATTGCATCACGGATAACATTATACATGTACTGAGGTTATACAAGTGTTGAAGCGTCGCCTTCCGACATCAACGGATCCACTGAATTCACACGTGCTCCGAGCTGGGGACTATCTGATGAAAAGTACTCGAGTTTGCCTAGAACACTCACACTATAAATGCATGTTGGAATTGTTTATGACTGTTTGCGTTCTCTGGTGGGACATATATAAGCTGTGTTCTTTCTTTTTTCTTTTCGAATTAGGGATATTCCCCATTTCCATTACGAAGAACGGAAATACAGCTGAGTTTTAAGGCCTTCAGAGTAGCGAACAGGGGCAGACAGATGTCCAGAACACAGTATGAAGTAAAGCCTAACAGACCACGCCAGATTACAACTCTTAGACTGATAGCTATAGCCAACAAAAGAGCACTGGGCTGAAAAGAGAGCGACAAGTTCCAAGCTCCATCAGCAATCCGGCTCTTGTTCTGCGTCATCTTCATCAGCGGGGTCTGGCAATTAGTTGGAGCGAGTCACCGCTTGGTGCTTCTTGGACAGTAGCTGTAGTGCAATCTTGATCATGGTGTCGACGCCTTGAATCAGCATCTCCTTGTCAACTTCTTTCTGAAGACCTGCCCAAAATTTCATAAACGCACAAGCATGACATATGATCTCTATTGGGTTCTGGAATTTTTTCCCATCAAAACAAACTTTGTTCCTCATTTTCCATATTGACCAGCAGATTGCTGCAATTCCAACAGCATAAAACTGTTTCCCATTGGGAAGCCACTGCTCACACCATTTCCAGCTCTGATTAAATGAAGTAGGAACATTATTGGCACCAAGACAAGTAGCTATTGTGGCCTAAATGACCTTAGCAACGGGGCAAGTAAACAACAAATGAGTTACAGATTCATGTTGTTGACAGAAATAGCATAGAGGGTCCCCATTCCATTTTCTCTTTATCATATTGTCTTTGGTCAGAATAGCATTGTTAGCAACTAACCACAAGAAAATCTTGATTTTGGGGGGGAATTTTCCCTTTCCAGATATATTTGAATGTGGGACCACCATCAGAACTGGTAAGAGCATTGTAAGTAGACTTAACAGAGAATCTACCACTATTCTCAAGTTTCCAGGAAACAACATCCTGAGTAGTATCTAGCATAATTGTAGAGGCATCCTCAACAATTTTATTCCATTCAAGACTAAGATCATCAGTCAGCCATCTACAGAATGTAACTGGCCTTGCATCACTAATAAACTGATGGACAAATATGTTTTGCTGATCACATAGTTTGAATAGAATAGGGAAGAGGAGACACAAAGGGTCATTGTATAACCATGCATCTTTTCCAAACCAGAGTGTTTTTGCCATTCTTCACCTTCATTTTTGTCCACTGTAAATAAATGTTCTTGACTTTGATAAGATCAGCCCAAATGGGAGAGTCAGTCTGTTTGTGATTCACAGAACTGACAGTGTCCATCTCACAAGGTGAAATTTCCTTTTAGCATGGCCTCCTTGCCACAAGAAGGTCCTCCTGACCTTATCTAATTCTTTTATGATTGTCTTAGGGAGGAGGTAAATAGACATATGATATATAGGGCGCTATTCAAACTGGAAGTTATGAGGGTTGATCTGCCAGCAATAGACATAGAGGACCCTTTCCAGATGTCCAGCCTTTTTGCATTTTTATCCAAGAGGAGCAACCAATCCACCACATGCAAGTATGCAACCTGGTAGGACTATAAGCCTTGAAGAAGAAAAAAGAAAGCTTGATCTGAAAATGACACTAATTGATTGAGGAATGGCAAGAGAATATTTCCTCCTCTAGCTATATAGAAAAGAAATGCTGTCTCTAGATTGTGTTGAATTTACCCGTTCGGTCAAGAAAAAAAAAGGATCATGTACGTCTAACAGAAAAGCTACACATGTCCAATGCAACCCCAGTACACAGGATTTGAGATCACTTTCCAAAATCCCTTGCTTGCGTACAATGATACACATATCCAGAGCCAAGACAATTTTTTTCCCTGAAAGGGATTTGCAAGGCAGAAAGCATATCCTACTTTTGCATAAATTATCTAGAAGAGAAGACGTAAAAGTCCTATGGAAAAGGCACATCAGTGTCCCTTTCAAGCTTTCACTGTAGTATTTGACAGTAAGAGGATAGTAAAACTCCCTCTATCCTAAAAAGATTACAATTCTACTCTAAAACTAAGTTAAAGTACTTAAATTTGATTATCTACATATAAAAATATCGATATTTATGATATTAAATAAGTATAATTAGAGACGTATTTTTTCATACTATATGTATTTGTTTATATATTTAATTGAAAGTAGATTTTTTTTAAATGCACAATTGCATTCTTTTAGAACATAGGCAGAAGAACCGGCCGCAGCTGCAGCTAGTCAAAGCTGCCTGCCGCTGTCCATCAACGTACTACCATCAATTCCATCCCCAAACCGCGACCTGTTCTAGGAAGATTGAGGCTATCCGCATTCGTGGAACTCTAAATTTATTTTTTAAAAAGTCTGATCATCGATATTTCTTCCTCTATACACGTTTCTTCCGCATCCATCATCCTCTATATCTCATACTCTATATCAATTACCGACATCGGTCCCACTTGTCATCATCTATAAATTTTATCTAAATATATCCATTTGACATCTTGTTATGAAGAATTTATTGTCACGAATTTAGTGGTGCAATCAAAATTTAATTTGGTTAATTGGTTTGTGAGTTATAGTATTTTTTTCAAATGAAAAGGTGGGGCCCACCGCTGTCACCTCTCTCTTCTCTCTCCCCCCGGTCTCCCAGCATCTCCTCGTGGCTCTAAGACTACCCGCAGTGGGATACTCTAAACGATACTCTAAAGCTTTAGAGTATGAATATAGAGTAAAAACTGCTGCACTGTTTAGTCTAAAACGATACTCTATCCTTTCTCTCACTCTATATTTATAGTAGTACTGTGCTTACTCTATAGTGGACAGTGACGGCCCCACTAGCTAAACAAAGGGAAAAAATGCTATAACTCACAAACCAAAAATCCAAATTAAATTTCGATTGCACCATTAAATTCGTCTCAATAAATCCTTCAAAACTATATCACACATGGATATATTTAGATAAAGTAACAAGTGGGTCCCACAGTGGATAGAGTGGACAGAGGATGATATAGAGGATGGATGGGTGCGGGAGAATTGAGTATAGAAGAGAGAATCTTACTTACCAGGACATATAGAGGATGAATATAGAGATCCATGAGTGCGGATAGGCTAAGTCCGGTAGCGTATCATTTGGAAGCCACTATATTTATCGAAGGATCGCTCCTTCCGAATAATTTACAGTATACCGGTGCAACTCGTTTCTCCTGTAAAGTTCTCCTCCACGATCATATACGGTACCAGTGCGGACAGTCTGACGCATGGCCTGCCTGCTGCCTGCTGCGGATGGACACCGTTAAATCGCAGCGACAGACAGCGAAGGTGCCGGGCAATGCCATCCAGCCGTCCAAAGCCATCACGTCAGAATTCAGATATGCCATTCGCCTTGTGCAAGTACTACTGCTCATGAGCTCATCGATCTTTGCTTGTCTACGTGTGCTTATCTAGCTGCTAAAAGCCGTGCTCTTTTCTCTTTTCGCAAATCGCAATGGCAGTGACAACTACCCATGCTGCCATGCAGGGGTGCCTGGGCTTCAGCCTTCAGTATTCTTTTCTTTTTTTTTACCAAGTATTCACTATTTGTTTCAACTTTGTTTTTTTTATGTTTGCTCTTAATGAAATACAAAAAGGTTTGTTTTGTTTTTATGACAAGTTGCCTGGGCTTTTTGCCTTTTTTCACACTGACATTTGATTGGGATACCACGAAGCTTCATTTTTTAACAAAAAAGAAAAGAAAAAAAACCATGACTATGGAGCCGTTCGGCTGGAATTATAAGCCGGCTGAAAAACACTGTTGGCTGATTTTTTGTGAGAGAAAAATACTGTTCCGGCTAAAAAAAACAAGTTAAATAAGACGGATTATAAGCCAGATGAACAGGGCCTATATTCTCTTCTTTATGTAGTCGTCAAATTGCACAACGAACAAAAAAAAGTCAGTCAGGCGATAGATGAAAAGTTCTATATTATTTCTCCGCGCCTGATCTTTCAGAATTCAGACGACAGTAACGGTTAACATCATGCACGGTTCAGGTCTCGCCTGCTTTAGCTATCAAATGCTGCGGCTCTCTTTGAAGCGAACGAGTCAAGAGATGACTTTTTGGCTAATACATACTCCAGTTCATATCAGTTCTGCCAGTAATGGCAGCAGCCGGAAAATGTCAACACGGTTGCATCAAAGGCACGACGCTGCAAGTAGCTACAGCAGTGTCCCATGAACAGACAGGCACCGAGACCTGCGGCGACCAACTCTTCAGCGTCAAAAGACGAGCAATTAATCACGCTTGGGCTGGGGTCAAGTTGGCCTTGTTGGGCTGGCTGGCAGCCAGCCAGCAGTGCTTTTCTCTCACACCAGTTCAGCACCAGCCACCATCCACCAGCCAGCCAGCAGTATTTTTCTCTCACAATAAATCAGCCTCAGCCACCAGCCACCAGCCAGCCGAACGAGGCCAAGAACTTGGAGCGATTCTAAGGGCGTGTTTAGTTCAGCAGCCGTAAAGTTTTCGGGGATACTATAGCAATTAGTGTCTAATTATGAACTAATTAGGTTTAAAAGATTTGTCTCGCAAAATACATGCAAATTGTGCAATTAGTTATTTTTTTATTTATATTTAATGCTCCATGCATGTCTTTAAACATTCGATAGGATGTGGTGTAAATTTTTTTTTGGTGGGAACTAAACACCCCGAGCAGAAGAGGATGAGTGGTGCAGAGCGTCGGCTCGGAATAGTTCCAATCATTAGAAAAGTAAAGCTTTGTTCTCGTTCTTCTTCAGTGGTAGACTGTAAAATCGCGAGAAAAGTAGTGTCCTGCGAACATCCACCGAGGATGACGTTTGACCCTGTAGTATTCCGCGTCAAAAGATGAACAACAGTATGAACAGTCAAACCCCGAGAGCAAATTGCTCCCGAATTCCGAGCTGGAGTAAAAAGAAGGGGACCAGTACAGATCATGGCTCAAAAAAAAGAAAGCAAAAAAAAAGTAAAAAAACCATTTGGACTGATACAAAAAAAAAATCATCCGATGAACAGCAACAAAATACGATTTCGACAAAAAGAGAATTCAATTCAATTTCCATTCATTCAATGATCCGAAACAGAAATGGGAGCACATCACGCCCCCTGAAACTAGGAAAGGCGTTAATGACCCAATCAAGAGCCAGATTAGCGAATTCCATCCCCTAGTACCGAAAAAGCCGAGCGGATTAAGGGAGGCTTGCGTGGCACGGCCGGCAACGCGGCGGGGAGGGTTGCAAGCGGACAACGGAGGCGCCACCTGCCCCCGCCCACCCGCCCGCCCGCCGCCGCCGTGTTTCTGGAGGCGGGAGCCAGGACCAGGACCTCCCCGGCCGGCCGTCCAAACCGAACCACCACCACCAGCGCGGCACAGCCAAACCGCCGACCGCGCCCCGAGTCGCCCACCTGCCTAGCCTCGCGCGCGGTGGCCCCGTTTGTCAGCCAGCCCCAAGCCTGCGCCTCGTGCATTTATTACTAACTCCGCGCTGACGTCACCCGCGCCGGTTCCCCACGCACGCACGCACGGCTGGCTGCCCCTGCCGTGTGGCGTGGGCAGGTCGGGGGTGAGTGGATGGCAGGTGGGCCTGCGCCGCGCGGGGACCCCCGGTCAGAAAGGCGTTTTCGGGTGAGAAAAGGAAAAAGGAGAAAGGGCGATTTCGCCGTACGCGCTGAGAAGAGAGAGATCTCGCTTTCTCTCTTCCTCCCGTCCCGCGGGTTCTTTTGCGTGCAGCCCCCCGGGGAGTGGGTGAATTCACGGTCGCCTCCCTGGGACGGACCCGACCCGGCCCTCTGCCCCTCTCTCTCTCTCTCCTCTCCTAGCTGCTGCGCTGTAACCGAGGGAGGAGAGAGAAATAACGGACGCCACCTCCTCCCCCTCGCTCGCTTCCTCCTCTCTCTCTCTCTCCCCTGCTTCTTCTTCCCCTTCCATTCCCAACGAGGCAACGACTCGCCAGCCTGCCCCGCCTCACCCTCGCACCCGCGGCGGCGCGGAGGGCCGGACCCCAAACCCTAACCCTAGCGGCCCGGGCGCCGCCTCCGGTCCCGCCCGGCCCGGCCGCGATGGGGCAGTGCTACGGGAAGGCGGGCGGCGGGTCGTCGCGGGCGGACCACGACGCCGACCTCGCGGGGGCGGTCGCGCCGCCGTCCCCGCTCCCAGCCAACGGCGTGCCGCAGACGCCGCAGGCGCCGCCGCTGCCCGCCACGCCCAGGCGCCGCAAGTCCGGATCGACCACGCCGGTGCACCACCAGGCGGCGACGCCCGGCGCGACCGCCGCCTGGCCCAGCCCGTACCCGGCCGGCGGCGCCAGCCCGCTCCCCGCGGGCGTGTCGCCGTCGCCCGCCCGGTCCACGCCCCGGAGGTTCTTCAAGCGGCCGTTCCCGCCGCCCTCGCCCGCCAAGCACATCAAGGCCACGCTCGCCAAGCGGCTCGGCGTGGGCAAGCCCAAGGAGGGCACCATACCGGAGGAGGGCGGCGTCGGGGCTGGCGCCGGCGCGGCTGTCGCGGCCGCGGATTCCGCCGAGGCCGAGCGCCCGTTGGACAAGACGTTTGGCTTCGCCAAGAACTTTGGGGCCAAGTACGACCTCGGGAAGGAGGTCGGGAGGGGCCACTTTGGCCACACCTGCTCCGCCGTCGTCAAGAAGGGCGAGTTCAAGGGCCATACCGTCGCCGTCAAGATCATCTCCAAAGCTAAGGTGAGAGGGGATCATGGCTCTGGGGGTATGCTCCTCATGTCAAATTCCACTTTTGGGAAATTTTGAAATTTCAAATACTAGCTCTTGCTGTTCTGTCTGTCAGGTAACCGGTATGTGTTGGCTCCAATTCTGCATTAGTAACTGAAACTTAGGTGGTTAAATGGTCCGAATTTTGCGTACTGAAGGATACTTTAGGGATTTCCTATTTCAGTTTTGGAATTTTGCTCTTAAGTTGTTTGGCATTGGCGGCTTGTTGTAGGAAGTAACATAGGGAATTTCAGGATTTGGCATGGTACTTGACTAGTTGTATTTTAGCGATATGTTCTCTAGCGCGTCATCTTCCCTTTTTTTTTTGTCGTTTTTGGTTTTTTGACATTGAGACAGTAGGGTTGTGCCATGAAAGCTTAACATTTTACTGTTCCATTGTTCAATCCCGTTAACATGCCTGCAGTTGCTCCACGAGATAGTTAGGCTGGCGATAGTAAATTATCCCAATTTCTTGGTCGTGATGCTGAGTAGAGGTTTCGACAGTTCTCGGCAGGTTCCGATGCTGGAAATCATGCTAATCTTATTTTTTTTGTGGGGGTCAATGGGAAGGGAATGCATGTAGGAACTTTAGGATGTCGAATAGTACAGCGATTGAAATTCTTGGTGACTACCCAATTCTTGTCCGATGTTAATTAATGTTAGACAATACAGGGCATATCCTGACCTATGCTTTCATTCCCCCCTTCTTGTTTGGTGAACAAAGGTCTGTGCATTTTTTAGTTAGATTTAGTGGCACTTTAGGAAAACCTAATTGAATGTGCTTGTCCTGTTAATGCATTGCAATTTGGCAGTCACAATCACTGGGATTGCATATGTGTGCAAAAACTTAAAAGCGAAGAAAGATCTCATGAATGACCTAGATTTGATTAAGGTGCCCAAGCTCCAGAGGAGATGGCATTGCATAAATGAGACAATAAGAATGCGTTATGTTGCATCATTATTATTAGTAGTACACATTTCTTCATGAAGGAGGAATATTGAAGGAGAAATTGATTCAACATCGGTTGAGATGGTTTGGACATGTCCAACGGAGGCCTCCTGAGGCGCCGGTGCGTAGTGGAGTTCTAAAGCGGGCCGATAATGTAAAGAGCGGTAGAGGTCGACCTAAACTAACTTGGGACGAGTCCGTTAAGAGAGATCTTAAGGAGTGGAATATCTCCAAGGATTTAGCTATGGACAGGAGCGCTTGGAGATTGGCAATCAACGTGCCTGAACCGTGACATCTTTTTGTCTTGTGCCATTTATGTCCCTTTATGTGTCTCCCTGTTTCTCGTCTCTTTTGGGTTTCATCTCTAGCCTACCCCAACTTGCTTGGGACAAAAGGCTATGTTGTTGTTGTTGTTGTTGTTGTTGTAAGGAGGAATATTGAACTGGTTGGCTAGATCAAAGAGCTGATAATTTAATAGCTTCTAGAAATTTAAAGATTTAACTAATGTAGCGTTTGTTCTTTTTAACGGGGGTTTGAAGTTCCCAAAACACCACCACTAAATTTCGTAGTCTCATCCAGATCTGCTTGGAAAAAGGAAACCATCCATTCTTGTCAGCAGTTCGCTGATATAAGCAATTTACTCTGCAAACATCAGTTGCCTTGATTATTATTTGGATATGCTTTGTGATGCTTTCTTCTCTTAAAGTTCTGACCATGTAAATGTATAATACTTACATTTCTTCTTTCTATGGATGATGTAAACATTGCCTCTACTTCTGACTGAAATGAAATATCATCTTTTGGTTTTGGTAGATGACAACGGCCATTTCCATTGAAGATGTTCGTAGGGAAGTCAAGATTTTGAAAGCTCTATCAGGGCACAATAATCTCGTCAAATTCTATGATGCATGTGAGGACGCCCTCAATGTCTACATTGTCATGGAGTATGTTTTTTGTGACCTTTTGTATGTGACTTTATAGACTTATAATTCAGAAATACTAGATTAGGCTTCTCTAGATACAACATTTGATCTCTGACTTCTGCTGTCTCACTTTAAAAACTGATCTTCCATGCTTGTGTATTTTCTTAGATCACTCACTGCTAACCATATCCTTCTATGTGTATACAGTATAGTAGTAGTATCTACTACAGTGCATAAATGCTCTTCATTCTTCAATGCAACATAGCAACTAATGTAATACTAATACCTATGACCTATCATATGGTAATTTCTTCAAATTGTTTCTTTTGAACAGACTATGTGAAGGTGGAGAGTTGCTAGATAGAATTTTAGCCAGGTACTTTTTACAACATAGTATATTCATCTCTAGTATCCGAGTAGCAGTATCTCTTGTTAATGCTTACCTAGGATGCAAACTTGAACTATTAAAGAGGTGGGAGATATACAGAAGAAGATGCCAAAGCGATCGTTGTACAGATTTTGAGCGTAGTGGCCTTCTGTCATCTTCAGGGAGTTGTGCATCGTGATTTGAAGCCAGAGGTATGCTGGAACCACTTTGTGTACAGTCTGTATATATGTGCACTCCAGTAGGTGTTTGACTGGGGTTACTTCTGGCATCTTATTTAACTGCACTTGCTGTTTTTTGTATTTAAGTGACAGCAATAATGCTTGTTTTGAAAGCTAGGCTGCCTTTTGTGACCAATTGCTATATTTCATTGGCACAGAATTTTCTTTTCACAACAAGAGATGAAAGCGCTCCTATGAAGTTGATTGACTTTGGTCTGTCTGATTTTATTAGACCAGGTAATGTACTGATATTTACTCTTTACATGGGCCATGTGTTTACAATTATTTCTGCTCTTGTAATTAAAAGTCATTACTTTGTTCAGAGGTTAATTCTTGTTTTCTAGTGTGGAACTAGATAAGCAGCATACATTTCTCAGTAAGCAGCTTAAATAACAACGTTTGGAATGGTGTCAGTCTGAACACGGATTGTTAATAAACCTAAGTTTAGGTGAACTTCTTACACTAGAATCGGGCAACACGGTGTTAGTTTCAGCACTTTTTGTTGCTCAGGGTCAAGGATTTTATCATGCAAGTTTGGACTGGATGTACTTTATGTTATGGTTTTGCTTTTCCATACCTTTGTTCTACTTCGTAGTGTGTCCCAGTTAGCTCTTATGATGAACAAGCAGATGTTTGATGATTGGCAGGCGCAAAGTAATATGAAAAAGTTTGAAAAATCTGAACACAACTAACCAAGGAAATTGCATCTTGTTTTATTTATGCAGAAAGCATCTGCTTGTTAGTCTTGCATTTTAATTGTTTAGCATGCATACATGCTAGGGTCATTCTGTCTATATTCCAGATAAATAGTGCATACATTCGTATATGACTATTTGTTTGTGCATGTTTCTTTACATTTGGAAGTTGGAATACAGTATCAATGTTTACAGTTAATCATTTTTTCTGCTCACTCGTTAACTCAATCTTATACTTAATTTTGTATTTTCTGTGCTATCTAATGCAGATGAAAGGCTCAATGATATTGTTGGAAGTGCATATTATGTCGCTCCGGAGGTTCTACACAGATCGTACAGTATGGAAGCAGACATTTGGAGTATAGGTGTCATAACATACATTCTGCTCTGTGGCAGTAGGCCATTTTGGGCAAGGACAGAATCCGGGATCTTCCGGTCCGTGTTGAGGGCTGATCCCAACTTTGACGATTCACCATGGCCTTCAGTATCAGCTGAAGCTAAGGATTTTGTGAAGAGATTTCTGAACAAGGATTACCGCAAAAGAATGACTGCTGTCCAAGCACTGAGTAAGTCACCACATATGAGTATTTTGTGTTGCCCCGTGATTGTGATATCACAATATCTCACTTCGCTTTTTGTACTTTAAGCAGGTTTTATTAACATCTATTTTTAGGTACTGCTAGTTAAAAACATTATATGATATGATAATGAAAAAAAGTTGAATTTACTTTTCCCTTACCTGTTTGCAGCTCACCCTTGGTTACGAGATGAACAAAGACAGATTCCATTGGACATACTCATTTTCAGATTAGTTAAGCAATATCTTCGTGCTACTCCTCTTAAACGTTTGGCATTAAAGGTGCAGTACAGACTTCATGGCCTTTTCTGTATTTGTAAACATTCTTTCTATTCTTCATCGATCTTTGTTGATACAGCAATATGCATTTGATAAATGTACATGTGCTAGATGTTGGAATATAAGTGAATTGCCCACCTCTCCCCCATCAGCTTAAGCTTTTGAGTTGAACCGGTCGGTGCATGCAACTTAATATGGTATCAAAGCCAGAGGTCTCGAGTTCGAATCCTGGTTAGCGCAATTAAATAAAATAATTGCAGCTCGCTCCTATTTGGTGGCACCAATTGAGGAGAAATTGATTCAACATCGGTTGAGATGGTTTGGACATGTCCAACGGAGGCCTCCTGAGGCGCCGGTGCGTAGTGGAGTTCTAAAGCGGGCCGATAATGTAAAGAGTGGTAGAGGTCGACCTAAACTAACTTGGGACGAGTCCGTTAAGAGAGATCTTAAGGAGTGGAATATCTCCAAGGATTTAGCTATGGACAGGAGCGCTTGGAGATTGGCAATCAACGTGCCTGAACCGTGACCTCTTTTTGTCTTGTGCCCTTTATGTCCCTTTATGTGTCTCCCTGTTTCTCGTCTCTTTTGGGTTTCATCTCTAGCCTACCCCAACTTGCTTGGGACAAAAGGCTATGTTGTTGTTGTTGTTGTTGTTCGCTCCTATTTCCACGTCTGAGGCCTGAGGGAGCCTCCACGTGAGGGGGAGTGTTGGAATATAAGTGAATTGCCCACCTCTCCCCCATCAGCTTAAGCTTTTGGGTTGAACTGGTCGGTGCATGCAACTTAATACTAGATGTGCTAAAGAGGCCACATGATGGCTGTTTAACCCTCCCAACAGTAGAAGTTATAGAAGATGGGTTCATGAGCGATGTATGTTTCTATTTGTGTTAAGACTAATATTATATGCCTTTGCAATGATTTTTAGGTGTTTATATCTTATTTTACTTTGTGATCCTGTACCTTTTCAATTTATTATGAGAGGCTGGTGTTGCTGGTCATAATAGTGCTCCAAAACGATTATGGACTTCCATAAAAGTCATTAGTACAAATATGTTCATAGTGGCAAATTGTAGTGTAACTGACAACCAGCAAAGTACCACTCATTAATGTAGTTATATTGTAGTAACACTTAATCTTTCTTTGTCACAGGCACTGTCTAAGGCTTTAAGGGAGGATGAACTTTTGTATCTTAGATTGCAGTTTAAGCTGCTTGAACCCAGAGATGGGTTTGTATCACTCGACAACTTTCGGACGGTACGTTATTTGTTGTTGCTGATTGCCTCATCATTATGAAGACATGTCAAAAGCAGAACACTTGCTGATGTCCTCCTATGTGCATTATGTTCATGTTCTAAGTTCTGAACTCCTGTGGT
The DNA here is from genome assembly GCA_038087645.1 of Saccharum hybrid cultivar R570. Taxonomy (NCBI): domain Eukaryota; kingdom Viridiplantae; phylum Streptophyta; class Magnoliopsida; order Poales; family Poaceae; genus Saccharum; species Saccharum hybrid cultivar. Next base: position 4,122,101 of record JAQSUU010000273.1, read on the forward strand.
GTAACCAGGCTCTGACAAGATACTTAACTGATGCTATGAGAGAATCAAGGGTTCTTGAGTTTTTGCATGCGGTAAGGATTCATCACTATGCCCCTAAGCAAAGGATTATATTGTGATGCTTATCATATCCGTCTGTAGGGATATCGATAGGAAATTTCCATATGATTATCTTTAACTGTAATATTGAAACAATGCCTTATGCTCAATTTTGAGCTGATGTCGTGATGTTTCAGACCTGTTGCTTAAATCCTTTATTTTAGAACAACTTTTGCATCTTTTGATTTTTGTTTCCAGTAATTATTGTATTGATGGTTGAAGTTACTGACCTTCTCATGTTTCTATCTCAGCTGGAACCACTTGCATACAGAAAGATGGACTTTGAAGAATTCTGTGCTGCAGCAATCAGCCCATACCAGCTCGAGGCTTTGGAAAGGTGGGAAGAAATTGCTGGAACAGCTTTTCAGCACTTCGAACAAGAGGGCAACCGAGTTATATCGGTTGAGGAGTTGGCACAGGTATTCAGAGGATGTGCTTATCCTTTGGATCAACATTTTCAGCATGCACACTTGGATCCATGTGGAAGATCACCTTATTTTCTCCATCCTATATTTAGGGCATAATTAAGTACCCTGACATCTTTCATTGTGTGTAGGAACTAAATCTCGCGCCGACTCATTACTCCATCGTGCAAGACTGGATCAGAAAGTCGGACGGCAAGCTTAACTTTCTTGGGTTTACCAAATTTTTGCATGGTGTCACGATACGGGGCTCAAATACAAGACGACACTAAACGGATGCAAATTGTATTCGCTTATAATTTAAAGCCTCATCAATTATATGGCCCTGATTGCTGTTACCTCTGCCTCCTGCTTGCCCTGCCCCTTCGTCTGGTCAATGACCATTCTTGTTTGTGATGTCGCCGGTTGTTGTCGTCATAGCTTTTGTAGAGTACATGTAAAGATCCTTGTAATGGCGAAATCATATGGTTTGCTCAAGAAATATAGTGTCATTTGTTCTTTTTGGCTCACCAATTTTGAACCATTATCCGTGGACAGTCTTTTGTCGACGTGGCGCTGACGTTGATACCGTTGCTTAGCTAAATAACATTTCAGGCACATGTAAGGCTGTAGCTCCCCACTGTACTTGTTTCGTATGCACATGCATTATTGGCGTAAATTAGTTGTACATTATCAGCTTATAACTGGGATATAGAGAAATGTCAGATATGTTTCCACTTCAGAATTCAGGTCACATGTTTCTAGTAGACGGTTCGGAACGAGGACCTTGCTTTCTTAGCTATATCAAGAGTTAACCCAGAATGAACAAATATCTCGTTGAATTCGATTGTATATTTTTGGCACATGGCCTTTCATATACTAGTTCCTGTTTTTCTTAATATGATTTAAGTAAACGTATAAGATGCCTATAATTCTTGTACAATAATGCCTTGGGGCGTCTTTTAAAAAATATACTACTAACATTTATAGTACTGAATTAATATCATTCGGTTAATCATAAAATGTATTTAATTTTATAGTATCTTTATTTAAAGTCATAAATGTTCATAGTAATTTTTTTATAAAATTAGTTAGATTTAAGAAATTTTGATTCAATCCAAATCCTTTTTTTTGGCAGAGTTAGAACTATAATAAATGTCTTCTTACGTTGTCTTTCTTGGTGAAGAATGGGTAGAAAGAAATCTCTTCTTTTGCTGTCTTCTCGATGTAGAATTGGGGAGAAAGAATGGGATGTAATAAAGTTCTGTCCGGTTTTTACTTTTACGATAATGCTCAAGCTCGGGCGTCACGGCTATTGCTCAAAAAAAAAAACTCGGGCATCCGTCCGTCTGGACCTAAAGAAAAATAAAAAACCTCCCTGCTCCGCTCGTCCGTCATGCATTCATCCGCTAGTCCCGCCCCATCGCGCCGCCACCGCCATCCCATACGGCGTCTCCATCTTGCATCGTGGCCCACTCCGGCACGCCGCCGCCACCATCCCCCCGGCACACTCCGTCCCCTGCCGCGCCAAGCCAATCCTCTGCAGCGCCTAGGCTAGGCGGTTAGGAGAGGGGGCCGTCACTGGCCAGGCCCAGGTTAGGCGCAGGCGCAGCTGGCCGCTTGCAGGCCACGCCACCATCCTCGGTCGCCAGCTGGCCGAAACCGGCCGTTCTCCTGCTCTGCACTACATCGTGTGGAAGAAAGGTGAAAACGTATGTTGCAACTTGCAAGTCTTATGTTTCAAGTGTCTTAGATGTTTTATAGGTATGTTGCAAATGTTTCATATGGATGTTGCATATGTTGCAATGGTTGTGCTCGTATATTGCAAGTTTCTGTTCCCAATGTTTCATACGTTTTTCCAGACGTACGTTGCAAGTGTGTTTATTTGGATGTTGTATATATTTCACACGTATGTTGCAACTGTTTTATCTGTATGTTGCATATGTTTTACAATGACTTTTCACGTATTTTCGGGTGTTTTTGCAAGTGTTTCAGACGCAAGTTTCGAATGTTTCATCTTTCTTCAGACACATGTTACAAGTGTTGCATCTGGATGTTTCAAAAGTAGATCGGTTGTTACACATGTTGGTGCCGGTATCTGCGGACAACAGCCTGCTGCAAGGCTTCGGCTCCTATCTCGCGCGGCGCGCCTCGCCGTCTCCTCTCCTCTCCCTCCTCTTCCTTCCCTTCCCTCCATCTCGCCTTGGCATTGGCGTTGGAGTGGGGGTCGTCGAGTTTGCTGTGTTCGGACGCAGGCGCTGGCGTGGGATGGGAGGCGACGCGCGGGGGGGAGTGGGATGGGATGTGATGTGGGCGCAAGGGGGCATGGGATGCGATGTGGGCACATGTTCTGGAGTAGCGTCCGAACGAGTCCTACGACCGGACGTCTGGAGGCTAGCCCTTCCGTTGCTTTTATCTTTCGTATATAAGTGTTGTTTGATTTGCGGGATTCCGTTTTCATAGGGGACCTGTATTTATCACGTTTTTAATTTACGTGGAATATGCCTAACAGATATATGCCATTGTGTTATGTCAATAAATCTACTAATCATGATATTCATGTTAATATTAATCCAATCTTCATGTGTATATTGTTACGTGACTTTATACATGGATACTTAATATTAGATCGTGTGCCCAATTTAATTTTTTAGCTCTCCGTCCATATTAGTTCGGTTCCGTATATCCTGATTTCATTTCCGGTCGATCTTAATAAAACAATATACCAACGGAAACAAGGGAGGGGTGTTTTTTCGCCCGTTTGGTTCGTTTTCATCCCCGGCTGCATTCATATCTCTCTGGTGCCGCTACATGACACAAAATCCCGATTCATTTTTGGTCTGGCTGGCTGAATGGGCTTACTTGGAAGCAGGAAATATCCCAGCAGGGCACGCGCGTGCTAGCCTGCATTTTACTTGCTTCTGGTTCACGGGCCGAACTGGGCCCAATTTCTCACAGAAGTTATCAGATAGCCTGTCCAAGGGGTTTGCAGTTGGCTCGGTTGCTGCGGTGAGGGATGATGGTGGCGTGTTTTTGGGAGCGTCTGCTGTGGTGTTGTCAGGCATAACAGGCGGAAAAAAATTAGATCGAAACGGTATCACCCTGCCTCGGTGGTGCATACATGCTATGGATATTTGTCATCTGTCCGATTAACATGATCTAACCGCGTATGGTGGAGATGAAAAAGCAGCGGGCGTGGAAACTATAGATCCGCATGCGGAGCCTGCGAGCAGCGGCGGATCCAAAGGGGGGCTGGGGGGGCTCTAGCCCCCCTATGGCTTGATTTCAAGCTTAATCACTGTAGCAAAAGCGTGATTTCACCATTAAATCTTCATGCAAATCAACATCTCCATTGTTTTAGCCTCCCCTTATCCCGCATCGTGCATCCGCCACTGCCTGTGAGGGAATCTCCTAAACACACGCTTAGATCGTGTTGATTGGACAAATGGCAACTATCCATGGCATGACATGTATGTATGGAGGCACGGTGGATACAGGCGTTTAATTTTTTTTTCCTAACAGACCCAAAGCAGATAGAAGCCTTGGCAAGTCGGGAAGGCCTGTCGCTGACCTCTGATTTGGGCATCCAGAGTTTCACACTGGCAAGCGACTGTGCCAATCTTGTTAGATATACGTCGAGCTGGGATGGGGCCTTATGGATAGGTGATCATCGACATCAAGATGACTTTGGAGAATTTTACCTCGACAGAGATTGTTCACAAGGGGCGCAGTTCCAATGGTGATGCTCACACGTTGGCAAGAAGTTGTGTTTATGACTTATGAGTCCCTAGGTAGGCATGTATGGTTTCTAAACCCTCCTGTTGGTGTCTGTAGCTCTTTCTCTATGAACAATGAGTAAATGGAGGAGTTTCTCAAAAAAAAAAAAGGTACTTAGTACTCCTACTATAGATTATATAAGTACTATAGAATGGCAACAGCCAAGTAGAGTACCCAACTAAAATCATGTGATATTTCTGCTTGACACCTCAACTTGCAGCACTCTGCAGCTGCATCGTTGCCCTTCAGTTGTCAGCCACGTCCGTTGCCATCTTGCCATCCATCCTTCTCTGGCTCTGTTGATCCAAACCCTTGGTGATGGACGCCTAACTCCCTTGTGCTGCTGTTGCTGTTTCAGTTGCTGGCAGACACCAATATCACACCATCTTCGATGATCATCCCACTTGTATTCACGCTTAATAAACTGCTATCGGGCTATCGCCCAACCAGGCAGACAGGGACTGACGCCATTGCTGCAAGTGCTGCCGCCACTCCCCCCTTGATGCCCATGCGTGGTCGCTGCATGCATCAGGCTAGCAATTCCAGGCCCAGAGAGTACGTTTCCATCCACATCTACTGACCAATGCACAGTGGAGAAGGTTTCCTTCCACATCCAGTAGGCAGTAGCTATCTTGCTGTCAGTGTCACACCCGCTGGCTGCCGCATGCAGTTTCCTCGGTTCCTGGCCAAGCGCGCGAAAAACGAACTGAACAGGCCCCCGCCCCCGCGGGTCGGCCGGGCGTCCTGATCACGGTCACCGCCATGGCATTGTCACCGGCTCCAGAAACCCACCGGCGGAATCCCATTCCCACTCGTCGCCGTAGCATTAAACTATGCACCCCATCCTCTTTAACCCTTGGTCTCATTCATCAGCTCGTTCGATCTGATGTCTCCAAGAGGCGCCATGCATGCATGCACGAACTGCGGCCTGTTTTCTGGTGGGTGGCCGCCTCGGCCCTCCCGGCCTTTCTTTGTCGGCTGTCGCGGAAATGAAAGGAAAAGATGGCATTTGGAATGGTGCCTTTCGAGAGACACACATGCAAGTTGCTCTCGATCGTCCTGCCGGTAGCTAGCTGGGCCTGGGTCTGGGACGACTGTGCGAGACGGCCGTGTTGGGCAGCCATTGCTGTCATCTACCCCTCGCTTCATCGCTTCTTCTACCCGTCGTCCCAGTGTTTACGTACCTAAAGAGTTGGCATACCGCATATGTGGTGAGTATGCATTCATTTACAAGAGTGCATTTGTTAAGGGGAGGTGAAGACTAAATTTGATCACTTTGCTAGTCGTGCTGAGTCTTTGCCTTTTGTGGAGGGAATAGGACTTATTTCTGGAAGCTGAGTTGCTTTGGTCTTGTGGTAGTGGTGTTGAGCCTCTCTGTCTCTTCTTCAGGAGGACCAGCACTTTTGTTTTTTCTGCATGGAGCCTTGCCCATGTTTTTGGGGACGTACCGGAATTTTATGAACTCAACAGGGAAAACCTCGATCCTCTCAATCATTCATCACACATAGATGGGACCAAGGCACTTGAGATATTTTTTGGCTCGCCCTAATCGGTGCACGCTGGCAACTCCCCGGTGAACGTCCGAGGTGCTGTAGATTTTATTTCTTTCTCTTAATGAAAAACAGATTTCTACTGATTGACTCGATCTGTTGCAGCAACACTCTCTTATAAGTTATATATACTCTGTCCAAAAAGGAAAGAAGAATAAGAGACCCAATGGAGATGCTCTGTCCATTTGACTTGAAGCACACACGCAGTAGTCCAACAGATTAGCCTTCCTGGTCCCGGCCGATCTCCATGGATAAAGCCATGCTATCGGTTTGTAGCTAGAATGTATGCATCTCACTCTGACACGCCGATAGGAGTGGTGTCTGTCTCTGTTGTTGTCTTTGAGCCATCATGGAAGCAAGACTGAATCCAGGCAATGGGCCATCTGCATGTGAGCAGAGCTGGCCCTGGACAAGAACAAGACGGACGACGGAGTACCGTATATTACGTGCAACACCGTCGTTCACGGAAACCAAATATATACATATACATGTTTCCAGTTTCCCAAATACACACAAAGAAACACCGCCGTGGCACAGACGCATTATATTTCAGGCCACAAATGTTCCAGAATCCCAGGAGCAGAAGCAATGCAAGTAGAGATGCATATGTATGCCATATACGCATACGCTTTGCCATGCCAAGGCATATCCGGATATCCATCCACATTCCAAAGCGGCTAAGCCCGGCATCGATGCTAATTGCAAAGTCTGAAAATGGAGAAGGCAATTGTATGAAAGTTCAGTTGTCTGGTCTTTATCTCCTAGAGCGAGCACCAAATTCAGCAGCAGAACAGAACAGAGCAGCATGCAAATGCAAAGCATCTCTGAATGTCTTGGCATGTTTCCAGTTTCCAAATACACACAAGCAAACGCCGCCGTGTCACAGACACATTATATTTCTTTTTCTTTTTTGAAGGTCAACACATTATATTTCAGGCCAGAATGTTCCAGAATCCCAGAAGCAGAAGCAAGGCAAGTAGAGATGCATATATTTTGACGCATATATACGCTTGCCAAGCCAAAGCATATCCGGATATCCATCCATCCCAAATAAAGCGGCTAAGCCTGGCATCGATGCGCTAATTGCAAAGTCTGGAAGTCTGAAACGGAAACGGCTAGCTCGAGGACCAAAAGAAACCAGTGGAAGGCAATGGTATGAAAGTTCAGTTGTCTGGTCTTTATATCTCTCTAGCTAGAGCGCCAAAGTCAGCAGCAGAACAGAACAGCATGCGTGCAAATGCAAAGCATCTGAATTCTGAATGTCAAATTCGAAAGCGAAAAATTATTGGCTCGCATGCATGCGGCTCTGAATTGTTCTAATATGAGAGACCAAGTTGTACTTGCCAACAAGAAAGAATCATGCTTCAACTTGCATACGCCATACATGCCAAACGGCGACCCTAGAATTAGAGAGCAGCCTGCCTAGCACATCCAAGATGTCTGTATCAATGTCTGTCTGTATGAACACTGATCCTATGGGTTATGGATGTGGTCATTCAGTCCATGTCCATGACCAAGACATCTGTTGCGATTTCAACTCTGGAATAATCCAGTTTCGCTCCTGCTTGTCAACTCTACCTTATTATATTTGTCCCAAATTAAAGAAATGGAAACCCCTGTTCTATCAGCAGCTTCGATCTGCAATTGCAAGTCTGCAACCGAAATATATATAATACTACCACAAGACAAAAGCAAGTTTACATGTAGGATAAGAATATCTAATTCGTGCATTTCATTGGATTGGTCCTTCAAGTGGCTCCTGGCTGACGTGCGTGCGTAAAAAAAAAGATCCATTCAGTCTTATGGTTGCTACCTCTGACGGATGCAGATGCAGAAACTTGTATTGTATTGTATCAGGAAAATGAAAACCCATGATGTGGATCGAGTGAACCGGATTGTTTGATGAGAAATTGAGAAGGTGACAGGATCATGGAGAGACCATTGACGACGATAACCCGTCCTAGTCATGCCCACGTGGCAACGCTGACAGGGGCCGGCCGGGGTTTAGTTAGTCTGTTCCTTTCCCCTGTGTCCTCCTAATGCCATTGCCATGCCATCATGACAGTTGACATCCCATTCCCATTTCCCAATTGATCATGGCATGCATGTTACTTACTTAGGCATCCAACAGTGTTGATTGGGTACCTTTCACTCTTCATCATTAATTCGCTCCTGCAAGGCTCCATTGTCCATGCATGCCCTGATGAGCTGAGCAACGATAGCGCCTTCACACTCACTGGCCATTGCATGCATCAGAAGTTCAGACTCCTCTCTCTCCATACAATTCTAAACATGACTGACAGGCTGAGAGACATTGCTGGCTGGAGAAGCGAGGGAAGGAGAGAGGAGGAAGAAGGCTATGCATGCCAGGCTGCTAGAGCTAGAGAGAGAGAGTAGTAGAATCAGAGTCCAGAGCAGAATCCGTTAGCTTAGCAATGTCACAGGAAATATGTGAGGCTGATCACTGATGGTGTGCCTTTGTCTTGTTGCAGGGATGGAGGAATATATGGAACTACAGCAAACGGATCAGCAGCTGTCACCCCCAAAAAATGGTGGTCTCCATCGGCTGCATCTGCATGCATGTCCGTCTGCACGATCTGCCCGTACGGAAAAGGACGCCATCCGTATACATGTATCTTCCTTTCTCGATTTGCATGCCGGCCGAAAAGTAGAGTCTAATAATGCTTCTTGTTCTTGTTCATTCCTCATCTCTTTATTTGTTTATTATCTGACAGATATATGCCAATGTAAACAATGTATGTTCTCCAAATTAAGCTAGTAGTGTATTGCTCCTTCATGTCACGAATAGTAAGTGACGTTTCCAGGTTTTTTTTAAAACTAATGGCATAAACTTCGAATACGGTATACTATCTACATTTTCAGTTCTGAATGTTTACAAGTGGTACAGAGATTTGTGTCGAAAGATATTTTGACTACATGTATCACTGACGGTTGATCGGAAAAAAAATGCATCTCCAACATATATTCACATTAGGCCTTATTTGGCTGCATTTGTATCCACCTCAACACATATGTGTCGGAGGGAATTGAGGTGAAAATTAGACTAATTTTCACTTCAATCCATCTCAAGCATATGTAGAGTTAGGTAGATACAAGTGTAGCCAAATAAAGCCTTATGTGGATGGTATTTGTATATGTAGTTACAACTTGTAATAGGTGTGGCCTGGTATATTCGTTAGGGTACTATAGGCTCTTCTTTTATTTTGTTTACACTATGTGTTTTTATGCATAGGCCAGAAGTAAGTTCACGATTATTATATCAACTCAATGTAATGTTAGTGAATTAATAAATGAATCTTTGACTTTATGTCAAGCGCCTGAGCGCTCAACGATGGTGGACCGCGACTACGTAGTTCGTAGTCGTGCTCCAGACCTTCACCGCGAGGTTATGCCCCTCTGCTGGTGGCTTGTGAGGTAGGAAGGAGATTAGATTGATAATTCTTGATTGATTCTTCATAGTCCAAGTACAGGGAATATAAAGGCCACTTGGCCAACTAATTTAGGAAACAAACCAACTAATTTAGGAAACAAACTCCTATCTTTAGGGCCTAATCTTTTCCTAGCCACTAGAGCCGGTCCTGCCAACCGCATCCACGGTGATCGCGGCTGCCTCCTCGCGCGCTAGCGCGTCGCGCTCCGAGGCCCGCTCTGCTGCCCTGCGGCGCCTGACATATGTGGAGCCCCACATGACATCTCTCCCCTCCTCGAGAAGCAGCTCGTCCTCGAGCTGGAAGTCTGGAAATTGCGCGCGGAAGTTGTCGAGGTCCTCCCAGGTTGCGGATTCCGGCGGCTCGCCTTGCCAGTGTACCAATAACTGGCGAACGCCACGAGCTGTGCGCGCGCGCTACACCCGAGCTGGAGCTGGAGTCACCACGCCATGGTGAATGGGAGGCAGGGGTGGTGGCGCGGACGGAGGCTCGCCGCTGAACTTCTTGAGGACGCTGATGTGGAACACATCATGTATGCGAGCTTGCGGCGGTAGTTGGAGGCGCACAGCGACCTCGTTGAGCAGCTCGACGATGCGGTAGGGCCCGATGTAGCGTGGCTTGAGCTTGCCGGTTGGCGCTTGGTGAAGGGAAGACATGGAGCGCTGACGGAGCCGCAACCATGCCCAATCGCCCACCTGATAAGCCACGTGACGATGATGGCGGTCGTAGTGGTGTTTCTGAACGAGCTGAGCTTGCTCCAAACGGTAGCGGACATCCGCCAAGAATGCATCCCGCTCCTCCATGTCGCGTGCCACAGCGGCGACGCGGGTTTCACCCGGCTCGTAAGACCGGATCGTGGGTGGGTCGCGGCCATAGACCACGCGGAAGGGTGTCTCCCGGAGCGATGACTGATAAGCTGTGTTGTAGACGTACTCCGCCCACGGAAGCCACCGCAGCCACTGTCGGGGTCGATCGCCGGTGAAGCAGCGAAGGTACATGACGATGACCCGGTTGGCCGCCTCCGTCTGGCCGTCAGACTGCGGGTGGAAGGCGGACGTCTTGTGCAGCTGGTCCCCATCAGGCGCATGAGTTCCCGCCAGAACAGCGAGGTGAAGATGGGGTCGCGGTCGGAGACCACGGACTGGGGCATGCCGTGTAGGCGTACGATGTCGGAGAAGAATGCCTGCGCCACAGTCTCGGCGGTGTAGTGGTGTGCCAGGGGAATGAAATGGCAGTACTTGCTGAAGCGGTCGACGACGGACAAGATCACCGACTTCCCGTTCACCCGCGGAAGAGCTTCTACAAAGTCCATCCCAATGTCCGCCCAAATAGTAGATGGGACGGGCAGCGGCAGTAGGAGTCCGGCGGGTTGAAGATGCTCGGATTTGTACCGCTGACACGTAGCACAATCCCGGACGAAATCCTGCACACAACGACGCATGTGTGGAAAATGGAAGTCACGGCGGAGGCGGTGTAGAGTGCGCTGGACACCCTCGTGTCCATCGTCGTGGATGGCCACGACGATCTCCTGTAGAAGCCGCGAAGTCGGCGGAATGTAGAGCCGCCAGTCATAGGCGACCAGTCCATCAGCGATGGCCCAGGGCGCGGCACGCGTACCCGCGTGGATCTTGTCGTGAATGGCCACCAGGGCCGGATCCGTGGCCTGAGCATGATGGAGGCGGCCGACGAAGTCGAAGCGGGGACCCGAGACCGCTAGGAGCGTGCCCGTGGAGTCCTCCTCGGTGTCGCGGCGAGAAAGAGCGTCGGCCACCGTGTTCGACGCGCCAGACTTGTATTCGACGGAGAAATCAAAGCCCAGCAATTTGCCCACCCAGTGGTGCTGCGGAATCGTGGCGAGGCGTTGGTCGAGGAGGTACTTGAGGCTGTAGTGGTCCGTCTTGACGGTGAAGCGGTGCCCCACAAGTACGGCCGCCAATGCCGAACAGCGAGGACGAGGCCGATCAGCTCGCGTTCATAGGCCGCCAGGGAGCGATGGCGCGGCGCGACCGGTCGACTGAAGAATGCGATCGGGTGCGCGTCTTGAATCAGCACGGCCCCAAAGCCATACGTGGACGCGTCGCACTCCACCACGAAGGGTTTGGCGAAGTCGGGAAGAGCCAGTACAGGGGCCGACGTCACCGCGGCCTTAAGGGCAGCGAAGGCCGCCTCGGCGTCGGGGGTCTAGAGGAACTCGTCTTTCTTCAGTAGGGCGGTGAGGGGCGCGGCGATGGTGCCGTAGTTGTGCACGAATTTCCTGTAATAGCCCGCCAGGCCAAGGAAACCGCGCACCGCGCGCGCAGAGCGAGGCCGGGGCCAGTCAGAGATGGCCTGGACCTTAGCCGGATCCATCGCCACGCCGACGGCCGAAATGATGTGGCCGAGGTAGCCGACGGAGTTGACGCCGAAAGAGCACTTGGATTGCTTGACGAAGAGGTGGTGCTGACGAAGGATGGTGAGAACGGCGCGCAGGTGTCGCAGGTGATCCGCCCAGCTCTTGCTGTAAATTATAATGTCATCGAAGAAGACGAGGACGAACCGGCGGAGGTGGGCGCGGAGGACGTCGTTCATGAGTGCCTGGAAAGTTGTCGGAGCGTTGCACAGCCCGAACGGCATCACCAGGAACTCGTAGAGGCCGTCGTGGGTGCGGAAGGCCGTCTTGTGGACGTCCTCCGGGCGCATCCGCACCTGGTGATAGCCTGACCGCAGGTCAAGCTTGGTGAAGAAGCGCGCCCCTTGGAGCTCGTCCAGAAGCTCGTCGACGATGGGGATGGGGAATGCGTCCTTGACGGTGAGGGCGTTCAAGGCACGGTAGTCGACGCAAAACCGCCAGGAACCGTCGACCTTCTTGACGAGCAGCACGGGAGACGAGAACGCCGAGTCGCTGCGGCGAACAATGCCCTGCTGGATCATGGCGGTGCATTGGCGTTCCAGCTCGTCCTTGTGTGCCGCCGGATACCGGTACGGCCATACCGCCACGGGCGCTGTGTCCGGCTTGAGGGTGATGGCGTGGTCGCGGGCGCGTGGCGGAGGCAGCCCCATGGGCTCGGCGAAGACGTCCTCGAAGGTGGCCAGCAGCTCATCGAGGAGAGGCGTGCTAGCCATGGTGGAGTAGAGCCGTGGTGCTGGTGCGGACGCCACGCCGGACCAGCAGAGCCTGCGCCCCTGTAGCTGGAAGGCCATGGAAGGCGCGGCAAAGTCCCAGACGATCGGCCCAAGGGTGGCCAACCATTGGGTTCCGAGCACCACATCAAACCCTGCAAGTGGCATTACAAACAAGTCGATGTTGAAGTTAGTGTCGTCGATGGAGATCGGTGCAGCACGAATGACGCCGGGGCACGAGATCCGTTCTCCATTTGCCACGACCGCGGTGAGACGAGGACGGGGCTCCACCAGGAGCCCTGTACGCTCCGCTGCCCCGGCGGAGATGAAGCTGTGGGTGGACCCACTGTCGATGAGGGCGACGAGCGAGGCACTGCCCAAGGTGATGATGACTTGCAGCGTGCCGCCGCGAGGGATGCCGACAACGGCGTGCAGGGAGAAGACCGGCGACTCCGCAGCGGGTTCTTCGGTGGCGGCGCTGTCGTCGTCGTCGAGTTCCACGCCGGCGATATGGAAGATACGACGGCAGACGCGATTGTGGCCTCGGCTGTAGGGTTCGTTGCAGTTGTAGCAGAGGCCCAATCGGCGGCGCTCCGCTTGCTCCTCCTTGGAAAGCCGCTTGGCCTAGCGACCGTCCCCCGGTGTGGCGGCCACCGGAACGCGCTCGGCCGGTGGTGGCGGCGCCGGAAGGGCTAGCCGAGGCGGCGGCGCACCCAGCAGCCCGCGCGCGGGAGCCCTGGCCGGCGCGGCAGGAGCCGGGGCGGTCGTGTACTCGGCCATCAGCTCGAACTGCCGAGCCAGGCTCATGGCGGACGCCAGGCTTTGGGGGTTTTGCATCTGGACCTGCAGGCTGAGCGGTGGTAGGAGGCCGCCGGTGAAGAGCTGGATGCGCTGGGCCTCGTCCAGCCGACCGGCGCGGGGGAGCAGCGCCTGCCACTGGTTCTGGTACTCGGTCACCGTGCCGGTACGACGGCAGGCCGAGAGCTCGAAGAGCGGCGCCGACCGGAGCGGGGGGCCGAACCGCAGGTTGAGGAGATCCTTGAAGCGCGCCCAAGTCGGTGTGCCTTGGTCCTCCTGTACCTGCATGTACCATAGTTGGGCGACGTCGTTGAGGTTGTACGAGGCCATCCAGACGCGTTCTTCGGGCATGATGCGCTGCTGCAGGAAGAAAGATTCGCATTTGTTGATGAAGATAAGCGGATCAGTCTTGCCGTCATAGCGCGGAAACTCCGGGCGCCAGTGCTTCGGGGGTCGGTCCTGGGTGTGTTCGCCGGAGTGCTGACGAGGACCCGATGCGGCCGACGAGGAGGTGGTGAGGTCGGCGATGGCCTTGGCGTTGGCCTGAATGGACGCCTGCATGAGCGCGACGTTCTTGGTGAGGGCGTCGATGGCGACCCGAAGGTCGTCGTTGTCACCCATGTCGCCGGTAGTCGAGGCTATGGAGGAAACAGGGGATAGGTTAAGGCTGGTGGTGGGGGGGGAGGGGCAGGCGGCTGTGGTGGTGGCCGGAGGGGCGGTGGAAGATGAAGATTTGGATCGACGAGGCTCTGATACCAGGTTGTCAAGCGCCTGAGCGCTCAACGATGGTGGACCGCGACTACGTAATTCGTAGTCGTGCTCCAGACCTTCACCGCGAGGTTATGCCCCTCTGCTGGTGGCTTGTGAGGTAGGAAGGAGATTAGATTGATAATTCTTGATTGATTCTTCATAGTCCAAGTACAGGGAATATAAAGGCCACTTGGCCAACTAATTTAGGAAACAAACCAACTAATTTAGGAAACAAACTCCTATCTTTAGGGCCTAATCTTTTCCTAGCCACTAGAGCCGGTCCTGCCAACCGCGTCCACGGTGATCGCGGCTGCCTCCTCGCGCGCTAGCGCGTCGCGCTCTGAGGCCCGCTCTGCTGCCCTGCGGACGTCCCGCGCCCTGCGGCGCCTGACATATGTGGAGCCCCACATGACACTTTATAAACAAATATAACTTTTTAGAAACATAAAAAAGACATGAAAGACCTTTACAAGTCAGAAACACCTCTCTGGAATACATTTTTCTTTTCTATCAGACCAGGATAAACTCTATGACGCCAAGAGTGTTGGAAAGTCATCTGAAGGGATCAATCAATAGAGAGTGAATATTTGGATAGAGTCTGCTTAAACGTGGTTTCAATCTACACAATGGCCGGCCATCCCCTTGAAACTGACAGTTTATCCTAATTAAAGCGACCGTTTTACTTGATAATTTGTTGAATGGTAGGTGCCAACTTGATAAATTACAAACTCCATAAACATTCTTGATAAAAGACATGGTGCTCGATGCCTGTGTCTCGGTGACGACCAACCCCTTGCTCTGCTCTGCTTCTACCAAGTTGCATATGCTTTACTTTCAAAAAGAAACATTGCGTGTATATATGCTATGTAGGAGTATTTCATATCCTCCTAGGCTCCTAACTACATAGGAACATGGAAAACATGAAAGGCCCTTACACGTCACAAGCAGTGGCGGATCTACGTGTAAGCTGTGGGGCCACCTGGCCCCACAACTTTTTCTAACATGTATACTGTATGCTACTGTATATTGTATTGATTAGCTTAAAATCAACTAGTTTGGCCCCACAGGTTTTTAAACCTGGATCCGCCACTGGTCACAAGCACCTGCTCCTACCTGCTCTGAATTCGATCACACCCTGCAGGATAAACTCCACGACCAAGAGTGATGGAAAGTCATAGAGGGACCGATCAATATAATCTACGTGCATTGAATAATTGTAGAGAGCTATCAGCCTATCACCGTGCTAGCTAGAAGGTTCTTCCTATATTGAATCCTGATCTTTTAGAATGCATGTAGGGAGAATAAAGGAGTGCTATCTCCTTATCAGAAATGTAAGTCCACTGAAATCTGTTTTAAGTGAAACAATTTTAACTTTAACCAGTGATATCTAAAATTTTATAGAATATGACTGCACATAATCACTATTATTAAACTCATTATGAAAGGTGCTATTATCACATAATATATTATTATACTATACTATACTATACTATACTATACTATACTATACTATACTATACTATACTATACTATACTAGTCAAAAGTGTACATAATCAATATCCTGGTGGAGGGATGAAAAGTACGTCCTGAGTTCAAACATAATACTCCTTCCATCTGAAAGGAGTGTAACTCTAAATTAGATCAAAATTAAACTATTTTAAATTAATCTAAGTTCATAGAAAATGGTACCAACAGCTACGATTCTAAATATGTATACTACAAAATATATTCCACGAAAAATCTAACAAATGTTATCTGATATCATAAGTAGCACTATATTTTTATTACAAATTTTGGTCAAACTGTAGATAATTTATTTGACTTGTAATCATAGATAGATAGATAGATAGATAGATAGAATTGCACTTTTTTGGACGGAACAAGCGCCTTTATTCCCCACACGTGAAAACCTGTTTTACAATATTCTATACACGGGTTGGGTTGGGAGACGTAAACATGAAGAAGCCAGTCCAGATCATTCGCCTTCCTTTTTGTCATGTTCATCAGCAGGGAGGGGCGGCATCGTTTTCATCCGCCGAGAGAAGATTTTTTGTTTTCATCCGCTGAGAGAAGATTGTAACGAGAGCGATTCACCGGGAAAACTACTCCACTGGACACTAGGGACAAGGAGGCACAGCTGTTTTGTTTACCGAGGACGAGGAGGAGATTAAAAAAAATTAGCTCATCGATCGGATAATCCATCCACATGCGTGTGCCCATTGCTTTCTGAAGCAGCTACTGCTCCGGAGAAATCTCCCTCTATGTTGTCTCATCTCTCGGCGCCGCCCTACATACCTGACCGTGACAGAGCCCCTGCAGGTCTCTCTGACACTAGAATGTCCTACGGCTGAATTGGGAGGCGCCGATTTTGCATAGTGCAAGATTCTGCACTATAGTATTTCGTTTATGTTTGTAAATTTTTGTCCAAACATTGATTAATTAGACTCAAAATCTTCGTCTCGTAAAGTACAACAAAACTGTACAATTAGTTTTTTTATTTCATTTATATTTAGTACTTCATGCATGTGCCGGTATTTTGATGTGACGGAGAATCTTCTTTTTGCATAGTAAAATTTAAGGTGAAATTTGGTATCGCTTGTCTCTCTTTCTCTGAGCTCTGGCCAAGGCAGCAGATGCAGGTCTCTGTAGGCTCTAGCACTAGAATCCGACTAAACGGTTGCAGTACCAGGTCTCTGTGCACACAGGTTCTTCCATAGCATTATAAAAATTGTAGTATATATATGACGCCATAATCTTCACAAGAATATTGTCGTGTTGCATCGCATGCCACTAGTAGCTGTCTCTTGGACGGCAAAGCAAAGCATGCATGCTACTCACTGATTACACTTAGCACCACACAGTACTAGACTAGTAGTGGTACTATGTGGTAGCCATTATATATCAAAAAAAGAAAAAAAAAGTGGTAGTAGCCTAGCGGTCCGGAAAGTCCAAGAGAATAATGATTAGGCGGCTCTAATGCATCACTAAACCCATGCTTGATTGGGGGAGAATGGAGATGTGACAAAAGGAGGAAATGAAAAGGAGCTTTCTTCTACCATACATGCTGTGGCACCGTCTCTTACGTTTTTTTTTCGTTGTTATTAATCTTCTGCTGCTTAAATTGCTTGGTAGAACTACAGAGGATCAAACCCCTCATGCATGGAAACAAACTAAACTTTGTAGAAACTAGATTGTTTGCAGGAGGACTGCAGAATTCTTTTTAGAATGGTGGATGAACTAACCCAATAATAACAACCTTTGAAGATGATGAGGAGAGACACCCATCTCTTTCGGACAATCGTAAGAGAATAGTGACAGCAGGAAGAATCCGAGAAATTATACCAGAAAGATATACATGACAACATATGCCTAGTAGCTAGCAACAACTGGTACTAGCTAGCATTCACAAAAGAGAAGCAAAGAGCATTCACAAAAGAGAAGCAAGAAAGTGAAACAACAGGGAAAGAGAGAAGCGAGGAGGACACAGAGCATAAAGTCTAACTATCACTGAAACACGCATGCGTCATACTTTAATTTTCCTCCTCTTCTTTGTTTTCATCATCATCATCATAATCATCATCATCAGAAACCTAAGATATAAAGAGGGGGAGAGAGAGAGATATGTAAAACTCCAAAAACATATCATCATCGACCGATCGATCCGTATGTCCAAACGGCCAATCCTGCAGATAGATCCACCACTGACTGATGATTACGCTAATACTCGATCGAAGGCAGGAGGCGACTATGATCCTTCGATCATGGATCAATCCCCGGCGGCCTGCATCTAAATCCTAACCAAGAAGAAAACCCTAGATAATTTTTTTTTGACATTAACCCTAGATAATAATTGAGCTCTGTAAATATTATTATTGTTCTTCGATCCGTCGTCCCGTCCCGTCCGCTAGAGACGAGCGAGCATGGATCGACCGATCGATCGGTCTCCCTTTCCATCCATGTGGAATGAATCGAGGATCGATCGATCAGGCGCGGAAGCAGCCGGCGATGTGGAAGTGGTTGCTGCTGTGGTGGCCATGGTGTCCTCCGCCGCCGGAGACGTGGTGGTGCCGCTGGTGGTGGATGATGCCCTGGACGCGGCGGAAGTGGTCGACGCCGCAGGGGATGGTGATGGCGCCCTTCTGCTCGAAGCCGTACTCCTCCTCCGCCGCCTTGAGCAGCGCCACGAACAGCGGGTGCTTCAGGTACCCCACGGGCACCACGAACCGCTCCTCCTCCTCCTCTTCCCGGCCGCCTTTGCCGCCGCCGCCTCCAGCAGGCCCCACCACGCGCACCGCCATGCACCCCTTGGGCGGCATCGACGCCGACCCGGACCCGCTGCCGCCCAGCGACGGCGCCGAGTGCTGCTTCTTCAGCCGGTGAACCCCCATGGATCGGAATCGGATCGACCGATCCCAGCTGTTCGCTCTCGCACTGTGTGGCACAGGCCGGGAGAGACGAGACGACGGGCTACCTAGCCCCCACCACGTCAGAGCGACGCGGCGGCGGCGGCGGCCGGGGAGGACGACGCTGGGTGGTGCATGGCGACCGGCAAGTGGTGGTTGGTTAGGGTGTCGCGGGACGACGAGCCGGCAAGGCGTGCAGTGTGCGCGGCGCACGCTGGAGTGGTGCTGGCCGGAGGCGTCGTGTACTCGTGTGGGGAGGGAGGGAGGGAGGGAGAGGAGGAGGCGAGGTGCCCGTGTATATGAGGCAGCAGCACCGCCCGTGCGGCCGTATCCTGCGCCTACTGCCCTGTGGGCTCTGGGACTAGGCAACCACGGACGACCTGCCGCATTTTGTTTGCTTGTGCCTGCGCTGGGATTATTATTTTTTATTAATTTCCCCTGCTAATTAATTCGATTTTGTTGGTGTAAATAAAGCAATCTTTGGTGTGGATATAATAACGGCGATCGCGGAAATATCGCGTCATAAAAAGTTGTCTCATCGGGAAGATTTCTTCCCTTTAATTTCCCTGGTTCTAGATTTTCCAAAGTAGTAACTAATTAATTCCCACGATACACGCTCCCTCCGTCCCAAAATAATTACACATCTCGCACTTGGATGAATCAAATAATCTTAGGTTTGACCAAATATAAATATAAATAAAAAGTAATAATGTTTATGATATCAGATAAATATTATTAGATTAAACACTTTATTATATATTTATATAGTAAACATTTTTAGAGATATAAATACTAATAGTATTTTCTATAAATCTAGTCAAACTTGTGATTAGTTGACTACTCGTATAATAGATGTACACTTATTTTAGGACGCAGGAAATATTTCTTTTATTGTTATTACATCTTGAACATTACTACTACCATATCTTGGCAGCACTCTATGTGTTCCCAATTATAATTGAATTTTTGTTTTTACTATACTACGTAGGAGTATGTGCTTAGACACTACACATTTAGATACATAACAAAACATACTGTACCTATAAAAACAAAATAAATTATACATAGAATAAATATGGAGTATATATATCTCTCTTTGATTTGAAAATTAGGACACATGGCCTCGATTGAATCCTTTCGATTATTCTCAGAATCTGAATAGAAAAAAAAATCTCAGAGTCCCGCTATCTTATCCAAACGGTTTAGATTTTAAAGTGGTCTTAACTTGCAGATTTTTACAACCTCAAAATCATTAAAGCTGTTGTGATTCTTTTTATCCGAATTCTAAAAATCTGATAGTAGGATCCAAACGGCACCAATATCTATGTGCTCTTTTTGCGAGAAAAAAATGTGTGTATCTTTTGTTTCCTTTTTTTATGCGAGACGGGAAAGCTGTATATCTTTTGTTGCCTCGATCGCATCAATTCGATACGGCAAAATACGAGTATTGCTACCAGTGAATACATGGAATGGAATCCCATAGAGAAAAGGAGGGGGGTGTGGATTCCGTGCATGCTGCTTGTGTCTTTATTTGTGTGTTAATGGCCTGCCTAGATACACTCTCTGCGATCGTGCGGTGCGGTAACGAAGTCTTGGTGGGAGAGCCACTGTGCGGGAAATCAAATTACTCGAAATCAAACCCTCCGTCTATTGGAGCGCGTCTATTGTGGCGGTGGTTGAGTAATCAAGCCCGCGAAGTGTTTGGAGTTTTTTTTTTTCACTTTTACAATGGGGTGGCTGGATTTTTTTTCGTTGTTATGGTGGGATGATCAAAAATCTATTTTAATCGGTTTAAAAAATGGTCTCACTAATATACCCGTTTGGATCCTTATAATTGGCTTCATTCTAATAATTACAATTTAGGTATAGATTAATTAAGCTAATATATTTGTATATGAAATATATTTGTATATTTGTTGGTAGGTATTTAAAGGACATACTTATATGTTGTATTTTTTATTATAGGGAAGCGAGTTGAAGAGTGTGTTATAAGTTGGAGAATAGATTTATAGTATAGTGATTTATAGAATATATTTCCATCTCCCAGCCTATATGCCCCGTTTGGCTGATAGTTTCTGCAGCTGCTCCTAATGCTGATGTTGATTTGTTGCGAGAGAAAAACACTGCTGAATGGCTGTCTGATAAGCTCAAGCGAACGGAGCCTAGAGATAGACTTATTTGTGAGCTTAGAATGTGATGGAATATCAAATTCCAAACCAAATAACCTATATATTTTAATTCCTCCGAAAGGAAGGAATCCGGCCCTGAGATTCAACGAGAGCCATTGTACTGGTCTCAGCAAGATAAGATTCAACGATAAATTAATAATGCATCTACACACATCTAGTCGCGGCCGCCGTATATCCATGCAATGCAACGCATTGCATTGACGAAATGAAAACTCGGGGCGCGGCGCGGCCCGGTGTACGTGCGCTCCCTGGTACGCGTGCGTACGTAGTACTTGGCGGCCTTCGCGAGTGTACGCCTGTACTGTACGGTGGGTCGGTTACTACCGACCGTCGAGGCGTCGACGACACGTACGGGCGGCGGTGGCCCCGGTACCGTACGGTGGATGAGGTCATCGATCGGCCGCGACGTGTGCGGGCCAGGCGTCCCGGCCGTGGGGCCGGCCTACCCCGCGCGCCCGCACGATTCGAGGCGTGCAGCGTTGCACTTCCAAGTTCCAACCAACGGCCACGCCGACGATCGACGTGTGCGGGTCCCACCGGCCGTTTATGCATTCAATGGCGACAAACCTTGTGGCGCAGCCGGTCGGCACGTTGCGTACTACGTACGTGCCCGGTGCCCCGGTACGTAGGTGGAGTACTATGACTATGTAGGTACTTGGCGGCCACCAGCTAGCGACCTATACCATCGGCGAGGTAGCTAGCAGCGGGCGGCCCCGGTGGATGGACCTGGCCCGGACGACGACGAGGACACCGGCCGCGGCGTGTGCGGCCAGCACGGCGCACGTGAGCATTCCAAGACAATGCAATTGATGCAGAAATAGTTGGTGGACACCATGCAGACAAAAGGGTGTTCATACCTAGGATCTCTATGTCTCCGTCAGATGATATTTCACTTCCTTTCAAGTTCAAAAGAAAACAATTTCCAATTCGTTTGAGTTTTGCGATGACCATAAATAAAGCTCAGGGGCAAACCATCCCACATGTTGGGATCTATCTTCCAGAGCCAGTGTTCTTACATGGGCATCTCTATATTGCATGCCTTGTCGAGGGGTGTGTCCAGGCAAACAACAAGAATTTTGGCTAAACCAAACAAGGAATTAGATCCAACTGAGAAGAGCACAAAGAATATTGTGTTTAAAGATGTACTGGAATGGTGACAAGGTGGTAAGTAATGTCCTAAATGACTATTTTTTAATAATACTTAATCCTTGTGAATTTAGTTAGTTGACCAAATATTTTTTTTTTGTTGGCCAGTGATTTGTGAATTGATTTCCATCCATCAGCTTCTGGAACAACTCGTACCACACTCAGTCTTCATAATTCCAAGTGCCGAGCATGATGCTTTCTGATGGGTTACCAAGGGATTGTTTCCTGTTCATTTTACCCAGGTTCTATGTAGAAGTTGTGTCACTATGAAGATGGATTTAGTGTGAAAAAGGTAAAAAAAAAACTGATATCTTGGGTGCTCGCTGTTACTGGTCATCCTTTTCGCTTAAGTGTATTATTGAGTTCTTATATTACTATTTGGTATGTGTGCAGCTGCGGCAAAATGGACTGGATAGCTAATTTGTTTAAGGTAAAATAGATGGTACCGCAATTTTCTGGTGGTGTTCAGATTGAATGAACTGGTGAGGTTCAGACAGGATCATTTTATAGGGGTGCCCTGCAAAATGAATTCTGCAGGCACTCAAGACTTGATTGGGACATATTTCTTGTGATGAAAATTTGACATTTTAAATATGGTAGATGAATAAGGGGATCGGTTCGTGAATCAACGTTTTAAATATTTGACATTTTAAGTATTTGATCGTGCAGCCCAAACTCACCTGGTTAAAATGTGAAGATCTTGCTCTACTACTATGGCACTCTTATGGTACAATGGTTGTACATGTATATTGTTTGGTTTCATAAGAAATCAACTGAACCTTTCGTGGGTCCTTTTTTGATTGAAGTATGTATGGCTACTTGAAACATACGCAGAAAATTGTGTCCATTTATCAATCACTTTCACCACCAAATTTATTGACTGATATTATATGGCCGGTTACTTGCTACGACGATTTTGCCGAGTCGATTAACTTGGTTCTTTCATGCTGCTTCTGCTATCTTTCGCAAGGATGATATTATATGCTCCTTTTTAAGAATCTGATGTCTTCGTTTGGTTGCTTTAATATGCATTCCTGAAATGAACCTGTGGCGTTAACACGGGCATTATACTAGTATATATAAATATAATGACGTTTGCCAGTGGGGGCAGTCAGGGAAGAGATATAAAAGCTGTGGATTTTGGAAGCAGAGAAAAAAAAAGAAGCTCTCGATCTGGGGCGATATGATTGACACGAGGAAGAGGGGACAACACAGCAAGGAAAAATACGGTTTATCTTTATTTGGTCTTGCGTGCGCGGGACCAACCACCCATCTAGGACTTGTGAACCACCTATCTGTGCCCAAACATTTCCGTAGCTTTGGACCTTTTGGTCGTAGGTTGAGTAGAGAGAAAAGAGGCACTACTTTTTATGTGTGTGAACTTCAATTATGTTCACTTTTGAGTTTTGATAATACTCCCTCCTGCTAAATAAGAAGAATAGAAGTATTGGGGAGTCAAATAATTTGAAATTTATCCAAATATATATATAAAACTACTACTGTAATAGTTACAGTGCATAGTACGAAGTACCAGCAGATTACTTATGGAGTGTATTTTAGGGCCTGTTTGGTTACGTTTTGTTAAAGTTTAACTCCCATCACATCAATGTTCCCTCAAATGCATGGAGTACTAAATATAGACTAATTGCATGCATGTCAACACAGATTAGGAGTAATTTACGAGACGAATCTATTAAGCCTAATTAGTCCAAGATTGAAAACTTTTTGTCAAATAAGATGAAAGTGCTACAGTGTTTGTTAGATTTTAACTCCTCAAACCAAACACCCCCTTATAAACATGGGACAAGTGCGGAGAGCAATTAGGCAAACATGGAATGTATTTTTATAATAAAATATATCTAAAGATATAAATACTGATACTATTTTTTATAAATTTAGTCAAATTTTAGGAACTTATTCTTTTTGAGACGAATGGGATTTTAAAAGTATAATTTGCAGTAGAATGTTCTGCAGGAGTAAACACTATGGATGGATGAAGATGAACGGCGCTGTGAGCACCACTGCAGTGGCACGGTCAACTTTAAACTGAAAAGAATCTGCTGCTCGGTCTTTTAGAAAGAAAACAGAAAGGAATATACTGTGCACAAGAGAACAAAAGTTAATTCATCCTTGTGGCAGTTGATGGGTTTGGTGTGGGCACACTCCACACGTGAACAAACACCTTTATCCTCTTCTCACTATCGAATTAAAAAGAAAATTTTCGGAGATGGTCAAAATTGATTTTAGGGATGGTTTTTAGAACCGTTACTACATCAACGATATAAAAAAAGTTCACATTTTTAGAAATAGTTAAAATCAATGACCGTAGTAATAAAAAATAAAAAAACTAGGCAATTTTTAGAGATGCTTAAAATTGATTTTAGGGATAGTTTTGAAATCGTTACTAGTTTTGAAACCGTTACTGCATTATCGATCGTGAAAAAAATTATGTGCCCAAGGGGCACAAAGTTGCAAGGTTCAATTTCTGATATTTTTTTCCAGTAGGTTAAACCCGTAACCTCTTGTCTCACACTAGTCCTTCCAACCACCATACCACACAATTAATTAAGAAGATGCTACCTTTTTGTACTAACATTTATGAATTTTGTATCGAATATTTTGGCTCCTAAATGATTTCTAATGAAAACATTTGCAACTACAAAGTTTTAGACATTGTCAAGTACTACAATTTTGTATACGATGTGTCTCCATCTGAGGTGAAAAATTTAGAAATTTTATTTTTAAAACCTGAGGACTTAAAAATGTATATTTGAGCCTCTTCTCAAATAAAAAGTCGTAAACTATAAAGTTTTAGCTCTACCATTTTGATATAAAATTTGTCTTGAATCATGCTTCATTTGAAAAAGTGAGACCCAACCCATTAGGCCAGTTGGGCCAGACAGAAGCCATGACACTGTAGTTTTGGGGTACTGTAGCAGTACGGAAAACACTGTAGCTGCAACGTTTAGTACCAAGCCAGAAGTTGGAAGAGAGCTAAGCCAAGTTCCTGGACCTGGGAGACTGTTAACTCCGGATCGATCTTTTTGCGCGAAGCGAGGACGAAAGCGCAAGAGAGTTAATTTGCAGATGAAGTTCATTCAACGTGTAGAATAGGCCTTAGCCGTCTTCCAGGTCGGACCATTACAAAAAAAAAAGTTATGACTCTATTTGTGTTTCAAGAGCCGTTGACTTAGTTAACCACCTATTAAAATCGGTTTTATTGGCGTGGTTGAAGCCACTCATTTCCAAGAGCTGTAGACATAAGAAAACACCACTAAAATACGATTTTTAGGGATGATTATTTTGTGTCAACCGCTCTTAAAAGTAGATAGATTTTTAGGGAAGTTTTTTTTAAGCCAACCGTCTCTGACAATAAGCTTTCTAGAGATTTTTTGTAAGCTAGGAGCATTATTGAGGCCTGCGATTACAAAAATCATCCATCTAGTCACGGTATTAATATAACGTGGCACAACCTGGTGCTTATTCAATTCAAGGAAACTGCACAGATAGTTATCCTCCATTTCAATAAAATATTTTGACTTTTCTAGATATATAATTTTAAATTCGGTATACAGTTAGATACACATAATGTCTGTGCCTTTTTGCGAGAAAAAAATATGTATCTTCTGTTGCTCGTAATCTTTCCCCTCTCCCTTTTCTTTCTTTTTTTGCGAGGAAGATGTATCTTTTGTTGCCTTGCATTCTTTTCTTTTCTTTTTTTTTTAAAAAGACGACTCAGGTAGGTGACCTGCCGATTATAGATAAAAAAAGATGTTTGCTCGCATTCATTCAATACGTACGGCAGAATACGACATGGATGCTACCATTGAATACATGGAATCCTATAGAGATAAAGAGGAGAGTGCACGCTGCTGCCTTTATTTTTGTGTGTATTGTCTTGTCTCACCATGATAAAGATTCAACGAGAAATTAATAACACATCTACAAACATCTAGTCGTGGCCCGGTCGGCACGTTACGTACGTTCCGTGGTACGCGTACAACGTACTACGGCGGACTTCGCGAGTGTACGCAGTACGCCTGTACGGAGAGTCAGTTACGTCTACCTACCGTACGTCGACAAGCTACGCGCCTAGGCGAGGCAGCGAGCGGTGGCCGTGTGGTCGGCCGGCGGGCCCGGTACGGTGGATGAGGTCACTGATCGGCCGCGACGTGTGCGGGCGCGCGATTCGAGGCGTGGGCGCTGCGGTTCCAACCAACGGCCACGACGACGAGGCCGCCGCCGCGCCGCGCGATGGGTCGCCGCGATGACGGATGCGCTGCGGCCGCTACCAGCACGACAGACACACTGATCGACCGACACAGCAGCACTCTCTCCAAATATTTACTAAAAATAAAATAATTACGATTCCCGTTTTTACATAATTCAATCAATAGTTTTACCAAAATACAAAAAAAAAACATACCGATATTTATAAGCGTAATAAGTATGACATAATTAGATTAGCCATAGGAACTCACGTTTGGAAAAAGTACTCCCTCCATGTTGGTAATTCAATTGTTAAATTTAAATCGTTTGACCTACTAGTATAGAGGGAGTATAATTGTGCAACACTATTAGGTCAAGCGATTTAAAATTTAGCAGTATCTATATATATAAAAGGATACTAATTTTATGATACAGAATAAGTATCATTTAGAATTATCATAAAATATATGTTACACTATATCTATTTGATTTGAAGTCATACATGTTGATAATGTTTTCCATCTGCTATAAACTAAAAAAAATCAAACTTAAGATTATTTGATTTTGACTTTGATCAGACCTAGAATTGAGTATTTTCGGGACAAATATAGTATTTTTTTTGGTAATAAACCTATCTGGATATGCTAATCTTATCTTACAATAACGAAATCTGCACCATGCTTCCTATGTTGCCACGTATCAACCTCTTCAGATGGCCACATTTCAAACTTCTTATCCTGCCACGTATTACTTCGCGAGTCGACTCGATTCTTCGCGAGTCGTCTTCCCCAGCGTCTCCCCGTCGCCGCCGCCCCAACCCCTTAACCAACAACGTGGCTCAGGGAGGACCACCGCTATGAACTGGCACGACGCGACTCGCGAGCGCGGCAACCCACCGGCTGACACGCCCACTACCTCCCTGCTCGCATCCACGGAGTATGTCGCAGCTGCAGTAATTGTTGCCTCCCTGCCTGCCTGTAGTGGCAGCCGCGGAGGCGAACACGCTCTGCTTGGACACCAGCGCATTGGAGGCACTGCAAACTCGGTGTCGTAGGTGACAGTTGATCCAGGTACCATAGCACCAAAAGACCACTGGAGAGGAAGCATATCTTGTTGCACACCCCATCTTGATCTTCCCTATACTAATGTCTTTTGGTCGACCAATAATTGACGATAAACAAACTGATTAGAAGAGCAAGAGCCCATTCTTTGTTTCTTTTTTTTAAGCCACGCGCATGACGTCTGCTAGTGCCTTAGTGGTGGTAGACATTCGGAAAGAAAGATACATAAAAACTGCCGATTTTGGAAGCAATGGGAGAGGAAACTCTACGGCATGATTGACACGAGGAAGAAAGGACAACAAGGACACACAAAGGATCAGAGAAATACGTATGCGAGACATGCAAATGTTTTGGCACCATTGGTTTTTCTTAATTTTTGGTCTGCGTGCGCCGCGGGACCGACCACCCCATCCATGACGTGTGCCTAAACATTTCCATAGCTTTGGACCTTTTTGGTCGTAGAGCCGGCCAGTAGAGAGACAATAATAGGCACAATATATCTTTTTTTTGTGAAAAATAGGCACTATATATCTGAACGTTCAATTATGTTCACTTTTGATAATATAATTCGCGGTAGAATGTTCTGCAGGACTAGACACACACTATGGATGGATGGGTGAACATGAACCGGCTCTGTGTCTGTGACCACACCGTTGCAGTGGCACGGTCAACTTTAGACTGAAAAGAATCTGCTAGCTGCTACTGCTAGCTCGGTCTTTAGAAAGAAAGAAAACGGAAGAAGAATCTGCTGCATGCACACAAGAGAACAAAGGGTTCATCACTGTGGTAGTTGAAAGGTTTGGTGTGGGCACTCCACACGTGAACAAATTTCATTTCTCCTCTCACTATCACACAGCAGACAATTTTTAGAGATGGTCAAAATCAATTTTAAAGACGGGTTTCGAAACTGTTACAACATCATCGATCACCAAAACTATATATGTGCCTAAAAGGCACAAATTTGCAACGTTGTAAGTTTCCCTATTTTATTTTTTTTCATGGGAATTCAAACCCGTAAACTCTTCACTCGCACATCCCCCTCCTGTCACCACATCAAACATTATATCTAGGATGCTATTTTTTATATCAACATTTATAAATCTTGTACAGAATTTCCGACTCCTAATAAATGATTTACAAAGTTTTAGATCATGTTGGGTGTTACAATTTTTGTGTATAGGGCGTCTCTCCACCAGAGGTGTAAAATTCAGAAATCTGATTTTTAAAATATGAGAACTTAAAACGTATATTTGAGCCCAGAAATGATCCTAAATAAAAAGTCATCAACTATAAAGTTTTAGATCCTATCAAGCTCTCAATTTTGATACAAAATTTGTTTTCAATCAAACTTTATTTGAAAAGCTATAAATTTAATTGTTCAATGGCTATTTCAAGAGCAGGTGACTTAATTAATCACCCATAAAAATTGATTTTTAAGGATTGTTGAAATCATCACTTTTATAAGGAACCGTCTCTAAAATATATGACTTTTAGGGACAGTTTTTTTAACCACCTTTGAAATCAATTTTTAGAGATGTTTTGTATGCTTATAGTATCATTTATAAAGGCGGTTGGTTAAGTCAACCGAAAAGCAGGAAGTGTTTATAAAAAACATCTATCTAATAGTAATAATATAAATATAGTGGGAGCCACAATCCTTGTGCTTATTCAATTCCAGAGAACCACACAGGTAGTTATACTGCATCATCAGAAAATCAGCAAGGCAAAGATCAAACAATATCTTTGCAGAGGAAAATGTTTTCGCAAAGTCATCGAAGCAAATCTATGCACATTATATAATTTTGGATCAGCCGTGTTGACAAATAAATAAATTCCATGAGACTGAAGAAACTCCTAGGACTGCACTAGAGTAGTGGAGTTCCATGAAGGAGGAGGAACCGATTCCTAGACTCCACTGCCGGGCAAAGTGTAGGTTGTGTGGGGTTCACACACAGGTGCTTTGCCTCCAATAATTCGGCCAAAGCAACGTCGTGAGGTAGCTATATGCTGTAGCGAAAGGGTTTTTGGTTGGTGGGTGGCGGTCAAACGTCCAAACCCTAGCTAGCTCAGTGTAGCACCCTCCATTATTATTTTAGTAAAGTCCGAGAGGGGAGGGCCCCTGAAAAATACGAATTGGCAACAGAGAAGGTATTCCCTTCCAGATGGGGACTTTGGAGCTGTCGTATATAGTGCACCGGAAAGGTGAGCACTCAGTCACCAAGAGTGAGCGTGTGTGTGGAATTTGGCAACGTCCACCTCATTCGGTTGCGAAATTTTGTCAGGTACATAGAGTACGGTACTATGGTTTTTTTGTCACATACACAGTACAAGAAAACAGGAACAAGATGCGCAGAGTCTGTGGCTAGAAGGTTCATAGAGTACGGTACTATCTCTTTTGCGTTGCTTCTTTCTGAACTAACTTCCCTTTGTCAGTTTGATCTTCATCGGACTTGGTCTAACGGCTATGTTTAGGCTCTGATCTCGTGTCCTGATCGGGGACGCCCAGTCTAATGATGTGGCTAGTGGGCCCCCGTCGTGCAGTGCCATAAATATGAGTGGGGGTCAGTGGTTAGGGTTACGAGGTTCACTGCCGCCACTACACCCCACCTAGTCCCTACACCGATCTAGTGGGAGGCGCTGAAGTGGCGGGAAGCACCACCGGTCTTCATCACCGCCACTGGATCGCGTCTCGCTGCACTGCTGCGACTCTATCGACCCCGCCGGACTTCACCGACCTCGCGAAGGGAAGCACCACTTCGCCACTGCCTACGAACGGTCGGTATTACCTCCCATCTCTCATTCTCTCTCTTCTCTCTTGTTCATGGTCGGATCTATGTGTTTCATATCAAAAGGAGAAACTATCCCTCACTGATCTACACCTAGAATGATTCTAAGTGTCTAACAATGGTATCGGAGCGTGGTTGCTAGCGTGTAGATCCAGATCGGAATTGACAAATGAAAGAATAAGAGAAGCAGAACCGATTTCGAATCGGATGATTAACCCTAACCCTAGAAGGGGAAAGAACGGATAAATGGAGGGGCCTACCTGGGTTTTCCTCACCGCCGGCACTGCCGCCACCGTGCGGGAAGACGCGCTGCCGGCCACTGTTGCCATGCACGGCAAGGAGCCGAGCCGCCGCTCGCCACCGCTGCTTCGTACTGCGTCGTCGTGCGCGTGCGCTCGGGCTCAGGGCACCGTCGTTAGACCGCTCGACGGCGGCACACTCACCTTTCGGTGAGGGCACACACCGGCGAGGGGACCGGCGGCAGCGCCGCCACCCTCGGTCGCCACGGGCGGCCATCACTGCATCGCTTAGATGTGGCGTCAGGGATAGAACAAGAGAAAGGAAAGGCCAGGGAGGAGCCGACGGGGTGCAACTCCGGCGACCCTGCCTCTGGTGACCGCCGCGGCCACGGGCCATACTCTTTGTGCGGTTGCGCTCGCGAGAAAGGCGGAGGGGAAGGAGACAGAATGGTGGTTAGGGTTTCAAAGGGGACTCGACGGAGGCAGCTTTGTTCAGCCTAGAATGAAGGGCTACCGCACGATCAGATCGGACGGTTGCTAGTGAAAGGGCCTGATTCAGCCCAGGCGGGAAGGTAGATTCTCGACCCAGGCCCAGGTTGCGGCCTGGGCGCGGGGGAGTGTCGCGCACCGTGCTGGGCTGTGGAGAGAGAGCAGCCGCGCGATGGGCCTGCTAGGTTGCGCTGCTAACGCGCGAGTGACTGGGCCGAGCAGCAGCGTCGTGTGGACGCGCGGGAAAGAAAGGTCATGGGCCGTTTTTTTTTTCCTCAGACTAAATGAACAGCAAAGCTTCGTTTTTATGATTTCTCTTTTCAGAAGCAAATTTTGAAGAATTTTATTTCGTTTTCCATCTCTATTCAATTTGAACCAACGGGATAATTGCTTAGAGAATGGATAAGTACACAGTGATGCATCTGAATAAGTGTTATTTTAAGTGTATTTTTGATGTTTCCGCTGCAAAGAAAAAGAATATTATCTTTTCATTAAATCCGAACCAACGGGAGGGTTTAATTTGAAGAGCAGTTACAGTTGTTCAGAAAATGATGAAAAGTTTATCCTCTAATTAAAATTTGAACCAACAAGAAAAATTTAAATTAGAGGGATATTCACATTATGATTTAAGTAAAATTATGATATTGTTATTTTCTGACCAACGTTGATGATAACAATATTATAAGCTTATTTATGAGTTTGAGGTTAAAATTTAAATCTCTGATAAATTATGCATCAAATTTGACTAATTTTTCAGAGAATAGATAAAGATCAAGAAATGCTCATGAAATAGAAAGATGTATTTTCTGCTACAATGATGATGATGATCTTCTAATTAAATTCGAACCAACGGGAGAATTTAATTTTTAAGATGGT
Source organism: Saccharum hybrid cultivar R570 (assembly GCA_038087645.1). Taxonomy (NCBI): domain Eukaryota; kingdom Viridiplantae; phylum Streptophyta; class Magnoliopsida; order Poales; family Poaceae; genus Saccharum; species Saccharum hybrid cultivar. The sequence continues at coordinate 4,153,420 of JAQSUU010000273.1, forward strand.
TAATGATAATTGAGTTGTTCCATATGTTAATTCCATTTATACCCAACGGCGATGTAGAATTAATGTACAAGAATATTGTATTCATGATGTTGCTAATTTTAGCAAAAGTTATTGATATAAAATTTTATAAGTTTTATCTATGAGTTTTATGCATTTATTCTATTTCTGCCCAACTGTGATATAGAATTAATGTAGAAGAAAGTTGTTTTGTTCTATATCTGCCCAACGGTGATATAGAATAGAACATAAAGAAATCAGAGTTTAATGTTGATGACTATTGTTGAATATTTTTTAGACAAAGATCTCCATGCTTTCGTTCTTGAAGGCTGAAAGTCCTATGTTTGGTGTTGGTAACTAGTAACAATGCCTAAGTACTAATCTTATGCCTAAGTTGTATGTAGCATATGAGGATTAGTACATTCCAAGGTTGGTGGCAAGATGGACATGGTGATCATGATGGCCACACTTGGTTTGGACGCAACCCTACGTGATCAAGGCAAAGGTATATGCTTAAGGGTTGTGTTTTAGTAACCAAGACACCTAGTGGGTGTGGTTACATTATAGGATAGATAGCCGTACTATAAAGAGGGGAATGACACGGCTATTGAACTCCTAAGTGCCTCTAGGTGTGCATTTCATAATCATATGCATTTGGATAGAACTAATATCACATCGAAAAATAATTATGAAAATGCTAACACACCCACACATGACGAGATCACTTGGTGGTGTTAGCACGTTTGCGAAGGCGATGGATTTTGAGCGGTAGAGAGGGTTTGGGGTCCTCTCTCCGTCCTACCGAGCTTGCGAGGCGGGATTCAGGCGTTTTTCAAGAAGTTGAAACGACTATTTTCCACTACGCCGGAAGTCGGAAAAGAAACGGAGACGAACGGAGGTCACAGAGGTGACCGGACGCTGAACCGGACGCGGTCTCTGTTTGACCGGACGCGTCCGGTCAGTGTTCAGCGTTTGCGCGTGTTTCAGTTTGATGATCGGACGCGCAGCGCGTCCGGTCATAGTCGATCGGACGCGTCCGGTCATTCAGGGAGCTTACTGAACTCTAACTGGACGCTGGCACTGTGGCGTCCGGTCAGTTCTGCAGCGCGTTCGGTCACTGTTTCGCTGTGCGCTGCTCAGGCTTGACCAGCGCGTCCGGTCAGTCACGGGACCGGCGCGTCCGGTCAATTGGACCAGCGCGTCCGGTCAGCACGATTTCGGTTGTTTCAAGTTTCTAACGGCTATATTCGAAGGGGTACGTCTATAAATACTCGTTGGCCGGCTCAAGGCTCCCTCTCTTGAACATTTGACATACTTGTGAGCACTTTAAGCTAAGCAACTCCCCTCCCACTCATCTCTCTTGCTTCTTTGCATATTCAAAGTGAGATTGAGTGATCCAAGTGCATTTGCGTTGTGAGATTGCATCTAGTTGGCACTTGGTGGTTAATTTGCTACGGGATTCTCGTTTCTCTTGGTGGTTGCCGCCACCTAGATGGTGTGGAGCAGCTTGGAGGCGTTGGTAAGAGTTGGTGATTGTTCTTGGCCATCTCCGGTGATTGTGAGGGGTTTGTGCCTACCTCGGCGAAGCGCCAAAGGCAACGTTAGTGAATTGCTCGTGTCATTGCAACCTTTTTCCATTTGGTAGGTTCTTGTGGCGCCTTTTGAGAGGCTCGGTGTGAGACCGATTAGCCACCGAACCATGTGGTGAAGAGGGACACAACGGGAACTAGCGTGCCGACAAGCACGTGAAACTCGGGATAAATCTTCGTGTCATCACTTTCATATTGTGATTGATTGATCCCAGTGTTCGGTTATCTTGGTATTCATTGTTGATCTTATTGGTTGGCTCAATACTTTGCCTCTCGGTGAAACTCTCCCAACTCAACTCCGCATTACTTTCTTAGTTATCTTTGCTAGCTAGTTAGCTTTGCTTTAGTAGCTCCTTGTGTAGCTTGCTAGTTGTAGTTGTAGTTACCTTCTCGGTTTGACTTGTGCGGTTGAGTGCAATTACTAGAATTGTGATTTGGATAGGTGGCTTGCAAACACCCTGTAGGCTAAGCAAAACTCGCATCTCGCTATTTGTTATTTTGATAAACTTATTTAGCTTGTCTTTGTAGAGAATTTTAAAAGGCTATTCACCCCCCCTCTAGCCATCAAGACCTTTCAAGTGGTATCGGAGCCGTGATCACCGTTTGCAAGGCTTAACAACCTCGATGTAAGATGGCTCAAGTTGTGTTCAACCATGTCGGGGGCAAGCCTCTATTCTTTGATGGTGTCACATCTTTTGATCATTGGAAAAGAAAGATGAAGCAATATCTTGGCTCTATTCATGAGAACGTTTGGGAGGTGACACACCATGATTATGCTATCATTGATCCCGACAACCTCACCAACAATGACCGCATCAACAACCAATGCAACACTATGGCTCTCAATACTCTCTACAATGGGATTGATGTAAAGGTCTTTGAGCAAATCAATGATCTTGAGATGGCAAGTGAAGTGTGGACAAGATTAGAGGAAACATATGAGGGCACTTCAATCGTAAAGAGTGCCAAGCTCTATATGCTCAAGGATAAGTTTGCAAGCTTCAAGATGAAGGATGATGAGTCCATACCGGAGATGTTCTATAGGCTACAAGTTATTGTCAATGATCTCAAGAGCCTAGGAGAAGATATCAAGGATAAGGACTTCTCACATAAGTTCTTGATGAACTTACCTAAGAAGTTTGATATCTTGAGGAAGATGATCCAAAGAGAGGGTTTGGACAAGGTGACTCCAAACCAAGTGCTTGGAGATGTCATGACCGATGCTCAATATGATGATGATGAAGATGAAGATGAGAAGAAGAAGATCAAGGTCAAGCAAGAGAAGACCACCGCATTCAAGGCTTCTTCTTCCAAGGGCAAGAGCAAGGTTGTTGTTGATGATGATCCATTTGATGATGAGACCATGGCCCTTCTAGTGCAAAAGATGGGTCGGTTCATAAAGAAGAGAGGCTATGGTGCAAGAAAGAGAAGGGACTTTATGAAGGCAAAGGAGGTGCTTTACTACAATTGCAATAGCCCCGATCATGTAGTGGCAAAGTGCCCCTATGAAGACAAAAGATATCATGATGGGAAGTTGAAGTTGAAGAAGAACAAAAAGGACAAGAAGGAGAAGAAAGAGAAGAAGAGCTTCACTATCAATAAGAAGAAGGGTGGTGGCTATGTGGTCACTTGGGATAGTGATAACTCCGATAGTGATGATGATGCAAGCTCTAGTGATGATGAGAGGACCACTCGGCGAGCCATTGCAAGCATCGCCCTCTCCAACAAGCCATCCATATTTGACACAACATCAACATGCCTTATGGTCAAACCTACCAAGGTAAAATATGATGATAGTGATGAGATTCTTGTGCTAGTGATGGTTGTAGGAGTGATGATGAGGAGGATGAGGACTACTCCAAGGATGATCTATTGGGCATAATAGATCAAATGAGCAAAGGCTACAAGAGGACCACCAAGAAATACAAAATCTTAGAATAAGAGCTCATTGCCAAGAGCAATGAAAATGATGTCTTGTTGGAGGAGCTTGTAGCTCTAAAAAAGAGTAAGGAGTGCAAAGGAATTGAACAAGAGCTCAAAGTTCTTAAGAAATCCTTTGATGAGCTAGAGGCCTCTCGTGAGTGTCTAAAGGAAGACCACGAGGACCTTAAAGTTGCTCACACTAGGCTTAAGGAAGCCCACTCCACTCTACTTGAGCTCATCAAGGAAAAGGACCTCAAGTTGGAGAAGTTCATGAAGGAAGCTTAGGAGGAGCAAGTGATTGTCACTTGTGACATTGGACTAACATGTGATATTATTGATGATTCTTTATTTGTTGGTCCTACTAATGCTTCATGTAGCTCATCATCATCCACCATAACAAACTATATCTCTACTACTAGTGATTCATCACTTGTGGTTGAGAATGAGACTCTCAAGAGAGAGGTGGATGATCTCACCCGCGCATTAGGCAATGTCTATGGTGGGGATGCCCGCTTGCTAAAATGCTTGGGTAGCCAAAGGTTCTCTCTTAACAAAGAGGGTTTGGGCTATACTCCCAAGAAGGGCAAGGCGACCTTTGCTACTCTAAAGCCTCGCTTTGTAAAGGGCAATGGTCGTTATTGCAATAGATGCAAAGCAAGTTAGGCATCTAGAGATTAATTGCAACAAAATGAACAAGAACAAGAAAAATGTTAATGTACCTTACATTCCTTTTGATTCTTGTTATGTGCTTACCAAGGGTGAGAAATGTGTGCATGCTAGGTTTGTTGGTACACCAATTGTGGGCCCAAAGAAGAAGGCCATTTGGGTACCAAAAAGCTTAGTTACTAACCTCTAAGGACCCAAGCAAGTATGGGTACCTAAAAGACATTAAATTATTTTGTAGGTAAATTACAAGGCCAGAGAAAAGGCATTGGGTGCTTGATAGTGGGTGCTCTCAACATATGACCGGTGATTCAAGAATGTTCAACTCTCTCAAATTAAATGATAGTGGCATTGATAATATCATATTTGGTGACAATAGCAAGGGTGATATGAAGGCTCTTGGAAGGATTGCAATCTCAAATGATCATAGCATTTCTAATGTGCTACTAGTTGAAAAGCTCAATTTCAACTTGTTATCGGTTGCTCAATTGTGTGATCTAGGTTTCAAGTGCATATTTGGTGTTGATTATATGGAGATAGTTAGTGTTGATGGCTCCAACTTGATCTTTAAAGGTTTTAGATATGAGAATCTATACTTGGTTGATTTCAATGCTAGTGACACTCAACTTTCAACATCCTTGCTCACCAAATCAAGTATGGGTTGGTTATGGCATAGAAGACTTGGTCATGTTGGCATGAAACAATTGAACAAGTTAGTGAAGCATGACTTAGTTAGAGGCTTGAATGATGTCACATTTGAGAAGGATAAGCTATGTAGTGCATGTCAAGCCGGAAAGCAAGTGGGCAATACTCATCCATTGAAGAGCATTATGAGTACTTTCAAGGTATTTGAGTTGTTGTATATGGATCTATTTGGGCCAACTACATACACAAGCATTGGTGGCAACAAGTATGACTTTGTAATTGTGGATAATTTCACTAGATACACATGGGTGTTCTTTCTTATGGACAAGAGTGATGTATTTGACATATTCAAGAAGTTCATCAAGAGAGTGCAAAATGAGTTTGAAACCACAATCAAGAAAGTGAGAAGTGACAATGGAAGTGAGTTTAGAAACACAAGAGTTGATGATCTATGTGATGAGCTTAGAATCAAACATCAATTCTCGGCCAAGTATACACCTCAATCAAATGGCTTAGTTGAGAGGAAGAATAGAACCTTAATTGATATGGCAAGATCAATATTGAATGAGTATAATGTGAGTCATTCATTTTGGGCCGAAGCAATCAACACGGCTTGCTTCTATAGCAACCGCCTCTATTGCCACAAGTTCTTAGAGAAGACACCATATGAGATTTTAAATGGAAGAAAGCCCAACATTGCATACTTTTGGGTATTTGGTTGTAAATGCTACATCTTGAAGAAGGGCACTAGATTAAGCAAGTTTGAGAAGAAATATGATGATGGATTCTTACTTGGTTACTCAACTACTAGCAAAGCTTATAGAGTTTGGAATTTGGCTAGTGGTTTACTTGAAGAAGTGCATGATGTTGAGTTTGATGAAATAAATAGTTCTCAAGATGAGGAAGATAACTTGGATGATGTGAGAGGAACTCAATTGACTAATGCTATGAAAGAAATGGATATTGGTGATATTAGGCCAAAGCAAGTGATTGATGTGGATGACAACAAAGATCAAGTGCTCCAAAGTCCAATTACACAAGCTAGTGGTTCTCAAATACAAAATCAAGCTAGTACATCATCTCAAGTGCAACAAGATCAACAAGTGGCTAGTTCATCATCTCCAACTCATGTTCAACATCAACATCCAAGCAATCAAGTTTAAATACTTCAACCAACTAACATTGCAAGAGACCATCCATTAGATTCCATCATTGGTGACATACAAAGGGGAGTTCAAACTAGATCAAGATTGGCATCATTTTGTGATCACTCTTCTTTTATGTCAATGGAAGAATCCAAGGACATTGATAAAGCATTAAGAGATCCGGATTGGGTAAATGCAATGCATGAAGAGCTCAACAACTTCAAGAGAAATGAAGTATGGGAACTAGTTGAAAGATCTAGTGATCACAATGTCATTAGAACAAGATGGGTCTTTCGCAACAAGCAAAATCAAGATGGGATAGTAGTAAGGAACAAAGCAAGACTAGTAGCTCAAGGTTACACACAAATAGAGGGTCTTGACTTTGGTGAAACTTATGCCCCGGTTGCAAGATTGGAAGCAATTAGGATCTTACTTGCCTATGCTTGTGCTCACAATATCAAGCTATATCAAATGGATGTGAAGAGTGCATTTCTCAATGGGTACATCCAAGAGAAGGTGTATGTGGAACAACCTTCCGGTTTTCAAGATGACAAGAAACCCAATCATGTATACAAGTTAAGGAAAGCTTTGTATGGATTGAAGCAAGCACCTAGAGCATGGTATAAAAGATTAAGAGATTTCTTGCTATCCAAATGATTTGACATGGGCAAAGTGGATACTACTCTCTTCACCAAGAAGATTGGGAACGACTTATTTGTGTTGCAAATAATTGTTGATGATATCATATTTGGTTCAACCAATCAAGATTATTATGATGAGTTTGGGAAAATTATGGCAAAGGAATTTTAAATGTCAATGATTGGTGAACTTAGTTTCTTTCTTGGACTTCAAATCAAACAAATGAAGGAAGAAACATTTGTGAGCCAAACCAAATACATAAAGGATATGCTAAAGAAGTTTGGTATGGAAGATGCAAAAGGAATCACTACTCTAATGAGCACTAATGGAAGTTTGGATAGTGACAAGAGTGGCAACATGGTGGATCAAAAGCTATATAGATCAATGATTGATAGCCTACTCTATGTGACGGCATCAAGGCTCGATGTGATATTTAGTGTATGTATGTGTGCAAGATTTCATGCCTCACCAAGAGAAAGTCATTTGAAGGCAACAAAGAGAATATTGAGGTACTTAAAGCATACACAAGATGTTGGATTATGGTATCCCAAAGGTGCAAGCTTTGAGCTAGTTGGATATTCGGATTCCGACTATGCCGGTGACAAAGTGGAGAGAAAGAGCACTTTCGGGACTTGTCAATTATTGGGAAGATCACTTGTCTCATGGTCATCTAAGAAGCAAAATAGTATTGCACTATCTACCACCGAGGCCGAATACATCGCCGCGGGTAGTTGTTGTGCACAAATCTTGTGGATGAAGGCAACATTGAAGGATTTTGGAATCAATTTCAAGAATGTGACATTGCTATGTGACAATGAAAGTGCTATGAAGCTAACCAACAATCCGGTTCAACATCAAAGAATAAAGCATATTGATGTTCGCCATCACTTTATTAGAGATCATCAACAAAAGTGTGACATTGCTATTGAGAGTGTGGGCACCGAAGATCAATTAGCCGATCTATTCACCAAGCCACTTCATGAGAAGAGATTTCACAAGCTAAAGAATGAGTTGAACATACTTGACTTCTCCAACATGAGTTGATGCACCCCATATATGACATGCCTCTCCTTCGAGCCCCAAGGTCAATTGGTTGACATGTCATACATTCTATGCTAAGGACTTGTTTAGTGCATCTAGTCATAATTTACATGTTCTAGGCTCATTCATGAAAATCAAATGAATTTGAAGTTTATATGGTGCCACTATTGTTTCCATGAGTTGTATGATCTAGTGGTAGCATATAACTTGTTTAAGTAGCTTGTGATCCTAAGTGTTTAATCTAGAAAACTTGTCTAAATATTTGCTTCAACATGGTGCATGATAACCCTTCTAGTAAGGTGTGAAGAAGCTTGCCCTTGGATCAAACCGAAGCATTTTATTTATGCAAGCAATCTAGGTTGAATCATAAACTTGATCCTCACCTCATAACATAATATGATAATCTATCTAAAATTGGTCCCTTGTGGTCATTGGTGCCAAAGGGGGAGAAAATGTTGTTCACAAAGATGGATTCTAAAGGGAAAGAAAACCTAAAGGGGACAATTGATAAAAGAAGAGGATCAACTAAAATTCCGAGCACACAAGTAGGGGGAGCAAGCTCTTAAGCATGAATGTTGCATTTCCATGTGCACTTCATATGTATGATGCATAGTTATGCATTTATTTTTCTCCGATACATTGCTTGTGTGGTGACTTGCTAGTATAAATTGAATGATGTATTAAGGTACTAGCATGAATAGGAAGTAGTTAGATTTTTCTTGCTTCATGTTTTTTCAAAGTGGTACTAGAACCTTGCTTATAATGTTGATCTCACGAGGTTTCTAGTTATGTTTGTGCTTTTCCAAGTGGTATCTAACTACACAAGGTGCTAAGATGGTGTTTTATCGCTACTCCGATGGTATCACGCTTCAAAGGTCTATAATCTAAAACACTTAGCACCTATTGGTAGTCAATGTTCCTAATCTTTCCTATCTAACATGGATGCTTCCAAAATTCAAACATATAGCATACATGTAGGGGGAGCCATTGCTATCAATTTGAATTCATGGTCACATGTCCATAATTCTTACACATGGTAATAAACTTGGACAATGTGACATGGGTTCAATCAAAATTTTATCATAATATCTTTGTGAAAGGTTTGTCACCAATTACCAACAAGAGAGAGATTGAAAGTCCTATGTTTGGTGTTGGTAATTTGTGACAATGCCTAAGTACTAATCTTATGCCTAAGTTGTATGTAGCATATGAGGATTAGTACATTCCAAGGTTGGTGGCAAGATGGACATGGTGATCATGATGACCACACTTGGTTTGGACGCAACCCTACGTGATCAAGGCAAAGGTATATGCTTAAGGGTTGTGTTTTAGTAACCAAGACACCTAGTGGGTGTGGTTACATTATAGGATAGATAGCCATACTATAAAGAGGGGAATGACGCGGCTATTGAACTCATAAGTGCCTCTAGGTGTGCATTTCATAATCATATGCATTTGGATAGAACTAATATCGCCTCGAAAAATGATTGTGAAAATGCTAACACACTCACACATTACGAGATCACTTGGTGGTGTTAGCACGTTTGCGAAGGCGATGGATTTTGAGCGGTAGAGAGGGTTTGGGGTCCTCTCTCCCTCCCACCGAGCTTGCAAGACGGGATTTAGGCGTTTTTCGAGAAGATGAAACGATTATTTTCCACTACGCCGGAAGTCGGAAAAGAAACGGAGGCGAACGGAGGTCACAGAGGTGACCGGACGCTGAACCGGACGCGGTCTCTGTTTGACCGGACGCGTCCGGTCAGTGTTCAGCGTCTGCGTGTGTTTCAGTTTGATGATCGGACACGCAGCGCGTCCGGTCATAGTCGATCGGACGCGTTCAGTCGTTCAGGGAGCTTACTGGACTCCAACTGGACGCTGGCACTGTGGCGTCTGGTCAGTTCTGCAGCGCGTTCGGTCACTGTTTCGTTGTGCGCTGCTCAGGCTTGACCAGCGCGTCCGGTCAGTCACGGGACCGGCGCGTCCGATCAGTTGGACCAGCGCGTCCGGTCAGCACGATTTCGGCTGTTTCAAGTTTCTAACAGCTATATTCGAAGGGGTACGTCTATAAATACTCATTGGCCGGCTCAAGGCTCCCTCTCTTGAACATTTGATATACTTATGAGCACTTTGAGCTAAGCAACTTCCCTCCCACTTATCTCTCTTGCTTCTTTGCATATTCGAAGTGAGATTGAGTGATCTAAGTGCATTTGCGTTGTGAGATTGCATCTAGTTGGCACTTGGTGGTTGATTTGCTGCGGGATTCTTGTTTCTCTTGGTGGTTGCCGCCACCTAGATGGTGTAGAGCAGCTTGGAGGCGTTGGCAAGAGTTGGTGATTGTTCTTGGCCACCTCCGGTGATTGTGAGGGGTTTGTGCCTATCTCGGCGAAGCGCCAAAGGCAACATTAGTAAATTGCTCGTGTCATTGCAACCTTTTTCTATTTGGTAGGTCTTGTGGCGTCTTTTGAGAGGCTCGGTGTGAGACCGATTAGCCACCGAACCACGTGGTGAAGAGGGACACAACAGGGACTAGTGTGCCGGCAAGCACGTGAACCTCGGGATAAATCTTCATGTCATCACTTTCATATTATGATTGATTGATCCCGGTGTTCAGTTATCTTGGTATTCATTGTTGATCTTATTAGTTGGCTCAATACTTCGCCTCTCGGTGAAACTCTCCCAACTCAACTCCGCATTACTTTCTTAGTTATCTTTGCTAGCTAGTTAGCTTTGCTTTAGTAGCTCCTTGTGTAGCTTGCTAGTTGTAGTTATAGTTACCTTATCGGTTTGACTTGTGCGGTTGAGTGCAATTACTAGAATTGTGATTTGGATAGGTGGCTTGCAAACACCCTGTACGCTAAGCAAAACTCGCATCTCGCTATTTGTTATTTTGATAAACTTATTTAGCTTGTCTTTGTAGAAAATTTTAAAAGGCTATTCACCCCCCCTCTAGCCATCAAGAACTTTTAAAGGCAGAAAAGGAAAAGAAAAGAAAAGAAAAGCACTAGGTACTTGTGACTCAGATGATGAAAAGCCTAAAAACAAATTGTGTATATGAAAGGAGGCCATTGCATAAGAGACTATGTCCTCTTTAAGAGTGGCTTGAAAAGAAATGTTTTTCAAAGATTTTAGGGATATTGATCCAGAAAAAAATAGAACAATAAGAGTTTAGTTTGAGAAATGTCTTTTATGTACTCTCTATGAAAAATAATTTAATTTTCAGTTTTTATCATCATGATATGAATTGTAATGAGTGGCATGCATGTTTAATTTGACCAACGTCAGATTAAGCATGTGTGTTAAAGAATATCAGATTTATTCTTGAATTTGATGATTGAATATGAGCCAATCCTGGCATTTATGTCCCTTCAAGGGAATTGTCTCGCATGGCGACATAAAATTTAAGAAAATACCCGCATTGTGGGGTAAAGTTGGCATAGTACTTGTCCTACATGGCAGGAGAAAGTGAGATGACGATGTGTATCCCACACAGGGAGAGAAGTTTAGGGTAGCTCTTGTGCTATCCTAGTATGAGTTTAAGAACAAAAGGAAGTTGCAAACGAACCTCATGATAAGAATGACATGCAAACATGACTTGCAGAAGTACTGATAATAAGAGGACTCTGTTGAGTTCTTGAAGTGAAATGAGGAAAATGTACTTCCATACTAATTAAGAAATAATTTTATTTTGTATGATGTAATCAAAGTTTCCTCATTCACAAGAGTTACGAAGGTTTCGAAATTGTGGCAGAAAAGTTTGTGCCATATTTTGAGGGGGAGGATTGATGACTATGAATTGAGAAAGATAGAAAGACAATTGAAAGAAACTTAGAAAGATAATTGAAAAATATTCCCCATTGTATGATTTGCATTTAGAGAAAAAGTGATCTATAAAAGATGAAGGTGATCGTTGAGGGAGTATAACGGTCATAATAAAGATACCCCTAAGTACAGAAATGGCTAAATTCCTGAACCTTTTACAGTTTGACAGGAAGATAGCAATGAGACTAAGAAATACTAAGACAGTGCTTAAAGCACCAAATGAGATAGATTTTAATAGAATAAACCTAAAATAAGAAAGATTAAAGATACACTATCCTTACAGAAGATGGAGTAATCTGAGGGAGCATGGTATGAAAAGGTCTACAACTTAAAGAGAAGTGGGACCAGTGCCTACTTCAATGACTCAAGATCGACAAATGCTCAACACCATGTTGATGTTGTATGACTCATACAACATATGTTGTTAGCCCTTCAAGAAGATGAATAAGAAAACAAGGATCTAGTTATATAGGACCCTATAGAATCGATTGGTGATGAAAGAGCAACAACACCCCATGTGAAAGAAGTGCCATTAGCTAAAGACCTGAAGGTCTCAAAGAATAAGAGAATCAGATATTTATGATGACTATAAATTCTATATTAATGAATAAATTCAAATGAAGGGTGATCCCACCTCATTTGAAGAAACCATAAGAGGCGTTAACATGTCTGAATGGCAAGAAGCTAAGGAAATTAAAATGAAATCGATCAATACCAATGAAGTTTGAGAAACAAAAGCAGTTCCTAATGGAGCCAAAACAGTAGGCTATAAAGGGTCTACAAGACGAAATGTGACTCCAAAGGGAATATAAGATATAAAGCATGACTTGAATTGAAAGATTTTACACAAAGAGAATGAATAGATTACAATGAGTGCTAGTGACACATCATGATCTAAGTTACATCAAATGAAAGTAAAGACAACATTCCCTAATGGGATTTGTATGAAAATGATTACATGGCACAACCTAAAGGTTTTGTTGTGAAAAGAAAGAACGAAAGGGATGTCACCTGTAGAAATCTTTTATGAACTAGAGCAAGTCTCTAAATAGTGACATTTCAAGTTGAAAGGTTAACTAGAAATTTTGGGTTAAAGAGAATGAGAGGACAATTGCATCTATACAAAGTTATAGAATGGGAGATTGAAAGGTCTTGATGGCTAGAGGGAGGGTGAATAGCCTTTTAAAAATTTCTACAAAGACAAGCTAAACAAGTTTATCAATATAACAAATAGCGAGAAGAGAGTTTTGCTTAGCCTACGGGGTGTTTGCAAGTCACCTAACCAATTCAGAATTCTAGTATATTTGCACTCAACCGCACAAGTCAAACCGCACAACTTAACTACAACTAAAGCTAACTAGCTACACAAGCTCAGAGTTACACTAACAAGCTAGCAAGGTAACTAAGAAATTAATACAAGAGAGAGTTAGGAGGGTATTACCGAGTGGCGAAGTATTGAGCCAACCAATCAATATGATCAAGAGATGAATTCCACAATACACAACCACCGGGATCGATTAATCACAATAAGAATGATGACACGAACATTTATCCCGAGGTTCACGTGCTTGCCGGCACGCTAGTCCCCGTTGTGTCCCTCTTCACCACGTGGTTCGGTGGCTAATCGGTCACACACCGAGCCTCTCAAAAGGCGCCACAAGAACCTACCAAATGGCAAAAGGTTACAAATGACACGAGCGATCCACTAACATTGCCTTTGGCGCTTCACCGAGGTAGGCACAAACTCCTCACAATCACCGGAGGTGGCCAAGAACAATCACCAACTCTTGCCGACGCCTCCAAGCTACTCCAAGCCGTCTAGGTGGCGGCAACCACCAAGAGAAACAAGAATCCCGCAGCAAATCAACCACCAAGTGCCAACTAGATGCAATCTCACAATGCAAATGCACTTGGATCACTCAATCTCACTTTGAATATGCAAAGAAGCAAGAGAGATGAGTGGGAGGGGAGTTGCTTAGCTCAAAGTGCTCACAAGTATACCAAAGAGTGCAAGCATATGAGCCAAGAGCCGGCCAACAAGTATTTATAAGCACCTCAAACAAATAGAGCCGTTAGGAGCTAGAAGGGGTGCAGACTCACGTGACAGATGCGTCTGTCGCCATAGCGACAGACGCTGCACAGTCCGTCCGATGCTCACGAGGCCGCCACATGTCTCGATCGTTTGGAAAACACCACGTTCGTGCCCACTACGTCAGACGCGTCTGTCACGACCGACAGACGCAGCCACGTCACCGTCAGACGCGTCCGACGCTCGGAGGTTGTGCGTCAGCTGCTGCAACGGACGCAGTCCAGAAAGCTCAAAACGTGAACCCATCCGACAGACGCATCCGGTGCTCGACCGACTGATGCGTCTGACGCTTACTCAAAACAGCACTGAAATCGTCCACGTGACAGACGTGGGAACAGTGACTTTGCCAACGTCTGTCGTGGCCTCGTCACCGCGTCTGACGTGAACATCAGTGCGCGCCCGCACTAGGGTTTGCCGACAGACGCTCGGCCAGCGTCTATCGCCCCCCCCTAAGGCGCATCTGTCGCCCATTTCTCAGCGTGTATGCAACGTTTGCTCGCTCCGGTTGTTTCGCCCTTTCACTTATGAGCTATACTAAGTATGTGTATCACTAAAGCACATGTTTTAGCTCGTGAAAACACCACGTGACATCGCCTCCAAATCTCGACAACGGCGTAAAGGAAAATAGTCGTTTCAACTCCTCGAAAATGCCTGAATCTCGCCTCGCAAGCTCGGCGAGAGGGAGAGAGGACCCCAAACCCTCTCTACCGCTCAAACTCCATCGCCTTCGCAAAGGTGCTAACACCACCAAGGTTTCATCGTCATGTGCGAGTGTGTTAGCATTTTCACAATCATTTTTCGAGGCGTTATTAGTTCTATCCAAATGCATATGATTATGAAATGCACATCTAGAGACACTTAGGAGTACAATAGCCGCGTCATTCCCCTCTTTATAGTACGACTATCTATCCTATAATGTAACCACACCCACTAGATGTCTTGGTTACTAAAACACAACCCTTAAGCATATACCTTTATCTTGATCACGTAGGGTTGCATCCAAATCTAGGTGTAGCCATCATGATCACCGTGTCCATCCTGCCACCAACCTTGGAATGTACTAATCCTTATATGCTATATACAACTTAGGCATAGGATTAGTACTTAGGCATTGTCACTAATTACCAACACCAAACATAGAGCTTTCAGAGATTCATTTCCTAATCCTGTATATGTGGATGACACCTTACTTGCTAGTAGTGATGTCAATCTACTATATGTGAAGAAAGCTCTTGTCCTCGAGACTCAATAAGAATGTTCTCGGTGAAATGACTCTCGTTATAAGAATTAAAATTTACCAAAACAGATGAAAGAGGTATTAGGATTATCACAAAGGCATGCTTAGAAAAGATTGTAAAGAAACAAAGTATGCATGCAAGTGAACCTACGTCTGTTCATATAGTCAAGGATAATAGTTTTGAGAACTTTAGTGTTACAAGAACCGACATGAGATAGATCAAATGAATATAGATCCATATGCTTCAGCTGTTGGAAGCTTAATGAGTGCACAACTATGATATTACAGTTTAATGAGTGCACAAGTATGATATTACCCTAACATAGTTCATTTATCCAGGATGTTTTGGCAGAAAGTCCAGTCTAGATATAGATCACTGGAATGGAGTTGAGAATGTCTTGTAATTGTGCAAAGATTTAATAAGCCTCATGATAACTAAGAAAGAACAAGTACTTTCAAATGGTTGTGGGTACAAGAATGTTGAATTTTGGCGAGATGTTTAGTGAAACCCATATAGTAGCTAACACTCGTAGTTGAAGTTTTATTGTGGAAAAGCTCCAAAGAAACAATTGTGGTGTCATCAATGATGCATACCTATAGTACAACTTGTTATGAGGCTTATAGGACAGGCGAAATGGTTAACTTATACCCGAAATTGGTAATGGTATACAACATCAATTACCATTTAAAGTAATTGACTGCTATAACAACGGGTCAAGTGTGCTGCCAAACACAGTGACATAAAGTTAGACATTGTGAAGGAGAAAGTCTGGAATTTTTTTGAAAATTTTTCGAACGTATAAGTAAAAAGCAAGTACTTGCAGATCCGCTTATAAAGGCTTACCATCCAGTGTGTTCAAAGAACGCATAGTCGACATGGGTTTATGGTATAGCCTATGATTTCCGGACAATAAAGGGCCCAAAGAAAGTTTCATTTCAAAATGGAGAAGTGTATTGTGGTTGTTAGTCTAGCGGCACTAATTGCTGTGACGATGGGACAGCTCTATGCACTAATCTGTAATGAAATAGGAAAGAAGCAAGAAAACTATGAATCAAAATTTTGAGTAAGAAATTGAAGAACGAAGAAAGTGATGAGAGATCAAGGGGGAGAATGTTAGTTTGATCTCCACCAGACTTGGCCCAACGGCCATGTCTGGGCCCTAATCTCGCGTCCTGATCGGGGACGCCCAGCCCAATGACGTGGCTAGTGGGCCCCCGTCGCGCAGTGCCATAAATAGGAGGTGGGGGTTAGTGGTTAGGGTTACGAGGTTCACTGCCGCCACTACACCCCACCTAGTCCTTACATCGATCTAGTGAGAGGTGCTGAAGCGGCGGGAAGCGCCACCGGTCTTCATCACCGCCACTGGATCGCGTCCTGCTGCACTGCTGCGACTCCATCCCCCCCCGGACTTCACCGACCTCGCGAAGGGAAGCACCACTTCGCCACTGCCTATAAACGGTCGGTATTAGAGCATCTCCAACAATACTACCTAAAACACCCCCCCTACTTCTCTATTTAGGAAGCCACCTATTTTGAGACTACTCATATTTTGCTTCCAACTCCAGCAATATTACCCAAACCTTACTACTCAAATTCGTTTTAGTAGTCAATGACGCGTGGAGCTCTTTTGTCATCTCTCTCATCTAGATTTTGTACGGTGGAGAGTAGGGGGCCAACAGAAGTAGAGGGTGGAGGGGGAAAAGTAGGAGGCCAACAAATGTAGGGGGTCTAGTAGGAGGCCTGTTGGAGTTGATTTTTTTTTTGCCTCCGCTACCTAAATCTGAAGTAGGGAGTCAAGTAGGGGGTCCTGTTGGAGATCCCATCTCTCATTCTCTCTCTCTTCTCTCTTGTTCATGGTCGGATTTATATATTCCATATCAAAAGGAGAAACTACCACTCACTGATCTACATCTAGAATGATCTAAGTGTCTAACACCCTTCTCTGTTCTTGCTGTTCTCTATCTAAACTCTCTGATTCTACTCCACAAATCCGTCAGGTTTGTTCTTGACCCGGAGCCTGACAGTTTTAGTCACGGGTAAGGTAACCAGTGGTGGATACAGACTATGATTTAAAGGGCTGAGAGTCATGTGTAGGGAAAAAAAATGAGCAGATCAATTTTTCACCATATTAACGGGTCAAGTCTAAACATATATACGACAGGCGTACGATGATCCTCCGATTTATTCTAGCTTCGCCACTGTTGTTCATGGTCTACCCCCCTCCAAACAAAGAACTGGGGGAGGGGGAGAGAGAGAAAAAAATCCTGGTTGGGGATCGGATACATACCAAAAACAAAGGGAGGCTCCATGCAGAAAAGCAGAGACCGACCGAGAAGTCACAGTGACAAAAAGTTGACGAATCCAATCCAATAATTCCGAATGGCAGGACGAATGAGGCAGGGTCGCGACCACGACGAGCATGATGCAGGCAGGACTAAGCATGGAATGGAACGGGGCCTGGGCGCCTGGCCAGTGGCCACTGCCCACCACGCCTCGCCGTCGCTGCCGGCCGTCGGCGTCCTCCTTTGCCCTGCACTGCACGGAGATCGATCGTACGTGAGCGAGCCTCCCAGCCATCCGTCTTGCTTGTAGCAGCTAGGGACACTAAGCTTTCTAGCTGCAAGCAAGCAAAATCTGCATCATGAGATATTGGGATACATATGGCTGTCGGACGAAAAGGACGAGTCTCCAATCATGGACAACGGAGGCCCGATCGATCTGGTGGATGGTGAGAATAATAATGGAGAGAAAAAGCTCAGGCTTTGACGACGTTCC
Organism: Saccharum hybrid cultivar R570; assembly: GCA_038087645.1. NCBI lineage: Eukaryota > Viridiplantae > Streptophyta > Magnoliopsida > Poales > Poaceae > Saccharum > Saccharum hybrid cultivar. The sequence continues at coordinate 4,170,983 of JAQSUU010000273.1, forward strand.
TCTTTTCGATCCTCCGGTGGATAGGGTAGGATCCGGACAGCTAGGGTCAGATGTCTGTCGACCTGGTGGGCAAATGCATGATTAAAGGCGGATTGAGTCATTATTGGTTGTGGAGCAGATAGGCTCACTGCTGTGGGTGTCCCTAGCTACCAAGGTGAAGCAAAGTGTCATCAGCTGTCGAGTTCAGTCGTCGCTCATCAGTAGTGTGATGGGATTACATTGCAGTGCTATTACAGTGTGCGATTCGATTCCTGTCGAGTCATTCATTCGTTCATTATGCAGGTGCTAGAAAAGGCATGGTAGATTGTTGTTAGTCTCTTCTTTGTTTTGGTGTAATTTTGTGGGCTTTCTTTGGTTAGTTGGGACTTGGGATCAAGAAATGAAGGCATGCACATCAGGATGCCTTCAGAAACGAAACAATTCTGAACCCATGTTAATGTTGTTATGTAACCATATCCACCAGTGAACATCATGCATTATTGCATCAAGTGTTTCCTGTTGGTTGCAAGTTCGAGCTTGGTAGCTTAGATCCACCTTTGGTCGTCGCCACACTCCTGAATTACCCAGGGAACGAGTGGGACTGACTGACTGAAGCAAGAACAGCAGCAGCAGGTCCAGAGAACAATGCAAAGAGGAAGGCAGTGTCATGTGTTGGGCCGCTCGGTGGGCCGGGCCCATGGTGACAACGGCCCACACATGTCGTCCCGAGAAGATGCAATTGGACGGACGCCCAATTCAATCTTGTTCTGAAAAAAAAAGTCGAACCCGCCGGCCCAAGTTAAGTTTTGCGGCCCGCTCGGCTGTTTTGGGCTTCGAGTTTGTTTGGCCCGTTCGCTCGCCACCGGACCGGATCAGTGTCTTGTTGGGGGCTGGGCTGGGCTGCCTTCTCCTTCTCCTTCTCCCTGACCCTCCTCCATGCGGATGGTTCTGTTTCAGTTCATCAAAGGCAGTCAAAGCCACCTGATGATCATCTTCTAGCTTAATTAGCACTGGACCGCCATTGCTGCCAGCACTGCACTGGACGCCAACACGGATCACGGATGCAGAGACGACAAAGCCACACGCTGATGGCCGCGTCTGTACTGTACAACAGGCGGCGAACGCCATGAAAGGCCGGCCGGCATGCAGCGCCAGCGGCAGCCGGTTCGATCGAATCGCCATGCATGGATATGGAAGCTGCCACACCGCCTCTCCACTACTCCACACTGCTAGCCAGCTAAAATACTCTTCTGAATCTGACACGGCGGCATCTGCATCTGCATCTCAGCATCTGCATGCATGAGCCCTCACGTCAAGAGAAAAAAGAAAGAAAGAAAGAAGCTGGCTGGCTGGCCCAGCTAGCTGCTGCTGATGACCTGGCCCTGCCCGTGTGGTCTGGTCACTGGTCACCGTCTCACTCTCAGCTCATGCACGACGACGACGACGACGCACGGCTGCACGCATCGGCACGGTACCAGTACCAGTCACTCGCTCATCTCATGCATGTATGTCTCAGGTACAGGTACAGTACAGACACGGATGCGGGTAAAAAGGGCCCTGTCTCTCTGTCTGTGTGGGCGTCTGACGTACTAGTAGATATGGAACGGCGGATGCATGCAGCTCAAGTCTCCTCTGTTGCTCGTGTACCGCGCGGCATGGCTCCCTGCTAGCTGCCAGTGTGTACTTAGACAGTGTTCACAGTTCACTCCACTCCACCTCATCGTCACGTCACTGACTAGTTCTATGAACGTGGACGTGCAGATGTACCACTACATGTACTAGAAATATGCTCTCTCCCAGTCAAGAAGACAAATTTTTTTAAAAGTTTAATTAGATTTATATAAAAAAAAGTATCAACATTTGTATTTCTAGATAAATTTATTATGAGAATATATTCCACGTTTAATCCTCCCGATACTCATTAAGCATCATAAATACTCACGCAGTCCCATCATAGATACTCACTTCCTCCCAAAAAGAACGTATTAGCTTTAGGATGAGTCAAAGTTTTTTTTAATTAAGTTTGACCAAATTTAGAAAATAGTATCAACATACATGTCTGCAGATCGATTTACTCTAAAAATATATTCCATAACTAATCTAATAATGATATTTATTTGGTATCATAAATATTAGTAATTTTTTGCGATGATTTAGTTAAACTTGAATTTGCTTGACTTCTCGAGAAGTGGTAATTGCTTTTTTTCGATTGCAGAAGTATTAGTATTTTTTGTGTATGGTTGATAAAACTTAAAAGTGTTTGGATCCTTCAAAAATGAGATATATATTTTTTTATTGAAGGGAGTATTATTATTAAATTTATGATGTGTACCTAATCCATCATTATTATTATTCGTGATCGGGCCATTCACCCGTTTTTCATCATTATTATTAGTAGCATTTAGTTTGGCAGCTGCTACTTGCATTGCTTGTGAAGGAGCAAGACTGAATGACTGTGATATCTCATGCATGCTTCCTGCGTTCTTATGGCAACTAGAGTTCTTCTGGGTGAGGAACTACAAGAGTACACTGCTCACTGCTGATTGTAAGTCGCTACGAATTTCCTGGATTATTCTAATGAATTGCCATATAATAATTGCACCACCATATATCCATGGAGCCAATAAAGCATTATATCCTAATAAGGTCTTATCATGTATTTCCTCCATCCCAAAAAATTGACATTATAGAATTTTTAAGACATCAACATATATAGAGGTAAAAATGAACCATGTGCCTATACTTATTAGGGATGGTTCCTATAAAAAGGACAGTTGTAATTTGTTAACACCTTAGTTAATTGCCACAATTAAGATCCTGGCAACAAAAAAATCAGCACACAGTTCTGGCAAATGTGGAAGAGAATCAATTATCTTGATATCAGAAGGAGCAGATCTAGCAGTGGGGCAAGCGAGGTTCAAGCCCTGGCCTCCTACTGCCGCCTCGGCGAACCCCTACTAAATTTTCTAAACATGAAAGAGATAAAGGATGAGCTCTAGAATTTAAAAACGATTTGAACACCCTGTTTTGTAGATTTCCAGATCATCACTGCCTTTCCAAATGCTAAAGCGACGTGTTTTCTGGGAAAAACGAGATCAGCAACGAGTTTGGCAAAAATGCAAAATGAGATGAAATCCTATTGTCAAGACAATGTGTGTGCAACATACAGCAAGAGAATCTTTAGGGATTTGGAGGCATCGGAAACACCATTCTTCTAGCTCCAGCACGCGCTAACATATTGCCAAGTCGTCTCCAAAGGTGTAAAGCATCTCGACACAAAAAATAATAAGCATATGGTACAGCACGCACGCGTATGGGGAAGCTCGTATATATGCTAGCTAGAATTTTCGTGCAAGGCTAGCTAGGTTGAAACAGCAAGCAGGTCAGAGCTAATAGCTGGTTATTCAATATAGCAACAAGGCTACACCAAAATCAATGCATCGATCGGTGTCAAGGCCTGAACAATATACTAATCTAACTTATACATGTATGTATCCTACTCTCTTCTAGGTTCTGACATGATAGTGTAGACTGTAGTATATTGTATACCAATGCACAAGATTGTAAAGGAATCAAGCTTCACTTATACTATACTTCATTCATGTTCCCAAGAAGTGGACAAGTTCTGCAAGCATCTCTAGCTATTACATACTGGAGGAGTAACGTGTCAACAGTTTGATACTAGTGTTTTATATTGTTTCATAATAAAATATATAAATCATGCATGATGACAAGCTCTCCGGTAGATTGAGCTTTACATATTCACAGAGCAAAGAGCCAGTATTATTAGCAGCGCATGCAGTAGGTTGTAACAGTGCCAATGCCAAGCTGCCAACCATAGTATCAACAAATTTTGATCATTTTGTCAAGAAAGCAGAGCAAACAAAGCATATATAACCAATTTCTTCTACACACATCCTATTCAGATCAACTTATTAATTTCATTGGTTCTCCCAAATTAAAATGCAGCAAGAAACAGTTTTTGCTAATGAAAGGAAGAAGAATAAAAATGTACATGCCACCATTCCCATATACTGAAACCTATATATGTAGGAGTAGGACCAATTATTGCATCGTTTGGAGAGCAAGGAGCAATACAAACCTACTTGAACAGTGCACAGTGTAATTGGATTCCTTCTGCTAGATCTACATGTGTGTGTGTGTGTGTGTGTGTGTGTGTGTGTGTGTGTGTGTGTGTGTGTGTGTGTGGCAACAATTAATTATACATGGCATTCATTTCTTTCATGCATACGGTGGTTTATATGATGGTTATTTGATACTGAAAATTTCATTGGTCTGCACTCTACAGAGAGAGAACATAGTTAATAGAGAATCTGGTTGCTAAACTAGGAATAAATATACTGAAACCTGTTGTGATGCATGCTCTTATTCTTGTAAAAGCTAAAGCCATATGGAGTACATATATACATAAACTAGAGAAAACATGGTGATGTGTACACAGAGCAGAAGGCAGTTTTAGTTAGAGCATGCACACAATGCAAGTAAACAAACAAAAAGAAATTAAACAGCGGTTGGGTATATTAAGTATCTCAGAACATTGTGTTGCATGAAGCAAAAGGAGGGAGATGTAAGAAGAACTGAAGCAAATTAAGGACTGGAATTAGACCTGGATATAGATACACCTCCAAACTAACCATCGGATTATTCAGAGGGATTAAAGGGATTGCATGGATGGGATGAGAGGGGAGCAGATCGAGATGCATGGCCTTTAATGATGGCTACTTTTTCCCTAGAGCTCACACATGCACCCGTAACTTGTTTCATCAGTCAGCTCATCAGTAGGTAATTATTGCGAGGGAAAGAGAGAGGGGACTAGGAAGAGAAGAAGAATCAGAAAGATCCCCACTACCATACATGAGCCATGGGTATGTGTGCAGCTGCAGCTGCCCACTGGTCAGTAGCTAGTCGTCATACAGTCATGCCCACCCATCATTACACCAATCTGTATCTCATGCAGGATGCAGCTAGCTAGAGCTACTCTCTTCAGTTTTCTTCACCATGGCAGCCACACCCACAAGATCTCCCCATATCTGCAGAGGGAGGAACGAAGGAAAACAACAAAGCAAAAGTAAACGGCGTATGTATATATATTCAGCTAGCAGATGAGCTTACCCGGTTCAGATTTGCATGTGCCCCAGCAAGCTAGCGGATGGAGCTCATCTGATGGAGGCGAGGCGCGCGGCAAATCAAGATCATGGGGAGCCCTTGCTTTTGGGGGGAATGAAGCCTGGTCCGAGATCTACACCACCCGTGTCCGTCCTCTTGGTCTCCAAGAGAGGGAGAAAGAAGAAGAGAGAGATGGCGAAGACCAGAGGAGGAAGGAGCCGAGCGGCGGCGCCCCCGAGCCAGACAACATTCCCCTCAAAGACGAAAAGGCTCCCTGATCTATTTTTCTGCCTTGACCTCGCTAGTTAGTTCTCTCTCACTCTGTCTTGCATCTTGATGATTCTATACCACCTCCTGTCCTTCACTCTTGCATCTCCGTGCCTCACAGCCACAGCTCGCTCCCGGCCTACCTCTCAGCCTTTTGGAGGGAGGAGAGGAGAGGAAGGTAGAAGGGCCGGTATGTATATATGGAAGAGGAGGAAGAGGAGGAGAGGTAGCTGCAAGCAAGAAAGCAAGCTAGGAATGGATGGGCACAGGAGGAGGACGACGAAGGGGAATCGAAGGGCGGCCCCGGCCCCCCACGAGGCACGGCTGGTTCCAAGGGGGAGCTGTCCCGGACCGTGTGCGGCTGTGCGCTAGCTGTGCTGCTGCTGGTGCAATGGGGATGGGGACGGAGGAAGAGATGAGGAGGAGGAGGAGGAGAGGCCTTGATTATTAGGGGACGCATCCGAGTTATGGTGGACCTCTGCCGTCTGCCCAGCACAAGAATTGCTACCTTCACCTACCCAACCTTTTCCCTGCTTTTTCTTCTTCAGCTGCAGTGTGTGTGACAACCTAGATGTGCCAAACTTTCTGTACCTGCTTGTAGCACCACCACCACTATGCCGTTTCCATTTATATATTCATTCTTGCATTGCTTCCCTGCTTGGTGTGTACCGATGCATACTACCTCCGCCGCTTGTTTTTAGTAGCCGTATTAGGAGTTTAATTAGGATTCGGAAAGCTTCGACTTTGACCGCCAAGAATGCTTATCAATGCCTAAAATTAATGTTTCCCCATTGGACTATTGAAATATTGATACAGCGGAGTACTATATAAACATACATACGATTTGACTAGTTATTTTATTGGCCAAACTATATGAAGTTTGACCTTTCAAAATCCTGATGATATGCATACTAAAAATTAATAAACAGAGGGAGTAATTGTTTAAGACTTCGATGTTTATATACAAGCAAGTATATATGTAAAAATAATTCTTCAACTAATTTTCTAGATATATACACCGGTGAAAACAAATAAAAATGATATGGTATCTATGTAAGATCTTTTAGAGGATTCTCATGTTATATATTTTGATTTATGATCTCAATATTTTGTTTGAGGGCAAGCCCAAGTTAATGTGTTCCAACCGAGTGTATAGTCCCTTCGACTGGTAATCTCTGAAGATGCACCTCGTACACTCCACACTAACACGAAATACATGATCAGTTTGTATTATAATGACACGTATGACCACAACATAATTCAAGAGTTAACTCACGGGCACATGGGGAAAAAATTTAAAATTTATGTTATACAAGAGAACTCATTTATTTGAAACTTAAGGAAAACTCTAACTCGCATAGTAGGTAGAACTACCACTTGTTCCCAAACTCTATTGTCTCCCCTTCTCCCTTGAATACTTGCTTAACTCACTCTCCATTAATTGACACCCAGAAAGGGATCGAAGAAGAGTTGAATACCAGATCGGCGTCAACACTCTCCTTTATTAGGCGAGTGGAAAAGGATGTGCCCAAATTATCCACTTATTATGCCACCGCTCGTACTTCAACTAGTTCATTTAGCCTCCATGGTCTCCAATAACCTAGAAAAACAATGACAGTACCGTGAGTACAATGATATACTTGGAGGATTTATCCACAATTATTATATCTTTTGTGGATAGAAAGATATACAACATAGGTAAATGAAATTCCATAAAATCCTAGCATGGTCTCACAACATAACATGAGAAGAGAACATGGCATGCATGCAAGTGTGTCAGAGCTACACGACTAATTAAGCATGCGAGTAATAACAACATATGAGGCTAAAAATCAATAACTTACTCTGAATCAAGAGTGTGACATTTCAAAATGATTAATAATCTTATAGGGATGTGTACAACCTTTTCCGCGTGGAACCCAAGACCAAATTAAACCACCATACTCGTGCTTGAGCATGGGAAGATTCATGCCTCTAGCTTTCGATCTCCCACGTTTGGCCAAGTCGTACGTCCCACGAATGAGGGGGTGTTTAGTTTGTAAAAAATTTTGGATTCGGCTACTGTAGCTTTTTGTTTTATTTGACAATTACTGTTCAATCCTTGACTAATTAGGCTTAAAAGATTCGTCTCGCGATTTCACGGTAAACTGTACAATTAGTTTTTTGTTTCGTCTACATTTAATGCTCCATGCATATGCCGCAAGATTCGATGTGATGTTTTGGGTGAAAATTTTTGGGAACTAAACACCTCCTGACCGAGGTGTGCAAGAGTGGTGGCTTTTCTAAGTAACCCCTCACCCCAAACCACGCTGAATCAATGAGACAAAGGTTACGTGAAGCCGACTATGGACTTAGTCCTTTTTCAAGTAAAAACTTGTTCCCATATGGCATGTCCTGATGACGCCCAAGTCATTGTGCAGGCGATCGAGCGTGTGTTCACTTCGCGAAAAGTAGGCGAAAAGTTACTGTAGCATCTTTCGTTGTTATTTGGCAAAAATTGTCTAATCATGGACTAACTAGGCTCAAAAGATTCGTCCCGATATTTACAGACAAACTATGCAATTAGTTATCTTTTTTACCTACATTTAATGTTCCATGCATGCGTCGAAAGATTTGATGTGATGGGTGAAAGAGGAAATATTTTAGGTTAGGACTGCTGCCCTACATCCCCCACCCACTATCTAGTCAAGATTCAAAAAAGGCCTTCTTTTTATAAATAAAACAAAGTAAGGCCCTTCAAAAAGGGCACCTCCATACCATACCACACTGATGCTGTACACCTTTTTCTAGTGAGCCTAAAAAAAGGACTCTAGTGCTACTCCATTTCTTTCAACAACCCATGCAGAGTAGCTGCCTCAGGCCCCACGTGTCATGCTCCGAGTCCCAGAGCGAGGCAGGGGAGGATGCGCCCACGACAGCCGGAACGCCCTCCTGTTTCTGTTCAGACACGAGCTTAAATGCAGAGTTTATGATGGGCGACACCGACGTGATTGCGATCGATCGGAGAAGAAGTGGTCCGGGGCCCGGCCCCGGCGGCCTGCTGTGCTGGCCCTCCTGCCACCTGGACTGGACGCCTGGTTGGCAAGAAGACGAGAGCTAGGAGCTCGAGAAATAAAGACATGACGGATCAGACAGAGCAGGAGCTAGCCAGGAGGGACGACGACGCTATGGCGATGAAGCCATGACCGGCCGCTCCCTCTCCTGGGGCTCCGATCCTGAGCCGGGGTCCGGAAAGAAGCAATCCATGGCGATGGCGGAGCACTGCTATCTCGCTCTCTCACTGCATGCACTTTCTCTCTGGCAGACGATGGATCATGGATGCATGCATGCAGCGCGAGCGCAATGAAATCCTCCGGTCCGCCCAGCTAGCGCTCGCTCCGGGGCCGGCCGGCCGACCGATGTGACCACGACGCAGTCCTCCTCCTCGGCTCGGCTCCTCCAGTCGTCGTCGTCGTCCATGCATGCCCCGGCCGGCTGGCTCCGCCTCCCCGGCCCGGGCCCCGTCGCCATTGCCAAGATCTTGTTGGTTCCTCCACGCAAAAGCAAGCAAGCCTGCACGCATACGCGTCCCTCCTCACTCCTCAGCTCTCTCGCTGATCTGTCGCGCCGCGCGCGGACTGGTAGTGGCATGCAGTGCAGGTGCAGGTGCAGGTCGAGCTCCGTCCATGTCCATGGACGCACGCATCAGACGACGACCATTTCAGATGCTGCGTGCATGCATGTGTGGCCCAAAATATAAGCCCCGTTCGCTTCAACTCACGAGCCATACAATTTTAGTAAAATAACTATGTTTTTCTTTTATAATAAATTAACATCAGTGTCATTTTTCCGGCCAGCCGAACGTGACAATAATGGCGATCGAGAGCAGCTGCTGAGACAGATCGATGTGGGCATGCTACGTGTGACCCCTGCCTGCTGCACGCAGGTCATTATTACTATTATTATATCCCTAGCTGGACCCTTGGTGACTGTCTGACTGAGTTGACAATTCATCATTATCTTTGTTTGCATTGCAGGCCTGGTTTACCTGATAAATTTTCCCCCAAATTCTACTATGCAAAAAGAAGATTCTCCATCATATCAAAATCCCGGCACATGCATGTAGTACTAAATGTAGATGAAATCAAAAACTAATTGCACAGTTTAGTTGTACTTTGCGAGACGAATCTTTTGAGCCTAATTAGTCAATGTTTGAACAAAAATTCACAAATACAAACGAAATACTACAGTGAGAAATCTTTTCCTGTCTAGATTTTGGACCTCCCGATTTGAGCCAACTAAACACGGCCGCAGTTGCAGTTCCTAAAAGCAGCATCGTTGCTCTTATAGGCAAGCTAGCACGTCCATCTAAATTCCAAATTTTTTCGCTCTCTCTTCATCACATCAATTTTTAGTCGCTTGCATGGAGTATTAAATGTAGCTAAAACAAATAACTAATTACATAATTTAGTTGGAAATTACAAGATGAATCTTTTGAGTTTAGTTGGTCCACGATTGGATAATATTTGTTAAATAAGACGAAAGTGATACTATTTATCGGATTCACTTTTTTTTGCAATCTAAACGAGGCCTAACATGAGCATTGAGCACGGCCTAAGACTGGAACATATCTTGAACCATGCTCGCTAGCTATATGTAGTTCAATAAAATGCAAGCTCGGAGCAACGACGGCAAATTTGATGCTATATATTCATATTAATGTATATTTAGTATGAGAGGTGATACATACAAACTCCTCTAGATTGGTAAAAGAAGTTATTTTAGACAAAGTTTGGGTCGAGCATTGGGAATTTAAATCTTGAATAACTTTTAAGTTGTTGAGTTTGGAAATATAAAAATCGTATGAATAGATTTGTCTTGAAAAATACTTTCATAAAAATATACGTATATATATATATCGCTTTTTATTAAATATTTTTATAAAAACAAGAAGTCAAAGTTATGCTTTGAAGACCGTGTCACTGTCCAAAACGACTTCTTTTATCAATTTGGAGGGAGTATATAAATTCAGTATGAGGTCTAATAGTAGTATACTACGTATGCTATAGAACACTACTCCATCCCTCTCAAAAAAGATATTCCCCTGTTCCAAATTATAAGTTACTTTGATTTTTTTGGTACATCCATTTTGATATGCATCTAGATATAATAATATGTCTAGATATATAGCAAAACGAATGAATAAAAAAGTCAAAGTGATTTATAATTTGGAACTAAGAGAGTATAGTTCTAAATGGGTGCTAAGTCAAACTATTCAAAATTTGAGCAGATTTATACAGAGAGAGATAAACTAACATTTAAAATTGTATATTTTTTTAGACGGAGTTCGTACTCACGGGCACGTGTTGTTTGCATTAGTTGCAGAAGAGGCTAGAAGTGGCAGAAGCCCATACCGGAGGACTATATATTTCGCTCTCGACCCTGACAAAGCAAAGGTTACATACTCCTACAGCCTAGCTAATGCATGCATATGGTTTCTTTCGGTGCTAGCTAGTGTCTCGCACATGTTGTGAGACGCCCTTTTGACAGTGTCGATCATAGGGTCGTGCTGTCTCATCGCCTTCCCATTTGTATACATCTGGCCAAGTTCAGTTCGATCAGTCCGGTTTCTTTTTGGTGTGTGTGTATCAGTGTATCCAATGATCTTTTCTCTATCAATCAATAAGTTAGGCTGCATTTTTGTTGCTTTGTCCTAGTACCCATGCGGATGGGAATCTATCACGTCGACATAAAACAATACAACCAATCCCAGAAGGCGCCCGCACCCCTCGAGATAGAGAAAGAATGCAATGCAGTAAACCTCTAGGCACATGTGACTTTGATTTTTGATTTTGAGGTTCCTTAACGGCGTGTAGAGCTTACATTTGCTCAATTTTTATCATAAAACTTGAGTACTCACTCAGAAAAATCAGAATTGGATATTTATTTGGATGATCCTAGAGTAGTTGTGAGACCGACAGAGAACTTTAATGTTCTAGTATGGTGGAAGAAAAACTCGGATGCCTATCCTATCTTGTCTTTGATGGCCAGAGACTTCTTGTCCATTCCTGTTAGCACAGTGTCCTCAGAATCTGCTTTTAGTGCTGCTGGAAGAATACTTGGCAAAAATAGGATATCTCTCTCCGGAAACTCTTGAAGCGTTAGTCTGTGCAAAAGATTGGTTGATTGGCTTTAATGATGCAGAAGAAGGTAATTGTCATATTTAATTAATATAATATTGCAAAGCCCGTTTTTTATAAAAGTGGTTTAATATGTTTCTCTGGTTCAATGCAGGTCAACCAATGACCGGACATCGTATGTTTGAATCAGACGAAGAAGATGATGATTGACAGGTTAGTGCCCCGATGCAAATATTTTTGTTGGTTTACTGTGATCAGTGCATGGGTTCAGAACACCAGACTGTAGTTTACTGGAATTAGAAGATGTAGTACATTACTTCGTATGTTGAGTATTGACTGCAGTTCAAAAAGTGAATAGAAGCATGATAGTATTATGAGTTGACATGGATTTGAACTATAGCTGTAGCACAGTACCTACTACCTACTATGCACTTGTAGCATGAAGTTCTCCTTTTCAATGGTGCCTCTGCCTAGTCATATAGTTGATGAAGCATGAAGTTCTAGCATAGCTGCAGTTATTTGTTTTAATAAAATACATGATAGTCAATGAAGCATGACGTTTCCTAATATGTGTTCTGTTATTTGTTTTAATAAAATGCCTGTAGGGGCCCAAAGCTCCTCCAGTTTCATCAAAAAATAAAAAAAGTTCTAGCATAGCTGCAGTTGACATCCCAAGTCCATTCACTTATCTGCAGTTAACATGTATATTGTGGCAGAACCGCCTAATTTAATGTCATCCCAAGAGTACTTATCTTCCATTAGACACTAAGTACCCAAGAGAGAGCACTAAACTCTGCGATTCCGTCGAGCACACCCAACGGGAGAACTCGAAAGTCCACATTTTACCTCAGGATCATAAATGAGAGATAAAGCTTATAACAACTTTACCATTTCATATATCACTTTTAGTACAACATCAGAGTAATTCATTATTTGATTATAATAGCGGAATATAAAATATTATCAAAGTTCAGCGGAAATGAAACCATTTGATGATGAGTTAAAATTATCATGATGAACATTTATATACAGCAAATGATAACAGGTGGTAAATCTTTCCCTTGTGAAACATTTTTGGTGAGAGTTATAAATCAACCCTACATCCGCAACGTAAAGGAAATCCCCACTGAGCCCACCAGGAGGTTTCCACACACAACTGTCAGCTTCAAACACCTGTTACCTGCAACAGGGTAGAACAAACCCTGAGTACTCAATTGTACTCCGCAAGACTTACCCGTCAGAAGAAAAGACTCCAAGGGTATGCAAGGCTATCTGGCTTGTGGGTTATTGCAACTGCAGGAAGCATTACTAAAGGTGCATCCTTATATTTACTTTTTATTAGCAGTTATCAGTAGTGTATTAACCAACCATTCTAGGTAAGCACCTGTTCTACTTTCAAGCAAAGGTTGAGCCATCAGAACCAATTTTTCCATCTTTCGTCTTTCATCTTTCATTTCTTACTACGGTGCTAGAGTGCAGTCAAGTCGTACCGTCACGTAGAAACGGCGATTCGCGAATCAATGTGCCCAGCTGGGTACCCCGAAAAACACACGCCTCGCTTGTACCCCAGGCACAAGCAAGACCAACCCGTTCCCCTCCTGTCACAGGTTTCCAGGTCCCCGTCCAAACTTGGACTCCTAGCTCCCGTACTTGAGGCCCGGCCTCAATACGGTGCTAAGACCTCCACCTATCCCCGCCTCCAATCAGTCGGTCCGGAAAGAGCCGGAGCCCATGACAAGAGAGTAACAAGTCTTCCTAGCCCCCATCCGCTAGTATATGCTCGGGATAATAAATCTGTGACTTGACCGGGGATCCAGTGCAACGAACGGTCCTTAATCGACACGGACAGGGAAAAAGTGCAACCAAGCTATGCCCCGTGGCCGCGGGACATAACCTGTTACACCCACCAATACCCATACCATATCCCTGCCCGGTCACCATTTCCTTTTCCATCATTTCATCATTAGGGTAATAATAATAATAATAACCACCTATTGTGAGTAACGACAGGTTACTCACGCTACCGATAAACCTAAGCAAAACAGCTACACGATCCTGTACTAGTAAGACTCATGGGTAGATATATATATATGCATGTGGATATCATAAAACTCCTGCAACGTAAATGCACAACCTATATATATATATATATAATAATTTGTAAAATAAGGGTTATGCACCGGGGCTTGCCTGGATGGGAATTAAGATATAACCAAAAGTTAGCATTCCATCACGGCGACACGGTCATCAGGACACCATCTTTTCCGCTGCTCCAAAAGACTTCACGCTCCGTCATTGTTCCTATTATAATATTCGGAGATGCGACATAGAAATGTAAATAATCGACGGCAATCGCAACCTCGTATCATACGATTTCGTCTCTCAAGCTAACGAGCTAACCTTATGGCTAACGAACTAGGTTTCGTATCTATGTTATCGACTTAAGCGTTATTTCCCAACAACCCAGGGTGTTGCTCTTTTCGTTTCGTCGATTTAATATATATACAAACTAGGGTTTATTAGCTACCTAACAAAACTAATTATTTTGGAGCTACAAAAATTACAGTGGACAACTAACATTATGGTTAGCTTACTATAAAATTTTCAGCGTTAATACTATCACTGATTATTCATAACAATTCTTACAAGTTCATGTTTGATAATATTAAACGCCTCGAATTAATTAGAGCAAGCCTAAAAATAGTAGAAATCTACATGAACCAATTACACCTTTATCTAGATCATGATTTTAGGAAACTAACAAAATTGGTTTCACCATTTTTGGACTCCTATACATTTAGATATTAAATTTACAAGTTCCTAGCAACAAAGAAAAAGGAAAAACAATTGAAAGATATACTTTTAAAGCAACGGGCCGGCGCCCACTATTTGGCCTAGCACCCGGATGCGGCCCACGCGGGACGGGTCAGGCGACAGCAGGCCGGCCCAACTGGCCCACAGCGCGCGCGAGGTCGCTCTTTTTGCAGAAGAGCCCCTGAACAAAAGGGCTATTACGCGGAGCCTCAGGTCCCTATTGCACCAGAGACACTTTATGCACGAAGCGCCCCCAACAATCTTTTCTTCTCCCTGAGCCGGTCCCCGACGCCCCCGTGCCCGCCGGCGCGGCTCCGGCCGGCATCGGACGGTCCCGCCGGCCATCTGGGGCCCACTATGCCCCTGCTAAACGGTCGACCACCACCTACAACCCAAACGGTGACGCTAGGTGACCACAGGGGACTGAGCTACGCACGCACGCGAGCTGTAGCGGCGAGCGGCCATTCACCATGGTGGCGAGGCCGTTCCGGCGAGTCTAGGCGGCCCGAGAGCGGTAGGGATGGCGCACGAGTATCCATGACTTACCCGGATGCCAGCAGTGCCGATGGTCGAGGTGGAGAACTGCCGAGGTGACCTGACCACGCGCGCCCGCACCATGCGGCGGCGCTCTGTGATGACACGGTCGTGTCACCGGCGGCAGGGTAGCGGCAGGAGCTCGACTAAGGTGCGCGGGAGGAAGAGGGGTTCAAGGCGAGTCTACTGGTGCATCCAATTCGACTCGAGATGGTCGAAGGAAGCGCTGCCCTTGGTAATGGCATGGCTCGGCTTTATCGACACTGAGAGTGAAGAGCTCCAAAATTGCGGCTTGTCCGGGCACGGTTCTAGGCGGAGTGGGGTTGGTTGTCTAACACACTTAATGGCGAAGGCGTGGAGGTGAAAACTTGCCTTGAATTGGTCTCCTTGCCGTAAGCGATGGTGCGGCCCGTCGGCCACGGTGACAGGGAAGAAAAACCAAGACGGAAAGGTGAGGACGGCTCGGTCAGTCTTCGCCCTGGCGGAACGTGGTAAAGGGATAGCGTGGCGTGACCGCTGGGTAGAGCCACGTCAAGACGAGGCAGCCATGTGAGCACAGGGGAGGGCAGCGGGGCCAGCGGTGGCCACTCAACGCGCGCGCGAGCAGCAGCGGCTCCGCGTGGCTGGCAGCAGGTGCCGCGGCCAGAGTGGCCAAGGCGCGACCACGCCACGGTCAGACCAAGACGGCCTCGGCCGGCCAACGCACGGTGGTGCGCGTGCACGGGGTGCGGCTCGGCCAGGCAACGCCGAGTAAAATGACGTGGTGACCGCGCACACCTCGGCCGAACGACCGACAACGTGCTATGCACGGATTTTAAAGCGTGTACCAACACTTACCCGTCTTGGTTGAGGTTAAACCAACTCCTCTGCCCTCAAGATGGCCCTAACAGCTTCCCAAAGAAACAAATAGCACGTCAAAAGGACAACCAGAGAGGGAGATGGAGTGATGCCAAAACGGGTTCGTCGTGCTGACGCTGGCTCACGAACAGAGCATCGACCACAAGGTTACAGCTCGTTCTAAGGAACTTCCGGCCATTTTTGGAGTAACCACTCAACATCACTCCACCCTACGAACTACACCGTGCTAAAGTACTCGCAAAGGTGCAATTATCGGTGCAAAAACATAGATCTAGTGTTTACGAATTTTAATCAAAATTTAAATGCCAAAGCGACATTACCATTAGGTTTTCAGACTTGGTCATTATAGTTCTAGGAGCTGGAACCCATTTCCAAATCAATTCTTGAGCTACCAGTTATGCTATTGATCACTTATTTATCGGAACAAAAGTTGCGTTTTCATCTACTAGACTTGCGCTTCAAATTTTATTAAGTACTACATTCAATTGATGTTTTATTTTTATTTATAGAAATTCGCTTATCATTTTATGTGCGTTTGAAATTTTAAAACCCACGGAATTTGTTTTGTTAATTTCTTTTAGACCTTAATCGCATGCTAAGTACGCTAGTAACACCAGAGGTGTTACATCCTTCCCCCCTTAAAAAGGATCTCGTCCCGAGATCCGGAACAAGAAACAAAAGAGGGAAGCACGATTACATTTCACAGATCTGAGCTTACATGAGAGGTTACACGACTTCAAACGCTAAACCACTCTGGAATCTAGAGATAGCACGGCTAAGAACAACTCTAATACAACTCACAACCTCTCTAGAAACCGACGAAGACGGGGACAGTGGAAGAGCAATAGGAAAACGATTATCCAGAACATGGCGTATGCCCAACAAAGCCAGAAATTGGAGATTGGTACAAAGATCATCGTTAACTCTAAACCTAAACTAACCAGGGATGAACTTGAACTTCTCCAACAGAAACTAGATCCTTTCTTCTCCAGTTACACCATTGCCTCTGACTAGGAACCCTAGATCTGCGAGCAACGGCTGGATCTCGTAGCTCAGCCTCCAACCACTTCTTCCCGACGGCTTCCTGAGCTTCTTCTACCTGAGCGCTGACGGAGGAAGTTGATACTATGAGCTCTACTCTAGATCTGGGGGTTGAATGGAGGAGGAGCAAGCAAGGTGGCATTATAAAAGCTTGGTGGACGGAGGTGGTGATGCAGTGCACCGGAAGCGGAGGAGATGGGAATCACTGGGGGGGTCACAAGGTGGGGAGAGCGTCGGCCATAGTGCGCTCCCTGTGCGAGCTTGAGTGGGGCAAAGGAGAAAGGAGGGGATGGGGTTCGCTCGACCAGGCGGCGTGCGAGCAACGGGGCCCCAAAGGAAAAGAAAGAGAGGGGGGTCCGGTACGGGAACAAGAGCGAAAACCGAGAGCCGACACGGGTGCCGGGATCAGAGGGGCGTACTGTGCGACAAGACGAGGCGAGTGCGGCACAACGCCGCGGTCGCACGGGAGCGACACACGCGGTCCCACCACCGACGGCGTCCGCAGGGCACACAGTGACAGCGACCCGGCATGCGTAGCATTGTCAAACCGGTCACAGGAACGACGTCGAGTCGGGCAATTCAACTTCTCTGACCTACGTGCGGCTAACCTTCCTGTTGTTTTTCTCTTTCTTCTTTTCCTTTCTTCAAAAACCTTGTTACTTTGACAGAGCACAATTCCATCAACCCGTTGTGGATTTCCCGTTTGAACACAAGAATATTTTTACCAAGAGAATTTTTATAGCAAGAGCGATACCGCGGTGTAACTCGGTAAAAGCACTTGGTCAACAACCTCGATACCAGCGCGCGCCGAGCAGCGTCACCAGGTGGCAGCTGTTCCACAGGTGGCCCTCGGTTCCGTCGCGGCACCATAAGCTATTAACTAAGTAACTATTACCAACTTACTCGCAGTAAAAACAACGGGGTCATAGACCACAGAATCAGAGGAGTAAGGGAAAAATTCAGGCAACACGGGTTCCTTTCAAAATAAGGAACAAGTAAGTAAATCCCAAGGCGGATTTAAATCAAGGGAATTCAAGTGTTCTACTGGGACATCCACAATTAGTGATACAGTGTCCTCTGTTTTCCAATCACGGCCGATCTGTTGCATCAGAACAGTTGTTCCCCTTGTAACCTGCTTATTGTCGTCTCAAGAACCCTAAGCAAATCGAACGAGGTCTAAGGAAAAACGACGTAACAAACACAACCGATAAAGCAAACACTCATTACCAACGGCCTTACACGGGTGCAACATACAGACATTCACTCTCCCACACTCGACACAGCGCTCGAACGTACAACCAGGCGGCCTTAACAACTACGGATGCGGTACAACGGAAAGATTACAACACTAGGGAACAACGATGAAAAGCACTACTAGCAACGATTACATCTCCCCTAGGACAACTAATCTACTTCGTCGGCCCAAACGGCTTCCTTCCTGGGCTCCTGGGGTTCTTCTGCTGCACTAGGTTGTGGATCTGCTCCTTCTTGTGGTGGTGGCTGGGTGAGGGGAAACAATGACTCTACTTCCGAGGCTTCCGTGGGTGGAGGTGCTGCAAAACCAGTTCTCCTTCGCTCCAGCGGATGGACAGGGATCCCCTCCAGGATTAAGGGTTCCTGCCTTTCCGTGGCGAGCGTCCTACGCTTGGCCCGGGTGACAAGATAGGCGTCCTCCAGCTCCTGGGCATGACGGTCTTGGTCCACCTTGACGGCCTCCGCCATGGCAGCCTCTCGACTCTCAGCGGCTGCTAGATTGGCATGAGCTTCAGCAAGCTGCACTTCGAGCATCCTGGAGAAGATCTCGGCTTCCTCAGCTCGGTGGAGACACTCTCTTAGCTCCGAGGCCTGCCGGTCGTACTGCTCATCCAGAGCGAGCAAGTACGTGGTCAGGTGCACCACGGTCGGGTTGTCCTCTTGCACGTCCTGACCCCGCAAGGCCTCCATGCGAGCCCTCCATACTCGCCGATTCTTGTCCAAAGGTGGAAAGAACCGCATGGGGGTACGAGCAATGGGCTGCTCATAGATCTGGCACAGATGTCGCAAGGCTTTGCGGGCCACAACCTGGTAGGTGTCGCCGAAGCGAAACCCGGTTGCGGTCACATTCCAGGCTTCAGTGACGTCGGGAAACTCCTCACTCTTGCCAATGTAGATGGTGACCTTGCATCGCTCCATGCCATGCTTCATGTACTCACGACCCTCATACTCAGGACGCTCCCGAATGCCGAGTTTTTGCAGGGTAGCATACAGGATTTTGGGAAAACCCTCGGTGTTCAGGCAGTAGCTGCTAACCCAAACTCCTGCCATCCTAGGTGGGTGGTGGTTGCAAGGAAGGCTTGAGGAGAAGCTTGCTCAAGAGAAAAAGGGCTAAGCGAGCTGGAATGCACTGAGTGGTGACACAAAGTGGCTGGGCTTGGCCCCCTTAAAAAGGCAGAGCGGCCAGTGGTCCTGGCGCAGACCACCCTCGAGCCATGTGTGGGAACCAGTAAAAGTACAACAACAGGATTTTTACGCACACGAGGTGGGCGGTGTTCGAGGCCATAAAGACTAGCATGGTTGCAGGGCAGAGGTCCGACAAGGGCGCAGAAGGAGTGCCGAAAACGTAAGCCCCGACAGCCGTGAAGCACGAGTGAACGCGAAACATGAAGCCACTGTACAACAGTAACTCCGGGACAGGGACGCGTGGTACCTAGAAACAGGGCACCTGCAAGTAGGACTCGCACGATGACTATAGCAAAACAGCACGTCTGACTTTAGGACCGCATGCTACACACCAGTTAGCTTACCGGACGAAAGCCTACTTAAACTTATTCCGGAGACTTAACTATAGTAATAGGGCTACTTATATAACTTCGTATGCAAACGTCCTAACTTTTTGCAAAAAGGTGTTGTCAAATTTTAATTTAGAAAAGGGTTTTGAAGCTTTATTTCCCCATTTATGCTCTGATACCACCTGTGGCAGAACCGCCTAATTTAATGTCATCCCAAGAGTACTTATCTTCCATTAGACACTAAGTACCCAAGAGAGAGCACTAAACTCTGCGATTCCGTCGAGCACACCCAACGGGAGAACTCGAAAGTCCACATTTTACCTCAGGATCATAAATGAGAGATAAAGCTTATAACAACTTTACCATTTCATATATCACTTTTAGTACAACATCAGAGTAATTCATTATTTGATTATAATAGCGGAATATAAAATATTATCAAAGTTCAGCGGAAATGAAACCATTTGATGATGAGTTAAAATTATCATGATGAACATTTATATACAGCAAATGATAACAGGTGGTAAATCTTTCCCTTGTGAAACATTTTTGGTGAGAGTTATAAATCAACCCTACATCCGCAACGTAAAGGAAATCCCCACTGAGCCCACCAGGAGGTTTCCACACACAACTGTCAGCTTCAAACACCTATTACCTGCAACAGGGTAGAACAAACCCTGAGTACTCAATTGTACTCCGCAAGACTTACCCGTCAGAAGAAAAGACTCCAAGGGTATGCAAGGCTATCTGGCTTGTGGGTTATTGCAACTGCAGGAAGCATTACTAAAGGTGCATCCTTATATTTACTTTTTATTAGCAGTTATCAGTAGTGTATTAACCAACCATTCTAGGTAAGCACCTGTTCTACTTTCAAGCAAAGGTTGAGCCATCAGAACCAATTTTTCCATCTTTCGTCTTTCATCTTTCATTTCTTACTACGGTGCTAGAGTGCAGTCAAGTCGTACCGTCACGTAGAAACGGCGATTCGCGAATCAATGTGCCCAGCTGGGTACCCCGAAAAACACACGCCTCGCTTGTACCCCAGGCACAAGCAAGACCAACCCGTTCCCCTCCTGTCACAGGTTTCCAGGTCCCCGTCCAAACTTGGACTCCTAGCTCCCGTACTTGAGGCCCGGCCTCAATACGGTGCTAAGACCTCCACCTATCCCCGCCTCCAATCAGTCGGTCCGGAAAGAGCCGGAGCCCATGACAAGAGAGTAACAAGTCTTCCTAGCCCCCATCCGCTAGTATATGCTCGGGATAATAAATCTGTGACTTGACCGGGGATCCAGTGCAACGAACGGTCCTTAATCGACACGGACAGGGAAAAAGTGCAACCAAGCTATGCCCCGTGGCCGCGGGACATAACCTGTTACACCCACCAATACCCATACCATATCCCTGCCCGGTCACCATTTCCTTTTCCATCATTTCATCATTAGGGTAATAATAATAATAATAACCACCTATTGTGAGTAACGACAGGTTACTCACGCTACCGATAAACCTAAGCAAAACAGCTACACGATCCTGTACTAGTAAGACTCATGGGTAGATATATATATATGCATGTGGATATCATAAAACTCCTGCAACGTAAATGCACAACCTATATATATATATATATAATAATTTGTAAAATAAGGGTTATGCACCGGGGCTTGCCTGGATGGGAATTAAGATATAACCAAAAGTTAGCATTCCATCACGGCGACACGGTCATCAGGACACCATCTTTTCCGCTGCTCCAAAAGACTTCACGCTCCGTCATTGTTCCTATTATAATATTCGGAGATGCGACATAGAAATGTAAATAATCGACGGCAATCGCAACCTCGTATCATACGATTTCGTCTCTCAAGCTAACGAGCTAACCTTATGGCTAACGAACTAGGTTTCGTATCTATGTTATCGACTTAAGCGTTATTTCCCAACAACCCAGGGTGTTGCTCTTTTCGTTTCGTCGATTTAATATATATACAAACTAGGGTTTATTAGCTACCTAACAAAACTAATTATTTTGGAGCTACAAAAATTACAGTGGACAACTAACATTATGGTTAGCTTACTATAAAATTTTCAGCGTTAATACTATCACTGATTATTCATAACAATTCTTACAAGTTCATGTTTGATAATATTAAACGCCTCGAATTAATTAGAGCAAGCCTAAAAATAGTAGAAATCTACATGAACCAATTACACCTTTATCTAGATCATGATTTTAGGAAACTAACAAAATTGGTTTCACCATTTTTGGACTCCTATACATTTAGATATTAAATTTACAAGTTCCTAGCAACAAAGAAAAAGGAAAAACAATTGAAAGATATACTTTTAAAGCAACGGGCCGGCGCCCACTATTTGGCCTAGCACCCGGATGCGGCCCACGCGGGACGGGTCAGGCGACAGCAGGCCGGCCCAACTGGCCCACAGCGCGCGCGAGGTCGCTCTTTTTGCAGAAGAGCCCCTGAACAAAAGGGCTATTACGCGGAGCCTCAGGTCCCTATTGCACCAGAGACACTTTATGCACGAAGCGCCCCCAACAATCTTTTCTTCTCCCTGAGCCGGTCCCCGACGCCCCCGTGCCCGCCGGCGCGGCTCCGGCCGGCATCGGACGGTCCCGCCGGCCATCTGGGGCCCACTATGCCCCTGCTAAACGGTCGACCACCACCTACAACCCAAACGGTGACGCTAGGTGACCACAGGGGACTGAGCTACGCACGCACGCGAGCTGTAGCGGCGAGCGGCCATTCACCATGGTGGCGAGGCCGTTCCGGCGAGTCTAGGCGGCCCGAGAGCGGTAGGGATGGCGCACGAGTATCCATGACTTACCCGGATGCCAGCAGTGCCGATGGTCGAGGTGGAGAACTGCCGAGGTGACCTGACCACGCGCGCCCGCACCATGCGGCGGCGCTCTGTGATGACACGGTCGTGTCACCGGCGGCAGGGTAGCGGCAGGAGCTCGACTAAGGTGCGCGGGAGGAAGAGGGGTTCAAGGCGAGTCTACTGGTGCATCCAATTCGACTCGAGATGGTCGAAGGAAGCGCTGCCCTTGGTAATGGCATGGCTCGGCTTTATCGACACTGAGAGTGAAGAGCTCCAAAATTGCGGCTTGTCCGGGCACGGTTCTAGGCGGAGTGGGGTTGGTTGTCTAACACACTTAATGGCGAAGGCGTGGAGGTGAAAACTTGCCTTGAATTGGTCTCCTTGCCGTAAGCGATGGTGCGGCCCGTCGGCCACGGTGACAGGGAAGAAAAACCAAGACGGAAAGGTGAGGACGGCTCGGTCAGTCTTCGCCCTGGCGGAACGTGGTAAAGGGATAGCGTGGCGTGACCGCTGGGTAGAGCCACGTCAAGACGAGGCAGCCATGTGAGCACAGGGGAGGGCAGCGGGGCCAGCGGTGGCCACTCAACGCGCGCGCGAGCAGCAGCGGCTCCGCGTGGCTGGCAGCAGGTGCCGCGGCCAGAGTGGCCAAGGCGCGACCACGCCACGGTCAGACCAAGACGGCCTCGGCCGGCCAACGCACGGTGGTGCGCGTGCACGGGGTGCGGCTCGGCCAGGCAACGCCGAGTAAAATGACGTGGTGACCGCGCACACCTCGGCCGAACGACCGACAACGTGCTATGCACGGATTTTAAAGCGTGTACCAACACTTACCCGTCTTGGTTGAGGTTAAACCAACTCCTCTGCCCTCAAGATGGCCCTAACAGCTTCCCAAAGAAACAAATAGCACGTCAAAAGGACAACCAGAGAGGGAGATGGAGTGATGCCAAAACGGGTTCGTCGTGCTGACGCTGGCTCACGAACAGAGCATCGACCACAAGGTTACAGCTCGTTCTAAGGAACTTCCGGCCATTTTTGGAGTAACCACTCAACATCACTCCACCCTACGAACTACACCGTGCTAAAGTACTCGCAAAGGTGCAATTATCGGTGCAAAAACATAGATCTAGTGTTTACGAATTTTAATCAAAATTTAAATGCCAAAGCGACATTACCATTAGGTTTTCAGACTTGGTCATTATAGTTCTAGGAGCTGGAACCCATTTCCAAATCAATTCTTGAGCTACCAGTTATGCTATTGATCACTTATTTATCGGAACAAAAGTTGCGTTTTCATCTACTAGACTTGCGCTTCAAATTTTATTAAGTACTACATTCAATTGATGTTTTATTTTTATTTATAGAAATTCGCTTATCATTTTATGTGCGTTTGAAATTTTAAAACCCACGGAATTTGTTTTGTTAATTTCTTTTAGACCTTAATCGCATGCTAAGTACGCTAGTAACACCAGAGGTGTTACATATATGATCAAATAGTAAATTCTAAGTTTGAGTTTTGTGCTTGGTGTCTTTGCAGATTGTGGGCTTTGTGGCAGATTGTTGTCGCTAGCCAGAGCTAGCCAGAGCTCATTGATCTCTGATGTGCGGCCCAGGCTCACTGATCATTGAACCTTTGCATAATGTTTGCAAGTCACAATAATCAACTTTTATTGTTCTTGGATTCATCGGATCGTATGGCTAAAAATTTGTAATTTTGTTTTAGCATGTTGATTCATGCTCAATCCTAATTAGTCCTTTTACCTACTTAATTAATCCTTTTAGCTACTTCTGTGTACTATGAAACACATCTAGCATGCTACTTCTGTCAGGATTCAGACGTGCAAATGTTCTGTGTAGTGCCCAATGTCCAGCATTGTATTTCTTTTTTTTTGACATCTGCAGCGTTGTATTTGTTTTCTTCTTCTTTTTTGACATCTGCAGCATTGTATTTCTGTTTACATGCAAACATGCAAGCATTGTATTTATGTGCAAATGCAAGCGTGCAAGCTGTAGGGCCCAAGGGTATTTCTGTGTACATGCAAGCGTGTAATCTGTAGCCTGCGTAGGGCCCGAGGGCTGAAATAACAGATCCGGCCCTAGGATTTAATTAGGATCAGGATAGGAGTGGGATTTTATTATCAAGGGGTCAAGCTGGATTAGGATATAAAGTTGACCAGTGGATCAGATCAGGATCAGGCCATACGCTCTAGAAAATAGGGTTGACGTTGGATTAGGGGTGGGCCACGACTCATTCCCAGTTAACGGTGATGTACTTGACAAGCTTTTTTCGTATTATAAGAGCTAGCCTAGGATGCATATAGGAATACATAAGAGACAATGGTGAAGGGCATGCTTTTGAGTGTGTTAAAAGAGAGAGATTAATTGAGGTGTTGGCTAAAATTAACCATTGCCCACCCAAACTGGTGAGGGCTATTTTTTCACACACATAATCTAGCCATTAACCCATTAGATAGTCAAATGGGGATAATTTTTGCTACCTTTAGCTACACTGCTACACGAATGACCTTTAGTCCCGGTTGGGAAGGACTTTTAGTCCCGGTTTCCCAACCGGGACTAAGGTTCCGGGACTAAAGGTCCCACCCTTTAGTCCTGGATCACATAACCCGGGACTAAAGGTCCATCGCGAAACGAAAAATAAACGAAATTCTGGAGACCTCTTCTCTTGCGGTGTGTAAGATTCGAACTCAAGACCACCCGCCTCGCGCGTAGATTACTTACTGAAAGCATCTAGGCCCCGATGTTGGTTTCGGCAATTAATGACAACACATAATTACCATGACTAACGTGTGTTTTGCAGAAACGTTGGTAAGTTAGGTCATGAAGATGATAACTGCTTTGGGCAATATGGTATTCATGTCTCTTGATGGAAATCGTTTCGGTTTTCAAAGGATCAACGATAAGATTAAGGACGATTAGTTCCGGATGTCAAGGTGTTGAGATACATCTGGAATAGTCGTTAGGATCTTTGTTTCTTCCTTTGACCGTACTATGAAGAGGGGCATGAGCGAGTAGCTTGACCTAGGTGAGTCTTGTGTTTAGGTGTGGTGCACACTTGTCAAACTTAGTACTAGGTAGCTCGAGAAAAGCTCAGAGTTCAGTTAGAAGCAACTTGGTTCAAGTTGCATCGCGTTTAGAAGACGTTTAAGCTGTTTACCTATGACCGAACGCGGTCCTGGTCATGACCGGACGCGTTCGGTCAGTACTAAATCTTCACTGCGCTTTTAGCTGACTGACCGGACGCGGTCCTTGAGAGGACCGGACGCGGTGGTCAGTCTGACACGTGTTCCAAAGGGTAAACAGAGTAATTGGACGCGACTGTGAAATGATCGGCGCGTCCGGTCATGTTCCAGTAAGGTCCCGTGGTGACCTGACGCGTCCGGTCACCTATGATCGGACGCGGTCATGCGTCCAGTCATGTTCCAGTAAGGTCCCGTGGTGACCTGACGCGTCCGGTCACCTATGATCGGACGCGGTGATGCGTCAGGTCAGTTTTCCAGAGAGCTCTTGCGTGATCGGACACGTCCGATCATCCTTGATCGGCACGTCCGGTCATCTCAGACCGGCGCGTCCGGTTATTACAGATCGGCGCGTCCGGTCACTCAGCACAGGTTTTCATTATTCGACCGTTACACCTGACCGGCGCGTCCGGTCATATCGACAGGCGCGTCCGGTCAGTGCGCGTCTGGCTGTTTCGAAAGGTAACGGTTGGATTTGTTTGAGGGGTCTATAAATACACCCCCTCCACCTCTTTTAGAGGTCTCTTGCTCATTTGTTCGGCTGAGAAACACCTTTAGAGTGCAAGGAAGTGCAAGAGCCCTAGTGAGGATAGTGATTTGCGAATCGAAGTTTGAGAATCCTCTCTAGTGACAAGAGTCAAGCAAGTATGCATCCGTCTTCTCATTAGGCTTGTTATGGTCAAGTGAGAGTTCTAGCTTGTTACTCTTGGTGATCGCCATCACCTAGACGGTTTGGTGGTGATTGGGAGTTTGGTGATCATCCGACGAGATTGTGGGTGACCCAACTCAAGTTGTGAGCGGTTTTGGGTGATTCGCCGCGACGGAGTGTCGAAGAATCAACCCATAGAGAGCACTTGATCCTTGTGCGGATCAAGAGGGAGCTACACCCTTGCGCGGGTGCTCCAACGAGGACTAGTGGGGAGTGGCGACTCTTCGATACCTCGGCAAAACATCACCGTGTTCCTATCTCCTACTTTCAAGCATTTACTTTCTTGCATTACTTTCATTACTTGTTTACTTTCCTAGAATTGTCTTGCTAGTCTAGGATTAGAACTTAGGGTGCAAAACTTTTATCGGTAGAATCACAAGGAACACAAGTAGGCACTAGGGGTGAAGTTTGGCTTGTAGAATTTAATTCTTGTAATTAATTTTTAGAAAAGCCCAATTCACCCCCCCCTCTTGGGCATCTTGATCCTTTCAATTGGTATCGGAGCCGTGTTGCTCCTAATTTAGGCTTTACCGCCTAGAGCAAGATGTCTAATAGGGAAGGACCACCTCCCACTTTTGAGGGAGACGATTTTCCATATTGGAAAATTCGTATGAAGGCGTACCTCGAAGCCATAGATGTTGGGTGCCTTAGAGCCGCAACCGAAGGGCTTCCTCCTATAAGGGATCCCGCTAACCCAAGTAGTGACGAGGAGAAATACGACCGGTGGAATGCAAAAGCAAAAAATGCAATCTACCGGGCACTAGGCAAAGATATTTTCAATCGTGTGCGAAATGCCAAAAACGCACACGAATTATGGGAAAATCTTTGTGCTCTCCATGAGGGAACTAAGAGTGAGCGTGAGGAACGCTATCATATTGCATTAAAGAAAATTAACTCTTTTGAGATGCTTCCTAAAGAAAGTACTAACGACATGTACACTCGTTTGAATGTTCTTGTAGAAGATCTAAATGCTCTTGGACTCACTAAAATGAGTCAATCGGATGTTGCAAGGAGGATCTTAAGTGTTCTTCCCGTTGAGAAGTATGGACACATTGTCACCGTACTTCACCAAAGTGATCTCTCCACCGCAACACCAACTCAAGTATTGGGGAAGATCAACGCACATAAGATGTACATGCACATCACTTCGGAAGAGGGCTCATCATCTTCCAAGAAGAAAGACTTGGCCTTCAAAGCTAGTCATGAAAAGAAAAAGAAGAAGGCCCAAGCCATGATTGTGCAAGAAAGCTCTAGTGAAAGTGACATTGATGATGAATCACTTGCACTCATGGTAAGAAAGACCACCAAGATGCTAAAGAAGCTAAATAAGAGTGGCATCAAGTTCGATGGCAAGAAGAAGAAATTCTTCACTAGTAGCAAAAGGAAGCCAATCTCCGAAATGGATTGCTTTAATTGTGGAGAACTTGGCCATCTAGCTCATCAATGCCCAAAGCCTCCAAAAGATAAGTACAAGAACAAGTACAAGGGCAAGAAAGATGACTCAAGTGATGAAGAAGATGACAAAAGGAAGAACAAGCCATACAAGAAGAAAGATGACAAGAAAAGAGAATTCTTCAAGAAGAAGAAGGGAGGCAAGGCCTATATTGTTGGTGATTGGCTCACCGACATTGAATCATCATGTGAGTCCTCCGGCGATGAAAGTAACAATGACAAAGAAAAGATCGCCGCACTTGTGATTGGGCCATCATCATCTTCACCGACATCTTCATCACCACCTTCACCGCCATCTTCACCATCATCTTCTACTACTCATCTATGCCTTATGGCAAAGGGTGATCGAAAGGTACAAAATAGTGATAGTGATGATGATGATAGTGATAGTGATGATAAATATGATGCTCCCTCTTATGATGAACTAGTAAAATTGTTAAATAAATATTCTAAAATCATAAGGAGGACTAGAAATAAAAATGATGAGCTTCAACATGAAAATGAATCACTCTCATCTTAGCTTGAAAGTGCACATAATGCTAGGGATGAGCTCATAGATCAACATGAAACTATGTCTTCTTCTCTCAAAGAGCTTAAAACTTCTAACAAGGAGCTTAGAGATAAACATGATAAGATTGAGAAGAAGCATGGTAAACTCATCACTAGGCTAAACTTGCTAAAAGAAGAATACACCGCCTTAAAAATTGATTATGATACTCTTATTGTTGCTAATGAGCTTGCTCTTGAGACACATGATGCTACTAACCAAATTATTAAGATTGATATAGCTACATCATGTGATGACTTGATTGTTGAGAACTTTGAGCAAGGCTCTAGCGGCAAAGGCAAGAGTGTGGTTGAGGCCAATGACTATGATAAGTATGTCAAGCTCAAGAGTGAAAATGAGATGCTTAAAGTTGAGAACAAGAAGTTGTTGGCTCTTGAAAAGCAAGCTTCAAATGAGTCACTCATTGAAGAAAACAAGAAGCTCAAGCAAGAGAAAGAGCATCTCAAGACCGACCTAAGCAAGTTCACAAGAGGCCAACACTTGCAAAGTGAGCTACTCATGAACACCGTCATGAAGTTGGATAGGAGTGGCATTGGCTATTCGGCAAATCAAGAAAAGAAAGTAAAGGCCAAACAACAACAAAGCAAGACAAAGCCCAAGCCAAAGAGATGTGTTGAGTGTGGACAAGAAGGTCATTTTGCTCATGAGTGCAAAACTCCTCCACCACAACCCTTGCCCAAGCATGCTAGACCCTTTGCTTTCAATGCTCACTATATGCTTAGAAAGGACTCAAGTGGAAAGATGAAAGTCATGTTCTTGGGTCCTCCTAACAAGAATAGGCCAAAGAAAATTTAGGTTGCCAAGTCACTAGTTGAGAAATTTAAGGGTCCCTCTCAAGTTTGGGTCCCTAAACAAAAGGCTTGATCTCTTGTGTATAGGTGAACTACAAGACCGGTGGATCTCATTGGGTGATTGATAGTGGTTGCACACAACATATGACCGGTGATCCTCGTATGTTCACCTCACTTGAAGAAGATGGGGTATGTCAAGACAAGATCATATTTGGGGATAATTCAAAGAGCAAAGTCAAGGGTATAGGCAAGGTTGCAATATCAAATGATCATTCTCTCTCAAATGTGCTCTATGTTGCTTCATTGAGTTTCAACTTACTATCCGTTGGGCAACTTTGTGATCTTGGCTACCAATGCTTGTTTGGTCCAAATGAAGTGGTTGTTACTAAGATAGATGACAAGCAAGTGATTTTTAAGGGCTTTAGATACAACAATCTTTATCTTGTTGACTTCACCTCCGAAGATGCAAACTTGATGACATGTTTGTTCACCAAGACCACACTTGGATGGCTTTGGCATAGGAGGCTTGCTCATGTTGGAATGAATACTCTCAACAAGCTATTGAAGAAAGAATTAGTAAGAGGTTTAAAGGATGTAAAGTTTGAAAAAGACAAACCTTGTAGTGCATGTCAAGCCGGCAAACAAGTTGCAAACACTCATCCAACCAAAGCCTACATGTCAACATCAAGAGTACTAGAACTTCTACACATGGATTTGTTTGGTCCTACAACTTACAAGAGTTTGGGTGGAAATCTCTATTGCCTAGTAATTGTGGATGATTACTCAAGATACACTTGGACCTTCTTTCTTCATGACAAATCCGAAGTAGCAAATTGCTTCAAGAAGTTTGTAAAGAGAGCTCAAAATGAATTTGAAGTCAAGATAAAGAAGATTAGAAGTAACAATGGGAAAGAGTTTGACAACACCAACATTGAAGCCTATTGTGATGAAATTGGAATCAAGCATGAAGTGTCATCAACCTACACTCCTCAACAAAATGGTGTAGTTGAGAGAAAGAACCGGACCTTGATCACTCTTGCAAGAACAATGCTAGATGAGTACAACACACCGGAGAAATTGTGGGCTGAGGCAATCAACACCGCATGCTATGCTTCAAATCATCTCTTCCTACAAAAGTTCCTTTACAAGACCCCTTATGAGTTGCTAAATGGGAAGAAGCCGGACGTCTCATTCTTTCGGGTGTTTGGTTGCAAATGCTACATCTACAAGAAGCGTCAACACCTAGGGAAGTTCCAAAGACGTTGTGATATTGGTTTTCTTGTTGGCTACTCATCAAAGTCCAAGGCATATAGAGTATTTAACCATGCCACCGGTTTGGTTGAAGAAACATATGATGTGGAATTTGATGAATCTAACGGCTCCTAAGGAGCAATTGAGAATTGTGATGATGTAGGTGATGAACCATTGAGGGAGGCCATGAAGAACATGCCCATGGGTGACATCAAGCCTAAAGATGATGAAGACGATGTACAAATTGTCAATCCACCATCTTCATCATATGTGCCTCAAGATGATGACAAGAATGAGAGAGTTAAAAATGAAGACACACATGTCTCTCATTATCAAGCCAAGGCACAAGCACAAGATGTTGATGCTCCCCATCCCACTCCACAAATGGTTGATCGAAGAAACTCACCTCTACTTCAAGCACATCTACAAGATCTCATCATAGGGAGTCCTACAAAGGGTGTAATGACTCGATCTCAAAAATTTAATTCTTTTGTTGAACATCACTCTTTTGTCTCTTGTCTTGAACCTAAGAATGTAGAAGAAGCTCTTCAAGATCCGGATTGGGTGAATGCCATGCATGAAGAATTGAACAACTTCGCCCGCAATCAAGTATGGACACTTGAAGAGCATCCAAAAGGTGCAAGAGTCATTGGAACCAAGTGGGTGTTCCGCAACAAGCAAGATGATCAAGGGGTAGTGG
The DNA here is from genome assembly GCA_038087645.1 of Saccharum hybrid cultivar R570. Taxonomy (NCBI): domain Eukaryota; kingdom Viridiplantae; phylum Streptophyta; class Magnoliopsida; order Poales; family Poaceae; genus Saccharum; species Saccharum hybrid cultivar. The sequence continues at coordinate 4,202,044 of JAQSUU010000273.1, forward strand.
TAAGAAACAAGACAAGACTAGTGGCAAAAGGGTTCTCTCAAGTTGAAGGTCTTGATTTTGGAGAGACTTTTGCACCCGTTGCAAGACTTGAAGCTATTCGTATCATTCTTGCATATGCATCACATCATGATATGAAACTATATCAAATGGATGTGAAAAGTGCATTCTTAAATGGCTTCATAAATGAACTAGTCTTTGTTGAACAACCTCCCAGGTTTGAAGACCCTAGATATCCTAATCATGTTTATAGGTTGTCCAAGGCGCTATATGGGCTCAAGCAAGCCCCTAGAGCGTGGTATGAGCGCCTCCGGGACTTCCTCATAGAGAAGGGCTTCACTATTGGGAAGGTTGACACCACACTATTCACCAAGAAATTCAAAGAAGAGATCTTCATTTGTCAAGTGTATGTTGATGATATCATCTTCGGGTCAACAAATGAAGACTATTGCAAAGAATTTGGTGAATTGATGTCAAAAGAGTTCGAGATGTCAATGATTGGTGAGCTAACATTCTTCCTTGGGTTTCAAGTCAAGCAAATGAGAGAAGGGATCTTTATCTCTCAAGAAAAGTATACCAAGGATCTTCTCAAAAGATTCAAGATGGAAGAATGCAAGCCAATCAAGACCCCAATGCCAACTAATGGACATCTCGACCTAGATGAGGGAGGTAAACCAATCGATCAAACTCTTTACCGTTCTATGATTGGTAGCTTGTTGTACCTTACCGCATCTAGGCCCGACATCATGTTTAGTGTGTGCATGTGTGCCCGCTTTCAAGCATGCCCTAAAGAACCTCACCTAAGTGCCGTAAAAAGAATCCTAAGATATCTTAAGTATACCCCAAGCATCGGACTATGGTACCCCAAAGGAGCTAGATTCCAACTAGTTGGCTACTCCGATTCGGATTATACCGGTTGCAAAATTGATAGAAAAAGCACATCCGGAGGATGCCATTTGCTTGGGAGATCCTTAGTATCTTGGTCATCTAAAAAGCAAAATAGTGTGGCTTTGTCCACCGCCGAGGCGGAATACATTGCCGCGGGGGCTTGTTGTGCACAAATCCTATACATGAAACAAACCCTCCTAGACTATGGAGTTGTTCTTGAAAAGGTGCCACTTTTATGTGACAATGAAAGTGCGGTTAAAATTGCCAATAATCCAGTACAACACTCTCGCACCAAGCACATTGATATCCGCCACCACTTTCTAAGAGATCACGTTGCTAAAAATGACATATCACTAGAAGGTGTAAGAAGTGAAAATCAATTAGCGGATATCTTCACTAAACCTTTAGATGAAGCTACCTTTTGTAGGTTGAGAAGTGAACTCAATGTGCTTGACTCTAGTAACTTTAAAAGATGAGCTTGTGTTGTCCCTTGCATTGCATTGTATTATATGTTTAAATACCTGCAATGCATCTAAGGCTTGGCTAACACGGTTACGATAACCCTCCTTTGGAGGAGTGAAGAAGCCTAACCGTGGATCAAACTTGACAAGCAACCTAGCTTTACTTACTTATTTTGCATTGCATTTGCATGGTTGTTGCTTTGTCGTTTCTTTTCGGTTAAGCTTTGAGCAACCTCTGTATTCGTCCATGGGTAGAGAGAGCATTTTGACGCTCCCAAAGGTTCAAAAACTCTATTGCATGGCCATACGTTGCTCCTCGAGTGTTTGTTGCCTATTTTCCTAAAAATAATATTAGCCTAAGGCAAACTATTTTGAGAAACTTGAGGGTTTGAGTGAGGTCACTCATATCTTGTTCCAATTGGTGTTTATTTGTGTCTCTTTGAATTGGAACTTGATTGGGAGAAGTCGCGTCGAAGTTCGGAATGAAGAAGGGCGAAAAACAGTGACCGGACGCTGGACCGGACGCAGTGATGCTTCACCACCGCGTCCGGTCCCAGCGACAACCAGCGCGTCCGGTCATCCTGAAGACCATCTCCTGATCCAGTGACCGGACGCTGCACCGGACGCGCCCCTGTTGACCACCGCGTCCGGTCCCGGTAACCACCACCGCGTCCGGTCATCCGTCTCAGTTTTCCGGGGAAATCAAAACCGGACGCTGTCAGCGTCCGATCGTGGATAATCGGACGCGTCCGGTCATTCCAGGAGCTTACTGGAATGTGACCGGACGCTGCCTCCACCGCGTCCGGTCATATCGACCACCACGTCCGGTCATCGCGTGACGAGCGGATCTAACTTCTCATATAACCTTTCGCGTTCTTCCTTTTCCTCATCCGCGCCGTTTCTTCCTCGCAAATCCGCCGCCTCCTTGCCCTAGCTCGCCGGGAAGCTCGCCTCAGCCGCTCGTCGGAGACCACCGCCGCGTCCTGCGTCTCCTTCCTCTCCGGTGACCCGCAAGACCACCGCCCGGCCCGCAACTCCACCGCGACGCGCCACCTCTGTCGCGCCCGCACCGCCACCGCCTCTGCCACGCCGCCACCGCCACCGCCGCCGCCGTGAGCTGCTGCCGCCCGCGAGCCGCACTCTCCTCCACCAGCACCACCTCCGGCCGGCCCCTGCCCTCGCGACCATCCTCGGTTTTCGGCCATCGCACGTCGCCCTAACCCTAGGGTTCGCTGCGGCGTCTCCTTCGTTCGTCGTCGAAATTTTCTTCGCGCGAACGTCTTCACTCCGAGGTGGTTGCACTCATCCTTGATCTTCATGTTAGGGTTTGCCGAAATTTCATTATCATTGTCCTAATTAACTTTTGTTTCGGCAAATCAGCGCTCGTCCGGTGCTTCGGGAAGTCCCGCGACCTAGGTCATCTCATCTCATCACCGTTTTCTCGTCGATCCGAGGTAGCCATCGCGTTTCGTTTCACATCTTATCTTATATGCTTGCTATCTCTAGGGTTTCGTACCTTTTAGATCATATATGTTGCTTATAGTAGATCCATCTATTCCGTCTTTTCAGCGAGTTTGTCGGTGTGTCGGGGTGACTGCTGTTCAGTGATTGAATCCGAGGCCAAGCCTGCGGATACGGATTAAGGCCAAGCCTCTCAAGTGTCAGTACACCATCTTTCAAAGGTTTTCCGATAGTGTGACAGCATGGTTCGTTGCAAGAATGCTAGTGGTGCTCCTGGTGACGGGGACGACAGTCCTCCTCGTATGTCTGAGGTTGCGCGTGGAAAGCGCATCAAGATCATGGCCAGAAAGAAGAAGAAGACTCTTACTGATGCAGAGATAGCTCAGGTAGTGGCAGATGCAGCTGATACAGCCGAGAGAGGTGGCAGGAGCAGTGGTATACGCATTGGCGACAGTCGCTTTCATCTTGAAGGTCGACAGCTTGGTACAGAGACTACTGAGACCACTGAGGGCACAGAGGTGCGAATGGATGCAGATACTATGTCAGTTGATCCACCTGCAGAGGCTCCAGAGGAGACAGAGGAGCAGTCAGCTCAGACTCCACAGCATCGCCGCTCCACACGCACACGGGCTCAGGTGACTCCTAGGCTAGAGGGCCAGCGTCTTGGAGGACGTCCACCTCCCAAGGTTAGAGGTTCACCCCCTGTCGAGCACTTTGACTTGAGAGGTGCTACTGCACGTCAGGTGTAAAGTTTGAGATTTGTTGAGGTCAGCCGGTGGTTTTCACCTCAGAGGGACTCTAGAGCTTCAGAGGGTTTTTATACTCCTCTATAGGAGGATTTTTACAGAGCTTATGTTGACAGTGGCATTGCCTTTCGACCATAGAGGGTCTATCGCATTGAGTCACTTGTTGAGGTAGTGGGTGAGCAGCTTCGTCCGCACCTGGCCTTTCTACCGGGTTTGTTAGATCTTCTTGGACGGACAGGTGCATACTGCGGCACTTGGGTTAGGGAATTCTATGCTTCACTATGGATTGATCCAGCCCATGAGTTCATACACTTTGCATTCAGAGGCCGCGACCGCAGACTGTACAGCACAAGAGTGCGGGAGATTCTCAGACTCCTAGCTTCAGACACGAAGATTCACCAGCTCTGTTTTTGTCAGACAGCTCCACCTAGACGCCCTCATGGCGGTACTGTGCCACCTATAGATCTGATCCGACCCTGCTTCCGTGAGTCTTTTGGCGAAGGGTCTCGTCGCACACCTGCCAGTTTGACACCACTTGCCCGAGTCCTGGATGTTATTGTTAGGCGTACTCTTCTTCCTAGGCTTAGTTACAGAGAGGGATTGACCAGGATGCAGCTATGGGTTGTTCACCACCTCCTCTCACAGATACCTTTTGACATTTGGGATCTTATGATGAGTGAGATGGAGGACACCCTGGCAGAAGGCTTCAAGGGACACCGTCAGCTGCCCTATGCTCATTGGATTTGCTTCATTATCAGATCTGTATTTGAGCTGCCTTCAGAGATTAGTGCTGAGATAACTGAAACTACTACTGTTTTTTCTGAGTATGATATTCGTCAGCTATGGGCTTCAGTTACGAGAGAGCAGGCACCTAGCCCAGGACAGAGACAGAGACCTGAGGTGCCTGAGACAGCGGCTGAGCAGGACGCGACCATACAGGGTCTTGCTGAGGTAGAACTTGCAGATCTAGATGCTCAGCCCGCTGATATAGCTGAGGATGAGGCCTCTGACAGCACTGACGAGGATTATCAGCCCATCCCAAGGTATCGGTCTCCTCGGCCTCATGACCACGAGGCCGGTGGCTCTGGTTCAGCCTCCCGCTCAGACCCAGCCATGGTGGCTATACTTGAGAGGCTGACCCAGGCACAGGAGCGACAGGAACTTCAGCTACAGAGACAGGCTCAGGATACAGCTGCTGCGTTTGCACAGATACAGGCTCGACAGGACGAGTTCCAGCGACAACAGCTTGAAATACAACGCCAACAAGTCGAGATGCAGCGTCAGCAGTATGAGATGCAGCGACAGAGTGCAGCTAGCCAGCAGCAGTACCCGTATCTTCTGCGTCACCTAGTCACAGTTGGGGTTCCTCCACCTGCATCTGTCCTGACTTCAGCTTTACCATTCAGTGGACCTTCAAGTCAGGATCAGCCGAGCTTTCAGTTCACCTCTCCACAGCTGCAGGTTCCTCAGTCGTTCCAGTCCCCGAGCTACACACCCATTCAGACGGGGTTTACTCCTTCAGACCAGCCTCGCCCTCACATGTTGACCGGCACACCTTTCATTGATCTTAGTGCCACATATAGCGAGTTGACTGGTCAGCCGACGCCCTCGCACACCACTTTTGCTACTTCATCAGGGTTGTCAGCTTCAGAGGCAGCGATTCCTCCTGTGACAGGGACAGGCACTACCAAGACAGTTCCTTCGTCCGTTGCCTCGATAGATCCCCCAGCTATTGGCTCACTTCAGGCTCAGGTCACAGAGACTGCTCCACTTGTTGCTACTTCATCAGTACATGTTCCTGTTGATCAGACCCAGACCGCTTCATAGCCACGTGCTTCTTTAGAGGGTCAGCCTGATAGCTCCGAGTCTGAGGGAGACACTTCTCAGTTCGTGATTACTCCACGCTCCTCGGCACCCGACTCGACTCCGTCTGTTCCCCCGTCAGGTCCTTAGATTAGTTTTTGGCGGTTGATGCCAAAGGGGGAGAGAGAGTAGATTCAGGGGGAGTTTTTGGTAGAGGGTTTTCGTTCTTCTCTTGTGTGCTACACTCATGCATCATATTTACTTTACGGTATTTGCATACTTGTGACATGTGGTCTTATGAGATACCTTGAGTCTCTATGGTTTATCTAGTCACAGTTTTAAATCTTATCACTTGTTTGTTTATAGCTCATAAGGTTGTGCTTCCGTGCCTTACTCCGATTTCATATGAGCTATGTTCTATGTGTACTAACTCTTCATGTTTTATCTTATAAGTACACTCAGTTGGCTTGGAACACATAAGCATTGTATCACCACCGCCGGCTCCAAAGTGTCCGTCAATGCTGGTTTTTGCTCTGGATGATGAGAGTGGCAGTGTTACTCTTGGTTATCACAGCCGGGCTGGTTATACGTACTCATGGTGATAATCGAAAAAATTTTAAAACAAAAAACATCAACCAAGCCCATCGAGCCCACCAAACCCACCGAGTCAAAGGCGTGAAGCATTCCAGACTACTATGAACTGAGATGAAAAAAACATATTTGGAGTTATTGGTACCCAACTAGACACATTGTTTGTTAAAAAGATTGAAACCTGTTTTATACGGTGGTATAGTAATTTTGTTTAATCAGTTGTTTGTCATAACGGCCATTTAGCTCAAACAGTAACTAAACGGAAGGTGATTGACTGTTCAACGTGTAGAGAACATTGTTAGACAAAGATAAAATATGTATACATATAAATATTGTGTTAGACTGCCCGCAGTGGCATACTCTAAATGATACTCTAAAGTTTTAGAGTATGAATATAGAGTAAAAACTGTTGCACTGGGTACTCTAAAACGATACTCTATCATTTCTCTCACTCTATATTTAGAGTAGTACTGTGCTTACTCTATATTCTGTAGTGGCGGACCCCGCTAGCTAAACAAAGGAAAAAATGCTATAACTCACAAACCAAAAATCCAAATTAAATTTCGATTGCACCATTAAATTCGTCTCAATAAATCCTTCAAAACTAGATCACACATGGATATATTTAGATAAAGTGATAAGTGGGTCCCATAATGGATAGAGTGGATAGAGGATGATATAGAGGATGGATGGGTGCGGGAGAATTGAGTATATAGGAGAGAATCTTACTGACTAGAACGTATAGAGGATGAATATAGAGGTCCATGAGTGCGGAGGATGAATATAGAGGTCCATGAGTGCGGATAGCCTTAGAATCTATTACCACCTAAAAAAGTAGGTAGAGGTTTCATCTACCTCCCCTTGCCCTTGGTGTGCGCACCTGGACTTCACCGGCTGCAAGGTCTGAACCGAACTCCCTTCGTACGATCGGACTACAGGACCGAAAAAAAATCTCCTGTAAAAAAAAAAACTGGACCGAACAAAATCCGACGCGATCTCCAGGAGGGGTGGCACAACTCAATACAATCTCCACGAGGCTACCAGCTCGGCTCAGTTCCTAGGCTCAATACGATCTCCACGAGGCTACCAGCTGGGCTCAGTTATATATATCTCTCTCTATATAACACTACAACGATAAAATAACTAATTAAAATCCACAAATTAGGAAGGCTTGGCCAATAAAAAAAATGATCGTATCAATTTTCCCAGTATAAAATAGTCTTAAATAAAAAAATAATGAGCTATAAAGCTGCAAATCTTATTGACCTTTACAATTTCATATAAATTATATTTTAACATATAAATTATATTTTTAAGCTCATGAAAATAAGTTATGTTTTTTCAAATATATACTACATGGAGAAGAAATATCTTGTCATTTTTTTACGAATCATAGTACAATACAGATGTTCATACATGTCCGTACATTCATCTCCTATGGACACACACATTCTACCCCTATGAGAACATGAGACTTAAAATTTACCAAATAAATTGGCGAGAGTAGTATTTTCAGTGATTTTAGATACAGTAATAAATTTTATTCAGTACAATGAAAGTCTTCTATACACCTAAGAGATTGTAACGTCATCATCTAGGTAATAGCAAGTCTCGATCCCTGCTTACGTGTCGGCATTCGATATGAATCATCCTCTACTTGGAGCTCACGTGTCTGCGTCGCACACACGGTTCCACTATAAAGACAGGATCCACGTGTCCGTGTCACATACAAAGTTCTCAGAGCTCACGTGTCCGCGTCCGCATCCGAATATTGAGATTAAGCACAAAAATGATGACCCGGTGCAACGTACGGACATGTATCTAGTATAAGCAAAAAAAAAAAAAAGAGAGAGAGAGCAACGATGAGTCATTATAATTAGATGCCCTAAACCCATTCCATAAATTATTGGACCGTGCAGCATGTTGTGTTGGGTTAGTTTATCCCATTCTAAGCGAGTATGATTGCAGGTCGAGCTGCCAGTGCCACTCAACTGCGGCGAACTAGCGGTCTAGCGCACACTGCCACGCTCACTGGGATGCGCGCGGTGCAATTTTAGCTCATGGGCTGGACTGGACCGCGCACTGGTCTGCTGAAACCGTGGATGGAAAAGGTAAACGGGCTTGGGCCGCATCCTGCTGCCTGCTTCGGTGTCTTGTGCTGGCCCGGCGATCAAACATCTTCTATTGCTTTCTCTCTCCAAAAAAAAACGAACATCTTCTCTCTCCAACTACGTGTCTGTATCTGTACGCGTCTTTGTACAGTATCCTTACATCGTAATATATTCGGCGTGTATTTGTGGTAAAAAAAACAAGGATCAAACATATTATTATCTCTACCAGTACAAAGGTTAATCTCTGAGGCTTGGAATTCGCTTTACTCCAAGAAAATATGAGCATTTTGTTTTGTCCTAGCATGACAATATTGCACTAAACATATATATTTAGAAGAATCTCCCAATGATTATGAGGATCTATATATTACAGATAGAGACTAAACAAGATTCTAGAGACAGGGGAAAAATCTATCTGAGTCCAGGACTAACAAGATAAATAAAAGGAACCCATTCGCTCTCATTAGCCTATGACTAGTCTATTTTCTTTTTTATTGTTATAATTATCACACAATAGGTTAAATTTAGTCGGGGAATCCAAATACCCTGTAAACTGTAGTTCAAAAATGAGCTGGTTTGTAATGTCTGATTTTGTACTACTAGCAGTACGAGACAAAACTATTCCTTTTTTTTCCCTCCTACCGAAACAAAATGATCCAAATCATCGTGCACAAACAGAAAACAAAATACTCAATTCAGAGTCTAGTAGCTCACCGCTCAGCAAAAATCACAGAAAGCAACAGATGCTTTTTTTTTTTTGGAAACTCAACAGATGTTGATGAGCAGAGAGTCCCAGCCCTCTAATTAGCCGTTAATCTAATGCATCCTCTCGCCAGAAGCATCCATCCACCTCCGCCCCAAAAGTCTCGGGGAAAAGAAGAAGAAGAAAAAAAAAGGCAAGCCGAGTTCCCAATTTGCCCAAACCCCTCCTCCAAGCAGGAGCAGTAAGCAGAATCCAATCCAATCCCCTCCCCCGCTCGCGCCGCCCCCCTCCACTAATCCAATCCATCCCCCGTCCTCGCCCGCGAATCAATCCATCCATCCTTCTTCCTCCGCAAGCCAGCCAGAGGAAGCGATTGTCACCGTGCGTGTTCCCTCCGGCATCCGCGGTTCGTGCAGTTGTCGCGGTTCGTGCAGGAGCTCGTGCTGTACGATGAGGTCGTCGGAGCAGTCGTCGCGGTTCGTGCAGGAGCTCGTGCTGTACGCCGCCAGCGCCGCGCTCAGCTGCCTCGTCCTCTTCGCGGGCCTCCGCCACCTCGACCCCAACCGCGCCGCCTCCCAGAAGGCGCAGCAGCAGAAGAAGGAGATCGCCAAGCGCCTCGGCCGGCCCCTCGTCTCCACCACGCCCTACGAGGTCCGTCCCTCCCCTCCTCACCCCCGCTCCGATCCACACGCGCCTCCCCCATCTAGGGTTCACCTCACTTCGCCTCGATCCTAAGTTGGCGTCTCCCCCACCGACAGGACGTGATTGCGTGCGACGTCATCAACCCCGACAGCATCGACGTCGAGTTCGACTCCATCGGCGGCCTCGACCAGGTCAAGCAGGCGCTCTACGAGCTCGTCATCCTGCCCCTGCGCCGCCCCGAGCTCTTCGCCTTCGGCAAGCTCCTCAGCCCACAGAAGGGCGTCCTCCTCTATGGCCCGCCCGGCACAGGCAAGACCATGCTCGCCAAGGCCATCTCCAGGGAGTCCGGCGCCGTCTTCATCAATGTTAGGATCTCCAATCTCATGAGCAAGTGGTTCGGGGACGCGCAGAAGCTCGGTGAGCGATTACACTCTTGGTTGATCCTAGTCTTCTTGCTGATTTAATGCTAGTCCACCGGATATCCACCAGTTTTGAATCCATACCTATTATAGTAGTCTTTTGCCATATCGTGGCCTTTTCTTTTGTCTTTGTATGCCAAACACCGATGTTTATATGTTATTATTGCTGTGGCTATGTGACAGCGGTGGCTCCGCTGCATTTTTAGTCCCATTGCTAATTGAGCTGCCTACAGATACTTATTTGCTTTAGAAACGATGGCAATTGCATAGTCTTTTGTGTTGGGATGCTATAGGAATCCACAGATTTTGAATCCATACCATTTATAGTAGTTTCTTCTTCTTTTGTTTGTATGCGGTGGACTGATGTTTATACGTTATTATTGACGTTGCAGCGGCGGCTGTATTGTATTGATTTGCATTGCTAATTTAGCTGTCCACATATTTACTAATTTAGAATTGATGCCAATTGTATTCTTTTTTTTTGTATGTGTATGCTATACACTGATGTTGGTATGTTATTGCTGTGGCAGTGGCTGCTGTATTTAGTCTCGCTCACAAGCTCCAGCCCGCTATTATTTTCATTGATGAGGTTGATAGTTTCTTGGGGCAACGACGGACAACCGACCATGAAGCCATGACTAATATGAAGACAGAGTTCATGTCCCTCTGGGATGGCTTCACTACCGATCGTGAGTCCTCTTATACTTTGTCTGCTGCCATGTACAACATACAGCATACATTTGTTGACAATGACGTGAACTTGTGAAGCATTGCTTACAGTAATGGTATGCTTATGAGCGCGCAAACGGCGTAACCCTACTTTGAATAAGCACCCTGTATAGAACATAAGTAGCATAAATAAATCTTGATTGTCAAGACCGTCCATGGTTGTTTTTGTTTGCATCAGTCCATTTGTTATCAACAAATTCTGCCTACCGCATATTATTGCTGAATATGCAATGTTTTTTCTCTCCATTTTCACATTTTAAAATAAGATGCACTTTCCCTGTTTTTGTTAAATCAGATATTCCAGAGACTTAAGCTAGCACATAGATTTGTGCTTCATGGGAATATATAATAATAATCCCACAGCAGCACTTGTTTCATTTCTCTTCCATGATTGAAGCCAATAAATACAGACCTGTGCTTTAAGCCTTGTGGGAAAAATAATCTCACACAGGCTATATGTTTTGTCACTCTTAACAAACCTGTTTACACCACTGCTCTGGCTTAGTTTGTGTTTCTTATTTGTTCTATTTGAGCTAGTTCATAATGCCAACTATATTCATAGATGCGTTGTATATCTGTATGGAGATTCTTGTAGCCTTGACATTAGTGGTTACTGGTTGGTTACTGTGATGATTTTTCCCCTGGGGGACTGGCCAGTGGTCTGGTTGCAAGTGTTCACTGGTTGGTCACTGTGTGTAATTTTGTCTCTGGTTATCACATTTTAGTTTGGTTTGGTTGGACTTCCATTGACTGTCATTATATCTGGTCATGTGGGACAACTTCAGTGAACTGCAAGGATAGAGCTAGTAGGGGTGGCTAGGGGGAGCCATGACACCTTCATGCACATCCTTGGTGCGCACACCTATTTTGTGTCTTGAATTTGAGAAAGACGTTGGCCCCCCACCCCTTTTGCAAAATTGTTACTAGTTGTCCCCCTCGTTATATGATTTCTGGCTCTGTCCCTAATGAGCAGTCAGCAACTAGTGTACATCCATTGATGCTAGCTTACATGAGTGCTTTGGCATGCATAATTTGTGCTATCTTGATGAGATTAGTGTTGTTATTGACAGAGATATCCGTACATCACATATGCTTGTGACTCTTAACCGCAATACTAGTGTGATAGCAGTACCATGTTTTCGAAAGTTTTAAATGTGGAAAGCTGTGTAAAATTCAGAGAAAGCATTGCTTAATAACGACAAACATTTTCAGTTTATAAACTATCCATTGGTCCTTGTAAAACAAGACAATTTTCTCTTAATTTCTGTGCATTTATGTTTAACTTTTTTTAGGAGAAATGAAAGAATTGTTATAATGGTGAACTTGCCTAAGACTGTCCGCACTCGTCATCCTCTATATTCATCCTCTAAAAGGAATATTCCGTCGTGGTCAGCGAGATTCTTTCCTCTATACACATTTCTTCCGCACCCATCATCCTCTATATCTCATACTCTATACCAACTACCAACAGAGGCCCCACTTGTCATCATCTATAAATTTTATCTAAATATATCCATGTAAGATCTTGTTTTGAAGGATTTATTGAAACGAATTCAATGGTGTAATCGGAATTTAATTTGGTTTTTTGGTTTGTGAGTTATAACATTTTTTAGTTACTTGAAACAGTGGGGCCCGCCGCTGCATGCTCTCACCTCTCTCCTCTCTCTCTCCCGCGCGCGTGTTGGGGCCAGAGCATCCGGTAAAGGACGTCCCGTACCGCGCCAAATATGGCGGACCGAGAGGGCCTCCTCTATTTTAGCGTTGCATATAGAATACCGGCTGCAGCTGCTTCATCCTCTATATGTTACTGCAGTGCGGTATAGCGTACCCCAGTGCGGACAGTCTAAGGCCTATTGCTGTAGCTTTTAGGGTCGTTCCTTCTCTTTCTAGTGCTGTTTCATGTATGGTAGATTGTGGATGTGTGCGCGTTGTGTGATTGCTGTTGTACAGGAGTGATCTTTCTTCTCAATGAAATGAAACGCAGCACTCCTGTGTGTTTGATAGAAAAGTAAAGTCTTTTTTCCTCTTTCTGGGGAGCTGTTTTGCTACATGCATGCCTATTGTCTTCTGCTGCTGTATTTTTTCAAGAAAATATTTGCAGCTTCAACAACCCACGGAAACCAACGGAAAAGTTGTTGCCATGGCATGGGACCTACTTTCCGCATTTGCCTGTTAAAAGTAACTAATTTTGACATGTGTTCCTTCTTCACTGGACCCATACAAATATGTAGATGGCGACATGAAAAAAAAAACTCGACCCGGTGGGGGAAAGACCGCCCCCACGGCTTTCAAATAAGAAGGAACTCTCAGTTCCCCGAGCCGAGAAAACCCCCGAACCCTGGCCCCGTCCCGACACTAGGAGCGGACACCGCGGGGACCGTTACCTGGGCCGGTGCCAGACTGGTGACTTCCGTTGCCCGTAGGCCGGGTCATCCGTTGCCCAGACTTCCGTTGCCGCAGGCCGGACGGGCCGCACCACTAGTGCTTTGGCACACGGGACCAGCGAGGGGGTTTTTTTAACCCTCAGACCTGAAATTCGCTCCCATCGGGAGTCGAACTCGGGACCTGAGGGGTGCCGCCGGAGTGCTAGACCAACTAATCTAACATCCTTTGGCAGATGGCGACATGAAGCCTTCTACGCTATTCATGAATAACCAAATGCCTCCTTAATGCAGCATGATTCCCCAGTACTCCAGCAAAAAAAAACAAATGTCTTCTTAATGCAGCATGATTCCCCAGTACTTTAGCAAAAAATCAAATGACTTGGTCACGTTCATGTGGATATAGGGATTGCTTAACAAGTCATTTTTTTTCGTCGACATGAAGTTATGTGCCTAAGCCGGACATTAGAAGTCAATACAAACTATATACTTATTTTCTTGGTATCCTATTGGTTGTCACATGATATTTTCCTTGGTAGCAGATGTTGTTTATGAATGATTGCTATTTTCCTGAATGGTTGTTATTTTGACATCTGGATATGCAAATTATTTGCTGTGCCTGTACGAACTCACTTCCTATATGGTACTGATCAGTACTTAATGATAACTTGTATGTCTTTTCAGAGAATGCTCGTGTAATGGTCCTGGCTGCTACAAACAGGCCTTCTGAGCTAGATGAGGCCATCCTAAGGCGCTTTACTCAGATATTTGAGATTGGAATTCCCGTTCAGAGTGAAAGGAGCAAGATACTTCAGGTTGTGTTGAAGGGAGAAAATGTTGAACCTAATATTGATTACGATCACATTGCAAGATTGTGTGAGGGCTTTACTGGGTCAGACATTCTAGAGTTGTGCAAGCAGGCAGCATTCTACCCTATCAGGGAACTATTGGACAATGAGAAAAATGGGAGGCAATTAGATGTGAGTATTCTTGCTTCTGTTTCCAGTTTCCACTTAATCTGGAGCTATACAGGATTGCATGCTGTTTTCTAAAAAATCAACTCGTGGCTAGACTAGAACTCATTGTGGGCTGCCAGCCAGGGCTAAAAAAAGGGCCTCGGGGCTTTTTTGACTTATTGGTGCTAAGATTACACATTCACTTCTGATAACTGTGTTTGCTATAATCTATCAACATAATGATGTCGGGCTATGTTGATTGTATAGGTTAGATTCGTGGATAAAATTCAGATAGAATTGTTATCGACTTCAGGTTATATATCTGTAGTTGGAAGTCATGCTGTTTATGTTTGGATACTGGTGAAGAAAAAAGTTTGATTACTAGTCTCACACTGGTTTTGGTTCTTCTCTTCCTACTGCTGTTTCAGAAACCTAGACCCTTGAGACAATCAGACTTGGAGAGAGCCTTATCAACGTCTAGAAAGGGCAAGAAGGCTGCAAGTTCAGGACTGCAGTCACCCTTGTGGGTTCGGCCGACAGATTCAGAAGACGATCAGGTACAGAACGCGATCTTTGAGATATCTAAGCTGATGTCTCGAATAGTTCAGAACAGTCAGTCAGAACCCCAAGAGCCTTCTTCACCTTAATCTAATCCTTTTGCTAGATCTCGTGAAAATCTACAGTGGAGTAAACGCAGGCATTACGTCGATACCGTTAGGTTTTCTTATGCAGCTTGCAGAGGTTCAGCATATGTATCATTTCTTTTTGCGTGGCGAGGCTGCACCTGGTTTTTTGAAGCTAACTGCAGCTGGCAAAGTGGCAAGTGTGCCCTGGTGTCTAAGTTGGTCATTCATAGTTCAAGCCCATGTGGGTCGTAAACTCAGAATTCCATTGTTGTGTCTGGCCAACAATTGGCCTTGGTTGCCTTGTATTTTATCTTCAGTTTAACTACTCTAGGGTAGCGAATTTACACCATAATGCAGAAGGGGGGCCTTCCGTCTCATCATATTCCCAAACGTGCTTCGATTTTTGCTTGTTCTGATTATTATTATTATTATTATTATTATCTTTTATCTCCGTTAAGAAAATTTCTTTCGGAGCACAAACTGTTTGAACTTATTGACGCTACGAGGAACGCTGGTGGAAGCAGACTGTTGTGTGAAATTTATATTTACAAACAAATTAAATTCCATGAGCTGTTGTATGTATACGCAATTATGCATGCACCACCATCACGTGCACGAGCAGCTGCTTGCTCGCCGCAAGGCGCTCGTCTCCATGATGGATATCTCATCAGTCATCAGCGAGCGACAGCTTGGTGCCCTTGAGAGTCAGCACGTTGGCGGCGCCGCAGGTGGCCTCGTCTGGTGCCGCCTCCAGCGTCTTCCTGGACACGTTGGCGTGGATCTCCTGGAGCAGAGTGAGGAAGACGTGCTCGACGTTGTCCCCGCTGAGCGCGGACGCCTCGGAGAAGAAGAGCCCCTGCTCCTCAGCGAAGGCGGCCGCCTCGTCTGTCGCCACCACGCGGCGGTCGGCCTTGTTGCCGACGAGCGTGACGACGATGGACTTGTCGGCGTGGGCGCGGAGCTCGGCGACCCAGCGCGCGGCGTGGTCGAAGGTGCGGCGGCTGGTGACGTCGTAGACGAGCATGGCTCCCAGCGCGCCGCGGTAGTAGGCGCTGATGACCGCCCGGTAGCGCTCCTGGCCGGCGGTGTCCCAGATCTGGGCCTTGACGCGGTGGCGGGCGATGTCGACGGTGCGCGTCTGGAACTCGATGCCGATGGTGGACTTGGAGTTGAGGAAGAACTCGTCGCGGGTGAAGCGCCCCAGCAGCTGCGTCTTCCCCACCGCCGAGTCGCCGATCACCACGATCTTGAACACGTAGTCCTCCTCCATCTTCAATCCGTTACACACTACCACTATCCTGCTTGCAGCTGCAGCTAATGACTTCGTTCTCCGGCCGTCTCGCTCTTATTAGCCTGTATAGGTATATAGATATATAATATGCTTATATATGTCATCTGTGTGTCTGCTGGTGATGACATTGGCATGCATAGAGAGGAGAGTGGTTGAGAGGGAGACGAGGAGAGGTTGCTCTCGCTCTTGCTATTGGAGGTGCTCATCAGCATCTTTCATAACAGAGACTGCTGCTAGGGTGTTTGCTGGGAGAGATTAAAGCAAGAGTACTTGGTGTACGTTTGTACTAGTCCTACAGCGAGTTTGGTACATCTATATAGGCATATGGCACTTTTCTCTTTCGGCTTCGATTCATTGTAGGGAGGAAAAAAAACTGTACCTAGGATGTGAAAGTAGGCGCATGCATGTTTCTTTTCCAAGATTTTTTTTTTGTTTGTTTTCGATTCGTTGGTATTTTTATCAGCATTCGTTAAGTTTGTTTGGACAAAGAACTTGTCCTCTCCATCGGATCTGATCATAGTGCACCACTCCATCTCCATCCACTTGGGTTTTGCTACGAATAAATGACGGTGAAAGTCTGGAAGATAATACGAATCAAAATACATGCAAGTTATCGTACGTAACAGGATGATCTCTCTCTCTATTCATATACAAACGCAAGCATATATCAGACGAGAAGCATACAGCCAATGCAAGCAGCGATATGCAGATACCATGTCTTACTCAATTCTTGACCTAATCGTATACTTATATGACAATTAGCGGTTAGGTTTGCAAGTGGACCTGAAGAATAAATTGAAGCAGAAATCGACTTTGATGCGCAATCCTCAACTGCTACTCTTATATTAAGACATTATGAATAACTAGCAGTGTTATTACGTCTCTCCCTCTTAACAATCTTGGTTCCTTGGTTTCCAGTTGCTGTCCTGCCCTGCTTAAAACGACTCGTCATCAGCATGATATAGGTCATTACAGGATCCAGTATCTTTGTTGGTTGCAGGCAGTTGACCTTACTAAAATAAAGCGTGGTGGTTCAGGGAATCAGGGAGTGGTTTGTCGCCAAGCAAACCGACCAATTACTAAAAGCTTCAGCAGTTGCTGCTGATGCCAGTGCTAGCTACTGCTTCTGAACAAGAACGATGTGATGATGTTCAGATGTGTTGACAGATTAGAAGAAATGCTAGTTTTAATTAAGACTGGAGTAGATAAGATGGAAGAATCTCCATATACTAATAAAATAGTAGTAACAATCAATGGTAACACAACGTTCCCTAGGCGCCATGAGACATAATTTGCATGTACCAGCAATGGACATGCATGGCGATCGAAGGCCATGCACAAGCACAAGTACAAATGCTCGTTGAGTGTTTTTGTGACGAATACAAATGTTCAGTCTGACGGGATACTGGCTTAAGCTTAACCAGCAGGCTTGCTAGTAGGCGTGGCGCGCGCGCGGCGGCTGGTGCGGCAGCAGGTGGTCGCAGATGGCGGCGAACTCGGCCAGGGCCTCGGCGACCATCCCGGGCTTGCCCTTGGCGACGAGCATCCGGACGAGCGCGGCCACCCGCGCGTCCAGCTGCTGCCCCGCGACCGCGGCGGCGGCGTCCGCTTCCAGCCGCCGCCCTGGGCCGGAGTGGAGGAGCGCGCGAGCGTGGCGCGCGGCGCGGCGCAGCGTGCCGGCGCGGGCGCACGCGTCGGCCAGCGCGGCCGCGTACCCCGTGGCGGCGCGGCTGGAGGAGCGCGCGGCGGGCGGAGCCGGGGCCGGGGCCGGAGCCGCGGCCGCGGCTGGGGCGAGCGCCGGGGACGAGGACGAGTGGGGTCGCGCGGCGACGGCGAGGCTCAGGCGCGCCGCGGGAGGAGCCTGGGCGTGCGCGTGGGCCTTGGACGACGGCGCGTTTGCGGAGGAGGAGGAGTGGTGGCTGAGCGGGACCGCGCAGTGGTTGTGGTGGTGGTGGGGCGCCGGGAGAGGGAGCGGGAGCGCGCCGTGGGCGTGGGCGTGGTGGTGCAGGGGCAGGGAGAGGGAGAGGGAGAGGGAGACGGCGGCGTCCATTGTGCTGTGCTGGGGGAGACGAGGAGGGGAGGACAGCCACACGGTTATTCTCCACGCCACGCCACGGGCTGTGGGTCCCGACGACGGCACGGCCGCACGGGCGCGCGAGGGGGAGGATGGGGACGACGTGGTGGAGGAGGCGGGCACGCACACGCCGTTTCAGCGGGCGGGCAGACTGGACCGGACCGGGGACATGGACGGCTTTGATGGGCGCCGCCTCCTCCTCAGCGGTGGGCCGCGGCAGGCTGGAACGGAAAGCCGTGGGCTGGGCCTTCTTCCTTCCAGAGACACCGACCGAGAGACCACCTGCTGGCGACCTGGGACGAAACCCGAGGGCCGAGAGGATAGCCCACCGGAACGTCTAGGATAGCTAGCTTCCCTCCGATCCTCCACGGTTTGGTTAGTACTGGGCATATCGAGTCAACTTAGTTTTTTTTCGAGCTTTTTTTTTTAAAAAAAATTAGTATAATCTTATTCATCATTATTTCCTGCATTGTTTAAGACTCAACTTCACGAAGAGCCTAACGAGCCGAGCCGAGCCGAGCCGAAGTTGAAAGTCGTTCCAAATCAAGTCATTTTTATTTTAAAAGATAAATGAGTCCAATCAGAGCACTTTTGTATCGAGCCACCGAGTCAGCTTAACGAGCTTTTTATCCAGCCCTGGTTGGTACAGAAAGCATGCAGATCCAGTCAGAGTGCTCAACACTTTGCAGGAGGCCAGGAGCACTGCATACTCTCTCCGTCGAAACAACACCCCCGGCGCAATTGTAGGACCAAGCGCTATACCAAAAATTACCAAAATGCTCTTGTATATAGTTAATTGACCTGTGCAGGAATATTCTGAAAGGCAGGAATGTGCGGAGGAGATGGCACCAGGTTTGTAGCGTTGTATTTTTTGGACAAAATTTGAATTGTAGGATTGAGATTTTTTTTTGGACGGAGTGAGTACAATTTTTTCCTTCAAAATCTAGAACACTCCCTCCGTCCAAAAAGAAAGTCATTATGGGATACGCACATGTCAAGATTTCTTCACTTTGACTAGGTTTTGTAGAAAATACGTGCAACATTTATATCTCCAAATAAGTTTACTATGCGAAAGTATATTCAATGATCTATCTAATGATACTAATTATGTATTATAAATATTAATATTCTTTTATATATAATTGGTCAAGGTTAAAAAATTTGACTTCTTTGGAAGATATAACGACTTCTATTTTGGGACAGAGGGAGTAGTTTTGTTTACTCTATAAATACATGCACTGTAGGAGCTAGACCAACAAATCTCAAGATTCAAATCACACAGACCACCTAAGTCGAGAACTTAAGTCAAGTGAATAGGTTGTACCGCAAAGAACCAAGTTACGCGTAGTGCGCCATTAGATGCACTTTATACTCCCTTCAATTCAAAAAAATACAATCTGATCTTGTTTGTAGAAGACAAACAATTCTAAGTTTATTTTGAATCTACAAAAAAATACAAACATGTATAATATCAAATAAGTATCATATGATTAAAATATATTTTCATATTTAATCTATTTAATAAAGCTATAAATATCGATACTATTTTGTATATAAATTTAGTCAAACTTTAAAATGGTCTACCTTGTTTTAAACCTAAAATTGTATTTTTTTAGAACCAAGGAAGCAATAACATTGCAGTGATTTTCTATAAACGGACAAGACCCATTATTCATTCATCATATTATACAGGGAGAAGGCATAAATCCAAATTGGACAGATAAAGGAAACAGATAAAGAGACAAACAAAACAAAACAAAACAAAACAAAACAAAAACGAGAGAAAAAAAAAAGATTTTTTCCCAAAAACCCATGCTCGAAGACTTTTTCTTAGAACTTGTTAGGATGTATTCGTATTTACCTCAATTTATATGTGTTGAGGTGAATTATGATAAACATTAGTTGATTTTTTTTCTAAATAAGTCACTCTAAAAATTAAGGTAGATACAAGTATAGCCAAACAAGATCTTAAGGTGCTCCGCACCCATACCACCCCGAATCATGGTATATTTCTTTATTTTCACCAAAAACATTGAACACAAGTGTTTATATAAATAATGATATATTAAGACATTCAAATCTACTTGTCGCTCTTCATGTAGGTGCTCCTTTCCACTTTTTGTGCTCTGCTTTCAACTTTGCTAGTCAAACAAGGATAGCTCTATAAACTCTGCTCTAGGAAAAAAAGGTAGAGTTGAGAGTTAATTCTAGGTTTTTCTGGAGCACCTAAAGAAATACTCCACAAGCTCTATTTTTTTTGGGAGCTGCTTCCATGACAGAGTTGATAGAGCGGAGCTGGTTTTAGTTAAGTGGAAACAAGATTTAAGTTGATAGAGTTGAGAATGGGCTAGTACCGGTGCTAGAAAGAAGATGGGCTCTATCGTGAAAAATGGACATCGCACCGTGCAGTGCAGCGAAAATTACGGACACTGGTGCCATCTAGAATCTTTAGGTTCCACACAAAATGAAATATCTTTGCTATACTTCCGTCTGGTCTATATTTGCTATATTGCCGACAACTACTGCTATAGTAGATTAATAATTTGTCTTTCAAAAGCTGGAACAGGCTTAATGCGTTCACTGCTCTGAGGGCTTCTTTGGGCCGTGTTTAGATTGCAATTTTTTTTTGGAAAAAATTCATGTAGTACTTTTTGTTGTTATTTGGTAAAATTTGTCCAACCATGGACTAACTAGGCTCAAAAGATTCGTCTCGATATTTACAGATAAACTGTGTAATTAGTTATTTTTTACCTACATTTAATGATTCATGCATGCGTCCAAATATTCGATGTGACGGGTACTGCCACAAAATTTTTTGGGTGTTTTTGGCCATCTAAACACGGCCTTAGGCCTTGTTTAGTTCCCAAAAAATTTTGCAAAATTTTTCAGATTTCCCGTCACATCGAATCTTTGGACAAATGCATGAAACATTAAATATAGATAAAAAAATAAAACCAATTACACAGTTTAGACGAAATGGACGAGACAAATCTTTTAAGCCTAATTAGACCATGATTGGACACTAATTTTCAAATAACAACGAAATTTGCTACAGTGTCATTTTGACTTCCTATGGGCCAGAGTGGTAACAGTAGGAAAGAGAGAGAAAAGGTGCGAGCTCCGCTAGATTCAGGGTGTCGCATTCGTCCTTGACCTCTCGCTCGTTGAAGCCACACCTCCTTTTCGGTGGCGACAAACAACTACAACCCGTCGAATGGTTTGATCCTCACTAGATCTGGCGTGGAGGAGCGGCGACAGAGCATGGTTGAAAAGGTGGCGGGAAGTGGAGGAGCGGACGGCCTCGATCCTATGGCACGTGGCATGGGAGGAGCTGTTGGTGCACCAGTAGACAGGGCGTGCCGGTGGAGAAAGGATGGCTGATGTCGAGCCCATTCGCCGCGATCTTCTCACCCTCCTACGGTGGTGAGGCACGGTGGAGTAGAGGGGGGAGTGGCGAAGCTTAGGGCGTCGCCAACGGAGGGCAAATCGCCAGCTCTGGCCAAATCCTATTGGCTGCACAGGAGGGAGAAGAGCGAGCTAGCGCTTACCTCCTAGCTGCTCTCACACGGATTTCAAGAAAGAGCTCTCTCTTAGCTATGCTAATTCCCGTACCTGCTCTCTCCGCTATTCTGTTTTTTATTACTTTCGGCCCTCAACTGCGCTAGCTATTTGGTGACCCCGTTGCGGACGCCCTTAGCGGAGCGGGGAGGCTCCGTGACAGGTCACTGCTGAAAAACCGAGATTTGCCGAGTGTTTTATCTTTTGCCGAGTGTCAAAACGTGGACACTCGACAACAACCTCATTTGCCGAGTGTTAGAGTGGAAACACACGGCAAAAACCTCACACTCGGCAAAAAACTAGTTTGCCGAGTGTTAACACTCGGCAAACAAACACACACGGCAAACGTACCACTTTGCTGAGTGTCAACACTCGGCAAATAAAAACACACGATAAACACTTCGCTCACTCGGCAAACGTATACACACGGCAAAGGTGGGGGGTTAGCCGCCGTCAGCGGTTTGCCGAGTGTGGTCCGTTAGCACTCGGCATCAACAAAAAACACTCGGCAAAGTGTACTGTTTGCCGAGTGTTTCTCTGGGACACTCGGCAAAATAATATTCTTTTATTTTGGCTTCCAATTTTTTTTTTCTGTAGGCTTCCTACATTAACTTGACCAACATGCTAGAATTTGACACAATTTTAAGACAATTTGCTATATTTCTTTAGTTTATTTCTTTTCTTTGATTTTTTTTGGAAAATGTAAGTTTGAACTACAATTGCATCGAATAATGATATTTCATGAATGCAAAAATAATATTCATGTAACTGACTGTTGTTTGAGGCCGTATCCAGGAAGAGACCCGAAATTTCGCACATCTTCTTCACGAAACATGACCATGAACTTGTGGACGAATATTTTTAAAATTGTATAAAATCCAAACGAAGTCCGAAATTCATGAAACTTGTCGACAAGTCATGATATCACATGTGGATGTGGTGATAAAAATTTGAGAAGATTTCAAACATGTCGTCACGTTACACTGTTTAGAAACTCTCACATCTTCGCATGTGATATCGTGGGAGCAAATCTGACAGGTTAGGGTTTATAAGCAGTGTACGTGATTACGTGCTCGAAATCTTCTCAAATGTTTATCACCGCATCCACATGTGATATCATGACTTGTAGACCAGTTTCATGAATTTCGGACTTCGTTTGGATTTTATACAATTTTAAAACTATTCATCCACAGGTTTGTGGTCTAGTTTCGAGAAGAAGATGTGCGAAATTTCGAGTCTCCTCCTGGATACGGCTTCCAACAACAGTCAGTTACATGAATATCATTTTCGCATTAATGAAATGTCATTATTTGATGCACTTGCAGTTCAAACTTTTATTTTCCAAAAAAATCAATGAAAAGAAATAAACTAAAGAAATATAGCAAAATGTCTTAAAATTGTGTCAAATTCCAATATGTTGGTCAATGTAACGTAGGAAGCCTACAGAAAAAAAAATTGGAAGCCAAAAGTAAATTTTTTTGCCGAGTGTCCTTAAGAAACACTCGGCAAACAGTACACTTTGCCGAGTGTTTTTAGTTGAAACTTGGCAAAGTTGGCTTGTTTGTATTTTGTTGAGTGCCAGAACCTAGACACTCGGCAAAGTGTAATTAAATAATTTTTTTGTTTTTTTAAAAAAAATTGAAAACTTTGCCGAGTGTCCGATCTGGGACACTCGGCAAAGCGAAAAAAAATTCCCCTCAGATTACGAAAATATCTGGGCCACTCAATCCGCCGCCGCTGCCATCGTATTCATAATCCCTGGACCTCGCCGTTGTCGCATCAGCACCTCCCGAGTCTCCTCCCTCAGCACCTCCAATCCGTCGCGCCGCCCTGCGCCTCCGTCACCTCCGCCTCTCCCCCACGCTGCCTCTCCCTCTCCCTCTCTCTCCTTCCCTCTCCCACTCGGATCTTCCTCAGCACCCGCGGAGGCTCGCTACGATGGGGCCCCACGGCGGGGCTCTATGCCCTCGCCCACCTTGCGCCGCACATGGCGTGGCGCTGTCGGCGCTCGCGGTGCGGGGCTCTCGCCATCGTCGTTGCTGTACTCCTCTCCACTGGCGACCTACCTCTCCACAGGTTCCGATCCGCCGCTACCTCAACAGCAACTGGACCCGTGGTGTCTTCGCGGGCTGTCGCTAGGTATGTTTTTTCTCCATCCTATCTCTCTCTCCCTCATGTTCTCTTCCAGATCTCGAAGGCTCCAGGTTAAAGCTCCAAGGAAGCGACAGATAATCCCCTCCTCCATGTGGACCTTCAGGTGGCATTTCTCTGTGTAGTCACAATAAGTATTCGTTTGGAGGTGACACATGTGTAGGTTCCATATTTTAAATTCCATGTTGATTCAGATGAATTCTCTAATTGCCGCCTCTCGATACGAATTTTTTTTTGGAATTTATGTGATAAGGTTCCCTGTAATTCTGCATAAATTTTGCCAAATTTGCATGACCGAGTTTGATTGTGTAGATTTCAGTTGTGTGCGAGCGCTGAGTACTGAAACATTTTTTTCCTGTTCGTACGTAGGTGAGGCACTTATGGATTTGACGGTCCATAGCCCTTACAATTTTGTTTGGTTTCCTTTCATCCTTGAACCTAACATATCTAGATGAAGTAATTGGTGTGCCAGGAAAATAAACTCTCTTCTTGCCTTTTGTCTTCACAGTAATTAGTGTGCCATCTGAAAAGCGGAACAGTTTGTCCCCTTTTGTCTTCAGAGCACTACCCTTTTAGCAGCAGACTGACTTCAATAAGCTGACCCAAACCCAAAATGGGTAGCACACAGTGCTTTTGCCTCTCCAAAACATGCTCTAACGGACTACTGAAAGTCCCTAGTTTGGTTTTGGCTAATTGATGAAACCTAGGACTAACCTTTGTATCTAAGTGGATGATTTAGATAAAGGTGGTCATTGAATATGAGACATGACATTGACTCATGTGACCAAGATGATGAAGACCAAGATGATGCTTGGCTCGATGGACCGGTTGTGAGGGTGAAGGGCAAGTCGAGGCTTCGAAGCGAAGGACCATGCGATGGTGAAGCTTGAGCAAGACTTGGCGCCGACGGACCGATGCAACGGTGAAGAGCAAGTGAAGTCAAGATCGATGGATCGAGACGGTCATGTGATGATATGAAGTGGATCATATCTTTTGGAGAAACAAAATGGGCTCAAGGTAAAGGTATAACCATAGGGCCATTTTGTTTTGCACTCAAGACACCATAGAGGGTGTGAGTGGTTTAGGATCGATAGCCGAACTATTAAGAGGGGAAGTCTTATCGGTTATTCGATGCACGGGTGCCACTAGGTGAATTCATGAAGTGCATTGCATGTAGGGCCTAGTGACCTAACTGGAAAACCTTCGAAAATGTTTATGAAAATGCTAACACACGTGCACAAGGTGGTGATCACTTGTTGGTGTTAGCACATTTGCGAAAATGCTAACTGGATTCAGGCGTTTTTGGGAACTTGAAATGCCTATTTTCCACTACGCCGGAAGTCGGAAAAGAAACGGAGGCGAACGGAGGTCACAGAGGTGACCGGATGCTGCACCGGACGCGGTCATGGTATGACCGGACGCGTCCGGTCAGTACAGCGCAGGCGCGGGTGCTAGGGTTTGCAACCGGCGCGTCCGGTCACTCGCGGGACCAGCGCGTCCGATCAGGTGTCCAAAGGAAACTGAGTTTCGCAAGGACGATCAGACGTGAGGCGCGTCCGGTCACACATGATCGGACACGTCCGATCGTTGAGGGAGCTTACTGGACTCTAACCAGACGCGGGCACTGTCGCGTCCGGTCGTTGCGAGGGGCGCGTCCGGTCTTTGCTTCGCGGGCGCACGAGTCAGTGCGATCGGCGCGTCCGGTCGTTCGAAGCGGCGCGTCCGGTCGTTTGACGGGCGCGTCCGGTCATTGCCTGGGGCGCGTCCGGTCGTTGTTTTGACCGTTGAGGGTCAGTGACCGTTGGAGGATCGGACGCGGTTGAGCGCGTCCGGTCAGTTATGACCGGCGCGTCCGGTCATCCCGATAGAACCCAGTGAAGGGGTATAACAGCTCTATTTGGATGGGATGCTTATAAATACTTATTGGCCGGCCCTTGGGGAGGTCTCTCGTGATTTCTAACATTCTTGTGCATCCTTTGAGCTAGAGCATCTCCTCCCACTCATCTCTTTTGCTTGATTGCAAATCAAAAGTGAGATTGAGTGATCCCAAAGTGCATTGCATAGCTTGAGGGCATCTAGTGGCACTTGTGGGTGGTTTAGCCGGTGGATTTCTTGTTACTCTTGGAGAGTACCGCTCCTAGCCGGCTTGGAGATTGTTGGAGGCTTTGGCAAGAGAAGGTGATTGTTCTTGGCCACCTCCGGTTGATTGTAAGAGGTTCTTGTGCTTTCCTCGGCGGGACACCAAAAGCAACTCTATTACATTGCGCGTGTCATTGAGTTACCTCACTTGAGAGTGGTGTCTTGCGGTGCCTTGCGGGGTGTGCCTTGAGGGTCACACCGAGGAACCATCTAAGTGTTGGTCGACACAACCGGTGACGTAGCTTGTCGGTGCACAAGTGAACACCGGGTGAACAAAAATATTATGTCTCTTGTCTTCCGGTGATTGGTCTTCATATTGTGTTGTTGTCAATATTGATTGATTGTATATCATCTTAGTGATTGGCAACATCTTCACTACACCGTTGGTATAAGATACACAATCCTCTCTCTCGCGTTTACATTTACTAGATTATCTTGTGTAGCTCTAGTGGTAGCCTTTGCTAGTGTTGTTAGCTTGCTCACTAGTGTAAGTTTAGTGACATAGCCCTTGTGTGAACTAGAGATCATAATCTACTAGACTTGTGGATAGGAGGCTTGCATCACAACCGTAGGCTAAGAAAAATTCGCTTTGCGCCGTTTGTTGTTCTAACAAGTTTGCTTAGTGTTTCTTGTAGAAATTTTTATAGGCTATTCACCCCCTCTCTAGCCATCTAGGACCTTACAAGTGGTATCGGAGCCGTGATCACCGTTTTAATCAAGGCTTAACATCCTTCGGTGTGAAAAATGGCTCAAATTGTGTTCAATCATGTTGGGGGCAAGCCACCGTTCTTTGATGGTGTTAGTTCTTTCGCTCATTGAAAGAGAAAGATGACAATGTACCTTGGTTCTATTCATGAGAGAGTTTTGCAAGTCACCGAGAATGACTTTGCTATCATTGATCCTGATCATCTCACCGATGAAGATAGAGCAAATAGAACATGCAATAGAATGGCTCTCAATACACTTTACCATGGTATTGACACAAAAGTATTTGAGGGCATCAAGGACTTAGAATTGGCATATGAAGTATGGACAAGGTTGAGTGAAACATATGAGGGCACTAAGGTTGTGAAGAGTGCCAAGCTATATGGGCTCAAGAGTGAGTTTGAGAACTTCAAGAAAAAGGATGATGAAACAATCATTGAAATGTTTTATAGATTGCAAGTGATAGTCAATGATCTCAAGAGCCTAGGGCATAAGACTCAAGATCAAGATTTTTGTCACAAGTTCTTATTGAGCTTACCTAGAAGATTCAAGATGTTGATCATGATGTTGCAAAGAGATAGGCTTGAAGCAATAAAGCCTAATGATTTGCTTGGTGAAGTATTGACCTATGACAAATATGATCAAGATGTTGATGACAAGGAGAAGGTGGAAGATGAGAAGAAGAAGACCGTGGCATTCAAGGCCATCTCCTCCAAGGGCAAAGCTACCATCATTGAAGAAGAAGAAGACAATAGTAAAGATGAAGATTATGAAATTGATGATGAGGCATTTGCTTTTGTAGTCAAGAAAATAGGTCACATGTTCATTAAGAGAAGAGGCTTCAAAAAGAGAAATGACAACTTTAAGAGAAATGAGCAATAAAGGAAGTGCTTCAATTGTGATAGCACCGAACATCTTCAAGCCGAATGTCCCTATGACAAGAAGAAGAACAACAAGAGGGACAAGTTTGAGAAGAAAAAGAGAGAAGCCAAGATGACTTTCAAGAAGGGCAAGAACGGAGCCTATGTGGTCACTTGGGAAAGTGATGATGATGATGATGAAGAAGAATCATCCAACAAGGCTTTTGCTTCCATTGCTATCAACAAGAAGCCTTCACTATTTGATTCATCCTCTTCGTGCTTCATGACCAAAGAAGCTAAGGTATTATATGATGAGAGTGATGATGAAAGTGAAATGGAATATGTTCATGATAGTGATAATGATAATAATAATGATAATGAAAATGATGATGATGAACCAACTAAAGAACAACTATATGACTTGATGCAACAAACTAGAGACATAGCTATTGCCAAGAACAAGGAGTGTAAGAAGCTTTCAATGAAAGTAGGAATACTTGAGAAAGTTCTAGGTGAGCTTAAGACCAATCATGAGAGTCTAGTGGAAGACCATGAGGATCTTGGTAAAGCTTATTCCAAGCTTGAAAAAGCTCACTCATTGCTACTTGAGCAACAAGCAAAGAAGGAGGTTGTTGTATCATGTGATATAGGTGTTACATGTGATATAATTGATGAATCTTTTTATAAACCTATCATCATGACAAATGCTAACCCTTCTTGTAGCTCTTCATCCACTACCACCAACTCTACCTCCACTACTAGTGATGGTTTCACTTGTGATACCTCACTAATGGTTGAGAATGAGACTCTCAAGAGAGAGGTGGATGAGCTCACTCATACCCTAGGAAAGGTATATGGTGGTGAGGCCCGCTTGCTTAAGTGCTTGGGTAGCCAAAGGTTCTCTCTTAATAAAGAGGGATTGGGCTACACCTCCAAGAAAGGCAAGTCGGCCTTTGCAACTCCAAAGGCTAGCTTTGTGAAGAGCAATGGTTGGTTTTGTAATAGATGCAAGCAAGTTGGGCACTTAGAGCATAATTGTAATAAAAAGAACCAAAGCAAGAAATTTGTTAATGCTATACCTTTTGATTCTTGCTATGTGCTTACTAAAGGTGTGAAGGGTGTGCAAGCTAAGTTTATTGGTACACCCATTGTTGGCCCAAAGAAGAAGGCTATTTGGGTACCAAAGAGCTTAGTTACTAACCTACAAGGACCCAAGCAAAAATGGGTACCTAAGCTTCATTGATTTGCTTGTAGGTCAATTACAAAGCCGGAGGAAGGCATTGGATTATTGATAGTGGGTGCACTCAACACATGACCGGTACATCAAGAATGTTTGACTCAATCAATGACAATAATAGTGGTGTTGATTCTATCACATTTGGCAATAACAAGAAAGGCAAGGTTATTGGCTTGGGCAAGATTGCAATATCAAATGACATGAGTATCTCCAATGTGTTGCTAGTTGAAAGTTTGGATTTCAATCTTCTATCCGTGACACAAATATGTGATCTAGGCTACAAATATATCTTTGGGGTTGATGATGTGGAAGTCATTAGTATGGATGGTTCAAATGTGGCATTCAAGGGCTTTAGATATGAGAATCTCTACCTAGTTGACTTCAATGCTAGAGAAACTTTTTTGACAACTTGCTTAATCTCCAAATCAAGCATGGGTTGGCTTTGGCATAGAAGGCTTGGTCATGTTGGCATGAAACAATTGAAGAAGCTTACAACTCACAATCTTGTCAATGGTTTGAAAGATGTTGAATTTGAGAAGAATAAGCTTTGTAGTGCATGTCAAGTCGGGAAGCAAGTTGGAAGCTCACATCCAAAAAAGAGTACAATGAGCACATGCAAAGCATTTGATTTGATGCATATGGATCTATTTGGCCCAACAACATACTCAAGCATAGGTGGTAATAAGTATGACTTTGTCATAGTGGATGACTTCACAAGATTCACATGGGTATTCTTTCTTAGTGACAAAAGTAAAGTGTTTGATACCTTCAAGACATTTCTCACTAGAGTTCACAATGAGTTTGAGATTAGAATCAAGAAAGTGAGAAGTGACAATGGAAGTGAGTTCAAGAATACAAGAATTGAAGAACTTTATGATCACTATGGCATTGGACATCAATTCTCGGCCAAGTACACTCCACAATCAAATGGCCTAGTTGAGAGAAAGAATAGAACATTGCTTGATATGGCTAGATCAATGCTTCATGAGTACAATGTGAGTCAATCTTTTTGGGATAAAGCAATCAATACCGCTTGCTACTACATCAATAAACTATATTGTCATCCATTGCTAGAGAAGACCCCATATGAGCTACTTCATGGAAGAAAGCCAAATATTTCTTACTTTAGAGTGTTTGGTTGCAA
The DNA here is from genome assembly GCA_038087645.1 of Saccharum hybrid cultivar R570. Taxonomy (NCBI): domain Eukaryota; kingdom Viridiplantae; phylum Streptophyta; class Magnoliopsida; order Poales; family Poaceae; genus Saccharum; species Saccharum hybrid cultivar. The sequence continues at coordinate 4,231,717 of JAQSUU010000273.1, forward strand.
ATGTTATATCTTGAAAAAGGGCACTAGATTGGGAAAGTTTGACAAGAGATGTGATGAGGGGTTCCTACTTGGTTATTCAACTACAAGCAAAGCTTATAGAGTTTGGAACAATTCAAGTGGCATTCTAGAAGAAGTCCATGATGTGCAATTTGATGAAACCAATGGGTCACAAGATGAAGAAGTGAATCTAGATGATGTTGGTGGAACTCAATTGGTGGAAGCAATGAAAAACATGGATATTGGGGGACATTAGAGCAAAGCAAGTAATTGATATTCAAGATGATGATAAAGATCAAGTGCTCAATTCTCCATTCAAGCTAGCTAGTGACTCTCAAGTACAAGATCATGGTGCTAGTTCATCTCATCGAGATGCATCAAGTGATTAACCAAGCTCAAGCAATCAAGTACAAGTACTCCAACCATAACATGTTGCAAGAGATCACCCCATTGATAGTGTTATTGGTGATATTAGAAGTGGTGTGCAAACAAGATCAAGATTAGCTATGTTTTGTGAGCATGCATCATTTGTGTCAACCTTAGAACCAAAGAAAATAGAAGAAGCTTTGAGGGATGCCGATTGGATCATGGCTGTGCAAGAAGAGCTTAACAATTTCACAAGAAATGATGTTTGGGAATTGGTAGAAAGGCCAAATGACTACAATGTGGTTGGAACCAAATGGGTGTTCAAAAACAAGCAAGATCAAGATGGCATTGTGGTTAGAAACAAAGCAAGACTAGTTGCTCAAGGTTACACTCAAGTAGAAGGTCTTGACTATGATGAGACATATGCTCCCGTGGCAAGATTGGAGGCAATAAGGATTCTATTGGCTTATGCTTGTGCACACAACATCAAACTATATCAAATGGATGTCAAAAGTGCATTTCTCAATGGGATCATCAATGAGTTAGTCTTTGTTGAGCAACCTCCCGGATTTGAAGATGACAAGAAACCCAACCATGTATACAAGTTGAAGAAGGCTTTATATGGCTTAAAGCAAGCACCTAGAGCATGGTATGAGAGGCTAAGGGATTTCCTTCTCTCTAAGGGATTCAAGATGGGCAAGGTTGATACAACTTTATTCACCAAGAAGATTGGGAATGATCTATTCATAGTGCAAATATATGTTGATGACATCATCTTTGGATCAACCGATCAAGCTTATTGTGAAGAATTTGGTGCTATGATGGCCAAAGAGTTTGAAATGTCTATGATTGGTGAACTTAGCTACTTCCTCGGTCTCCAAGTCAAACAACTGAAGAATGGGACATTTGTGAGTCAAGGGAAATACATAAGGAACATGTTGAAGAAATTTGGAATGCAAGATGCAAAGCCAATTTCAACTCCAATGGGTACAAATGGCAATTTGAATAGTGATCTTGATGGCAAAATGGTGAATCAAAAGGAATATTGGTCTTTAATTGGAAGTCTACTCTATGTCACCGCATCAAGGCCGGATGTCATGTTTAGTGTTTGTATATGTGCTAGATATCAAGCCTCACCTAGAGAGAGTCATCTCATGGCCGCAAAGAGAATATTGAGGTACTTGAAGCAAACAAGAGATGTTGGACTATGGTATCACAAGGGGTCAAAGTTTGAATTGATTGGATATTCAGACTCCGACTATGGGGGTTGCAAGATCAATAGAAAGAGCACAAGTGGCACATGTCAATTACTTGGAAGATCACTTGTGTCATGGTCCTCAAAGAAACAAAATAGTATGGTAATCTCTACCGCCGAAGCCGAATATGTGAGTGCGGGGAGTTGTTGTGCATAATTGCTATGGATGAAATCAACTTTGAAGGATTATGGCCTCAACTTCAAGAATGTGCCATTGCTATGTGATAATGAAAGTGCAATCAAGATGATACAAAACCCAGTTCAACATGGAAGAACAAAACATATTGACATAAGGCATCATTTCATTAGAGATAATCAACAAAAGGGAGATATTGCCATTGAAAATGTTGGCACCGATGATCAACTTGCCGATATTCTCACCAAGCCACTTGATGAAAAGAGGTTTTGCAAGCTAAGGAATGAGTTGAACATTCTTGATTTCTCAAACATGAGTTGAATGCACCCCACCCACTTATTGACATGCCTCTCCTTCGACATTGCAAGGTAAAGTTGATTGACATGTCATTCATCCTATGCTAAGGACTTGCTAGAGCATGTAGACAAAATAAGTGGTACGCATGAGCATTCATGATAAATCAAATGAATTTGATGGATATATGTTACCACTTTTGCTTCTATGCTTATTTTGATCTAGTGGTGGCATATGACATGTTTGTGAGCTTGCAAACCTAGTGTTGAATCTAGAAGATTTGCTATACGTGTTTAATTCAACTTAGGCAAGATAACCCTTATTATGAGGTGTGAAGAAGCTTGTCTTTGGTTTAAACCAAATTAAATATCTTTGGCAAGTATTCTAGGTTGAACCAAACTTGATAAATTCTAACCTACTTCATCAAACATTGTTTTTCTCTCCACAATTTGATTCCATTTTTGGGTAAGTTGTTGACAAAGGGGGAGAGAAAAAGATGATTCAACATGATAAATGGTAAATAAAATTTTGATGCACACAAGTAGGGGGAGCAAGCTCATAAACAAAGTTGTTGCATTTGTTTGTGCATTCTCATATGACTTGCTCATTGCACATGTATTTAAATTCAATATACATGCTTGTGTGGTGCAATGCTAGTATAGAACTTAAATGATGAAATGATCTACTAGCATGCATAGGAATAGTTTACTTGTGGTATCTAGACGTGCCTTAATCTTTACAAGTGGTCCAAGAACCTTTACTATAATGTTGATCTCACGGGGTTCTTGAGTTTTGATGGATGTCTAGTTACTTCATGATGCTAAGGATGGTGTAAAAGGCAACTCCGATTGGTATCACACTTCAAAGGTCCATTTCTTACACCTTAGCATCATTTTGGTAGAATTACTCTCTCAACACTTCTATCCATGCATATGTGCAAAGCTTTCAATCCAAACTCTATGCACATATGTAGGGAGAGCTAATGCTACCAAAACCGAGCTTGTGATAATTGTCCAAATTTTATTTATGAGCATAATGATTGGGCAAATATGATAAGTTCAAAACTTTTATTATCAAAATCATCTTTGTGAGGGTTGTCATCAATTACCAAAAAGGGGGAGATTGAAAGTCCCTAGTTTGGTTTTGGCTAATTGATGAAACCTAGGACTAACCTTTGTATCTAAGTGGATGATTTAGATAAAGGTGGTCATTGAATATGAGACATGACATTGACTCATGTGACCAAGATGATGAAGACCAAGATGATGCTTGGCTCGATGGACCGGTTGTGAGGGTGAAGGGCAAGTCGAGGCTTCGAAGCGAAGGACCATGCGATGGTGAAGCTTGAGCAAGACTTGGCGCCGACGGACCGATGCAACGGTGAAGAGCAAGTGAAGTCAAGGTCGATGGATCGAGACGGTCATGTGATGATATGAAGTGGATCATATCTTTTGGAGAAATAAAATGGGCTCAAGGCAAAGGTATAACCATAGGGCCATTTTGTTTTGCACTCAAGACACCATAGAGGGTGTGAGTGGTTTAGGATCGATAGCCGAACTATTAAGAGGGGAAGTCTTATTGGTTATTCGATGCACGGGTGCCACTAGGTGAATTCATGAAGTGCATTGCATGTAGGGCCTAGTGACCTAATTGGAAAACCTTCGAAAATGTTTATGAAAATGCTAACACATGTGCACAAGGTGGTGATCACTTGTTGGTGTTAGCACATTTGTGAATTCATGAAGTGCATTGCATGTAGGGCCTAGTGAACATTGGCGTTTTTGGGAACTTGAAATGCCTATTTTCCACTACGCCGGAAGTCGGAAAAGAAACGGAGGCGAACGGAGGTCACAGAGGTGACCGGACGCTGCACCGGACGCGGTCATGGTATGACCGGACGCGTCCAGTCAGTACAGCGCAGGCGCGGGTGCTAGGGTTTGCAACCGGCGCGTCCGGTCACTCGCGGGACCAGCGCGTCCGATCAGGTGTCCAGAGGAAACTGAGTTTCGCAAGGACGATCAGACGCGAGGCGCGTCCGGTCACACATGATCGGACGCGTCCGATCGTTGAGGGAGCTTACTGGACTCTAACCGGACGCGGGCACTGACGCGTCCGGTCGTTGCGAGGGGCGCGTCCGGTCGTTGCTTCGCGGGCGCACGAGTCAGTGCGATCGGCGCGTCCGGTCGTTCGAAGCGGCGCGTCCGGTCGTTTGACGGGCGCATCCGGTCGTTGCCTAGGGCGCGTCCGGTCGTTGTTTTGACCGTTGAGGGTCAGTGACCGTTGGAGGATCGGACGCGGTTGAGCGCGTCCGGTCAGTTATGACCGGCGCGTCCGGTCATCCCGATAGAACCCAGTGAAGGGGTATAACGGCTCTATTTGGATGGGATGCTTATAAATACTTGTTGGCCGGCCCTTGGGGAGGTCTCTCGTGATTTCTAACATTCTTGTGCATCCTTTGAGCTAGAGCATCTCCTCCCACTCATCTCTTTTGCTTGATTGCAAATCAAAAGTGAGATTGAGTGATCCCAAAGTGCATTGCATAGCTTGAGGGCATCTAGTGGCACTTATGGGTGGTTTAGCCGGTGGATTTCTTGTTACTCTTGGAGAGTACCGCTCCTAGCTGGCTTGGAGATTGTTGGAGGCTTTGGCAAGAGAAGGTGATTGTTCTTGGCCACCTCCGGTTGATTGTAAGAGGTTCTTGTGCTTTCCTCGGCGGGACGCCAAAAGCAACTCTATTACATTGCACGTGTCATTGAGTTACCTCACTTGAGAGTGGTGTCTTGCGGTGCCTTGCGGGGCGTGCCTTGAGGGGCAAGTGACTTGAGGGTCACACCGAGAAACCATCTAAGTGTTGGTCGACACAACCGGTGACGTAGCTTGTCGGTGCACAAGTGAACACCGGGTGAATAAAAATATTGTGTCTCTTGTCTCCCGGTGATTGGTCTTCATATTGTGTTGTTGTCAATATTGATTGATTGTATATCATCTTGGTGATTGGCAACATCTTCACTACACCGTTGGTATAAGATACACAATCCTCTCTCTCGCGTTTACATTTACTAGATTATCTTGTGTAGCTCTAGTGGTAGCCTTTGCTAGTGTTGTTAGCTTGCTCACTAGTGTAAGTTTAGTGACATAGCCCTTGTGTGAACTAGAGATCATAATCTACTAGACTTTTGGATAGGAGGCTTGCATCACAACCGTAGGCTAAGCAAAATTCGCTTTGCGCCGTTTGTTGTTCTAACAAGTTTGCTTAGTGTTTCTTGTAGAAATTTTTATAGGCTATTCACCCCCCCTCTAGCCATCTATGACCTTACAACTACCCAAACACATCACACATTTTGGGTGGGAGGAGAGAGGGAAGGCAAATTTGCCTTCTCCCAGACGCGCGACCCAAAGCCCGCCGCCGCCTCGGCTGCGAGGAGGAGGGGCCCATCGATGACGACGACGTCCTCGCCGGGGTGCCGCGGGGGCCGCGGGTGCATGCCAGTGCTGGGGCGGCTGGTGCGGAAGCTACGGCGGCGCAGGGCTCGACGCCATCACCTCGCTCATCGCCGACGGCCTCAGCCAGGTCGCCGCGGGCTGCTTCTCCCCCACGGCCGCGGTGACTCCTTTGAGCCGGCGGCCACGGCTGCTCCTGCAACCTGCACGCCGGCGACTCCTTCGGCCGCGACCTGCGCGCCTCGCTCGGATGGCCACAGCGCGATCTCCCTCTCCGGCGGCAAACGCGAGGCCCGGCCATGGCCTGCGGGCGAGCGCGCGGAGGAGGGCGTTGCGGGCAAGCAGCGTGGCGGGGCGCCGCGGGAGGACAAGGCGCGCTGGGGAGGTGGTTGGAGGAGGCAAGCGTGGCGAGGTAGGCAGCGAGGTGACGAGATTTGGGTCGGCTGTTGGAGAAGATAAGATTTGGGTTCCTCACTTTTTTCCTGTGCATGACCTTTTATGCATTTGGGTCTCGTGTTTGGGTACTCTCCGTTGGAGATAGTCTGATAAACTAGCCATTGACTTTTGGGGGCATTGATTAAATTGCAATTACTTATTAGTCACCTCAGTAGTTAGTTTAACGGATGCTACTGTTATTTTAGAACTGAACCGTGTGTCAACAATAATCAAACGGGAGCCAAAAAGATAAACACTACACGTCTTTTAATCTTATTAACAGGAGTCCAAGCTTCCTGTTCGTTATGCCTGTTACAGTGAAATGTATCACGTGAATAAATCATTTGCCTTCATTTTCTCTCATTTTAACTGTTTATGCTTCTCCTTGTTTTAAATAGAATAATAATAGTGTGGACTTTGGATCCATGATGTATTGGTGTATATACGAAACAGGTTATAGGCTATCAGAATTTGGAATAGTATGGTCAACTAGCAGGAATTTTATGTTCTTTTTATTAAAAAATATATCAGATTGGATTGTGTTGTGATGATGTTGCTTTCATCGGTTTATTTCGGTTTGCTCGGTTGGGATCGTGTTGTGATTCTTGTCAGGCACCCACCAAGTAAGAAAATATCCAACTCAAAAAACACTTCTGGTCCTTGTGCTCGGTCTTTTGACATGGTTGATGATTCAGAGAAAAGGAACCCAATAAGGTCTGGGAGGATCTACATGTAACTGTATCTGAATGGGTTAGGCTCCTGCTTCCTTGTTCTTCCATCATGTAAAATTATTAGGAATTTGTTGCTTCCTTGTAAAATTGTTGCTGATCATTTCTGTTTTTATTGGTACAAGCTTGCTGTTGAGTCAATTGGAATCAGGGGGAGCCTGAAAGCTAAAATGAAAAAATGTAATTGCAAATAGGAGTTGAGGATTCATGCTTGATTTTTCTAGAAGTGATGGTTTTACTAATATTTGACGTTGCATACAGAAATTGCTTAAATCAGTTTTGACCTGTTTTTTTCTAGAAGCGATACACCAATATATTATCGATTCTGTGCCATATAGAATGTATATAGTTTTGACAAGTCTGTCTAACATGTGCCTGAGCTTGCAAGATCCTCAAGCTTATGATAACCAGATCTCCTGGGTATTTAAATTGGATAGTTCTTTATGCTTTTGAGAAATATATTGGTCTCATATTGAACTATTTGGGATTTTAAAAATGCAGTGACAGTGGGTGGACAAATAGCTGATCTGCATAATCCTCTTATAGGTGCTCTTTTTCTCAGATTTTTTGTTTTGCCATGTATTTCTTCTGTCTATGTTCTGATTTTAATACAAACTAAAGTAAGAATCTCTTACTTTCAGTTCCTGTTTTTGGAAGTCAGTTTGAAAAATCAGTTACTTTCCAATATCATTGGAATATTGCAGTCATCTGAATAGGTGGATAGCATGGCTTTGGTTAAATCATTTTAGCAATCCATGGTTAGTTTTAGCTTCATTTGCCACAATCATTGCTATGAACTAATGCTAAACAGTGTTAATTGATAATTGTCATCCCGTCGTAATAGAAAAATTTGAGTAGTAGTTTATACAAGGTATTAGTTTTACAAAATGAGTGGTAGTTTCCTATGTGTTAGCTTTACATAAATCTGTGACGACTTGTCTATGTCAAAAGAAATGACCAAAAACAATTCAGTGAAATATAGCAAGGCATATTTCAGCAAAGTATATACAAGATTGGTGCACATACTGATAGTTGCATGTAATGCTTTTTACAAAAATAAAATAAAATTGAAGAACGTGTTACCTAGTCATTCATTCAGTTGAAGAGTACAATACCATGCTATATATTCCATACTCATGCGCCAATTTTCAGATCCAGGGTAGTGAACTAATTGACATATCTTCTTGCCTCTTTGCAGGTTCTCTTGTATGCTATTCTTCTGATGATCTTCCTTTCTCCTTTTGACACTTACTTATCATTGCGCTTTTACTTTCTGAGGACAGTCTGGCATATAATACTGCCTTTACAAGTAAGTTGTACAATTTATTACTGGGGACATGTCAGAGTGATATATGTTAGCAATACCGGCTTCACAGTAGCATATTGTGTAGTGGCATTTACTGATTGCTGTGGTCTTTTTTTTTGATGAAATGCTGTGGTCTTTTTCAAGCTTGCAAATTGAAAATGTCTCCAATCTGCTACATAGTATCAAAGAATGTTAAGAGTATAGAATACACTGTGAACTTGTGAGCTTGTTGTGATTGTGATTTATGACTCATGTGATAAATTTATGGTGATTTAATACGATATATATTATATTTGTGCATTGTGTCGCAAATGGAACAAACAAAAAAATACAGATTCTGGTCAGTTTGCCGAGTGTCAACTCCATGACACTCGGCAAACTGACCACATGTGGCATGCCTGGGAACACACTTTGCCGAGTGTCAGAGAGCTGACACTCGGCAAAGTATGCACAGTTTGCCGAGTGTCAGCTCTCTGACACTCAGCAAAGCGCCGAGTGTCAAACATATGACACTCGGCAAACTGTGCACGCTTTGCCGAGTGTCGAACGGTTGACACTCGGCAATCCGGATTTCATCCGCTAGCGCCTTCCTTTTGCCGTGTGACGTCTTTGACACTCGGCAAAAGTTTTGCCGAGTGCCCGACTGAAAGCCCAAGTTTGGTTTTAGTAATTAATGACACCAAGTTGCTAATGCCATGTGTTAAGTGTTTTGAGTTAGGCATAAGCAACACATGTGATGAAGGTGTATGTGGCAAGGAGTGATGGCCATAAGATCACAAAGAGATGGTGCATGGACATGAAATGATGATCATGGTGGAGATGCACATAAAATGAAGGACATGATTATCAAGTAGAATAGAAGGATCTAAGAGCGCAAGGCAAAGGTATAACCATAGGGTTTTCCTTTTGCCGGTCTAAGTTGAGTAGAGAAGTGATTGACCGGGTTTAGGATACATAGCCGACTATCAAGAGGGGCAATCACAGTTAGCTCGGGAATCAAGAGCCATTAGATCAATGTCTTGAGCATATGCATTAGGATCTAGTAAAGAGCTAACATAACGCCTTAGAAAATATTTGTGAAATACTAACACACATGCACATGGTGGTGTACACTTGGTGGTGTTAGCACATTTGTGAAGGCGGTGGAGTTTGAGCGGTAGAGAAGGGTTTGGGTTCTTCTCTCCCTCCCGCCGAGCTTGCGAGGTGGGATTCGGCGCTTTTTGGAGAAGTGAAACGCCTATTTTCTACTGCGCCAGAAGTCGGAAAAGAAACGGAGGCAAACGGCGGTCACTGTAGTGACTGGAAGCTGCACCGGACGCGGTCACGGCTTGACCAGCGCGTCCGGTCAGTTCATTCGGTCAGCGCGCCTAGGGTTAGTGACCGGACGCTGGTCTGGCCTGACCAGCGCGTCCGGTCAGTTCACCTGTGCATAGAAGCAGAGCGCGTGACCGGCGCGTCCGTTCCTTCACGGGACCGGCGCGTCCGGTCAGGCGTCAAGAGGGGCAAAGCGCAGCGGAGTGATGATCGGACGCGGGGCGCGTCCGGTCATGTACGATCGGACGCGTCCGGTCGTGATAGGAGCTTACTGGACTCTGACCGAACGCCAGGTGAGGCGTGTCCGGTCATACGCTAGGGCACGTCCGGTCATACGCTAGGGCGCGTCCGGTCCTATGCTAGAGCGCGTCCGGTCATACGCTAAAGCGCGTCCGGTCATAGCAATGGTAACTTCTGACGCGCACTGTTCACGCTTGTCCTATAGTGACCGGACGCGTCCGGTCACCCTGACCGGAGCGTCCGGTCATCCCGTTTTGAACTACGTCGTCCGTAACGGCTAGCTGCGTACCCCTTCGTTATCAATAGACGTTGGCCGGGGTTTGAGGCAAAAACTCTTGCACATTTTGAGAACTAGAGACATACTTTGAGCTAGAGAACAACCCCTCCACTCATCTCTTTGCATAGTTGCACATCTTGAGTGAGATTGAGTGAGATTCAAGTGCATTGCTTGAGAGTTGCATTCTAGAGGCACTTGATCTACGAGTTGCTGCGGATTTCTTGTTACTCTTCCATGTTTCCCGACACGGTAGACGGCTTGGAGCAGCGGAGGTGATTGAGCTCGCAATTGGAGATTGTTGGAGCCTTCACCAAGTGTTGTAAGGGGTTCTTGATCCTTCCCCACGGGAGTTCGCAAATTGGATGCTCTAGTGAAGCTCATGGCTTGGAGGATCCCCATCTTGTGTGCGGTTGTGCGGCGCCCGCCGAGGGCTCGACTCTTGATAGTCGATTAGCTCGCGAACCGACAAGTGGGTGTATCGCCACAACGGGGAGTAGCTTGCCGGGAAGCAAGTGAACCTCGGGATAAATTCTTGTGTCATTCTCTTCCCGAGGATTTCTCTTGTGTTATTGATTGATTGATACTTCTTATCTCTACACGGCGGTATAATCACTCGAAGCTCTTCTCTCGTATTACTTCTTGTTTATAGCTTGTAGTTGTTGTTGTGTTTAGTGAATAGCCTTGTACTAGACTTGTGTAGGTGGCTTGCTTAATTAGTTAGAGTTAGTGCTTTTGCTTCGCCACCTTTCGTACTAACTTGTGGTTAAGTAATTCTGGTAGAAGTTTTAATTAGGCTATTCACCCCCCTCTAGCCTATTTGGACCTTACACCGACGTTTGACACCAAGCCTGTGTCGAGTCCAGTTTGCCGAGTGCGGCACTCGACAAAGCGTTTGCCGAGTGTTTTTGGCGCTTTGCCGAGTGTACCAGGCACTCGGCAAACCGCTCGAATCCAGTAGTGGGTGTGGGTCGGGGATCTATCGGGCGGTGTGATGGGAACGATGGAAGAGTAGTTGGGCTGCGTTTTTTTTTTTACCTGTGATTGTATGGAAATAGAGGTGGTTCTATATGTTGGAGATGCCATAGTAAGAGACATGACGTGTCTAAACGCGCTGCTTGCCAATGTTTGGCCCTAGAAGGCTAGAACGACGACAAACTCTGATAGACTGCGTTCAGATTCTTATATTGGAGAAAGTATGTACGAATAATTACAAAATCTTTCAATCAGTAAACAGTGATTATTCGTCTGATCCCGTTTCCTTTCGAAATGATAGATGTATCGTTATTAATTCAGGCGTGTATCAATTTGCTGCTCTGCAGGTTAGCTTACATATACGACATTAATCCCCCCTAGGCAGGCAGGCATCGCAGGCAGCCATGCGCCGCCAACAGGTTCCATGACACCGCCCATGCCCTCCTGCCCCTACCACCCATGGTTTTGCTTGCCAGAGTCACACACCTCCGGACCGGACCCCGAGCATGGCAGGCAGGCAGGCAGGCAGGCAGGCAGCGCGCGTGCGGACAAGCCGCACACGCACGAACACGCACATATATAAGTATATAGCCTCCTCTGGGGGACAGCTCCGTCTACCGAACCAACGAGAAGAAGAGGTAGAGAGGAAGAAGAACACGCCTTCTCGTTGGGCGCCATCATCGCCGCCATGCCGCCATACTAGCATCAGCATCGTCTTCTCTATTCTCTCGTCTTCTCTGAGAGCCAGACAACTGCAAGCAAGGCATGGAGGTGGCAGCTTAACAAGCAGCTTCTTTCTCTGGGAAGTGCGTGCATCAAGGCGAATACAGGGGAGCGACTACCATGCTATAGCTTCCTTACTAGCTAGAGTGAGTGGGTGTGTGTGTGAGAGAGAGGCTTGACGTTGGTGTCCACGCGCGTGCATGCAAGAGACCAAGGTCACGGTGGCGGAGGCGATGGAGGACGAGGAGGAGGAGGAGGGGTACATGCAGGTGGGGACGAGGTTCTACCGGGTGACGATGAGGCCGACCGGCGGCGGCGGCGGCGCCGTGGCGCGTCGTCGTAGCCTCCACTACCTCGAGTCCTGCTACCTCTGCAAGGAGAGCATCGCCTGCGACCGCGACGTCTTCATGTACAAGTACGTGCGTGCGCCATCGCGCCATAAGTCGCCTTTAATTTCTTCCTCCCAGCTCCTCCTTCCTTGTTCCGTTCGTTGCATCAACACACGCACCCCATGGCCCATGGCGCCATGGCGTGCGGTGTGCCGGTGTCTTGGTTATGGCGCGCCCGCGTGTGCTGACTGACTCGCCTGTGTGTGCGCGCGCGACACGCAGGGGGGACGCGGCGTTCTGCAGCGAGGACTGCAGGGACGAGCAGATGGACATGGACGAGGCGCTCCACGCGGCGGCGCGGCGCCACCGCCTCCTGCAGCGTTCTCCGGCGTCCTCCTCGCAGGCGGCAGCTGAGGCGGCGCCGTCGACCAGGCCGTCGCCGGTGATGCGCAGCCGCCCGACCATCGCCAACCTCGCCGCGCGCAACCGGCCCGTGGCCGCCAGCTAGCTACGTACACGGTACACCTAGCCACGGCGGCGGGCACTCGAGATTATTCGAGCATCGTGCTCGTGCAGCAGCGAGGACCCTGCAGTACATGCAGTTGCACCGATGGTCAGGCCGTACGTGCCTGTGCGCGCGCGTCGTCGCGGGATCAGTAGGTGATTCTTTTCTGCCGCCGCTATGGATGAGTTGCAGCAGGAGCGCCGGCGGCAGTGAGCTAGCTAGCAAGCTACGACGGAGCACGCACGTACTGACGATGAACGGCATGCATCTGGACGCTGCGTAGAAACGAATAACGAAGCTTTGTGATGACTTAGCTGCCTACATGTACAAAATAAGTAGTAGTGAATTAAAAAGATTAATTACTACCATGTGTTCTTGAGCTTTAATTTCTCGCTTCATTTCATCGATCTTCTTCGTTTTACTGTTTATTTCATTTCTTGCACTTTTTTCTTCCCATGAGGTCGATCGATGTGACTTTTGAAATGGACGGATGAGAAATTCAGAACAACGCGAGTTAGGTGCCACAGCATGCACAGAGCACACACACTTGTCTTCCATTAGGGCAGTTAATCCTAACCTTTTGTCCTGAACACCTATAATCTCACTTGTACTACCTGGCTAACTTTTTTTTTCTCGGGGCTTAGGCTGAAAGATTTCAGACGCCTAATCTTTTCATCCTTCACTTCTGTCTCCTGATTGTTGACAATTTTTGCTTTTGTTTTCCTGCTCAAAATAATTGCAAGAAGTTGCAGCAATACAAGGGCGGCGCATTATATAGTAATTATAATTAAGCATCATGTTCCTTTGCTTTGCAGCAATCACAGGTACTGATGAAAGCAAAAGCTCACCACCCATTTCTGTCCTTGTGTGGGAAAGAAAAATTGACAGTGCACAGTGTTTAAGTCACGGTCAAGGACACTGGCAGAGCAAGTGTGAATGTTTTCTAGTTGCACATATTTCTTCCCTTGGCACATATCATCATCTCTGCACTGACCATTATTAGTCCACCAGGTTCCACAAACAAACTACTTCTCTTCTCCAACAAAAATACAATTTTAGAATAGTGTTTAAGTCAGCTGATTTGAAGTTCGACCAAATTTGAGTCATGCATGTTGATAATATGTCATATTTAGAGTCACGAAATACTTTGACCATACCTAGCTAAAATTAGATCTTTTTTTATGACGGAGGTACTACTATAGAGAAGGTTTCATTGATCTGCAGGTCAACATGATGCACCACCGTGCAATGATTTCAGACACTACAATTTATACTATACGCCCATTTAGATATGCGAGTCGCTATACTTTAGGTGCTTGAATTTTCGGACAACAATCTTAACACAACTCATCAGTACAATTAAAAGAACAACTTACAAAGGTAATTCATAATTTTTTCTATATCAAACAAAAATAAAGTTACATGTTGCCTTAACAACTACAAAAAATCAGACACCTAAAATATAGGCCAAAGTGTATAAATATATTCTAGTGACTCATGAGTGCAGCCAAAGCCCAACACAAAGTTAAGAGAGACCAAAGCCATGATTGTAACAGGTCTTGAATCCAAGTGGATGCAGTGCGTACGAGAATCCGTCGTCTTCGATCGTGGATGCTTCCGGGCTAGACTAGAGATTTAATGTGACGTTAACAACTTAACATGCGAATAATGCAAACAATATGATGCCTCTTGAGATATTCCAACAAGAGCTCGAGTGTGACTGCAAGAAAAGCCGCGAGCGAGTCATGTGCCCCTTGGCTTCCTCACCTTGCTCACCACCACCAAGAAGGACAAGAGAGCCTATCATATCAAGCCTGGAACAAGTGCTAGCTTTGCAAAAGGGAGTGAAGAGTGCACATCACGAGATGGAGAGGAAGACAGATGGAAAGGATGGGGATTCTTCTACCTGATAGCAATGTGATCTTTATTCTGATTTCTAACATTATCATTATGCAATAAAGCGTGTTAGCCTTTGGTTGGTTTTGCTCCATTACCACTTCAAGAGAGGGACATATGACAAAATTCTACTTCAGATATGGTACCAGTCCCAGTCTGAAACTCTACTGGCGCTCTGTGGAGGGGAGGAGCTGCAGACTCTAGGATACTCGTTATCCTTTCTCTATAAGACTCAGCAGAAAATTTTAGTAATTTCTCAAACCGTGCAAGATTTACCAAGCTATGAGGTAGTAATATGGTATATACGGTCGAACAAAAACACATATATCCATAACAAGAATGAAACAAAACAAAAATAAATAAATAAACAAAGAGAAGAACAGATGAACTCGGAGCAGTTTGATGATGACGATTGGTATGGTACAAGTAACTCTGCACCCAACTAGGATCAGGATAGAACATGTTGGAAACAAAAGGATAGCTATACTCTGTAGCAATCTGATCCTATTCTGACCCTGTTTTTGTCCTGTTCAAAGTTCGACTCCAAAGTGAAAGATGGTAATGACCACCTCAGTCAAGCTTTCAGGCAAGCCAAATTGTCCGGTTTTGTTGAAAAAATGCACCTGACTGAATTATCCCAGAAGCATAAAACAACATGAGTTTTCTGTAGTCAGGATAACCCAATATGGTCCCTTTTCCTAGAAGGGATTTCAGTCAGAATCACTATAATAAATAATAGCACCTCAACACAACATCACTGAATATTTTTGCTTCCTATTTCTAGCACATAATATTTGTATCTTCAAATACCTGATTGGAAGGAAAAAAAACTTTGAAAGGAATAGGTTTATTTTTCCCATAAAGTTCATCAGGAATTTGATGTTTTCCATATGGGCCCAGCAGATTTCATTAGAGGACAGCAAAAGAATATGGACATCCATGTTTAAGCACGCATACGCAAGAGGCATCTCAGCATAGAAGATACCGAAGGACAAATAAGCATCAAAACGAAACATCCAATCTCAGACCAGCCCAGCTACTACAGAGAACTAATTGCCAAGAATGAATTATTGTACTGAGGAAGACAAATGCATTCCAAAGGCATCTGCGACACGTAATAAACAAAAAAGAAAAAGTTATATTCCCAAAATATCTATCAACATACAGATGCTGTGTTCACAGTTCCATACTCGAGTCATCCTTGCTTGTGCAGGCAATCACAAACAGTAGACATGAAAAAACAGAAAATTGGCACCATGGTAGCATAGTTTCTTCAGGTTTTCGTGAAGCGGTCATGATAAAAGCTCATCAGAAAATAAATACTCATTATCCCTTATCTGTCACACAAAAAAAATTCTGTGAGGATCCCACTTACAATTTCTCAAATCTCTATCCACATAACGCAAAACTCTTCAGAGTACTTAATGCTCATGTTACGTGCTAGATTTCCAAGCTGTGAGGTACAAATATGGTATATACTATTGAACAAAAGCACATATTTCAAAACTGAGGAAGGAAAGAACAAAAGCAGATCAAGGGAGAAAAAATGAATTTGGAACGGTTTGAAGATATCAATCGGTACGATACAAGTAGCCCTGCATCAACTGAAAGATTCGAAAGCGTAAAGTGAATACAAAAATAGTTTTGGGGTTATTCAGAAAACGTCACTGTGGGGCTGTAATTTAGACTTTTTTCGGAAATAAAGGGACAGAAGTTCTAAAAAAAAGGGACAGAAGTAATAAAAAAAGGAAAACAGGTCACTAGCAATCCGATCCTATTTTTACCCTGTTTTTACTCCTGTCCCTAAGGTCAGAATGACAACTTTCGGGTAAGTCAAGCTGTCTGATTTTATCCAAAATGTCAACCAATCAAATTACTGGATATCCGAGAAGCATAAGGCATACCGAGTTCTCCCAAGGAAGCATCTGTGTTTGATAATTAAGACAGGAGAGGTCAGTAAAGACATATTTAGGGAAAATATGCTTTGCATTGCTAGACAAACAACACAGCTAGGATTGCAAAATAGCTTCTCTTGTAGGTTGCAGTGAAAGATGTCATGACTTGAAGGATTGTCAAATGCAGAGCTGTTGCCAAGTAGCATAAAAACTAAGATGACTAGGAAATTCACGTGTGCATGATGTAGCCACTACAATTTACATTTTCTCCCAGCATTTCGTTATTTACACAAAAGAAGATCTAATTGAACCAAGAATAGATACAACTGATAGGTAACAGCATTCACAATATTCACCCTTACCCTACCCAAAAATTAAGTGACCAAACAAAAAAAAATCAAGATTTACAGTAAAGACTGAAGACCAAAAGCCCGCCAAAAAAATATCAATGATGTTGGAATATTATATTGCATGAGAAAAATAGCTAACAGTAAATCCATCTTGTTGCTCACCTGCACATTGATATCCAGAACTAAAATCACTGGACTTCTGTCAACTGACTCCAGAAGTCCATCCACGGCATTTTCATTTAAACATTTTTTAAGTGTGTCTAGAGATTCATCATTAATCTGGTTAGAAGATAAGGATGTAAGTCCTTTCTCACAGCACTCCCCACATCCAAAGTAACCTTTATACAAAATGAGTTGATAAAGACATTTGTGTACTTCATCTACTGGCGCGACACCTCCAAAGGATAGCCTTAATCAGCGCTGGATTTACTTTCAAATCGAATTCTTTTTTGAGACTAGTGACAATACTTGACAAAGTTGCCTCAATGGGTTCATTAGCAGATTGGCGGTCCAATAGGAGACATTTCCAGGGCCCCAACCATGATTCTTCGATGTCTCTGCTTACAACAATGAAAAATGATATCAGAACAAACAAACATTAATGTGCAATCATATCTTGACACAATAATATTCCAACTATGGAACCAATTCAGTTATACACTAACATAACGAATCTTACTTCATTAGCTTATCAAGGTAGTTGTTGAGCTTCATTCTATGTGACCACCAACTAACACAGTTTGCTGATCCATCATTTATAGTGAGAGATGCACTATATAGGGACATAAAATTCTCCTCAAGTATACTTCTAAAAGTTGGAGCCACATGGTCTGTAATTGCAACGCCCCAAGGGCACTGCCACTTCTTATCTGAAACGCTCAATGGATTACCCAAATCTTTTATGGAACCTTCAGACTGCATTTCTGTAGAGAAATAACATGCAAATAGAAGCACAGAAGATCTAAATTTATTTACGATATTGCATGTGATCACAATATAAAAAGCTACAACAACAACAACAACAACAACAACAACAACCAAGCCTGTCAGTCCCAAGCAAGTTGGGGTAGGCTAGAGTTGAGACCCAACAAACACCGTCAGTTACGGTTCAGGAACGTCAATAGCCGTTTTCCAAGCACTCCTATTCAGACATAGGTCTCTAGGTATATCCCATTCTTTCAAATCTCTTTTTATTGTCTCTTCCCAAGTCAACTTTGGCCTTCCTCTGCCTCTCCTCACCTTATTATCTTGACTTAGAACTCCATAATGCACTGGTGTCTCTGGAGGTCTCCTTTGTAAATGGCCAAACCACCTCAACCGATGTTGGACAAGCTTCTCTTCAATAGGTGCTACCCCTAGACGATCACGAATATCATCATTTCGCACTCGGTCCATCCTTGTGTGACCACAAATCCAACGCAACATACGCATTTCTGCAACACTCAGTTGTTGGACATGTCTTCTCTTTGTGGGCCAGCATTCTGCTCCGTACAACATAGCGGGTCTAATCGCTGTTCTATAAAACTTGCCTTTTAGCTTTTGTGGTATCCTCTTGTCACAGAGAATGCCAGAAGCTTGGCGCCACTTCATCCACCCTGCTTGGATTCTATGGCTAACGTCCGCATCAATATCTCCATCCCTTTGTAGCATCGATCCCAGATACCGAAAGGTATCTTTCCTAGGCACTACTTGACCTTCCAGACTCACGTCTCCCTCCTCCTGTGCAGCAGTGCCAAAGTCGCATCTCATGTATTCGGTTTTAGTTCTGCTTACTCTAAAACCTTTAGACTCAAGGGTCTGCCGCCACAATATAAAAAGCTACACACCTTCTAAAATAGCAACTGCTGGCAGAAGCATCGTAGTAGGTTTACTTTTTGAATCAAACCTTGACAGCAACATCCAAGCAGGAAAAAAGGAACAACGATTTTTCTCAATAACATCCACATAATCATCTCCAAGCATGCTAATACACACGATTGGCACATCCGGCAGTTTATCGAAGAATTCACTGACATGGTTACCAAAATGTTCGATGTCTGCTAACGGATACCTGGTGAAGAAATTCAAATTTCATTATATGCCCACAAATACAATAAATGAAGATTTTAGCTGCAATATAAATTTTAACCTGAGTAATTTTGAAGCGCACTCATTTGTCTCATATCTGGAATCTGTAAGGGAGCCCTGAAAAAAATTAGTAAAACAATTAAGTAAAGATTGGAGACAAGGATATTTTATTCTGGCTGTTAAACTTTCGAACCTTTTCTCTGAGTAATACCTGTAAGGAAGCAAGGTAATGGCAACTGAGAGTTCCAATAGAAATCTGATGAAAGTATGCAGCCCAATGATCCAAAGAGAGAACAGAGCTTTGGAAACATAAAGGCAACTTGATTGAGGATTTTACTGTTGATAGTAAGAGTGCACACACAAGTAACCTGCAAACCTGAGATAGAAAATGTGGATTTCAACATAAGAGCCACTAGCAGCAACCAGGCGATCAATTGAAGACTATGAAATTGACGGACTGACTTCAATTGCAGCTCAAGAAAAAGAATAGACTAAATACATAAACACTAAACGTTCACAGCTGTTCCACATTGCAAGACCACAAGATTAAAGGATATTACACACCTTCTGAAAAAGTGATGGGCTTTCTCCAGATAGAACAAAAGCTTTCAGCAACCAGGGAAGCACACAAGACATTCCAACAGTAGAGAAGATACAGCAGTCATCACTGCAGATGGTGACATAATACAGACAATTTAGAAAGTGTTGTAAACTAGAACAACCAGAAAGTCACGCATAATGGGCAGTCAATGGAATAACCTAGACTGTTCAGGAAGGGAGCCTTTTATTAGAGAAAAAAAGCTCAAACTGTGTAGTATTTCTGCACGCTCTAAAGGAAGATAATCATCAATATTCCCATTCATAATTAGTGAAATTAGATGAGGCCCATAAGTACTATAACAACCCTCTGGAAGTGATCTGAAGTACAACAGTGATATGCACTGCCAATAAACATTGTGAACTTCATGTCTTCCACCGTGACCTCCCAAGGCTCTAGCTGCAGAAGGAAAAACAAGGAACCGAGCAACTATATGAATGAACAAGTAAACAACATATCCAAGGGTGTGATTTATACTTCGAATTCATGCAAGATGATAGCCTTCGATCTTTTCTCTCGCTGTGTCCTCATCTCTCGCCATGTCGTGTTTGATGAGTCGGCATTCCCTTACTCCACCACCTCTACCTCCACACCTCCTGCTGATCCTACGGAGGCTTCCTTTTTCCTACTGACCCAGTGATTCTGCCACCCTTCTCCCTCTACCCTGTAGGTACTACTCCGGCGCGCTCTTCTGGTGGTCCCACCTCGCCCCTGTCGGCCGCGCACTAGGACTTTCCTCCAGTACCTGCTACGACCGAGGTCGCCCCGGAGCTTCCACCATTGCTCCCTGTGGCTTTGCTACCTCCCGTTGTGCCCGACACTGCAGTTCCGATCGTGGGACCGAGCGCCCCGACCCCACCTCCTCCCGGGCGCTTCGGACTCGTCTACCAGCGCCGCCGGGAGCCGAGTCCGCCCACACCTCCTCCCGGGCGTTTCGGCATCGTCTACCAGCGGCGGCGGGAGCCGGCTCCGCCGTTGCCGCCGACGTCGTCGCCTTCGCCACCAATGTGTGCTCCGTCGGTCCCGCTGCGCTCTCGCGCCGATCCGCCGGTGTACCACCTGTCCCTTCTTCACCGGGACCCTCGTCACACTCACCCGATGGTGACGAGGCAGGCATCTCGCCCGCAGGCCCTCACCGCCGCTACCTGCGAGACGGGGATCTCTCTGGCACCCTCTTCCATCCGTGCGGCCTTGGCGGATCCTCACTGGCGCCGCACGATGGAAGAGTACGCGGCCCTCCTCGCCAACCAGACGTGGGACCTTGTGCCCCGACCGCCGGCCTCCAACATTATCACCGGCAAGTGGATCTGAACGCACAAGAGGTGTGCTGATGGTTCCTTGGAGCGCTACAAGGCTCGCTGGGTACTCCGTGGCTTCACTCAGCGGCCCGACATTGACTATGATGAGACCTTCACTCCCGTGGTGAAACCAACTACAGTCCGCACCGTCCTCTCACTGGCTCTCGAGCGCTCCTGGCCTGTGCATCAGCTGGATGTCAAGAATGTCTTCCTCCATGGCACTCCGACTGAGACGGTCTACTGCAGTCAGCCGGCCAGTTTCGTGGATTCTTCTCATCCTGACTTGGTCTGCCGGCTCAACAAATCTCTCTACGGGCTCAAGCAGGCACCCCGGGTTTGGTACTCTCGGTTCGCTACCTTCCTGCAGACTCTTGGGTTCACGGAGGCCAAGTCTGACACCTCCCTGTTCATATTCCACTATGGGGTGAGACTGTTTACCTGCTCCTCTATGTGGATGACATTGTTCTCACCGCCTCCAGCGAGTCTCTGCTCCACCGCATCATTGCTTCTCTCCAGAAGGAATTTGCTATGAAGGATCTTGGGGTGCTCCACCACTTCTTCGGCGTCACTGTTGAGCCCCGACCTTCAAGCATGTTCCTCCACCAGCGGCAGTTCACTTGTGACATTCTGGAGCGAGCAGGGATGACTGACTGCAAGTCCTGCTCTACCTAGTTGACACCCAGCGGAAGCTGTCAGAGGCTGGGGGTCCGATGCTTGGGCCAGCGGACTCTACCACCTACTGGAGTCTTGCTGGCGCGCTCCAGTACCTCACCATCACACGGCCGGACATCACTTATGTCGTACAGCAGCTCTGCCTCTACATGCATGCTCCGCGGGAGCCCCACCTGGCTGCTATGAAGCGGCTTCTCCGGTACCTCCGTGGCACTCTCGGCTACGGGCTGCTCCTCGGCCGGTCCTCCACTGCCGAGCTGGTTGTCTACACCGACGCTGACTGGGCGGGTTGCCCGGACACCCGTAGGTCCACCTCTGGCTACGTTGTTTTTCTCGGCGGCAACCTTGTCTCTTGGTCGTCCAAGCGTCAGCCGGTGGTCTCACGCTCCAGTGCCGAGGCGGAGTACCGTGCCGTTGCCAACGGCGTGGCCGAGGCCGCCTGGCTCCGCCAGCTCCTGGCTGAGCTTCACCGCCCTCTCGCCAGGAGCACGCTCGTCTACTGCGACAACGTCAGCGCGGTCTACCTCTCCACCAACCCCGTGCAGCACCAGCGGACCAAGCATGTGGAGATCGATCTACACTTCGTCCGCGACCGTGTGGCCATCGGCGACGTCCGAGTACTTCATGTCCCGACCACCTCACAGTTTGCGGACATCTTCACCAAAGGCCTCCTTTCCTCGACCTTCTCCGAGTTTCGCTCCAGCCTCAACGTCTCCGGTGGCTAGTTGTGGCTGCGGGGGGGTCCTGTGTGTGTTATGCACTTCTTATTTTCTTTCTTGCCCAGTCTTGGACTCCGCTGCGCCGGTAGTCCAGACTGCCAGGGGGTGTTGGAGTATAGGCCCATTAGAGACCCATGTATGGTACAATATACAGCCACCCTTAGGGTAGGCTCAAGTAATATGAGATCACAATTCTAACATATATAAGATAAGACGGAAAGAAACAGTGTTTGGTAAGTTTGTTCGCTTGTTGAACAAAATACATATAGAGACAGCCATTTTTTTCAAATTCAATATTGGAGAATGTTTCTCTATGTATGCGCGTCTGTAAAAGCGCCTAACCCTACATATATTTGAAATGTTTTTTTTCTCGAACATAGAGGAGAGCTACGTATATTTTTGTATTAAAGAGAGAAAGAACAGACCATTATAACCACAACCCCCATAGGTCCATTAGTATATAATTCTTTGCATTCGACATAATATACTATTATAAATATTGCTAGTCAAGATACGTTGGAGACCATGCTGATGTACTAATGGACTTATACTTTTCATCACAGTAAGTTGAGTAAAATCCATCTAGGAATACCATTTAAATGGTATCAGTAAACTAGATGGTAGAGAAATTACAACAGATTTCAAGTTGCAGCAATGGAAATGAAGTATTGGATTTTTACCTTTAAACACATAACAGAATCAGTGGTACACTTTAACAGATCAAGCAAAAGCCTTGCGCTCCCTCCCCAACTCAAATCCACACAAGAGCAAATCTTGCGAGCAACCTGCCACCAGGAATGAAAAAAACATAAATGTCGCAGTTGACCAGCTAGTATATATAGCACACTGATTTGGTGAATAGCAAAAGGAAATCAGTCGCATCGTGACACACACTGCCAGCAAATGCTGAATCATTTGCGCGTTCACACATTCCTCTAACGTAGAGGCACAGAATCTATGCACCAGATCAGCACTGAATGACGAAGAAATAGCTGCACCGGGCCATTGCATTGACAAGCAGGGTGAGGTACTTCCTACTGACGTGTTCAGCCAGAATCCTGCACAAAAACATGCATAAGCTCCTCGTAAGCGCACTCAGCGTCTTGTTTACTGAATACGGAAATTCCGAATCCGAGGTTGGCGATCTCACCGAAGCCATGGCTGGAGCTGAGCAACGAGGACAAGAACACGTTCGTAAGTGGCGGGTTCCTTCACCTTGCCCTTGCTGGCACAATTAGCCAGGCAGACGGTGAGCTCGACCCCGAGCACGGCGACATCAGGGTCCGTGCCAGCCTCCCCAGAGTCGCCAGGGTCCGGAAGAATAACGGAAACGACACTCGCAGCGCCGCCGCGGCGTGACCGTGACCTGGTGCTCGTCGTGGGCGGAGAGAGCGCGGAGCGGAGGGCGTCGAGTGCGGCGGCCGCCTCCGCCCCGGCGCGCGAGAGGCGGCCGCGCGACTCGAGGAAGCAGGCGAAGCGGCCGCGCTGGAGCAGCACGGCGTAGGGCTTCCCCGCGAGGCAGTCCAGGACGAGGGCGTAGACGCCGAGGAGGTCGTCGTCGTCGGCGCACGCGCCACGCGGGCTATTAGGCGTCGCGCGGAGGAGATTCGTGAGGAGCTGCACCGCGCGGCTGAGGAACGGGACGAAGCGCTTCGCGAGGGGGCGGAGGGCGGTCGCCGCGTCGGGAGGAGGCGGCCGCGGCGGTCGCCGCCCGGTCTGGCTCGAGGTGGGCAAGTGCGCGGTGAAGGGCTGGAGGTAGGCAGCGTAGCGGGAGTAGAGGCCGGCGTGAGAGGACGACGGCGGGGACGAGAGGGCGGCGAGTAGGTCGGCGGCGGCCTCCATTCCCGTGCGCGATCAGCGGAGGAGCCGCGTGGCGGCGTGGGGAAGTTTTGAATTTTGTATTAGGAGGGGCGAGGGGGGAAGTATTATAGGAAAGGATAGGAGTAAAGAAAGATACAGTGCAGCCTGGGCCTGGATAGGCTTGTTGTATAGGGCAGCCTGGGCCGTGCCCACGGGCCACGGGAGTGCAGGTGTGTGGAATCTGGCCCGTGTGGAAGGAAAGAGGCTGCTGGCGAGCGCTTTCGCTTTCCGGGTCCGTCGCAGCAGCTTTCGGCCGCGCCGGGGCCGAGGAAGACGAGAGGGTCAGAGGGATCACGGGAGTCGGGAGAGGCAGCCCCCGGAGCCCTTTGCGAAGGTTCAGGAACAGTGCACTGGGTTAGCCTCGTTAGCGGCAGTGATAGCAGTGACAAGTTCGAATGGAAAAGTGATGGCAATGGGGAGGAGGCAGCGAGCTTCAACGCCGCTGGTGACGGATCATCAGCTCCAGTCTGTTCGCTTAACATTATCAGTCAAATCAGACAGTCAGCCAACAGTGTTTTTCTCTCACAAAAAATCAGTCAGCCAGATCAACCCAAGCGACACGGGTTGCTAGTGGCATTGGGAAGGCTGGGCCATCTGGCCCTTTGGTTCAGAAGTATATGGACACTAGTGGCAAACGCGCGCCCCTGCGCGCGATTGGAAAGGATAATGATGATCGTTGCTCGGAGAAGATGTAGAGGGTAAAACTATGGATATGTGTATCTGTATGATGCATTTGCTGATATATATGTGCATTCTGTCTATGGTTGGATATCAAAGTAGGTTATACAGAGAGAGTATCACAGAGAACAAAGGTATGTATATAGAGCAGGTCATGCAACAGGACATCGGTATCCAACATTCAGATCGATCTATTGTGAAATAATCTAATCTAACATCTAAGAAGGGCACAGGGAGAGGATAACTCACCAAAACGATGAACTGAACTTGAGAAGGTGCTCTCCCCAGGATTGAGAAAGCGTTGCCCATAGATCAGCAAGGGATCTCAACCTAGAAAATACAGCGGCATTATTATTGGCTCTGAAAATATCATGAAGCAATAAATCTCTTTTGATTTCACTATGCTCATTTTTGAGGCACACAATAGACCAAAGAACCAATGGCATGTACATTTTATCACTGCCTTTTTTTTGGACAATATATGCACATCGTCCAGTCAGTCAATTTCATTGCATCATCTTAGACAGGAATCGTTTCCATAGAACCTAAAATTTTCAAATGCCTTGGAAAATAGGGAGGACTGAGAAAGAAGAGGGATGTGAACATAGCAATCACTAAGGAACATGATGAATTTTCTTATAAAATCATCAAATTCTATAATGGAAACTGGCACCAACAAACTTTGTCATGGAGAGGCATGGCTTGGCAGGTGTCACTTGACAAAAATCTAACCACATGTCACGAAAATCTAGCCACATGTCACCTGAGACCTTGAAGACAAAAGAAAGGTGAACCAAGACCAACAGGAATCGAGAAGGTAAAATTTAGGCAGCAAGCATGTAACCTATCAAGCTATCTTTCATAGTATTAGGTCCTATCAATATAAACACTGTTGTTTCCTTAAAAAATCAGATAGGAACATATATGCATGAAGCATTGCTCATGGAACTGAATATTTCAAAGTCACATTCATAGATCACCTAGAAGAGTAGCTGTGGAGAACGATTTCCAAAACAGAACAACATTGGAGGATCAAAAAAAATCGTTAATGTTCTGCTATAAAATCCAGTTAACACACAGCAAAGAAAGTGCTATTAAACTAAGATGTCATACAGCAAGTTACATAATCTGAGCAAACTAAATAAGATACAATCATGTCTTCATAGGGTAATGAAAGCACTGACTATCTTGTACGGTCCCACAAATCACGAATCAGTGGGTAGGCAAAACTGCTATTAGCACAATTCTAAAGTCATAGCAAAAAAGGGTGGCTGAATTTAGGTTATTAGCCTTTCCTCACTATTCTTTACTTTGCTCACTATAATACCTGAACAACTATGTTACATGATGCGTGCTTGATGATGTAGATAGAAATATGGCAGGTGAATGAACATAACAATTCCGCTGATAGTTTGGTGCTCTTAGTTTCATTTACTTTTTGGCGCTCCCTGTGCAGCAAACATACTACATACGCAGCCTGCACAATGAATTGGCAACATTGTAATGCCCTTTAGCCCTGTTTTAATAAAGGCATCACTGAATAAGGGCACAATTTGATAAGCAAAATCTTTCCAGTAAAATGTTAGAATGAGTGTTCCAGCATAGTACAGATATGACACTGGCATGAATAAGCAAAATCTTTCCAGCAAAATGCTAGAATCAGTGGTCCAGCATAGTACAGAACTAAAAAAGCTCTTGCTAGAATAAGTGGTGCAGTACAAGCTCTCTTTTGAGTAAAATGCAGGTACTACCAATAGATTCATCATATCTCACATAAAAGATAAGTTTACCTTTATGCATAGCATGTTCAAACTGATAAGTTGTAGACCTATGTTCTTCTGTTTCCATAAAATAAACAAATACATGATTTGGAGCCTATCATCATTCTATAAGTGGATAAAGGTTCAGAAAACATCACAAATTAATGGAAGGACCATTACTTCCAGGAGTACAGGGTATGAGCAAAAAAACATCTTAGCATTAGGCATCACACATACACTCCTGCAATAGATGAACACTGATCTGGTTAAATTAAATCTGTTAGCATCACTTGAAAATCAATTGAAAGAATCATCTCATTTCTTAATCCCAACCTAATGGCAGGTAGGATCATAGACCTCAGTTTGTGGGGTTGTCATTGTACGTGAAATTCAGAAGCTAAAATTAAAGCTTATCAGCGGACTCCAATTGTTTATCTGATTGCCATGTTCTTTCACAAGTCTTATAATCTTACTGCCTGTATCGAATTGAAAGGCAGCCATCGGGAGGTAGAAAGCCGGAAACAAACAAACATTTCTGATCCTAACTAAGGGTGAGTAGGGGCTATTCTAACAGAATGGCAAAATTGGTAGATTTAACTGGAAATTGGAAGAAAGTGGAGCGAGATGAATAGGAATAAATACATCATCTGTAATGGGGTGTGTTTAGTAATAGAACAACCAACAGATTATGTCAAGCAAAGACATCATGCTCAGTAACGAACGCACAAAACGTAGCTACCAACGCAAACAGAATAACACATGAAAACAAGAATTGCTAAGATATAATGACACTGTCATCACAAAACTAATACAGATAGCAAGAATCATGGAAGGGTGAAATAACTAATCATCATTGCACAATTCCATTGCCTCAGTCTAAAAGTAGTTCATCACTGTACAACCCCCCAAACATCAGTAGATAACACCAAGAATGGAACAAACAATCATCACCGTGCAATGGAGGGTGTCAGTTGTGCACATCATCCACACGTTTGAAAACAAGAGAAGTTGCAGGAGCAAACGACCTCCTAGGGGGTGGGTGGGGCATGCAAATCACAGTGAAGAGAGGGAGATGAGGGAAGGGAAGAGGGAGAAGGGGAGAGAGCGCACCTTTGCCATGCGCAACGGGCCAGATGCATTGGCGCAGGGCTCCTCCAGTGAGGAAGGGCGGTGAGCTAGATGCACACACACATCCGGCCCGGGCGCTTGCAAGGAGAGCACACACTGTAGAGGAAAAGGGAGGAAAAGCAAGGATGGCATGGAGAAAAGGACCCTCCCTTTTTTTGATGGAGCGGAGCAGGCGATGGACGTTTGGGCATCGCAGGTGTGGCTGCTATACTCGAAGCCAATGGCAGGTCGACAATGACCAGGCACCATAGCCATGGTTTGTATCAACTAAAAACAGTCCTGCAATAAGTAAGGGCCAATTTTCAGTATGAATTAAACAAGATATTCTAATAAATATTTGTGAACTGAGACATATAAACATAATCCATTGGGTTAAATAGGAGCAAACTGAGATGCACTGGCATTGAAGGGCAAACTGTCCAAAGGAGGATTTTCAATGTAGTTAAAATCCTGCATTAGCACCTCTAAAGAATCTGATGAAGCGCAGTTCCCAAAGAATAAATTCAGAAGGTGTTATTAACAAACAAAAGATAGCAGAGGCTAACTAATATCATTTACTTGAGATCTCCCAATCTGTAACCTTTTATCGCATAAACGGTAATGCAAACAACTAACCTGGATATTGAGGTAGGAAAAGCAGGAAGATTATATACCAATGACGCGTACCTGGCAGCACCTTCTCAGTTAACTTATTCTAGATGGAAGCATTGGCTAACTAAGTAAAACCAGAACGAAAGTACCACACAACACGTTTCATTTGAGGATTTATACTTCACTATTGGGCAGGATGCAAGCAGCTGTTCTTCTAGGCTGCCCATCCTTACCTACAGGCTATAGCTGTGGAGGTCCAAAAGCATCTCGTTTGCCCAGACTAAAACAGAGCATGAGTACAGATGGTATGTGTGATCCAACCACTAAAAAAACATAGAAACGAAGCACCTGGTCATCAATGAGCCTGCAATGTATTGTGACTGTAGGCAGTTGATCTTTGTTTTTTGCATCCAGAAAACCTGAATGTAGCAAAAAGAAATCAATAGCTGTGGAGGTTTGAAAGCATCTCCTTTGCCCAGACTAATACAGAGCATGAGTACAGATGGTATGTGTGATCCAACAACTAAAAAAACATAGAAACGAAGTACCTGGTCATCAATGAGGCTGCAATGTATTGTGACTGTAGGCAGTTGCTCTCTGTTTTTTTTGCATCCACAAAACCTGGATCTAGCAAAAAGAAATCAATTTTGTTAAAGCAAAAGAGAGGAGAAGGGAACCATCTAAATCTGAATTCTACGTTGCATCACCCTAGAGAGGAGCACGGACCTAGCAGAGGGGAAGCAAACCGCAACGCACTGTGCTGCATCGGGGCTGGAAGCCGATGCACGACCACACGCGCTGGCGTGTCCCCGATTCGGGGGCCGGGCCGGTTCATCGCCGGTGTGCTACCTGCACCGGGGCCGCCGCCGCCCACGCTGGTGCCCACCACCAGAGGCCGACCACGCCGGTGTGTTGCGGCCGCAGGGTTCTGGCCGGTGCGACGCGACATGGGGAGAGGGAGAGGGAGGCTGCGCCGCCAGTGCTAGGTCTGGGTTCGTGCCTGAGGGAGAGGGAGAGAGGGGAAGAGATGAAGACTGGTACCTAGGGTTTCCTCGGAAAAGACGCAGCCGCCGTCGTCGGGAGAGAGAAAGGGAGAGCAGTGAGGGTGGGGGAGGGAGCAGCGGAGGCGCCGGCGCGCCGCCTCGGGCGAAGCGCACGCAACGCGAGGAGTCGGCTGCGCCGCCTACTGCTGCATTAGGAGGGAAGGGAAGAGAGAGAGGGCAAGTGGAGGGAGGGAGGAGAAGGAGGAGGACGGCCGCCGTCGCCCTCGCCGCTGGCCGCCGTCATCGCCGCTGGCCGCACGTCGGAAGGAAGAGGGAGAGAGCGGAGAGAGAGAGGAGGGGCGTTTTTTTCTTGGATGTCTGGGTTCGGGAGAAGACAGGAAGATTCGAGAGCAAGGTTCGGCAGACTAAACCGGAGGCGTCCAGCACGATGTAAACAGGAGGCCGGGAAACATCCGGACGTTAAACGTGAGATCAAACGCTCGGAAATAATTTTGCTATCGTGGCATAGCTGGGCTTTCGGCGACAGGTTCACCTTTGTAGGTTCTAAACAAAAGCCGAGATGAAGATAGGAAGGGAAAAAGGCAAGCAAATAGACTAAGTGACCAAAGAAAAAGGGGGGTGGCGCGGGTGCACGGCATCATAAATTCATAATACCTTACTACAAGAAAACTGGAAGGCCATGTATTGTTTTGATAGACTGTCCAGGTAGCTCCTTGCTGGTAGCCTTCCACAACAATGTAAGAATCAGAGATAGAGTAGACAATGAGTCACTAACGTAAGCTAATCAGGAGAAAAGAAGATAGAAATTATTAGTTAGTTTCACGTTAGTGGCTCATTAGTTGATCTGGAGGGAAAAAAAACTGTAAAGATAGACAACAATGAGTAGGCAAAAGCGTTCTGGCGCAGCTTCAGGCTGAGCTTCCAGGTTTGGTACCTAGTCAGCGTGGGGGAGTTCGGCAGTGTTTACTTCCTTTAAAATTCCAAAAATTTTACAAGATTCCCCATCACATCGAATCTTTGGACATATGCATGGAGTATTAAATGTAGGTAAAAAATAACTAATTGCACAGTTTGTCTGTAAATATCGAGACAAATCTTTTGAGCCTAGTTAGTCCATAATTGGATAAATTTTACCAAATAACAACGAAAAGTGCTACAGGAACTTTACACCAACTTTTACACCATCTAAACACTGCCTTGATCATGTCTTTTTCGCTGAGTTGCTGATCCAGCTGTCCTTGGCAGCGTCAACGGCGTTGATTGGTTAGCATGAAACAATCTTAGAAACAAGGTTCAGATTTATAGGGGAATAAACAAGGCAATAATGTGCGTAGAAGAAAAGCAAAATCATAATCACCAGGCAAATCCACCACAACTGCACGTTCACCAGGTAACAAATCTAAAGACATAAAGCAAACACAACTGCATTGTTCAGCAGGTAACAAATCTAAAGAAATAAATGTAGGTAAACACTAAAGTTCAAGGGCTGATTGCTTACCATGAAACATTCAGAAAACAAGGTGCAGATTTATAGGGGAATAAACAAGGCAATGAACTGCACAAAAAAATATCTCATAAACACTGGAAATCTACTACAACTGCAAGCGTACCAGGCTACAAATCAGAAGAAATAAATCTTTGTAGGTAAACACTAAAGTTCAAGGGCTGATTGCTTACCATGAAACATTCAGAAAACAAGGTGCAGATTTATAGGGGAATAAACAAGGCAATGAACTGCACAAAAAAATATCTCATAAACACTGGAAATCTACTACAACTGCAAGCGTACCAGGCTACAAATCAGAAGAAATAAATCTTTGACTCTAGCAAACTAAACACTAAAGTTCAAGCACAAATAGGGAAGGAGAAGTAGCCATAGTCATCCGTACCTGGTGGAGAGAGGGGAGGACGAGGGATGACCCTGCGCCACCGCTACGGCCGCGGAACCCCAGCTGCCCAGCCGCGAGGACGCAGTGGTGGCCTTCCTCGTCCGTGTCAGCTGCGCCGAGGCCGGCACCGCCGACGCTGGCCTTGCGGCGGGGCCCAGCCGATCCTGGACGGTCGGTGACGCGGAGGGCGAAACCCTAGGTCGGCGACGCTGCTGCGGCTGCCTGCCGTCCAGGTCGAGGCGCCGCTTCGGGGGAGGTCGCGCCTGAGCGTCGTGCCACCGATGCTGCCCACGCCGGTGGCCATCCAGTGCGCCGCCTCGTCGGAAGCCGACCGCGCTCGGGCATGGCCGGTGCGCCGCAACGTCGTGAGAAAGGGAGAGGGAGAGGGAAAGGAAGGGGAGGGTGGTGCGGGCTAGCGCGGCGCAGCGGTCGGAGGTGGCGGCGAGCGGAGCGGAGGGACCGATGGAGAAGACGCGTTTCTATCCGGGGAAATGACGAGAGGCTTCTGGACTTCTGGTTGGAGACGGAGATATTTTGTTGGGCACCGAAGGCTGAGACATGGGCAGTACAGTAACGCACCGGTGGAGTCAACCAGAGACGGTAGATGAAGATCAGACGGTGCAAATCTTTTTTACTAACGTGGATGGCCCGGGATTGCGGCGACTGGTTCATCTTTGTAGGTGTAGAATGGGTTTCACGGAGGAGATTGTTCATCAGTTTGAGCTTCTTCTTGCTTAGATTGCTGCCTGCACAAGCTATTGGTCCACCATACTTCTACTGCGAGAATGTTGCCCTTGCTCCAAAAGGTGTCTAGACTACCATATCAAGATTCTTGTATGATATTCAGCCAGAGTTTGTGAACTTGAAATACTTCTGTGCTGCTAGGAAAAGGGGTTACATATTAATCTGCCACTTGAGAATAGGTCAGCTCTCTCTCCTCCCCATACCTCCAGAGACAATATTCGAAGCATTCCTATGTTATGTAACAAGAGGTAATGGCCGTCATGGGACCTAAAGGCGTCAATTTAATTGCCTACGGACTTGTGTGTCTAGTGCGAAATTCTAAGAGAGGATTCGTGTTGCCCTTAGAAACAGTTCAGATCCACCTCCAAGGGTTCAAAAGTTTGTGTTGGAGGAGTGTAGGAAATGGAATCTCGCTTGGGTTGGCTTAAACAGGGTTGCTCCTCTAGAACCTGATGAGATGGAGCTTCTACTTGGCTTTCCAAAGGATCACACCAGAGGTGTCAGCGGGAGACATTGATAACTAGGGAATTCATTTCAAGTTGATACTGTTGCTTACCATCTCTCAGTCCTCAACGATAGTTCCCACAAGGCATGAACACGGTTATTTGACTCAGCCTGACACTTCGATTGAGAGTACTGATGTGCAGACACTGGCATCCGAGAGGATCGAGGCGTATATTAGAAGAATTGGCGGCTTTTATCTTGTGATTGCGAGCAGCCCCTGCAACAACCTTGCTGGGAGCAACGTCACCACCGAGATGGTTTGAAGGGCGAACATTCTGCTCAAGCCTTGTTGTTTAGATTCTAAATTCTCCCCCCAAATTCTACTATGCAAAAAGAAGATTCTCCATCACATCAAAATACCGGCAAATGCATGGAGTACTAAATGTAGATGAAATCAAAAACTAATTGCACAGTTTTGTTGTACTTTACGAGACGAACATTTTGAGTCTAATTAATTAATTTTTGGATAATTTTTTGCACTAAAAAATAAAAGTTGCTGTAGTGTTCCGACACGGGCACTGTAGCTACATTGTCCGAATCGGTGCCCCGAATTTGGGAAGTGAACACAGCCCAATTCTGCCATTATTTTAGGATCTTAGACTCCGTCAAGTCCATCATGTAACTTGTAGGTGCCACGCACCCTCCATTACTGGCTTTCCAGCATCTATGGAAAAGCATTCAGATGGGGCTCTCACCCCTCCGGTGATCTTCAAAAAAAAAAAAAAAGGTCCATCATGTAGCGTCTGTAGTCTTTAGAATCTTTATTCTTTTGGTTCTGGAATGTAGCCAAAAAAAAGAACTTGTGCAGGCAATCACAAACAAAGAATTTAAATCTAAAAAGAAGTGCACCCTGTTCGTTTGAGCTATTCAGCCAAATCAGCATCCATCCAGCAATGTTTTTCTCTCACGATAAACCAGCGAACAGTACTTTCAGCCACAATAAACCAGCGAAACGAACAGGTTGTTAGCTTGATTAGGTTTTTCATAACCACAAGACGTAACGATGATGTTAGTAAAGCAGTAAAGTCATCGAGAAACTAATCACAAATCAAGAGTACGATGCATCAACAGCAAGGCTATGCCTGAAGACTGATGTACAGTGTATTATTGATAAGAGAAAGAACTGGTAGTCAGTACTCAGTAGTCACGCCACATATCAAATGATATCATCTCTCATTTCTTTGAATTCAAAGTGCAGCCTCCCTAAAACAGAAACCTACAAAATATAGATCTGGTTCCTTTGACCTTCATCTAACAATCTTTCTCCTTGCTGAACACTTCTAACAGCTAACCAGGTCACTTACTATCATCACACAATCTTGTTCTTCGCACTGCAGACCTGGACCTGCATTTGGGGGCAAAATCACCATGTAAGTCCACATGTAAACTCTTATTGACTCAATTGACCTGTGCTATTTGTGCAAGGAAACAAAAAACATGACAGCTATAGAAACAAGACTAAACATAACATAACATGATGAACATAAAAATGCCTTTGTAGTTCTAGGACTAGGACATTTGTAGTGCTAACGCCAGTGCCACAGTGATCATCATCACCAGCCACCTACTACCTTAGTTCTTTGGCTACCGTACATGTCGTTTATAAGCTCGAGGGCTTGATCTTACCCCCATGGCTCCAAAGCCTCCAATTATTCCCGTGCTTGCACTAACAATAATGTCCTGCCAGATTCAATTTTTCATGTATGCAACATTGTTCATAAAGTCTAGCTTTTTGGTGCAAGATAAAGAACAATGTAATCGCTACTGCCAGTTGCCTCAGCTCCTGCTCACCTCGGTCCTTGAAAATTCTACCAAACTATTAGCTAGAATCAGTGTGAGACTATATATTGCTTGATGGCAAACACCAGGTTCCAACCCATCACTAACCATAACTGATTGGTTCTGAACAGGCAATGTGGCAGTGAATCCTGCCTGCCATGGCTTCAAAACAGGGCAATGGGCCAGCCAGAGATTAGTTTCCTGGGACGTCACTAGACTGTCTAGGCATGATTTGATATTAAAACAAGCATGTTCTTCTGAAAGAGTAATATGAAATTATGGGTCCTCATCGGCACATGTTAGCGAAAACAAACAATGAGCCACACTACGACGAAAAATGCATTAATACCCCCATCCCCTTA
Organism: Saccharum hybrid cultivar R570; assembly: GCA_038087645.1. Classification (NCBI taxonomy): domain Eukaryota; kingdom Viridiplantae; phylum Streptophyta; class Magnoliopsida; order Poales; family Poaceae; genus Saccharum; species Saccharum hybrid cultivar. The sequence continues at coordinate 4,265,829 of JAQSUU010000273.1, forward strand.
ACCAATCAAGGGCATTTTTAACTTGTTTTTCTTCCTTGTCTTTTGTGGAAGGTTTAACTTGTTTTTTCAGTCTAAAAACTGATGTTCAGGCCGTATATACATTATGGAAGAAGGGGGGGAAAAAACTGGTATCTCCAAGGCTAGTAATTCCATCTGGGCATCTACAGCCTAGCAGGATCCATAAAACAAGGTTGACCACATTTAGATTACGGCAAAGGAGGAACAAAATATCATACCCCCCACTATGGCTTGGAATGAGCATCGGGTTCCGAGGAAGCGGCAGAGGTCGTGGTGGCCTTGTTGCTGCGGAGGTCGTCTATGATGCCACCAAGCTCGCGCCGCGCGGACTCCCTTCCAAACATGAAGCCATACCTGCAGCACAAGAGGCATGGCATGGGAGATCTAGAATGCTCCGAACCAACGAGAATCTTCAGGAGGGGAGATTGCGTGGTACCAGAAGGAGACGGCGGAGAAAACTCCCGCAGCTGCCACCGACTGCAGCAAGGTCAGCTTCTTCGCCTGCATCGCCCGCTGAGAATTGGGAGAGATGGGAGTCGGGTCAGCCGCTAGCTGCGCGGTCCACAAATTCACACGGCTCTCTGCTCAGTAAGGTTGCATAGGAGATCCGAGATAGAAAGGCCGAGCGAGCTCACCTCCGTTTTGCTGTGCCACCGCGAGGTGTACTTGAGGAAGACGAGGTGACCGAAGGCGGCGAAGGTTGGGGAGGGAGAGGGACGGAGGATTGGAGGAAGGCTGCCGCCTGCCGGAGACGGCCTTCCCCGTCAAGGTAGCAGCAGATTGGGGACCCGACGAGGGCTTGCGGAGTTGCAGTTCTAGCCGAGCCCACGGCTCATGGGATGGAGACGCGAGTAGGATGAATGGTTGGGCTGAGTCTTTGGGCTTTTTACTGGCCTTTTCATAGATTGGGAGTTGTGTTTAGAAAAAGGAAAAAGTCTATTTTTCCTCCCCCAACTATCACAAAAGTCCACTTTTCCTCCCTCAACTTCAAAACCGGACAAACCACCTCCCTCAACTTTTCAAACCGTGCATTTTACCTCCCTCGAGCGGTTTTGAAGGCGGTTTTGCTACAGTAAACGACGGTATGCTACAGTGTTCAGTTGTTTTGCTACAGTGCCCATGTTTTTGTCTTTTCTTTTTATTTATTTCGGCTGAATCTTTGAAAAATCATAGTAAATCACAAAAAAATCATAAAATGGAAAATCCAATTTTGTTGTACTCCACATGATTAGATCTACACAGTGAACATATAATATGGTATGCTTTAGTACAAAGTTTTTGCTACGAAGGTTTTGCCTTTTTCTTTTTTATTTATTTTGGCTGAATCTTTGAAAAATCATAGTAAATTACAAAAAAAATCATAAAATAGAAAATCTAATTTTGTTAGACTCCACATGAGCATATCTATATAGTGAACATATAATATGGTATATTTTAGTACAAAATTTTTATTGTAGCTTTAGATCTATGTTTTTCTATAATTAATTGCAATAATTCATAGCTGCGGCTTCTATAATTATTTTGTTGGACTAAAGCATACCATATTATATGTTTACTATCTAGATCTACTCATGTGGAGTCCAACAAAATTAGATTTTCTATTTTATGATTTTTCTGTGATTTACTATGATTTTTCAAAGATTCAGTCAAATAAATAAAAAAGAAAAAGACAAAACTTTCATAGCAAAAACTTTGTACTAAAGCATACCATATTATATGTTTACTATCTAGATCTACTCATGTGGAGTCCAACAAAATTAGATTTTCTATTTTATGATTTTTCTGTGATTTACTATGATTTTTTAAAGATTCAGTCAAATAAATAAAAAAAGAAAAAGACAAAACTTTCATAGCAAAAACTTTGTACTAAAGCATACCATATTATATGTTCACTGTGTAGATCTACTCATGTGGAGTGCAACAAAATTAGATTTTCCATTTTATGATTTTTCTGTGATTTACTATGATTTTTTAAAGATTCAGCAGAAATAAATAAAAAAAGAAAAGACAAAAACATAGGCACTGTAGCAAAACCACTGGGCATTGTAGCATACCACTGTTTACTGTAGCAAAACCGCCTTCAAAACCGCTCGAGGGAGGTAAAATGCACGGTTTGAAAAGTTGAGGGAGGTGGTTTGTCCGGTTTTGAAGTTGAGGGAGGAAAAGTGAACTTTTGTGAGAGTTGGGGGAGGAAAAATAGACTTTTTCCTTAGAAAAAAGTCCACGTTACCTCCTCAACTTTCGTAAAAATTCATTTTTCCTTCCTGAACCATAAAACCGGGCAAAACACCTCCCTCAACTTTTAAAACTATTCATCTTACTTCTCTGGCCCAGTTATAAGCAGTTTTAAAGACGGTTTTGTGTTTTTCTTTTTATTTATTTCGGTTGAATCTTTGAAAAATCATAGTAAATCACAGAAAAATCATAAAAATAGAAAATCCAATTTTTTTTTGGACTCCACGTGAGTATGATATGCTTTAGTACAAAGTTTTTACTGTAGTTTTAGATATATACTTTTCTATAATTAAATAAAATAATTCATAACTGTAGTTTCTACGGTATAATTATGGTAAAATTTTTATGGTGGGCTAATTATTGTATGCTTAAATTATAATAAAAATTTCATACTCATTGGGTCATGTATAACTTAGTTATAGATTGTATTTAGGTTTATATTTCATATTCATTGGATCATGTATAACTTAGTTATAGATTTTTTTAGGTTATGCTTGTTAAATATAAAAAATCTATAACTAAGCTATATATGACCAATGAGTATAAAATTTTTACTACAGTTCAATCATACAATAATTAGCCCACCATAAAAATTTCATCACAATTGGACCATAGAAACTACAGCTACGAATTATTCCAATTAATTACAGAAAAAACATAGATCTAAAGCCACAACAAAAACTTTGTACTAAAGCATACCATATTATATATTCACTATGTATATCTACTCATATGGAGTCCAACAAAATTGGATTTTTCATTTTATGATTTTTCTGTGATTTACTATGATTTTTCAAAGAATTAGCCGAAATAAATAAAAAAGAAAAAGACAAAACCGCCTTCAAAACTGCTTATAACAGGGTCAGGGAGGTAAGATGAACGGTTTTAAAAGTTGATGGAGGTGTTTTGCCTGGTTTTGGAGTTCAGGGAGGAAAAGCGGACTTTCGCGAAAGTTGAGAGAAGTAATGTGGACTTTTTCCTTGTGTTTATCAACTTTGAGTCCACTTCAAATCATTCCAAAATGGAATGATTTTTGAAGACTAACGTCCACGTGGGACAACACACACAGAAGAGTACCTTTTCTGTTCTAAATTTTAAGTTATTGACTTTTCTAATTACAAAGTTTTTTCTATAAATTTAAATATGTATTATGTTAAATATATTGCAAAAATTATATATCTATGTAATCAAAATAGATTTATAATTGAACGAAGAGAGTACATGACACTGACACTCCATTACCATTTTTCCTTTCCACTCGAGATGAGAGAGTCCCTAATGAGTTCTCCTAAATCTTTTTTTAATTTGATTAATTTTATATAAAAGATACTAATATCTATCATAGCAAAATAATATAATATGAAAACATATTTAATATTGTATCAAACTATACTAATTTTGTGTTATACATATTAGCATTGTTTATAAGTTTTAAAAATTGATTTAAGATAAATCCAGAAGTTGGTTTTAAAAAATTGACTAGGGAGTAACAGGTAGCACACATCAGACTCGTACCACTCTTCATGCACGTCTGCAACACACGTTGGCTATGAGAATTCTTGCTGAATTTTCATTTCCGTATTGAAATCACAAATTCACTATCAATCTTCACATGTAGTATAGCCTGTTCAGAAAATTGTTCGTTTCTCCTGCTGTATATACCTCATATACATACAAACTTCCGAATTTGGAACATAACCGGAGCCGGAGCCGTATTCCGGCAACACCGCCGCCTCCGTCACCTCTTCGCCGGCAGTCTGCCGTCGCCTCCTTTCTTTTTGTCGGCGGGAGGCGGCGGTGGCGGCTCCATCTGCAGTACCCGCTCGAGCTCCTCGACGACGTCCCTCATCGCCGGCCGCTCCTTGGGGTTCTTGCCGAGGCAGCGGTCGGCGAGCCTGGCCACCTCGCGCGCGGCGGCCAGCGGGTACCGCCCGCCCAGCCGCGGGTCCATGATGGCCCGGAACCCGGCGCTGTCCGGCGGGTGCTGCCGCACCCACCCCAGCAGCTTCTGCTCCTCCGCGGGGCGGCTGCGCTCCAGCGACCGCCGCCCCGTCAGGATCTCGTACAGCACCACGCCGAAGCTCCACACGTCGCTCTTCGCCGTCAGGTGCCCCGTCTCGATGTAGTCCGGCGCCGCGTACCCGTGCGTCCCCACCACCTGAGCCATCACAGCCAGTCAGTTGAGAGCTTCAGATGCGAGCACGCAACGCAATGGCAATGCAAGAAGAAACACGGTGGCCGTGGACGGCGGTGAACGCACCGCGGTGGAGACGTGTGTTTTCCCTTCGGTTGGACCCTCTCTTGCCAGGCCAAAATCCGACAGTTTTGGCCTGAATTCGGCGTCCAGAAGGATGTTGGACGCTTTGAAATCCCTGTAGATCACCTGCCACACCAAAAGACTGGATCAGATATTGATCACTTATTACAGTCTCCGTCTTCTTCAGAAAATTTGCAGGCAAATTCATCTAAAAAGGCTGCGTGCATGGTTTTAATGTGGTTCAGTTCAGAGTTTCAAAGAATGTATATATCCTGTCGTGCAGACTGCAATTGAATGAATCAGTTTATGCTTCAGAGTTTCAGAAAATGCATATTGTTGGTCCAGAAAGAGACCTGAACTTCTGGTACTCCTTCATGGAGGTAATCCAGACCCCGTGCGGCACCGATCATGATCTGCAGCCTCAGTCTCCAGGAAAGGGGAGGATGGGCTCGGTTGAACAGGTGGTCATCCAAGCTCTTGTTGGGCATGAATTCGTAGACCAACAGCCTGTGCTTGCTTGCTTCTGAATCCACCGCACAGTAGCCGATCAGTTTTACAAGATTCGGGTGCTCAAGAACACCTAGGAATTGGACTTCAGCCAGCCACTGCTTGTGCCCCTGAAATCAGATTATTTAAAAGAAACTCATGAACTGTTAAATTCCTTAAAAATTGATAATTATATCTAATGAACTGCTATTTATTCCTTTAAAATAAATAAGCATACTTATTAAGGAACACAGGTAACACTTGAGATTTGCATGAAACTGTTTTCATATACTTTTATCTGATTGAAACGTTCAGGAAATTCTCTTTGTGTCCTTGTATTTAATTATTGGTGGGAGTGTGATCAGACTTGGAGCATTGTTTATAGTGTGACGCTGATCATAGGTTGACTTATGATGCCATCTTGAGTAATATTCACATGGTCCAATCTACGATTCCCATTGAAAATGACATGTGTGGATGTCCTTGTCCGGTTGGTTGGACCAATACTCTCTTTGAAGCTATCCAGGGAAATATTTATGTGTCTAAGATTGTCGTCAAGCAAGTTATCTATTGGCTTCACTGCAAACCAACAATCTTCTGAGTTTGATTTTAGGTCTAGATCCAAATCAGGGGACAAAGTCTTAACGTTGGCACATCTCGGCAGTTTGTGCAACCACCAAAAACTAATGATTTTAGTAAAATATTGTAATGTTCATACACCAGAAATGACAAATCCACGGAGTTTGGCCATCTTGTGGACAAGAGGTCCTGAGAAATTTCAGCGAATATATAATACTATACATCTCTTGGAGAATGAAAAATCTGATGAAACTGCCAGCTATCTTTGAAATGCTAAGGTGCAAATTACTCTGTAAATTTGTAGGGACTCCACAAAATCGCTGCTTTGCGAGGGCCTTGTTCACTTCCCCATCCCAAAAAGGTGTAAACCAAGTCGGGCCCGTGACCCCCGAGCGCCCCCCTACGGGCGACTCGGGGGGCGACCACACCGGCGCCAAGCTTCCCCCCTCCTCCCAGGCCCCCTCCGGCCGCCGTCGCCGTCCTTAGCGCGCGGCGGCGGCCAGCGACGGCCCACAAACTGGCGCCGTTCGCACCTCTCCTCCCACCCCATCGCTCCTCCTAGCCCCCCTCCCACCACACCCCTACGTCTCCGGCGACAGCGGCGCCGGCGGTGGCTCCGACAGCCGGAATCGACGGCGGCCGGCCGGATCCATGCCCACGGGGGCTGGATCTGGCGTGCGGTGCCCCCCCCCCCCCACTGCTTGGCGGCGGCAGGCTGCTCCACTTCGGGTCGGCCATGGCGGGCCTAGGGTTGCGCCGGCGCTCCGGCGGCTGGGACTGGCGGTGACCCCCCGGATCCGTGCCCTCGGGGCCGGATCTGGCTCACGGTCGCCCCTACCCCGCCACCCCCCTATCTCGTCTCCCAGTCACCGGTGGCTGGCTGGCCTCTGCTGCGACAGGGGCGACCGTGGCGGCTTGCCTGGCTGCCAGAGGTGGTTCTAGCTGGCCGGAGCTGGGCCACGTGCGACGGACGCGGCCGGGGCCACCTACACTGGCCCTAGCCGGATCCGCCTTCCCGTCGCCTTTGGGGGCTAGCCTCGTCCTCCTGCGCGGCTTTGGGGGGCATGGTCACCCTGTCAGGGCAGGGCCTCACCCTCCCGCCGCTGGTTCTGACCGGCCTGGGATACCCGCTGGAGCTGGCTGCTGCTGGCCAAGCCTGGCCGCCGCCAACCGGCGTCCCAGGGCAGTGCGACGGCTTATGGTGGTAGTAGTTGCATGGGTTCTGAGCGAAAGCTCAGCCCGAATTTATCGGGTGCACGACGGTGACGCCTCGGGCGCCATACACCTCCTTGGAGTCGTTGTTTCTGAACTTCAGCTTCTTCGCCATTGGATTCTGGCCGAAAGCCCTGCCTTAGAGGTCTCTAAGGCCAGCCGCGATGGCGTCTTGGACGTCTCCTCCTTCCTGAAGGCGTTGCTGAAGAATCTCTGCTGCCGTCGCTCCTCCCGCATGGTCGTCGTGGTCGCTGTGCTGAACCTTTTGTGCTTCATATTCTCACTTTGGTATGTCCAGCTGGTGTTTGTTGTAGCCATAGTCGTCGCTTAGGCCCCCCTCATGCAAATGCTTTGCTGCTGGGAGCGTGTTGGCCCCATCCGTGGATGCTTTGCCACGTGATGGTCTTGTTGTGTGGGCGGATGCTTTGCCGCCGGTGTCGCTTAGGCCCCCTCGCATGCACATGCTTTGTTGCTGTGAGCGTGTCGGCCCCATCCGCGGATGCTTTGCCGCGTCGATGGTCTTTGTGTTTGGACGGAGTGTTGCTGCCGGTGTTTAGGCCCCCTCTCATGCAGATGCTTGGCTACTACGAGCGTGTCGGCCCCATCCGCGGATGCTTTGTCGCGTCGATGGTCTTCGTGCTTGGGCGGAAGCTTTGCTGCCTGGAGTTTCTAGCGGATGCTTTGCCGCTGTTATCTTCTAAGGCTCCTCTTCACTGCTGGCTACCGTTACGTTGAGTTACTTTGTATTAGGTTCAGTTAGTTGGGTTGTCAAGTGGAGGGTCCCAACCCCCTCATGTTTCTTGCTTTTCGTTTTTGTTGTGGACTTCATTGGTAATCCTTGGATTACTTGCGAATCCTCTTGTATAACTATGTGTAGCTCTATTGATCATTCCTGTCTGCTTAATGGAAAACAGGCTATATGCCTGATCGAAAAAAAAATGCTGCTTTGCTAAGTGTGATTAAGAACTCCGATTAAGCATCAGAAGAAGAAGAAAAAAACTCGCGCTTTCTGACGTACAAGCTTTGACATGGCATTGAGAAATCTAAGCCCAAATAATGCAGTATGGCATCAAAATTTCGAAACCAAGGTGAAGAGAAAAGACGAAATTTTCCTCGTCGTCGTCAGAAAAGGAAGCTTAAAGGGGACAGATGAGAAGCAAAAAGGAAGGTAGCAGACCTGGAGGCTGCGCTGGTTGAGGCGCTTGACGGCGAGCACGACGCGGGCGCCGGCGGCGGAGCGGAAGAAGGCGCGGTAGACGGAGCCGAAGCCGCCCTCGCCGAGCTTGAGCGCGCGGCTGAAGCCATTGGTGGCGCTGCCGAGCTCGTCGAAGTCGAACACCCGGAGCCGCTGCGCGCCCCGCTCCTCCGACAGCTCCTGGATGGTCCGCGTGGGCGTGGACGCCGCCGACGCCTTGGTCTTTCTGTGCACGCCGCCGGAGGAGGAGGAAGAGGAGGAGGACGCCGCCGCCGGGGCCGACTTGGCCGGTGGCGTCTGGGCGCCGGGCCGCGGGTGCTGCTGAGCTTTGGACCCGCCGCTGCTCTTGCCGCCGCTCTTGAACGCGAAGCACCCCATCCGACGACGAGGCCGGCGGGCGGGCGGGCCGTCCGCTGCAGCGCGGGTTGATGAGCCTGCCGGAGAATGTTGAGGCAGAGGAGGGAGGCACGCGGACGGACGTGTTTGTTGGAAGAGAAATTGGCAGTTGCGTCGTTGTAGTGTACCCGGTTGGGATTGGAATTGGTTGGGAGAATTGACCGATCCCACCTGACCGTGAAGAGAAAAGATGACGAACAAGTGTGGTGCGGAGAAAAGAGAGGATTCAGTGGGGGGAGAGAAGAAGTAAGGAGCTGTCTCAAATGGTGTGCCTTCCCACGGAAAAAGGGAGAAGAAGATGTCGATTGAAGCAGGGAGGAGAGACGAGGATGGAGACTGGATGGCAGGTGAGGGAAGGAAGCGGCGGCCGGGAGGTGAGAGCTGAGAGGGGAGGAGGAGGGTTGGACCGGACTGGAAGAAACAAGAAAGAGGCCTGCCGCCCGCAGCCTTGACGAAGGCAGTCGGCGCCCGGCAGGTGCAAGGAAATGAGCGAACACGCACACACGTGGTGGCACTGGTGCTGGTAAAAATAGGGTGACGGCGACGGCAGTGCGCGCTGTGAGGGCTGAGGACGGACTCGTGCGCGGAGGGAACAAGGGGAGGGAACAAGGGGAGGGGAGGAGAGGAGGCAAGGAGGGAGATGTTGGCGCGCGCCACCGGCCACCGGCCACCTGTCCATCCCAGCGGCCACATTCCCCAGGCCCAAAAGGCAGCAACCGCCCTTCTGGATTTCCTGTCACGTCAGGTCTCAGAGCGAATAAAATTTGATTTCTGAAGATTCAAATAATGGCATGGTTTAGTTCACCGAATTTATAGTGTCAAATTTACTGTAGTGACACTGTAGTATTTCGTTTGTATTTGGTAATAATTGTCCAACCGTTGACTAATTAGGCTCAAAACGTTTGTCTTGCAAAGTACAACCAAACTGTGCAATTGGTTTTTGATTTCATCTATATTTAGTATTTCATGCATGTATAGTAAGTTTAATGTGACGGAGAATCTTAGTATATTTTTCAGGAGTTTTGGAGGAACTAAACAAGGCGAATATCAAAATTGACTGGGTTTACAAAAGATAGTGTCAACGGTTTATAATATATATTTGTTTATAATAGAGGAATATATAATTTAATGATAAATATGTTTGGATATACAAATGTCAATAATACTTCCTTCGTCTTAAAACAAATCAATTTGTGAAGTTGTCCTAAGTCAAACCTTCTTGACCGACTTTACATGAGAAGAACACTAGCATACATGGCATCAAACAAGTATATCGTGAAAATATAGCTCACGGTCTACCTAAAAACATAAATTTGTGGGATAAACATTGGTATTATTTTTGATAAATTTGGCCAAACCTAATTTTTTTAATTGCAACAACTTTATAAGCTAACTTGTGTTTGAGATGGATGCAGTATATTTTATAAATCCAGATAAACTTAAAAAACAAATGATACGTATCTTTTTTTTAACACAATACGTATCATTTTTCTGGGCGCAGGGAGTGGTGGTAAGTGAGCGAGACGGCTGGTACAAGGAAAGGATCAGAGTGGAAGCTGTGTGTGAACAATGGTTTTCTTTGGGTCTACTCCCTCCGTCCTTTAACGTGTGTCATTCTGGGTTCTGACTCAGGGAGTTAAGGAAGTTGGCAAAAGTGACAGACACTCGTAGAAAGTGCTCCCTCCGCCCACCAAAAGATGCAATTACAGGATGTGTGTCAGTCAAACTGACTCAAGTTTGACCAAATTTATAGTAAATAGTATTAACATTTATGTCTCTAAATAAATTTATTATAAAAATATACTCCCTCCGTATCGCATTTAGAAGTCGTTTAGGACAGCGACACGGTCTCCAAAACATAACTTTGACCTCTTGTTTTTATAAAAAATATTTATGAAAAAGTGATATATGTATACTTTTATGAAAGTATTTTTCAAGAAAAATCTATTCATATAATTTTTACATTTGCAAACTCAATAACGTAAAAGTTATTGATGATTTATATTCTCAATGTTTGACCCAAACCTTGTCCAAAACGACTTCTAAATCCGATACGGAGGAAGTATTCTATAACTAATCTAATGATACTTATTTTGTATCATAAATATTAATATTTTTTATATAAATTTAGTCAGTTCAAAATGTTTGACTTTTTGAAAAGTGAGAGTTGTATGTTTTTTTTTACAAAGCGAGTACGGAGTAGTATTCACAGGTTACGTACAATGGACAAGTCATTTAATGCTCTGTCTTGGATTAAAAGCTAGAGGCGTGTCACACAAATGAACACTTATTTAATTTTTTTTATTAGCATTTGCCGCCCTGTGCGGGGGAACCGGGGAAGGGATAAAGCTGCTGCAGGCGCCGACTGCTTTTGCATGGTGAGCCTGCACCTATGCCAGCGACACATATTTAGAGACGACGATACCATCCCACAACGACACATGTTAAGAAACGGAGGAAGTATATATCTATCAGTCTACAATGTCACACTCGAAAGACGGTGACCGAGAACTTGTGTTTTCTTTCAAATACCACCATTGAACAGATGGAGCGATAGCTGGAGTTACTCGATGTCGATGCGAAAGTGAACCGAGGTGGAAATGTGTGCGGGGTGCCCCGCCCACAAGTCACGAACGACGACTTCCAACCGGTGCCGTGCCAATTGTCACGCGACGCGCGCTTGTCTATGACCTTCACTCTATCCTCTGCTTCTTCCATTCCAGGTCCAGGAGAAGATTTGTGCCGTTTGGTTGCCAATGTGAGACAGTGAGAGAGAGAACGGTTTAAACCTTTCGCGCGTGTGTCCCTACTGGTACTACAGCACACCCATTGAATTGAACGAAGAAAGAAAGAGAGAGCAACTTTTTGTTGTTGTTTGCGCGAGTCAAACCTGAAAGGTCCGGTTCGGATGCGGGTGGGTGGTGGTTGCGTCGCCGTCACAGCAGCCAGCTAACAGTATTTTTCTCTCACATTATTTCAGCCGTGCTACGTAGGATGCCACTCTTTAAAATGAAAAAAATGAGTAATCAGCTGTGACACGAAAAAAAAACGTGCTGGTCTCGTTCGGGTCACCAGCCAGCCGAACGAGCCCGCTCCATCCGCATCCGCTGCCCTCGTTTTCTCCAGCGAACTGGCGAAGCAGCCAAAAAAAAAAACGAAACCCAAAGCCGCTGCTGCAGAGTCTACTCGCAGGAATCAGGAATTCAGGATGCAAGGGTGTCGGTAAGACCCACACTGCCCGGACGGGACGGCAACGGCACCCACTCGCTGACGGTCACTGCTGGTTGACCCAAGTGGAAACGTGGACAGGACAAGCTTGTTCTTGTTCATGCCCCCAGCCCCCACCCACCGTTCGTTGTTCAATGGAGTAGAACTGAGGTCACGTCCCAGAAAAATTTGCTACTCCATCGTTGAGATTGAGAGTCGTCCGAGTCTCCCCGTGCAAGTTGAGACTTTGCCGTAGCAGTAGGTTAGCGGGTAAAAAATATTTAATGATATTTATGGCTCCAAATTAATTTATTATAAAATATATTTATGGCTCCAAAATATATTTATGACATCATTTTACATGTCAAAAAAAAGCAGTTCACATTTTATGAAGTTTTTAGTAAAAAAATATTTATATTTATGGCTCTAAATTAATTTATTATAAAATATATTTCGTAATTAATCTAATGATATTTATTTAATATCACAAATATTAATATTTTTATTTATAATTGATCAAACTTATAAGATACCAAAACATGACAGTGAGCAACCAAAGATACGGTCCATACATGCTCGTGGTTGCGCCCGCGCAGTCACTGTGGCGAAGCATTAATCCGATCACGGGACGAGGCGAGTCAACCATGGGGTCACTTGCCAGACGTGTCACATTCATTGGAATTTCAGCTGTGCATGCTTGCTTGCTCTTCCAATTCCATACAAAGACTGATTATATTATATTATATTATATTAAACTTAAAACAAGGAGGGGAACCTACTAAAAATTATAGCACTTCCTTCACTGTCATGAAATAATTTTTGTGTTTTCCTAGTTGCCACTTCCGTTAAAACCTACTCCCTCCGTCCAACAAAACAAGCAATTATGGGAAGCGTGCCAGTCAAACTGACTCAAGTTTGACCAAGTTTATAGTAAATAGTATTAACATTTATGTCTCCAAATATATTTATTAAAAAAATATATTCTATAACTAATCTAATGATACTTATTTTGTATTATAAATATTAGTATTTTTTTATATAAATTTAGTCAAAGTTCAAACTGTTTGACTTCTCGAAAAGCGAGAATTGCATGTTTTTATGGACGGAGGGAGTATTAAGTTACAATTGCTGACAACTGGGCCCCACCATTTATCATTTGTTCCGGTCGCCGACGCGTCGGGTCCCCGTGCATCGCGCAACCCGACTGGAGTGCGGGCGGTTACCAGCAGGCTGCTGACACAGCCGCACCGATGCAACGGACGCGCGCGTTGCGGCGGGCGCCCACGACGGTGCTCACCATCGCCGTTGCTTCCTTCTCCCCCGCGCCGCCTGCATCCCTGCTCGTGCGCCCGTCCCTGTCCGGCCACCAGCACGAAGAAGACTCGCGCCGCCTAGATCTGCCGGAAGAGACCAGCGCCGCCCAGTTCTTTCGCCTCCCCGGCTCTTTCATGCTCACGTGCGGCTTCCCCTCCCCGTTCACTCGCTAGAAGGAAGAGACCAGCACTGCCTGGATCTGTCAGAAGAGGCCGGCGCTGCCCAACTCCTTCCCGTGCCCCACGTCACGTCTCGCTGTTGGCCGCCGGCCACTCTCCTGACTCCTCGCGCGTGGGGGCGGGCCGCCGCCATGCTCCATCTAACGGTGTTGCTAACAGCAGGTGACGGAAATGACAATTACAGAAACACAAATTTTATCCGATGGCACTGAAGGAATTTTAAAATTTTTTATAGCAATAAAATAAATGCGGTATACTTTTCAGTGCCAATGAAGGAATTCTCTGGATAGGACCTCCCGTGCAAGTTGCGAGCATAAGGCCCATGCTCGTGGTTCGCCCATAGTCTCCGGTGAACAATTTATCCCCCTTTGACTCGGGCGCTCGCCTCATCCTTGGCCGGTTCAAACACGGTGGGCCCCGCTCCCGGTCCCAATGCAGCCCACCAGATCAGGTGGGACCACTAGCCAGACGTGTCCCATTCAGAATCCAGAGCAAGTGGTCAGGTAAACGTAAAACTGTGAGTTCGTACCAGAACCAGCAACAGCAACACAAAACACAATCATCGTCTCGTCTCCAATCAAGCTGCATGACAGCGCGAGCGTGAGATAACAAATCTTGTTTAGTGACAAGAAAGATTAGATTAGTGGTGCTGGGTGCGCTTACTGTCGTCATCAGCAAGTAAAAAGCGGTCAGAGACGGAGAAAGAGGAGCGAGACCCCTGCCGTCCTTGTGTTCCCTCGTTTAGTTCCCAACTTCTCCTCCCAAATTCAACTATACAAAAAGAAGATACATCGAAATATCGGTAAATGCATGGAGTACTAAATGTAGATGAAATTAAAAACCTATTACACAGTTTTGTTGTACTTTACGAGACGAACATTTTGAACCTAATTAGTCAAAGTTTGAACAATTTTTACCAAATAAAAACAAAAGTTGCTACAGTACGATGTGACGGCTACCGTTCCAAGTTGGTTCACCCAACTTGGGATCTAAACACGGGCTGTGAAAGAATAACACTCCTTAGTCCTTGCAGTAAGGTGTCATGATTGAGCCGACATATTGGCCTGTGTTCTTGGCACTAGTAGTACTACTGCCCTACTAGAACAAGCACATTACTGTACTCAGCTGATGAAGTGGTGGGTGATTAGACGGGGAATCAGCTTAAGTGGTGCACTGATAACAAAAAAGAAAGAAACAAGGGAGATGTACAATGGGGACCTCGTGCGTGCAGGTGCCGTGCATGGTGACGGTGGTGGGTTCCATTCCAACGTGGACGACGGCGACTGACCTGTCGTCTCTCGCCATGACCATGAGTGATGTGCTTGCTAATAAAAATGCTAAACTTTGCACTGGTGGCCATGGCATGCATGGTGACTGGCAATTCTCGGCGGCTTGGCGATACGTTCACGTGTCACGTCCTTGGCCTTTGTTCCTTCCCCTCCCTCTCTGTTTATTGATTGATGAACAGACGCTAATACACACAGGTCTTGGCTTCACAGCACTGTTTACACTATTCTTGTGTGTAGTAGTACCTTCTCAGTTCTCACCTTACACCTTTTTACTCTAAGTCCAACACTGTAGGTATGACCAAGAATTTGCCAGGTGCTGCCAACCAAAACTGGAGGTCATGCCACGATCCTGAAAGATTACTTATTACACGTCTAGAAAGCTTGACTTGGTCGGCGGATCAGCGCATGCTTTTGACATCGTAATGGAAAAGGCACCTCACCTTAATCAAATCTCTAGTGCAAGACCAAAACCATCATGGTTCTTGAGCACCTCTTTAGGCCAACTACATGACTAATCTCAGTTACACATACATAGCGTCAAAAACGGTATGCTTCAAGTAAATAAATATCTGCATTTCAAAAGTTGCAGTTCAAGTATGTACTGCATGACGATCCGTACTCTCAATGTATGTATGTATGTTGTGGATTGTGGTTATTACTCTCACTCTGTGATCATCGATAGCTTGTGTACACGTCATGGTTCAAACAGAACACAGTTCAGAGCTGGTTTTTGTCAAAACAGGAAGACCAGCTAGAAAGAAGACACGCGCACTGTGTGGCCAAGGAGTGGATCCCATGAGACAGAGTTACAGTTACAACAATATGCCACATGACTGGAGCAGCGTTTTACAAGATGTAGATACAGGTGGGCCTGCCAAGGCGCCACATCAATTTTTAGTTACACGAAGTATGGAATTCACCTGTCCTCTATCGCAACAGCCGCCTGCTGACGGGTGGTGCCAGCCCAGGGATGTCGCGGATGTCCTTGTTGTGTGGGTTCACAATCTGTCAATGGAACAGTATGGACATCATTCGTCAACAGCCATAATAATAACCAAACAAGCCTAGGATATGTGTTTAGATCCATTGAAAAGTGCACTGTGCAAAAAAAGATTCCCCGTCACATCAAACTTGCGATACATGTATGGAGTACAAAATGTGGATAAAATCAAAAACTAATTGCACAGTTTGGTTGTACTTTGCGAGACGAACGTTTTGAGCCTAATTAGTCAATGGTTGGACAATTATTACCAAATACAAACGAAATGCTACAGTGTATTTTAGCACTCCAAAATTTGGATCTAAACACAGCCGTCGGGCACAATTATTACCAAATACAAACGTATTTTTCGTTGCCACCTGTCTTGATGTGCTATTTGACTTGGGCGGGCACACTGCTGCCAATGACTTATCTACCCAGAAATTTGCAGAGGTTTATGCGATACCATATCTCCTCACTCGTGGTGGTTTCTTTTTCTTCTTCTCTTCTAGTTTGAAATAAGGTCTCTAAGGTTCCTGAACTAGTGTATGCATGATTTTTATCCACAGAGAACAAAGAAAGGTGCTGGTGCACGAATGGTTGGACGGTTTGACACACCAGCCCCGTTGTCTCTAAATTTCTTAACTAGTGTTAATATTTCAGTTAGAGCAAAGTGGTGACAACTATGAGCAACTATTTTGCCCATTTCATTAGTTCATCTCCCACAAGAACAACATGCCCATTGAGGACATTTCCACTGAGTTCTGTAAACTTCACATCAAACCAAAAAGCCTCCCACGAGAACAAAGTGCCCTTTGAGGAGGAATTCAATTTCCACAGTTCTGTAAACTTCACATCAAACCAAAAGGCCAAAAACCACAGAGTGGTAAAATCATGTAGAGGGGGCTAAGTGTAGGATTTCCAAGCCATTTTAACTTAATCACATCACAATATTGGATAGATCATTGATGAGTAAGCAAATCTTTGAAGGTAAGCACTCACCTTAACAATTATTACAGCTATGACTCCAGCAACAATGAGAAAAAGCATGGCCATGATGCATCGATCAGTTGCAACCTATTTTAAAAGAATTGATAATAGATAAGAATATAGTTTGCTAATAAACTAAAGAAACTGTGAGATGAATTTACCTGTCTACCGATTTCTTTCACCAATTGAGACGCCTTTTTGATGGAGAAATGAATGGAATCCAGCTCATTAACAACTCTGCTCATTTGTTCTGTCTGGTGAAGAAGAAATAAACCAAAATTGCCTTTACCTTTCCTGACTGGACAGCACAATAAAACAATTGGCTCCTTCTGGAAATAAGAAAAGAAACATACCTGTGCTTTCAGAGCAGCTGCAGTTTCTGTGCCCACATTGACGGTTTCTTGGACAGTCTAGAAAATAGACAACAGATCAGCATCAAGAAGCAACAAAGCGAGAATACACTGCCGCTGAGAGGGCATGAGCACAGCAATGCCAGCATCTTAGCAGCATAATAAGAAACAAAGATCTTCAAAGGATCATGTGTGATGCAAAATCTCTCTTTCTCTCTCTCTCTCTCTCTCTCTCTCTCTCTCTCTGAGCACAGATTCTTCAACTTGATCAACAGCTGTTCCTAGGAAAATGATACTATAAGCTCAGATGAAGGTCATAATTAAGTATTAACCTGTTTAGATCGTGCTATAGCTTGATCAGTTTCATCCATTAGTTGATTGCCTTGATCCATTAACTGCTGGTTTGTCATGTCTGAGAAAAAGAAACTGCTCAGTTATCTGAAGAGCAGTATAAAAATCCATGCCCATGGGCAAAGGTTTTAATCAATAGGTAAACATATCAACCAAAAGGAAATAAGTTTGCCTAATATATTCCTAGCTTTTGAACCTGAAAGAGATCATACTATCACATATTCAGATTAGCAAACTTATAGGGGCTATGATGTCGCCACTTACTTGATGCTAAGAGGACATTTTCTTCACCAAAGCCATCTTCAACACTTGGCCCATCAAAAAGATCAATTCTCTTATTTTCACTTGCCTGTCTGCAGCTCAAGTGATATTTGCAGTAAGTAACATGATATGTTGCAGAAAACTAGAGATGCATTCATCGAAGCTCATGAAAAAGATAGTTCTGATGCAGAATTTAGTAGCATGAGTTCAATTTGTTACTGATGCAATGCATAAGCTGAAGTTGGATACATTGTGAGAATGTGGTGTACTGAGACAGGTCAAAACTCACTGTTTCTTAAGAGCGACGTAGGAGTTTAATTCTTTGATCTGCAAAACAAGACACTCTAGTTTAGTGAAAGCTGTTGAATCAGAAAAGGTAAGTGCAAAGATTCACACATATGACATCTATCATGCAATCGGTTTTGGCGATAGTACCATCGACTGCTTTCTATCATGCAGCATTTTTGCTGTTGCTGGATCAGTATGCCCAGCCTCGTCTTTGCTAACTCGCTCGAAGTCTTTGATGAGTCTGGATAATCACATAAAAAGAGCAAAATGTCAGCTTTGATGAAATTACTCATATAAGTCACCATTTTTCTTAAAAGGTAAAAACTAATGTTTGGCCCTAAATATGCAGCAGAAATAGTGGAACAAGGTATACACAGATACAGAAACTACTTCTATGGAGAAAACTTATATTGATGTTAGTGTGAAGTAAGCACTAAGCAGCACCAGCACCAGAATGCAACTTATCTACTCTTTCCATCAGCATTACTTGCACTTAGCCTTTCCACCTGCTGTATTTTATGAAGGGGGAGATGCTAAAAGCTACTCCTATATAGAATAGTACAGAAAGGGAATGGAAGAGAATAAGAGATTCAGCAACCTCTTGCAATCTCGCATCTTATCAGTAAGCTCTTCAAGCTGCCTGCTGCGGCGGTTGGCATCCTTGATCTTCTCCAGCTTCTGGAACCCATTTCTGCAGACAAATCAAGCAAAGCATCAGCCAATCACATTATATATGCTACCATTTCTACAGAGATCAAGTAGTAGAACCCGCAAGGTGTTTTTTTTTCTTCCACCCTGCAGGTCAGCAATCGGGTCTCCAAACTAGTGCCCCCACTACAGAACCCCGCAGCAAGCAAACTGAGATCTGGCGACCATGCGTGGGCGGCACGAGCAAACTACGACTCTACGAGCAAGCTAAACAGCAGCAAGCCGAATGGTGTGAGCTTACTGCAATGCGCGGAGGATGTCGCCGATCTGGCCGTCGATCTCGGCCAGCTCCTCGTTGACCGACGCCAAATCCATGTCCTCCTCCCCTCCCTCCGGGTCAGGACAACCGCACCAGCAACCGAGACCCCACGGGGGAAAGCGAAATCCGAACGGAAAGAAGGATCAGGTCCCCCCGTCCCCTCGAGCTCGAGCAACCTGCCAGCCAAACCCCCACCACAGCCGGATCGAAGGGGCCCCAACCCCAATGCGGGTCCGGCTGGATTCGCCGGGCGCGGATCGAGAGTGGGGGACGATCCAACGCCCGGGTGGCGGCTGGCGGCGGCGGCGGCGAGGGTCTCCGACAGGGGCGGACAGGTCGGAGCGGAAGCACGCCGCGCCTTGGCTCTAGCTTGTTTGTTTGGTTTTGCTTTCGCTTTACGGAGGATCTTCCTCGTTGGATTCACACATCCGCATTCGCAGCCGGCATCCCTCCTTTGACTCATCAATGACCAGGGCTGTGTTTACTTGCTAAGGGTCTGTTTAGATCCCACCCAAAAACCAAAAATTTTCAAGATTTCCCGTCACATCAAATCTTGCGACACATGCATGGAGCATTAAATGTAGGTAAAAAGAATAACTAATTGCACAGTTTGCCTGTAATTGGCGAGACGAATCTTTTAAGCCTAAATAGTCCATAATTGGATATTTTTTGCCAAATACAAACGAAAGTGCTACAGTAGCCAAAAGCCAAAAATTTTTGGAACTAAACGCGCCCTAAAAAAAAGTACTGTGCAAACAAAATATTCCCCGTCACATCAAACTTGTGACACATGCATGGAGTACTAAATGTAGATGAAATCAAAAACTAATTGTACAGCTTGGTTGTACTTTACGAGACGAACGTTTTGAACCTAATTAGTCAACGGTTGGACATTATTTACCAAATAAAGCCAAAACGTGCTACGTACTTTTCTTTACACCTTTTCGTGAAACTAAACACACCCTACGTTCTGTTCGTCACTTCGTCAGAGTATCCTGTCCCGTACGATCGTCATCCGGTGCAGCAAACCAGCTGGTCAGTTGGAGTGAAGCGGGGCCTTGTTTAGACTGTCCGCACCGCTCATATGCTAAATGGACCTGTAAAAGCAGTATGGCCCACACGTCACGATGTCTTTATAGATCAGTAGTGGACCAGCGCTGCTCTCACTCGTCCGGTATAGCAATCTCCAAATAAACTACCAACGAAAGCTACCGCCGCCACCATGGAGGTCGAGTGCGCCGCCGTCTCCGCCCTGTCCGGTGAGCAGCTCTTCGATTCCTTGTAGCAACGACTGGCCATGGCCTAGAAGCATCCGTCTGAGCTCTCATCTGCCCCATCTAGCAGCCCAAGTAGCAGGATTTGATCTAGGCATGGCCGCCTGCTAGGGTTCGTCGCCTGTTCCGTCCACTCCATGGATACTCTGTAGTGTTCACCCCCGGCGGTCCTCTCCCTGTTCTCCTACGCTGACAGACCCTGTGTCACCCGGCGGCTTCCTGTTTTCATGGCCATGGCAGGCTATTTTGGTTCTTCCATGTGTAGGACATGGATGATGCATGAAGAGGAGGACGAAGATGATTTTCATTTGATTGATGATGATGAGTACTTGGAGGCAGTGCAATTGTTGGAGCTCGAGAATGTTGGATCCTCTCGTCGTATCCGTCGCTCGGATGCTCCACCAAAGCAGATATGCCAGAGGGATCATGCTTATGGGGATGCGAGGATCCGTGCTGACTACTTTGGTCCCAATCCTGTTTACTCAGCGTTCCAGTTCCGTCGACGGTGTGTTTGTAGAATCTCCTAGTCACGGATTACATTATTCATATATTTGCACCACATGGAGAGACCTTATCTTTATGTGCAGGTTTCGAATGCGCGCCCATGTGTTTGAGCGGCTTGTCGAAGCCATTGAAGCTGTAGACTCGTACTTCAAGCAAAAGGAGGACGCCATTGGCCGTCTTGGGCTCACTAGTTTGCAAAAGGCAGTTGCTGCTATTCGCATTCTGGCATATGGTCTACCTGCTGATGCTGTTGACGAGTATGTGGTGAGTCAACTGCTCGTAAGGCTCTGCACCATTTTTGTTGGGCTATCATTTATGTATTGGGGGAGTACTACCTACGTGCTCCGAACGCAGAAGATGTAGCAAGGCTACTGAAAATTGGGAAGGAATGTGGATTTCCAGGAATGTTGGGAAGCATTGATTGTATGCACTAGGAGTGGCGCAATTGCCCCTCGGCATACAAAGGCATGTTCACATGGCGTGGGAAGCATCCATCCATGATACTTGAAGCGGTAGCTTCGCATGACCTTTGGATATGGCATGCATATTTTGGCATGCCAGGCAGCTGCAATGATATTAATGTGCTTCAAAAGTCACATGTCTTCTCTGCATATTTGAAAGGCAAAGCAGCTCCGGTATCATTCACCGTTAATGGTCACACATATGACATGGGTTACTGTCTTGCTGATGGTATATCCCCCAATTGGCCGGCTTTTGTGAAGACCATTTCCCATCCTCTGGATATGAAGGCATCACACTTTGCTAAGGAGCAGGAAAAAGCTCGTAAAGATATTGAGCGTTGTTTTGGTGTCCTTCAGTCTAGGTGGGCTATTGTTCGAGGCCCTACGTATGGTTGGAATCGTGAACAGATTAGGGACATTTTGACAGCATGCATAATTATGCATAATATGATTATTGAGGATGAAGGGAAACTTGCGAAGAACACAGACTATGACAATGTTGGGGTTCGTGCTACTCCATACCAGACCATAACCCAAGAGAGATCAGAGTATATCAATAAGCATCATAAGTTGAAGAATACTACCATCCATAGCCAGTTAGAGATGGACCTCATCGAACACCAATGGATGAGGCATGGTTCATCCTAATCGAGGTACTGCAACATGGGTTTAGATTCTTGTTATGAATGTCACTGAAGTCTTTAAATATCTGAATTCATTCTTGTTTCAGGAACTGCTAAAGGGGACTAGATCATCTAAATAGGGATTGTCACTCATGTTTCTCGGGCTAGTCTTCATGTCATCAGTGGAAGCTTGATCAACGACATCAAGCTTTAATAACAAACGCTGTACGAAGACAAGGGGAGGATATGCTAATACATGAGCAGTTGTGTTTAACTTTCTATGAATCTTGAAATTTTTGCCATTGATCCTTGTCGAATCGCAACTCAACGGCAGTGTTGCCTCTTGGATTTTTCTTCTTGCCAAGATTAATTATGCTTAGTGAAATGTAAAATGGTGAAAGGATCAAGATGCCCAAGAGGGGGGTGAATTGGGCTTTTCTAAAAATTAATTGCAAAAATTAAATCCTACAAGCCAAACTTCACCCCTAGTGCCTACTAGTGTTCCTTGAGATTCTACCGATAAAAATTTTGCACCCTAAGTTCTAATCCTAGACTAGCATGGCAATTCTAGGAAAGTAAACAAGCAATGAAAGTAATGCACGAAAGTAAATGCTTGAAAGTAAGGGTTAGGAACACGGCGATGTTTTGCCGAGGTATCGGAGAGTCGCCACTCCCCACTAGTCCTCGCTGGAGCACCCACGCAAGGGTGTAGCTCCCACTTGATCCGCGCAAGGATCAAGTGCTCTCTACGGGTTGATTCTTCGACACTCCGTCGCGGTGAATCACCCAAAACCGCTCACAACTTGAGTTGGGTCACCCACAATCTCGTCGGATGATCACCAAACTCCCAATCACCACCAAACCGTATAGGTGATAGTGATCACCAAGAGTAACAAGCTAGAACTCTCACTTGACCACAACAAGCCTAATTAGAAGATGGATGCACACTTGCTACACTCTTGTCACTAGAGAGGATTCTCAAACTTTGATTCGCAAATCTCTATCCTCACTAGGGCTCTTGCACTCCCTTGCACTTTAAAGGTGTTTCTCAACTGAACAAATGAGCAAGAGACCTCTAAAAGAGGTGGAGGGGATGTATTTATACACCCCTCAGACAAATCCAACCGTTACCTTTCGAATCAGCAAAACGCGCACTGATCGGACGCGCCTGTTGACATGACCGGACACGCCGGTCAGGTGTAACGGTCGAAAACCGAAAGCTACGCTAAGTGACCGGACGCGCCGATCTGTGATGACCGGACGCGCCGGTCTGAGATGATCGGACGCGTCCGATCATGCAAGAGATTACTGGAAAAATGACCTGACGCATGACCGCGTCCGATCTAGGTGACCGGACGCATTAGGTCACCACGGGACCTTACTGGAATGTGACCGGACGCGCCGATCACTTCACAGTCACGTCCGATTACGCTGTTTACCCTCTGGAACACGTGTCAGACTGACCACCGCGTCCGGTCCTCTCAAGGACCGTGTCCGGTCGATCAGTTGAACCCGCAGTGAAGTGTTAGTACTGACCGGACGCGTCCGGTCATGACCAGGACCACGTCCGATCATAGGTAAACGGCTCAAACGTCTTCTAAACGCGATGCAACTTAAACCAAGTTGCTTCCAACTGAACTGTGAGCTTTTCTCGAGCTACCTAGTGCTAAGTTTGACAAGTGTGCACCACACCTAAACACAAGACTCACCTAGGTCAAGCTACTCGCTCATGCCCCCCTTTATAGTACGGTCAAAGGAAGAAACAAAGATCCTAATGACTATTCTAGATGTAACTCAACACCTTGACATCCGTAACTAACCGTCCTTAAACTTGTCGTTGATCCTTTGAAAACTGAAACGATTTCCATCAAGGGACATGAATACCATATTGCCCAAAGCAGTCATCATCTCCATGACCTAACTTACCAACGTTTCTGCAAAACACACGTTAGTCATGGTAATTATGCGTTGTCATCAATTGCCGAAACCAACACCGGGGCCTAGATGCTTTCAATCTCCCCCTTTTTGGTGATTGATGACAACACTTAGATTCAGAGGATATGAGTTGAGGTTTTCGATCATGCTTGGTTCACATAAGCATAAAGCTGTAAGCACAGAGGGTTAGTCATTGCTTATGTGTTCCAAGCCAACTGAGTGTACTCATAAGATAAAACATGAAGAGTTAGTACACATAAAACATAGCTCATATGAAATCAGAGTAAGGCACGGAAGCACAACCTTATGAGCTATACACCATTAAGAGACATAAAACATTAAGACATAGTCTCACAAACTCATAGTCACACAATGTAGGGCGAGAAAAGTAATCATGATGCATGAAAGTAGCACACACGAAAAACGAAACCCTCTATCACCACTCCCCCTGAATCTATGCTCTCTCCTCCTTTGGCATCAATCGCCAAAAACTAATCTAGGGATCTGACGGGGGAACAGAAGCTGTCGTGTCGGGTGCCGAGGAGCGTGGAGTGATCACGAACTGTGAAGTATCCTCCTCAAACTCTGAACTATCAGGCTGACCCTCTGAAGCTGAATGTGGCAGTGAAGTAGTCTGGGTCTGTAGAGGAGGTGCAGTGACTGAAGGTGTAGAAGCAACTATCGGATCGGTCACTGTCGCCTGAGCCTAAAAGACACTTAGAGTGGGAGGATCTGTAGATGCAACTGAGGAAGGCAGAGTGTCTGTAGTAGGAGCCCCTGTCACTGGAAACGTAGCAGTCTCTGAAGCCGACATGTCTGAGGTAGTCACAAAAGTCGAATGGGACGGTGTCAGCTGTCCAGTCAGCTCACTGTATGTAGCACTGAAATCAGGGAATGCCGGGCCTGAGAGGAGGTGTGGTCCCGGCTGAGCTGGTGGAGTAAATCCGGTCTGAATAGGCGTGTAGCTTGGAGACTGAAATATCTGCGGTACCTGCTGCTGAGGAGAGGTGTACTGAAAGCTCGTCTGCCCCTGACTCTGAGGTCCACTGGACTGTAAGGCTGGAGTCAGGATAGACGGTGGTGGTGGTACTCCCACAGTGACAAGGTGGTGCAGGAGCTCTAAGTATTGCTGCTGAGTGGCTGCCTGCTGCCTCTGCATCTCAAACTGTTGTCGCTGAAACTCGAGCTACTGCCTCTAGAGCTCGTCCTGGCGAGCCTGAATCTGTGCAAACGCTGCAGCTGAGTCCTGTGCCTGTCGCTGCATCTGTAGCTCCTGTCTCTCTTGGTCCTGGGTCAACCTCTTAAGGATAGCCACCATGGCTGGATCTGAGCGGGAGGCTGAGCCAGAGCCACCGGCCTCATGGTCATGAGGCCAAGGAGAGCGGTACCGGGGGATGGGCTGGTAGTCTTCATCTGTGCTGTCAGTGGCCACATCCTTGGCTTGATCAGCCGGCTGAGCATCTAAATCTGCAAGCTCTGCCTCGGCAAGACCCGCAACGGTCTCGTCCTGCTCAGCGGCTGTCTCTGATACCTCTGGCCTCTGTCGCTGTTCTAGGCCAGGTGTCTGCTCTCTAGTCACTGATGCCCACAGCTGGCGGATGTCATACTTTGGGAAGGCTGTGGTAGTATCAGAAATTTCAGCTCTAATCTCTGCAGGCAACTCACAGGCAGTCCTGATAATGAAGCAGATCCAGTGTGCATATGGTAGCTGCCTGTGTCCCTTGAACCCCTCTGCCAAGGTATCCTCTATCTCACAAAGCATCAGATGATCAAGGTCAAACGGGGTCTGTGAGACGAGGTGATGTACAACCCATAGCTGCATGCGAGTGAGACCCTCTCTGTATCCAAGCCTCGGAAGAAGTGTCCTCCTCACTATAGCATCCAGTACTCTCGCTATGGGTGTCAGGCTGGCTGGTGTGCATCGAGACCCTTCGCCAAAAGGCTCACGAAAGCAAGGTCGAATCAAGTCAGTAGGAGGCACTGTCCCGCCATGAGGGCGTCTCGGAGGAGCAGTCTGTCCGAAGCACAACTGATGGATCTTAGTCTCTGAAGCAGGGAGTCTGAGAATCTCCCATACCCTAGTGTTGTATAACCTGCAGTCACGACCTCTGAAGGCAAAGTGGATGAACTGATGTGCTGGATCAATCCACAGTGACGAGTAAAACTCTCTGACCCAGGTTCCGCAGTACGCTCCAGTCCGTCCAAGTAGATCTGATAGTCCAGGCAGAAAAGATAAATGTGGACGAAGCTGCTCACCAACCACCTCAACTAATGCCTCTAGTCGACAGACTCTCTGTGGTCTGAAAGCTATTCCACTGTCGGCATAGGCCCTGTAGAAATCCTCGTGCAGAGGTGTGTAGAAGCCCTTTGACGCCCGGGGATCCCGCTGGGGTGGGAACCACCGAAATACCTCAACGAACCTGAGGGCCTGGACCTGTCTGGCTGTAGCACCCCTGAGGTCAAAGTGCTCAACAGGGGGGTGACCTCTAGCCCTGGGAGGTGGACGACCTCCATGACGCTGATCCTCTGGCCTGGGAGTGACCTGAGCTCGCGTACGTCCTGAGCGACGACGCTGTGGAGTTTGTACTGTCTGCTCCTCAGTCTCCTGTGGATCTTCTAAAGGCTGCTCTGCAGGGGCATCCACTGTCTCCTCTGTAGCCTCTACTGTCTCCTTTGTGGCCTCTGTGCCGAGTTGTCGACCTTCAAGATGAAAGCGACTCTCGCCAATGCGAATACCACTGCTGCTGCCACCCCTCTCTGCTGCATCTGCCACTGCCTGAGCTATCTCTGCCTCTGTAAGAGTTCTCTTCCTTTTTTTGGCAGCAATCTTAACTCGCTTCCCGCGAGCTACCTCTTTCCTCCTAGGGGAACTGTCATCCCCATCACTAGGTGCCCCACCAGCGTTCTTGCATTGAACCATACTGACAAGAGGATGTACTGAGACAAACTGAAAAGAAAGATGATGTACTGAACCTTGTGAGGCTTGGCCTCAATCCGTATCTGCAGGCTTGGCCTCAGATTCACAACTGATCACCTGAACCACTCAGCACTGACAGGACAAACTAAAACGATAGAATAGATGGATCTACTATAAGCAACATATATATCTAAAAGATAAGCGAGATCCTAGTAAGAGCAAGCAGGTGAGGTAAGATATGAGATGACCGCGATAGCTACCTCGACGAGCGATGATCCGGTGACCAGAAGATGATCTCGACGCGTTAGGGTTACCCGAAGACGGCGACCGAAACCCTGGAATACAATCGATGATCGATCGAAAATTGAATTAGTAATTCACCGGAAAATCGACGGTAAACCCTAATCCAAGGAGAATATGTCACTTTACGGAGACGGAGACGATCGCGAAGACGGAGATGATTTTGAAGACGAAAACCTCGCGACCTAGGGTTAGGGTTTTTGGTGGTGACAAGTGAGGACCTCGGCGATGAGTGCGTGGGACAGGGAGAGAAACCGATGAGGAGCTAAAAGCACGGGCTAGCGCGGCTGCAGTGGAGGAACTCTGGTGAGATTTGCAGGCGCGGGCGCGGGCGCGGTTACGGTGGCTCGGTGCGGTGGCACTGCGGTAGCGGTGGTGCGGGCGCGGCGGCTCGGCACAGGAGCGGGTGCAGCTGCGGCAGTGGTGCTGCTCGGTGCCGGGCGAGAGGAGCAAGGGCGCGGCTCCGGCAAGGTCTGCGGGCGCGGCTGCGGCTAGGTGATGGCGCGGCGACGGAGGCACAGCGAGTCGGCGAGACGACGAGAAAGACGATGGTAGATGAAAAGGAAAACGAGATCCAATCGTACGGTTAAAAAGGGTGAGATCCGCTTTTTGCATGATGACCGGACGTGGTGGTCGAATGACCGGACGCGGTGGAGGCAGCGTCCGGTCATATTCTAGTAAGCTCCTGGAATGACCGGACACGTCCGATTATCCACGATCGGACGCTGACAGCGTCCGGATTGACATAGCCCGGAAAGATGGAACGGATGACCGGACGCGGTGGTGGTTATCGGGACTGGACGCGGTGGTCGACAGGGGCGCGTCCGGTGCAGCGTCCGGTTAGAGGTTTCGAAGAAAAACTTCGGGAATGACCGGACGCGCTGGTGGACGCTAAGACCGGACGCGGTGGTGAAACTGAACCGCGTCCGATGCAGCGTCCGGTCTAGCGTCCGGTCGCTGTAAAAAGCTCTTTTTCAAAACGTTTTTCGACGCGACTTCTCCCAATCAAGTTCCAATTCAAAGAGACTCAAATAAACACCAATTGGAACCTGATATGAGTGACCTCAGTCAAACCCTCAAAATTTTCAAAATATTTTTCCTTAGGCTAGTATTATTTTTAAGAAAATATTTAATAAACACCTGATGAGCAACGTATGGCCATGCAATAGAGTTTATGAACCCTTGGGAGCTTCAAATGCTCTCTCTATTCATGGACGAACATAGAGGTTACTCAAAGCTAAACCGAAAAGAAACGACAAAGCAACAACCATGCATATGCAATGCAAAACGAGAAAGAAAGGCTAGGTTGCTTGTCAAGTTTGATCCATGGTTAGGCTTTTTCACACCTCCAAAGGAGGGTTATCGTAACCGTGTTAGACAAGTCCTAGATGCATTGCGGGAAAAATAAACATGGCATAAAATACAATGCAATGCAAGGGACAACACAAGCTCATCTTTTAAAGTTACTAGAATCAAGCACATTTAGTTCACTTCTCAATCTACAAAATGTAGCCTCATCTAAAGGTTTAGTGAAGATATCCGCTAATTGATTTTCACTTCTTACACCTTCTAGTGATATATCATTTTTAGCAACATGATCTCTTAGAAAGTGGTGGCGGATATCAATGTGCTTGATGCGAGAGTGTTGTACCGGATTATTAGCAATTTTAACCGCACTTTCATTGTCACATAAAAGCGGCACCTTTTCAAGAACAACTCCATAGTTTAGGAGGGTTTGTTTCATGTAAAGGATTTGTACACAACAAGCCCCCGCGGCAATGTATTCCGCCTCGGCGGTGGACAAAGTCACACTATTTTGCTTTTTAGATGACCAAGATACTAAGGATCTCCCAAGCAAATAGCATCCTCCGGATGTGCTTTTTCTATCAATTTTGCAACCGGCATAATCCGAATCGAAGTAGCCAACTAGTTGAAATCTAGCTCCTTTGGGGTACCAAAGTCCAATGCTTGGGGTAAACTTAAGATATCTTAGGATTCTTTTTACGACACTTAAGTGAGGTTCTTTAGGGCACGCTTGAAAGCGGGCACACATGCACACACTAAACATGATGTCGGGCCTAGATGCGGTAAGGTACAACAAGCTACCAATCATAGAACGGTAAATAGTTTGATCGATTGGTTTACCTCCCTCATCTAAGTCGAGATGTCCATTAGTTGGTATTGGGGTCTTGATTGGCTTGCATTCTTCCATCTTGAATCTTTTGAGAAGATCCTTGGTATACTTTTCTTGAGAGATAAAAATCTCTTCTCTCATTTGCTTGACTTGAAACTCAAGGAAGAATGTTAGCTCACCAATCATTGACATCTCGAACTCTTTTGACATTAATTCACCAAATTCTTTGCAATAATCTTAATTTGTTGACCCGAAGATAATATCATCAACATAGACTTGACAAATGAAGATCTCTTCATTAAAGTTCTTGGTGAATAGTGTGGTGTCAACCTTCCCAATAATGAAGCCCTTCTTAATGAGGAAGTCCCGGAGACGCTCATACCACGCTCTAGGGGCTTGCTTAAGCCCATATAGCGCCTTGGACAACCTATAAACATGATTAGGATATCTAGGGTCTTTAAACCCGGGAGGTTGTTCAACATAGACTAGTTCATTTATAAAGCTATTTAAAAATACACTTTTCATATCCATTTGATATAGTTTCATATCATGATGTGATGCATATGCAAGAAGGATATAAATGGTTAAGTCTTGCAACGGGTGCAAAAGTCTCTCCAAAATCAAGACCTTCAACTTGAGAGAACCATTTTGCCACTAGTCTTGCCTTGTTTCTTACTACTACACCTTGATCATCTTGTTTATTGCGGAACACTCACTTGGTTCTAATGACTCTTGCGCCTTTTGGATGCTCTTCAAGTGTCTAAACTTGATTGCGGTCGAAGTTGTTTAATTCTTCATGCATGGCATTCACCCAATCCGAATCTTGAAGAGCTTCTTCTACATTCTTAGGTTCAAGACAAGAGACAAAAGAGTGATATTCAATAAAAGAATTAAACTTTTGAGATCGAGTCATTACACCCTTTGTAGGACTCCCTATGATGAGATCTTGTGGATGTGCTTGAAGTAGGGGTGAGTTTCTTCGATCATCCATTTAAGGAGTAGGATGGGGAGCATCAACATCTTGTGCTTATGCCTCGGCTTGATGATAAGAGACATGGGTGTCTTCATTTTCAACTCTCTCATTTTTATCATCATCTTGAGGCACATATGATGAAGATGGTGGATTGACAATTTGTACATCGTCTTCATCATCTTTAGGTTTGATGTCTCCCACCGGCATGTTCTTCATGGACTCCCTTAATGGTTCATCACCTACATCATCACAATTCTTAATTGCTCCTTGGGAGCCGTTAGATTCATCAAATTCCACATCATATGTTTCTTCAACCAAACCGGTGGCACGGTTAAATCCTCTATATGCTTTAGACTTTAATGAGTAACCAACAAGAAAACCAATATCACAACGTCTTTGGAACTTCCCTAGGTGTTGACGCTTCTTGTAGATGTAGCATTTGCAACCAAACACCCGGAAAAATGAGACGTCCGACTTTTTTCCATTTAGCAACTCATAAGGGGTCTTGCAAAGGAACTTTTGTAGGAAGAGGCGATTTGAAGCATAGCATGCGGTGTTGATTGCCTCGGCCCACAATTTTTCCGGTGTATTGTACTCATCTAGCATTGTTCTTGCAAGAGTGATCAAGGTCCGGTTCTTTCTCTCAACTACACCATTTTGTTGAGGAGTGTAGGTTGATAAAACTTCATGCTTGATTCCAATTTCATCACAATAAGCTTCAATGTTAGTGTTGTCAAACTCTTTGCCATTATCAATTCTAATTTTCTTTATCTTGACTTCAAATTCATTTTGAGCCCTCTTTGCAAACTTCTTGAAGCAATTTGCCACTTCGGATTTGTCATGAAGAAAGAAAGTCTAAGTGTATCTTGAGTAATCATCCACAATTACTAGGCAATAGAGATTTCCACCCAAACTCTTGTAAGTTGTAGGACCAAACAAATCCATGTGTAGAAGTTCTAGTACTCTTGATATTGACATGTAGGCTTTGGTTGGATGAGTGTTTGCAACTTGTTTGCTGGCTTGACATGCACTATAAGGTTTGTCCTTTTCAAACTTTACATTCTTCAAACCTCTCACTAATTCTTTCTTCAATAGCTTGTTGAGAGTGTTCATTCCAACATGAGCAAGCCTCCTATGCCAAAGCCATCCAAGTGTAGTTTTGGTGAATAAACATGTCATCAAGTTTGCATCTTCGAAGGTGAAGTCAACTAGATAAAGATTATTGTATCTAAAGCCCTTGAAAATCACTTGCTTGTCATCTATCTTTGTAACAACCACTTCATTTGGACTAAACAAGTATTGGTAGCCAAGATCACAAAGTTGCCCAACGGATAGTAAGTTGAAACTCAATGAAGCAACATAGAGCACATTTGAGAGAGAATGATCATTTGATATTGCAACCTTGCCTATACCCTTGACTTTGCTCTTTGAATTGTCCCCAAATGTGATCTTGTCTTGACATACCCCATCCTCTTCAAGTGAGGTGAACATACGAGGATCACCGGTCATATGTTGTGTGCAACCACTATCAATCACCCAATGAGATCCACCGGTCTTGTAGTTTACCTACACACAAGAGATCAAACCTTTTGTTTAGGGACCCAAACTTGAGAGGGACCCTTAACTTTCTCAACTAGTGACTTGGCAACCCAAATTTTCTTTGGCCTATTCTTGTTAGGGGGACCCAATAATATGACTTTCATCTTTCCACTTGAGTCCTTTCTAAGCATGTAATGAGCATTGAAGGCAAAGGGTCTAACATGCTTGGACAAGGGTTGTGGTGGTGGAGTTTTGCACTCATGAGCAAAATGGCCTTCTTGTCCACACTCAACACATTTCTTTGGCTTGGGCTTTGTCTTGCTTTGTTGTTGTTTAGCCTTGACCTTCTTCTCTTGATTTGTCAAGTAGCCAATGCCACTCCTATTCATCTTCATGACGGTGTTCATGAGTAGCTCACTTTGCAAATGTTGGCCTCTTGTGAACTTGCTTAGGCCGGTCTTGAGATGCTCTTTCTCTTGCTTGAGCTTCTTGTTTTCTTCTATAAGTGACTCATTTGAAGTTTACTTTTCAAGAGCCATTAGCTTCTTGTTCTCAACCTTGAGCATCTCAATTTCACTCTTGAGCTTGACATACTCATCATAGTTGTTTGCCTCAACCACACTCTTGCCTTTGCCGCTAGAGCCTTGCTCAAAGTTCTCAACAATCAAATCATCACATGATGTAGCTATATCAATCTTAACAACTTGGTTAGTAACATCATGTGTCTCAAGGGCAAGCTCATTAGCAACAATAAGAGTATCATAATTGATTTTCAATGCAGTGTATTCATCTTTTAGCAAATTTAACCTAGTGATGAGTTCACCATGCTTCTTCTCAATTTTATCATGTTTATCTCTAAGCTCCTTGTTAGAAGTTTTGAGCTCCTTGAGAGAAGAAGACATAGTTTTATTTTGATCTATGAGCTCATCCCTAGTCTTATGTGCACTTTCAAGCTTAGATGAGAGTGATTCATTTTCATGTTGAAGCTCATCATTTTCATTTCTAGTCCTCCTTATAATTTTACAATATTTGTTTAACAATTTTACTAGTTCATCATAAGAAGGTGCATCATATTCATCATCACTATCACTATTTTGTACCTTTCGATCACCCTTAGCCATAAGACATAGATGAGTAGTGGAAGATGATGGTGAAGGGGCGGTGAAGGTGGTGATGAAGATGTCGGTGAAGATGATGATGGCCCAATCACAAGTGTGGCGATCTTCTCTTTTTCATTGTCACTTTCATCGCTGGAGGACTCACATGATGATTCAATGTCGGTGAGACAATCACCAACAATATAAGCTTTGTCGCCCTTCTTCTTCTTGTAGAACTCTCTTTTCTTGCCATCTTTCTTTTTGTATGGCTTGTTCTTTCTTTTCTCATCTTCTTCATCACTTGAATCATCTTTCTTGCCCTTGTACTTGTTCTTGTACTTGTCTTTTGGAGGCTTCGGGCATTGGTGAGCTAGGTGGCTAAGTTCTCCACAATTGAAGCAATCTATTTCGGAGATTGGCTTCCTTTTGCTACTTGTGAACAATTTCTTCTTCTTGCCATCGAACTTGATGCATCATCAATGTCACTTTTACTTGAGCTTTCTTGCACTATCATGGCTTGGCCCTTCTTTTTCTTTTCATGGCTAGCTTTGAAGGCCAAGTCTTTCTTCTTGGAAGATGATGAGCTCTCTTCTGGAGTGATGTGCATGTACATCTCATGTGCGTTGATCTTTCCCAATACTTGTGTCGGTGTTGCGGCGGAGAGATCACTTTGGTGAAGTACGGTGACAATATGTCCATACTTCTCAACGGGAAGAACACTCAAGATCCTCCTTGCAACATCCGATTGACTTATTTGAGTGAGTCCAAGAGCATTGAGATCTTCTACAAGAATATTCAAACGAGTGTACATCTCATTAGCACTTTCTTTGGGAAGCATCTCAAAAGAATTAATTTTCTTTAAGGCAATATGATAGCGTTCCTCACGCTCACTCTTAGTTCCCTCATGGAGAGCACAAAGATTTTCCCACAACTCATGAGCGTTTTTGGCATTACGCACACGATTAAAGATATCTTTGCATAGTCCCCAGTAGAGTGCATTTTTTGCATTTGCATTCCACCGGTCGTACTTCTCCTCGTCACCACTTGGGTTGGCGGGATCCCTTATAGGAGGAAGCCCTTCGGTTGCGGCTCTAAGGCACCCAACATCTATGGCTTCGAGGTACGTCTCCATACGAATTTTCCAATATAGAAAATCGTCTCTCTCAAAAGTGGGAGGTGGTCCTTCCCCATTAGATATCTTGCTCTAGGCGGTGAAGATTAAATTAAGAGCAACACGGCTCTGATACCAATTGAAAGGATCAAGATGCCCAAGAGGGGGGTGAATTGGGCTTTTCTAAAAATTAATTGCAAAAATTAAATCCTTCAAGCCAAACTTCACCCCTAGTGCCTACTAGTGTTCCTTGAGATTCTACCGATAAAAGTTTTGCACCCTAAGTTCGAATCCTAGACTAGCATGGCAATTCTAGGAAAGTAAACAAGCAATGAAAGTAATGCACGAAAGTAAATGCTTGAAAGTAAGGGTTAGGAACACGGCGATGTTTTGCCGAGGTATCGGAGAGTCGCCACTCCCCACTAGTCCTCGTTGGAGCACCCGCGCAAGGGTGTAGCTCCCCCTTGATCCGCGCAAGGATCAAGTGCTCTCTACGGGTTGATTCTTCGACACTCCGTCGCGGCGAATCACCCAAAACCGCTCACAACTTGAGTTGGGTCACCCACAATCTCGTCGGATGATCACCAAACTCCCAATCACCACCAAACCGTCTAGGTGATGGCGATCACCAAGAGTAACAAGCTAGAACTCTCACTTGACCACAACAAGCCTAATGAGAAGATAGATGCACACTTGCTACACTCTTGTCACTAGAGAGGATTCTCAAACTTTGATTCGTAAATCTCTATCCTCACTAGGGCTCTTGCACTCCCTTGCACTTCAAAAGTGTTTCTCAGCTAAACAAATGAGCAAGAGACCTCTAAAAGAGGTGGAGGGGATGTATTTATACACCCCTCAGACAAATCCAACCGTTACCTTTCGAATCAGCAAAACGCGCACTGACCGGACGCGCCTGTCGACATGACCGGACGCGCCGATCAGGTGTAACAGTCGAAAACCGAAAGCTACGCTGAGTGACCGGACGCGCCGATCTGTGATGACCGGACGCGCCGGTCTGAGATGACCGGACGCGCCGATCAAGGATGATCGGACGCGTCCGATCATGCAAGAGCTTACTGGAAAAATGACCTGACACACGACCGTGTCCGATCATAGGTGGCCGGACGCGTCAGGTCACCACGGGACCTTACTGGAACGTGACCGGACGCGCCGATCACTTCACAGTCACATCCGATTACGCTGTTTACCCTCTGTAACACGTGTCAGACTGACCACCGCGTCTGGTCCTCTCAAGGACCGCGTCCGGTCGATCAGTTGAACCCGCAGTGAAGTGTTAGTACTGACCGGACGCGTCCGGTCATGACCAGGACCACGTCCGGTCATAGGTAAACGGCTCAAACGTCTTCTAAACGCGATGCAACTTGAACCATGTTGCTTCTAACTGAACTCTGAGCTTTTCTCGAGCTACCTTGTGCTAAGTTTGACAAGTGTGCACCACACCTAAACATAAGACTCACCTAGGTCAAGCTACTCGCTCATGCCCCCCTTTATAGTACGGTCAAAGGAAGAAACAAAGATCCTAACTACTATTCCAGATGTAACTCAACACCTTGACATCCGGAACTAACCGTCCTTAAACTTGTCGTTGATCCTTTAAAAACTGAAATGATTTCCATCATGGGACATGAATACCATATTGCCCAAAGCAGTCATCATCTTCATGACCTAACTTACCAATGTTTCTGCAAAACACACGTTAGTCATGGTAATTATGCGTTGTCATCAATTGCCGAAACCAACACCGGGGCCTAGATGCTTTTAAATGGTTTGATGGAAGTGCTTATGCTAATTCAAGCTGGTAAAATGCTCAGTAACTGTTGTAGTGCTATGGTTGTGCCACCCTGCTGAGCGCATTATCCATTATCCTAAAAAAGACAATCACCAGCAAAGCTACAATAATGCATCCATGAGCCACAATCACTCTTTACTAACCAAATATAGTAATATGAGACAAGTCAAACAACTTTTCCCTAAAAAAATCTATGGTTAATGTTAGAGCAATATTGTGTACCTGCCAGACATGAATATATATGTGGCCTAGGTGATTTTTCTTGAGAACTGAAGTACAGAAACATCAGCACAGAATAGCAAAATAAACAATTGTGTGGCATAGGTCCAAACATAGTAAACATTTTAATTATAACATGGCTTCACATTATTAGTAGTACAACACAACCACTGCAAGG
This sequence comes from Saccharum hybrid cultivar R570, assembly GCA_038087645.1. Lineage (NCBI taxonomy): Eukaryota > Viridiplantae > Streptophyta > Magnoliopsida > Poales > Poaceae > Saccharum > Saccharum hybrid cultivar. The sequence continues at coordinate 4,301,457 of JAQSUU010000273.1, forward strand.
TAGCCTCAGCTACTGAGTCTATTACAATCCTCAATGCAACACACTACAACAGAAGTTTAATGGTCTACTAGTACAAGAAATGAGTTCGGATTATTACAACACTGGTTTAAGGGTCTACATTGTCATCTACATTGGCACCAATGCTCTGCAGTATCTCTTGTTGTTTCTTTGCATAGTACTTGCGGAGGCGTGGAACACACTTGTCCAGATCAATCCCGAGGATGCGCTCTTCCTCGTGTGTTTGTAGTATGTTAGCTTTCTTATGCATGAGCCGCAGTTTCTCTTCCTCAATTGCTGCCATGTGCTGATTGTGTTGGCGCAGCTCATCGTATCTCTGTGAGTCGATGGCTGCCATTTGCTCGTAGCGAGAGCCTTTCTTCGCATTTTCTTCTTGCCATATTGAAAGCTTTTGTATCGACACGTCCTGCAACTTAGAAACATACTGAGATGAATCTGACGTAGAGGACGAGGCAGATTTCTTAGCTGCTCTTTTAGCTGCATCCCTCCCCATAGGCCTCTTGCTCCCAGAGTACTGAGAGGACGGTGTCCCCTGGTCATCATCGTTGATGTTGGAGGTTGTGGGAATGTGATCAGCTATTGCATCATCGTCTCCATGTTGTGCCCCTCTGAGGTTGAGCTCCATCCACTTAGGCTCGTCCTTCAGCAAATCCCAGCAATGCACGTAAATAAACGGGTACTCTTCGATGTCTACAAAGTTCGCTAGAGCTAAAGAGGTCTGCAAAAGGGGTACATAATTTTAGAATTATGAAGCAAACTCTAGATCAAATCAAATGACAATACCAGATCATATTTTGTTAATAAAACGATGGTTTCATAATTCACCTTATTCGCATCACTCATCCTGCTCGGATTGTCTCGAAGAACATCTGTCATGTACCCTGCAAATTTATTCGCTTCAGCCTTGATAGTGTCCCAGCGACTCTGCAGCGATCTGAAACTTCTCTCAGGGTAGGAACCCCTCCTGTTATTGTACTGGCTTGTAATCCTAGCCCAGAACCCGTCCTTCTTCTGCCCTGTGTTTATAATTGGGTCGCAGCTAATTTCCAACCATGACTTCACAAGGAACACATCTTCTTTTGGGGAGAAGTTGGATAACTTGGTGCGACTAGGTACGATCTTGCGCCGTCGACCAGCTGGCAATGATGCTCCTTCACCATCACCCTGACTCTCTTTCAGTACTACTGGTTCAACACTCTCGACTGTTGCAGCGACAGGCTGATTTTGAGCAGGTGCTGCAGGAGATGATGGTGGATTTGGGAGCGGCATGAACCCTTGGTTCAGAGCTGCGGTCCATCCTCCCTGGAAATATGGGTACTGCTGAGCATATGGTTGCAGCCCTGGGTTTCACCCTCCATAGAAGCCTTGCATTGGAAGACCCCCGCCGAAACCGGTAACGTCATCACCAACTTGATCAGAATTATTAGGATTCATCCTGCAAAAAAATGAAGTAAATGCTACAGTGCCCCCGTAAACCATATGGTTAAGTACATCTATGGACTGGACAACATGTTTTCATTTTGGTTCTGTATTTCTGTCAGAGTTCAACAAAGTGAAATTATCATCATGCTACCATCAGGTTTCAGGTAACATACTACGTGAAGATACCACAACTAAGAATTAATATACTAGCTACTACTGATACACAGGAAATTAGGGAACTAGCTGCTGCAGGTAACTGTTCTTCAAAATTCCGTTGTCAAAGCCATGTTACTATTGTCCTATGCACAATGTAGTGAAATAGTGAATCAAACGAATTTGGTTACTGAAATGTATATTCAAGTAGAAGCATATTCTAAGAAATGTCTATCTATCCATATGACAGGTGTGCTGCAGGATGATTCTAAAAATTGTCTATCTATCCATATGTTCAGAAAGCCGTAGACCAACTGAAGTTACTCAATTGTATAACAGCAGGAAGATCCAAATTTATTCAACTAGCTATTTCAAGAAACTAGCTACTGCTGAAACAACCGAGAGCAACTGAGCTAGGGGCAGAGTGGCAGCGGTGCCAGGAGCCGAGCGTGGCGACGAAGCCGGGCAGCCAGCGCGGCAGCGGTGCTGGGGCCGAGTGTGGCGGCGGAGGTGGCCGGCAGTGGGGCCGCGTGGTGAGCGCGGCGGGGCCAGCAGGGCGAGCGCGGCGGCGGAGCCAGACGGCCAGCGTGGCTAAGCAAGCGCCCAGAGGTTGCCCGCCGGCGGCGCCGCATTGCAAGTGCGGTGGCAGGCTAGGGGGCCATTGCAGCAGCTGCGCAACGGAGGCAGGTCCGGCAGGGCACGGGCTGCTGCTTGCAGCGAGGAGCGTGGCAGCTCACAACGGGACGGCGGGGCGACCGTGGCGAGGCCGGGGAAGCCACCGCGGCAGGTCGCAGCGGCGACAGCCGGCGAGCGCCTCCAGATCTACAGGGTGCTGATTGATGTACAGGACTACCTTCTCCGTCGATGGCGAATCGTCGAACGCGCCGTAGAGCTCTCCTCCGCGTTCGTCTGCGCCCGCCTCAACTCTCTCCGCCGCCGTTTCACAGCTCCAAACTTGGATCGACGATGGGGTGGATGAGGCTTGTTGCCCACCTTTGCTGACCCGCCCCTGCACTCCCCTCTCTCCCCAATGCCCTCGGATTTGAGGGAGACCGCCGGCTTCTCCAGGATGCCGTCAGGGAGGTCACTGGACACTTCACAGCAATGGCGCGAGAGGAGCGTTGCTGGTGCGGTGAACGGGATAGCGTTCGTCTCCCACTGCGCTAGTTTTGGAGATGCCCTGTAGCAAACGAAGAGATTGGGGATGAAATAGAGGGTAGCGGTGCGAGCCTTTTCTCTGTATATTTCCAGTACAGGCTCGGTTCCAGACGAGCGGTGCGGATAGTTAGGGCTTGTTTAGTTTGCAAAATTTCATTGTAGTATACTGTAGCATTTTCGTTGTTATTTGGTAATTAGTATCTAATCATGGACTAACTAGGCTTAAAAGATTCGTCTCGTGATTTACAGCTAAACTGTGTAATTAGTTTTATTTTTTTATCTACAATTAATGTTTCATGCATATGTCCAAAAATTGATGTGACGGGGAATCTAAAAATTTTTGGAAAAAATTTTGGAAATTAAACAGGCCCTTAGATGAAAAACGTTTCCTTCAAAACTATCACATTAAATGTTGCGGCACGTGCATGGAGTATTAAATATAAACGAAATAAAAAAACTAATTGCGCAGTTTGCGTGTAAATTGCGAGACGAACATTTTGAGCCTAAGTAGTCCGTGATTTGACACTAAAGTACTATAGTAACAAATGTGCTAATGACAGATTAATTAGGTTTAATAAATTTGTCTCGCGGTTTCCAAGCAGGCTATGTAATTAGTTTTTTTATTAGTATCCGAAGACTCATTCCGACGTCACACGAAACATCCGATGTGACATTTTCATCAAAAACTTTTCACATTAAAAAAAGGCCTGAAGCACCTCATGGCGATAAGGACTATTGGCTATTGCATTTCTTAGAGCAGGCCCAAACGCTGTCACTAAAAACTGATGATGGTCTCCCAAAAAAAAAGTTGTCCATGCAGACTTGGATATTTGAAAACACTATCTACCCCAATGCAAACAATGCTCCTTCCAACCCATACGTGATCTTAGAATGGCTACGAGATTCTTGCTCCTATGCATTCGAATTTTATTACTGATGAAGAGGTAAGAGTACTCATGGAAATTCTATATGAATAACTTTAGGTGACTTGCCTGATAAGTTTTTTCAACATCAATGAGGATATATAATTGTCCAATTGCGAGGAAATGTCTGTCGGCTCTCACATGCCTTTTGTTTCGTGTTCTTTTGTGAGTTTCAATATCAAAGTTTTGGTACTTTTTAATGATGATGGACATGTTTATTGCCTTGTTGGAATATACCAATCTAGCTTAGCATTAACTCCCTCATATCCATGATTGTTTCTTGATCATTATAGTATAGCTAGTAAACTCGATGCAACGTTTAGTGCATATAGCCTAGCAATTTATCCTAATCATTCTTTTCCTCTCAATCAGTCTCATGGTAGCCCTTATATCGATGTCCATTGTTGGGTCAAACTTCTTCGTAATTGTAACGGATCAACGTGGTTATACGAGATTAAGTAAGAAAATCTTCCACTGAGGCAGATAATTTACCAAACTCAAGCCCGTACAACCCGAGATTCCATGAAATCTCGATGGATTTCCAACCAACCAACATTCCAACCAAGATCGTACTGATTTAGCAGCCACAGTCACATGGTACACAAAGTTCGCAACGACAGTTGAATACATCGGAGTTCAGAATAAAAAATTATTACAGTACGAGTTCAAATTAACATAGCGGAAGCAAGTAGTTTTAAAACCACGCACACACACTTAGTTCAGATACAGTGCCAGCAGGTAGTCATAACCCACAAAAGCATGGGATAAGATGGACGGAGTGACCATTGCCATTGGTCCTAGTTGTCGCCCATCGTCGGGTACAGACAGTTGACGTAATACTCATAATACATCTGACCATCTTCAACAACAATGGAAACAACGCCCTGAGTACGAGAAGGTACTCAGCTAGACTTACCCGTCGTAAACCAGAAATAAATGACACCAAGAAGCATGCATGGCTTTTATAAAGTGGACTGGCTTGACTAGTTTTGCAGAAAAGCATAAGTTACCAGTTATGAACCATTTAAATATATGCATCAACTTAATTATCCCTGATTAATCTAAGTAAGCACCTATGCTAGAGCAATCACTTGATTAACCAATAACATCAAAGGTTACCATATCAGGTTTAACTTTTCCAACATCAACCACATAACCATCCGTGTTCCATCATTATTACTACGATGATGTAGCTCGAGTCAAGTGCTCACTATCCAGGAGCGATAGCGATTCGAATCAATTTCTAACCAGCTGGTGATTTATTCCTTACACAAACCACGCTTCCCCCATCAGGGTCGCTTAGATCACCAATGATACTTTCCAAGTAGCCGCGGGATAACCGTCGTGGATCGCACTACCCAGGGACCGCCCGACTGCCAGGACGCACCTTGGGCTCACTCTTCACATCCCCGGCATACCCCTTCAGCACCAGTTTGCCAATCTGAGTTTATCCCGACTCGAATAGTGTCACTAGCTTCGTGGTCGAAAGGTACTTTATTCGGTCAGCTAAATGTGAGGCATGCGTTCAATATGACAAGAGGGACGAGCAACGATCGGTCCTTAATCGACACAGACGAAATCACTATAGTCCAAAACCCTATAAGACTCCACCCGGTCTCCGTTTATCCATCAACACTTGGTTACTTTCCATGATAACAATTATAGCTAACCATAACCGGTATCCACCTATATCTCGCAGGTGACAGGAAATCACCCGACTTCTACCGGTCTAAGCATGGCTAAGCAATACTTTCGATCCTAACTAAAATAGGATTCTAGACATATTTATGGGACAAGGAAAAAGTATATATGCAACAAGTGTTTCACTCAACTCCTATAACTTAATGCAACAATATATAACTCATATATCAAGAATTGCTTGTATAAAATAGGGGATTTAGAATGCTCTGGGGCTTGCCTCTTTCAAACGAACTAGGCTGGTGATCTACGCACTCGGACAACTCCTCTCCTTGTTCCTCTTCCTCGGGCACCTCCTGTGCCTGGAGCTCTTGCGGATCGATCTAAGTCTGTTCTTCCGGCACTGCTACCGGTGACTCCTCTTGCGATCCTGTATTATGCAATTGCATAAGTAACCATGTAGACGGTGCATCAGATGCGGTGGAATACCATGATGACATGATATGCAGATGAGCACATTGAAGCTGATAGTATAGATTAAAGACAGAATCTTCTACAAGGTAGTCAACATCATCCACGAACATGTACCACAAAATATGTCCTCTACTCTTATACTAGTTAGCATATAATTCTCACCCAAGTGTTGCTACTCTTTGCCAAACCCTAATATCTTAACCTATCAAGTAACACCGACAAGATAGTTTGGTGCTTCAAAGATACACCAAACACTTTTTAATACTTTTAATTACTCATAAAGAATAACCTTTTATTTCCCATTTAAACTAGGGTAACACATTAACACCTATTTCTGTTGTATATAAAAATCTACAAAAATTACAGTACCATAGTCCTACTCCAAATAGCATACTACAGAAATTTCATGGGATTTGGATAAGTAAAACAATCTGTACAAAATAAATAAGCTATAGCATAATAATGAGCATGAAAATATTTTGTACTAGCAAAAGTATCAAACAATAGATTTATTATTTTTCCTATGCTCTACACAGTAAACAACCACATCACAAAAATTATCACATGCATGTGTTATACAATTTTTGCTCTCTACCAAAAATAACAAAAATCATCAATTAAAGGCATTTGAACTACACTTCAATAATTTTTCACAGAACATGCCTCATAAACATTTTTCCTAGAAAGTACATCACTAAAGAAGACTAATGAAACAGGAACCATATTTTTCTGATCAATATTCTATTTACTAGACATTTTCTAAGATAACAATAATAATAAGAATTAAATAAATCTATACAGAAAAGTATCACAAAACTAACATGCAATATTTTTAAGCCATAGATCTACTTATGAGAAACACTACAAAATTTATTTCATAATTTTTGGAGCTAAAATGAGCAAGTTATGATTTTCCAAAGCAATTACATAATTTCTGAAAATCATTTTCCAAATCTCTTTTAAAAATCAGCCGCTGAAATTGTTGAGTGCACCCACGCCCGTCTACTTCGACTGACAGTGGGACCCGAGGCCCCACATGTCACACACCCACCCACCGGGGAGGCCACCGGCGGCGGAACTCGTCGCCGGTGAGGTCTCCGGCGGAAAGACGGCCACCATCACACTCCACTCGATGACCCGCACCCAATGGGCTACAAAAAGGAGGTGCTAGAGCAAGAGAGCGCTGTCGCCGGCGTGCATGGCGGCACGGCGGCGCTGGCACACGATGGCCGGCCGGAGCAAGCCACCATGACGCCCAACGAGGTGCGCGCGAGCTTCGCGGGATGATGGCGAGCACAAAGAGCGGCCCAGAGGGGAGAGAGAAAGGGTGGGAAGGCGCCAGCCGCGATGAGCCGAGCCAGGCGGCCATGGCGCTGCCGCGGAGGAAAACTGCCACACGGGCCTCACCAAGGTGCAAACGCGGTCCAAAGCAGGCGCACGGGTTGGTGGAGGCCAAGGCGGAGCTGCAGGCGGACGCAATCAAGAAGTGGCGGTGCGTGTGTGGAGCTTGACACCGGCGGGGAAAGCGACGGCGTGCGGCGGTGCAAGCTCCGCTCTGCTAGCGCGGGCGAGGCGAGTGTGGCCGAGCGAAGAGAAATGAGACGAGGGAGTGGGAGGAGGCGACTCCGGACGGGGTATGCGCGGGGCGGCAGGGGCCACAGCAGCCACGCGCTGGACGTCGTCGGCATGCGCTTGCAACGTGGCGCGGCTCGCCTGACGCGGTCGGACACGTCCACGTGCGCGCGGGGAGGAGACGACGGCGCGCGGGCGTGGGCTGGGCCGAGGCGAGGCGCGGGCGGGGTCGCGGTGCGACGCGGAGGGCTGCGGGCTGGGCCGGCTTGCGCGAGCAGGCTGAAACGGAGATGGCGGCCCGTTAAGGCCGAAAAGGCTTTTTCTTTTATAAATCGAATTCTAGATTTTCTAATTTATTTTAAATTTGAATTTCAAAGATGAAAAAGATATTTTCAAAAGTTGACCTCAAAATAAAAGTTGTTCAAAACTTAATTCTCTACAACTTTATTTAGGGCATTTTTCAAAATTCCAAACAGATTTTGAATTAATGATTTAAAGTCCAATTTTAAAATAAAACTCATTTTTCTAGAATATTTTTTAAAAGCAAAATTTGGGGAGATTTTGAATACAAAAGTTGCTCCAAAAATCATGCTAATTAATTCTAGGTTATTTAAAATTATAGCCAAATAAGTTCTACAACTCTAGCAAGCAAATACAACAATTATGCTTCAAATAGATGTTTTTCACACTTTTCACTTTAATTTCAACTTATATTGCATGTGATGATGAAAATGTATGTGATGCTAATGCTCATGCTTTGGGATGTTAATGCATGCTTAACACCCAGGGGTGTTACAGTAATAAACCAATGACTATGTTGAGTATGATCTTACCTATCAAAACTTCACAAGCACGCGCACGCAACCTTCGTCTAAGTGACACCCTAGTTTTGTTATGAGGTAGGGTACCTTAACAAGTTGTTTGAAAAGAAGATTATCAACATATATAACACTAAATATAATTATAATTACTGTGGAAATATCATTTGTGATGAATCTAATGATATTTGTATGGATTCATAAATATTGGTATTTGTTTATCGATACTTAGTAAAACATGTTAAGACTGTTTGACTTAGGGCAAAGCTTGAATGTCAATCTTTGTTGATGAAGTTAGTATTAGGGAACCACATTACAATAAGACCCTCGAAAGGCGATCAAAATACATCGAGGTCCCTTTTACTTTGATGGTGTTGTATCATATGCTCAAACATATTACATGTTAAACTATGAAATGGGGTCCAACCACGTAGTGAGACTCTCGTTTTTTGTAAAATCCAAAAACATACGAGGCTACAACCAACGTGTATGCAATGGTACTAGCTATTTAAACATGGGTATAAGGGGCTTAAGCCCCTCCCTCCTCTCACACAAATCGACACCAACATCAATAAAGGTCCACAATAGTATTGACGTTAAAGGTACAAATTTAGGTGCTAAATCACCCAGCCACAATAGATGAAAAACAAACTTTTTTTTTGCTCTCGCTACAACGCATGGGCTCAATGAAAGCAAATTTCCTTATTTGTTTCATCCATGACCTCCAATTACTCAAGAGACATTGCTCCTAATTCAAACTTCACTAATGTGATCTTTCTACAAACGTGGGCACCATGGTGCATCAAAAAGCAACTCTAGTCTATTGAAAATGGAAACAAAGTTCTTCACCCTACAATCATAGTCTAGACAGACATAGAATCTCTAGCTTTGTAATTTTTCAATAAAGTTCGTAACAACATCATGTTCAGTGACCAATAACATCACAACCAATATGAATTTCAATAGGTACTGGAGAATTTTGATCCATTCCAGCAATATTTCCATTGCCATACAGCTTGAGGCTCTGCGGTTTTTCTAGGGACGTGGATAACCAAATTCTCGACATAATGGTATTGGCTAAATTCAAATATGGGACAAATCTAAGGGGGCTTAAGCCCCCCCTCTCTTACACACATTGCATATATATACGAACAACAACAAAAACAAAATGCAACAAGAAATGTGCACATTGCTGGAAGAATATGAGTGTGGAAGATAAAGGTACAAGAAGAAAATAAAATGGAAATGTGGTGGAGGAACAAAATTGGAAGTTAATCATGGTTTCAAGCTTTTGCAAGAAAGAGGATGTGAGAGCTAGGAGAAAAAGAAAAAAAATCATCCATATACATGTGAGGAAACAATAGTCATAGATTTCATTAAACGTCTATGCACGGTCTCAAAGTTAAAGAGAAGCATAGGATAAATTCTTTTTAGTGTATAGATAATTGATTTGGGCCTCTTTCATTAAAATCCTCTTTCAAAAAGAGATTCATTTGGTCGCCTACTCTAGTGTCAGTACCCATAAAAATCCCTTAAATTCCACGTCATTAGCCACCAATACAAACCATGTTGGTTTAGCATCTAGCCATCTAACTCTAATTTGACGTTCTTTTAGGGCATGAATGTATCAGTTCTGTATAATTTGGTTGCAATCATCCATAGTATATCCTATATCATATATTATATATACATTTGTAGACTAAGGCCACTAACAATCATTTGTTGCTATAAAGCTACAACCACAGTAAGCCATGTCATTTGTGATTCATAGCCATTGGATCATCCCTAATTTTGAAGTTCTATCCGTCCATAATATTTACTCTTCCGTGTATCCACTGCTTCCCGCTCTCAATCATCCATTGATTGCATTACACCCCAACGTGAAACTAATGCAGTGACACTGGGTCGAACCTCACAGTTGAAGCCCGGCGGAACAGCTGACATGAAACTAAATGCATAATCGCCTCTTGCACTTCCTCTCGCTCGTTTCCACTTCAGTTGTGTCGTCGTTTCGTACCACCGACGAGTGAATTTATATTGCGCGTTTGGTCCGGATGGTGTGCTAAGAGGACACAAGGATGTATACGGGTTCGGACAGAATGTCCCTACGTCCAATTGTTGTTGCTCGTGTTATTAGCACTGAGGTTTGCAGTAGGGGGTACAAACTGGCGAAAGAGGAACGAGATCCCAAGTCTCCGGTGAAGGTGAAGTGGAGTTGAAGTGCTTCATATGTGCTCGGAGGACTCTCTAGTGCTTGGGCCTCCGCCCGCCCCGAAGGGGCTCCCAACCTTCACTTTTATAGACCAAGGGAAGGACCTGGGGTACACAAGAGAGAGGAGGAAAAGAAGAAAGAGAAAAACATGGGAGAAGAAGGCCTAGGAGCTACGTCGTCCTTCTTCTCTGTCAGGCGGGTCCCGCTGGTGGTGTAGATGATGGCGAGGACAGCTTCACGTCGTGATGTAGACGGCGATGGAGGCGGCTCCATGTCGTGGCCCTGTTTGCCACTGGCGCCACACACGGGTGTCGTCAGTCGGAATTGGAGCCCTGTCCCGTCCTGCCTGGCGCTGTGGGCGATGTGAACCCTAGGCATGGCCTGTCACGGCTAAGGGTTGCGTCGAGGCGTGCCCACTCCCATCCGGTATCAGAAGTTTGACCTCGGACTCGAGCTTTCATGTCCGTAGTGGTAGGAGGCGGTGCGGACCCCCCGTGGGACCTGCGCACTCGGGCGAGGCGGAGCCTGCGCCCCCCAGGTCGAGCGAGGCGGAGCCCACGCCACCGGGGCCGGACGAGGCGGGGCTCGCGCCCCGAGGTCGTGCGAGCCGGGGCCCACACTCTAAGGGTCAGATGAAGCCGCGGTCACTCTCCTTAATCGTCTGGGCGAACTGGTCGTCGATGGCCGTCAGTCCCCCCTTCTTCGGGTACCCTTATATCGGTACCTGACAAGTTGTCCAGATAGTATACGTGAACTATGAATCAAGCAGCAACTAGCAGGCACAGATCTTTATTTACAGCCTGTTTGCTTGAGGTTTCAACCGCTTATTTTCAGCCAACCAACAGTGTTTTTCTTTCACATAAATCAGCCAACAGTACTTTCAGCCACTTATTTTCAGCTCAAGCGAACAAGCTCTTAGTTGCATGCGGACTCTCTTCATCCTCTCCCTCCTATTGTGTATCATTGTCCCTTCATGCTGCACAAATATTTTTGCTGATGTGTGATGAACTTATACTAAGTCACTCGCTCAAACGGTCACCACTTTAGCTCATGAACACCTTCGTTCCCCCTTGCTTTCGATGTTAGGTTGAATAGGCTTCATAATTCATATGGTTGGCCATAGGGTGGATGCAGTCTGTGTTATGACATTGGGTTACTTAAAAGGCGCCTTCTCTCTCATTTGCTCATCCCACTTGGTCATACGGTGATTGTTCATTTATTTTTATTTTATGATATCTATCATTGTTTCTTATTGTAGATCACATATCACGTAGAACTTGATTGATCATCGAAAACAAATAGCATGTACAACATGTGTTTATCAAGAGAAATTCCGAAGGTTGTCATTAGCCCTCAAGAGAGTTCAATAGCTACTCACCTTTGTTTCAACAATCTCCTATCCAATTAAAATTATCTCTAAATTCTCGCAGCCGCAGCGTGAGAAATTTGCATGGTAATGGTATAGACTAGTTTTAAATCTTAGAGTCTAGACACAAAAGCACGAAGATATTTTATTGCCTTTAAAATCACCGTCTAATAATCGTCTATGATCCATGATCCATCCACTGGCGGCTGCCGTCGTAGCGTCGTAGCCACCCAAACCCCATCAACAAACCGGCGCCAACTCCAGACTTGCAGAGGCCAGTGACCACGACGATCTCCGCCATGAAGCACCTCCTCCTCCCCTCCCCTCTCCCGCTCCTCCTCCACCGCCCTAGCAGGCCCCATCTCCTCCACCCTCGCCGCGGCCTCGTCTCCATCCGCAACGCCGCATCTGGCGGCAGTTCCGGCGAACCCACCCCCGCCGCCGAAACAGCCACCGGGACCTCTCCGCCGGCCGCTGCCACTGCCAAGCCCGCCGGCGTCAAGGACCGCCTGAAGGCGAGGAACCAGGCCCGCCGGGTCCAGCTGGATTCCCCACCGCCGGAGGTGGTGGTGGCGCCGAAGAGGAAGCCCGCCGCGTCGTCGTCGTCTCCTGCGCCGAAGAAGAAGGAGAGGCGGAAGGAGTGGGAGGAGATGAGCGTGGGCGAGAAGGCCGCGGAGCTGTACGTCGGCGAGAAGGGCCTGCTCTTCTGGCTCAACAAGTTCGCCTACGCCTCCATCTTCATCATGGTCGGCGCCTGGATCCTGTTCCGCTTCGTCGGCCCCTCGCTCGGCCTCTACCAGCTCGACGCCCCGCCGCTGCCGCCCACCGCCGTGTTCGGCGGCTCGTCGTGACGGCGCCGGAGCGTCGGCGTCGAGTCGTTTCCGAGTGGGCGTACACTAGGTAGAGCTAGCGTAGCAGACTATAGCGGACTAATAATAAGGCAATATGCAAAAATTGAGGAAGAACATGACGCGAATTTTGGAGCCAAAGTTTGCGTCTTTTGCTGGCATTGGCAATGTGACTGTAGATGCTCAGTTCTTGGAGCTTCAAAGCATGACACTGCTGAATTCCTGGTTTATCTGTGCAAACCTGTTTGGTTTTGTATAGGCAAGCAATTCATTTCAGTATATGCTTTTCAATTGAGTTTCAAAACTGAGATTAAGAGGCCATGCTGCTGCTGTTCTTGTAACGAAGACAGAAAATTTCAGAACAGAATTTGAGTTCAAAAGCCCATTATGGGCAGGAAATGGACAATTAGATGTAATTCCTAGCGATTTCTATTTATATGTCTCTTATGCAAATATCTGAATTCCTCAATGCTAACACAACAACCTAACACTCATTGATCAGCTTTACATCAGCACTTTCATATGTATCATCTATAATTAGTAGTGACTTCTAACTTGTTAGTCAGAAGAACAAAGACACTCCATCAGTAGGCTTAGTCAGAAGAACAAAGCTAATACTTCGTCAGCTGTAATCAGATCACAGCACAGAGGTTGGTCTACATAAGCAAATGTTCAACTAGACGTAATTGCCTTTGATTTCTATCCTCTTATGCAAATCTCTGAATCCTTCCATGCTAACACCGCACCCTTACACTTATCACTCACTGAACAGTTTGACATCAGCACTTTCATAGTAATCAGTAGTGACTGCTGAGTGCTGACTACTTAGTCAGAAGAACAAAGACATACTCCATCACATCAGTATGCTTTGTCAGAGGAACAAAGCTAGTATACTCCATCAGTTGTTGTCGGATCACAGCATAGAGGTTAGTCTACATAAGCAGATGTCCAACCAGATGTCATTCCCTGTGATTTCTATCCTCTCTTGTGCAAATCTCTGAATCCTTCCATGCTAACACAACATCCTAGCACTTAACACTCACTGAACAGTTTGACATCAGCACTTCCATAGTAATTAATTAGCAGTGACTGCTGGCTGCTTTAGTCAGAAGAACAAATTAAAGACGTACTACATCAGTTGAAGCCGGATCACATTCACATTCACAGTCGGTTAGTTAGAAGCAAACAGCCCGGATCACGAGAGGGACTTGGCCACGGGGGCGGTGGAGAGGAGGCCGGAGAGCAGGCCGACGACGAGCGCGCTGTTGTATGTCGTCGGCTCGTTCTGCTGCACGTTCTCCCTGTCGTCGACGAAGGAATCGTTCTTGAACGGCCCGCCGGCCAGCGCGCCGGTGGCGACGTTCGGGTTCGGGTCGGGCGACTTGAGCCATTTCTGGCCGTCGCAGCCGGTGTCGACGTCGGCCGAGATGGACGCGCCGCGGTGGTGCACCCGCTGCGGGTAGCTGTCGCCGAAGCCGACGAGGTAGCTCAGCTTCATGGGGTTGTCGCCGAGTACGTAGTCCGCCTGCGACTTGGCGAACTTGCGCAGGTCCAGCGCCGTGAAGCTCTTGCCGCTGCAGGTCAGCTCCGACTTCCCCGACGTCGCCATGTAGTTGCTGTAGACGTTGGCGAGGAACGCCGACGCCACCGGGTGCTGCAGGGAGTTCCACTCCGCCACGTACAGCAACCCCCCTGCAAGGTTGCACGGTTGCTTCAGCTGTCAATTCTACAAAATTTACCAACCAAAATCACCGTGTGCTCTGCACATTTCAGTTACCTTCTGTTCTGAAAGCGGCCGTGTCCGACTCCGGTAGGAGAATGCACATGACGGCTTCGGCGGTGTCCTTGTACGACCCAAGCACCTCGTCTTCTCCGGCATCAGATCCATCTGCGGCGAAGAACCTTACCCTTGACAAGAGAACCTGCAGTTCGTTCGTTCAAGGCAAAATGTTGCAAAGATTTATTTATATATAACAACTAATCACATTTAAAGTACCAGCTGAAGATTGCAAAGACTCCAACCTCGGTGCCGGCGCGTTTGTCGTCCCAGCTGAAGTACCTGGGGTTGCCGAGGTCGGCGAACTCGTCGGCGTTCTTGCCGGTGGCGTAGCTCAGGTAGCTGTGGTTGCCGGTGGCGTGGTACAGCCAGCCGGCCGCCCACAGGAGCTCGTCCTGGTACGTCGTAGAGTTGTAGTAGGCGCTGAGCTCCGGGAACGTGCGCGTGTAGGAGCCCCGGTGCTTGTCGGCGAACGCGAACAGCCGCTCGGCGTGGTCCAGGAGCAACGACGCGTACGTCGCGTTGGCAGGCTTGTACACCAGCGACGCCGCGGCCATGGCCGCCGCCGTCTCCGCGGCCACGTCGCTGCCGGGGGTTTTCGCGGTGATCTTCGTCAGCGGCCTGTTCTCCGACATCGTCTCCGGCCGCTCCCAGCACTTGTGGTCCGATTTCGGGTCGCCCACCTGATCAATGACGACAGGACCGGCAGAACAAGGATCGATTATTCACCTGGACGCGATCAGGACTGTAGGAGGGGGATCAACTGATCAAGGATGAGATGCGAGATCGTCGGGATGCATGCAAGATCATCAATCACCTGGATGTACAGCACGTCGTCGGAGGGGTGCGCGTTGACGAGGAACTCCATGATCCAGCCCAGCGCGTCCATGGCGGCGTCGCGCTGCTGGGCGGCGCGCATGGCGTCGCCGTACTCGAGGACGGACCACGACAGCATGGTGCCCGTGAACGCCAGCGTGAACCCGAACTTCACGTGGTCGCCGGCGTCGTACATCCCCTTGGACAGGTCCAGCTTGGCCTCCTCGCCGTCGCGCAGCGCCGAGTCCCCTCGCCATGGGATCGTGTTGTTCACCAGCCTCCCGGCTGCTTCGTCCATCGATCGATCAAGACATACACGCACGCATGCATCCGTTAGAGATCGGCGGAGATTATTCGACGAGTTCGATCGAAGGAGGATGGCATGGATCGGCATTGCGCCATTGGCACGTACATTTCTGGACCTGGAAGAAGCGGAGCGCCACGGCGAGGGCCTCGGCGTACTTGGGGTCCGGCACGCCGGGGATGGGGAAGACGTTGCCGCCGTCCTTGTAGCGGGCGAACACGACGGCGGCCGTGACCGCGAGCGCCAGCAGCGTCAGCACCAGGAGCCAGCAGCAGCACCGCACGCTGCAGCCGCAGCACCGCCGCGCCATTATTGGTCGTCGTCGCCCGTGGAGCTCCTCCCGCCACCACCAGATCGATTATTCAGAGGCGCGGCGCGACCGCGAGAGAGACGACGACGACGACAGGAAGGAGGACAACAACGGCCATCCGCGGCCGGGCACGATCCCCTCGGCTGCATCAACCGATCATCCACGCGCGCCCCGGGAACGAATGGGTAGCTGCCACGTACGTACGTGCGCGCGTGGCCAGCGGGTAACCAACCAACTGCGCGCGCGGGCGGGCAGGACGTGCCCGTGCCGCCGGCAATGGCGTCGGTTGGTGTGAGGTGGTGGGGAGTTAGAGGCTGGCCATGACCGTCTCCTCGATCGATCACAGATCAGTTGCTTTGCTTGCGGCTGCGGTTCCTTTTTTTGGGTGCATGGCGACACCAGTTGCAGACTTGCAGTTACGCACGAGCACGAATCTTGACAACTAAACGAGACGATTCACCGTCAAACTACGTGCGGTTGAGATTGGCCAGGCTCCACAGTGACACTGGAGTACAGTTTTTTTTATAGTACTTTTCGTAATGGTCAGACGACTAAGTTCTCTGGTACCGTATCCACTCCTGCCTGATTTTTCCTCCATCGAGCTGAATCTCAGCCTTATATGTTCATGAGTCAACGGTAAAGATCGTGTCTGAAAACATACTATGTTTCAGACATCTGAAATAGCAAGTTCTTTTTTACAGGGAAACACTGGAGTACAGTTTATTCAGGATATTCAGACGCCAACTGGTACCAGTATATATAAGTTCAAGAGCGAATCTAGGCTAGATAACCATTGAGGCCTTCTCTGAAAATGGTGTGGCTATTAAAAACTAATTAGCACTAAATGTAGTGATGTTCCATTAGAATTTCAAAATTTTATCAGGGTCGATGGACCCCGACGGCAAGCTGTAGCTTCGTCCAACTACGGAAACTCAGATTGAAATGGCTTAAATTTCACCAACTTTTCGCGACACCCATTTACTGAGATTTTTTTTATTTTTAGTCCAATTTTGAAATAAATTTTAAATTTAACCCGCGTTTGAATTTTTTTTAAAATCTAACCCGTTTGGCCCCGCCACCATGCATGGCGGGGCAAATGCACTGAACCCCGCCATGCATGGTGGCGGGGTACAGGTCCCACGTGGCGGGGGACGTGGCATGCCACCCGGGTGTACCCGCCACCCATCATGGCGGGGCACGGCCTAAATAAAAGCCGCGCCCCGCCACGCCCGCTCGGTCGACGCTCCGCATTTGCAGCCGCACCGTTGCCGTTGCCCGCGCCCCCAGCGACGCCGAGCCGCCGCCGGAGCCGCCACCGTCGCCCGGAGCCCCTCCCCCGCGCCCCGGCCGTGCGCCGCCGCTCCCCGATGCGCCCCCGCCGCCGCGCCGTCGCGCCGCCGCTGCCGCGGCCGCCGCGCTGCCGCAGCCGCCGTCCGCGCCGCCGCGCCGTCCCCCGCGCCCCGCCGCCGCAGCCCCGCCGGCGCGTCCCTGGCCACCACGCCCTCGGCCGCGTCTCCGGCCGCCGTTCCCGCGCCGCCACCCCGGCCGCGGACCGTCGCACCCCGGCCCGGCCCCGGCACGCCGTCGCCCGGCCAACCTCGTCGCGCCGCCGCAACCCGTTTTACGGTAAATTTTTTTATTTTGTCGTTACTATTATTTATTTGTAGTAAATATTATTAAGTTATTATTATTTATTTAGTTTAATATTTAATATTCTTTGTATTAAACGATTATTTAGTTATTTAACATTAGTTATTTAGTTAGGTATTGAATTATTTAGTTAGTTATTTAGTTATTTAGTTAGTTAACGATTATTTGTAGTTAGTTAGTTAGTTAGTTAATATTATTTGTAGTTAGTTAGTTATTTAGTTAGATAACGATTAATATTAGTTATTTAGTTAGTTAACGATCATTTGTAGTTAACGATATTTTTGATAGTTAGTTAATATTAGTTTTTAGTTAATGGGTTCGTATTAGTTATTTAGTTATTAGTTAATTAGTTAACGATTATTAGTTATTCGGATGTTATTAGTTAATATTAGTTATTTAGATACTAAGTAAGTTAGCTACGTGGTAGGTAAGTAAGGTTAGTTAGTTAGTTATGTAGTAATTAGTGCTACTATATTGGTCAGTTGATAATCGGATGTCAAATCGTTTTGTAGATGGATTACGGTGTAAGAGTTTTTTACGGAGGAAGTGTTAGGAGAGAGGATTGCCAGTTTGAGGATATGTATGAAGAATTGGAATGGTTTGATGACATCCCTAGTTTCCACGATCTATGTGACCGTTTGAGTTTAAAGTTTGGCGAGGCTTTCACACTAAAGGGTAGGTTCGATGTTGGAAAGAATAGGGCACACTATGTGATGATGGACTTGTGCAACCAAGCAGAGTGGTCCCGATACAATAAGGTCATCCAAGGTTCGAATGTCGGCATGGCTGAGTTGGTGCTGGAGAATGTTGAGAATGAGGAGTTGTCCTTCGACAGTGGTACTCTAGAAAATTGTGGTGTGCAGATGCAACAAACTATGGAGAGTATGGACTTGGATGGTAATTTGACGCAGGAGCGGGTTCATTCTCCTCCAGTTGGTCATATAAGCAATGATTTTGATGTAGACGAGTTTGAACAGGAGGAGGAGGAGGCGGCAGAGGAGGAAATGATTGGTGATGATGTTAGCACTGATTCTGACGATTCAGGAAATGAGGAAGGAGGTCCACATGCCATGCGAGTACCGGTTGAAGCCATGCCCTCTGGAGGTGCACCTGCCATGTGTACACCAGTTCGTGGCATGCCCTCAGGAGTACCGCTTGATGTACTTCATGGCATGCAGAGTCAGGGCACATTAGCCACTGGTTATCCAGATGATGGAGTGGAATATGAAGGATGGAGCAGGGTTAGGGAGCCACAACAATACGTTGCACCATCCACTTATACATCGGCAGAGCTTACACAGCTGAGGGAGGCTGGCTTGCCCTTTACCGGTGTGCCAAATTATAACGATGTAAGTATGTCGCATATGGCAGTTTGTGACACGGGTTTGCAGATGTGTAAGGAATCATTGTACAACCATAAAAATTTAATACTGAGGAAGGGAATGCTTTTCAATACGATGTCTGAGATGAAGTTGTTCCTTCAGGACTATGTTGTGTATCATCATAGGCCTTACACGGTTCGACATTCTGACAAGGAGGTAAAATTCCACATATTATGTAAGGCTGGATTCCCATGCTCGTGGAAGTTGAATGCACGAAAGAGGCGGAGTGATGGTAAGTGGAAGGTAACTTTAGTGGAACAGCCGCACAGATGCCAGACTAATGAGGGTAAAAGGTACCATCCGCAGTTGACGGCTCGGTACCTAGCCCGTCGTATATTGGGTCTTGTAGATAAGGACAACGACGTATCGGTGTCTTTCTTGCAGGAGACCATAGTCACATTTATTAGGTATGAGGTCATGTATGAAAAGGCTTGGCGGGCAAAGCAAATTGCCCTGGCAATTCGCTGGGGTAGCTGGGAGGAAGCCTATAACAGGGTTCCACGCATTTTGTGTGCGATGGAACACTTCAACCCTGACATGAGATCGTTCATATACACAGGAGGGTTATATCTTCAGAACCCGTTGAGGCATATTCTGTACTGTGTGTTCTGGTATTTCGATCAGTGCAAACATGCATTTCAGTATTGTCGGCCAGTTGTTCTTGTTGACGTCACGTTCCTCACCGGCAAATACAGGGGCACATTGATGATGGCTGCTGCTGTAGACCTAGAGAACCAGATAGTGCCAATGGCTTTTGCTTTGGCGGAGGGGGAAAACAATGATTCATGGTCATGGTTTATGTGTCTGCTCCGTGTTCATGTGCTTGGCCCTTCTCGCACCATTTGTCTGATTTCGGACCGTCACATTGGAATTCTTAATGCAGCCGGTGAACACATTGATGGTCACCCGCCCCTAGTGCACCGTTGGTGCATGCGGCATTTTGCCGCCAATTTCTGGCGGCGTCAACACAAGAAGGATGTGGCTGACAAGTTAAAGGAGCTTTGTAATAAACGTACAGAACGCGAGTTCAACGAGACTATGGCAGAACTAGAGAAGATGCTCAACCAAGCTAGCAAGGCATGGTTAGACCAGCAGATGGAAAATAAAGCCAAGTGGGCATTAGCATATGATGAGGGCGGCTTCCGGTACGGCATCATGACAACAAACTCCTCTGAGTCTTTCAATCGTGTGTTCAAAGGCGTTCGATCTCTCCCAGTGTCTGGTATTGTTGAGTTCTCTTTTAGGAAGTGCAATGATTATTTTGTTAAGCGGTATGGCCTAGCCCTGAGGAATGAAGAGGAGCTTGGAAGATGGGGGAAGGCTGCACACGAATATTTGAAGGAGGCTGAGGAATTGGCCAAACAACAGGTTGCCGAGGCTTATGGACGGGACATGCTTGTTTTCTATGTACGAGCTAGAGGGGGCACAAACCTAGGCGGCGAACGATTTGGTGGGCGAATGTACCGTGTCGATCTTGATAAAGTAGAATGCAGTTGCAACGTCCCTCAGATCATGCATGCCCCTTGCTCACACATGATCACCTCTTGTTGGCTTAGAGGTTTTGACCACACAGTTGCACCATACATGTCACCCTTGTATCTCCGTGCCAACACCCTCAAAGTTTGGGAGAAGAGTTTCGAGCCATACCTTGACGAGTCGCAGTGGCCTCCATATTATGGTGAGGACTACGCGCCTTATCCGGACCTGAAGAAGGTAGAGAAGGGAAGGAGGAAGAAGAAGCGACTGAAAGGCGATATGGACAATATGAAAGGTTACGACGCCGACATGTATGGTGGCAGGGACTTTGACGAAGAACGTGCGCAGAACCTTTGCTCCATTTGCAAGAATCCTGGTCATAACGCTAGATTTCATAGGCGGGCGAGACAAGAGGTGGTTTATATTGTAAACATGCATTTATGATATTTTAATCTTCAAATTTACCTGTCTTTGTTTTTTTATAACGTTATTAATTGTTCTAATGTTATTAATATTGTCTTTGTTTTTTCAAACAAGCAGGTTCAGAGTTGCAAGATGGAGGCGCGGACTCCTCATCCGCGCTTTAGCCTCATTGAGGCGGACTACGACAAGGACCACCGGGCCCAGGCCTTGTCGGAGAAGCAGAGGCCATTGCGTGCGCTTTGTGTTCGCACGCACCGCGTACATAGCTGGGACGAGCGATACGTGACCTACATACTGTAACAGAACCGACCAAATTATAAGAGCACAAGTACGAAAACAAGCACCGAAGCGCTCAAATTTTCAAACTTGAGCCCATATAATCCCGGTAGTCAATCGAAATCACGAAGGATTTCAAACCAAACTGCTTACAACCAGGATCGCATCATTCAACATACAACATCATACGATACATTTCACAAGTAGTTCTGAAATAAGTTTACACCACGGAGTAGCAAATATTACAAACCGAGTTTGAAAGTAGCGGAAGCATAACACACACTAGTTAATTAAATGCTGCCAGTCTGGATGATCAACAACCCACAA
The DNA here is from genome assembly GCA_038087645.1 of Saccharum hybrid cultivar R570. Lineage (NCBI taxonomy): Eukaryota > Viridiplantae > Streptophyta > Magnoliopsida > Poales > Poaceae > Saccharum > Saccharum hybrid cultivar. Next base: position 4,322,800 of record JAQSUU010000273.1, read on the forward strand.
AAGCATGAGGAAAGTACATAAAGACGATCATGCCCTTCTGATCTAGTCATCATCACCCGCAGGGTGGAGACACGTCTTGCAGAATCCCTGATAAAGCATGTCATCTGCAACAGGAGGGAATAAACCCTGAGTACTGGAATGTACTCAGCTAGACTTACCCGTCGAAAACCAGAAATAAAGTGACACCAAGGATTATGCAAGGCTTACACAAGAGGCTAGCTGACATAACATTTTGCATAAAGGCATAAATAATTTAAACTCTTGTAGCCTGTACTAGCAGTTATTTTTAGCATTTACCTGTCATCTATCTTGGCACCTGTACTAAACATTCACTTGAGTATAATCAAACAACATTATTATTATATCCATAGCAGGTATATCATTGCGGCAACATTATATCATTTACTTAACCATCTGTTCATTTAATGAGATCTACGTTGCCGCTGCTCAAGTCAAGTGCTCACTAACCGGGAGCGACGGCGATTCGAATCGAATTCCTATCCAGCTGGAGGGGTATTTCTAACACTCACCGCGCAGGCCCCTGCCGGGGTCGCACAAGCCACCGTTTCATATGATTCAGGAATCGCGGGTCTGAATAATGTCGCGACCCCAAGGGCGACACTCTGCCAGGTGATAGGGACTCTAACCCCCCCTTGGTCTCACGCCAATGTCCCCAAGCACATCCTTTCTCTCCTCCAAGAAGCAACCTACCATTCGATTCCCGGCCTGAATCACATTACTCGGCTTCGCGGTCGGAACGGGTTATCCGGCCAACTAAGTGTTAGACTGCGTTCAACATGACTCATGGACGTACAGCGAATCGGTCCTTAAACGACTCAGACGGGCATAGCTCCACACCCAAGACGTGAAGTGTCTTGCGGCTGTACTATCGAACTCCCGCCCGGTCTCAATTTCATTTTTAAGCATGGTTCCATTCACGATAGCCATAGAGCCACTCGTGACTCCTTCCTACATCTCGCGGATGACCGGAAATCACCCGACTTCTACCGTACTAAGCAGGGCTAAGCATTGACACGTGCCTAAACCTAAAATAGGATTAAGTACGATATCTGGACAAGGACAGGTATTATGCAACAAGTGTTTTCATATAACTCCTACAACTTAATGCAGTAAACAATTAAAAGTACTCAAGATTAATTTATAAATCAGTAGGTTCAGCATGCACCGGGGCTTGCCTTTCAGAAAGGTCGAGGGCCGGTGGTCAGGGCACTCCGGCAAGTCTTTAGCGGCGTCTCCTTCGCCTGCTGGATCCTCGGGCTCCTGCTGCTCCTGGTTCTCCTCCGGAATTACAGGCTCGAATTCGAGGAGAGTTACTCCCTCCGGTACACCTATTGCATGAATGCAAAATAAATACCATGGATGCATAAATGGGTGCAACATGCTCGGAATGAAATGCATTTCAGAAATAAAATACTCTATTCAAGTTATTTTATTAGTACGTGCAAATCTCTTCTCCGGTGGAGAAGTACTTACCTAATCTACCCAACCTAAGATATAGCTGCTCATCCTCAGTTAAGGCTCTAACACCTAACAATTACAAAAGTAGCATGTCTTAGGATATCACAGCATATCAATCAGCAAAACACCACAGTAAGCATTCTGGACAGCAGCTACTTGTTTTTATCACAACTGGAGATTTACAATTCCAAAAGATATGATCTAAGACAATCTGGAAAGCCTAAGAAATGCACTACAATTCATTTTCAGACCTCAACTCCAAACTCCTAAGTTTTCCATGTCAAACTTCACAAGTTCCAGAATCTGTCCTCTCAAAACAGAGAGTAGCAGATTTTGAACTGCCACTTTAAACAACAGTAACTCTCAAACTACTAAGCCAAATGCTTCCAAATTTTGACACAAGCTAGTTCATCAAGTTTACTCCAACTTTGGTATTTACAAGTTTTCCAGCAACCAATTTTATCAAAGCCAAATTTAGAATTACTACTAGCTGTCCAGAAAACCTAAAATTACAAAGGTTAAACATTTATTGATGTGGCCAAAGACCCTTAAAACCAAACTAAGATTTCCAAAAGTTCACATGGGGTATAACAACACCAGAAAGTAGGGTGTGACTACCTAGAACATTTATTTATACTCATTTCTTATTTTACTTAATTAATTAGGTGGAATTTTAAACATATATGTAAACTGCTCCTAAAATTCTACAAAATTTACAGGGGACTCTCTGACCCAAAAAGAGACCACAGTAAAAATTTAAACAAGTTTTATTCACAGAAATTCTCTATACAAAATTCACCAGTCAAAAAGGCTGATTTTTGTATAAATAATAAATCATATTGAAAAGTATCAAACAACAGATTTCATATTTTTCTTAGACACTCTAGGGTACCAAGACATTCTCCAAAAAGTTACAAGAACATTGCACATGTAGAAAAATTACAAAAATTCCTTCAATTATCTCCTAGAATAAAATGATAGCCTTATAACTTGGAAATTACTTAAGCACTGATGCCCAAATTTTTACCAGAGCTAGGGCTAGCATAGAGTAACGTACCCACCAAATTTCATGATTTATGGAACACTACAGCTCAAGTTATAAATTTAACAAATTTGCATACATTCCAAAACACATTTAAAGGATCTATTAAATTCTTACAGAATTTAAACATCTCATGCCAGATCCATATTTTTCTAAAATACTACGCATCATGTAGACCCTAACAAAATTTATCTCATGATTTTTGTATCATTAAAACCCTAGATCTAAATTTTTCCAACTTATACAAAAATCAGTGACAAAATAATAAAAATAAATTTCATTTCGGATGAACTGGGCCGGCCCGGAAAACTCGGCCCACACACTCGCGCGCGCGCGGTCCGCTCAGTGCCCCCGCCCGCGTGCGACACTGACGGGCGGGCCCCCGCGGTCAGTGACCGGAGGCATGGGAGGCGGAGACCCGCGAGCTCCGACGAGCTCGAGCTCGCCGGAGAAGATCTCGCTCGGCCAATCGAACACCGCCTCGTGTTCTCCGTCACCCGGTGCGTCGATTGGTGCTCGTGGAATGGATGGGGATGGGGTGGAAGGGGCTTGTCACCGCGAGCGGCGGCCGGTGATGTCCGGTGGCGGCGCACCGTCGCCGGTGAGGATGTACGGTGCGGTCTAGGCTCGGTACGAGCTTCACCGAAGCTAGGCGGATCCATTTTGATAGGAAGGGAGGATGGAGAGAGACTCGAAGCACCCCGACCACGGTGAGGTCCCATGGCGGGCTCCGGCGACCTCTCGGAGACGGGGAAGAAAGCAATGCGGCTCACCTTGAGTCAAATCGCGGGCTTCGGTGGGTCAAGGGGATGGAGGGTGGTGAGGCGGAGGGAGTGGCGAGGTCTGGCGGCCGGTGATGCGGTGTAGCTCGCGCTTGAGCTCGCCGGAGAAGAACGGCAATGGCGACTCGGTTTCGGTGTTTTTGCAACTGGAAGAGAGGGGGCGGAGGAATGGAGGCCGGCTCGCGCGTCGTGGCGTCTTGAAGGCGTCGCGGCCTGACTGGTGGGGCCAGGGCCGGCGTACGGGCGCCACCGCGCCTCCACGCGTCGGCGAGACCCTGTGGCCGGTCGGCCACGCCCCCTCCTCTGACGAAACTGAATCGCGATGAACGGTGCCATCGAGCTCGACTGACAGAGGGATTTCATCGCTTCATAGCTCGTGATCGAGGCTGATTCGGTGAGAGTCGTAGTTAACAAAAGTGTAGAGCTACGTGAGGTCAACAACTTTGTCAATTGGTGTTTGGGCTGGTTCAGCCTATATTTCAAACTACATGGCCTCAAAGTAGGGCTTGATGAAACTGAAACCGGGGTTCAGTTAACGATGCCGACTGACAGCCTAAGTTCATGACACGATATCTCTTGAACCATTGAGAACCAGGCTTGGGTGATGTTGACAAAGTTGTAGGGTTACATGTGATCTACAAGTTTGTCAATATAAGTGAAAGCTGGTTTGGCCTGGTTTGCAAACTAAAAGCTCCTAAAGTAGGCATCAGTAAAACTGTAGGGTCAGATTCCAGACTTAGAAAAAGTCTAAGTCTTGGAGCTACCTCTCTAACTGACTTGTGGGCCACTTTTGAGCATGTTAGGGTCAATTTCATGAGATGGTCATATTGAGACTTTTGTTCCCCATGAATTTCTTTACAACTTTGCTTAAGGGTGCTCTTCCATGCAAGGTCTCTAAATTAGACTTTTTAATTGGTCAAACTAGAGCCTTCTAGGGTCAAATGGTGGTCAAACTTCTCTTGGAGGGCAAATTTGTAATTTTGGTCAACATGAACCTTGTTCCAAATGTTACCCTAAGTATAACTAAGGTGTTGTAGGTCATGATTGGCTACCTTACCTTTTTGTTACACCAACTATCAAATACTTCATGAAATAAATCAAACAAACCCTAGAACAATCACATGTGTTGCATCACATAAAATAACAAACATGAATGATGCATGCTTATGCTTATGCAAATGCAAATGCAATGCAATTAAGGACTAAACACTTGAAGTGTTACAGCCCTCCCCCCTTATAAAAATCTCGTCCCGAGATTTGGAAAGCGTACCATTTTTCATAGAATTCTTTATAACCATCCCGCAAATAATCCTCCCGTTCCCACGTAGCATCACTCTCACTCCTCTGATTACTCCACATCACTTTGTACCACTTAACCACTTTACTTCTAGTTACTCGTTCCTGAGTATCGATCACTCGGACTGGCTTTTCTTCATAGGTTAGGTCGGATTCCAGCCTGATATCACCTAAAGGAACTTGTTCCTCAGGAACTCGAAGACACTTTTTAAGCTGAGATACATGGAAAACGTTGAATATGGCTCTCATCTCAGGAGGCAACTGGATTTTATACGCAACAACTCCACTCTTGCCTATGATCTGGAAAGGACCCACGTATCTTGGTGCAAGTTTCCGCTTAACACCAAAACGTTGGACACTCTTCATTGGAGAAACTTTCAAATAAACGAAGTCTCCAACTTCAAATTCGAGTGGTTTTCTACGACGATCCGCATAGCTTTTCTGTCTCGCTTGTGCTGCAGCCATATGTTTTTGGATGGTACGGACTTGTTCCTCAGCTTCCTCAACAAAAGCAATACCATAAAATCTTCTCTCACCAGATTCTATCCAATTTAGTGGGGTTCTACACCTACGACCGTACAAAGCTTCGAATGGAGCCATCTTAATACTCTCTTGATAACTGTTATTGTACGAGAATTCGGCTAAAGGTAACCATTTTTCCCAAGAACCCTTGGATGAAATGACGCATGCTCGCAACAGATCTTCCAAGATTTGGTTAACTCGTTCTGTCTGACCCGATGTCTGGGGGTGATAAGCCGAGCTTCTCACTAACTTGGTTCCCAGAAGGTGATGCAAGTGCTCCCAAAAGCGAGCAGTGAACTGGGGACCACGGTCAGATATGATAGTACGAGGTATCCCATGAAGCCGGACTATCTGATTGAAGTACAACTCAGCATAGTCAGTGGGACGATAGTCCACTCTCACTGGGATGAAGTGAGCCGATTTGGTCAAACGATCAACAATTACCCAAATAGAGTTATGATTTTTGACAGTAGGAGGAAGTCCGACAATGAAATCCATACTTATCTCTTCCCATTTCCAGCCTGGAATGGAAAGTGGCTGAAGTAGCCCAGCTTTCATGTGCACAGCTTTAACTCTGCAACAGGTGTCACATCTAGCAACATATGCAGCTATCTCTTTCCGCATCTTGGTCCACCAATAAAGTGGTTTCAAATCATAATACATCTTATTGCTGCCAGGATGGATGGACAACTTAGAGGAGTGTGCTTCAGACATAATATCATTTTGAAGCTCTCGGTCCTTAGGCACAACTAACCTATCCTTGAACCATAGTACACCCTCTTCATCTATCCTGAACTATGTAGTTTCTTGCTCTTTCATCTTACGCTTGATGTGGAATATACCAGTGTCAGTCTTTTAGAGCTCAATAATTCTGCTTTTGAGAGTACAACTGACAGTGATGTTGTACAAGACTGCTGGATGTAGAAGGCAAGATCGATGAAAATCAGTTTCAACTAAGGAATGACAATGAGACTTACGGCTTAAAGCATCCGCAACTACATTTGCCTTTCCTGGATGATAGTGCACTTGAAGGTTATAATCTTTAATCAACTCAAGCCATCTTCTTTGACGCATATTCAACTCGGGTTGGGTGAAGATGTATTTGAGGCTTTTATGATCGGTGTAGATATTGCAGACATTTCCCAGCAGATAATGCCGCCATACTTTCAAAGCATGAACAACTGCAGCCAGTTCTAAGTCATGCGTTGGATAATTCACCTCATGTTTCCGAAGTTGTCGAGAGGTATATGCAATTACTCGGCCTTCCTGCATCAGAACACCTCCCAAACCTATGCCTGAGGCATCACAATAAACATCAAATGGTTTCTCAATATCCGGTTGTGCCAAAACCGGAGCTGAGGTTAGGAGGGTTCGTAGTTGGTGAAAAGCCGCATCACACTCAGGAGTCCAGACAAACCTGGTGTCTTTTTGCAGCAACCGAGTCATTGGATTGGCTATTTTGGAGAAATCCAGGATGAAGCGACGATAATAGCCAGCCAAACCAAGAAAACTTCGGACCTCGTGAACCGAGATAGGAGCCTTCCAGTTCAGTACTTCCTATACCTTGGCGGGGTCCACCATAATTCCTCCATCGGACAACACATGCCCAAGGAAAGGTACTTCACGAAGCCAGAATTCGCACTTACTGAACTTTGCATATAGTTGATGTTCACGCAGTCTTGTGAGGACTATACGCAGATGTTCAGCGTGATCCTCCTCATTCACAGAGTATACCAGGATGTCATCAATAAATACCACCACAAACTTGTCCAATTCAGGCATAAACACCGAATTCATCAAGTACATGAAGTGTGCGGGGGCATTTGTCAAGCCGAAAGACATAACAAGATACTCATAAAGACCGTATCTGGTAGAAAAGGCTGTCTTTGGAACATCTTCCGGGTGAATTTTAATTTGATGGTAACCCGATCTTAGATCGATCTTGGAGAAAACTTTAGCTTTAGACAACTGATCGAACAAGATGTCGATTCGCGGTAGAGGGTACTTATTTTTGACAGTGACTGCATTGAGAGGTCTATAATCTACGCACATCCGCAACGACTGATCCTTCTTCTTTACAAAGATAGCAGGACATCCCCACGGCGATGAACTAGGACGAATCAACCCCTTCTTCAAAAGTTCATTCAATTGCACCTTAAGTTCAGCGAGTTCATTTGGAGGCATCCTATAGGGTCTCCTAGAGATGGGTGCCGTGCCAGGCAACAACTCAATTTTAAACTCCACATCCCGATCCGGAGGGAGTCCCGGCAAATCATCGGGAAAAACGTCCGAAAACTCATTTACTACTGGAATTTCGGCCAACGCCTTTGCTTGAATAGCATGAACTTCCCCTGACAAATCAACTTTTCTGGGAAGTTGTACCAGAAAACCCTTTTGATCTGTAGGGTCTCTGAGCATAACTACCCGAGTGGATGTATCAATGAGTACCCCATTCTGACTCATCCAATTCATGCCCAGAATAACATCTATGCCTAAACCCGGCAAAACCACTAAGGCAAGCGAGTACTTTCGCCCTTCTATCTCAAGCTCAAGATTCCCCACTACTTTATTTGTGGAAATATTCCCACTTGCTGCGCTAATACAATAACCCCCACCTTCAACAGTATGCAATTTGTGTGCAAACTCTGATGCAAACTTAGGACTGATAAAGGAATGCGAAGCACCTGAATCAAAAAGTACCACTGCGGGGTGTTGGTCAACTAGAAACTTACCAGCGGTGACCACCTCACCAGATGGAATTTCCTCAATGCTGTTATAATGGGCGTGTCCCTGACGACTACCTTGGTTGACATTTTTCTTAGGGTACGGACAGTTCCTGGACCAATGGCCTGGCTTGTTACAGTTCCAGCAAGGCATGTTGCTAGGAGGGACACTGGAGCTGCCTTGGCCCGCATTACTCTTTGGCAGAGCCACTGTATATGCCTTACGAAACCCAGTTTTCATTGGCGCCTTCTTTTGTGGAGGACGGAACTTAGCATTTGTGGCAGGAGGGCGAGGGGAAGACCTCGGTGCCGCTGAGGTCCTTGACTGAGAAGCACTTGCCTCAAGGGCCCTTTTACGGCTCTTAGAGGCAGAATAAATAGCATTGTTGTTCTCCTGGGTCAAAGCATTGCTGATGAAATCATTGAAAGTAGTACATTTGCTAGTGCCCATTGTTTTCATCAGTTTTGGGCCGAGGCCCCTTTTGAAGCTAGCAATCTTTTTGGCATCGGTATCCACAAACTCAGTGGCATACCTTGCCAGGTTGTTGAAGGACTGCAAGTATTCAGTCAGGCTTTTGTTTCCTTGCGACAGCCTCATAAACTCTGTGTGCTTGATTGCCATAAGACCGGGAGGGATATAATTTCCCCGGAATGCCGCCTTAAACTGATCCCAAGCAATCGGGACATTGACAGGTAGTGTGGAACGATAGTGGCTCCACCAAATTCCCGCCGGACCATGCAACTGATGGGAAGCATACTCAGTTTTCAGCTCATCAGTTAGGCGTAACAGACGAAACTTTTGTTCAATGGTATTCAACCACTCGTCAGCCTGCAGTGGTTCTTACGCTTCCTTGAAGAGCGGGGGCTTTGTATCCAGAAAGTCCTTGAAATCACTGTACTGATTTGGCTCTGGGCCCTGGCGGCCAGGACGAGCCTCCCGGTTAGCCAGCTGGCGCATAGCATCCGCCAACATGCGCTGCCCTTCGACCACTGTCTGCATCAACTCGGCCGGAGTGGGTGGTGGCGGAGGGGGTGGCTGTTCCTCCTCCTCATTTCCACGACCCCGACGTAGATTGTACGACATCTGCAAAAATGCATAGCCAATGAGCACTGACGATGTGGGAAATTTGTAGATGAATTATTGCGAAATGTCAATCTGACTGTATGAATAGATTTCTCATAATAATTAAGGCACAATAATTCACCACAACCGCACAATCCATTCTAGCGCATCGTTTGATGAGATCATACTTGGTAATCCAACAAGATGCTCTTTGATAAAGGCTCACTCACAGGGAGCACAACGGTTACCGGACCGTTTACGTTGCTATCTACGTGATTTTCGACCTTTTGCACGGTACTTGGATTCCATCTCAAGATTTTTAGTTGACTGTGAAAGGCTACTTCAAACTGACCACAAAGAGACTTCTCAATGAAGAGTTCCATGGTGGATCATGACTAGCCACCTCGATACCTGCGCGTGCCAAGCAGCACAGCCTTATGTCGCGCGCCATAGGAGGCCCTCGGTTTCGTCGCGGCACCGAAGGGTGCTAATCGTGACACCATCATCGAACGCAACATAATAAGACATCAAGTTGTGATCGAAATTAACAAGTTCAAACTACATTCAGGAAACATACGGTTCAGCCTTACATCCCAAAGTCAAGTTATTACAAGGCCTCACTCCTTCACAGGGAGGGCACAAAAGACGATCCTAACATTAAAGGCACGTGATGACTACTCTAAGCATCATCCTCCGAGTCGGTGTCATGGATCTCCCCGCCGTCCTCATCACTGACAGGCTCTAACTCCTCGTCTTCTTCTTCTTCTGGCTCTTCCTCTGGTGCTTCTGCAGGTGGGGCATCCTGTGGTCCATCAACCTCCACTTCATCATCATCCTCAGCCATGAAGATGCCTGATCCCATATCTTCATCTACATTGTTGTTTCTAGGTAGCAGGGGATTAAGCTCGTTGTTCAGGCGGTGCACTTCTTCATGAAGATTATCGTTGTATTCTTCAGCATTTTCTAACTGTTGCTCGAGCTCAAACTGGCGAGCTCTCAGAACGTTCTCCTCGTGCCAGGCTTCATCCCTCTGTTCCATCACACGGACCAACATGCGTTGACAGTTGCGATTTGCCACTGTCAACCTCTGGACTGCAAGCGTTTCTTGATCACGATCATGAATCACTTGTTCCAGTTGTTGCCGTGCTGCATTCCTAGCAGCAGTCACCTCTGCCAGCTCTGCCCTCAGCCTTTCCACCTCAGTAGGCTCAGGGCGGAGCTCACGTGGAGCGAGCTGGTGACGTGGTGCCCTGCCCCCAGTGGACTTACGAGCGGTCCTCTTGGTACGTGCCATCTGTAGCAACAAGATAAGATACGACTTAAAGTGAGGATCATTTAGGGGATACGAAATTTACTTTAGTCGGGAGTACAGAAATTTTTAAGGAGGGAGTAAATGATAGGTATGCTATATTTAAACATGATGCATGCACGTTCCGTACGCCCTCTCACCTTAGTAGAAACCTAAAGTTCTAACGCTAGGCGGTGGCATACATACGTTCTCTCATATAAGCGAAACTATCGGTCTACTCGTTACGCTGTTAGTGTACCTGCAGAAAATTTCATTGTAGCCCAACAATTCTCAATATATGCACACAAGAAAGCAGTAAATTAAATACTTTCCATATACACATCCCCGGATGTATATATTTCAGTATCAAAGCTACCCAATTGATAGATGCCCACAATTAAGTGCTTTTACATAGTTACATGGTTTAAACATGTAAAGATGTAAGTCACCAAAACTACTCTCCCCTAGATCGCCGGTTGGACGATCATGCTCTCACAACTCACACTTACCAGAGCGTCGAGGCAATTGATCCATACATTACCACCCAAGTGGATGGCATCCATACAATGTCACGCCGTATGGACGACGAAATAAAAACAAACAAGGCCCCCAAGTTAGTCATAATAATAAGCCACCTAAGAGTCCTTATTTGGGCTAAGGGATGTGATCACTGGCATACCTATAAAATAATTTTTAGAATTTAACCCTTTTCGCAAACAAATACTTTTATTTTTAATTACTCGTAAGATGTGTTTAATGTTGAATTATGCTCCGGTACCAGCTGTAACAGAACCGACCAAATTATAAGAGCACAAGTACGAAAACAAGCACCGAAGCGCTCAAATTTTCAAACTTGAGCCCATATAATCCCGGTAGTCAATCGAAATCACGAAGGATTTCAAACCAAACTGCTTACAACCAGGATCGCATCATTCAACATACAACATCATACGATACATTTCACAAGTAGTTCTGAAATAAGTTTACACCACGGAGTAGCAAATATTACAAACCGAGTTTGAAAGTAGCGGAAGCATAACACACACTAGTTAATTAAATACTGCCAGTCTGGATGATCAACAACCCACAAAAGCATGAGGAAAGTACATAAAGACGATCATGCCCTTCTGATCTAGTCATCATCACCCGCAGGGTGGAGACACGTCTTGCAGAATCCCTGATAAAGCATGTCATCTGCAACAGGAGGAAATAAACCCTGAGTACTGGAATGTACTCAGCTAGACTTACCCGTCGAAAACCAGAAATAAAGTGACACCAAGGATTATGCAAGGCTTACACAAGAGGCTAGCTGACATAACATTTTGCATAAAGGCATAAATAATTTAAACTCTTGTAGCCTGTACTAGCAGTTATTTTTAGCATTTACCTGTCATCTATCTTGGCACCTGTACTAAACATTCACTTGAGTATAATCAAACAACATTATTATTATATCCATAGCAGGTATATCATTGCGGCAACATTATATCATTTACTTAACCATCTGTTCATTTAATGAGATCTACGTTGCCGCTGCTCAAGTCAAGTGCTCACTAACCGGGAGCGACGGCGATTCGAATCGAATTCCTATCCAGCTGGAGGGGTATTTCTAACACTCACCGCGTAGGCCCCTGCCGGGGTCGCACAAGCCACCGTTTCATATGATTCAGGAATCGCGGGTCCGAATAATGTCGCGACCCCAAGGGCGACACTCTGCCAGGTGATAGGGACTCTAACCCCCCTTGGTCTCACGCCAATGTCCCCAAGCACATCCTTTCTCTCCTCCAAGAAGCAACCTACCATTCGATTCCCGGCCTGAATCACATTACTCGGCTTCGCGGTCGGAACGGGTTATCCGGCCAACTAAGTGTTAGACTGCGTTCAACATGACTCAAGGACGTACAGCGAATCGGTCCTTAAACGACTCAGACGGGCATAGCTCCACACCCAAGACGTGAAGTGTCTTGCGGCTGTACTATCGAACTCCCGCCCGGTCTCAATTTCATTTTTAAGCATGGTTCCATTCACGATAGCCATAGAGCCACTCGTGACTCCTTCCTACATCTCGCGGATGACCGGAAATCACCCGACTTCTACCGTACTAAGCAGGGCTAAGCATTGACACGTGCCTAAACCTAAAATAGGATTAAGTACGATATCTGGACAAGGACAGGTATTATGCAACAAGTGTTTTCATATAACTCCTACAACTTAATGCAGTAAACAATTAAAAGTACTCAAGATTAATTTATAAATCAGTAGGTTCAGCATGCACCGGGGCTTGCCTTTCAGAAAGGTCGAGGGCCGGTGGTCAGGGCACTCCGGCAAGTCTTCAGCGGCGTCTCCTTCGCCTGCTGGATCCTCGGGCTCCTGCTGCTCCTGGTTCTCCTCCGGAATTACAGGCTCGAATTCGAGGAGAGTTACTCCCTCCGGTACACCTATTGCATGAATGCAAAATAAATACCATGGATGCATAAATGGGTGCAACATGCTCGGAATGAAATGCATTTCAGAAATAAAATACTCTATTCAAGTTATTTTATTAGTACGTGCAAATCTCTTCTCCGGTGGAGAAGTACTTACCTAATCTACCCAACCTAAGATATAGCTGCTCATCCTCAGTTAAGGCTCTAACACCTAACAATTACAAAAGTAGCATGTCTTAGGATATCACAGCATATCAATCAGCAAAACACCACAGTAAGCATTCTGGACAGCAGCTACTTGTTTTTATCACAACTGGAGATTTACAATTCCAAAAGATATGATCTAAGACAATCTGGAAAGCCTAAGAAATGCACTACAATTCATTTTCAGACCTCAACTCCAAACTCCTAAGTTTTCCATGTCAAACTTCACAAGTTCCAGAATCTGTCCTCTCAAAACAGAGAGTAGCAGATTTTGAACTGCCACTTTAAACAACAGTAACTCTCAAACTACTAAGCCAAATGCTTCCAAATTTTGACACAAGCTAGTTCATCAAGTTTACTCCAACTTTGGTATTTACAAGTTTTCCAGCAACCAATTTTATCAAAGCCAAATTTAGAATTACTACTAGCTGTCCAGAAAACCTAAAATTACAAAGGTTAAACATTTATTGATGTGGCCAAAGACCCTTAAAACCAAACTAAGATTTCCAAAAGTTCACATGGGGTATAACAACACCAGAAAGTAGGGTGTGACTACCTAGAACATTTATTTATACTCATTTCTTATTTTACTTAATTAATTAGGTGGAATTTTAAACATATATGTAAACTGCTCCTAAAATTCTACAAAATTTACAGGGGACTCTCTGACCCAAAAAGAGACCACAGTAAAAATTTAAACAAGTTTTATTCACAGAAATTCTCTATACAAAATTCACCAGTCAAAAAGGCTGATTTTTGTATAAATAATAAATCATATTGAAAAGTATCAAACAACAGATTTCATATTTTTCTTAGACACTCTAGGGTACCAAGACATTCTCCAAAAAGTTACAAGAACATTGCACATGTAGAAAAATTACAAAAATTCCTTCAATTATCTCCTAGAATAAAATGATAGCCTTATAACTTGGAAATTACTTAAGCACTGATGCCCAAATTTTTACCAGAGCTAGGGCTAGCATAGAGTAACGTACCCACCAAATTTCATGATTTATGGAACACTACAGCTCAAGTTATAAATTTAACAAATTTGCATACATTCCAAAACACATTTAAAGGATCTATTAAATTCTTACAGAATTTAAACATCTCATGCCAGATCCATATTTTTCTAAAATACTACGCATCATGTAGACCCTAACAAAATTTATCTCATGATTTTTGTATCATTAAAACCCTAGATCTAAATTTTTCCAACTTATACAAAAATCAGTGACAAAATAATAAAAATAAATTTCATTTCGGATGAACTGGGCCGGCCCGGAAAACTCGGCCCACACACTCGCGCGCGCGCGGTCCGCTCAGTGCCCCCGCCCGCGTGCGACACTGACGGGCGGGCCCCCGCGGTCAGTGACCGGAGGCATGGGAGGCGGAGACCCGCGAGCTCCGACGAGCTCGAGCTCGCCGGAGAAGAGCTCGCTCGGCCAATCGAACACCGCCTCGTGTTCTCCGTCACCCGGTGCGTCGATTGGTGCTCGTGGAATGGATGGGGATGGGGTGGAAGGGGCTTGTCACCGCGAGCGGCGGCCGGTGATGTCCGGTGGCGGCGCACCGTCGCCGGTGAGGATGTACGGTGCGGTCTAGGCTCGGTACGAGCTTCACCGAAGCTAGGCGGATCCATTTTGATAGGAAGGGAGGATGGAGAGAGACTCGAAGCACCCCGACCACGGTGAGGTCCCATGGCGGGCTCCGGCGACCTCTCGGAGACGGGGAAGAAAGCAATGCGGCTCACCTTGAGTCAAATCGCGGGCTTCGGTGGGTCAAGGGGATGGAGGGTGGTGAGGCGGAGGGAGTGGCGAGGTCTGGCGGCCGGTGATGCGGTGTAGCTCGCGCTTGAGCTCGCCGGAGAAGAACGGCAATGGCGACTCGGTTTCGGTGTTTTTGCAACTGGAAGAGAGGGGGCGGAGGAATGGAGGCCGGCTCGCGCGTCGTGGCGTCTTGAAGGCGTCGCGGCCTGACTGGTGGGGCCAGGGCCGGCGTACGGGCGCCACCGCGCCTCCACGCGTCGGCGAGACCCTGTGGCCGGTCGGCCACGCCCCCTCCTCTGACGAAACTGAATCGCGATGAACGGTGCCATCGAGCTCGACTGACAGAGGGATTTCATCGCTTCATAGCTCGTGATCGAGGCTGATTCGGTGAGAGTCGTAGTTAACAAAAGTGTAGAGCTACGTGAGGTCAACAACTTTGTCAATTGGTGTTTGGGCTGGTTCAGCCTATATTTCAAACTACATGGCCTCAAAGTAGGGCTTGATGAAACTGAAACCGGGGTTCAGTTAACGATGCCGACTGACAGCCTAAGTTCATGACACGATATCTCTTGAACCATTGAGAACCAGGCTTGGGTGATGTTGACAAAGTTGTAGGGTTACATGTGATCTACAAGTTTGTCAATATAAGTGAAAGCTGGTTTGGCCTGGTTTGCAAACTAAAAGCTCCTAAAGTAGGCATCAGTAAAACTGTAGGGTCAGATTCCAGACTTAGAAAAAGTCTAAGTCTTGGAGCTACCTCTCTAACTGACTTGTGGGCCACTTTTGAGCATGTTAGGGTCAATTTCATGAGATGGTCATATTGAGACTTTTGTTCCCCATGAATTTCTTTACAACTTTGCTTAAGGGTGCTCTTCCATGCAAGGTCTCTAAATTAGACTTTTTAATTGGTCAAACTAGAGCCTTCTAGGGTCAAATGGTGGTCAAACTTCTCTTGGAGGGCAAATTTGTAATTTTGGTCAACATGAACCTTGTTCCAAATGTTACCCTAAGTATAACTAAGGTGTTGTAGGTCATGATTGGCTACCTTACCTTTTTGTTACACCAACTATCAAATACTTCATGAAATAAATCAAACAAACCCTAGAACAATCACATGTGTTGCATCACATAAAATAACAAACATGAATGATGCATGCTTATGCTTATGCAAATGCAAATGCAATGCAATTAAGGACTAAACACTTGAAGTGTTACACATACAGCGGGCAGGCTTCCTTGAGATCGTTCGGGTCTACAACAGTACACTCCCCACACTAGACCCTGCACTTCTTACTGCCTTTGTTGATAGGTAACATTGCATTTTGTATTTATTGTCTTTGTTTTGTAAAATTGGGCTGCCAACTTGCCTATAACCAGAAACTTGTAATGATGCAGGTGGAGACCGGAGACGCACACCTTCCACACACCATGTGGGGAAATGACTATCACGATGCAGGATGTCAAGATGATATTGTGTCTCAGTTTGGCTAGTCATCTGGTGACTGGGGTCGTCGACGAGTCTAATTGGGTAGACTTGGTGGAGCAGTTCTGTGGTAGGAGGCCATCAGAGGCTGAAGTTAAAGGCACAAAGTAAGTTCATATTTGTGCCCTATTGAAATCACTAATACAACCATTTCAGCTACATCTATTTTTGTAGAATAATGCTTCAATTGTAATACGACGACGAGGACGTTCCCTAGTGGGAGTACACCGGTCACGAGGAGATGGGTGCCTCACAGCTATACGGTGCTCCTTTTGGTACATAGGGGGTCGACTACACACAACAGGAGAACTACACACCAGCCGAGCAACATGTCCCTATGCTTTGCTTTTTCTGTAATTCTACTATTCGTAGCTCAACATTTAGAGTAGCTCATCAGGTTGCTTGCTTGCAGGGGCCGTCCTCGACGCAGCAGTTCGATCGTGGACATTGCGGCAGCGCGAGAGGCAGCAACAGGACCGCACAGACGTTGGCTGGAGAAGCAACGTGGTCCCTACGAATCCGAGGAGGCGACGGAGACCGTGAGACCCCTACACCCCTGGCGATTAGTAGAGTAGTCATATTTAGCAGGCGCCGGACACATGTTATCATAGTTATATAGTGCTAGAACAATTAAATTATGTGTAGGTGTAGCAGCAGTACTCTACTTGGTTATCTTGATTGGACTAATGTAGTTGGTAACACTCGTTTAATCTTTGACGTAAACACAATTCTTCGTGCCATGGCTTCCGTAAACTTGCTGTAAATGACTCAACATGGTATGTCTGCATTTGTCACGCTCAGCTGACGCAAAATGTAGGCATAGTTCCTGCGTGCCCGCAGTTTCAGGGCCACCCATGGCGGGGTGGCCCTGAAACTACGGGCACGCAGGAACTGCACTAAGAAACTGTATTTATAAACTACACGGATAAACCACACAACAATCTTAGTGAGTGGACCAACAAATGAAACGAATGAAGATATGATAATGAAAATTATTACAATGACATGTTTCAAAGTACAACACTGACAAACTACACCACACAAAGTTTCTAAGCCACTACAAATCACAAACACTAACAACGACGACGTGAAGACGTGACAATGCAAATTATTACAATGACATGTTTTAAAGTACAACACTGACAAACTACACCACACAAAGTTTCTAAGCCACTACAAATGACAAACACTAACAACGACGGCGTGAAGACGTGATAATGCAAATTATTACAATGACACTTGTACGTCAATCAAATTGCGTGCACCACTGCGTAAGCAACTCGTCTTCGGACTCTGAATCCTCCACTACAACCTCCTTACCCTTGCTGGCCTCGACTGCCTTGGCCTGAGAGACCTGACGCCGGTAGTAAGCCGCCTCCGCCTCGTCCGTGGCCTGAGATTACAACTCGGCCTCTTCTTCGGTCATGTCTATTGGCCCCATGCGTCGAACAGCGGTGTCTTATGGCTGTGGTACGCTGCCTGACCCTCCTCTAATTCAACATCTTCCTTGGGCATCGGTCCTAACTCCTCTACAAGACGAAGTAGCTCGGCTATCCTTCCCATGTCGTAGGCATCCTCGTCCTGAGGGTAGCCCAATTCTTCGGCTAGACGAATGAGCTCGCCTATCTTCCCGGTGTCGTCGTCTTCCTCCGGCTCGGCCTCCTATTCAACCACAATCGGACGACTTGCGGTGCCACCAACTCCTGCGTCCCGCTTTAGTGTCATATTCTCTATGTACCTAGCACGGGCCACATCTGCTTGCCAGTTGCCGGTGCATCCAATCTCTGCAAGTACAAAATGCAAACAATTAACACGATCTTTGCAATGACTTTATTGACAGTCAAACAAAGAAGATTGAGTTTCCAAAAACGCAATGACTCACTCGCACATAATGAGTCAATAGTATCGTTCAAGCCTTGCATCTCTGCTCTCGCAGCCTCCTCTGTAGCCTTCCTTGCATCCTCTTCAGCCTTCCGTGCCTGGTACTCCTCTACATCCTTCTTCTTTTGCTCGTACCACTTCTTCCACGCAATACTCTCCGGGTTACGAACACGCAGGTCTTGGGCCCGTCATAGCATTTTCTTCTTATGGTTCTTAATGAAATCAGTGACGTAGTTTGCAGGATATCCTCTCATCTTGCGAAGTGCTACCATTGTCTTATACTCATCCTTGAACTTATACACATCATTATATGATTCCCATTTGCATTTTTGAGTGCTCTGTTGCAACAAATAGATGAATACAAAGTTAGCGTACCAAAGCAAACAAAATAAAACATTAGCACTAAGTGTCAACAGTCCTAGCAAACCTCGTCATAATCGATCATGTGGCCACAGAAGTGCCCAATCCCAAGGCCTGAAGGGACAAGGCCGTAGCTAGCTTCAACACCACATTTGCACATCACAGGAGGCGCAATAGACCTCCTCTTCTTCTTTCAGTTTGGCACCTCCTCATTCTTCTCCGGCTCCAGCCAATGGCTCTTTGGACCATAGACCCATTCCTTGAAACGACACTTGGAAAAATCATGATCCTACAAAATCAAAACAGTAAAACACACATATAGGACATGACATTCTAAGGTTCACTCAAACCTTACCTCATGTCGTAGAGGACAAATGAACTCTTGTTCATTGCGTGGGTTTATCACGGCTTGCTCTCCGTAAAGGCACTTTGGAGGATTCTCGAGCCGGCGTGCCGATGCTACGGCCTTCTCTTCCTCCGTCATAGGAGGAGGGTTAGGAGGGGGCGGAACCCAGCGAGTAAACACCTCACGCTTGCAATGATCAACGCCGGGGTAGAAAAGGAGAATCCTTGGGTCAAACTTGTCCGGACCGTCGATCCATTGGAAGAAAAAGCACCGAAAGTACGGCTACAAAAAGTTTGAATTATCTCATCGCGAATACAACATCAGAAACCAATAAGAAAAACAAAGGGCACAATTACTTACGCTACAACTATAACATGTGTAGAAGCAACGAGCCGCAGTATCTGGATGTCTCGACTGGCTCACGTGCGCCGGATGACCACAGTCACAGTTAGGGAAAGGTTCCTCGGGAGGAACGGGCGCATCCTTGCAAGACACGTCGGGGTACATCTCTCTAGGACGACCATTTTTCCTCTAAATCGACTCACGATACGAGTCCTCCATCTAATAACACGAAATGATTTCTACACAAAACACATATCACTTATATAATGTACAATATCAATACGATAAAAACTAATATAACTTTACTAACTATATTAACCAAACATACTACAACGATGGACGCAGAGAAGGGGTGGCCGGAACAAGGTCCGACGATGGGCCGGTAGCCGACGGGGAGGGGCCCTAGACGGGAGGGGCGCCGAGGGGAGGGGAGCTCGGTCCTGGGACGGAGAGGGGCGCTGCGGGAAATGGAATGGATGAATGGCCAAAAACAAGAAGTGCCCGGGCTTTTAAATGGGCGGGGTTGTACCCCGCCATGATTCATGGCGGGTTAGAGGTACCCCGCCATGCATCATGACGGGTTACTCCTTTCCACGCTGTCCTACAGCGTGCCACGTGGGACCTGCACCCCGCCACCATGCATGGCGGGGTTCAGTGCATTTACCCCGCCATGCATGGTGGCGGGGCCAAACGGGTTAGATTTAAAAAAATTTTCAAATGCGGGTTAAATTTAAAATTTGTTTCAAATTTGGGCTAAAAAAAATTCTTTACTGAAGAAGCTCGATCCAGAAAAATAACCATACAACATATTGGCTTTAATTTTCTCCTCCATCTCCCACGCTGGCTTACACGGCCGGATCTTGGATCCCCTTACAAAAGGTTGCCTCATATTTCATTTTTTTTATCTTACCTCATATTTCATTTTGGTAAAAACTCTATATTTTAAGTCATCTCAGAAGCAACATGTTTGACATTGTCAATATCTTAAAAAAAATTCCTTCCATTCCAAATTATAAGTCGTTTTGACTTTTTTGTTACGTCGAAGTTGCTATATACTAGACGTAATGTATGCTAGCAAAATTGATGTGTCAAAATAACTTATAATTTAAAACAGAAGGAGTAGCAAAATGTGTAAATAAAGCAATTCCAAACAGGTTGCGTCTACTAACTTTTGTTGTCCAACCGAGTACTCCCTCCGCTTTAGAATAAAGTAATTAGTTCAAAAACGAAATAATTAACTTCTTCAAGTCCCATATACTTAAAAAAAATAGGCGAGTACGTGCCAGCGAATGTTTCGTTGTTAACGCTTCACGTTTTGGCAAAATTTACCGTATACAATACTTCATCCCTTCTAAATTATAGCACACTTTAATTTTGTTCTAAGCCAAACAAGTAATCCACCGATATCTACACCACATCAGACTAGTTTAATTCAATTCTAGTATCCACATAACATGACTTGATAGTGCATTCATTTGAATACATAGTGTTGATGTATTTTCCCAAAGCTAGCAAGTCAGAAAGTCACACAAGTTTCACTAGGATATTTGGAAGAACAACGAGAGCATACCAGATGTTATAAACTGGACTAAAAGAGAGTAATAAGTTTTTTTTGAGGGAATAAATAAAGAGAGTAATAAGTATGTAATAATATTTTGATTTTTTTTCCGTGGACACAATTTCCTGAAGATTTTGGGTGGCTTTGAAGGAAGCCCTATAATTTTTTTCAGACAAAACCCATGAATGTGTCCACAGAAGCCCATCACCAAATATCATCATCATCAGGCCCACAAGGAGTGCTAAAAAAAATCAGGCCCACAAGGGCCCAGAGAGTGACGTAGGTACCTCCTAATCCTAATCGAAGAGGGACCAATGAAAAGCAAACTGAATTTTCCTCCACAGAGAAGAAAGAAAGAAGAGGAGAGAAGAGAGGAAAAAGTCTATTTTTCCTCCCCCAACTATCACAAAAGTCTACTTTTCCTCCCTCAACTTCAAAACCGGACAAACCACCTCCCTCAACTTTTCAAACCGTGCATTTTACCTCCCTCGAGCGGTTTTGAAGGCGGTTTGCTACAGTAAACGGCGGTATGCTACAGTGTTCAGTGGTTTTGCTACAGTGCCCATGTTTTTGTCTTTTCTTTTTTATTTATTTCGGCTGAATCTTTAAAAAATCATAGTAAATCACAGAAAAATCATAAAATGAAAAATCCAATTTTGTTGTACTCCACATGATTAGATCTACACAGTGAACATATAATATGGTATGCTTTAGTACAAAGTTTTTGCTACGAAGGTTTTGCCTTTTTCTTTTTTATTTATTTTGGCTGAATCTTTGAAAAATCATAGTAAATTACAAAAAAATCATAAAATAGAAAATCTAATTTTGTTAGACTCCACATGAGCATATCTATATAGTGAACATATAATATGGTATATTTTAGTACAAAATTTTTATTGTAGCTTTAGATCTATGTTTTTCTATAATTAATTGCAATAATTCATAGCTGCGGCTTCTATAATTATTTTGTTGGACTAAAGCATACTATATTATATGTTTACTATCTAGATCTACTCATGTGGAGTCCAACAAAATTAGATTTTCTATTTTATGATTTTTCTGTGATTTACTATGATTTTTCAAAGATTCAGTCAAATAAATAAAAAAGAAAAAGACAAAACTTTCATAGCAAAAACTTTGTACTAAAGCATACCATATTATATGTTCACTGTGTAGATCTACTCATGTGGAGTGCAACAAAATTAGATTTTCTATTTTATGATTTTTATGTGATTTACTATGATTTTTTAAAGATTCAGCAGAAATAAATAAAAAAAGAAAAGACAAAAACATAGACACTGTAGCAAAACCACTGGACACTGTAGCATACCACCGTTTACTGTAGCAAACCCGCCTTCAAAACCGCTCGAGGGAGGTAAAATGCACGGTTTGAAAAGTTGAGGGAGGTGGTTTGTCCGGTTTTGAAGTTGAGGGAGGAAAAGTGAACTTTTGTGAGAGTTGGGGAGTTGGGGGAGGAAAAATAGACTTTTTCCGAGAAGAGAAGAGAAGAGAACAAGGAAGCGCAAAACCCAATCAGGGTGGGTGAGAGAAGCGAAGGAAGGGGAAAGGCGATGAGCTGATAACGAAGAGGAGCAGCGTGTAGCGTCCCGAAGCCGCTGAGCGCCAGCGCGAAGAAAGCGAACGCACACCACAGGCCGCCGCCGCGACGCCGGCGCCCACCCGATCCGCCGCCTCCGGGCGCCGGCGACCGCGTGCTCACGCCTCCGGTCGGAAGGTACGGCCCCCTTGATGAATCCCTCCCGTTCCCCGCGCCAATTCACGCTCGCCGGATCGAATTCGTCGCGCGCAGATCCGTTTATGCTCTCGATTTGATTCCAAGCGCGTTCGCGTCTGCTTTCCCCCCATTTCCAGGAGGGGGCAAATCCATGGAGCAGCCTGCCGCTCCCGATCGGAGCGATGTCCCGGCCGGGGAGTGCGAATGGCGGGAGGAGCTGCGGCAGCAGCAGTCCCAGGTGGACGCGCTGCGGGAGCGGCTCGTGGAGGTGAAGGTCGGGATGCGGTGCTCCGAGGGCGACTCCCGGAGGGAGCTCGACCACCTGTGCCGCAGGGTGAAGACCATCGCCACGCTGCTGGCGTACCTCAAGTCCAAGGCGAGGATCATGGCGATACCGCACCTCGCGCACACCTCCTGCGGGATTAGGCAGCAGGAGGGCGTCGGGTTCGTCGACCGGCACGGGTTGCCGCTGGCGGATTGGCCCAAGGGCAGCGCCGAGCCTGCGCCCTGCGGGGGAGGTTCCGGTGATGGGACGACGGCGGAGGGTGCTGCTGCTGCTCCTGTGCACGGCGATGCCGCTGGAGGGGATGTGGATGTGGACGACATTCTCAAATCCATCCGCGTGGTGACCGATGTGATGGAGTCGCTTGTGAAGAGGGTGATTGTGGCTGAGTCCGAAGCCGCTAATGAGAAAGAGAAGGTGAGGATGGGGTTGGAAGAGATCAGGAGGAAGACGCTGCAGGTCGAGACTATGTCTGCCAAAGTCGAGGAGATGGAGAAGTTTGCGGTGGGTACGAATGGGATGTTGAATGAGATGAGGCAAAGGGTTGAGGATATGGTGCTGGAGACCACTCGGCAGAGACAGCGCGCCGCTGAAAATGAGCAGGAGCTTAGTCGGGTAAAGCAGGATTTCGAGTCGCTGAGAACTTATGTTAGCACTCTGGTTAGTGTCAGAGAAACTCTTCTCTCATCAGAAAAGCAATTTGAAACGATGGAGAAACTCTTTGACAGGTAATTTTGCAACCGTCAAGCTGTGTTTAGTTGTTGTTCTTTTTATGAGTGCATTGCCAAAGTTCTAATTTACTGGGAGAGAACAATCTAGAATTTGAAGAAATGGTCTGGTTGGATGCCTTAAAATTATTTAGTCTCATTTTTCATTAAGTAGAGTTTCAACTACTCTTCCATTACATAAAATTCCGGAAACATTGCCATTATAGGAATTCTGTATGATGCAGCTGCTACACAGGATGGTTTTAGTGACTCTGTAGGCCTGATGAAGTTTAGGAGAACCCGCAATGACACTGCATGAACTGTAGTTTTTTTTCCACATTCACAATGATAAATTCCAGCCTAATTCTTTTTATCTTATAATCAATCTTTGGCATGAGTTCTTCCAGCAGCCCAGAGGGCTTGCTTATGTTAGCAACTTAGCCCTATTATTTGCTAAGTAGCAAATATCTCACTGTCTATACTCTATGGGCATAGAACTCAAAACATCTTCAGATGTCTTCTCTGCATCACACATGTTCATCGTTTTCTCCATGGTTAATAATTTCTGATGCTATTTTGTTTTGTGAGAGTTCGCTAAATGTTGCTGCTTGCACTGGGTTCGGTTAACTATCATTGAATCTTTGAATAAAATTGATACTCTTCAATCTGATTGTCAACACCCAGAAAATCTGGTGTTAAAATAAGGTAATGTGGTAGCGTATCCAGTTCTTCTTGCTCCACATTCTCTTTTATTGTTACAAGATTGCTCCACATTTCCAAAAGAGTTAAATGCACCAGCGGCCCTCGAACTTGTAAGCATGTGTCACGTAGGTCCATGAACTTTCAAAATGCATTTCTAGGTCTCTAAACTTGTTAAGTGGTGCACCACAGGTCCATACCAGCCATGTGGACAAAGTTTGATGACGTGGCATGCTTGCATGGCATTTATTTTTCATTTAACCCCTCAAATTTATTTTTCTCATAAAAATAAACCCTTTCTTCTCTCTCATCCTACTTTAGCTAGTACTACGGCGTGGGCAACCTGGGCGTACTCACCTCGGGACCCTGCTGGTCTGGGTCGAGGTCTCGAGGACAAGGTCAGCTGGGGGCTCGGCTAGGGCCTCTGCGCGTCGTTCATCGCGGTGGTCGTCGTCGGATTCGCTGCGACGGCACCCGTGTACCGGCTCGTGCCTCCGGTGGGCAGCCCCTTGAAGGGCGCGTGCCAAGTGCTCGTCGTGTTCGCTCGCAAGGTGAACGTGAGACTGCCTGATGATGCTGCCGAGCTATGGAGGAGCATGTCAAGGCGTCTTTGTTGCTTCAACCGGCTTGCGAATTGTTAGAGCACACGTACACGGACCAGTTCTGGTGCTTGAAAGGAACTGTTTGTGTGTTTTACTCTAGTAGTATATCAGGGGCAGTATAGTATGTATTCTATGGGAGGTGGTACACTAGTACTCCGTAGACTGTAAGTGCCTCCCACCGCTCACCAGATCGATTTGCCACGAAGTACTCAAGGTAGAGCATTGCCGGCGCGAGCCCTGGGCAGATGCGCCTCCCAGTACCTAACGGCATCATCTTGAGCTCGCTGGTGCAGGTCAAGTCTGCGTCCTCGCCGGCCCTCCGGGCATGAACCACCCCGGTGTGAACGACATCGGATCTGACCATGCCGCCGGGTCACGTCCGATCTTACCACCGAGGAAGTTCAAGGTCGTGGCTTGCTTTCCGGTTCCTGACCTTGGCTATGAGAGGCAGGAAAGACGTTCTCTTCTTGCTGTTGCCCGAGGGCAAGAAGGTGGCGCCAACATGACAGGGAACCTTGGAACTTCTGCATGGCGCGGATCGGAGGCGAGTGTCCTCAAGCTTGGAGACGACGTCCTTGCCGAAGCACATCTCGGCGAGGACGGACTACACAGCGAAGTGAAGGCTCTCGCTAGCCGGGACGCGCCCCCCCATGAGGTCCCCGAGCACGCGAGCGAGGGCGTTGCCGAGCAGGAGGAAGCGGGACGGGTGCAGCACGCCGGCGGCCACGTGGCTATGGATAGCACGCCAGTAGGGCCCGTACGGCACATGAGGATGGTGCTCGGGCTCGGCACATAGGTCATCGGACGGTCGAGGAACGCCGCGCTGTGCTGCAGCAGGGCACAGCGCGCGCCATGGCGTGCCAGAGCGAGCACCGGTGCAGCAAGTTGTTGCAGTGTGGCTGCCATGGCGTCAAGTTTGTGGCTGCAGCCAATGAGGAGGAAAGAGTGGTTTATTTTCTATGAGAAAAATAAATGTGAGGGGTTAAATAAAAAATGAATGCCATGCAAGCATGCCACATCAGCAAAAAATGTCCACATGGCTGACACGGACCTGTGGTGCACCACTTAACAAGTTTAGGGACCTAGAAATGCATTTCGAAAGTTCATGGACCTATGTGGCACACACTTACAAGTTCAAGGGTCGCTGGTGCATTTAACTCTTTCCAAAATGTACTAGTTCAAGGATCAAGAAGATGCACACCTAAAGGCATACAAATTTGGATGATAGTCTAACAACCTGCTTTTACTGGTCTGCATCTGGATACAATACAAAACTACTGCTTTCTGAACCTGATAGATTTTAGTTTCTGATCTTACATTTAATAAGCTTCTGCTACTCAAACACTTGCAGAACTGGTCATCTAGTTGAGAAAATGTATATGAAAGATGAAAAAAATAGAAGTCACATTCTAGGGGATAAGAAAGAAAAGATCATATGATCCTTCATTGTCTTCTGTGTTTTTTCTTCTTTATTTTTGGTGCTTGATACAGGTGTAGTCAGTTTGTTGTGGTCATAAATTCTCCAGAGAAGTCTGGTGAAATGCTCCTCCTCTAAACCTCATTAAAGCAAGGTCCATGGTATTGCTGCGCGTGTATGAACACATTTCTAGATATAATGGAGAACATGCTTTGGTACTTTGGCTTGTCTTCCAAACTGTTAGTTTTTTACTTTACCAAGTCAAGTCTGTATAGCAGTTGGCAGGCAAGTCTGTTTATATTCTACTACATAGCATCCAATTTTTAACTCTTTAACTGTACTCATTCTGACATTGTGTTCCTTGTCGTTGTGAACAGACTAGTTGCCAAGACTAACCAGCTTGAGAGTGAGAAAGCTCAGAAAGAAGCTGAAGTCCATAAAGTGATGGAGGAGAATGTGAGGCTACGCGCTATGCTTGACAAGAAGGAGGCGCAGCTCCAGGCGATGAGTGAGCAATGCAAGTTTATGGCGCTGAATCACCACAACTAGCAGGCGATGGGCCTGAGGCGGCTGCCCTCGCCCTACTGATGTGTACCTTACAAATTACAGTTACATTGTTGATTGTTGTGATAGAGAAAGAAGAGATGTCGTGGGATACAACTCATGCCACGGCCTGAGTTTCATGGCTGTAATTCTTGGTGCAAACAATTGTTTCTTTAGGTGTGATGCTCTGCTGAATTGTAACTCTGACATTTTTTTTTCATGATGAACAAGGTGTGTAGAATACCAGATGTCATTTGTCTAACTTCGCAAAACCTGACTGCAAGTATCTTTGTGCTTGCCTTAGCTGGATACTATTTTAACCAGGTTGCTGTCAACGATGGCGCTAAGATGATATTGGTGGACATCCCGCAGTGAAGCTGCGCAGCTGTTGTTGTTTTTTTTTTTTTATTTTTTTTTATTTTGTGAGAATTGCTACGGTGGATTGAGCTAAACTAATTTCCGGCAGTAACTATAGTAAGGTTGAAATTTAGGTATTCTGTGTTCTACTGTATTACTATATATTTAGTACCCAACATTATAATTATGTGTGACATTAGGCTACACACCATTTGAGCAATACTGGTTGAGAATGTGAGTTATTGGGTTACATTCTGAAGACTGAGTGCAATGCTGAACCCTGGAAAGTAAACAATTCAGTTGATCACAGAGCTCTGGGTCTTGCTTTATCTTCCATTTCTCCTGACCTGCTCTGGGTCTGCTTGCTACAACTTATAATTTGTTTATTTACATGGAAAATAAGCTGGAACTAGGACCTAACGACGTTTTTTTTTTGCTTCTCTATAGTCTATAACTTTTTTTTTTCTCTGTACTTCTCTCCACAACTTCATTCAATCTACGTGGGTTGAAGTGGTTTGGTTAAATTTAGTTTAAATTCCACCCTAAGCTACTCCAACACATATGTATTAAGCTAGATACGTGGGCATCCAAATAAGTCCTCAAACATAGTATCTAGGTTAGACCACTTCATCTTGATTGTATTTTTACTCTATGTAGAAGATGTTTTTTACAGAAGCAGTATAAAATAGGAGTACACACTACACAATGGCCTGGTGACCGAATTAGAAACATAATTCCATGTTCGGACAAAAGATTTTATAGAAATCGTGCATGAATTTATACAGGGATTTGTTTAATTTCGAAAAAACACCCTCATGAAAGTAGATTTTTTTTTCGTGTTCTAAACAGTGTTTGAATGTGTAGCAAAATAATCAGTAACAAACACGAGAAGGAGAACCGAGCCAGGCTCGGGTGGTTAGCGCAACCAGGTGTGCTCGCTACCGGCGCGGGTTCGATTCCCTGAATCGAACTCCCGTCTCTCATCAAGATTTATTCCCATAATAATCTACAGTCTCTCTCGCGTGGAGTCACAGGGGGATTACGACGCACCCGTCGTCTACGGAGCCATGGATGATCCCGGTGATCTCTAGAAGGATGCGGTCTTCTGATTTATATGCAGGTGTGGGTCTTGTTTGTACACATGTGATGTATATGGGGTGTGCATATGTACTATAGGCGTGTGTTCGTGTACGAATAAATACTATAACTGTATCAGATGAGAGACTTAAAAAAAAACAAACACGAGAAGGAAAACCAAAGGCAGCAGCTGTCTGCGACGGCTTCCTAATCCAGCTGCGTGCGTGGACCTCGTTGTGCTCACGCGGCGACTGGCTCCTCCTCCTGTCCTGCTAGGCTCCTGCTACTGCTACAACTACTTGTACCCGCGCCGCGCACGCCCATCCCTTCGCGCACGCAACGCAAGCACAGGCACGCGCGATCCGATCCGATCTGCGCCGGCCATCCATCCATGGCGACTAGGGTTTGGCTCACCGCCCTCCTCCTCGCCTTCCTCCTCGCCGCCTCCCCCTTCACCGCCCGAGGTAACAGCCTACCGCCGCTTCTCCCCCTCTCTCTCGCTTCCCGCCACTCAGATCCGCCACGGGGGTGGGGCCTCTAGTCGTGAATTCCGCGCTAGATCTGTGCGCGCCGCTTCTCCGGCGCGCGGAAATGGAGCTGATCGGGCTCGGCTTGGCTGCGGCGGATTGGGACTTGGGGCGTGCTCGGTTGGGGGGGGGGGGGGGGGGGTAGATCGGTGGTTTTGAAGGGGTTTGGACGCGTTGGTCGGATGTACAGAGTGGGGTCCTAGATGCGACGGGTTGGGGGTGTCTTGGGGAGCGTTAGTTGGCAGAGTTTTGGGCGAAGTTTATGTGATGCTGACTTCCTCAATTGGGTGAATCTGTGCTTGCATGTTGCTAGCTAATCGTCTGAGGATTGGTTGTTATTGGAATTTTCCGAAATTTCTCGATAAAGTTTCATTGCTGCCATGCAGACTGTAATTTTTCAGTAGGTAAAATTTTGAAATACAACAACAATGCCTCATGCGACTCTAACAAGTGCTTATGAAAGTAGAAGCTGCAGTCACCGTTCACATTAGACAATTAAAGTGAGTAGCATGAGTTTAAATTTGAAGTACTCATCATGATGAACTGCTTGCACCACATGTCTTTTAATCAGCTAGGATAAGTTCTCTGTTTGTGTTCTATCATTGACTCATTTTTGCAATAATGGTCTTATTATACCTGAAGCTCAAAGTGGATATTGTTGCTAATGGTAAAAGTTACTCTGCCTCTGCATGTATGCTTTATCCTGTTGCTCAACCTAACTTTGGTACCTATTGAATTGACAAATAGAATGCGTTTTATCTTTTGTATCTGGTTTAAAAACCGTCTCATGTTCTCCATATCCACAGTTGATATAACTCTGCATACACTCTTCCTTCCTTACCATGTCTTTTGCACTGGATTGAGCTTTCCTCCCCTTTGTACAGTTGCTAGAGCTGAATCGGAGGAAGATGCTGCTGCAGCTGAGGTTGTTGAAGGGGCTGATCTAGGTATTGTGGGTGATGATACACAGGTTTCCAGTGATGGACCTTTAAGCCCTGCTCCTGGTGTAGAGACAGTAGTTGTCTTCCCCAAAAATGCTGGCAAAAGTGAGTATGCTTTCAAGTAGCATCCATTGTTTATTTATCTTATAGTTGACCGTTGTCTCTGTATTTATCACTTGAATCTATTCATCGTTTACCAGTAAGGATTCCATGAATATCTTCAGCATGTGATGTTCCTTTATTTATATATAGTTTGTCTCATGAGCACAGCAACCAATAATGCATACCTTTTTTTATTTTGTTGCAGTTGTACCAGCAGGTGAAGAAACTGAACTACTAGTTGGTCTGCAGAATGAGGGTAACCATAATTCCCCTCCCATTTCTCTTTCTTTCATTTCTCTCTCTATAGCAAATTGGCATTGGTTCCCTTTTATATACTATACAGCTTTTCCTTTTTGCTGGTGGCCCATGTTGAGTCCCAACTCTAGGCTACCCCAACTTAATTGAGACCAAAAGGCTTTGTTGCTGCTTTTGTTGCAGCAAATCAGTGTTTAAGATAGAATTAGCAGGGAGCTTGGATTACATCTGTCTGTTCACGCATAATTTGTTAAGTGCATGCTTATGTGTTCTATTGTTTTGTTCATGCGTAGTAACTCAGTGCAAGCACATGTTCATTTGTGGTAGCATGCAGTCCTAAAATTGATTTGGTTATTCAATGTTGTCCAGCTAGTTTGTATATTACTAGTTTTGTGTAATCATCATGTTTGTTGTCACTATTGAAAGAAACTTGGCTGTAGTTGAACTAAGTGGAGAACATAGATTACAAGGCATGGTTGGCCCTTGACACCACCAGTTTGATTTTTGTTCTATGGATGTTTGTATACTGTTCATCTCAAATTTAATTGGATAATTTCACTTTGGATAGTTGGTCTTATTAGGTTTACTACATATTCATTTGCGGCTAGAAGAAACACCATGATCCATGTAATCAAAATTTAGGCATGGTTATGCTGGTGTTCATAGTTAATGTCGCAGTATCTTAGCAACCTCCCCCCTCCCACTTTTTGAGGACTCTGGGCTTATGGTTTTATCGCCTTCATTATTTCATTGTCATGCTAATTCCTGTGTATGCTTAACATCCTTTGCTTACATTGTGTTTACAGGTGAATCAACTTTGAATGTTGTTGCTGTTCATTCAACTCTCCATCTTCCTTTTGACCATAGTATGTATGGCCAGAACCTTACTGTTCAGGTGAGGAAAGAAATTTAGTTTTCTTATTGTTTGTCATCTTGTATTCTTGCTGAAGTAACTGTGGCACATTTTGATAGAAACATCATCTGAGCAGTTTTTTTTTGAAGTGACCATGGCACCTTTTTAAATGATATCAACCACTTTTTTATCACCGTTTATTTTTTCTACAGAATTTCTTCAATGCATCAGTTCCTGTTTCTGTGCAAGCAACCTTCCCCTATAAATTCGTTGTGAGCAAATTCTTGCAGGTGTGTTAAATTTTCTTTTACCTTGAAACATTTCATTTCACGATATTCATGTTTCTTTTACCTTCAATAGTTTAATGCATCAGTTTCTGTTACCATGAATATCTAATGTTTTGTGCCCTTGCAGCCTGGAGCCTATGATCTGGTTGGTTACATAGTGTATGAGATCGACCAGCACCCTTACCAGAATGTATTCTACAATGGCACTGTCGAGGTTATTGAGGCTGGAGGCTTACTCAGTGTTGAGTCTGTGTTCCTCATCACCCTTGGAATTGCACTTCTTGGTCTCTTTGGATTGTGGGCTTATGGCCAGGTTCAGCAGCTCTCGAAGGTGAGCCTGTGTTCTAAATTTCTTAGGGTCATTTGTACCTTCAGTATATATAATCTGTTCAGCATTCAATTTACCATAGTGAGGTGGAAATTCAGTCTGTTTCTCTGTGGTTAACCTGAATCCTAGTACATTCATCAAGTACTCCGAAAGTTTACCTTGAAGTGGTAATCATACACAGACTGGAAATCATACACTAATGCCGTGTGGTGCATAATTTTCTTATTTAGTTGTCAACTTGTTTAGGCATTGATCAATACACAAACTCTTGAGTTATATTTTTTAACTAACTTGTTTCTTGGTTGTAGAAAACGAAGAAGGCCCCCAAGGTGGAGCTCGGAACTGGAACAACTGATGCCAACATGGATGAGTGGCTGGAGGTATGTTCTTGCTCACTAAACTGGGGTAAACTTGTTTCTGGAAATGAGACCCATGACAAGAGCTGACACGCCTTCCCTCTTTTACCTTGCAGGGCACTTCGTTTGCACAGAGAAGCAAATCGAAGAAGAAGCAGACATGAGGCTCTCCAGACTAGCTAATCCTTTGAGGATCTAGAATGAATGAGGCATTTGAGTGTAGCCCTTCACAAGTGACTTTTGCAGAAAGATAGATGCGTAAGGAGGTGCTGAAAACTGTAGTTTCGTGGTCGAACATCTTTGTTGACACCATTTTCGACCTAGTGTACTTTACATGGAACTTTTCTTCAAACAAAATTTTGTCAAAAAAGGTATATGCTGTTGCCGCTGGGATTTCTGATCATATTCGCTGCCTTGACATTTTTCTGTCATGACCACCCCGGGATTTTTCTTTGTTGGGTTGTGTAGCCGAAGCTGGCTGGTAAGGTGAAATTGATTTGTGCGTTATCCTTGTGCTTGTTCTCCATCGCTTGGCATGGTCACGTCACGCCGTCACACGTGGCATTAGGCGAACCCAGCAAGTCGATTATCTCAAACGTTATTGCAAAGTCAGCAAATGTATTATAGCAAACTGTTTTCCTTTTTTTCGAGTCGGGTTTTTGGGCCACTGACATCCAATTCAGATACCGTTGCGGCCTTGCGGATTTAGGGCTCCATTGCTGATGACGAGGGTGTCGGTCTGTCGGAGAGGTGACTTGATGGCAACCCCTTTCTAATCCTGCCGTAGATGGAGAAACACATACGTTTAAAATAAACACATGAAACATGTGATTAAAACATACGTGTATAGACATAGTAACGTATGCAACATCCAAGTTTACTTTTGCAACATTCAAATGAAACATATGAAACACTTCAAACATATGCTTGAAATATGCGGGGTAGAGCCATAGCAACATATGCAACATTCATATAAACACACTTGAAACATGTGTCTTGAAACATAGGCTTGCAACATACGTATATTATCATTGCAACATATGCAACATCCTGCTTGAAACAACGCCTGAAACACTTGAAGCATGGCGTCGCCGGCGACCACAGCCTACTTGGTGGGGAACTACGACAGCCAGCGAGCTCGGGTCAAGGGGACGTCGAGAGTTGCCCAACGTACACCCTAGCGCAGGCCTCCCCTTCCTGTCGCGATGTCTTC
This sequence comes from Saccharum hybrid cultivar R570, assembly GCA_038087645.1. Lineage (NCBI taxonomy): Eukaryota > Viridiplantae > Streptophyta > Magnoliopsida > Poales > Poaceae > Saccharum > Saccharum hybrid cultivar. The sequence goes on from JAQSUU010000273.1 coordinate 4,355,646, forward strand.
GCCTAACCGTGGTGCACGCCATGGTCGTGATGGTGCGAGGTGGATGGGGGTGCGGAGGAGCGCCGGATGGGGCCGAGTGCAGTGCACCCATGCTAGAGAAGGCCGCTGGGCTGGAGAAGGCGCGAGGTGGATGAAGGCGGCTAGAGAAGGCGAACGACGTGGTGGATGCACAAGTGGGGGTGCGGGACAGTTGGCGGCGTGGTGCCTCTCGGGCAGCTCGGCCTCGGTGCTTGGGGCGGTAGCACTCGCGCTTGAAGTCGGGGGCGGATCTTGCGTCGCGGCCTCGTGGGCTCAGGGACGGCCGGTCACTCTGGAAGAGCGGATGAGGAGTGGAGATTTTTTGTTTGTTTGTAGGAGATGGAGCTCGGTCCTGCGCAGCCGGACGTAGGCCACGGGACGGTATTGAAAGAGAAGAGAAATATTAAATGAGAATAACCCCAAAACACTTGTCGGTGTTCGGACCCGAGGGGGTCCTAAACCAACGAGTAAATGCTGCGTGTCTCTTTCCTGGATGGTGATGCAAGGAGAATACACGGGGGTTTATCCTGGTTCAGGCAAAAGAAGGCCCTACGTCCAGCGGGGGGAAGAAGTTTGTATTTCCTTGCACCGAAGTGCTCGTGTAGGGGTTACAAGCAGGCGAGAGAGGGCGCCGAGCCCAAGTCTCAAAAAGAGGAAAAAAGGACAAGGATGGTTGCTTGAAGTATCGATCTCTTGTTTTTTCTTCGTTGTCTGTTGTTGTGTGGTCGGGTGCTTCGTTTTTTCCTTCGTAGAACCCTGGCCTGCCCTTTTATAGGGCGAGAGGAGGCCAAGACGACGGGGGGTGATGTTTGGTCGATTCCTGTTGAGTTGACTGTAGCGACGTGCCCTAGGAATGGCCGGTCATCCCTGGACACCATGGCGTCGTGGGAGACGAGACGGCGAAATGACCCGGAACGCCGTGCCATACCGTCCTTCCCTTGCCGTTGAACTGTGCCGAGCGTCGAGGTTGGGTCGAGGCCAGGTCGAGACCGGATGGATAAGGCCGAATCCCCGAGATTGCGGGGAACGGGCCTTGTCTTATCCTCCCTCGAGGGTGACCGATGGTAAACAGTGTGCGGTAAGGTGGGTATAGTGACGGGTTTCACCTCCCATCATGGGATGGATGGTAAAATAGTGAGACCTGACACGGGCATTGTTCCCACGTCGATCCTGGTCGCAGCCATACCGGTAGGTGATAGTAGGTAACCGCATTAAATGCTATGGCTTTTGTCCTGGGGTAGGTAAAGAGAAGGAGTCGAGGCGCTCGACCCAGGCTCACGCGAGTCGGAGTTTTTCCCAGTGGGCGGGCGAGCTTCGCGCGGGTCAGAGCGCCGTCAAGGTAGCTTGCCGTACGGGATGGGGCGCGGTCGAGGCGCCCCGTCGAGCGGGCCTCGTACGAGTCGGAGCCGAGGCGCGGTCGAGGCGCCCCGTCGAGCGGGCCTCGTACGAGGCGGACAGGATGCGCGGTCGAGGCGGGCTGTCTTTTATTGCGGTGCCAGTCGTTTTAGTTTTTTACTAGCGATGGGTGTGGGTACCCCCATACTTTTGGTACCGACAGTAGCCCCCGAGCCTTTGGGTGAGTGTGTGATCACTCTCCTAGAGGTTTGTTCGAACTGGAGCCGTAGCGTCGTGATCTTTTCCGGTGGGGGCGCGCGAGCGCACCCGCCGGGTGTAGCCCCCGAGGCCTCGGTGGAGTGCTGGGACTCCTCCGAGGTCTTGTTTTCGTTTTATTGGGGGATGATTCGTTGCGGCCGAGCCCCCGAGCCTCGCGCGCACGAGGTCGATCAGAGTCCCGACCGTCTTTTGTGCGACCCTCGCGCTCCCTTTTGAAAAAAGGAGGAGGGGTGGAGAACGCCGTACTACCCTCGTTTGGGCGCGAGTTCCGACGCTCTCCGGTGAGCTGGTAGCCGGGGAATTCGAGTGAGAGCCCGTGCCCCATTCGTTAGGGGTCGGCTAGTGGCCCAGAGGCGCTCTCAAAGATGCCAAGGAGTGGTCGTGTGGATCTCGATTCCCTGCGACAGGATTCGAGGGCTCGATGCCTCCCCCGGGGGGATTCCTACGGCGACCTCCTCCTTCGGCCTCGAATACGTCCTGGGGTGCCTCGAGAGCGTGGCTCGAGCCCTTGGCCATGTATGGGCGCACCCTGGGTCGTCCCAAACTCTGTTGCTCGAGGGCAGCTGTCGAACCCTGGTCGAGGGCCAGCTTTCGTTCCCTCGAGGCTTAGGTTTCTGCGGTCGAGCCCCCGAGCCTCGCGCGCACGAGGTCGATCAGAGTCCCGACCGTCTTTTGTGCGACCCTCACGCTCCCTTTCGAAAAAAGGAGGAGGGGTGGAGAACGCCGTACTACCCTCGTTTGGGCGCGAGTTTCGACGATCTCCGGTGAGCTGCTAGCGGGGAAATTCAAGTGAGAGCCCGTGCCCCATTCGTTAGGGGGCGGCTAGTGGCCCGGAGGCGCTCTCAAAGATGCCAAGGAGTGGTCGTGTGGATCTCGATTCCCTGCGACAGGATTCGAGGGCTCGATGCCTCCCCCGGGGGGATTCCTACGACGACCTCCTCCTTCGGCCTCGAATACGTCCTGGGGTGCCTCGAGAGCGTGGCTCGAGCCCTTGGCCATGTACGGGCGCACCCTGGGTCGTCCCTAACTCTGTTGCTCGAGGGCAGCTGTCGAACCCTGGTCGAGGGCCAGCTTCCGTTCCCTCGAGGCTTAGGTTTCTGCGGTTGAGCCCCCGAGCCTCGCGCGCACGAGGTCGATCAGAGTCCCGACCGTCTTTTGTGCGACCCTCACGCACCCTTTCGAAAAAAGGAGGAGGGGTGGAGAACGCCGTACTACCCTCGTTTGGGCACGAGTTTCGATGATCTCCGGTGAGCTGCTAGCGGGGGAATTCGAGTGAGAGCCCGTGTCCCGTTCGTTAGGGGTCGGCTAGTGGCCCGGAGGTGCTCTCAAAGATGCCAAGGAGTGGTCGTGTGGATCTCAATTCCCTGCGATAGGATTCGAGGGCTCGATGCCTCCCCCGGGGGGATTCCTACGACGACCTCCTCCTTTGGCCTCGAATACATCCTGGGGTGCCTCGAGAGCGTGGCTCGAGCCCTTGGCCATGTACGGGCGCACCCTGGGTCGTCCCTAACTCTGTTGCTCGAGGGCAGCTGTCGAACCCTGGTCGAGGGCCAGCTTCCGTTCCCTCGAGGCTTAGGTTTCTGCGGTTGAGCCCCCAAGCCTCGCGCGCACGAGGTCAATCAGAGTCCCGACCGTCTTTTGTGCGACCCTCACGCTCCCTTTCAAAAAAAGGAGGAAGGGTGGAGAACGCCGTAGTACCCTCATTTGGGCACGAGTTCCGACGATCTCCGGTGAGCTGCTAGCGGGGGAATTCGAGTGAGAGCCCGTGCCTCGTTCGTTAGGGGTCGGCTAGTGGCCCGGAGGCGCTCTCAAAGATGCCAAGGAGTGGTCGTGCAGATCTCGATTCCCTGCGACAGGATTCGAGGGCTCGATGCCTCCCCCGGGGGGATTCCTATGACGACCTCCTCCTTTGGCCTCGAATACGTCCTGGGGTGCCTCGAGAGCGTGGCTCGAGCCCTTGGCCATGTACGGGCGCACCCTGGGTCGTCCCTAACTCTGTTGCTCGAGGGCAGCTGTCGAACCCTGGTCGAGGGCCAGCTTTCGCTCCCTCGAGGCTTATACCGGGCTCGGGGCCCGTTTCCCAGATATCTAGGAATATCCGTCCGCGGATCCCTCCCCCGCCCGTTAGCCGGGCGCGTCTTTTGGGGGAGGCGAGATCGGCGCGATAGTGGGCGACGTGGCGTACGGTTACGACGTGGGGGACGGCCATGTGCCCGACTCCTGCGAGATGTAAGGTAACGGTTAGGTGGGCGCATTTAATGTTGGAAACTGTTCTTACCTTTTCGCGCGGCTGTTGGGCTTCTGCCTAGGCATATAAAATCAAGGCCTGGGGGTCTGCGTTCCCCTCCGTTCCCTTGCGCTCCTGCATTCTTCTGCCTCAGACAACTCTTGTCTTATCGCGCTCTGCGCCCGCATCGCTGTCGCCACCGCGTCCTCTTCGTCCACCCCCCCTTTCGACAACACCGATGGCAGGAAAGAGCCAGATCCTCCCCGCCGATGACTGGGCCGCCTCCTCGGTGACGGAGAGGAGGTTGGAAGAATTGGTCGAGGATGGGCTGCTGCGGCCGAGGACGAGCCGGTCGCAACCGGAGTGGATCGCGCCGCCCCCTGCCCACCGGGAGCCGGCGCCCCCGGAGGGGTACGTGGTGAGCTTCGTCTGCTTCCACGAGCGGGGGTTTGGTGTGCCGACGTCCGTCTTCATGCGCGCGCTCCTCCACTACTACCAGGTGGAGCTTCACCACCTTTCCCCCAACGCCGTCGCGCAGGCCACCATTTTCGTGGCGGTCTGCGAGGGCTACCTTGGGGTGGAGCCACAGTGGAACCTGTGGCTTCACCTTTTCAAGACCGAGCTCTTCGCCAAGAAGGCGGGGGAGAAGGGCGTCTTGTGCACGGCCCGAGTAGGGAGCTGCGTCCTACAGGTGAGGTCGAGCCGGGCGGATCTGTACATCCCGGCTCGCCTCATCTCTTCGAACAGTGGGTGGCACGAGGGTTGGTTCTACCTCCGCAATGATGAAAATCAGTTGCCGAGGTACACCGGCCGCATGCTAACCGCTCGAGAGGAGTGCTGGACATACGGAGTGCCGAAAGCCGAGAAGCCGCGCCTGGACCCGCTGCTGGCGGCGCTGCAGCAGCTTCGCCTTCGGGGTTTGACGGCTGCGGCGGTGGCCACGGCCTTCCATCGCCGTAGGGTGATGCCGCTGTGCCGGCGTCGTCTCCGCCTCGACCAGATGACTCCGGAGGCATCGCTGGAGGGGACCCGGATGTCCCACGAATCCCTTTCCCTCGAGTCTGCTCGGCAAGAGATCGAGGCGCTAAAGGCAACCATTGGTGACAAAGACAACGCCTTCCTTGGGCTCGAGCGGACTTGCGGGGGGCTTCGTGACGAGGTTGTGGGCCTGCAGACCCACATCGAGGGTAAGTGTGATTGTTACAGCCACGATGCGGAGGGCCTTGCGTTGGGTATTAATCTGTTCGTCGTGTTTCAGAGCTGGAGAGGGAGAACCGAGAGGCCCAATCCTCTGCCAACTCCTTCCAGAGCCTCCTCGAAGCCGAGATCCGGAGGACCCAACTGCTCCAGGGCGCAATCACCACCATGTGTGACGGCCTGGGGGTCGAGCTCGACGCCGACACCGGGGAAGATGTTCCGGGGAACTCCTTCGTCCGTCGGATGGTGGCGCTGGGCGGCCTTGCCCGGGAGAAGATACGGGACGGCCTCCATCACGGCGTGAAGAGGGCGCTGGCCGTCGTCCGTTTAGGGTTTGTGTTCGACATGAAGCTCGTCGCTGAGGGCTTTATCACAGACCCGGACCGGACAGACGAGGAGAACGAGGATACTTGCGTGGAGCTGATTGAAGCCGCTGAAGAGCCTGGAAACCGTCTGGCCTCGCTTTTTGAAGCTGAGGTGGTTCCGCCTAATGACGATGAGGGCCTGTGAGCCAAATCTGGGCATGAAGGCCCATGTAATAAGTTAGCATCTCGAATTTTGATCGTGGTGGCCTCGAAGGCCTAAAAACTCGAAACATAAACCGGTTCGTGGTTGATTTAGTTTTATTCGAGCTTTTCTTCCCTTTATCGCTTGGATCATGTTCTTGCGTGATTTACTTAGCACGCAGCTGCATCCTTTGGCGTAAGGGAGCGAGTGGAGGTACCGTAGCCTCAGGGGCGTAAGTGATCTCACGGCTCGACCGCTCTCGAGCTTTAGGGTGATGTTGCGGCCTTGTAAATCGTGTGAGAGCCTGGTCTAAGCGACTGGGGATATGTTCTTTTTCAAAGTTAGGAACCGTTATTTAGATCTCCTTAGCGTGAAGTCACACCTCTAAAAGGCGTAAGGGGTGAGTGGAGGTACCGTAGCCTCGGAGGCGTAGGTGATACTCCTGACTCGGGAGCCCTTTCGAACCTTAGGGTGCTCTTGCAGCGAAGTCGATCTAAGAAGCGGTTCTTAGATTTAAAAAAGAGCATAAGTTTTTTCGGGGACTGGGGGGTTCCCCCCTTATAGCCCCCGAGGGAGGGTCGATTCTGGGAGTGCAGAGTCGATCCTTCCTCACTGTAAAACAAAAGTTTGAACATCGCTGTATTCTTTATTGACGAAAAAGAAAATACAGAGCCTCGAGGCTTTTTAAGGAAAGAAGCGACATAGCTGTTCAATGTTCCAAGCGTTGGTGAGGATTTCGCCCTTCTCGTTGGATAGCTTGTAGGTGCCCGGCTTTAGTACTTCTGCGATGATGTACGACCCTTCCCATGGTGGCGTGAGCTTGTGCCGTCCCTTGGTGTTCTGGTTCCGCCGTAGCACCAAGTCGCCGACGTTGAGGTCACGCTTGCGGACATGTCTGTCGTGGTAGCGTCGAAGATCCTGCTGGTACCTGGCAGAATGTAACAGAGCCACATCTCGGGCTTCCTCGAGCTAGTCGAGGGCGTCCTGTCTTGTGGCGTCGTTATTTCTTTCGTTGTAGGCCTTCAACCTTGGGGATCCGTATTCTATATCGGTTGGGAGCATAGCCTCAGACCCGTAGACTAAGAAGAACGGAGTGAACCCCATGGCTCGAGTCGGCGTTGTTCTTAGGCTCCACAGGACCGAGGGTAGCTCGGCAGCCCATCTTTTGCCATGTTTATTTAGTTTGTCGAAGATTCTGAGTTTCAGGCCTTGTAGGACCATACCATTGGCACGTTCCACCTGACCGTTTGTTTTTGGATGGGCCACGGCTGACCAGAGCACTCGGATGTGGTGGCTGTCGCAGAAATCCAAAAACTTTTTGCCAGTGAACTGGGTGCCATTGTCTGTGATGATACAGTTAGGGACCCCGAAGCGATGAATAATGCCGGTGAAAAAGAGCACAACTTGCTCGGACCTGATGCTGGTGATAGGGCGGGCCTCGATCCACTTAGAGAATTTGTCGATCGCGACGAGCAAGTGGGTGAAGCCGCCAGCTGCCCTTTTCAATGGTCCGACAAGGTCGAGCCCCCAAACGGCAAACGGCCATGTGATGGGGATAGTTTGCAGGGCATGTGCCGGAAGATGGGTTCGTCTCGCATAGTACTGACAACCCTTGCAGGAGCGTACTAGTTTGACAGCGTCGGAGACCGCGGTTGGCCAATAGAATCCTTGTCGAAAGGCGTTTCCGACGAGGGTTCGAGGTGCTGTGTGGTGACCGCAAGCCCCCGAGTGGAGATCGCCGAGTAGGTTCCTGCCTTGCTCATTTGTGATGCATCGTTGGAGGATACCAGTAGGGCTACGGCGGTAGAGCTCCCCGCTGTCACCCATGATCACAAAGGTTTTGGCCCGGCGCGTGATCCGTCGAGCCTCGGTCTTACCCGAGGGGAGGTCCCCTCGGATAAGGTAGTCGAGGTATGGGACGCGCCAGTCAGGCTCGAGGTCAGACAGCGGGGTCGAGCCTTCCACCTGCATGGCCTCTGCCCCGGTCAAGGGGGCTTCCACCTCAGGTGGAGGGTCGAGTGACGTCCCGCCAACCCCTCCGTCTGGCCCGAGGTCCACGGACGGCTGCTGAAGGTCTTTTGCAAAAACGTCTGGTGGGACCGTAACTCGACTGGACGCGATTTTTATCAGTTCATCGGTGGCCTCATTGTACCTGCGCGCGATGTGGTTGAGCTCGAGGCCGTGAAACTTGTCCTCGAGGCGCCGTAGTTCTTGACAGTAGGCTTCCATCTTGGGGTCACAGCAACTCGAGCTCTTCATGACCTGATCGATAACGAGTTGGGAGTTGCCTCGAACGTCAAGGTGTCGGACCCCGAGTTCGATGGCGATTCTTAATCCCGTGACGAGCGCCTCGTATTCGGCGACGTTGTTAGACGCAGGAAAATGAAGCCGGATGACGTAGCGCATGTGAACCCCGAGGGGTGAGACGAAGAGCAAGCCCGCGCCCGCTCCCGTTTTCATCAGCGACCCATCGAAGTACATGGTCCACAGCTCCGCCTGAAGCTGTGGAGGGGGGAGTTGGGTGTCGGTCCACTCAGCCAGGAAATCTGCTAACACCTGTGATTTGATAGCTTTTCGCGGCGCATAGGACAAGGTCTCGCCCATGAGTTCGGCTGCCCATTTGGCAACCCTACCCGAGGCTTCCCGGTTCTGGGCTATCTCTCCCAAGGGGAAAGAAGAAACCACAGTAATCGGGTGACCCTCGAAGTAGTGTCGGAGCTTGCGCCGTGTCAGGATGATGGCATATAGCAGTTTCTGGATCTGTGGGTATCGACTCTTGGTTTCAGAGAGCACTTCGCTAATGAAATAGACCGGCCTCTGGACGAGCAAGGTATGTGCCTCCTCGGCCCGTTCGACAACCAGGGCAGCACTGACTACTTGTGATGTCACGGCGACATAGAGTAGGAGTGGTTCACCCGGGGTCGGAGGGACGAGGATTGGTGAGTTAGAGAGTGTGGCCTTGAGTTTTGTGAGAGCCTCCTCAGCCTCAGGGGTCCAGGAAAAGTGCTCCGATTTTTTCAAGAGACGGTACAGAGGGAGTGCTTTTTCGCCGAGGCGCGAAATGAAACGGCTGAGTGCCGCCAAGCAACCTATGACCCTCTGTACGCCCTTCAGATCTCGGATGGGGTCCATCTTGGTTATTGCAGAGATTTTTTCAGGGTTGGCCTCGATGCCGCGTTTGGATACGATGAACCCTAAGAGCATACCTCGTGGGACGCCAAAGACGCATTTCTCTGGGTTGAGCCTGATGTTTTTTGCCCGAAGGCATTTGAACGCGACGTCGAGGTCGCTGACCAGGTCGTCGGCTTGTTTGGTTTTGACAACGATGTCGTCGACATAAGCCTCGACGATCGTCCCGATGTGTTTTCCGAAAACATGCTGCATGCATCGCTGGTACGTTGCCCCCGCGTTCCGGAGACCGAAGGACATCGTAACGTAGCAATACATGCCGAACGGGGTGATGAATGAAGTTGCAAGCTGGTCAGACTCCTTCATTTTGATTTGGTGGTAGCCGGAGTATGCATCTAAGAATGAGAGAGTTTCACATCCCGCAGTGGAATCAATGATTTGGTCAATGTGTGGCAAAGGAAAGGGAACTTTTAGACATGCTTTATTTAAACCGGTGTAGTCTACACACATCCTCCATTTCCCACTCTTTTTCCTAACTAATACGGGATTAGCTAGCCACTCGGGATGATGAACCTCCTTGATGAATCCGGCCTCTAACAGTTTGTGTATTTCCTCGCCGATGACCCTACGCTTCTCCTCATCGAAGCGACACAGGCGTTGCTTCACCGGTTTGGATCCGGCCTGGATCTCCAAGGCGTGCTCGGCGACTTCCCTGGGTATGCCTGGCATATCCGAGGGACTCCACGCAAAGATGTCGACGTTTGCGCGAAGAAAGTCGATGAGCACTGCTTCCTATTTAGGATTGAGGGTGGCACTGATGCTTAGTGCCTTTCCCTTGGGATTAGCGGGGTCGAGGGGTACGAGTTTGACATCTTCGGCGGGCTCGAAGCTGCCGGCATGGCGTTTTGGGTCGGGAATCGCATTGGCAAGACCGTCGAGGTCTGCAGCCAAGATCGCCGACTCCAAAACAGCCTCGCCGTGTTCGACGCACTCGACGTCGCACTCGTAGGCGTGTTCATACGAGGGCCCTATAGTGATGACACCGTTTGGACCCGGCATTTTGAGCTTGAGGTAGGTGTAGTTCGGGATCGCCATGAACCGAGCGTAGCATGGGCGTCCCAGGATAGCGTGGTATGTTCCACGGAATCCGACCACTTCAAAAGTGAGAGTCTCCTTTCGGAAGTTGGCCGGTGTGCCAAAACAAACGGGCAGATCGACCCGTCCGAGGGGTTCCGCCCATTTCCCTGGCACGACTCCGTGGAAGCCCCCGACGCTAGGTTGGAGGCGCGCTCTCCCGACCCCCAGAAGGTCGAGGGTCTGGGAGTAGATGACGTTGAGGCTGCTTCCGCCATCCATGAGCACCTTGGTGAGGCATGTGTTGGCGATGACGGGGTCAACAACGAGCGGATAGACTCCCGGGTTGGGGACGTGGTCTGGGTGGTCGTCACGGTCGAAAGTGATGGCCACCGCGGACCAATCAAGGAAGCGGGGGACTGCCGTTTGTACGGAGAAAACCTCGCGTCGTTCTCGCTTGCGCTGGCGCGCCGAGAGGCAGGTCGAGGGTCCTCCGTAGATCATGAATCAGTCGTGGATCTCAGGGAATTCCCCGTCCTTGTCGTCGCCTTTAGGGTCCTCCTTCTTGTCGTCCTTCTTGACGCCGGCACCCCCAAAGTACCTGCGAAGCATATGACAGTCCTCGAGGTTATGGTTAGTAAGTCCCTTGTGGTAGGGACATGGTTCTTTGAGCATTTTGTCGAAGACGCCCCCGCCGGGGAGGCCTCAAGGCTTTTTGTGCTCGGTAGCAGCGACGAGCTCGTCGGCCGGGGCCTCGAGCTTGCCCTACTGGCCTTTCTTCTTCTTGCGGTTGTTCCTCTTGGAGCCCCGGGTGGAGCTCGCGGGATCGTCGACCTTCTGCTCCCCCCTCTCCGGGTCGCCACCAAAGATTGCACCAACCGCCTCCTCGCCGGCGGCGAAGTTGGTGACAATGTCTATTAACCCGTTGGTAGTGAGCGGAGTGTTACGGCCCAATTCTCGGACCAACTCTTTACAGGTGGTTCCGGAGAGGAAGGCCATAATTACGTCGGAGTCAGTGACGTTGGGGAGTTCGGTACGCTGCTGGGAGAAGCGCCGGATGTAATCCCGGAGGGATTCACCTGGTTTCTGCTTGCAGCTCCGGAGGTCCCATGAGTTGCCGGGGCGCATGTAGGTCCCCTTGAAATTTCCCTCAAACACCCTCACGAGATCATCCCAGTCGTGGATCTGTCGAGGTGGGAGATCCTCGAGCCAGGCTCGGGCGGTGTCGGAGAGGAACAGGGGGAGTTGTCGAATGATGACCCGGTCGTCGGTGGCCTCGCCTAGCTGACACGCCAAGCGGAAATCAGCGAGCCAAAGTTCGGGTTTGGTTTCGCCGTTGTACTTGGTGAGAGTCGTGGGGGAGCGAAACCGAGCCAGGAGCACCGTCTCACGGATAGCCTTACTGAAGACCCAAGGACCCGGAGGCTCGGGTGAAGGGCTTCGATCTTTCGAACTGTCGTAGCGTCCGCCCCTGTGGACATGGTAGCCTCAAGCCACGCCGTCACCGTGCTTACGCGTGCGGCGCTCGACGATGTTGCCATGGGTGTCTCGAGGCTCGTGGTCGTTGCTGGTGAGCTCAGGGGCCGGAGCTACCCGGTTTCGCCGGGCAGGCTCGGGGTGAACCGAGGCCTCTCTCTCCTGTCGGGAGGGCTCGATGATCCGCTCCGAGGCTGCCTCGCGTCGCCTCGAGGTGGAGCTCTCGGCCTGCTGTATGGCGGCGGTCTCGAGGAGTTCTCGGATTTCATCCCGAGCCCAACGGGCGTCGGGGTTTGACGACTCGGGCATGTTGCGGAGAAGCACGGTGGCGGCGACGACGTTCTGGCTGGCTCGAGCGAAAACCGGGGGGTCGACCATCCGGTCCTCGTCGATGCGACGGTTGACGTCGCGAGCTCTTTCGCGAGCTCTCCCGCCAAGTGCGCGTTCCGCACGCTCGCGCTCGAGGGTTTGTTGGAGTAGACCCAGGTTTTCCCGTTCCTCGTCAAGCCTGTCCTGCAACTCGCGAATCTGCTCGAGCTGCGCTCCTTGATCCGCAAGGAACTGAGGATCGTCTCGCTCAGCAGGAAGCTCGACATGGGGTGGCGTGTGCCTTCCTTCGACTGGCCCTTCGTCCTCTGATTCCGAAGTGCTTTCAACGTCGATGTTGAAGCATTCGCGGGTCGGATCATAGGTGTCGTCAGCCGAGTCAGAGTCAGGAGCGCCAAAGTAGTAGTATGACGGGGGAATGTGTGGCCGTTGCAAATCGTCACTGGGGTTGCGATGTTGAGAAGCAGTCACATGGGGCTCTGTGTCTGGTGTCTCCGTAGAGTCCAGATAATCAGAGGCCGATGTGGATGCAACGAGGTCCGGAGTGGAGCGTAGATGGTGCCCGGGGAGTTCCTCATAAGCACTCATGCGAGTGCTCACGAAAGATGCGTACACCCGGGCAGCCGAGTCTAGCCCAAACGGGAATGGTGATGGAGATGTTGTTGTCCGTGCCAAAATGGATGCTCCGGACAGTGGCGTCTCACCGGACGGGGGAGCGGCGGGATTCCCCATTGGCATGTTACCCTCAGTCAAGCTCATCCTTCCCAAACCTTCCACAAGGAGGTCTAGGCTAGCGCCTGGCTGGGGGGTGCCGGACTGGGGGACCCCGTCGCCCTCCGCGAGGTGAAGACGGTGGTTGTGCCGGGCTCGTCGTCGTCGGGCGGCCCGCGCCCGCCTAGAGCGACGGTGCCGGCGGATTGCTCCCCCGGGCTGGGAGAGCTCGTAGTTCTCGTCGGATGGGTGCCTGGGGAGAAGTAGGACCATATCGTAGCCATGGCCAAGCGACATGAACTCCAAACTCCCGAACCAGATCACCGTGGCCAACAGAATAGGGCGTTCGGGGTCAGCCATGGCCAAGCGACGTTTGGCACGCAGCGATCCCCTACCTAGCGTGCCAACCGTCGGTGTTCGGACCTGAGGGGTCCTAAACCAACGAGTAAATGTTGCGTGTCTCTTTCCTGGATGGTGATGCAAGGAGAATACACGGGGGTTTATCCTGGTTCGGGCAAAAGAAGGCCCTACGTCCAGCGGGGGGAAGAAGTTTGTATTTCCTTGCACCGAAGTGCTCGTGTAGGGGTTACAAGCAGACGAGAGAGGGCGCCGAGCCCAAGTCTCAAAGAGAGAAAAAAGGATAAGGATGGTTGCTTGAAGTATCGATCTCTTGTTTTTTCTTCGTTGTCTGTTATTGTGTGGTCGGGTGCTTTGTTTTTTCCTTCGTAGAACCCTGGCCTGCCCTTTTATAGGGTGAGAGGAGGCCAAGACGACGGGGGGTGATGTTTGGTCGATTCCTGTTGAGTTGACTGTAGCGACGTGCCTTGGGAATGGCCGGCCATCCCTGGACACCATGGCGTCGTGGGAGACGAGACGGCGAAATGACCCGGAACGCCGTGCCATACCGTCCTTCCCTTGCCGTTGAACTGTGCCGAGCGTCGAGGTTGGGTCGAGGCCGGGTCGAGACCGGATGGATAAGGCCGAATCCCCGAGATTGCGGGGAACGAGTCTTGTCTTATCCTCCCTCGAGGGTGACCGATGGTAAACAGTGTGCGGTAAGGTGGGTATAGTGACGGGTTTCACCTCCCATCATGGGATGGATGGTAAAATAGTGAGACCTGACACGGGCATTGTTCCCACGTCGATCCTGGTCGCAGCCATGCCGGTAGGTGATAGTAGGTAACCGCATTAAATGCTATGGCTTTTGTCCTGGGGTAGGTAAAGAGAAGGAGTCGAGGCGCTCGACCCAGGCTCACGCGAGTCGGAGTTTTTCCCAGTGGGCGGGCAAGCTTCGCGCGGGTCGGAGCGCCGTCGAGGTAGCTTGCCGTACGGGATGGGGCGCGGTCGAGGCGCCCCGTCGAGCGGGCCTCGTACGAGTCGGAGCCGGAGCGCGGTCGAGGCGCCCCGTCGAGCGGGCCTCGTACGAGGCGGACATGATGCGCGGTCGAGGCGGGCTGTCTTTTATTGCGGTGGCAGTCGTTTTAGTTTTTTACTAGCGATGGATGTGGGTACCCCCGTACTTTTGGTACCGACACACTTGAGTGTCATTTAACATTTCTCAAAAATAAAGGCCGAAGTACACTTTCTTTTGATTTTTTCGACACGTGACCTTGCTTTTATTTATAAAAAATGAAAGATTTGAAAATATATATTATATAAAAATAAAAACTGAATGGAGTTACTGGCCGGCTCTTGGGAAATAAAAAGGCCGACCCGGTTCAAATCGATTTCGATTCTGTTTCCAAATGTCGGGTGGGCTTCTGGGTAGGCTACCCAATTTTTTCGGGTCAGGTAATAAAAATTGCTACTCGATATTCAGGTAGCAAAATCATCGTCCAAAACTGTTTGAGGAGTGATTTTATCGGTTTTGTAAAATTCAGGAGGTAAATTAGTCCGTATAGCTGAGGGTAAACTACCATACGCTGTCGGCGCCGCGGGCTCTTTCGTTCCTGGTTCCCCCACTCAAGCCCACAGCCGCAGCACCCGAGCTGATCTTGTCGGGAGTGAGGTTGGGGCCCCATCGCCGGCGACGAGGGCTTCGGGGATGGTGGGGAGGGCCACTGATCGCGACCTCCGGAGCGCACGCGCTGCGACGCTGAAGACGACGAAGAAGAAGGTGGCGACCGCGTCAGTGGGTGCTAGGATCCAGAAGAGGAAGAAGCCGGCTCCCGCGTCGGAGGGGGCTGATGTCCCCAAGGCGGCGGGGAATACGACGACGAGCGCGTCGGAGGTGGCTGAGATCCCCACGGCCGCGGGGAAGACGGAGTTGCTATCAGAGGCCAGTGACCTCCTGAAGCTGAAGAAGGAGGCGTTCGAGGCGAAAGATCTCTGGAAGGAGAGGGGTGTCCCGGGGGCGCTGGAGCGCTGGGTGGAGGGTAAGGCGCAGGAGGCCCAACCGAAGAAGAGGAAGCTGTTGGTCAAGAAGAGGTTGCCGGATACTCTCATCGCCATGATGATTACACAGCCATATCTCATTGAGCCCATACCTGCCGAGGAGCTGGCCAAGAAGAGCGAGCCATTCCGCCAAATGTACACAATGCGCAAGTACATTGACGATAAGATGTTCGCCTACGAGCAGGCTCTTATCAACCAGTACAACAATATGGGGTATGCCGAGGACGTAACCGAGGTCACCGACGACGAGCAGGAGTAGTTAGGGCAATTGATCTTTGGTGTTTTTCCCTGAATTGACACCTGTGCGGCAGACAAAAATGACTTTCGTGAACTTTGGTTTCTTTTTTTGATGATAAGGCGTCAACTAACTTTTAAAATTGCACCTCTTTTTAAAATGCAAAGCTACCATAGCATATACCAGCTATACACTAATTATTTGAATCACTTGAAATGAAATCAAAGGCTCAAATATATTGTCATATATTGAATCAAAACATTTGGATTGTATGGAAATTGGTTTGCAGTATCTTCCCTGTATCCCCATTTTCTAGAAAATATATCTCTGTTGCATTGGCAAGAGAGGCTGGGAGGCTTCCCCTAAAGTGGTTCATGCCAAGGTGCAGGTACTGGACATTCAGTATCAGGTGAACCCCCGAGTCTGAGGGAAGGGAAGCATTCCATGCAGCTCATTATTGGTCACTCTGAAATGTACAAGTGAGGAAACATTAAAGAATGTTGTAGGAATAATTTCTGAGAAATGGTTTTCGCCCAGATCCATGAATATGAGACTATTCAGCCCACCCAGGTCCTCAGGTACCCTCGAGTTCGTTCCTGGCAAAATTTATTTCTTGCAGGGACGAGAGGTTGCCAAGTTATTCCAGAGTTACTCCAGTGAAGTTTTTTTTTTCAGGTGTACTCCAGGCAAGGATTTCTCCAGTGAAAAAGTGAGGTCAAATTCGATCCTTTCAAGACTGGTGCAATTCTTTAGCTAGGTGGTTATCTCACCTTGCAGCAAGCTGCTAGACAAATTGAGATGCTGCAACTGAGGCAGCTGGCCAACTGATACTGGAATTTGACCCTGCAATTTGTTTCAACTGAAGGGGATGCTAGTACAAAGTACTCCATGCTCATGCGTCGCAGAAGCGAAGAGCAAACCAAATCAGAGCAGTGGAGTTCCATGAGACCATGATGTGGTGGTCACCGACCAAATGAGCAAACTTGAGGTCTTCACAAACTACTACGCCCAGTTGCTCGGCTCTGAATCTCCATCCAATTGGCAGTTTGATATACACTCTTTGTACTCTTGTCAGCAAGCTGTGAATCAGGACCGGCTTGAGGCACCTTTCACCCTACCTGAAGCCAAGATGGTTATCCAATCCGTGAATAAAAACAGCGCACCAGGCCCGGATGGATTTGGTTTAGCTTTCTACTGTGCTGTGTGGGATCAAATTGCTCCACAGATTGGCCCGACCTGTCGAGGATCAACACATCATGCTTTTGGCAAAGAAACCAGGAGTCATCACACCCGATGCCTACAGGCTAATTTCATTACAGAACCTTTCTATTAAGCCGCTAACGAAAATGATGAACAAGATCAACTTCCCCAACAAGAGGTTAACAGCACCAAATGACTAAAATCATGAGACAACGCAGTGCACATCTATGCAATTTCTGAAGTTGTCACGTTTCACTTTCAGTTCCGTCTGTTTATATGTAGAGAGCGTTTTAGTTTTATAAATGGGAGAGCATTTTTTTTAACCAATAGAGCATTTTTACATGTCCCAATCCTTCAATTCCAGCATGCACACGAAACGACTACTAAGTCCCAATCCTTCAATTCCAGTATACACACGCGAAACGACTAGTCCCAATCCTTCAATTCCAGTATGCACACGAAACGATATTCTCGGTACGGTTGAATTCTTTTACCCCTGCTCGGCTGAGCTTATCAGCCGTGAAACAGTGTTTTTCTCTCACAGCAAATCAGACACAGCCGGCTTATAAGAAAAAAAAAAGCCTGCCGAACAGGGCCTAAGGCGATGATATAGTCTTTAGCATCCTTTTTATATGATGATTGATATTTAGCATTCTTTTATACACAAGTGGTAAAGAAGCGCGAGAGCATCGCTAGGATGCATCAACAGATCAACTTAATTTCTATTTCTGTATCATGGATGGATTCACAGAAGCCGAACTGGCATTCCTACCAGCAACCAATAAACAATTAATATCATCATCATCAGAATAAAAAAAAATCTTAAAATCATATGTAGAATAAAAAAAATCTTATCTTAAAATAAAAAATACAGAATGCAAATGATGGAGGAGACGACGAGGCATCGGAGTCATGGAAGAGGAGCAACATGGCTAGCCTCTCGGAGGCAGCTTCTGCAACTCAAGCAGGATACACATGTCGTCATCTGCCTCAGCATCCCGGCTCCAACTAAAATCGAATTCAAATATACCAAACTCTGAATCTCTAACTAAACTTGGACGGTGCTGCAGGTTATTTCCCAATCCATCAAGGTGGGGCGAAGCAGGCAGGCAGGCATCAGAGTCATGGAAGACGAGCAACACGGCGTGCCTCCTCGCGGAGGCAGCAGCTTCTGCTTCGTAAGCAGGATACACATGTCGTCATCTGCCCCCAGCAGCATCCCCCACCAACTGACCAACCCAATCTAATCAATCAACCCCGGGGAAGAACTCGAAGCGCAAATCGAAACCGGCGAACAAAAACCGCATTAAAAAAGCCACAAGTTGAAGTTTTCTCAAACTAAAAAACGCGCAAGTGGGCATGGATGGAACATTCGGGCTCTCCGTCTCCGAAGAAGAAAAGCATAAACAATTTGTTGGCGGCAGCGGCTGAAGAAGAGACGGGAATGGGATGCCCTGCCGCCCGTGCGGTATTTACAAAGATGAAAACGGACGGGATGAATCCCGTTCCGTCCGCATGCGTATACCGTATTTTTCCGTCCATTTTTGTTTTTTTCGGGATAAACGGAAACGGAACCGAAAACGGGACGAGATACCGCGGGACCGGGGCCGAAAACGGTTGAGCGTTTTTCCGTCCGTATTACCGGTATCCCGTTTTTTATCGGGATATTCCCGTTTTCATCCCGTTTATACGTTCACCGGGACAAGCGCAGAAGGCGCTGAGCTGAGCTGTGCCGTGAGCGGGTGGTCAGCCAGACTTGCTTCTGCAGTCTGCGCTGTTCGGCTGCATGCTGAACATAACGTTATTCGTAACTCGTACATGTATATGTATTTAACCAAACAAAAAAAGAGTCTCGTACATGTATGTATATATGTTACGCAAAAACATGTGTCAAATGTCTCTTTTTTCTATGTGCTATGCGTGAAAGCTGCCTACCATAAAAGGGTTAAGCACAAAAAGATTAAGCATGGATATACACGTGTATTTTAGCAAGTGACGTACACGCAAACATATCTGAAAAAAATGTTACAAAAAAAGTTTAAAAATCATCTTAGCATGATATGTCACTTTATCACAAATATAGGAACAATTTACATCATGCATGCAAGTTAGATCTAATAGGATATAAAAATTAGATCTAATTGGAAGATATTTTACCTATTTTGCTAATATATATATTTCTTCATTCTATTACCTCCTAGAAGGTAATATGCGATAAAAATCATCTAGATCGATGGCTCACATTTATTTGGGAGTACCGTAGCAAGCCCTTTTGTCATACGTGGCATGTAGTTCCGGCTTAAGTTTCCGCATACCGTTCGTTTCCGTCTATTTTTCGATCGTATTTATCCGTTTTCGCATTACCGTTTATTTCGCTACCGTTTCCACTCCTGGTTGTCCGGCTCCCGTTCCCATTTTCGTCAAAAAATATGAAAATGAAAACAGTAGAACTATTTTCCGTTCGTTTTCATCCTTAGGTATTTATGGATGGTGACCGTGGGTGCTAGGGTTGGGTTGAGTGCCCTCGGCCGCCTTTACATTCTCCAGGACGACACCTGGACGCATCTTGGCCGTCCGATCCGCAGCAGCTGATGATGGCGCGCGTCATCAGTTGCGCTTACGATTTCCGCTGATGACGTAAAAAAGAGAGTAATTTCGCCGTCGCACAAGTTGTATCGAGGACCTGGACATCAATCATGCAGTATTACAGTTACGAGAAAACGCAAACAATTTGATCGTACAAGAGTGAGATGTTGCAAACTTTGCAACGACATTGACAGCATATAATACTTTACAGAGGAGAATGCAATGGAGATAGGGGGTGTCATCCTTCATATTTACAAGGTACAAAGAACTGGATTGCATTCATCTATACCATCCCAAACAGTCACCATGTCTGCAGCTTATATAGGGGTACGAAATCGTAAACAACCAACAGTGCCACCATACCGTCTTGTTGTCCGGCTTGGTTATGCCCGTCCTAACGCCTGAGGTTGCCTCATTGACCCCGACACACCGACCCACCACCCCCTCTCACATGAGAAAGAAAACAGCATCAACGGTTGCAGCGCAGAATGTGTGCCGCTTGCTGAGAATAAGAAAGCAGCTTGTTCCTGAGAAAATCAGCACGATGACTTCTGCTGCAGAATGATGACATCTACTTCTGCTGAGTGATAGCATCGCTGCAGAACTTCTTGAAATTTTGGCACTCGTCAGTCAGGAAGTCACTGCAAAATTTGACAGGATCTCAGAACTGTATTCTGGAGAGGCAGAATAGAGATGGAAGAGGGATAGACCATGGACTTACTAGATACGTTCAAACATTTCTGCCTGATCCCATCTAGGACTCCAGGGGTAGTCATTTATTGGGGGTGACATAATAGGCGTCCCGTCAGCATTACAGTGCTGCAGAGGAATCAGATAGGCATGTGTCATTCCACAGGCTCAAATCACGGAGGAACAGGTTATGGTGCATACTTTGTAACCATTCTAGGGGGAGGCCTATATGGTGATGATTTACGTCATTTGCTTACTAGCATCTAATTCGTAAAAAAAAAAAGATACCTAAGCGACCCTGCTGCTCTTATCACCTACACCTAAAAAGAACAATAGATTACAGCTTTGGCCAGGCTACTAATGACCAGCTTGACTTCCAAGGCTCCCCTAACATGTGCAGCAGAGTATTTTCATGATATGTCTACATGTTTGCTTCATCTTGTGTTCATTTTCAGAAATCAGAACAATAAAGCATAACAACAAATGGGGGCGAAATGGAATAGGAAAAACTTAATAGTGAAACCTCTGATCAGCCAATAACCATGTAATTACAAATAAACATAACCTGAGAACTCTGCAATGTGAGGACAGGTTGTTGCTTTGGGAATTGAAGGGGGATAGCAAAGTGAACCTGCAGCATCACATTGCAATCTTTTCACTTGATAATGAACTAATTCAAGATTATAAGGCTATATAAAACAATAAAAAAGGTAGATGCAAATTGTCAAAAAAGAAAGAAAGATCCATTGAATTACAGAAAGCATGCTTCATTCAAAATGTAACATTCAGCAGTTATGGGAAATAAAGCGAAAACATATACTCCACAAATCTACAGCTTTTTTATTATTTCAACATAAGAATTGTGGGAAATGCATCAGCGCCAACATTCTAAAAGTTGGTGACCAAATACGACATACAGCATTATGGTGCTGTTCCATGAGAATTAACATGTTTCTGGATGCATGATCCTTTTCCTTCTCAGGTGGCAGGTTTTGTTTCCTTGATTGTTTATGCATTAAAGTGGTCAGTTTAAAGTGCTTGAAAATCCAAAAATGTAAATGATTTGAAGTCTCTGCCTTGTGCAAAGGGGGAACACAAGTCCAGAGGAAAAAAAAAACAGAGGCCTAGGTTCAAGGATTCTGTATCATACCAGAAATGTGAAAATTCCAGAAATGGAAAGAATTGTAGCCCTCCTGCAAAAAATCTGATGAACACATGTATCATTAGTAGACCTGTTAAAATGCATGATTATGTAAGGGAAAACAATACTATATTAGTACCGGATCAGCCTCTAATGGCCTCCCAAAGGTAGGAGCTAGCGCCTCAATAAATCGTCTTCTGGAACCAATTGAAGCTGATGCCTCTACAAGCTACAGTATAATTAGAAAAAATGTAAGGAACAGAAGGTGCCACTAAATTATACAAAGATAATCCCCTGCTTTATGGGCTTTCATGACATCACACAGTTGTCAGCTAGGCAACAACTAGGTACCAAATCAAGCAGTGGTGATCAGAGAAGCTTTGGGCATCATCACAGGCCGGAGTCAATGTGCTCAATAAAGGAGCTCACAAAGCAGAGGAAGGAGTTTGAGCGAGAGAAAAGTCATTATGTTAGGATTTAAGACTCCCTCTCTCTGGGCATCATGTCCATAGGTTTTATACAACCAAGCACTTGAAGAACTACAAACACAGAGGGTGAGATGCAAGAACTAGACAGCAAGAAAAGCACATGCAAATGCAGTCAAGCTTAAAGCTAGCAACCAAATGACAGTATAAGACCTATTGTGTTTTCCTCCTTCATGGTTCCTTACGTTGTGGTTTCCCCCATTTCAAACTTAGTCACAACAAAGACACAAATTTAATGCAACTGAACCAAACAACCAGTTAACATTCTGCAATCCCCAACTCCCATGATATATCTTACATGCATGGCATTGACATGAAATTTGCACAAAAAATTGCAAAACAACAACACAGCTTACCAGACCGTTAAGACTATCTTCTAAAGCAGGAAGATACTCCGCCAAGCACCTACATATGATAGACCAAGGAGGGTTCATCAGTTACAAGATCATTATTGTATCTTTTTTTAGAAATGTTCTAATAAACGAGAACATAAGGGCATAACAAGAGCGTTATGTCTCACAACATGATGTGCAACAGGATAACACAGAAGGAGAGACAATCTTCATCTAGTGGTGTGGCAAGTTAACTTACATCCCATTTGACCATGGAGGGAGTTTCACATCCTCAACTGAGAGAAGTGACTTCAAATCTGGTGTTGAGATTAGTTTGAGTCGTGGAGCAGAAGGCATAGAAGAGTAGCTTGAACTCCTACTGATTGGAAAAATGACCTGCACAAGAAACAGGCAACATATTTTCAAATTTGCAATAGAAACTCATATATTCCATTGGGTTGTCCAAACTGTAGAAAGACAAACTGAAAACTGAAAGCCAAAAACTAAATACATTTGGGCATGAGCAATGTATATTGCCAAACTAGGCAAATAAGAAATACTAGGTCTTATCTGTTAAATTTTCTGTACAATGTTTAATCTTTATTTATTAGAGGAGGTCATAAGCTGGGGCCCACATCAATCAACAAGAAACGCAACTCGACAACCACCCTCCTCCAACCTTTTCCCTTCCATGCTTTCTCCTCTCCCCATGCTCCCTTCAAGCTAGGTCCCCACTCCAACCATGGGTGTTGCCGGTCACAGGCGAGGCTCCGACGGCGTGTACTACTGCCGACAGTCGCTATTACCCACTCCCCTCGTACCGTTCACAATGTATTTTACCGGCAGCACAGCATCACTACCTCCTCTTATTCTCCCATTGCAGATGCCCTTATATGTGTGCCAGGATTGGAGAATTCTGCTAGAGGTTTCTCAGTTTGTTTGCATGTAAAATCTAAATAAATACTTCTAATTGAACATATGACTGAAACCTCACCTATGTAAAGAGAACATCTAAATGCAACAATAAGGTTGTTGTCTGTGAAATCCTTTTTTCAATTCCGTACTTATTATCAGTGATACAGTGCTCTTGTCAGTCTAACATGCAAAAGGTGGCAAACTCAGTGTAATGTGCACAAAAGTCAACGGAAACATTCTGAAACTGCCGGTAAGAATAGTAGAGTGATCATCTTGATCCTACTCAGTGCATACCTTGGTTGGAGAACATGCCAAGTAGACACTATCAGATAAATAGTCTAGAAGATTTCTATGGCATTGCAAATTTTAGTCATATTGTGAAGTTTCAGCAGGACTAACTAGATGAGAGTTTGGCAGTTTGCTGATATAACATTTATCAACAAGGCAACAATTCATCATGAATAGTGCTACTATTATCAAATGTTCATATCTGTGTCCGTGGAACCAGTGATTTTAGAGATTAACCTGGAGATGGATCTTTTGAGGTAATCTCCAAGGACATCCTGGCACCAGTTTGGCAAAGTCAAAATCAGAGTCCAGAAGTGGTACAGCAAATTTCACCTCATCTGGCTACAAAATAGAACAATACGAGGTGAGACTATATCAATTTTCACAAGAGAAATTGTAGAAATTGGTAAACTTACCCTATCAGCAGAAGGTACCATGCAGACTTCGATTCCCTGTCCATGAGATGATTTCGAGAAGTCATTTCCCAACCAATGTATTCAATAAGAAAATTGAGCTAATTTGGAAAAGCAGTTGGTAATAAGTCATTCAGGCCACTCAACCTTCAGCACGTACTTAAGACCCAGACTGTTTCTCACTAATACTGCAGTCATACCATATAAAGGCTGCTGTAAGAATAAAATCTAGACCATACATCTGCACGTGTGGCATGCTAACCTAATATCTCAATGTCACCAAATGGGCAACTGTGGAAGTGCATTATGCCGTTACCTCCTTAGAGAGAACAGTGCTTAGTTCAAACGCCACTCTTGCGTCATCCACCATGTGAACCCGCTTCTTTTGGTATTCAATGTACAATTCTCTGCACCAATCAAAGTTAGAATTAAAACAGTTATCAAAAGAAAGCTTAGCACCAAAAGTAACAGGAGTATCTCAGTGTGCTTTCGTAACCAACAAGAACATGTCATGATATCAATTTCTTCCAAACCACATGCCTGCCTCACAAACTAAAGTTAAAAAATAAAGTGGACAGATCATGCATTCATTCAATCCTGGCTCTGACAGAAAGCAAAGGCACCAGCATTCATCCCTACCCAGTACTCCCTATTCATAAACATGGTCAAACCATCTTCTCATGTTTCCAATCCTCAGTCCGTAAATAGCACTACTACCACCCCAACCAGAAACAGGCAATGATGATCACACCATAAGCATAGGCAACCCGAGAAGCAAGAAGAACCTCACCGGAGCTCCTGTACGAGGGCAAGGAGTCCCTCGGGGGCGCGGCAATCCCAACGCGCCAAGCAGCTCTTATCGCCATTTCCAGCCACAGCATAATCGACCAGCGGCTGGAACCACTCGTCCTCCGGCCCGAACACCACGTCTGGCGCCACCTTGGGAGACAGCGCATTGTACACGAAATCCCCTGCGGTAGCAGAATCTGAACTACAATTCCAAACCCTAGTACCATTAGAGCGCTTCGAGCGAGGGTGCGTTACAGTGGACGTAGTCGAGGCAGAAGGGGATGGCGAGCGTGAACCGATCGGCGGGGCTGCCGTTGCGGCAGCCGGACCAGATCTGTCCCACCTGCAAGCGAGCAAAGTGAGACGGCGAGTGGCAAGGCGAAGGCGAGGAAGAGCGGGGATGAAGGGGAGCGTATACCCTGATGGGAAGCTTGGAGTGCGAGAGGAGGTAGTTGAGCTGCGCGGCGATGAGGGGCGCGAGCGGGGGCGCCGAGGCGGAGGAGGCCGGCCCGGCGGCGTCGGCGGACGGAGACATCGCCGGCGGCGGATGTGGCTGGCGATGAATTCCGGACGCCTCTCTCTCCTCGACTCACACCAAACTTTTTTATTTATTTTTCTTCGCTTGATTGATCTGTCTTGTGTTTAGAAATAGGGCCCGGATGATGTTCCACTTGCCAGTTTAACGGCTTGTTCGGCAGTGTTTTTTTTTCTCACATCATTTCAGTATCAGCCATCAGTCATCAGCTAGCTAGCAGTATTTTTCTCTCATAATAAATCAACACCAGCCACCAACCGCCAGTCAGCCGAACGAGGCCTAAACCCCCACATTGGTCATCTGAAACCTCTGCATGAAGAAGTTTCATTGTTTTCAAATTCCAATCCAAAGTTTAGGAGGAGTTTGAATCCAAGGACTAAAGTTTAGTCGGGATATCTATACGTCTTCCTCTAGTGCCATGTCATTCAATCCAAAGAGATTTTAAGTTGATGAGAAATGAATCGTAATGTCATTCTACTGTTTCGTAAGCTGACGTCATCCAAAGAGCTATATGGGTTGAGAAATGAAACAAAATGTTCCATGAATGAAACCGGTTTGACCCCCTAATGCTAGTGTCAAAATTGTTCCAAGTCTTGTTTCTTTCTTCACAGCTCTTTCACGATATGGTGGCCATATCGTTGTTTGAGTCCATTGAAACAATTTACATACGATTTTAGTTCAAGCCGCGTAAAACCTCTTATCTCTTTTTTCACATCTCATTCATGGCTCTACATATCGTTGATTATACCTAAGCATCACCTAATTTATAGGGAATGAAACCTACATTGAGGTTAGTTTAGGCTTATTGCAAGACCCCTCGAGCATGAAGTTATATAATATCTACTCAATACTTAGTGTCTCTTACATTTAATGAGAAACACATTTAAACAAGTATGGTTCTAAAAGCCATGGTAGGTGTCTCTTACATTTGATAAGAAACATATTTAAACAAATATGGTTCTAGAAGCCATGGTAGGACGCAGAGTACAATCGTGAGGAATCTAACAAAATAACAATTATTATCTTGTCCTTGTTACAATAGTATCACAAAGCCTACAAAAGTAAGCCTAAATATCATTATCAAGTCACAACAAGATTACATGGCCATATCACAAGTTTTCATTCTAATCTTGCGCTTAGCCTAATGTAGCCATGATGGTCACCTCCAAGCATAAAAGCATAAAGGGCTTGAAAGAATCAGCCAAAACTCTAAAGCTTCGACAGAAACATCCAAACTCTCCACTAAACTGAAGAAAACTACACTAAACTGAAGAAAACTACTGATGAATGAATTGCATGGGTTCTAGGAGCATAGTATTTTTAGTCCAGAAGAAACAAAAGATTAAGAATAATGAATAGGCACATGCCAAACTCATTAAACTAAGGTCAGTCTCAATGGAGTTTCATGAAGAGTGTCATGCACATTTATTAGGGTGCCATATCAGCAGATCTGGACTTTTTACATGAAACGAGCAGAGAGAGAAGGGGTTATTTCATCCCCACGACACGAGCGGGGCGACGTTTCCAACACCATGAAGGCTTCGTTTGGCACTTCGGGGGCATAACCCACGTGAGAATCCATCCAAGAAGGGATTGGGTTAATCCCCTTCCACCACTCAATCCCCCTCCACCTGTGGGTTTAATCCCCTAAGCAAAATGCTGCTTTTTGGAAAGGCGGGGTTCTGCTTTTGGTATGGTGTGGCGGGGTAAGCAGCTGCAGGCAAGTTCTTGGTTCTAATAAACAACCGCTAACACCCAAAGCGAACATCATTTGTGAACTAAGAGCAAAAGCAATACATAAGTTCATCTCTAAAATTTGGGGCAAAAAAAGCCATAAAAAGAGCAAGGCCAATCCAAGGCTGATCCCTAAATTTCAAAAGAAAAAGAGGAAGATGAATCCAAAATGCATCTTTTAAATTCAAAAAAATATGAAAAAAATAGAAAGCAAAGGTATACCATACATCCATGCAGAAAATTATATGTATTGCCATAAGATTTCTTCACATTCGCTTAAAAAAATGTCCCAAAAAAGAGACTTCAACAAAAAGTCTGCCTTTCTTTGAGCAATATACAATCAGCCAATTACCATTTCCCACGATGTTTCTTTCTAAAAAATTACTATATAACTAGTGTCAAAATGCACTAAGAACTGGTGACTAAAAAATCGGCATCATGATTTGTTCAGCAACTGACGACTTCTAAAGAAGTTGAATTGAAAGGATGCTTGCTCTTGCATTCAGAACTGATGCCATCAAAGACCTTGACCCAATGGTCTTCAAAGCCTGCAATCAACAAAGTGTAAAGATGTGTGCACCTTTAACTAAGCCATTTTATAATAATAATAAAAAAAGATAAAGCACAAATTAACATTACAATGAACATGCAACATGCTGGTTGCTACTGACTGAAAAGTCACAGTGAACATATATGTCAAGAACTGCCAATGGATATATATCAATGTCAAGTACTAAGCCATTTTATCATCATAAAAAAATATATGCACTAATGTTCTATATTAAAGAAGGGTCCAAAAATAGATTAGTTGCTGAGAGCCTAAGCTATGAGAGCAAACAAAGAAGAGATATGAGCCAAGAGTTAGTACTTGATACAAAAAAGACAGAAAATTCAAGTAACTAGACTAGTACATGCAAACAGATCCTTAAATAATTCCAGCAATTTTTGTGCAGTAGCTAGTCATGATGTACCAGCAGGTGTGCTGGGAACATGGAGCTGCATGGACATATCAGACATACTATAACTGTAACAAGGTACCAAGTACCAACTAGTCTTATCTTATTCATGCCATTTGCCCTGAAGAAAGCATGATCAAAGAAGAAATTAAAAGAGAGATAGGTGCAGAGTTAGATGTGCAAAAACAAAGACTAACCTCACACTCAAAATTCAGTATTGTTTCCCTTATGTCTGCATACTGGTTCAAAGCAAAAGCTTTCTAGTGAGTTCATGAAAGTAATAAAAGAATGTCAGCAAACTCAAAGACAAAACTAAACAACTAACCATTTCTTCCTTATCCAAATCAGACGTGTTGCTGAATCTGCATTCATGAAGATTTCCCGGTTCTGAGCATCTTTGAAAACATCAAAAGCTTCAGCCTTTTCTTCGCTGGTGAGTTCTACCATGGTGTTGATGACACTAATGCATTGCTTGATGGAGTATTCATCCACTCCTGATCCTGCCCTTGATTTCTCTGCAACCTCAACTTCAACTTGCTTAGTTCTTACTTCCAGATACTTCTCCATCATGTGAGCTACTTCAGCTTCCTTCTGCCTTTTCTGAACCTTCTTTCCTCCATTAGGGATAGCAGCTTCCTTCTGCCTTTTCTGAACCTTCTTTCCTCCATTTGGGGCAGCATGACCATCTGCTTTTCTTGATGCAGTAGGTCTACTGGGCTGGTCTAATATCATCACATCATCGTCGTCGTCGTCGTCGTCATCATGAAGAGGCACCGGTGGGGATTCAAATTCTTCAGCTTCTAATCCATCACCACCACTCATTTGTGTGATACTTGGCTCGGATGGTGTTGGGTCAGCAAGAGATGTCAAGTTCAATGATCCCTCAGCTAAGTGGCCATCATATAACTCTCCTAATGTCTCAAACAGGGGAAAAGGTTTGGACTGGAACTTGGTAGCCTTTGGATGTGACTGTTAAAATTGAAACAACATATTTCAGAGCTACAAGTGGCAAAACAGCAGCAACAGTAACATAATTTGGAGGCAAAGAAAAGAATTTTTAGAAATTACCGTGATGATGTTTGCCCAGGTAGGCTCATCAGCCACAATCATGCACAACTTATCATTCCATGACACCCCACTTTGCTTCCTCGCTTCTTTTAGCATCCTATATTCCCTCTTAAGTTCCTTCTCCTTGTCCTGAATCTGTTGCCTGGAAAATGAGACATGCTTGAACTTCTGATGGAAAGATTTCACTATTCCATTCCATGCATCCGTAGACCATCCATTTTGCCCCCTGTAGCAATCATTGTTGTAGTCATGGAGCAACTCAACCAATGCTTTTTCGAGTCCTAAATTCCAATGCGCTCTTGAGCGGTCCACTGCACATGTACAAGGTCATCACTTAACATGAAGATATTACAAAAAGTACATGCAAGATAGTGCTGCAATCTCAACTCAACTATATGGCTAATTACCTTTTCCACTTGCTTTAGGTGATGGTCTCTTCTTCTTCTTCGAAGATGCAGCTTGCATTAGATGCAACTTAGGAGAGCCCCTTCCAAGCATAGCTTTGATTCCTGCTTTAGTTCAGTGAGAGTATATAGTCCATTACATAAACAGATGGCATCACAACAACAACAACTTATAGTCAAGATGACAATTAAATAGATAGGCAAATAAACCATTACATAAGCATCCATAGAAATGACTAAAACAAGCATCCACTATTACACATGAGAAACTCTTACATATGGCTGAAACAAAATTACATACGCATCATGACCGATTGTGGGTATAATCTGCCCACATACTCAATGCAATTGCATCTCTTTGGGCATTTCCATTTTCTATTTGGCTACTAAATGATGACACATCATTATTGTACTCATTGTCCCCTTCAGGGACATCAATAAAACTACTAGGAAGGATGTTATCCGGCTGGTTCCTCAACCACCCCTCGTCTCCATTGTGCATACGGATAAGATTATGGAACACCACGGCAGCAATTGGTATCTTCACTTGGTTCTTGATGGGATGTAAGGTTCCTACTTTTAAAATAGGAAAACGCTTCTTCAGAACTCCAATCGCTCTCTCTATATGGTTCCTCAAAACAGCATGGCGGTGATTAAACAGTTCCTTGTAATTTCTTGGTCGTTGGTGACCACGCCCAAACTCCTTCAAGTGGTACCTTACACCACGATATGGAGCAATGAATGCTGGAGTGTTAGCATAGCCACCATCAACGAGGAAAAATTTGCCTTCAGGTACACGAAAGCCACGAAGCAAAGCAGACCTAAGGACCCTCGCATCAGTTGCGGACCCTTCCCAACCTGATGAGATGAAGGTGAAGTTCAAATCGAAGTCACAAGCTAGCATGATATTTTGGCTAAGGGTGCCCTTTCTATTCCTATACGGAGCTTGCTTGTCCTGAGAGATGGTAATAGGAATATGGGTCCCGTCAATAGCACCGAGGCAATTCTGAAAGAGTGAAGTGTGTATGTTAGCTATATATAAGTAAGGAAAGAGGTGTATATGGCTAAGTAGAGAGTCTCAATTGATTCACCTTAAAGTAAGGGAAGAACCTAGGGTCTGTGCTGATTTTCCAATGAGTTTCAGTTGCCACTGTAGGTTTCACAAACTTACAAGCAAGATTTGGGATTATGTTGAAGATTGACTTAATGTGCCGATGGATGGTTTCTCCACTATGTTTGAATTCATACTGAATATCCTCATAGCTTGCATTGTGAGACAGCATATACATGAAGAAAGCAAACTGCTCCTCGACTTTAACACCTCTAGTGTCCCGTAACAAATGCTCATCTCTAAGATAGGTTGCAATGGCTCTGAAGATGTTAGGCTCCATACGAAAGGCAACACAACAATTTTTCACATGTCCATTTAGTACTTCTTCAAGACGCTCCTTTCCAGACAACCTTGATATATGCCTAGGTATTTTTTGTCGGGCCTCCCTTGTACTACCCAATAGATATAGAGCAGGTAGAAGGAAAAGCATAATCTCATCATCATCATCATCATCCCTTCTTTTCTTAGCTAGAGCATCCATAACTAACACAATGATGAAATAGTAGTCATTAGAGGCTTCTGTTATACTAAAAGGGTAAGCATCCATATTTTTTCTTACTAGCTAGCAGTACCATCCAGTTATACTAAAAGGGTAAGCAAGAGCTTCTGTTCAGACTTCAGACAACAGAAATATTTTTGCTTATACCAATTAGTTACATGCTTACTACTCCTATGCAGCATACTCTGAAATATTTTTCTTATAAAAAGTTTCTATGTTTGAAACAGATTAAATTTAACAATGAAGAAAATGAAGACAATGCCAGTTAGCTTTGAAAAAAAAACAAAGCATTTCTTCACAACTATTATCTAAAGGGAATTAAGAATGACACTGAGCATATAAAAGATCCAAGTGGTAAATATCTGAAGCTTATCAGATGTTTTTTCGCTGAGATCTTTACTCAATGACAGCCACAACAATGACCACCCACACCCAATTCCCATCTAGCATTAATTACATAAAATTGAAATATACATCAGGCATAAAGAAAAGGCGATCATGCTCTGCATCATGAGGAGAGATGTACTGAAACTGACCAAATAAACAGAAAGACATGTATGCAATAAACTGACCAAATAAACAGAAAGACAGTATAGCCGGACAATTGTGAATGGATAGGACGCGTGGTTTACATGCCAGATCAGCTCCATTGGCTATATGCAACAAACTTTGTATTGGAAAATGCTTTGCTGAAGGTCTGCAAGCTTACGCCAACCACATTTTTTTTAATAAAAAAGGCTAATTGCTTGTCAATATAACTAGAGCTGAGCGACACTCCAAGCAACAGGCCGACTGGAACCTGGAACTCTGTTCATCGATCAGAAAATCAAAGTGACAAACCTGTTTCTCATCAGAAAAGCAAAACAGAGGACCGTGGCAGTCCGGACATGGGATTCAGAATTTGTAACCACATTACCTTCAAATTTCCTTTCTGAATCAGACAGTCCCAATCTCAATACACACCTACAATCAGCCTGAACTAGAGAAATTGTCCCAAGGAGAGAAACCATGACCATCCCTTCCCCTGGCGTGACGTCACGATGTGTTGCTCTAATCTAATCCTAGGACTGTGTGATAATATTCTCCCTGTTTGGCAATATCGATTTAAGCTCTATTCTACAAGGCAGACAGCAGAGAAACTGATGCAAACAACAAAACGCCAATGGATATAGGTCAAAGATGTGTGCACCTTTAACTATAAGCAAGTCATTTCATCGTCATAAAAAAATATGCACTAATGTTCTATATTAAAGAAGGGTCCAAATCAATAAAACACAACAGTAGAGAGTGGAGGAGTGGAGAGTGAGGGAGACCAAACCGAACCTGAAAAAGAAAGTGCCCTAGTTGAGATGGTGTTGAGCAGATCCTGATCTTGGACAAAACAGCGGCGCAGATCCTGGAAACACAGTGTCATACTAGCAGGTTCAAATATCCATCCATTATCATAAGGTAAGAAAAAACGAGAGAGGAGAAAGGGAATTGAGAGGGGGAGATCCGCACCTCAGGACAATCAGGTCCCTCTCCTTTCTTTGTTAATGACAGCCTGATTCGAGCATGACAAAGAAAACTGATGTTAAATTACAGATGGTGAAACCTGCTAACTTGCAATAGCAACATAACGGTTAGCTCCAACGGAGTGTTTGTTTCAACTGTAGTTTCAGACCTAGCTATCTAGTTTACTTTTGCATCCCCATGTAAAATTCAGGTGGTCAATAGAAGAAAGATTATTTATGCACCAATTGTCAGAAACAGCCAACAGGGCATCAACTCCACAATTAATCCACCATGTGGCAGGCTTAATCTTTTTCAGCTGCTTCCGACAACGGTGGCAGGCTAGAGGCCCGGATGATTCTGCACATACATAATTGTACTGCAGTGGATCTTACGATGAAACGTAAAGCGACTCAATAAATATTTGTGGGTTCCATGTGCATGCAGTCAATCAAACGTTCAATGACTTGCAGATAGCCACTGAATGCCGCAGGTTTGTTAATTCAAAGTAAAAAAAGTGGAAAAACAACTTTCTCCCTTTTTTAGAAAAAAATATAGGGAAGTATAAAAGCAAACTTTTGACTTGATAGCTCCATACTCCACAGAAGTTTCTAATTGCACATGGATTAGGGCTCATCTGTCCAATTACCTGATAGATCTTTCCTGTGGTTATATTGTTGTCACGGGTCAATTTGATATCCAGAAAACACTCGTAATTTCCAAGGTCCAAGTCCACCTTCAAGAAAAATAAAAGGAAGAAGGACCTATTAGCCGGAAAGATATATCCACATACCCTGCCGCCGCCAATGACAATGATTGAGAGGGAGCTACCACCGTCTCCCTCGATGCCGTCAGGAACCCTGCCGCCGCCGCCGCGGTGTACACAAACCCTAACAAGGGAAAGGGTGAGGAGAATGGGATGGAGGTGAGGATGAGGCCGAGGAGGAGACGGAGGCCACGTACCTGTATCAAGCGCAAGCGGTGGTGGCTCCCTCGCTGGCAGACTTGGCGGTGGAGTCGCGGTCGGGAGCTGTGGCGGCGGCGGAGTCGCCTGCGGAGCGACTCGCGTGAGTCGCGAGAAGAAGCTGCGCCGATTCCCGGCCTCGGGTGAGGATATTTCTTTCTCCCTTGGATCGGCTTGGGTGGAGCGGGTTTTTCTCCAATCCGGCATCACCCAAATGCAGTTTCTGTGCATCCACGTGGGTGGAACCCCAGCGTGGTTTGGTTTCCATGGGAGGCCGGGATCCACTCCAATCCCCGCCAATCCAAGGCTATCCAAACGAAGCCGAAATGGGAACGAAACACCCACTGAGAAGCTAAACACGTTTCATCGGCAAGGGACGAGCGGACTCTGCAGGCTGCCACCGTCGTCGGGCGAGCCTCCGCCGCCGCGAGGGCGCCGCCAGCCGCTGGCGAGCGCCTCCACCGTCTTCCTCGCCATGTACCTCCGCTATGGGCGCGGCCGCGGCCGCCAGGGTCATGGGCGAGGCCGTCAGCGGCGGACGCATCCGCCGGGGTCGCGACTCCGATGCGCACGCCCATGTCCAGCAGCTCCACGTACTTGCCTATCTCCAGCCTTCTCTTCTTCCCCTGTAGCCTAGATGCTCTGCGAACCTGTGCTCTTGGATCTCAAACGGAAAGGAAAGGTGATTAGTGTTAGCTTGTGGTCGGTCGATTGGATCAGAGGTTGGTAGCTAGTGTTGCTGGTGCTTTTCATGGGAGGTGGCCCAGGAACAGGAGCAGGGGCTGCGGCCATGGGACGGCGGAGAGCTCATGCCTAGCGAAGGGGAGGAAGCAGAACGGGTGGGACCCACGAAAGCAAAAAAATCTATGAAATTGTATCATAAAACTATGCACTGAGAGACCTGTTTCATGCTAAAGTTTCATATTTTGGAAAGTGAGAGGTGAAACCCTAGCAATGTGGCCGGCACAAATGGCAGATGTAGCTAGCTTTTTCTTGTTGTAACCTTTATGTTTCTTTCCTTAAAATATACTTCGTTTAGTTATTTGTTTGGTTGTAATTCTTTCTTTGCGTGTCAACACTATATCCATTTAGTACGACCTTGATATTGCTATCGTCGACCAACTCCTTGGATTAAAGATCTCGCTGTATTTCTATCCTCTCTCTCTCATCCACTACTATCTCATGCCTGTACAATTTTTGTGCAGACTAAATCAAGGTGGCCTTCGGTTCAAATCCCCTTGGGTAACGACTCATACAAAAGTCGTGTAAGAACTATTGCACAAACAAGCAAGGCACGAATATAGACAAATTGTGGTATTATTTTTAAACAAAAGAGATGGATTTTATAATAATCTTGGTGGAAGAATCACTTTGTTTGAGATTAATATGAAAGAATATTTTAGGACTTATAGGGCATTCAAATTTAAAGTGATTAAAGTTGGTGTACAATGTGTGTTTGGGTAGTATTATTGTTTTAGAAGTTTTTTTTGGATTTTTTTCTAAGTTTCACACATACGTTGCAAGTGTATGTTTTATATGTTTTATTCGTTTCATATGAATGTTGCATTTAAGCGTTTCATATTGCATGTGTTTTATGTTATTCGGACAGTCAAGGGTCGCAGGGAGTGATGGTGGCACGGCATGGGCGCTAGGTAATGGTGGGGCGCGGCGAGCCAAGGGCCGGCGAACGGGGCACGCAGTGTGCGCAGGGGCCGTCAGTCGGGGCACAATGGGGGCGGGGTGCGTGTGTGGAACGGGGCGAACGTCCTCGAATCGAGGCGGACAAGGCGGGCTACGCGTGCGAGGCGAGTCATGTGGACGCATGGGCGCCGCGACAGGATGGGTGCACGTGCGGGACAGAAATAAAATCAGTGCATGGGGGCAGGTTGCGCGGGCATCCAGACGTGTCCGGGCGCTAGTCGATCCTTCAAATTTGCTGGGAAATGGTTGGTAGAGTAACGTTTAAGGTCTGCTAATAACTTGCCTCGATGAAGGTACTACCTCTATCCTGAAAAGAATGCAATTATGGATTACGTGCCGCGAAAAGTGGTTCACGTTTGACCAAATTTTTAGTGAATAGTATTCACATTTATAACTTTAAATTATTTTATTATGAAAATACATTTCGTAATTAATTTGATAGTATTTATTTGGTATTATAAACATGGATATTTTTTTATCTGTAATTGGTCAACCTTAA
This sequence comes from Saccharum hybrid cultivar R570, assembly GCA_038087645.1. NCBI lineage: Eukaryota > Viridiplantae > Streptophyta > Magnoliopsida > Poales > Poaceae > Saccharum > Saccharum hybrid cultivar. The sequence goes on from JAQSUU010000273.1 coordinate 4,390,356, forward strand.
GGTATTAAAACATGACACTTTTGTCGCTTACCTCAATTAGGGGTACCCAATTGAACGCAAAAACCAACCAAATTCTTCCCCTTAGCCTAATCGAAATAGGGGAGAACTACTAAACTATCCCGAAACCCTCCAATACAGGGCTCAGGTACAACTGGGGTCTCGAGCAAGTTTTCTGTCTCGCCCGAGACCCTGGCATGACGTCATCATCATCCTCCGTCTCGTCCGAGGCCTTATCGCAAGGCTCGGGCACCCATCGTCCCTCAGGCGGCGTCTCTGATTCGTCCGAGACCTTATCGCAAGGATTGGGCATGCGCTGCCCCTCGAGATCATTCTCCGTCTCGTCCGAGGCCTTACCGCAAGGCTCGGGCAAGCGCCATCCTTCGGGCGATGTTTCCGATTCGCCCGAAGCCCTGCCATGGGACTCGGCTATCTACCACCTCTTGGGGCCATTCTCTGCCTCGTCCGAGCCCCTGGTTGACGCCACCACGCTCTTCAGGCGCACCCTTCAGTTAAGCTGGTCCCACCGTCCTGCCTACTCGTACGGGCGCACGACCCGGTATGGGAAGAAGGACATCAACGCGCTGTAACGCGATACGACATGCGTCGTCTCACCATCTCTACGCCCATGCTCCACAGTGAAGAGGGTACCGGCCCCTGTGCCACCTGCCCGTCTCTCTCTCTCTCTCTGTGCGATGAGGCCTGGCTCGATGGGACGCATATCACCCCGTAGCACCAGCGTGCACGCCTCTACAGGGACGGGGGTTACCGCACCCTGTGCCACCTAATCCCTCTCTACGCAGGTCAAAGCTCCTGAAGACTCCATACCTGATGCCACGCCACTACAGGAGTCTGTACCACCCCGACGCGTCGCATCAGTGCTCGGGAAGACCAAAAGGAAGTCACCCATTCCTTCTACAGCGCTCGAAAACCTTCGGCCAGAAGGAAAAGCAGCTCCCCAAGGCCTCATCCCTTTTTGTTTTCTCTTTCTTCTCATCACACCCCACAGTGTAACCCTGGTTACTCCCTTGGTGCTATAAAAGGGGGATGCGGTGGTGCAGCAGGCCGAGAGCTCCGCGTCTCGACGACATGGACCCAAGGCCGACCAATCTGCCCCGTCAGCACCCCAAGACAAGAAGGCTTCGGTCCACCCCGAGCCATGAAGGGAAGCTTACAAGGCCCCCTCTGCCCATCAATGCCTCGGCGACAACTATGACGCGAGTGACGTCCTCAATGCACGCTGACGTGACAGGAGGGATGGAGCCGCCCGAGTCTACCACCCCCGCCGAGGCGGCCACTATGACAGCGGGGAGGACCGTAGTCCTTCACCTGAGCCCCTAGGGCCTCAGTTCTTCAGCGAGGCCATCCGGAGGGCCTCGTTCCCAGCCCAGTTTTGACTCCGACAGACAAACCCTGAGCTGTGGCTTGCCAATTATCACCTGGCCTGTCAGCTGGGCAGCGCAGATGATGAATTGCTCATCATTCGCAATCTTCCTTTGTTCCTGGCAGACTCCACGAGAGCCTGGCTGGAGCATCTTCCGTCTCGGCGCATTCACAGCTGGCACGACCTTGTGAAGGTCTTTGTGGGCAACTTCTAGGGCACCTACATGCGCCCTAGGAACCCATGGGATCTCAGGAGCTGTCGGCAAAAGCCGAATGAAACCCTTTGGGAGTACATCCGACGCTTCTCCAAGCAGTGCACCGAGCTCCCCAAAGTCACCGACTCTGATGTTGTTGGGGCGTTCATCGTTGGCACCACCTACAAGGAGCCAGTCTATGAGCTAGGTTAGAAGACCCCAACCACCACCCGAGACCTACTGGATATCGCCACCAACTTTGCCTCCGGCGAGGAGGCAGTTGGGGCCATCTTCCCCGATGCCAAGGGGAAATGAAAGGAAGAGGCCGCCGAAGGCATTTCCTCCCGGGACCCCAAGAAGAAGAAGAAGAAGAAGGGGAAGCAGCAGTGCCCTAACACCCTCATTGCTATGGTAGACCGTAAGAATCCTCAAGGTCCCCCCGGAGGTGGCCCGGGGGGTCTTCGATGAGATGCTTAAGAAGCCGTGTCCCTATCATAAGGGCTCGATCAAACACACTCTCAAGGAGTGTGGTATGATCAAGCGCTACTTCACCGGAGTCACCTAGCCGAAGGGTGACCCCGGGGAGAAGCCCATGGACGACAATAATGACCCCAAGCAAAAGGATAAGGAGTTCCCCCTTGTCTAGAACTGCTTCATGATCTTCGGTGGCCCCGCCGGGTACGTCTCTAAGGGAGAACGCAAAAAGGAGCGGTGAGAGGTCTACATCACCGAGGTGGCCACGCTGGCTTACCTCAACTGGTCCGAGGATGCCATCACGTTTGACCGTGATGACCACCCGGATCACGTACCTCAGCCGGGGCGGTATCTGCTCGTTGTCGATCCTGTCGTCGACAACTGTTGGCTGACCAAAGTGCTAATGGACAGAGGCAGCGGCCTCAACATCATGTACGCTGGCACCCTCGACATCATGGGGGTCAACCGATCCAAGCTCTGCCCGAGCAGAGCCCCATTCCATGGCATCATGCCAGGGAAACGCGCACTCCCCCTCGGGCAAATTGATCTGCCCATCACCTTTGGGACTCCCTCCAATTTCTAGAAGGAGACCCTTACCTTCGAAGTGGTAGGGTTCCACGGTACATACCACGCTGTCTTAGGGCGATCATACTACACGAAGTTCATGGCTGTCCCCAACTATACCTACCTCAAGCTCAAGATGTTGGGCCCGAAGGGGGTCATTACCATTGGCACCTCATACCAGCACGCCTACAAGTGTGACATCGAGTGCTGCGAGTATGCTGAGGCCATCCTCGAGATCGAGGCCCTTGCGACAGACCTTGAGGCATTCGTAAAGGAGGAGCCCAACCCCAAGCAGATCGCCAGCACCTTTGAGCCCATCGAAGAGCTCAAGGTGGTTTGCCTCGACCCAAATGGCTCAGATGATAAGATGATGCGCATCAGCACCGCCCTCGACCCCAAATAGAAAGTAGTGCTCGTCGACTTCCTCCACGCCAACATAGACATATTTGCGTGGAGTCTCTCGGACATGCCAGGCATACCAAGGGAAGTTATCGAGCACTCCTTGGACACTGAGCTGGCTCCAAACCCATCAAGCAACGCCTGCGCCGATTCGATGAGGAGAAGCGTCGGGCTATCGAGGAAGAGATCCACACGCTTTTGGTGGCCAGATTCATTAAGGAGGTATTTCATCCGAAGTGGTTAGCTAACCCAATACTTGTAAGGAAAAAGAATGGAAAATAGAGGATGTGTGTAGATTATACTAGTCTAAATAAAGTATGTCCAAAGCACCCTTTTCCATTACCTTGCATTGATCAAATAGTTGATTCCACTGCGGGATGTGAAGCTTTATCTTTTCTTGATGCTTATTCTGGTTACCATCAAATCGCGATGAAAGAGTCCGATCAACTAGCGAGTTCTTTCATCACTCCTTTTGGCACATATTGCTACGTAATCATGCCGTTCAGCCTCAAAAAGGCTAGAGCAACGTACTAGCGTTGCATGCTTTGGGTTTTTAGGAACCTCATCGAGCAAATCGTTAAGGCCTACATAGATGATATCGTGGTCAAGTCCAAGAAGGCGAATGACTTGGTTGCTGACCTGGACAAGGCCTTCAGCTGCTTAAGGAGGAAAACATCAAGCTCAACCATGAGAAGTGCATCTTCGGGGTCCCAAGGGGCATGCTCCTCGGGTTCATCGTCTCTGAGTGCAGCATCGAAGCCAACCCAGAGAAGATCTCGGCCATCACCAGCATGGGGACAATCTAGAACCTAAACGGGGTTTAGAGGGTCACGGGATGCTTGGCGGTGCTCAGCCACTTCATCTCATGCCTTAGCGAACGGGGTCTGCCTCTTTACCACCTACTCAAAAAGACCGAGCGCTTCCCGAGGCCTAGGAGGCTCTTGACAAGCTCAAGGCTCTCCTCACCAACACCCCCGTGTTGGTGCCGCCGGCTAAAGGGGAACCCCTCTTGCTGTACGTTGCTGCCACCAACTAGGTCATCAGCGCGGCCGTCGTGGTGGAACGGCAGGAGGAGGGCCACGCCTTGCCCGTGTAGCATCTCGTTTACTTCGTGAGTGAAGTCTTGATTGACACCAAGACCTACTATCTATAGATCCAGAAACTGCTCTATGCGGTCATTCTAGCTCGGTAAAAGCTTTGTCACTACTTCGAGTCCCACCCAATCATCGTGGTTTCCTCTTCCCCCCTCGGGGAGGTGATCTAGAGCAGGAGGCGACTAGAAGGATCGCTAAGTGGGCTATCAAACTCATAGGTGAAGGCATCACCTACGCCCTGTGGAATGCAATCAAGTCCCAGGCACTGGCGGACTTTGTGGCAGAGTGGATCGAGACCCAGATGCCACCCGCTCTTGTCCAGCAGGAGTATTGGATGATGTACTTCGACGGGTCGCTAATGAAGACCGGCGCCGGAGCCAGGCTTATCTTTGTCTCACCCCTCAGGGTACGCCTTCGGTACGTAATCCAAATCCACTTCTTGGCCTCTAACAATGTTGCTGAGTATGAGGCACTCGTCAACAGTCTGCATATCACCACTGAGCTCGGGATCTGGTGACTTGAGGTCCGAGGCAACTCCTAACTCATCATCGAGCAAGTCATGAAGGACTCAAGTTGTCATGACCCAAAGATGGTGATATACTGTAAGGCAGTCTGACTCCTAGAGGATAAGTTTGATGGCCTTGAGCACAACCATGTCACCCGGAAGTACAACGAGGCTGCAGACGAGCTAGCAAAGATCGCTTTAGGGCGAGCCCTGGTTCCACCAGATGTCTTTGCCAGTGACCTGCACAAGCCCTCGGTCGACTACTAGGGCTCGGGACATGGCAACGAGCCACCCGAACCCTTAGGGACTGGGCATCCTTAGCTCTCGAACCTGAGGTTATGGAGATCGACGAAGAGCCAGCCTCGGACAACGACCCGATGCCGGACTGGCACATCCTGTACCTCGACCGTCTTATCTGAGGCACACTCTCCTCGGATAAGACCAGAGCACGGAGACTCACTCGTTGAGCCAAGTCCTTCGTACTCCTCAATCGAGAGCTGTACAAGCGCAGGCCCTCGGGAATTTTGCATCAGTGCATCCCAACCGAGGAAGGGAGGTAGTTGCTTTCGAAAATCCACACTGGAGCTTGCGGTCACCACACAACGCCTCGAACCCTTGTCAGAAAAGCATTCCAGCAAGGCTTATACTGGCCAACAGCTGTAGCCAACGCTACCGAGGTGGTACGCACCTACGAAGAGGGCCAGTACTACGCTCGGCAGACCCACCTATCAGCTCAAGCGCTCTAGATGATCCCCATCACATGACCATTTGCGGTCTGGGGACTAGATCTTTTTGGGCCCCTTCAAGCTTCACCCACGTGCTTGTCACCATCGACAAGTTCTCCAAGTGGATTGAGGCCCGGCCGATAGCATAGATCAAGTCTAAGCAGACGGTGCTGTTCTTCACGGACATCATCCACCGGTCGTCCCCAACTCCATCATCAATGACAATGAGACTTACTTCACCGGTAAAAAGTTCCAAGACTTCTGCACCAAGCATCATATCCGCATAGACTAGGTTGCCTCGCTCACCCATGGACCAATGGCCAAGTCAAGTGTGCCAACGACATGATTCTACAAGGCCTCAAGCTTAGGATCTTCAACTGGCTGAACAAGTTCGGTCGAAGATGGCTGACTGAGCTCCCCTCGGTCATCTGGAGTTTGAGGACAACCTCGAGCCATGCCACGAGATTCTTGCTCTTCTTCATGGTTTATGGGGCCGAGGCCGTCCTCCCCATCGACTTGGAGCACGACACCCTAAGGGTCTGAGCCTTCGACGAACAAGGCAACCGAGCCTCCCTTGAAGACGCCCTGGATCAACTAGACATGGCCTGAGACGTTGCGCTACTCCATTCCACCAAGTATCAGCAGGCGCTATGGCGCTACCACGCCTGACGCATCCGAGGCCGAGCCTTCAGCGTCAGGGACCTAGTGCTGCGAATGAGGTAGATCAACAAGGGTCGGCACAAGCTGACTCCCCATGTGAAGGTTTGTTCATCATCGCTGAAGTACTGTGACCCGGCACCTACAAGCTGGCCAACGAAAAGGGCGAGGCTGTCACAGAACCTCCTAATTACGATGGCCCACAAGTACACTTCATTGTCATAATGACCTCTGACAGTCGTACTTATGTTCACCATAACTTAAAAGGCCTGCTTTCCTCCGAACAGGATCCAATCACAGGAGTATTGCAATATTACAACAGTTTATTCAAAATATTCAACAGAGTAACGTAGCGGAAGTCTTACAATAACTTAGGTTACAAACCAGTTTTCAAACTTAAAACCTTATGTAACATTATTACAAACCATTAGTAGAGAAGTATCGGTAATAACTTTATTACATCACACAAGCGAGATGCCTTGCCCAAAGGCCACACAATCTACTCGTCGTCACTGTCTTCAACCACGACGGTCATGCAACAAGGCTCGAAGCAGACTTGTTCATGAACCGCACCTGCAACAAGGGGTTAACAAACCCTGAGTACGAGAGTACTCAACAAGACTTACCCGACTAAGACAAAGACTCCAAGGGCATGCTAGCTTTAGGGAATCAAGGTACGGGTAATCAAGAATCAAATTTTCTTTTGCAGAAAAGCTTACTAAGGTAAGTCCTTATCTTCAATATTTTACTTTTACCATTGATGGTTTATTAACCAATTCTAGGTGATCCTAATCTAGATCAAAGTAATTATCATCAAACCTTTCTCATTCTTTCTTTCAATTCCAGTTCTTAACTACGATGCAAGTCAGGTGATCAAGTCTCCATAACCGAGGAGCAACGACGATTCGAACCGATTATACCCAGCTGGGGATCTCTAACATCACGACATATGTAGAACCGAATCTTGCATATATCAACCCTCATTTAGATCTCCCAAAACCAGAACGTGTCCATCGCCACCCGAGAGTACAGTACTCCTCGAACCCGACCAAATTCTAGCCCCGAGGGTACACGCTACTCTCGCTATCTCTCCACTCCCAGTGCGAGGTTAGACGTTCTCGTAATGGAATCACCAACATTTTGGGCTTACCCAAGGCATGAGGTTAGTTGCAAAGTCTCGAACACAACAGGCTTACAACGAACGGGCCTTAACTGACAAGGTGGAAACAATACATTGAGACTCCTTTCCCAATGCATGTTAGCAGTGGCCAAACCACCCGCCCGATCTTTCAAGTTCATTCTCATATTTCAATATTCAGTCGATATGCCGTCATGGCTATATAAACATTTCATTTAAAAGCTTAACTTCTAAGCATAGCGAAGCATACTACGCATTTTCAGTAAAAACAGGTATCAAGGTTGATATCACAATAATCAAGGATGATAATGCAGCAATTAGGTTATCACTCAACTCCTAATTACTTAATGCAATAAGCCATATTATAAATAATAAAACATTTATAAAATTCAAGGTAGGGTTTAAATGCACCAGGGCTTGCCTTGTTCGCACACGACGACCGACTCAGACTCGAGGACTCCACTGCCAGGTCCGAAACCCACCGACGATCGCTCTTCTCCGGAAGCTTGATCGACGACTTCGGCTTCTTCGAAAGCGGAGACTACACGAATACATAACATGCTTTAACATGATGTTCGATGATAAACATGATGCTTGATGATAACATGCTACGAGTTACGACTGGAGTACAACTTACTTCTACGGTACAGTCGCAAACAGAAAACCTACTAACTAGAAGCGGCGATTCCAGCGATACCAGCTTTTAACCTAACAAGTTACTAACGAGCTCAATCATGAAATTAAGGTGCTAGAGATCACCAAAGGGTAGTGATCTAAGGACATCACTCAATCAAAAGGCACACAACACTTAAAGTTCTCAAATTAACATTTATTTTCTATTTAACTAATTAGGGCATAATTAGGAGTTGATCAAATTTTACCTAATCAAGCTCAAACTTTTTCTATGGGTTAAGAATGAATTACAACAGTGTTATAATAAATTTCATAATTTTTGGATTAATAAATTAATTATTAAAATTCTAGAAAGTTGCATTTAATCTTTAATGAAACTAATTAATTCTACTGCACAAAGTATTCAAATTCATGATTTAACATTTTTCCTAGATAGTTTATACATTGAGAAGCTTACACAAAAATTTTCATAAATTTTGGAACTCTACACAATTTTTAATGAAATAAACAAATAGCAACACTATTCATTTATTTGAAAAAGAAAATAAAAACGAAAATCCGAACCGGGCCGATCTCCTCTTTCCTCCGGTCCGGCCCAGCCGAGCGGCCCGCTCGCGCGCGCCCGCGCTCGCGCTCGCGACCGGCCCAGCCGCGCGGCCCAGCAGCGCGGCCTGCCTCGCGCCCGCGCGCTCGCTCTCTCTCTCTCTCTCTGACACTGCGTCCCCACCTGTCATCGCCTACCTCCGCTCTCTCGTTCTCTCCCGCGCGCTCGGCCATGCCCGCACGGCGGCCGGCCGGTGATCACACCGCTAACGACTCAACCACCATGACCAAAACGATCTACACCACCCTACGACTCCACTACGCCCTTCTACAGCTAAGCTCGAGCTCCGGCGACCCCTTACCGACGACGATGGCGGACCACAGTCGACGGTGAGCCGCGAAAACGCGTCCCCAACGGAGTAGCGGCTAAATTAACGCGAGGAAAACATTCAGGGGCTCACAGCGGTTATGGTGGTGCTCTTGGTGACGACGGCGACGAGCTGGAGTGGCCTGGCCACGGGAAGGCGACGATGGCGGTGCTCCGACCGGAGTTGGGCACGGGAGCGGCGGCTGTGGTGATCTAGGCGGAGTTAAGCTCACTCGGGTGGTTCACGAGGTGCGCGAGGATGAGGCGGAGCTAATGGTGCGGTTGGCGTGGCTGGAGGTGGCTCGACGGCGGCAGCGACGAGCGGCGGAGCTGCGGTGGCGGCGGTGGCGAAAACAGGGAAAATGGAAATCGCCCCTGTGAGCTCGACGTATATATAGGGAACGGTGGTGGTGACTGTGCTGGAAGACGCGCGACGTCGCGCTGGCGGTCCTAGCGCGCGCGAGAAGCCCCTGGACGTCGCCCGGCGGCTCGCCGGCGCCCATGCCGCGCGGTGCCCGGCGGCGATTGGTCGCGGCACTGTAGCTGTCCCCCCCAACTTTTGAAATTCAAACTGGTTTTTCAAATTACTTTCAAATTTGTATAGCAACTTGAAAATCTTCCAATGTATGACATCTTCAGATTTTCAAGCTCTACAAGTTTTGTATTGAATACTTTTTCAAATTCTCACTGGATTTTGAAATTTGAATTTAAACTCAAAAGGGGACACATTTTTCAGATTTGGTAATTTAGAAATTACTTTTGATTTTACATTGAAACTTCAAAATCTCCAAACATCAAAGTTGTATATCTAGACCAGACCTACAACTTTGCTGTTCAAAACTTTTTCAAATTCTGCCTCCATTTTGAAATCATAGTTTGGGGACAAAAATGAATTAAATTTGAAATTTGTTTATTTTCAAAATTGCTCCACATTTTACACTAAAACTTTGAAAACTCAAAACACCAAAGTTGTAGCCCTTGAAAAGTTCTACAAACTTGGTTTTGAACTTTTTCCCAAATTTTGCTTAGATTTTGAATTATTTCAAAAGGGGTAAAACAGGGTTTTGAAATTTAGGGTTTTCGGAGGAATTTTAAATTGGAATTTGTTGCTACTTTGATTGATGATTACTTAGTGATCAAAACCTCACCCAAGGGCATCATTTGGACCAACATGACATGGTTGACCAAATGCCACTCTTGGTTGACCAATTAGCTTTTAAAAAAAAATTCTTTTACATTTCTCCCCAAATTTGAATTTAAATTTGAATCGGAAAACTCGTGACAAGTTTTGGGACTCCAATTCAAACTCAAATTTGGAGCTTCATTTTAGATGTTGTACTTGAGCTCATACCCTACACTTGACACTAGTGTGCAACACAGTCGCACACCTCAAATTACGCAGGGCATGGACTAAGTATTTGCGGTGGCATTCGAAATTAGGGTTTTCGGGTTCGGAGCACACCACTGAGAAACACATTCAACCTAAATAAGTAAACTCGTTTTAGTTGATGCATAACAAGTTTAACCTAACAGGGATGCTTTGCAATGCATTATGATGACATGGCAGATTAATTAGCACTATAACACCCGGGGTGTTACAGCCCTTCCCCCTTAAAGAAATCTCGTCCCGAGATTTAAAGTCTTGAGTTAAGTAATAGAAAAGGAAACGTGTCAAGCAAACATGTCCAAGACTTGTCTACAAAACGGGTAGGGGTTTTCTGCATTACAACGATTTTAAAAGGATAGGTTACAGTTTAAAGAGGAAATTGCAACCTAGATAGAAGCAAAGAACTCCGGGAAATTCTTCAACAGGTAATCCTCCGATTCCCAGGTGGCTTCCTCTTCTGAATGTTGATTCCACTGTATTCTGTACCATTTTGTTGTTCTACTGCGGGTAACACGATCTTTTTGATCCAAAACTCGGACAGGATATTCAGAATATGTCAAATCCGGTTCAAGTTCAACTCCCTCAACATCAACCACTTGATCATGTACTTGTAGACACTTCTTCATTTGTGATACATGAAATACATTGTGCACTGCTGACAGTTGTTCAGGCAACTTTAACTTATATGCCACCTTTCCACATTGTTGAATGATTTGAAAAGGACCAATATAACGTGGTGCGAGTTTGCCTCTGACTCCAAATCTGCTAACTCCTTTCATGGGTGATACTTTTAGATAAACATAATCCCCTACTCGGAATACCAAAGGTCTACGCCTTTTATCAGCATAACTCTTTTGTCTGGACTGAGCAACTTTTAAATTATTCTGGATCTGTCGAACTTTTTCTTCTGTTTGTTTCACAAGATCAACACCGAAAAACCATCTTTCTCCCGGTTCTGACCAATTCAATGGAGTTCTGCACCTGCGGCCATACAATGCCTCAAACGGTGCCATTTTGATACTCTCTTGATAACTATTATTGTAAGAGAATTCCGCTAACGGTAACCACTCATCCCAAGTGTCTGAATAATTAAGTGCACATGACCTTAACATATCTTCTAGAATTTGATTGACCCTTTCAGTCTGACCACTTGTCTGTGGATGATAAGCGGTACTGTGCAAAAGTTCTGTACCTAGGGACTCATGTAGGTGTCTCCAAAATTTGTTAACAAACTGCGTACCTCTATCTGATACAATGGTCTTTGGTACCCCATGAAGGCTCAGGATTCGTGCAATATAAATTCTTGCATAAGTTATAGCAGAATAGTCCACCTTAACTGGAATAAAATGAGATGACTTTGTCAGTCGGTCCACAATGACCCAAATTGAATCAAAGCCTCTTGAGGTCTTAGGTAACCCAGTAATGAAATCCATACTGATATCTTCCCATTTCCAGGATGGAATGGGCAAGGGTTGTAACATTCCTGCCGACTTCAGGTGTACTGCCTTCACTTTACAATAAGTGTCACATCTGGCAATATATTTGGCGATCTCAATTTTCATTTTGGTCCACCAGAATTGTTGTTTCAAATCTTGATACATCTTATTACTCCCTGGATGAATAGAAAACCTTGTCCTATGTGCTTCATCAAGAATGAGTCGACGTAACTCTGGAACCTTTGGGACCACTAGCCGGTTCTTAAACCACAATACATCTGCATCATCAATACTGAAATCTGTCGGTTGACCAGTTCTAACTTTTTCTTTGATGTGAGTTATTCCGGAATTCTTTCTCTGAGCAGACACAATCTGATCTTTGATTGTTGATTCCACTGTGACATTAGTCAACTGACCTTGTGGAACTATTTCAATATTCAACCTTTCCAACTCATAACACAAACTGTAATCCATTGGCTGCACAGTCGTACAATGGCAACGATTCTTTCTACTGAGTGCATCAGCAACTACATTCGCTTTTCCAGGGTGATAGTGTACTTCTAAATCATAGTCCTTTATTAACTCAAGCCACCTTCTTTGCCTCATATTCAATTCTGACTGAGTAAAGATATACTTTAAGCTCTTGTGATCTGTATACATGTGGCAAGTATTACCTAACAAGTAATGACGCCAGATTTTTAATGCATGAACCACAGCTGCTAATTCAAGATCATGTGTCGGATAATGTTCTTCATGGCGCTTCAACTGTCTCGAGGCATAAGCAATGACTCTGCCTTCTTGCATCAATACGCAACCAAGGCCAATACCTGAGGCATCACAGTAAACATCAAATGGCTTTTCTATATCTGGTTGTGCCAAAACTGGAGCAGTTGTCAATGACCTCTTTAGAATTCTAAAAGCTTTTTCACATTCTGGAGACCATATGAACTTAGTTTGATTCTTCAACAACTCTGTGATTGGCTTGGCTACCTTTGAAAAGTCAGGTATGAATCGACGGTAATAACCCGCCATTCCCAGAAAACTTCGGACTTCATGAACTGAGATTGGTGGCTTCCAATTCAGAATATCTTTCACCTTGCCAGGATCTACTGCTACTCCTTCGGCTGACAACACATGTCCTAAGAATTGCACTTCTTTTAACCAAAACTCACATTTACTGAACTTAGCATACAGTTGGTGATCTCTCAGACGAGTCAGAACAACTCTGAGATGTTCAACATGTTCTTCTTCACTTTTGGAGTATACTAGAATATCATCAATAAAAACAACCACAAACTTGTCAAGTTCCGGCATGAAAACTGAATTCATCAGATACATGAAATGTGCCGGTGCATTAGTGAGACCAAAAGACATAACTAGGTACTCATACAGTCCATATCTGGTGGTGAATGCAGTCTTTGGAATATCTTCAGGTCGAATCTTAATTTGATGGTATCCTGATCGAAGATCGATCTTTGAAAATACCTTTGCCCCCGCAAGCTGATCAAAGAGTAGATCAATGCGAGGCAACGGATATTTATTCTTAATGGTTACTTCATTCAGCGGTCGATAGTCAACACACATCCTTAAAGTCTGATCCTTCTTCTTGACAAAAAGAGCTGGACATCCCCATGGTGAGGAACTGGGTCTGATAAAACCTTTGTCACGTAACTCTTGCAATTGATCCTTAAGTTCTGCCAATTCATTGGGTGGCATTCTGTAAGCTCTCCGGGATATTGGGGCAGTACCTGGTTTTAACTCAATCACAAACTCTACATCTCTGTCCGGTGGCAGACCTGGTAGATCATCTGGAAACACATCCGGAAATTCACAGACTACCGGTATATCACAAATCTCATGTACTGAAGTTGCACATATACTTTCAACTGTTCTCTTCGGGATAGGAAGTTGGATAAGAAGATGAGATTTATTATCTGGCAGGTTCAACCTTATAGTTCTATGCAGTGCATCTATAAGGGCTCCTCTTTGGTACATCCAATTCATACCCAGGATTACATCTATATCCTGTTTCTGTAATATTATCATTGAGGTAGGGAATATATGCCCACCTAACTCTATAGGTACGTCACGTACCATCTCCTTAGTACACAGTCGTCCCCCGGGCGACTGGATAAAGAAATCCTCTTGTGTTCCCATAATTGGAATGTCATACTTAACAACAAAGGTGCGATTTATGAATGTATGCGATGCACCTGAATCAAATAACAGTACTGCTGGATGATTAGCAACAGGGAACATACCCATCATAACAGGTTCTCCCTCTGGGATTGCACTTGCTTGAGTGTAGAATACACGTCCGGTCTTCTTCTTCTCACCCTTACCCTTCTGAACATTCAGATTATTGTTCTTACTCTGAGGTTGTTGCTGTTGTGGTACGGGAGCTCTGGGATAATTAGGATTGTACTGCCTTGGATACGGGCAATCCTTGGAAAAGTGGCCTGGCTTTCCACAGTTGTAGCAGGGAAAGTTATGGGTTACTGGAGTCTGGTTTCGAATACCAGGGGCATTCGGCTGCTGTGGATATTGCGGAATTGCGGCAGGACGGAAAAACGTCTGCGGCTAAGCTTGGTACTGCGGTGGACGATAAGTTGGACGGAAATGGTTCTGAGGGTGATAAACAAACTTCTGGCGTTTCTTAATGCCGCCAGACGGACTTGAAAACACTGGCTTCTTTTTCTTCGACTCCTTGTGCAGTCGGGACTTCTCTTCTGACGCAATAGCCACATTGACTATCTCATGGTAAGTAGCATTATAGCAGGTGACTAATGCTTCCTGGATTCTGGTACTCAAACCTCTCATGAAACAACTCTTCTTCTTTGCATCGGTATTCACATATTCAGCTGCATACTGGGACAGATGATTGAATTTGCCCACATATTGTAGAACTGTCTGGTTCCCTTGCTTCAGTGAGAGAAACTCCTCTAGCTTCATGGCCATGACACCATCTGGGATATAATGTGCTCTAAAGGCTTCACGAAACTCCTGCCAAGTGACACGGTGGCCAGCAGGCTGTGCGGCGACTAGATTCGCCCACCACGCCCCTGCGGCACCTCTGAGTTGTTGTGCTGCAAACACAGGCTTCTGGTGCTCTGTGCACTGTAAAAGTTCAAACTTCTGCTCCATGGTACGGAGCCAGTCATCCGCCTCTAGCGGCTCATCTGCCTTTGAGAACACTGGTGGACGAGTATCGGTGAAATCCACATAAGTGGTTTCCCCTCCATTGTTACGGCCTCGACGACCCTGATTCCCATTCTGATTCTGATTCTGAGCCAACAGGGTAGTAGCATTAACCAGTGCGGCAATAGCTTCTGCCAAGGTAGGTGGAAACGGTGGGGGATTCGGAGTATTGTCCCCTTCCTGGGAAGTTCCAGTACCGTCCATCTGTTGTACAAACCATGTTTATTTACATTGCTTTATTGAATTAAAAAGCAGTTAGGACAGAACTTGTATACAAACACAAACTTATCTTACATTATTTCATTACAAACTTGCTCACAAGCAAGAAACCACCCACTAAGGTTCTTAGAAAGCAGGAAAGACTACTATATTACACAACCATCCATGTCGACCCTTCACTCCTCATCATCATCGCTGATCACGATCACTTCCTCCTCATTCTCTGGAGCACTTGCACCAGTGACATGACTTGCATCATCCCCACTTTCCATCACGGGTTCATCTTCTTCTGGATCTTCTTCATTGTCCTCTCCATCAGGAACAACCACGGCACCAACATCATCTTCCACTGCCTGGGCTGATGATTGGGATTCATCAGATCATTTAGCCTATGAACTTCCTCATGCAGGACTGTGTTGTACTGCTCCAGGTGTGTCACATAAAGCTCCAACTCACGAACACGAGCCCTGGCTTCTGTCTCCTTTTCCAAAGACTCCTTCTGGAACTGTTTCCAAAAACGCATGTTGCGCTTCAGTCGCTCCACTTCTGATGTAAGCCTTGCAACCTCTGATTCCGAATCCGGGTTCGGATTACGGCTACTGCTTGCTCCATCAACTCTGGCGGCCAACTGATGACGCGGCACTCCTTGCGGACCCGTTTTCTTGCGAGGAGTCGTCTTCACACGTGCCATCCTAAAACAAGACAGAATTAGGACGATGAGAACAGATAGGGGGATCTGAAGGTTAGCATGAATAGGATTGAACCTTACTTAACCCAAACCACTTTAAAAGGGAAGGTAACTTAAGCAGGTTAATTAAACATGATGCATGCATCGTACTTACGATCTAACAGAAAGATTTAAGTAACACAAGCAATCTTTATAACATAGGGCACTATACATGATACTTCACTACGAAGCTTTCAAATATGAGCTAAGGAAACTATAGAATGGATTAAGAGAAGCAAAAGCAGTTTGGACCCAAAATATCAGTATCAAATTTGTTGACCCAAATCATTTTGAAATTTTACAAGGTAATACTACAATAACCCGAGTGATTATGCTCTGGTACCAGCTGTCACAGAACCTCCTAATTACGATGGCCCACAAGTACACTTCATTGTCATAATGACCTCTGACAGTCGTACTTATGTTCACCATAACTTAAAAGGCCTGCTTTCCTCCGAACAGGATCCAATCACAGGAGTATTGCAATATTACAACAGTTTATTCAAAATATTCAACAGAGTAACGTAGCGGAAGTCTTACAATAACTTAGGTTACAAACCAGTTTTCAAACTTAAAACCTTATGTAACATTATTACAAACCATTAGTAGAGAAGTATCGGTAATAACTTTATTACATCACACAAGCGAGATGCCTTGCCCAAAGGCCACACAATCTACTCGTCGTCACTGTCTTCAACCACGACGGTCATGCAACAAGGCTCGAAGCAGACTTGTTCATGAACCGCACCTGCAACAAGGGGTTAACAAACCCTGAGTACGAGAGTACTCAACAAGACTTACCCGACTAAGACAAAGACTCCAAGGGCATGCTAGCTTTAGGGAATCAAGGTACGGGTAATCAAGAATCAAATTTTCTTTTGCAGAAAAGCTTACTAAGGTAAGTCCTTATCTTCAATATTTTACTTTTACCATTGATGGTTTATTAACCAATTCTAGGTGATCCTAATCTAGATCAAAGTAATTATCATCAAACCTTTCTCATTCTTTCTTTCAATTCCAGTTCTTAACTACGATGCAAGTCAGGTGATCAAGTCTCCATAACCGAGGAGCAACGACGATTCGAACCGATTATACCCAGCTGGGGATCTCTAACATCACGACATATGTAGAACCGAATCTTGCATATATCAACCCTCATTTAGATCTCCCAAAACCAGAACGTGTCCATCGCCACCCGAGAGTACAGTACTCCTCGAACCCGACCAAATTCTAGCCCCGAGGGTACACGCTACTCTCGCCATCTCTCCACTCCCAGTGCGAGGTTAGACGTTCTCGTAATGGAATCACCAACATTTTGGGCTTACCCAAGGCATGAGGTTAGTTGCAAAGTCTCGAACACAACAGGCTTACAACGAACGGGCCTTAACTGACAAGGCGGAAACAATACATTGAGACTCCTTTCCTAATGCATGTTAGCAGTGGCCAAACCACCCGCCCGATCTTTCAAGTTCATTCTCATATTTCAATATTCAGTCGATATGCCGTCATGGCTATATAAACATTTCATTTAAAAGCTTAACTTCTAAGCATAGCGAAGCATACTACGCATTTTCAGTAAAAACAGGTATCAAGGTTGATATCACAATAATCAAGGATGATAATGCAGCAATTAGGTTATCACTCAACTCCTAATTACTTAATGCAATAAGCCATATTATAAATAATAAAACATTTATAAAATTCAAGGTAGGGTTTAAATGCACCAGGGCTTGCCTTGTTCGCACACGACGACCGACTCAGACTCGAGGACTCCACTGCCAGGTCCGAAACCCACCGACGATCGCTCTTCTCCGGAAGCTTGATCGACGACTTCGGCTTCTTCGAAAGCGGAGACTACACGAATACATAACATGCTTTAACATGATGTTCGATGATAAACATGATGCTTGATGATAACATGCTACGAGTTACGACTGGAGTACAACTTACTTCTACGGTACAGTCGCAAACAGAAAACCTACTAACTAGAAGCGGTGATTCCAGCGATACCAGCTTTTAACCTAACAAGTTACTAACGAGCTCAATCATGAAATTAAGGTGCTAGAGATCACCAAAGGGTAGTGATCTAAGGACATCACTCAATCAAAAGGCACACAACACTTAAAGTTCTCAAATTAACATTTATTTTCTATTTAACTAATTAGGGCATAATTAGGAGTTGATCAAATTTTACCTAATCAAGCTCAAACTTTTTCTATGGGTTAAGAATGAATTACAACAGTGTTATAATAAATTTCATAATTTTTGGATTAATAAATTAATTATTAAAATTCTAGAAAGTTGCATTTAATCTTTAATGAAACTAATTAATTCTACTGCACAAAGTATTCAAATTCATGATTTAACATTTTTCCTAGATAGTTTATACATTGAGAAGCTTACACAAAAATTTTCATAAATTTTGGAACTCTACACAATTTTTAATGAAATAAACAAATAGCAACACTATTCATTTATTTGAAAAAGAAAATAAAAACGAAAATCCGAACCGGGCCGATCTCCTCTTTCCTCCGGTCCGGCCCAGCCGAGCGGCCCGCTCGCGCGCGCCCGCGCTCGCGCTCGCGACCGGCCCAGCCGCGCGGCCCAGCAGCGCGGCCTGCCTCGCGCCCGCGCGCTCGCTCTCTCTCTCTCTCTCTCTGACACTGCGTCCCCACCTGTCATCGCCTACCTCCGCTCTCTCGTTCTCTCCCGCGCGCTCGGCCATGCCCGCACGGCGGCCGGCCGGTGATCACACCGCTAACGACTCAACCACCATGACCAAAACGATCTACACCACCCTACGACTCCACTACGCCCTTCTACAGCTAAGCTCGAGCTCCGGCGACCCCTTACCGACGACGATGGCGGACCACAGTCGACGGTGAGCCGCGAAAACGCGTCCCCAACGGAGTAGCGGCTAAATTAACGCGAGGAAAACATTCAGGGGCTCACAGCGGTTATGGTGGTGCTCTTGGTGACGACGGCGACGAGCTGGAGTGGCCTGGCCACGGGAAGGCGACGATGGCGGTGCTCCGACCGGAGTTGGGCACGGGAGCGGCGGCTGTGGTGATCTAGGCGGAGTTAAGCTCGCTCGGGTGGTTCACGAGGTGCGCGAGGATGAGGCGGAGCTAATGGTGCGGTTGGCGTGGCTGGAGGTGGCTCGACGGCGGCAGCGACGAGCGGCGGAGCTGCGGTGGCGGCGGTGGCGAAAACAGGGAAAATGGAAATCGCCCCTGTGAGCTCGACGTATATATAGGGAACGGTGGTGGTGACTGTGCTGGAAGACGCGCGACGTCGCGCTGGCGGTCCTAGCGCGCGCGAGAAGCCCCTGGACGTCGCCCGGCGGCTCGCCGGCGCCCATGCCGCGCGGTGCCCGGCGGCGATTGGTCGCGGCACTGTAGCTGTCCCCCCCCAACTTTTGAAATTCAAACTGGTTTTTCAAATTACTTTCAAATTTGTATAGCAACTTGAAAATCTTCCAATGTATGACATCTTCAGATTTTCAAGCTCTACAAGTTTTGTATTGAATACTTTTTCAAATTCTCACTGGATTTTGAAATTTGAATTTAAACTCAAAAGGGGACACATTTTTCAGATTTGGTAATTTAGAAATTACTTTTGATTTTACATTGAAACTTCAAAATCTCCAAACATCAAAGTTGTATATCTAGACCAGACCTACAACTTTGCTGTTCAAAACTTTTTCAAATTCTGCCTCCATTTTGAAATCATAGTTTGGGGACAAAAATGAATTAAATTTGAAATTTGTTTATTTTCAAAATTGCTCCACATTTTACACTAAAACTTTGAAAACTCAAAACACCAAAGTTGTAGCCCTTGAAAAGTTCTACAAACTTGGTTTTGAACTTTTTCCCAAATTTTGCTTAGATTTTGAATTATTTCAAAAGGGGTAAAACAGGGTTTTGAAATTTAGGGTTTTCGGAGGAATTTTAAATTGGAATTTGTTGCTACTTTGATTGATGATTACTTAGTGATCAAAACCTCACCCAAGGGCATCATTTGGACCAACATGACATGGTTGACCAAATGCCACTCTTGGTTGACCAATTAGCTTTTAAAAAAAAATTCTTTTACATTTCTCCCCAAATTTGAATTTAAATTTGAATCGGAAAACTCGTGACAAGTTTTGGGACTCCAATTCAAACTCAAATTTGGAGCTTCATTTTAGATGTTGTACTTGAGCTCATACCCTACACTTGACACTAGTGTGCAACACAGTCGCACACCTCAAATTACGCAGGGCATGGACTAAGTATTTGCGGTGGCATTCGAAATTAGGGTTTTCGGGTTCGGAGCACACCACTGAGAAACACATTCAACCTAAATAAGTAAACTCGTTTTAGTTGATGCATAACAAGTTTAACCTAACAGGGATGCTTTGCAATGCATTATGATGACATGGCAGATTAATTAGCACTATAACACCCGGGGTGTTACAGAGGTCTACAACAATACTTGGAACATCGAGTAGCTATGTCGCTTTTACCCTTAAAAATTCCAAGCTTTGTACATATCTAGTTCGAGATAAATAAAGAAGTATCCGTTTACTTTCTGTTCAATCTTGAAATTAGGTTTAGGCCCACCCTCGGCCGAGCCGAGGCTCATGCCACACGCTCTCTCTCTCACTGAGTGAGACCCGACCCTACCTCTGGTAGGATCAGGTCTCCCTCAGGGGCTAGAAGGAGGGAACCCCGTGATGCATATTGAGATTACTCTTTTGATCAATTTTTTTGCTAAATCTTTTGTGTCTAGGCACACCCCATGATTCGTTAAAATTCGTAAGGACCAAGGAATGAAAGTCTGCCCCTAAGGGAGGAACGGCCGAGCCGTGAGCACACCTACGCCCCGGTGGCTATGGTAACTCCACTCACTGCTCCTTGCCCGAGGGGCAACTCATGTTTCCGAGGGACGTGACAAATTTTTAACTTAATGAGGGCCGAGCAAAGACACAAAAGACTTAGCATAGCCTGTCTTGCCCGAACCACCGACGCCACTTAGACACGTTAACGTTATGAGGAAGGGAACTCCCTCAGGGTAGACCAATGTGACAACAGGCAATGCCTATGCCACTAGCGCTACGGCATCCTCGGCCGCTAAGTCTCCCAATGGTCAGACTTGACTCAAAAGCATTATAGGATCTAAAAAGGCCTCGGTGGAACTAGGCAAAACACGTGAACACACTAAGGACATTCATATGCATAACATAAGTAAATAAATGTCTAGGCCCTCGATGGAGCCGCAAGCTTGTTCACAAAAAGCCTAAGCTATTACATGGGCCTCGTGTCCAGATTTTCTCATTACAGATTTAGAGAAGGACGTACGACGTCTTCTTCGAATTTTTCAGCAAGGATGGCTCCTGGCCCTTCGGCGGCATCGTCGAGTGCTTCAAGCTCCTCCTGAGGGACCTCCATGAATCCTTCGTTGATCGCCGTCAAGTTCACAACATAGTATGACTTAACAATGGCCAGGGCACGTTTCACCCCGGTGTGGAGAGCCTCCCGGAAGCTGACGTGCACCCGCTCGTAAAACGTCTTGAGGCGGCTCTTAAGGGAGCTCCCCTCGGGTAGCTCCCCGTCTGTCCCGAAGGCATCGCAGACCGCCCGCACGGTGGACTGCAGAGTGGCGTGGTCGTTTTGTTCACTGGCAAGCGCCACTTGAAGCACACTGCACACCAACATTCTCCTCCGCCTAGACAACCTTCCCCCTCAGGTCTGTACATTTCAGCAGAGTCATTGCCTTACCATTTTTACGTCAGGAAAGAAAGGAGATTAGATAGCGAATATCACAGAGCACATACCTTCGGCCTCCTTCCTCCAATGTCCCGTCTCGTCCTAAAATAGTCCCAGCTCCCGGACGGCCTCAGCCAGGGCCCCTTGCTGTCGTTGGAGGTCTTCCTCCTTCATAGCGAGGATCCCCTTCACCTATGACAACTCCTCCCAGAGCCTCTCAGCTTTGGCCTGGGCATTGTCGCACTCCCGGGCAAGCGCCCCAGTGGCCGTGGCGGATTCAATCAGCTGCTCCCTAAGATGCAACTGGTCAGCGTTCAGCCGACTAACCTTCTCTACCTCTGCCTTGGCTGCCACTAGTGCTTGGTCCTTCTCAGCCCTCAGCTGGGCTAGCTCCTCTTGCTTCATGGCGAGCTCCGACGAGGCATCCCGCTGCTTCTGTGCCTCCGACAGCTCCGTCACCAGATTGGTGCAACGGAGGCGCTTTGCTTGGGCTCCTACGAGAAGCTCCCGCTCTCGGTAAGCTGACCCCAAAGACTGTCCTCCCGTTGCAGGAGGTCGGACTTCTCATGGGAAGCCACCTAGAGATCCTGAGAGGAAAAGGAAAAACTTTGAGGCATAAGCCATCATCTACTACAGAAAACCCACTAAAGAAGAGTAAGACACTTGTTTATTAGAGTGGGGACGTCTCTATTCAAAATCCTCATCATCGAGCCCCCAAACTCCTGGGCAAACTGAACATAGGTGCCAAGTTCCCGCCACTAAGTCCCCTTGGTGGGGTCGTCAAGGGCGAAAATAGGTTGCCCTGTCAGATTCGCCCGGTTCGGCCACACAAAGCGGTCACCAGGCCACTTGAGGGGAAAGATTCCCGACGATGCGAGGGCTCGACACCCCCTCGCGTGGGAACTCTCAGCCACATGTCCACCAAGGGGCCCGCTCCCCACGGCCTCCTCCACGATCATCGGCGTAGGCCTCGCCACCGAGGTGACTCGTCCGAGGAAATGGAGACTACGTCTTCTTCGCCAGCACAGGCCTCCCTGGCAGGGGAGCCTCCTGCAGGCGTGGCATCCACTTCCATTGCGTCTGCCCTGTCTCGGGGGCTTGCCCACCTCCTTGCCCTAGGGCAAGTTGTTCTCTCAGGGCGTGGGGCATCTCGATGGCATCTGCGGCAGCTGACCTCACCGCCGCTTCCTCCGTGGCGGTCGCTCCTACCACGGGCTCCGTTGCGGCAGCCTCGCTCACCGCACGTGCATCCTCTGTGGTCTTCTCCACCGCAGCCTTTGCCACGGCCTCCCTTGCCGTAGCTTCCCCATATTAGCTTCATCAACCGTGGCTTCCCTTGCCATGGCCTCCTCCTCCATCGTCTCCACCATCGACCCCACCGCAGCCTCATCCGTGGTGGTCTTCTCCATCGCCACCCTCACCACGGCTGGTTCTATGGTAGTTGTGCCCGAGGTGACCCCCTCTACTGCCTCTGTGCCTTGGCGAGGGGGGGTCTCCTCTGTCATCGAAGGAAAGGGTGGCACATTACTGGCCTCCGGGACCGAGGCGCTCGCCTCTAAAGTAGCGGCGCTACCACGCTGCGCCCCTCCCGCCAACTAGAGGGCCTCCACCTTTGGCGACTTGCGAGGGGCGAGGGCAGCCTCGCCGGTGCCCCTCTTCCTGCCGAACGAAAGGCCAAAGGTGAAAACCAAATGATGAGGGAAAACGGTGAAGGCAAAAGAGAAGGAACCCAACAAAATCTGACCTCGACCCCCTAGGGTAGCTCCACTTCTTGCCCCTCCCCGATGCCGTACCCCTAGTGGTGGCCAGCGTCCTGGCTAGGCTGCTATTGTGGTGGGTGACGGGGGAGGGGATGGAGCCACGCTCCCAGCTTCGGGCGCCGCTCCCCGGGGCGGCTGCAGCACCAGCTCGTCTAGGGATGGAGACCACACCTTCGGGGCCTCCACCTCATGGCCGGCCTCGGGCCAGGTGCCCCACCCCTTGACATCCGAGGATGGGGTGAACCACCACGGACGCCCATCTCCCTCCCGTCGAGTGGAGGAGGGTCTGTTAGGATTGATCTCACCCAACTTGATCCAACGATCAAGTCGGACCCTTTGATCGCGTCTTGATCGGGGATGTTTAACCAACTCCTAGTTAATGGGCCCCTGTCCGTAGCCCTATAAAGAGGAGGTGGAGGCCAGGGGCACATGACACGAGGTTCACTGCCGCCGTAACAGCCCCACCTCTTTTCCTAGACCAATCGAGAGGAGGCGCTGTTGGCGATGGGAAGTCCATCGTCGCCGCTGCATTGACCCCGACGTCCGCACCACCATCACCTCTACTTCACCAATGCCAGCAGCTCTGCTAAGCCCGATGGTCCATCTCCCCCCTTTTCCCTCTCTCCCTCTCTAGATCTCTCTGTTGGACATGTATCTATGTGTTTATCCTAAATAGAGAATAATTCACCCACTGATCTACACCCCTAGCTGATCCAATGATTCTACAATGGTATCAAAGCCGTGCTAAGTTATAGATCCAGATCGAGAAAGTGAAAAGAAAAGAAAAGAAAAGAGAAACACCCGATTTCGAATCGGGAAAAGAATGAAACCCTAACCTTAAGGGAAAAGAGGAGGGGATGGTGAAGATGGGGCTTCCTACCTGGGGCCCGGCCGTCTCATCATAGCCACCGGCCGTCTCCATGGATGAGCGCACATGAACTGAGCCGAGCCACTTGTCGCTGTGCGGGTGTGCTTCGGTCAAAGGGCACCACCCGCGAGGCCGCTCGATGGCGGCGTGCTCAGCCTTGGGCGAGCGTGCACACCGATGAGGGGGGCCCGTGGTGGCGCCATCACCTCTCTTCTCTGGCTACCATGGCCAGCTGCTCTGCTGCTCTCACCGCAGTGCTGCTTAGGAAGAGAACAGTGGGAGAGAAGGGAAGGGATAGTGACAAAGAGAAAGAAAGAAGGAAAGGGAACCGCCGGCAAGAGCTCCGGCGAGGGTGCGACCTCATTACCACCGGCGACTGCCGCCGCTGCTCCCTCACCGCCACCGGCGACCACCGCTGCTGCTCCCACTGCCACGGCTATGCTAGCGAGAAAGGCGGATGGAGAGGATGGAATGAGTTAGGGTTATGGCAAGGGCCCGACGGCGGCGGGTCTTTGCTCTCGCGAGAATGCCGCCTGGCCTTCGGATTAGAATGGACGGGTGAGATCGTCCGGACCGAATGAGGCCTAGGCGGGTGAGCGCTTTCCCGGCCCAGGCCTAGGTTGTGGCCTGGGCGCGGGGGAGCTGCTGCGAGCACCGCTGGGCCGCGCATGGCGCGTCGTTTTGGGCTGCAGGGAGCGTGCAAGAGCAAGTGGGCCGCGGGCCATTTAGCGCTGATGGGCTGCCTGCTGCTTTACTGCTGGCCTAGATGAATAGTTGAGTTTGTGAATTGAGTTTATTATTTTCAGAAGCAAATATTGAAGTATTGTCCCTAGTGTTTAATCTCTACTCAAATTTATTTTGGTAATTTGTTTAGAGAAAAGAAAAGTACAAAGTGATGCTTCTGAATAATATTATTTTTTAAGAGTATTAGTTGATGTTTCCACAGCAAAGTTGAAGTTTATTGTCTTCTCATTAAATCCGAACCAACAGGAGGATCTAATTTAAAGAGCAGTTATAGTTATTCAGTAAATGATGAAAAGTTTATTCTCTAATTAAAATTGGAGGAATAGTCGATTTATGGTTAAGATAAATTATAATATTATTATTTTCTGACCAACGTTGATGATAACAATATTATAAGTTTATTTATGAGTTTAAGTTTAAAGTAAATTATGATATTGTTATTTTCTGACCAACGTTGATGATAACAATATTATAATTATATGAGTTTTATGTTTAAAGTTTAAATCTCTGATAAATTTTGCATCAAAGTGACCAATTTTTAGAGAATTGATAAGAAATAAGAGATGCTCTAGAGCGAGCAGAATGTAATGTATTTTCATGTTTCCGCTGCAATGATGATGATTATCTTCTAATTAAATTCGAACTAACGGGAGAATTTAGTTTTGAAGAGTAGTCATAAGATAATTTTGTTTTTCATATGTTAATTCCATTTCTGCCCAACGGTGATGTGGAATTAATGTAGAAGAATGTTGTTTTATTCTACTTCTACCCAACTGTGATATAGAATAGAACATAAAATTTTAAAAGTTTAATGGGCATTATTGATGATTATTTATTACTGTTTTTCAGACAAAAACCTTAATGCTTTCATTCTTGAAGGTAGAAAATAAAATGAGCTGGGTACTTGTGACTCAGAAGATGATAAAGAAAGAAGACCATTGCATGAGGGACTGTGTTCTCTTTAAAGAATGATTTCAAAAAAATTCTAGGATATTGATCCAAGAAAAGAAATAGAATAATAAGAGTTTAGTTTAAGAAATGCCCTTTATGTAGAAATATAATAAGTGACATGCATGTTTAATTTGACCAACGTCGGATTAAGCGTGTGTGTTAAAGAGTATTCAGATTTATTTCTAAACTTGATGATTGAATATGAGCCAATCCTGGCATTTATGTCCTTTTAAGGGAATTATCTCGCATGGCGGGAAAAATTTTATGATAATACCCGCATGGCGGAAAAGTTTGAGAAAATACCCGCATGGTGGGGAAAAGTTGGCATAATACATATGTTAATCTATCCTGCATGGCGGGAGAAGTTTGATATAGTACTTGCGGGAGAAAGCTGTGATGACTCATGTGCTTGATAGTGCTCTTCTATTGTGTCATAGTAATTAAGCACTCAATGAGTTTAAGGAGAACAGAAAGCTACAAATGAACCTCAAGATAAGAATGGCATGCAAGCGTGACTTGCGGAAGTATTAATGATAAAAGACTCTGTTGAGTTCTTAAATTGAAATGAGGAAAAAGTACTCCCATATGAATTAAAAAATAATTTTATTTGCATGATGTAATTATGTGGATAAAATAAGTAATCAAAGTTTCCTCATTCACAAGAGTTCTGAATAGTTTTCGAAATTGTGGTAGAAAAGTTCATACCACATTTTGAGGGGGAGAAATGTGAGATCAATTAAGAAAGATACTTCCCCATACTTCAGATAATGCGGTCCATACTATGCATTGAAGGCAAGAGTGATCTATAAAAGATGAATGTGATCGTCGGGAGAGTAAGACAGTCATAATAACGATACCCCTACAGTAAAGAAATAGCTAAATTCATAGACCTTTTACAGTTGCAATAGAAAGATAGCATAGTCGGCCAGTATTCATACTGGACGTGTTTAGAGTTATTAAGGCGGTGCTAAACGCGCCATATGAGTTTTAGCAGATTAAACCCAAAATGAGAAAGTTTGAAGATCGGACAATCTAGGGGAGCATGGTACAAAGAGACCTAACTCTGCAAGGAGGATGAATAATATAAACAAGGATCTTGTTACACAAGACCTTGAAGAACCAATTGTCTTTTGGCAATAAAGGTCAAGAAATGCTAGTAGTTGAGGCCCCAGAAAGTCTCAAAGAATAAGAAAATTAGATATTTCTGATGACTATAAATTATATATTGATAAAATTCAAATGGAGGGTAATCCCACCTAATTTGAAGAAGCCATGAGAGGCGTTCACTCGTCCAAATGGCAAGAAGCAAAGGAAGATGAAATGAAATTGATAATACCAATAATATTTTGGGATCTAGAATAAATTTCTAAGGAGCCAAAACAGTAGGCTGTAATGGGTCTACAAGATACAATGTGACTCCAATGGGAATATGTAAAGATGTAGAGCGCAACTTGAATCAAAAGATTTTGCGCGAAGCGAATGAATAGATTACAATGAGTGCTAGTGGCACATCATGATCTGAGTTACATCAAATGAAAGTAAAGACAACATTTCCCAATGAAATTTATATGAAAATGATTACATGGCACAACCTAAAGGTTTTTGTCATGGAAAGAAAAGAACATAAGTGATGCCACCTGTAGAAATCTCTTATGGACTAGAGCAAATCTCTAGACAGTGACATTCAAAGTTGAAGAGTCAATTAGAAATTTTAGGTTAAAGAGAATGAGAGGATAATTGCATTTTGTATAAAGTTATAGAATGGGAAATTCATTTCCTAATCCTGTATATGTGAATAACATCTTACCTATTAGTAGTGATGTCAATCTACTGCATGAGAAGAAATTCTTGTCCTCAAGTTTCAATAAGAAAGTTCTCGGTGAAATGTATCTCGTTATAAGAATTAAAATTCACCAAGATAGAAGAAAAAGGGTATTAGGACTATCGCATAGGCATGCTAAGAAAAGTTTCTAAAGAAATAAAGTACCTATGCGGGTAAACCTACGCCAGTTCCCATGGTCAAGGGTAATAGTTTTGGAACTTTAGTGTTTCGAGAAGCAATGTGAGATTGTTATAGAAGGACGTCCTATCTGCTTCAGCTGTTGGAAGCTCAATGAGTACATAGATAAGACCTTACCCTAACAAAGTTCACGTATCCGGGTTGTTTTGGCAAAAGTCCAGTCCAGATATAGATCACTGAAATGGAGTTAAGAATGTCGGCCTCATGCTAAGAAAGAAAGAACAAGTACTCTCAAGTAGTGGGTACAAATGTTAAATTTTGACGAGATGTTTAGTAAAACCCACATAGTAGCTAACACTCGCAGTTAGAGTTTTATTGTGGAAAAGCTCCAAAGAAACAATTTTAGTATCATTAGTGATGCAAAGTTACAGTATAGCATGATATGAGGTTGCGGGATAGGCAAAATGGTTAAGAAACTTGTACCCGAAATTGATAATGGTTGTCAACAGCAATAACCATTTAAGTAGTTTGCTCCTAAGACAATGGATCAAGTGTGCTGCCAAACACATTGACATTAAAGTTATACGTTGTAAAGGAGAAAGTCCGGAATCATACTTAAAGGTATTGAATATATAAGTGTTGACATCGTTTTTTAGCACGTGTCAAGATGGTCAGAAGGGGCTAATCAGCAGAGGAAAAGTTACTGTGTAGGTTGATAGCCGATGAAAATGAGCTTGTAAAGAAGGCTGCTTATGAGTGGTGGCAGTGTGTGGAGAAGTTGATTCAAATTGAAGTATTGCCGATAAGGTTAGGGGTATTATTGCCGATGCCGATGAAAAAAGACTTAAAGGCTGCTGCCGATGAATAGGGAGTGTGCCGATGAAAAAGACTTGAAGGTTGCTACCGATGGAACAGGGAGTGTGCCGATGGAAAGGAGGTCGATGAGAATACCATTGTGGTTGAGGCATACTATGGAATAAGATAGGAGTTAATTTCCTTTTCTACGTTTATTAGAGTCTGAGTTGTATCAGAGTCATGTGTTTCCTTAGATTTGGATTTAGTGTCCTAGTCGTATTTGGTTACGTTTCTGTAGATCAGGATATAAATATAGAGTGAAGGGCAATGTAATAATGAATCAATCAATATAAAAAACCAGCTTTTACTCTTATTTATATCTATTTACTTTTCGGCGATTTCGTCAACTTGCATACTTTTTTTCTTTTTATGAGTTCTCATCGATTCGGCGAGTTGCATTGCTCCAGTGCAATCTTCGATGATCCTCGAGTTCCACGTGAGTACCTCTTGGCCATGACTTCCGGGCGTATCGCTGTTGTCAGGACCAAAGTACTCATATCTTCATCCTTGTCGATTAACAGGTCAAATCGACTGGCACGCTTTGGATATCGATTTCGGGTATTAGCCCTTTGTGTTTGCAGATCCACTTTTGCATCAACACATCTTTTGGCACGCCCGGTGGGACCAGATCTAATCAATATGTTCAACCCTGAGATTGATGCGGGGCACATCATCGCGGTATCAGAAGAAGATCTTAAGGAAGAACAGAAGCAGGCTATGGACAAGGCTATAGAAGAATACAGACAACTTTGCTTGAAGTCATTCAACTTGAACAAGAGTGGACAAGTCATCCAGAAGCAGGATTTGCCGTTGCCTCGGCAGGTTACCTTTGATTCCAATCCGGGTAAACTTCAAGAGATGGTTAATTCTACAGTAAATCATGCTTTAATTAATCACTCCAATGTGTTGTCCAATACTATTCATAATGTTGTGATTCGAACTTTCAAAGAAGGGCAAGCGTCACCGCATTACGTTGGGCCTGCCTATCATCAACCAGAGTCAACATCTATTATTACTTCATCGGCTTCCCTAGCCGTTGCGGGTACAGAAGTTTCTTCCCCTCCAGTATCAGCAGGCTTATCTAACGTACAATCTACACCGATGCGATCAGATTCGGTATTAACAGGACGAGTTCAGCTTAATACAGATCTATCGGCATCGACTTTATCAGGTCCTGTACCACAGAGTAATCAGACTCCTACCAATTGGTGGGGATACGGTATGCCTCCAGAGCCATCTGCTTTTAACCCTAGGTTACCTCAAGTGTTTGACACAGCAGGAAAAGCTCCTATGACATCGGCTGGTTCACCGATAGCTCAAGTACCTCAATATACTACAACAACTACTGTACAACCAACTCTAGGAGGTTTCCAGATGCCTTTGGGTCAAACATCTAATTCAAGTCCATCGGCAAACTTGTTATTGATGCAACAGAAGACTCCTACTGTAAGTCAACCTGGAGTCCTGGTTATGCCTCAAGCTGGTGGTAATTATCCAGCAATGTCAATAAATTACCAGCCATCGGCAAATTTTGTACCGATGAACGCTAATAATAGTTGGTCAGGGCAGTTTCCAACTCAATATACAGTTCAGCCAAATTAGCAAGCTGCAGGGATTCATCAAGGTCATATGCACGCTGGTTTTCAGAATCAAGCATCGGCGGCTCAGCCGATGAATCCTTTCCAATAGATTAATGGACCACAAATAGGGGCAAATATGC
Source organism: Saccharum hybrid cultivar R570 (assembly GCA_038087645.1). NCBI lineage: Eukaryota > Viridiplantae > Streptophyta > Magnoliopsida > Poales > Poaceae > Saccharum > Saccharum hybrid cultivar. The sequence goes on from JAQSUU010000273.1 coordinate 4,420,604, forward strand.
CAATTGCTAGAGATCGTGGGCCACAAAGATATGTAGAGGGGTATCAGCAAGTACCTCCGGTGGAAATTCAGCCATATCGTCAACAAGATGTTGATGCTTTTTGGGCTGATAAAATAGCAGAAATTATGAAGGATCAGTTTGTGATCAAGCCCAAGGTCAATACCTATTCTTATCGGACTCCATATCCTCCGGCATACGATTTAATTCCTCTCCCAAATCGGTACAAGGTGCCAGATTTCACTAAGTTCTCTGGGCAAGATGATACATCAACCATGGAGCATGTTAATCACTTTATTATTCAATGTGGAGAGGCAGCTAGTAGAGATGAATTAAGAGTTCGTTTGTTTTCATCATCTCTGTCTGGATCAACATTTACATGGTTTATTTCATTACCGCCAAATTCTATTATTACTTGGGCTGATCTGGAAAAGCAATTCCATAAATATTTCTTTACTGGAGTTCATGAAAAGAAGCTTACCGATTTGGTAAAGTTGAGACAGCGCAATGATGAATCGGTGGAAGGCTTTGTGCAAAGGCTACGAGATATAAAAAATAAGTGTTATAGCCTAGTATTGGATGATCGGCAACTTGCCGATTTGGCCTTCCAAGGATTGTTGCCACACCTTAAGGATAAATATGCTTCTCAGGAGTTTGAAAGCCTAAGTCATCTAGTGCAAAGGATTTCTGATCAAGACACTAGGGTTTTTGAACCCAAAAGGAATTGGAACAAGAAGGTTTCATTTGTCGAAGAAGTAGAAGATTCTGATTCGGATGAAGAACCAGTTATCGGTTTGGCTGAGTGGGTTAAGAATAAAAAGCCGATATCTTGTCCCTTTGGTCAAAAAGAGCCAGAGAAGTTTACTTTCGACATCACCAAAGCTGATAAGATATTTGATCTTTTGTTTCAAGAGGGCCAGATTAAGCTGTCACCTAATCATGTGATCCTATCAACAGAAGAGTTGAAGAAAATGTTGTATTGCAAATGGCATAATGCAACTTCACACAGTACAAATGAGTGCAAAGTATTTAGACAACAGTTACAATTAGCTATTGAGTCTGGGAGAATTAAATTTGGTAATTCCAAGATCCAGAAGCCGATGAAAATTGATCAACATCCTTTTCCAGCAAATGTATTGGATGCCGAAGGAAAGACTAAGGTGTTAACATCGGAAGCTGCTGAGAAAAACACATCAGTGGATCCCCAACATCGGATAACTACCGATGATGCAAAAGGCAAGGGGCTACTAATAGAAAGTGACAGTTCTGGAAAGCCTCCTCGATCTAGCATTGTGATTACTCATCAAGGGCAACAGGAAAGCTGGCGTCAGCGAAGGGACCGATATCGACAACAGCAAGAAGAAAGACGCCGAGAGGAGTGGAATCGGCATAAGGATCATTGGAGGTGTCTGTTTTTTATTCATTGTTGGGAAGAAGGTATTAAATTACCTACTGTTGAAAATTGCCCAGAGTGCAATGGTTATTATGGGGTTAATCGTCCAGAAAGGAGGTTTCAATCTAGCAATCAAGGTTTGTCCATCAATGAGCTGATCAGAGGTAAAGCATCAGTACATGATCGGCTGGGGGGTAGGCTTAGTGTACATAAGAGGCTTGGTAAACGCGTTGCATATTTTCCAAGAAACCAAGAGGAGCTTGAAGAGATGGCAAACGCAAGAGTTCCTGATGAAGAAATATTTTACAGGGATCCTAATATACGTCGTGTAGAGTCAACCAGTACCTATTATCAGCCAGTTTGGAAAACTAAACTTCCTCAATGGTGTCCAAAAGGTTTGACAAAGACACAGAAAAGGAGAATGCAGCGAGAGCGTCAAGAGGACTTATACCAAGAAGAGAGTTCCTCCAATGAGAGATCTGGTAATCAGCAGTGGCAAATAAAGCACAAAAATAAGGGCCCATCGGCAGATGTCAATATGGTGTTTATGTTGCCAATAGAATTTTTGGCACTCCCTGATAATAAGGAAGAAGATGTTTTCTCTGACCGGATAGCTCAATTAACGCTAGATCCAATGATGGCTGTTTTTGAAAAGCCTGCCGATGATGAGAGACAACATCTCAAGGCTTTGTTTGTGAAAGGCAGAGTTGATGGGCAGCCTGTATCTAAGATACTTATTGATGGAGGAGCTGCGATTAATATTATGCCTTATGTGATGTATCGGAAACTTAGTAAGGGAGATCAAGACTTAACTAAAACCGATATGATGCTAAAGAATTTTGAAGGCAATGTGTCACCAGCTAGAGGGGCAGTGTGTGTTGAGTTGACCATCGGCAGCAAAACCTTACCGACGACCTTCTTTGTTATTAATGGCAAGGGTGCATATAATCTGCTTCTAGGAAGGGATTGGATTCATGCTAATTGTTGTGTTCCTTCTACAATGCATCAGTGCCTTGTACAATGGATTGGAGATAAAATTGAAGTTGTTCCTGGTGATTCTTCTTATATCATCGCATCGGCAGAATCAGACACCTATGAACAAACCAGGTGCATATCAGGAGAAGCTTGGGAAAAAGGGTTCCTCAAGGTTGCCGATTACGAGATTCTACCGATCCAAGCAGTCGGTTCTGAAGAAGAATTTTAATGGATAGGTTTGCCGATGATGGAAAATTAGGTCAAAGGTTTACATCGGCTGATGATTTAGTAGAAGTAGATATTGGTGAGGGCGATAGACCAAGGCCTATTTTTATTAGTGCTAAGTTAAATTCCAAGTGTAAACAGTAATTAGTCGATTTGTTAAAAGAGTATAAAGATTGTTTTGCTTAGGATTATACTGAAATGCCTGGATTAGACCGATCGATAGTTGAACATCGGTTGCCTCTTAAGTCTGGATTTCAGCCACATCAGTAGCCAGCGTGCCGATGCAATCCTAATATACTTCCTGATATTAAGGCCGAAATAACTAAATTGATTGAGGCAAAGTTTATTTGGCAGTGTCGATATGCGGAGTGGATTTCTAATGTGGTTCCTGTTTACAAGAAAAATGGGAAACTTCGTGTTTGTATTGATTTCAGGAATCTCAATAAAGCCACGCCGATGGATGGTTATCCAATGTCGATTGCTGATCTGTTGATTGATACTGCAGCAGGACATCAAATTATCAGCTTCATGGATGGTAATGCGGGTTATAATCAAATATTTATGGCTGAAGAGGATATTCCCAAGACTGCTTTTAGGTGTCCAGGTCATGTGGGATTTTTTGAATGGATAGTTATGAAGTTTGGTTTGAAAAATGCTGGTGCTACTTATCAAAGAGCTATAAACTTTATTTTTCATGAATACATCGACACATTAGTAGAGATCTATATCAATTACATAGTGATTAAGTCTAGAGATATCACAAAGCATCTAACCGATCTACGAAAGATACTAGAGTGCACAAGGAAGCATGGATTAAAGATGAATCCTAATAAATATGCATTTGGTGTATCGACAGGACAATTCTTAGGTTTTATGGTGCATCAGCGGGGCATTGAAATTAGTAGGAAGTCTATTGAGGCAATCAATAAGGTTGTTGCTCCTGCCAATAAAACTGAATTATAATCTTTGATCGGTAAGATTAATTTCATCAGGAGATTCATATCTAATCTGTCGGGTAAGATCAAGGCCTTCAGTCCATTACTGAGATTAAAAGCCGATCAGGAATTTAGATGGGGAGATGAGCAGCAATTAGCCCTAGATGAAATTAAGAATTACTTAACAAATCCTTCAGTGCTAGTGCCACCTCAACACGGAAAACCTTTCAGATTGTATTTGTCAATTGATGATACTGTTATTAGTTCAGCTCTTATTCAAGAATTTAAAAGGAAAGAACGTGTTATTTATTATTTGAGCAGACGGTTAGTAGATGCTGAAACCAGGTATTCGGCTATTGAGAAATTATGTCTATATCTATACTTTTCTTGTGTTAAGTTGAGGCATTATTTACTATCGGCTGAGTGTACTGTCATATCCAAAGATGACGTGGTCAAATATATGCTGTCGATGCCGATATTAAGTGGTAGAATTGACAAATGGATTTTAGCGTTATCAGAATTTGACCTATGTTATGAATCGGCTAAGGCAGTTAAAGGACAGGTTATGGCTGATTTTGTTACTCAACATTGCAACACAGTGAATTCTCTAGAGATTGCTCCTTGGGCACTTTTCTTTCATGGGTCTACATGTGGTGAAGGAGCAGTCATCGGTATTGTGTTAATTTCCCCTCAGGGGAAGAAGTATGAGTTCTCATTACCGATTGTTGCTACATCAACAAACAATCAGGCTGAGTACCAAGCCCTGATAAAAGGGTTAGAATTGCTTAAGGAAGTACGTGCCGATGCTGTTGAAGTCTTTGGTGATTCTATGCTAGTTATAAATTAGTTGACTGGGATTTATGAATGCTGAAGTGAAGTTTTAATTTCATATTATGAGAAATGTTTGTAGTTGTTGAAAGGGTTTAGGAATTTTCATCTAGAACATGTTTCCCGATTGCATAATGAAGAGGCTAATCGGTTGGCTCAGCATGCTTCAGGGTATCAGCCTATTCAAGAAGTGTTAACATCGGCAGTTGATACCGATGACTGGAGAAAGGAAATTATTGATTATTTAAAAAATCCATCTAAAAAGGTTGAAAGACGTATAAGGTTCCAAGCTACCAAGTATGTGCTTCTTGATGATGAATTATATTACCGTATCATAGATGGAGTTTTACTTAGGTGTGTTGGCATCGATGAATCAAAAGGCTTAATGGGTGAGATTCATGAAGGAGTATGTGGGGCTCATCAGTCAGCTTTCAAGATGAAATGGATGATCAAAAGGAATGGATATTATTGGCCGACTATTCTCGAAGATTGTTATAAATATTTTAAAGGATGTCATGGATATCAAAAATTTGGTAATATTCAAAGAGCACCCGCATCAGCTATGAACCCCATAATTAAGCCTTGGCCGTTCCGGGGTTGGGCTATTGATCTCATCGGTCAGATTTATCCACCATCGAGTAAGGGGCATAAATTTATTCTGGTTGCTACCGATTATTTCACAAAGTGGGTTGAAGCAATTCCTTTGAAAAAGGTGACATCGGCTAATATGATTGATTTTGTGAAAGAGCATATTGTTTATCGATTTGGTATTCCTCAAACCATAACTACTGATCAGGGTACCATGTTTACATCGGGCGAATTTGATGAGTTTGCTATAGGTATGGGGATTAAAGTTTTGAATTCTTCACCATATTATGCCCAGGCTAATGGTCAGGCTGAAGCTTCTAATAAATGAATTATCAAGCTCATTAAGCGCAAAATTAAAGAATATCCTAAGAGGTGGCATACAATATTAAATGAAGCCTTATGGTCATATCGGATGGCGTGTCATGGTGCAACCAAGGTAACACCTTATCAGTTGGTATATGGACACGACGCAGTATTACCTTGGGAGGTTAAAATTGGCTCTAGGCGAATACGTTTTCAAGATCAATTGACAGCCGATGACTATGATACCCTTATGAAAGATGAGTTAGAAGATGTAGCAGGTCATCGGTTGAAGGCTTTAGCTAGCATCGAAGAGAATAAGAAAAGGGTAGCCAGGTGGTATGACAAGAAGGTGAAGGTAAAGGAGTTTGTCGATGGAGATTTGGTTTGGAAGTTGATTTTACCGATTGGGACTAAAAGTTCTAAGTTTGGCAAATTATCACCTAATTGAGAAGGTTCATATCGGATAAATCAATCTGTCCCTGGTAATGCGTATATTCTCGAAACCCTCAAAGGGGTTGTGTTTCCTAGAGCATTAAATGGAAAATACTTAAAGAAATATTACCCTAGTATCTGGATAGATGCATAAGAGTGTAATTGCCGATAACAATCCTATCGGCTAGAGTTAAAACAAAGTATTAATATCTTATTGCCGATGCACTAGATGAGAATTATAGGTTTAACAAAGATTGGATAGCCGATATTGCACGCAGGCGAATTTCATCGGCTTCCTTTAATTCTTTAGCGTCTTCATCGGCAGTTCCCTCCACAGGCTTGAGTTTCTTTTTTAAGGCCAAGGCCTTGCGAGCTTGAATGTCTCTTTCCTGCTGAAGGGTTTTGATGACGTCAGGAAGCTGGTCTTCTTCTTGCTTGGCGTGGGTTAGGACTGCTTCAACTTTTTCCAGTTTAGCTAGAAGAGCTGCCTTCTTTGCCGATAGATCCAGAATTTTCTGCTTGAGATCGGCACCGGAGGTTTACAAGTTGCTGATGCTCTTGTGCTTCTCATCGGTAGTTTGTTTTAGTTGCAGCATCTCTTCCTTGAGCTGGGTTTGAGCTGCTCTGTCGGCGATCCGGTGAGCAGCCCGTTGATATTGAAGTTGTCGGCTCTCTAGATGGACTGCTAGGAAGATAGTTTCTACAACATTGGCAGGAACTTGGCCACGGATTGTCTTGAAGATAGTCTTTGCAGGATCTGAATTGTTTATCAGTTGAGTAGTATCTTGTTGTAATAGATTTAGAAGGGCTTCTAGCTTGCCATAGATTTCTGCCGATATTGTTCCTATTGCCAGGGAAGAACTCGCCTCTTCTCCATCATCAGAGATGTCGATAGCAAAAGAAAACAAGCTATCAGGAGAATCTTGTTCCTGTGAAGAAAAGGAAGTTAGAGATTCTACCTAAGGGTAGATATGGATATTATAAATCGAATAGGTCAATCGGTTTACCTGCTTCAAGGCAATTTCTTGGGTCTGGCTTGAGGGATCAGCTTGAAGGGGGTCATGCGAAGGATCGTCAGAGGTTACCGATGGGATGTCTTCTACGACCTCATCAGTAGTTGGCCCTTGGAGTATGATAGCCGATGAGATATTTTGTGCAGGAGGGTCAATTTGTTCAACTGCATCGGTTAGCTGACTAATAGGTGTTGGAGCAGATGCAGGGGCTGGTGTAGATTTCTGTCGCTTTTGCTGAGCTTCGGCATCGGTTAAAGCTTTACGCTTTACTTGGGTCTCAACGACAATTGGCTGGGGGGCATCGGCACTTGTTGATTGAGGAGCTTGAGTGCTTGGTATGCTTGCCGATGTACCCATTTGTTGCTGCAAAATAAAAGTGAGATCGGATATTTAACAGATAAAATGTAAAGATAAAAATACCTCTGAAGGCTGGTTGGAGGTAGTGGTGCTTGATGTTGGAGGAGTTGCCGATGATGATCCAGCTACAGCTCTTACACCCTGATGGTTACATGTTAATATAGTTTGTATCGGCAATGAACAAAAATAAACAAGGTTATCACCTTAAAAGCCTTAATTAGGCTTGTAGCAGCAGCCATTGGAGTGGCTCTGGATGTCGCCAGCTTTGATCTGGAGGTATTAGTCTTGACACGGGTCCTCTGGAAAGTTAAAGCGGCTAAGGTGGGGGCGTTGTAGCCGATCACTAAAACTGGGGAGATAGGTTGGAGGTTGAAAGGTTTCCCACTCTTGCTCATGGATAGAACTAGGTCATCGGCCTGTTGCGAGAAGGATTAGCTGCCGATATATGAAAAAGAAGAAACAAAAAGAAAGTTAAAAGAAACTTACTGCATCGTCAGGAATGGCGTAGTCAGGATCGATCATGTGCCGATATGTATGGACGGATGTTGAGAATAATTGTTCCTTCCACTCTTGCCACCATTGCTTATATGATTCTGTAATAAAAGACGCTGGTGACCAGGCGGAGAGATCAACATTTGAGATATCGACATCGGGGGCGAGTCTTACTACCCTACTCCACTCAGTTCTAGTGGTGATGGTTTCTCTGGGCTTGATCACATCGGCAAAGCATAGCTTGATTGGTAGTTGCCCAAAAGCCAATTGGCGAGATACTGCCGATGGATTATAGAACTCATAGGTGGTATTGGAATTCTTCCCACTACCAAATGTGTTCACCGGGATTGCCCTGGGAGTGATGATGGCCATCATAAGCTCATTGTCTTGGTTCAACTCGTCATCGGCAAAGTTAAAGAGAAGGGGAACTTGTTCTCTTCATCGATATAGGGTACCCAAGCCCTGTGATCACGAGGAAGACCGTTGTAGAAGTTCTGGAAAAATCTGCCGATTTGATCTTCATTGGCCTCTATTCTAGGGAGGACAATTATAGCTTCACCGAAGTTGAGAGGGGGGTGTGTTGCCGATTCCTCATCTCCAAGAACATAATCTTCGGCGATCTCTCGTGGGAATTCTTGGGCGAAGAAATCCCATTGTAGACGCTTATGCATATGAGCGTTTAGCCACATATTGATGAACCACCATTGGGCCTCCCAAATTGCCAATGGGTTCACCAAGTAGAAGCTTCTGAGATACTTGGTGGAGGAGGTGGTAGGTGGAGCTCAGAAGGTATCGGCCGAGCGGAAACCTGACACCGTTGGCCAAGAGTTTGGCTGCAGGGAGGAAGGCGTTGGTTGGTCCTACCGATCGGCCACAGAAGATAAATTTCTCTAGCCACATATTCAAGAATATGACGTGTTCCCTCTGGTTGACAGTACCAGTCCTTTGGTATTCCTAGATGTATCCCGTCCAGCCGCCGATGTTGCGTGTGTTGACTCTATATTCAGCTTTCCTACCATAGATGGAAGCTTCATCGACAGTCGAGATGTCTAAGCCAGTGAGCATGTATACATCGGCAAGAGTAGGAGCGGATGGACCATGACCAAACAAAAAAGTATTTGTGGTGTCTGACCAGAAGTGAGCGGTGGCTATCATCATAGATTCATTCTTTTGCATATCGGCAATGGATAGCCTAATACATTGGTCTATCTTCCGCTCTGCCCAGTACACTTGCATCGACCTGTTAACCCTCAAGTACCAATCTTTCCACCCTTTGGTGGGTTTGGGCCAAGATCGGAATGTATCCTTCCATAGATTCAAAGGAAAATTTTGAGCTTTGAAGGGAATTCTGTTAGCCTCTGCATTGATCAAGTCAGTTGGATCTGAGTCGCCCATTGGACCTAGGCAGTGGAGGGGAGGTTGGTTGGTTGGAATAGCCAATTTGTTGTGTAGTTCCTGAGTTCGGAAGATCAAAAGAATGGAAAAAGAAGAAAAATACCAACTGTAAGAACTCACAAAGAACCAAAGGGATCAAGGTAAAGGTGATAGAAGAAGAACGAACCGCAGGAACGTTGAAGTTGATCGCCATTGCTCTAAGAAGGATGAGGGCACAAGCTGGAGGCTTGAAGTTGACGATGGAAGGAACTCTAGTGGGTTGAGGACGCGCGGTTGTTCGTTAGGGTTGCCGCCGGAGAGAGAATGCCAAAGGTTGAAGTTTGAAGGTAGAAGATGAGCAATCTGGAGAAATCTATTTATAGGCCTCTTGGAGTAGGGGTATTCTTGACTTATCTCTATGCCATGCGCGGGTGGATCGAGGTAGTTCAGATGGATATGGTAACTGTTCGCACGACAATCAAGGGATTGTACATAAGATTTAATGGCAAGTAATCATGACTTGGAAGAGATCTTGGTATAGGATCTTTCAATTCTAAAATGGTGGTGTTGCTATAATAAGATCTTGTCGATGGGTTGTTATTTTGGTATCTCAACCGTAATTGGGGTAAGAACAGTTGGAAATTGTGCGATATTTACTGAGATGCATGAATTAGAGCTAGATTTGGTTAAATTCGGTAACAGATTATGTTATGCTTGGAGAATGAGTTGAGAAAAATAGGTAATAGCAAGCATTATCTGGAGTAAATTTCAGAGCATCAGTATCTTATACTCCGAAATTAGGGGGCATGTGTTGACATCGTTTTTTGGCACGTGTCAAGATGGTCAGAAGGGGCTAATCAGCAGAGGAAAAGTTATTGTGTAGGTTGATAGCCGATGAAAATGGGCTTGTAAAGAAGGTTGCTTATGAGTGGTGGCGGTGTGTGGAGAAGTTGATTCAAATTGAAGTATTACCGATAAGGTTAAGGGTATTATTGCCGATGCCAATAAAAAAAGATTTAAAGGCTGCTGCCGATGAACAGGGAGTGTGCCGATGAAAAAGACTTGAAGGCTGCTGCCGATGGAACGGGGAGTGTGCCGATGGAAAGGAGGTCGATGAGAATACCATTGTGGTTGAGGCGGACTATGGAATAAGATAGGAGTTAATTTCCTTTTCTACGTTTATTAGAGTCTGAGTTGTATCAGAGTCATGTGTTTCCTTAGATTTGGATTTAGTGTCCTAGTCGTATTTGGTTACGTTTCTATAGATCAGGATATAAATACAAAGTGAAGGGCAATATAATAATGAATCAATCAATATCAAAAACCAGCTTTTACTCTTATTTACATCTATTTACTTTTCGGCGATTTCGTCAACTTGCATACTTTTTTCCTTTTTATGAGTTCTCATCGATTCGGCGAGTTGCATTGCTCCAGTGTAATCTTCGACGATCCTCGAGTTCTGCATGAGTACCTCTTGGTCGTGACTTCCGGGTGTATCGCTGTTGTCAGGACTAAAGTACTCGTATCTTCATCATTGTCGATTAATAGGTCAAATCGACTGGCACGCTTTGGATATCAATTTTAGGTATTAGCCCTTTGTGTTTGCAGATCCACTTTTGCATCAACAATAAGTAACAAGAAAGTACTTGCGGATCCGCTTACCAAAGGCTTACCACCCAGTGTGGTCAGAGAACATACAGTCAACATGGGTTTATGGTATAGCTTATGATTTTTGGACAATAAAGGGCCCAAAGTCAAAGAATATGTTTCAAATCAGAGATGTGTATTATAGCTATTGAATCTATCGGCGACTGACCGTGACGATGAGGCACGCTCTATGGACTAATCTATAATGGAATGGTAAAATAAATAAGATAAAGTTTAAGTCTAAAGTTTAAAGTATAAGATGAGATCAAGGGGAGAATGTTAGGATTGATCTCACCCGACTTGATCCAACGATCAAGTCGGACCCTTTGACCGCGTCTTGATCGGGGACGTTTAACCAACTCCTAGTCGATGGGCCCCTGTCGCGCAGCCCTATAAAGAGGAGCAGGAGGCCAGGGGCACATGACACGAGGTTCACTACCGCCATAACGGCCGCACCTCTTTTCCTAGACCGATCGAGAGGAGGCGCAGTAAGCGACGGGAAGTCCATCGTTGCCACTGCATCGACCCCGACATCTGCACCACCATCGCCTCTACTTCACCGACGCCAGTAGCTCCGCCAAGCCCGATGGTCCGTCTCCCCCCTTTTCCCCTCTCCCTCTCTGGATCTCTATGTTGGACATGTATCTATGTGTTTATCCTAAATAGAGAATAATTCACCCACCGATCTACACCCCTAGCTGATCCAATGATTCTACAGGGTCGAGGCTGTCTCCTCGACAGTGTCCTCCGTGGTTGACTCCTCAGCGGAGCCCATCACGACTTATTCAAGCCACGCCTTGATGGGCATAATTGGGGCCGCAGGTCGCTTTCCCGCAACAATGTCCTTGGGCGTCTCCCGAGGCTTCGTCTCCAACTTGCCTCGGGGCGAGCGTCCTACGCCTACCCTGGGACTCTTTCTTCCTCGCCCCCCATTGGTGTCAAGGGGGGCTCCAGTGCCTGGAGCCTTTGGCTCCTCGATCTGAAGCCGGCGAGAGGGCGATGCACCCCTAGAATGAGAGTCTGCTACCCAGGAGTACCTATACAGGTCCAGATCTAGGTAGTCGTCCACCCCTATGCTGGCATTAGAGTCCACCGATGACAACTCCTGTTGTTCACTGGTAGCCTTTTGCTGCCGACGCCACTTCATCTTCTCCTCACGCTTCGTGACTTCCTCGTCACACTTCTTTTGCTTGTCCTTCTTCTTCTCCCAGGCCTCCTCGGCCTTCACCCAGTTCTCAGGCTTCTTAGCGTTGTCCCCTCAGAGATGTTGCCGCTGACCACACCACTGGTGCGTGACACGGCTATGGCCACCGAGAGTGGCTTAGGGGCCATGGCAGTTCCCTCCCAGGCTGCCCCCGATACCATCTCATCTAAACGCCAGAGCCGCTACATTAGCGGCAGCACCTGACGCTGGTTGCAGGTCGCGAAGACCCCTGCTCCATTCAAGCCCGCATCCTAGAGCTTCTTGATGGCCACCAATAGTGACTGCAGCCTCAGGACCCTCTTGGATTCAGGACCATGCTTCTAGTTGTACCCCTCCATCTTCACCAGCTTCGATGACCACAGCGACAACTGCGGGTCATCGTTGCATAGGTAGAACCATCCGCTGTGCCACCCTTTGTTGGAGGTAGATCCCTTCATAGGGATGTCCCTATCTGATGCTAGCGTAGCTGGATTGCGCAGCCCCTGGCTCGCACCGGCACCCTTGGGTCCCTCATCATATTGTGGCTCTTGAAGAAGGCGACCGCGCGGAAGAAGTACTTCCACAGCTCGAAGTGTGGAGGGATGCCCAGATAACCCTCGCAGAGCGTGACAAAGATCACCATCTACAGGATCCTATTGGGGTTGAGGTTGTGCAGCTCCACCTTGTAATGATGGAGCAGCCCTCGGAGGAAATCCAACAGCGGCAACCCTAACCCCCACTCGTGGAACACCAAAAAGCTCACCACGTAACCCACTAGCGAATGGGGGTCAACATGGCCAGGCAGCGGGACCATCCACTCTGGCGAATGGGGATCTAAAGTGGTGATCGGGTGGAGAAGACCGTGCTCGATGAGTCTATCTAGCTCCTTCTTGGTCACGCTAGAATAGGGCCATGGATCCATCGCTTGAAGGCCTGGACCCCAACAGCGGTGAGCCATGATGGTGCTATGACGGCAAGGTGCGAACCCTCCTCCTCCCTAATTCTCCCTCTCTCTACTCTCGACGATGGCCGGTGAAGGGCTAGGAGTAAGGATGAAAACGGTCGGAAACGGACTTACGATATGGAAAAATGAAAACGGTCGGTTCAGGATATTTCTACATTTAGCAATTAAAGAGTACAAAAAATGGTTGAAAATGGTTGTGAAACCAATTGAAACTGACAATTTTTCATGTTAAAAAACGGTTCATAATATAGAAAATGAAAACGGTCAGTTCGGAATATTTCTGTTCCGTTTTCATCCCTAGCTAGGAGGCAGGGAGGCTGTGAGGGCAAAAGGCAAAGGTGGAGGGGAAGGCGCCGTTCGTGGTAGCTATATAATGGGAGTAGGAGTCGATGCGCCTGTGGCGTTATCTCAATCAGAGATTTCCTCCCCTCGCAAACTGCACGCACGCTTCCTGTGGAAACGTCCCGTCCACCTGCTCCGCCTGAAAAGTTGCGCCTGTAGTTCTGATCGACAGCGCTTGGAATCCTCCACGATACACTTCCTTACTTCATAAGGGTCTGGGGCAGCGTAGCCCATTTATTGCTCAAGGGTTCGAAGGCTGGCCCATCGAAGGGTTCGACAGCCGCCCCCGAGCCACTCGAGTCAGGGATGGCAAGAGACGGGCTTGCTAGCAGCCATAACCCATGCACCTAAAGCGCTAAGGGCGTCTCAAGCCGTGTCCAAGTCCTAGGAGGTGTCGGTCTATAGAATCCCTTGGCGGGAGGCATTGAGCCCTCCAATCCCATCGAACGGATCCGAGATTCATCCAGACCTACCCTTGGGAAGCGTCGGAGTGCGCCACGCATGACCACTAGCCGACCCCTATCGAACGGGGCTCAGGCCTCCACTTGGACTTACCCGCTAGCAGCTCACGGGACTATCACGATTCACCCACCGAGGGTAGCGTGGCACATCCCACCCCTCCTCTCTATGAAGGAGTGTGTGAGGGTCAAAAATAAGACGAGGGGGTCCCTGATCGATCTCCCATAACATGCGGGAGCTCGAGGGCTACCTTCGCACCTCAGCCCATCGAAGGGCCTCACTCCCCCTAGCAATCGAGGGCTTGGGAGCTACCTACGACTTTCATCACTGCGAAAAGATAAAGAACCCCGCCACGGGGAGCACGGCAACAAACAGAAAGCTACCCGAGGAACACCTTGCTCGATTTCAGCCCTTAAAGGGGTGCACCACCCCTCTAAGGCCTCGGGGGCTACACCCAACAGATGCGCTCACGTGCACCCACCGGAACAACTCCTTCTCAAAATACTCCAATAGTGCCTCTACAGGAGGGGATCCAGCTTCACCTCCTGGGACTCAGGGGGGCTGCTGTCAGTTACCTCAATTAGGGGTACCCAATTGAATGCAAAAACCAACCAAATTCTTCCTCTTAGCCTAATCAAAATTAGGGGAGAACTACTAAACTATCCCTAAACTCTCCGATACAGGGCTCAGGTACAACCGAGGTCTCAAGCAAGTTTTCTATCTCGCCCGAGACCCCAGCATGACATCATCATCATCCTCTGTCTTGTCCGAGGCCTTATCGCAAGGCTCGAGCACCCATCGTCCCTCAGGCAACGTCTCTGATTTGCTCAAGACCTTATCGCAAGGCTTGGGCACGCGCTGCCCCTCAGGATCATTCTCCGTCTCGCCCGAGGCCTTACGACAAGGCTCGGGCAAGTGCCATCCTTCGGGCGATGTTTCCGATTTGCCCGAATCCCTACCATGGGGCTCAGGTATCTACCACCTCTCGGGGCCATTCTCCACCTCGCCTGTGCCCCCGGCCTAACACCACCATGCTCTTTAGGCACACCCTTCAGTCAAGCCGGTCCCACCGTCCTGCCTGCTCATACGGGCGCACGACCCGGTACGGGCAGAAGGACATCACCGCGCTCTGATGCGATACGAACATGCATCGTCTCACAGTCCCTACGCCCATGCTCCATAGTGGAGAGGGTACCAGCCCCTGTGCCACCTGCCCGTCTCTCTCTCTCTGTGCGATGAGGCCTGGCTCGATGGGACGCATATCACCCCGCCGCACCAGCGCGTACGCCTCTACAGGGACGGGGTTACCGCACCTTGTGCCACCTAACCCCTCTCTACGCAGGTCAAAGCTCCTAAAGACTTCGTACCAGACACCTCGCCGCTACAGGAGTCCATACCACCCGACACGTCGCATCAGTGCTCGGGAAGGCCAAAAGGAAGCCGCCCATTCCTTCTACAGCGCCCGAAAACCTTTGGCCGGAAGGAAAAGCAGCTCCCCGAGGCCTCATCCTTTTTGGTTTTCTCTTTCTTCTCATCACACCCCACAGTGTAACTCTGGTCACTCCCTTGGTGCTATAAAAGGGGATGCAGGGCCCTCTTCCAAGGAGGACCTGACCTGAATCACATTCACGCACTCTAGTTCAGGCACAAGGCAACAAGTGCCCTAGAACTAGCCTACTCCACTCGCTCTCACCAAGAGACTTAGGAGCTCCTCCCTCTCTCGTCCAGCTTGTAACCCCTACCACAAGCACTTCAGTGCAAAGTAATACAAGAAACACCCGCACATTGGACGTAGGAACCTCGTATGCTCGAACCAGTATAAATCTTGTGTCCTCCTTGTACACCATCTGGACCTTGACGCGTAGACACAAATTTACTAGCCGGAGTCAGGACCGCCATTCCTGACACCGACAACCGTGTTAGAATTGTATTCTTTTAGGAACAGAGGTAGTACTAAAAAAACTAGACTATTAGGCCGTTGGGAACGGCCGGCAGCCGCAGCGACTTTCTGCATTATTTACAGTATAAGTGGGTGTTTGGTTCCACCTTCTAAACTTTAGTCGTTGTTCCATCAGATATTTGAACACATGCATAGAGCATTAAATATAGACTAATTACAAAAACTAAATACATAGATTTAAATTAATTTGTGAGACAAATTGTTTAAGCCTAATTAGTCCATGATTTGGCAATGTGGTGTTACAGTAAACATTTGTTAATGATGGATTAATTAGGCTTAATAAATTCATCTCACGGATTACTGATGAATTTTGCAATTTGTTTTTTCATTAGTATCTAAACACCCATGCGACACCCACGTGACATCTGATAAGACACCTCTTAAACTTTAATTATGTATCCAAACACCCCCTAAATAAGCTAAGCGAACAGCCAGTCAATTAGAGCAGCGGTACAAAAGAATCTTTTTCATATTCTCCACCTAGACTAAATGAATCGAATTTGTTCTTTCAAGAAAGTTCTTGCTGAATTATTGGTGGTGCAGTGGCGAAAGAAAGTTCCACTGAATTATTGGTGATGTAGTGGCGAACTTATGCCAGTGCACTCACGAACCTGATTCAAAATTCTACGAATATTTTTATGTCCATTTGGTAAAGAGACAGACAAATGGAAACAAACCAAGCAATTTCAAATGGTATTTGAAAAACATTTAGAATTATGCAAAAGAAAAAAATGAATACCATTTTCTAGTGATATCAGAGAAAGTGGCTGAATGTCTTAACAATACCGCAGAACACAACAATCATGTCGGCGTATCACTAGTGACTCGGCTTCAATTTACTGTTGGGTCCTGTTGGGTCAAAAGCCTTATTGGCTTGACAGTAAAGCCCCCTATCACTTTCGGACAGAGCCATGGGCTGACAGTGATATGAGAAATAGTATCACTGTTAGGCAATTGTTAGAACTTGCCAATGATACGCTAATGCGGTTCTGGCTTAACCTCTAAGAAGCGGATCAAGTCTGGGCTGAAGATAGGAATGCAATTGAGTTAGCCCGTGAACCCCCATATAGGCTTAATTTTATGGATTTGTCATGACAACCCATAAATTAAGTCTATATGCGGGAACGCGAGCCCACCGCTTGCATCCCTAGATGATGACAAAGCATGGTAATTTTAGCAACGTTAGGAACAAGAACAACCCCAGTTGAGAACTCAATGAAGGTTTACTAATAAATGTGCCGACCATAGAGTGTGGGAAGCCTATCCTGCAACTTTTGCATAACCTCCAAATATACCTGAGTTAGATATGACCAAAATTTTGAGTGTGAAGGAACATACCAAGGGGGTGTTTAGGACGGCTCTGCTCCATATTTTTTTAGCTCTGCTCCACGTTTTTTAGCCAAACGATTTTAGCTCTATGCATGTTGTTCTAGGAAAAATGGTGAAGTTATGAGAGCACCTAAAGATGTGCTCCACAAACTCCAGTTTTTTTTGAGCTGCTCCATGGTAGAGTTTGTGGAGCAGTCCCAAACACCCTCTAATATTATATTATTGTTATGTCGATGTGAAAATACTGAATAGAAATTTATCATCATCATTATACCAATGAGTATTTAAGCATTAGAACTATGGATTTCACCTCAAGTAGTGTCAACCCAAGAAAGAAAATGATGCCCGTAAGATTGGGAGGCCAAAAATTCACTTCAAGCTGTCTCCCATGTCATTTACTCTACAGATGGACTACCCTCTAAAATTCACCGATAAATGTTGTTGTCTTCTCTGTCCTAAAACTTTTGCCTTATCTACCCTAATTTTTTCTTCACTTGTGTGTTGTTATCCGGGAGTTTCAGAAAATTTATAAACGATTCATTATTTTCCTATAATTTAAATAACTTTTGTGTATCTATCAAAAAATTCAAATTGAACTTTGTGTACCCCTAATAAGATTAAAAAAACTACATAAAAATTATATTTGTGCTCATATGATCCATTCAAGCCCTTCTCATGGAGAGATGGAAAATTCAACCTTGTTTTTGCTGGGTTGGCATCACGTCGGTCGAAAGGATGACGCATATGGGACCAGCCAGGCGGCCGAGTTGGGGTCCTTGCATTCTCTTGCTTTAATATACTCCTATGTATTTACAGAATGCGCAGGCTGCTCTTAATTTTGTAAAAATAGGTTAAACATTTTTTTGGGACAAATAAGTTAATCGTGAGAATATTTAATTAATATTCTTGTTAAGAGTTCAAATATATTTTGTTATGGGTATATATGTAATGGTTCAAATACATTTCGTGCGATAAAAATAAGGATTCCATTTGGCGGAACAGTGTAGATTTTTCATATATACTCCCTCAATCCACAAAAGATTGCAACTATAAAATCCGTGCTAATTAAACTAGCTCAAATTTAACCAAATTTATTGTAAACAGTATTAACATTTATGTCTCTAAATAAATTTGTTATAAATATATATTCAATAACAAGTCTAATTATACTTATTTTGTATTATGAATATTAGTATTTTTTATGTATTTTTAGTTAAAATTCAACATGTTTAACTTTCAAAAAAACAAAAATTATATATTTTTGGACGGAGGGAGTATTCCCTATCATCTCTAAGCAAGTAACGGAGGCTGTGCTCCCGACCCATTATTGGGTTAGGAGCACCACGAAAGGTGCTAAAAAAACTCCATCTGAATTTATGACCCGATGGGAGCACATACATTCATGATACATATTCTCACATCTTAAAGGTATATATGCCCCTCCGGCCAGTTATATACGTATGTGTGTGTTTTGGGCTGCTGTTGGCGGTGTTCTTGTTCACTACTCTCTCATTCGACGTACGGGCGGGGTGGTCTGCTGACAGCAGTATATCGGCGCTGCCACATCAGAGCGAAATTATCAAGCCATCAGATGAGTCAAAAATAATGGTGAGTGACACAATGCAATTTCTTCATCAAGAGTTGTTGTGCATGCTGCTACCTCTCAATCAGTCAATCGTACATATATGCATGCATTTTCTTCATCATCAGCTAATAAAGGCAGCAAATCTGAATGATCCACCTTCGTTCAGCGACAGCATATTATTAGTATATGATGCAATCTGCTGTTAACCAAATCCTCAGAGCATTAAACTTGACAAGATTGGTCCACGGGGAGGACGCGGCGGCTTCGTTAGAGACGTCCAGGTGCCTCCGTACCGGCTGCTCCGCCTGGTGATCCATAGCGAAGGCGCCGAGCCTGGTGATCCGTACTTCGAAGCGAACGGGGCCATCAAAGGGATCTCCTTCTCCTACACCGGCAGTGATGGCAGTGTGCACCATGAGAGCTGGGGTGGTTTCAGCGATTCTGTTTATTTTCCCAGCAGTTTCGAGGAGCATCCGGTATAGCAAATCAATTTTACTCTCTCTCTCTCTCTCACACACACACACACAAAAAGAAAAACATGCATTTAGTAGCTGAGTTCTGCTTTTTTGTACAGATTCAACTCGGTCTAACGGACTATGTGAAGGAAATCTCTGGGACGACTGGTACATATGCGCCTGGTTATCGGAACATCGTACTGTCACTCAAGGTTGTCACCTTCAAGCGCACGTACGGACCATATGGCGCCGCCACCGACGGCGCTGGGCGTCCTTTCTCCTTCCCGGTGCAGGGCAGTGCTCGTATCACTGGCTTTTTTGGACGCTCCGGCGAGTGTCTGGATTCCATTGGGGTGTATATCCGTGAGTGCTAGGCTAGCTAGCTCCATGCCTCCATACTGCGTGCACTCCGTATTCCTGGTTTTAGTAACGTTCGTGCCAACTTTTTTTCTTCTTCTTTGTATATTAATAACAGAGACACAGACATTTTAAGAAGACCGTATCGCCTCTGATAATAATTGATTTCAGATGTATGTTTATCTGAGAAGCACCATGTTTATGCCTTGTGAAATAGTTAAAATTTAAGATGTACGTATATGGATTTTTTTTATGATTTTTAATTTATGTCCACTAATTGGAGAAATACTATATGCCTATGCCTTGATAAATAAACCGAGAACTCTAAGCATTTGAGAAGATTGTTAGTGAACCCGTCTTTTTGAATAGTAAAGTTATGTCCCTGCTATTTTCATGCCCACAACAACCGATGGATAATCAACCGAACATGCAAGGTGGGGAAGAACAACCCATACCGCCGGTTAATGAATTTGTCACAACGAGCCCTAGTTATTGAGGGAGTGTGAAAGGACTTTAAAATGACTAGAGGAGGGTGAATAACCTATAAACACTTTCAAAATACAATTCAAAATTAGGCACAAAGTTAGTAACAAAGGTGGATCTAATAAGCACTATATATGCGCCTAACCTAGTCACAACAACGCAAATGCTCCTACATAATTCTAGTTAAGCCAAGGCCAACAACAAACCTAGCATAAGCTACAACTAGAGCAAGCAACTAAGCTACCTATGAACACAAGCTAGCACCTTGCATCACTAGCAAAACCAAAACTACACTAACAAGCTACAACAACTAAACTGCTCCAACAAGAGGTAGCCATCTATTCTTTTTTCAAAAGATTCATTGCCAGCTTTCATTTATAAGAAAAGAGCAATTTTATGTACAAGCAAGGACAGATAAACATGGTGTCAAACACCACGAAAGGCTAGCCCACTCACACAAACACGACAGAGTACACACTACCGTGAGTCATCGTTGCCGAGCATGGTTGCAAAACAGCTAGGAGCTTCGACTTCCCATGGCAGCTCAGAGACGACCCAACTAAGATGTGAGACCAATGGCCCAAGGTAGGAGGCCATGGCAGGTCATCATTGCCGAGCTCAAGCGCATCGTGAAGAGCAGCTCCGTGTTGACGGTCATTAACACCCTATTCTACTGTCAACATTCTACCTATAATCAAGGTAAAACAACATGAAATGAGAAGAACACAGTTATAACTCACCTTGTTCCACATGTACTTGGACAAATTATTTGTATGCCAGAAAAATACCAAAAATGGGCAAATATGGAGACAACATGACACATAGGACACCTCAGGTGCCACATGGGCACCAGAGGGGGGGCGACCGCCCTGCCAAGGGGGTGCCCGCCTTGCTTATGTGCCCTGCTACGTCCACTATCCGTGGGAGATGGTCTAGAGTGCATCCACACCATTCATCAACGTCGGTTTCATCCAAGGGTGTACGTTTGATGTGCCAAGGATTCATGGACCCACATGTCATTCTCCAGGGGTGATCAACCGCCTCTCCAACCGCCATGCAGGCCTCCACCGACCTTACTACCATCTTTGAGGAGGATTTGGAGCTGTTGGATGGCAAGTCGGTGGATCCAAGGGGGCGCCTGCCCCCCTCGGCAGCTACCGACCTTCACTTCCTCTACAAATACCAAGGGTGCTTCCAAGTGCTATAAATAGAGGCCTTTGGCTCACTTGTTACTCAACTCAACTAGAGGATTAGCTCAGCATTAGAAGAATAGCTCTTAGTCTCTCTCACTCTAGCGAAGCTCTGCTCTTAGAAATAGTAGCTAGCTAGAGAAGAGCAGAGTTGGGGAGGAGTCTCTACCTGGAGCCTAGAAGTGGAAGAGTCTTCTGGGAGTTCTTTGGTCTGGTAAAGCTCCTTTGTAATATGACATTATCTTCTTCAATATAGTATTTACTTTAAGTACTTTACTTTGAGTATTTACTATTTGAGCATTTACTTTACTGCCTTTATTCAAGTCTTGTTCTTACATCTAATTAGAGTTGTTAAGTCCAAGCCCTTGATCCATTGGTAGGAAGTATCTGATTTATCTTAGTGTTAGTGTGTAATGATTAGTAATTGCTTGTCGCCCGGTTAATGTGTCTCTATCTTTGAGCTCGGGTAGAGATAGTAAGTTAATAGATTAAGCATGGTGCTTAGGCTGTTGCTTACCTTCAAGTGCGGTTAGGCCCATGGATAGTAGTGGCAGGTCCTAGGTGGTGACAGCCCTAGGATCCTCTGGATTCCACCACGTTCGGTCTAGTTATTAAATCGTAAGACTATAGAGTATGAGGCGACCCGTTAAATTGGGAGCACGTATGTCTCTTTGCTAATTGGTACACCCTCACTCTAAGAACTGAATACCCCTATGATCTTTATTAATGAGCTTGCTGAGCTTGAGCTTCCCTAGTAGTTCACCTTAATTATCCTTCAATTATTTATCCTCACTAAGGTTTATCCCTATTTGGAACTTGATTACCAAATCCTAGGAATCACAACCTTCCACCTTCCTTTGGGAATGATATAAATTTGACACCTTGTACTCCTAGGCGAAGTGCTATACGATAGTTTTGTGCGCTTGCAGAATCCCTTTTCTGTCCTACAGAACCATCACTGCGTACTTCTAGCATCGGGATTGATAACCCCGTTGCTAGAAACGTTAGAAGTGTCAACACTTTACCTTGACCTCACCACCTATGACGATTGCCAAGCAAGCCCAGCCATCAAAGAAGGGTTCGACCTGGCAATGAAAAGATGATGGCATCCGCCACACGAGACATCACAACCTAGACGAATTCCATAGTGACGCCTTCAGGAAGGGTACAAAGTTGAATGCATCGTTGTCACTCATCTGGGAATGGACCGTGTCGGATACCACAATTAGGGGTACCCAATCAAACGTAAAAAAGCATTAAGAATCTCCCCTTCATCCACACGATCAGCGTCCACCTCGTTTAAACCCTCTATTGGAGGGCTCGGGCACAGGCGATGCCCCAGACAAAATCTCTGATTCGCCCGAGGCCTTACCGCAAGGCTCGGGCACCCTTCGCCCCTCGGGCGATTTCTCTGGTTCGCCCGAGGCCCTACCGAAGGTCTTGGGTGACAACCACCCCTTGGGGCCATTCTCCACCTCGCCCGAGCCCTCAGCTAATGTCATCACACCCCTCGGGTGCACTCCCTCAACGAGTCAGCCCCACCACTCTACCAGCTTGCATGGGCACACGACCTGGTATGGGCAGAGGAGTGTCACCGTACCCTGACACATGAGACATCTTACGTCGTTTCACCATCTCTACGCCCATGTCCCACAGTGCAAAGGGTACCGGTCCCTATGCCACCTGCCCCGCTCCTCTCTCTCTCTCTCTCTGTGCGCCAGGGCATGGCTTGATAGGACGTGTATCATCTCGTTGCTCCTGTGCGCACGCCACCACAGGGACCGGCTTACCATGCCCTGTGTCACCTAACCCCTCTCTACATGGGTCAAAGCCCCTATATACCCCGTACCAGATGCCATGCTATCGCAGGAGCCCATACCACCCTAACATGACATGCCAGAGCTCGGGAAGGCCAAAGGAAGACCACTCATTCCTTCTACAGTGCCAGAAGCCTTCAGCCGGAAGGAAGAGCAGCTCCCCGTGACCTCAGCCTTTTGTCTTTCTCTTTCTTCTCATTGTATTCCATAATGTAACCCTGGTCACTCCCTTAGTGCTATAAAAGGGAGATGCAGCCCCCTCCGATCATCCGACCACAAGCTCTCCAAACTCCAATCTCTCAAACATCACAACCCGCTTGTAACCCCTACTACAAGCACTTCAATGCAAGGCAATACAAGAACCACTACACACTGGACGTAGGGACTTTAGTAGCCCAAACTAGTATAAAGCTTGTATCCGCTTTGCACACCATCCTGGCCTAAGATGCGTAGACACAAATTCACTAGCCGGGGTTAGGATCCCCATTTCCAACACTGACAGTTGGCACGTCAGGTAGGGGTATTCTGCGTGTCACACCTTTCATTTTCCAGGTCCAGGATGGCCGGTCGTCACCACGCCACGCTCCCGTTCGGCGCGATCATTCGCTTCGGGAGCCTAGACTTGGTCTCCCTAGGAAGGGACTACGAGATGGTCCTCCTCCCTCTCGCTGGTGCTGCGTCCAGTAGGTTCTCCTCGAGCTCCAAGGAGCCAAGGGGAACTCTCGTCGTTCTACGGGAGGGCAGAGTGACCACCTCACCACTGCCGGATCATCGCGTCCGGCCACCGGCGTCGAGCCCCTTGCAGGATCGATGGCCGGCCTTAGCCTCGCCCCTAGTGAGGCACAGGTGGTGCAGGGCGACCAGCGCTACGTCTTAGACTACCCACGTCTGGAGCGCGAGTTGGACGCCATTCTGGGGCCTTCGCCATCCTTGGATGATCTCCACCGCCTCTACTTCATCTTCACCAATGCAATGGCACAGATCACCGGTGGGCCGGCACTTCCCCTAGAGCCGTCCGTGCTGGCATGTGAGCGGCAGGAGGTGTCATCGACGCTGCCCCCACGAGCTACACAACACGGCGGCCACCTACTCCTATGAGCTTCACCCTGCGACGAACTCCGTCGTAGGACTTCCTTAGCACCTGTGCCAGTATCTCTTTGAGCTGCTCATGATCTCCTCGACGTCGTCTAACAATGACTTCGAGGGTGAGGACTGGTGGATCAGCACGAACCTTGATGGGATTGACGACCCGGAGGCCCTACGCCGGTTCATGGGTGCCTACGACTACCTCTTTGACTGCTCCGACGATGACCTTGACCCCTCCCGCTCGTGCTTTATGGCGGAAGTTGGGATCAGGATGTCGAGGAGGAGGGGCATGGCGACCACACGCCAACCCCAACAAACACACCTCAGGCCCCTACGCCATAGGGTGGCGGTGCGGGTCCTCCGCCCGCTGCACCTCTGTGTCCTAAGCTCGAGCAGCTCCGAGAGATAGAGAGGAGGCTTGATGAGGAGCACCAGCGCGTGGCGCAACTCGCTGTGGCCCTCGAGCAGCAGCGCGCCAACTACGACAATGGCAGCGTGGCCTGACGAAGGGTCCGAGAAGTCTAGCGTCGCATCAATGAGGATGAGGGTGGTGAGCACCCCCCGTCTTCAACCAGGCGAGCCAGAACGTCACTTCGACGGCGATACTTCTCCAAGCGATACCCAAGCCATCGACTCCGGAGGCACGGCGAGCCCATAGGGAGATTAAAAAACTCCTCGAACAAGCGGCAGTGCCATAGGCCGAGAGTTCTGTGTCCTGACAACACGGACCCGTGGCCAACTATCACACCCTAGTTTTCAAAAGAGAACCAAGTGCTCGTCATATGTGTGCCTAGGATGTACACACCAAGGTTCACATTACTGGTAGAAAAAAAATACCGGAGGTCACCGATAAACGGGTTTATCGGATTTATCGGAAAATTTCTCGGTCAAAAATAAAACAAAAAAAACCTAATTTCTCTAGAAAATTATATAAGTTCTCTCTAAAGCATTTAATATTAAGAACTAGCACATAATAGTATTGATATAAGAGAATATCACACTTTCATGTAGGTAGACTAGTGAAATTTGAAATCTCGGTGATAAATAAAATTTATCGGACCTCAGCGATAAACGGGATTATCGGGTTTATCGAAATTTTATCGCCGATAAATTTTTCCCTGGTACACACATATAACAACAGAATAAAATATCAGAAACTAGTGTTATATAGTGGAAAAATTACTTAAATTAAAACATACAACTATCAAAGTACATGGAACGAGTGCTAAACTTTCTCTCGGGCTCCAATCTTCTCAGGGATGGCTGACTGGGGGCTTCGTACGCTAAGCACTTCTAATAGTCTTCTAGAAAGTTCATAACATCTTTTTCCTTCTTCTGAGCAGCAGTGTGGGGGTAATAGCAAGGGTGAGTCCATGTCAAACTCAGCAAGTACAAACAGAAAGTATATGACATGCAAGGCTATAACAAAGGAAAGGCTGACACGGTTCAACTGCAGGTAAGCATTTTAGTTTGTGTCTTTTATTAGATCAACCTGTTACTACTATGAGTAGAATATTTCCAACCCTTAATTAGGTGAAAGTAGAATTAATCATATTATTAATCATCATCATTATTATTATCACCGAGGTAGCAACCTCAAATAGTAACATGGGGTAGCAACCCCAAATACAACTCCTGGGAGAGCCATCCCCAAATAAGAACACACGGGGTAGCAATCCCGCCTAACACGAGGTAGCAACCTCGCCAAAAATCCATCTCCAAGTAACCATGTGAGTCCAATTTGCTCATCGTGTGAGGATTCGGGCCGCTCGTGTCCGTGAGCACGGCTAATATATCAGTTTTAACTCTGCAGAGGTGTGCACGTTCACTCCAAGTCACGATTCCCATATGCCCGGGGTCATGACTCCCCAAAACACTACCAAGGTGAGTAGGCAGGGTTTCACTACAAGACTTTTCACAGGTTCCAGCTAATAGGATGCCACTCGTAAGTTTTGGTCTGGGTGCTCGGCAACTGTGTCCATAGCTATGGAACTCCGGATAATCGGTAACTTAATATCCATTACCCAAGTTACTTCCTTACGCCTACCCAGAAAGTAACACCCTACCAGTAGAGGTCCTGATACTACGTCAAGCCAGAGCCATATAGCTTGGAGCTGCACTGTATGTCCCAGGTGGCCGCTCCACGACTAAGTCCTTACGGAGGGCGGACACGGGTATCCCCGGAAACCGGGCCAAGCACCAAATACCCGTTCCCCTTTTTCCACCACAACCTCGATGCTCGCAAGCATCACAACATCTCCACCTTTGTCACAGCAGTGACAGTAATCCAGCATTTATCATTAACCAGTTTTGAAGAAATTATTAAGGAGCACTTTAATATATTACCTATGTTACTAAATGACTAGATGAGCGGAGCAGCAGAGTAGGCAAGAGCTATACTACCTTTTTGTAATACCCAGGTGATTCAAGGAATGATATAAACAATAGTCTAGTCATGTCCTTAGGGTTTCATAATTTAGACACATGCAAAGAGAAATAAATGTAATTAAAGTTCATAGTTACAAAATGATCAAATGGTGTCTGCACTTGCTTTTTATCCAAAGTCTAGCTGCTCAAAAGTCTTCGGCTTCTATCTTTTGATCTCCAGCTTGTGCTTCAACTGTCGGTCCTTAGCTCCTGGTCTTTAGCGCTAACAAACCACACTTCCTCTACTCGTAGCAACCAAGCAGCACAAATAGACAAACAAACATCACTACTAAGAGCAACACATGACTCAAACAGGAAAAGCTTGAAAAAGAGCGCACTAAACGACACAACTCGATACTACGGTTACGAGAGCGTAAGAACAACGGAAAAACAGAGCTATCGCTGAAAGGACGCGACTATCGATAGGTTGTGCAACATAACAAAGAATAGACGATGGGTTTGATTCATTTGTTATTTGAAATAAGGTGATTGACTTTTTAAAGAATTATCCTAAAGTTGAATTAATCCATTTATATCAAATTATAAAAGGTGGAGTTAAACTAGTCATATTTTATTTATAAACACTTTATAATATTTAAGTCATTTAAATATTTACAATTTAGAAATATAGAACATGTGAGAGCAAATAATCGAATCATTATACGCTTCGAGGTTTATTTAATCAAGTCATAATAGAAAATGGTATTTATGTTGATGTAATTAATCATATTAACATTTATTATAAAAGACGGATGTATAGACCTAAGTTGTTTTTAATTCAAAAAGGCAATGCATAAACATAAATCAAATTACATTTAATCCAACTTTATATGAATCATGTTTAAACTAGACACATTATAATTAACAAATGCATATTTAGGTTGACAAGTAATTATAAAAAGAATGATATTGTCCTATGTTGCTTTTATTTAGAAGCAAGTTTACGTAATCATTTTTTAGATCAAAGGTATTGCTCGGCTTTATTGAAAGCTTAACGAGCCACAGTTTGCGTTGCTGGGGAAACCAGCTTTACAAAGAAAGATCACGACACTTCGAAGAGTGCCTACCCAGAAATATTTATCAAAAGACCTCTAATCCAAACTTAAGGACACTTCCAGAGCGCTAAAAAAGATAGAAACAACATAAAAATGCAGCGCGACGACTTTTACATAGAAGCAGCATAAGCTGAAACCGAGTGAATCATCTCAAATTAATAGATAACTCATAATATTTAGAGGTGTGAGACATGCTACTTGTTGCTACTAACATGTAACCTGTGTTGGCTTGACCAGAATGCGACAATAAAAGGAGTTAAGCCCTAGGTTGCCTTTAATTTAAAAGCCATTAATTAGATATTAATTAAAGTGTATTAAAATAAATAAATTTATAATTAGTTGACATACTAAACAATAGCACTACTGTGTAGAACACTCAATACGAAACTAACGCGACTAGAATCATTCGGATCGGACGTAAAACGAATAAATAGCGGCTAAATAAAGATCAGTGACAAAACTGTAATTACGTCGTCTTTTGCCTTGAGCTTCTTCTTCCTCTGAACGTGGCCTCCATGGCCATGCTGCTGTTGCTCGTTCACACAGGGACGAAGGGGCCTTCGGCCGGTCAGCAAAGGGGAATCGGGCCGGCAGCAGGGCGGCGCGTGGCTGCACGAGACGCGCAGGATCCGCGCGAGCTCGCTGGGCGCATGCCCGAGCGCCGCAGCAGCGGTGATCTGCGTCACTGATCCTTCTTGTTGTGATCGATTTGTTAATTCCAATTTAATATCCTTGCAGATTGCAGATCCGGATAGGAGGCTTATCTTTGCAGACTGCAGATCCGGTTGATTCCATTGATCTTGTTGCTATCGCATTACTACTTAAATCAAATCATCTTATCTTGGATACAAGGCGTTCTCTCCTTGTGTCTGGTGGCGGCGGCGGTCTTTCCTTCTCTACACTTGTCGATAGTCACTGTGAATTAACAAGAGTATTTTTGGATACTATGTTTCAGAGAAGAGTATGTTTAGATATTTTTTTCAAAGAAGTGTGTATGTTCAGATACTTTGTCACAGAAGAGTATGTTTAGATACTTTGAAAGAAGAGTATGTTTAGATACTTTATATCACAGAAGAGTATCATCGAATACTTTTTTTATAAATTAAGGTATCATTCGATACTTCCTTGAATATGGTTGTATCACTGGATACGTTTTTAGATTATAGTAGTAGCAATACATTGTTCTACATTAATTTTAACAAAGTTTGTTCTACATTTTCCCGGTGCAAGTATATTTCATACTACTACAGTATTATAATTTTTTCTCTCCGAGTAATGTAATCTCATTACTCGGCATAGATGTACGTATGTATACATACTCCCAAATAATTAAATAATTTTCAACGTATGTATACATACTTCCAAATAATTAAATAATTTACTACGTACGCATACATACTCCCAAATAATTAAATAAAAAATGATACTACGTATGTTTACATACTCCCAAATAATTAAATAATTTATTTTGTTTCTGAATATACAAAGTTATCCACCGAGGCACATCAGATGCAAGACGTTATTTATCGGATCCTACTCTGCACAGACCCGATTAGCTCATATGGATAGAATCGAGTGGCATATTATGAAGGGAGTAACTACTCCCGGGAGTATAAAAGATGCACTATATATATATATATATATATATATATATATATATATATATATATATATATATATATATATATATATATATATATATATATATAGTTTTAGGCCGGTGGAAAAATGAGATACTCCTTCCATCCTAAATTATAAGATGTTTGACTTTTTTGACACCAAGTTTGATCACTCATCTTATTTAAAAATATATGCAAAATATCAATTCTTTTATTGTGGCTTGGTATATTAATAAAAGTTCCTTAAGAACGACTTAAATTTGACTATGTTTGTATAATTTTTTTTGAATAAGACGAGTGGTCAAACTTGGGATAAAAAAAGTCAAACGTCTTATAATTTGAGATGGAGGAGTATTTATTAATTTCGGATTTAATTAATTTTATAAATAAAATAATTTTAGAAAAAGTCCTGAATTGATTTTTAAGCCACGAAAAATAGTTCGGAGCTCCGAAAAATCCTCAGAAAGTTCCTGGAGATAGATTGAGGGATGAGAAAGTCGAATAAAGGAGTTTGAGATCATGAAAAGATGGTTGAGATGATCAAATAAAAATATTAAGGTTGAGGAGAAAGGAATTTTAATTCCGAAAAAGGTTGGAAAAATTGCCGGAGAGAAAGGAATGTCGCTCTATCGTATTTATAAACCTTTTGCACTCAGAACCACTAAAAACAAGTATAAGACAAGCTTCACATCAACAAAAGCTCATCAAATTAATTAAGAAATATTATGAAAAACACTGTTTTCTTTAATAACAATCTATGAAAATTTAAACTAATGTTGGTAAATTTTATCCAAACCATAAAATCATTGATTTTATTTAGTGTTTTCTAGTAACAACCCAAAATAGAAATTTTGGGATGTTATAAAACTATCCCACGTAACATGAATCTCGTCCCGAGATTCGAGGAGACTTGAGAGCAAGATAAAGCAGATCATCAAGGTTGTTTTGAGACTTTTGACGAAACCATTAGAAAATAATAATCAAGGATTAATAATGGTTGGCAAGAGAGACAGAGATCGATTCTTCAGAATTATTTTGAGCTCTATGGTTAGGGATGATGAAAAGATTGAAGATCAGCATAGGTTGAAAAGATGAATGTTGATCGTCAAAGACATGGAGCAAAGATTAGCAAAGGATGATATAAGAGATAAAGATAGATCTTATGGTGCTCATAATTCCTTGATAAAAAGATAAAGATTTGCAAGAATTAAGGATCAGCAACGGTTGACAAGGAAGACAAAGGTTGCTCTTTGAGATTATTTTCAAGATTTATGAGATGCATAAGAACAACCATCGAAGATCAACAAAAGGTGGTAAGAAAGATGAAAATCAATGGCCAGAAAGATAAAGAAAGATTGGCAAGAAAGATAAAGATGGATCTTTAGGTCATCATATCTTGCGATCCAAGATTGATGACAAGATGGGTACAGATTAATAACAATCAAGATAGACCAAGACGATAAAGATTGACCCTCATTCCTTCATGTCTAGAAACATGAGATACATGAGATTGGTGATGTCGGTAGTGGATGCTACCCTACTTAACAAAGATTGAGCTAAAATCCAAGACGACTAAGACCGGCGTCGCCACAACCACTGCGCACACAAGGTGTTCGACAGTAGGCTCCAACGACAACCGCAAAGCAGTGAAGGAGCAAGGTGGCGGTCCGGGCTTCTCCAACACCAACGGCCTCTTGGTGGCGGTCCGGCACGCAACAGCAGCCGGGTGACGAGCACGGAGCGCGCACGCTTGGAGCTTGGCCGCGCCAATGGACATCCGGGTACGCGCTTTCAAACCTTCATCTTGGAAAACTTTCACTGCCCGATTGTTAGGCCTTTGGCCGCTAGTATTGCTCCTGTCCCGATCTGGTTCTCCCAGACCATGGGACTTCTCCCTCCCTCCCCGGCTTTGTTGCTGCTGCCCTGAACCACCATTTCTGCGCCCCCCCCCCCCCCCCCCCCCCCCCCCCCCCCCCCCCCGAATCTTTCCATGTTGATTCTTGCCTCCCCTACATCTTCGCCTCCTCTGTCGCTTCTCCCACTGCCAAGGCTCATCTTCTCAGGATCAGAATTTTCGCCATGGATGGCACTATCTTCCGCATCCATGCTGACCACAACTGTGCTGTGCGTGACGTCATTCTCTCGGTGGGCAATGGCCCTGTGGCCCAGTTTTTGAATTTCAAATCCAACGGCCAATTTGGGGCCCATTCCAGGACGGCTCCCCGTCCTGCCCACTTGACTGCCGGAGCTGCGGCTAAGCTGGCGGGCACTACCGCCGTTCGTGCCGCGTATCACCGCAACGATGAATCCAGAGCTTGCGAGGACGCGCTCAAGAACCCTCCGCCCACAAATCCTCATGAATTCACCTCTGATCCTACCTCTATGTGCCCAGCTACGATTCAGAACACTGTTCACCCCACTTCTCTGACGACCGATTGTGACAGCGGTGCTTACTCAGCCCTGCATGCAACGCCCGCTACCAATTTGGGTTGCCACCACACCACTCTGGAGCATGGTAATCGGGCACGTAAATCCCCCAACACCGGCAAAGTTGCCCGGCCGGCAACTGGACGGCTCCACGCTGAAACCCGTCAGACTGATCTCTTCATCAGACGCAATGGGAATAAGTTTTTGAAGAAATGTTTCCGGTGCCTCGCCACGGATCATCTCGTGAAGGACTGCCGTGACCCTATAAAGTGTACCTCCTACCTCCGCTCTGGACGCAAATCTTTCCGGTGCAAACAACCCACCATGTCGTCCAACACCTCCACTCCCTTTGGCAGCGCCGATCCCCTGTCCCGTGCTGCCATGATCGAAGCTTCATTTCTCCCTCACCAATGCTTCCGTCGGCGTCACCATCCCTGACTCCCACCCCCCTGCTCCGCCTCCATCTCCTGGGGTCGGGCAGTCGCCTCCGGCTCGCCGTACCATGGTCGAGGCCCATGTGGGCAATGGCGACTACTAGGAGTCTCTCCGCATGGCCTTCGTCTACCTGCATGCGGTCCTCGACCCCCACGCCTTCGTCTGCCGCACCATGGAGCAAGTTGCTGGCGCGCCCGCATTCCACCTCTTTGCTTCTGGGCGCAGGGTTGGTGCGTGTGATGACGTTCCACACCAAGGAGGCCCGCGATCATGCCGCCGCCATGTCCCTGATCAACTACGATGGCAACTCCATCACCATCGAGCCTCACGAGGCGGCTGACAACCGCTTCTATGCATTCTACCACCTCTACGCTGAGATCGCCGCTGAAGACTTCCCTCTTGAGCATTGGGAGGAGAAGATCAGGGAGGCGCTTGGAGCAATTGGAAATGTGTGCTGTGTGGATCCTGACTGTCTGGAGACCGGTGACTACACCTCTGTCCGTGCGGTGCTGCGCCTAGACCACCTCAACGAGATCCCCGACAAGCTCCTGATCTGCAACCACAGTGGCCCCGCTTGCATCGCTAAGATTCACCTGCTTCGCTCCTAGCAGTCCGAGGACCCGCTGGCTGACTTCACCGACTTCAACTTTGGTCCGACGCCGGGGCAGGATGTCCCGCCAGCGTACCATCCCATCGACGATCCACCGGTCGTGCTGCCAGTGAACCTCACGGGCTGGATGCCCACTGAGGTTGAGGTGGAAACGAGGAGCCTGCACCGACCCTGCGCCCCGTCCGCAACAGGCGCGCCACGCCATACCCATCGCATGGCGGTGCCAGCTCCTTGTTCACGTCTCGCTCTGCACCCATGCTGGCACTCCCTTGGTATGGTATTGGGGGAGTGCCACCGATCGTGGAGACAGCGGTTGAGGCGGATCATGCGGGCGGTGGCAACAAGGAGGAGGAGCTCGGAGCTGGCGAAGTGGTTCTGGAGGAGATCCCGGAGGAGAGTGCCGAGGCTATCGCAGCTGCCATTGCGGCCCTAGAGATGGACGCACCGCCTGTGTTTTCTGCGGGCACTACCACGGAGGCCGAGCATGAGAGCCACGCACAGAAGCGTCGGGCGAGGCGCAAGCGCGCCAAGGACAGTGCCCACAAGCTAAGCCACAGCCTGCGCCTCAAGGAAAAGGAAGAGGCGGACTTCGAGCTCCCGGAGGACAAGGCGGCGAGGGTCCAGCGCGTGAAGTTCGACTACAGTGGTGCGTCTCACCGACTCCGTAGTGCTTTCTCTACTTCCTATCTCTTATCTGATTATCCCTATCCTTCTGACGATGATCACTCCATCTTTGACATTGCTGCAGCTTGTGGAGCCATAGCGGCGGAGATTGAGGAGCTCGAGGGTGAGGCGGCTGGGCCATCCACCGCTCCATGAAGACCACCAAGGATGCCTCGTGCATGGTGGGTACACCGTGCAAGTGTTCTAGAGCTAGGCTCCCATTTTGGTCCGTCATGCAAGTGTCCCCCTAGGAACCATCCCTACCGTAGTGTGCCCATGCTTCTACATGTAAATAGCAGTATGTGTGTAGCCACGTCCATCTGCGAGCAGCGTAGTATCTGCTCGAATAATGTAAAGAGTGTGACGGCTGCTAGGATGCCCCATCCTTGGTGTGGTGTGGAACCTGATGTAAGATGAGTAGAAGCATCAAACTGTGTGACTGGAATGTAAGAGGCCAAGGTGATGCAGTAAAATGTGGTTTGGTCTCTGTTGATACTAGATACGCACACAGAAGAATAATCCACAAGCGCACGGATATCGGTGAGCACTTCACCCAGGAGATATTCCATAGTATCATTATTTATTTATCCGCTAGGAGAAAACATGCATCTGACTAACCCAAGTCTATACTTAACCCCTGAGCTACAAACAAGGTAATGAGCGATATAAAGAGGATTACTCCAACAGTCTCCTTCCAACCTATGGCAAGCTTTGCGACTACTGCTCTATGGGGGCACCTAAGGAAAAGAGACACCACAGAGGATGCTTAACCCCAGCACGTTAGGACCTACCTTGCCTACTAACGGGAAGTGGGCTACGAAGATAACAAAGGGATTGTCACCTCCCCCGCTACTACCACGGTTCCGACCAGATAGGGAGCATCTACAAGTGAACCTAGCCCAAGCACCATGCTTACGCTATGAACGATTACTCTATTCCCAACCAGAAGCGAATAAAGTAAACTCGTAAACCAAAGAGCAATAATAACAATGAACTTACTAGTATTAGAAGTTGAATCGTAGAATGATCCTAGAACCAAGCCTCGGGCGAGGAGACTTGATCCCGTAGGTACAACCGGAGAGGAGACACCGACGGGCCGGGCTTCCTCCAACTCTACCTCCACCCTATACTCTCTCAATCTATCTTGAATGCTAGGCTCTAGGGAGGAGAGCCATACAAGGGACCTCTCTCACCTGATCCTCTCTAGAAGTAATGATTTAGGATTTCAAGGGATGCCTCCTCCAGGGTCAGGGGCCCTCCTTATATAGCCCCCTAGGATGCACCGTAGCCGTCAGATCAAACTGACCTAAATCAACGTATTTTTATTCATCCTCAAAGGCGGTGGAACAGGGATCCGCGAGACTTGTTCTAATTGGTGGAGGTCACGGGGCGGGCGCCTCTAGGGTGCGGGCGACCGCCTGGCTCTAGAGCCTGATCCGTTTCCCGTTTGGTCCAGAGCCTTCTCAAACCTTCCTGATTACAGAAAATTGATCATATCCCGATTACCTCTATGTAAACCTGCCATGTGGGTCTTCCTTGGTTATTTTCAGCTGACACCCTGCAGAAATAGACATTCACCAAAACTCGTGGAATTCCGTTAGTGTAAGCCCTATATCTAGATGGTAATTATATTTAGGTCTTTTTTCATGTCTAGTTGATGGTTAATAATAGGAGTTATCTACCATCAATAAACTCCCCCAAGCTTACCCTTTGCTCGTCTCTGAGCAAAGATAAACTCAGTGATGGATCAGGAGTTGCTACAATGCTTTCACTCCTCAAAAGTACACATGCGTTCAAACAAGAACTCTCCTCCGGATTAGAGTGAACTATTCTAACTCAAAACTTTCTCATATTACCTTTCACCATGGGGCTTGTAACCGTCACTTGGGTCTTGAGCAGTTGAAAGATAGAACGGTCAAGTCAAGCGCTATGTTTCTCGCTCTTTGATCAACTATTATTCCGGAGTTTTTGCAAGATTTTAAAATAAAACTCAGAGTTTCCTTGTATGACCCTTTCAATTCTCTCATTTGTGGTATTTTTGGATCCTCTCCAAGGCATGTGTAGCATATGCCTTCTCTCTACTCTCACAATATATGGTATTTTTGGAATTAAGGCATAGTAAGGTTGCCTTCTCTCGCTCACCCTACTTCTAATAGGCTTATGTGGAGCTCATAGGTGGGGATATAACTCA
This sequence comes from Saccharum hybrid cultivar R570, assembly GCA_038087645.1. NCBI lineage: Eukaryota > Viridiplantae > Streptophyta > Magnoliopsida > Poales > Poaceae > Saccharum > Saccharum hybrid cultivar. Next base: position 4,455,800 of record JAQSUU010000273.1, read on the forward strand.
AACTCACTTGCATATGTTGCATAGTTAAACCGTGGATCCAGAGGAACTAAGCATACAATCAAGTCATATGTGCATGTGAATGAGGGGAATGAAATGAATGATATGGATGATGGTGATAAATAATAAGGTAGTAGTTATGAGGGGTGAAACACGATGGTGAAGATCTAATTCTACACTTGCTCCTTGGGGATAACATACCTCTCTTTATTTGGAACTGAAGACCTTTGAAGAGGAGGACTTGGCTGCTTATTTATTTTTTCTTCTTTTTTTTTTAACAACAGCCAAGCCTCTTAATGGAACTATAGCAATTAGGAGTATCAACTGAAATAACTGGAGCTTTATTGCACAATGGAAAAGGATAGAATGGCGGCATATATTTTTGGTGTTCACTCCCAGTATAGGAGTAGAACAATTTCTGAATGGATCTGAATGAATGGAGAATATGTATGTGGATGGATGGATGCGTACTCCCAGGGTAGGAGCAGCATGAGTGCGTGTTTTTAGGGTAGAAACAGCACAAGATGCATGGAGTGTATATATGTGGGTGGTACTTCTAGGAGCGAAAGTAGCACAGAGTGGATGTAGTGTAGTGAATGTAAGTGAGGGCGTACTTCTGAGGACAGAAGCAGCATACGTCAATGGATGGAGAGCATATAATATTGACTTTAACCGCATGACTAATTCCTAAGGATCAACACAGCTTAACTATCCGCAATGTCTACAAGCAATATATGTAAGTGGATGGCTTTCTTAATCTAGTAAGCATGTATATTTGGCTGTGGTAGGAATTTTGAACTCTCGTCATACAGGAACTCATCATGCAGGATTTTTATTTTTCAAAGATAAATTCTCCAGAACTCTAGTATCTCTAGGAGCATGATAAACAATAGCTCAAAACCTTCCCATATCATATCTGTCAACTACCTAGACTTAGATCAAGCATTCGCTACCCACGAGTTTCAGGTTTAGAGCAAATCTTAGATCAAAACAGTTGTGTCTAAAACTCAGGAGAGTTCGAGGTTGAAAACTAGGTACTTGAAAGGAATTGCAGCAGAGCAACTATTCATCATTTCCATATAAGAGCTTATTCTGTAGGGTTCATTTTAGCAGGAAAACTCTTCACATACTCTCCTATATTTTATTTAGCAAACTTAATAAATAGATAAAGCTAGTGATACTTAGCTGGATATACAGGGGTGCTCTCCCCCAAGCTAGATGTTGACATAGTCTGTTGGTGTTGCTGACTGGCAGTGAAGGCATACTGCTCCTCCTAGAGTGTTAGAGATGATGGCTGTAGAGACAGCACTCCGACAGGGGACATGACGTCCTTCTGCCTGTTTAGCTCTTTTTGATCCTTTAAATTCTGTGAAGCTCAAATAGACAGCAAAGCTTGTGGAACTGATTACACATTAGTGATAAACCTCTAAGCCTTGGATGTCTAGAACTTCCTTAACACATAAATCTTTTTAGCAGGATCTTAATACTTTTTGTAGTTTTATATTTTATGGTATGTAGACAGAAAAATATAACTAAGATGAAAATTTATTTTTATGCCACCACAGTGGATATCTTTGTGGGCTGTCGTACCACAAATTTATTCGCATGGGGCTTAGCATTTTCTAGATGCAATGCATGACATAATTATTTTCTTTTCTAATGCAGATGTAGCAAAGTAAATATGCAACAAGAATTGATTATGCAGAAAGTAAATATGCTAAAGGAAAAACTTATGCAATGCTAAAATGGAAAATATTGATAACTACCAAGTTACCTCTTGGCAAGGTGTTCGGTGATTTAGGTCCTCTGAATAGGACCTCTTGTCATGTTCACTCCTTCGGTGCATCATTTGATCCCAAAGGCACAATGATAACTGCACCTCTTGAGATGGTAACTCTAAGTAAGGTGTCACCCATGTTCTTTCCTTGTCCAGTGGTCTGAAGTGAACCTTTAATTGTGAAGTTGGTAGCATCTTATTTAGTATACATGTTGCAGGTTCAGAACTTTATTACTAGAGCACCCTGTGATGAAGAGTAGATGTTTCTAGTGGTCTTTTCCCTAGACCTTATGCTCCACTTATTATTTCTTCTCTGTAGAGGATTAGTGGACAACACATACCTAAAGGAATATACAAATAATAACAAGGGTAGAGTTGTCATAAAGCTAAAGGTCATATTCTATGCTACAGAAAAGTTGGGTTAGAAAATTTTAATTAGCATAGAACATTTACTCACCATTACTTCTTCTCTTAAGGATTGATTTTACTTTGTCTTAAGTTTGATTTGTGTGTATGACGTCTATAGAAAACATTCATACTTATAGAGAGAAAGTAATTGCAAGTGGAGGGATTGCAAACCAGCGTGCTAGAGCGACGGGGGCTAGAGAAGAGGAAGGGCATTGCTAGATCATCATTAGAGGAGATGGCTGCCTTCCTCCCCCAAGCTTGCTGTCGCTCGTCACTAGAAGCTAAGTGTGAGTGTTGAATCATCCATCGAAGTGTGTTGTAACTCCATGTTCTTAGACACTGTTCATCCTATGTTCTTAAGTCTTCATCTGTCTGGGAGGGATCTTGATTATGGGTTGTTGAGCAAAGATCTCTCCTTTGAATTATGCTCTTCTTTGGACTTGTCCAATCCAGAGGATGAGGATACAAACAGTTGCATGATCTTTCTTCATCAATCATTCTTGAATATTGTTGAGTCTTGATTGATGAATTGATGTTTATTGGAGATGTAGACTCGAGTTCTTCCTTGATGGTCTTTGTCTTCTAGCGGCATGGCAAAGAGTTGTAGTTAATGATACACCATCCGTCTTGATGATCAAGGAAGGGACTTCATTAATATTTGTATGCAAGCTTCATCTCCAATGGCCTAAAGACATCATCTTGCAACCATAGTCATGGTCTTCCAAGGCTTGGTCGGTAGTTAACCCTTGATGATGATTGGTTGACACAAGGATGTATGTTTATCATGCCATGCTTGTCCTTACTACCGACGTGCAAGATGGTGTCTTCAAGAACAATGAGAGCAGGTCTATGATTGGCCAAAATGAGGTGAGTTTCGCCCTGCTCCTCATTGGCATCCTAGCTCGAGTTTTGGGCTCAATGCTGTGATGTCTTCAAGGTTGCTCATAGCTTGTCGCCTTGTTCATCCACTTCTTTTTGAGTGAGTTTAAGATGTTGGTCCTTCTTGTGGCACTCTTGTCTCCTTCTTTCTTCCATCACTAAAGTGGTGATTTGGCAGGTTCACCATGAACAAGCACTCCATAAATTCTTTCAATTCTTTCTTGGACGATGAATGAGCTATGTCTTCTGTGTGAAGTTGTTGGAGTTCATCATATGCCTTACTTCATCTCCATGTGAGTTCATCTCTTGACTTACCCGAATTGGATGTGAGAGTTTTCTGCATGGGTTAGTCCAACAAAATAACCACTATCTACTAAAGCACAATTTTAGTTTAATAACCAAACTAGACTCCATGTCTAATTTAATTAAGAAAGACATTTTAACCTAAGCACCATGCTTAATTTAAAAGCCTTTATAAGTACCCATAGTGCACTATGAAGCACCTCCAAACTAAAGCATACTATAGCAAACAAAGGCATCATGAGAGCACTACAGAGATTTACTCAAACAGTGATGGCAGAGCATGATTGTTGTTTAGAAAATTGAGCATGCCTTAAAGGTAGGAATAACCAAAATAATGTAGCAACATGGCAAGGAATCTATTTATGGAAGTATATCCCCCAAGCTTGACTTTGGCAAAAAATCAAGATTGGATGAATGTAATTCAATGTTGCATATAATGATTGGTTGGACATACCTCGCATTTGTTACTCCTTCGATCTTTTTGCTCTGAACCTAGAAAGGTTAGTGACACAAATACCCGAAGGAATATTTTCATAATTACAACTCTATGCTCATTTAACAAGGACAACACAATAGAAAAGTGAACAGTTATGCCATGATCTGAACAGTGCTTGTTTTAGGACACTAAGCTTGTCCTTGGGAAACCTTCAAGATGTGAATTGGTGAAGTGGTTCCCCCTCTAACACCAATCTAAGTTCACTATCTCAAGATTCAACACAACGAGATCTACTATATTTATGATAAGCATATGTGTCTACAACCACCCTTTCAAAATCTGTAGGAATAGGGAGCATGAGAGGTTTGAAGATCTCATGTGTGGTAATGTTGGGGAGACTAAGTGAATCAGGAGATTTTTCATATGAGCAAGATCTTGATGGGGTGTTAAAGAAGTAACTACTTTTCTCATTGAAGTCTCCATCATTTTCCTCTTCCAAGGATGACTCGACATATATGTCCAAAAGTTCCCTTGGATTATCTCTTAAATTGATCTCATCTAAGGCCTTATCTACCCATTCAATGGCAATAGCACATAGGTTTTAATGCTCTTTAGCCATGGATGTTGCTCTTTGCGATCCTCTATATGGTCTTGATGATTCCTATGCGTGGGATATCTAGATGGATTTCTAGGATCATCAGGAGGTTCAGGAGAAAAAGCATAGAATGAGTCATAGGGGTCAAGGATGGGTTTAAAGATGGGTTTGTATTCTATATCTGATGTGGGCACATAAGGGGAGAAGATAAGAGTGGCTTCTAGATGGCTTTGCTCTCCTTCTATGGCATCACTTGACATGCCATCCTTGAGTCTTTCTAAACATCCTTCAAAGGGATTACATTTGAAATGCTTTCTAAGAGATGTCTTCTTAAGAAGATTTAAAGTGTATGCACTACTATGAAGCAGGAAGTTTACGCTTCTCCCAAAATCGCCATCAAAAAGAATTTCTAAGGGTAGAATTACTTCTTCCCTTAGAGAATTTTGGAGTATTACTAGTTTGGGATGGATAGACAGATCATGGGATTGAAATGTTTGGAATGTGGTTATGGAAACTTCCTCTTCTAGTTTGGGGAATGATTCCTTCTCTACCTCTAGGATTTCATCATGAAGGCTAGTGCAAGGAGTGTGTCCACTAATAATAAGGACAAACCTCACTTCACTAATGGATAAAGAAAGGAAAACTCCTCCAAAGGCGATATTATCAAGACCCGTATATAGATGTTGAAAAAGAATATGGTCTTGTAAGTCTAGGTCTAAACCTAAATTTATAGGAAGGTTAAAAGATTCCCTAAGTGTAGCCAAAAGTTCATTACCTACTTGATCAGAAGATAGGACCTTGGGTACATTACCTTCTTGATTAGAAGATAGGACTCTAGCTGTAGAAAAGGGTTGGCTTTGACCTATTGCAACAAACATGAGCGCAACTCATAGCTAGATGTAAGAATTAGAGGCTCTAAGCTTACGCTCATGGGTGCAAGATATTGATAGATAGGCATGGAATTTGGGTTATCTATACGGATAGAAAAGAAAAGGCAAAAGAAAACAAGAAAAAGATAAAAGTATAATACAAGGTTAAGCATGACTTAAAGTTATCTCAGCAGACCGTCTTTCTCCTCGGCAATGGTGCCAGAAATGATTGTTGATACTAGATACGCACACAGAAGAATAATCCGCAAGCGCATGGATATCAGTGAGCACTTCACTCAGGAGATATTCCAGAGTATCGTTATTTATTTATCCGCTAGGAGAAAACATGCATCTGACTAACCCAAGTCTATACTTAACCCCTGAGCTACAAACAAGGTAATGAGCAATATAGAGAGGATTAATCCAATAGCCTCCTTCCAACCTATGACAAGCTTTGCAACTACTGCTCTATGGGGGCACCTAAGGAAAAGAGACACCACAGAGGATGCTTAACCCTGGCATGTTAGGACCTACCTTACCAACTGACGGGAAGTGGGCTACGAAGATAACAAAGGGATTGTCACCTCCCCCGCTACTACCACGGTTCTGGCCAGATAGGGAGCATCTACGAGTGAACCTAGCCCAAGCACCACGCTTACGCTACGAATGATTACTCTATTCCCAACCAAAAGCGAATAAAGTAAACTCATAAACCAAAGAGCAATAATAACAATGAACTTACTAGTATTAGAAGTTGAATCGTAGAATGATCCTAGAACCAAGCCTCGGGCGAGGAGACTTGATCCCGTAGGTACAACCGGATAGGAGACACCGACAGGCCGGGCTTCCTCCAACTCTACCTCCACCCTATACTCTCTGAATCTATCTTGAATGTTAGGCTCTAGGGAGGAGATCCATACAAGGGACCTCTCTCACCTGATCCTCTCTGGAAATAATGATTTAGGGTTTTAAGGGATGCCTCCTCCAGGGTCAGGGGCCCTCCTTATATAGCCCCCTAGGATGCACCACAGCTGTCGGATCAAACCAACCTAAATCAACGTATTTTTATTCATCCTCAAAGGCGGTGGAACAGGGATCCACGAGACTTGTTCTGATTGGTGGAGGTCACGGGGCGGGCGCCCCTAGGGTGCGGGCGGCTGCCCGCCTCCGGAGCCTGATCCGTTTTCTGTTTGGTCCAGAGCCTTCTCGAACCTTCCTGATTATAGAAAATTGATCGTATCTCGATTATCTCTATGTAAACCTGCCATGTGGGCCTTCCTTGGTTATTTTCAGCTGACACCCTGCAGAAATAGACATTTACCAAAACTCATGGAATTTCGTTAGTGTAAGCCCTATATATAGATGGTAATTATATTTAGGTCCTTTTTCATGTCTAGTTGACGGTTAATAATTGGAGTTATCTACTATCAACAGTCTCTTCTGAATTATTATATTTTTCTCCTGATATTGTTCTCCTACAAGAGACTAAACTAATGGACATCCCCCTCCCAAGCTCTATTCGTTCCTCCCCCGGTGGCTTGACGCCTTTCGTCATGTCCCCTCCACCGGTGCCGCTGGTGGCATCCTGACCACCTAGACGACCTCGTCCTTCTCCCTCACCTACGCATCCAGTTCTCCTCACTCCCTCACTATCTGCCTCTCCTCCACTGCTACCAACCTTTCCATCCTTATTACCAATGTCTACGCTCTAGCCACCCCTAACCTCAAGCCTAACTTCCTGAATGAGCTTAGGGCTATTGCCTCTACCGTTGACAAACCATGGATCATTTGTGGCGACTTCAACATGATTCGCTATGCCCACGAGAAAAATAATCTCAACTTCCACCAAGCTGAAGCTGATGCATTCAATGACTGTATCAATGGCCTCAATCTCATTCAGCTTCCTCTCCTGGTTAGATTGTTCACCTGGACCAACAAGCGCATTGTCCCTACTCTTGAGTGCCTTGACCGTGCCTTCATCAATCTAGAGTGGGATGGCGTGCTCCCCTCCACACTCCTGTCCTCCATGATGCGGCGCACCTCTGACCACGTCTCCCTTAAGATTGAGATTTCAACGGCCATCCCCAAGTCCCAAGTCTTCTATTTTAAGAATTATTGGGTGAAAGATGAGACCTTCCTTCCCATCATCGTTTCGGCCTAGAATTGCCGGATCCCAAACAGTGATCCTGCTGTTGTCGTCTCAACCAAACTCAAACGCACAAGGCGAATGATCAAAAGTTGGAGAAAAAGTCATCCCAACCTCAGGCAGCAAGAAACAGACTGTAGGATTGTCATTAACCTTTTTGACTTTGTAGAAGAGAGACGCCTGCTGTCCCCCATCGAAGCCAATCTCAGGTCACTCGTTGTCAGGATTCTAGACAAAGTTACTCAGTCTAAACTCCTCTTGTGGAAACAACGAAGCAAGATCAAAGCGGCTATTGAAGGATATGAGAATACTAGCTATTTTCATGCTTGTGCTAACCAACAGCTTTGGAAAAACAAAATTCAGATCCTGGAGCATGATGGCTGCGATGTTTCTAACCATGACAGTAAGGCGACCATTCTACACTCCTTTTACTTGGGCCTCCTCAGCACCGATGTCAACACAATCTGGCACTTTTGTATGAATGAGTTGTACCCTGAAAGGCAGGCCAAACTAGGGACCCTTGATGCTGAGTTCAGTGAACAAGAGATCCACTCTGCTTTCAGGCATATGCACATCAACGCTAGCCCGGGTCCTGATGGCTTTGGCCCGCTGTTCTTCAGAGCCATCTGGGGGTTAGTGGTGAAAGAACTACACTCTTTGTTCTCGGTGTTTCACACCAATACAGCGGATATCAAGAGGCTCACCTGCTCTTACCTCGTCCTCCCCAAAAAAGATGATGCTCGGCATTCGCAGGATTTCAGGCCGATTGCACTTCAAAACACTGTCCTCAAGGGTATCTCCAAAGTCATGACCAATAGGCTCCAAGCTCACATCCCCTCCTTGATCTCCACTGACCAATCTGGTTTTGTGCTTGGTAGAAACATCGCCGACAGCTTCGCCTATGCTGCCGACCTTCTACGTTGCTGTCATCACCATGGCGCGCCTACAATTGTTCTTAAACTTGACTTCCATAAAGAATTTGATAGTGTGTCCTAGGACAGCCTCGATCACATTCTTGACTACCCCCACGGTGGCGTGGCTGGATCTCGTCTATCCTGAAAACTGATAAAACTACGGTTCTTCTCAACGGTGTACCGGGATCATGGATCAACTGCCGCAGGGGCCTCAGACAAGGTGATCCTTTATCTCCCTACTTGTTCATCATCGTGGCCGATGTCCTCTGTCGGTTACTGCATTACCATCCCCTTGCCACCCCCTTGTTCACCCCGTTGCTCCTGACCTTCACAGCCCCGTTCTTTAGTACGCCGACGACACACTAATTTTCATCAAGTCTACCCCTGAAGCCGTTGCGGCCACCAAACATGTCCTCCAACACTTTGAGTCTACCACCGACCTTGCCATCAATTATCATAAAACTGCTTTCTTGCCAATTGCGGTGGATGATGCTACAACCCTTGATCTTGCTTCCTCATTCGGCACCACTGTCTCCTCATCCCCCCAGACTTACCTTGGTCTCCCGCTATCCCCTCATAAGATCCTAGTTCATGACTGTCTTCCCCTCTGAAAGCCCAAGTTTTGGTTTTGGTAATTAATGACACCAAGTTGTTAATATCATGTGCTAAGTGTTTTGAGTTAGGCATAAGCAACACATGTGATGAAGGTGTATGTGGCAAGGAGTGGTGGCCACAAGATCACAAAGAGATGGTGCATGGACATGAAATGACGATCATGATGGAGATGCACATAATATGATGGACATGATGATCAAGTAGAGGAGAAGGATCTAAGAGCGCAAGACAAAGGTATAACAATAGGGTTTTCCTTTTGCCAGTCTAAGAAGAGTAGAGAAGTGATTGACCGGATTTAGGATACATAGCCGACTATCAAGAGGGGCAATCACGGTTAGCTCGGGAATCAGGTGCCACTAGATCAATGTCTTGAGCATATGCATTAGGATCTAGTTGATAGCTAACATAACGCCTTGAAAAATGACTGTGAAAATGCAAACACACATGCACATGGTGATATACACATGGTGGTGTTAGCACATTTGTGAAGGTGGTGGAGTTTGAGCGGTAGAGAGGGGTCTGGGTTCCTCTCTCCCTCCCACCGAGCTTGCGAGGCGGGATTCAGCGCTTTTTGGGGAAGTGAAACACCTATTTTCTACTATGCTAGAAGTTAGAAAAGGAACGGAGGCGAACGGTGGTCACTGTGGTGATTGGACGCTGCACCGGATGCGGTCATGGTTTTGACCGGACGCGTCCGGTCAGCTCTCGCAGTAGTCAGGCGCGCGGGTGCTAGGGTTTGCAACCGGTGCGTCCGGTCCCTCACGGAACCGGAGCGTCCGGTCAGGCACCTAGTGGGGCAGAGTTGGTCGTATAGCCGACCGGACGCGCGGCGCATCCGGTCACATGCGATCAGACACGTTCGGTCGCGGTGGGAGCTTACTGGACTCCGACCGGACGCCAGGTGCAGCGCGTCTAGTCAAACGCTAGAGGGCGTCCGGTCACGGCAATGGTAACTTCTGACGCGCACTGTTCACGCTTGTCCTTTAGTGAACGGACGCATCCGGTCACCCTGACCGGTGCGTCCGGTCAGCACGTTTTGAACTGTGTCGTCCGGTAACGGCTAGCTGCGTACCCCTTCGCTATAAATAGAAGTTGGCCAGGGTTTGGGGGTAACTCTTGCACATTTTGAGACCTAGAGACATCCTTTGAGCTAGAGAACAACCCCTCCACTCATCTCTTTGCTTAGTTGCACATCTTGAGTGAGATTGAGTGAGATTCAAGTGCATTGCTTAAGAGTTGCATTCTAGAGGCACTTGATCTTCGAGTTGCTGTAGATTTCTTGTTACTCTTCCATGTTTCCCAACACGGTAGATAGCTTGGAGCAGCGGAGGTGATTGAGCTCGCAATTGAAGATTGTTGGAGCCCTCACCAAGTGTTGTAAGGGTTCTTGATCCTTTCCCACGGGAGTTCACAAATTGGATACTCTAGTGGAGCTCGTGGCTTGAAGGATCCCCATCTTGTGTGCGGTTATGCGGCGCCTACCGAGGGCTTGACTCTTGATAGTCGATTAGCTCGCGAACCGACAAGTGGTTGTTTCGCCACAATGAGGAGTAGCTTGCCAGGAAGCAAGTGAACCTCGATAAAAATCTTGTGTCATCCCTTTGCTGAGGATTTCTCTTATGGTTGATCATTGTGATTGATTCTTCGAGTGCATTACTTCTCTACATCGTTGGTATAAGAATCAAGTCACTTGCTCTTTACTTTCTTGTACTAGTCCTAGTGTAGTTTGCTTAGTGTAGCCTTTATCACATAGGAGTGAGTAGCTTAGTAACTTAGTCTTGTTGGTGTGTATTAGAGATCATAGCCTTGCTTCACTAGAATTATATAGGTGGCTTGCATAGTGTAGTTGAGCTAGTGCTAGAATTAGCTTAGCCATCTTTTATACTAACATGGTTGTTTAGTGAAGCTTGTAGATTTTTAAATAGGCTATTCACCCCTCTCTAGCCATTTGGACCTTACAAGTGGTATCAGAGCCGAGGCACCGTTTATTTGAGGCTTAACAACCTATGGTGAAAAAGAAATGGCTCAATTAAGCTTGCACATCAACAACACCAAGAAGGCACCTCATTTTGATGGAACAAATTATGCATATTGGAAGGTTAAGATGACTGCACACCTCAAGTCAATCAATAGAGAAGTGTGGAAGGTCACCGAAACAAAATTTGAGGTTGCTAATCCAGAAGCACCTACACCGGTGGAAGAGAAGAAGCTCCAATGCAATGACATTGTCATTAGTGCTCTTCATGAGGCATTAGATGACAAGACATTTGAGCAAGTGAAGAATATAGAAGTTGCACATGATGCTTGGGCCAAGCTAGAAGAAACATTTGAGGGCACCGAAGGCACAAAGACCACTAAAGCATATATCTTGCAAGAAAAGTTTTCTAGCTTCAAGATGCAAGAAGATGAGAGTGTACCGGAAATTTTTCATCGATTGCAAGTCATTGTCAATGAGCTCAAGACACTTGGTGAGGAGGTCAAGGACAACCAATTCTCTATGAAGTTCTTGAGAAGCTTGCCTAAGAGGTTTGATACATTGATCACCATGCTAGTAAGGACTACATTGAAGGATTCAACTCCTCAACAAATATTTCAAGAGGTGATGACCGATGATTTATATAGAGAAGATAATGAGAAGGATGAGTTGGTCAAGAAGAAGAAGAAATAAAATGAGAAGAAAGATGATTAAAAGAAGAAGAGTGTGGCATTCAAAGCCACCACATCCAAGGGCAAATCCAAGATTGAATCATCAAGTGATGAAGACTTAAGCTCTTGTGATAGTGATGACATTGATGAGAAGATGGCTCTTTTTGTCAAGCAATTTGGGAAATTCATGAAGAAGAAGGGCTTTCGTGCAAGAAGGAGGAAGAACTCATCCAAGAAGAATGAGCATACCATGAGATGTTTTAGATTTCATAGCAAGGACCATCTCATTGCAAAGTGTCCTTATGATAGTGATGATGAAGATGCTATCAAAGAGAAGAAGAAGCAAAAGAAGAAGCAAGAAAAGAAGGAGAGCTCTCATAAAAAGAAGAATGACTCTCATGTTGCTACATGGGATAGTGATAATTCCTCAAGTGATGATGAGGATGACAACAAGTGCAAGAAGAATGGACATGCTAGCATTGCCATCCAAGAGAAGGTCTCCCTCTTCGACACTCCATCGTGCTTCATGGCTAAGGCCGTTAAGGTATCATCCGACGATGAGAGTGATCATGATAATGCTAGTGATAGTGATGAAGAAGAATTCACTAAAGATGAACTAATCACTATGCTAGAAAATTGCACTTAACATTTTAAAGAACCTAGAAAGGAGTGCAAGGGCTTGCTTAAGGAATAGAAAAACCTTATGCAAGAACTTGATGAGCTTAGAGCATCTTATGAGAGTCTAAAGGTAGACCATAAGAAGCTTCAAAAGCCTCACACTAAGCTTGAAGAAGCTCATTCCTCTCAATTGAAAAATGTGAAAACATGACAACTAATGTTGAGAAGGCTAAAACTTGCAACATAGGCATATCATGTGATATAATTGATGAATCTTTTCATAAGCCTATTGTTATTGCTCCCACTAACCCTTCATCTACATCATCCTCATCTAGTAGTGATGGTTTCACTTGTGACTCCACACTAATAGTTGAGAATGAAAATCTCGAGAAGGAGGTAAAAGAACTCAATCACACCTTAGCTAAGGCTTATGGTGGTGAGGATTGCTTGCTTATGTGCTTGGGTAGCCAAAGGGCTTCTCTTTATAAAGAGGGATTGGGCTATAACCCCGAGAAAGGCAAGGCCGCTTTTGCTCCTCACAAGACTCGTTTTGTGAAGAACAATGGTAGCTATTGCAAAAGTTGCAAGCAAGTTGATCACATAGAGCAACAATGCATGAACAAGAAATCCAATGCTAGTGTATCCTCAATTAAGTTTGATTCTTTCTATATGCTTACCAAGGGTACTAATGGTGTTCATGCTAAGTTCATCGGTACACCATGGATGGGCTCAAAGAAGAAAGCCATTTGGGTACCAAAGAGCTTGGTCACTAACTTTGGAGGACCCAAACAAGTTTGGGTACCTAAAAAGAATTGATCTTGTCTTGTAGGTCAATTACAAAGCTGGAGGAAGTCATTGGGTGCTTGATAGTGGGTGCATTCAACATATGACCGGAGATTCTTGTATGTTCAAATCAATTGATACAAGTCAAAATGGTGGTTTTGATGCTATCACTTTCGGCAACAATAAGAAAGGCAAGGTTAAGGGGCTTGGTAAAATTGCTATCTCAAATGACATGAGCATATCTAATGTATTGCTAGTTGAGAGCTTGGATTTCAATCTTTTGTCGGTAGCACAACTTTGTGATCTTGGCTTCAAGTGCATATTTGGTAGTGATGATGTTGATGTCATTAGTGTTGATGGATCAAATTTGATATTCAAAGGATTTAGACATGGTAGCTTATACTTGGTTGACTCCAATGATAGTGAGACACAATCGACATCATGCTTGCTTAGTAAATCTAGTATGGGATAGTTGTGGTATAGAAGTCTTGGTCATGTTGGAATGAAACAATTGAATAAACTTTTGAAGCATGACTTAGTTAGAGGCTTGAAGGATGTCACCTTTGAGAAGGATAAACCTTGTAGTGCTTGTCAAGCCGGCAAACAAGTTAGAAATGCACATCCTAGCAAGAGTGAAATGAGCACTTCAAAGGCATTTGAGTTATTGCACATGGACTTGTTTGGACCAACAACATACACTAGCATTGGTGGCAACAAGTATGGTTTTGTGATAGTGGATGATTACACTAGATACACTTGGGTGTTCTTTCTTTGTGACAAGAGTGATGTTTATGATCTATTCAAGTCTTTTGTCAAGAGAGTGCAAAATGGATTTGAGACTAACATCAAGAAGATTAGAAGTGACAATGGTAGTGAGTTCAAGAACACAAGAGTTGAAGATTTGTATGATGATCTTGGTATTGGACATCAATTCTCACTAACATACACTCCTCAATCCAATGGTATAGTTGAAAGGAAAAATAGAACCTTGATTGATATGGCTAGATCAATGCTTAGTGAATACAATGTGAGTCATTTATTTTGGAGTGAAGCCATCAACACGGCTTGCTATTGTAGCAACCATCTCTATTGCCATGGGAAGCTTGGGAAGACACCATATGAGCTATTGAATGAAAGAAAGCCTAATATTGCATACTTTAGAGTGTTTGGTTACAAATGCTATATTCTTAAGAAAGGTACTAGATTGAGTAAGTTTGATAAGAAATGTGATGAAGGATTCTTACTTGGTTATTCTACCACAAGCAAGGCATATATAGTTTAGAATCTCACAAATGGCACCTTGGAAGAAGTTCATGATGTTGGGTTTGATGAAACCCAAGGATCTCAAAATGAAGATCAAAACCTTTGATGATGTAAGAGGAGATCAATTGGCAAAAGTAATGAAGAACATGGATATTGGTGATGTTAGGCCAAGGCAAGTTATTGTTGATGATGATATCCACATGATCAACCAAAGTGTGCAAATTGATACAAATCAAGCAAGCTCTAGTGGTACTCATGATGAAGCTCAAGTTCAAGGTCAAACAAGTGGAAGTAATCAACTCCCAATACTCCAACCTACTAGCATTGTAAGAGATCATCCATTAGACCAAATCATTGGTGGAATTTAAAGTGGTGTTCAAACTAGATCAAGATTGACATCTTTTTGTGAGCACTACTCATTTGTGTCACTTGAAGAACCTAAGAAAATAGAAGATGCTTTGAAGGATTCCGATTGGGTAAATGCCATGCATGAAGAACTAAACAACTTTGCTAGAAATCAAGTTTGGGAACTTGTTGAAAGGCCGAAGAACTACAATGTGATTGGTACTAAGTGGGTCTTTAGAAATAAGCAAGATCAAGATGGTGTAGTTGTGAGAAACAAAGCAAGATTGGTAGCACAAGGTTACACACAAGTTGAAGGTCTTGACTTTGGTGAGACATATGCACCGGTTGCAAGATTGGAGACAATTAGAATCTTATTAGCATATGCTTGTGCATACAACATCAAGCTCTATCAAATGGATGTCAAAAGTGCATTTCTCAATGGCTACATCAATGAGAAAGTTTATGTTGAGCAACCTCCCGGTTTTGAAGATGACAAAAAGCCCGACCATGTTTTCAAGCTAAAGAAGGCATTATATGGTTTGAAACAAGCACCTAGAGCATGGTATGAGAGATTAAGGGACTTTCTCCTCTCTAAAGGGTTCAAGATGGGAAAGGTTGACACCACTCTCTTCATCAAGAAGCTTGGAAATGACTTGTTTGTGTTGCAAATCTATGTAGATGACATTATCTTTGGATCAACTAACCAAGACTTTTGTGAAGAGTTTGGAAAAATGATGGCTAAAGAGTTTGAGATGTCTATGATTAGAGAGCTTAGTTACTTTCTTAGACTTCAAATCAAGCAAATGAAGAATGGCACTTTTGTAAGTCAAGAGAAGTACATCAAGGATATGATCAAGAAGTTTGGATTGCAAGATGCTAAGCCAATGAGTACACCAATGGGCACTAATGATCAATTGGGTATTGATGCTAGTGGAAACATGGTAGATCAAAAGCAATACCGGTCTATGATTGGAAGTTTGCTCTATGTCACCGCTTCTAGGCCGGATGTGATGTTTAGTGTATTCAAGTGTGCAAGATATCAAGCTTCACCTAGAGAAAGTCACTTGAAATCAACCAAGAGGATATTGAGATATCTTAAGTGCACTCATGATGTTGGATTATGGTTTCTAAAGGGGTCTAATTTTGAGTTGATTGGATATTCGAACTCCGACTATGGTGGATGCAAGATTGATAGAATGAGCACAAGTGGCACTTGTCAATTGCTTGGAAGGTCTTTTGTTTCATGGTCATCAAAGAAACAAAATAGTGTTGCACTATCTACCGCCGAGGCTGAATACATTAGTGTCGATAGTTGTTGTGCACAATTGCTTTGGATGAAGGCCACTTTGAATGACTTTGGAATCAAATTCAAGAATATGCCATTGTTTTGTGATAATGAGAGTGCTATCAAGATGACACAAAATCCGGTTCAACATTCAAGAATGAAGCACATTGACATAAGGCATCACTTCATAAGGGACCATAAACAAAAGGGTGATATTAGCATTGAAAGCATTGGCACCGAAGATCAATTAGCCGACATATTCACAAAGCCACTTGATGAGAAAAGATTTTACAAGTTGAAGAATGAATTGAACATACTTGACTTCTCCAACTTGAAATGAGTGCACCCTCACTTTCTTATATGACATGCCTCTCCTCCAACATAGCAAGGTAAAGTTGTTTTGCACATCATTCATACTTTGCTAAGGACATGTTTAGAACATATAGACATATTTGCATGACAAATAGGGTCATTCATGAAAATCAAATGACTTTGATGTATATATGGTACCACTATCGCTTCTATGTTTGTTTGATCTAGTGGTAGCAATGACATGTTTGTGGGCTTGCAAACCTAGTGTTGAATCTAGAAAATGAGCTCATGATGTGTAATTCAACATGGTCAAGATAACCCTTATACTTTATGAGGTGTGAAGAAGCTTGTCCTTGGATCAAACTGAATTATATATTCTAGGCAAGTGATCTAGATTGAACCATAATTTGGACTCCCTCATATTGATTGACTTATCTCTCACTAAAATTGGCACCTTTTTAGTGATTGTTGACAAAGGGGGAGAAAAAAGTCACAAAGATAAAAAGTTAAGTTGCAAAGGGGGGAGAAAGATATAGTAAGGGGGAGAGAATGACATTGGAAAGGGATCAATTAAAATTGAGCACACAAGTAGGGGGAGCAAGCTCATGAATTATTTGTTGCATTTGTATGTGCATTAACATGATGTATTGTTGCATTGCAAAGCTTAAATTCATATTTATGATTGTATGGTGTATGCTAGAAATAGAACTTGAATGATGATTTATTGAGAGTAGCTTTATAAGTGGTATCTAGACACCTTTGCTTATAATGTTGATCTCACAGGGTACTTTAGTGTTTGTGATCTTTGCAAGTGATGTATTACAAGTGGTGTCTAGCTACTTTGGTGCTAAGGATGGTATATTTTGGCAACTCTGATTGGTATCACGCTTCAAAGGTCCATTCTATATACCTTAGCATCAATTTGATAGTAGTAACTCTCCCAAAATTCAAATCCATACATATATGCACAAATTGAACCAAAC
This sequence comes from Saccharum hybrid cultivar R570, assembly GCA_038087645.1. Classification (NCBI taxonomy): domain Eukaryota; kingdom Viridiplantae; phylum Streptophyta; class Magnoliopsida; order Poales; family Poaceae; genus Saccharum; species Saccharum hybrid cultivar. The sequence goes on from JAQSUU010000273.1 coordinate 4,472,974, forward strand.
TCATGGAAGCACATATGTAGGGGGAGCTAATACTATCGAAATTGAAAATTGATTTCATTTCATATCTTTGTGATGGTTGTCATCAATTACCAAAAAGGGGAGATTGAAAGCCCAAGTTTGGTTTTGGTAATTAATGACACCAAGTTGCTAATGCCATGTGCTAAGTGTTTTGAGTTAGCCATAAGCAACACATGTGATGAAGGTGTATGTGGCAAGGAGTGGTGGCCACAAGATCACAAAGAGATGGTGCATGGACATGAAATGACGATCATGATGGAGATGCACATAATATGATGGACATGATGATCAAGTGGAGGAGAAGGATCTAAGAGCACAAGGCAAAGGTATAACAATAGGGTTTTCCTTTTGCCGGTCTAAGAAGAGTAGAGAAGTGATTGACCGGATTTAGGATACATAGCCGACTATCAAGAGGGGCAATCACGGTTAGCTCGGGAATCAGGTGCCACTAGATCAATGTCTTGAGCATATGCATTAGGATCTAGTTGAGAGCTAACATAACGCCTTGAAAAATGACTGTGAAAATGCAAACACACATGCACATGGTGATATACACATGGTGGTGTTAGCACATTTGTGAAGGCGGTGGAGTTTGAGCGGTAGAGAGGGGTTTGGGTTCCTCTCTCCCTTTCGCTAAGCTTGCGAGGCGGGATTCGGCGCTTTTTGGGGAAGTGAAACGCCTATTTTCTACTACGCCGAAAGTCAGAAAAGGAACGAAGGCAAACGGTGGTCACTGTGGTGACCAGACGCTGCACCGGATGCGGTCATGGTTTTGACCGGACGCGTCCGGTCAGCTCTCGCAGTAGTCAGGCGCGCGGGTGCTAGGGTTTGCAACCGGCGCGTCTAGTCCCTCACAGAACCGAAGCATCCGGTCAGGCACCCAGTGGGGCAGAGCTGGTCGTATAGCCGACCGAACGTGCGGCGCGTCCGGTCACGTGCGATCGGATGCGTCCGGTCACGGTGGGAGCTTACTGGACTCCGACCGGACGCCAGGTGCAGCACGTCTAGTCAAACACTAGAGGGCGTCCGGTCACAGCAACGGTAACTTCTGACGTGCACTGTTCATGCTTGTCCTGTAGTGACCGGGCGCGTCCGGTCACCCTGACCAGTGCGTCCAGTCAGTACGTTTTGAACTGTGTCATCCGGTAACGGCTAGCTGCGTACCCCTTCGTTATAAATAGAAGTTGGCCAGGGTTTGGGGGTAAATCTTGCACATTTTGAGACCTAGAGACATCCTTTGAGCTAGAGAACAACCCCTCCACTCATCTCTTTGCTTAATTGCACATCTTGAGTGAGATTGAGTGAGATTCAAGTGCATCGCTTGAGAGTTGCATTCTAGAGGCACTTGATCTTCGAGTTGCTATGGATTTCTTGTTACTCTTCCGTGTTTCCCGACACGGTAGACGGCTTGGAGCAGCGGAGGTGATTGAGCTCGCAATTGGAGATTGTTGGAGCCCTCACCAAGTGTTGTAAGGGGTTCTTGATCCTTCCCCACGAGAGTTCGCAAATTGGATACTCTAGTGGAGCTCGTGGCTTGAAGGATCCCTATCTTGTGTGCAGTTGTGCGGCACCCGCCGAGGGCTCGACTCTTGATAGTCGATTAGCTCGCGAACCGACAAGTGGGTGTATCGCCACAATGAGGAGTAGCTTGCCGGGAAGCAAGTGAACCTCGGTAAAAATCTTGTGTCATCCCTTTGCCGAGGATTTCTCTTATGGTTGATCATTGTGATTGATTCTTCGAGTGCATTACTTCTCTACATCATTGGTATAAGAATCAAGTCACTTGCTCTTTACTTTCTTGTACTAGTCCTAGTGTAGTTTGCTTAGTGTAGCCTTTATCACATAGGAGTAAGTAGCTTAGTAACTTAGTCTTGTTGGTGTGTATTAGAGATCATAGCCTTGCTTCACTAGAATTGTATAGGTGGCTTACACAGTGTAGTTGAGCTAGTGCTAGAATTAGCTTAGCCATCTTTTATACTAACGTGGTTGTTTAGTGAAGCTTGTAAATTTTTAAATAGGCTATTCACCCCCCTCTAGCCATTTGGACCTTACACCCTCTTACCTCCTATGACAAATACCTCTCCGGATGGCGTGCTTCCCTCCTGAACAGGGTAGGGCACCTCACCCTCAGCACCTCCGTCCTCAGCGCCATCCCTCTGCACTTCATGTCTGCGATCTCTATTCCCAATATCGTCATCAAAGCCATCGATCAACGCCGTCAGGCCTTCTTCTGGACAGGGGATGATACCTGTCATGGCTCCAAATGTCTTGTATCCTGGGACAATGTGCAAGCTCCAAAACACAAGGGGGGTCTCGATGTGAAAGACCTCGAACTCCAAAACTGGTGCCTGCTCATGAAGTTCATCGATAAAATCTTCTCAGCCAAAGATGCCAGCTGGAAAGACTGGCTGCTTAGAGAAACCTCCACTTTTGACGCCCACCTCATTGCTCCCCACAACTACCTTTGGCGGATTGTGGCTGACGAGTTAAATACTTACCGCTCTATCACCCTTGTGAACGTCACCAATGGTGCCTCCACATCTTTCTGGTTCGACAGTTGGCTCCCTTTTGGTCCTCTATGCCTTTCCCATGCCGCCCTCTTCTCCCACACCACTATGCCTAACATATCGGTGCAGAGAGTGTTCCATGATGGGTTTGATTTGCGTTTATGCCCTCGTCTAACCACGACTGCTAGCACCGAGCTCCGCGGCCTTGTTTAGTTTTTGCAGACAATTACACTTGGAGATGGTGATGACACACGCGTGCTCAAAATGACAGGCAAGCCCTACACCACTCATGACGCCTACACGGCCTAGGACTCCAGGGGCGATGACACTGACATGCATGGACGACGAGTCTGGGGCACCCGGCTACCCAACAAGGTGAAGATCTTCGCATGGCTTTTCTTCAAAAACAGGCTCAGCATGAAAGATAACCTGCATGCTAAACACATCGTCGAGAACACGTTGTGCCAGCGGTGTGGGCACCCACTGGAGGACAGATCCCACGTCTTCTTCGAGTGCCCAGAGAGCGCTGCTCTCTAGAGATCCTTGAGTCTGCAACATGCCACCCAGCTCAGCGACGAGGGTATCTGGGCTGCCACGCCTCCATGAGGGCTGGACCGAGCGGTCTGGCCATTCATCCTGCTGACAATCCTATGGCGAATCTGGGATGGCAGGAACGGTGAAGTCTTCCGCGGTGAAGCTTTGCTGAAGAAAGTAATACTAAAAAGAGTGTGCGACGACTTTGTAATTTGGCATAAAAGACTCCCATCTCGTCTTCATAACAGCTTAGATAGCTAGTGTGCGTTCATCTATCGTTGTATCGATCACTCTGTACAGCTAGCCGGCTAATCTGCTGGTGGGCAACACTCTGTTTTGAAATTGAGAAGGTGGGGAAGCTCTCCCCCCCGGTTTACTTTTAAAAAAAGACACTAAGCACCCCGAAAGTGAGCTACCTCGGGTAGTTTCGTCGGGCACACCATATGGGAGAACCCAAAAATCCACAGTTTTTGCCAGGACCATAAATGGAAGAATAAAGCTTATAGCAAATTAATCATTTCTTACATCACTTTACTTACATGATCAGAGTATAATAATTATTGTTGATGAGAGCGGAATTAAAACATGTGATCAGAGTTTAGCAGAAAATGAGATCAATTTTAATATCAAGTTAAACATTTACAAGGTGAACATTTATATGCATGGAATAAGGATAATACAAGTTATGAGTTTTCTCTTGTAAAACATTTTGAGTGCAAAATTTGAATAAAACTTTACGTCGCATCGAAAGGAAAGCCTCGCTGTGCCCACTAGGAGGTTTCCACACACAAGTCAGCTCCACAAGTTCCTGTCACCTGCAACAGGATAGAACAAACCCTAAGTACTGAATTATACTCCGCAAGACTTACCTGTCAGGAGGAAGAAAAGACTCCAAGGATTATGCAAGGCTTTCCGGCCAGTGGGTTTGCAGAGCAGAATCATTACTAAAAGTAAATCCTTATATTTCTTTTTATTAGCAGTCATCATTGTTTCATTAACCAACCAGTCTAGATAAGCACCTATGCTACTTTTTAAACATGTGGTAAGCAATCAGAACCATTTTACCATCTCTAAGTTTCAATTGTTACTATGATGCCAGATCCAGTCATGTCGTACCGCTTGTGTGGTGATTCACGAATCAATGTAGCCCAGCTGGGTACCCCAAGACACACCCCCCGCCCGCACCAGTGTACGAATGGGACCAACTCATTACTCTCTTGTCAAGAGATCTGAGTCCTCATCCATACTAGGACTCCAAGCCCCCGCCCTGCAGTGCTTAGACCTCCTAGAACCCGAAAAATCCACCTTCAGTTGGTTCGGATGGAGCCAGAACCCATGACAAGAGAATAACAAGTCTTTTTAGCCCCCATGCGCCAGTATGTGCTCAGGATAATAAGTCTGTGACCTGACCATAATCCACTACAACAAACGGTCCTTAATCGACACAGACGGGACAAGTATAACCTACCTTCATCCAAAACCAACCAAGTCCCAATCCAGTCCACTGTCGTCCCGCCCGATCTCCAATTATCATCCTCATATAGTTATATTCCATGTGATAACAATATGATAATAATAACAATAATATAAGTCCTACCTCTCATAAGTGACAGAAAATCACTCGACTTCTACCGGAGTCCTATAGCATGACAATCTACATGATCCTGTCATACTAGTAAGACTCATGGGACAAGAATAAATATATGCAAGTGGGTTTCATTCAACTCCTTAAAACTTAATACAAAATTATAAGATAATAAAGTGCAGAATAATAGGGATTATGCACCGGGGCTTGCCTGGGTAAGATTTAACCAAAGTTAGAATTTCATCGAGGCAACACGATCATCGAGACACCATCATTTCTGCCACTTCAGTCAACTCCATATTCCACCAAAGTTCCTATAGGATTATTACGGATGCACGAAGAAACGTAAATAATCAACAATGACCAAAATTCATAAAACGATTTCGCCTCTCATGCTAATGACTAGCTCTAACGTACTAGGGTCGTATTCCCATTGCTCACTAATGCGTTCTTTCCCAATAAGTGATTTGTTACATGAACCCCAAGTGTAGCTTCATTTATTTTTACCGGTTTAATAGATATTTAAACTAGGGCTCATTAGTTAGCATAGCAAATGAATCATTCTGAGAATTTACCGCGAGTAGATAATAATATCAAGAGCCTGCTAAAAAAATTTGAGAGCTAACACTATCATTGTTTTAGCACAAAAATTCCTACAAGTTTGCATTTTTACGATATTAAGCATTCTAATTTATTTAGGGCAACCCTAGGAACATGTTAAAAGCAATTCACTAGTTACACTAACAGGTAGCTCATGATTTCAGAAACCTAATAAAATTAGTTCCATGATTTTTGGACTTCTACACAACTTATTATCGATTTTACAAATTTAGTTAGAAACCTAAATTCAAAAAGTCTTCAGAAAAAGAAAAAGGGCCAACGGTAACCACCACCCCCCGTTCTGGCCCAGCCGATCCACGGAGGCCCGCGTGGGCGCGGCGCACGCGCCACAGACCGGCCCAACAAGGGAAGCCCGTTCGCCCGCTAGGAATTTTGCAAAAGAGCCCTCGTCAACTTTTCTAACCACGCAACACCGCTAGCACTATTCAAGTGAGTCTTAAGATTTGCACCTTGAACCCTGCAAAAACTCATCTTTGCAAACAGGGGGTCCCCGACGCCCCGCGCCATGGTGGCGCGGCTCTGGCCGGCAACACGAGGCCGCGCCGGACACTAGGAGCCCACGCTGACTCATCTCGGAAGCCGACTTCCAACTATGGTCTAAACCTCGACTCTAGCCACGAGTAGGGATCAAACAGTGCAGCCTACAGCGCTGCCCACGGCGGTGGGTCAGAAGTCACGGTGGCGCTCCTGCTACGGCGACCCTCTGGCCTAGCGATGCAGTAGAGGTTGCAGGGGAGCAGCAGGTGCTTACCACATGTCCAGCCGAGGTGATGATTTGGGTCGAGGGAGGTGGAGTAGCGCTGACCACGTGCAAGCAGTAGCATGGCGGCGCTCCGAGCATGACGCGGCCGTGTCACCTCCCAACGGCGTGCACCCTAGCCGAACCAAGGCGAGCACCGGAGCCAGGAGGTCACGGCAAACTAGAGGATGCAAATAATCGTGCCTCCCACGCCTCGGCCCTACCTTTCCCACCTTAGCCTAGGTCGCGGTGGCAGACACGGCCAGCGGCGAAATTCTAGAATTAGCCAACGGCGGGGCACGGTTGTGACTTTAGGTGGAGGGGCTGCCTAAAAGACTCCCGGAGCGACCTATTGCAGCAAGGAATTGGATTATAGCTAACGGAGCTGCGCACAAAAGAAGGTCGGAGGTCATGCCTACGGCGCGTCCGGTGGTCGAGCAGACGGTCGGCAAGAACGGTTAAAACGAGCGGCTACAGATGGTGATGATAACGCAGCAGAGGAGAGCTTGACGCGACGCATCGGACCGTAGCAGCTAGCTCAACAGCCACGCACAGCGCGAGCAGCAAAAGCGCACGATCGTGAGCGGGACCGCCAAGCAGGGTCGATGCGACCAGACAGCGAGATGCGGACACCGACGCCGCGGCAAGGCAACACGACGCGACAACAGAGCTAGGCGGCAGTAAACACGTCGCAACGCACAGAACGAAGGGAATCAGAGAAACAGTAGCAGCCTGAGCAGTGGCGGATCCAGGATTGAGGAAAGGGGGGCTAAATAAGCAAGATGTTGATTTGCAATTAAGATTAATGGTGATTTGATGCTTGTGCTACAGTAATTTAGTGGAGAAATCACCCTCACGGGGGCTGCAGCCCCCCAGCCCCCTGGATCCGCCAATGAGCCCGAGGTAGCTGTCTCGGACGGTGGAGAGGAAGCCACATCACCGATGGCAGCTGCCATGGCCTGGCCCGTTCTTGCGCGCGGCGCATGCCCACTTGCGGCTGCCCATCCAAGATAGGACGCCGTGCGCTGATAGGTGGCAAGGAGCCAAGGACCAGTGCGAGACCACGGTACAGCAGCAGCGCACCACTCTACAATGGGGTGGCTGCGGAGAACACGGGCGCCCGCATGCCCGGTGACCGTGCCCACCTAACTAGGCGACCGAAATCGTGCTAAGCACAAATTTTAAAGCGTCGGCCACAGGCGACACAGCCCGGTAGAGCTCGAGCCAGCACCAAAACTCAGAAGACGATCACAACAGCTACCCAGGGGATCAATCCGCACCGCAAACGAGCAACCAGGAAGGAACTTATGAGCCCGCCAACACAAGCTCGTCGCTGGAACGCTAGTTCAGGGACAGGGTTCCTAACCGCGGTTTCCAACGCGTTCTTCTGAAGTTCGAGCAATTTTTACGAGTGCCACGCGACGTCTAACTCAACTCCAGCCTATGCTGACCTCAAGTACCTGTGTCGGTGCAACCAACGGAACCAACACGTTCAACGGGTGCCGAACTGGATTTCTAGAAAATCGAAGGTAACCTTGTCGTAACCAAACTCTCCGACTTAGCGAAACTCGGTTTCGTTCAAATCCAATAGTGCCTGGCACTTTTGTTGAAATTTTAAACGGTTGAAACCCTGCTGAACTCGACTAACGACCAAAGCACAACCTAGCCCATCCTCGATACTAGCATGCCGGAGCAACACCAAAAGGGGCTCTTGAGTCGAACGTAAAACAAATAAATAGCGGCTAAATAAAGATCAGTAGCAAAACTGTAATTACGTCGTCTTCTACCTTGAGCTTCTTCTTCCTCTGAACGTGGCCTCCATGGCCATGCTGCTGTTGCTGCTCGTTCGCACAGGGACGGAGAGGCCTTCGGCCGGCCAGCAAAGGGGAATCGGGCCGGCAGCAGGGCGGCGCGCGGCCGCACGAGACGCGCAGGACCTGCGCGAGCTCGCTGGGCGCATGCCCGAGCGCCGGCAGCAGCGGTGATCTGCGTTCATGCACGCGCAGCTGCAGGGCGCGAGCTGCGGCCGCAAGGAGAGGCGTGGGCGCGGCCTCGGGTGGCAGCGCGACGAGCAGGGGCGCAGGGGCCGACCGGGAGAGCCAGGGGAAGGTCCGGATGGCTGCAAAACGAAGAAACTTTCCCCGTTCATGGTGAAGTTCGCCGCAAAAGAGAACGGACACGGATTCGTGAAAATAAGTATACCACGGCGAAGAGAACGACGAGGGCTACATCGCAGCGACGACGGTTTCTGCAGGAGACGTCGGAGATGGCCGAAAAAGCTCGTTGAAACTTTGTCGGAAACCTAGCTTTTCCGAACTTCAGCGATCTACGGAGTTCAGAGTGACGCTCGCGAAAGCGGCCGTACTTGAACCAGCACGTCAAGGGCTACGCGCGTGTATATATATATATATATATATATATATATATATATATATATATATATATATATATATATATATATATATATATATATATATATATATATAATATAGGTCTAGGGTTTTGGGTCGTTAAAAAACGAGATATTTATTAATTTTAGATTTAATTAATTTCGTAAAAAAAATAATTTTAGAAAAGTCTAGAATTGATTTTTAAGCCATGAAAAATAGCTCGGAGCTCCGAAAAATCCTCAGAAAATTTCTAGAGATAGATTGAAGGATGAGGAAGTCGAATAAAGGAGTTTGAGATCATGAAAATATGGTTGAGATGATTAAATAAAATATTAAGGTCAAGGAAAAAGGAATTTTAATTCCAAAAAAGGTTGGAAAAATTCCTGGAGAGAAAGGAATGTCGCTCTATCGTATTTTATAAACTGTTTGCACTCAGAACCACTAAAAAAAGTATAAGACAAGCTTCACATCAACAAAAGCTCATCAAATTAATTAAGAAATATTATGAAAAACATTGTTTTCTTTAATAACAATCTATGAAAATTTAAACTAATGTTGGCAAATTTTATCCAAACCATAAAATCATTGATTTTATTTAGTGTTTTCTAATAACAACCCAAAATAAAATTTTGGGATGTTCTACCAACCATCCTGCACCGTCAACTCCCCACGGCATGGAGGCTTCGGTCCACCCCGAGCCACGGAAAGAGGCTGACAAGGCCCCCACCGCACACCAGCACCTCGGCAACCGCTATGACGCGCGCGATGTTCTCAACACGCGCCGACGCGACAAAGAGGATGGAGCCGCTCGAGGCTACCATCCCCGCTAAGGCGGCCGCTACGACAGTGGAGCGGATCGCGCAGTCCCTCACCCGAGCCCCCTAGGCCTCGGGTCTTCAGCAAGGCCATCCGAAGGGCCTCGTTCCCGGCCCGGTTCCGGCAGCCGGCCAACATCGTCAAGTACTCCGGGGAAACAAACCCCGAGCTGTGGCTTACCGATTATCGCCTGGCTTGTCAGCTAGGTGGCGCGGATGATGACTTGCTCATCATTCGTAACCTTCCTCTGTTTCTAGCCGACTCAGCGAGAGCCTGGCTAGAATACCTTTCGGCTCGACGCATCCATAGCTGGCCAGACCTTATCAAGATCTTCATGGGAAACTTCTAGGGCACCTACGTGCGCCCAGGAATCCATGGGACCTCAGGAGCTACCGGCAAAAGCTGGATGAGACTCTTTGAGAGTACATCAGGCATTTCTCCAAACAATGCACCAAGGTCCCTAATGTCACCGACTTCGACATCGTTGGGGCATTCATCGCCGGCACCACATGCAAGGACCTGGTCCACGAGTTAGGCCGAAAGACCCCCACCACGACCCGAGACCTCCTGGACATCGCCACCAACTTTGCCTTGGTGAGGAGGTAGTTGGAGCCATCTTCCCCAACACGAAGGGGAAGCGGAAGGTAGGGGCCCCTGAAGGCACCTCCTCCCATGACCCTAAGAAGAAGAAGAAGAAGGGGAAGCAGCAACACCAAGACAACCTTGTCGCCACAGCCGAGCACAAGAACCCTCGACGCTGTAAGGTCGAGATGGCGGACTAGAGGGGGGGGTGAATAGTCCTTTCTAAAACTTAAGCGTGTTGGCTAACTAAAAACAAATGCGGAATTAAACTTATCGGTCTAGCCAAGACTTCACCCCTCTAACTAAGTTCACAAGCACCTCACAAAGATCCTAATTAAGCAACTAAGGTGCTTTCCTTAGCAAGAGCTCTTCTATTTAATTCTAGAGCAAGGTCACACAAACCTATGCACTAGTACTTTGCAAGCAAGAAGGAGCTCCTACACAATTCTAGTAATCAAAGCGCACAAAGCCTAAGCTCACTAGTAATGCTCAATAACAAGGCAACTAATGCCAAATTAGAGAGCGCAAAACACTTAGCTACACAAACTAAGCAATGTGACTAACAAGGTTACATAAACCAAATTAGTCACGCAAGCGGGAGCTTCTAGCTACACAAGCAAGAAGATAACTAGCAAGCTACACAAGCAAACTAGTTACGAGAGCAACTACACAAGCACAAGTATATATGAAAGTAAATACAAGCTTGTGTTGCATGAAGGCAAACCACCGAGAAGAGTAGACAATGTTGACACGGTGATTTTCTCCCGAGGTTCACTTGGATGCCACCAAGCTACGTCCCCGTTGTGTCGACCAACACTTAGATGGTTCCTCGATGTGACCCTCAAGTCACTTGCCCCTCAAGGCACGCCCCGCAAGGCACCGCAAGACACCACTCTCAAGTGAGGTAACTCAATGACACGCTCAACTAGAGTTGCTCTTCGCGATCCCCGCGGGGTGAGCACAATCCCCCTCACAAAGCTTCTCCGGAGCCTCGCACAATCTTCTTGCGAGCTTCGACGGAGCCACAAGCCACCAAGCCGTCTAGGAGGTGGCAACCTCCAAGAGTAACAAGTACTACCGGCTTGCAACACGATCACCTAGTGCCACTCGATGCAACCTCACGATGCAATCGCACTAGAATCGCTCTCTCACTCGATCCGATGAACACTATCAAGCATGAGTGAGTTAGAGGGCTCCCAAGCACTACCACACAAGCCACCAAGGCTAAAGTGTGCTCAGCACCCGGCCATAGCCGGCCAAGGCATCTATTTATAACCCCACGTTCAAATAGAGCCGTTACAACCCACTTGTCCGTTTTTCGCGGGACCACCGGACGCGCCGGTCGTAACAGACCGAACGCGCTCAACCGCGTCCGGTGTCCCTACGACGTCCACGTGTTCACGAAATTCAAATTCGTCCGTTAGATCTTCCAACGGTCACTGCGCGCCAACGGTCAAACGAGCCACCGGACGCGCTGTTGCGAACCACCGGACGCGCCGGTGCGCACAGTTCCCGCGCGCGCGAAGACAAGACCGGACGCGCTGCTCGCAACCACCGGACGCCACAGTACCCGCGTCCGGTGCGAGTCCAGTAAGCTCCCGAGACCACCGGACGCGTCCGATGGTGTGACACCGGACGCGCACCGCGTCCGACGTCCTCGTTTCCCTCAGGGCGCAAGACCGGACGCGCCGGTCCCGTGGGTCACCGGACGCGCTGGTGCCAAACCCTAGCTCGCGCGCCTGACGCCCGCGCTGCACTGACCGGACGCGCCGGTCCACCGTGACCGCGTCCGGTGCAGCGTCCGGTGCAGCGTCCGGTGCTGCGTCCGGTGCACCTCTGTGACCTCCGTTCTCCTCCGTTTCTTTTCCAACTTTCGGCGCAATAGAAAATAGGCATTTCACTTCCCCGAAATCGCCTGAATCCCGCGCTCGCACGTTCGGCGGGAGAGAGAGTGGAACCCAAACCCCTCTCTATCCGCAAACCACAGCGCGACCAACGCCACCTTTGCAAATGTGCCAACACCATCAAGTGTACATCTCCATGTGCTTGTGTGTTAGCCTTTTCTCAATCATTTTCAAAGGAGTTAGGCACTCAACTTGCCTCGCCACTTGATCCTAACACGTATGCACAGTTAGATCGCTCAAGTGGCACTAGATGACCGATATGCAAACAAGTTTGCCCCTCTTGATAGTACGGCCATCTATCCTAAACCCGGTCATAAACTTCTCTACACACCTATGACCGGTGAAATGGAAATGCCCTAGGTTATACCTTTGCCTTGCGCATTCCACTCCATCTCCTCTGACGTTGATGCAACTCATGCACCAACCAATCACCAAATGATATGATTCACTTCATATCATCACGTGACCGTATTGGTTCATCGATCTTGACCTCACTTGCTCTTCACCGTTGCATTGGTCCGTCGGCGCCAAGTCTTGCCCAAGCTTCACCATCGCATGGTCCTTCGCTTCGAAGCCTCAACTTGCCCTTCTCCTTCACAACCGGTCCTTCGAGCCAAGCCTCATCTTGATCTTCTCCATCTTGGTCACATGACTCCATGTCATGTCTCATATGCAATGAGCTTCTTCATGACACCATCACATGTGGACTAATCTCCTGTGTATCTCACATAACCACATATTAGTCCACCTAAGTTGTCACTCAATTACCAAAACCAACCAAGGACCTTTCAATCTCCCCCTTTTTGGTAATTGATGACAACTCTACAAAGATATGGAAATTATGCTTTTTCAAGCTAGCACTTCACACAAGTGTAAATTGCTAACTTGTTTTGGATTTAATGTTACTTATCCAACTTTTAGGCACTATGTCAAGATTTGGATAAGCACCATAAAATCCGACTTGGTAGTGATAACTCCCCCTACATATGTGCTCAAATGGTTTGGTTTCAAGCTTGCACATATGCATAAATATGAAATTTGTGGGAGGGTTAGCACTACTAAGTGATGCTAAGGTGTATAGAATAAACCTTTGTAGCTCGATACCAATTAGTAGCTTGATACCATTTGAAAATCACAAGTTTGCCATCATCCTTAGCATCATGAGTAGCTAGACATCAAAAACACTAGAATCCTCGTGAGATCACATTATAAGCATGGTTCTAGTTTTTGCATAATAATCATAAGTCTAGCTAACATCCTATGCATGCTAGTTATCAAATCATCATTCAAGTTCTATAACTAGCATACACCACACAAGCAAGCATATTGAATTTAAGAATTTATGCAATGCAAGCAAGCACATGAATTATGCACATATCAAATATAATCAATTAAAGTTCATGAGCTTGCTCCCCCTACTTGTGTGCATTCTTTGTCCAAGAATATTTGATCCCCTTACATTCTTCAATGTTGCTCCCTCTTTGTCCATGCTCTTTGTCCATGTCTATGTCCAATATCATCTATCTCTTTCCCAAAGCAATCTCTCCTCAAAAGGAAATCTTGCATATCTTTGTCCAACTTCTCCCCCTTTGTCATCAATTTCCATAAAAGGTGTTCTTCTCAAATGATACAAAGGCTTGTATTGGGGTAGATGGTTGAGACTTGAATATTGCATTTTTGATAGACATTACCACATATGTTGGAATGACAAACTTTATGGTTGCTCTTGAGAGACCACATAGGATCTTTGACCTTGATACCAATCGGTGGGGCTCCTTCCCCTATGTCATAGCATGTGTCATTCACTTGAGATACCATTTGAGGATGAGGGTAGCATTTCTTGATTTGATCACTTAAAGTTGAGGATCACTTGTGAAACCATTGTCTTGCATGAATGATACCATGTGAATATATCATGAGTAGGAATGTGATACCATTTGAAAGAGCTTTCTAGTATAGATCCATTTTGAAGGATTTGACAATAATATTCACTTCTTGAACATTTGCTATCTTTATGAGTACCACTTGTAAGATATCACTTGTAGATCATTATCTAGACACCACTTGTACATACCACTTGGAAGATCAATTTGAGTCTAGATACCACTTGAAACAAACTAGATATCCATTTTCATTGTTGTGCTTGTACTCTTATCATTGTCATGAGCTTCTTGTATGACTTGAACTATATTGATTTGCCTAAGATTCCAAGTCCGGTTTGATCCAATGACAAGCTTCTTCACACCTCATGCTAAGGGTTATCTTGTCAATGTTGTACTTGTCACTTGTTAGCAATCCAAACTAGATCAAGTACTTGGGTTCACTAGCTCATGAACAAATTCATACTTATACCACTAGGTCAATTAACCATTCAAACAATAGTGGTAGACCATGAATTTAAACTTTTCATTTGTTATGCATGATCCTAATAAACATGTACTATATGCACTAACGGCATACTAGTAAAGGATGATATGATCATGCACATTACAATGATACCTTTGCTATGTTGGAGTAGAGGATAGTCACATAGATTCCAATTCATTACTCCAATAGCAATGTGAAGTCCAATTTATTGCTTGGTGAAGACCAATCATCATAGATAAATCCATTCTTCACCCATATGAAATGAAAACCACTAATGATCAAGTACACTTTCTTGTTGTGGTTGGCTTGCTTCATTATATCATCTTTGCTTGTATGAGAGAACTACTTAGAATACCACTTGAAATACATGACTAGCTCTCTTTTGGGTGTTGCTTGCTTTTCTTGATCAACCCTTTTGATTGCTTCAACTAAGCATCACAAGTTCCTCGGATCACCACTTCCATGTTAGCCTTCCAAGTCCCAAACTTGGTTTCACCTACACACGGCGGCAAGCCCCTCACTAGGGAGAAGTGACCTTTCTCCAAAGAACCACTCTTGATACTCACTTGAAATAATATAGTTTGATTGATCCAAATGATGAACTCAATCTTGATGAATAATCCTTGAATCTACATTTGAGTCCAACTCTTTCTACTTGTTTAAGTCCTTTTCTTTCTACCAAATGATCTCTAATCATCACTAGAACTTAAACTTCATCTTCATCTTAAGTTTGATCTTGATCTTCAAATTGAGTACCAAATAAGTACACCAAGTACATTCCACAATCAAATGTTCTTGTACTCATTGCTTTTCATGCTTATAGATCAATCCAAAACCAAACTTAGGTACCTCAACCACTTATAAACAAGTTTCCAACTTGAGGACCTTTTAATCAAAGTGACTCTAGATTAATCCAATAATTGTCACTTTTCTTGGCAGATTCTGTACCCTTCAAAGAATAATTCATATCTCACAATGTACGGATCTAAATGCCATGAAATTTGGTGGAGATGTGCTTCACTAAGTCATCTAGCAACTGTAAAAATTTGAACTTCTTTTGACTTCTAGATTGCTACTAGATTTCAAATCTTCCACCACTGCTATATGCTGAAAACTGCTGCACTATAGCTGACAAGATGCACTCCAAAACCGAAGCATCTCTTATCCACTTCTCATGAAATTTCTACAGCATCTTCTTTCATAAGTGTAGAGCATGTATACCAAATTTCAAGCCAATCCAAATAGATTTGTTCACTCAAACATGGCTAAGATCACTGCCAGCTCAGATTTTTAATTTTGGACAGATTTTAATACATTGAGCAATACTTCATCAAATATGAATCAAACTTGAAACTAACTTGTTTGAATACTTTCACAAGACATATATCCATCCAATTCACTTACTAAATGTCATCTCATGAAATTATCCAACACAAACCAATCCAAACTTGATTACTAAGCTTTTTAATCCATTCAATCATCTCATAGCAAGCAACATTGCACATTTATCCAATTCAGTCAACTCATATGCACCCAAATGAAATAATCAACAAGTGATATACCTTGGTTAGCTCATGATTATTCATAGCAAGCTTTCAACTTGAACATTTGCAAGCCATCAAATAATTCCAATAAATCATTCACGACTTGATCATGACACTTGTATGTTGTAGTACTTTGGACTTCACTCATTTTTGACTTGGCATTGGGATAGAATTGCAATAAGCTTCAATACTTGAGTCAACATATAATGATAAATATGAAACCAATTGAATCAAGCTTCCAATGCCGATGGTACCTACAAACAATCATCCACTCTTTGATGGTACCCAAACTAGTTTGGGTCCTCTCAAGTTAGGTGCAACATACTTAGGCATAGCCTTAGTATGAGTAGCGGGATGTTTTGCAATTCCAACCAATGAGGTACCATTGCCATCCTTTCTAAGCATATTAGTATTATCAATTGAAATAGGCTTAGAATTCTCACCTAGGGGACATGAATGAGCATTGTGTCCCCTTTTCCGGCATGAATAGCATCTTCTCTTTGATTGAGCCTTTTCTTCTTTGCTCATATGATGCTCTTCATTCCCTTGCCTCTCATGAGTTGCTTGAGCCTTCTTCTCAAGCTTGGTAGGACACCCCGAGGCGAAGTGTCCTATGTCTCCACATTTGAAGCACTTGATGTGAGCATGTACTTTCTTCTCATCTTGATTCTTGCTCATCATCTTGACATCTTGAATTTGCATTGGATGTCTTGCTCTTCCACCCCTTCTTGTTTTCTTCTTCTTCATCAAGTTATCATCATCTTCATGATTGATCTTGATTTGCTCTTGGGGTGTCTTCTCTTGCTCAACTAGTGGCTTTGGTTGAGGCTTTACTTGTTGCTTCACCAATTGCTTGATTGGGCACATTGAGGTAAGATGACCCCAAGTGCGGCACTTGAAGCACTTGACATGCTTTAGCCTCTCTTCTTCTTTCATCTTCTTGAGCTTCTCAATGTTTGGGCAACCTTTAGCAAGATGTCCCGCTTCATGGCATCGATAGCACATGGAATGCGAGAGCTTCTTTTGAAGTAGCCTCTTCATCCTCTTTTCTTGCTTTCTTTCGCCCCTTGTCATTTTCTTCTTGAAGCCAAGGCCACTTTTGTCACCAACGTTTCTTTGAGTCTTCATCATGTGCTCAAATGTGACTTTTGAGTTGTAGCACCTCTCTAACTTGATGCTCAAATTCTTCATTTTACTTTTAAGCTCATTGTTCTCCTTCAAAAGGTTAGTCTCACAAGACATAGAAGTAAAACAAGCATTTAATTGTGAAGAACATGGCATATCTAATAAATCATCACAAGAGGTGGATACATGCTTCTTGCCTACATCACAAGGGTTAGTAATATGTGATTGATCATTTGACCCAAATGATGAGCTCTCACTAGATTTGGTTTCTTCATTAGAAGGCTTCTTAGTGAGTAAAGCATGTTCTTGTGCCAAATTATCATGAGCAACACTAAGTTCCTCATGAGCCAATTTTAGCTCCTCATGTGAACAAGTAGTAACATAAAGTAGATGCTTTTGTTGTTCACATGTGGTTTTTAGAAATGAGTTTTCATTTTTCAATTTACTTGTTTTTGCCATCTCATTTCTTAGGGCCTTTGAGAGTTTATATAGAAGCTCAAAATTTGGACCATCACAATCAACAACAAAACCACCAATAGATACCTTAGTGTCATCATGTGACATGGAACAATGTGGTGATGTTGAAGAGCTTGTTGAAGCATCACTCTCATAGCCATCATCTTCACCATCAAGTGTGCATGGAGTAGAATCATTGCTTGCATCACTTGTGGCATTATCATTCCTCTTGTCAAGTGATCTTGTGATATGATCATCTTTGTCATCACTTGACCGTGAGGTGGAGCAATCCTCCATAACCACCTTATTGTGGTCATGCTCAACATCCTCATGCGCCTCTTCCTTGGGCTCATCTTCATTGGAGATCACCCCATATTTCTCATTTAGAAACACCCAAATTTCATGGGCGGACTCGAAGTCTATGATCTCATGAAGTATGCTACTATCCATAGATCGATATAAAGTATTAGTAGCTTGGCTATCGAGATGTAGGCATTTACTTTGCGCTTGAGTTGCATTCTTTTTATCAATTGCAAAGGAAAAGCCCACATCTACGATCCACCACATTTGAGGAGAAATAAACTTAAAATTGCATGTCATCCAATTTCTCCACCGTGCAAAGAGTGTGCCATCAAAAATGTGTGGACACTCAACATCTAGCCCATAAGCCGCCATCCTCTCGGGTCGGTGAAGACCACAAAAGAGAGACCCGCTCCGATACCACTTGTAAGGTCGAGATGGCGGACTAGAGGGGGGGGGTGAATAGTCCTTTCTAAAACTTAAGCGTGTTGGCTAACTAAAAACAAATGCGGAATTAAACTTATCGGTCTAGCCAAGACTTCACCCCTCTAACTAAGTTCACAAGCACCTCACAAAGATCCTAATTAAGCAACTAAGGTGCTTTCCTTAGCAAGAGCTCTTCTATTTAATTCTAGAGCAAGGTCACACAAACCTATGCACTAGTACTTTGCAAGCAAGAAGGAGCTCCTACACAATTCTAGTAATCAAAGCGCACAAAGCCTAAGCTCACTAGTAATGCTCAATAACAAGGCAACTAATGCCAAATTAGAGAGCGCAAAACACTTAGCTACACAAACTAAGCAATGTGACTAACAAGGTTACATAAACCAAATTAGTCACGCAAGCGGGAGCTTCTAGCTACACAAGCAAGAAGATAACTAGCAAGCTACACAAGCAAACTAGTTACGAGAGCAACTACACAAGCACAAGTATATATGAAAGTAAATACAAGCTTGTGTTGCATGAAGGCAAACCACCGAGAAGAGTAGACAATGTTGACACGGTGATTTTCTCCCGAGGTTCACTTGGATGCCACCAAGCTACGTCCCCGTTGTGTCGACCAACACTTAGATGGTTCCTCGATGTGACCCTCAAGTCACTTGCCCCTCAAGGCACGCCCCGCAAGGCACCGCAAGACACCACTCTCAAGTGAGGTAACTCAATGACACGCTCAACTAGAGTTGCTCTTCGCGATCCCCGCGGGGTGAGCACAATCCCCCTCACAAAGCTTCTCCGGAGCCTCGCACAATCTTCTTGCGAGCTTCGACGGAGCCACAAGCCACCAAGCCGTCTAGGAGGTGGCAACCTCCAAGAGTAACAAGTACTACCGGCTTGCAACACGATCACCTAGTGCCACTCGATGCAACCTCACGATGCTATCGCACTAGAATCGCTCTCTCACTCGATCCGATGAACACTATCAAGCATGAGTGAGTTAGAGGGCTCCCAAGCACTACCACACAAGCCACCAAGGCTAAAGTGTGCTCAGCACCCGGCCATAGCCGGCCAAGGCATCTATTTATAACCCCACGTTCAAATAGAGCCGTTACAACCCACTTGTCCGTTTTTCGCGGGACCACCGGACGCGCCGGTCGTAACAGACCGGACGCGCTCAACCGCGTCCGGTGTCCCTACGACGTCCACGTGTTCACGAAATTCAAATTCGTCCGTTAGATCTTCCAACGGTCACTGCGCGCCAACGGTCAAACGAGCCACCGGACGCGCTGTTGCGAACCACCGGACGCGCCGGTGCGCACAGTTCCCGCGCGCGCGAAGACAAGACCGGACGCGCTGCTCGCAACCACCGGACGCCACAGTACCCGCGTCCGGTGCGAGTCCAGTAAGCTCCCGAGACCACCGGACGCGTCCGATGGTGTGACACCGGACGCGCACCGCGTCCGACGTCCTCGTTTCCCTCAGGGCGCAAGACCGGACGCGCCGGTCCCGTGGGTCACCGGACGCGCTGGTGCCAAACCCTAGCTCGCGCGCCTGACGCCCGCGCTGCACTGACCGGACGCGCCGGTCCACCATGACCGCGTCCGGTGCAGCGTCCGGTGCAGCGTCCGGTGCTGCGTCCGGTGCACCTCTGTGACCTCCGTTCTCCTCCGTTTCTTTTCCAACTTTCGGCGCAATAGAAAATAGGCATTTCACTTCCCCGAAATCGCCTGAATCCCGCGCTCGCACGTTCGGCGGGAGAGAGAGTGGAACCCAAACCCCTCTCTATCCGCAAACCACAGCGCGACCAACGCCACCTTTGCAAATGTGCCAACACCATCAAGTGTACATCTCCATGTGCTTGTGTGTTAGCCTTTTCTCAATCATTTTCAAAGGAGTTAGGCACTCAACTTGCCTCGCCACTTGATCCTAACACGTATGCACAGTTAGATCGCTCAAGTGGCACTAGATGACCGATATGCAAACAAGTTTGCCCCTCTTGATAGTACGGCCATCTATCCTAAACCCGGTCATAAACTTCTCTACACACCTATGACCGGTGAAATGGAAATACCCTAGGTTATACCTTTGCCTTGCGCATTCCACTCCATCTCCTCTGACGTTGATGCAACTCATGCACCAACCAATCACCAAATGATATGATTCACTTCATATCATCACGTGACCGTATTGGTTCATCGATCTTGACCTCACTTGCTCTTCACCGTTGCATTGGTCCGTCGGCGCCAAGTCTTGCCCAAGCTTCACCATCGCATGGTCCTTCGCTTCGAAGCCTCAACTTGCCCTTCTCCTTCACAACCGGTCCTTCGAGCCAAGCCTCATCTTGATCTTCTCCATCTTGGTCACATGACTCCATGTCATGTCTCATATGCAATGAGCTTCTTCATGACACCATCACATGTGGACTAATCTCCTGTGTATCTCACATAACCACATATTAGTCCACCTAAGTTGTCACTCAATTACCAAAACCAACCAAGGACCTTTCAGACGCCCGTTGACCGAGGCCCGGGAGTGTTCGATGAGATGCTCAAGAAGTCGTGCCCCTACCACAAGGGTCCGATCAAGCACACTCTCGAGGAGTGTGGCATGTTGAAGCGATATTTCACTGGAGTAGCCCAATAGCAGGGCGACATCGGGAAGAAGCCTGACGACGATAAGGACTACCCCAAGGAGAAGGATGAGGAGTTCCCCCAAGTCCAAAACTACTTCATGATCTTCGACGGCCCCACAGTGTATGTCTCCAAGGGACAACTCAAGAAGGAGCACCGAGAGGTCTATTCCATCAAGGTGGCCACGCTAGCCTACCTCGACTGGTCCAAGGATGCCATCATGTTCGACCGTGATGACCATCCGGATCACATTCCTCAGCCGAGGCGGTATCCGCTCGTTGTCGACCCCGTCATCGGCAACTCTCGGCTGACCAAAGTATTGATGGACGGAGGCAACGGTTTCAACATCATGTACGCCGACACACTCGATGCCATGGGGATCAGTCGGTCCAAGCTCCGGCCAAGCGGAGCACCTTTCAATGGCATCGTGCCAGGAAAGCGCGCACTCCCCCTTAGGCAGATCGACCTACCTGTTACCTTCGGGACTCCCTCCAACTTCAGGAATGAGACCCTCACCTTCAAGGTTGTTGGGTTCCGCGGGACCTACCACGTGTAACAACCTAGGTTTCTCGATAAACAAAAAATATGAACTTTTTAAATTTTTTCATGCAATATGTGAAGCATGTAGATGTTAGGTCAAACTTAGGTCAAACTGAGGACAATTTATAAATAAATTATTGCACTCATATAGAATTATTTGTAGAAGTGTGCCGATGCTCTCGTGTTTTTGTTTGTGCTTGAGTCATGTTGGTATTTCTTTTGGAGTGCACAAATTCGTAGTAACTCCCCCTAAACTCCTTTTTCCAAATATCCCTTTGAATTCCTCCCAATCTTCTTTGAATTCTTCTCCAACTCTCTCTTGAGTTCCTCTTAATTTCTCTTGGAACTCATTTCGACCCCTTTTGAAGCTCATCTCAAAACCCCCCTAAACTCCTCCATTTGGATTCCCTCCAAAATTCCTTTGATTCCCTCTATATATATATCAAAGTTATAAATAGGAAAACCATTTCATTCTCTTGGACCAAGACCCCTCCATTCTTTCCTCTCCCCTCTTCTTTTCTCTCGGCCCAGTCAGCCTCCAAGCCCATCTCCTCATCCTCCACCCCGCGGCCCACCAGATCCTCCTCACCCCGCGTCTAGCCCAGCCGACTCCTCTCCTTCTCCCTTCCCGTTTCGGCCTGCGCACACAGGAGGCCCAAACAAGACCTGCACCACCCCTGCTGCCCTTGCCGGCCTGGCAAGGCCAGAAGGCCCAGCTCGCTCCCTGCCACGCGCAGCCCAGCAGCATAGCGCGTGGCCCAGCTTCCCCACCAGTGCGGTAGCAGCCCGTGCGGCCCACGCGGACGACCCCAGAAGCCCAGCAGCCGCCGCGCCCTTGCCAAACCTAGGCGTGCCCCTGCCGGTTCCCACGCTCGCGCCTAGAGAGCCGCCACCGCCGTGACCTGTCCAAGTCCCGCCTCGGCGTCCGTACCTCCACCCGTGGGATGCGCGCTGCGTGTCCGGAGCTCGGAAGTCGAAAATCGCCGCCGTCCGTGCCTCGCAACCCTAGGTGCCGCGCCTATAAAGCCCCAGCCGCCGTCGTTCTGTCTTTCCCTGCAGTGCCCGCTGCCACTCTTGTTCCTCCTCCAGCCGATGTCCTCTTTCCTCGGGCACCTCTGTTTCCCTGCTACGTCACGCCCTTGCGCGGCTGCCGAGCTCGTCGGCCCGTCATCGGGACCCTGCTCCTCGACGCTGCTCCACCGAGCCGACCTCGCCGAGCCGCGACCCCGACCGTCACGAACGCGCTCGACGGCCACCGCGACGCCATGCCCCTCCGCCTTGTCGAGCCTACGCCGCCCCACCACCCAGCCGTTCTGCTCTACCGTGAAGCCAAAGCCGTGCGGCAGCGCCGCCCACGTGGTCACCAGCCCCGACGCACCGGATTGGAGCACCTCGACCCGAACCTCCTTCGCACCGGTGTCTACCTCGACGTCGCAGCCCTGCTTGCCGACGACCAAACCTCGGCCGAGCTCCATCTCGCCGCGCCACCGCGGCCAGCGCTCTGCACCAGGTCGCCAGCAGCTGCAGCCGCCGTCCCTCCTCTTCACGACGTCGACCTCGCCCTGCTCCACCTCGGCGCCCCGCTCCGCCCTCGCCGCCGGTCCGCTCTGCCCCCGCTCGCCACTATCACGGCAACCGCGGTCGACGTCCAACACACAGACCACGCCGGCGTCCCCGCGGACGCGGATGCACTGCCTGTATGCCACCGCTACGACGCCACCGTCTCCCTGCTCTGTGTCACGAACAAGCCCCACCCCGCACCGCTGCATCGTCCACATGCCGAGCTGGGGACCGGAGGCACGCAGGGCACCACCATCCTCAATGTGTCGCGACCCCCGTCGTCCAAGCTGCCGATCATCCACCTTCTCTGCAACCTCGCTGCCCCTTGCTGGACAATGGTAGACCCCACTGGTAAGCCCCCGCGACCCCAGAAGCCTTGCCCTTTTTCGTCCATGTCGTGACCTCACCACCGACTCGCTGAACCCGGCCTTCGTGCCGTCGTCTTTCACTGTTGTAGGGAAGCTGTGGTTTTGCTGTACCGACCATCTTCCAGCTACTCGCTGCCATGTCCAGCCTGCGGCAGCCAGCCTCTGGAGGCTTGCAGCCCCGTCGGCCTCCCTCCTCGCCATCGGAGGCACGTCCAGTGGATAGCAGCCCCTCCTGGACGTCCGTAGTCGCCTACAGAAGGGCAGCAGCTGGCCAACAGCCCTTCCATGCCCGTCACCAACCATTCGCAAGGTCGATCCTTCGAAACCTAGTTGACGTCATTCTCAACATCGTCAAAACCCTTATCCTCATTTCTTTTATTTAGCTCTTACATCTGTGTGTCATCATTTATACTTGTTCATGCATCTTCATATCTTTGTTCATACTTGTCAACATGATCACCTATCTATCTATGCCTGTGCCGTGTGCCTTCGTGCCGGTCTATTAATTTCTCCCGTGCTACGGATGTGTGTGTGCTCCTCCGCCGGTTGTTGTTCGTGTTGTTGGTTTTGTTGCTTGTCGTTGGTGTGTTTGTTTGCCGTTGTCTGTGGATCGTGCCTTCGAGCCAATTGAGGAATTCATAACTCGCTCGATCATTCGGTTAGGGATTTCATCCTGCCATGGCCATAATGCTGAGCATAGCTCGTTCCCTCGTTTTGTTTGGTCTTTGTTTGACGACGATTGGTAGTGACCTGATTCGGCCCTCGGACCCAGCCACATGGACTCAACCTCGGTATGGGTATCACCCACACACGATGAGCCCTGCGTGACCCCGTCTAATGGAAGAATTAGGAAACAACGATTGTGGACCAACGAAGCCAACTCGAGTGGGTGTTAGCTCATGGCCACAAGTCGTCTCACCATGACCATCGGGCTTCACCCCTTTCCTTGATTATTTTATCCTGACCGCCTTGTATGCTCGTACCACTTTGACCATGGCGTGCTCCCCGGTTCTAGCGGTGACAACTGCGCCACTACGGACTTGGAGTACAACCTTGTGCCGACTTAGTTGCACTATCATGGTACCCTACGAGTAGGTTTAGATCGTGGGATCATGCTCTTTTTTCTGACCTTAACCCGTTCCATGGTGAATCGGTCGAAAGAGTGCGGATTCCATTCTTTTTCTCCTTTTCCTTCTTGCTCTCGATCCTCGTCGATCTAGTAAGACACGGGTTTCTTTCTTCGCTTGTGCAATGTTTGTTGCTCTTGGTTCCATCCTTTTGATTCCCATCACTTCATATGGCAAGTGGATCGAAGGAAGCGATCCTGTGTTTCTTCCATCTTTTGGCTCTCTTCGTGCTCGAGGCCCTTGTATGTTTGTACCTGTCTAGACCATAGCATTTCTTGGGTTCATGTGGTGACAATCGTTTTGCCATGAATTCAGGAGATGTCTTGGTGCAATTAGTACACCTAGGTCGTGGTACCCTACTAGTGGTTGAGCATTCACATTCTTTCATGTGTCACTTCTTTCGATGCCCTGTCTCTTATGTGGTAGGTGGTTGGAAGGAGTAGACCACCTCGTTTCTCTTCTCTCCCCCGTTCCACCCTCTCTCGATTCTCATCTATTTTAATAGCGTACAGATTGAGAGGGATCAAAGATGCTCTTTTTGCCCGTTTAGCCGCTCTTTCGATTCCCGTCTATCACTGTGATGTCCGGATCAGAAGATCGCGAGCCGTGGTGTTCGCTTAGGATGAGTTAGGGTCTATGCCATTTCTCTAAAGCCGCACAGGTCGACATGATCGACCCGGGAGGTATAGGCTAGGCTAAAGACCTAAGCTCATGCTTGGCGAACCACGACTTCTGTCTCTTTGGCCCAGGGATCGAATAACCGCCGAGAGGGCTAAGTCGTTCTCCCTTGTTCTTCCTTCAGAGTAGTTGTTCTTCTCGTGTTCAGTCACCTCTTTTCATAGTCTTTCTGGACTCAGTGGTTTGATTGCTTTTTGTCTTGTGTGTCGCTCTTTTGAGGTAGTTGCGTCGAGGATAGCGTCGTTCGGACCGGATCCAGTTAGCGGATGGACACATGAAGGACACATGGATGAAAGGACCTTGGAGGAGAATGACCATAGGTGCACCAAGGATCTTCGAGATGACATTCAACAGGTGCCACGTCCCACCCAACCTCGTAGAATCCTATTAGGCATGCTACAATGTAGATGCTAGTGCTTTATTTTTATGCAAATGAACTATGATAGGTTACATGGTAGAATTGCTTGAAAGCCATTACCTTGTCGCAACCTATTCCCCTGCACACTCGCTGTTAGGTTAGACACTCGCTTGTTACTTACTGCTTTACTTCTACTACGCATTATATCTATGATGTCTGGTGGAGGATTGTTTGTGAGTGGCTAAGGCACATGGTGCTGATAACTGGAATATGATATGGTAATAACCGGGGAGATCTTGGCGTGCGTCTTAGGTGTGTGGTGAGGGTTGAGTCGATCAGGTAGGATCTTACGATGAGTCTTTGGGACAAGTCTTGCCGAGAGGGTGTGATCTGGGCATCCCCTGTGAGAGGTACCTATGGCGGGTGCATGGTGATGAGTAGATACTAGGGCGAAGTGTCTTCATGGGATGAAACCCCAGGATGGAGGTGCCACCGAGGCATGGGGTGTTGGTTAACCCCGAGAGGAGATATCCTGTCCGGTCCCCTTAAGGACTGGTATGTCTTAAGAACCAGATCATAGGACCCTACGTGCACACCACTCGTCCCTGAATGGGCGGGGGACGATTACTCGACCAACTAGGACGGTGCCACTACTACTAGATTGGAAGGTGATAGTGTAGGGAGGTACGGGCGTGGGACCCACACCCTCCTAAGACATCATAGTGGCTACTAGGGGCGCAGCACTACGTCTCATAGTCTTAGTGTTTTGGTGGACTCCGGGGTGACCTAGGGCTGGGTGGTAGAGTGGCATCACACCGGTTGGGAGGCAGTCGGTATCAGCCTAGACAATCTGGGTCGTTGATGATGGTGATCTTGTGGGACCAAGTGTACAAGCTCTATAGAGTTATCGATCTATATATATAGCCGCGTCCTCGGATATGGACATTCCTATGACCTACGCATCACTTGATTAGAGAGAGGTGTCCTTTCTTCTTCTCCCCCTGGGTTTGTGGTTGGATTCTGGCTTTGGCCATTGAGGCAAGGCATGAGCGGGAGTCATTCTTGCCGCCTAGAGAGAGTGAGAGTGTGGTGCGATGTGTGTGACGGGATGGGTGAACATGTGGATGAGATGGGTTAAAACTTGATGAATTATTATAAAATATTGATGAACTTACATAGGAAACCTACATCCATATATAGGCCTTATCTTTACCCTTGCATTCCACTTTTCATAAAGCATACACAAAAGCATAGGGTGGGAGCCAGTGGCCAGTACAAATCATAATGAAAATTGTTTAGTAGGATTAGATGTCATCTACGACGACAACACAGGAGAATAGATGGATTAGGTGGTCTCGTTGCTACGCTCGAGTTTGGTTCAGGAGATGAAACTATGCCCACTAAGGATCTACGCCGACTCTGATGATTTCTCGTGAAGGAGGAGCCTTCACCCGCTGACGTGCTATGTCGACCCCGACAAAGATGTGTGCGTGTATGTGTTTCCGCTAGAAATATGATGTATTAGGGTGTGTTCCCAAGTGTTGTAAAACCCTATAGATTGTAACTTCTACGATGTATGACTATGATATCAGCTGATAATTGATAATATGATGGATCGCTCTCGTGGATTATCATATTATAATTCGTATTTGTGGATTTTCCCTTCGTGGAAAATCGGGATCATTTCACCACGCTGTCTTAGGGCGGCCATGCTACACGAAGTTGTAGCACTCAGTTTTAAAGGCAAAACCAGATACACATTATATGTGAGCCTAGGAAGTCAAATCTCATATATAGCCACAAATAAGGGTAATATCAAAATATAATACTTAATATATATCATATTTAAAATAAAGAATACAACCTTAGCTAGCATACAGCGGGAGGACACTTTGTTCTTTAGGTGAAAGCTCCAAATCCACAGGGACAACTAACTGATTGACCACAAGCCTAACTTCTCCAAAAGCTAGCAATCTGGTACCCATCTAGGATTTTTATTGAATGTAAACAAGTGTAAGCTCATCCAGCTTAGCAAGCATAACAGGGGGTTCATGAGGCTCAAAAAGGTTGACACTGGTTTACTGCGATTAGCTTTTAGTAAGTCATCTTTTAACCATTGAGTAACAGCAAGTTTAGCATTAGCCCCAAATAACCACATGATCAGACAAACATGATTAATGTATAGCATAAACAGTAATCATTAATGAGCATATTAACCATCAATATCTTTAGTGATCATCCACTATTCTATAAGGGTCCAAGGCCACTCATGTCCGTGAGCACGGCTATTATAACAGTTTTTAACACTCTGCAGAGGTTATACACTTTACCCATGAGCTGTGATACCCATATGCCCGGGATAGCTACTCACAAAACACTTCTAAGGTGAGCAGGCAGGGATCACTATGAAGTCTTTCAGAGGTTCGTCTAACAAGTGTAGCCCGCTAGGTTTCAATGGCAAGTGTGCATAGGGAATCCCCTCCAAGAGGCACATGTGAATGCTACACAGTACACACCAAGGCAGGAGAAAAACCATACACCCCAAGGCACTCCCCTCTTGTGCCTTTCAGTAAGCTATCACGAGCTAGAAAATGTCCTCATACTTAACCAAAGCCAGAGCCATTTAGCACTCATGGTTATATGGTAAGTCCCGGATGTTCGCTTATAGATAAGTCCTTAGGGAGAGGAATGTAGAGCATTTAGAAAGTAGCTAAATACTCCAGCCCCTGATTCCATGTTACTAAAAAGCATCTTTTAGTGTTTATTGCATATACCATTAGTCAAGTTGTAAGATTATGGTTATTTATCTTGAGCACTAGCATAGAACTACCTAATGCAATTCACCCATGGTATCAAGGTACAGGGTGACAAGGTAGTAGGAAATCCTTAGTAGTTCTCAAGGTAGACACATGCAATATGATTTAAATGATTTAAGGTGAATAGGATAATAAGGATGGTCCCATGCTATACTTGCCTTAAACTCTGAGTAGATCTTCTTCTGATTCCAAGCTACAAAAGAACTCCTTTTTGATCAACACGTAAAACTCACCGACTGGACTTGATTGTAAAACACCATACAATCATTCATGCAATCATACATAAAGCAAACAATAGAGCTAAATTAGAATAGTACACCAAACATAATAAACAGCAAGTGGAAAAGATTCTACACATTGCTATGATCATACAGTCACGAAAAGCACGCTAATCGGAGCTACGGTTGAAAAGTTACATCTATCGAAAGATTTTACTTTTAAACAAAAAACTACTAAGCTTCATTTATTTTATTATTTGAAAGCATGTGTGTGACTTTTTAGAGAAACACTTTAAGTTGGATTAAGTCAAACTTATATTTGGTGTTTGGAAATCAAGGTGGAATTTATTATATTTTATTTATAATTCTAGTGAGATAATTTTTATTTAAGTTGGGAATTATTATTCAAGTTGGGAATCATAATTATTATTCAAGTTGAGAGTTATATCATGAAATTCCAAAGTCTAATATCTAAGTTAGATTAAGTCCAATTTACATATTGAATTTAGAAGACTAAAGTAGAATTAATCATATTCTATTTTTAATTCCAATTGGCTAATTGTTTATTAAGTTAGGGTTTAAATCATGAATTTCTAGAAGTTATGACATGAATAACATTGATTCTAAAACATAGTTTAAGTCATTACAAAACTAACACAACTTGAACGGACTAATTGGGAGTTAGAACGAATTAGTTATGCATTTAATAAGATTTCATTTAGTAAGTTAATAGAATAACTCTAACCTCGAATTTTAAATGTTGAATACATATTTAACAGTGGTATAAACATGTAGACAACATAAATAGAAAACTAACGCAATTTGAATGGGTCAATTTGGAGTTAAAATGAGCAAGTTATGACTTAAATAAGTTTAGTGGCATTTCTATAATTAATTGAAACTCAAATTTGAATTTAAACTCATTTGAAATTGAGTTTAAAACGTTCTTGGACTAGGGCTACTATTATTCAAGAACACAGGGGCTAGGTTGGATAAAATCAGGACTAAAAAGAAACTATTTTGAATAAATACGGAGCACGGGTTGATTCTTGGAAAGGTCGGGGGCTTTTCTACAAAAGCGTGGGTGGCTGACCGTGGCACCTGCTGCGGCTGACTAGGCACCACGCGGCGTGCACTTGTTGGGCGGGTGCACCACGTGTGCTCATGGACCGGTGACGGGGCACTTGGGACTTGGTCCATAGGACCATGGTAGACTGGTTACATAACCTCGAAAAAGGTGTGCGATCTCGGCCATCCAAAACAGATCGAGCGGCGTACAACAAAGGGGAAGGACCCCCGCCGTCTGCACAGCAACGCCGCGAGCCCACCATTGCCTATGGTGAGCTGTTGACGGTCGCTAACACCTCATTTTACCATCAACATTCCACCCATAATCAAGGTAAAACAACATGAAATGACTAGAATGACTAGAACTCACTTTATAATTCACCGAGTTCCATGTGTACTTGGAGAAATGATGTATATGCTGGAAAAGTACCAAAAGAAGAGAAAAAAAGGAGTCTACATGGCAAGAGTGCCACCTTAGTGATACATGGCAGCCAAGGGGGGCGGCGGCCGCTCTACAAAGGGGGCGCCCGCCCTGTCCAAGTGGCCGTCCACGTCACTGATCCGTGGGAGAAGCTCTATGGTGCATCTAAGCCTTCAATCAACGTCAGTTTCATCCAAGGGTGCACAATTGAAGGCCATGGATCTATAGACCAACTTGTCATTCTCTATGGGTCATAAACGACCAAATCAACCACCAACCGGTGATCAACTGACCTTCTAAACTGACTTGGAGGAGGATCCACGGTCGTTGGATGCAAGAGGAGGAGATCCACTGAGAGGCCGCCCCCTAGCGTAGGGCACCCGTCGCCCTAGGTCAGTGGCTGAGGTTCTCTGCCCCCTATAAGTACCCTATGGACTTCCTATCACTATAAATAGCACCCTAGGCCTCACTTGTAAAGAGAACACAAGTAGAACCACATGTAAATCACTTAGAGAGCCACTTAGAGCCACTATCAAGCCGCTTAGTGCTTAGCCTCTAGCCCCTGCTCTAGCAAAGCTCTGCTCTTAGGCATAGAAGCTAGCTATAGAGGGCAGAGCTAGGGAGGAGTCTCTACTAGGAGTCCAGAGGCTTTCGAGTCTTCAGGAAAGTCGGTAAAGTTCCTCTGTAATCTGAAGTGTCGATTTTAATTTAGTATTTACTTTAAGTACTTTACTTTTAGTATTTATGCTTTGATAATTACTGCACTGCATTTAGTCAAGTATTGTTGATATCCAAGCTCCTTGATCTAGGTGTAGGGAGTAATAGATTTATCTGGAGTTAGTGTGCAAACGATTAGTAATTGCTTGTCGCCCAAATAAGGTATCCCTAGCAGTTGAGCTCAGTTAGGGGTAAGTAAGGAAGAAGATTAAGCGTGGTGCTTAGGCTATTGCTTACCTGCAAGGGCGCTAACCCCAGTGCTTAGTTGTGTTTGGTCTTAGGTGGTGATAGACCTAAGATCCTCTGTATTCCACCATGTTCGGCCTAGTTCTTAAATCGTAAGACTATAGAGCAGGACGCCCAATCCTATGGGACTAGGAACTAACGTGTCTCTTTGCTAATTAGTACACATCACCTTTTAGATCTGATTATGTCTATGCTCTTTATTAAGCTAGAGTTGCTTTGGTGTTCCACCTTAGTTATCATTCAATTCCATATCCTTACTAAGGTTTATCCCATATAGTGTTCCACCTTAGCTATCCTTCAATTCCATATCCTTACTAAGGTTTTATCCCATTTAGTGTTCCACCTTAGTTATACTTCAACTCCACATCTTCACTAAGGTTTACTCAATTTTGATATCGACTACCAACCCTAGGAATCATAACCACCCACCTTCCTTTGGGAAAATATAAATTCGACACCTAGTAATCCCAGGTGAAGTGCTACATGATAGTTCTGTGCGCTTGCAGAATCCATTTCATATCCCTCAGAATCATCCATGTGTGCTTTCTAGAGTCGAGACTGACAACCCCGTTAGGAACCACACATAAGCATTTTTGACACCATTATCAGGGATAGACCTCTATCCTAGTGATAGCATTAAGAACTACCAACATGAGCCGAGCTCGGCGGCGCACAGCGGGGACAGTGATTACGGCCACACCAACTAAACCAATGGCACCCGAGTGATGAGCACGACAGCGTGAATCTGAAATGGCACAAAGGGGAGGTGGGGAGCTCGTCGGGATGACCTCCCACGGTGGCGCCATGGTCGGTGGCCATGGGAGTTCGCTGATTCGGTGTTCCCGGGCACCAAACGCGACGGGAAAGGGTCGGGGAGGACTAGGGGCTCACCACGAATCAATAGCGGGGGTTCTCGTTGTTCAGGCGAGCTTTGGTGATGCTTGCCATGTACAGCAGTGGCTGTGGAAGAAAATGGCCACCGGTGAGGTCTAATCCATGAAATTAGAGGCCAAAATAAGGGGAAAAGGCACCTATGTCTTCGTTGGAGAGGGGCGGAGCTCTAGGGCGTGCTTTGCAACGGTAGAAGGAGCTCGGAGCAGTGAATTGTGATGGCGGGGGTGTGGCTATGATGGTGAATAGGAGGGGGAGAAAAGAGGGGCTCGACCATAGCTTTATAGGGCAACTGGGTGCCACGGTTACAGGCGTTAACACCCAGGGCATCAATGCCCGGCTTCAAGACGCCCTTGATGGCTGGCTTGAAGGAGTCGGAGTGATGGCGGCGTTGAATGCCGGCCCTACTGCTGGTGTGAGGAGGAAGAAACAGGGGAGGTGGCTGATTTGTGGGGCCTGCTGCGTAGTGAGAGGGAGAGGACAGGCAGGCGCGAGCGGGGCACGGGTGGTGAGGCTGACGGGCGAGGCCCGGATGGCAGCGAGAGAGGGAGGGGGAGCGCGGGTGAGGGGGGAAGGCCGCCGATGCTAGGCTGAGGCACCGAGCGGGCCGCACAGGTGCTGGTGGAGGGGAGCAGGCTGGCTTTGGCTTTGGGCCGAAAGAGAGAGAGGAGTGAGTTTCCTTTTTTATTTTTCTTTTCTTTTATTCTATTTTGTTTTTCTTCCAATTTGACTCGAATTCAAACAAGACTTTGAATTCAAAAGCATTCAACTTATCCCTACACTCATACAAAAACAAAAAACTTTGGCATGAATGCAACACACATGTTTCTAAATCTTATAATTGATTTTAGTTGTCCATAATTTATTTATTTGACCTAGGTTAAGTGCATGAAAAATTAAATAAATGCTCAATTTATTTTACTAAATTGTGAATAATTTTTTAGGGTGTTATAATTCTACCCCCTTAAGATGAATCTCATCCCGAGATTTGGAAGATGATGATACTCTGCCTTTATTTGATTCTTGTTCTCCCGAATTACATATTTCACTGAGGGTCATTCTAATAACCTAGTTGGCTATTTTGCCTAAGCGTGATTGTTCCTTCATATTTGAGAACCCCCATTGGTGTTTATTTCTCAACTCCATCATCTGGAAACTCACAATCTACTTTACTATCCTCAATGTTCACACCTTCTAATAGATCATTCTCATTATCATATTCCTCAAGTTCAAGTTGGATACCCACATACTCAATTCTTTCTCGTATTGGTATGGTTAGAAGCACCGAATGTTGGGCATACTTGATCACTCCTTTACATGCAGACAACCATCCCATTCCAAGGATATCATCAACGTCTGTTAACTCCAAAACAATAAGGTTTGCCTCGAAGTTAACCCCTTTTATACTAAGGCTAACTTTTGGGCATATGTGGTTTGCCTTCATTTCTCCTCCTGGAGACTTAACTACCACTGGTTTCCTTATTGGAAGCATAGTTATCTTATGATCTTATATGTATGTACTAGAGATAAATGAATGTGATGCACTGGGGTCAAACAACACCATAGCGTTGGCTGAGCTTACTGCAATGAAACCATAAACAACCTCCTTAGACCTATGAACGGTATCATATCCACATTGTTCAACCTTCCATGAATGTAATTTCTTATGGATATTCTATTTTGGCGCTTGTCATTGTTGATTCTAGCTTGGATTCTTTCCGCCAAACTTCTCTAAATAATCACTCTCACCATGCTCAATGTCACCACAACTATAACCTTCCTCACTAATAGGACTATTTGTCATCATCAAGGTGACTATAGGAGATGACTGACATGGCTCTTGAGAACTAACTGGTTGCACTTCATCATTAGGTTGCTGATGCTGATGCTGATTCTGATCTATACTCACAAGCAGATTCATAGGGTGTGACTGACATCCTGGTTGCATAGTGAACCGGTCATGAGTGTTCCTTATCTTGCATTGAAGATCACTCTTTCTCTTCTTCTCTTTCATCCTTCTGTGTTCACGCACTGACATAGATCCTTGTTTCAAGTTAAGGAACTCATCTTGCTTAAGTTCTACCACACCTAACGGAACATGGTAGGATCTGAAACTCTCACAAAACTCTTTCCAAGTGATCTGTCCAACATCGTTGGGATGTCCATAATGGTAAGACTTCCACCAATCCCATGCTATGCCTTGGAGTTGACTAGATGCAAAAAGCACCTTCTCATGGTCATTACACTGAGCTACATCTAGTTGTTGCTCCACAGCTCTGAGCCAGTCATCAGCTTCTAATGGGTTGTTTGCATGAGAGAATGTGGGTGGGTGTCTCCTCATAAATTCACCATACTTGTTGATAGGTGGTGCACCTTGCGGGTTATTCAACACACATTGAGCAAATGTCTATAGTGGTTGAGTCTGGGTCATCAGAACTTGCTTTATGGATGGGGATTTTGTTGGTGACAAGTTAGAAGTGGAAACATTCCTTCTGACATCTTGTGAAGCACCTCTCCTAGTAGAGGCCATCTGTTTCCAACATATATGCATTAGGATTTGGTCATTAGTAGCTTTCTATACTAAAGTTTTTAAGAGATGACAAGATAGGATTGATAGTATGAAAGATAGAGAAACTCCGATCATTGAGATATTCAATCCTTCCATACGAAACACAAGAATTGCAAGAAAACTTTACCTTGCTAACCCTTCAACTTGGCTACACCCCTTAAGATAAAATCAACTAGGGAACTCAAAAGGGTAGCTTGCACCTTCTTAAGCAGAATAGGCTAACTAACATGAAGACATTCTGATATTCTAGAGAAACCCATCTTCATAAGAAAGAACATCTAGTCTGAGAATTCTCGTAAGTGGGAAACAGTGGTGCAGTAAAATAGTTGTAACTCTCATTCTGTTAATCCAATATAGTTGTAGCTTATACCATTGGAAAGTTCATCAAATCCTTTACAACTTCCATGTAGAACACTTTTCTATTTTCTACAGTTAAGTTGATCAAAGTAGTGCATGACCAAAATTGTCTTAGGTTTTTGAAAGCACAGATATATCATATTGTGAATTTCATGACTCTCAAACCAGAATAGCAATGAGGGTGATTTTTATGGTCAGAGAAAGATATTAAGTCTATTGTTGCCTAGAATTTTCTCAAGATTTTTGGTCGTCCAAGATTAGAGATACTAGGTGATAAAGATGGTCTGCTTCGAAAGGATATGATAAAGGGAAACAGGGGATAAGCGAAACCCAACTATTTATTTCATTTATCCTTATGCCTTGGGCCTATAACCGAATGAAATTGTGGACAGAACCCACAAGATCATTGCACTCATTATAAAGATTCAACTCGAGCATTAACATAAAGACAAATCAATCTAGCATTAAAGGTTCACTATCCACACATAAAGAGTATTTGCTTGACTTGACCTTGATACTAGCACTTTTATTACATAGGGACATAAAAGCCTAATTCTTGAGTATGGATTGCTTGTAGGGACATCTGGGTCACATCTCTTACATGGGAGTGACATGTCATCCAATACATTCATCATATCATGAGTTTCCTTTGTATTGTGTGTCCCTATCACTTGCTGTTAGTAGTCTGGTATAGGCCTGACTCTGACTACCTCCGTGGTACATTAGTTGATTCTTCTGTGGACAAGATTTAACATAATGTGCTTCCTGTTGGCAATGATGACACCTTCTCTTAGCTGGATCCTTTGTGATGTCATACTCGATAGACTTGTTGCTTTGGATGTTATTAGTTTCTTGACTCTAAAGATTCATTTGTGTTTGACTGGTTTGTTTTCTGGCTAGCTTGGTCTTTTGAGGTTGAAACTCTTTATAGGTAATAGTCCACCCATCTAAGCACATCTCATGTAAAGTAGTTTTAGCTCGAGAAGCTTCTAACTCTTTATAGTTTGGATTCATTTGCCTAGGGATTAGAGCTAGATGTGACAAATCCACATGTTGATTGCTTTCCATTACTGGCTCCAGTGAGTTTGCTTTGCTCTTTGTATCCACATTGGTCTCACAGCTTAAGTTCCCTTTGACTTTCCCTTGATTTGGCTTGTTTCGGAGACATGGAAAATCATAGTGCATGCAACATGGGCATTGATACTGACATCCAAACGTCCTACCACCAACATCTTCATTGGACTTCATCTTCTTCCAAGCTTTTGCTACTTGCCTCTTTACTAGTCCCTTTGGTAGATTGAGCTGACCTTGTGACAAGCTCTGTTGTGAATTACCCGGTTGAGTCATTCCTTCTTGAACTTTCTTTTGCATAGTGAATAACTTTTCCTTGTCAAATGCAACCAATGGTGGCATAGTTTGGTCCATCTGTCCTTTGATAATGGTAGTCATCTCATTGCGATCCATCTAATAGACCAAGAAAGATTTAGAATTGAGTCAAGGTTTTATAATAGAACATAGGCTAGAATGAGCATAACTTTTTAGAAAATAACAAGGCTAGGGAGGAAGCATGAAGTAGACAAAGATGGAAGCTTGTTAAAATGTTTAGTTCTAACTATGCTTGCGTCCTACAGTTAGTATTGCTCTAATACCACTTTGTAGCACCTAGTTTTAAAGGCAAAACCAGATACACACTATATGAAACGAACCACAATTTCCTCAAAGGGAAATCCACACTGGAAGTCTATTCATCTATTGTCGTCATCGCGGAAGACATCTAATCTTGCTAAACAACTTTTAGTATGATTTGTACTGGCCACTGGCTCCCATCCTATGCTTTGCGTATGCTTTGTGGTAGGTGGAATACAAGGGTAAAGATAAAACCTATATGTGGCTATAGGTTTCCTATGCAAGTTCATCAAGATTTTATAATAATAGTTCATCAAGTTTTAACCTATCTCATCCACACGTTCACCCATCCCATCACACATCTCCCCACTCTCTCTCACCACACTCTCACTCTCTAGCGGCAAGTACGACTCCCGCTCGTGACTTGCCTCAACGGCCAAAGCCGAAACCAACAACAAACCTAGGAGAAGGTAGAAAGGACTCCTCTCACTAGTCAAGTGAAGCTATACTTAGGAAAGGTCCATAGTTGACAAGTCAGCATATGTATCAATCGATCGACCAGAACTCTGCAGAGGTTTACACTACCCACAAGATCATCATCATCGATAATTCAGATCGTCTAGGCTGATGCTGGGCTGCCTTCCAACTAACATGATGCCACCCTACCACTCAACCCTGGGGCCACACCAGAGTACCACTGGCACGCTGAGACTATGAGACGTAGTGCTGGCCCCTAGAGGTCACTACGCTATCTTAGGAGGGTTTTGGTCTCTCTCTACCCGTACCTCCCTACACTATCTACCAACAACCTAGTAGTAGTGGCACCGCCCTAGCTGGTCATACATCCGTCTCTTTCCCACAAAAGCGAGTGGGAGTGTAAGGCTTCCTAAGACCCGGTCCACAAGCTCATTAGTTCTTAGGGTGACCAAATATGACATCTTCACGAG
Source organism: Saccharum hybrid cultivar R570 (assembly GCA_038087645.1). Classification (NCBI taxonomy): domain Eukaryota; kingdom Viridiplantae; phylum Streptophyta; class Magnoliopsida; order Poales; family Poaceae; genus Saccharum; species Saccharum hybrid cultivar. Next base: position 4,510,037 of record JAQSUU010000273.1, read on the forward strand.
GGGCAACCGATGCCCCGCTCGACGGGACACCGGTGCCCCATGCTAAATAGCACCTCCATCCCGGGGCTTCGTCCCACGAAGACACTCCACCCTGGGATCTCTCCCTATCACATGTACCCGCCACAGGTACCTCTCGTGAGGAATGCCCAGGTAGCATCCCTCGGTAAGACTCGTCCCAAGACTCGTTGTGGATCTTGCTCGGTCGACTCGACCCTCACCACACACCCAAGACGCATGCCAAGATCTCTCCAAGTTTGTTATCAAGTTATCATCAGGTTATCGGCACCACATGCCTTATCCACTCATAAACAATCCTTCGCCAAGCATCACATCATAGATATAATGCGTAGTAGAAGTAAAGCAGTAAGCAGTAAGCGAGCATCTAGCCTAACAGCAGGTGTGCAGGGGAATAGGTTGTGACAAGGTAATGGCTTCCAAGCAATTCTACCATGCAACCTATCATAGTTTATTTGCATAAAATAAAGCACTAGCATCTAAATTGTAGCATGCCTAATAGGATTCTACGAGGTTGGGTGGGATGTGGCACCTGGTGAATGTCATTCCGAGATCCTTAGTGTACTTGTAGTCATCCTCCTCCAATGTCCTTTCATCCACATGTCCTTCGCGTGTCCATCCTCCAATGGTCCCAGCACGAACAACGCTAACCCTGGTGCAGCTACCTCGTTCGTATGACAAGCAAGACATAAAAGCAATCAAAATGCTAAACTTAGAAATACTATGAAAAGGGACAACAAAACACGAGAGGACAACTACACAGAGGAAGAACAAAAGGAAAATGACTTAGCCCTCTCGGCGGATATCCAATCCCTGATCCAAAAAAATAGAAATGGTGGCTTGCTAAGCATGAGCTTAGGTCTTTAGCCTAGCCGGTACTTCCTAGGTCGATCAGGTTGACTAGCATGGCTTTAATAAATTGGCTTAGACCCAACTCATCTCATGCGAACACCACGACTCATGGCTTTTTTATCCAAACGTCACGGTGACAGACGGGGATTGAAAAGAGTGGCTAAGTGAGAAAAATAAGCAATTTCGGTTTCTCTCAATCCGATCGCCATTATAATTGACATGAAATGATAGAAGGTGGAACAAGGGAGAGAAGAGAAAGGAAGTGAGGTGGTCTACTTCTTCCAACCACCCGCCATGGAAAAGACGGGGCATCGAAAGAAGTGACACACGAAAGAACACAAGTGCCCAACACCTCTTATAGGGTACCAAGACCTAGGTGCACTAAATGCACTAAGACATCCCTCTGATTCTTAGTGGTGCGGTTGTCACCACGAGAATCCAAGAAACGCTATGGTCTAAGTAGGTACAAGCATACAAGGGATTAAGCATAACAAAACCAAAGATGGTGAACATGGGATTCACTTCCTCTGATCCACCTGCCATACGATAGATGAGAATCAAAGGAATGGAATCAAAAGAGCAATCAAAACACCAACAAGTGAAAAGCCCACTCCCCATCTTACTGGGTTGATGGGGATTGAGAACAAGAGAAGAGAGAAGAATGGGATTTGCGCTCTTTCTACCAACTCGTCATGGAACAGACAAAAGTTAGAAGAAAGGGGAACACGATTCCACGATCCAAACCTACTCATAGGGAACACGATTCCACGAACAAGAAAGAATGCAACCAAATTGCAGATGAATGATTAATCTCATGAGTTGGGGTCTCACGAATGGTGGCGGCTAACGGCGGTGGCGAAACTGTTCTTGATAGAATAATCTAAGCAAAACCCCCAAATCCTAACTTGTGCAAAGGCTACTGATTTATAGAGTCTAAGGTCGTCCATGATGTAACAGAACCGACCAAATTATAAGAGCACAAGTACAAAAACAAGCACCGAAGCGCTCAAATTTTTGAACTTGAGCCCATATAATCCCGGTAGTCAATCGAAACCACGAAGGATTTCAAACCAACTTGCTTACAACCAAGATCGCATCATTCAACATACAACATCATAGGTTACCTTTCACAAATAGTGCCAAAATAAGTTTACACACACGGAGTCGCAAATATTACAAACCAAGTTTATAAAGTAGCGGAAGCATAACACACGCATTAATTCACATACTACTGCCAGTCTTGAAGATCAACCACCCGCAAAAGCATCAGGAAAGTACATAAAGATGATCACGCCCTAGTGATCTAGTCTTCGTCACCCGCAGGGTGGAGACAAGTTTTACAGAAGCCTTGAAAGAGCATATCATCTGCAACAGGAGGGAATAAACCCTGAGTACTGGAATGTACTCAGCTAGACTTACCCGTCGAAAACCAAAAATAAGATGACACCAAGGATTATGCAAGGCTTACACAAGAGGCTAGCTGACATCACATTTTTGCATAAAGGCATAAGTAATTGAGACTCTTATAACCTGTACTAGCAGTTATTTTTAGCATTTACCTGCCATCTATCTTAGCACCTGTACTAAACATGCACTTGATTATAATCAAACAATTATCATCATTATATCCAGAGCAGGTATGAATTGTGGCAACATTGTATCATTCCCTTAACCACCAGTTCATTTAATGAGATCTACGTTGCCGCTGCTCAAGTCAAGTGCTCACTAACCGGGAGCGACGGCGATTCGAATCGAATTCCTATCCAGCTGGAGGGGTATTTCTAACACTCACCACGTAGGCCCCTGCCAGGGTCGCATAAGCCACCTTTTCATATGATTCAGGAATCACGGGTCCGAATGATGTCGCGACCCCAAGGGCGACACTCTGCTCGGAATGAAATGCATTTCAGCAGTAAGAGTACTCTATTCCAGTCACTTTACCATTACGTGCAAATCTCTTCTCCGGTGGAGAAGTACTTACCTAATATACTCAACCTAAGGTATAGCTGTTCATCTTCGGTTAAGGCCCTAACACCTAACAAACACAAGAGTGACATTATTTAGGTTACCACATCCAACCCAAAATATCACAGTAAGACATTCTGGACAGCAGCTACTTGTTTCTAACATAACTGGAGATTCCCAACTCCAAAAGATATGATCTAAGACAATATGGAAAGCTTATGAAATGCACCACAAAATATTTTCAGACCACAACACTTAATTCCAAAGTTTACCTAGTCGAAATTCCAAAGTTCTAGAATCTGTCCTCTCTAAACAGAGAGCAGCAAATTCTGGACTGTCACTTTAAACAGCAGTAACTCCCAAACTACTAGGCCAATTGCTCCCAAATTTTGACACAAGCTAGTTTATCAAGTTTACTACAACTTTGGTATTTACAAGTTTTTCAGCAAACACCTTTATCAAAGGTCAAACCCCAAAATACTACCAGCTGTCCAGAAAACCTAGAATTGCAAAGATTAAATATTTATTTATGTGGCAAAAATCCCATAAGACCAAACTAATGTTACCAAAAGTTCACATAGGTCACAAAGACACCAGAAAGTAAGGTTAGCCCACCTAAAATATTTATTTAAACTTATTTCTTAATTTACTTAAGTAATTAAGTGGAATTTTAAACATATATGTAAACTGCTCCTAAAATTCTACAAAAATTACAGGAGACTCTATGAACCAAAAAGAGATCACTATAAAAATTTGAACTAAATTTATTTACAGAAACTCCCTAAACAAAATTCACAAGCCCAAAATGCTGATTTTTGTATAATTAACAAATCATACTAAAAAGTGTCAAACAACAGATTTCTTATTTTTCTTAGACACTTTAAGGTATGAAGACATTCTCCAAAAATTTATAAGAATATTGCACATGTAGAAAAATTACAAAAATTTATTTAAGTATTTCCTAAAATAACAAGATAGCATTATGACTTGAAAAGTACTTAAGCACTACTGCCCAAATTTTTACCAGAGCTAGAGCAAGTATAAATTAGCCTACCCACCAAATTTCATAAGTTTTGGAACACTGAAACTCAAGATATGATTTAAACAAGTTTGCATGCAATCTAAAACACATTTCAAAACTCTAATTAATTATTACAGAAATTAAACATCACATAAGCATTTGATATTTTTCCTAGAAACTACACTTTATTTGGAGCCCAATAAAATTTGGATCACCATTTTTGGATCTACCAAACCCTAGATATGAAAATCACAAACATTATTCAAATCTGTAAAATAATATAGAAACTGAAATTTCAAATAAAACAAAAAGGAACCACTGGGCCGGCCGACCCGACAGCGCGGCCCAGCTCGAGTGGCGCGGCCCGCTTCCGCGCGCGGCCCGCGACGCACGCGCGGCCTGCTCGGCCATCCCGCCCACGCGCGCGCTCTGACGAGCGGGCCCCACTTGTCAGCGAGACGAAGGCGGGGGAGGAAAACGGTCGACGGCAAACTCGCCGCCGGCGGTAGCTTCGGCGAGTCCAAGGGCACAGGCACGTTCGCCTCTTCCATGCGAACCTAGGGGTGCTACTAATTGGAGCAATGGCTGCGGCTATGGGGAATGGTGGCGGGCATGGCGGACCGGCGGGGCGGTGGTGGTGCTCCTCGCCGGCGGTGACCTCGGGATCCTCTCCTAGACCCATGGTGAGCATCCCCGTACTACCCCGGTCCTAAAGCACCTACTAGCGCTCGTAGTGGAAGCACCGAAGACCCCAGCCACGGTGAGCCGCCGCGCGGGAGAATGCCGACGAGGTCTGGCGGTGACGGAACTGACGATTCGTCCTTACCAAGGTGCGTCTGAGGGCAGGGACGGAACGAGTGGGTAGAGGGGCTCAAGGCGTAGCTGTTGGCCGGACTTGAGGTGCGGTGGTGCGGTGGAATACGCGTGCGAGCTCGTCAGAGCAAGAGCAGCACTGGCGGCTCGGTTCCTCCGCTCTGCCGACGAGAGAGGAAAGGAGGAGGGAATGGAGGGGTGCGGAGGGCAGCAGCAGCAGGCTGGCAGCTTAAGCCCACCAGCGCGCTCACGAGTGGGGGCAGAGCTAGAGCATGGCGGCCACGCGGCGCCCCGGCCCTGCGCTCGGTCGACCACGCGGCTCACCGCTGCTGACCGAACTTGGTGTTTCAGAGCCCACAAGCGTCGACTGACAGCGTGATTTCAACCGAGCAAAACTCCCAATCTAGCCCGAGTTAGTGATAGGTGTTAACAACAAAAATGTAGAGCTGTGTGTGGACAACAACTTTGTCAATTGGCTCAAGAATAGATTCAGTTTGGATTGGAAACTACAAAGCTCCAAAGTGGTGTACTTGGAAACTGAAACGTGTTTTCAGTCAGTGAAACCGACTGAAACCCTATTTTCAAGACACCACAACTCCTAAACCATTTAGAACTAGGTGATGGTCATGTTGACAATGTTGTAGAGCTACATAAGGACTACAAGTTTGCCAATATGAGTTGGGGCTGGTTTGGTCTGGTTTGCAAACTACAAGCTTCCAAAGTAGGCCACAGTAAAACTGGAGGGACACTTTTGAGACTTAGAAAAATTCTAAGTGTTGAGACAGCCCCTCTAGCTGACTTGTGGGCCATTTTTGAGCATGTTTTGGCCAGTTTCATGAGATGGTCATATTGAGACTTTTGTTCCCCATAAAATTCCCTACAACTTTGCTTAAGGGTGCTCCTCCATGCAAGGTCTCTAAGCTAGACTTTTTAATTGGTCAAACTAGAGCTTCCTAGGGCTAAATGCTGGTCAACTACACCTTGGAGGGCATTTTGGTGATTTTGGTCAACATGAACCTTGCTCCATTAGTGACCCTAAGTATAACTAAGGTACTGTGAGATGTAATTAGCTACTCTACCCCTTAGTTACACCAACTCCATAGTGTCACATGATGTGAGTCAAACGAAACTTTAAAAACAAATCACATTTGTTGCAACCACATGAATTAACATGAAATGATGCATTCTTATGCTCATGCAATGCAATACAATTAAGGAGCTAAACACCTGAGGTGTTACAGCCCTCCTCCCTTATAAAAATCTTGTCCCGAGATTTAGAAAGCGTACCATTTTTCATAGAATTCCTTATAACCATCCCGCAAATAGTCTTCCCGTTCCCATGTAGCGTCACTTTCACTACCCTGATTACTCCACATTACTTTATACCACTTAACCACTTTGCTTCTAGTTACTCGTTCCTGAGTATCTATCACCCGGACTGGCTTTTCTTCGTAAGTTAAATCATACTCAAGCCTGATATCTCCTAACGGGACTCTTTCCTCAGGAACTCGAAGACACTTTTTGAGCTGAGATACATGGAAGACGTTGAATATGGCACTCATTTCTGGAGGTAACTGGATTTTGTACGCAACAGCTCCACTCTTGCCTATGATTTGGAAAGGACCCACGTATCTTGGCGCAAGTTTCCGCTTAACACCAAAACGTTGGACACTCTTCATTGGAGAAACTTTCAGATACACGAAGTCTCCAACTTCAAACTCGAGTGGTTTTCTACGACGATCAGCATAACTTTTCTATCTAGCTTGGGCTACAGCCATATGTTTTTGGATGGTGCGGACTTGTTCCTCAGCTTCCTGAACAAAATCAATACCATAATACCTTCTTTCACTAGCTTCTACCTAGTTTAGGGGAGTTCTACACTTACGACCGTACAAAGCTTCGAAAGGGGCCATCTTAATACTCTCTTGGTAACTATTATTGTACGAGAACTCGGCTAGAGGTAACCATTTTTCCCAAGAACCCTTAGATGATATTACACATGCCCGTAACAGATCTTCCAAGATTTGGTTAACTCGTTCCGTCTGACCTGACGTCTGGGGGTGATAAGCAGAGCTCCTCACTAACTTGGTTCCTAGAAGGTGATGCAAGTGCTCCCAAAAGCGAGCAGTGAACTGGGGACCACGGTCAGATATGATAGTACGAGGTATCCCATGGAGCCAGACTATCTGATTGAAGTACAACTCAGCATAGTCAGTGGGACGATAGTCCACTCTAACTGAAATGAAGTGAGCTGATTTGGTCAAATGATCCACAATTACCCAGATGGAGTTATGATTTTTGACAGTAGGAGGAAGACCGACAATGAAATCCATACTTATCTCTTCCCATTTCCAACCTGGGATAGAAAGTGGTTGAAGCAACCCAGCTTTCATGTGCACAACTTTAACTCTACAGCAGGTGTCACACCTAGCCACATATGCAACTATCTCTTTCCGCATCTTGGTCCACCAATAGTATGGCTTCAAATCATAATACATCTTATTGCTGCCCGGATGGATGGACAACTTGGAGGAGTGTGCTTCAGACATAATATCATTTCTAAGCTCTCGGTCCTTAGGCACAACTAACCTATCCTTGAACCATAGTACACCCTCTTCATCTACCCTGAACTGTGTAGTTTCTTGCTCTTTCATCTTACGCTTGATGTGGAATATACCAGTGTCAGTCTTTTGAAGCTCAATAATTCTGCTTTTGAGAGTACAACTGACGGTGATGTTGTACAAGACTGCTGGATGTAGAAGGCGAGATCGATGAAAATCAGTTTCAACTAGGGAATGGCAATGAGACTTATGGCTTAAAGCATCTGCAACCACATTTGCCTTGCCAGGATGAAAGTGCACTTGAAGGTTATAATCCTTAATCAACTCGAGCCATCTTCTTTGACACATATTTAACTTGGGTTGGGTGAAGATGTATTTGAGGCTTTTGTGGTCTGTGTAGATATTGCAGACATTGCCCAGCAGATAGTGCCGCCAGGCTTTCAAAGCATGAACAACTGCGGTGAGTTCTAAGTCATGCGTTGGATAATTCGCCTCATGCTTCCGAAGTTGTCGAGAGGTATATGTGATTACTCGGCCTTCCTGCATCAGAACACCTCCCAAACCTATGCCTGAGGCATCACAATAAACATCAAATGGTTTCTCGATATCCGGTTGTGCCAAAACCAGAGTTGAGGTTAGGAGGGTTCGCAGTTGGTGAAAAGCCGCATCACACTCAGGAGTCCAGACAAACCTGGTGTCTTTTTGTAGCAACCAAGTCATTGGCTTGGCTATTTTGGAGAAATCCGGGATGAAGCGACGATAATAGCCAGTCAAACTAAGAAAACTCCGGACCTCATGAACCGAGATAGGAGCCTTCCAGTTCAGTACTTCTTGTACCTTGGCAGGGTCCACCATAATTCCTCCATCGGACAACACATGCCCAAGGAAAGGTACTTCTCGAAGCCAGAATTCGCACTTACTGAACTTTGCATATAGTTGATGTTCACGTAGTCTTGTGAGGACTATACGCAGATGTTCAGCGTGATCTTCCTCATTTACAGAATATATCAGGATGTCATCAATAAATACCACCACAAACTTGTCTAATTCGGGCATAAACACCGAATTCATCAAGTACATAAAGTGTGCGGGGGCATTTGTCAAGCCAAAGGACATAACAAGATACTCATAAAGGCCGTATCTGGTAGAGAAGGCGGTTTTTGGAACATCTTCAGGACGGATTTTAATTTGATGATAGCCAGATCTTAGATCAATCTTGGAGAAAACTTTAGCTTTAGACAACTGATCGAACAAGATGTCGATGCGCGGTAGAGGGTACTTATTTTTGACAGTGACTGCATTGAGAGGTCTATAATCAACGCACATTCGTAATGACTGATCCTTCTTCTTTACAAAGATAGCAGGACATCCCCACGGCGACGAACTAGGACGAATCAACCCCTTCTTCAAAAGTTCATTCAATTGCACCTTAAGTTCAGCTAGTTCATTCGGAGGCATCCTATAGGGTCTCCTAGAGATGGGAGCCGTGCTAGGCAACAACTCAATTTTAAATTCCACATCCCGATCCGGAGGGAGTCCTGGAAAATCATCGGGAAAAACGTCCGGAAACTCATTTACTATGGGAATTTCAGCCAACGCCGTTGCTTGCACAGCATGAACTTCCCCAGACAAATCAACTTTTCTGGGGAGTTGTACCAGAAAACCCTTTTGATCTGTAGGATCTCTGAGCATAACTACCCGAGTGGATGTATCAATGAGTACCCCATTCTGACTCATCCAATTCATGCCCAGAATAACATCTATGCCTAAGCCCGGCAAAACCACTAAGGCAAGCGAGTACTTTCGCCCTTCTATCTCAAGCTCAAGATTCCCCACTACTTTATTTGTGGAAATATTCCCACTTGCTACGCTAATACAATAACCCCCACCTTCAACAGTATGCAATTTGTGTGCAAACTCTGATGCAAACTTAGGACTGATAAAGGAATGCGAAGCACCTGAATCAAAAAGTACGACTGCAGGGTGTTGGTCAACTAGGAACTTACCAGCAGTGACAACCTCACTAGATGGGATTTCCTCAATACTGTTATAATGAGCGTGCCCTTGACGGCCACCTTGGTTGACATTCTTCTTAGGGTAAGGACAGTTCCTGGACCAATGGCCTGGCTTGTTGCAGTTCCAGCAAGGCATGTTGCTAGGAGGAACACTGGAGCTGCCTTGGCCCGAATTACCCTTTGGCAGAGCCACTGTATATGCCTTGCGAAACCCAGTCTTCACTGGCGCCTTCTTTTGCGGAGGATGGAACTTAGCACTTATGGCAGGAGGGCGAGGAGGAGCCCTCGGGGCAGCTAGAGTTCGAGACTGTGAAGCACCTGCCTCAAGTGCCCTCTTGCGGCTCTTAGAAGCAGCATAGATAGAGTTATTGTTCTCTTGAGTCAGAGCATCACTGATAAATTCATTGAAGGTAGTGCACTTGCTAGTGCCCATAGTCTTCATCAGCTTTGGGCCGAGGCCTCTTTTAAAGCTAGCAATTTTCTTGGCATCGGTATCCACAAACTCTATGGCATACCTTGCCAGGTTGTTGAAGGATTGCAGATATTCAATCAAGCTTTTATTGCCCTGCGACAGCCTCATAAATTCTGTGTGCTTGATAGCCATAAGACCTGGAGGAATATAGTTCCCACGGAATGCGGCCTTGAACTGGTTCCAAGCAATCGGGACATTTGCAGGCAGTGTGGAACGATAATGGCTCCACCAAATACCCGCTGGACCATGTAGTTGGTGAGAAGCATATTCAGTTTTCAGCTCATCGGTCAAGCGAAGCAGACGAAACTTTTGTTCAATTGTGTTCAACCACTCATCGGCTTGCAGTGGTTCCTCTGCCTCCTTAAAGAGCGGGGGCTTAGTATCAAGAAAGTCCTTGAAATCACTGTACTGATTGGGTTCTGGGCCCTGGCGGCCATGACGAGCCTCCCGGTTGGCAAGCTGGCGCATAGCATCTGCCAGCATGCGCTGCCCTTTGACCATGGTCTGCATCAAATCGGCCGGGGTAGGTGGTGGTGGAGGGGGTGGCTGTTCCTCATCCTCATTGCCATGACCCCGACGGAGATTGTACAACATCTGCAAAATGCATAGCCAATGAGCACTGATGATGTGGGAAATTTGTAGATGAATTATTGTAAATATGTCAAACTGACTTCATGAAATAGACTTCTCAAAATACTCATGGCACAATAATTCATCACAACCGCACAATCCATTCAAGCGCATCAATTGACACAATCATGCGAGGGAATCCAACAAGATGTACTTTGATAAAGGCTTACTCACAAGGAGCACATCAGTTACTGAACCGTTTACGTTAAAATCTACATGATTTTTTTGATCTTTTGCCCGGTACTTGGATTTGATTTCAAAGTTTCTATTTGACTGAGAAAGGCTACTTCAAACTGACCACAAAGAGACTTCTCAACGGTAGAGTTCCATGGTGGATCATGACTAGCCACCTCGATACCAGCGCGTGCCAAGCAGCACAACCTTATGTCGCGCGCCATAGGAGGCCCTCGGTTTCGTCGCGGCACCGAAGGGTGCTAATCGTGACACCATCATCGAACGCAACACAATAAGTCATCCAATTGCGATCGAAATTAACAGGTTCCAACTAAACATCCAGGAAACATAGGGTTCGACCTTACATCCCAAAAGCCAAGTTATTACAAAGCCTCTCTCTACACAGGGAGGGCACAAAAGACGATCCTAACATTGTAGCTACGCGATGACTACTCTAAGCATCATCCTCAGAGTCGGTGTCAAGGATCTCCCCGCCGTCCTCATCACTAACAGGCTCTAACTCCTCATCATCTTCTTCTTCTTCTTCTGGTGCTTCTTCTGGTGCGGCATCTTGGGGCCCATTGACCTCCACTTCTTCATCATCTTCAGCCATGGCGATTCCCGAACCCATGTCCTCATCTGCGTTGTTGTTTCGAGGCAGCAGAGGATTTAGCTGGTTGTTCAGGCGATGCACTTCTTCATGAAGATTGTTATTGTATTCTTCAGCATTCTCCAACTGTTGCTCGAGCTCAAACTGACGAGCTCTCAGAACGTTCTCCTCGTGCCAGGCTTCATCCCTCTGGTTCATGACATGGACCAGCATGCGTTGACAGTTGCGATGTGCTACTATCAATCTCTGGACTGCAAGTGTTTCCTGGTCACGATCACGGATCACTTGCTCCAGTTGCTGACGTGCTGCATTCCGGGCAGCAGTCACTTCGGCCAACTTAGCCCTCAGCCTTTCCACCTCAGTGGGCTCAGGGCGGGGCTCACGTGGAGCGAGCTGGTGATGAGGTGCCCTGCCTCCAGTGGACTTGCGAGTGGTCCTCTTGGTACGTGCCATCTGTAGCAACAAGATACGACTGAAAGCGAGGATCATTTAGGGGATACAAAATTTAATTTAGTCGGGACTATTGAAATTTTTAAGGAGGGAGTAAATGATATGTATGATATAATTAAACATGATGCATGCACGTTCCGTACGCCCTCTCATCCTAGTAGAATCATAAATTTCTAACGCTAGGCAGTGGCATACATACGTTCTCTCATATAGATGACACTATCGGTCTACTCGTTTGCGCTGTTAGTGTACCTGCAGAAAATCTCATTTTAGCCCAACAGTTTCCCCAAAATCAGCACACAAGAAAGCAGTAAATTAAATACTTTCCATATACACATCCCCTGATGTATATACTTCAGTATCAAAGCTACCCAATATAAAGGTTCCCACAATTAAGTGCTTATATTGTTACATGGTTTAAACATGTAAGTATGCAAGTCACCAAAACTACTCTCCCCTAGATCGCCGGTTGGATGATCATGCTCTCATAACTCACACTTACCAGGGCATCGAGGCAACTGATCCATACATTACCACCCAAGTGGATGGCATCCATACAATATCACGCCGTATGGACGACGAAACGAAAACAAACAAGGCCCCCAAGTTAGTCTTTATAATAAGCCACCTAAGAGTCCTTATTTGGGCTAAGGGATGTGATCACTGGCATACCTATAAAAATAAATTTTTATGTTTTAACCCCTTTTTATAATCAAATACTTTTGTTTTTAAATACTCGTACGATGTGTTTAATGTTGAATTATGCTCCGGTACCAGCTGTAACAGAACCGACCAAATTATAAGAGCACAAGTACAAAAACAAGCACCGAAGCGCTCAAATTTTCGAACTTGAGCCCATATAATCCCGGTAGTCAATCGAAACCACGAAGGATTTCAAACCAACTTGCTTACAACCAAGATCGCATCATTCAACATACAACATCATAGGTTACCTTTCACAAATAGTGCCGAAATAAGTTTACACACACAGAGTCGCAAATATTACAAACCAAGTTTATAAAGTAGCGGAAGCATAACACACGCATTAATTCACATACTACTGCCAGTCTTGAAGATCAACCACCCGTAAAAGCATAAGGAAAGTACATAAAGATGACCACGCCCTAGTGATCTAGTCTTCGTCACCCGCAGGGTGGAGACAAGTTTTGCAGAAGCCTTGAAAGAGCATATCATCTGCAACAGGAGGGAATAAACCCTGAGTACTAGAATGTACTCAGCTAGACTTACCCGTCGAAAACCAAAAATAAGATGACACCAAGGATTATGCAAGGCTTACACAAGAGGCTAGCTGACATCACATTTTTGCATAAAGGCATAAGTAATTGAGACTCTTATAACCTGTACTAGCAGTTATTTTTAGCATTTACCTGCCATCTATCTTAGCACCTGTACTAAACATGCACTTGATTATAATCAAACAATTATCATCATTATATCCAGAGCAGGTATGAATTGTGGCAACATTGTATCATTCCCTTAACCACCAGTTCATTTAATGAGATCTACGTTGCCGCTGCTCAAGTCAAGTGCTCACTAACCGGGAGCGACGGCGATTCGAATCGAATTCATATCCAGCTGGAGGGGTATTTCTAACACTCACCGCGCAGGCCCCTGCCAGGGTCGCACAAGCCACCTTTTCATATGATTCAGGAATCACGGGTCTGAATGATGTCGTGACCCCAAGGGTGACACTCTGCCAGGTGATAGGGACTCTAACCCCCCTTGGTCTCACGCCAATGTCCCTAAGCACATCTTTTCTCTCCTCCAAGAAGCAACCTACCATTCGATTCCCGGCCTGAATCAAATTACTCGGCTTCGCGGTCGGAACGACTTATCCGGCCAACTAAGTGTTAGACTGCATTCAACATGACTCAAGGACGTACAGCGAATCGGTCCTTAAACGACTCAGACGGGCATAGCTCCACACCCAAGACGTGAAGTGTCTTGCGGCTGTACTATCGAACTCCCGCCCGGTCTCAATTTCATTTTTAAAGCATGGTTCCATCCACGATAGCCATAAAGCCACTCGTGACTCCTTCCTACATCTCGCGGATGACCGGAAATCACCCGACTTCTACCGTACTAAGCAGGGCTAAGCATTAATACGTGCCTGGACCTAAATTAGGATTCAAGTACGATATCTAGGCAAGGATAGGTATAATGCAACAATTGTTTTCATACAACTCCTACAACTTAATGCATTAAACACTTAAAAGTACTTAAGATAGATTTATAAATTGATGGGTTCAGCATGCACCGGGGCTTGCTTTTTAGAAAGGTCGAGGGCTGGTGGTCTGGGCACTCAGGAAGGTCGTCTGCGGGCACTCCTTCGCCTGCTGGATCCTCGGGCTCCTTCTGCTGCTCCTGGATTTCCTCCGGAATCACTGGCTCGAACTCGAGGAGTGTTATCCCCTCCGGAACACCTATTGCATGAGTGCACAATAAATATCATGGATACATAATGGGTGCAACATGCTCGGAATGAAATGCATTTCAGCAGTAAGAGTACTCTATTCCAGTCACTTCACCATTACGTGTAAATCTCTTCTCCGGTGGAGAAGTACTTACCTAATCTACTCAACCTAAGGTATAGCTGTTCATCTTCGGTTAAGGCCCTAACACCTAACAAACACAAGAGTGACATTATTTAGGTTACCACATCCAACCCAAAATATCACAGTAAGACATTCTGGACAGCAGCTACTTGTTTCTAACATAACTGGAGATTACCAACTCCAAAAGATATGATCTAAGACAATCTGGAAAGCTTATGAAATGCACCACAAAATATTTGCAGACCACAACACTTAATTCCAAAGTTTACCTAGTCAAAATTCCAAAGTTCCAGAATCTGTCCTCTCTAAACAGAGAGCAGCAAATTCTGGACTGTCACTTTAAACAGCAGTAACTCCCAAACTACTAGGCCAATTGCTCCCAAATTTTGACACAAGCTAGTTTATCAAGTTTACTACAACTTTGGTATTTACAAGTTTTTCAGCAAACACCTTTATCAAAGGTCAAACCCAAAAATACTACCAGCTGTCCAGAAAACCTAGAATTGCAAAGATTAAATATTTATTTATGTGGCAAACATCCCATAAGACCAAACTAATGTTACCAGAAGTTCACATAGGTCACAAAGACACCAGAAAGTAAGGTTGGCCCACCTAAAATATTTATTTAAACTCATTTCTTAATTTACTTAAGTAATTAAATGGAATTTTAAATATATATGTAAACTGCTCCTAAAATTCTACAAAAATTACAGGAGACTCTATGAACCAAAAAGAGACCACTGTAAAAATTTGAACTAAATTTATTTACAGAAACTCCCTAAACAAAATTCACAAGCCCAAAAGGCTGATTTTTGTATAATTAACAAATCATATTAAAAAGTGTCAAACAACAGATTTCTGATTTTTCTTAGACACTTTAAGGTACTAAGACATTCTCCAAAAATTTATAAGAACATTGCACATGTAGAAAAATTACAAAAATTTATTTAAGTATTTCCTAAAATAGCAAGATAACATTATGACTTGAAAAGTACTTAAGCACTACTGCCCAAATTTTTACCAGAGCTAGAGCAATTATAAATTAGCCTACCCACCAAATTTCATAATTTTTGGAACACTGAAACTCAAGATATGATTTAAACAAGTTTGCATGCAATCTAAAACACATTTCAAAACTCTAATTAATTATTCCAGAAATTAAACATCACATAAGCATTTGATATTTTTCCTAGAAACTACACTTTATTTGGAGCCCAATAAAATTTGGATCACCATTTTTGGATCTACCAAACCCTAGATATGAAAATCACAAACATTATTCAAATCTGTAAAATAATATAGAAACTGAAATTTCAAATAAAACAAAAAGGAACCACTGGGCCGGCCGACCCGACAGCGCGGCCCAGCTCGAGTGGCGCGGCCCGCTTCCGCGTGTGGCCCGCGACGCACGCGCGGCCTGCTCGGCCATCCCGCCGACGCGCGCGCTCTGACGAGCGGGCCCCACTTGTCAGCGAGACGAAGGCAGGGGAGGAAAACGGTCGACGGCAAACTCGCCGCCGGCGGCAGCTTCGGCGAGACCAAGGGCACATGCACGTTCGCCTCTTCCATGCGAACCTAGGGGTGCTACTAATTGGAGCAATGGCTGCGGCTATGGGGGATGGTGGCGGGCATGGCGGACCGGCGGGGCGGTGGTGGTGCTCCTCGCCGGCGGTGACCTCGGGATCCTCTCCTAGACCCATGGTGAGCATCCCCGTACTACCCCGGTCCTAAAGCACCTACTAGCGCTCGCAGTGGAAGCACCGAAGACCCCAGCCACGGTGAGCCGCCGCGCGGGAGAATGCCGACGAGGTCTGGCGGTGGCGGAACTGACGATTCGTCCTTACCAAGGTGCGTCTGAGGGCAGGGACGGGACGAGTGGGTAGAGGGGCTCAAGGCGTAGCTGTTGGCCGGACTTGAGGTGCGGTGGTGCGGTGGAATACGCGCGCGAGCTCATCGGAGCAAGAGCGGCACTGGCGGCTTGGTTCCTCCGCATTGCCGACGAGAGAGGAAAGGAGGAGGGAATGGAGGGGTGCGGAGGGCAGCAGCAGCAGGCTGGCAGCTTAAGCCCGCCAGCGCGCTCGCGAGTGGGGGCAGAGCTGGAGCATGGCAGCCATGCGACGCCCCGGCCCTGCGCTCGGTCGACCACGCGGCTCACCGCTGCTGACTGAACTTGGCGTTTCAGAGCCCACAAGAGTCGACTGACAACGTGATTTCAACCGAGCAAAACTCCCAATCTAGTCCGAGTTAGTGATAGGTGTTAACAACAAAAATGTAGAGCTATGTGTGGACAACAACTTTGTCAATTGGCTCAAGAACAGATTCGGTTTGGATTGGAAACTACAAAGCTCCAAAGTGGTGTACTTGGAAACTGAAACGTGTTTTCAGTCAGTGAAACCGACTGAAACCCTATTTTCAAGACACCACAACTCCTAAACCATTTAGAACTAGGTGATGGTCATGTTGACAATGTTGTAGAGCTACATAAGGACTACAAGTTTGCCAATATGAGTTGGGGCTGGTTTGGTCTGGTTTGCAAACTACAAGCTTCCAAAGTAGGCCACAGTAAAACTGGAGGGACACTTTTGAGACTTAGAAAAATTCTAAGTGTTGAGACAGCCCCTCTAGCTGACTTGTGGGCCATTTTTGAGCATGTTCTGGCCAGTTTCATGAGATGGTTATATTGAGACTTTTGTTCCCCATAAAATTCCCTACAACTTTGCTTAAGGGTGCTCCTCCATGCAAGGTCTCTAAGCTAGACTTTTTAATTAGTCAAACTAGAGCTTCCTAGGGCTAAATGCTGGTCAACTACACCTTGGAGGGCATTTTGGTGATTTTGGTCAACATGAACCTTGCTCCATTAGTGACCCTAAGTATAACTAAGGTGCTGTGAGATGTAATTAGCTACTCTACCACTTAGTTACACCAACTCCATAGTGTCACATGATGTGAGTCAAACGAAACTTTAAAAACAAATCACATTTGTTGCAACCACATGAATTAACATGAAATGATGCATGCTTATGCTCATGCAATGCAATACAATTAAGGAGCTAAACACCTGAGGTGTTACACATGACCCTCTGGATGCACCCCTAAAGGGTTCCAACTCGATATAAGGCCCAAAGACCCAAATACGACGTCGCAGCGCCGAAACGGATCTTGATGAATTTGGGCCTCCAACAACACTCTTTGGAAAGGTCTTCTCGTTAGCTTTCTTTAGAGTCCAAGATCACCCAATTCTGAGTCCGTATGTGACCTGGGCGACTGTTTTAGTGCTGACTGCTCCTGAACTCCGAACCGGACTCGAAGTCGACTTGGTTTTGGCCTCCGTCTTTATTCAGACGCCCCCGCTGGTCCTCCACGCCTCCAAGCCCTCCTCTAGGTGTCTCTTGGTCCTCTCCTTGATTCCTAACCACAATATAATCATTAGGTAGCAATCTATTCTCAAAATCATATAAAGAATTACTTAGGAACGAGCTCACCTCTAAATTTAATTGTTGTGCGCGAGCTCTTGTGATTGGACCTTGAATGTCCAGTAGCGGATCATTGTGTGTATGTGAAGGAGTGATGTTCTCATCATCCTCCCCTCTTGAATTGGAGTTGTCCTCAACTCCAGCTCATCCGCTTCTTCCAAATATGGCTTCAAATCTGAAATGTTAAAGGTGGGACTAACCCCAAACTCGGGGGGCCACTCAAGCTTATATGCATTATCATTAATCTTTTCAAGAATTTTGAATGGATCATCAGCTCTAGGCATCAACTTAGACTTTCTTAAATCTAGAAATCTATCCTTTCTTAAGTGCAACCAAACCAAATCACCTGGTTCAAGCTTAACTTCTTGTCTACCTTTACTACCAGCAATTCTATACATTTTAGTCATTTTTCAGTGTTGTGCTTTGTGGTTTCATGCATTTTCAAAATAAAATCAGCATGTTCCTTAGTATCATGATGAATTCTCTCACTAGTAGGCAAAGGAAAAATATCAATTGGAGCACGGGGATTGAATCCATACACTACCTAAAAAGGACTTACCTTGGTGGTAGAATGTGTTACCCAATTGTAAGCAAACTCCACATGAGGCCAACATTCTTCCCACATCTTCAAGTTTTTCTTTAGAATAGCTCTCAACATAGCACCCAAAGTGCGGTTCACCACCTATGTTTGTCCATCGGTTTGTGGGTGACAAGTTGTAGAAAACAGCAACTTTGTACCCAACTTATTCCATAGAGTGCACCAGAAGTGACCCAAAAATTTAGCATCATGATCTGAAACAATAGTAGACGGCATACCATGCAAACGAACAATCTCTTTGAAAAAGAGGTCAGCAATATAAATAGCATCATCACTTTTATGACATGGTATAAAGTGTGCCATCTTAGAAAATCGATCCACTACAACAAAAATACTATCCCTCCCCCTCTTAGTCCTAGGCAATCCTAAAACAAAGTCCATCGAAATGTCTGCCCAAGGAATAGAAGGAATGGGAAGAGGCATATACAAACCATGTGGATTCAAGTGAGACTTAGCTTTTTGACATGTGGTATAGTGAGCCATGAATCGTTCAACATCTCTTCTCATCTTTGGCCAAAAGAAGTGTGTAGCCAAAATATCCTCTGTCTTCTTAGCACCAAAATGTCTCATCAATCCTCCTCCATGCGCTTCCTGCAACAACAAAAGATGAACGGATCCAACTGGAATGCATAGACAGTTAGCTCTAAACACAAAGCCATCATTGATCACAAATTTGTTCCATGTACGTCCCTCTTTACAATTCAGCAACACATCTTTAAAATCAGCATCAAGCGCATATTGTTCTTTAATTGATTCAAGTCTAAAAATTCTACAATCAAGTTGGGACAACAAAGTATATCATCTAGACAAAGCATCAACAATCACATTATCCTTCCCTTTCTTGTGTTTAATGACATAAGGAAAAGATTCAATGAATTCAATCCATTTAGCATGTCTATGATTCAAATTGTTTTGAGAGCAAAGATACTTAAGCGATTCATGATCAGAATGAATAACAAATTCTTTAGGCCATAAATAATGACACCATGTCTCTAAAGAATGTACAAGTGCATACAATTCCTTATTATACGTAGAGTAATTTAAAACAGGGCCATGCAATTTCTCGCTAAAGTATGCAATAGGTTTACCATCTTGCATCAAAACACCTCCAATGCCAACTCCACTAGCATCACATTCTAGCTCAAAAGTCTCACCAAAGTTTGGAAGTTGCAGCAATGGTGCGTGTGTAAGCTTACCTTTCAATGTGTCAAAGGCCTCCTCTTGTGCCTTACCCCAATGAAACACCACTCCCTTCTTTGTCAACTCATGTAAGGGGGCAGCATAGGTGCTGAAATCTTTGACAAAGCAGCGATAGAATCCTGCAAGACCAAGAAAAGTCCTCACCTGTGTGATGGATTGGGACACCGGCCAGCTCTTAATGGCTTCAATTTTTGTCTCATCCACCTCAATTTCCTGTGGAGTAACAACATAGCCAAGAAAAGAGACTCGATCCGTGCAAAAGATGCACTTCTCAAGGTTACCAAACAAGTGTGCATCACGCAAAGCATTAAAAACAGCACGCAAGTGACCCATATGTTCATCCAAAGACTTGCTGTAAATTAAGATATCATCAAAGTAAACTACCACAAATCGTCCAATGAAAGCTCTCAAAACCTCATTCATCAAGCGCCTGAAAGTACTTGGTGCATTAGTCAAACCAAAAGGCATTACTAACCACTCATACAGCCCGAATTTGGTTTTAAAAGCTGTTTTCCATTCATCTCCAAGTTTCATTCTAATTTGGTGGTAGCCACTACGAAAGTCAATCTTTGTGAAAATTACAGAGCCACATAACTCATCAAGATCAAGTCTAGGAATAGGGTGACGATATCGAATAGTGATATTATTAATGGCTCTACAATCTACACACATGCGCCAAGAACCATCTTTCTTAGGAACTAAAATCACAGGAATGGCACAAGGACTAAGGCTTTCACGTATATACCCGCGGTCCAAAAGCTCTTGGACTTGCCGCTGAATTTTCCTTAGTCTCCTCGGAGTTGGTTTGATAAGCAGCAAGGTTTGGCAATGTCGCTCCTAGGATCAAATCAATTTGATGCTCTATCCCTCTCATAGGTGGCAGCCCCGGGGGTATCTCAGCTAGAAAAATGTCCTCATACTCCTGCAAAAGGTTAGTGACATCAGGAGGTATCGAGCTAACAACATCATGAAGCAAAAACATAGCTCGTTTGCATACCAAAGTATAGCAAATATCATCATCAGAAATTTCAGCAAGGTCACATTTTCTTGTAAGCATCACACCACCCTTCAATTTAATTCCCTCGGCCTTAGAATTAGGTGTAGACTTGTCTCTTTTAGGTGGGTAAATGGAATTAGCAACTTGCTGATTTTTAGATTTAGCATCACGCAAAGTAGCAGCTCGTTCTTTATCAGCTTGCACAATTTCAGCTGGTGTCATTGGAACCAAAGTAATTTTCTTTCCTTTATGAACAAAGGTGTATGTATTACTTCTACCATGGTGAATAGCATCGTTATCAAATTCCCAAGGATGACCCAATAAAAGTGAACAAGCTTCCATAGGTACTACATCACAATCTACAGAATCAACATAGGTACCAATGGAAAAAGATACTCTGCAAGTTTGTGCTACCTTAGCCTTACTAGAATCATTCAACCACTGAATATGGTATAGATAGGGATGTTGGTGTGTGGCCAAGCCAAGCTTCTTGACCAAATATGAACTCACTAAATTATTGCAGCTACCTCCATCAATGATGACACGTGCTCACCGATTATTGATGACAAAGAAGATTTGGAACAAATTATGTCGTTGCAGCTTCTCAGGTTGTTGCACTTGTGCGCTGAGCACTCGCTGCACAATAATACTCATGTAGGCAGATGTGTCCTCGCTACCAAGGATCTCACCATCCCCCTGATCAGGCTCTTCCTCGTCTTCATCTTCAACGTCAGAGGCGCTGATGTACCCATCTTCTGTAGCAATGTATGCCCGCTGACTTGGGCAGTCCCTCTGCATGTGTCTAAACTTTTTTCTTTCTTTTGCTCTTTTTATATTTTTTTCTCAGTAAGGAGCACACAAGAATAAGACACAAAAAAATTGAGCTCAATTGGATAAAAGATGTGGCCTATAGAAAATCATGAATATGCTCCAAAAAACATACCAAAACTTGTGGGCCCCGAAACTCGATTTTCCTGATCGAATTTTGCAAATTTAATTTTTGCAAACCCAACAAAGCTAGGATGAAATAGATCTAAAATTTTTTGGCATTCTCTGTAGATATAAATTCCACCATGTTTCGAGTTTGTATGCAAAAGTTATGACTATTTTATGGAATCTGCTCGAATCAGGGTTTTATGGACACAAGATGCATACCAATGATGACACAGAATGGTGGTGGGTGGAGGGATCAACACAAATTAGAAAAGAATACAATCTAAACCATCAATAAGACCTTGACCTAGGACACAAACTCAACAAAGCAACTCTGAAACTGAATCATGCAAAGGCTATGATTTGGATGGTTATATGACAAGAAACAAATATGGCGTTGGACTATGGGACAAAAGCAAAAACACTCAAACTAATGGTAAGATGTGAACTTGACAGTATACCTGAAGCTCTGATTACCACTTGATGGGGACGGGGGTTCTCGATCTTCCGATAGGTTCTGATAACTCTCAATTTGGTGGAGTCACGACACAACTCGATCCGGCTTCCAAACAACTCAGTTAGGAACCCCGCAATCATAGCACCACGTCTCCTCTGGTGAAAGTCCCTAGTTTGGTTTTGGCTAATTGATGAAACCTAGAACTAACCTCTATATCTAAGTGGATGATTTAGATAAAGGTGGTCATTGAATATGAGACATGACATTGACTCATGTGACCAAGATGGTGAAGACCAAGATGAGGCTTGGCTCGATGGACCAGTTGTGAAGGTGAAGGGCCAGTCGAGGCTTCGAAGCGAAGGACCATACGATGGTGAAGCTTGAGCAAGACTTGGCGCCGACGGACCGATGCAATGGTGAAGAGCAAGTAAAGTTAAGGTCGATGGATCGAGACGGTCATGTGATGATATGAAGTGGATCATATCATTTGGAGAAACAAAATGGGCTCAAGGCAAAGGTATAACCATAGGGCCATTTTGTTTTGCACTCAAGACACCATAGAGGGTGTGAGTGGTTTAGGATCGATAGCTGAACTATTAAGAGGGGAAGTCTTATCGGTTACTCGATGCACGGGTGCCACTAGGTGAATTCATGAAGTGCATTGCATGTAGGTCATAGTGAGCTAACTGGAAAACCTTTGAAAATGATTGAGAAAAAGCTAACACACAAGCACATGGAGATGTACACTTGGTGGTGTTGGCACATTTGCAAAGGTGGCGTTGGTCACGCTATGGTTTGTGGGTAGAGATGGGTTTGGGATTCAGGCGTTTTCAGGGAAATGAAATGCCTATTTTCCATTGCGTCAGAGGTTGAAAAAGTGGTGAAAGCTTAGAAGTGTTTCATGAGCTAAAACATGTGCTTTAGTGATACACATATGGAGAGTAGCTCATAAGTGAAAGGGCGAATCAAGCAGAACAAGAAAACGACAAAAATTCACTGAGTTATGAGCGACAGACGTTGGCGTCGCGAGCGACAGACGTGGGCATGCAGCGTCTGACGCTAAACCCTAGCTGAGGGGGTTGATGTAAGCGCGTCAGATGTAGTGTTGCGGTTGAGTCAGACACAGCCACGCGTACTGTTTTAGTGTCTGACGCTGAAGGGTTTCGCGGGTGAGCACGCGGTGGCTACGATAGACGCTGGACTGCGTCTGTCGCTGAGTCGACAAACACGTTCGTCGAGCGTTCGGTGAAAATGGCTTCTGGACAGCGTCTGACGGTGGCGAGGCGGCATCTGTCGGTCGCGACAGACGCGTCTGACGCAGTGGGCGCGAACGCGATGATTTCAAACGGTCGAACACATGGCGGCCGTAGGAGCGACGGACGCTACTGTGCAGCGTCTATCGGTTCGGCGACAGACGCTACTGTGCAGCGTCTGTCGCCCCCGAAAAACGCCCAATGAGGTTTCCAACGGCTCTATTTGTTTGTGGAGCTATAAATACTTATTGGTCGGCTCTTGGGGAGTACTCTTGACATTTCTAACACTCTTGTGCATCCTTTGAGCTAAAGCTTCTCCCTCCCACTCATCTCTCTTGCTTGATTGCAAATCAAAAGTGAGATTGAGTGATCCCAAAGTGCATTGCATAGCTTGAGGGCATCTAGTGGCACTTGTGGGTGGTTTAGCCGGTGGATTTCTTGTTACTCTTGGAGAGTACCGCTCCTAGCCGGCTTGGAGATTATTGGAGGCGTTGGCAAGAGAAGGTGATTGTTCTTGGCCACCTCCGATTGATTGTGAGAGGTTCTTGTGCTTTCCTCGTCGGAGCATCAAAAGCAACTCTAGTGGAATGTGTGTGTCATTGAGCTACCTCACTTGAGAGTGGTGTCTTGTGGTGCCTTGCGGGGCGTGCCTTGAGGGGCAAGTGACTTGAGGGTCACACCAGGAAACCATCTAAGTGTTGGTCGACACAACTGGTGACATAGCTTGTCGGTGCACAAGTGAGCACCGGGTGAATAAAAATATTGTGTCTCTTGTCTCCCGGTGATTGGTCTTCATATTGTGTTGTTGTCAATATTGATTGACTATATATCATCTTGGTGATTGGCAATATCTTCACTTCACCATCGGTATAAGAATCACAATCCTCTCTCTTGCATTTACATTTACTAGAATATCTTGTGTAGCTCTAGTGGTAGCTTTGCTAGTAGTGTTGTTAGCTTGCTCACTAGTGTAAAATTAGTGACATAGCCCTTGTGTAAACTAGAAATCATAATCTACTAGAATTATGGATAGGAGGCTTGAATCACAACCGTAGGCTAAGCAAAACTCGCTTTACGCCGTTTGTTATTCTAACAAGTTTTCTTAGTGGTTAGTGTAGGATTTTTTATAGGCTATTCACCCCTCTCTAGCCATCTAGGACCTTACATCTGGTTATCGACTGTCGTTGCATGGTTGACCTTGCCAAGAAGGCTAAGTCCTTGCCTACAAATCGAAGAACACAAGCAAGAACAAGAAAGAATGCAACCAAATTACAGATGAATGATTAATCTCACAAGTTGGGGTCTCACAAACCGGCGGCGGCTAACGGCGGCGGCGAAACTATTCTTGACAGAATAATCTAAGAAAAACCCCTGAACCCTAACTTGTGTAAAGGCTACTGATTTATAGAGTCTAAGGTCTTCCACAACCCTCTGGATGCACCCCTAAAGGGTTCCAACTCGATACAAGGCCCAAAGACCCAAATACGTCGTCACAGCGCCAAAACAGATTCTGAAGGTCAACTTTCTCAAATGCTTCCCGACGGCTCCAGTTGAATTTGGGCCTCCCACAAGACTCTTTGGAAATGTATTCTCGTTAGATTTCTTTAGAGTCCAAGATCACCCAATTTTGAGTCCGTATGTGACCTGGGCGACCATTTTAGTGCTGACTGCTCCTGAATTCCGAACGAGACTCGAAGTCGACTTGGTTTGGGCCTCCGTCTTTATTCGGACGCCCCGCTGGTTCTCCACACCTTCAAGCCCTCCTCTAGGTGTATCCTAGTCCTCTCCTTGATTCCTAAGCACAATATAATCATTAGGTAGCAATCTATTCTCAAAATCATATAAAGAATTACTTAGGAACGAGCTCACCTCTAAATTTAATTGTCGTGCGCGAGCTCTTGTGATTGGACCTTGAATGTCTAGCAGCGGATCATTGTGTGTATGTGAAGGAGTGATGTCCTCATCAATGGAGCTAGGCATGAGTGGATAGATGCAAATACATTACTTATGATAGAAATCAATCACATAGCACTTACTTAAACAGGGGTAAGCCAATGATAAAGATATATATGATTATAATAAAGGCTTAGATAACTTTCTAGAGATAGGCATGGACTACTCATTATTAAAGTCAACCAAAATAGGAGATTAGTTAAGAGATTGAACTCTTATGTTATTCCTAATTTATTAAGTCTTTCATCTACTCTAGCAAATATACAATCATATATAGCTTAATGACTCTTTATCTATGCATAAGAAACATTACTCAGGAAGATCAGGAACAGAGCAAGTCTACCATCATAATCATGTTCTACTATCTCTATATATGGGGAGTGGACTAAAAGGACTCAACGAGAGTATCACATCCGCGATCTACCACATGACCAGTATATAAAGTGCATTCGCAGGCAAACAATATCTAAGCACTATGCCTCTATAATGCTGACCACTTAACTCACTCGAGTATTGAATTAAGCGCTTTGCGATCTCATGCATAAACTCATTATCAATCATGACTATATCAAATATACTACTAGAATAAACTAGGAACATAGCAAACCAAAACATAGTATTGAAATAGAATAAAGTCTTAACAAGAGGAAATACAGCGGAATTACCGGCCTCTAGTAGACAGGAGAGCCAGAATCCTGAGCCGAGCGCTCAACTCTACTTGAATCTAACTAGCTAGGTGTAAACTAGAACTTTGAGTGTCTAACCCTAATCTCTAGTGTAGAAGAAGTCTTCAATTGATCTTCTGTTCTAAATTCTTCTCTTGATATCAGTTGATATGAAACCCTGGGGGGTCTGGGGCTGCTTATATAGGCCGGTGTGATGAATATCAACCCTTGGATCAAACCAACTTATGGTAACGGTGGAGATTAATCCTCAAAGGAGGTGGAGAATCCACGTTGAAGGAGAGACCAAACGGGCCCTGGCATGGATCGACCGATGGGGGGCCCAGATCGGCCGATCTACTTTGGCTACCAACTAGGCCTCGCTTTGATAGGGTGAGTCTCTAGTGTTCTCTAGAATATTCTTGACACAGTTTCACCATGTAATTCGATGTATTAGTCTGACATGTGGGTCTCCTTTGGTTCTTTTCCTGATAACAACCTGCAAAACACTTCACCAAAACTCATGGAATTCTGTCAGTTTAAACCCTATTCTATATTTGAGGATATTTTTGTGCCCTTTTTCATGGCTAGTTGATGGCTTAAAATGCTCAATAACTACCATCAACAAGCTTCCCCAATCTTAACCTTTGCTCATCCCTGAGCAAACAATGAGTTACTTAAGCACACATGCATCCATTAAAAATTCTCTACCAAAACAGAGTGATCTATCTAACTTTCAAACTCATCCATATACTTGCAATCATGGGACTTTTACCTTCACTTAATCTTAGGTAATTGAAAGATAGAATAATCAAGTCAAGCACTATATCTCAAATTCATTACTCAACCTCTGTTCCGGTGTTTTTGTATTTTCAAAATAAAACTCAGATTTTCCTGTGTATGACTCACTCTCAAGTCTCTCATGTATGTGGTATTTGTGGATCCTTACCAAAGCAATAAGGTGTATGCCTTCCCTCCTACAACTACTAAGGCTTTTGTGGAGCTCAAGGTTTGAAAAACAGTGAACACTTACTTGTAGAGCATTTATTGTAAAGTCAAACAATTGATCCAAAGAGAGTTAAGTCATACAATCAAATCAAGAAGTGCATGTGTGTGGAATGATGGATGTATATGGTGGCTAATTCTACTTTTGCTCCTTTGGAAATTATTTCTCTCATTGATTGATACTTTGGAAGCACTTTCGCAAAGCATCATGGGCTATCTTATCCATTTCTTTTGTTTTCTTTCTTTTTTTTAGGCAAGCATCGAGGTACCCATTGTTTTATTTATTCAGACACTTGTCCATTTTTATGTCTCAGGCGGGCATCTTTGTACCCATCGTTACCTCTCATCTCACCTTGGATAGACTTTTGCATAGCCACATGATACTTGCAACACATATTTTTGTGAGAGAATTGCAATAAGAACTTGGAGCTTTTTATTTAATGGCAAGAGATGAATGTGTTTGGATGGATGATGGCATGTGTTGGCGCCTACACTTAGTGTAAGGATAGTGCCTATGTGGGGGTGGTGTGTACGTGATCTTGATTTTGAAAGTATGACAAAGCTCTCATAAGGCATCAACAAAGTTTAACTAAACTCAATGCAAATACAAGTAGCATATAAGAAAAGGTTTTTCTAATCTAATCATCTTATATGGCTCTGGTAGGATTTCTTTGTCATACAAGGAACTCATCATATTGATTTTAGCATTTTTCAAGAATATATAATCCGGAATTTAGTGTCATAATGAACAAGATAAATAGTAGCTCAACCTTTCTTATATCATATCTATCAATCACTTAGACTCAGTTCAAGCATGCTCCCACAGATCTTAAGTTCAGGATAAATTTTTAAGTTAAATCAATTGAGCTCAATATTGGGAGAACTTTTTAATTGGAAGCATAGCACTTAGAGCAACTTATTATCTAGTTCATGATTTCTCAAAGTTCCATTATTCACACAAACAAACTAAAACAAACAAACCAAAATAAAGCAAACGAAAATTAAAAATAGAATGGGCTGGAAGGACTTACCTTGTCATGCGGGGGTCCTTCCCCAAGCTAGATCTAGAAATGGGTGAACAACCTTTCCCAGTTGTCATCATGCGCCGCTTGGCATTGCTAGATGTGGTCCTGAGCTTGCATGAGGGCAGCTTGGCTTTCCTCTATCCTGTCCAGCTGAGCGTGGAGTTCTTGCCTATCCTGCTGGTACTCATGGTAGCTAGGGCCGGAGTAGGAAGCACGATCAGGGTGGTAGTGCACTCCTCCTGATGACTCCTCCTGCATGTCAGCACTACCTTGATAATAATGACCATAGGGGCCTTGCTGCCATTGGGAGCTGCTCCCCTGTTGCCACGATCCCTCAGAATGAGTGGACGGGGTTGCCTCCCATGGGTTGTGGAATTCCCATGAGGCTCCTGTATAGTCGAATGTCTGATAGCTGGTGTATGCCAGCCCTTGCGGTGGTGGATCTGCACCATAATACCTGCGCGGTAGCTGGTCCAGGCGTGCAGAAGCACTCCTACGAATGGTGGCCCTATTTGGCAAAACAATAAAAGAAGGTGCGGCATACAATCCAAGTCCCGAGTTAGGTAACGGGATCTCGGTCGTATAGCCACGATAGATCATCTTTCCTCCTTTTATCATTTGGCCCTACCTAAAATGTTCAATGGTGATTTCGAGCCTATCTTCTTCTATAAAGTCTAGCGTTGCATTTTCCATAAGACCCAAGTTATTGGCTAATCGAGTTACTAGAGAAGCATACTCAATGTGACCAAATTTTCTTTCAAAAGTTTTTATCCAATGATCCATTATAGCTTTAACAGGTGAAATCTTTCTACGCTTTGCCATAGCGAACATTATTCGCAAGTATTCAATCCTAACAGTTCGCGGATCATCTCTAGGAAAAAGGGTTATTCCTAACCAATGATGGATAAAATGTAAGGTTGGTAATTGGATAGTGTTTGCAACAGTATGTCTACAATTATCTTCATCAGAAATCTCTTTCCAAAATTTAGGTCTATCAAATTCAGGCATAGCTATATCCATATCTAGCACACATTCTGCATGAAACCCAAAATGCTGACTAAGTTCTTTCCATGTTAATGAAATGTCCTTGTTAAATAATCAGAAAGATACCCCATTATCTTCTAATTTTAATGTGCACAAAAATTCAGTGGTAAGAAGCTTACTACCTGGTTCAGTGTCACACCCATTTTTAAGGACAAAAATAGGATGCATAAAAGACTCATGTGCGCCCTAGGATATGATTGCACACACAAGTAGACAAATTACATAGTATCATCACAGTGCTTATTACATAGTGAATAGATATTTAACACATAGTCTTGAACAATAAGTAATAATAACTAATAGTAGATCTCTAGCGGAAACTCCAAACACAGGGACACGGTTAACTGGTTGACACCAAGACTAGTACTCATTATGATAATCTTCCTCATAATCTTCATCTGTTATGGTGGAAATAGCAAGGGTGAGTTCATGTCGAACTCAACAAGTACAACACAGGGTTCATGAGGCACAAAAGGCTAGACACTGTTTGACTGCGTTTAGCTTTTATTCATCATGTAATTAGCAATTGAGTAGCATCAAAGTAATCCACTTCCCATTAATGAACCAATGATCAATTGTAATAAAGATAATGAATAGCATTAACATGAGCATATGAAAGGTCCTTGTTTGGTTTTGGTAATTGAGTGACAACTTAGGTGGACTAATATGTGGTTATGTGAGATACACAGGAGATTAGTCCACGGGTAATGGTGTCATGGAGGAGCTCATTGTATATGAGACATGACATTGACTCATGTGACCAAGATGATGAAGACCAAGATGATGCTTGGCTCTTGTAATTGTCCCGCTGTGTGAGCCAATCTAATAGTACATCCATCTTGGTTGATAATGCACATATTTCTTCAGTTGTCTCCTCACTCTGATGACAATGTTGAGTATTATCTTGGGGCCAGCTTTGATTTCTTGCAATTTTCTCCATAAGTACTTTAGCTTTCCTAGGAGTGAGTGATAGGAATGATCCTTCAGCAGTTGCATCTAGTTGGTTAGGGCTTCTCTGAATTAATCCATGGTAGAAGTCTTGCATGAGTAACCAATCTTCCATTCCATGATGGGGACAATCTATGATGTATTCTTGAAAACACTCCCATGCTTCTAAAATGGTTTCTCCTTTCAGCTGTTGAAAATTGGTAATCTTTCCTCTTAAGGCATTGGTTTTGCCTATAGGGAAAAACTTTTCTAGAAAGGCCTTGGAACACTTTGCCCATGTGTTGATATGATCATTATTGGCATAGAACCATTGCTTCGCTCTTCCCAAAAGTGAAATGAGAATAAACAGAGTAGTATGATGTCTTGAGCAACATTTTAGATGGTGATGGTGCTGCTAATCTCCAGAAAATTCTGAAGATGAGCACTTGCATCTTCATGTGCCTTTCCACTGAATGGTGTAGCTTGGACCATGTTGATGAGGCTTGGCTTGAGCTCAAACTCTAGGTTTTTGGTGTTGAGTGTAGGTCCGGTGCGGATGTTCTTAGTGCTTGGTGTAGCGAACTCACGCAATGTCTTCTCAACCATGGCTTCATGATCTTGGTGTTAGCTTCTTCTTGCGTTGATTTGATTCGGATGAATGAAGTTTAGTGAATTATGTAATACCATGCATAAAATATAAACAAAAGAAACAAGGGGTAATTTTATAAAAGCAGAGGTATTAGTTATGATTTTTATCACTAAGTATGTATTTGATCTTTTTCTCAAATGCCTTTCCATTACTTCTCCCAGGCAACGGCGCCAAAAATGCTTGTTGGTATTTCTTAACGTGTCACTTGGTTAATTACTTGCCACCTCTCTTTAACTTATATCTCTTGCAATAACTAAGTTATCATCCCTAGTATGAATATAAGAGACATGTTTGGATATTACTATGCAAGTGACTAGAGATAAACTATAAACTAATCTTGAATCAAAGTATCTGCAAGCGCACAGATTAATGTATACCATTGTAGCACTTTACCCAAGTATTCCAGGGTTGTCGATTTATATTTTTACCATAGGGAGAAGGTATGGAGCTAGGCATGAGTGGATAGATACAAATACATTACTTATGATAGAAATCAATCACATAGCACTTACTTAAACAGGGGTAAGCCAATGATAAAGATATATATGATTATAATAAAGGCTTAGATAACTTTCCAGAGATAGGCATGGGCTACTCATTATTAAAGTCAACCAAAATAGGGGATTAGTTAAGAGATTTAACTCTTATGTTATTCCTATTTTATTAAGTCTTTCATCTACTCTAGCAAATATACAATCATATATAGCATAATGACTCTTTATTTATGTATAAGGAACATTACTCAGGAAGATTAGGAATAGAGCAAGTCTACCATCATAATCATGTTCTACTATCTCTACATACGGGGAGTGGACTACAAAGGACTCAACGGAAGTATCACATCCACGATCTACCACATGACCAGTATATAAAGTATATTCGTAGGCAAACAATATCTAAGCACTATGCCTCTGTAATGTCAACCACTTAACTCACTCGAGTATTGAATTAAATGCTTTGTGATCTCATGCATAAACTCATTATCAATCATAACTATATCAAATATACTACTAAAATAAACTAGGAACATAACAAACTAAAACATAGTATTAAAATAGAATAAAGTCTTAACAAGAGGAAATACAGCGGAATTACCGGCCTCTAGTAGACAGGAGATCCAGAATCCTGAGCCGAGCGCTCAACTCTACTTGAATCTAACTAGCTAGGTCTAAACTAGAACTTTGAGTGTCTAACCCTAATCTCTGGTGTAGAAGAAGTCTTCAATTGATCTTATGTTCTAAATTCTTCTCTTGATATCAGTTGATATGAAACCCTAGGGGTCTAGGGCTACTTATATAGGCATAGGGACAACTGACTGGTTGACCACAAGCCTAACTTCTTCAAAAGCCAGCAATCTGGTACCCATCTGGGATTTTTATTGAATGTAAACAAGTGTGAGCTCACCTAGCTTAGCAAGCATAATAGGGGGTTCATGAGGCTCAAAAAGGTTGACACTGGTTTACTGTGATTATCTTTTAGTAAGTCATCTTTTAACCATTGAGTAGCAGCAAGCTTAGCATTAGCCGCAAATAACCACATGATCAGGCAAACATGATTAATGTATAGCATAAACAGTAATCATTAATGAGCATATTAACCATCAATATCTTTAGTGATCATCCACTATTCCATAAGGGTCCAAGGCCGCTCATGTCCTTAAGCACGACTATTATAACAGTTTTAACAATCTGCACAGGTTGTACACTTTACCCATGAGCCGTGATACCCATATGCCCGGGATAGCTACTCCCAAAACACTTTCAAGGTGAGCAGGCAGGAATCACTAGGTTGGATAAAATCAGGACTCAAAAGAAATTATTTTGAATAAATACGGAGCACGGGTTGATTCTTGGAAAGGTCGAGGGCTTTTCTGCAAAAGCATAGGTGGCTGACCGCGGTTGACCCACTATGGCTGATTGGGCGCCACATGGTGTGTGCTGGTTGGGTAGGTGCGCCACGTGTGCTCATGGATCGGTGACGGGGCACTTGGGACTTGGTCCACAGGACCATAGTAGACCGTTACATAACCTTGAAAAGGTGCGCAATCTCGCCTGTCCAAAATAGATCGTGCGGTGTACAGCAAAGGGGAAGGATCCCCGTTGTCTGCATAGCAACATCGGCGAGCCTACCATTGCTGGCGGTGAGTCCAGCTCGGTGGCACACAGCGGGGACGGTGATTCCAGCCACGCCAACTAAAACCGATGGCACCCGAGTGACGAGCGCGACAGTGCAAATCCAAAATGGCACAAAGGGGAGGCGTGGAGCTCATCAGGATGACCTCCCGTGGTGGTGCCATGGCCGATGGCCATGGGAGTTCACCGATTCGGCGTTCTCGGGCACCAAATGCAAAGAAAAAGGGTCGAGGAGGACTAGGGGCTCACCGCGAGTTAGCAACAGGGTTCTCGTTGTTCGGATGAGCTCCAGTGATGTTGGCCACATACAGTAGCGGCTGTGGAAGAAAATGGCCGCTGGTGAGGTCTAATCCGTGAAATTGGAGGCCAAAATAAAGAGGAAAAGGCACCTACGTCTTTGTTGGAGAGGGGCGGAGCTCCAGGGCATGCTTTGCGATAGCAGAAGGAGCTCGAAGCGGCGAATTGTGATGGCAGGGGTAACTGATCAAACAATGTATCTATGCAGGGCAATGGGTACTTATTCTTGATGGTTACCGCATTGAGAGGGCGATAGTCTATACACATCTACAAGGTGTCATCCTTCTTTTTCCCAAAAATTGCAGGACAACCCCAGGGAGAAGTACTAGGCTAAATAAATCCTTTCTCCAGCAACTCTCCTAGCTGTTTCTTCATTTCTGCTAACTTAGGTGGGGCCATCTAATATGGACGCTGAGAGGTTGGGGCTGTTCCAGGTTCTAACTCAATGACAAACTTAACATCCCTATTAGGAGGCAAACCTGGCAAATCCTCAGGAAAGACATCCGAGAACTCGTGAACCATGGGGATGGAAGCGATATTAGGAGAGGCCTCTGTATGAGATATCACTGATGAAGTCGACTGAGAGGGGATACGAAGAGACATTCTATCTTCTGAGGAAGGAAGTCAAAGCTCAACAACTCTTTGCCTAAGATTTAATGTGACCCCATAAGCCTTCAGCCAATTCATCCCAAGAATTGCATCTATGCCTTGTCCCGATAGTACCAAGAACTAGAGTCGGTATATGAGAGTGGCTAACTCCAATTTAACTATACCTGTCTGGGTGTTAACACATAAGAGTGCCCCTAGAGTACTAATCTTAAATGCAAAAGGCATAGCCAATAATGGCATATCATGCTTTTCTATGAACCGCAGACTCATGAAGGAATGTGATGCACCAGAATCAAATAACACATAGGCTGGATGGGAGTTGATGGTGAACATACTAGCAATCACTGGATCACACTATAACAGCTCCTCAGCGGTGGTGAAGTTGACCTATCCGGTGTGACTCACAGATGGCTTCTTAGTGATGATAGTCCTCTTGACCAAACATGAGTTAGCCGACTATGGAGCATACTGTGCTGGCTAGTTCTGTGGATAGTTCTTGATAAAGTAGCCTTCCTTGCCACACTTCAAACATGCACCCTAGTTAATGCCCTGATCCTAGCGTGGCTGAGATTGCTGACCTTGTGACTGATATTGAATCTGTGGGATAGGAGCATGGTACTTAGTTGAAGGTGCCTAGTGTCACTGCTGCTGCTGCTGATGGTAGGGATGCCCGTCAGTGGATTGATAGGGCACCCTACAGATCACTTGCACCTTCTGAGGTTGCGGGTGTCTAGAAGACCCGCCAGAAGACCACTTGCGCTTTTGTTCAGTGTGAGTGAAGCCCCTCCATAGTGATGGTAGCATCCATCAAGACACCAAAGGTCTGATTGCCCCCGGTGTATAATTTCTCCTACAACAAGCAAGAGAGGCCACGATAGAAACGATCCCTCTTCTTTGCATCAGTGTCCACGTGAGTCCCCACGTACTGTGCCAGTTGGTTGAACTTGTTAGCATAGTCCAACACTGACATGCTCCCCTGGGTCAACTCCAGAAACTCCATAATCTTCTGGTTAATTAGCCCCGTAGGGATATAATACTCCTTGAAGGTTGCGGTGAACTCCTGCCAAGTCACATAGTGGCCCACTAGCTGCATGACACTGAAAGTGTCCCACCAAGCACTGGCAGGACCTAGAAGCTGCTGCACTGCAAAGCACACCTTCAGCTCCTCGGTGCGGTCAAGAAGCAAGAACTTCTGGTCCATGACATGAAGCCAGTGCTTCGCGTCCAAAGGCTCCCTCGTTGGCGTGAATGTGGGAGGGTGGGTATTCAGGAAGTCCTGGTAGGTGCAGGGTCACTCAGGACCCCTAGCACCAGCTCCATTGCTGCGGTTGCCCTCGCGGCCTCTCTAGGTGAGACCGCCAATTGCCTGGGCCGACCGCTCCAAAGCCCGAGCTGACTCGCGGCAAGCAGCAAGCACCTCCTCCATCAACTTTGCGTGCATCATCATTGGCGGCGGGGGTGGTGGAGGAGGTAGACGTGGGGCCTCAGGGCTATCTCCATTGGTGGTGTTTGTTGGTATTTCTTAACGTGTCACTTGGTTAATTACTTAGCCACCTCTCTTTAACCTATATCTCTTATAAGAACTAAGTTGTCATCCCTAGTATAAATATAAGAGACATGTTTGGATATTACTATGCAAGTGACTAACTATCCAAAGTATCTACAAGCGCACAGATTAATGTGTACCATTATAGCATTTTATCCAAGAGTATTACGGGTTGTCGATTTATATTTTACCACTGGGAAGGGACTGGCAGATGATAAGGTATGAGTAAATAGAAGATTACCTAAACGCACATGTAATGGAGAGATAACCATGTATGCTCAAGTACTCATAACAGGGGTAAATCACCATAATGATAAATAATAATAATAATGGTAATGATGGTGATAATGATGATCAGATCATAAATAATATAATTGATTTAAAGCACTCCCTATCTAGGCACTAGCATGGTATTAGGTAGAAGTACGACAATATTCCTAAGTCATTCTAACTATACTATCAAAGTCATACTTAGATTAGTGCAATTATACTAGCAATCATGGCGAAGATACCTTTTATCTACACATAAGGGAATATTACTAAGGAAGATCAAGAACAGAGCAAGTCTTCTATAGTAATGATAGCTTCCTACTATCCCAATATTCAAGGAGTGGACTACAAAGGACTCAATGGGAGTATCACATCCGTGATCTACCACATGACCTAGAATGTATGGTGCAATTGCAGACAAACCACATCTAAGCACCACGCTTACATGTCGTTGGTCACTCACCCATGATATCAATGAGTGAGCGCCATGCAATCTTATGTATAAATATGAAAGCATCCTAACTATGCAAAGTATATAATCTAGGCAAGCAATGAATAGCACAATTGAGAACATAAACAATAAATAGAATAATGTTGAATCCATTATATCTAACAAAGTATATACGAAAAGAGTAGATACAAGAGAGAGCTTACAAGGGCTCCATGAAGCCTCGCTCTAGATAGATCTGGAATCCAAGCAAAGCTTGCCTTCTACTACTTCTAACCTATGTAGCTATGCTCTAGATGGTGGAGCTCTAATGAATTAGGGTTTCTGGCTCTAGAGATGATCTCTGATCTGATTCATATGATCTGATATGAAACCCTAGGGGGTCTGGGGCTGCTTATATAAGATGGAGTGATGAATATCAGCCCTCGGATCAAACTGACATATGGCGACGGTGGAGATTAATCCTCAAAGGCGGTGGAGAGTCCACATCGAAGGAGAGACCTGATGGGCCCCAAGGAGGATCGGCCGATCCACAGGGCCCATCGGTCGATCCCCTGTGGCTAAGATGTGGGTCCCTCTTTTGCAGGTAAGTCTTTGGTGTTCTCTAGAATATTCTTGACTCTCTTTCAACACGTAATTCCCCGTATAAGTCTGACATGTGGGTCTCCTTTGGTTCTTTTCCTATCTAATCCCTACAAAACACTGATTCACCAAAACCTATGGAATTATGTTAGTTCAAACCCTATTCCTATGGTGGTGTTTGCATTTATACCCTTTTTCATGTTTAGTTGACAATTGAAATTCATCGGGATCCCTAGATACCCCTCGTAGAGTGTGACGAAGATCAACATCTGCATGATTCCATTAGGGTTGAGGTTGTGGAGCTCCACCTTGTAATGTTGAAGCAGCCCTTGGAAGAAATCTGATGGCGGCCACCCCAACCCCCGCTCATGGAATGCCTTGAAGCTCACCACGTACCCCACTAGCGAATGAGGGTTGCAGTGAGCCCTCGATGGCATGATCCACTCTGTGGCATGGGGATCAGTGGTGGTGACCAGACGAAGAAGGCCATGGGCGACGAGCCTGTCCAACTCTTCCTTGGTGATGGAGGAATACGACCATAGGTCCATGACTCGAGAAGGGAGGCTGACAATGATGATGCAACGGTGAGGTGTGAGCTTTTTCTCTCTCTCTTACTGCTCTCTCTCTCGGCTTGTGACAGTGGATGCCGAAGGCTGGGAGGCGAGAGAGTTGTGGGAACAGAGGGCAAAAGGTAGAAGGGGCAGCGGTGCCCGTGTCATTTATAAGAAGGGGAGAAGTCAAGGAGCCCTCATTCAGTGCGCTTGCGGTGTTATCTCCTCAAAGATCTCCTCCTCTCGCTAACCGTGCGCACGCTTCCTGCGAAACGTCCCATCTGCCTGCTACGCCTAAAAAGTTGCGCCTGCTATTCAGAGTCCACAACACTTAGAATTCTCCAAGTTTTACTCCCTTGCATCGTAAAAATCTAGGGCGGTGTTGGTATATTTTAACACATACAAATAAACACTAGAAATTATCTACAAGCGCACAGATGTAGCATTGTAGCTTTTACGCAGAGGTTTTAAATATCGTATCCACAGGGAAACGTGTGATGTTAAGTATGGTCTAACTTAACCCAAAGTAGCTACAAGACTTAAGAAGGTTGGGACTGTAGAGGAAACAACTAAGGTTGTCTAATTCTACTCTCAATAAGCTATGTCTTCTACTGTTCTATCTAGGGAAATTGACTAAGGAAAGACTCCAGTAGAGGGTGTGTCCCTTAGCAATCAAGGTCCTAATAGGCCTACAAACAGAAGGTGGACTATAGAAAATTCAATGAACGAAGTCACTATCATGATCTACCACCGATCCAGAATGTAGGGTGTATCCATAAGTAACTAGATCTAAGCACCACGCTTACACCTATAATACTACTCTAACCTATTGGCCAAATAGATTAAAGCACTCAAAGAACTATGAACTAGGAGAACAATATAAACAATGCTTAAAGAAAGAAGAAATATATTACTAGAGAAATCTCAGATGTAGGTTAACTTTCACCAAGGTACAAGCATAGAGGGAGCACCGACGGGCCTCACCTCCTCCATCTCTTCCCTCTCTCTACCTCTCTAATTCTAAAGATTAGACCTCTAATTAGGACTAATCCATCTTGATAGCTAGCACTAAGAGGTAGATCCTTTTAAGGACCCCTCTCAATGGATCCTAAACTAAAAATATGAATTAGGGTTTCTAGAATGATCTGAATCTAGGGGTCTAGGGCTGCTTATATAGGCCCCTAGTATGCATCGGAGCCCTCGGATCAAACCGATATTGAACAACAGCGTAGATGCAATCCTTATGTCGGTGGAGAACCGACATTTGAAGACAAAGGCTGATAGGTGGGGTTGAGGGTTGGCCAACCTAGGGGTGGGGTCGACCGACCCCCTCTATGCCAGGTGGGGCCCCTTTGGTGGAGTGGTTTCTCGTGTCTTCTAGAGTATTCTTGAGTTGGAGTCAGTTTAGAATTTGATAATTTCTCCAACGTCCTTGTTATCTTCTCTCCTTTTTCTGATAAACCCCTACTAAAACATAGATTCACCAAAACTTATGGAATTATGTTAGTGTAACCCCTAAACCTATGTTTGGTGATAGAATTATGCCTTTATCCATGTTTGGTTGATGGTTAAAAATGATAGTTAACTACCATCAACAGGTAGTGAAGCCCATTTACCGCCTAGGGGTTCGAAGGCTGGCCCGCCTAAGGGTTCAACAACCGCCCTAGGGCAGCCCGAGTTAGGGATAGCGAAGGATGGGCCCACCAGTGGTTGAGACCTAGGTGCCTAAAGCGCCAAGGGCATACCGAACCGTGTTCGAGTCCCGGTGAGCGTCGGTCTATGGAATCCCTCGATGGGAGGCATCAAGCCCTTGGAACCAATCAAACAGATCCGAGACCCATCCAGACTGACCCGTGGGAAACATTGGAGCACGTCGCATATGATTACAAGCCGACCCCTATCGAACAGGGCTCAGGCCTCCACTCAAACTCACCCGCTAACAGCTCACCGAAGCCATCACAGGTCGCCCGCCGAGGGTAGTGTGATGTGTCCCACCCCTCTATTCCATGAAGGAATGCATGAGGGACAACAAACAAGACTAGGAAGTCCTTGACCATCCTCCCGCAATGCATGGGGCTCAGGGGCTGCCCTCGCACTTAGGCCTATCGAACGGCCACGCCTCTCAACGATCCTAGGGCTCGGGGGCTTCCCACGGTACTCACCAACGAGATTAAAAAAGGCCACCCGAGGAACACCATGCTTGATTTTCAGCCCTTAAAGGGGTACACCACCCCTTTAAGGCCTCGGGGACTACACCCGGCAGGTGCTCTCATGCGCACCCACCAGAAAAACCTCATAATCAATCACCCATAGCACCTCTGAAGGAGCACTTACTCCTCCACAGGCTCGGGGGCTACTGTAGGGTACCACAATTAGGGGTACCCAATCAAACATAAAAAACATTAAGAATCTCCCCATCATCCACACGATCAGTGTCCACCTCATTTAAACCCTCTACTGGAGGGCTCACGCGCAGGCGACGCCCCAGACAAAATCTCTGATTCACACGAGGCCTTACCTCAAGGCTCGGGCACCTGTCTCCTCATGGGTGATTTTTTCTAATTCGCCTGACGCCTTACTACAAGGCTTGGGCACCCTTCGCCCCTCGAGTGATTCGCCTGAGGCCCTGCAGAAGGTCTCGGATGACAACCACCCCTCAGGGCCATTCTCTGCCTCGCCCAAGCCCTCAGCTGACGTCATCACACCCCTCGGGTGCACTCCCTCAACGAGTCAGCCCCACCACTCTACCTGCTCACATGGGCACATGACCTGGTATGGGCAGAGAAGTGTCTGTTGGTGTTTCTTAACGTCATCACCAGAAATAGAGTTAAACTCTATCCTCGATAACGGCGCTAGAAATTCTTGTTAGCATTTCTTAGTGACATTACTAAGAATGGAGTTCTAAGTCCATCCCTGCAATGACACTAGAAACACCTATATCGGTATTCCTTAGTAAGTCACTAAGAATGGATGATCTTAGCAAAAGAACTAAGTTTATACTGCAACGATAAATCATTACATGTATGGATAAATCCGCAAGCGCACAGAAATATCGTTGTAGCATTTCACCCAGAGGTTAAGCTGAGTATCATTATTTGTAGGTTCACTAAGGAAGGCAATGTAGTTGATTCTAGTATGGATATAGTCAAAGTAACATGAATACAACACTACATCAGTTGTTATGACAGGCAATAGAAATGATTTTCAAAGATAGTGTGATACACACACAACAGCATACAAATGAGCTAAGGACTAAGAAAAGTCTAAAAGAATGAATTGAATAAAGAATGAAAGAATGATCTAATGGAGCAGGTGTGGTCTACATACAGTTATGCACAAAACAGTATATTCATACAAATACATGATATAGATTTAGATCTATGTTGAGACAGGTCAGGAGGCCACTGAGTACTGGTCTGCCAGCAACCTCATGTGACAATTTAAACTCCTACACCCTAGTCGAACATGGGGGAATACCAAGGATGGACAGGGCTGTCACCACCTGCCGCCATCCCCTCAATAGAGACTAGGACTATGCATTCACCTAGCCCTATATATCCAAGCACCATGCTTGCGTATAAAGAACCTACCCAAGCCCCGTCGGGTCCCCGACCCTATGGATCGATAGGTAAGAGGCCTGGGCATACCAGAAGGCATGATGATCTGCCACCTCAACATATCTCTATTTCTATATATGTAAATGATATGAAGCGTTTAAGCATAAAGTTCTATATGAGAGTAATATGTTATATAAACTATATGCTAGTTCATGTTCTATACTACCATCATAAGAACTATACTCTAGTTCATATGCAAAACTATATGGATAAAGTTGGGACAAGGACTTGGAGAACAAATCTTTCTTATTCATACCCAAAGTCTTCTCCAAGGAGCCAAGCCCTCCAAGATAGCTTCACCTAGCTCCTCTAATATTATACTACTAACAAAGGTAAAGTACAAGAGGTGGAGGTGCTCAAATGTTGCTCAAGTGAATGATTATGTGTGAGTGAGCCTCCCCCTTGCTTATATAGGTGAGTATGGTCGGTTTGGGGGGAATATTCCCTGGATCCCCACCGCACCGTCCTCCCTTGGCATTGAATATACCGACTGAGAAAGCCGGGCTCGAGCGGGCATGGGGCGGTGTAGCCGACCCCATCTGGGCTGCAAGAATGTTGGTGTTTGGCCCATTTGTAGTCGTGGATTTGCCCTTCCTTCAATAATTTGACTTTACACTTTGTCTGAAGGCGCTTCTTAACATACTTCACATGTTTTCCATATATATTTCCTGTAAAACACTAATCTCCAATACATGTGGAAATATGTCAGTAGTAAATGCATATGTGTGTAGAATGTGATAATTCACCCTTTTTTGGACCAAGGTTCGCGGGCAGAATGTGTCGATAAGAACCACCAACAGTGTCATTGTACCCTGACACATAAGACATCTTACGTCGTTTCACCATCTCTACGCCCATGTCCCATAGTGCAAAGGGTACAGGTCCCTGTGCTACCTGTCCTGCTCCCCTCTCTCTGTGCGCCAGGGCATGGCTTGATGGGACGCGTATCATCTCGCTACTCCTATGCACACGCCACCACAGGGACCGGGTTACCACGCCCTATGTCACCTAACCCCTCTGTACATTGATCAAAGCCCCTATATGCTCCATACCAGACGCCATGCTATCGCAGGAGCCCATACCACCCTGACATGACATGCCAGAGCTCGGGAAGGCCAGAGGAAGACTGCCCATTCCTTCTACAGTGCCAGAAGCCTTCGGCCAGAAGGAAGAGCAGCTCCCCGAGGCCTCAGTCTTTTGTCTTTCTCTTTCTTCTCATTGTATTCCACAATGTAACCCTGATCACTCCCTTAGTTCTATAAAAGGGAGATCAAGGCCCCCCTCCGATCATCCGACCACAAGCTCTCCAAACTTCAATCTCTCAAACATCACAACCCGTTTGTAACCCCTACTATGAGCACTTCAGTGCAAGGCAATAAAGAACCACCGCACACTAGACGTAGGGACTTTAGCTACCCAAACCAGTATAAACCTTGTGTCCACTTTGTACACCATCCTAGCCTAAGACGCGTAGACACAAATTCACTAGCCGAGGTTAGGATCGCCATTTCTAACACCGACAGACTGGGTTTTCACCCATGGAAGACATTGCTAGGGACACAATGCCCTCAATAGGGAAGCGACGCCAGCAGGTGTCGCAGTCGCCAGGTTTTTGCCTAAGGTACCCCTAGCACAGACGTCGGCTAAGATGTCAGACACTAGACTATCACCACCGCCATCAATGTCAGCCATCCCGCAGAACCTTCACTAGAGGAGCATCAACGTGCTGGCTGCACGAGCAGCTGCGTCAGCAACCCCCGCCAACTAGACAACATGGTGAAGACCGGCCTCACTCTACCATGCGTGTCCCCCTGAAAGCCCCAGTTTGGTTTTAGATAATTGATGAAACCTAAAGTGTACTAACCTTTGTTATGAGTGAAATATAAAAATAGGTTGGTACACACCAAGTGGAGGAGCTAGATGATGGTTATGGTGATGGTGGTGACCAAAAGATTATATATTCTCCAACTTGGAAAAGAATAAAGAGAAAAACAAAATGAGCTCAAGGCAAAGGCATAATCAAAAGGGCCATTTTGTTTTTGCCACTCAAGACACCTAGTGGGTGTGAGTGGATTTAGGATAGATAACCATACTATAAAGAGAGAAAATCTTTAATTGCAATGGTTATCTAGTGCCACTAGGTGTGAGTCACATTTACATATTTTTTTGATGCGCTTAGTGGTGAGATGCATGAGAAGGCCGTGAAACATATTGGTGAAAAGCTAATTTAAGTGCCAAATTTATAGTGGAATATTTTTATGGAGTTAGCAACTTGGAAAGGCTTAAAAAGAGGTGCTAGAAATTCACAGAAGGTGCTCAGTTGTCCAGCTTGAATGAAATTACAAGCAGTTGCAACCAATTGAAATTAGTGGGAGTTGGGACTGGTTGCTGTTGTGATGTAGCTGCGTGCACGCATGCAAAACCAGGAAACTAGAGTGCTAGTGCTTATTTATTGCTAGTGGGGACCATGGTTTTTTATTTGAAGGAGTATGGCACCAAGGGGTTGTTTAGTTGGTGAAAAAGTTTGGGTTCAGCTACTGTAGCACTTTTCATTTTATTTGGTAATTTATGTCCAATCATGGACAAATTAGGCTCAAAAGATTTGTCTCGTGATTTACAACTAAACTGCGTAATTAGTTTTTTCTTTCATCTACATTTAGTACTTCATGCATGTGCCGCAAGATTTAATGTGACAGGTACTGTAGCACTTTTTGGATTCACTTTTTTAAACTAAACAGGCTCCAAGATGCTTCGTGGTCCTCCTTTTCCTTTGCATGTGTGAATGCAAAAAAGAGAGATGCTCCTCTAAATTGTTCATTTATTGCTAGTGGGGACCATGGTTGAATTATTTGAGAGAGAGGAAAGTGCAATGGGATTTTTGCTTCATGTGCATGAGCTGGGAGAGCGCAGCTTTTCCAGATTTTTTTGCCCTTTTTTTGTGACCGTTTGAGAGGGCAGCGTACCTGTTGGAGGTTGTGTGCACTGGCTAGAAGGATAAGGCAGTCCCATTTCCCTTCCCTTTCACTTACTGGTTCCTATTCCCATTTCTTGCAACTCATGAACCAAGAACAGAGAAGAAAAGCTCTCTTCCTCCTCTCACTCCCAAGCTTTGTGCTCCAATCCAGTGAGAGATCGAGCTCTAGTGAT
Source organism: Saccharum hybrid cultivar R570 (assembly GCA_038087645.1). Classification (NCBI taxonomy): domain Eukaryota; kingdom Viridiplantae; phylum Streptophyta; class Magnoliopsida; order Poales; family Poaceae; genus Saccharum; species Saccharum hybrid cultivar. The sequence continues at coordinate 4,553,566 of JAQSUU010000273.1, forward strand.
TGATCTTGAGAGCTTCAAGAGCATCTCCTCTCTCCTCTCCATCTCCAAGCATGGTGCTTATTCTTGAGAGGATTTGAGGGAAACCCTAGTGTGTGCATTTGTGATTGCATATTATTGTGGCACTAGGTGATTCTTGTGATTGTGGATTTCCTATTACTCTTGGTGATTGCCGTCACCTAGACGGTTGGTGATTTGTTGATTGGTGAGGGGATTTGGTGATTGTGTCCGTCCCCAATCAAGGTGATATTTGTGAGGGGTTCTTGGGCTTATTCCCCGGTGGAGCACCAAAAGTCACTCTAGTAAATTGCTCGTGTCGTTGAGCTACTCACTTGTGGGTAGGTTCTTGCGGTGTCCAATTGTGAGGACGAGGTTCGTGCAACACCTCTTAGCCGCCGAACCATCAAGTGTTGGTCGACACAATAAGGACGTAACATGCTGGCAAGCACGTGAACCTCGGGAGAAAAATCGTATGTCTCCATTGTGATTGATTTATTGGATTTCTCCTAGTGATTGATATTCATCATATTGTGATTAGTTCACTCCTCTACGTGGCGGTATAAATATCACTTCCTCTCATTTACTTTTCCGCACACTTACTTAGCTTGTTTAGTTAGTTTACTATACCTTGCTAGAGTAGTTCACTTAGTGTAGAACTTAGTGACTTAGTCATTGTTTGACTTAAAAAATAAAGCAACTAGAATTGCCTGATTAGGTGGCTTGCAACCCTTGTAGAGCTAGAGCAAAACTTGCTTCACCATTTGTTGGACTAATTACTTTGCTCTAGTGCTTTGTAGATTTTTAAATAGGATATTCATCCCCCTCTAGCCATATTAGGACCTTTCACCCCCACTGCACGCCAAAGTCATTGCCAGCCACCGCCGCCAGCTGAAGCACTAGCCGTTGACGAAGGCGACCTTTGCTAGCAACCGTCAATATCACCCTCCACCACAGGTGCCACCCCCTACCCTAGGGACACCGGATCTGGCCTACAGGGCACCAGACCATATTTCCCCCACCGTAGCCGAAGGAGGATGCAAAGGAGAAGGAGGATGCCCCCATCGCCGCTCGATGCTTGCACAAGCACTAGCCGATGTTGGCGGTCCTTAACGCACATATTTTACCACCAATTATCACATAAAATATGCATAAATGGTAACCAAACTTAGTGATAAGGCTTATAATTAATGATTTTCATGAGTTTTGGTGTTTTACCATTCACAGGGTGACAAGTCGGAAAAAGGGCAAAATACACTAAAATAAGCAATAAAGAAGGCGTATTATCACCCGATATGAGCCCAGGAGGAGAAAGGCCCACTTGCCAGGCAAAACAGGGCCCAGAAAAGAAGGGAAAAGAGGCCAAACCAGGGTCTAAACATCTCAAATGAGTGAGTCACCACCATGGACTAAGTCCAAGAATACTCAGGAGGCAACCAGACGAAGCTAGAGTTGAGGCAGCTAGCCAGGGTGCGGCCGCACCCCCACAGGCCCCGCTCGGCCCCAACTTTGGTTAGTTGCTTCATACCGCCTCTCTTTAGTCGGTTCACATGGTCACGGCCAAATTCAATGTACCTACATGGCGGTTGAGGTCAATTTGGGGACTTTCCATGAGGGGAAAACTTTCCATGAGGGGAGGACTTTCCATGAGAGAAGGATTTACCTTTCCATAGACTCCCCTCCTCTCTACCTATAAAAGGAGGCCCCCTCTCCCTCATTTTTCATCAACACATCAAGGATCAAGAGCACCACACAAGAGTTTCATTCCAAAGGGCTTAGGCCCTAGTAGCTATCTAGAGTTGAGAAAGAGAGATGTGAGGGAAGAGTTTGGGGAAGAGCCGAGCTTGTCGGTGTCTCCCCGCCTTGTACCTCGACGAACATGTGCTTAGTACTTTAATGGGAACTTGGCTAAGTAAGTGTTCATGGTTCTTATGGTCTTTTATGTCTTTTGTTTAGTTAAGCTTTATCTAAACTTGTTTGTGGGTTCGTCGTTCATCCTCGTGACGGATACTCTAGTAGAGGGCTCCTGATAGAGACGGATCACCCTGTACGGCACTAGAGTAGTAGTCAATAGCGTAGACGTGGTGTCTAGGCTCGGGGCTACCTTCGTTTGCCTCATATCCTATAGATGGTGGGGTAGGGCAGCAGGTGGTGATAGCCCTGTCCATCCTTTTGTAATCCCCCACATGTGGATACAATGTAGAGCTACAGGCCGGTATCGACTGGCAGACTAGTTGCAATCCGGTGCCCGAAGTAAACAAGTAGAAGTAGAGTTTATCTATCATTTGACCTAAAAGCCATAGGAATCCATTTTTACCCATTCCATCTCTACTCCTTGTGTTTTCCTTAGACGAATTAGTTAGAAGAAATACCTTTGTTCCCTATGGAAATACGATACCCCAAATACTCATGGGTGAAAGCTACAAGGTAATTCCATGCACTTGCGGATTCTTTCAGCATTCGTTAAGAAATACCAATAGTCGGCACCGCCATAGCTATAGCGGGTGGCCCAACCAAGCCCTCTGCGGCTCACATGAGGGCGCACCTCGCTGGCTCATTGCTGCGAACGCTGCCACCACCACCGAGCACAAGGAAGATGAAGAGGCCCACCCCCGAAGTCCCTAGTCAGGACAACCGCATCCCCTAGCGCTGAATCAGCATCCTAGGTTGTAGCCACCACCGTCGTCGCCCGACGCACGCCCAAGGGCCAAGTGCAGGAGCTCCACATGGATTCGGCCCAAGACTCACCATATCCAGACGCTGGGGCAAGGCCAGATGTCCTGGACCACCGCCACCAATGTCGCCACACGCCGCATCCAAGACACCATGAGCGAGCTCTTCCTCTAGGCTACTCAGCTACACAAGCACAACTACACTAACAAGAACAAGAAGTAAACAAGAGTAGTAGAGATCAAACTGAAGGGGACAATTGTGACATGGTGATTTTTTCCTCAAGGTTCGGTTGCTTACCGGCAACCTACTAAGTTCCCATTGAGGCGAGTTCATGGAACTTTGATGTGAGCACTGTAACACCTCAGGTGTTTAGCTTCCATAATTGCATTGCATTTCATAAGCATGAGCATTCATCATCTCATTTATGTTTTATTTTGCTTGCAACATGAGTATGCCACATGCCTTATGTGTTTGTTTCACCAAATGATTGCTTATGAAATGTGAGTGGTGCAAATGGTAGATACAACTTTGGGTCACATATTTTGAAATATGACAATAGGGTTAACACATTTTGTTGGGATCATTGGATGCAACAAAGTCTTGCAACATGTGCAACATGGCATGCAACATTTTTGGGTGTATTAGGGTTTTGCTTGTTTCCAATCATGTGACACTAGTGTTTTTGTGTAACTAAAGGGTAGAGTGGCTAATTATATCTTACAACACCTTAATTACACTTAGGGTCACTAGTGGAGCAATGTTCATGTTGACCAAAATTACCAAAATGCCCTCCAATGTGCTGTTGACCAATAATAGACCCTAGAATGCTTTGGTTTGACCGATTAAAAAGTCTATCTTAGAGACCTTGCATGGAGGAGCAACCTTAAGCAAAGTTGTAGGGAATTTCCTAGTGAACAAAAGTCTCAATATGGCAATCTCATGAAAATGACCAGAACATGCTTAAAAATGGCCCACAAGTCAGTTTGAAGGGCTGTCAACACTTAGAAAAAATCCTAAGTCTGAGATTCGAAGTTTCAGTTTCAATGTACCTCAATTTGACGCCATATAACTCACAAACCAGGTCAAACCAGTCCTTGAGCCAATTGACAAAGTTGTAGTCCTCATGTAGCTCTACAAATTTGGTATTATCATCTTCTGCTAACCCGGGCTGGTTTAGGAGATAATTATCATTGAAATCACGCTGTCAGTCACCTAAATCTCGGCTCTATTCAGTTAACTCTGAACGTGGTCTTCAGTTGTGGCCGACCGGAGACAGGTCCTCGACAACGCGTGGGCGCTCGATGGTAGCCGTACGCCGGGCGCGGCCCCACCTGTCAGGCCATCGGGTCTTCAAGGTCACCACGAAGTCGATCTCCGCCATCACACGCGCCACAGTCGCTCTCTCTCGCTCCCTCCACGCCCGGGCGGAGAAACCTGTAACACCCCTAGGTGTTAAGCATGCATTATCATTCAAAGCATAAGCATTCAACATCATTGCATGATTAGCATTATTTGAATTGTAGCTCTTTCAAATTTAATTTGAAAAAGAAATAAATGGGAACCCTAAGTTTGATATAAGTGTTAAAAAGTTGGTGAACTTTTGAGAAGTAGCAATTTTAAATAATCTAGAATAAATCAACTTGATTATTGGAGCAAATTTTGAATTCAAGTTTTCCTCAAATTCTGTTTTAAAAATATTCTAAATAAATGAGTTTTTGATTTTAAATTAGCTTTAAATCTCAAATTCAAAATCTATTGAGAATTTTGAAAAGTGCTCTATATGAAAGTTGTAGAGAATAAAATTTTGAACAACTTTTATTTTGGGCCAAATTTCTGAAAACCCTTTTTTTATCTCCAAATTTGAATTTCAAACAGAGAATTAAATCTGGAAAATATTTTGAAAAAGAAAAATCAGATTTTCGCCTTAGTGGGCTTCGGCTTCCCTTTCGGCCCAGCGTCGCTGGCGGCCCGGCCCGCGCCTGCGTCTTCTCCCTCCCGCTCCCGCGCGCGCGCCCACGCGTGGCGTCGTGGCGCCGCGGCAGCGTTCGGCCGCCGCGTGGCCGCACGCCGTCGGAGCCGCGCGACACGCGCCCTGTGGCCCCCGCAGCGTCCGCGCCCGCTTACCCCCCTCCGCGCGCTCGTCCTCCTCGGTTGCTCCCTCCATTCTCCCTCGCCCGCCCGCAGCAGCAGCAGCAGAGCTCCGCCTCGCCATCGCCGGCTCCCGAGCTCCGCAACCGCCTTAGCCGCCGCTCCGGCTCACCGCCTCCGCCTCCGTCTTCGCCCTCGCTGCGCCTTTCCATGGTGCATCCGGTGCTCGCCACAGCCCGCTAGGATTCGGCCTCCACCCGCGGTAATGGCTCGCCGGAGTTTCGGCCGAGCTCACCGGAGTGACCCGCTCCGTGGGCCGCACCCCTCCACGCCACTTCTCGCCCACTTCTCGAGCGCACGAGCACCACACTTGCACCGCGAAGCTTGCTGACCTCACCGCGCAGCTCCTCTCGGTCGGAGCTGGCCGGCCGACGGCGTCCCGCGCCGCCGAGCCGCCATGCTCGTCGATGAGCTCGATGCCGAGCTCGTCTGGCCACCCACTAGGCACCACTGGGTTCGCGTCGATGAGAGGAGCACGATGGTGCCCTCCCCGTCGTCGGAGGACTCGCCGGCGGCGAGATCCCGGCGGTCCACACCGCCTCTGGCCGACTACGGCTGACGGGTGGGCCCGTCTGACCCATGGGTCCCGCCTGTCTGTCTCAGCGTTTCGGTTCCGGGTGTCACAGCGGGGTGCACGTAGCGTTTAAGGCCGGTTTTGATTTTCGGTTTTAAAGAAATTGATTTCCAGAAAATCTGAAAAAGGCTTCCAAAAATTGTATCTCAAGATTCATAGCTCCAAAAATCATGAAACAAATTTTGAAATGTTCCTTTTGAATAGATCTACAGTTTAAAAATATCTCATGTTATTTTTGTGACACTCTACTGTGCAATTTTATTTAATTGTTATATATGCTGTTATCTTAGAAAAAGTGTAGTAAATAAAATAATAAAGGGAAAAATATGATTCTTGTTACATTAGTCTTTATTAGTGATGTACTTTCTAGGAAAAATGCCAGTGAAGCATGTTCTGTGGGAAATTTTTGAAGTGTAGTTCAAATGCTTTTAATTGGTAATATTTGTTATTTTTAGTAGAGAGCAAAATTTGTATACAACATACATCTGATAATTTTTGTAGTATGTTGGTTTACTGTTAGTAACCTAAGAAAATTGTGAAATCTGTTGTTTGATACTTTTTCTAGTATAAAATAATTTCATGCTCACAATTAGGCTATAACTTGTTTATTTTGTACAGGCAGTTTTACTTATGCAATTCTCATGAAATTTTAGTGGTAGGTTAGTTAGGGTAAGAGTAGTCTACTGTAATTTTTGTAGATTTTTATCTACACCAGAGATAGGTGTTGCTGTGTAACCCTAGCTAAATAGGGAATAAAAGATTATTCTTTATGAGAAATTGAGAGAAATAAAATATGTTTGGTGTATCTTTGAAGCATCATTATGCCTTGCTAATGTTGTGGATGAGTTAGGTTGGTAAGGTTTGGTCATTTAGGGTCACTTGCTTGTGTAAGGTGTATGATTATTAGTGGAACCGCAATGTGCATACTTTAGGGTACATGTTCTTGGATGACGTGGACTACCTGATAGAGGATGAAGTTTTATCTTAACTGCTCATTCCATGGGCTCATCTGCATCTCGCGTCATCCCATCACTTCACCATAGTCCTATGCATTATTCGCATATTTACTTATGCAACTGCATCATACAGGATCGCAGGAGGAGTCGCAGGCAGCAGTGCCGGAGGAGCAGGCTTGGACGGATCAGCAGGAACCCCAGGCACAGGAGGTGCCCGAGGAGGAAGAGTCAGGCGAGGAACTGCCAGAGTGCGTCGATCACCACCCTAGTTCGTTCGAAAGAGGCAAGCCCCAGAGCATTTTAAGTCTCCTAAATTATAAAAAGTTATTCCTTATTACATGAGTTATAGTTATATATTGCTGCATTAAGTTATAGGAGTTGAGTGAAACCGTTGTTGCATTATTACCTTGGCCACCGGATTATCTTTTACCCTGTCAGGTCAGGATCGAGTAAATTGCTTAGCCATGCTTAGACCGGTAGAAGTCGGGTGATTTCCTGTCACCTGCGAGTTATAGGTGGATACCGGGTTATGGTTAGCTGTAATTGTGATCATGAAAAGTAACCAAGTGTTGATGGATAAACGGAGACCGGGCGGAGTCTTATAGGGTTTTGGACTATAGTGATTCCGTCTGTGTCAGTTAAGGACCGATCGTTGCTCGTCCCTCTTGTCATGTTGAACGCATGCCTCACATTTAGCTGGCCAAATAAAGTACCTTTCGACCGCGAAGCTAGCGACACTTTTTGAGCCGGGATAAACTCGGGTTGGCAGACTGGTGTGAAAGGGGGGTAACGGGGACGTGAAGAGTGAGCCCAAGGTGCGTCCTGGCAGTCGGGCGGTCCCTGGGTAGTGCGATCCATGATTGTTATCCCGCGGCTTCTCGGAAAGTGTCATTGGTGATCTACGCGACCCTGACGGGGGAAGCATGGTTTGTGTGAGGAATAAATCTCCAGCTGGATAGGAATTCGATTCGAATCACTGTCGCTCCCGGTTAGTCAGCACTTGACTCGAGCTATGGCATCGTAGTTTTAATGATGGAACACGGATGGTTATGTGGATAATGTTGGAAAGGCTAAACCTGAGATGGTAATCTTTGATGTTAAATGGTTAATCAAGTGTTTGTTTTAGTCATAGGTGCTTATTTAGCATGAATAGGTTATCCTAAAAATGATGCTAAAGATACTTATCCTTAGTCATTCATAATAACTTGTGCTTTTCGCAAAGGAGTCAAGCCAATCCACTATGTAAAGCCTTGCATGCTCCTTGGTGTCATGTTATTTCTGGTTTATGACGGGTAAGTCTAGCTGAGTACATTCTCGTACTCAGGGCGTTGTTCCCATTGTTGTTGCAGATGGTCAGATGTACTACGGGTACTGCTCCAACTGTCTGTATCCGGCGATGGGTGACAACTAGGACCTTGGGCAAGGGTCTTTCTGTTTGTCTTATCTACTGCTTTTGTGGACCATGACTATCGACTGGCACTGTAACTGAACTAAGTGTGTGTGCATAAAACTATTTGCTTCCGCTACTTTATGTTGAACTATGTTGTAATAACTTTTATTTCCGAACTCCGATGTATCCTACCTTTATGATCAGATTTATGTATCGTGTGAACTGTGGCTGCTAAATCAGTACGATCTTGGTTGTATGTTAGTGGTTTGAAATCCTTCGTGATTTCACGGAATCTCGAGTTATACGGGCTTAAGTTTGTTAAATTAACCGCCTCGGTGGAAGATTTTCTTACTTAATTTCGTATAATTACGTTGATCTGTTACAGCTGGCATCGGAGCATGGTTTAGCATGTTACTGTTCACATGAGTATTTAAAAAAAACTGTGTTTTCAAATAAGCTTTTGAACTTAAAAGTGTGCCAGTGGTCATATCCTTTATGCCCGATAAGGACTCTAGGTGGCTTAATTAAGTACTAACTTGGGGGTTTGCATCATATTTTAAATTTTGTCGCTCATACGACGTGCTATGGTATGAGTGCCATTCACTTGAGTGGTAATGTATGGATCATTTACCTCTACACCTTGGTAAGTGAGAGTTGTGAGTGCATGGTCGGATACACTGCCGATCTAGGGGAGTGCTTATGTGATACCGAAATACTTACGTGCCCTGCGCATGTTCGTATGAGGGTATCCAAATTGTGGGGAATTCCGTCATGCAGTGACGATGCCGTCAATAGGACGATGATTCGGGTAGTTGTTACCGTTATACTCGTATCTGGGGATGCGTGTAGAGCGAGTAACTTACTTTACTGCTTTCTGCATGTTTTCATACTGTGAGGTTTGGGCTAAAGTGATTTTTCTGCAGGTACATAACAACGCTTTCGAGTAGTACGTGTTAGTTACGTTACAAGAGATCGTTGTATGCCACCGTTTATTCCGTTAGTAGTCATTAGTTTTCTAAGTTTGTGAGGACGTACTGAACGTGCATGCATCATGTTGTGCATTTCATTCATGGCACTGTTCCTCCCCTTATAAGTTGATTATCTCATTTCGATAAAAATGCCAACTTAAAAATCTGTTCTCACCACGGTAATAAAATTTTTACTACAGATGGCACGTACCAAGCAGACCGCTCGCAAGTCCACCGGTAGAGCTCCCCGTCATCAGCTTGCTCCGCGCACTCGTCAGCGTCACACTTTTCTTGGAGAGTTTGGGATGCCTACACTCTTGTGGAGAGTGCTCAGCTATGTAGGCTATCATGATGGGATGGAGCCCCGCTACTTTTGGTCAAATGAGTGGTTGGGTGAAGGACTTTTGGTGACTGTGGAAGCAGTAGTTCGTCCCCGAGGTGATGGTTCTGAGTGGACCGGTTGGCGTTTTGAGTCAACTGGCAGGACCCCTGAAGAAGCCGCTGAGAGGGCAGCCTTTGGGATCCTGAGGGATATCATGGATCGCTTTCCTCAGGAGTTGGTAGCAACTATAGTGGGAGTCTTTCCGAGGGGCAACCCCTCCACTGACTCGTGGCAGCAAGCAAGGGGCAGATCTCTGGAGATTAGCGCAGCAGAGGCACAGAACAGTGACAACCCCGCTATGAGTGCCATGTTCGCAGTGATGAGGGCCTTCGATGGAGTGGAAGGTAGTCTGAGACGTGTTTCTAGTGCTCTTGGTCAGGCTCGCGATGACCGCCGTCAGCTTCAGAGAGATCACGACGCCGAGATTGAGAGGCTCACTGCTGAGATGGCTCAGTTGACTAGTCAGAGAGATCAGGCCACTCAGAGGACTGTGGTTTTTGAGGGAGATGTACGTGCCCTGAGAGAGCAGCTTGGACGACTGACCACCGCCCATAGGAATGCTGAGAGCATGTTGGCTCATGTGCTCCATCAAAGGAATGAAGCCTGGTCCGCAGAGAATGTGTTGAGAGCTAGACAGTTTGAGCTCGAGCAGCGGCTGGCTGATGCAGAAGAGTACAACGATAACTTGCATGAAGAGGTCCATCGGCTGAACAATCAGCTTAACCCTTATGACCTTCCTGGCGCAGCAGAGATGGATTTGGATGCAGACGAAGATCCTGAAGAGCCCGTGGCGCCAGCTGAGGAGCACGACGACGCTGCAGTTGGCGACAACGCCAACGTCTCGGACCTAGATAGCGATCACGATGAGTAGGCTAGTAGTTGTTGCGCTAGCTACTAGGTTCCATTTGCATGATCTTTTGCTTGTTGGCACTTTGGACATGTAATAATGAGTAGAAAGACTAAAGCTTGATGTAATGTTGGAAAGCTTGGATGTGTTTGTGGCGGTATCCGAACGTCAAAAGTCCAGTGTATGTATGCTGGCAACTTGGTTGTAATGGACGCGATGTGTGTGCTTTAAGTAATATAATTAGTGATGTTGTGTTAATTGGAATGACTTATTGTGCCCCTGTTTTATTGTATGAATTTATTCTCTCCAGTAAATTCAGTTCGGCATGATTTTTCATTCGGTCACAATTCCTACAACATCACCTAATAATTATTGTTGCTGAAACATGCAGATGCCGAACACTCGTCGTACCGTGTATGGTACCGCTGAGGCTGGTGGCAGTGCAGCTGCTAATGATGATCGGGATCCACCACCGCCTCCTCCACCTTACACTGCGGAACAGTTTTTCGCCCAATTCCTAGGAAGCCAACGAAACATGGAGAGCATGCAACAGAATATGGAAGCGGCACTGCGTAGTATCGCAGATAATACCCGTCGGGTGATAAACCCGGGAGGTCACGAAGCAAATCAGTATAGCAGTTTCAAGGACTTCATGGATACTCGTCCACCGATCTTCAAGGAAGCCGCAGAACCTTTAGATGCAGAAGAGTGGATTAATACGATGGAAGATAAGTTTCGTGTCTTAAGAATGACTGAAGTGTTGAAGACTGAGTACGCAGCTCATCAGCTTCAAGGTCCGGCAGGAATGTGGTGGAAGCATCACCGCACCACTTTTCCTCCCCACGCCCATATCTCTTGGAGGGAGTTCACTGAAGCCTTCCGTGGAACATACATTCCACCTGGTCTGACCGAGATGAAGCTTGGGGAATTCCTGGCATTAAATCAAGGCACGAAGACTATGACTCAATATCTGCATGCCTTCAATAACCTGAGCCGTTATGCTCCGGACATGGTGGATACTGATGTCAAGAAGATCGCTAGTTTCAAGAGAGGCCTGAGTCCCAAGATGATGAAACATGTGGGTACAAACATGAGGATTAGTTTCAATGACTTCGTTAGCGACTGTTTGAAGCAAGAGAAGAACAACCATGTGTATGCTGCTTCCAAGATCCGTAAGAGGGCTTTCGAGTCGGGTTCGTCTCAGTCCAGGACCCCAGTAGCCAACCGCCCAGCTTATCGATCGCCTGCCCCAGGTGCAAGGTTTAGGCCACCGCAAAGGAAGAATCAGAATGCTCAGCCACCCCAGAGGAACCAGAAGCCGTTCAAGATGGCATTGCCTCAAGCAAAGACAGGACAAGGCAGTTCATCTGGAACTGTGGCTCAAGTGAAGGGACCGTGCTTCAACTGCAACCAACCCAGACACTTTGCAAAGTATTGTCCCTACCCTAAGAAACAGCAAACGTAGTATCAAGCTCGTGTGCACCACACCACTGTGGATGACATCCCTGAAGGAGAACCGGTGATAGCTGGTATGTTTTCTATCAACAATCATCCTGTAGTAGTTTTGTTTGATTCCGGATCATCTCATTCCTTTGTAAGTCAAGCATTCGTTAAGAGACATGAGCAAAAGATAGTTGAATTGGAATGTGCATATAAAATCAGTTCAGCTGGGGCTGATCTGTTGACTAATCAGATAGTTCAGGGAGTAACCCTAAACATATCAAACCGGCAATATAAGCTTAACCTGATAGTCATGCCAGGGTTAGTTTTGGATGTGATCATGGGTATGAACTGGATGAATCAAATGGGAGTTGTAATTGATGTTGGAGGAAGGAGTATCTCTCTTAAGGAACCCAGTGGGGAAGGCACCTTTCGGGTGGTTCTACCTCGAAGGGTAGACCTAGCTAGCACCTCTTGTGTGATCCAAGCTACCTTGCTAGCCCAGATTCCAGTGGTCTGTGAGTTTCCAGATGTGTTTCCAGAGGAGTTACCTGGACTTCCACCAGACCGAGATGTTGAGTTTGCCATTGAGTTAATTCCAGGAACAGCACCGATTTCAAGAAGGCCTTATCGGATGCCTCCCAATGAGTTAGCAGAATTGAAGAAGCAACTTCAGGACTTGCTAAAGAAAGGGTTGATTCGTCCTAGCTCGTCTGAATGGGGATGCCCCGCTCTGTTTGTGAAAAAGAAGAAGGATAACTCCTTACGCATGTGCGTGGATTATCGGCCACTGAATGCAGTGACAATTAAAAACAAGTATCCTCTTCCTCGGATTGATATCTTGTTTGACCAATTGTCCAAAGCCAAAGTGTTCTCTAAAATAGATTTGAGATCAGGGTACCACCAGATAAAGATTAGGCCGCAAGATGTGCCTAAGACTGCGTTCTCTACCAGATATGATTTGTACGAGTATCTTGTCATGTCCTTTGGATTGACAAATGCTCCTGCATACTTTATGTACCTGATGAATTCGATTTTCATGCCCGAGTTGGACAAGTTTGTGATAGTGTTCATTGATGACATACTAATATACTCAGAAAATGAAGAAGAACATGCGGAACACCTCAGGATAGTCTTGACTAGACTCAGAGAACATCGACTGTATGCTAAGTTCAGCAAGTGTGAGTTCTGGCTTAGGACAGTTCCTTTTCTCGGCCACGTGTTGTCTAAAAATGGCATTTCTGTCGACCCCAGTAAGGTACAAGAGGTTATGAACTGGAAGTCACCAATTTCAGTTAACGAAGTTCGCAGTTTCCTTGGTTTAGCCGGTTACTACCGTCGCTTCATACCAGATTTCTCGAAGATTGCCAAACCAATGACAAGCCTGTTACAGAAGGATCATAAGTTTGTATGGACAGAGGAGTGCGAAGCAGCCTTCTGTACCTTGCGGAAGTTGTTGACCACTGCTCCTGTTCTGGCCCAACCAGATATAGAAAAGCCGTTTGATGTTTTCTGTGACGCGTCCAAGAATGGGTTAGGATGTGTGCTAATGCAAAATGGAAAAGTCATTGCTTACGCCTCACGGCAATTGAGGAAGCATGAAGTTAACTATCCTACACATGATTTAGAGCTTGCAGCAGTGGTGCATGCTCTAAAGATTTGGAGGCACTACCTGTTGGGTAATGTGTGTAATATCTTCACAGATCATAAGAGTCTCAAATATATCTTTACCCAATCTGAGTTGAACATGCGACAGAGGAGATGGTTAGAGTTGATAAAGGACTATAATCTGAACGTGCACTATCACCCTGGAAAGGCTAATGTAGTAGCAGATGCACTGAGCAGAAAATCCCATGCTATTGATGTGCAACCGTTGTTTGAAGAAGGGTTCAATTTGTTACATCCTGCTGTGTTGCATAATATTCAGGTCAGTTGTACTCTGGAAAGCCAGATCATTGATGGTCAGAAAACAGATAAGGGAATCTTTCATATCAAAGAAAAGATGAAGAGAGAACCCACCAAACACTTTCGATTGGATGACCAAGAAGTGTTATGGTTCAAGGATCGCCTGGTAGTACCTAAGGATAGAGAGCTTAAGAACAAGTTGATGGGTGAGGCCCATCGTTCTAAGTTATCTATTCACCCCGGAAGTAGTAAAATGTACCAAGATTTGCGACCCTGTTATTGGTGGACTAAGATGAAAAAGGAAATTGCAGCATACGTTGCTCGTTGCGACATGTGTTGTAGAGTTAAAGCTCTTCACATGAGACCTGCAGGACTTCTGCAACCTTTGTCGGTACCCGATTGGAAGTGGGATGATATAAGTATGGACTTTATCACTGGTCTCCCCACCACACAAAAGGGCCATGATTCTATTTGGGTAATAGTAGATCGTCTCACCAAGACAGCTCACTTTCTGCCCGTTAAGACGACATTCCGACCACCTCAATATGCAGAGAAGTACATTGCCGAGATTGTCCGATTGCACGGGATACCAAAAACGATTGTGTCTGATCGTGGTTCGCAATTTACCTCTCACTTTTGGGAACATCTGCATCAAGGTTTGGGTACTAGTTTGATTCGTAGCACGGCTTACCACCCACAGACTGATGGGCAAACAGAAAGAGTTAATACGGTACTAGAAGATATGCTTAGAGCTTGTGTACTATCATCCAGAGGCTCATGGGAATCCTGGTTACCATTGGTAGAATTCGCTTACAACAACAGTTACCAAGAGAGTATCAAGATGGCACCTTTTGAAGCTTTGTATGGCAGGAAGTGCAGGACACCGTTAAATTGGGTAGAGCCTGGAGAAAGAAGGTTTTATGGAATTGATTTTGTAGATGAGGCAGAGAAAAAGGTCAGTGTTATCCAACAAAACATGCAAGCTGCACAGTCTCGTCAGAAGAGTTATGCAGACAAGAGAAGAAGAACATTGGATTTCCAAGTGGGTGACTATGTCTATTTGAAGGTTACCCCAATGAAGAAGAAACGGTTCGGAATCAAGAAGAAACTGTCTGCAAGATATATAGGACCATACCAGATCGTAGAGAAAAAGGGTCCCGTGGCGTACAAGTTGCAGTTACCAGAAGAGATGAGTTCGATCTTTCCCGTTTTTCACGTATCCCAACTGAAGAAGTGTCTGCGTGTTCCAGAGGAGAGGATAGAACCTCAGGGTATTCGGATCAAGGCAGACTTGGAGTATCGCGAGCAACCGGTTCGAGTCCTGGATACTAAGGACCGAGTCACTCGAAATAAAGTGGTCACAACCTACAAGATTCAATGGAGCCACCATGATGAGAGCGATGCTTCTTGGGAAACAGGAGAATATCTTCAAACCGCGTATAAAGCTTTTTACGATAAGTGGTTCGTAACTCAAAATCTCGGGACGAGATTCTTATAAGGGGGGAGGGCTGTAACACCCCTGGGTGTTAAGCATGCATTATCATTCAAAGCATAAGCATTCAACATCATTGCATGATTAGCATTATTTGAATTGTAGCTCTTTCAAATTTAATTTGAAAAAGAAATAAATGGGAACCCTAAGTTTGATATAAGTGTTAAAAAGTTGGTGAACTTTTGAGAAGTAGCAATTTTAAATAATCTAGAATAAATCAACTTGATTATTGGAGCAAATTTTGAATTCAAGTTTTCCTCAAATTCTGTTTTAAAAATATTCTAAATAAATGAGTTTTTGATTTTAAATTAGCTTTAAATCTCAAATTCAAAATCTATTGAGAATTTTGAAAAGTGCTCTATATGAAAGTTGTAGAGAATAAAATTTTGAACAACTTTTATTTTGGGCCAAATTTCTAAAAACCCTTTTTTTATCTCCAAATTTGAATTTCAAACAGAGAATTAAATCTGGAAAATATTTTGAAAAAGAAAAATCAGATTTTCGCCTTAGTGGGCTTCGGCTTCCCTTTCGGCCCAGCGTCGCTGGTGGCCCGGCCCGCGCCTGCGTCTTCTCCCTCCCGCTCCCGCGCGCGCGCCCCGCGCGTGGCGTCGTGGCGCCGCGGCAGCGTTCGGCCACCGCGTGGCCGCACGCCGTTGGAGCCGCGCGACACGCGCCCTGTGGCCCCCGCAGCGTCCGCGCCCGCTTACCCCCCCTCCGCGCGCTCGTCCTCCTCGGTTGCTCCCTCCATTCTCCCTCGCCCGCCCGCAGCAGCAGCAGCATAGCTCCGCCTCGCCATCGCCGGCTCCCGAGCTCCGCAACCACCTTAGCCGCCGCTCCGGCTCACCGCCTCCGCCTCCGTCTTCGCCCTCGCTGCGCCTTTCCATGGTGCATCCGGTGCTCGCCACAGCCCGCTAGGATTCGGCCTCCACCCACGGTAATGGCTCGCCGGAGTTTCGGCCGAGCTCACCGGAGTGACCCGCTCCGTGGGCCGCACCCCTCCACGCCACTTCTCGCCCACTTCTCGAGCGCACGTGCACCGCACTTGCACCGCGAAGCTTGCTGACCTCACCGCGCAGCTCCTCTCGGTCGGAGCTGGCCGGCCGACGGCGTCCCGCGCCGCCGAGCCGCCATGCTCGTCGACGAGCTCGATGCCGAGCTCGTCTGGCCACCCACTAGGCACCACTGGGTTCGCGTCGATGAGAGGAGCACGATGGTGCCCTCCCCGTCGTCGGAGGACTCGCCAGCGGCGAGATCCCGGCGGTCCACACCGCCTCTGGCCGACTACGGCTGACGGGTGGGCCCGTCTGACCCATGGGTCCCGCCTGTCTGTCTCAGCGTTTCGGTTCCGGGTGTCACAGCGGGGTGCACGTAGCGTTTAAGGCCGGTTTTGATTTTCGGTTTTAAAGAAATTGATTTCCAGAAAATCTGAAAAAGGCTTCCAAAAATTGTATCTCAAGATTCATAGCTCCAAAAATCATGAAACAAATTTTGAAATGTTCCTTTTGAATAGATCTACAGTTTAAAAATATCTCATGTTATTTTTGTGACACTCTACTGTGCAATTTTATTTAATTGTTATATATGCTGTTATCTTAGAAAAAGTGTAGTAAATAAAATAATAAAGGGAAAAATATGATTCTTGTTACATTAGTCTTTATTAGTGATGAACTTTCTAGGAAAAATGCCAGTGAAGCATGTTCTGTGGGAAATTTTTGAAGTGTAGTTCAAATGCTTTTAATTGGTAATATTTGTTATTTTTAGTAGAGAGCAAAATTTGTATACAACATACATCTGATAATTTTTGTAGTATGTTGGTTTACTGTTAGTAACCTAAGAAAATTGTGAAATCTGTTGTTTGATACTTTTTCTAGTATAAAATAATTTCATGCTCACAATTAGGCTATAACTTGTTTATTTTGTACAGGCAGTTTTACTTATGCAATTCTCATGAAATTTTAGTGGTAGGTTAGTTAGGGTAAGAGTAGTCTACTGTAATTTTTGTAGATTTTTATCTACACCAGAGATAGGTGTTGCTGTGTAACCCTAGCTAAATAGGGAATAAAAGATTATTCTTTATGAGAAATTGAGAGAAATAAAATATGTTTGGTGTATCTTTGAAGCATCATTATGCCTTGCTGATGTTGTGGATGAGTTAGGTTGGTAAGGTTTGGTCATTTAGGGTCACTTGCTTGTGTAAGGTGTATGATTATTAGTGGAACCGCAATGTGCATACTTTAGGGTACATGTTCTTGGATGACGTGGACTACCTGATAGAGGATGAAGTTTTATCTTAACTGCTCATTCCATGGGCTCATCTGCATCTCGCGTCATCCCATCACTTCACCATAGTCCTATGCATTATTCGCATATTTACTTATGCAACTGCATCATACAGGATCGCAGGAGGAGTCGCAGGCAGCAGTGCCGGAGGAGCAGGCTTGGACGGATCAGCAGGAACCCCAGGCACAGGAGGTGCCCGAGGAGGAAGAGTCAGGCGAGGAACTGCCAGAGTGCGTCGATCACCACCCTAGTTCGTTCGAAAGAGGCAAGCCCCGGAGCATTTTAAGTCTCCTAAATTATAAAAAGTTATTCCTTATTACATGAGTTATAGTTATATATTGCTGCATTAAGTTATAGGAGTTGAGTGAAACCGTTGTTGCATTATTACCTTGGCCACCGGATTATCTTTTACCCTGTCAGGTCAGGATCGAGTAAATTGCTTAGCCATGCTTAGACCGGTAGAAGTCGGGTGATTTCCTGTCACCTGCGAGTTATAGGTGGATACCGGGTTATGGTTAGCTGTAATTGTGATCATGAAAAGTAACCAAGTGTTGATGGATAAACGGAGACCGGGCGGAGTCTTATAGGGTTTTAGACTATAGTGATTCCATCTGTGTCAGTTAAGGACCGATCGTTGCTCGTCCCTCTTGTCATGTTGAACGCATGCCTCACATTTAGCTGGCCGAATAAAGTACCTTTCGACCGCGAAGCTAGTGACACTTTTTGAGCCGGGATAAACTCGGGTTGGCAGACTGGTGTGGAAGGGGGGTAACGGGGACGCGAAGAGTGAGCCCAAGGTGCGTCCTGGCAGTCGGGCGGTCCCTGGGTAGTGCGATCCATGATTGTTATCCCGTGGCTTCTCGGAAAGTGTCATTGGTGATCTACGCGACCCTGACGGGGGAAGCATGGTTTGTGTGAGGAATAAATCTCCAGCTGGATAGGAATTCGATTCGAATCGCCGTCGCTCCCGGTTAGTGAGCGCTTGACTCGAGCTATGGCATCGTAGTTTTAATGATGGAACACGGATGGTTATGTAGATAATGTTGGAAAGGCTAAACCTGAGATGGTAATCTTTGATGTTAAATGGTTAATCAAGTGTTTGTTTTAGTCATAGGTGCTTATTTAGCATGAATAGGTTATCCTAAAAATGATGCTAAAGATACTTATCCTTAGTCATTCATAATAACTTGTGCTTTTCGCAAATGAGTCAAGCCAATCCACTATGTAAAGCCTTGCATGCTCCTTGGTGTCATGTTATTTCTGGTTTATGACGGGTAAGTCTAGCTGAGTACATTCTCGTACTCAGGGCGTTGTTCCCATTGTTGTTGCAGATGGTCAGATGTACTATGGGTACTGCTCCAACTGTCTGTATCCGGCGATAGGTGACAACTAGGACCTTGGGCAAGGGTCTTTCTGTTTGTCTTATCTACTGCTTTTGTGGACCATGACTATCGACTGGCACTGTAACTGAACTAAGTGTGTGTGCGTAAAACTATTTGCTTCCGCTACTTTATGTTGAACTATGTTGTAATAACTTTTATTTCCGAACTCCGATGTATCCTACCTTTATGATCAGATTTATGTATCGTGTGAACTGTGGCTGCTAAATCAGTACGATCTTGGTTGTATGTTAGTGGTTTGAAATCCTTCGTGATTTCACGGAATCTCTAGTTATACGGGCTTAAGTTTGTTAAATTAACCGCCTCGGTGGAAGATTTTCTTACTTAATTTCGTATAATTACGTTGATCTGTTACAAAACCGAGCGCCATTGCCGCCTCCACTCTGGTGAGCTCGTGCGCGCTCACCACCGCACTACTGCCCACAAAAACTTGCCCACCGTTCCACCTTGAAGCCCCCTCCATCCTCTACCTCGCATTTGGGTCAATCGTGTGGAGGTAAGGCGGCATTGCCGCGTCCACCACCGTCCGCCTCAGACGTTCCTCGCCAGAGCGCTCCCCGTAGCATGGCCATACCCCTCTAGTGTCTTACCATCTCCATTCTTAGGTGCGTTGAGTCCGCCTTGAGGCGCTGATGCTCACAGGACCAGCCATTTGGGCCGAGCCGCCGTCTAGTTCACCGGCGTCGACAAGCCACGGCCGTGGACCGCCGTTTTCGTCGATGACCTCCTTACCTACAGCCATAGTTCCCTTAGGTGGTACCCATAGGTTCGCGTCGTTGAGGTGAACGTGACGGTGCCATTGGCTTCGCCGGAACCGCCACCGGTGGTGAACTCCGGCCGCCGTTCCCCTCCTCTATCCTCTCTTTCACTACCATCCGGTCCCACCTGGCCGGCGTCACGCGCGCGGGCGGGACGGCCTGAGCAGGCCGCGCGCGCGGTTGGGCCGCGTCAGCGTAGAGGCCGGCCAAGTAGCGAGATAGGATTTTAGTTTTTGTTTTTCTTTTATATTGTCACAGATTTTAGATGAGGTTTAGGAAATTCATATCTAGGGTTTTACTTACTCAAAAATTATGATTTAAATTTTGTTGGGCTCTGAATGAAGTGTAGTATTTAAGAAAAATATAAAATAGGTATGTGATGTTTATTTTCTGGAAGGATTAATTGGGGTTTTGAAATGTGTCTTAAATTAGATACAAATTTGTTAAAAGAATAACTGGAGTTGTGTTGTCCCAAAAATTATGAAAATTGGTGGAAAGGCTATTTTATGCATGTACTATCTCTGGTAAAAATTTGGGTACTAGTGCTGGAGTATGTTTCAGGTTATGATGATATCATATTGTTTTAGGAAATATTTGAATGAATTTTAGTAATTTTCTACATGTGCAATGTTCATATAAATTTGTGGAGAGTGTCCTGGTACTCTAAAGTGTTTAAGAAAAATATGAATTCTGTTGTTTGATACTTTTCAATGTGATTTGTTAATTATACAAAAATCAGCCTTTTTGGCTTGTGAATTTTGTGTAGGGAGTTTCTGTGGTTAACTTTAGTCCAAATTTTTGCAGTAGCCTCTTTATATGTCAGGGAGTCTCCTGTCATTTTTGTAGAATTTTATGAGCAGTTTACATATAGGTTTAATTTTCCACTTAATTAATTAAGTAAATTAAGAAAGGGGTGAAAATAAATGTTCTAGATTGGCACACCTTACTTTCTGGTGTTTTTATGACATGTGTGAACTATTGGTATCATTAGTTTAGTCATAGAGGAAGTTTGACACATAAAGAAATATTTAATCTTCATATTTCTAGGTTTTTCTGGACAACTAGTAGCATTTGTGGATTTGACCCTTAATAAAAGTGTTTGCTGGAAAACTTGTGAATAACAAAGTGGTAGTAAATTTGATAAACTAGCTTGTGTCAAAATTTGGGGGCATTTGGCTTAGTAGTCTAGGAGTTATTGCTATTTTAAGTGACTGTCCAGAAATGACTGCTCTCTGTTTGGAGAGGATAGATTTCTGGAACTCTAGAAATTCGACCAGTAAAGCTTAGGAATTAAGTGTTGAAGTCTGAAAGTGACTTATAGAGAATTTTATAAGCTTTCCAGATTGTCTTGGATCATGTCTTTTGGATTTAAGAATCTCTAGTTATGATAGAAACACTTAGCTGCTGTTCAGAATATCTTGCTTTGATATTTTGTACTTGGACGTGGTAACTTAAATAAAGTTGTTCTTGCGATTGTTAGGTGTTAGGGCCTTAACAGAGGAGGAACAACTATACCTTAGGTTGAGTAGATTAGGTGAGTACTTCTCTACCGGATAAGTCGTTCCGACTGCGAAGCCGAGTAATATGGTTCAGGCCGGGAATCGAATGGTAGGTTGCATCTTAGAGGAGAGAAAGGATGTGCTTAGGGACATTGGCGTGAGACCAAGGGGGGTTAGAGTCCCTATCACCTGGCAGAGTGTCTCCCTTGGGGATGCGACATCATTCGGACCTGCGATTCCTGAACTGTATGAAAGGTGACCTGAGCAGCCCTCGCCAGGCGTGACTCGGTGAGTGTTAGAAATACCCCTCTAGCTGGATAGGAATTCGATTCGAATCGCCATTGCTCCCAGTTAGTGAGCACTTGACTTGAGCAGCGGCAACGTTGATCTCATTAAATTGAACAGATGGTTAAGTGAATGATACAATGTTGCCGCAATTTATACCTGCTATGGATATAATGATATTAATTGTTTGATTATAATCAAGTGCATGTTTAGTACAGGTGCTAAGATAGGTGACAGGTAAATGCTAAAAAAATAACTGCTAGTACAGGTTAAAAGAGTTTCAATTACTTATGCCTTTCTGCAAAATATGATGTCAGCTAGCCCACTTGTGAAAGCCTTGCATAATCCTTGGTGTCATCTTATTTCTGGTTTTTGACGGGTAAGTCTAGCTAAGTACATTCCAGTACTCAGGGTTTATTCCCTCCTGTTGTAGATGATATGATTTACCAAGGCTTCTGCAAGAACTGTCTCCACCCTACGGGTGACGAAGACTAGATCACTCGGGCGTGATCATCCGTTATGTACTTTCCTTAATGCTTTTGCGGAATGTTGATCGTTAAGACTGGCAGTAGTATTTGAACAACTGGTGTGTGTTATGCTTCCGCTACTTTATGAACTTGGTTTGTAATAATTTACGACACCGTGTGTGTAAGTGGATTTCGAAACTACTTGTGAAATATAACATGTGATGTGTTATGTTGAATGATGCGATCTTGGTTGTAAGCAAGTTGGTTTGAAATCCTTCGTAGTTTCGATTGACTACCGGGATTATATGGGCTCAAGTTTAAAAATTTGAGCGCTTCGGTGCTTGTTTTTGTACTTGTGCTCTTATAATTTGGTCGGTTCTGTTACAGCTGGTACCGAAGCATAATTCAACATTTAACACATCGTACGAGTATTTGAAAACAAAAGTATTTATTTGCGAAAAGGGTTAAAACTCTAAAAATTATTTTTATAGGTATGCCAGTGATCACATTCTTTAGCCCAAATAAGGACTCTTAGGTGGCTTATTAAAAGACTAACTTGGGGGGTCTTGTTTGTTTCTGTTTCGTCGTCCATACGGCGTGATATTGTATGGATGCCATCCACTTGGGTGGTAATGCATGGATCAAATACCTCGACGCTCTGGTAAGTGTGAGTTGTGAGAGCATGATCATCCAACCGGCGATCTAGGGGAGAGTAGCTTTGGTTACTTGCATACTTACATGTTCAAAACATGTAATTATGGAAGTACTTAATTGTGGGTATATCTATCGGGTAGCTTTGATACTGAAGTATATACATTGGGGATGTGTATATGGAAAGTATTTAGTTTACTGCTTTCTTGTGTGCTTATATTGGGAAACTATTGGGCTGAAATGAGATTTTCTGTAGGTACACTTACAGCGTAACGAGTAGACCGATAGTTTCGTTTATATGAGAGAACGTATGTATGCCACCGCCTAGCGTTAGAAATTTAGGTTTCTACTAGGGTGAGAGGGCATACGGAATGTGCATGCATCATGTTTAATTATGTCATACATGTCATTTTACTCCCTCCTTAAAAATTTCAATAGTCCTGACTAAATTAAATTTCATATCCCCTAAATTATCCTCACTTTAAGTCATATCTTGTTGCTACAGATGGCACGCACTAAGAGGACCACTCGCAAGTCAACCGGAGGCAGGGCCCCTCGCCACCAGCTCGCTCCACGTGAGCCCCGCCCTGAGCCCACTGAGGTGGAAAGGTTGAGGGCTGAGTTGGCTGAGGTGACTGCCGCTAGAAATGCGTCGCAGCAGCAGCTGGAGCAAGTAATCCATGACCGAGATCAGGAAACACTTGCGGTCCAGAGGTTGACAGTAGCCCATCGCAACTGTCAACGCATGCTGGTCCAGGTGATGAACCAGAGGGATGAAGCCTGGCACGAGGAGAACATCCTGAGAGCTCATCAGGTGGAGCTTGAGCAACAGTTGGAGAATGCAGAAGAATACAATGACAATCTTCATGAAGAAGTGCACCGTCTGAACAATCAGCTCAATCCTCTACTGCCTCAGGACAATGATGAGGATGAGGAGATGGGCTCTGGAGTCTTCATGGCTAAAGCTGAGGACGATGTGGAGGTCAATGGGCCACAGAATGCCCCACCAGAAGAAGAAGAAGAAGAGGATGAGGAGTTAGAGCCTGCTAGCGACGAGGATGGCGGGGAGATCCTCGACACCGACTCCGAGGACGATGCTTAGTGTAGTCATCGCGTAGCTACGATGTTAGACTCACCTTTTGTGCCCTCCATGTGTTGGAGTGGAGCTTTGTAATAACTTGGCTTTTGGAATGTAATATCGAACCCTATGTTCTCCTGGATGTTTATTTTAAACCTGATAATTTTGATCACAAATGGATGTCTTATTGAGTGGCGTTCGATGATGGTGTCACGATTAGCACCCTTCGGTGCCGCGATGAAACCGAGGGCCTCCTGTGGCGCGTGACATAAGGTTGTGCTGCTTGGCATGCGCTGGTATCGAGGTAGCTAGTCATAATCCACCATGGAACTCTACCATTGAGAAGTCTCTTTGTGGTCAGTTTGTAGTAGCCTTTCTCATTCGGCTAGAAGTTTGGATCGAATCCGAGCACCTGTACGTAAGGTCAAAGGTCCCGTTGATATTAAAGTAAACGGTTCAGTCACAGCTATGCTCCCTGTGGGTGAGCCTTTAATAAATTTCACCTTTTATCAGAATACATCTTGTTGGATGCCTCTCGCATGATTGCATCATTTAATGCGCTTGAATGGATTGTGCGGTTGTGATGAATTATTGTGCCTTGATTATTTGCGAAGTCATTTTAATGAAGTCAGTTTGACATATTTACAACAATTCATCTACAAATTTTCCACATCGTCAGTGCTCATTGGCTATGCATTTTGCAGATGTCATACAACCTCCGTCGGGGTCATGGCGTTGAGGATGAGGAACAGGCACCCCCTCCGCCACCACCCACCCCGGCTGAGCTGATGCAGACCGTGGTTGATGGTCAGCGCATGTTGGCAGACGCTATGCGCCAACTTGCAACCGGGAGGCTCGACATGGCTGCCAGGGCCCGGAACCAAATCAATATAGTGATTTCAAGGATTTTCTTGACACTAAGCCCCCGCTCTTTAAGGAGGCGGAGGAACCGCTGCAAGCTGACGAGTGGCTGAACACTATTGAGCAGAAGTTCCGTCTGCTTCGCTTGACTGATGAGCTAAAGACTGAATATGCTTCCCATCAATTGCACGGTCCAGCGGGTATTTGGTGGAGCCACTACCATTCCACATTGCCTCCAAATGTCCCGATTGCTTGGGACCAATTTAAAGCGGCGTTCCACAGGAATTATATTCCTCCAGGTCTTATGGCTACAAAGCACACGGAATTCATGAGGTTGTCCCAGGGCAATAAGAGTTTGACAGAGTATCTGCAATCCTTTAACAATCTGGCAAGGTATGCAACCGAGTTTGTGGATACCGATGCTAAGAAAATTGCTAGCTTTAAACATGGCCTTGGTCCAAAGCTGATGAAGACCATGGGCACTAGCAAGTGTGCTACCTTCAATGATTTTATCAGTGATGCTTTAACTCAAGAGAACAATAATGCTATCTATTCTGCTTCTAAGAGCCGTAAGCGGGCCCTTGAGGCGAGTGCTTCGCAGTCCCACACTCCAGCTGCACCGAGGGCTTCCCCTCGTCCACCTGCCCCGAATGCTAAGTTCCGTTCACCGTAGAAGAAGTCTAACGCTAAGATTGGGTTTCGCAAGGCATATACAGTAGCTCTGCCAAAGGGTAATTCTGGTCAGGGCAGCTCCAGTGTTCCTCCCAGCAATATGCCTTGCTAGAATTGCAACAAGCCCAGCCATTGGTCGAGGAACTGTCCATATCCTAAGAAGAATATCAATCAAGGTGGCCGTCAGGGGCATGCTCATTATAACAGTATTGAGGAAATTCCATCTAGTGAGGTTGTCACTGCTGGTAAGTTCCTAGTTGACCAACATTCTGCAGTGGTACTATTTGGTTCAGGTGCTTCGCATTCCTTTATCAGTCCTAAGTTTGCATCAAAGTTTGCACACAAATTACATACTGTTGAAGGTGGGGGTTATTGCATTAGTGCGGCAAGTGAGAATATTTCCACAAATCAAGTAGTGAGGGATCTAGAATTGGAAATAGAAGGGCAAAAGTACTCGCTTACCTTAGTGGTTTTGCCTGGTTTAGGCATAGATGTTATTCTAGGCATGAATTGGATGAGTCGGACTGGGGTGCTCATTTATACATCCACCCGGATAGTTATGCTCAGAGATCCTACTGATCAAAAGGGTTTTCTAGTGCAACTTCCCAAAAAAATTGATTTGTCTGGTGAAGTTCATGCGGTGCAAGCAAAGGCGTTAGCTGAAATTCCCATAGTGAGTGAGTTTCCTGACGTTTTTCCCGATGATTTATCGGGACTACCTCCGGATCGGGATGTGGAATTTAAAATCGAGTTGTTGCCTGTCACGACACCCATCTCTAGGAGACCTTATAGGATGTCTCCGAATGAGCTAGCTGAACTTAAGGTGCAGTTGAATGAACTTTTAAAGAAGGGGCTGATTCGTCCTAGTTCATCTCCGTGGGGATGCCCTGCTATCTTTGTGAAGAAGAAGGACCAGTCATTGCGGATGTGTGTAGATTATAGGCCTCTGAATGCAGTCACTGTAAAAAATAAGTATCCTCTATCACGCATCGATATCTTGTTTGATCAGTTGTCTAAAGCTAAAGTCTTTTCCAAGATTGATCTAAAGTATGGTTACCATCAAATTAAAATCCATCCTAAAGATATTCCAAAAACAGCTTTCTCTACAAGATACGGTCTTTATGAGTATCTTGTTATGTTTTTCGGCCTGACTAACGCCCCTGCACACTTCATGTGCTTGATGAATTCAGTGTTTATGCTCGAATTGGACAAGTTTGTAGTGGTGTTTATTGATGACATTTTGATATATTCTGAAAATGAGGAAGAACATGCTGAACATCTGCGTATCGTCCTCACAAGACTGCGCGAACATCAACTGTATGCAAAGTTCAGTAAGTGTGAATTCTGGATTTGTGAAGTACCTTTCTTTGGACATGTGTTGTTCGATGGGGGAATTATGGTGGATCCCACCAAGGTACAGGAAGTGTTGAACTAGAAGGCTCCTACCTCGGTTCACGAGGTCCGAAGTTTTCTTGGATTGGCTGGCTATTATCGTCGCTTCATCCTGGATTTTTCTAAAATAGCCAAGCCAATGACTCGGTTGCTGCAAAAAGACATCAGGTTTGTCTGGACTCCTGAGTGTGATGCGGCTTTTCACCAACTGCGAACCCTCCTGACCTCAGCTCCGATTTTGGCACAACCGGATATCGAGAAACCATTTGATGTTTATTGTGATGCCTCAGGCATAGGTTTGGGAGGTGTTCTGATGCAGGAAGGCCGAGTAATTGCATATACCTCTCGACAACTTCGGAAACATGAGGTGAATTATCCAACACATGACTTAGAACTCGCCGCGGTTGTGCATGCTTTGAAAGCCTGGCGACACTATCTGTTGGGCAATGTTTGCAATATCTACACAGACCATAAAAGCCTCAAATACATCTTCACCCAACCCGAGTTAAATATGCGTCAAAGAAGATGGCTCGAGTTGATTAAAGATTATAACCTTCAAGTGCACTATCATCCTGGCAAGGCAAATATGGTTGTTGATGCTTTAAGCCGTAAGTCTCATTGCCATTCCTTAGTTGAAACTGATTTTCACCGGTCTCGCCTTCTACATACAGCAATTTTGTACAACATCACTGTCAGTTGTACTCTCAAAAGCAGAATTATTGAGCTCCAAAAGACTGATCCTGGTATATTCCACATCAAGCGTAAGATGAAAGAGGAAGAAACTAAGCATTTCAGGGTAGATGAAGAGGGTGTGTTGTGGTTTAAGGATAGGTTAGTGGTGCCTAAGGACCGAGAGCTTAGAAATCAGATCCTGTCTGAAGCACATTCTTCAAAGTTGTCCATCCATCCTGGTAGAAATAAGATGTATTATGATTTGAAGCCATATTATTGGTGGACCAAAATGCGGAAAGAGATAGCTGCATATGTTGCTAGATGTGACACCTGTTGTAGAGTTAAGGCTGTGCACATGAAAGCTAGATTGCTACAACCACTTTCTATCCTAGGTTGGAAATGGGAGGAGATAAGTATGGATTTCATCGTCGGACTTTCTCCTACTGTCAAAAATCATAACTCTATCTAGGTAATTATGGATCGCTTAACCAAGTCAGCCCACTTCATTCCTGTTCGAGTAGACTATCGTCCCACTGACTATGCTGAGTTGTACTTCAATCAGATAGTCCGGCTCCATGGGGTACCTCGTACTATCGTTTCTAACCGTGGTCCCTAGTTCACTGCTTGCTTTTGGGAGCACTTGCATCATCTTATAGGAACCAAGTTAGTGAGAAGCTCTGCTTATCACCCCCAGACGTCAGGTCAGACCAAACGAGTTAACCAAATCTTGGAGGATATGTTACGGGCATGTGTGATCTCATTCACGGGTTCATGAGAAAAATGGTTGCCTCTAGCTGAGTTTTCATATAATAATAGTTACCAAGAGAGTATTAAGATGGCCCCATTCAAAGCCTTGTACGGTCGTAAGTGTAGAACCCCACTAAATTGGGTAGAAGCTGGTGAAAGAAGGTATTATGGTATTGATTTTGTCCAAGAAGCTGAGGAACAAGTCCGTACCATCAAAATACACATGGCTACAGCTCAAGCTAGACAGAAAAGTTATGCTGATCATCGTAGAAAACCGCTCGAGTTTGAAGTTGGAGACTTCATTTATCTGAAAGTTTCTCCTATGAAGAGTGTACAACGTTTTGGTGTCAAGCGAAAGCTTGCACCGAGATACGTGGGTCCTTTCCAGATCATAGGCAAGAGTGGAGTTGTTGCGTATAAGATCCAGTTACCTCCTGAAATGAGCGCCATATTCAATGTTTTTCATGTATCTCAGTTAAAGAAGTGTCTTTGGGTTCCTGAGGAAAGAGTTCCTTTAGGAGATATCAGGCTTGAATCTGATCTAACTTACGAAGAAAAGCCAGTTCGGGTGATCGATACTCAAGAACGAGTAACTAGAAGTCGAGTGGTTAAGTGGTATAAAGTAATGTGGAGTAATCAGGGTAGTGAGAGTGATGCTACGTGGGAACGAGAGGACTATTTGCGTGATGGTTATAAGGAATTCTATCAAAAATGGTACGCTTTCCAAATCTTGGGACGAGATTTTTATAAGGGGGGAGGGCTGTAACACCTCAGGTGTTTAGCTTCCATAATTGCATTGCATTTCATAAGCATGAACATTCATCATCTCATTTATGTTTTATTTTGCTTGCAACATGAGTATGCCACATGACTTATGTGTTTGTTTCACGAAATGATTGCTTATGAAATGTGAGTGGTGCAAATGGTAGATACAACTTTAGGTCACATATTTTGAAATATGCCAATAGGGTTAACACATTTTGTTGGGATCATTGGATGCAACAAAGTCTTGCAACATGTGCAACATGGCATGCAACATTTTTGGGTGTATTAGGGTTTTGCTTGTTTCCAATCATGTGACACTAGTGTTTTTGTGTAACTAAAGGGTAGAGTGGCTAATTATATCTTACAACACCTTAATTACACTTAGGGTCACTAGTGCAGCAATGTTCATGTTGACCAAAATTACCAAAATGCCCTCCAATGTGCTATTGACCAATAATAGACCCTAAAATGCTTTGGTTTGACCGATTAAAAAGTCTATCTTAGAGACCTTGCATGGAGGAGCAACCTTAAGCAAAGTTGTAGAGAATTTCCAAGGGAACAAAAGTCTCAATATGGCCATCTCATGAAAATGATCAAAACATGCTCAAAAATGGCCCACAAGTCAGTTTGAAGGGCTGTCAACACTTAGAAAAAATCCTAAGTCTGAGATTCGAAGTTTCAGTTTCAATGTACCTCATTTTGACGCCATATAACTCACAAACCAGGCCGAACCAGTCCTTGAGCCAATTGACAAAGTTGTAGTCCTCATGTAGCTCTACAAATTTAGTATTATCATCTTCTGCTAACCAGAGCTGGTTTAGGAGATAATTATCGTTGAAATCACGTTGTCAGTCACCTAAATGCCGGCTCTATTCAGTTAACTCTGAACACGGTCTTCAGTTGTGGCCGACCGGAGACAGGTCCCTGACGACGCGTGGGCGCTCAGTGGCAGCCGTACGTCGGCCGCGGCCCCACCCGTTAGGCCACCGGGTCTTCAAGGTCGCCATGAAGTCGATCTCCGCCCTCACTCACGCCACAGTCGCTCTCTCTTGCTCCCTCCACGCCCGGGCAAAAAAACCGAGCACCATTGCCACCTCCACTCCGGCAAGCTCATGCGCGCTCACCACCGCACTACTGCCCACAAAAACTTGCCCACCGTTCCACCTTGAAGCCCCCTCCATCCTCCACCTCACATTTGGGTCAATCGTGTGGAGGTAAGGCGGCATTGCCGCGTCTACTGTAACAGAACCGACCAAATTATAAGAGCACAAGTACAAAAACAAGCACCGAAGTGCTCAAATTTTCGAACTTGAGCCCATATAATCCCGGTAGTCAATCGAAACCACGAAGGATTTCAAACCAACTTGCTTACAACCAGGATCGCATCATTCAACATACAACATCATACGTTACATTTCACAAGTAGTTCTAAAATAAGTTTACACACACGGAGTCACAATTATTACAAACCAAGGTTATAAAGTAGCGGAAGCACACACGCCAGTTGTTTAACTATTGTCAGTCTTGTTGATCAACATCCCACAAAAGCATCAGGAAAGTACATAAAAGATGATCACGCCCAAGTGATCTAGTCTTCATCACCCGCAGGGTGGAGACAAATTTTGCAGAAGCCTTGGTAGAGCATATCATCTGCAACAGGAGGGAATAAACCCTGAGTACTGGAATGTACTCAGCTAGACTTACCCGTCGAAAACCAGAAATAAGATGACACCAAGGATTATGCAAGGCTTACACAAGAGGCTAGCTGACATCACATTTTTGCATAAAGGCATAAGTAATTGAGACTCTTATAACATGTACTAGCAGTTATTTTTAGCATTTACCTGTCATCTATCTTAGCACCTGTACTAAACATGCACTTGATTATAATCAAACAATTATCATCATTATATCCAGAGCAGGTATGAATTGTGGCAACATTGTATCATTCCCTTAACCACCAGTTTATTTATATCCGGTGGAGAAGTACTTACCTAATCTACCCAACCTAAGATATAGTTGTTCCTCTTCGGTTAAGGCCCTAACACCTAACAATACAAGAGTAATATTACTTAGGTTACCACAATAAGACATTCTGGACAGCAGCTCAAAGATTCTAACATAACTGGAGAATCCCAACTTCAAAAGATATGATCTAGGACAATCTGGAAAGCTTAAGAAATGTACCACAAAATGTTTTCAGATCACAACACTAAATCCCAAAGTTTACCTAATCGAAATTCCAAAGTTCCAGAATATGTTCTCTCTAAACAGAGAGCAGTCAATTCTAGACTGGCACTTTAAACAGCAATAACTCCCAAACTACTAAGCCAAATGCTCCCAAATTTTGACACAAGCTCATTTACAAATTTTACTACAACTTTGGTATTTACAAGTTTTCTAGCAATCACCTTTATCCAAGGTCAAACCTAGAAATACTATCAGCTGTCCAGAAAACCTAAAATTGCAAAGATTAAATATTTATTGATGTGGCAAACATTCTCTAAGACCAAACTAATACTACTACAAGTTCACAAAGGTCACAAAAACACCAGAAAGTAAGGTGTGCCCACCTAGAATATTTATTTAAACTCATTTCTTAATTTACTTAAGTAATTAAGTGGAATTTCAAACATATATGTAAACTGCTCCTAAAATTCTACCAAAATTACAGGAGACTCTCTGACCCAAGAAGAGGCTACTGTAAAAATTTGAACTAAATTTATTCACAGGAACTTCCTACACAAAATTCCCAAGCCAAAAAGGCTGATTTTTGTATAAATAACAAAGCACAGTAAAAAGTGTCAAACAAAAGATTTCTTAATTTTCTTAGACACTCTAGGGTACCAAGACATTCTCCAAAAATTTATATGAACATTGCACATGTAGAAAAATTACTAAAATTCATTTAAGTATTTCTTAGAATAACACGATAACATTATAACTTGAAAAGTACTTAAGCACTACTGCCCAAATTTTTACCAAAGCTAGAGCAAGTATAAATTAGCCTACTCACCAAATTTCATAATTTTTGGAACACTGAAACTCAAGATATAATTTAAACAAGTTTGCATGTGATTTAAAACACATTTCAAAGACCTATTTAAATATCCCGAAAGCTAAACATCACATAGCAAACTCATATTTTCTAAAATACTACACATCATGTAGATCCTAACAAAATTTATCTCATGATTTTTGAGCAAGTAAAACCCTAGATCTACATTTTCTAAACATTATCTAAAACTGTGACAGAATAAAAGAAATGGAATAAATCGGATTTGTTACTGGGCCGGCCCGGGAAAAGACGCGGCCCAAGACGCGTGCACGTGGCCCGCGACGCACGCGCGGCCTGCTCAGCCATCCCGCCCGCGCGCGCGCTCTGACAAGCGGGCCCCACTTGTCAGCGAGACGAAGGCGGGGGAGAAAAGCGGTCGATGGCAAACTCGCCGCCGGCGACAGCTCCGGCGAGACCAAGGGCACAGACACGTTCGCCTCTTCCAAGCGAACCTAGGGGTGCTACTAATTGGAGCAATTGCTGCGACTATGGGGGATGGCGGCGAGCATGGCGGCTCACGGCCACGGTTTGGCCGGCTCCGGCGACTAGACGGTGGCGCGACCCAAACGGTCGGTCCTATGAGCACCAGTGGCTCAAGGCGGACTCACAAGGCCAGAGAAAGAAAGCTGTGGGGTCCTAGAGGAGCACGGCCACGACGACGGTGGCGCTCCAGCGAGAAACGCCCGAGGCGGACGGTGGCGGAGATGGCAATGTTGTCTTACCCCTGCGCAATTGACCCCAACGGCGAGGTGGAGGATGGAGGGGGTTACAAGGCGGAGCAGTGGACGAGTTTTGGTGGGCTGCGGTGCGGTGGTGAGCGCACACGAGCTCGCCGGAGTGGGGCGGCAATGGCGGCTCAGTTTTCTTTGTGTCGAAGCCGAATGAGGGAGGGAGAGGAAATGGGGGCAGCTCCGGTGCGGCGTGGCGGCCTTGAAGGTTCGGTGGACTGACCAGTGGGACCACGGCCGGCGCATGGCCGCCACTGAGCCCCCACGCGTCGCCGCGGTCCTGCCTCCGGTCGGCCACGACAGACAACGAAGTCGGGTTTGACTGAATGAAGGCTGTCATTCGATGACTGACAGCGTGATTTCAACGAAGAATATCTCCTAAACCAGCTCGAGTTAGTCGAAGATGATTACACCAATTTTGTAGAGCTACATGAGGGCTACAAGTTTGTCAATTAGAGTTTGGACTGGTTCGGCCTGGATTTGAAACCACAGAGCTCCAAAGGGGTGTACTCGGAAACTGAAACGTGTTTTCAGTCAGTGAACCCGACTGAAACCCTATTTTCAAGACACCACATCTCCTAAACCATTTAGAACTAGGTGATGGTGATATTGACAATGTTGTAGAGCTATGTGTGGACAACAACTTTGTCAATTGGCTCAAAGACTGGTTCGGCCTAGTTTGTGAGTTACAAGTTGCCAAAGTGAGGTATAGTGAAACGGTTTTCAGCTTCACACTTAGCCAAAATTTGATGAGTCCCAAAACAGCCCCTAATACTGACTTGTGGGCCATTTTTGAGCATGTTCTGATCATTTTCATGAGATGGCCATATTAGAACTTTTGTTCCTTATGAAATTCTCTACAACTTTGCTTAAGGGTGCTCCTCCATGCAAGATGTCTAAGCTAGACTTTTTAATTGGTCAAACCAGATCACTCTAGGGGTCTAACTTAGTCAACAACATTTGGAAGGGCAATTTGGTAATTTTGGTCAACATGAACATTGCTCCACTACTTACCCTAAATGTAATTAAGGTGTTATAAGACCTAATTAGCCACTCTACATATTGGTTGCACAAAGTTCCTAGTGTCACATACTTTGGAACAAGTAATTCCATACTTTCACCCAAATGTTGCAAGCTCATGTTGCACATGTTGCATGAGTGTGTTGCATAACATTTGCTAATTATGTTCCACTAAAGTGGTTGACATGTCTCACAAAGGAAATTGAACATAAGGTACTTATGTTTTGCATACTACTCACTTCTTACTTCACATGAAATATAAACATATGTGGCAATGTTTCCAAAGTATGTTTTACATATTATAAGCTTATGCATGAAATAAATGACGCTTGCTTATGCTTATGCAAATGCTATGCAATTAAGGAGCTAAACACCTGAGGTGTTACAGCCCTCCCCCCTTATAAAAATCTTGTCCCGAGATTTGGAAAGCGTACCATTTTTCATAGAATTCCTTATAACCATCCCGCAAATAGCCTTCCCGTTCCCATGTAGCGTCACTTTCACTACCCTGATTACTCCACATTACTTTATACCACTTAACCACTTTGCTTCTAGTTACTCGTTCCTGAGTATCGATCACTCGGACTGGCTTTTCTTCGTAAGTTAGATCGGATTCCATCCTGATATCTCCTAAAGGGACTCTTTCCTCAGGAACTCGAAGACACTTTTTGAGCTGTGATACATGGAAGACGTTGAATATGGCACTCATTTCTGGAGGTAACTGGATTTTATACGCAACAGCTCCACTCTTGCCTATGATCTGGAAAGGACCCACGTATCTCGGCGCAAGTTTCCGCTTAACACCAAAACGTTGGACACTCTTCATTGGAGAAACTTTCAGATAAACGAAGTCTCCAACTTCAAACTCGAGCGGTTTTCTACGACGGTCCGCATAACTTTTCTGTCTAGCTTGGGCGGCAGCCATATGTTTTTGGATGGTACGAACTTGTTCCTCAGCTTTATGAACAAAATCAATACCATAATACCTCCTTTCCCCAGCTTCTACCCAGTTTAGTGGAGTTCTACACTTACGACCGTACAAAGCTTCGAATGGAGCCATCTTAATACTCTCTTGATAACTATTATTGTACGAAAACTCGGCTAGATGTAACCATTTTTCCCAAGAACCCTTGGATGAAATGACACATGCCCGCAACAGATCTTCCAAGATTTGGTTAACCCGTTCCGTCTGTCCTGATGTCTGGGGGTGATAAGCAGAGCTTCTCACTAACTTGGTTCCCAAAAGGTGATGCAAGTGCTCCCAAAAGCGAGCAGTGAACTGGGGACCACGGTCAGATATGATAGTACGAGGTATCCCATGGAGCCGGACTATGTGATTGAAGTACAACTCAGCATAGTCAGTGGGACGATAGTCCACTCTAACTGGAATGAAGTGAGCTGATTTGGTCAAACGATCCACAATTACCCAGATGGAGTTATGATTTTTGACAGTAGGAGGAAGACCGACAATGAAATCCATACTTATCTCTTCCCATTTCCAACCTGGGATAGAAAGTGGTTGAAGTAACCCAGCTTTCATATGCACAGCCTTAACTCTACAGCAGGTGTCACACCTAGCCACATATGCAGCTATCTCTTTCCGCATCTTAGTCCACCAATAGTATGGCTTCAAATCATAATACATCTTATTGCTACCAGGATGGATGGACACCTTAGAGGAGTGTGCTTCAGACATAATATCATTTCGAAGCTCCCGGTCCTTAGGCACAACTAACCTATCCTTGAACCATAGTACACCCTCTTCATCTACCCTGAACTGTGTAGTTTCTTGCTCTTTCATCTTACACTTGATGTGGAATATACCAGTGTCAGTCTTTTGGAGTTCAATAATTCTATTTTTGAGAGTACAACTGACAGTAATGTTGTACAAGACTGCTAAATGTAGAAGGCGAGATCGATGAAAATCAGTTTCAACTAAGGAATGGCAATGAGACTTACGGCTTAAAGCATCCGCAACCACATTTGCCTTGCCAGGATGATAGTGCACTTGAAGGTTATAATCTTTAATCAACTCGAGCCATCTTCTTTGACGCATATTTAACTCGGGTTGGGTGAAGATGTATTTGAGGCTTTTATGGTCTGTGTAGATATTGCAAACATTGCCCAACAGATAGTGTCGCCAGGCTTTCAAAGCATGCACAACCGCGGCGAGTTCTAAGTCATGTGTTGGATAATTCACCTCATGTTTCCGAAGTTGTCGAGAGGTATATGCAATTACTCGGCCTTCCTGCATCAGAACACCTCCCAAACCTATGCCTGAGGCATCACAATAAACATCAAATGGTTTCTCGATATCCGGTTGTGCCAAAATCGGAGCTGAGGTCAGGAGGGTTCGCAGTTGGTGAAAAGCCGCATCACACTCAGGAGTCCAGACAAACCTAGTGTCTTTCTGCAGCAACCGAGTCATTGGCTTGGCTATTTTGGAGAAATCCGGGATGAAGCGACGATAATAGCCAGCCAAACCAAGGAAACTCCGGACCTCGTGAACCGAGATAGGAGCTTTCCAGTTCAGTACTTCTTGTACCTTGGCGGGGTCCACCATAATTCCCCCATTGGACAACACATGCCCAAGGAAAGGTACTTCTCGAAGCCAGAATTCGCACTTACTGAACTTTGTATATAGTTGATGTTCACGCAGTCTTGTGAGGACTATCCGCAGATGTTCAGCATGATCTTCCTCATTTACAGAATATATCAGGATGTCATCAATAAATACCACCACAAACTTGTCCAATTCGGGCATAAACACCGAATTCATCAAGTACATAAAGTGTGTGGGGGCATTTGTCAAGCCGAAAGACATAACAAGATACTCATAAAGACCGTATCTGGTAGAAAAGGCAGTTTTTGGAACATCTTCAGGGCGGATTTTAATTTGATGGTAGCCAGATCTTAGATCGATCTTGGAGAAAACTTTAGCTTTAGACAACTGATCGAACAAGATGTCGATACGTGGTAGAGGGTACTTATTTTTGACAGTGACTGCATTGAGAGGTCTATAATCTACGCACATTCGCAACGACTGATCCTTCTTCTTTACAAAGATAGCAGGACATCCCCACGGCGACGAACTAGGACGAATCAACCCCTTCTTCAATAGTTCGTTCAATTACACCTTAAGTTCAGCTAACTCATTCGGAGGCATCCTATAAGGTCTCCTAGAGATGGGAGCCGTGCCAGGCAACAACTCGATTTTAAATTCCACATCCCGATCCGGAGGGAGCCCCGGCAATTCATCGGGAAAAACGTCCGGAAACTCATTTACTACTGGAATTTCAGCCAATGTCTTTGCTTGCACAGCATGAACTTCCCCAGACAAATCAACTTTTCTGGGAAGTTGTACCAGAAAACCCTTTTCATCTGTAGGATCTCTGAGCATAACTACCCGAGTGGATGTATCAATGAGTACCCCATTCTGACTCATCCAATTCATGCCCAGAATAACATCTATGCTTAAACCCGGCAAAACCACTAAGGCAAGCGAGTACTTTCGCCCTTCTATCTCAAGCTCAAGATTCCCCACTACTTTATTTGTGGAAATATTCCCACTTGCTGCGCTAATACAATAACCCCCACCTTCAACAGTATGCAATTTGTGTGCAAACTCTGATGCAAACTTAGGACTGATAAAGGAATGCGAAGCACCCGAATCAAAAAGTACCACTGCAGGATGTTGGTCAACTAGGAACTTACCAGCAGTGACAACCTCACCAGATGGGATTTCCTCAATACTGTTATAATGAGTGTGCCCTTGACGGCCACCTTGGTTGACATTTTTCTTAGGGAAAGGACAGTTCCTGGACCAATGGCCTGGCTTGTTGCAGTTCCAGCAAGGCATGTTGCTAGGAGGGACACTGGAGCTGCCTTGGCCCGAATTACTCTTTGGCAGAGCCACTGTATATGCCTTGCGAAACCCAGTCTTCACTGGCGCCTTCTTTTGCGGAGGATGAAACTTAGCACTTGTGGCAGGAGGGCGAGGAGGAGCCCTCGGGGCAGCTGGAGTTTGAGACTGTGAAGCACCTGCCTCAAGTGCCCTCTTGCGGCTCTTAGAAGCAGCATAGATCGAGTTATTGTTCTCTTGAGTCAGAGCATCACTGATAAATTCATTGAAAGTAGTGCACTTGCTAGTGCCCATAGTCTTCATCAGCTTTGGGCCGAGGCCTCTTTTAAAGCTAGCAATTTTCTTAGAATCGGTATCCACAAACTCCGTGGCATACCTTGCCAGGTTGTTGAAAGCTTGCAGATATTCAGTCAAGCTCTTATTGCCCTGCGACAGCCTCATGAACTCTGTGTGTTTGATAGTCATAAGACCTGGAGGAATATAGTTCCCACGGAATGCAGCCTTGAACTGGTCCCAAGCAATCGGGACATTTGCAGGCAGTGTGGAACGATAGTGGCTCCACCAAATACCCGCTGGACCATGCAATTGATGAGAAGCATATTCAG
Source organism: Saccharum hybrid cultivar R570 (assembly GCA_038087645.1). NCBI lineage: Eukaryota > Viridiplantae > Streptophyta > Magnoliopsida > Poales > Poaceae > Saccharum > Saccharum hybrid cultivar. The sequence continues at coordinate 4,591,135 of JAQSUU010000273.1, forward strand.
TCTTTAGCTCATCAGTCAGGCGAAGCAGATGAAACTTTTGCTCAATAGTATTCAACCACTCATCAGCTTGCAGTGGTTCCTCCGCCTCCTTAAAGAGCGGGGGCTTAGTATCAAGAAAGTCCTTGAAATCACTGTACTGATTGGGTTCTGGGCCCTGGCGGCTAGGACGAGCCTCCTGGTTGGCAAGCTGGCGCATAGCATCTGCCAACATGCGCTGCCCTTCAACCACGGTCTGCATTAACTCAGCCGGGGTAGGTGGTGGCGGAGGGGGTGGCTGTTCCTCATCCTCATTGCCACGACCCCGACGAAGATTGTACGACATCTGCAAAATGCATAGCCAATGAGCACTGATGATGTGGGAAATTTGTAGATGAATTATTGTAAATATGTCAAACTGACTTCATGAAATAGACTTCTCAAAATACTCATGACACAATACTTCATCACAACCGCACAATCCATTCAAGCGGATCAAATGGCGCAATCATGCGAGAGAATCCAACAAGATGTACTTTGATAAAGGCTCACACACAAGGAGCACAGCAGTTACTGAACCGTTCACACCAAAATCTACGTGATTTTTGATCTTTCGCCCGGTACTTGGATTCGATTTCAAAGTTTTTAGTTGACTAAGGAAGCTACTTCAAACTGACCACAAGGAGACTTCTCAACGGTGGAGTTCCATGGTGGATCATGACTAGCCACCTCGATACCAGCGTGTGCCAAGCAGCACAGCCTTATGTCGCGCGCCATAGGAGGCCCTCGGTTTCGTCGCGGCACCGAAGGGTGCTAATCGTGACACCATCATCGAACGCCACACAATAAGACATCCAATTGTGATCGAAATTAACAGGTTCAACTAAGCATCCAGGAAACATAGGGTTCGACCTTACATCCCAAAAGTCAAGTTATTACAAAGCCTCTCTCTAACACAGGGAGGGCACAAAAGACGATCCTAACATTGTAGCTACGCGATGACTACACTAAGCATCGCCCTCAGAGTCGGTGTCAAGGATCTCCTCGCCGTCCTCATCACTAACAGGCTCTAACTCCTCGTCTTCTTCTTCTTCTTCTTCTTCTTCTGGCTCTTCTCCTGGTGCTTCCTCTGGTGCGGCATCTTGGGGCCCATTGACCTCCACTTTATCATCATTTTCAGCCATAACGATTCCCGAACCCATGTCCTCATCTACGTTGATATTTCTAGGCAGCAGAGGATTTAGCTGGTTGTTCAGGCGGTGCACTTCTTCATGAAGATTGTCATTGTATTCTTCAGCATTCTCCAACTGTTGTTCGAGCTCAAACTGACGAGCTCTCAGAATGTTCTCCTCGTGCCAGGCTTCATCCCTCTGGTTCATGACATGGACCAACATGCGTTGACAGTTGCGGTTTGCTACTGTCAATCTCTGGACTGCAAGGGTTTCCTGGTCACGATCACGAATCACTTGCTCCAGTTGCTGACGCGCTGCATTCCTGGCAGCAGTCACTTCAGCCAACTCAGCCCTCAGCCTTTCCACCTCAGTGGGCTCAGGGCGAGGCTCACGTGGAGCGAGCTGGTGACGAGGTGCTCTGCCTCCAGTGGACTTGCGAGCGGTCCTCTTGGTACGTGCCATCTGTAGCAACAAGATGCGACTGAAAGTGAGGATCATTTAGGGGATACGAAATTTAATTTAGTCGGGACTATTGAAATTTTTAAGGAGGGAGTAAATGATATGTATGATATAATTAAACATGATGCATGCACGTTTCGTACGCCCTCTCATCCTAGTAGAATCATAAAGTTCTAACGCTAGGTGGTGGCATACATACGTTCTCTCATATAAGCGAAACTATCGGTCTACTCGTTACGCTGTTAGTGTACCTGCAGAAAATCTCATTTCAGCCCAACAGTTTCCCAATATATGCACACAAGAAGGCAGTAATTTAAATACTTTCCATATACACATCCCATGATGTATATACTTCAGTATCAAAGCTACCTGATATAAATATATTCCCACAATTAAGTGCTTACGTAATTACATGGTTTAAACATGTAAGTATGCAAGTCACCAAAACTACTCTCCTCTAGATCGCCGGTTGGACGATCATGCTCTCACAACTCACACTTACCAGAGCGTCGAGGCAATTGATCCATACATTACCACCCAAGTGGATGGCATCCATACAATATCACGCCGTATGGACGACGAAACAAAAACAAACAAGGCCCCCAAGTTAGTCTTTATAATAAGCCACCTAAGAGTCCTTATTTGGGCTAAGGGATGTGATCACTGGCATACCTAAAAATAATTTTTAGTGTTTTAACCCTTTTTTATAATCAAATACTTTTGTTTTTAAATACTCGTACGATGTGTTTAATGTTGAATTATGCTCCGGTACCAGCTGTAACAGAACCGACCAAATTATAAGAGCACAAGTACAAAAACAAGCACCGAAGTGCTCAAATTTTTGAACTTGAGCCCATATAATCCCGGTAGTCAATCGAAACCACGAAGGATTTCAAACCAACTTGCTTACAACCAGGATCGCATCATTCAACATACAACATCATACGTTACATTTCACAAGTAGTTCTAAAATAAGTTTACACACACGGAGTCGCAATTATTACAAACCAAGGTTATAAAGTAGCGGAAGCACACACGCCAGTTGTTTAACTATTGCTAGTCTTGTTGATCAACATCCCACAAAAGCATCAGGAAAGTACATAAAAGATGATCACGCCCAAGTGATCTAGTCTTCGTCACCCGCAGGGTGGAGACAAATTTTGCAGAAGCCTTGGTAGAGCATATCATCTGCAACAGGAGGGAATAAACCCTGAGTACTGGAATGTACTCAGCTAGACTTACCCGTCGAAAACCAGAAATAAGATGACACCAAGGATTATGCAAGGCTTACACAAGAGGCTAGCTGACATCACATTTTTGCATAAAGGCATAAGTAATTGAGACTCTTATAACCTGTACTAGCAGTTATTTTTAGCATTTACCTGTCATCTATCTTAGCACCTGTACTAAACATGCACTTGATTATAATCAAACAATTATCATCATTATATCTAGAGCAGGTATGAATTGTGGCAACATTGTATCATTCCCTTAACCACCAGTTTATTTAATGAGATCTATGTTGCCGCTGCTCAAGCCAAGTGCTCACTAACCGGGAGCGACGGCGATTCGAATCGAATTCCTATCCAGCTGGAGGGGTATTTCTAACACTCACCGCACAGGCCCCTGCCAGGGTCGCACAAGCCACCTTTTCATATGATTCAGGAATCGCGGGTCCAAATGATGTCGTGACCCCAAGGGCGACACTCTGTCAGGTGATAGGGACTCTAACCCCCCCTTGGTCTCACGCCAATGTCCCCAAGCACATCCTTTCTCTCCTCCAAGAAGCAACCTACCATTCGATTCCCGGCCTGAACCACATTACTCGGCTTCGCGGTCAGAACGACTTATCCGGCCAACTAAGTGTTAGACTGCGTTCAACATGACTCAAGGACGTACAGCGAATCGGTCCTTAAACGACTCAGACGGGCATAGCTCCACACCCAAGACGTGAAGTGTCTTGCGGCTGTACTATCGAACTCCCGCCCGGTCTTAATTTCATTTTTAAGCATGGTTCCATCCACGATAGCCATAAAGCCACTCGTGACTCCTTCCTACATCTCGCGGATGACCGGAAATCACCCGACTTCTACCGTACTAAGCAGGGCTAAGCATTGACACGTGCCTAAACCTAATATAGGATTAAGTACGATATCTGGACAAGGACAGGTGTAATGCAACAAGTGTTTTCATATAACTCCTACAACTTAATGCAGTAAACAGTTAAAAGTACTCAAGATTCATTTATAAATCAGTAGGTTCAGCATCCACCGGGGCTTGCCTTTCAGAAAGGTCGAGGGTCGGTGGTCTGGGCACTCAGGAAGGTCGTCTGCGGGCACTCCTTCGCCTGCTGGACCCTCGGGCTCCTGCTACTCCTGGTCCTCCTCCGGAATTACAGGCTCGAATTCGAGGAGAGTTACCCCCTCCGGTACACCTATTGCATGAATGCACAATAAATATCATGGATGCATAAAGGTGCCACATGCTCGAAATAAAATGCATTTCAGAAATAAAATAATAATCTAATCAAGTTACTTTATTAGTACGTGCAAATCTCTTCTCCGGTGGAGAAGTACTTACCTAATCTACCCAACCTAAGATATAGTTGTTCCTCTTCGGTTAAGGCCCTAACACCTAACAATACAAGAGTAATATTACTTAGGTTACCACAGTAAGACATTCTGGACAACAGCTCAAAGATTCTAACATAACTGGAGAATCCCAACTTCAAAAGATATGATCTAGGACAATCTGGAAAGCTTAAGAAATGTACCACAAAATGTTTTCAGATCACAACACTAAATCCCAAAGTTTACCTAATCGAAATTCTAAAGTTCCAGAATATGTTCTCTCTAAACAGAGAGCAGTCAATTCTAGACTGGCACTTTAAACAGCAATAACTCCCAAACTACTAAGTCAAATGCTTCCAAATTTTGACACAAGCTCATTTATAAATTTTACTACAACTTTGGTATTTACAAGTTTTCCAGCAACCACCTTTATCCAAGGTCAAACCTAGAAATACTATCAGCAGTCCAGAAAACCTAAAATTGAAAAGATTAAATATTTATTGATGTGGCAAACAGTATCTAAGACCAAACTAATACTACTACAAGTTCACAAAGGTCACAAAAACACCAGAAAGTAAGGTGTGCCCACCTAGAATATTTATTTAAACTCATTTCTTAATTTACTTAAGTAATTAAGTGGAATTTCAAACATATATGTAAACTACTCCTAACATTCTACAAAAATTACAGGAGACTCTCTGACCCAAGAAGAGGCTACTGTAAAAATTTGAACTAAATTTATTCACAGGAACTTCCTACACAAAATTCCCAATCCAAAAGGCTGATTTTTGTATAAATAACAAAGCACAGTAAAAAGTGTCAAACAACAGATTTCTTAATTTTCTTAGACACTCTAGGGTACCAAGACATTCTCCAAAAATTTATATGAACATTGCACATGTAGAAAAATTACTAAAATTTATTTAAGTATTTCTTAGAATAACAAGATAACATTATAACTTGAAAAGTACTTAAGCATTACTGCCCAAATTTTTACCAAAGCTAGAGAAAGTATAAATTAGCCTACTCACCAAATTTCATAATTTTTGGAACACTGAAACTCAAGATATAATTTAAACAAGTTTGCATGTGATTTAAAACACATTTCAAAGACCAATTTAAATATCCCGAAAGCTAAACATCACATAGCAAACTCATATTTTTCTAAAATACTACACATCATGTAGATCCTAACAAAATTTATCTCATAATTTTTGAGCAAGTAAAACCCTAGATCTACATTTTCTAAACATTATCTAAAACTGTGACAGAATAAAAGAAATGGAATAAATCGGATCTGTTACTGGGCCGGCCCGGGAAAAGACGCGGCGCAAGACGCGCGCGCGCGGCCCGCGACGCACACGCGGCCTGCTCGGCCATCCCGCCCGCGCGCGCGCTCTGACGAGCGGGCCCCACTTGTCAGCGAGACGAAGGCGGGGGACAAAAGCGGTCGACGGCAAACTCGCCGCCGGCGACAGCTCCGGCGAGACCAAGGGCACAGACACGTTCGCCTCTTCCAAGCGAACCTAGGGGTGCTACTAATTGGAGCAATTGCTGCGACTATGGGGGATGGCGGCGAGCTTGGCGGCTCACGGCCGCGGTTTGGCCGGCTCCGGCGACTAGACGGCGGCGCGACCCAAACGGTCGGTCCCATGAGCACCAGTAGCTCAAGGCGAACTCACAAGGCCAGAGAAAGAAAGCTGTGGGGTCCTAGAGGAGCACGGCCACGACGACGGTGGCACTCCGGCGAGAAACGCCCGAGGCGGACGGTGGCGGAGATGGCAATGCTGTCTTACCCCTGCGCAATTGACCCCGACGGTGAGGTGGAGGATGGAGGGGGTTACAAGGCGGAGCAGTGGACGAGTTTTGGTGGGCTACGGTGCGGTGGTGAGCGCGCACGAGCTCGCCGGAGTGGGGCGGCAATGGCGGCTCAGTTTTCTTTGTGTCGAAGCCGAATGAGGGAGGGAGAGGAAATGGGGGCAGCTCCGGTGCGGCGTGGCGGCCTTGAAGGTTCGGTGGACTGACCAGTGGGACCACGGCCGGCGCATGGCTGCCACCGAGCCCCCACGCGTCGCCGCGGTCTTGCCTCCGGTCGGCCACGACAGACAACGAAGTCGGGTTTGACTGAATGAAGGCTATCATTCGATGACTGACAGCGTGATTTCAACGAAGAATATCTCATAAACCAGCTCGAGTTAGTCAAAGATGATTACACCAATTTTGTAGAGCTACATGAGGGCTACAAGTTTGTCAATTGGAGTTTGGACTGGTTCGGCCTGGATTTGAAACCACAGAGCTCCAAAGGGGTGTACTCAGAAACTGAAACGTGTTTTCAGTCAGTGAACCCGACTGAAACCCTATTTTCAAGACACCACATCTCCTAAACCATTTAGAACTAGGTGATGGTGATATTGACAATGTTGTAGAGCTATGTGTGGACAACAACTTTGTCAATTGGCTCAAAGACTGGTTCGGCCTAGTTTGTGAGTTACAAGTTACCAAAGTGAGGTACAGTGAAACGGTTTTCAGCTTCACACTTAGCCAAAATTTGCTAAGTCCCAAAACAGCCCCTAATACTGACGTGTGGGCCATTTTTGAGCATGTTCTGATCATTTTCATGAGATGGCCATATTAGAACTTTTGTTCCTTATGAAATTCTCTACAACTTTGCTTAAGGGTGCTCCTCCATGCAAGATGTCTAAGATAGACTTTTTAATTGGTCAAACCAGATCACTCTAGGGGTCTAACTTAGTCAACAACATTTGGAAGGGCAATTTGGTAATTTTGGTCAACATGAACATTGCTCCACTACTTACCCTAAATATAATTAAGGTGTTATAAGACCTAATTAGCCACTCTACATATTGGTTGCACAAAGTTCCTAGTGTCACATACTTTGGAACAAGTAATTCCATACTTTCACCCAAATGTTGCAAGCTCATGTTGCACATGTTGCATGAGTGTGTTGCATAACATTTGCTAATTATGTTCCACTAAAGTGGTTGACATGTCTCACAAAGGAAATTGAACATAAGGTACTTATGTTTTGCACACTACTCACTTCTTACTTCACATGAAATATAAACATATGTGGCAATATTTTCAAAGTATGTTTTACATATTATAAGCTTATGCATGAAATGAATGATGCTTGCTTATGCTTATGCAAATGCTATGCAATTAAGGAGCTAAACACCTGAGGTGTTACATCTACCACCGTCCGCCTCGGATGTTCCTCGCCGGAGCGCTCCCCGTAGCGTGGCCATACCCCTCTAGTGTCTTACCATCTCCATTCTTGGGTGCGTTGAGTCCACCTTGAGCCGCTGATGCTCACGGGACCGGCCATTTGGGCCGAGCCGCCGTCTAGTTCACCAGCGTCGTCAAGCCGCGGCCGCGGACCGCCGTTTTCGTCGATGACCTCCTTACCTACAGCCATAGTTCCCTCAGGTGGTACCCATAGGTTCGCGTCGTTGAGGTGAACGTGACGGTGCCATTGGCTTCGCCGGAACCGCCACCGGTGGTGAACTCCGGCCGCCGTTCCCCTCCTCTATCCTCTCTTTCACTACCATCCGGTCCCACCTGGCAGGCGTCGCGCGCGCGGGCGGGACAGCCTGAGCAGGCCGCGCGCGCGGTTGGGCCGCGTCAGCGTAGAGGCTGGCCCAGTAGCGAGATAGGATTTTAGTTTTTTTCTTTTTCTTTTATATTGTCACAGATTTTAGATGAGGTTTAGGAAATTCATATCTAGGGTTTTACTTGCTCAAAAATTATGATTTAAATTTTGTTGGGCTCTGAATGAAGTGTAGTATTTAAGAAAATTATAAAATAGGTATGTGATGTTTATTTTCTGGAAGGATTAATTAGGGTTTTGAAATGTGTCTCAAATTAGATACAAACTTGTTAAATGAATAACTGGAGTTGTGTTGTCCCAAAAATTGTGAAAATTGGTGGGAAGGCTATTTTATGCATGTACTAGCTCTGGTAAAAATTTAGGTACTAGTGCTGGAGTATGTTTCAAGTTATGATGATATCATGTTGTTTTAGAAAATACTTGAATGAATTTTAGTAATTTTTCTACATGTGCAATGTTCATATAAGTTTGTGGAGAGTGTCCTGGTACCCTAAAGTGTTTAGGAAAAATATGAATTCTGTTGTTTGATACTTTTCAATATGATTTGTTAATTATACAAAAATCAGCCTTTTTGGCTTGTGAATTTTGTGTAGGCAGTTTCTATCGTTAACTTTAGTTCAAATTTTTACAGTAACCTCCTTATAAGTCAGGGAGTCTCCTGTAATTATTGTAGAATTTTATGAGCAGTTTATATATAGGTTTAATTTTCCACTTAATTAATTAAGTAAATTAAGAAAGGGGTGAAAATAAATGTTCTAGGTTGGCACACCTTACTTTCTGGTGTTTTTATGGCATGTGCGAACTATTGGTATCATTAGTTTAGTCATAGAGGAAGTTTGACACATAAAAAAATATTTAATCTTTATATTTCTAGGTTTTTCTGGACAGCTAGTAGCATTTGTGGATTTGACCCTTAATAAAAGTGTTTGCTGGAAAACTTGTGAATAACAAAGTGGTAGTAAATTTAATAAACTAGCTTGTGTCAAAATTTGGGGGCATTTGGCTTAGTAGTCTATGAGTTATTACTGTTTTAAGTGACTGTCCAGAAATGGCTGCTCTCTATTTGGAGAGGACAGATTTGTGGAACTCTAGAAATTCGACTAGTAAAGCTTAGGAATTAAGTGTTGAAGTCTGAAAGTGATTTGTAGAGCATTTTATAAGTTTTTCAGATTGTCTTGGATCATGTCTTTTGGATTTAAGAATCTCCAGTTATGATAGAAACACTTAGCTGCTGTCCATAATGTCTTGCTTTGATATTTTGTACTTGAACGTGATAACTTAAATAAAGTTGTTCTTGTGATTGTTAGGTGTTAGGGCCTTAACAGAGGAGGAACAACTATATCTTAGGTTGAGTAGATTAGGTGAGTACTTCTCTACCGGAGAGAAAATTTGCACTTAATAATAGAAGTGATTTGAATAGAGCTTTAGGAGTGGTTGTAATGCATTTCATCCCGAGCATGCTGCATCCTTCATTATGCATTCATAAAACTTATTACGCACACATGCAATAAGTGTTTCAGAGAGGATGACTCTTCTCGAGTTCGAGGGAGCGATCCCGGAGGAGATCCAGGAGCAGCCAGGGGAGCCCGAAGAAGCAGCCAGCGAAGGAGGCGCCACTGAGGAATTACCGGAGTGCTCAGATCACCGGCCATCCTATTATCTGAAAGGCAAGCCCCGGTGCATGCTGACCCTATTGTTTTATAAATCAATATTGAGTACTTTTACTTATTTACTGCATTAAGTTGTAGGAGTTGTGTGAAAACACTTGTTGCATTATACCTGTCCTTGTCCAGATATCGTACTTAATCCTAAATTAGGTTTAGGCACGTGTCAATGCTTAGCCCTGCTTAGTCCGATAGAAGTCGGGTGATTTCTGGTCATCCGCGAGATGTAGGAATGGATCACGAGTGGCTATATGGCTATCATGGATGGAACCATGCCTTAAAATGAAATTGAGACCGGGCAGGAGTTCGATAGTGCAGCCGCAAGACACTTCACGTCTTGGGTGCGGAGCTATGCCCGTCTGAGTCGTTTAAGGACCGATTCGCTGTACGTGCTTGAGTCATGTTGAACATAGTCTAACACTTAGTTGGCCGGATAAGTCGTTCCGACTGCGAAGCCGAGTAATATGGTTCAGGCCGGGAATCGAATGGTAGGTTGCATCTTGGAGGAGAGAAAGGATGTACTTGGGGACATTGGCGTGAGACCAAGGGGGGTTAGAGTCCCTATCACATGGCAGAGTGTCGCCCTTGGGGATGCGACATCATTCGGACCCGCGATTCCTGAACTGTATGAAAGGTGACCTGAGCAGCCCTCGCGAGGCGTGTCTCGGTGAGTGTTAGAAATACCCCTCCAGCTGGATAGGAATTCGATTCGAATCGCCATTGCTCCCGGTTAGTGAGCACTTGACTTGAGCAGCGGTAACGTAGATCTCATTAAATTGAACAGATGGTTAAGTGAATGATACAATGTTGCCGCAATTTATACCTGCTATGGATATAATGATATTAATTGTTTGATTATAATCAAGTGCATGTTTAGTACAGGTGCTAAGATAGGTGACAGGTAAATGCTAAAAAAATAACTGCTAGTACAGGTTAAAAGAGTTTCAATTACTTATGCCTTTCTGCAAAATGTGATGTCAGCTAGCCCACTTGTGAAAGCCTTGCATAATCCTTGGTGTCATCTTATTTCTGGTTTTTGACGGGTAAGTCTAGCTGAGTACATTCCAGTACTCAGGGTTTATTCCCTCCTGTTGCAGATGATATGCTTTACCAAGGCTTCTGCAAGAACTGTCTCCACCCTGCGGGTGACGAAGACTAGATCACTCGGGCGTGATCATCCGTTATGTACTTTCCTTAATGCTTTTGCGGAATGTTGATCGTTAAGACTAGCAGTAGTATTTGAACAACTGGTGTGTGTTATGCTTCCGCTACTTTATGAACTTGGTTTGTAATAATTTGCGACTCCGTGTGTGTAAGTGGATTTCGGAACTACTTGTGAAATATAACGTGTGATGTGTTATGTTGAATGATGCGATCTTGTTTGTAAGCAAGTTGGTTTGAAATCCTTCGTGGTTTCGATTGACTACCGAGATTATATGGGCTCAAGTTCGAAAATTTGAGCGCTTCGGTGCTTGTTTTTGTACTTGTGCTCTTATAATTTGGTTGGTTCTGTTACAAGCACGAGTGTTTGAGCAGACTCAATTGAAGTGGCACTCCAACAAGCATCCAATTGACACTACAGTTGCTCTTCACGATCTTCTGTGGTGGCGAGCATAAAAGTCCCTCACAAATCCTCCACTAGAACCCTCGTACAATCTCCATACGGTGCTCGATGGTGTCATTGTGCCTCCAAGCCATCTAGGGGCTCTGGCAACCACCAAGAGTAACAAGAATTTCATAGCCACTAGATATATAAATCCTCTTCAATCGCACCAAAGGATGATCACAATCAAGTGTATGCGAATGGAGTGTATTCTTGAGCTCTATGGCCAGCCAAGGGTGCCAATAGTTCAGAAATGGCCGGTCACACTTCTATTTATAGAGCCACTCAAAAACTAGCTGTTATGCCCCTTTGATGGAAGAGAACACGGGGTCACCGAAATGCTCCAGCAGTCAGTAATATTATAGATACCATAGTTTATAAATCAATAATATTAATATTTATAAATCAAATTTAGATTCATGACGTCAGAAGATATGGGCTGCAACAAGGGCTACCATACTTTAGGCTAAGATTCTAACTAAATGCATGTTGAAGATACGTATAGGTGCCATGCAAATGGGAAAAAAACTATGGATATGGATAGAAAAATATATAGATCAGTAGTTTATAAATTTAACAACTAGATAGAGACTACGAAGTATCAATCATGCCTATTGCCAAAAACGAAGAAAAAGAAAAAATATACAATTCAATATAACAAGCCCATACGAGGTTGGACGAAAAACTCGAAGTTCGTTAGCTGGCTTGACTCGTGGCTGGCTCGGCTCGGCTCCGCTCGACTCGGCTCATTATGATAACGAGCCGAGCCGAGCCAAGATTTTAGCTCGTTACCTATAACGAACCAACTCGAGCCAAATGAGCCACAGTTTTAGAAAAAAAGAAGTCATCATAACTTATATTAGTTTTGTATTACTTCATGTCTTTCACATTACAAATGGTTGATATGTTAGCACATATGAATATTTTGTTCGATTTAATACTATTGGATATATTATTTTGTATTATTACTATTTTCAAGCTTTTGATAAATGCAAATATTATATTTGTGTACTTTTTATACCTTACTCGCGAACTTAACGAGCAAGCTCGAGCTCGAAAACGAGCCGAGCCGAGCTAGCTTTCTGGCTCATTAAGATAATGAGCCGAGCCGAGCTAGCTCGTTATCTTAACGAGCCAGCACGAGCAAGCTGGCTCGTTATCCAACCTAAGATACAGTTCATGCGAGAGCACGAGTTGATAGACTAGTATATGCTAATAAGGCGAGTAAGACTATGAAAGCACATATTTTCATTATAAGGATTAGCTAGTTTTATATATATCCTAAATATTAAACGGTAAACTGTTTAGCATTTAGCTCATTTAGACAGTGTTGAATAGTCTTAATGGTATGGTTTAGTAACACTAAAATATACATATTATGTATGTAAAAGTTTAATATGCTATTATTAAAAAAAGTCTAATATGCTAGAAAGTATACATATCTATGCAGGTAAAAAAATTCTACCAATTATTTTTTTGAAAGAAAACTAAATCTCCCTCAACCTCATATTTACGATGTTAATTAGTTGGATGCCAGAAATATGGTAGTTGTAATCCTCCTATTAACTAAAAAGGGGGAGTTAAATGGTCATTTAGCTCATTGAATCATGTTTAACTTGATTTTATTTAGACCATTTATATGGCTTTTAATGATTTAAACCATCCAACCATTTAATTCACCGTTAATTACGGCCTAACGACACGGGTGGCCTTTGATTACCGTTTAAAATGTTGTTTAAACAGACTACTAAACAGCAGTTTAGGTGAACAGTGGAATTAACTTGTACACCTTGCATTGCACCATATATAGAATAATGGCAAACAACGTACTCAATCAATTTCATGGTTTCCATACATAGTAAGTGAAGGAACAATAATCCTTGACAAATCACTCACGCACAGCTAGCAGCAGCAATCCCGGCCCATACGAGCTAGGATCAGATTTCTGCTGTGCACCCATTAGTTGATGATCTGCTCTTGCTGCTGAAGCAGATCACACACAAGGTAGCTTAGCATCCATGTCACCCACACTCAAGCAGAAGCAGAAAAACAAGCAGGCAAGTGTTTGGAATTAACTAGAGGAGAATCATCATCACCTTATTACAAATATAAACATCAAGACGTAGAAACCGCCAGCAGTAGTGAGCGGTAGAAACCAAGCACGCACAAAGCTCATACTTGACGGAAGCAAACCTAGTAGCGGTCCATATGCAACGCATCTCTGCGATCGATCAGCTTCCCCGAAAGCTGGGCCGGGTTACTACCTGTAGGCAGAAATTGGAATAATGTCAGGCAATCGAGCCAGTGAAGGATACCAGCGACACACACACACACAAAAATTTGACGGGAAGTAACAGTACTGGTACGAACTCCAAATTTAGCTAGAAGAGGCTTAGCTGATCAAGTAAGTAATCAGTCACCTGAGGACGGAGGCTCTGTGCTGGGTTTTCTTGTAGTATGCTGAGTGAGTGGGCTTGTACCGGGACGGGTGGTGATCAGCTTTTTCCCCATCCCACTCAAGTCTATCCCACCATTCCTTCTCGCAGTCCACCTCGGGTACTGACCCTGCAGGGCTGCGACCAACAACGGCTGGCAGGCACTTGAGGCCCCAGCAGCCCCTGATTCTGACAGTCTCCAGATTGGGTGCGGACATCCTATTCCCGCAGATGCGCCGCAGCATGGACAACTCATGCAGGTGGATGCGCCGAAGCCTAGGAAAGTTTCTGGGCTTGATCTGTTGTTGTTGATCTGATTCCGCAGGGTCCAACAATGGAAACACCTCCCTGAGGTCACCGCAGCAAATGATCTCGAGGGTTTCCAAGCGATAGCATCCACGGTTATTAGACGGGCACAGGGGGAGCACATGTAGGAGCCTGGGGCAGTTTTCTAGGTGTAAGAACACCAGGTCACGGAATGACCAATATCCAGGGCGAAACGACGACATGCTCCAATCCCAGATGTATCGGGCCTTTGGGAGTTGGGATGCCCAGAACGCCTTCAAATACACAAACACACTGAGCCCGCCGCCAATTCGTGGACCACTGAAAACGGTGCCTTGTAAGTTTGGGCACCTCTCCAGCCGACACCACCGTAGACTGCCCCAACCCAAATCTATCGCAGAAGGTGATGTATGGCCTGGGATGCAGGTGACAAACAAGCTGTCATGCAAGTATAGAGTCCTGGCTTTTTCATGCACAAAATCCGGCAAAGTCGTCGTAGCAGCAACATTATTGGTTTCTTCTTGCGGCAATCCTGTCCGGAGCTCATCCTCTTGTATGCTGATATAGCAATGGACGCATGAGTAAATAAAAGGAATGGGTGGGCATGGCCACATCGATGTGATTGCTGGGGCATCACCAACACCAGCATCGTCGAATGTGGTGGGAATGGGAATGATGTTGTCTCCATCTCCATATAAGCAGGTACTACCAGTTGGCTTCTGCCGCCGCAGGCTGCTTACAACTGGTACTTGTTCACCGCAGCTACCCCTGCCTTGACTGTCTTTGCAGCCACCATCAACAACTGTGCTGCTACTGCTAGCATAAGCTCCTGAAATTTCTACGTGTAAATATTTGGCAATTCCAACATGCAAGAGCGACCTAAGAAGCCTTGCATCCCCTAGGAAGATATAGACATCAAAGTTAGTGGGTGCTCGGCCACCGCTTGACACTATTGCTGATGGTGATCCCACACACCCACCATCATCTCTGGCCTCATTGTTACACTTGACTCCTTCCCTAGACGACAATGTTGTCTTGGTAGTGTCCATGTGCAGCACATCTAGTTTTACCTCATTGTCTCTTCCCTGAGGCCATAGTATTGCACATAGCTTCTCACATCCCATCAAGAAGAGCCGTCTCAAGCGTGACAAGAGGATTTTTCTGAGGTCGAGGGTTTTCACCGCTGTACCTGACAAGTCCAGCTCTACAAGGCTCCTAAACAATCCACTCAGCAGCATAATCTCCAATTTGGCACATCCTCGGAAGGAGAAGCTCTTTATCTTATTTGGGTCAGTATGGCTGCAGGTGAAGCTAAATGACTCTAGAGATGGAGGTAGGACGTCATGGCCAAGTTTCTTCATCTCATCACAACCAACAAGGATGATCGTCTTGAGGCTTGAACTGGACAGGTCTGGGAATAATGCTACCACTGATGATGACACGCCAATATCCATAGGCTTGGCTATTGTCACTCGAAGCTTGCTAAGGTTGAGCAGCCAGTAGTTGTTGCTCTTGACACCACAATGATGGTGTAGTTGGCTTATGCTCCAGTTCTTGACTCCCTTCACGCTCAACTCCCTAAGTTCAGTCATTAGGTCCATCGTTTCTTTTGATAGCAACCAATACCAATCTGTGTAACTTAGATCCAGCACCCATAGCTTCCGAAAACAAGCACCACTGTCATGGTTGTTGTGTTCATGATGCTCCTCGTCACCACCATGGTTTGACGACATGTCCTTATTTTTGCAATGGTCAAGCAAAAGGAATCTTAGGTTGCTGCAGCTAAGGAAAGGAGGACGTGAAAAACTGAATGTACAGTAGGACAGATGTATCACGCTCAGCAGCATGCTCCTATCTGAATGATCGAATATGCCAGCTTCTAGTGTCGTTGTAGCATTGTTGTTGTCAAACAATGGTCCAGCTCCAGCCCCTGAACAGAAGAAGGATGTCACCTGAGGTGGCACTTGTGCTACTGCTATGTCATAGTGCTTGCCTTCCTTTTCCTTGTGATGCTGTGGATGATGTACAATTTTTTGGTTGGCTGAAAACCAACGGTCACAACATTCCCACTGTTTACGACACAATCCAATGACATCACGGATGTTTACCACCCAAATCTGATGCCAATCCATCTGCAAGTTCATGTTCCTATGCAGGGCATCAGCAATCTCCCATGCTGATCTGTTTCCATTATTGGTGGTCTGTGTCTGTATGATCCCATCGCACACCCAGTAGTTGGCTGCATGGGTGGCCCAGTCAATGCCATAGTCTTCGCCTCTCATCAGCACCGTATACAAGAAGCACTCCATGGCAATCTTAGGGCTCAAGTCTGGTTCAGGCATACCAATGTAACTGGTTACCTCCATAGCCTCTGCGTGTAGGAGAGACACCAATCTATCAAATATCAAGTCACTAGACAAATCAGCACTTATAGCAAAATCGCTCATCCCAGCTAACTTCTTCACATCCTCATCTTGTATGCCATGAAGACGGAACCTGCCGCGGGAAGTCCAAAGCACCCTCTTGCCCAGAAGCCCTATGACAGGGACACCACACTCTGACAAATCAATGTACTCGCCGCTCCCATTATGGAAGACCACCAGGAATCTGTGGTTATATAGATTGTCCATGATTGCCTTCGTGACAAGTGGTATCACGCCTCTAGCACTCTCCTTCACCCCATCAAAATCATCTGCCTCATCACGATGGTCGAAGATGGCCATCATATGCTGGGGAAGCTGCAGCTCCTCTGCAATTGCCTTCTGCAAAGCTCTTTTGCTTTGCCACAGTGAGCAATCAATGTGGATGATTTTGTCCAAGCCTGTTGTCAACCCAGTGGTAGACCCTCGTGATGATGATGATCTAAGTCGTTTGACAATTGCTTTAAGGACGGCGGATGCCCCCAATCCAAACCAGCCATCAAAGTATGCCAAGCTTCTTCCTATGCCGGTACCCTCAAGGAAACTAATTATCTCCGTTGCTGCATCAGCGATGCTATCTGCCTTGACCAAGATCTCCTGAAATGGTGGTCAATACCAATTAATTAGATAACTCTAGCATACATGTCCTATGCCATATGTTAATAACCACAGTGATCAACTACACAACCTTCACATGTCAAATAAATAGTATAAAAACTTAAATATAAATTTAGATAGATGGAGGAATATTCTTTATTGCCAGCATAAAGCAAACTTTCAAACTCTGTCTGTTAACAATGAAATCTCTTTTAGAAAATGTATATATGTAAGAAAAAACTAATTTTGTTTCAGTTTACACATGCAAAAGAGCATCAATGGATTCGTGTACTATTAAAATTAAGTGATTCAATAAGTATGTCAAAAAAATACAGCTGATAAATATATAAATATTTAATATGTGTAATTCTATGGGTAAAAGCCGTACAACATGATTTGAGTGCTCATTGTATTTGTATGGTCACCGAGTGATCAAGATCGGAAGTCACTCTATGGTTTACCTCTGCTGGCATGATGAATCAACTTGTTGCCCAGCAGGTTCTCACAAGCTATCTAGATCTTGCTTAATTGTAAGTTATGCATCCAACTCCAGATTTTGAACGCAAACACCTACATATATGTAGCATCAGTTAACCTCCAGAGGTAAGAGGTACCATAAATACAGTGTATCAACGATAGGTAGAAAAGCCAACAGCTAGAAAAAACATCTTGGCAAACAATGACCAGGAACATTCCCTCTTGGCATACGTGACTGTGCGTCCAGTGCTAGTACATGTGTCAGGTCGTGCAACCTTGTATGACCCACACGTGCCATGCACCACATGTATGCACCCCTAACCTACAAGCAACCGTGTCCATGAAGGTGAGCTTGATACCATTTGTAACACCGTGAGTCCAAAAATGGCTTAGATCCGGTATGCACATAGTGAACTACAGACACTACTATCAACCCACTTATGCTCTCGTACTTGCTTCACATAAAAGGTTAAACTTTCCACCAGAGTTTTATCAAGTGTTCTGGGATTTAATTAAACCAGACCTGATGGCTCTGTTTAAGAAATTCCAGGAGGGGGTTTTACCGTTGCATCGCCTTAACTTTGGTAATATTATTTTGCTTCCCAAAAAACGAGAGGCAAGAACTATCCAACAATACAGACCCATCTGTTTGTTGAATGTTTCCTTCAAAATCTTTACCAAAGTGGCGACAAACAGGTTAACCACTATTGCTCATAACTTAATTAAACCAACACAAATGGCTTTTTTACCAGGAAGAAATATAATGGAGGGTGCAGTAATTCTCCACGAGACAATTCATGAACTACATACAAAGAAAATGGATGGGGTTATTTTTAAAATAGATTTCGAAAAGGCTTATGATAAAGTAAATTGGAACTTCCTACAGCAGACACTGAGGATGAAAGGTTTCTCTGAAAAGTGGTGTTCCTGGGTCAAACTTTTCACACAACGAGGAAATGTAAATATTAAGATCAATGACCAGCTAGGCCCTTACTTCCAAACTAAAAAAGGATTAAGGCAAGGCGATCCATTATCACCGATACTATTTAATATAGTTGTCGATATGCTAGCCGTTTTAATTGCTAGAGCCAAGGAAGTGGGTCGATAGACGGAGTGGTACCTCATCTCGTTCAAGATGGTCTTTCGATTTTGCAATACGCGGATGATACTGTGATATTTTTAGGCCATGATGTTGAAAAGGCGGTTAACTTAAAATTAATTTTAAGCACCTTCGAACAACTATCTGGGCTGAAAATCAATTATCACAAAAGTGAAATCTTTTGCTTTGGTAGGGCAAAATATCACGAAGCATTTTATTCACAACTATTCAGATGCGAGATGGGAAAGTTTCCCTTTCGCTATCTAGGTCTGCCCATGCACACCAGGAAACTAAGTAACAAGGACTGGGTGGAAATTGAGAAAAGAATTGAGAGTAAACTAAGTGGTTGGAAGGGTAAGATGCTCTCGGTAGGAGGGCGTCTAGTTCTCATTAACTCAGTGCTTTCTAGCCTACCGATGTTTATGCTATCCTTCTTTGAACTACCGAAGGGAGTTTTAGAAAAAGATTGACTGCTTTAGATCTAGATTTTACTGGCAAAGTGACCAACATAAGAGAAAATACAGACTGGCTAAGTGGGAGCTTTTGTGCCAACCCAAAGACCAAGGTGGTTTAGGGATACAAAACTTGGAAATACAAAATAAATGCCTGTTGAGTAAATGGTTGTTTAAGTTGTTAAATGAAGAAGGGGTTTGGCAACAGCTTTTGAGAAATAAATACCTAAAAAATAAACCACTGGGTTGTTGCATGAAAAAACCAACAGACTCTCATTTCTGGAAGGGTCTGATGAAAGTTAAAGATGTTGTCTTGAGTTTTGGCACTTTCAAGGTGTCTGATGGGTCTCAAACACGTTTTTGGTTAGACACATGGATAGGTAATAAACCTCTGAAAGATAAATTCACCGCGTTGTTTAACATAGTAAGGCGGAAACAAGACTCTGTGGCAAATGTTCTATCAACGGTTCCTCTCAATATTTCCTTCAGGAGAAATTTAGGAGACAGAAATTTGAGGGACTGGCACAGAATAGTAGCCTCCTTACATGATTTGAACTTACACGGGGAAAGTGATACTTTTGTTTGGTCACTAAATGCTTCAGGCACTTTTACGGTAAAGTCGTTGTATGCTGCGCTAATTAACAACGGGGTAAGGGTGTCACAAGATATTTTGCAAGTAAAAATTCCATCAAGAATTCAGATTTTCTTGTGGTATCTAAAGAGGGGTGTGATTTTGACGAAGGACAACTTGTCTAGGCGTAACTGGAATGGTGATAAAAGTTGTGCATTTTGCCATTATCCAGAGACTATCCAACATCTCTTCTTTAATTGTTACTATGCTAAATTCTTATGGCGCGCGGTTCACCTTATGTTTGGGATCTCTCCCCCTTTGAGTATGGAAGATCTTTTCGTTACATGGTCAAAGAAGAGCAGTAAGCCTCAGAATGCTTTGTTATTAACTGCAGCATCAGCCTTATGCTGGACGATCTGGTTAACAAGGAACGAGGTGGTTTTTGACAAATGTAGACCAAAACTTTATTTGCAGGTACTATTCAGGGGAACTTATTGGCTGCGACAATGGGCTAAGCTGCAGCGGCGTGAGGTGTTACGAGATCAACTTCTACGTGCAGGGCAGCATTTGGAGACATCCGCCCTTCAGTTCTTTAGTTCCAATGGGTGGCTTTCAAATAATTTTCTTGGCTAGCGAGTGTCAGGAACTTTTGCCTTACTTTTCCTCTTTTAGCCGGATTCTGGCGGTTAAACTTTTTTTTCTGTGTTGTGGTCTTTAACCGTGACACTGTAATAATTGGCCTGATTCTACCCTTTGGTAGATGAAGCCGGATAGGTACTATCCATTATCTAAAAAAAAAGGTTAACCTAGGGTGGAGACAGCATAGACTCTTGAAGCCCCCAAGCGTGGTTGTGGACTGGGGTTGGGGAATAACACGAGGTGTGCATGTTTGAGTTTGTTCTCGTGTGAGGCAACAGACATGTTGATATAGCAAGTTTTCTCAATGGATGCCAAGGTGGATGGCCGCATGGATATTGGGACAAACCAATTCTCGGTAGGGAAGTTTATTGCTACAATGTCAGTGAAGACACTACAAGAATTTTGTTGATACATGATTGTTTCCTGGTGATAAGTTTTGAATCTGTCATCACATACAGAATCTATGACGGTGCTATGATGATTTGAAAATGAGGTGCTAACTCTATGACAATCTGGATCATTTGTCGCCTCCCTTAGTTGTCTATGACGATTAGTTTTAGATCTCGATGAGTTCCACAATTTTGTGGTTGACGACTTCTTTGTTTGAAAGCATTTACGATTCTAAAATTCTGTAGGAAGCTCTTATATTTTTCAAATTCAAATTCCAAATTTTTTTACATGCAATATTTTACATGTATGTTGACATGTAGGAGTTTTAAAAAAATTAGAACTCGGTGATATTTTTGAAATTCAAATTTGAATTATTTTTTACATGCAATATTCTACATGTATGCTGACCTGTAGGAGTTTTAAAAACTAGAACTCGGTAATGTTTTTTTAATAAAAAATGGACGTGCAGGAGGCTTTAAAAAATGTGAACTCGGTAGTATTTATTTTTCAGAAAAACTTGGACACATGGAGACTCGAACTCACAATCATACTTATGCCAAGTTGTGGTCAATCCACACTGAGCTATCTGACCATATGTCATCCTTTAAGGACTTCACATTATATATGTTTAGCTTCTGCAGCACAAGTGCGTCCGCAAGGCCTCACGTGAAGCCAGCCTAGGCTTTCAAACGGCATGGGATCATTGATCTCATTTGACAGTTGTATTAGAATCCTACGATTGTCGAATGAGATCAATGATCAGCGTATGATGCCCTCCCATGCTTTTATAGATGGGAACTCAATCAAAATTGCATCAGACAATGAGGGACAAAAGGTGCACGAGATGGGGGGAGGGGGGTGCAGCAACACCTTCCCAAGCATGCTAGACCACTGCACTAAGGATCTACATCATGGCACCACGAAGTATGAAACTTTAGCAAATCTTAGAAATGGTCTTGTTGGAGATGTATATAATCTGTTGACAATCAAAAATGTCCATTTTGTGAAGTTGTCAAAATGTGTAACAGACCTCACCATTGTGTTCCTCTCGTTGAGATGGTCAAAAAAAACATATATGGAACGTTCAATTTAGGGTCCGGATGAGGGAGTTATGCCTCTGAGAAAATATCTGTTTAGGCTACCGGAACTTCCGGTCCGTACTTCCGGTCCGAGATTGGAACTTCCGGTCTGAGACCTGAACTTCCGGTTGCTGGTGGAGGAAGGCGCAGTTTCGCACGAAAATGAACTACTGGTACTTCCGGTCCGAGACCGGAACTTCCGGTGGGGACCAGAACTTCCAGTAGAGCCTGACTGGAAGTTCCGATAGGTCTGATTCCGAATCTAACTCTCAGATCTCGAACCGATCTGTTTCTAGATCGGTTTTGGGACGTGGGAAACTTAGAAAATAAGCTTTGGAGAGGTTTCCTATTGGGATAAGACCACCCCCCTCTATATATATGAGAGGATCATGGCCGATTGAGTTCCCATCAATCCAATCGACATACAAACAAATCAATCTACTCCTTTTACCATTTTTCTCCTCTCCTTCAACCTCTATGCTGTTCATCCCTTGATCCACGACCAAGGATGGCGCCCTAGGCTTGCCGGCCGACCTAGGGCAACCCGGCGACGTCCTTGCCCTGACGGGGTTCCTCCCGGGCGAGAGCTTCGACGGTTCCTTTGCTAGTTTGCCTGAAAACTAGCCGGTTCTTCGTCACGCAAGTACGTTGGTTATCCTTTGGTGGTTTGCTTGTAAACCTCTCCGTGCTTCACCACGTAAGAGTGATATCCTCGCTGCGTTCTTCGGTCCGTGATGGCCCGGGCATCCAATGCCTTTTCTGGTGTGTGATTCGGACCACATCCGACGTCAACATAATCTCATGGTGGAAGCTCAATTATGTGGGGGCTGTAGTAGGGACAACAACAAAGGCTAAATAGTCTGATCAAAGTCGGTGGAGGTGTTGTCCAGGTCATCCTCATCTGCCCCGTACACGATATCACAATAGGCAACGGCCCCAGTGCGTTGTTATCGCAACATCTAATGTTAGGGGTTGGACCTATATATACCCTATTATCTAGCCATTTGGTGATGCTAGTGAGGCTCAAGCAGGGTGGATAATGAGTCAACTGCACTTTTTTTCTTCAAAATTGACATAATCTTATTTACCATAGTCCCCTAAATTGTTTGAGACCCAACTTGAAACCGAGCTTAAAGAGCTGAGCCTAACTAGCTAAGCCAAAGTAAAAAACGACTCAAAATATACTCATTTTGATTTTAAAAGAAAAACGAGTTTAGTCAGAGCAATTTTGAAATGTGCCACTGAGCCAGCTCACACACACACACACACACACACACACACACACACACACACACACACTTGAGAGACACATCTAAGCTACCAAAGTGGTAAAAATAAGATCCAATGCTATTAGCACAAGATTAGAACTTGCTTGTGCTAGTTAAGGTCTAGTGTGCATCTTTCTAGGTGATCAACCTAGAGAGGAATACGTGGATGAGTCACACCTATTGTTTTTTATGTGTACTGACACCTAGACAGCTTGACAATGGTTTGATCTTGCAAAACCCTCCCTGAGATTTTGGAGTCGACACAAGCATTTGTACATAGTGTTGGGAGGCCCATGCGCTAGAGTGGTGATGAATCTCCCTCAAGTGAAGATAGCTAGGAGAGCTCTTGGCAAGGCCTAGTGGGAGATTTACCCTTCTGACATGGACTAGGGGTGAGTGGCAACTCAATGATACCACGGAAGTACATAAACCCATGTGCCAAGTTTGCGTTCTCTACCTTTATGTTTATTTGAGGAATTTTCCTATATGACATTGGCTAAAACTTGTATCCCTGATCTGCCGCCTAAAAAACTCAAATCTTGTCAATAACACTATCCATAAATTTTAGTCCCTTTTATGCCATTAGTGATCATATTCCAATAGTCTTAGCTAATAGACATAAAAAAAGATCAATTTGCTTGTCCTCTAGGTTGTCACATTTTTTTAAAAAAAAGGTTGTTATGTGACGATTGGGTCGATCCATGTTACCTATTGGGTCAATTGGTTCTTTACTTGAGACCAGCCCCTGTGACCTTTTGGCCTTACTTTTGAGGGTTGGGTCAACTATCCAATGGATCAACCCGGCCTATTTTCATCCCTACCACATGATGTAGATTATTGTACTAGTATGCAACCTTGGAACTTTAGAATGATCTATTCACTTGAGACCTAGGTACATGTGAGGAGTGTCCAACAGGCTTATCCTCCACAACCATCACCACACTCGCAGCCGAGCAGTAGCACGAGCGCAGCCAGCTAGTGCACCACGAAGTAGCACCTAGAAACCACGCGGCCCACACCGCCCACATACTAAGCAACCGCATAGCTAAGCCCAGCAGCCCACACCACCAGTTCCTCAATCACTTCCTTTTTCATTGAGCAGTCCATTTGCTCATTGTTGACCACCTCTACGTTTTGAGAATGACTAGTGGGAGCAATACTGAAATCTAGATGTTTATGCGCTTACTTAGGCAATTACCTTGGTATGGAAGGGATTACAGTTTAACACCAATGACATATATGAGAATCATGTTTTTTAAGTGGCAGATAAGGGATTTATGTTTATGCCAAGGGCATGTAAGGAATTTTTTCTTTATTATTCTGCATTTATTTGTGGCACTTAATTGTCATATTTAAACTTTTACATAATTTCATTGTAAGTGCTTATCTTGTAATTAGAGAAGTAGACACACATAGAGAAGTCTAGAACACATTTAGATAAAAATTGTGAACGTTTTCATACATGCAAAGTGTAGAGCCCAAGCTAAACTTTGTAGCAGTATGTTGTTGGTCTACAGTTTCGAAACTATATTAGCATGTATCTATATGGAAGGGAAAAAAGGGGCACCCTTCGAGATATGATATGAATTTTTCCTGTATAAAAAGCACCAGCAAATTAATACAAGCAGCTCCAGAAATCTTACCCATTTTGCACCTCCAGAAGGATCTCCACCGACAAGAACACGAGTTCTATCCCATACAAGAACACGCATGTTAATCCATATAGCTAGATAGCTATTCTTGAGAGAATTAAACAAAAGATGCAAACAATAATTGACATAAAAAAGCATAGAATTCCCAACATATTGGTACCTGGGCCTGGCAGCTAGCTAGGTGCTGAGAAAACAACAGAAACTCTCTCCCCCGGAGAGAATGTGGTGTGCTGACTGTCTAGGCAAGCTACGTTGCAGGTTTGCAATGAGCCCTTCCTTCGTTGGCTGCTTTCAGAAAAGAACATATGCATTGCTGTCTGCTCTCTGTTGCGCTTTGCTTGAAGCTGGAGATAGAGAATAAAGATGCAAGGAATCTTTTTTTAGATAATACTGTAGCATGGAAGGGAACTGTCGTCCAGATAAATAAAGTAGCAGCTCTCTGCTCTTCTAACAGATGGATCGGATTCAGATGGATCGGAACACAGCAGTCTTGTAGCAAACATTACATTTTAGTCACAACAAGGATGTATTTTTGCTGTAACACAAGGGACAAAGTGGGCAAAGTAGTAGTGGAAATATATAAATGAATTAAAGAACGACTTTTTATACAAAAGGAAAACACAAATTTACTCAACATGTCCTGCCATTCTACAATAGTAAGGAATTTTTTTTCTTTGCCCTATGGATAACAACGGCGAATGGCAAACTCACGCTTGAAAGAAGATTTACAGACATCAAGACGGACAGGTCTCTATTTGAAGATGCATCTATTTCTTGTATTCTAAATGCATCATCCATAATAATAGTGACCTGCATGTAAACAGTTGAGCAAGCGGTTGTTTGAAAGATTCGAGCACTTGTTAATGTTGCAAATCTGGCAACACATACAAACTTAGAATGTCCCAACACTTGTACGTGAGAATGACGATTGAGGAGAAAGATTCTCCAGAGTATCTTCTGCATTGGGTAGACCCAATGCTAGAGAAGGTCGCTGCCTCACGCATCGTCAGCTGGCCACCAGCGCCTGGGAGTTCGCCCGCCACGACCACTGCTCCTCAGGAGGAAAAAGCATCGTTGGTAGACACCGGTTCTCCGGCGAAGCCTTGGACGACGGGCTCACCTCCACTGTCACCGGTGCTGGGGCAGCCACCAGTCACGCCACAGTGGGCGGGACACGCCATGGAGGCTGAGGCGTGCTCCAGCAACATACCCCTAGGCGAGGATGTGGCCGCCCCCACCCAGCCACCACGAGGGGGGCAGCCCACCGTCGTGGATGCCGAGGCACGCCAACAAAGCCCCAGTGCCACCCCCCAGCCGCGAACACGACCCCACCTATCGAGGAACGCAGGAGCTCCGCCACCAAGAGGTTAAAGCGGTTCACCGCGAAGATCCTGCGTAAGGTGTCGTCGCCGCTGCTGCCTCAGCCAGATGTGGAGGCGCAACCAAGGTTGCTGACTCGCAGCAGGAGGATTGCCGCCCAGACGCTCTCACGCGTCCCAGCTTCGAAGCGGGAAGAGGTGCTGGTGATGAAGCGGATGGGCTACCTCAACGGGCAGACGAGGCCTTCCACAGCGTCTGTGGATGCCTACGACAGCATCTTCGTCGACGAGCTCAACCTCTCGTATGCTGAGGCAATGCGACAGCTCTTCCCAGACCCACAAGGAGAGCGACCAAGGCGCCGCGCACGCCAGCGCGTCTGAGCCGCCGTTGATGGCTATGTAGTATGATTAGCGAGTAATTGCCCATGATCTTCTTACGCTAGGGAGGGCAGAGCCGATTGTATAACGCTATCACCCCATCCTAGTGTGCCACGTTCGTGGCGCGTCCTAACTTTCACTATTTCTTGTCTTAATACAAAGATGCGCAAACCTTTTGCGTATTCAAGAAAAGTATCTTCTGCATTTTGTTGACACACATGAATAACTTGGAAGCTAATGTTAGAAATTCAGGCAAGTTTAGGTGTATCTTAATCCAGAAATATATATATATATAAAGATATTTGTGAAAAACATGCGTTTGTGATTTAATCTACTCATGATTGCAAACATGAACACTCTGAGTCAGGGTGGGCAATCGGTTTAAACCGACATTTTGGTTCGGTTTGTTCGGGTTGTCAAAACTTCGGTTTTCAAGAATCCAAAACCGATCGGTTATCTACAGAATAGGAAACCGACGAATTCGGTGTCGGTTTTGTACATCGGTTTTTTGGTTTAAACCGTACCAACCGAACAAGTCGTCGCCCGAGCTGCTCCCTGCTCGGTGCCGCCGCCGCTCCGCTCGTCGCTGCTTGCTCGCGAAGCCGCCCCTTGTGCGCCGCTCACTGCTGCCCGCTGCCCGCTCGCGCAGCCGCCTGCGTGCACTGCTCCATCCTCGCCGCCGCGTGCTTCCGCTTGCAGCCGTTGCGCGCGGCCGTGCACTCCCCCTGCTCGAGCGGTCGTAGCCGCCGCACCGCCTGGTCACACCGCCACACGCGCGTCCTCTGCTCACGGCCTCGCACTGTGCGGCCGCCGCGCCGCCTGCTCATGCCGCCGCCACAGGATAGGAAAGCCGAAGGAAGGTTAGGATTGGGATGGATTAGTTGATTAGGGTTTGGAGAGTGGTTGGGGTGGGGATGAGTTGTGGCCTCGTGTGGGTGGACTGGGGAGCACATCAGCCGAAGCTAGTGGGGGTTGGCGTGGCCGCGTGGGGGTGAAGTGGGCCGGCCTTGGTGGGCTTCTGCTCTGGGCTGCCTTGGCTGAGGGGAAGTGGAGGCAGGGCCGCGGGGATGGAACGAGTGGATGACGGGGTTCAGTTCACTAGTTCGCAGTCGCCTGCTTTCTCGGTTTAATCGGTTGTTCGGTTTGGTCTGGGGTTAAAACCGAAACCGTAGCTGATAACCGAGGTATGCAGAACCAGAAACCGAAACCGAAACCGAAACCGAAACCGAAACCGAAAACCAAAAAAACTGAAAATTCGGTTCGGTTCGGCTCGGTTCGGTTCGGTTCTCGGTTTTCGGTTTAAACTTGCCCAGGCTGAACTCTGAGTATGCATAATGATTGTAACATCATCGTCTCCTACAGCTTCAGCAGGCCAGCTGCCTCCTACCGTGCTTGCCAGTTCCCTATGTGATAGATAGGTGGATCATTGGAGAACTTCGGGACGGCGGTAGCCTTCCTCAAACAAGGAGTCCAGCTGGGAAATGAGCACACGACTAGCGCCCCTACGGATGCTGAGATGGAGGCCATCATTGAGGAAAAAGTAGTAGTATCAGTGGACTCTCGGTGCCCTTTGATATTGCGAGCGTCCAGGCAAAGTGGTCCAGCAAGACAAAGGGCACCGAGTCAGAGATGGAGGCCGACAAGCTATCTGCAGCCAGCTGAGGTAGCGTCTTTCTTTCAGCGTCAAGGGCACCGAGTCAGAGACGGCCACCGACAAGCTGTCTGTCTCCACGAATGCCGCCAAGAGCTGTTGCAAATTCCTCTTCGGCGAGCAACATATCTACAACGACATGGAAATTGGGTACATAATCTCTCACCTAATAACAATAGCACAACTACGATACAAACATCTTACTAGAATCACGCCGGCAACGGCAACGGACACGGAGCACACCGGCTACTACATCACCAACTACTCCAACCGTCCAACTCGCGGCAATCCACTAGATGAGCAATAACAGATCTGCATCTACACCGCCTACAACAAGCCCCCCATTCACAGCAATTACGAGCACAACCTCTACATCACGCTCATCAACAACCATGATGCCGACAACATCGACTACAGCCTCCTCCCGATGATCGTCGTTCCGCAATATGCCATGCCTGGCAGGCGCCATCCTCTGCACCGGCAAACACATGCTCATCGACACAGACGCGACCCACCACTCCACTGACATCACCATGGCGGCCATCTAGCCACCAGCACTATAAGCCCCTACACCAGGGGAGCGCCAACCACCGCCAGCGATGACTCAGGCTCCAAGCTCGCTGTAATAACTTCCGTCAGATCAGCAAATCTGGTATGGAGCTTTTCACATGACAGGCGTTATTCATCTTTGGTACAATCGTGTAACCAAGCAGACACCGTTCCCGGAGTGGGACACCTTCATTAAGGACCTCACCCGTGACTTCGGCCCCCCGCTGAGCCATGACACACTTGGTGACATGGCTTCCCCATGACATGATGTCGATCTGAATGACTACATCGACACATTCCACGCCTACGTACGACATGTTGGCATCGCCAGCGAGCTTCACTGAGTCCACCTCTTCGTCACCAACCTCAGAGACACGCTGCGGGCGACTGGCCTCCTGGCGCAAGCCCTAGAGGGCATGGCGCCCACAGCCCCCGACGCCTTGCGAGCTCTCACCGACGACAGCGAGACGGCACTCCTAGCAGGACTCAACGATGACAACAACCACACCACACCTAATGAGCAGGTTGGCGACCCAGCGCTCGCAACAGCAGCTCCAACGACCGACTTCATCAGGAACATTGACCCTCGCAACGTCAACAACATAGATCGGGCAAGGCAGCCGGCGCCACTCGACCTCGATGGCATCGTCGACTTTACCACGCTGACCATACTTCGTCAAGCAGTTGTCGACGATAGCAAGCTCCAAATCATATTCGCGACCATTGAGATCTAGGCCGTGGCTCCAGCAAGGTCGCTATAGCACGGCGTCATCCTCTACAATGGATGCTACATCATCCCAACAACTTCTCCATTGCTAAAACAAGTGTAGGAATCCCTGCAACCATCACCAACAGCTCCACACCTCCTAGCAGTCATCCTTCCCACGATGACATCCTCACCGACAACACTAGACCACAATGCTTCTCTGTCAATCGTGCTACTCAGGCGCCCATGGCCACAGGGCACCGCCTTGCCAACCACGATCATCTTCATTAACGGCCTCGGCTGTCTGCTACTCTACGTCACGAACGTCCACATCGGCCTCCACTACAACGAACCTCGCCTCTCGCTGAACGCCTTCACTAATGGTGAGTTTATTCTCAGCGACATGCTCATATTGGCTACAACACCGTCGACCATGTACCACCACTTTCCGCGCTACATCCTCCTCAACGTCGACAACCGTCCACACGACTTCGCCTCTACGCCACGAACCCTGCACCAGCTCTACATCGACAACGGCATGGGAGGCATAGGAACCTCCAACCACTATGCCTTCGGCTCCTTTGGCTCCTACGACATCAACATTGGACAGGCCCACGGAGCACTTGGACACGTTATTGTCCAAATCATGGAGATTCCTTGGGGCACCAGACGACCACCGAACAACTCCAATGCTTGGCGGATGTTTCAGCACGAGGACGCGCTGATCGGAGAAGGGGGGAGTGTTGTCACACGCACAACACAGGCTACCAACCATGGCGTAATAAATGGGCCAACGAGGGTCCAAGAGGAGGTGCTGGGTGCCCCAGCGACGTACCCTAAAAGGGCCGCGCGCCCAGGTGGGGTGGCCGCATACGTCAGACAAGGGCCCCCGATCCAGAGTTGGTGGGCATAGCGAGGAGGCCCAAAGGAGGGCGCTGGGCCCAAAGCGGACCTGGTGTGAACAGTACCTGCGGGTCTGTAGCGCCATGGGTATTGTTCACCCACCACCGCCCTAGGTTAGGTTTAGGTCGCTTAAGGGCTAAGTCTCCCAAGACTATAAATACAAGGGGTTATGTAACCTTTCAACTTAAGGGATAGGCCAAGTGCTTTCTATCTTCTCCCTCTCCCTTTTAAGCCTCAGTCTTCTTCCTCTGCCCTAGCGCCGCCGCCGCCCCTGCGCCCAAACCCTAGCTGCCGCCTCCACCACGCTGCAACCCTAGCCACTGCCCGGAGTCACTTCGCCGGCCACGCTTGTTACACTGATCTCACGCCTAAAAACTCAAATTCTGTCAATAACACTATCCATAAATTTTAATCTCTTTTATGCCATTAGTGATCATATTCCAATAGTCTTAGCTAATAGACATAAAAAAGACCAATTTGCTTGTCCTCTCGGTTGTCACATTTTTTTAAAAAAAAGGTTGTTATGTGACGATTGGGTCGACCATGACTCTTGGGTCAATTGGTTCCAAGCCTATCTACCAATTTTAGACTTGAGACCAGCCCCTGTGACCTTTTGGCCTTACTTTTGAGGGTTGGGTCAACTACCCAATGGATTGACTCGGCCTATTTTCATCCCTACCACATGATGTAGATTATTGCACTAGTATGCTGTTATGACCGGCATCTCCTACTCACGCAGGAAGCCCATCAGTGGCTAGGGGTGCCGGCGGCTGGAAGGGCTTAAGGCCCATAGTTATTATATTTATTAGCTATTTTAGAGTTAAATTCCTATTATTCAGAGAACTATATATATACTTGTAAGGTTGATTGGAAACAATTAAGTAGAAAACATATTATTGTTTCTGGCTTCCTTTAGGGAGCCGGGAGAGAATTATGTGCCCTAGCCGCCCTTCTTTCTTCTTCCACGCACGCTGCCAATCTTCCACCGCGATGTTATGACCGGCATCTCCTACTCACGCAGGAAGCCCATCAGTGGCTAGGGGTGTCGGCGGCTGGAAGGGCTTAAGGCCCATAGTTATTATATTTATTAGCTATTTTAGAGTTAAATTCCTATTATTCGGAGAACTATATATATACTTGTAAGGTTGATTGGAAACAATTAAGCAGAAACATATTATTATTTCTGACTTCCTTTAGGGAGCCGGGAGAGAATTATGTGCCCTAGCCGCCCTTCTTTCTTCTTCCACGCACGCCGCCAATCTTCCACCGCGAGATCACGGCGCCCCGTCGTGGTCCGTCGCGGTTCAAGCCCCGACCTCCAATCACCCACCACTATAACCTACGTTCAGTAAGGGGACGTACCTCGATTCCTATCAGCTTGGTATCTGAGACCTTGCCGATCATGGCCGACTCCGCTGCCTCCTCCGCTGCGTCCTCCGCGACGATCACGCCGATCTCGCCCGACGCCAGCAACCCCCTTGCGACTACGGGCGCGCTGGTGGTGACAACTTCGCCGCCGATCCTGCACCCCACTGCGCCACGTCCGGTGTTTACGCCGGAAGAGATGACAGGCTACATCGTCGACCTCAGCCACAGCGTCAAGCAACTCCAGGACATGATGCGGGCGTTCGTTGGTGGCCAGTACGTGGTTCAGCCACCACAGCCATCTCAGCCCCCTCCGCCGCTGCCGCCGTTGCCCCCGACCTCGTCGCAGCCGCTCCTCACCTACTCCTACGGGGGGTCAGCGGCGCTGTGCCCTCGCCATCGACGTCGGTGCCGCCGATGGGCGCGCGTGTGCCGATCCATCAACTGCAGTTTCCGCCCTCGCCGTCGCCCATCCTGTCCTAGGCTATGGCCTCCTCGTCGACCCACTCCTCCGCGCCGATATACTCGTCGGCGTCCCCGCGCACGTCCATCCCGCCAATCCCGACGACGGGCGTCCTCGCCTCGCATGGGGGTCCTTACGCCTCGGGCACCCTGTACGGCGGCTTGGATGGGACGTTGTTTCCCGACCTCAGCGACCCGGCGGCCACAGCACCAGCCGCAAGCAGCGGCGCCTCAGGTGGCGCGCTGGCAGCCTACCCGGAAGGCTACAACGAGCGACTGCCGCTGGGCTGGGGTTTTGGCCTGGACAGGCTGCCGCACAAGACTCACCGCCTCGACTTCGACACTTATGACGGCTCCGAGGACCCCCTCAATTGGCTCAACCATTGTGAGCAATTTTTTCGGGGACAGCGCTGGCCGGCCTCCGACAGAACATGGATGGCGTCCTATCACCTCTAGGGCCTTGCGCAGACTTGGTACTATGCTCTTGAGCAGGATGAGGGCATGCCTTCTTGGGAGCGCTTCGTCGAGTTGTGCCACCAACGCTTCAGCCCTTCGATCCGCGGCACCCGGTTGGCCGAGTTGGGCCGCCTGCCCTTCCACTCTTCCGTCCAGGAGTTCACCGATCGCTTCCAGGCGGTGTCCTGCCAGGCTCGGGGAGTCTTCTCACTGCAGAAGGCCGAGCTCTTTGTTGGGGGCCTTCCCGAGCACATTCGTGTGGACATGGAGATGCGCAACCCCCAAGACATCTAGACAGCCATCCACTTGGTGTGGGCGTTCGAGCGCCGCGCGGCGGCCACGCCACCAGAGCCCCCGTCACGTGCTGCCTAGCCACCTCCACGCCCCGGCCTTCCCCCGCGCATGCCAGTTCCGGCCGCGGGAGCCCCCGTGCAGCCGGGCGTACCGGCAGGCGCCCCAGCGGCTCCTGCAGCTCGTCCGTTTCGTCATATCACGCCGGCGGAACAGTTGGAGCGTCGTCATCAAGGGTTATGCTTCAACTGTGACGAGCCCTATGTTCGAGGACATGTGTGCCCTCGCTTGTTCTACCTTGAAGGAACCGACTTTATCGAGGACACTGACGGGGAGGTGGCTGTTGATGCCGATGCAGCAGCCGGCCTAGAAGCTCCGGCCGCTGACGACGCCGCACCTTACGCTAACGCTCTCGTCGTCTTCCTTCATGCTGTTGCAGGAATCCGGCTGCCCAATGCCATGCTTCTTCCTGTCACGATCAAGGGCGAGCGCTTCCTCGCCCTCCTCGACACCGGCTCCACTCATAACTTTGTGCAGGGGTCGACTATGCGTCGCTTGGGGCTGGCGCTGGATGGCGGTGAGCACCTTCGCGTCACGGTCGCCAACGGTGATCACATGGCTTGCGAGGGCATTGCGCAGAGCGTTCCCATCCGCATCGGTGCCGAGGACTTCACCATCACCGGTGTTGGCATCAAGCTGGGGGCATTCGACTTCATCCTCGGCTTCGAGTTCATCCGCACCCTAGGCCCGGTGTTGTGGGACTGCGCTGTCCTGACGATGGAATTCTGGAGGGAGGGGCGCCGTGTGACCTGGCAAGGTGTGCCAGGCCCTCAGGCGCCACTGCCACAGCCGGGGGTGGCGACTGTCACTGCTGACCCACAGCTGCCGCTCCTAGATCGGCTGCTGGAGCAGCACTGCGCCATCTTCGATGAGCCGACAGGGCTCCCACCGGCACGCCCCTACGACCACCGCATCCACCTGCTGCCCGGGACGGCCCCTGTCATGGTACGGCCATACAGGTACCCTCAGCTTCAGAAGGACGAGCTGGAGCGGCAATGCACTGCCATGCTCGCCCAAGGGATCATCCGCCCGAGCACGTCACCGTTTTCTGCACCTGTCCTTTTGGTGCGGAAGGCTAACACGTCCTAGCGATTTTGCATCGACTACCGCGCCCTCAACGCCAAGACCTCCAAGGACAAATTTCCGATACCGGTGGTGGACGAGCTGTTGGATGAGCTCCATGGGGCTCGCTTCTTCACAAAGCTCGACCTCCATTCCGGCTACAACCAGGTGCGCATGCACCCCGAGGACATCGCCAAGACAGCCTTCCGCACGCATCATGGCCACTTTGAGTTCCTGGTGATGCCGTTTGGGCTCTCCAATGCCCCCAGCGACTTTCCAGGCCTTGATGAATGACGTCCTGCGACCCTACTTGCGGCGGTTTGTACTGGTATTTTTTATGACATTTTGATTTACAGCCCCTCGTGGGTCGAGCATTTGCAGCACATCAACATCGTCCTCAACGCACTGCGGACGCACCACCTCCATCTCAAGCGCTCCAAGTGCTCGTTCGGCGCGTCGTCTGTGGCCTACTTGGGCCACGTCATCTCCAAAGGGGGCGTCGCCATGGACGCCGACAAGGTCGCGACGGTGGCTGCCTGGCCCCCTCCACGCTCGGCCCGCGGCCTGCGCGGTTTCCTCGGCCTCGCCGGCTACTACCGGAAGTTTATCCGAGACTTCGGCATCATCGCCGCCCCGCTCACGCGTCTCTTGCGGCGAGACGCGTTTGTGTGGGATGACGATGCGACGACGGCATTTGAGGCGCTTAAGCGCGCCTTGACCACGGGACAGGTTCTCCAGATGCCGGATTTCGACGCGCCTTTTATGGTGGAATGTGATGCTTCGGGCGCGGGGTTTGGTGATGTCCTCCATCAGGCGCTAGACCCCTTGCCTATTTCAGCAGGCCGTTTGCCGCTCGCCATCTCAAGCTGGCGGCGTAAGAGCGCGAGCTCATCGGGCTCGTTCAAGCCGTGCGTCACTGGTGTCCTTATCTATGGGGGCGCCATTTCCTGGTTCGCACTGACCATTATAGTTTGAAGTTTTTGCTTGATCAACGTTTGTCTACAGTCCCACAGCATCTATGGATCAGCAAACTCTTCGGCTTTGACTTTTCTATGGAGTATCGCCCGGGTCGCCTGAATACCGTGGCCGATGCTCTATCTCGCCGCAACGTGGAGGAGGGAGCGGCGGGCCTGCTCCCTGGCGACACTGCAGCCGCGCTGGCCTTGTCCGGGCCGTCGTTGCCTATCGTCTACAGCTGTCGGCCGGTGCGTGCCTTCATGATGTCTTCCACGTGGGCTTGCTCAAGCGCCACCGAGGAGACCCTCCGGCTGCTCCAGGCGCCCTCGCCCCGACTTTGGATGGCCGGTACGCTCCAGCGCCGGCCAAGGTGCTGCGTGCCTAGCAGCGTCGTGGTATTTGGCAAGTGCTGGTCTAGTGGCACGGGTTTCCAGAAGAGGATGCGACATGGGAGATCGTCGACGAGTTCAAGGTCTGCTACCCTCACTTCCAGCTCGAGGACGAGCTGTTTGCGCAGGCGGGGAGAGATGTTATGACCGGCATCTCCTACTCACGCAGGAAGCCCATCAGTGGCTAGGGGTGCCGGCGGCTGGAAGGGCTTAAGGCCCATAGTTATTATATTTATTAGCTATTTTAGAGTTAAATTCCTATTATTCGAAGAACTATATATATACTTGTAAGTTTGATTGAAAACAATTAAGCAGAAACATATTATTGTTTCCGGCTTCCTTTAGGGAGCCGGGAGAGAATTCTGTGCCCTAGCCGCCCTTCTTTCTTCTTCCACGCACGCCGCCAATCTTCCACCGCGAGATCACGGCGCCCCGTCGTGGTCCGTCGCGGTTCAAGCCCCGACCTCCGATCACCCACCACTATAACCTACGTTCAGTAAGGGGACGTACCTCGGTTCCTATCATATGCAACCTTGGAACTTTGGAATGATATTTTCACTTGAGACCTAGGTACATGTGAGGAGTGTTCAACAGGCTTATCCTCCACAACCATGACCACACTCGCAGCCGAGTAGTAGCACGAGCGCAGCCAGCTAGCGCACCACGAAGTAGCACCTAGAAACCACGCGGCCCACATCGCCCACATACTAAGCAACCGCATAGCTAAGCCCAGCAGCCCACACCACCAGTTCCTCAACCACTTCCTTTTTCATTGAGCAGTCCATTTGCTCATTGTTGACCACCTCTACGTTTTGAGAATGATTAGTGGGAGCAATACTGAAATCTAGATGTTTATGCGCTTACTTAGGCAATTACCTTGGTATGGAAGGGATTACAGTTTAACACCAATAGCGTATATGAGAATCATGTTTTTTAGGTGGCAGATAAGGGATTTATATTTATGCCAAGGGCATGTAAGGATTTTTTTTCTTTATGATTCTGCATTTTTTTGTGGCACTTAATTATCATAACTTTTACATAATTTCATTGTAAGTGCTTATCTTGTAATTAGAGTAGTAGACACACATAGAGAAGTCTATAACACATTTAGATAAAAATTGTGAACGTTTTCATACATGCAAAGTGTAGAGCCCAAGCTAAACTTTGTAGCAGTATGTTGTTGGTCTACAGTTTCCAAACTATATTAGCATTTATCTATATGGAAGGGGAAAAAAGGGGCACCCTTCGATATATGATATGAATTTTTTCTGTATAAAAAGCACCAGCAAATTAACACAAGCAGCTCCAGAAATCTTACCCATTTTGCACCTCCAGAAGGATGTCCACCGACAAGAACACGAGTTCTATCCCATACAAGAACACGCATGTTAATCCATATAGCTAGATAGCTATTCTTGAGAGAATTAAACAAAAGATGCAAACAATAATTGACATAAAAAAGCATAGAATTCCCAACATATTGGTACCTGGGCCTGGCAGCTAGCTAGGTGCTGAGAAAACAACAGAAACTCTCTCCCCCGAAGAGAATGTGGTGTGCTGACTGTCAAGGCAAGCTACGTTGCAGGTTTGCAACGAGCCCTTCCTTCGTTGGCTGCTTTCAGAAAAGAACATATGCATTGCTGTCTGCTCTCTGTTGCGCTTTGCTTGAGGCTGGAGATAGAGAATAAATATGGAAGGAATCTTTTTTTAGATAATACTGTAGCATGGAAGGGAACTGTCGTCTAGATAAATAAAGTAGCAGCTTTCTGCTCTTCTAGCAGATACTTTTATCAGTTTCAGATTCAGATGGATCGGAACACAGCAGTCTTGTAGAAAACATTACATTTTAGTCACAACAAGGATGTATTTTTGCTGCAACACAAGGGACAAAGTGGGCAAAGTAGTAGTGGAAATATATAAATGAATTAAAGAACGACTTTTTATACAAAAGGAAAACACAAATTTACTCAACATGTCCTGCCATTCTACAATAGTAAGGAATTTTTTTTTCTTTGCCCTATGGATAACAATGGCGAATGGCAAACTCACGCTTGAAACAAGATTTACAGACATCAAGACGGACAGGTCTCTATTTGAAGATGCATCTATTTCTTGTATTCTAAATGCATCATCCATAATAATAGTGACCTGCATGTAAACAGTTGAGCAAGCGGTTGTTTGAAAGATTCTAGCACTTGTTAATGTTGCAAATCTGGCAACACATACAAACTTAGAATGGCCCAGCACTTGTACGTGAGAATGACGATTGAGGAGAAAGATTCTCCAGAGTATCTTCTGCATTGGGTAGACCCAATGCTAGAGGAGTTCGCCGCCTCACGCGTCGTCAGCTGGCCACCAGCGCCTGGGGGTTCGCCCGCCACGACCACTGCTCCTCAGGAGGAGAAAGCATCGTTGGTAGACACCAGTTCTTCAGCGAAGCCTTGGACGACGGGCTCACCTCCGCTGTCACCGGTGCTGGGGCAGCCACCAGTCACGCCACAGTGGGCGGGACACGCCATGGAGGCTGAGGCGTTCTCCAGCAACATACCCCTAGGCGAGGATGTGGCCGCCCCCACCCGGCCACCACGAGGGGGACAGCCCACCGTCGTGGATGCCGAGGCACGCCAACAAAGCCCCAGTGCCACCCCCAGCCGCGAACACGACCCCAGCTATTGAGGAACACGGGAGCTCCGCCACCAAGAGGTTAAAGCGGTTCACCGCGAAGATCCTGCGTAAGGTGTCGTCGCTGAAAGGATCAAGATGCCCAAGAGGGGGGGTGAATTGGGTTTTTCTAAAAATTAATTGCAAGAATTGAATCCTACAAGTCAAACTTCACCCCTAGTGCCTACTTGTGTTCCTTGTGTTTCTACCGATAAAAGTTATGCACCTTAAGTTCCAATCCTAGACTAGCAAGGCAATTCTAGGAATGTAATCAAGCAATGAAAGTAATGCAAGAAAGTAAATGCTTGAAAGTAAGGGATAGGAACACGGCGATATTTTGCCGAGGTATCGAAGAGTCGCCACTCCCCACTAGTCCTCGTTGGAGCACCCGCGCAAGGGTGTAGCTCCTCCTTGATCCGCGCAAGGATCAAGTGCTCTCTACGGGTTGATTCTTCGACACTCCGTCGCGGCGAATCACCCAAAACCGCTCACAACTTGAGTTGGGTCACCCACAGCCGTCGGATGATCACCGAACTCCCAATTACCACCAAACCGTCTAGGTGATGGCGATCACCAAGAGTAACAAGCTAGAACTCTCACTTGACCATAACAAGTCTAATGAGAAGATGGATGCACACTTGCTAGACTCTTGTCGCTAGAGAGGATTCTCAAACTTTGATTCACAAATCTCAATCCTCACTATGGCTCTTGCACTCCCTTGCACTTCAAAGGTGTTTTTCAGCTAAACAAATAAGCAAGAGACCTCTAAAAGAGGTGGAGGGGTTGTATTTATAGACCCCTCAGACAAATCCAACCGTTACCTTTCGAAACAGCCAGACGCGCACTGACCGGACGCGCCTGTCGATATGACCGGACGCGCCGGTCAGTTGTAACGGTCGAAAACGGAAACATGTACTGAGAGACCGAACGCACCGATCTGTGCTGACCGGACGCGCCGGTCTGAGATGACCGGACGCGCCGATCAGGGATGATCGGACGTGTCTGATCATGCAAGAGCTCTCTGGAAATTTGACCTGACGCAACACCGCGTCCGATCATAGGTGACCGGACGCGTCAGGTCACCACGGGACCTTACTGGAACAAGACCGGACGCACGACCGCGTCCGTTCAAAGGTGACCGGATGCGTCAGGTCTCCACTGGACCTTACTGGAACATGACCGGACGCACCGATCTTTTTCACAGTCGCGTCCGATCTTTGCTGTTTACCCTCTGGAACACGTGTCAGCCTGACCACCGCGTCCGGTCCTCTCAAGGACCGCGTCCGGTCAGTCAGCCGAAAACACAGTTAAGTCTTTGTACTGACCGGACGCGTCCGGTCATGACCAGGACCGCGTCCGGTCATAGGTAAATGGCTCAAACGTCTTCTAAACGCAATGCAACTTGAACCAAGTTGCTTCTAACTGTACTCTGAGCTTTTCTCGAGCTACCTAGTGCTAAGTTTGACAAGTGTGCACCACACCTAAACATAAGACTCACCTAGGTCATGCTACTCGCTCATGCCCCGCTTCATAGTACGGTCAAAGGAAGAAACAAAGATCCTAACGACTATTCCAGATGTATCTCAACACCTTGACATCCGGAACTAATCGTCCTTAATCTTATCGTTGATCCTTTGAAAACCGAAACGATTTCCATCAAGGGACATGACTGCCATATTGCTCAAAACAGTTATCATATCCATGACCTAACTTACCGATGTTTCTGCAAAACACACGTTAGTCATAGTAATTATGTGTTGTCATTAATTGTCGAAACCAACACCGGGGCCTAGATGCTTTCAATCTCCCCCTTTTTGGTGATTGATGACAACACTTAGATTCAGAAGATATGAGTTGAGGTTTTTGATCATGCTTGGTTCACATAATCATACAGCTGTAAGCACAAGGGGTTAGACAATGCTTATGTGTTCCAAGCCAACTGAGTGTACTTATAAGATAAGAAATGAAAGGTTAGTACACATAGAAAATAGCTCATATGAAATCGGAGAAAGGCATGGAAGCACAACCTTATGAGCTATAAACAAACAAGTGACATGATTTAAAGCTGTGATTAGTTAAACCATATAGACTTAAGATATCTCATAAGATCACATGTCACACGAATGCAATTACTGTAAAGTAAACATGATGCATGAGAGTAGCACACAAGAAAAGAACGAAAAACCTCTAACAAAAGCTCCCCCTGAATCTACTCTCTCTCCCCCTTTGGCATCAAACGCCAAAAGCTAATCTACGGATCTGACGGGGGAATAGACGGAGTCGAGTCGGGTGCCGAGGAGCGCGGAGTAATCACAAAATGAGAGATGTCTCCCTCGGACTCGGAGCTATCTGGCTGACCCTCTAAAGAAGCACGCGGCTGTGAAGCGGTCTGGGTCTGATCAACAGGAACAGGTGCTACCGAAGTAGCGATAAGTGAAGCAGTCTCTGTGACCTGAGCCTGAAGTGAGCCAAAAGCTGGGGGATCTATCGAGGCAACGGACGATGGAACAGTCTCTGTAGTGCCTGTCCCTATCACTGGAAGGAAAACTGCCTCTGAACCTGACAACCCTGAAGAAGTAGCAAATGTGGTGTGCGAGGGTGTCGGCTGACCAGTCAACTCGCTATATGTGGCACTCAGATCAATGAACGGTGTGCTGGTCAACATGTGAGGGCGAGGCTGGTCTGAAGGAGTAAACCCCGTCTGAATGGGCGTGTAGCTCGGGGACTGGAATGACTGAGGAACCTGCAGCTATGGAGATGTGAACTGAAAGCTCGACTGATCCTGACTTGAAGGTCCACTGAATGGTAAAGCTGAAGTCAGGATAGATGCAGGTGGAGGAGCCCTAACTGTGACAAGGTGACGCAGAAGCTCCAAGTACTGCTGTTGGCTGGCTGCACTCTGGCGCTGCATCTCATACTGCTGACGCTGCATCTCGACCTGTTGGCGCTGTATCTCAAGCTGCTATCGTTGGAACTCATCCTGTCGAGCCTGTATCTGTGCAAACGCAGCAGCTGTGTCCTGAGCCTGTCTCTGTAGCTGAAGCTCCTGTCGCTCCTATGCCTGGGTCAGCCTCTCAAGTATAGCCACCATGGTTGGATCTGAGCGGGAGGCTGAACCAGAACCACCGGCCTCGTGGTCGTGAGGCCAAGGAGACCGATACTTAGGGATGGGCTGATAGTCCTCATCAGTGCTGTCAGAGGCCTCATCCTCAGCTATATCAGCGGGCTGAGCATCTAGATCTGCAAGTTCTACCTCAGCAAGACCCTGTATGGTCGCATCCTGCTCAGCCGCTGTCTCAGGCACCTCAGGTCTCTCTCTCTGTCCTGGTGTAGGGGTCTGCTCTCTAGTAACTGAAGCCCACAGCTGACGAATATCATACTCAGGAAAAGCAGTAGTGGTTTCAGTTAACTCAGCACTTATTTCTGAAGGCAGCTCAAGTGCAGATCTGATGATGAAACAGATCCAATGAGCATAGGGCAGCTAACGGTGTCCCTTGAAGCCTTCTGCCAGGGTGTCCTCCATCTCACTGACCATAAGATCCCAAATGTCAAAAGGTGTCTGTGAAAGAAGGTGATGAACAACCCAAAGCTGCATCCTGGTCAGTCCCTCTCTATAACCAAGTCTAGGAAGAAGAGTGCGTTTGACAATAGCATCCAAGACTCGGGCAAGCGGTGTCAGACTGACAGGTGTGTGACGAGACCCTTCGCCAAAAGGCTCACGAAAACAGGGTCGGATCAGGTCTGTAGGTGGCACAGAACCGCCATGAGGGCGTCTAGGTGGAGCTGTCTGACCAAAACAGAGCTGGTGAATCTTCGTGTCTGAAGCTGGGAGTCTGAGAATCTCCCGTACTCTGGAGCTATACAGTCTGCGGTCGCGGCCTCTGAATGCAAAGTGTATGAACTCATGGGCTAGATCAATCCATAATGAAGCATAGAACTCCCTAACCCAAGTGCCACAGTATGCACTTGTCCGTCCAAGAAAGTCTGATAGGCCTGGTAGATAGGACAGGTGCGGACGTAGCTGCTCACCCACTACCTCAACAAGTGACTCAATGCGACAGACCCTCTGTGGTCGGAAAGCAATACCACTGTCAACAAGAGCTCTGTAAAAGTCCTCCTGGAGAGGAGTATAGAATCCCTCTGAAGCTCTGGAGTCCCTCTGAGGTGGGAACCACCGACTGACCTCAATGAATCTCAAACTTTGCACCTGTCGTGCAGTAGCACCTCTCAAGTCAAAGTGCTCAACTGGGGGTGTACCTCTAACTCTCAGAGGTGGATGTCCTTCACGACGCTGGCCCTCTGGCCTGGGAGTCACCTAAGTCCGTGTGCGTGTGGAGCGGCGATGTGATGGAGTCTGAGCTGGCTGTTCCGCTGTCCCCTCTGAAGGTGCTGTAGGTGGATCAACTAACATAGTATCTTCACCCATTGGCACTTCTGTGCCCTCAGTGGTCTCAGTGGTCTCTGTACCAAGCTGTCGTCCTTCAAGATGAAAACGACTGTCTCCAATGCGTATACCACTGCTCCTGCCACCCCTCTCTACTGCATCTGCTGCATCTGCCACTACCTGAGCTATCTCTGCATCAGTGAGAGTCTTCTTCTTCTTTCTAGCCATGATCTTTATGTGTTTACCACGTGCAACCTCAGACAGACGAGGAGGACTGCCGTCCCCGTCACTAGGAGCACCACCGGCATTCTTGCAACAAACCATGTTGTCACACTGTCGGAAAACCTCTGAAGGATGATGTACTGACACTCGAGAGGCTTGGCCTCAGTCCGTATCCGT
Source organism: Saccharum hybrid cultivar R570 (assembly GCA_038087645.1). NCBI lineage: Eukaryota > Viridiplantae > Streptophyta > Magnoliopsida > Poales > Poaceae > Saccharum > Saccharum hybrid cultivar. The sequence goes on from JAQSUU010000273.1 coordinate 4,633,563, forward strand.
AGGCTTGGCCTCGGATCCAATCAACAGGACAGCAGTCACCCCGACACACCGACAAACTCGCTGAAAAGACAGAATAGATGGATCTACTATAAGCAACATATATGATCTAAAGGTACGAAACCCTAGAGGTAGCAAGCATATAAGATAAGACGTGAAACAAAACTCGATGGCTACCTCGGATCGATGAGAAAACGGTGACCTAGGTCGCGAGACTTCCCGACGCACCGGACGAGCGCTGATTCGCCGAAACATAAGTCGATTAGGGTTAACGAAAACAAAATTTCGACAAACCCTAATACGAAGATCAAGGAAGTGCGAAACAACCTTGGAGCGAAGACGTCGCGCGAAGGACGATTCGACGACGAACGAACGCGACACGGAGGTGCGAACCCTAGGGTTAGGGCCACGCGCAATGGACGAAGGTCGAGGATGAGGACGATGGCAGGGACTGGCCGGAGGTCAAAGATGGTCTCTGGCAGACGCAGCAGTACCTCACGGCGGTGGCGGCGGCGGCGGCGCGGCGTGGCGGTGGCGGTGCAGAGAGCGGCGGCTGCGCGGGCTCTGTGGAGGAAACGGGTCGCGCGCGAGAGAGGAGAGGCCGCAGGGCCAGGCGGTGGCGCAGGCATAGCGGAAAACTCCGATGAGCGGCGGTGCGGCAGTGCTCCGGCGAGCGGCGGCGTGGCGCGCTAGGTTACGGAGGCGGCGGTTGCAAGTGTACGGGCGGAAAAACGAAGAAACGCGAAAGATTATATGAGGGGTTAGATCCGCTCGAAACGCGATGACCGGACGCGGTGGTCGATGTGACCGGACGCGGAGAGGCAGCGTCCGGTCACATTCCAGTAAGCTCCTGGAATGACCGGACGCGTCCGATTATACATGATCGGATGCTGACAGCGTCCGGTTTTGATTTGCCCGGAAAACTGAGACGGATGACCGGACACGGTGGTGGTTATCGGGATCGGACGCGGTGGTCAACAGGGGCGCGTCCGGTCGCTTGACCAGAAGATGGTCTTCAGGATGACCGGACGCGCTGGTGGTCGCGGGGACCGGACGCGGTGGTGAAGCAACACTGCGTCCGGTGCAGCGTCCGGTCCAGCGTCCAGTCACTGTTTTTCACCCTTTTTCAATACGAACTTAGACGCGACTTCTCCCAATCAAGTTCCAATTCAAAGAGACACAGATAAACACCAATTGGAACAAGATATGAGTGACCTTACTCAAACCCTCAAGTTTCTCAAAATAGATTGCCTTAGGCTAATATTATTTTTAGGAAAATAGGCAACAAACACCCGAGGAGCAACGTATGGCCATGCAATAGAGCTTTTGAACCCTTGGGAGCGTCAAAATGCTCTCTCTACCCATGGACGAACATAGAGGTTGCTCAAGACTTAACCGAAAAGGAACGACAAAACAACAATCATGCATATGCAATGCAAAACAAGTAAGTAAAGCTAGGTTGCTTGTCAAGTTTGATCCACGGTTAGGCTTCTTCACTCCTCCAAAGGAGGGTTATCGTAACCATGTTAGTCAAGCCCTAGATGCATTGCGGGTAATTAAACATGACATATAATACAATGCAATTCAAGGGACAACACAAGCTCATCTTTTAAAGTTACTAGAATCAAGCACATTTAGTTCACTTCTCAACCTACAAAAGGTAGATTCATCCAAAGGTTTAGTGAAGATATCCGTTAATTGATTCTCACTTCTTACACCTTCTAGTGATATGTCATTTTTAGCAACGTGATCTCTTAGAAAGTGGTGGCGGATATCAATGTGCTTGGTGTGAGAGTGTTGTACCGGATTATTAGCAATTTTAACCGCACTTTCATTATCACATAAAAGCGGCACCTTTTTAAGAACAACTCCATAGTCTAGGAGGGTTTGTTTCATGTATAGGATTTGTGCACAACAAGCCCCCGCGGCAATGTATTCCGCCTCGGCGGTGGACAAAGCCACACTATTTTGCTTTTTAGATGACCATGATACTAAGGATCTCCCAAGCAAATGGCACCCTCCGGATGTGCTCTTTCTATCAATTTTGCAACCGGCATAATCCGAATCGGAGTAGCCAACTAGTTGGAATCTAGCTCCTTTGGGGTACCATAGTCCGATGCTTGGAGTATACTTAAGATATCTTATGATTCTTTTTACGGCACTTAAGTGAGGTTCTTTAGGGCACGCTTGAAAGCGGGCACACATGCACACACTAAACATGATGTCAGGCCTAGATGCGGTAAGGTATAACAAGCTACCAATCATAGAACGGTAAAGAGTTTGATCGATTGGTTTACCTCCCTCATCTAGGTCGAGATGTCCATTTGTTGGCATTGGGGTCTTGATTGGCTTGCATTCTTCCATCTTGAATCTTTTGAGAAGATCCTTGGTATACTTCTTTTGAGAGATAAAGATCCCTTCTCTCATTTGCTTGACTTGAAACCCAAGGAAGAATGTTAGCTCACCAATCATTGACATCTCGAACTCTTTTGACATCAATTCACCAAATTCTTTGCAATAGTCTTCATTTGTTGACCCGAAGATGATATCATCAACATATACTTGAAAAATGAAGATCTCTTCTTTGAATTTCTTGGTGAATAGTGTGGTGTCAACCTTCCCAATGGTGAAGCCCTTCTCAATGAGGAAGTCCTGAAGGCGCTCGTACCACGCTCTAGGGGCTTGCTTAAGCCCATATAGCGCCTTGGACAACCTATAAACATGATTAGGATATCTAGGGTCTTCAAACCCGGGAGGTTGTTCAACAAAGACTAGTTCATTTATAAAGCCATTTAATAATGCACTTTTCACATCCATTTGATATAGTTTCATATCATGATGTGATGCATATGCAAGTAGGATACGGATGGCTTCAAGTCTTGCAACGGGTGCAAAAGTCTCTCCAAAATCAAGACCTTCAACTTGAGAGAACCCTTTTGCCACTAGTCTTGCCTTGTTTCTTACCACTACCCCTTGATCATCTTGTTTATTTCGGAACACTCATTTGGTTCCTATGACTCTTGCACCTTTTGGATGCTCTTCAAGTGTCCATACTTGATTGCGGGCCAAGTTGTTCAATTCTTCATGCATGGCATTCACCCAATCCGGATCTTGAAGAGCTTCTTCTACATTCTTAGGTTCAAGACAAGAGACAAAAGAGTGATGTTCAACAAAAGAATTAAATTTTTGAGATCGAGTCATTACACCATTTGTAGGACTCCCTATGATGAGATCTTGTGGATGTGCTTGAAGTAGAGGTGAGTTTCTTCGATCAACCATTTGAGGGGTAGGATGAGGAGCATCAACGTCTTGTGCTTGTGCCTTGGCTTGATGATGAGAGACATGGGTGTCTTCATTTTCAACTCTCTTATTCTTGTCATCATCTTGAGGCACATATGATGATGATGGTGGATTGACAATTTGTACATTGTCTTCATCATCTTTAGGCTTGATGTCACCTACCGGCATGTTCTTCATGGCCTCCCCCAATGGTTCATCACCTACATCATCACAATTCTCAATTGCTCCTTGGGAGCCGTTAGACTCATCAAATTCCACATCATATGTTTCTTCAACCAAATCGGTGGCGTGGTTAAATACTCTATATGCTTTGGACTTTGATGAGTAGCCAACAAGAAAACCAATATCACAACGTCTTTGGAACTTCTCTAGGTGTTGACGCTTCTTGTAGATGTAGCATTTGCAACCAAACACCCGGAAGAATGAGACGTCCGGCTTCTTCCCATTTAGCAACTCATAAGGGGTCTTGCAAAGGAACTTTTATAGGAAGAGGTGATTTGAAGCATAGCATGCGGTGTTGATTGCCTCGGCCCACAATTTCTCCGGTGTATTGTACTCATCTAGCATTGTTCTTGCAAGAGTGATCAAGGTCCGGTTCTTCCTCTCAACTACACCATTTTGTTGAGGAGTGTAGGTTGATGACACTTTATGCTTGATTCCAATTTCATCACAATAGGCTTCATTGTTGGTGTTGTCAAATGCTTTTCCATTGTCACTTCTAATCTTCTTTATCTTGACTTCAAATTCATTTTGAGCTCTCTTTGCAAACTTCTTGAAGCAACTTGCCACTTTGGATTTGTCATGAAGAAAGAAAGTCCAAGTGTATCTTGAGAAGTCATCCACAATCACAAGACAATAAAGATTTCCACCCAAACTCTTGTAAGTTGTAGGACCAAACAAATCCATGTGAAGAAGTTCTAGCACTCTTGATGTTGACATGTATGCTTTGGTTGGATGAGTGTTTGCAACTTGTTTGCCGGCTTGACATGCACTACAAGGTTTGTCCTTTTCAAACTTTACATCCTTTAAGCCTCTTACTAGTTCTTTCTTCAATAGCTTGTTGAGAGTGTTCATTCCAACATAAGCAAGCCTCCTATGCCAAAGCCATCCAAGTGTGGTCTTGGTGAACAAACATGTCATCAAGTTTGCATCTTCGGAGGTGAAGTCAACAAGATAAAGATTGTTGTATCTAAAACCCTTGAAAATCACTTGCTTGTCATCTATCTTGGTAACAACCACTTCATTTGGACTAAATAAGCATTGGTAGCCAAGATCACAAAGTTGCCCAACGGATAGTAAATTGAAACTCAATGAAGCAACATAGAGCACATTGGAGAGAGAATGATCATTTGATATTGCAACCTTGCCTATACCCTTGACTTTGCTCTTGGAATTATCCCCAAATGTGATCTTGTCTTGGCATACCCCATCCTCTTCAAGTGAGGTGAACATACGAGGATCACCGGTCATGTGTTGTGTGCAACCACTATCAATTACCCAATGAGATCCACCGGTCTTGTAGTTCACCTACACACAAGAGATCAAGCCTTTTGTTTAGGGACCCAAACTTAAGAGGGACCCTTAACTTTTTCAACTAGTGACTTTGCAACCCAAATTTTCTTTGGCCTATTCTTGTTAGGAGGACCTAAGAACATAACTTTCATCTTTCCACTAGATTCCTTTCTAAGCATGTAGTGAGCATTGAAAGAAAAGGGTCTAGCATGCTTGGGCAAGGGTTGTGGTGGTGGAGTTTTGCACTCATGAGCAAAATGACCTTCTTGTCCACACTCAACACATCTCTTTGGTTTGGGCTTTGACTTGCTTTGTTGTTGTTGAGTTTTGACCTTCTTCTCTTGATTTGCCAAATAGCCAATGTCACTCCTATCCAACTTCATGACGGTGTTCATGAGTAGCTCACTTTGCAAATGTTGGCCTCTTGTGAACTTGCTTAGGCCGGTCTTGAGATGCTCTTTCTCTTGCTTGAGCTTCTTGTTTTCTTTAATAAGTGACTCATTTGAAGCTTGCTTTTCAAGAGCCAACAACTTCTTGTTCTCAACTTTAAGCATCTCATTTTCACTCTTGAGCTTGACATACTCATCATAGTCATTTGCCTCAACCACACTCTTGCCTTTGCCGCTAGAGCCTTGCTCAAGGTTCTCAATAATCAAATCATCACATGATGTAGCTATATCAATCTTAACAATTTGGTTAGTAGCATCATGTGTCTCAAGAGCTAGCTCATTAGCAACAATAAGAGTATCATAGTTGATTTTCAATGTAGTATATTCTTCTTTTAGAGAGTTGAGTCTAGTTATGAGTTCATCATGCTTCTTCTCAATTTTATCATGTTTATCTCTAAGCTCCTTGTTAGAGGTTTTGAGCTCCTTGAGAGAAGAAGACATAGTTTCATTTTGATCTATGAGCTCATCCCTAGTCTCATGTGCACTTTCAAGCTTAGATGAGAGTGTTTCATTTTCATGTTGAAGCTCATCATTTTCATTTCTAGTCCTCCTTATGATTTTAGAATATTTGTTTAACAATTTTACTAATTCATCATAAGAAGGTGCATCATATTCATCATCACTATCACTATCATCACTATCACTATTTTGTACCTTTCGATCACCTTTAGCCATGGGGCATAGGTGGGAAGTGGATGATGACGATGAGGATGGCGGTGAAGATGATGATGAAGACATTGATGACGATGATGATGGCCAAACCACAAGTGCGGCGATCTTCTCTTTTCCATCATCACTTTCATCGCCGGAGGACTCACATGATGATTCAATGTCGGTGAGCCAATCACCAACAATATAAGCATTGCCTCCCTTTTTCTTCTTGTAGAACTCTCTTTTCTTGCCATCTTTCTTCTTGTATGGTTTGTTCTTTCTTTTATCATCTTCTTCTTCACTTGAATCATCTTTCTTGCCCTTGTACTTATTCTTGTTCTTGTCTTTTGGAGGCTTTGGGCATTGATGAGCTAGATGGCCAAGTTCTCCACAATTGAAGCAATCCATTTCGGAGATTGGCTTCCTTTTGGTACTAGTGAAGAATTTCTTCTTCTTGTCATCGAACTTGATGCCACTCTTGTTGAGCTTCTTTAGCATCTTGGTGGTTCTTCTCACCATGAGTGCAAGTGATTCATCATCAATATCACTCTCACTTGTGCTCTCTTGCACTATCATGGCTTGGCCCTTCTTCTTTTTCTTTTCATAGCTAGCTTTGAAGGCCAAGTCCTTCTTCTTGGAAGATGATGAACCCTCTTTCGGAGTGATGTGCATGTACATCTCATGTGCATTGATCTTTCCCAATACTTGAGTCGGTGTTGCGGCGGAGAGATCACTTTGGTGAAGTACGGTGACAATATGTCCATACTTCTCAACGGGGAGAACACTCAAGATCCTCCTTGCAACATCCGATTAACTCATTTTAGTGAGTCCAAGAGCATTGAGATCTTCTACAAGAACATTCAAGCGAGTGTACATTTCATTAGCACTTTCTTTAGGAAGCATCTCAAAAGAATTAATTTTCTTTAAAGCAATATGATAGCGTTCCTCACGCTCACTCTTAGTTCCCTCATGGAGAGCGCAAAGATTCTCCCACAATTCATGAGCGTTTTTGGCATTACGCACACGATTAAAGATATCTTTGCCTAGTGCCCGGTAGATTGCATTTTTTTACTTTTGCATTCCACCGGTCGTATTTCTCCTCGTCACCACTTGGGTTAGCGGGATCCCTTATGGGGGGAAGCCCTTCGGTTGCGGCTCTAAGGCACCCAACATCTATGGCTTCGAGGTACGCCTCCATACGAATTTTCTAATATGGAAAATCGTCTCCCTCAAAGGTGGGAGGTGGTCCTTCCCCGTTAGACATCTTGCTCTAGGCGGTAAAGCCTAAATTTAGAGCAACACGGCTCTGATACCAATTGAAAGGATCAAGATGCCCAAGAGGGGGGGGGTAAATTGGGCTTTTCTAAAAATTAATTGCAAGAATTGAATCCTACAAGCCAAACTTCACCCCTAGTGCCTACTTGTGTTCCTTGTGTTTCTACCGATAAAAGTTATGCACCCTAAGTTCTAATCCTAGACTAGCAAGGCAATTCTAGGAATGTAATCAAGCAATGAAAGTAATGCAAGAAAGTAAATGCTTGAAAGTAAGGGATAGGAACACAGCGATGTTTTGCCGAGGTATCGAAGAGTCGCCACTCCCTACTAGTCCTCGTTGGAGCACCCGCGCAAGGGTGTAGCTCTCCCTTGATCCGCGCAAGGATCAAGTGCTCTCTACGGGTTGATTCTTCGACACTCCGTCGCGGTGAATCACCCAAAACTGCTCACAACTTGAGTTGGGTCACCCACAGCCGTCGGATGATCACCGAACTCCCAATCACCACCAAACCGTCTAGGTGATGGCGATCACCAAGAGTAACAAGCTAGAACTCTCACTTGACCACAACAAGTCTAATGAGAAGATGGATGCACACTTGCTAGACTCTTGTCACTAGAGAGGATTCTCAAACTTTGATTCGCAAATCTCAATCCTCATTATGGCTCTTGCACTCCCTTACACTTCAAAAGTGTTTTTCAGCTAAACAAATGAGCAAGAGACCTCTAAAAGAGGTGGAGGGGTTGTATTTATAGACCCCTCAGACAAATCCAACCGTTACCTTTCGAAACAGCCAGACGTGCACTGACCGGACGCGCCTGTCGATATGACCAGACGTGCCGGTCAATTGTAACGGTCGAAAACGAAAACCTGTACTGAGAGACCGGACGCACCGATCTATGCTGACCGGACGCGCCGGTCTGAGATGACCGGACGCGCCGATCAGGGATGATCGGACGCGTCCGATCATGCAAGAGCTCTCTGGAAAATTGACCTGACGCAACACCGCGTCTGATCATAGGTGACCGGACGCGTCAGGTCACCACGGGACCTTACTGGAACAAGACCGGACGCACGACCCCGTCCGTTCAAAGGTGACCGGACGCGTTAGGTCTCCGCTGGACCTTACTGGAACATGACCGGACGCACCGGTCTTTTTCACAGTCGCGTCCGATCTTTGCTGTTTACCCTCTGGAACATGTGTCAGCCTGACCACCGCGTCCGGTCCTCTCAAGGACCGCGTCCGGTCAGTCAGCCGAAAACGCAGTTAAGTCTTTGTACTGACCGGACGCGTCCGGTCATGACCAAGACCGCGTCCGGTCATAGGTAAACGGCTCAAACGTCTTCTAAACGCAATGCAACTTGAACCAAGTTGCTTCTAACTGTACTCTGAGCTTTTCTCGAGCTACCTAGTGCTAAGTTTGACAAGTGTGCACCACACCTAAACATAAGACTCACCTAGGTCAAGCTACTCGCTCATGCCTCTCTTCATAGTATGGTCAAAGGAAGAAACAAAGATCCTAACGACTATTCCAGATGTATCTTAACACCTTGACATCCGGAACTAACTGTCCTTAATCTTATCGTTGATCCTTTGAAAACCGAAACGATTTCCATCAAGGGACATGACTGCCATATTGCTCAAAACAGTTATCATCTCCATGACCTAACTTACCGATGTTTCTGCAAAACACACGTTAGTCATGGTAATTATGTGTTGTCATTAATTGTTGAAACCAACACCGGGGCCTAGATGCTTTCAGTCGCCGCCGCTGCCTCAGCCAGATGTGGAGGCGTAGCGAAGGTTGCCGACTCGCAGCAGGAGGATTGCCGCCCAGACGCTCTCATGCATCCCAGCTTCGAAGTGGGAAGAGGTGCTGGTGATGAAGCGGATGGGCTACCTTGACGGGCAGACGAGGCCTTCCACAGCGTCCGTGGATGCCTACGACAGCATCTTCGTCGACGAGTGTAACACCTCTGCTGTTATGGAGACTAAAAATTTGCCATGTCATCATATTGCATTGCAATGCATACATGATTAAGTCAACTACAATGTGCATCAACTAAAACGAGTTTACATTCTTAGGTTGGATGTGCTTCTAAGATGTGTGACTCGAACAAAAAAACCCTAATTTCGAATGTCACCGTAAATACTTAGTTTATGCCCTGAGTAATTTGAGGTGTATGACTGTGTTATACACTAGTGTCAAGTGTAGGGTATGAACTCAAGTCCAACACATAAAATGAAGCTTCAAATTTGAGTTCGAATTTGGAATCCAAAACTTGTCGCGAGTTTTTTTATTCAAATTTGAATTCAAATTTGGGGAATTATTAAAAGATTTTCAAAAGTCAATTTGGTCAACCAAGAGTGGCATTTGGTCAAACATGTGATGCTTTACCCAATGATGCCCTTGGACGATGGTTTGATCACTAAATAATCACCAATTAAAATAGCAACAAGTTTCATTTTGAAATTCTTCCGAAAACCCTAAATTCAAATCCCTTATTTTACCCCTTTTTGAATAATTCAAAATTTAAGCAAAATTTGGGGAAAAGTTTAAAACCAAGTTTGTAGATCTTTTCAAGGGCTACAAGTTTGGTATTTTGATTTTTCAAAGTTTCAATGAAAAATTTGGAATAATTTTGAAAAGAAGCAAATTTCAAATTTGACCCCTTTTCATCCCCAAACTCAAATTTCAAAATAGAGGTAGAATTCGAAAATAGTTTGAATAGCAAAGTTGTAGGTCTTGTCTTGATGTACAACTTTTGTATTTGGAGTTTTTGAAGTTTCAATATAAAATTTAAAGTAATTTCTAAATTACCAAATTCCAAAAAAGTGTCCCCTTTGATTTTAAATTCAAATTTCAAAATCCAGTTCGAATTTAAGAAAGTGTTCAACATGAAACTTGTAGAGCTTGAAAAATTGAAGATTTCATATATTGGACATTTTCAGGTTGCTACATGTTTTTTGGAAGTAATTTCAAAAAACAATGTGAAGTCTAGAGTTTGGGGGGTTGCTACAGTGCCTTGGCGAATGGGAGCAGAGCAGCGAGCGGCATGGGCGCCGGCGAGCCGCCGTGGCCTTCCACAGCCTTCTCGTGCACCCCAGCTAGCCAGCTCGTGTTGGCGCGTCTTCTCGTGGCCGCGTCGAAGCTCTCTGGTCATCTATATATGTAAAGTCCCAGCGTCGTCGTTTTTTTTCATTTTCGTTGCCGCTGCCGAGCTCCACCCACCGGTGAAATTCGCCGCCGTCCAGCCATCACAGCCCTCTCCATCTCTCCCAAAGCACCGCCATGTTCTTGCGCTTCTCCTGAGCCAGCTCGCAGCCATTCGTATAGCCCACAAAGCCCTGCCCGCCACCATCCTCCTCAAGTCCGGTGAACCGTAGCCACCGCACCGCCTCACGTGGCCAGCCACCTCCACCACCTCTCCACACGTACCAGTTGCCTAGTTGCACTCGCGGTGAGCCACTGATGCTTCTCATGCATTCCATTTAATCGCTACCGGTCCTACTCGCCGAGATGTCGGGCACCGCGACGACCGTACCGCCATGGCCGGTGAGGTACTCCATCCGGGGTGTCTGTGGTCATGTGAGGTGTCTAAGGGTGTTCACGGTATCATGGAGGTCGTGACGATCGGGTTAGTTGGTCACGGTTGTGTCACCGGCGTCGTGGTAGCCGGCCGGTCACCGTGTCGTCATGGCTGGGCCGCGGGAAGAGAGGGAGGAGAGGAATGACAAGCGGGTCGCCCTATCAGCGAGCGAGCGGGAGAGGGAGAGCGCACGCGAGCGAGCGGAGCGTGCGGCCGGGCCGCTGGCTGGGCCGGCCGGGTGTTGCTGGGCTGAGTGCGCGAGCGAGCACGGGTGGGCCATGCGAGCGCGCGTCCTGCTGGGCCGAGCGAAGAGAGAAGAAGGGGGAGTCGGCCCATAGTGCTGATTTTGTTTTTCTTTTTTAAAAATGTGAATAGTAATAGTTTTTGTTTATTTCAATGGAATTAGTGTAGAGCTCCAAAAATATTGAAAATTTTTTAGTAAGCTTTTCAAAGTATAAACTATCTAAGAAAAATTTAAATGTCAATTTTGATTAATTCTTGTAAGTTATTTAATTAGCTCAATTAAATGTGAAATGCAACTTCCAGGAATTTTAGTAATTAAAATATTAATCCAAAAATCATGAAATATGTTTTGACACTATTTTATACCATGATCAATCTATAGAAAATGTTTGAGCTCAATTAGATGAAGTTTAATTTATTCTTAATTTGTGTCTTAATTATTTAAGTAATTAACTAAATGAGAAATGGATAACTTTAAGTGTTGTGTGCCCTTTTTTATTGAGTGATGACCTTGGGCCATTAAACCCTAATGATCCTTGGCACATTAATTACTTGGTTGAGATTATGATTAGTACGTTCTTAAGAAATAATAATGTTGTTTAATGAGGTACTGTTAGTAGTGAGTTCTGTTGGTTTGCAACCGTACCGCAAAGGAAAGTTATACTCAAGTTTTTAATCATGGCATATCATTGTCAAGCATCATGTTTATCACCACATCATGTTAAAGTATGTCATATGCTCGTGTAGTTTCCACTTTCGAGGAAGTAAGCGTTGTCGAGCAAGCCTCCGGAGAAGAGCTGTCTTCAGTGGATTCTGGACCAGATGTCGGTGTCGTTGAGCCTGAACCAGTCGTCTCGTCGGAGCAAGGCAAGCCCCGGTGCATCTAAACCCTTCCTTGAGTTTTTACAAATCTTTATCACTGGTACTCTGATTTACTGCATTAAGTAATTAGGAGTTGAGTGATAACTCAATTGTTGCATTACCATCCTTGATTATTGTGATATCTCCCTTGGTACCTGTTTTATTGGAAAATGCATAGTTATGCTTCGCCATACTTATTAAGTTGGGCTTTTAAGATGAAATGTTTTAAATGGTACTCCGATGGCATAACTTGATGAATACTGGAAAATAAGAACGAACTTGAGATCGGGCGGGTGGTTTGGCCACTGCTAACTTGCATTGGGAAATGAGTCTCAATGTAGTGTTTTCGCCTTATCAGTTAAGGACCGTCCATTGTTGGTCCTCGAGTCAAGGAGTTTTTAATAGTACTAGCCACGTACCCATATTAGGTAAGCCTTACGCGGCTATTCCATCACAAGAACGTCTAACCTCGCACTGGGAGTGGAGAGATGGCGAGATAGCGTGTACCCTCGGGGCTAGAATTAGGCTAGGTTCAAGGAGTACTGTGCTCTCGGGTGGCGATTGACACGTTTTGGTTTTGGGTGACCCAAGTAAGTGTTGATATATGCAAGATTTGGTTCTACATATGTCGTGTGGTTAGGAAGCGCCAGCTGGATAAATCAAGCGGTTCGAATCATCGTTACTCCACGAGAAAGGAGTCTTGACCTTGCTCCAACATCGTAGTGAAGGAATGGAATGTGTTGAAAGAACTCGATAAGAAGTAATTGATCTAGTTTAGGATCATGTAGAATCCGATAGCAAACTATCAATGGTAAAAGTAAAATGTTGAAAGCAAGGACTTACTTTAGTAAGCTTTTCTGCAAAATAAATTTTGATTTTTGAATACACGTACCTTGTTTCCCTAAAACTCGCATGTCTTTGGAATCTTTCTTAGTCGGGTAAGTCTTGTTGAGTACCCTTAGTACTCAGGGTTTGTTAAACTCTTGTTGCAGGTGCGGTTCATGAGTAAGTCTGCTTTGAGCCTTGCTACATGACCGTTGTGGTTGAAGAAAGTGACGATGAGTAGGTTGTGTGGCCTCTAGGCAAGGCACCTCGTTTGAGTGTTGTAATAAAGTTACTACTGATACTCCACTACTACTGGTTTGTAATAACGTTACTTATGGTTTGAGGTTTGAAACTGTGGTTTGTAAACTTAAGTTATGTAAGACTTTCGCGCTTTTACTCTGATGTTATTTTGAATAAACTATTGTAATATTGCAATACTCCTATAATTGGATCTTATTCGGAGGAAAGCGGACCTTTTAAGTTATAAGAAACATAAGTATGACTGTCAGAGGTTATTATGACAATGACAGGTACATGTGGGCCATCATAATTTAGGAGGTTCTGTGACAACGAGCTCAACCCCTCGTATGCTGAGGCAATGTGACACCTCTTCCCAGACCCACAAGGAGAGCGACCAAGGCGCCGCACACGTCAGCGCGTCTGAGCCGCCGTTGATGGCTATGTAGTATGATTAGCGAGTAATAGCCCATGATCTTTTTACGCTAAGGAGGACAGAGCCGATTGTATAACACTATCACCCCATCCTAGTGTGCCACGTTCGTGGCGCGTCCTAACTTTCACTATTTCTCGTCTTAATACAAAGATGCGTAAACATTTTGCGTATTCGAGAAAAGTATCTTCTGCATTTTGTTGACACACATGAATAACTTGGAAGCTAATGTTAGAAATTCAGGCAAGTTTAGGCGTATCTTAATCCAGAAATATATATATAAAGATATTTGTGAAAAACATGCGTTTGTGATTTAATCTACTCGTGATTGCAAACATGAACACTCTGAGTATGCATAATGATTGTAACATCATCGTCTCCTACAGCTTCAGCAGGCCAGCTGCCTCCTACCGTGCTTGCCAGTTCCCTATGTGATAGATAGGTGGATCATTGGAGAACTTCGGGACGGTGGTAGCCTTCCTTGAACAAGGAGTCCAGCTGGGAAATGAGCACACAACTAGCGCCCCTACAGATGCTGAGATGGAGGCCATCACTTTTGAGGAAAAAGTAGTAGTATCAGTGGACTCTCGGTGCCCTTTGATATTGCGAGCGTCCAGGCAAAGCGGTCCAGCTAGACCAGGGGTGCACTGGCTGCAGATAGCTTGTCGGTGGCCGTCTCTGACTCAGTGCCCTTGACGCTGAAAGAAAGACGCTACCTCAGCTCCGTAGCATGCCTTTCGGAATTCGGATTGGTAGGCGAGCCTTGTTGCAGTCTATTTGGCTCACGGTGAAGGAGCACGCATCATGGCCACCTCTACCATTTTGTGTGTTGGATGAGAAATGAATCAGCCGATTTTCAAGAAACTCTCAAAGGGTACCAACTATAAAAACATGAATACAATCAAACCTCAGTTGATTGTAAAAATTTGGTCCAGCGTGAGTTCCACCGCTGAACGGTGCCTTTTGTTTGTGTTAAATCCCATCACTAATGGCATCTCGCCGTGATGTGATGAAGGACGTGTATGTTTCTGGATTTCTCCTTAATGAAACACGTGCTAAGCACGTTCTTGAAAAAAAAATTGGCCAGTGGATCAATATAAGCAAAGAATATAGCTGAAATGAGCTATAATCTACTCTCTTAATTTCAGATTATAAGACATTTTAGCCTTTCAAGATATATTACTTTTATTATGTAGGTAAATATAGTGTGTTGTTTGTATATGTAAGTGCATAGCAAACTTACGTACCTAGAAAAATTAAAACGTGTGAGAGAGAGAGATATTTTATTCTCAACCTGGGTACAATTCTCAAAGTGATTATCTGAAATTTTTAACTTTCCAGTGGTTCATTCAGAGTGGGAATTCAAGCCTCCATGCAGCGACGCTTGACCTCGAGGGTGGAGGACTGTACCGCAGCGTGAGGACCTCTTCCTCGTGCCAGCGGCCTCCTACTCTCGCCAGGCAGACTACAGGGTTATCTAATTCCATTTCCATTTGCATTATCATTCACTGAACCAAACACCTTTAGGGCTTGTTTGAATGTGCATGTATTTATCTCAATCTACGTGTTTTGAAGTGGATTGGAGTGGAATTGAACTAAATTCTATTCCATTACACTTCAACTCATATGGATTGAGGTGGATACACTTGCATCAATCAAGGCCTTAAGGGGACATTCCCACTCCCGCCGAGCAGGTTATAAAGATGATGAATGCAGGCGCATCAACAAATTCCAAATGCAAATGGACGAAGCGAATTAGCGCTTTGATCAACAAAACTGAGACACGCATGCCAAATGACACAAATTTTTTCAGCATTGCAACAACTGCATATGTACTTGTACAGTCACAGAAAATTTAATTCATCATCAGTATGGCCCAGCAATCGTGCATAGGGGAACATGTGCCTGGCCCAAATTTCAACTGGGCTCAACATAGGGTGTGTTCACTTCGCGAAAAGTAGCTGAAAAGTTACTGTAGCATCTTTCGTTGTTATTTGGCAAAATTTGTCCAATTATGGACTAACTAGGCTCAAAAGATTCGTCCCAACATTTACAGACAAACTATGCAATTAGTTATCTTTTTTACCTACGTTTAATACTCCATGCATGCGTCGAAAGATTTGATGTGATGTGTGTAAGAGAAAATATTTTGGGTTGGGAGGGGAAGTGAACGCGGCCATAACCAGGTGTGCAGAACCATGCACCTGCAACATTCCTATAACTTGCAGGCATCTAACTTTCAGCCTGCAGGGGGGGATCAGTATCGCCGGATGTCCTTTGGTGGTTTGAAGTTAATGGGATGGGTTTGTGGCGTCGCTGTTAAAAAGGGTGTTCTGCTGCTGCCTAACCTATATTACTAATCAATGCATGATGAAAAGCAATACTTACCCGGCAGGACTATAGTCTGGTCTCGTTGAAAGTTAGGGCCACTCTTCCAGTCCCAAAACCACAGGCTTCCATTATCCCCTGCACAAAGACAAAAGGAAAAACTTCAACAAAACACAAAGGAAGAGGGCGATGCTAGGATAGGATTACCTCTCAGCATCGGGGCTCGGGGCAAGGTTTTCTCTACCGGTATTTTAAAAATTTCGGTGGTCACCGATAAACGGGAATATCGGATATATCGAAAATTTATCGGCAATAGAAATAAAATTTCAGAAAAAAATAGACAAAAAATGACTCATTTTGTTCAGGAAAGCACATAGATCATTTCTAAACAATCTAACATAAAAAACTAAATAAAACATATTATCAATTGCTTATTTAATGAGGAGGACAGTAACATGGCTGGAGTGTGTCAAGTGTGTTGCGGTGGTGGTAACTTAAACTTATAAGAGAAGGGGAGAGAAAATGAAACATGGATTAAGGTTAGAGTATTAGGTGGGCGTCGGCGTCTATTCGGATAACAAAATTTAAAAATATAAAAATTTCGAACGATAGAGGAAAAATTTCGGACTCAGCTCGTAAACAGGTATCTCGAAAATTTCGGATTCTATTTTTTTTCCCTGGCTCGGGGCCGCGTGAAGAGGTCCAGCGAGCGCTTCATCCAGCGACTTCAGGGTCAGCTTCAACAACTGCGGCTCGACCGGCAATCCACCCAACGCCATCGCCGCCCGCCCGCCGCCGGTCCACTAGTACTTTTCTTTCTCTCTCTTTTGATTTGATGGGCTTGGAGTATAAGGCTGTGTTTAGATCCATTGAAATATGCACTATGCAAAAAAAGATTCCCCGTCACATCAAACTTGCGATACATGTATGGAGTACTAAATGTAGATAAAATCAAAAACTAATTGTACAGTTTGGTTGTACTTTGCGAGACGAATGTTTTGAGCCTAATTAGTCAATGATTGGACAATTATTACCAAATACAAACGAAATGCTACAGTGTATTTTGGTACACCAAAGTTTGGATCTAAACACTGCCTAAGTTATTTCCTCCTTTGCAAGAAGTCCATGACAGTTGCTGGGCAGCAATTGCTGGGTCGAGATAACTTTGCTGGGCCGGCTCAACAAATGTGAAGTCCACTCGCAAATCGAAATCCAATTTCTAAAAAGGGGTAAAAAAACAAGCTATAAATAAATTGAACAAAAAGATTACTACTCTGCTTTACTAGCACCTGCTGTAGTGCCGTTGCTGCAACATTTTGAACATTGAGGTCAAGAACCAATGCAGGCCAGTAAACTTGTTGGCTTTTCTCAATTAAAAAAAAATAAACTTGTTGGTATTTGAGAATGGTCGATATGACTAACATGTCATCATTTTTACACGGATACAAAAAGCTCTCGGCGCATGTGCTCGCTGCGAGAGGAGAGAGAGAAAACAAGTACCAGAAATACCCCTTTCATATTTCTTTAGCAAGACATGTTAGGAGGTGTTTGGTTCACACCTCCTAAATTTAGTCCCTCCTAAATGGTTTAGGTCTCGTTTGGTTGCCTCTGTTTTTTAACACACATCATATCGAATGTTGCGGCATATGCATGGAGTACTAAATATAGACTAATTACATGCATGTCGGCACAAATTAAGAGTAATTTACGAGACGAATCTATTAAGCCTAATTAGTCCATGATTGGACACTAATTGTCAAATAAGACGAAAGTGTTACAGTCCCTGTTAAGCTTTAACAGGGCAAACCAAACACCCCTTAGTCACTTTTAGTAATTCCAGAGTTGTTAGAGAGGACTAAAGCTCTTTTAGTCATATTTAGTCATAATGATACACATAGCTAATTAGTATTTTTAGCATGTTTGATACACATAGTTAATTACTAGTTCAGGCTAAAAATTAACCTAAATTAGCTATATTTGGCTAGTTAATTGTGGTTGAAAATTTGGCTAAAGAATTGATGTCATTTTTTTGTAATAATTGATCCTACTTGACTTCATCTATGTAGGGCCCACGTCGTGGCCATATTGAAGCCGTTATGTGCTTTTTTCATGAAAAAAAATGTGCGTACTCTATCCATAGCTGTGACATGCATACATAGTGATGCTTGACACGTGCACTACCCAAGAAGCGGTCATCTACTAAAAATAGACTCGGCTCCGGCCAGGGTCGTTCACGCGGCCACGCCCATCCGCTACATGATCACATACACCATAAAGGCCAACAAGTGTTAGGTATTCACGTACGTATACCTGGCGCAACTATGGATATAGATTCCGTAGAATTTTTTTTAGGAAAAAATTCAGATTACTCCCCTTAAGTTTGGCATATGTCCAGATTACTCGTTAAACTTATATTTGGTTCAATTTACTCCCACCAACTATTTCAGTTGGTCTAGTTTACCCCTTACTTAGTTTGTTATTTTTGTTTTTTCACGTATTAGTTAAGTCTTAATATCAACTTTTGTGATAAGACAGAGAACATCATAATTATGTTAGAAAAATATATCTTAACATTTTGCCACTATTTTGATAGCTTAGGAAATTTAATAATAAACTAACACTGGAGGTACAATATCGTATAAAATATAATGATTAAATTTTTCTAATACAAAATACAATGTCCCCTTTCACCTCACGAAATTTGAAACTAAAATATAATTTGTAAATAGAGAAACAAAAAAACTCTTTAAGGTGTTAGCTGGACCAACTTAAATAGTTGGAGGAAGTAAATTGGATCAAATGTTAGTTTGAGAGTTATTTGACCTACGCTAAGGGTGTGTTCACTTCGCGAAAAGTAGCTGAAAAGTTACTGTAGCATCTTTCGTTGTTATTTGGCAAAATTTATCAAATTATGGACTAACTAGGCTCAAAAGATTCGTCCCGACATTTACAGACAAACTATGCAATTAGTTATCTTTTTTACCTACGTTTAATGCTCCATACATGCGTCGAAAGATTTGATGTGATGTGTGTAAGAGGAAATATTTTGGGTTGGGAGGGGGAAGTGAACGCGGCCTAAACTTGGAGGGAGTAATATAGACTTTTTCTCTTTTTTTTTTTCTATTTTCAAAGTTAAGTACTCTCTCCCGTTGCTTCGATTTCAGTCCCGTAGTGCGGTAGTGGCGTTTTGTTCAAAACTGGAGCCGCGCGGCGTGATCTACTTTCACGGAGGACGTGCCCCGCCGCCGCCAGCGCGCACCATCCTCCTCCTCCTC
Organism: Saccharum hybrid cultivar R570; assembly: GCA_038087645.1. Taxonomy (NCBI): domain Eukaryota; kingdom Viridiplantae; phylum Streptophyta; class Magnoliopsida; order Poales; family Poaceae; genus Saccharum; species Saccharum hybrid cultivar. The sequence continues at coordinate 4,652,538 of JAQSUU010000273.1, forward strand.
CAGCAGGCGGAGAGCGAGGAGGCACGATCGCAGGGAGGAACAACTCCGGGAGGCCGGGGGTTAGTTCAGCATGGCCACGAGGCGCCAGCGTGAGGCCGCCGCTCCTCGGCCGGCTGCGAACGCAGGTGCGCATTCACAATCGTCCAATCATGTTGGTCTGATCGGCGACCGAGGAGGATCGCGGCTTATTTCTTTCTCCATTCTGCGCGATTTTGGAGTCCGCTTGCTGTTAGGGTTTAATTAGGGTGCATTTGGTCTTGGTGTCGATTTCGTACGGCAATCCCTGCGATATGCCAATGCCGTCCGTGGGTCGACTTCTCACTCGAGATCTTCTTTTCGGGGGGATGCAATGCTCCGCTCGTTCAGGTCCCAGCAGGAACCAGACGGCCGCAGCCGCCGCTCGTTCAGGTCCCAGCAGGAACCAGATGGCCGCCGCCGCCGCTCGTTCAGGTCCCAGGAACCAGACGGCCGCCGCCGCCGCTCGTTCAGGTCCCAGGAACCAGATGGCCGCCGCCACTGCTCGTTCAGGTCCGAGGAATCAAACAGCCGCCGCCGCCGCCGCTCGTTCAGGTCCCAGGAACCAGATGGCCGCCGCCACCGCTCGTTCAGGTCCGAGGAATCAAACAGCCGCCGCCGCCGCCGCTCCTTCAGGTCCCAGGAACCAGATGGCCGCCGCCACCTCTCGTTCAGGTCCGAGGAATCAAACAGCAGCCGCCGCCGCCGCCGCCGCCGCTCCTTCAGGTCCGAGGAATCAGACGGTCGTCGCCACCGTGACCGGCCGACCGCACGCTAGGAATCGGCGAGCGCTGGGCGACATCGGCAACCACGCGAACGCCCCTGTCGTTGATAGGTAGGAAACATGAACAGTCACATCCTTTAGTTTAATTGGAACTGCTTCGTCTTCCTTTATCTGTTTTCTCTGAAACATGTCATCTTCACCGTCACAGGGAGGCCAATCGCAGCTGCCTCACCAGGGGCCTCAGTGCCCGGCCCAACGCCGCCGCGGCAGATGAGGTACCCCTCTCCACTAGTTCGTCTGATTATATTGCCTCGGACTGAAACATGCTGTTATCTAATCCTAGTTCGTCTTTGCAGAATACCATAGCTCCTGCTCGTCCTGTGGCAGCAGTGGAGGGTGCCAGAGCAAGCAGGGTCGGCAGGGCTGTCTCAGGCAAGAACAAGAAGCTATCAAAGGGTGCCACCGCTAGGGTTACAAGCACAAGGGCAGACACGGACACCATAGTAGATGACCTCACGAACGCTCTGGCTGTAGCTACTAAGGCAGTACAAAATACGGAGAGGACCGTTTCACTGGTCCAGAGGTACGAGAGGTTCGCCAATCAATTACACAAGAGATATGAAGAAATCGCTAGAGATTACCAAAGGTACTTTCGCAACTATCTCGCCGCTTCATTTGTGTATATATTTGTTGGGTACTGAGATGGGTTCATTTGCACGGAAACCATATGTACCCTCTGTAGAACTTGAAGAACCTATTGGCAATGGATGGGTAAACACGTTTTGTTTCATCTTCCAGAAAAGGTTCATGATCTTGCTGCATGTGCACGAACACATTAGTAGAGAGAGCATGCTTTGGTACTTTGGCTAGTCTTCCAAACCGTTAGTCTTTACTTTTACAGAAGTCTGTTTAGCAGTTGGCAGGCTATATTTTGCTACATAGCATCCAAACTCTTTAGCTGTACTCAATCTGACATTGAGTTCCTTGTCTTCGTGATGAACAGGCTAGCTGCCGAGACTATCCAGCTTGTGAGTGAGAAAGCTCAGAAAGAAGCTCAAGTCCAACAGGTGACGGAGGAGAATGTAAAGGTGATGGAGGAGAATGTGAGGCTACGCGCAATGCTTGACAAGAAGGAGGCGCTGCTCCAGGCCATGAGTGAGCAGTGCAAGTTCATGGCGCTGAATCACCACAACTAGCAGGCCATGACCCTGAGGCGGCTCACTTTGTCCTACTGATGTACCTTACAAACTACACTTACATTGAAGGTTAATCTGTGGGTCAGTGGGTGGATCTTTTGATAAATTTGTCAGGGACATTCTGGTACCAATTTGGCAAAAGTCCAAATTCAGAGGCGGGGCAGCAAATTTCAGCTCGCCTAGCTAGACAGAAATTTCACATTATAAGATGAGAATTAAGGATCAACTTTTGCCTAAAAAATAATGGTTGTAGAAATCGACAAACATACCATAAAGGTGGATAGTAGGTAAGCTTATATCCCCAAGCCAGGGTGATAAGCAAATCAAGTGCATAATTTCGATCTTTCAAACCATGACAAATGCTGCAGTGCATTAGCTTCCTTCTGAGTTTAACACCAAAATCATTCCAGAATGTGGAACGCGGCTGGATGATGTATCAATCTTCACTCTGAGCTTTAGTGAAAATGAGAAATATTAATATTTATACAAACTACAACACGCAAGCAATAATTCTGCTTGCCTTAAACAAACAATGGTGAAGTTCTATCCTGCCCCACTACAAGAAATTCACAAATTTATAGGCTCCTATGTACAACCCAAAAAATGGCAGATGAAATCTACTTACCCAAAACTGCCAAATTGCCGGCACTATTAAGATTTACACCTCGATTTGCATGTTGTGTTTTCAATATCTACAATTTGTTCAATAGCAAAAGCGTAGGAAAATGTATCACCATGCTAGGGCAGGTGAACTTTGCAGAGCTGCGAAGTAGTCCTCTTCAACATTCTTTAGCAGATTGTCATTGCTTAAGCTGATACACCATGATATAGACCCTTTATCCAATGGCCAAGGCAACAAAGCTGAAATTAACACGAAAGTTTCGCTCAGTCCAAACCTTGTCATCATAATATATCTACTAGTACAGTTACAGAAAAGTTGTATTCATCATCTTTCAGCACCAGCAATAGGGGAACCTGTGTGCCCAAGTTTCCACTGGGTTCAGACTAACCAGGTGTCCTGTTACTTCTTGTTACAGCCTAGGGAAATCATTATCGCCGGATGTCCTTTGGTGGTTCGGAGTTAATGGGATGGGTTTCGGTTAAAACCTATTTCCACATCTTTATAATTTTATTCATCTGTCTGGCAAGTCACGAGCCTATATCCACTGACATTGTAAGAAAGGGCAGAAATACATGCCTCACTCTCCAATGATCCTGAAATTGGAGATAGCTGTGGTAACCATGACCGTTAGATAGCTAGAACTCATGGTGAAAAATTCAGTAAGGACTTATTTAAACAAGTATAAGTTATAGCCACTGCTACTAGCATTTCTGAAACACTGATGTTCTCAACACTCATAACAGAAATATTGTAGGGCAAAAAAAAAAGGTGTTCTACTTGCTGCTGCTTATAAGGCTTCCATTATCCCCTGCACAAAAACAAAAATGAAAAACTTCAAATACTAAGAAGAAATTAAAATTGTACAAGCAGATTTGCTGATAAAGTCTTGCTGCAGTCCGCTCCGACTCCGAGCACGTGTGCTGGTATTATTTTTTTCTCTCTTGATTTTGATTTTGATTGACAAAAAAAAAACAGATCATGGTGGGCTTGGAGTATAGCCATACCCTCCTTTGTAAGAAGCCCACGACTGTTGCTAGGCATCACCGCGGTTGAGATAACTCTGTCTTCTTTATGGGCCGGCCCAATAAATATGAAGTCCACTCGCGATCATACTTGTCGCCGTTCTGCTGCAACATTTTTGAACCTTGAGGGTGAGGGGTCGATATGACTATACTGAATCATGGATGCAAAAGGCCCTAAGCGCGTGTACTCGCCTGCCAAATAAGAGAGCAAGTGGAGTTTAGGTGTGTTTGGAGCTGCTCCACAAATGTAACTCTACTGTGGAACAGCTTCACAGAAAACTAGAGTTTATGGTGCACTCCTTTAGGTGTTCTCATAATTCTACCTTTTTTTTTCTAGAGCAGAGCTGCATGGAGCTGAACCTATTTGGCTAAAAAACATAAAGTGAAGCTGAAAAACATAGAGTGAAACAGTACCAAACTCCCCCTAAGGTCCTGTTTATTTTAGCCAGGAGCCTTTGGACCTCAACTTCCTGTCCTAAAGCTCACAGGAAGTTGAAACAAACAGTGCCTAAGACTAACAAGTGGATTAAGAATGGGCTCTCAATAGTCCTCTTTCCTAAACAAATTGGTACATATGGTACATTGCACTCGCCACTGCATAAGCAACCAGACCAAGAACTGGGCCTGGAACAACATGTCCATCTAAAACACACCAAATCGATTGGGCCCTACCCCGGTTAGGCCAATCTGGATGAGAAGTTTTATAGTGTTATTTTCAAAAATGTTATGTCATATAGAATCTATATATTCTATACTATAAAGGAGCGAAGAAATTAGAAATTATCTTTCACCTATGAAAGGATCAAGATGCCCAAGATGAGGGGTGAATTGGTTTTTTCTAAAAATTAATTGCAAGAATTAAATCCTACAAGCCAAACTTTACCCCTAGTGTCTACTTGTATTCCTTGTGATTCTACCGACAAAAGTTTTGCACCCTAAGTTCCAATCCTACACTAACAAGATAATTCTAGAAAAGTAAACCAGCAATGAAAGTAATGCAAGAAAGTAAATGCTTGAAAATAGGGAATAGGAACACGGCGATATTTTGCCGAGGTATCGGAGAGTCGTCACTCCCCACTAGTCCTCGTTGGAGCACCCGCGCAAGGGTGTAGCTCCCCATTGATCCGCGCAAGGATCAAGTGCTCTCTACAGGTTGATTCTTCGACACTCCGTCGCGGCGAATCACCCAAAACCGCTCACAACTTGAGTTGGGTCACCCACAACCTCGTCGGATGATCACCGAACTCTCAATCACCACCAAACCGTCTAGGTGATGGCGATCACCAAGAGTAACAAGCTAGAACTCTCACTTGACCACAACAAGCCTAATGAGAAGATGGATGCACACTTGCTTGACTCTTGTCACTAGAGAGGATTCTCAAACTTCGATTCGCAAATCACTATCCTCACTAGGGCTCTTGCACTCTCTTGCACTTCAAAGATGTTTCTCAGCTAAACAAATGAGCAAGAGACCTCTAAAAGAGGTGGATGTGTTGTATTTATAGACCCCTCAAACAAATCCAACCGTTACCTTTCGAAACAGCCAGACGCGCACTGACCGGACGCGTCTGTCGATATGACCGGACGCGCCGGTCAGGTGTAACGGTCGAATAACGGAAACCTGTGCTGAGTGACCGGACACGCCAATCTGTGGTGACCGGATGCGCCGGTCTGAGATGACCGGACACACGCGATCAGGGATGATCGGACGCGTCCGATCATACAAGAGCTCTCTAGAAATCTGACCTGACGCATCACCATGTCCGATCATAGGTGACCGGACGCGTCAGGTCACCACGGGACCTTAGTAGAACATGATCGGACGCACGACCGCGTCCGATCATAGGTGACCGGACGCGTTAGGTCTCCATGGGACCTTACTGGAACATGACCGGACACGCCGATCTTTTTCACAGTCGCGTCTGATCTTGATGTTTACCCTCTGGAACACGTGTCAGCCTGACCACCGCGTCCGGTTCTCTCAAGGACCACGTCCGGTCAGTCAGCCGAAAACGCAGTGAAGATTTAGTACTGACCGGACGCGTCCGGTCATGACTAGGACCGCGTCCGGTCATAGGTAAACGGCTCAAATGTCTTCTAAACGCGATGCAACTTGAACCAAGTTGCTTCTAACTGAACTCTGAACTTTTCTCGAGCTACCTAGTGCTAAGTTTGACAAGTGTGCACCACACCTAAACACAAGACTCACCTAGGTCAAGCTACTCGCTCATGCCCCTCTTTATAGTACGGTCAAAGGAAGAAACAAAGATCCTAACGACTATTCCAGATGTATCTCAACACCTTGACATCCGGAACTAACCGTCCTTAATCTTATCGTTGTTCGTTTGAAAACCGAAACGATTTCCATCAAGGGACATGACTGCCATATTGCCCAAAGCAGTTATCATCTCAATGACCTAACTTACCAGCGTTTCTGCAAAACACACGTTAGTCATGGTAATTATGTGTTGTCATTAATTGCCGAAACCAACACCGGGGCCTAGATGCTTTCAATCTCCCCCTTTTTGGTGATTGATGACAACACTTAGATTCAGAAGATATGAGTTGAGGTTTTTGATCATGCTTGGTTCACATAAGTGTAAAGCTGTAAGCACAAGGGGTTAGTCAATGCTTATGTGTTCCAAGGCAACTGAGTGTACTCATAAGATAAGACATGAAGAGTTAGTACATATAAATCATAGCTCATATGAAATCGGAGTAAGGCACGGAAGCACAACCTTATGAGCTATAGACAAACAAGTGACATGATTTAAAAACGGTGATAAGATAAACCATAGAGACTCAAGGTACCTCATAAGATCATATGTCACACGAATGCAATTACTGTAAAGTAAACATGATGCATGAGTGTAGCACACAAGAAAAGAATGAAAACCCTCTAACAAAAGCTCCCCCTGAATCTACTCTCTCTCCCCCTTTGGCATCAACCGCCAAAAACTAATCTAAGGATCTGACGGGGGAACAGACGGAGTCGAGTCGGGTGCCGAGGAGCGCGTAGTAATCACAAACTGAGAAGTGTCTTCCTCGGACTCTGAGCTATCTGGCTGACCCTCTGAAGAAGCACGCGGCTGTGAAGCGGTCTGGGTCTGATCAACAAGAATAGGTGCTACCGAAGTGGCAATAAGTGGAGCAGTCTCTGTGACCTGAGCCTGAAGAGAGCCAAAAGCTGGGGGGTCTGTCGAGGCAACGGACAAAGGAACTGTCTCTATAGTGCTTGTCCCTGTCACTAGAGGAAAAGCTGCCTCTGAAGCTGACAACCCTGATGAAGTAGCAAATGTGGTGTTCGAGGGCGTCGGCTGACCAGTCAACTCGTTATATGTGGCACTTAGATCAATGAAAGGTGTGCCGGTCAACATGTGAGGGCGAGGCTGGTCTGAAGGAGTAAATCCCGTCTGAATGGGCGTGTAGCTCGGGGACTGGAACGACTGAGGAACCTACAGCTGTGGAGAGGTGAACTGAAAGCTCGGCTGATTCTGACTTGAAGGTCCACTGAAAGGTAAAGCTGAAGTCAGGATAGATGCAGGTGGAGGAACCCCAACTGTGACAAGGTGACGCAGGAGATCCAAGTACTACTGTTGGCTAGCTGCACTCTGTCGCTGCATCTCATACTGCTGACACTGCATCTCGACTTGTTGGCGTTGTATCTCAAGCTGCTGTCTCTGGAACTCGTCCTGTCGAGCCTGTATCTGTGCAAATGCAGCAGCTGTATCCTGAGCCTGTCTCTGCAGCTGAAGCTCCTATCGCTCCTGTGCCTGGGTCAGCCTCTCAAGAATAGCCACCATGGTTGGGTCTGAGCGGGAGGCTGAACCAGAGCCACCGGCCTCATGGTCGTGAGGTCGAGGAGACCGATACCTAGGGATAGGCTGATAATCCTCGTCGGTGTTGTCAGAGGCCTCATCCTCAACTATATCAGCGGGCTGAGCATCTAGATCTGCAAGCTCTGCCTCAGCAAGACCCTGTACGGTCGCATCCTGCTCAGCCACTGTCTCAGGCACCTCAGGTCTCTCTCTCTGTCCTGGCACAGGGACCTGCTCTCTCGTAACTGAAGCCCATAACTGACGAATATCATACTCAGGAAAAACAGTAGTGGTTTCAGTTATCTCAGCACTAATATCTGAAGGCAGCTCAAGTGCGGATCTGATGATGAAGCAAATCCAATGAGCATAGGGCAGCTGACGGTGTCCCTTGAAGCCTTCTGCCAGGGTGTCCTCCATCTCACTAACCATAAGATTCCAAATGTCAAAAGGTGTCTGTGAGAGAAGGTGGTGAACTACCCATAGCTGCATCCTGGTCAATCCCTCTCTGTAACCAAGCCTGGGAAAAAGTGTATGCCTGACAATAGCATCCAGGACTCGGGCAAGCGATGTCAAATTGGCAGGTGTGCGACGAGACCCTTCGCCAAAAGGCTCACGGAAGCAGGGTCAGATCAGATCTGTAGGTGGCACAGTACCGCCATGAGGGCGTCTAGGTGGAGCTGTCTGACCGAAACAGAGCTGGCGAATCTTCGTGTCTGAAGCTGGGAGTCTGAGAATCTCCCGCACTCTTGTGCTATACAGTCTGCGGTCGCGGCCTCTGAATGCAAAGTGTATGAACTCATGGGCTGGATCAATCCATAATGAAGCATAGAACTCCCTAACCCATGTGCCGCAGTATGCACCCGTCCATCCAAGAAAATCTAACAAGCCTGGTAGATAGGACAGGTGCGGACGAAGCTGCTCACCCACTACCTCAACAAGTGACTCAATGCGACAGACCCTCTGTGGTCGAAAAGCAATGCCACTATCAACAAGAGCTCTGTAAAAATCCTCCTGTAGAGGAGTATAAAAACCCTCTGAAGCTCTGGAGTCCCTCTGAGGTGGGAACCACCGGCTGACCTCAACAAATCTCAAAGTTTGCACCTGACGTGCAGTAGCACCTCTCAAGTCAAAGTGCTCAACTGGGGGTGTACCTCTAACTCTCGGAGGTGGACGTCCTCCACGACGCTAGCCCTCTGGCCTGGGAGTCACCTGAGCCCGTGTGCGTGTGGAGCGGCGATGTGATGGAGTTTGAGCTGGCTGTTCCTCTGTCCCCTCTGAAGGCGCTGCAGGTGGATCAACTGACATAGTATCTGCATCCATTTGCACCTCTGTGCCCTTAGTGGTCTCAGTGGTCTCTGTACCAAGCTGTTGTCCTTCAAGATGAAAACGACTGTCGCCAATGCGTATACCACTGCTCCTGCCACCCCTCTCTGCTGCATCAGCTGCATCTGCCACTGCCTGAGCTATCTCTGCATCAGTAAGAGTCTTCTTCTTCTTTCTGGCCATGATCTTGATGCGAGTTCCACGTGCAACCTCAGACATACGAGGAGGACTGTTGTCCCCGTCACTGGGAGCACCATCAGCATTCTTGCAACGAACCATGCTGTCACACTATTGGAAAACCTCTGAAAGATGATGTACTGACACTCGAGAGGCTTGGCCTCAATCCGTATCCGCAGGCTTGGCCTCGGATTCAATAGCTGAACAGCAGTCACCCTGACACACGATAAACTCGTTGAAAAGACGGAATAGATGGATCTACTATAAGCAACATATATGATCTAAAAGATACGAAACCCTAGAGATAGCAAGCATATAAGATAAGACGTGAAACGAAACGCGATGGCTACCTCGGATCGACGAGAAATCCGATGAAGAGATGAGATGACCTAGGCGCGAGACTTCCCGACGCACCGGACGAGCGCTGATTCGCCGAAACAGAAGTCGATTAGGGTTAACGAAAACAAAATTTTGACAAACCCTAACACGAAGATCAAGGATGTGCGAAACAACCTCGGAGCGAAGACGTCACGCGAAGAACTTTTTGACGACGAACGAAGGCGACGCTGCAGTGCGAACCCTAGGGTTAGGGCGATGCGCGGTGCCCGAAAATCAAGGATGAATGCGAGGGCAGGGGCTGGCCAGAGGTCGTGCAGGGTGAAGGAGAACGCGGCTCGTAGGCAGCAGCAGCTCACGGCGGCGGCGGTGGCGCAGGCGCGGCGTGGTGGAGGTGGCGGCGTGGCAGATAGCGGCTGCGCGGGCGCGGCGGAGGAGGCGGCGCGGGCGCGGGAGATGCGCGGCTGCAGGGCCGGGCAGTGGACAAAGCCACACTATTTTGCTTTTTAGATGACCATGATACTAAGGATCTCCCAAGAAAATGGCACCCTCCGGATGTGCTTTTTCTATCAATTTTGTAACCGGCATAATCCGAATCGGAGTAGCCAACTAGTTGGAATCTAGCTCCTTTGGGATACCATAGTCCAATGCTTGGGGTATACTTAAGATATCTTAGGATTCTTTTTACGGCACTTAGGTGAGGTTCTTTAGGGCACGCTTGAAAGCGGGCACACATGCACACACTAAACATGATGTCGGGCCTAGATGCGGTAAGGTATAACAAGCTACCAAACATTGAACGATAAAGAGTTTGATCGATTGGTTTACCTCCCTCATCTAGGTCGAGATGTCCATTAGTTGGCATTGGGTCTTGATTGGCTTGTATTCTTCCATCTTGAATCTTTTGAGAAGATCCTTGGTATACTTCTCTTGAGAGATAAAGATCCCTTCTCTCATTTGCTTGACTTGAAACCCAAGGAAGAATGTTAGCTCACCAATCATTGACATCTCGAACTCTTTTGACATCAATTCACCAAATTCTTTGCAATAGTCTTCATTTATTGACCCGAAGATGATATCATCAACATACACTTGACAAATGAAGATCTCTTCTTTGAATTTCTTGGTGAATAGTGTGGTGTCAACCTTCCCAATAGTGAAGCCCTTCTCTATGAGGAAGTCCCGGAGGCGCTCATACCACGCTCTAGGGGCTTGCTTGAGCCCATATAGCGCCTTGGACAACATATAAACATGATTAGGATATCTAGGGTCTTCAAACCCGGAAGGTTGTTCAACATAGATTAGTTCATTTATGAAGCCATTTAAGAATGCACTTTTCACATCCATTTGATATAGTTTCATATCATGATGTGATGCATATGCAAGAAGGATACGGATGGCTTCAAGTCTTGCAACGGGTGCAAAAGTCTCTCCAAAATCAAGACCTTCAACTTAAGAGAACCCTTTTGCTACTAGTCTTGCCTTGTTTCTTACCACTACCCCTTGATCATCTTGCTTGTTGCGGAACACCCACTTGGTTCCAATGACTCTTGCACCTTTTGGATGCTCTTCAAGTGTCCATACTTGATTGCGGGCGAAGTTGTTCAATTCTTCATGCATGGCATTCACCCAATCCGGATCTTGAAGAGCTTCTTCTACATTCTTAGGTTCAAGACAAGAGACAAAGAAGTGATGTTCAACAAAAGAATTAAATTTTTGAGATCGAGTCATTACACCCTTTGTAGGACTCCCTATGATGAGATCTTGTGGATGTGCTTGAAGTAGAGGTGAGTTTCTTCGATCAACCATTTGTGGAGTGGGATGGGGAGCATCAACATCTTGTGCTTATGCCTTGGCTTGATGATGAGAGATATGGGTGTCTTCATTTTCAACTCTCTCATTCTTGTCATCATCTTGAGGCACATATGATGAAGATGGTGGATTGACAATTTGTACATCGTCTTCATCATCTTTAGGCTTGATGTCACCCACCGGCTTGTTCTTCATGGCCTCCCTCAATGGTTCATCACCTACATCATCACAATTCTCAATTGCTCCTTGGGAGCCATTAGATTCATCAAATTCCACATCATATGTTTCTTCAACCAAACCGGTGGCATGGTTAAATACTCTATATGCTTTGGACTTTGATGAGTAGCCAACAAGAAAACCAATATCACAACGTCTTTAGAACTTCCCTAGGTGTTGACGCTTCTTGTAGATGTAGCATTTGCAACCAAACACCCGGAAGAATGAGACGTCCGGCTTCTTCCCATTTAGCAACTCATAAGGGGTCTTGCAAAAGAACTTTTGTAGGAAGAGGCGATTTGAAGCATAGCATGCGGTGTTGATTGCCTCGGCCCACAATTTCTCCGGTGTGTTGTACTCATCTAGCATTGTTCTTGCAAGAGTGATCAAGGTCCGGTTCTTTCTCTCAACTACACCATTTTGTTGAGGAGTGTAGGTTGATGACACTTCATGCTTGATTCCAATTTCATCACAATAGGCTTCAATGTTGGTGTTGTCAAACTCTTTTCCATTGTCACTTCTAATCTTCTTTATCTTGACTTCAAATTTATTTTGAGCTCTCTTTGTAAACTTCTTGAAGCAACTTGCCACTTCGAATTTGTCATGAAGGAAGAAGGTCCAAGTGTATCTTGAGAAGTCATCTACAATCACAAGACAATAAAGATTTCCACCCAAACTCTTGTAAGTTGTAGGATCAAACAAATCCATGTGTAGAAGTTCTAGTACTCTTGATGTTGACATGTAGGCTTTGGTTGGATGAGTGTTTGCAACTTGTTTGCCGGCTTAACATGCACTACGAGGTTTGTCCTTTTCAAACTTTACATCCTTTAAATCTCTCACTAGTTCTTTCTTCAATAGCTTGTTGAGAGTGTTCATTCCAACATGAGCAAGCCTCCTATGCCAAAGCCATCCAAGTGAAGTCTTGGTGAACAAACATGTCATCAAGTTTGCATCTTCGGAGGTGAAGTCAACAAGATAAAGATTGTTGTATCTAAAGCCCTTGAAAATCACTTGCTTGTCATCTATCTTGGTAACAACCACTTCATTTGGACCAAACAAGCATTGGTAGCCAAGATCACAAAGTTGCCCAACGGATAGTAAGTTGAAGCTCAATGAAGCAACATAGAGCACATTTGAGAGAGAATGATCATTTGATATTGCAACCTTGCCTATACCCTTGACTTTGCTCTTTGAATTATCCCCAAATGTGATCTTATCTTGACATACCCCATCCTCTTCAAGTGAGGTGAACATACGAGGATCATCGGTCATATGTTGTGTGCAACCACTATCAATCACCCAATGAGATCCACCGGTCTTGTAGTTCACCTACACACAAGAGATCAAGCCTTATGTTTAGGGACCCAAACTTGAGAGGGACCCTTAACTTTTTCAACTAGTGACTTGGCAACCCAAATTTTCTTTGGTCTATTCTTGTTAGGAGGACCCAAGAACATGACTTTCATCTTTCCACTAGAGTCCTTTCTAAGCATATAGTGAGCATTGAAAGCAAATGGTCTAGCATGCTTAGGCAAGGGTTATGGTGGTGGGGTTTTGCACTCATGAGCAAAGTGACCTTCTTGTCCACACTCAACACATCTCTTTGGCTTAGGCTTTGTCTTGCTTTGTTGTTGTTTGGCCTTTACCTTCTTTTCTTGATTTGCCAAATACCCAATGCCACTCCTATCCAACTTCATGACGGTGTTCATGAGTAGCTCACTTTGCAAATGTTGGCCTCTTGTGAACTTACTTAGGCCGGTCTTGAGATGCTCTTTCTCTTGCTTGAGCTTCTTGTTTTCTTCAATGAGTGACTCATTTGACGCTTGCTTTTCAAGAGCCAACAACTTCTTGTTCTCATCTTTAAGCATCTCATTTTCACTCTTGAGCTTGACATACTCATCATAGTCATTTGCCTCAACCACACTCTTGCCTTTGTCGCTAGAGCCTTGCTCAAAGTTCTCAACAATCAAGTCATCACATGATGTAGCTATATCAATCTTAACAATTTGGTTAGTAGCATCATGTGTCTCAAGAGCAAGCTCATTAGCAACAATAAGAGTATCATAATTAATTTTCAAGGTGGTGTACTCTTCCTTTAGCAAGTTTAATCTAGTGATGAGTTCACCATGCTTCTTCTCAATTTTATCATGTTTATCTCTAAGCTCCTTGTTAGAAGTTTTAAGCTCTCTGAGAGAAGAAGACATAGTTTCATTTTGATCTATGAGCTCATCCCTAGTATTATGTGCACTTTCAAGATTGGATGAGAGTGATTCATTTTCATGTTGAAGCTCATCATTTTCATTTCTAGTCCTCCTTATGATTTTAGAATATTTATTTAACAATTTTACTAGTTCATCATAAGAGGGAGCATCATATTCATCATCACTATCACTATCATCATCATCACTATCACTATTTTGTACCTTTCGATCACCCTTTGCCATAAGGCATAGATGAGTAGTAGAAGATGATGGTGAAGATGGCGGTGAAGGTGGTGATGAAGATGTCGGTGAAGATGATGATGGCCCAATCACAAGTGCGGCGATCTTTTCTTTATCATTGTCACTTTCATCGTCGGAGGACTCACATGATGATTCAATGTCGGTGAGCCAATCACCAACAATATAGGTCTTGCCTCCCTTCTTCTTCTTATGGGATTCTCTTTTCTTGCCATCTTTCTTCTTGTATGTCTTGTTCTTTCTTTTGTCATCTTCTTCATCACTTGAATCATCTTTCTTGCCCTTGTACTTGTTCTTGTACTTGTCTTTTGGAGGCTTTGGGCATTGATGAGCTAGATGGCCAAGTTCTCCACAATTGAAGCAATCCATTTCAGAGATTGACTTCCTTTTGCTACTTGTGAAGAATTTCTTCTTCTTGCCATCGAACTTGATGCCACTCTTGTTGAGCTTCTTTAGCATCTTGGTGGTCTTCCTTACCATGAGTGCAAGTGATTCATCATCAATGTCACTTTCATTAGAGCTTTCTTGCACAATCATGGCTTGGGCCTTCTTCTTTTTCTTTTCATGACTAGCTTTGAAGGCCAAGTCTTTCTTCTTGGAAGATGATGAGCCCTCTTCCGGAGTGATGTGCATGTACATCTCATGTGCATTGATCTTCCCTAAAACTTGAGTCAGTGTTGCGGTGGAGAGATCACTTTGGTGAAGTACGGTGACAATGTGTCCATACTTCTCAACGGGAAGAACACTTAAGATCCTCCTTGCAACATCCGATTGACTCATTTTAGTGAGTCCAAGAGTATTTAGATCTTCTACAAGAACATTCAAACGAGTGTACATGTCGTTAGCACTTTCCTTAGGAAGCATCTCAAAAGAATTAATTTTCTTTAAAGCAATATGATAGCGTTCCTCACGCTCACTCTTAGTTCCCTCATGGAGAGCACAAAGATTTTCCCACAATTCGTGAGCGTTTTTAGCATTTCGCACACGATTGAAAATATCTTTGCCTAGCGCCCGGTAGATTGCATTTTTTGCTTTTGCATTCCACCGGTCGTATTTCTCCTCGTCACCACTTGGGTTAGCGGGATCCCTTATGGGAGGAAGCCCTTCGGTTGCGGCTCTAAGGCACCCAACATCTATGGCTTCGAGGTACGCCTCCATACGAATTTTCCAATATGGAAAATCGTCTCCCTCAAAAGTGGGAGGTGGTCCTTCCCCATTAGACATCTTGCTCTAGGCGGTAAAGCCTAAATTTAGAGCAACACGGCTCTGATACCAATTGAAAGGATCAAGATGCCCAAGAGGGGGGGTGAATTGGGCTTTTCTAAAAATTAATTACAAGAATTAAATCTTACAAGCCAAACTTCACCCCTAGTGTCTACTTGTGTTCCTTGTGATTCTACCGACAAAAGTTTTGCACCCTAAGTTCCAATCCTAGACTAACAAGACAATTCTATGAAAGTAAACAAGCAATGAAAGTAATGCAAGAAAGTAAATGCTTGAAAGTAGGGAATAGAAACACGGCGATGTTTTGCCGAGGTATCGGAGAGTCGCCACTCCCCACTAGTCCTCGTTGGAGCACCCACGCAAGGGTGTAGCTCCCCCTTGATCCGTGCAAGGATCAAGTGCTCTCTACGGGTTGATTCTTCGACACTCAGTCGCGATGAATCACCCAAAACCGCTCATAACTTGAGTTGGGTCACCCACAATCTCGTCGGATGATCACCGAACCCCCAATCACCATCAAACTGTCTAGGTGATGGCGATCACCAAGAGTAACAAGCTAGAACTCTCACTTGACCACAACAAGCCTAATGAGAAGATGGATGCACACTTGCTTGACTCTTGTCACTAGAGAGGATTCTCAAACTTTGATTCGCAAATCACTATCCTCACTAGGGCTCTTGCACTCCCTTGCACTTCAAAGATGTTTCTTAGCTAAACAAATGAGCAAGAGACCTCTAAAAGAGGTGGAGGGGTTGTATTTATAGATCCCTCAAACAAATCCAACTGTTACCTTTCGAAACAGCCAGACGCGCACTGACTGGACGCGCCTGTCGATATGATCGGACACGCCGGTCAGGTGTAACGGTCGAATAACGAAAACCTGTGCTGAGTGACCGGACGCGCCGCTCTGTGGTGACCGGACGCGCCGGTCTGAGATGACCGGACGCGCGCGATCAGGGATGATCGGACGCGTCCGATCATGCAAGAGCTCTCTGAAAATCTGACCTGACGCATCACTGTGTCCGATCATAGGTGACCAGACACGTCAGGTCACCACGGGACCTTACTGGAACATGACCGGATGCACAACCGCGTCCGATCATAGGTGACCGGACGCGTCAGGTCTCCACGGGACCTTACTGGAACATGACCGGACGCGCCGGTCTTTTTCACAGTCGCGTCCGATCTTGCTGTTTACCCTCTGGAACACGTGTCAGCCTGACCACCGCGTCCGGTCCTCTCAAGGACCGCGTCCGGTCAGTCAGCCGAAAACGCAGTGAAGATTTAGTACTGACCGGACGCGTCCGGTCATGACCAGGACCACGTCCGGTCATAGGTAAACGACTCAAACATCTTCTAAACGTGATGCAACTTGAACCAAGTTGCTTCTAACTGAACTCTGAGCTTTTCTCGAGCTACCTAGTGCTAAGTTTGACAAGTGTGCATCACACCTAAACACAAGACTCACCTAGGTCAAGCTACTCGCTCATGCCCCTCTTTATAGTACGGTCAAAGGAAGAAACAAAGATCCTAACTACTATTCCAGATGTATCTCAACACCTTGACATCCGGAACTAACCGTCCTTAATCTTATCGTTGATCCTTTGAAAACCGAAACAATTTCCATCAAGGGACATGACTGCCATATTGCCCAAAGCAGTTATCATCTCCATGACCTAACTTACCAGCGTTTCTGCAAAACACACATTAGTCATGGTAATTATGTGTTGTCATTAATTGCCGAAACCAACACCGGGGCCTAGATGCTTTCAACCTAAAACCATCCTACCCACCTTAGATCTTCTCCCTTGGATATACATCTAATGCATCTGATTAAGTGTCAAACTGTAGACCCAAAACATTTTATGACACCCTGACATATGAAACGTGTGTTTCCTACGGAAACAATAGACTCCGACAAAAACTTTTTTCACTGGGAAACTTACTTACCCGCCCGACCCGACGCACCCGCATCGCCGTCGCGACACCGCCAAACGCAGCGCTCCCTCCCTCCATGCCCGCGACAACTTCCCCGTCTACACCTTCATGGTTCTTACCCGCACGCACGTACACGCGTCCACGACTCCACGTAGGTCACCGCCAACCGCCGCGCTTCTTCGCTCCTCGCTCCCTGCCCGTGACAACTGCCGTGCTTCCTCGCTGTCCGGGGCGGATGACCTCGCACACCGGGAACCCGGCGGCCGGACGCGACCACGCTCTCGAAAACACGGTGGCCGTACACGCCTACCGGCACAGGCGAGGACGGCAGCGCTGTTTTCAATCAGCGCCGACGGACGACCTGGCGCACAGGAAACCCGGTGGTCGGACGCGACCTCGCGCACGGGAACCCGCCGGCCAGACGCGCCTGCCGGCACGGACGAGGACGACGGCGCTCTTCTTCTCAATCAGCGCCCCCTTTTCTATCTTTGTCGAGCCACTGGCCGCCCCCTCCCTGCACCAGTTTGTTCTTGCTGCTTCTTACTTGCGATCTACTCCCTCCATTCCAAATTATAAGGCATTTCAAGAATCTTGGAGAGTTAAAGCATCTTAAGTTTGATCAAAATTATAGAGAAAACTATAAAAATTTATAACATCAAATAGGTATACTATGAAAATATAATTAATGAAGAATCTGATGATACTTAATTGATGTCATAAATATTATTATCTTATTATATAAATTTGGTCAAAATTGAAATCATTTGACTCTCCAAGATTGTTGAAATGCCTTATAATTTAGGATGGAGGGAGTATCTCTAGATGGCAGGAGGCAATCACGTATCAGCACCATTGCGGCTTGCCTTATTCGTTGTCGGAATCGACGGACGAGACCGACCAGCCGCCTCCGCCTTGCAACTGCCTCGGTCGCCAAGACGAAAGGCAAAGGGCGGCGCCTCCTCTCCCTACTGATGTCGCACCATGCACTTGCCTTCACGATGGCCGCGTAATTGCTAAAGCTCGCCATGGGTATGGCACCCTTGGTCGGCGCTGCCTCCGACGACGTCGATAGGGTCACAACATCCCTGTGAAGGCGAAAGCCTCTGAGGCGCGCATCCAGGACCAGGGCATCAAGATCAGCCACAGAGGTTTTGTTTTTTATTAGATTAGATTAGATTATTAGTTGTGATTGTGCTCTAGATCTCTTGGGCAGTTTGCAGGTGACGTACGGGAGTATGATCAAGCTGATGCACGAGAAGATGAAAGCATTGGCTGCCCCGCATGATCTGATCTACTGCTCAAGCAGCAGCCACCATTCCGTCACCTGGTTTCACTGATTGAACTGGACCTTCCTTTAGATCTCGTAAGGTAGTTCAACAACACACTGATTTGCAATTTCTTACTTGATCTCACTTAACAAATTGAATTTTGTTGTGCACCGGTACCAGATTGTAAGCATACATGTCTCCTATTTTTTCTCTGCCTTTTGAGTTATTTTATTTTGTATATTAAAAAATGACCAGGGCTTCGTTTTTCTAAATATGATTGGCAAGTCACATGGGTGTCATGGACCTGCAGATCCCATGCCGCACTCCTTTACGACAATTGAAGTGGTCCACTGCTCCTCAACAAATATGAAGGAGATTTTTAAGGACTTTAACTGCGCCAGGTGACCTCCAAGCTTGGTTGATGCTCAGCCTAAGCTATTTGAGGAGAAAACCCAGTCAGGTCTGAATTCCGTTTCATACACCATATATTATTAGTGCAGTCATCTCAACGCGATATATAAAACTTATTTTGTTTCAGTTTTGTTCATTGTTACTTATAAGGTTAGAGTAGATGGGACTGTTGTAAATACCTTGAGGTTTGCACCAAGCGTAGTTAGAGAGATTTATATGGTCGTTCGACGATGTTTTGCATGTGTATGTATAGTTTAACAACTGTCAGTTAGCTGAGCATTTACTTAAAGAGGTAGCGAATTTATATACCTATATTGCTTCCAGTCTATATAATGGACATGCAGTAATCTAGGTGTGTTTTCAAATTGACATGGTGACTTGATTTTCACTCTGCTAGCTTTTACATGATTTAAGTTTTTCTTTGGGAAATGAAATTTTAATCCATATTAGGATTGATTTAGTAGATCAAATTTCTGATATGCAAAGAATAATTAAAGCATGCTTTGAAAGTATCTGAAAGGATCAAGATGCCCAAGAGGGGGTTAATTGGGCTTTTCTAAAAATTAATTGCAAGAATTAAATCCTACAAGCCAAACTTCACCCCTAGTGCCTACTTGTGTTCCTTATGATTCTACCGATAAAAGTTTTGCACCCTAAGTTCCAATCCTAGACTAGCAAGACAATTCTAGAAAAGTAAACAAGCAATGAAAGTAATACAAGAAAGTAAATGCTTGAAAGTAGGGGTTAGGAACACGGCGATGTTTTGCCGAGGTATCGGAGAGTCGCCACTCCCCACTAGTCCTCGTTGGAGCACCCGCGCAAGGGTGTAGCTCCCCTTTATCCGCGCAAGGATCAAGTGCTCTCTATGGGTTGATTCTTCGACACTCCGTCGCGGCGAATCACCCAAAACCGCTCACAACTTGAGTTGGGTCACCCACAATCTCGTCGGATGATCACCGAACTCTCAATCACCATCAAACCGTCTAGGTGATGGCGATCACCAAGAGTAACAAGCTAGAACTCTCACTTGACCACAACAAGCCTAATGAGAAGATTGATGCACACTTACTTGACTCTTGTCACTAGAGAGGATTCTTAAACTTTGATTCGCAAATCACTATCCTCATTAGGGCTCTTGCCCTCCCTTGCACTTCAAAGATGTTTCTCAGCTAAACAAATGAGCAAGAGACCTCTAAAAGAGGTGGAGGGATTGTATTTATAGACCCCTCAAACAAATCCAACCGTTACCTTTCGAAACAGCTAGACGCGAACTGACCGGACGCGCCTGACGATTTGACCGGACGCGCCGGTCAGTTGTAATGGTCGAATAGCGGAAACCTGTGCTGAGTGACCGGACGCGCCGGTCTGAGATGACCGGACGCGCCAGTCAGGGATGATCGGACGTGTCCGATCATGCAAGAGCTCTCTGGAAATCTAACCTGACGCATCACCGCGTCCGATCATAGGTGACCAGACGCGTCAGGTCACCACGGGACCTTACTGGAACATGACCGGACGCACGACCGCGTCCGATCATAGGTGACCGGACGCGTCAGATCTCCACGGGACCTTACTGGAACATGACCGGATGCGCCGATCATTTTCACAGTCGCGTCCGATTACGCTGTTTACCCTCTAGAACACGTGTCAGCCTGACCACCGCGTCCGGTCCTCTCAAGGACCGCGTCCGGTCAGTCAGCTGAAAAACGCAGTGAAGATTTAGTACTGACCGGACGCGTCCGGTCATGACTAGGACCGCGTCCGGTCAAAGGTAAACGGCTCAAACGTCTTCTAAACGCGATGCAACTTGAACCAAGTTGCTTCTAACTGAACTCTGAGCTTTTCTCGAGCTATCTAGTGCTAAGTTTGACAAGTGTGCACCACACCTAAACATAAGACTCACCTAGGTCAAGCTACTCGCTCATGCCCCTCTTTATAGTACGGTCAAAGGAAGAAACAAAGATCCTAACGACTATTCCAGATGTATCTCAACACCTTGACATCCGGAACTAACCGTCCTTAATCTTATCGTTGATCCTTTGAAAACCGAAACGATTTCCATCAAGGGACATGACTGCCATATTGCCCAAAGCAGTTATCATCTCCATGACCTAACTTACCAATGTTTCTGCAAAACACACGTTAGTCATGGTAATTATGTGTTGTCATTAATTGCCGAAACCAACACCGGGGCTTAGATGCTTTCAATCTCCCCCTTTTTGGTGATTGATGACAACACTTAGATTCAGAAGAGATGAGTTGAGGTTCTTGATCATGCTTGGTTCACATAAGCATAAAGCTGTAAGCACAAGGGGTTAGTCAATGCTTATGTGTTCCAAGCCAACTGAGTGTACTCATAAGATAAGACATGAAGAGTTAGTACACATAAATCATAGCTCATATGAAATCGGAGTAAGGCATGGAAGCACAACCTTATGAGCTATAAACAAACAAGTGACATGATTTAAAAACTGTGATAAGATAAACCATAGAGACTCAAGGTACCTCATATGATCACATGTCACACGAATGCAATTACTATAAAGTAAACATGATGCATGAGTGTAGCACACAAGAAAAGAATGAAAACCCTCTAACAAAAGCTCCCACTGAATCTACTCTCTCTCCCCCTTTGGCATCAACCGCCAAAAACTAATCTAAGGATCTGACGGGGGAACAGACGGAGTCGAGTCGGGTGCCGAGGAGCACGTAGTAATCACAAACTGAGAAGTGTCTTCCTCGGACTCTGAGCTATCTGGCTGACCCTCTGAAGAAGCACGCGGCTGTGAAGCGGTCTGGGTCTGATCAACAGGAACAGGTGCTGCCGAAGTGGCAATAAGTGGAGCAGTCTCTATGACCTAAGCCTGAAGAGAGCCAAAAGCTGGGGGATTTGTTGAGGCAACGGACGAAGGAACTGTCTCTGTAGTGCCTGTCCCTATCACTAGAGGAAAAGCTGCCTCTGAAGCTGACAACCCTGATGAAGTAGCAAATGTGGTGTTCGAGGGCGTCGGCTGACCAGTCAACTCGCTATATGTGGCACTCAGATCAATGAAAGGTGTGCCGATCAACATATGAGGGCGAGGCTGGTCTGAAGGAGTAAACCCCATCTGAATGGGCGTGTAGCTTGGGGACTAGAACAACTGAGGAACCTGCAGCTGTGGAGAGGTGAATTGAAAGCTCGGCTGATCCTGACTTGAAGGTCCACTGAAAGGTAAAGCTGAAGTCAGGATAGATGCAGGTGGAGGAACCCCAACTATGACTAGGTGACGCAGGAGATCCAAATACTGATGCTGGCTAGCTGCACTCTGTTGCTGCATCTCATACTGCTGACGCTGCATCTCGACTTGTTGGCGCTGTATCTCAAGCTGTTGTCTCTAGAACTCGTCCTGTCGAGGCTGTATCTGTGCAAACGCAGCAGCTGTATCCTGAGCCTGTCTCTGCAGCTGAAGCTCCTGTCGCTCCTGTGCCTGGGTCAGCCTCTCAAGAATAGCCACATGGCTAGGTCTGAGCGGGAGGCTGAACCAGAGCCACCGGCCTCGTGGTCGTGAGGCCGAGGAGACCGATACCTGGGGATAGGCTGATAATCCTCGTCGGTGCTGTCAGAGGCCTCATCCTCAGCTATATCAGCGGGCTGAGCGTCTAGATCTGCAAGCTCTGCCTCAGCAAGACCCTGTATGGTCACATCCTGCTCAGCCGCTGTCTCAGGCACCTCAGGTCTCTCTCTCTGTCCTGGTGCAGGGTGAAACGACCTCAATTTCCACGAAGGGAAATCCACAGAGTCGAAGTGTATTAAGACCGCGATGGATCTTATTACCCAAATTCCAGTCGAATACCATATCCATACAACGATAATATCAGAGTACAATTAGTGCGGAATTACATAATTTATTACATCGCCGCATTGGCGGTAACAAAAGTAGCAGACAAGCAGAACAACTTGAAGATAAGATCGCCAAACTTGAGCGTAGGCATGAACCCCTCAACCATCAAACTCCTCGGAACTATACTCCTCAGCAGAACCTATGCCAAAAATTTATCAGTACGATTTGTACTGGCCACTCCCATCCCTATGAGCATTGCTTTGTGGATTTGGATGCATCATGGTTATATTCAAAAGAAAAACCTATAGGGCTGGTGTAACACCTCAAGTGTTTAGCTCCATAATTGCATTTGCATGGCATAAGTATAAGCATGCATCATTCATGTTTGTTATTTTATGTGATGCAACACATGTGTTTATTCTAGGGTTGTTTGATTTATTTCATGAAGTATTTGATAGTTGGTGTAACAAAAAGGTAAGGTAGCCAATCATGACCTACAACACCTTAGTTATACTTAGGGTAACATTTGCAACAAGGTTCATGTTGACCAAAATTACAAAATTGCCCTCCAAGAGAAGTTTGACCACCATTTGACCCTAGAAGGCTCTAGTTTGACCAATTAAAAAGTCTAATTTAGAGACCTTGCATGGAAGAGCACCCTTAAGTAAAGTTGTAGAGAATTTCATGAGGAACAAAAGTTCTAATATGGCCATCTCATGAAAATGACCAGAGCATGCTCAAAAATGGCCCACAAGTCAGCTTGAGTGGTGATCAACACTTAGAAAAATTCTAAGTCTGGAAATTGGACTTTTCAGTTTCACTGTACCTCACTTTAGCAACTTGTAACTCACAAACTAGGCCAAACCAATCCTGGAGCCAATTGACAAAGTTGTTGTCCACACATAGCTCTACAACATTGTCAATATCACCATCACCTGGTTCTCAATAGTTTAGGAGATTTGGTGCCTAGAAAATCGGGTTTCAGTCGGCATAGTGACTGAAACTAAGTTTCAGTTTTCAGGTGACCCACTTTGGAGCTCTGTAGTTTCAAATCTAGGCCGAACCAGTCTAAGCTCCAATTGACAATTTTGTTGCCCTCACATAGCTCTACAAATTTGATGTTATCACTTTCGGCTAACTCGAGCTGTTTTCGAAGAAAATCACCGTTGAAATCGCGCTGTCAGTCGAACGATGATGGCCTCCATTCAGTCAACGGTGTCGCCGTTCAGTCGGACGGCCGACCGCGTCGTGGCGCTCGGGCAGAGCTCGGTGGCCGCGTGGCGCGCGTGTTCTGCCGACGCCCCACGTCGCCTGCGAGCTCAGCATGAAGACCAGGACGACCCGCTTCCCCCTCCATTTCCATCGCCCTCCTTCCCCAGCTCACCGGTAAGGCGACCGAGCGTCCTCCGCCCCCACAGCCGGCTCCGCCGCCTTCGGTTGTGCCAACCACCGCGCCACCACACCCGAGAGCTCACGAACAGCACCGCCTGCCCATACTCTACAACCTCCGCACATTGGGTCAGCCGTTGGGTCAAGGTAGAGGGCAAATCACCCAATCAAACCTCGGCGGTGCGGAGCTCCGCCATGGTCGCCGCCATTGCGAGCTCACCACTGACGTCCTTTTTCACCCTCCTCTCTCTGTGGTCAGCATTCGGAATAGTGTAGGCCTTCCTCTAGCTCTAGGCATGACCTTACAGTGGGATGCGACCTCGCCGGAGCGGAACACGACGACCACCGTCGTCGCGCTCACCGCACCGCGTCACGGCACTCCGTGGCCAGGGTAGTTAGGACCTCTTCCAAACCTCCTTTCTACCTCAATAGATTCGCCGGGGCGTAGTGTAGCTCGTACCGAGCTTAGATATGGCCGTGCGGCCTCACCGGCGACGGCATACCCTCACCCGACCCTCACCGGCCGCCGCTCACGACGGCGAGCCCTCCCGCTCCAACCTAAGATCTTCCACTAGCATGAATCGAAGCGTTACGGAACGGGGAACGCGTGGGTGGGCTCGATTTTCCGAGCGAGCTTCCCTCCGACGAGCTTGGGCTCGCCGGAGCTCACGGCTGCCGCTCCCCTGTCTCCGGTCACTGACCGCGGGGGCCCGCCCGTCAGTGTCGCGCGCGGGCGGGAGCGCTGAGCGGGCCGCGCGCGCGCGAGTGTGGGCCGAGTTTTCCGGGCCGGCCCAGTTCATCCGAAATGAAATTCATTTTTATTATTTTGTCACTGATTTTTGTACAAGTTGGAAAAATATATATCTAGGGTTTTAATGATCCAAAAATCATGAGATAAATTTTGTTGGGGTCTACATGATGTGTAGTATTTTAGAAAAATATGGATCTGGCATGAGATGTTTAAATTCTATAAGAATTTAATAGATCCTTTAAATGTGTTTTGGAATGCAAGCAAATTTGTTAAATTTATAACTTGAGCTGTAGTGTTCCATAAATCATAAAATTTGGTGGGTAGGTTACTCTATGCTAGCCCTAGCTCTGGTAAAAATTTGGGCATCAGTGCTTAAGTACTTTTCAAGTTATAATGCTATCTTGTTATTTTAGGAAATGCTTAAAGGAATTTTAGTAATTTTTCTACATATGCAATGTTCTTATAAATTTTTGGAGAATGTCTTGGTACCTTAAAGTGTCTAAGAAAAATATGAAATCTGTTGTTTGACACTTTTCAATAGGGTTTCCTATTTATGCAAAAATCAGCCTTATTAGCTTGTGAATTTTGTGTAGGGAGTTCCTATGGATAAATTTAGTTTAAATTTTTACAGTAGTCTCTTTTTGGGGCAAAGAGTCCTCTGTAATTTTTGTAGAATTTTGGGAGCAGTTTACATATATGTTTAAAATTCCACCTAATTAATTAAGTAAAATAAGAAATGAGTATAAATAAATGTTCTAGGTAGTCACACCCTACGTTTTGGTGTTGTTATACCCCATGTGAACTTTTGGAAATCTTAGTTTGGTTTTAAGGGTCTTTGGCCACATCAATAAATATTTAATCTTTGCAATTTTAGGTTTTCTGGACAGCTAGTAGTAATTCTAAATTTGGCTTTGATAAAATTGGTTGCTGGAAAACTTGTAAATACCAAAGTTGGAGTAAACTTGATGAACTAGCTTGTGTCAAAATTTGGAAGCATTTGGCTTAGTAGTTTGAGAGTTACTATCGTTTAAAGTGGCAGTTCAAAATCTGCTACTCTCTGTTTTGAGAGGACAGATTCTGGAACTTGTGAAGTTTGACATGGAAAACTTAGGAGTTTGGAGTTGAGGTCTGAAAATGAATTGTAGTGCATTTCTTAGGCTTTCCAGATTGTCTTAGATCATATCTTTTGGAATTGTAAATCTCCAGTTGTGATAAAAACAAGTGGCTGCTGTCCAGAATGCTTACTATGGTGTTTTGCTGATTGATATGGTGTATTATCCTAAGACATGCTACTTTTGTAATTGTTAGGTGTTAGGGCCTTAACTGAGGATGAGCAGCTTTATCTTAGGTTAAGTAGATTAGGTGAGTACTTCTCTACTGGAGAAGAGATTTGCACGTACTAATAAAATAACTTGAATAGAGTATTTTATTCTGAAATGCATTTCATTCCGAGCATGTTGCACCCATTTATGCATCCATTATATTTATTGTGCATTCATGTAATAGGTGTACCGGAGGGGGTAACTCTCCTCGAATTCGAGCCTGTGATTCCGGAGGAGGACCAGGAGCAGCAGGAGCCCGAGGATCCAGCAGGCGAAGGAGACGCCGCTGAAGACTTGCCGGAGTGCCCTGACCACCGGCCTTCAACTTTTCTGAAAGGCAAGCCCCGGTGCATGCTGAACCTACTGTTTTATAAATTAATCTTGAGTACTTTTAATTGTTTACTGCATTAAGTTGTAGGAGTTATATGAAAACACTTGTTGCATTATACCTGTCCTTGTCCAGATATCGTACTTAATCCTATATTAGGTTAGGCACGTGTCAATGCTTAGCCCTGCTTAGTTCGGTAGAAGTCGGGTGATTTCCGGTCATCCGCGAGATGTAGGAAGGAGTCACGAGTGGCTTTATGGCTATCGTGGATGGAACCATGCCTTAAAATGAAATTGAGACCGGGCGGGAGTTCGATAGTACAGCCGCAAGACACTTCACATCTCGGGTGTGGAGCTATGCCCGTCTGAGTCGTTTAAGGACCGATTCGCTGTACGTCCTTGAGTCATGTTGAACGCAGTCTAACACTTAGTTGGCCGGATAAGTCGTTCCGACCGCGAAGTCGAGTAGTATGGTTCAGGCCGGGAATCGAATGGTAGGTTGCATCTTGGAGGAGAGAAAGGATGTGCTTGGGGACATTGGCGTGAGACCAAGGGGGGGGTTAG
Organism: Saccharum hybrid cultivar R570; assembly: GCA_038087645.1. Classification (NCBI taxonomy): domain Eukaryota; kingdom Viridiplantae; phylum Streptophyta; class Magnoliopsida; order Poales; family Poaceae; genus Saccharum; species Saccharum hybrid cultivar. The sequence goes on from JAQSUU010000273.1 coordinate 4,679,273, forward strand.
AGTCCCTATCACCTGGCAGAGTGTCGCCCTTGGGGACGCGACATTATTCGGGCCCGCGATTCCTGAACTGTACAAAAGATGACCTGAGCAGCCTTCGCCAGGCGTGACTCGGTGAGTGTTAGAAATACCCCTCCAGCTGGATAGGAATTCGATTCGAATCGCCGTCGCTCCCGGTTAGTGAGCACTTGACTTGAGCAGCGGCAACGTAGAACTCATTAAATGAACTGGTGGTTAAGGGAATGATACAATGTTGCCATAATGATATACCTGCTATGGATATAATAATACTGCTGTTTGATTATAATCAAGTGCATGTTTAGTACAGGTGCTAAGATAGATGACAGGTAAATGCTAAAAATAACTGCTAGTACAGGTTATAAGAGTCTCAATTACTTATGCCTTTATGCAAAATGTTATGTCAGCTAGCCTCTTGTGTAAGCCTTGCATAATCCTTGGTGTCATCTTATTTCTGGTTTTCGACGGGTAAGTCTAGCTGAGTACATTCCAGTACTCAGGGTTTATTCCCTCCTGTTGCAGATGACATGCTTTATCAGGGATTCTGCAAGACGTGTCTCCACCCTGCGGGTGATGATGACTAGATCACAAGGGTGTGATCGTCTTTATGTACTTTCCTCATACTTTTGCGGGTTGTCGATCATCCAGACTGGCAGTATTTAATTAACTAGTGTGTGTTATGCTTCCGCTACTTTCAAACTTGGTTTGTAATAATTGCTACTCCGTTTGTGTAAACTTATTTCAGCACTACTTGTGAAATGTAACGTATGATGTTGTATGTTGAATGATGCGATCCTGGTTGTAAGCGAGTTGGTTTGAAATCCTTCGTGGTTTCGATTGACTACCGGGATTATATGGGCTCAAGTTCGAAAATTTGAGCGCTTCGGTGCTTGTTTTTGTACTTGTGCTCTTATAATTTGGTCGGTTCTGTTACAGCTGGTATCGGAGCATAATTCAACATTAAACACATCTTACGAGTAATTAAAAACAAAAGTATTTGTTTGCGAAAAGGGTTAAACTCTAAATATTATTTTATAGGTATGCCAGTGATCACATCCCTTAGCCCAATTAAGGACTCTTAGGTGGCTTATTATAAAGACTAACTTGGGGACCTTGTTTGTTTGTATTTCGTCGTCCATACGGCGTGATATTGTATGGATGCCATCCACTTGGGTGGTAATGTATGGATCAAGTGCCTCGACGCTCTGGTAAGTGTGAGTTGTGAGAGCCTGATCGTCCAACCGGCGATCTAGGGGAGAGTAGTTTTGGTGACTTGCATACTTACGTGTTTAAACCATGTAATTATGTAAGCACTTAATTATGGGAACCTTATTATCGGGTAGCTTTGATACTGAAGTATATACATCTGGGGATGTGTATATGGAAAGTATTTAATTTACTGCTTTCTTGTGTGCATATATTGGGAATTGTTGGGCTGCAATGAAATTTTCTGCAGGTACACTAACAGCGTAACGAGTAGACCGATAGTTTCACTTATATGAGAGAACGTATGTATGCCACCGCCTAGCGTTAGAACTTTAGGTTTCTACTAAGGTGAGAGGGCGTACGAAACGTGCATGCATTATGTTTAATTATATCATACATATCATTTACTCCCTCCTTAAAAATTTATGTACTCCCGACTAAAGTAAATTTCGTATCCCCTAAATGATCCTCACTTTAAGTCGTATCTTATCTTGTTGCTACAGATGGCACGTACCAAGAGGACCGCTCGTAAGTCCACTGGGGGCAGGGCACCGCGTCACCAGCTCGCTCCACGTGAGCCCCGCCCTGAGCCTACTGAGGTGGAAAGGCTGAGGGCAGAGCTGGCAGAGGTGACTGCTGCTAGGGATGCAGCACGGCAACAACTGGAACAAGTGATTCATGATCGTGATCAAGAAACGCTTGCAGTCCAGAGGTTGACAGTGGCAAACCGCAACTGTCAACGCATGTTGGTCCGTGTGATGGAATAGAGGGATGAAGCCTGGCACGAGGAGAATGTTCTGAGAGCTCGTCAGTTTGAGCTCGAGCAACAGTTGGAGAACGCAGAAGAATACAATGATAATCTTCATGAAGAAGTGCACCGCCTGAACAACGAGCTTAATCCCCTGCTGCCTCGAACCAACAACGTCGATGAGGACATGGGTTCGGGAATCTTCATGGCTGAGGATGACGATGAAGTGGAGGTTGATGGACCACAGGAGGCCCCACCTGCAGAAGCACCAGAGGAAGAGCCAGAAGAAGAAGAAGACAAGGAGTTAGAGCCTGTCAGTGATGAGGACGACGGGGAGATCCTTGACACTGACTCGGAGGATGATGCTTAGAGTAGTCATCACGTGCCTATAATGTTAGGATCGTCTTTTGTGCCCTCCCTGTGAAGGAGTGAGGCCTTGTAATAACTTGACTTTGGGATGTAAGGTTGAACCGTATGTTTCCTGAATGTAGTTTGAACCTGTTAATTTCGATCACAACTTGATGTCTTATTATGTTGCGTTCGATGATGGTGTCACGATTAGCACCCTTCGGTGCCGCGACGAAACCGAGGGCCTCCTATGGCGCGCGACATAAGGCTGTGCTGCTTGGCACGCGCAGGTATCGAGGTGGCTAGTCATGATCCACCATGGAACTCTTCATTGAGAAGTCTCTTTGTGGTCAGTTTGAAGTAACCTTTTCCAGTCAACTAAAAATCTTGAGATCGAATCCAAGTACCGTGCAAAAGATCAAAAATCACGTAGATAGCAACGTAAACGGTCCGGTAACCGTTGTGCTCCCTGTAAGTGAGCCTTTATCAAAGAGCATCTTGTTGGATTGCCAAGTATGATCTCGTCAAAGGATGCGCTAGAATGGATTGTGCGGATGTGATGAATTATTGTGCCTTAATCATTATGAGAAATCTATTCATACAGTCACTTTGACATTTCGCAATAATTCATCTACAAAATTTCCCACATCGTCAGTGCTCATTGGCTATGCATTTTGCAGATGTCGTACAATCTACGCCGGGGTCGTGGAAATGAGGAGGAGGAACAACCGCCCCCTCCGCCACCACCTACTCCGGCTGAGCTGATGCAGACAGTGGTCGAAGGGCAGCGCATGTTGGCAGATGCTATGCGCCAGCTGGCTAACCGGGAAGCTCGTCCTGGCCACCAGGGCCCAGAGCCAAATCAGTACAGCGATTTCAAGGACTTTCTGGATACAAAGCCCCCGCTCTTCAAGGAAGCGGAAGAACCATTGCAGGCTGACGAGTGGTTGAATACCATTGAACAAAAGTTTCGTCTGCTACGCCTGACTGATGAGCTGAAAACTGAGTATGCTTCCCATCAGTTGCATGGTCCGGCGGGCATTTGGTGGAGCCACTATCGTTCCACACTGCCTGCCAATGTCCCGATTGCTTGGAATCAGTTTAAGGCGGCATTCCGGGGAAATTATATCCCTCCCGGTCTTATGGCAATCAAGCATACAGAGTTTATGAGGCTGTCGCAAGGAAACAAAAGTCTGACTGAATACTTGCAGTCCTTCAACAACCTGGCAAGGTATGCCACAGAGTTTGTGGATACCGATGCCAAAAAGATTGCTAGCTTCAAAAGGGGCCTCGGCCCAAAACTGATGAAAACTATGGGCACTAGCAAATGTACTACTTTCAATGATTTCATCAGCGATGCTTTGACCCAGGAGAACAACAATACTATTTATTCTGCCTCTAAGAGCCGTAAAAGGGCCCTTGAGGCAAGTGCTTCTCAGTCAAGGGCCTCGGCGGCACCGAGGTCTTCCCCTCGCCCACCTGCTCAGAATACAAAGTTCCGTCCGCCGCAGAAGAAGCCTGCTGCAAAAACGGGGTTCCGTAAGGCTTATACCGTCGCTCTGCCAAAGGGGACTTCTGGGCAGAGCAGCTCTAGTGTTTCTCCTAGCAATATGCCTTGCTGGAACTGCAACAAGCTAGGCCATTGGTCCAAGAATTGTCCTTACCCCAAGAAGAATGTCAACCAAGGTGGCCATCAAGGTCACGCCCATTATAACAGCATTGAGGAAATTCCATCTGGTGAGGTGGTCACCGCTGGTAAGTTTCTAGTTGACCAACACCCCGCAGTGGTGCTTTTTGATTCAGGTGCTTCGCATTCCTTTATCAGTCCTAAGTTTGCATCCAAATTTGCACACAAGTTGCATACTGTTGAAGGTGTGGGTTATTGTATTAGTGCTGCAAGTGGGAATATTTCCACAAACAAAGTAGTGGGGAACCTTGAGTTTGAGATAGAAGGGCGAAGTTATTCGCTTGCCCTATTGGTTTTACCTGGTTTAGACATAGATGTTATCTTGGGCATGAATTGGATGAGTCAGAATGGGGTACTCATTGACACATCCGCTCGGGTAGTTATGCTCAGAGATCCTACAGATCAAAAAGGTTTTCTAGTACAACTTCCCAGAAAGGTTGAATTGTCAGGGGAAATTCATGCTGTGCAAGCAAAGGCGTTGGCTGAAATTTCCGTAGTAAATGAATTTCCGGACGTTTTTCCCGATGATTTGCCGGGACTCCCTCCGGATCGGGATGTGGAGTTTAAAATCGAGTTGTTGCCTGGCACGGCACCCATCTCTAGGAGACCCTATAGGATGCCTCCAAATGAACTAGCTGAACTTAAGGTGCAATTGAATGAACTTTTGAAGAAAGGGTTGATTCGTCCTAGCTCATCGCCGTGGGGATGTCCTGCTATCTTTGTAAAGAAGAAGGATCAGTCGTTGCGGATGTGCATAGATTATAGACCTCTCAATGCAGTCACTGTCAAAAATAAGTACCCTCTACCACGTATCGACATCTTGTTCGATCAGTTGTCTAAAGCTAAAGTTTTCTCCAAGATCGATCTAAGATCGGGCTACCATCAAATTAAAATTCGCCCGGAAGATGTTCCAAAGACAGCCTTTTCCACCAGATACGGTCTTTATGAGTATCTTGTTATATCTTTCGGCTTGACAAATGCCCCCGCACACTTCATGTACTTGATGAATTCGGTGTTTATGCCTGAATTGGACAAGTTTGTGGTGGTATTTATTGATGACATCTTGGTATATTCTGTGAATGAGGAGGATCATGTTGAACATCTGCGTATAGTCCTCACAAGACTGTGTGAACACCAACTATATGCAAAGCTCAGTAAGTGCGAATTCTGGCTTCGAGAAGTACCTTTCCTTGGGCATGTGTTGTCCGATGGAGGAATTATGGTGGACCCCGCCAAGGTACAGGAAGTACTGAACTGGAAGGCTCCTATCTCGGTTCACGAGGTCCGGAGTTTCCTTGGGTTGGCTGACTATTATCGTCGCTTCATCCCGGATTTCTCCAAAATAGCCAAACCCATGACTCGGTTGCTGCAAAAAGACACCAGGTTTGTCTGGACTCCTGAGTGTGATGCGGCTTTTCACCAACTGCGAACCCTCCTAACCTCGGCTCCGGTTTTGGCACAACCGAATATCGAGAAACCATTTGATGTTTATTGTGATGCCTCAGGCATAGGTTTGGGAGGCGTTTTGATGCAGGAAGGCCGAGTAATTGCATATACCTCGCGACAACTTCGGAAGCATGAGGTGAATTATCCAACGCATGACTTAGAACTGGCTGCAGTTGTTCATGCTTTGAAAGTATGGCGGCATTATCTGCTGGGAAATGTCTGCAATATCTACACCGATCATAAAAGCCTCAAATACATCTTCACTCAACCCGAGCTAAATATGCGTCAGAGAAGATGGCTCGAGTTGATTAAAGATTATAATCTTCAAGTACACTATCACCCAGGCAAGGCAAATGTGGTTGCGGACGCTTTAAGCTGTAAGTCTCATTGCCATTCCTTAATTGAAACTGATTTTTACCAATCTCGCCTGTTACATCCGGCAGTCCTGTACAACATCACTGTCAGTGGTACTCTCAGAAATAGAATCATTGAGCTCCAAAAGACTAATCCGGGTATCTTTCACATAAAACGGAAGATGAATGAAGGAGAGACTAAGCATTTCAGGTTAGATGACGAAGGTGTGCTGTGGTTTAAGGATAGGTTAGTGGTACCTAAGGACCGAGAGCTTAGAGATCAGATCCTGTCCGAAGCACATTCGTCCAAGTTGTCCATCCATCCTGGTAGTAATAAGATGTATTATGATTTGAAGCCACTTTATTGGTGGACCAAGATGCGGAAAGAGATAGCTGCATATGTCGCTAGATGTGACACCTGTTGCAGAGTTAAAGCTGTGCACATGAAAGCTAGGCTACTTCAGCCACTTTCCATTCCAGGCTGGAAATGGGAAGAGATAAGTATGGATTTCATTGTCGGACTTCCTCCTACTGTTAAAAATCATAATTCCATCTGGGTAATTGTGGATCGTTTGACCAAATCAGCTCACTTCATTCCAGTGAGAGTGGACTATCGTCCCACTGACTATGCTGAGTTGTACTTCAATCAGATAGTCCGGCTTCATGGGATACCTCGTACTATCGTTTCTGACCGTGGTCCCCAGTTCACTGCTCGCTTTTGGGAGCATTTGCATCACCTTCTGGGAACCAAGTTAGTGAGAAGCTCTGCTTATCACCCCCAGACATCGGGTCAGACAGAACGAGTTAACCAAATCTTGGAAGATCTGTTGCGAGCATGCGTCATTTCATCCAAGGGTTCTTGGGAAAAATGGTTACCTTTAGCCGAATTCTCGTACAATAACAGTTATCAAGAGAGTATTAAGATGGCCCCATTCGAAGCTTTGTACGGTCGAAAGTGTCGAACTCCGCTAAACTGGGTAGAAGCTGGGGAAAGAAGGTATTATGGCATTGATTTTGTCCAGGAAGCCGAGGAACAAGTCCGTACCATCCAGAAACACATGGCTGCAGCACAAGCGAGACAGAAAAGCTATGCGGATCGTCGTAGAAAACCACTCGAATTTGAAGTTGGAGACTTCGTTTATTTGAAAGTTTCTCCAATGAAGAGTGTCCAATGTTTTGGTGTTAAGCGGAAACTTGCACCAAGATACGTGGGTCCTTTCTAGATCATAGGCAAGAGTGGAGCTGTTGCGTACAAAATCCAGTTGCCTCCTGAGATGAGAGCCATATTCAACGTTTTCCATGTATCTCAGCTTAAAAAGTGTCTTCGGGTTCCTGAGGAACAAGTTCCTTTAGGTGATATCAGACTGGAATCCGACCTAACCTATGAAGAAAAGCCAGTCCGAGTGATCGATACTCAGGAACGAGTAACTAGAAGTAAAGTGGTTAAGTGGTACAAAGTGATGTGGAGTAATCAGGGAAGTGAGAGTGATGCTACGTGGGAACGGGAGGATTATTTGCGGGATGGTTATAAAGAATTCTATGAAAAATGGTACACTTTCCAAATCTCGGGACGAGATTTTTATAAGGGGGGAGGGCTGTAACACCTCAAGTGTTTAGCTCCATAATTGCATTTGCATGGCATAAGCATAAGCATGCATCATTCATGTTTGTTATTTTATGTGATGCAACACATGTGTTTATTCTAGGGTTGTTTGATTTATTTCATGAAGTATTTGATAGTTGGTGTAACAAAAAGGTAAGGTAGCCAATCATGACCTACAACACCTTAGTTATACTTAGGGTAACATTTGCAACAAGGTTCATGTTGACCAAAATTACAAAATTGCCCTCCAAGAGAAGTTTGACCACCATTTGACCCTAGAAGGCTCTAGTTTGACCAATTAAAAAGTCTAATTTAGAGACCTTGCATGGAAGAGCACCCTTAAGTAAAGTTGTAGAGAATTTCATGAGGAACAAAAGTTCTAATATGGCCATCTCATGAAAATGACCAGAGCATGCTCAAAAATGGCCCACAAGTCAGCTTGAGTGGTGATCAACACTTAGAAAAATTCTAAGTCTGGAAATTGGACTTTTCAGTTTCACTGTACCTCACTTTAGCAACTTGTAACTCACAAACTAGGCCAAACCAGTCCTGGAACCAATTGACAAAGTTGTTGTCCACACATAGCTCTACAACATTGTCAATATCACCATCACCTGGTTCTCAATAGTTTAGGAGATTTGGTGCCTAGAAAATCGGGTTTCAGTCGGCATAGTGACTGAAACTAAGTTTCAGTTTTCAGGTGACCCACTTTGGAGCTCTGTAGTTTCAAATCTAGGCCAAACCAGTCTAAGCTCCAATTGACAATTTTGTTGCCCTCACATAGCTCTACAAATTTGATGTTATCACTTTCGGCTAACTCGAGCTGTTTTCGAAGATAATCACCGTTGAAATCGCGCTGTCAGTCGAACGATGATGGCCTCCATTCAGTCAACGGTGTCGCCGTTCAGTCGGACGGCCGACCGCGTCGTGGCGCTCGGGCAGAGCCCGGTGGCCGCATGGCGCGCGTGTTCTGCCGACGCCCCATGTCGCCTGCGAGCTCAGCATGAAGACCAGGACGACCCGCTTCCCCCTCCATTTCCATCGCCCTCCTTCCCCAGCTCACCGGTAAGGCGACCGAGCGTCCTCCGCCCCCACAGCCGGCTCCGCCGCCTTCGGTTGCGCCAACCACCGCGCCACCACACCCGAGAGCTCACGAACAGCACCGCCTGCCCATACTCTACAACCTCCGCACATTGGGTCAGCCGTTGGGTCAAGGTAGAGGGCAAATCACCCAATCAAACCTCAACGGTGCAGAGCTCTGCCATGGCCGCCGCCATTGCGAGCTCACCACCGACGTCCTTTTTCACCCTCCTCTCTCTGTGGTCAGCGTTTGGAATAGTGTAGGCCTTCCTCTAGCTCTAGGCATGACCTTACAGTGGGATGCGACCTCGTCGGAGCGGAACACGACGACCACCGTCGTCGCGCTCACCGCACCGCGTCACGGCACTCCATGGCCAGGGTAGTTAGGACCTCTTCCAAACCTCCTTTCTACCTCAATAGATTCGCCCGGGCGTAGTGTAGCTCGTACCGAGCTTAGATATGGCCGTGCGGCCTCACCGGCGACGGCATACCCTCACCCGACCCTCACCGGCCGCCGCTCACGACGGCGAGCCCTCCCGCTCCAACCTAAGATCTTCCACTAGCATGAATCGAAGCGTTACGGAACGGGGAACGCGTGGGTGGGCTCGATTTTCCGAGCGAGCTTCCCTCCGACGAGCTTGGGCTCGCCGGAGCTCACGGCTGCCGCTCCCCTGTCTCCGGTCACTGACCGCGGGGGCCCGCCCGTCAGTGTCGCGCGCGGGCGGGAGCGCTGAGCGGGCCGCGCGCGCGCGAGTGTGGGCCGAGTTTTCCGGGCCGGCCCAGTTCATCCGAAATGAAATTCATTTTTATTATTTTGTCACTGATTTTTGTACAAGTTGGAAAAATATAGATCTAGGGTTTTAATGATCCAAAAATCATGAGATAAATTTTGTTGGGGTCTACATGATGTGTAGTATTTTAGAAAAATATGGATCTGGCATGAGATGTTTAAATTCTGTAAGAATTTAATAGATCCTTTAAATGTGTTTTGGAATGCAAGCAAATTTGTTAAATTTATAACTTGAGCTGTAGTGTTCCATAAATCATAAAATTTGGTGGGTAGGTTACTCTATGCTATCCCTAGCTCTGGTAAAAATTTGGGCATCAGTGCTTAAGTACTTTTCAAGTTATAATGCTATCTTGTTATTTTAGGAAATGCTTAAAGGAATTTTAGTAATTTTTCTACATATGCAATGTTCTTATAAATTTTTGGAGAATGTCTTGGTACCTTAAAGTGTCTAAGAAAAATATGAAATCTGTTGTTTGACACTTTTCAATAGGGTTTCCTATTTATGCAAAAAATCAGCCTTATTAGCTTGTGAATTTTGTGTAGGGAGTTCCTGTGGATAAATTTAGTTTAAATTTTTACAGTAGTCTCTTTTTGGGGCAAAGAGTCCTCTGTAATTTTTGTAGAATTTTGGGAGCAGTTTACATATATGTTTAAAATTCCACCTAATTAATTAAGTAAAATAAGAAATGAGTATAAATAAATGTTCTAGGTAGTCACACCCTACGTTTTGGTGTTGTTATACCCCATGTGAACTTTTGGAAATCTTAGTTTGGTTTTAAGGGTCTTTGGCCACATCAATAAATATTTAATCTTTGCAATTTTAGGTTTTCTGGACAGCTAGTAGTAATTCTAAATTTGGCTTTGATAAAATTGGTTGCTGGAAAACTTGTAAATACCAAAGTTGGAGTAAACTTGATGAACTAGCTTGTGTCAAAATTTGGAAGCATTTGGCTTAGTAGTTTGAGAGTTACTATCGTTTAAAGTGGCAGTTCAAAATCTGTTACTCTCTGTTTTGAGAGGACAGATTCTGGAACTTGTGAAGTTTGACATGGAAAACTTAGGAGTTTGGAGTTGAGGTCTGAAAATGAATTGTAGTGCATTTCTTAGGCTTTCCAGATTGTCTTAGATCATATCTTTTGGAATTGTAAATCTCCAGTTGTGATAAAAACAAGTGGCTGCTGTCCAGAATGCTTACTATGGTGTTTTGCTGATTGATATGGTGTATTATCCTAAGACATGCTACTTTTGTAATTGTTAGGTGTTAGGGCCTTAACTGAGGATGAGCAGCTTTATCTTAGGTTAAGTAGATTAGGTGAGTACTTCTCTACTGGAGAAGAGATTTGCACGTACTAATAAAATAACTTGAATAGAGTATTTTATTCTGAAATGCATTTCATTCCGAGCATGTTGCACCCATTTATGCATCCATTATATTTATTGTGCATTCATGTAATAGGTGTACCGGAGGGGGTAACTCTCCTCGAATTCGAGCCTGTGATTCCGGAGGAGGACCAGGAGCAGCAGGAGCCCGAGGATCCAGCAGGCGAAGGAGACGCCGCTGAAGACTTGCCGGAGTGCCCTGACCACCGGCCTTCAACTTTTCTGAAAGGCAAGCCCCGGTGCATGCTGAACCTACTGTTTTATAAATTAATCTTGAGTACTTTTAATTGTTTACTGCATTAAGTTGTAGGAGTTATATGAAAACACTTGTTGCATTATACCTGTCCTTGTCCAGATATCGTACTTAATCCTATATTAGGTTAGGCACGTGTCAATGCTTAGCCCTGCTTAGTTCGGTAGAAGTCGGGTGATTTCCGGTCATCCGCGAGATGTAGGAAGGAGTCACGAGTGGCTTTATGGCTATCGTGGATGGAACCATGCCTTAAAATGAAATTGAGACCGGGCGGGAGTTCGATAGTACAGCCGCAAGACACTTCACGTCTCGGGTGTGGAGCTATGCCCGTCTGAGTCGTTTAAGGACCGATTCGCTGTACGTCCTTGAGTCATGTTGAACGCAGTCTAACACTTAGTTGGCCGGATAAGTCGTTCCGACCGCGAAGTCGAGTAGTATGGTTCAGGCCGGGAATCGAATGGTAGGTTGCATCTTGGAGGAGAGAAAGGATGTGCTTGGGGACATTGGCGTGAGACCAAGGGGGGTTAGAGTCCCTATCACCTGGCAGAGTGTCGCCCTTGGGGACGCAACATTATTCGGGCCCGCGATTCCTGAACTGTACAAAAGATGACCTGAGCAGCCTTCGCCAGGCGTGACTCGGTGAGTGTTAGAAATACCCCTCCAGCTGGATAGGAATTCGATTCGAATCGCCGTCGCTCCCGGTTAGTGAGCACTTGACTTGAGCAGCGGCAACGTAGAACTCATTAAATGAACTGGTGGTTAAGGGAATGATACAATGTTGCCATAATGATATACCTGCTATGGATATAATAATACTGCTGTTTGATTATAATCAAGTGCATGTTTAGTACAGGTGCTAAGATAGATGACAGGTAAATGCTAAAAATAACTGCTAGTACAGGTTATAAGAGTCTCAATTACTTATGCCTTTATGCAAAATGTTATGTCAGCTAGCCTCTTGTGTAAGCCTTGCATAATCCTTGGTGTCATCTTATTTCTGGTTTTCGACGGGTAAGTCTAGCTGAGTACATTCCAGTACTCAGGGTTTATTCCCTCCTATTGCAGATGACATGCTTTATCAGGGATTCTGCAAGACGTGTCTCCACCCTGCGGGTGATGATGACTAGATCACAAGGGCGTGATCGTCTTTATGTACTTTCCTCATGCTTTTGCAGGTTGTCGATCATCCAAACTGGCAGTATTTAATTAACTAGTGTGTGTTATGCTTCCGCTACTTTCAAACTTGGTTTGTAATAATTGCTACTCCGTTTGTGTAAACTTATTTCAGCACTACTTGTGAAATGTAACGTATGATGTTGTATGTTGAATGATGCGATCCTGGTTGTAAGCGAGTTGGTTTGAAATCCTTCGTGGTTTCGATTGACTACCGGGATTATATGGGCTCAAGTTCGAAAATTTGAGCGCTTCGGTGCTTGTTTTTGTACTTGTGCTCTTATAATTTGGTCGGTTCTGTTACAGCTGGGGTTTCCTATGCAGTAGCATATCAAGTGTATAATATAAATTATCAAGTTTTAACACCATTCCCACACTCATTCCACTCCATTCCCTTTTCTGAGCCAGGTTACGATCCTGGGATCAATATACCACCATCTCCACATTATTACCATACCATCGCTCAATCGACAGGCCAACTCCCTCTCGGCACTGTCTCAAGGCCGGTAGCCCCTGGCTATGACCGACACTCTCTCACGGGGGAAGAAGAGAAGGACTCATCTCTCTATCTAGTTTAAGCGAAACCTAGGAAAGGTCCATAGCCGACGAGTCGGCACATGTATCGATCAATCAACCATACACTCTGCAGAGGTTTTACATAACCACAAGATCTGCCTTCCTTGCTGACCGTCGTCAACTGGGCTGATTCCGGCTGCTTGCTAGCCTAGGATAATGCCACTCTAGCATTCAGCCCTGGTTCACCCCAAGTCGAGTCTAGGGTGGCTAAAACTGTGAGTCATGAGCCGGGTCCACAAGGTCTCCATGAAGTCTCGGTAGGGTGTGGGGGAAAATCCTTTGTGCCCCGTACCTCCTTACACTGTCCGCTATCAACCTAGCAGTAGTGGCAAAATCCTACCAAGTAGTCCAGCCGTCCCGCACCATATAGGGCGAGTGGTACATAAGGCTTCCCGGTGAATCTGAGTACTAGTAAGTCCTTAGGGATGACCAAGCCAGAATGTCTCCATCAGGGTTTCCTTTACCGTGCCACCACAGCACCTCCAATCTGGGCTCCACCCATCACAGGTTCACAACCGGGTCCACCTCATATATCTTTTACCCACCACAGGTATACATTTCCAGGGGTGCCCAGGTAGCATCCCATGGTAAGACTTGCCCCAGGCTCGTCGTATACTCTAACTTGGTCGACTCAACCCTCACCCTCCACACACCCAAGTCACACACGCAGCACTCTCCCCAAAATCCAGATAACACTAGTTTCCACCACACACATAGTACAAGCGTAGTAGAAGTATAAATAAGGAATTAGAGCAATAAGCGTGTGTCTAGCCTATAGCAGGGTATGCAGGGGTAAGGTTGCGTCAAGGTAAAGGCTTTCAAACAAGCATTCTACCATGCAAATCCTACTATAAAATAGAGTAAAGCGATAGCAGTTCTATATTAGCCATGCGTAATAGGTGCTACGAGATTTGGGTGGGATGTGGCACCTTCAGTGTAGTCGTCTCCGTTCTCCTCATGGTACTCACGGTCCTCGTCCGTCAGGTCCTCCTCCAAGTCTGCATCGTTTGCATTATAGTCGCGTTAGCGACATCTATAGAATAGCACAAAGAAACAATGAAAATTTAAAAGAGCCAAATTCACTCAAACATGGGTTCATTGCGTAGAGCTTGATTTTAGATGAATTTTGGTCCTGGTTTCGTATTTTTCTGAGGTCGTATGAATTAGTTATGAATTTTCGAAGTTTAAATCATTTCTGAAATTAGATAAAGGCTGAATTAATCCTGGGCTGACACGTGTCGTGCTGTGGTTGGTCCACGTGGCTAGCTGACGTCAGCATGACGTTATTATAACGGTTCTGAACTGACAGGTGGGGCCCAGCTGACGTTAGCATGACGTCAGCATGACGTCATCAACGTCGTCAGCTCCGACAAGTGGGTCCAGGGACTCTTGGGTCACTGACATGTGGGTCCAGGCAAAGTCAACGTTGGTCAACGTCAAGTCAACGGTCAACGGTCATCGGTCAACAGGCAGGGTCACTGACGTGTGGGGCCAAAGCTGCTGACGTCAGCAGCTGATGTCATCGTGACGTCAGCATGACGTCACCCCTGGTTGTATTATCACTGACAGGTGGGTCCCGCATGACGTCAGGATGATGTCACCCACTATCAGGTGGGTCCCGCGGCTCGGTGTCACTGACATGTGGGGCCAGGTCAACGGTCAACATTTGACCGGTCAACGGTCAATTCGGGTCGGGTCTAAACTGGGCCGGTTGGGCTCGGGTTGGGCCGGTCTGGGCCGGGCCGGGCCAAACATGTGGCGTGCTGTGGCGCAGCCACGTCACGGCTATGGGCTCTTATTGGGCTTCGCCCACAGCACGGCTCACACCGTGTGGCTCACGGTGGACCAAAAGGCGTCGGTCCATGGACCGCTGATAGGTCTACGGTGGACCAGGTCCACCCTTCCTTCCTTCTCTCTGTGGTCCATGTGCACCGGTTGCACGCCTGGTTTGCCGGCGAGGGGAGTTTTCCCCTGCTTCTCCTGCGGCTGTGCTTTTGCCGGCAGCGAGCTTGCTGGTGAACCCCGCGGCGGCGCTGGTGTCCAATTGGGCAGGGGAAAAGCTTCCCCGGGTCATGGCGACTATGTTGGTGGGGTCGAAGTCGCGGCCAGGGCTTCCCAAGATGCTGGCCACGGCGAGCGGCGGCTCGAGCTCGACGATGTACGGGAATGGCATGGTAAGTGGCGATAAAAGCCGGTCATGTGGTACGTATGAGCATCACGGTGCTCCAGCGAGCTCGTTGAGCAAGTCGAGGGAACTTCTAGAGCCTCTGGTGGTCTTGGCTACGGTGGCGGCTAGTTTCGGCCAAAGCGGCGGTCCGGTGGTGAACGGCGCAGGCGTGCAGGAGCACCACTAGGCGTCGGTGGGGTGATCACGGCGTGTTTGCGGTTATGTGCGTGGGTGCATGTGTATCCAGAGGCCGGAGACGGCCTTGGCCTACGCGCTCACGGTGTGGAGCGCCATGGCCAGAGTAGAAGGTCCGGCGGCGAGCAGAGGAAGAACCGGGGGCTCACCGTTGGTGTTGAAGGCGAGAGGATAGCGGTGCAGTGAAGAGGTGTGGCCGTGTAGCTCCAGAAGCAGTGCCGTGCAGTGCCGATCTGCGATCGTGATGACGGTGATGGCGTCGCCCTTGGCTCCGGCGACTTCGGCAGCGTGCGGGGGCTCCGATCCTCCTCTCACGATTTCCTTCTCAGCCCTCTACTCTTTGGTGCGAAGTGGTTGGCCACCAGTGGCGGCGGATGGTGAGACGAGCGCAAGGGCAACCGAGGTTGGGCTTTTATAACCGAGCTCTAAGGGCTCCAATGGCGGACGGCGATCGGGCGGTGGTGATTCGTGCGATGCATCCGACGGCTCACGTGCGGTGGCGTAGGCGCGGCGCAAGGGTTGCGTGGGTGCGGCGCCAAGGAGACAAGGCCATGTCCCGGGCGTGACCCCCTGGCCCGCCTCTACCACCGCTGTCGGGCGTTGGTCGCGCAGGCGGTCGAGGCGTGGGTGAGGGAGACGACACTGTGGACGGGGTGGCTGACTTGCGGGGCCCGCGTGGCAGCGGCTGAGAGTGAAAACGGAAAACACGCGGGCGTGGGCGGCGTGCGGCTGACGCGTGGGGCCAAGTGGCAGCGACAGTTGGCAGGGCTGGGCGCGTGGGCGTTGCTGGGCCGCGAGCTGGGCCGCGCGCGCGCTGGGGCTGGCTGGGCCGAGCGGCTGGGCTGCGAGGCCTTCTTCTCTTTTTCTTCTTTTTCTTTTCTGTTTTTCATTTCTTTTCCATTATTTGAATTCAAATTTAATTTGAAATTTGAATTCCAAACTGATATAACTTATTCATTGGTGTTTAGGGAATTTTGTTTAGCTATTTTGTATACCAACATAGGTGTAGTTTGTTATATATATAGAATTAGTTTTTTTTTCTTTTATACAAATATCCTTGGATTTGAATAGTGATTATTTTATGGTGTGTTTCTTAGAAAAAGTTGTTAAGCATAACATAAAGCAAAAGAAAATCCAAATCACAATTGAGTTAACTATGTATGCAACATTTCATTTGTTAGAATTTAGTTAAACATAATTAGTCAAAGGCATGCCATGCTTATATGCTAACTTGGGTTGGGTAAGACCTAATGCATCTCTTAGGTTGGGTTACCATACATGACACTCATCATCACATAGAAGTTTTGAGAAAAAAATTTGTAGTAGTGTTTTTGGTGTGTGGATTTTTGGGTTGCTACAGTCCTACCCCCTTAACAGAATCTCGTCCCCGAGATTAAAGCGTAACGTACTCTTTGAAAAGATAGGGATATTGTAGCCGGAGGTCAGACTCTTTTTCCCATGTTGCTTCCCTCTCAGTATGATTACTCCATTGGATCTTGCACATAGGGATAGTCTTGCTTCGAGTCTCTTTGGTATCTCTGTCCAGAATTCTGATAGGATGTTCTTTATACTCAAGTGTATCTTGAATGTCGAGAATACCAGTCGGGATCACTTCATCGGGTACTCTTAAACATTTGCGTAGCTGGGATACATGGAATACGGGATGTACACCCGCCAATTCCGCAGGTAATTCAAGTTTGTAGGCGAGCTTTCCAATTCTCTTGCAAATCTTGTATGGGCCAACAAACCTAGGGGCAAGCTTGCCTTTCACATGAAATCTGACCGTTCCACATAGCGGGGATACCTTGAGATATACGAAGTCCCCCATATTGAACTCCAGTTCTCTTCTTCGTTTGTCCACATAGCTCTTGTATCGACTTTGGGCAATTCTCAAATTCTCTCTTACCTGAGCAACTCCTTCTTCTGCATCTTGAATCTTGGCATAGTCAAAGAATGATCTTTCTCCTGGTTGGGACCACATCAAAGGTGTCTTACAAGGTCTGCCATATAGAGCTTCAAATGGCGACATCTTGATGTTGGCTTGGTAGCTATTGTTGTAAGAAAACTCTGCATAGGGTAGACATTTCTCCCAATCAGAGCCGTAATTCAGTACACTAGCACGAAGCATGTCTTCTAAGATTTGTTTTACTCGCTCTGTCTGTCCATCTGTTTATGGGTGGTAAGCGGTACTGAAATCAAGTCTGGTTCCAATAGACTTGTGCAGAGCTTCCCAGAATCGGGACACAAATTGAGGACCACGATCAGATACAATACTAGAGGGAGCTCCATGCAACCTGAGAATATGCTCAATATATAGATCTGCTAATTTTTCCTGCATTGGTCTTGGTCTTCACTGGTACGAAGTGAGCAACCTTGGTTAAACGTTCAACAATCACCCAGATGGAATCATTGCCTTTCAGTGAACGGGGTAATCCAACTATGAAATCCATGGATATGCCCTCCCATTTCCATTCCGGGACGTCAAGAGGCTTTAACAATCCTGCAGGCCTCTGATGTTCAGCCTTGACTCTATTGCAGGTGTCACATCATGCCACGTGTCCTGCAATGTCTATCTTCATACCTTTCCACCAAAAGTGTTTTCTCAAGTCCTGATACATTTTTAAACCTCCGAGGTGAATACAATACTTAGAATCATGAGCTTCTGACAAAATTTCCTCTCGTAGGACTGGATTAGAAGGCACACAGATCCTGTCCTTGAACCAAATGGTTCCTTGTTCATCTTTATGGTGGTTGGTCTTATAGCCTAGTTTCATTAGACCACGGAGATAGTCAATCTCCTTACACATTTTCTGAGCTTGACGAATGCGATCCGTGAGATCATACTGTATGCGGAGCTCATTCAGCAAGCCATGCGGTTGTATCTCAAGTTGGAAATCATCAATCTCTTCCTTGAGATCAGGTGGTACGGATTCAGTGATCAAAGTGTGACAGTAACTCTTGCGACTAAGAGCATCTGCGACTACGTTAGCTTTTCCCGGATGGTAGTGAATTTCCAAGTCATAGTCCTTGATCAACTCTAACCATCGACGTTGCCTCATATTCAGATCCTCTTGAGTGAAAAAGTACTTCAAGCTCTTGTGATCGGTGTAAATATCACACTTATTGCCTATCAAGTAGTGCCTCCAGATCTTTAAAGCATGAACAACTGCTGCTAACTCAAGGTCATGTGTAGGGTATTGATTCTCATGTTCTTTCAGCTGTCGAGAAGCATAAGCTATCACTCTTCCATCTTGCATTAATACACACCCAAGTCCTTGACGAGATGCATCACAATAGACCATGAAATCTTTGCTGATATCGGGCAATGCTAACACAGGAGTTGTGGTAAGTCTCTGTTTCAATTCCTAGAAGCTTTGTTCGCATTCGGGCGTCCATTCAAACCCCTTAGTCTTCTTCAGCAGGTTGGTCATCGGACGGGCTATCTTGGAGAAGTTTTCGATGAATCGGCGATAATACCCAGCCAATCCCAAGAAACTTCTGACTTCTGTCACATTACAGGGTTGTTCCCATTCCTTCACAGCCTCAATCTTAGCTGGGTCCACTGCAACACCTTTAACTGATAAAACGTGGCCTAAGAAGGTGACTTCTTGTAGCCAGAACTCACATTTGCTGAACTTTGCATAGAGCTGATGTTGGGCTAGTCTCTCAAGCATCGTTCTTAGATGATGTTCATGTTCTTCAGCGGTGGGTGAATAGACCAGGATGTCATCAATGAATACCACCACAAACTTATCCAATTCGTCCATGAAAACCTTATTCATCATATTCATGAAGTATGCGGGAGCATTTGTGAGTCCAAAGGATACCACGGTGAACTCGAACTGGCCATACCTAGTCACAAAAGCTATCTTCGGTATGTCACTCCCTCGAATCTTCATCTGATGGTAGCCAGATCTAAGATCGATCTTGGAGAAATACTTGGCACCTCGAAGTTGATCAAGCAGATCATCAATTATCGGCAGGGGGTACTTGTTCTTGATGGTGACTGCGTTCAAGTTACGGTAATCTATGCACATTCTCATTGAGCCATCCTTCTTCTTAACGAACAGAACAGGGGATCCCCAGGGTGAAGCACTGGGTCTGATATATCCCTTCGAGATGAGCTCTTCTAGCTGTTTATTGAGTTCGGCCAGTTCATCAACTGACATGCGATAGGGTCTCTTGGCAATGGGTCCTGTTCCCGGCAAAAGATCAATGATGAACTCTACATCACGGTCCGGTGGCATACCCGGTAATTCTTCAGGGAATACATCAGGATAGTCTCTGACCACAGGCACATCATAAACTGTCCTTTCCTCCTTTAGTGATTCTGATCTTGCTTTAAGGGCACATAGGATAGAGGTGGTCCTTCCGAACTGGGGTTCACATCTAATGACTTGGCCTGATGGGTGGGTTACTTGGACATATCTAGGGAAACATGATATGATACCTTGGTGAAAGGTTAACCAATCCATGCCTAAGATGACATCTAGGTTAGTGGAAGGTAACAAGGTTAGATCGGCTTTAAAGATAAGACCCTCTATAGTAAGATTCACTCCGTTACAGATGTGGGTACTTTTCAGGTCTCTTAAGGGCGAGTTGGTAATGATAGGCTTCTCACGTGGGGTCACGGGCAGGCCATACTCTCGTGCAAACTTGGTTGATATGTATGAACAAGTTGCTCCAGAGTTAAAAAGAACTGATGCAATATTGTCATTAACTAGAAACATACCGTACACGACGTCTGGTGCAGCCTGTGCTTCCTCGGCATCCAGATGGTTGAGACGTCCACGGGTAGCAGACCCCTTGAACTGAGACTTCTGAACAGCTGAATTCTGAGGGCATTCAGCGGCCTTGTGACCCGGTTGGCCACAAGCAAAGCAGGTGAAAGGTGCACCGCCTGTAGGGGTTGGCGCGGGTGCCTTCCATTTTCCATTGCCTGGTGCGGAGCGGTTCTGTGTTGGGCGTTCATTCACAGAGCGGGAATGGTTGAAACGGTCATGGGTGTTACGATCCTGAGCAGGGCGGGAGTATTTGGTGAAATAGCCTCCACTTCCCCTACCCGATCCAGGGTTGTCATCCCTGTTGTGGTGAGAGCGTCCCCTGGATGGAGCATCTCTGCGGATCCTCTTGCGATCACGGCCATGGAGGGACTCCTCAGGTTTTCACTTTCTTCCCTTGTACTCTTCTCCAACTTCATCATGGTCCTTCTCGATCTGAATGTAGCGATCCACCAGAGCACGTAATGTGTTACTTTCAATACCGCCAAATTTCAGCTTGATGTGCGGGTTAGGCCCCTTGCGGTAATAGTACAACTTCTCCTTTTCAGAGTTCACAACATAGGAAGGCGCATAGTGCAAAAGGTTGGTGAAACGAGTAGTGTACTCGATCACTCTGTCTTTCCCCATCTTGATGTTGCGAAACTCCTCAGCTTTAGCCTCCATGATACCCTTGGGAATGTGGTACTCAGTGAATGCTTCGGCGAACTCTTCCCACGAGATGTTGGCAGGGTCCTCATGGGAGTCACTGAAACTGTCCCACCAGGCACGTGCTGCACCTGTGAGCTGGTGTGCGGTGGCTCCAACACACTCATCATCGGTGAATGTAGTGAGATCAAGCTTCTTCCCCATTTCCTTAAGCCAGTCATTGGCTACCAACGGGTAAGGGTCGGTGCCATCATAGGTAGGTGGTCTTAGCTTCAGGAGACCTTCTAGCTTCCTCTGGAAATCATTCTGCTGACCTCCTTGGCGACGATTGGCTCCTTCAACAAGAGCTGCAAGAAGCTGGGTCTGTTGCGCCATCACTTCTGCCAGGTTCGGTGGTGGTGGCGGCGGGATGTTCTCCTCAATAGGTGGCGGGGTATTCTCCAAGTTGAAGGGTATCCCTCCATGTCCACGGCCACGACCACGGCCATGGTTGTTGTTACCACGACCCCTATTGGGTTCTGGGATGGGCGCACGCCCTCGATTCATTAGGCGATTTGATCGGCGGTTCGGCATCTGTAACACGAATCGTTGAAATTTTAGTGCTTGTGCCAAGGTGCTTTATAATTCAATATGATTACATGATTTTAATGATTTAAAATAGAACAGTTACACTATCCAACACTCATTACAAAGAAGCGACAAGATCCAAAAGATGCCATAAGATCCAAAAACATTCATTACAAGGGTTTGATTGCATAGCATCATCTTTAGCAGCTACACTAGAAGATGTGCGAGAATTGTGCTACGCATAGAGTCTCATCATCTCATAAGGGGGGTACAACTCATGGAAACTTTAGACATAGCTCATGACCACGCATGGTCACCTACTCTAACTCGTACACCGCGGCTAGAATACGGCTGTCCTCAATCTCGATCTCTTCGTCAGACTTGTGGAGTCGGGATACGTACTTCAAGGCCTCGGCGAGCTCCTCGGTAGCCTTGGTTCCAGGTAGGGTAGGGCAAGCGTCTAGGTTGAGGCGAGTCGGGGCTAACTCAAACTCCTCTATCCTAGGCTTTGTCTTACTGCGAATCTCCTTGGGTAGCTGATCCCACATACCCTTCATTTCCCTGAGACGTTTCCTGTCAGACTTCTGCCAAGCCTGCCAAGTCCTCTCACACTTGTCCTGTAGGTACTCGGTCTGCCTGAGTGCCTCGATCAGGTGACCCTGGTTGCGAACGGCCTTCTTCCTGAGCTCCTCTAGCTCCTGAGTCAGGGTCTTGTTCCGAGATTGGATCTTCAGCATACCAATCCCCTTGGATCTCTCTCTGTCTCCCCTGCGGTTGAACTCGGCCTTCTTGTCATCCAACTCACTCTGTAATTCCAAGACCTTGCTGTCGAGGTAGCAATTCCTGTTGCCAGGTCGGCTGCTTTGTCCTGTAAGTCAGCGACCTCGGCTCTGTGGTCCTCCTTACGACGGTTGAGCTCGTCATGCAGCTTGGCAATTGTCTCCAGTAGTCTAGCTCGCTCATGTGCTCCCAGCGAATCTCGCTCCTGGTACTCCCACCGAAGGGCCTGGTCCTGACGTTTCTTCTGCTCTAGCTGGGTCACGTACCTGTCCTGCTCTAGTAGGTGAATAGCTGAGACACGAAGGCATCTGTCCTCCTCGGCAAGAATAACTCTGCCTGCTGCGAAACTCTGCTCACTGGGGGTAAGGCTGAGGTCGAGGGCCTGGGGAAGTAGACGGAACTCTGTCGTCTTCAGGTGCTCGTAGTGGTCCCTCATCTGTCGGGCCCCCAATTTAGGGTCCACTGTGCATCATGTATCAGTCCCTGGATCAGTAGCTGATACGCACAATTCGAACAAGATTGATATCAAAAACCATACTTTTATTGCTAAAGAAGAAATATATTACATGGTTCAGGTTACATAGCTTGGGCCACTGGCCTTACATTGTATATCAAAGATCTAAGACAGCAGTCTTATAACAACGTGGCTCCATTCCTACAGGCAACTTAGAGTGCGGACGTAACCCTAGACTTATTCCTTAAGCGTATTCCTATAACCCAGTCGTCGTAATCCCAGTGTAACTCCTTCGTGTAGTCGTATGGCTCCGTCTTCGAGTGTGCTCCAGATGTCCTATCCTTGCGTAGTCCTTGGTAGCTGCATCCTCGGATATACTCCTACAGCTTCATTCCTAAAAACATAGAGTGGAGGAGGGGTGAGTACATACGTACTCAGCAAGCCCTAACTTTGGGTGGAGAGGTGGATGAAGGCTATATATATATAGAGAGAGGTGGTTAGTGGTAAAGGTGGTAGAGTGAAGTAGTTATAAATATAGGTTGGGCCCTAGCAGGGTATTACCATCCTCACCAGTTCCCGAGTTGAGTATAGATTACCAAATTCATAAATACATCTTACCAGAGTGTTATAGTTGTTGTAGTCTAATCATTTGGGGACCTCATCCCAGCGGTTGCCCATTCCAAGGACGTGGCTATTCGAATAGATTCAGAAAACTCTGCAGAGGTTGTACAAATTTCCCCACATGATAGGCACAGTCCAACACCATCGCGACTGGATGCAACTGGCCTAACGAGACCTCGTACCCGAGAGGGCGCTACCTTAGATTTCCATATAATTCCACCACGGACTACTCAGGGACCGGAACCCACAAGCATCAGGATGATCACACAGCATCCTAGAATATCGAGTGGTTGGATGATCACACAGCATCTGGTGGATGATCACATAGCATCTAGATTAAATAATAAAAGGGTGCTCGCACACGGCACAACAATAAATTTTACATGGAAGACCACAAAGCAACCATGCCGATTAGACCACGGTAGATCACACAGCAGTCGTGTCCTCTCCTGTTAGTCCGTTGCCACTCCGGCCTCCTAGTGAAAATTATACTTCTATCTAACGGGGTGTGAGATCAAGTCTACCCATATAGACATGTGTCTGTACGAAATTCTGGCTAGGCGAGATGGCCAATGAACCGGTCCTTATGTGACCGAGGCGAGTATCTCCCGCAGGATCCCACACAGGCTATCCTGCCAAGGTAACCCATACCACATGAATTACCCCCACTCGCCCCCTGTCGAGGTTTAGTCCAATTTTACCAACTTAAGTTTCATAGTTATTATCCTCAAGTTCCTAAATCATATTATCATAAACCATTCTCATAATTTATCATGATTCAATATCAATATATGAAAGAGATTTTTAAGTAGTATATATTAAGATTAGTGGTTGGTAGGGTTAGGTATGGTGGGTTTATGGTGGAGGCTAGCAAAATGTAGAGGAGGTATAAGGGGAGTAATTAAAGGAATGGAAATGTAGGGAATAGATGGGGATTAGGACTTGCCTTCATTCGCTGACGAGTATATCCAAGGCTTTCGATCATGCGTGCTCCTTGCTCCTATCCTGGTGTAGCCGTGCTCCTAGGATCTATCGGGTCGTCTCCATGTCTTCTACCCCATGCGGTCTTGCTTTAACAAACAAGAAGCACAAACAAGGAAAATAACAATCAAGGCATGTAAGACACACATAGGCAATCAATCGATCCTAGACGAGTTGGTCCTAGCGGGGTGATGGGTCGTTAACTAGCTTATCATTATTATGTCAATTTAAATTAAGATTTGGATAGAGGTATTTCATCCAATCAAAGTGGCTCC
The DNA here is from genome assembly GCA_038087645.1 of Saccharum hybrid cultivar R570. NCBI lineage: Eukaryota > Viridiplantae > Streptophyta > Magnoliopsida > Poales > Poaceae > Saccharum > Saccharum hybrid cultivar. The sequence continues at coordinate 4,703,397 of JAQSUU010000273.1, forward strand.
TACGGGCTAGGTTAGAGTTGGTGGTTGGTTACTACTAAGATGACGATTTAATACTATGATTTACTAGTTAATTAGTGCAACTACGAATTAATATTTCAATAAAGAAAAGAAAGGCAATCGTATCTAGAATTTAAATGGGCACCAAAAATTAGGTTTTAGTGTGTTTTAATATGTAGGGTTTTATTTTAGAAGATTTATGGTGTAAGCGTTACAGATTTCCGAATTACGACGATGAAGATATAAATCATTAAAGTCTACTGATTATACGTGAATGGAAAGCGAACATGGAAATTATTTCTACAATTTTATCTAATGGAAAAGGAATGGATACTATCTAGGTATGATCTAGGGTGACTCTAGTTACTTTATAAATTTTCTAGAAATTTTTCCGTAATTAAAATGCTTACATTTTCCTCTACTGTGTACATTCTCCCGTGTATACCTAGCAATTATCTGGCACTACAGCAGATGACATGTGGGTCCAGGCTGTAGGGCGCTGTCTGCTGCTGCTAGGCTGTGCACCGATCGGTGGACTTGCCTTCTCCATTCCTTTGGTCTGTGTGAACCAAGCTCATGTGAAGGAGGGGGAAGGGTGGTGCCACTGACGTGCGGAGCCCACCGGCGAGGTGAACTGGAGGCAGGGACGGCGGTGGTCTCGGCAGTCCGCGGCGAGCGCAACGGCTTCGATAGCGACGCCCCTGGCACTGCAGCCCCGGTCGCAGCGGCCTTGGCGACTCCGGCGCGGCGGACACAGGCGGCAGCAGCTCCGTCATCCTCAGCTGTGCCTGAGCTCGTCTTCACCGATGCCTTCTCAACGGCGAGCTCGTTGATGCTCCGGTGGTGCCTGACTCCGGCGGCTAGGCGGCGGCAATGCCGTCCATGGCTCTAGCGCGGCGGCCAGTGGTGGCTGGGCGGCGGCAGTGCCGTCCATGGCTCCAGCGCGGTGGCCTTCGACGGCTGAGCGGCGGCAGGGCCGTCCATTACTCAGCGCGGCGGTGCTCGGCTGTCCGTGACTACGACGAGCGCGGTGGCCTCGACAAACGTCGTCCTTGGCACCGCAGCTTGGCGGACACGGAGCGGCAGCGGCGTTCGGCTTTGTCGCGGTGAAGGCAGGGGCGCCATGCTCCCTTGCAGGCCTTGGCAGCGGCAGCTCCGAACTCCGTGCTTGGTGGCACCCGTGGCGGAGGAGAGGTGAGCCCGGCGGCCTTTTATAGGCGGAGTAAGGCGGTGGCCATGGCAAATATCTCGGCGTCGCGACAACAGACAAAGGCTCCGGCGGTCGCGTCCGTGGCGGCGTCGCGGCCTGGTGCAGCAGCTGCTTCGGCGGCGGCCTCATCCCAGCTAGCGGAGGCGAGCGCGGCGGCGAGTCGACTCCAGCAAGCGCAGCTGACGACCCCGGCTGCGGCGAACGTGAGGCACGAGCGTCGGGCGGCAGCGATTCCGGCGCGACGGAGGCAGGGGCGCGGTGCTCCCTTGCAGGCCTCGGCGTCGGCAGCTCCGAGCTCCGAGCTTCTTCGACGTGTCCTCCCGCTCGAGGTCGGCCTCCTCCACGGCGCCCACAGCGAGCTCGCTGGTGCCTTTTATAGGCGCGCGGCAAGGCGGTGGCGCCCCAAAATATCTCGGCCACCCTTGAAGGCAGTGGCGCCCGTGTCGTACGGTCGCGGGTGCGCTGTCGACGGGAAACACGGGAAGGAGATAAGATCGCTGGGAACACGACGAATGAGAAGGTCGGTTCGCGGAAAATATCTCCGACCATGGCTTTCACGTGCTCGGGACTGCAGCGCTGACGCGGAGACGACGTGGTGCCGTGGCGCTGAGGGGCTGCTGCCCAAACTGGGCCGAGGGCGCTAGGCCGTTGGCCGCTGTGGGCTGGGCTGTGCCCGTTCGGCAGCGTACACAATAGGGGATTTTTTTATTCTTTTTTGTAAATAACAACAGACAGTGTGTGTGCGCGCGCATATGCCTTTATTAATTCATAGGTAAATGAGAAAGGAGCAAGATATATATGATGTATGTATACAACGACAAGGAATTTAACTACTAAGAGAAAGGATGATAAATTAACCATGTATATATATGTATGTATGCGCATTATAAATAAATGAAGCATTTCTAGTACTAGGAAATTAAAGAATGTAACCATGATGTATATCTATATATTCTATTATAACTATAGAGCAGGGATTTCATATGTATAGAAGTTAAATGTAACTAATATTAAGAAAACAATAATCTAGCAATGCGATGGCCAATATAATTAAGCAGAGAAGGTAACAAAACATTATTTATAATTACGATGCATTATCTACTGTTATATTATAAAGAAAGGTCAAGAATGCAATTAATTAAGGGGGTTTATTTTGGTGCCGCAATATAAATTCTAGAAGGCAAACATACAGGCACTCAAGCAAGCAAGCATTCAGTCAAACAAACATTCAAACAATCGCAAGGCAAGGAGAATGCATATGGTGAATTTTGATGTAAGGGATTTTGTAAATCATTTTATTTTAAAATGGTTTTGTGGGAAAATATACTAATCAAGTTTTAATTGGTTGTAAATTTTTAAAAGTTCAAATTTTTAGTGGTTTTTAAGATGATGCAAATACACGGGTGTTACATCATCACTCTGCGAAGTGCCTTGTGTGAGATAGCTTGCAGTCCCTCCTCGACCGTGTCCTCTATCGTCATCTCGGTGAAGGCTGGGACGGAAGGTAAGGTGGTGCTAGCTAGGTACTCCACGGAGGTGGCAATCGGTCCTTCGATCCCTCCTTCCTTAGCTGGCTTCCCGGTGCAGGTGACCTTGACAAGCTCGTCGGGGACACCTAACGTGGTGAGAACTCGGCAGAGGGTTGGTGCAAAACCTCCGAGCTCACGTAGGTCAAGGGTAAGCTTGGCGTGGTCCAGAGGTAGTGGTCCTAGAGGCGGCCAATTGACGTTCGTTGCCATCTGCATGTTTCAAGGGAACAGGTGTTAGCAGGTCAATAATAGATAAGCCTTGCATAAAAGTAAATGCAGGGTCGGTATATAACCGAAAGAAGGGCTGTTCACGTCCTATTCTATCATCCATTTCTAAGGGTTTCGTCCTAAGGTCAAGCATGGCTCTGATACCAACTGAAACGACCTCAATTTCCACGAAGGGAAATCCACAGAGTCGAAGTGTATTAAGACCGCGATGGATCTTATTACCCAAATTCCAGTCGAATACCATATCCATACAACAATAATATCAGAGTACAATTAGTGCGGAATTACATAATTTATTACATCGCCGCATTGGCGGCAACAAAAGTAGCAGACAAGCAGAACAGCTTGAAGATAAGATCGCCAAACTTGAGCGTAGGCACGAACCCCTCAACCATCAAACTCCTCAGAACTATACTCCTCAGCAGAACCTGTGCCAAAAATTTATCAGTATAATTTGTACTGGCCACTCCCATCCCTATGAGCATTGCTTTGTGGATTTGGATGCATCATGGTTATATTCAAAAGAAAAACCTATAGGGCTGGGGTTTCCTATGCAGTAGCATATCAAGTGTATAATATAAATGATCAAGTTTTAACACCATTCCCACACTCATTCCACTCAATTCCCTTTTCCGAGCCAGGTTACGATCCTGGGATCAATATACCACCATCTCCACATTATTACCATACCATCGCTCAATCGATAGGCCAACTCCCTCTCGGCACTGTCTCAAGGCCGGTAGCCCCTGGCTATGACCGACACTCTCTCACGGGGGAAGAAGAGAAGGACTCATCTCTCTATCTAGTTTAAGCGAAACCCAGGAAAGGTCCAAAGCTGACGAGTCGGTGCATGTATCGATCGATCAACCATACACTCTGCAGAGGTTTTACATAACCACAAGATCTGCCTTTCTTGCTGACCGTCGTCAACTGGGCTGATTCCGGCTGCTTGCTAGCCTAGGATAATGCCACTCTACCATTCAGCCCTGGTTCACCCCAAGTCGAGTCTGGGGTGGCTGAAACTGTGAGTCATGAGCTGGGTCCACAAGGTCTCCATGAAGTCTCGGTAGGGTGTGGGGGAAAATCCTTTGTGCCCCGTACCTCCTTACACTGTCCGCTATCAACCTAGCAGTAGTGGCAAAATCCTACCAAGTAGTCCAGCCGTCCCGCACCATATAGGGCGAGTGGTACGTAAGGCTTCCCGGTGAATCTGAGTACTAGTAAGTCCTTAGGGATGACCAAGCCAGAATGTCTCCATCAGGGTTTCCTTTACCGTGCCACCACAGCACCTCCAACCCGAGCTCCACCCATCACAGGTTCACAACCGGGTCCACCTCATATATCTTTTACCCACCACATGTATACATTTCCAGGGGTGCCCAGGTAGCATCCCATGGTAAGACTTGCCCTAGGCTCGTCGTATACTCCAACTTGGTCGACTCAACCCTCACCCTCCACACACCCAAGTCACACACGCAGCACTCTCCCCAAAATCCAGATAACACCAGTTTCCACCACGCACATAGTATAAGCGTAGTAGAAGTATAAATAAGGAATTAGAGCAATAAGCGTGTGTCTAGCCTATAGCAGGGTATGCAGGGGTAAGGTTGCGTCAAGGTAAAGGCTTTCAAACAAGCATTCTACCATGCAAATCTTACTATAAAATAGAGTAAAGCGATAGCAGTTCTATATTAGCCATGCGTAATAGGTGCTACGAGATTTGGGTGGGATGTGGCACCTTTAGTGTAGTCATCTCCGTTCTCCTCACGGTACTCATGGTCCTCGTCCGTCAGGTCCTCCTCCGAGTCTGCATCGTTTGCATTATAGTCGCGTTAGCGACGTCTATAGAATAGCACAAAGAAGAATGAAAATTCAAAAGAGCCAAATTCACTCAAACATGGGTTCATTGCGTAGAGCTTGATTTTAGATGAATTTTGGTCCTGGTTTCGTATTTTTCTGAGGTCGTATGAATTAGTTATGAATTTCTGAAGTTTAAATCATTTCTGAAATTAGATAAAGGCTGAATTAATCCTGGGCTGACACGTGTCGTGCTGTGGTTGGTCCACGTGGCTAGCTGACGTCAGCATGACGTCAGCATGACGTTATTATAACGGTTCTGAACTGATAGGTGGGGCCCAGCTGACGTTAGCATGACGTCAGCATGACGTCATCAACGTCGTCAGCTCCGACAAGTGGGTCCAGGGACTCTTGGGTCACTGACATGTGGGTCTAGGCAAAGTCAACGTTGGTCAACGTCAAGTCAACGGTCAACGGTCATCGGTCAACAGGCAGGGTCACTGACGTGTGGGGCCAAGGCTGCTGACGTCAGCAGCTGATGTCATCGTGACGTCAGCATGACGTCACCCCTGGTTGTATTATCACTGACAAGTGGGTCCCGCATGACGTCAGGATGACGTCACCCACTGTCAGGTGGGTCCTGCGGCTCGGTGTCACTGACATGTGGGGCCAGGTCAACGGTCAACATTTGACCGGTCAACGGTCAATTCTGGTCGGGTCCAAACTGGGCCGGTTGGGCTCGGGTTGGGCCGGTCTGGGCCGAGCCGGGCCAAACATGGGGCGTGTTGTGGCACAGCCACGTCACGGCTATGGGCTCTTATTGGGCTTCGCCCACAACACGGCTCACACCGTGTGGCTCACGGTGGACCAAAAGGCGCCGGTCCATGGACCGCTGATAGGTCTACGGTGGACCAGGTCCACCCTTCCTTCCTTCTCTCTGTGGTCCATGTGCACCGGTTGCACGCCTGGTTTGCCGGCGAGGGGAGTTTTCCCCTGCTTCTCCCGCGGCTGTGCTTTTGTCGGCGGTGAGCTTGCTGGTGAACCCTGTGGCGGCGCTGGTGTCCAATTGGGCAGGGGAAAAGCTTCCTCGGGTCATGGCGACTACGTTGGTGGGGTCGAAGTGGCGGCCAGGGCTTCCCAAGATGCTGGCCACGGCGAGCGGCGGCTCGAGCTCGACGATGTACGGGAATGGCATGGTAAGTGGCGATAAAAGCCGGTCATGTGGTACGTATGAGCATCACGGTGCTCCAGCGAGCTCGTTGAGCAAGTCGAGGGAACTTCTAGAGCCTCTGGTGGTCTTGGCTACGGTGGCGGCTAGTTTCAGCCAAAGCGGCGGTCCGGTGGTGAACGGCGCAGGCGTGCAGGAGCACCACTAGGCGTCGGTGGGGTGATCACGGCATGTTCGCGGTTATGTGCGTGGGTGCATGTGTATCCAGAGGCCGAAGACGGCCTTGGCCTACGCGCTCACGGTGTGGAGCGCCATGGCCGGAGTAGAAGGTCCGGCGGCGAGCAGAGGAAGAACCGGGGGCTCACCGTTGGTGTTGAAGGCGAGAGGATAGCGGTGCAGTGAAGAGGTGTGGCCGTGTAGCTCCGAAAGCAGTGCCGTGCAGTGCCAATCCACGATCGTGATGATGGCGATGGCGTCGCCCTCGGCTCCGGCGACTTCGGCAGCGTGCGGGGGCTCCGATCCTCCTCTCACGATTTCCTTCTCAGCCCTCTACTCTTTGGTGCGAAGTGGTTGGCCACCAGTGGCGGCGGGTGGTGAGACGAGCGCAAGGGCAACCGAGGTCGGGCTTTTATAACCGAGCTCTAAGGGCTCCAATGGCGGACGGCGATCGGGCGGTGGTGATTCGTGCGATGCATCCGACGGCTCACGTGCGGTGGCGTAGGCGCGGCGCAAGGGTTGCGTGGGTGCGGCGCTAAGGAGACAAGGCCATGTCCCGGGCGTGACCCCCTGGCCCGCCTCTTCCACCGCTGTCGGGCGTTGGTCGCGCAGGCGGTCGAGGCGTGGGTGAGGGAGACGACACTGTGGACGGGGTGGCTGACTTGCGGGGCCCGCGTGGCAGCGGTTGAGAGTGAAAACGGAAAACGCGCGGGCGTGGGCGGCGTGCGGCTGACGCGTGGGGCCAAGCGGCAGCGGCAGTTGGCGGGGCTGGGCGCGCGGGCGTTGCTGGGCCGCGAGCTGGGCCGCGCACGCTGGGGCTGGCTGGGCCGAGCGGCTGGGCTGCGAGGCCTTCTTCTCTTTTTCTTCTTTTTCTTTTCTGTTTTTCATTTCTTTTCCATTATTTGAATTCAAATTTAATTTGAAATTTGAATTCTAAACTGATGTAACTTATTCATTGGTGTTTAGGGAATTTTGTTTAGCTATTTTGTATACCAACATAGGTGTAGTTTGTTATATATATAGAATTAGTTTTTTTTCTTTTATACAAATATCCTTGGATTTGAATAGTGATTATTTTATGGTGTGTTTCTTAGAAAAAGTTGTTAAGCATAACATAAAGCAAAAGAAAATCCAAATCACAATTGAGTTAACTATGTATGCAACATTTCATTTGTTAGAATTTAGTTAAACATAATTAGTCAAAGGCATGCCATGCTTATATGCTAACTTGGGTTGGGTAAGACCTAATGCATCTCTTAGGTTGGGTTACCATACATGACACTCATCATCACATAGAAGTTTTGAGAAAAAATTTTGTAGTAGTGTTTTTGGTGTGTGGATTTTTGGGTTGTTACACAGGGGCCTGCTCTCTCATAACTGAAGCCCATAACTGATGAATATCATATTCAGGAAAAGCAGTAGTAGTGTCAGTTATCTCAGCACTAATATCTGAAGGCAGCTCAAGGGTAGATCTGATGATGAAGCAAATCTAATGAGCATAGGGCAGCTGATGGTGTCCCTTGAAGCCTTCTGCCAGGGTGTCCTCCATCTCACTGACCATAAGATCCCAAATGTCAAAAGGTGTCTATGAGAGAAGGTGGTGAACTACCCATAGCTGCATTCTGGTCAGTCCCTCTCTGTAACCAAGTCTGGGAAGAAGAGTACGCCTGACAATAGCATCCAGGACTCGGGCAAGCGGTGTCAAACTGGCAGGTGTGTGACGAGACCCTTCGCCAAAAGGCTCACGAAAGCAGGGTCGGATCAGATCTGTAGGTGGCACAGTACCACCATGAGAGCATCTAGGTGGAGCTGTCTGACCGAAATAGAGATGGTGAATCTTCATGTCTGAAGCTGGGAGTCTGAGAATCTTCCGCACTCTTGTGCTATACAGTCTGCGGTCGCGGCCTCTGAATGCAAAGTGTATGAACTCATGGGCTGGATCAATCCATAATGAAGCATAGAACTCCCTAACCCAAGTACCGCAGTATGCACCCGTCCGTCCAAGAAAATCTAACAAACTTGATAGATAGGACAGGTGCGGACGAAGCTGCTCACCCACTACCTCAACAAGTGACTCAATGCGACAGACCCTCTGTGGTTGGAAAGCAATGCCACTATCAACAAGAGCTCTGTAAAAGTCCTCCTGTAGAGGAGTATAGAAACCCTCTGAAGCTCTAGAGTCCCTCTGAGGTGGGAACCACCGGCTGACCTCAACAAATCTCAAACTTTACACCTGACGTGCAGTAGCACCTCTCAAGTCAAAGTACTCAATTGGGGGTGTACCTCTAACTCTGGGAGGTGGACGTCCTCCACGACGCTGGCCCTCTGGCCTAGGAGTCACCTGAGCCCGTGTGCGTGTGGAGCGGTGATGTGATGGAGTCTGAGCTGCCTGTTCCTCTGTCCCCTCTGAAGGCGCTGCAGGTGGATCAACTGACATAGTATCTGCATCCATTTGCACCTCTGTGCCCTTAGTGGTCTTAGTGGTCTCTGTTCCAAGCTGTCGTCCTTCAAGATGAAAACGATTATCGCCAATGCGTATACCACTGCTCCTGCCACCCCTCTCTACTGCATCAGCTGCATCTGCCACTGCCTGAGCTATCTCTGCATCAGTAAGAGTCTTCTTCTTCTTTCTGGCCATGATCTTGATGTGCTTTCCACGCGCAACCTCAGACATACGGGGAGGACTATCGTCCCCGTCACTAGGAGCACCACCGGCATTCTTGCAACGAACCATGCTATCACACTGTCGAAAAACGTCTGAAAGATGATGTACTGACACTCAAGAGGCTTGGCCTCAATCCGTATCCGCAGGCTTGGCCTCGGATTCAACAGCTGAACAGCAGTCACCCCGACACACGACAAACTCGCTAAAAATACGGAATAGATGGATCTACTATAAGCAACATATATGATCTAAAAGGTACGAAACCCTAGAGATAGCAAGCATATAAGATAAGACATGAAACAAAACGCGATGGCTACCTCGGATCGACGAGAAAGCGGTGAAGAGATGAGATGACTTAGGTCTTGAGACTTCCCAACGTACCGGACGAGCGCTGATTCGCCGAAATAGAAGTCGATTAGGGTTAACAAAAACAAAATTTCGACAAACCCTAACACGAAGATCAAGGATGTGCGAAACAACCTCAGAGTGAAGACGTCGCGCGAAGAACTTTTCGACAACGAACGAAGGAGACGCCGCAGCGCGAACCCTAGGGTTAGGGCGACGCACAATGACTGAAAACTGAGGATGAATGCGATGGCAAGGGGCTGGCTGGAGGTCATGCAGGGTCGCAGGTAGCAGCAGCAGCGACTCACGGTGGTGGCGGCGGCGCAGGCGCGACGCGGCAGATGGCGGCTGCGCGGGAGAGGCACGACGCGGCAGTGCGGACGCGGCAGAGGGCGGCTGCGCGGGTGTGGGCGGTGACGCAGGCGCGGCCAAGGTCTCCGGCGAGCGCCAGCGGTGCGCTTCTGGCGAGCTAGGGCACGGAGGCGGCGAAACGCGAGGAGTACGGCGCGGATGAGGAAGAAAGAGAAGAACGCAAAAGTTTATATGAAGGATTAGATCCGCTCGTCACGCGATGACCGGACGCGGTGGTCAATATGACCGGACGCGGAGAGGCAGCGTTCGGTCACACTCCAGTAAGCTCCTGGAATGACCGGACGCGTCCGATTATCAACGATCGGACACGGATAGCGTCCGGTTTTGATTTTCCCGGAAAGCTGAGACGGATGACCGGACGTGGTGGTGGTTACCGGGACCGGACGCGGTGGTCAACAGGGGCGCGTCTGGTCACTAGATCAGGAGATGGTCTTCAGGATGACCAGACGCGCTGGTGGTCACCGGGACCGGACACGGTGGTGAAGCATCACTGCGTCCGGTGCAGCGTCCGGTCCAGCGTCCGGTCACTGTTTTTCGCCCTTCTTCATTCCGAACTTCGACGCGACTTCTTCCAATCAAGTTCCAATTCAAAGAGACACAAATAAACACCAATTGGAACAAGATGTGAGTGACCTCACTCAAACCCTCAAGTTTCTCAAAATAGTTTGCCTTAGGCTAATATTATTTTTAGGAAAATAGGCAACAAACACCCAAGGAACAACATATGGCCATGCAATAGAGTCTTTGAACCTTTGGGAGCGTCAAAATGCTCTCTCTATCCATGGATGAACACAGAGGTTGCTCAAAGCTTAACCGAAAAGAAAACGACAAAACAACCATGCATATGCAATGCAAAACAAGTAAGTAAAGCTAGGTTGCTTGTCAAGTTTGATCCACAGTTAGGCTTTTTCACTCCTCCAAAGGAGGGTTATCGTAACCATGTTAGCCAAGGCCTAGATGCATTGCGGGTAATTAAACATGACATATAATACAATGCAATGCAAGGGACAACACAAGCTCATTTTTTGAAGTTACTAGAGTCAAGCACATTGAGTTCACTTCTAAACCTACAAAAAGTAGCTTCATCTAAAGGTTTAGTGAAGATATCCGCTAATTGATTTTCACTTCTTACACCTTCTAGTGATATGTCATTTTTAGCAACGTGATCTCTTAGAAAGTGGTGGCGGATATCAATGTGCTTGGAGCGAGAGTGTTGTACCGGATTATTAGTAATTTTAACCGCACTTTCATTGTCACATAAAAGCGGCACCTTTTCAAGAACAACTCCATAGTCTAGGAGGGTTTGTTTCATGTATAAGATTTGTGCACAACAAGCCCCCGCGGCAATGTATTCCGCCTCGGCGGTGGACAAAGCCACACTATTTTACTTTTTAGATGACCATGATACTAAGGATCTCCCAAGCAAATGGCACCCTCCAGAAGTGCTTTTTCTATCAATTTTGCAATCGGCATAATCCAAATCGGAGTAGCCAACTAGTTGGAATCTAGCTCCTTTGGGATACCATAGTCCGATGCTTGGGGTTTACTTAAGATATCTTAGGATTCTTTTTACGGCACTTAGGTGAGGTTCTTTAGGGCACGCTTGAAAGCGGGCACACATGCACACACTAAACATGATGTCGGGCCTAGATGCGGTAAGGTATAACAAGCTACCAATCATTGAACGGTAAAGAGTTTGATCGATTGGTTTACCTCCCTCATCTAGGTCGAGATGTCCATTAGTTGGCATTGGGGTCTTGATTGGCTTGCATTCTTCCATCTTGAATCTTTTGAGAAGATCCTTGGTATACTTCTCTTGAGAGATAAAGATCCCTTCTCTCATTTGCTTGACTTGAAACCCAAGGAAGAATGTTAGCTCACCAATCATTGACATCTCAAACTCCTTTGACATCAATTCACCAAATTCTTTGCAATAGTCTTCATTTGTTAACCCAAAGATGATATCATCAACATACACTTGACAAATGAAGATCTCTTCTTTGAATTTCTTGGTGAATAGTGTGGTGTCAACCTTCACAATAGTGAAGCCCTTCTCTATGAGGAAGTCCCAGAGGCGCCCATACCACGCTCTAGGGGCTTGCTTGAGCCCATATAGCGCCTTGGACAACCTATAAACATGATTAGGATATCTAGGGTCTTCAAACCTGGGAGGTTGTTCAACATAGACTAGTTCATTTATGAAGCCATTTAAGAATGCACTTTTCACATCCATTTGATATAGTTTCATATCATGATGTGATGCATATGCAAGAAGGATACGGATGGCTTCAAGTCTTGCAACGGGTGTAAAAGTCTCTCCAAAATCAAGACCTTCAACTTGAGAGAACCCTTTTGCTACTAGTCTTGCCTTGTTTCTTACCACTACCCCCTTGATCATCTTGCTTGTTGCGAAACACCCACTTGGTTCTAATGACTCTTGCACCTTTTGGATGCTCTTCAAGTGTCCATACTTGATTGCGGGCGAAGTTGTTTAATTCTTCATGCATGGCATTCACCCAATCCGAATCTTGAAGAGCTTCTTCTACATTCTTAGGTTCAAGACAAGAAACAAAGGAGTGATGCTCAACAAAAGAATTAAATTTTTGAGATCGAGTCATTACACCCTTTGTAGGACACCCTATGATGAGATCTTGTGGATGTGCTTAAAGTAGAGGTGAGTTTCTTCGATCAACCATTTGAGGAGTGGGATGAGGAGCATCAACATCTTGTGCTTGTGCCTTGGCTTGATGATGAGAGACATGGGTGTCTTCATTTTCAACTCTCTCATTCTTGTCATCATCTTGAGGCACATATGATGAAGATGGTGGATTGACAATTTGTACATCGTCTTCATCATCTTTAGGCTTGATGTCACCCACCGGCATGTTCTTCATGGCCTCCCTCAATGGTTCATCACCTACATCATCGCAATTCTCAATTGCTCCTTGGGAGCCGTTAGATTCATCAAATTCCACATCATATGTTTCTTCAACCAAACCGGTGACATGGTTAAATACTCTATATGCTTTGGACTTTGATGAGTAGCCAACAAGAAAACCAATATCACAACGTCTTTGGAACTTCCCTAGGTGTTGACGCTTCTTGTAGATGTAGCATTTGCAACCAAACACCCGAAAGAATGAGACGTCCGGCTTCTTTCCATTTAGCAACTCATAAGGGGTCTTACAAAAGAACTTTTGTAGGAAGAGGCGATTTGAAGCATAGCATGCGGTGTTGATTGCCTCGGCCCACAATTTCTCCGATGTGTTGTACTCATCTAGCATTGTTCTTGCAAGAGTGATCAAGGTCCGGTTCTTTCTCTCAACTACACCATTTTGTTGAGGAGTGTAGGTTGATGACACTTCATGCTTGATTCCAATTTCATCACAATAGGCTTCAATATTGGTGTTGTCAAACTCTTTTTCATTGTCACATCTAATCTTCTTTATCTTGACTTCAAATTCATTTTGAGCTCTCTTTGCAAACTTCTTGAAGCAACTTGCCACTTCGGATTTGTCATGAAGGAAGAAGGTCCAAGTGTATCTTGAGAAGTCATCTACAATCACAAGACAATAAAGATTTCTACCCAAACTCTTGTAAGTTGTAGAACCAAACAAATCTATGTGTAGAAGTTCTAGTACTCTTGATGTTGACATGTAGGCTTTGGTTGGATGAGTGTTTGTAACTTGTTTGCCGGCTTGACATGTACTACAAGGTTTGTCCTTTTCAAACTTTACATCCTTTAAACCTCTCACTAGTTCTTTCTTCAATAGCTTATTGAGAGTGTTCATTCCAACATGAGCAAGCCTCCTATGCCAAAGCCATCCAAGTGAAGTCTTGGTGAACAAACATGTCATCAAGTTTGCATCTTCGGAGGTGAAGTCAACAAGATAAAGATTGTTGTATCTAAAGCCTTTGAAAATCACTTGCTTGTCATCTATCTTGGTAACAACCACTTCATTTGGACCAAACAAGCATTGGTAGCCAAGATCACAAAGTTGCCCAACGGATAGTAAGTTGAAGCTCAATGAAGCAACATAGAGCACATTTGAGAGAGAATGATCATTTGATATTGCAACCTTGCCTATACCCTTGACTTTGCTCTTTGAATTATCCCCAAATGTGATCTTATCTTGACATACCCCATCCTCTTCAAGTGAGGTGAACATACGAGGATCACCGGTCATATGTTATGTGCAACCACTATCAATCACCCAATGAGATCCACCGATCTTGTAGTTCACCTACACACAAGAGATCAAGCCTTATGTTTAGGGACCCAAACTTGAGAGGGACCCTTAACTTTTTCAACTAGTGACTTGGCAACCCAAATTTTCTTTGGCCTATTCTTGTTAGGAGGATCCAAGAACATAACTTTCATCTTTCCACTAGAGTCCTTTCTAAGCATGTAGTGAGCATTGAAAGCAAATGGTCTAGCATGCTTGGGCAAGGGTTGTGGTGGTGGGGTTTTGCACTCATGAGCAAAGTGACCTTCTTGTCCACACTCAACACATCTCTTTGGCTTGGGCTTTGTCTTGCTTTGTTGTTGTTTGGCCTTTACCTTCTTTTCTTGATTTGCCAAATACCCAATGCCACTCCTATCCAACTTCATGACGGTGTTCATGAGTAGCTCACTTTGCAAATGTTGGCCTCTTGTGAACTTACTTAGGCCGGTCTTGAGATGCTCTTTCTCTTGCTTGAGCTTCTTGTTTTCTTCAATGAGTGACTCATTTGACGCTTGCTTTTCAAGAGCCAACAACTTCTTGTTCTCATCTTTAAGCATCTCATTTTCACTCTTGAGCTTGACATACTCATCATAGTCATTTGCCTTAACCACACTCTTGCCTTTGCCGCTAGAGCCTTGCTCAAAGTTCTCAACAATCAAGTCATCACATGATGTAGCTATATCAATCTTAACAATTTGGTTAGTAGCATCATGTGTCTCAAGAGCAAGCTCATTAGCAACAATAAGAGTATCATAATTAATTTTCAAGGTGGTGTACTCTTCCTTTAGCAAGTTTAATCTAGTGATGAGTTCACCATGCTTCTTCTCAATTTTATCATGTTTATCTCTAAGCTCCTTGTTAGAAGTTTTAAGCTCTCTGAGAGAAGAAGACAGTTTCATTTTGATCTATGAGCTCATCCCTAGTATTATGTGCACTTTCAAGCTTGGATGAGAGTGATTCATTTTCATGTTGAAGCTCATCATTTTTATTTCTAGTCCTCCTTATGATTTTAGAATATTTATTTAACAATTTTACTAGTTCATCATAAGAGGGAGCATCATATTCATCATCACTATCACTATCATCATCATCACTATCACTATTTTGTACCTTTCGATCACCCTTTGCCATAAGGCATAGATGAGTAGTAGAAGATGATGGTGAAGATGGCGGTGAAGGTGGTGATGAAGATGTCGGTGAAGATGATGATGGCCCAATCACAAGTGCGGCGATCTTTTCTTTGTCATTGTCACTTTCATCGCCGGAGGACTCACATGATGATTCAATGTCGGTGAGCCAATCACCAACAATATAGGCCTTGCCTCTCTTCTTCTTCTTGTGGGATTCTCTTTTCTTGCCATCTTTCTTCTTGTATGGCTTGTTCTTTCTTTTGTCATCTTCTTCATCACTTGAATCATCTTTCTTGCCCTTGTACTTGTTCTTGTACTTGTCTTTTGGAGGCTTTGGGCATTGATGAGCTAGATGGCCAAGTTCTCCACAATTGAAGCAATCCATTTTAGAGATTGGCTTCCTTTTGCTACTTGTGAAGAATTTCTTCTTCTTGCCATCGAACTTGATGCCACTCTTGTTGAGCTTCTTTAGCATCTTGGTGGTCTTCCTTACCATGAGTGCAAGTGATTCATCATCAATGTCACTTTCATTAGAGCTTTCTTGCACAATCATGGCTTGGGCCTTCTTCTTTTTCTTTTCATGACTAGCTTTGAAGGCCAAGTCTTTCTTCTTAGAAGATGATGAGCCCTCTTCCGGAGTGATGTGCATGTACATCTCATGTGCATTGATCTTCCCTAAAACTTGAGTCGGTGTTGCGGTGGAGAGATCACTTTGGTGAAGTACGGTGACAATGTGTCCATACTTCTCAATGGGAAGAACACTTAAGATCCTCCTTGCAACATCTGATTAACTCATTTTAGTGAGTCCAAGAGCATTTAGATCTTCTACAAGAATATTCAAACGAGTGTACATGTCGTTAGCACTTTCCTTAGGAAGCATCTCAAAAGAATTAATTTTCTTTAAAGCAATGTGATAGCGTTCCTCACGCTCACTCTTAGTTCCCTCATGGAGAGCACAAAGATTTTCCCACAATTCGTGAGCGTTTTTGGCATTTCGCACACGATTGAAAATATCTTTGCCTAGCGCCCGGTAGATTGCATTTTTTGCTTTTGCATTCCACCAGTCGTATTTCTCCTCATCACCACTTGGGTTAGCGGGATTCCTTATGGGAGGAAGCCCTTCGGTTGCGGCTCTAAGGCACCCAATATCTATGGCTTCGAGGTACGCCTCCATACAAATTTTCTAATATGGAAAATCGTCTCCCTCAAAAGTGGGAGGTGGTCCTTCCCTATTAGACATCTTGCTCTAGGTGGTAAAGCCTAAATTAAGAGCAACACGGCTCTGATACCAATTGAAAGGATCAAGATGCCCAAGAGGGGGGTGAATTGGGCTTTTCTAAAAATTAATTGCAAGAATTAAATCCTACAAGCCAAACTTCACCCCTAGTGCCTACTTGTGTTCCTTGTGATTCTACCGATAAAAGTTTTGCACCCTAAGTTCCAATCCTAGACTAGCAAGGCAATTCTAGGAAAGTAAGCAAGCAATGAAAGTAATACAAGAAAGTAAATGCTTGAAACTAGGGGTTAGGAACACGGGGATGTTTTGCCGAGGTATCGGAGAGTCGCCACTCCCCACTAGTCCTCGTTGGAGCACCCGCGCAAGGGTGTAGCTCCCCCTTGATCTGCGCAAGGATCAAGTGCTCTCTACAGGTTGATTCTTCGACACTCCGTCGTGGCGAATCACCCAAAACCGCTCACAACTTGAGTTGGGTCACCCACAATCTCGTCGGATGATCACCGAACTCCCAATCACCACCAAACTGTCTAGGTGATGGCGATCACCAAGAGTAACAAGCTAGAACTCTCACTTGACCACAACAAGCCTAATGAGAAGATTGATGCACACTTGCTTGACTCTTGTCACTAGAGAGGATTCTCAAACTTTGATTCGCAAATCACTATCCTCACTAGGGCTCTTGCACTCCCTTGCACTTCAAAGATGTTTCTCAGCTAAACAAATGAGCAAGAGACCTCTAAAAGAGGTGGAGGGGTTGTATTTATAGACCCCTCAAATAAATCCAACCGTTACCTTTCGAAACAGCCAGACGCGCACTGACCGGACGCGCCTGTCGATATGACCGGACGCGCCGGTCAGTTGTAACGGTCGAATAGCGGAAACCTGTGCTGAGTGACCGGACGCGCCGGTCTGAGATGACCGGACGCGCCGATCAGGGATGATCGGACGCGTCCGATCATGCAAGAGCTCTCTGGAAATCTGACCTGACGCATCACCGCATCCGATCATAGGTGACCGGACGCGTCAGGTCACCACGGGACCTTACTGGAACATGACCGGACGCACGACCGCGTCCGATCATAGGTGACCGGACGCGTTAGGTCTCCACGGGACCTTACTGGAACATGACCGGACGCGCCGATCACTTTCACAGTCACGTCCGATTACGCTGTTTACCTTCTGGAACACGTGTCAGCCTGACCACCGCATCCGGTCCTCTCAAGGACCGCGTCCAGTCAGTCAGCTAAAAAACACAGTGAAGATTTAGTACTGAACTGACGCATCCGGTCATGACCAGGACCGCGTCCGGTCATAGGTAAACGGCTCAAACGTCTTCTAAACGCGATGCAACTTGAACTAAGTTGCTTCTAACTGAACTCTAAGCTTTTCTCGAGCTACCTAGTGCTAAGTTTGACAAGTGTGCACCACACCTAAACACAAGACTCACCTAGGTCAAGCTACTTGCTCATGCCCCTCTTTATAGTACGGTCAAAGGAAGAAACAAAGATCCTAACGACTATTCCAGATGTATCTCAACACCTTGACATCCGGAACTAACCGTCCTTAATCTTATCGTTGATCCTTTGAAAACCGAAACGATTTCTATCAAGGGACATGACTGTCATATTGCCCAAAGCAGTTATCATCTCCATGACCTAACTTACCAACGTTTCTGCAAAACACACGTTAGTCATGGTAATTATGTGTTATCATTAATTGCCGAAACCAACACCGGGACCTAGATGCTTTCATGGCATCATATTAATAAAGAGAGAGATGGTGAAAATTTCATGGGAGTAGAGAGAGTTTCATGGGGATGAAACTCTTCTGTACTATTTTCAAAATATGGATGTGTTAGAAACCGGACCATGAAATCCTCATTGAGACCGACCTTATAACTTAGGGCCTAACTCATATCTCTATTGACTGATTGAATTACAACTTAGGGCATCCGCAATAGTAAAAGCTAGTTACTAGCTCTAATACAACCTCTTCAACAGTGTTAACTTTTAGCGATAGCTCATAGTATAATTAGGCCCACATAACAACCTGACATAATATTGAAATGTGTATATAAAACTAGCTCTTGATCAAGAGCTAACTTTTTTCTCCTTTTCTATTAAAATATGAAATAAAATGTTTAGAGCTAACTCA
Source organism: Saccharum hybrid cultivar R570 (assembly GCA_038087645.1). Lineage (NCBI taxonomy): Eukaryota > Viridiplantae > Streptophyta > Magnoliopsida > Poales > Poaceae > Saccharum > Saccharum hybrid cultivar. Next base: position 4,721,671 of record JAQSUU010000273.1, read on the forward strand.
TACGTTATTGTTAGAGCTGCCCTCACCAAAGTTTACACACATACTCCCTCCATCCTAAAATAGATGTCATTCTCACCTCCCGATAAGTTAACTTTCTTTAACTTTGACCAATTATATATTAAAGAATATTAATATTTATAATAAATAATTAGTATCATTAGATAGATCGTTGAATATACTTTCTTAATAAACTTATTTGGAGATATAAATATTGCACGTATTTTCTACAAAAACTAGTCAAAGTTGAGAAAGTTTTATTTGCACGTATCTCATAACGACTTCTATTTTGGGACAGATGGGGTAAATAGCCAAGCATAGATAATGGAACAGTCTACAGGGCGTAAACGAGGAGGTATGAGGAGTCCAAAATTGAAAATACTGTTTTCCTGGTTTCATGGTGTCGTTTGTAGTTTCCGAGGCTGAGTGTCCCCCCCCCCCCCCCCCCCCCCCCCCTTCTGTTGCTGCGTAGTTAAGATAGTTCAAGTTCTCTGCTGATTCAGAGTTTGTTTTTAGGGTTTTGCTGGTAACTCGTTGCTATCTTTTGCTGCTCTGTAAACTCTTAAAATGTTGTATTTCCGTTATTGCAATAGAAATGGGGAGATTCCTCGCGTCAAAAAAAAGGAGTCCAAGATGAGGTAATTAAGAGCGGAACAAGACCCAAAGAGTCATCTGTGAAATTCCTATGGTACGTATTAAAAGCTGCCGGTCAGCAGTCCAGTCCTTTTAAAAAAAAGGAGCCGCGCCGCGTGATCGATTCCTCTTCCATTTTTTTCCATATTCTAGCAGATGCCTGTGTGTTGCAATGGGAGTCAAAAATTTTCAAGCCAATAAAAGGGTATAAAAAACTTGTTGCTCTTTTATCACTGAAATCTATTATCTATTTGATCTTAGCAACATGTTGTTTTGAGCCACATTTGAGATGTATAGGCACCAATTTACATGAATACCTAGGTGAGTGCTCGTGCGTTGCAATGAGAATAATAAACTTGCATTCATACTTTTTAACATGATCAACTTAAAAACTATAAAATTCATGCAAATATCAGACCTGTCATACCATATTCCTGTTATCATGGCAAGCAAAACATCTACATGATGCATACATGCCTCAACAATATATTTTTTTAAAAAGCAAAGATATATTGTGGTATATATTGAACTTTATTAGAAAATGATTATATAAGCCTACATGAATAACCTTAATGACAAAGTATTAATTGTCAGCTAAAAACAATAAAAGATTTCAGATTACATTCCATCTATCAAAGCTAACTAAACACAAAACCAAAGCATCATTGACAATCTTGTCATGCGATTTGCTAAAATGAATCATTCATCATACTCTAATGATCAATCCATTAGTCTTTTACACATGGATACATAGTGTTTTCTTGGTTGTTAAAATCCACTACCAATCCATGCATAGGTGAGCTACCCTTGCAGCTTGTCACGACGCAGATGCCCTTTGAACATCAGTTTGTAAGCACATGAAAGAAAAGAAGAAGAAAAAAGTCAGGGAATTAGAAAGGAAACTGAATGAACTGAAACAGAGAGGTAAACTGCAGCAGGTTAATTGTGTTCATTTCATATTTTGGTAGCAGTTTCAGTGTCCTTAAACTGCAGGCAAACCAACAACAATATTACACAACCCCTTTGTTCTACACTTCTTTACATGAGCAAATATATAGTTGTTATCTTAGCAAAGCATGCTATACCAGGAGCTACCGATCATGGAAGGGGAACAAGAATAAACAATACAAATAACATCTTTGGCCTTAGAGATCAACCAGATACGAGTAAATGGAAATAGCAAGATAAGCTAGCTATTACCAATGGGACAGAGTCAAGAACTCTGACCACAACCAAGGATATCCAGACAACCGAGAACTCTTGGAGGGGCTAAATGATTGGAACCTTTTTCTTCAAACAAAAGAAAAGATGCCCATGACTTCCTAAAGAAACTTTTTTCAATGTTTGCTAACAAGAATAGGCATACTTTACCAAATCATAATTATGAGTTATAACAGGCTGCACAATTATTCCTTGAGTATGTATAAGATTGGCACTGAACAATCCTATTGCCGTGCGTTGCCATGAGAGCCTCAAAATTTTCAATGCAATAAAAGTATGCAATAAGAGTATGAGAAAAAATTGTGGGTCAAAATCAACAGATAAATAAATTTAATTTGGCTTAACAAGATACTGATGTTGCCAATGTTAATCTACCTTTTAGTTGTATGGAGGTTGAAGGCTCTGCTATCATTTGTTATTTGTTCATATTTGAACATAGGTTGCGTGATAGTTCTTTATTACTCTCTATGTAGGTTTCTCTTCAACTGAAACACTTGTCCCAATGAACCAAGATGCTAGCCTAGCTGACCTCCAAGCAACTGTAATTGTTGTGAATAATCCTAATCCTAAGGGGGTTTATGATGCGTACAACCACGAAAGATATCAGCCTGGAGATCCTAACAAATGTGCCTTTGCTTACTTTGTCCTTAGTGGTGGGCAAGGGCGGAGCTACGTTGGGGCCAAGCTAGGCTCTAGGCCCCCCTTGTCTTCATGAATTAAATGCTATTTAGCATGTTGTGTATTGCCTGACGTTTGGAAATCTCCACTCATCCCTGCCTGTCTACCTTTCGTGACAGCAGCTGTCCTCCCAACTTTCCTTTGCTTGTGCGCGTATACCATAGGAGTACGCCCCTATAGCATACAACTAAGACTACTTTTGTGTTCTAATTGAATTCTCTTTTTTTTTTACTTTCAAACTCATTAATTTGTATAAAATATGTAGGATATTTTTAGTTATGTATGTTGCATGTATTTTTTTACAAAGTATGTTACATGTATTTTAGTGTATATATGTATATTTATATGATATATTAATCTAATATATTGTGATTATCGCCACAGCAAAAGCAGATCACCAAAGTCACTTGTATTTTGTTATTAAATAATATATGATTTACTCCCTCTGTCCCAAAATAAGTATCATTTTGAATTTCGTGCAGATCAAACTTTTTTAAATTTAATTATATTTATAGAAAATATGAGCAACATTTGTATCTCTAAATAAGTTTATTATATATTGAAGAAGTAATCTAATCATCAATATTAATGATTTCTTATATATCTGGTCAAAGTTACAAGCATTTAACTTCTCGAAAAGTGAGATTGACACTAATTTTACGACGGAGGGAGTTGTTATAAGTACTGACTAAAATTTCCACCACCTATGTGCATTCGAATTCAATGGTAAATTGGCCCCCCACGTTTTGCTGCAAGTTCCGCCACTAGTGGTGGGAGGTTCAAATATGCAGCACTGTAGTATTAGTATCAAAGCTATACTTTTTCCTGAAACAGCTATCAAAGCTATAAATAACATTCATCAGAATAACAAGAATCAACCAACTGAAATCCAATGTAACCATTTGGTGACATCACAGATTATTAGACCTATCCTGCACCTGGAAACAAAAGAAAATGGTACATGCCGAAAGCCAACCCGCATGCATTGCATTTCTTGATTATCTAAACAAACTCGAAGTATTGAATCGACAAGTGCAATCAGTAACAACCTCTTGCTTCTTAAGCAAAGGTAGAACTGCTGCCATATAAAAACAAAAAAGGCAATAATATTTGATTAGCTATCTGAGGACAATGGAGAAACTTGTGGTACTCTAGAGTCTGATTGAGTAACTTGTCTGCACTCTACTACAATATAAACTCGATTTGTGATGGAACACTTGATGTGCCGACATTCTCAACCGAAGCACATGGACAATTAATCTATTATTAGCTGCAACACATCTATGCCATGGCAATGCCACAACTCAAGAAGGTCCTGCACGTTTGTGACAAGCAGTGAGCATCACAAGATAAAAAAGGAAAGATGTTGGCATTGGCTTGTCATTGATTAATTTCAGTTTAGCACCAGACTGAAACGGTGTAGTTGGATAAGATAGGAACTGCTACAATCACCAAACAAAATTAAAAAGTAAAGAGAAAAAATGAACAGGCTTGATCGAAAAGGGAAGCAAGTAGGAAACAAACCTACAATTTGTTTATCTGATCCATAACGTATATGTTTGACTCCCTGTCCCTGAGGGACTGAATTTCCCTTGCCATCATATCTGCATTGCATTGATTCCAGCCGAGACACCGAAACGCTGAAGCTAGTGTTTGACACGCATCAGGGCATCTCAGCCTTGAACGGCCGACGGGAGGTAAGGAATCCATGAACGCAGTCTAAGGAGACCTGGCGACGTGGCGGACGTCCGCGGGCCAGCTGATCTCCATCTCCTCGAGCGCCGTCGCGGCATCCTCCTCCCCCGCCTGCCACCCGCTCCAGCAGCAGCTCTAGCACCACCTCTCCTCCTCCCTGCCACGTCGCCGGCAGCGACCCTCCCATCACCCCCTCAGAGATCCCATGCCTCAGAAAGAGGCTTGCCTCCATCCAGAGACCGAACCAGCGATTTTGATTAAGTGGGGCCGGACAAATGTGATCGTATTTTTTAGTGTGATAAAATATACATAATTATATGTTTTAACAAATTTTTTTAAAAAAATCTACACTATTTCTAACTAAAATCATCATATTTTAATAAAAACGGGGTGAAATTAATATTTTTTTGTGCTATAAATACAAATATTTATATAGATATTTAAATAAATCTACTGTGCTTGGGGGGCACGGCCCCTGCTAGCCCCCTGGTTCCGCCTCTGCCCGTGCCATCATGGATCTGGGAGGGGTCGCCTGCGCGGCTGCGCCTCGGGGAGCGAGGACGGCCGCGCCATCATCGGGTCTGGAGGAGTTGGTTGGGTCGAGTGGGCAAGCACGGGCTAGGGAGGTGTGCGGTGGAGAAAACGGGGCCCATATGTCGGCGTAAAAAATCGCTGGGTGAAGCGTCACACGCGCCGGCTTTACCATGCAGCGGTGAACAAGAAAATGGGAATTTTGCTAGGGTAGGTTTCGCTGGCCATCAACTTTGTGGGTTTTGTTGGAATGCCTCTGCGAAACATGTACTTGACGCTATTTTGCCATTTCTTGTTTTTTTTGTAACTTTATAAATTTCTGAGCTCATCTTTTGACATGGTGTGACCATTTTACCCCTGCCTCTACCTTATCCTCTCGCTCGCTTTCTCACGGTGACGGCTCCGTTTTCTCCCGTTCTCTCTCGCTGTTCTCTCTCTGTCTTGACCGGTGCCCGATGCCGGCCGTCCCAGGTGCCCCAGGCATGCCGGCCCAGGTGCCCGAAGCCGGCCTCCCCTGGCGCGCTACCGCTCCTTGCCTCCCTGCGTGTCGGCCTGGCTGGATCAGGTGCCCCAGGCGCGCCGGCCCAGGTGCCCGACGCCGCGCCTGCCGCTCCCTGCCTCCCTGCATGTTGGCCCCAGGCCAAGCTCCCGCGGCTCTCAGCCAGGAAAAGCCGCCGACCAGATCCAATGTCGCAGATAAGCAAGCTATCCTTGGGTGTGTTTAGTCGGTGAAAAGCTGGTGAAAAGTTACTGTAGCACTTTTCGTTTTTATTTGACAAATATTATCCAACCATGAAGTAAGTAGGCTTAAAAGATTCGTCTCGATATTTACAGACAAACTATGCAATTAGTTATTTTTTTTACATACATTTAATACTCCATGCATGCGTCCAAAGATTCGATGTGATAGGTGGAAGAGGAAATATTTTGGGTTTGCATGGTAAGTGAACACGTCCCTTGTGTTAAAACAGAGTACTTCAAATGCCAGCTCATACATATGCATTAAAACAGAGAACTTCACATAGTCATAAGAGTTTTTTAAATTTCAGTAATTGACATCTCAGTTCGTCTTTAGGTTTCTTGGAAGCAACTTCTTCGCTATTCCCTTCTTTGGTGAATTTGGTTCTGGTGAAATTGTAGTCTGCTTGTTTGGCGCTAATTGATTTAGCAATGTACTTGGCCCTTCTCCAAGTAGGATAACAAGCCGGCTGCAACATGAAAGAATTGTAATGGATAGCAGCATTTTCATGAAAAAAAATTGTAATGGGTTCATGAAAGAATTGTAGTACCTTCTAGTCACCCTTTCCGGAGTTGTCGCCAAATTATTTTCCTTAGCTGTGACAACATTTTCAGCATGGACATCAACATTTTGAGCCTCTACAGCAGCATTTTGAGCCTTTACAGGAGTATTTTCAGCAGCATTTTCTGGCTGGACAGCAACATTTTCAGCATGGACAGCAGCATTCCCAGACTCGACAGGAGTATTTTCAGCAGCTTTTTTAGATTTCTTGTTACCATTCTTCCTCATCGAAAATTTCTAACCTTCCTTCCCCTTCATCATCTTCCCTTTCCACAATCTGTAATTCATCCTAATTAACGACATGTCCCTGTGGCTGTTCTAGAATGGCACCGTCTACGGCCACTAAACTAAGCTCAGGCTCCGCATCGAGCTAAAAAAAACACCCATTACACTGAGTTAGAACACTACACGCATGCCATACAACTCGTCGTAGTTACATATATTTCTACAACAAAGAGTGAATAATGGTTCTATTCGCTTGTCTTATAATTCATACTTTTCGGCTTGTTTTTTCAGCCGGAACAGTATTTTTCTCTCACAACAAATCATCGAACAATACTTTTAGCCATGACTTTTCAGCGAAACGAACGGGCTCAATGATGCATACTCAGTAACTAGAGCACTCCCGTTGCAATCCATAGCACAAGCACACTAGAGAATCACTGTTTTTTACTCCTGCAAAACCCTAAGTTAACACTTTACCCACTAAATCCACAAATCAATTCTGAATATGGGCGCCTTGAAGCCTCACCTTAGTTCTGGGGGGAGGATGCTGCCGCGGCTGAGGCTTCGGAAGCGGGCGACGCATCCTGGACTGCGGGCGCCTTCGCCTAGGGATGACACGGCCTGGCCGCTGGCTGGCGGCGCGAGCAGACAGCTGCGGGGCTTGGGTTGGGGCAACACGCAGGAAGCGGCGGGACACAAGGTGGGGGCGGCGCGCGGCCAATGGGTGGCGGCGGCCGGCGGCGGGCTCCCGCCTGAACACCGGTTGAGACTGAGGGCCTGTTTAGTTCCGAAAAATTTGGTAAAATGGTACCGTAGCGTGTTTCGTTGTTATTTGACAAATATTGTTCAATCATGGTCTAATTAGGCTTAAAAGATTCTTCTCGTCCATTTCGTCTAAACTATATAATTAGTTTTATTTTTTATCTATATTTAATGCTTAATGCATATGTCCAAAGATTCGATGTGACGGGGATTCTGAAAAATTTTACAAAATTTTCTGGGAACTGAACTGGACCTGAGATAATAGGAGAGAAAGGAGAAAATGCCATCTCCGAGAGAACGAGGATAAACTAGAAGAAGGCAGAGGCAAAACGGTCACGCCAGGTCAAACAACGGGCTTAAAAATTTATAAAGTTACGAAAACAAGAAATGACAAAATAGCGTCATACGCAAGCCCACACACTTCATGGTCCAGCGAAACCCATGTGCTCCGGGCAAAGTTCTCATTTTTCTCGAGCAGTAGACAGAGACAGATAAAAGCACGAGCCCCCCGCCGCCCTCCTCCAGCACCCAAGTCAGTCGCGGTGCTCTCGTGGGAGGGAGCAGCCAGCAGGCGGAGAGGAGGCAGGAAGGAACAACTCCGGCAGGCCGGCCGACGATTAGTTCGAGTTGCATATGGCCCCGAGGCGCCAGCGCGAGGCCGCCGCTCCTCGGCAGGCTGCGAACGCAGCAGGTGCGTATACAAAATTCGTCCAATCGGGTTGGCCTCATTCTGATCTGCGACCGGGGAGGATCGCGCGCGGCTTATTTGTTTTTCCATTCCGCGCGATTTTCGGGTCCGCTCGCTCGCTGCTAGGGTGCATTTGGGGTCGATTTCATACGGCATCCCTGCGTTGCGAGATGCCAATGCCGTACATGGTTCGACTTCTCACTCGAAATCTTTGGATCCAATGCTCGCTCCGCTCGTTCAGGCCGTAGGAATCAGACGGGCGCCGCGGCCGCTCGTTTAGGTCCGAGGAATCAGACGGCCGCTGCCGCTCCTTCATGTTCGAGGAATCAGACGGCCGCCGCCGCCGCGACCGGCCGACCGCATGCTAGGAATCGGCGTTCGGTGGGCGATTTCGGCAACCAAGGGAATGCCCCTGTCGTTGATGGGTTGGAAACAACAACTGTCACATCCTTTATTTTTATTGGCGCTGCTGCTGCTGCTGCTTCTTCATCTGTTTTCTCTGAAACATGTCGTCTTCACCGTCACAGGGAGGCCAATCGCCGCTGCCTCACCAGGAACGTCGGCGCCCAGCCCAACGCTGCCGCGGCAGACGAGGTATCCCTCTCCACTAGCGTGATTAATTATATTGCCTCGGACTGAAACATGCTGTTTTCTAATGATCTAATCCCAGTTTCGTCTTTGCAGAATAATACCATAGCTCCTGCAGAGACGGACACGGCTAAGACGGACACCATAGTAGATCACCTCATGAAGGCTGTGGATGTAGCTGAACCTGAAGCTGCTGCTAGGTTTCAGAGGGTAGTCAATCAGATAATGCAGAGACAAGACGAAATCACTGGAGATGTGCAAAGGTACTTTCGCAACTATCTCGCTGCTTTGTGTATTTTTGTTGGGTACTGAGATGTGTTCATTTGCACGAAAACACTTTTGTTTCATCTTCCAGAAAGGTCCATGGTGTTGCTGCATGTGCATGAACACATTTGTAGAGAGCACGATTTGGTAGTCTTCCAAGTTCTTAGGGCCTATTTGGATTCTTTAGCACTAAAAATTAGTTAGATAATAGCTAATAGATGCTAATTTTTAGCTAGCTATTTTTTAGCAGGAGGCTGTTTGGATCCACTTAATTACTAATAAGTGGTTGGATAGCGAGTTGACAGTGCATATGAACTATTATCACCTATTAGCAACTTCAAACCTCCTAATGGAACTAATAGGCAGCAATCCTCTAGCTAATAATTAGCAACTTTATTAGCAAGTCTGTTTGGATCAATAGTACTAATTTTATCTGCTAATTTTTAGTGCTAATTGATCAGATAGGCCCTTAGTCTTTACTTTACCAAGTCAAGTCTATTTAGCAGTTGGCAGACATGTATGTTTATATTTTGCTACATAGCATCCAAATTTTAACTCTTTAACTGTACTTAGGACGTGTTTAGTTCCTCATTTCATCCAAAAATTTTTGGGTTTTAGTCCATCATTTTGTAGGGATGTGGTGACGTTTGTCCGAACATGTGATGGCGACACCAGTGACTTTCCAATTAAAATAGGACTGCATCATGGGTCAGCTTTGAGCCCTTATTTATTTGCTTTGGTGATGGATGAGGTCACAAGGGACATACCAGGTGATATCCCTTGGTATATGCTCTTTGCTGATGATGTGGTGCTAGTTGATGACAGTAGGGCGGAGGTTAATAGGAAGTTAGAACTATGGAGGCACACGTTAGAGTCGAAAGGGTTCAGACTTAGTAGGACTAAGACCGAGTACATGAGGTGCGATTTCAGCGCGACTAGGCACGAGGAGGGAGACGTTAGCCTCGATGGGCAAGTGGTGGTCAAGAAGGATACTTTTTGGTATTTAGGGTCGATGCTACAAAAGGATGGAGACATTGATGAAGATGTTAGGCATAGAATTTCAGCCGGCTGGTTGAAATGGCGTCAAGCTTCTAGCGTTCTCTGTGATAAAAGGGTGTCTCAGAAGCTGAAAGGTAAGTTCTATAGGACGGCGATTCGTCCGGCGATGTTATACGGTGCTGAGTGTTGGCCTACAAAAAGACGACATGTCCAGCAATTGAGTGTAGCAAAGATGCGTATGTTACGTTGGTGCTGTGGACACACAAGGAGGGATAGAGTCCGGAACGACGATATTCTGGATAGGGTTGGGGTGGCACCAATTAAGGAGAAATTGATTCAACATCGGTTGAGATGGTTTGGACATATCCAACGGAGGCCTCCTCAGGCGCCGGTGCGTTGTGGAGTTCTAAAGCGGGCCGATAATGTAAAGAGCGGTAGAGGTCGATCTAAACTAACTTGGGACGAGTCCGTTAAGAGAGATCTTAAAGGAGTGGAATATCTCCAAGGATTTAGCTATGGACAGGAGCGCTTGGAGATTGACAATCAACGTGCCTGAACCGTGACCTCTTTTTGTCTTGTGCCCTTTATGTCCCTTTATGTGTCTCTCTGTTTCTCGTCTCTTTTGGGTTTTATCTCTAGCCTACCCCAACTTGCTTGGGACAAAAGACTATGTTGTTGTTGTAGTCCATCATTTTGCAGAATGGAACTAAACACCATGCAAAAAATTTGGTAAAAAGGTATCAATTCTCCATTTTGAATTTTGGCATCAAGAGGCCAAAAAAAAGCCAAAAAGCCATCACCGACCCCATGAAAAATTTGGCATTTTAGATGGAACTAAACAGACCTATGAAAATTTTGGCATTTTGCATTTCATCATTCAAAAGTAGTTGACATTTTGCATTTTGCATTCCATGGGGAACTAAACACAACCTTTATCTGACGTTGAGTTCCTTGCTTTGTGATGAACAGGCTAGTTGCCGGTTTTAACCGGCTTGAGAGTCAGAAAGTTCAGGTGATCGAGAAGCTTGAGAGTGAGAAGGCTCAGAAAGAAGCTCAGGTCCAAAAGGTGACGGAGGAGCTTGAGAGCGAGAGAGCTCAGAAAACAGCTGAAGTCCAAAAGGTGATGGAGGAGAATGTGAGGCTACGCGCAATGCTTGACAAGGAGGAGGCGCAGCTCCAGGCGATGAGTGAGCAGTGCAAGTTCATGGCGCTGAATCACCATAACTAGCCGGCGATGAGTGAGCAGTGCAAGTTCATGGCGCTGAATCACCACAACTAGGAGGCGAAGAGCCTGAGGCAGCTTCCCTCGCCCTAATGTAGTGATGTACCTTACAAACTACTGTTACATTGAAGGTTAATCTATGTATATATAGGTGGATATTTTGATAAATTTGCCAGGGACATTCTGGCACCAGTTTGGCTAAAGTCCAAATTCAGAGGTGAGGCAGCAAATTTCAGCTCGTCTTGCTAAACAGAAATTTCACATTACAAGATGAGAGTAAGGATCGATTTTTACCTAAAAATAATGTTTGTAGAAATCGGCAAACTTACCCTAAAGTCGGATAGTACTTGGTAAGCTTATATCCCCAAACGGATGGTGAAAAGCAAATCAAGTGCATTATTTCGATCTTTAGTTCAGCACCAAAATCATTCGATAATGCATAACACAGCTGGATGCATCAATCTTCACTACTGAGCTTTAGTTATAGGAGAAACATTTACACAAACTACAACATGCAGGGCAATAATTCTGCTTGATTTAAACAATGGTGAAGTTCTATCCTGTCCCAGTAAAAAACAATCACAAATTTACAGGCTCCTATGTACAACCCGAAAAATGGCAGATGAAATCTCCTCACCCAAAACTGCCAGATTGCTGGCACTATTAAGATTTACATCTCGATTTGCATGTTCCGCTTTCGATGTCTATCAGTTTCTTCAATAGCAAAAGCGTACGAAAATGTATCATCATACTGGGGCAGGTGAACTTTGCAGAGCTGCAAAGTAGTCCTCTTCAACATTCTTTAGAAGATTGTCACTGCTTAAGCTGATACACCATGATATAGACCCTTTATCCAAAGGCCAAGGCAACAAAGCTGAAATTAACAAGAAAGTTTTGGTCAGTTCAAGCCTTGTCATCATATGGTTCAATGAGCAGGAGACCTGCACATTATCATTATAGTCTAAGAAGACTCATACATGCCCCCTAGGGTAGGAAAAAGTACAACTTTATCAATAAAAACAAATAAACGACCAGTGACTTAACCACAAAATCTAGTCATCGTAAATACATTACTGCCAGAATATGCCAGATCGACAGCTTTTTGGAAGTTTTATTTATCCTCACAAACAAGCCATCAGTCTAAATGAGCTTTTGAGGCAGAAAAGTAATGATTTTTTTTTTACAAATGTCGAGGGACATGAATGCTAGCATTTAAGTGATAATTTGATAACACTATTAACTGAAAAAGCAATAGCTTGGCAATTTTTTGGTCACATGAAGTGTTGAATACTCATAGAAAAGCCTGACTGGTTTCTTTCATGAAATTGGAGCATTAGGAGTTATCGACAAAGAAGGGGAATAACAACTCAGCAGAGCATGATGTATTTTGCTAAAGCAGAATTACACACATGTAAAAATAGCAAATTGAGCTAAATGACTATACCTGCAGAATTGTTGGCTCCCTCCTCCGCTGTGTGCAACAAAATCGTCCCAGAAAGGATGGTTATTAGGCCACATAATTCAGAAGCAATACTACTGAAACTTTGACCAGCCCAGTCCTGCATTTCATAGTTTCGTATAATAAGCCCAATAAGTCCAAACACAGCCTAGTTCTGCTTAATTAACAAAACAAGTAGGACTAGTTTGTACAACAACAACAACAACAACAACATAGCCTTTTGTCCCAAGCAAGTTGGGGTAGGCTAGAGATGAAACCCAAAAGAGACGAGAAACAGGGAGACACATAAAGGGACATAAATGGCACAAGACAAAAAGATGTCACGGTTCAGGCACGTTGATTGCCAATCTCCAAGCGCTCCTGTCCATAGCTAAATCCTTGGAGATATTCCACTCCTTAAGATCTCTCTTAACGGACTCGTCCCAAGTTAGTTTAGGTCGACCTCTACCGCTCTTTACATTATCGGGCCGCTTTACAACTCCACTACGCACCGGCGCCTCAGGAGGCCTCCGTTAGACATGTCCAAACCATCTCAACCGATGTTGAATCAATTTCTCCTCAATTGGTGCCACCCCAACCCTATCCCGAATATCGTCGTTCCGGACTCTATCCCTCCTTGTGTGCCCACAACACCAACGCAACATACGCATCTCTGCTACACTCAATTGCTGGACATGTCGCCTTTTTGTAGACCAACACTCAGCACCGTATAACATCGCCGGACGAATCGCCGTCCTATAGAACTTACCTTTCAGCTTCTGAGGCACCCTTTTGTCACAGAGAACGCCAGAAGCTTGACGCCATTTCAGCCAGCCGGCTGAAATTCTATGCCTAACATCTTCATCAATGTCTCCATCCTTTTGTAGCATCGACCCTAAATACCGAAAAGTATCCTTCTTGGCCACCACTTGCCCATCGAGGCTAACGTCTCCCTCCTCGTGCCTAGTCGCGCTGAAATCGCACCTCATGTACTCGGTCTTAGCCCTACTAAGTCTGAACCCTTTCGACTCTAACGTGTGCCTCCATAGTTCTAACTTCCTATTAACCCCCGCCCTACTGTCGTCAACTAGCACCACATCATCAGCAAAGAGCATACACCAAGGGATATCACCTTGTATGTCCCTTGTGACCTCATCCATCACCAAAGCAAATAAATAAGGGCTCAAAGCTGACCCCTGATGCAGTCCTATTTTAATTGGAAAGTCACTGGTGTCGCCATCACATGTTCGGACAAACGTCACCACATCCCTGTACATATCCTTGATGAGGGTAACATACTTAGTTGGGACTTTGTGCTTTTCCAAGGCCCACCACATGACATTTCTCGGTACTTTGTCATATGCCTTCTCGAGGTCAATAAAGACCATGTGCAAGTCCTTCTTCTGCTCCCTATATCTCTCCATCAATTGTCGTAATAAGAAAATCGCCTCCATGGTCGACCTACCAGGCATGAACCCAAACTGATTTTGGGTCACATGTGTCACTCTCCTTAGGCGATGCTCGATAACCCTCTCCCAGAGCTTCATTGTATGACTCATCAACTTAATCCCACGGTAGTTAGTACAACTTTGAACATCTCCCTTGTTCTTGAAGATAGGTACTAATATACTTCTCCTCCATTCTTCAGGCATCTTGTTAGACTGAAAAAAAAGGTTAAAAAGTTTAGTTAACCATACTATCGCTCTGGCGCCTAGGTATCTCCACACCTCAATGGGGATACCATCAGGGCCCATCGCTTTACCTCCCTTCATCCTCTTCAAAGCCTCTCTGATCTCTGCCTCCTGAATTCTCCTCACAAAGCGTCTGTTGGTATCGTCAAATGAGTCATCCAACTCAAGGGCAGGACCCTCATTCTCCCCATTAAACAGCTTGTCGAAGTACTCTCTCCATCTGTCCTTGATCTCCTCATCCTTCACCAGAAGTCGATCTGTCTCATCCTTGATGCATTTTATTTGATTGATGTCCCTTGTCTTCCCCTCGCGGATTCTAGCCATCCTATAAATGTCCTTCTCCCCTTCCTTCGTGCCTAGCCGCTGATAAAGACCATCATATGCCTGACCTTTTGCTACACTCACAGCTCGCTTTGCAACCCTCTTCGCTATTTTATAGCTCTCGATGTTGGCTACACTCTTGTCATGGTGGAGACGCTTGAAACACTCCTTCTTCTCCCTAATAGCCCTTTGCACCTCGTCATTCCACCACCATGTGTCTTTCGCTTCCCATTTGCCTCCCCTACTCACGCCAAACACTTCCGAAGCCACCTTCCGGACACATGTTGCCATCTTTAGCCACATGTCGTCGGCATCTTCTCCTTCTTCCCAAGGCCCCTCGTCTAGCATCCTCTCCTTAAACGTTTGCGCTGCTTCCCCTCTAAGCTTCCACCACTTCGTTCTCGCAGTCTTGGTCCGTTTGTCCCGGTGGACACGTACCCGAAAGCGAAAGTCCGCCACCACAAACTTATGTTGAGGGACAACACACTCCCCAGGTAACACCTTACAATCAAAGCAAGCACGTCTATCCTCCCTCCTTGCAAGGATAAAGTCGATCTGGCTCGAGTGTTGTCCACTACGAAAGGTTACAAGATGAGATTCCCTCTTCCTAAAGAGGGTGTTCGCTATCAACAAGTCATAGGCCAGCGCGAAGTTCAAAACATCCTCCCCCTCTTGATTCCTACTACCATACCCGAACCCCCCGTGCACCCGCTCGAAACCTACATTAGTCGCACCAACATGACCGTTGAGGTCTCCTCCTATAAAGAGTTTCTCGCTGATAGGCACGGTACTAACCATGCTATCAAGATCTTCCCAAAACTGTCTCTTGGTGCCCTCGCTAAGACCTACCTGAGGGGCATAGGCACTGATCACATTCAGAGCCGAATCTCCAACTACCAGCTTGACCAAGATAATCCGGTCGTCTTGCCTCCTAACATCAACGACTCCATCCTTAAGGCTCCTATCGATCAAGATGCCTACACCATTCCTACCCGATGTTGTCCCCGTGTACCAAAGTTTAAAGCCAGTATCCTCCACCTCCTTCGCCTTCTGTCCCTTCCATTTAGTCTCCTGAACGCATAGAATATTTACACGCCTTCTAATTGCTGCATCGACTAGCTCTCTTAACTTACCCGTTAGGGACCCTACGTTCCAGCTACCTAGACGAATCCTAGTTGGCTCGGCTAGCTTCCTTACCCTTCGCACCCGTCGAGGGAAGTGCGAAGACCCTTGCTCATTTTTCACTACACCCGGGCGTAGATGTAGCGCGCCACTAAGGTTGCGACGGCCCGACCCTTGCTCATTTTTCATCGTACCCAGGTCACGATACGACGCGCCACTAAGGGGATGACGACCCGGCCCTTGCCCATTTAACACCACACCCGGGTTCCGATGTAGCGCGTCGCTAAGAGGGTTACGCCCCAACGAATCTCTTGTGGGTTTCAAATCCATGAGAGTGGCTGTTTTTTTACTGTTGGTTTGCCAGACCTTAACACACCCTCCTCCTTTACCCGGGCTTGGGACCGGCTATGTTGAGACGACTTAAGAAAGTCTTCCAGTCAACATAGGCGGAGTTAGGACTAGTTTGTACCTTAAACATAATTCCACTCGCCACTATTGTGAGGGTAGTAAACATTACATAATAAATAGGAGAAACAATAGCCAGATTAAAGGTATCCAATGCCTGCAAAAATAGAAGTTAGCGTAACCCTAAAACTGAGATATACGCTGCAGCGGTAAGAAATGTACTAAATCAATTTAATATGCAAGTTTTCTTGATAACTTGTAGTGGATACTTAAAATATGCTTGTAGCTTGTTGCAGAATAACAAATATTTTCTCAGACATACAAGCTCTAGGTGCAATCGAGCAAAATACATTCACAGGTGAAGCAACAGTGTAAAAAAAGAAGACGTGCATACCTTGTTCAGATAATTTATTTGAGAAACCCCACAGACAATTGCAACCATGAGAAAAAGCCATGTGTATGGATAAGCAGCCTGATTCACTCCATCCAACGTAAGCTTTATGGCAACACCAATAGCTTTGATGCTAACGACCTACAAAGTACGGACAGCTCAGTAACTGCATATTCTTGCAGTTCATTTGTGCATCTGCCACTCAAAGCACACTTACGGTTAGTGATCCCATTGAAGAGCAGATACCCAGATATATCAGGATGTTAGTCTGACCGTATCGAGGTTCAAAGAAGAGTACTAGTGTTCCCACGAGTAACAATGTTGTCAGCGCATATGCTAGAAATCCTGCCAATGATCGACAGCCCAGGATGGAGACATTCTGTGAGAACTGCAGCTCCAACAAACTGTTATTCGCACGACTGGGTGCAGTGACTCACCTGGTTGGGTAGCTAGGTTCCAGATTTCTTTGACAGAGTTAGGCATATGCTCTTCAGGAGCATGCATAACAACAACAACTGAGCCTACTATGCACGATACACATCCAAGTACCCCGAGCTTCTCAAGCCGCTCCTTGAGCACAAAGTGCGCCAACACTGAACTGCCCAATTCCAGAAAAAACTCAATGTCACGCAAAGAAGATCGCAGGACCGCATATCTAAGTGGTACCACCTTGTGGTATGGTATGAAAATTCACCTCACGATTATGCTTAACGCTCCGAGTGGAGTCACGAGTACAGCTGGCGCAAATATGTAAGCAATGAAGTTTGCGACCTCCCCAAGCAGCACTTGAGAAGATCAACACTAGGCAAATTCAGTTGGGGATGCCATAGTTTAAATTGAGAGTAAATTTTAATTGGAGCATTGTGGCATACTTGTGGTCATTCCAGCCCACCACAGTGGCTCGGAGAGGTAAGTGTATCCTCCACCACCTGTAATGCAAAACAGAAATGGGCCCCATAAGCTTAAATCAGAGGACTATTGGGCATGACGCGTGAATAGAACTTATTTTTATGGAATGTCTGATAGACCTTATAACAGGATGACGAAAAGAAGACATAATTGATGAAGTTGAACACAACAATTCTAGATGAAAATAACAGAGCAACCAAATTGGCCCCCATCTTGAAAACCGAAGCAGCCCGCGAGCTTGGATCACATGTATGTATATCTAGAAGACAGCGACGAGACAATGAGCACCGAACCGCTCATGACGTGCACAGGTTTCTGACTTTGACTAGCGACGGCGCAGGATTGTCAAGATCTAGAATCACAGACATCAGCCAGGTCCAATCGCGGCAGACATGGCGTCAAATCACGCACCGGCACGGCATGGCAGTTTTGCAGGCCGCGATGCGTCGCCCGCCCGGATCCAACCGCCAGTGACTGCAACCAGCGCGGCGAATTGACGAAAGAGGGCGGCGCGGCTGGACGTGCTCGGAGCCTTGGATCAGGGGAACGAATGCGGGTTCAGAACTTCAGATTCGGAACGAACGACCTCGCCGGGGCCGGGGGTAGGAGCAGATCAGATCAGACGACTCAAGAGGCAGCCCTGGGCGGGATGGGAATATGCCAATATGGGATCATAGGACGGACGCGCGTGGAGAGGACGAGTGGAAGCTAGGCGCGGCAACGCGGGGGAGGTGCCGTACCTGCGCGGGCGCCGCACTTGGCAGCGCGCAGGAGGCCGATCTTCTTGAGGATGAAGCTGGCGCCGATGAAGGCGCTGGAGGCGATGGCGAGCGCCAGGCCCTTGGTGTTGTCGGACACCGCCTCCTCCACCGCCATGGCTGCTGCTGGGTGGTGGATGCCGCCAAATGCCGTCCTTTCCTCGCTTCGAATCGAATCGAATCGAAGGCAGGAAATTTGAATGGAGGAGGAGGGAACCGGGACAAGGGCTAGGTGGGGGGCCGGCCGGCCGGCGCGGCGCAGCGCAGCGTAGGCTGTCCCCGCCTCCACGCTCCTCCTCGTCTGATTTGTCGTTGGCTCCTCCTCCGCGTGCGTGCGGCGTTACTTCTCCCGGCTCCCTCCCGCTCCGACGCCTGCCGGCCGGCCGTCCGTTGATTGGGTGCCTGCCTGGTTGGCGCGGGGCTCCTTCCGCGATGGGGGGGGGGGGGGGGGGGGGGGGGGGGGAGGAGGCCAGTAAGCGCCCACGGGCGGGCCCCCAGCAGGCCACCACACACGTCCACACCTTGACCCTTCCGCTGCTTCGAAGGACTACGAGACAGGCCGCCAGCGTGGACGAAGGCGATGGTGGGGCCGAGATGTCAGCCCGTGGAATGCACGGGAGGAGCAGATCTGGTTTGGGCTTTTGGGGGCGCGGTCTTGCCGAGTGGCAAGGTTCACATTGTACCATTCAAATTTTGTCCTAATAAAAAGGGACATGCTAGTGTCTGGAAGTTCAGATGGACACGCGTATTCGGACGCCCGCGCACCTCCTCCTCCTGCTGCGCCCCATGTCTCCTCGTGCTGCTGCTGCGCATGCCCGGGAGAGCATGCGTGTGAACCTGCTCAGCTACATGTGAAAGAGAGAGGGAACAGAGCGCGTGTACCCCCATGCGAGAGAGAGACAGATCACATTGCGCATACCCCCAATGCGAGAGTGAGAGCAGTGCGCGTGCCCCAATACGAGAGAGCGAGGGAGCACAGCGCGCATGCATATGTGTTGAGCCGGTTGCATGCTCCACCGTGGGGGACCATGCCTGGTGGTGCATGGGCGCCTGGTGCAGCGCATGCTTGCCCGTGAATCAGGCGTGGGGAGCAGCACCTGTTGCAACATACTGAAACAAGGTGAAACAATTGAAACATACGGTTGCAACATATGTATATAACCACTGCAACATATGCAACATGCAGATAAAAACACTTGCAACATACTTCTAAAAAAGGTGAAACATTTAGAACATACACTTATAACATACGTGTATAGCCACTTCAACATATGCAACATCCAGATGAAAACATGCATTCGGACAAAAAAGCTGAAACATTTGAAAACACACTTGCAACATACAATATAGCCATTGCAACATATTCAACATTTAAAATGAAACATACGAAACATAGAACTGAACACACATACGTCGTGTGCGGAGCTCGATGCCCACGGTCACCAGTCATGGGAGCAGCAAATGGCACATACAGATGCGGGCTCGTGCTCCTCTCACGAACTCTCAGAGCTGGTACTCTCTCTCTCTATGTTCACTGCACACTCTCCGATCACACCGCGCATGCACAGGCCCCATGTGCCGCATGCATCCCACGCTGAGCAAGTGGTCGCACGTTCTCCCAAGCGCTAATCCGCAGAAAGGACGAGTGCGGTCCTCGTTTGACTGCAACTGCACGCTCCCTTTTTTTCTTGGTTATCATGTCGCGTGGGTTGGGATCTGTCCAGATGGACGGACGTCCCCAACCAAGTATTACCGTAATAAAATAGTTATTACATCCTAGAACAAAATAGTTATTAATTTCACTTTCTCAAGATCTAAACAGTGTTTAGGTACTTAAATGAGCATTTTGAGAGTTTACGAACTAGGATGACACAACGGCACGAGTTTAAGGACCGGTGATGGACTTATTTTACTCTAAAAGTAATATTATCCAAAACCAATATGGAATTGGTATTACTCCGTCCGTTCAAAAAAAAATAGTTCTACGTGACCGTCAAACTTTCTTAAAGTTGACCAATTTTATATAAAATAATACCAATATCTGTATTTTCAAACATCTTTACTATAAAATAAATTTCATATTAATTTATAACTATACTTATTCAACATTATAAATATTAATATTTTTGATAGAACTTCAGTTAAAGTTGAATTTGTTTACCTCCTTAAAAATATAAGAATTGTATTTTTTTAGAAATTCAGTTAAAGTTGAATTAATATAGCAGTAACATAAAAGGATAAATGGTACGTAAAACAAAACCTCAAATGTGTTGGGGTAGATCAGGTGCTGCTAGACTGCTCGTGCTGGGAGCAGGCTCTCGGCTACAGAAAGGGGGCATCACGATTCACAACGCCGGAGTGGGTTCTTTCTGGGATCGTGTTCCCCGACCCGACGAAGCCACTTGGGCGGCGGAACATGCAAAGCCGCCTTCTTTTTGTGGTTGGTCGCGTCGTCGTCTTCCTGTCGCGGTGGATGCACATGCACGCGCTCCCGCCTCCCCCGCTAGCCATGAATCCATGATCCTTTTCCTGCTTTCTTCTTGTATTCTCTCTTAATTTCGTGCAACGAATGCACCTTCCCTTTCACGACGCGGTTTCTGAAGCAAATCCACCCTCGGCTCTCATGGCAGGGGTGAGGGCGAGGGCTCCTCGTTTTTGTCACACCCATTTTTAAGGACAAAAATAGGATGCATAAAAGACTCATGTGCGCCCCAGGAAACAGTCACACACATAAGTTGACAAATTACAAAGTATCATCACAGTGCTTATTACATAACGAATAAGTATTTAAGACATAGTCTTGAACAATAGGTAATAATAACTAATAGTAACCCTTCAGCGGAAACTCCACACAGGGACACGGTTGACTGGTTGACACCAAGACTAGTACTCATTCCGATAATCTTCCTCATTATCTTCATCTGTTATGGTGGAAATAGTAAGGGTGAGTCCATGTCGAACTCCACAAATATAACACAGGGTTCATGAGGCTCAAAAAGGCTAGACACTGTTTAACTGCGTTTAGCTTTTTAATCATATATTAGCAATTGAGTAGCATCAAGATAAACCACTTCCCATTAAGAACCAATGATCAATTGTAATAATGATAACGAATAGCATTAGCATGAGCACAATAATAATCAACAATAATTAAACATGATATAGCAATGGTGATCATCTATTCTGTAGATGTTCCAAGGCCGCTCGTATCCGTGAGCACGGCTAGTATACCAGTTTTTAACTCTGCGCAGAGGTGTACACTTTCACTGTAAGTCATGATTTCCAAATGAGTGGGGAGATCAAGCCCAAACACCCGAGAACCATATAAAGCCACTCAAAAGTTCGTCTAACAAGTTAGGGCCATTAGATTCACTCTGCAGGCAGATGTAGAACCCCCCTTCCGTGTGGCACAACAACCGCAGCCTATACACACTAGGCCAGGGGCTCGCACTACACCCAAAGTGGCAAGCCATTCTTACGCCATTTAAGGTAACCTCTAACAAGCTAGAAAAGGTCTCTTGAACAACTAAAGCCAGAGCCATATAGCCCTCACAGTTGTACTGTATATCCCGGATAATCATGTACAGATAAGTCCTTATGGAGAGACACCAGAGCATCAAAATAATACACATGCTCTAGCCCCTTTTAACAGTAATAGAATCATCTTAAAGGTTGATTGCTTAATCCATTAATCAAATTACAAGATCATTGTTCTTAGTTTAAGCACTAGCAGTAGTTACCCATATGCATTCCCAAGGTTGACAAGGAATCAAGATAACAATCACTAAGTTATAATCTCTAAGGTTGTCAAGGTAAGCACATGCATATGTATGACAATTCAATGTATAGGTAACAAGGATAGTCCTGTGTTATACTTGCCTTGATCAAAGCTCTCCAAGTGATACTGCTGACTTGGTTCAAAGTAATACTCCGAATCGTCCAAATACTGCTCACCTTCTATATTCGATCATCAATCAACACATACATGCATCCAATCAAACATACACGAAGCAAACAAAGAGATATAATTAGAACAGTACACCAACAGTAGCAAAACAGTAATAAAAGTTTATAAAACTCTTCTACACGTTTCTACAATCACACAGACGCAAAGATCACCAAATTCGGAGTTAAAACGTATAAGTTATGAATTTTCTAAGATTTCCTATCGATAAATAAATACTTAATTATAACCTCAAAAAATAAATTATCAAAACTGACTGTACAACTACACTAACATGTAGAGCTCGCAAATACGAACCTAACGCAACTTGAACGGATCAAATCGGAGTTAAAACGAAGATTTTATGACCAAAACAATTCTAGTGGCAAAACTGTAAATACCTGAAAACGTATTTTTGACTTATCCGGGAGAAAATACGCTTTCAAAGCACGAAAACGGATTCAGGATATTGCGCTAAGGACCGCGGGTTCTATTTCATAAAAACATAGGGGCTCTTTATAAATTTTACCCCACGAAGGGGTATCTTCTAATCCTAACCGTTGATCAGCGAACGGACGGCTCACAATCACCTGCAACTCTACAGTGAAGAAACCGATCCTCTTTCCCAAGTCCGGCCGGCGGCTCCCCATGGCCGGCGACTCCTCCATGGCCGGAGATGGTGAACCTCCCCACCGAGACCACCATTCGAGCCCGCGTTTGGTCCAAACGGTAGAGAAGCTCCGTGCGAACTCATCTAGGCATTAAGAACTAGCTACGATAGACCATACGTGACGCGCGGCAACAAGGGGACGGTGGCGCCATTGTCGACCGACGGTGATCTTCAAAAACTCGATTCGAAGCCTCTCCAACCAAAAGAAAAGCACAAGAAGCTAGAGGAGACGAGTGCGGACTCACCAACGCGACGAGTTTGACCTCCGATTCACCCGAAGGCACCCCACCCGAACGACCGCCGTCCTCAAACGAACTCAAGCCCTAGAACTCATCTTCTTGCGGTGGAACTCACGATTTTAGATGAAAAACGGAAATAGGAAGGTCAAGGCGTCCTATTTATAACCTCGATTTGCCGTGTTCGGGTATGATTCTCCAGAAAACACGAAATCAACCGACGTCGTCCGCTTCGGTTTGGAGTCCGGTGCGTTCACGGGAGGTTGAAGACAGCTGACAACCGGCCCCCACCCGTCAGCGGGATGATGAAAGGAGAGGCGGGAGCGGCTTTGCCTGGGCCGACCCACGCGTGCGGGAAAAAGCCGCTCGGCCCAACAGACCAAACGAGTGAGAGCTCGGGCTAAAAAGCAAGCAGGCCAAACGGATCACCAGGCCGAAAAGGAGAGGGAGAAGGTTTTCTTTCTCTTTTTCTTTTCTAATTTCCAAACACATTTTCAAATCAAATTTTCCTAAACCAAATCAATTAAAACAAATATATCCACACCACAAAATAAAATAAATGCAACAGCATGAATGCATCACCAAATAGTTTTAAAATTTTAATTCCCTCTCTCTAAATTATTTAAAATTTATTACTCCTAAAATTTGGGTGTTACAAATTCTACCCCCCTTAAAAGAATCTCGTCCTCGAGATTGAACTGCTTACTCAAACAACTGCGGATATGATTTCCTCAATTCATCCTCTCTTTCCCAAGTTGCCTCTGCCTCTGAATATCGATTCCACTGCACTTTGCACATCTTAATAACCCGACTTCGAGTAACTCTCTCAGCAGTCTCCAAAATCTTAATCGGAAACTCTTCATATGTAAGATCTTCCTTAACAGTCAATTCTTCTAAAGGTATCTGCTCCTCAGGCACACGCAAACACTTCTTAAGTTGTGAAACATGGAACACATCATGTACTCCAGATAAATTCTCAGGCAACTCTAATTGATAAGCAACTTCCCCACGTCTAGTAATAACTTTAAATGGTCCAACATACCTTGGTGCTAGTTTACCTTTCATGTTAAATCTCTTCACACTTTTCATAGGTGACACCTTCAAATAGACATAATCACCTACCTCAAAAACTAAATCTCTTCTTCTATTGTCAGCATAACTCTTCTGACGAGACTGCGCTACTCTCAAATTCTCACGAATCACTCGCACTTGATCTTCTGCGTTTCTAAGAACATCTGTACCAAACACCTGAGATTCACCTGTCTGATCCTAAAACAATGGAGTTCTACACTTACGTCCATACAAAGCTTCAAACGGTGCCATCTTAAGACTCTGTTGATAACTATTATTGTAAGAAAATTCTGCATAAGGCAAACTCTTATCCCAACTAGTTCCATATTGCAATGCACAAGCTCTCAACATATCCTCTAATACCTGGTTGGTCCTTTCAGTCTGTCCATCTGTCTGTGGATGATATGCTGTACTAAAATTCAATTTTGTTCCCAATGATTCATGCACAGCTTTCCAAAAATGCGACGTAAACTGCGATCCTCGATCAGATACAATCTTCTTTGGAACTCCATGCAAACATACTATCCTCTCCATATACAACTCTGCCAATTTTGGTCCACGGTAAGTAGTCTTAACTGGTATAAAATGAGCAACTTTGGTTAATCGATCTACTATCACCCAAATAGAGTCATAACCTTTCTGAGTACGAGGTAACCCCACTATAAAGTCCATACCAACTTCTTCCCACTTCCATTCAGGAATCTTCATTGGTTGCAACAATCCAGCAGGTCTCTGATGCTCTGCTTTCACCCTCTGACAAGTGTCACACAATGCCACATACTCAGCCACATCTCGCTTTAATCCAACCCACCAATATTTCTGTTTCAGATCCAAATACATCTTAGTACTACCAGGATGAATAGAATAAGCTGACTCATGAGCTTCGCGAAGAATTGCCTGTCTAACAGTTTGATCCTCAGGTACACATAGCCTCTTTCCAAACCACAAAATTCCATTATCATCCATTCGAAAGCCTGGTGACTTACCAATCACTATATCTTCCGCTATCTTCTTTAGTTTCTCATCCTTCAACTGACCCTTATAGATTTCTTGCTCTAAGGTAGGCTCTATCACTAATTCCATTGTATTAGTAACAATTCCCAAATTCAAATATTCAAATTCAGCACATAACTCCCTAGTCATAGACAATGTTTGTATCTCATTGACATAACTTTTTCTACTAAGAGCATCAGCTACTACATTAGCCTTACCAGGATGATAGTGTATCTCAATATCATAATCCTTAATCAATTCTAACCATCTACGTTGCCTCAAATTCAGATCTGACTGAGTGAAAATATACTTCAAACTCTTATGATCAGTGTATATATCACTCTTATGTCCAATCAAATAATGTATCCAAATCTTTAAAGCATGAACTACAGCTGCTAACTCTAAATCATGTGTAGGATAATTCAACTCATGCTTTCTCAACTGCCTAGATGCATAAGCCACAACTCTGCCTTCTTGCATAAGAACACATCCCAAACCTTGACGAGAAGCATCACAATAAATAGAAAACTTCTTACTCAAATCTGGCAAGACTAAAACAGGCGCTGTAGTCAACCTCTTCTTCAATTCCTCAAAACTAGCTTGACATTTATCTGACCACACAAACTTGGCATTCTTCTCTAATAGAGACGTCATAGGTTTAGCAAGTCTAGAAAACCCTTCAATGAACCGTCTGTAATATCCAGCTAATCCCAAGAAACTACGAATCTCACTAACATCAATAGGTGGCTTCCAACTTAATACATCCCTTACTTTACCTGGATCCACTGATATCCCTCCATTAGAAATAATATGACCAAGGAAAGAAACTTCCTTCAACCAAAACTCACATTTACTTCGCTTCGCATACAACTTATGCTCTCTAAGCTTCTGCAACACCAACCTCAAATGTTCAGCATGCTCTACTTCTGTCTTGGAAAATACCAGTATATCATCAATAAACACTACCACAAACTTATCCAAATATTCCATAAACACCTTATTCATCATGTACATAAAGTATGCAGGTGCATTGGTCAATCCAAATGACATAACAGTATACTCATACAATCCATACCTCGTAGTAAAAGCTGTCTTTGGAATATCAGAAGCACGAATCTTCAACTGATGATAACCAGAACGTAAATCAATCTTAGAGAACACACAAGCACCTCTCAACTGATCAAACAAGTCATCAATCCTGGGCAAAGGGTACTTATTCTTGATAGTTACCTCATTTAGTGACCGGTAATCAACACACATCCTCTGACCACCATCTTTCTTATCAACAAAAATAACTGGTGCTCCCCAAGGTGATGAACTAGGTCTAATAAAACCTTTATCTTGTAATTCTTTAATTTGTTTCTTAAGTTCTTCTAATTCATCTACTCCCATCCTGTATGGTCGTTTGGCTATAGGTGCAGTTCCAGGTAATAATTCAATAATAAATTCAATGTCTCGATCAGGTGGCATACCTGGCAATTCATCAGGGAAGACATCCGGAAATTCCTCAATCACTGAATTCTCCTTAATAGTATCTTCAAGCTGATTCACCACAGCGGTTGGTTGCTTCTGCACTGCTACATCCACATTGATTTATCTCCATTAGGTGCATTCACAACTACCACTTTCTGCTGACACTGAATCTCTACCTGATTTTGCTTCATCCAGTCCATACCCAATATCACATCAATACCAGATGTCCTCAACACTATAGGAGTTATCTTAAACTCTACCCCTCTTAATACCATACTAATTGGAAGACAACGATTACTGGTTTGCATGGTACCTCCAGGTGAATTTACTAAGAGAGGTTCTTTCATAGCTAGCATGGGTATACTATGCATTTTAACAAAAATGTTGGATATAAATGTATGAGATGCTCCAGAGTCAAAAAGAACAGTTGCGGAAGTGGAATGTACATTGAACGTACCAATCATAACTTCTGGTGCATCATGAGCTGTATCAGAAGACACGTGATTCACCCTTCCAGTATCAGATTGCCTCTGGCTGCTCTTCTGGCTCTGAGGAGTCTGCTGGTTCTGCTTCTCAGGACAATGATAAGACATATGCCCCTCTTTACCACAGACAAAACATCTAGTAGGCGTGTTGGGGGCACTATTCTTCATGGGGGTAACATTTGGATTTCCAGGGCGAGGAGTCTGTTGCCCGGTCTGCTGATACTGTTGACGCTGTGGATATGATGAACGCTGTTGTGACTGATTACTTTGCCAATTCTGGGACCACCTCTAATTCGGATTGCGATTCCATTGACTAACCGGTCCTTGAAACTTCTGATGAAAACCATGCTGAGAATTAGTGCGCTGACGGTTGTTGCTTCCTGAGCCTTGTACCTTCATTTTCCTCTTCATATCCATCTCTCTGCGCTCATTATCAAGCACAATAGCTTTATTTACCAGCTCTTGAAAACTAGCATAGTTGTTCCCCTTCAACTGCAAGCGAAGATCATAATAAATTCCCTTCAAGAAAAGACGCTGTCTGTCTGCATCTTCCCTCACTTCATTAGGAGCATAGCGAGCCAACTGGGTAAATCTATCATGATATTCACTAACACTCATCTGTCCCATCCTAAGGTTTCTGAATTCTTCCTGCTTCAGCTCAATTATACCTTCAGGAATATGACGAGCTCGAAAATCTCTAACAAACTCATTCCAAGTGATAGGAGGAGCATTGTCAGGGCGTGCAGCTTGATACGACTCCCACCAAGTCTGAGCTGTCCCCTGTAACTGACCAGATGCATATAACACCTTCTCCATATCATTGCATTGGGCTATATTCAGCTGTTTCTCCACTGCCATCACCCAATCATCTGCCTCTAAAGGATCAGCAGCATGAGAAAATACTGGAGGGCGTCCCTTCAAAAATTCCCCACGCTTATCCCTCACTTGCACAGGCAGTGGTCCTCCTGCAGGGGGATTGTTCTGCATGTGCTGCATAAACATCTGCATCATCTGGTTCTGAGTTTGCATGAGTTCCTCCATAGTAATGGGTAGGTTAGCACCTCCACGACCTCTGCCACGACCTCTGCCTGACATCTGTTTCCAAAAACACAGAAATTGAAATTCAGTACGATCCGAGATGATGTATTCAATAGATAAGCAAAATCTGATTTTTCTGGGCGAACTCCAATTTTAGCAACTCAGTAAAACTGTCATATCTCGAGCTATAGACGTCCAATTCAGATGATCTTTACATGGTTGGAAAGCTTACAAAATTATCTACAACTTTTGTTCACAACACTTTTTCTGATTCTGTCAATAAATTGGCCAAAAACTGAACTTAACCGAAACTATTTCTGAATTCCAGACTGTGCAATAACTCCAACTTGGAACAGGTATATCTCTTAACTTATAATAGATATTAAAGTGATTCTTATGGGGTTGGAAAGATATAAAAGTCTAATTATTCCCAGTAAAATTTCTTAAATTTCTCATGAACGGATTTTAAGTTATTTCTAAAACATCCCAGACTGATCCAAAAATCAGCAAAGGACAGAACTAAGTTAACCTCATATTCAACTAATATATTTTGATCAAACTTAATATTCTTAACCATGGAACTTGTAGGCATGTCCACAGAACTCCAGAACACATTACAAAGATCCAAATCACACATTATCATAATAACAATCCATCAATCACACAATTGTTCACACCACAAACTGACTCTTAAAACAAACCAAACTTAAAATTAACTCGCAACTACTATCGTTCCTATTACATAGGGATTTTTCCTATTGCCTAATTAAGCTTCTCATAAATCTTGGGACGACCTAACTCCGCCCTTAATTGATCAATCTCCTTATAAGCTTGCTCCTTAAGTTCTTTTTCCTTCAGCAACTCATCCTTCAAATCCACCTCATGGAGAGCCAATTCACGAGCTAATCCCACCGTAGCTTGTAAAGTCAAGGAGGAATCATCTGCAGCCGACACAGTCCAAATACCCTTGTCATGTAGGAAACAAGGAAAATGCCGGAGTGCACCCTTTAACGTCTTGTCCGAGCGTAGACCATGGTAGTAAATAAATGCATTAAAAGCGACATCCTCCATGCTTATCTCCACGGTTGCCCGGCTCACTCTGGTAATGAACTTTGACTCCACCTTAGGCTCCTTAGTGGTAGGATCCCTTTTCTTAACCCATAACTCTGTTTCCCAGTAGGAATCCATCCATGGATGACTATACTCTGCACTATGATACTCCAGCGTAGCTTCCCAGTCGTAGTAGTAGTTGTCCAATGTTCTTGTCAACATGTCATGGAAGAAAACATCAGCTTTAGGAACCATGATATGAAACTTCGTAGTCCACCCCATAACTACATTCTCCATTGGTGTATCACCAACTCTTGATTCAGCATCAGATAACTCTTGATCACCACCTTCATACGGCTCCTGAGGTTTGAAACGGGCAACGTACTGTGCAGCTGACAAACGGGGATGAGGAGGCATCTACAAGATTTAGACATAGATTAGATAGAATCAATGTATTTTCGCAATAGAATAAAGTAGAGGAAGCATAAAACTTTAGTAATTAACAAGGTGAAAAGAGGAAGCATGAATTAAGTGAAATATGAAGGCTATTAACGACCATTCTAACTAGGCTCGCGTCCTACAGTCAACACGGCTCTGATACCAATCTGTCACACCCATTTTTAAGGACAAAAATAGGATGCATAAAAGACTCATGTGCGCCCCAGGAAACAGTCACACACATAAGTTGACAAATTACAAAGTATCATCACAGTGCTTATTACATAACGAATAAGTATTTAAGACATAGTCTTGAACAATAGGTAATAATAACTAATAGTAATTCTTCAGCGGAAACTCCACACAGGGACACGGTTGACTGGTTGACACCAAGACTAGTACTCATTCCGATAATCTTCCTCATTATCTTCATCTGTTATGGTGGAAATAGCAAGGGTGAGTCCATGTCGAACTCCACAAATATAACACAGGGTTCATGAGGCTCAAAAAGGCTAGACACTGTTTAACTACGTTTAGCTTTTTAATCATATATTAGCAATTGAGTAGCATCAAGATAAACCACTTCCCATTAAGAACCAATGATCAATTGTAATAATGATAACGAATAGCATTAGCATGAGCACAATAATAATCAACAATAATTAAACATGATATAGCAATGGTGATCATCTATTCTGTAGATGTTCCAAGGCCGCTCGTATCCGTGAGCACGGCTAGTATACCAGTTTTTAACTCTGCGCAGAGGTGTACACTTTCACTGTAAGTCATGATTTCCAAATGAGTGGGGAGATCAAGCCCAAACACCCGAGAACCATATAAAGCCACTCAAAAGTTCGTCTAACAAGTTAGGGCCATTAGATTCACTCGGCAGGCAGATGTAGAACCCCCCTTCCGTGTGGCACAACAACCGCAGCCTATACACACTAGGCCAGGGGCTCGCACTACACCCAAAGTGGCAAGCCATTCTTACGCCATTTAAGGTAACCTCTAACAAGCTAGAAAAGGTCTCTTGAACAACTAAAGCCAGAGCCATATAGCCCTCACAGCTGTACTGTATATCCTAGATAATCATGTACAGATAAGTCCTTATGGAGAGACACCAGAGCATCAAAATAATACACATGCTCTAGCCCCTTTTAACAGTAATAGAATCATCTTAAAGGTTGATTGCTTAATCCATTAATCAAATTACAAGATCATTGTTCTTAGTTTAAGCACTAGCAGTAGTTACCCATATGCATTCCCAAGGTTGACAAGGAATCAAGATAACAATCACTAAGTTATAATCTCTAAGGTTGTCAAGGTAAGCACATGCATATGTATGACAATTCAATGTATAGGTAACAAGGATAGTCCTGTGTTATACTTGCCTTGATCAAAGCTCTCCAAGTGATACTGCTGACTTGGTTCAAAGTAATACTCCGAATTGTCCAAATACTGCTCACCTTCTATATTCGATCATCAATCAACACATACATGCATCCAATCAAACATACACGAAGCAAACAAAGAGATATAATTAGAACAGTACACCAACAGTAGCAAAACAGTAATAAAAGTTTATAAAACTCTTCTACACGTTTCTACGATCACACAGACGCAAAGATCACCAAATTCGGAGTTAAAACGTATAAGTTATGAATTTTCTAAGATTTCCTATCGATAAATAAATACTTAATTATAACCTCAAAAAATAAATTATCAAAACTGACTGTACAACTACACTAACATGTAGAGCTCGCAAATACGAACCTAACGCAACTTGAACGGATCAAATCGGAGTTAAAACGAAGATTTTATGACCAAAACAATTCTAGTGGCAAAACTGTAAATACCTGAAAACGTATTTTTGACTTATCCGGGAGAAAATACGCTTTCAAAGCACGAAAACGGATTCAGGATATTGCGCTAAGGACCGCGGGTTCTATTTCATAAAAACATAGGGGCTCTTTATAAATTTTACCCCACGAAGGGGTATCTTCTAATCCTAACCGTTGATCAGCGAACGGACGGCTCACAATCACCTGCAACTCTACAGTGAAGAAACCGATCCTCTTTCCCAAGTCCGGCCGGCGGCTCCCCATGGCCGGCGACTCCTCCATGGCCGGAGATGGTGAACCTCCCCACCGAGACCACCATTCGAGCCCGCGTTTGGTCCAAACGGTAGAGAAGCTCCGTGCGAACTCATCTAGGCATTAAGAACTAGCTACGATAGACCATACGTGACGCGCGGCAACAAGGGGACGGTGGCGCCATTGTCGACCGATGGTGATCTTCAAAAACTCGATTCGAAGCCTCTCCAACCAAAAGAAAAGCACAAGAAGCTAGAGGAGACGAGTGCGGACTCACCAACGCGACGAGTTTGACCTCCGATTCACCCGAAGGCACCCCACCCGAACGACCGCCGTCCTCAAACGAACTCAAGCCCTAGAACTCAACTTCTTGCGGTGGAACTCACGATTTTAGATGAAAAACGGAAATAGGAAGGTCAAGGCGTCCTATTTATAACCTCGATTTGCCGTGTTCGGGTATGATTCTCCAGAAAACACGAAATCAACCGACGTCGTCCGCTTCGGTTTGGAGTCCGGTGCGTTCACGGGAGGTTGAAGACAGCTGACAACCGGCCCCCACCCGTCAGCGGGATGATGAAAGGAGAGGCGGGAGCGGCTTTGCCTGGGCCGGCCCACGCGTGCGGGAAAAAGCCGCTCGGCCCAACAGACCAAACGAGTGAGAGCTCGGGCCAAAAAGCAAGCAGGCCAAACGGATCACCAGGCCGAAAAGGAGAGGGAGAAGGTTTTCTTTCTCTTTTTCTTTTCTAATTTCCAAACACATTTTCAAATCAAATTTTCCTAAACCAAATCAATTAAAACAAATATATCCACACCACAAAATAAAATAAATGCAACAGCATGAATGCATCACCAAATAGTTTTAAAATTTTAATTCTCTCTCTCTAAATTATTTAAAATTTATTACTCCTAAAATTTGGGTGTTACAGTTTTGACCTCGGCCAGACAAGCCATGTTTCCAAGTTGAGTTAGTACTCTCTCCAGTCTCCGGTCACGCAACAATTACATTATTATACAAAAAAAACTAGCATGAGCATCTTCTCGGAGGAACCTAGCCCTTGTTTAGTTTCCCCAATTCTCCCCCAAATTCTACTATATAAAAAGAAGATTCCCTGTCACATTAAAATGTCGGCAAATGCATGGAGTACTAAATGTTGATGAAATCAAAAACTAATTGCACAGTTTTGTTGTACTTTGCGAGATGAACATTTTAAGCCTAGTTAGTCAAAATTTGGATAATTTTTACCAAATACAAACGAAATGCTACAGGAATTCTGATACAGTGTTTTTCTCCCCAATTCACCGAACTAAACGAGGCCCTACCATACCGTTTTGAAATATTCAATTTTAGACTGGCAACCAGAGCAGGGGTGTGTTCACTTCCCATGCAAACCCAAAATATTTCCTCTTTCACCCATTACATCGAATCTTTGAACGCATGCATGGAGCATTAAATGTAGGTAAAAAAGATAACTAATTGCATAGTTTGTTTGTAAATGTCGAGACGAATCTTTTGAGCCTAGTTAGTCCATGGTTAGACAAATTTTGCCAAATAACAACAAAAGGTGCTACAGTAACTTTTCACCCACTTTTCACCAACTGAACACACCCTAGGTATATATTGACATGTTGACGTTCTAGAGAAAGTACTTCCTCCGATAAAGATAAACAAAAAAAGGGGGTGTGATTCTCGTTTTTTAGAGTCACCAGATAATTTTAAGCTTAACCAAACATTATTACAAGTAATATCAAACAAA
Source organism: Saccharum hybrid cultivar R570 (assembly GCA_038087645.1). NCBI lineage: Eukaryota > Viridiplantae > Streptophyta > Magnoliopsida > Poales > Poaceae > Saccharum > Saccharum hybrid cultivar. The sequence goes on from JAQSUU010000273.1 coordinate 4,754,753, forward strand.
TATAGTCAGACTCATGTGATATATTATTTTTTATTATACTTAGTTAAACTTAATGAAAATTGACTTGGTTCAATCCTAGAACTATTTTTTCTTGGAAAAAAAGGATTTGCTAAAATTCAGGTGCTAAATTTTAGTTTCCTTTCAGGCGATGATTATTGCATATATTTTATACTAAAATTGCATATTTTGTTTACTGCAATTTATGTAAACACAATCTGCAATTTTCAAAACCAAAACCACAAACCCGGCAAAATTTAATTTGTGTTGGCACAAAAACAATTAACAATTTACAATTATTTTTTATAGAAAGACAAAGACAAAATTTAATATATTATGACACGAAGACAAAAAAAAACAAAACACAAAAGTAACAATTTACTGTACTCGTTTTAGAGATAATACTCATGTAAGGTCCTAGATGGCTAGAGGGGGGTGAATAGCCTATAAAAATTTCTACAAGAACCACTAAGCAAACTTGTTAGAATAACAAACGGCGCAAAGCGAGTTTTGCTTAGCCTACGGTTGTGATGCAAGTCTCCTATTCACAAGTCTAGTAGATTATGATCTCTAGTTCACACAAGGGCTATGTCACTAATTTTACACTAGTGAGCAAGCTAACAACTACTAGCAAAGGCTATCACTAGAGCTACACAAGATAATCTAGTAAATGTAAATGCAAGAGATAGAATTGTGAATCTTATACCGACGATGGAGTGAAGATGTTGCCAATCACCAAGATGATATACAATCAATCAATATTGACAACAACACAATATGAAGACCAATCACCGGGAGACAAGAGACACAATATTTTTGTTCACCCGGTGTTCACTTGTGCACCGACAAGCTACGTCACCGGTTGTGTCGACCAACACTTAGATGGTTCCTCGGTGTGACCCTCAAGTCACTTGCCCCTCAAGGCACGCCCTGCAAGGCACCGCAAGACGCCACTCTCAAGTGAGGTAACTCAATGACACGCGCATTCCACTAGAGTTGCTTTTGGCGTCCCGCCGAGGAAAGCACAAGAACCTCTCACAAACAACCGGAGGTGGCCAAGAACAATCACCTTCTCTTGCCAACGCCTCCAACAATCTTCAAGCCGGCTAGGAGTGGTACTCTCCAAGAGTAACAAGAAATCCACCGGCTGAACCACCCACAAGTGCCACTAGATGCCCTCAAGCTATGCAATGCACTTTGGGAACACTCAATCTTACTTTTGATTTGCAGACAAGCAAGAGAGATGAGTGGGAGGAGTAGCTCTAGCTCAAAGGATGCACAAGAGTGTTAGAAATGCCAAGCCACCTCCCCAAGGGCCGACCAACGAGTATTTATAAGCATCCCATCCAAATAGAGCCGTTGCCACTCCACTGACCATTTTTTCGGGATGACCGGACGCGCCGGTCGAAACTGACCGGACACGCTTCACCGCGTCCGGTCGCCCTGCGACGTCCACGTGTCCCTCGAATTCAAACGTGACCGTTAGATCCTCCAACAGTCACTGTGCACCAACGGTCAAACGCTATGACCGGACGCGCTGCTCAAACGACCGGACGCGCCGGTCGCACAGTACCGCGCGCCCGCGAAGCAATGACCGGACGCGCCAATGCGCACAGCACCCGCGCCCGCGAAGCAACGACCGGACGCGCTCCAGAAGATGACCGGACGCGACAGTGCCAGCGTCCGGTCGGAGTCCAGTAAGCTCTCTCGATGACCGGACGCGTCCGATCGTGTGTGACCGGACGCTCACCGCGTCCGATCGACCTTGCGAACTGCAGTTCCCTCAGGGCGCCTGACCGGACGTGCTGGTCCAGCGAGTGACCGGACGCGCTGGTTGCAAACCCTAGCCCGCGCGCCCGACTCCTGCGCTGTACTGACCGGACGCGTCCGGTCACACCGTGACCGCGTCCGGTGCAGCGTCCGGTCACCTCAGTGACCCCGTTCGCCTCCGTTTCTTTTCCAACTTCCGGCGTAGTGGAAAATAGGCATTTCATTTCCCCGAAATCGCCTGAATCCCGCGCTCACACGCTCGGCGGGAGGGAGAGAGGAACCCAAACCCCTCTCTACCCGCAAACCACAGCGCGACCAACGCCACCTTTGCAAATGTGCCAACACCATCAAGTGTACATCTCCATGTGCTTGTGTGTTAGCTTTTTCTCAATCATTTTCAAAGGTTTTTCAATTAGCTCACTAGACCCTACATGCAATGCACTTCATGAATTCACCTAGTGGCACCCGTGCATCGAATAACCGATAAGACTTCCCCTCTTAATAGTTCGGCTATCGATCCTAAACCACTCACACCCTCTATGGTGTCTTGAGTGTAAAACAAAATGGTCCTATGGTTATACCTTTGCCTTGAGCCCATTTTGTTTCTCCAAATGATATGATCCACTTCATATCATCACATGACCGTCTCGATCCATCGACCTTGACTTCACTTGCTCTTCACCGTTGCATCGGTCCGTCAGCGCTAAATCTTGCTCAAGCTTCACCATCGCATGGTCCTTCGCTTCGAAGCCTCGACTTGCCCTTTACCTTCACAACCGGTCCATCGAGCCAAGCCTCATCTTGGTCTTCACCATCTTGGTCATATGAGTCAATGTCATGTCTCATATGCAATGACCACCTTTATCTAAATCATCCACTTAGATACAAAGGTTAGTCCTAGGTTTCATCAATTAGCCAAAACCAAACTAGGGACTTTCAATCTCTCCCTTTTTGGTAATTGATGACAACCCTCACAAAGATGATTTTGATAATAAAAGTTTTAAACTTGTCATACTTGTCCAATCATTTTGCTCATAAGTAAAGTTTGGACAATTATCACAAGCTCGATTTTGGTAGCATTAGCTCCCCCTACATATGTGCATAGAGTTTGGATTGAAGGCTTTGCACATACGCATGGATAGAAGTGTTGGGAGAGTAATTCTACCAAAATGATGCTATGGTGTAAGAAATGGACCTTTGAAGCGTGATACCAATCGGAGTTGCCTTTTACACCATCATTAGCATCATGAAGTAACTAGACATCCATCAAAACTCAAGAACCCCGTGAGATCAACATTATATGTAAAGGTTCTTGGACCACTTGTAAAGCTAACCACTTGTAAAGCTTTAGGCAAGTCTAGATACCTCATGTAAACTATTCCTATGCATGCTAGTAGATCATTTCATCATCCAAGTTCTATACTAGCATTGCACCACATAAGCATGTATATTGAATTTAAATACATGTGCAATGAGCAAGTCATATGAGAATGCACAAACAAATGCAACAACTTTGTTTATGAGCTTGCTCCCCCTACTTGTGTGCATCAAAAAAAATTTATTTACCCCTTAATCAAGTTGAATCATCTTTTTCTCTCCCCCTTTGTCAACAACTTACCCAAAAATTGGATCAAATTGTGGAGAGAAGGAAAAATGTTTGATGGAGTAGATTAAATTTTAATTCGATACCACATGTAAGGTTAAAAAAAATTTATCAAATTTAGTTCAACCTAGAATACTTGCCAAAGATATTTAATTCGATTTGAACCAAAAACAAGCTTCTTCACTCCTCATGATAAGGGTTATCTTGTCTATGTTGAATTAAACACTTATAGCAAATCTTCTAGATTCAACACTAGGTTTACAAGCTCACAAACATGTCATATGTCACCACTAGATCAAAAACAAGTATTTTAGCAATAGTGGTAACATATATCCATCAAATTCATTTGATTTATCATGAATGTTCATGCATACCACTTAATATGTCTACATGCTCTAGCAAGTCCTTAGCATAGGATGAATGACTTGTCAACCAATTTTACCTTGCAATGTCGAAGGAGAGGCATGTTAATAAGTGGGTGGGGTGCATTCAACTCATGTTTGAGAAATCAAGAATGTTCAATTCATTCCTTAGCTTGCAAAACCTCTTTTCATCAAGTGGCTTAGTGAGAATATCGGCACGTTGATCATCGGTGCCAACACTTTCAATGGCAATATCTCCCTTTTGTTGATAATCTCTAATGAAATGATGTCTTATGTCAATATGCTTTGTTCTTCCATGTTGAACCGGGTTTTGTATCATCTTGATTGCACTCTCGTTATCACATAGCAATGGCACATTCTTGAAGTTGAGGCCATAATCCTTCAAAGTTGATTTTATCCATAGCAATTGTGCACAACAACTCCCCGCACTCACATATTCGGCTTCGGCGGTAGAGATTGCCACACTATTTTGTTTCTTTGAGGACCATGACACAAGTGATCTTCCAAGTAATTGACATGTGCCACTTGTGCTCTTCCTATTGATCTTGCAACCCCCATAGTCGGAGTCTGAATATCCAATCAATTCAAACTTTGACCCCTTGGGATACCATAGTCCAACATCTCTTTTTTGCTTCAAGTACCTCAATATTCTCTTTGCCACCGTGAGATGACTTTCTCTAGGTGAGGCTTGATATCTAGCACACATGCAAACACTAAACATGACATCCGGCTTTGATGCGGTGACATAGAGTAGACTTCCAATCAAAGACCGATATTCCTTTTGATTCACCATTTTGCCATCAAGATCACTATCCAAATTGCCATTTGTGCCCATTGGAGTTGAAATTGGCTTTGCATCTTGCATTCCAAACTTCTTCAACATGTCCCTTATGTATTTCCCTTGACTCACAAATGTCCCATTCTTCAATTGCTTGACTTGGAGACCAAGGAAGTAGCTAAGTTCACCAATCATAGACATTTCAAACTCTTTGGCCATCATAGCACCAAATTCTTCACAATAAGCTTGATCGGTTGATCCAAAGATGATGTCATCAACATATATTTGCACTATGAATAGATCATTTCCAATCTTCTTGGTGAATAGAGTAGTATCAACCTTGCCCATTTTGAATCCCTTAGAGAGAAGGAAATCCCTTAGCCTCTCATACCATGCTCTAGGTGCTTGCTTTAAGCCATATAAAGCCTTCTTCAACTTGTACATATGGTTGGGTTTCTTGTCATCTTTAAATCCGGGCGGTTGCTCAACAAAGACTAACTCATTGATGATCCCATTGAGAAATACACTTTTGACATCCATTTGATATAGTTTGATGTTGTGTGCACAAGCATAAGCCAATAGAATCATTATTGCCTCCAATCTTGCCACGGGAGCATATGTCTCATCATAGTCAAGACCTTCAACTTGAGTGTAACCTTGAGCAACTAGTCTTGCTTTGTTTCTCACTACAATGCCATCTTGATCTTGCTTGTTTTTGAACACCCACTTGGTTCCAATCACATTATAGTCATTTGGCCTTTCTACCAACTCCCAAACATCATTTCTTGTGAAATTGTTAAACTCTTCTTGCATAGCCATGATCAAATCGGCATCCCTCAAAGCTTCTTCTATCTTCTTTGGTTCTATGGTTGACACAAATGATGTATGCTCACAAAACATAGTCAATCTTGATCTTGTTTGCACACCACTTCTAATATCACCAATAATACTATTAATGGGGTGATCTCTTGAAACATGTTGTGGTTGGAGTACTTGCACTTGATTGCTTGAGCTTGGTTGATCACTTGATGTATCTTGATGAGAAGAACTAGCACCATAATTTTGCACTTGAGAGTCACTAACTAGCTTGTTTGGTGAATTGAGCACTTGATCTTTATCATCATCTTGAATATCAATTACTTGCTTTGCTCTAATGTCCTCAATGTCCATGTTCTTCATTGCTTCCACCAATTGAGTTCCACCAACATCATCCAGATTCTCTTCTTCATCTTGTGACCCGTTGGTTTCATCAAATTGCACATCATGAACTTCTTCTAGAATGCCACTTGAGTTGTTCCAAACTCTATAAGCTTTGCTTGTAGTTGAATAACCAAGTAGGAACCCCTCATCACATCTCTTGTCAAACTTCCCCAATCTAGTGCCCTTCTTCAAGATATAGCATTTGCAACCAAACACCCTAAAGTAAGAAATATTGGGCTTTCTTCCATGAAGTAACTCATATGGGGTCTTCTCTAGCAATGGATGACAATATAGTCTATTGATGTAGTAGCAAGCGGTATTGATTGCTTCATCCCAAAATGATTGACTCACATTGTACTCATGAAGCATTGATCTAGCCATATCAAGCAATGTTCTATTCTTCCTCTCAACTAGGTCATTTGATTGTGGAGTGTACTTGGCCGAGAATTGATGTCCAATACCATAATAATCACAAAGTTCTAAAATTCTTGTATTCTTGAACTCACTTCCATTGTCACTTCTCACTTTCTTGATTCTAATCTCAAACTCATTGTGAACTCTAGTGAGAAATGTCTTGAAGGTGTCAAACACTTCACTTTTGTCACTAAGAAAGAATACCTATGTGAATCTTGTGAAGTCATCCACTATGACAAAGCCATACTTGTTACCGCCTATGCTTGTATATGTTGTTGGTCCAAATAGATCCATGTGCATCAACTCAAATGCTTTGCATGTGCTCATTGTACTCTTCTTTGGATGTGAGCTTCCAACTTGCTTCCCGGCTTGACATGCACTACAAAGCTTATTCTTCTCAAATTCAACATCTTTCAAACCATTGACAAGATTATGAGTTGTAAGCTTCTTCAATTGTTTCATGCCAACATGACCAAGCCTTCTATGCCAAAGCCAACCCATGCTTGATTTGGAGACTAAGCAAGTTGTCAAAGAAGTTTCTCTAGCATTGAAGTCAACTAGGTAGAGATTCTCATATCTAAATCCCTTAAATGCCACATTTGAACCATCCATACTAATAACATCCACATCATCAACCCCAAAGATGCATTTGTAGCCTAGATCACATATTTGTGCCACGGATAGAAGATTGAAATCCAAGCTTTCAACTAGCAACACATTAGAGATACTCATGTCATTTGATATTGCAATCTTGCCCAAGCCAATAACCTTGCCTTTCTTGTTATTGCCAAATGTGATAGAATCAACACCACTATCATTGTCATTGATTGAGTCAAACATTCTTGATGTACCGGTCATGTGTTGAGTGCACCCACTATCAATAATCCAATGCCTTCCTCTGGCTTTGTAATTGACCTACAAGCAAATCAATGAAGTTTAGGTATCCATTTTTGCTTGGGTCCTTATAGGTTAGTAACTAAGCTCTTTGGTACCCAAATAGCCTTCTTCTTTGGGCCAACAATGGGTGTACCAATAAACTTAGCTTGCACACCCTTCACACCTTTGGTAAGCACATAGCAAGAATCAAAAGGTATAGCATTAACAAATTTCTTGCTTTGGTTCTTTTTATTACAATTATGCTCTAAGTGCCCAACTTGCTTGCATCTATTGCAAAACCGACCATTGCTCTTCACAAAGCTAGGCTTTGGAGTTGCAAAGGCCGACTTGCCTTTCTTGGGGGTGTATCCCAATCCCTCTTTGTTAAGAGAGAACCTTTGGCTACCCAAGCACTTAAGCAAGCGGGCCTCACCACCATAGGCCTTGCCTAGGGCGTGAGTGAGCTCATCCACCTCTCTCTTGAGAGTCTCATTCTCAACCATTAGTGAGGTATCACAAGTGAAACCATCACTAGTAGTGGAGGTAGAGTTGGTGGTGGTGGATGAAGAGCTACAAGAAAGGTTAGCATTTGTCATGATGATAGGTTTATAAAAGGATTCATCAATTATATCACATGTAACACCTATATCACATGATACAACAACCTCCTTCTTTGCTTGTTGCTCAAGTAGTAATGAGTGAGCTTTTTCAAGCTTGGAATGAGCTTTACCAAGATCCTCATGGTCTTCCACTAGACTCTCATGAGTGGTCTTAAGCTCACCTAGAACTTTCTCAAGTATTGCTACTTTCATTAAAAGCTTCTTACACTCCTTGTTCTTGGCAATAGCTATGTCTCTAGTTTGTTGCATCAAGTCATATAGTTGTTCTTTAGTTGGTTCATCATCATCATTTTCATTATCATTATTATTATCATTATCACTATCATGAACATATTCCATTTCACTTTCATCATCACTCTCATCATATAATACCTTAGCTTCTTTGGCCATGAAGCACGAAGAGGATGAATCAAATAGTGAAGGCTTCTTGTTGATAGCAATGGAAGCAAAAGCCTTGTTGGATGATTCTTCTTCTTCATCATCATCATCACTTTCCCAAGTGACCACATAGGCTCCGTTCTTGCCCTTCTTGAAAGTCATCTTGGTTTCTCTCTTTTTCTTCTCAAACTTGCCCCTCTTGTTGTTCTTCTTCTTGTCATAGGGACATTCGGCTTGAAGATATTCGGTGCTATCACAATTGAAGCACTTCCTTTGTTGCTCATTGCTCTTGAAGTTGTCATTTCTCTTTTTGAAGCCTCTTCTCTTAATGAACATGTGACCCATTTTCTTGACTATAAAAGTAAATGCCTCATCATCAATTTCATAATTTTCATCTTCACTATTGTCTTCTTCTTCTTCAATGATGGTAGCTTTGCCCTTGGAGGAGATGGCCTTGAATGCCATGGTCTTCTTCTTCTTCTCATCTTCCACCTTCTCCTTGTCATCAACATCTTGATCATATTTGTCATAGGTCAATACTTCACCAAGCAAATCATTAGGCTTCATTGCTTCAAGCCCATCTCTTTGCAACATCATGATCAACATCTTGAATCTTCTAGGTAAGCTCAATAAGAACTTGTGACAAAAATCTTGATCTTGAGTCTTGTGCCCTAAGCTCTTGAGATTATTGACTATCACTTGCAATCTATGAAACATTTCAATGATTGTTTCATCATTCTTTTTCTTGAAGTTCTCAAACTCACTCTTGAGCCCATATAGCTTGGCACTCTTCACAACCTTAGTGCCCTCATATGTTTCACTCAACCTTGTCCATACTTCATATGCCAATTCTAAGTCCTTGATGCCCTCAAAAACTTTTGTGTCAATACCATGGTAAAGTGTATTGAGAGCCATTCTATTACATGTTCTATTTGCTCTATCTTCATCGGTGAGATGATCGGGATCAATGATAGCAAAGTCATTCTCGGTGACTTGCAAAACTCTTTCATGAATAGAACCAAGGTACATTGTCATCTTTCTCTTCCAATGAGCAAAAGAACTAACACCATCAAAGAACGGTGGCTTGCCCCCAACATGATTGAACACAATTTGAGCCATTTTTCACACCGAAGGATGTTAAGCCTTGATTAAAACGGTGACCATGGCTCTAATACCACTTGTAAGGTCCTAGATGGCTATCGATCAGGTGCTTCTAGACTGCTAGTGCTGGGAGCAGGCTCTCGGCTACAGAAAGGGAGCATCACGATTCACAAAGCCGGAGTGGGTTCTTTCTGGGATCGTGTTCCCCGACCCGACGAAGCCACTTGGGCGGCGGAACATGCAAAGCCGCCTTCTTTTTGTGGTTGGTCGCGTCGTCGTCTTCCTGTCGCGGTGGATGCACATGCACGGGTTCCCGCCTCCCCCGCTAGCCATGAATCCATGATCCTTTTCCTGCTTTCTTCTTGTATTCTCTCTTAATTTCGTGCAACGAATGCACCTTCCCTTTCACGACGCGGTTTCTGAAGCAAATCCACCCTCGGCTCTCATGGCAGGGGTGAGGGCGAGGGCTCCTCGTTTTGACCTCGGCCAGACAAGCCATGTTTCCAAGTTGAGTTAGTACTCTCTCCAGTCTCCGGTCACGCAACAATTACATTATTATACAAAAAAAACTAGCATGAGCATCTTCTCAGAGGAACCTAGCCCTTGTTTAGTTCCCCCAATTCTCCCCCAAATTCCACTATGCAAAAAGAAGATTCCCTGTCACATCAAAATGTCGGCAAATGCATGGAGTACTAAATATTGATGAAATCAAAAACTAATTGCACAGTTTTGTTGTACTTTGCGAGATGAACATTTTAAGCCTAGTTAGTCAAAATTTGGATAATTTTTACCAAATACAAACGAAATGCTACAGGAATTCTGATACAGTGTTTTTCTCCCCAATTCACCGAACTAAACGAGGCCCTACCATACCGTTTTGAAATATTCAATTTTAGACTGGCAACCAGAGCAGGGGTGTGTTCACTTCCCATGCAAACCCAAAATATTTCCTCTTTCACCCATTACATCGAATCTTTGAACGCATGCATGGAGCATTAAATGTAGGTAAAAAAGATAACTAATTGCATAGTTTGTTTGTAAATGTCGAGATGAATCTTTTGAGCCTAGTTAGTCCATGGTTAGACAAATTTTGCCAAATAACAACAAAAGGTGCTACAGTAACTTTTCACCCACTTTTCACCAACTGAACACACCCTAGGTATGTATTGACATGTTGACGTTCTAGAGAAAGTACTTCCTCCAATAAAGATAAACAAAAAAAAGGGGGGTGTGATTCTCGTTTTTTAGAGTCACCAGATAATTTTAAGCTTAACCAAACATTATTACAAGTAATATCAAACAAATATAGTCAGACTCATGCGATATATTATTTTTTATTATACTTAGTTAAACTTAATGAAAATTGACTTGGTTCAATCCTAGAACTATTTTTTCTTGGAAAAAAAGGATTTGCTAAAATTCAGGTGCTGAATTTTAGTTTCCTTTCAGGCGATGATTATTGCATATATTTTATACTAAAATTGCATATTTTGTTTACTGCAATTTATGTAAACACAATCTGCAATTTTTAAAACCAAAACCACAAACCCGGCAAAATTTAATTTGTGTTGGCACAAAGACAATTAATAATTTACAATTATTTTCTATAGAAAGACAAAGACAAAATTTAATATATTATGACACGAAGACAAAAAAAAACAAAACACAAAAGTAACAATTTACTGTACTTGTTTTAGAGATAATACTCATGTAAGGTCCTAGATGGCTAGAGGGGGGGTGAATTGCCTATAAAAATTTCTACAAGAACCACTAAGCAAACTTGTTAGAATAACAAACGGCGTAAAGCGAGTTTTGCTTAGCCTACGGTTGTGATGCAAGCCTCCTATTCACAAGTCTAGTAGATTATGATCTCTAGTTCACACAAGGGCTATGTCACTAATTTTACACTAGTGAGCAAGCTAACAACTACTAGCAAAGGCTATCACTAGAGCTACACAAGATAATCTAGTAAATGTAAATGTAAGAGATAGGATTGTGAATCTTATACCGACGATGGATTGAAGATGTTGCCAATCACCAAGATGATATACAATCAATCAATATTGACAACAACACAATATGAAGACCAATCACCGGGAGACAAGAGACACAATATTTTTATTCACCCGGTGTTCACTTGTGCACCGACAAGCTACGTCACCGGTTGTGTCGACCAACACTTAGATGGTTCCTCGGTGTGACCCTCAAGTCACTTGCCCCTCAAGGCACGCCCCGCAAGGCACCGCAAGACGCCACTCTCAAGTGAGGTAACTCAATGACACGCGCATTCCACTAGAGTTGCTTTTGGCGTCCCGCCGAGGAAAGCACAAGAACCTCTCACAAACAACCGGAGGTGGCCAAGAACAATCACCTTCTCTTGCCAACGCCTCCAACAATCTTCAAGCCGGCTAGGAGTGGTACTCTCCAAGAGTAACAAGAAATCCACCGGCTAAACCACCCACAAGTGCCACTGGATGCCCTCAAGCTATGCAATGCACTTTGGGATCACTCAATCTCACTTTTGATTTGCAGACAAGCAAGAGAGATGAGTGGGAGGAGTAGCTCTAGCTCAAAGGATGCACAAGAGTGTTAGAAATGCCAAGCCACCTCCCCAAGGGCCGGCCAACGAGTATTTATAAGCATCCCATCCAAATAGAGCCATTGCCACTCCACTGACCGTTTTTTCGGGATGACCGGACGCGCCGGTCGAAACTGACCGGACACGCTTCACCGCGTCCGGTCGCCCTGTGACGTCCACGTGTCCCTCGAATTCAAACGCGACCGTTAGATCCTCCAACAGTCACTGTGCACCAACGGTCAAACGCTATGACCGGACGCGCTGCTCAAACGACCGGACGCGCCGGTCGCACAGTACCGCGCGCCCGCGAAGCAATGACCGGACGCGCCGATGCGCATAGCACCCGCGCCCGCGAAGCAACGACCGGACGCGCTCCAGAAGATGACCGGACGCGACAGTGCCAGCGTCCGGTCGGAGTCCAGTAAGCTCTCTCGATGACCGGACGCGTCCGATCGTGTGTGACCGGACGCTCACCGCGTCCGATCGACCTTGCGAACTGCAGTTCCCTCAGGGCGCCTGACCGGACGCGCCGGTCCCGCGAGTGACCGGACGCGCTGGTTGCAAACCCTAGCCCGTGCGCCCGACTCCTGCGCTGTACTGACCGGACGCGTCCGGTCACACCGTGACCGCGTCCGGTGCAGCGTCCGGTCACCTCAGTGACCCCGTTCGCCTCCGTTTCTTTTCCGACTTCCGACGTAGTGGAAAATAGGCATTTCATTTCCCCGAAATCGCCTGAATCCCGCGCTCGCACGCTCGGCGGGAGGGAGAGAGGAACCCAAACCCCTCTCTACCCGCAAACCACAGCGCGACCAACGCCACCTTTGCAAATGTGCCAACACCATCAAGTGTACATCTCCATGTGTTTGTGTGTTAGCTTTTTCTCAATCATTTTCAAAGGTTTTCCAATTAGCTCACTAGACCCTACATGCAATGCACTTCATGAATTCACCTAGTGGCACCCGTGCATCGAATAACCGATAAGACTTCCCCTCTTAATAGTTCGGCTATCGATCCTAAACCACTCACACCCTCTATGGTGTCTTGAGTGTAAAACAAAATGGCCCTATGGTTATACCTTTGCCTTGAGCCCATTTTGTTTCTCCAAATGATATGATCCACTTCATATCATCACATGACCGTCTCGATCCATCGACCTTGACTTCACTTGCTCTTCACTGTTGCATCGGTCCGTCGGCGCTAAGTCTTGCTAAAGCTTCACCATCGCATGGTCCTTCGCTTTGAAGCCTCGACTTGCCCTTCACCTTCACAACCGGTCCATCGAGCCAAGCCTCATCTTGGTCTTCACCATCTTGGTCATATGAGTCAATGTCATGTCTCATATGCAATGACCACCTTTATCTAAATCATCCACTTAGATACAAAGGTTAGTCCTAGGTTTCATCAATTAGCCAAAACCAAACTAGGGACTTTCAACTCCCTCCATTCCGTTTTATGTGGCGCCAACACTAGTATTCCAGATACCTAGAACTATTTAATCCAGCTCCTTTTTCCTAGCTGGTGGTGTCATGACCCTTCGTTTGTTGAAGTCGTCATCAATTTTTTTTGCATGCATGCAACGAAGGGAGGAGGATCAGTCAAACGACTCAAACGGCGAATCAGTTTTGCATACAAGCAGTGAGAAGAGTGCCTTGCCTATAAAGAGGCTTGGTAAGTGTTGCATGCTATTTAATTGCAACACATGTTATGATGTTGCGTCAGATAAAATGACCATTCTCCAAAATGAGCGTACGCCAGATATATCGAACAGGAGGGAGTATAGGAGAAGTGACTACCGTACTAGTACCACTCAGCACGTCACAGGTTCACCTCGCCTGAACGGACTGAGAAAAAACAGGCGACTGTGAGGTAGGAATTGGGGGGGAAGGGGGAAGGTGGAGTATTGGCATGTTTTTTTACAACAAACGAGATTATATTAACAGCGAGAAGCTGACAGTAAGGTTACATGGTTCATACTTACAAAGTTCGGTGCCTGACTAATGGGCACTGGTGACTGTGATGCAAATAAGAGCATACAGGCAGTTCTGTATTGCCAAACTCATAGTAAGCTTGTCTAGCTAGGCCATCTGCCGTGTGTTGAGATTCCTGTTGATTTTGAGAATCTTAGCCCTTCTGGGAGCTGAGCTGTTTGTAAATGATTGAGTATAGTATTTGATTCTCCAGTCCGGTGTGTGTGATTGGTCTTGTTGATTGAGGAAGAGCACCAACTGTTGACAATCTGATAAGAAGGTTGTGTTGTCGTAGTGGAGACTGTCAATGACCTGTGCATCCAGAGCTAAGGCAGCCGCTTCTGCCATCAACACCGATTGAACTCCAGCCAGTTGCGCTTTAATGGAAATAGTTTGTGTCGGCTGTACCTGCGTGTTAACAAAGAGGGTTCCAATGCCAGCCATCCTAGGCGGCAGTGATGGATGGTCTGGTGCAGTCGAGGCATCAACATAGCAACAGACTCCTGGGAGCAGCGCCGGCAAGTGGACGATAAACCTGTCCTCCTGCTATGAGAGGGTATCTGTAGTTGTAGAAGGCATACCTGATATTCCTTGGTTGATATGATCGGCTTGCTGATTCAGGTGAAGTGGATGTGGTTGTTCATGCCATCCAGACCTAGGTGGCGGTGGATGGTCAGAGCTTTGGTCCATTTCATCTGCTTTGACAGCAGTGTTGTTTGTTCCTGACTCCTGTGCTTGCTGATGAGAAGAAATGTGCGCCGACACTGCATGATGAACCGGCCAGGGAGACCAAGTTTTTCTCTGGAACCTAATGTCATTTCAAGCCTTCCATAAGTACCATAAAGTAATGAGAATCTTAGTGAATAGATCATTAGAGGTGGAGGTGGTTATGAGAGCCCATAGGATCAATTGCACTCCATCATTGTCCTGAGGAAAGCTGTCGGTGTGTAGGGGTGGATTAGTTGAAAACCAAACAGCCCTCGGTAGATGATAGTGGAAAAATAGATGAGCATCATCCTCCACTGTACCGCAAGCTGCACAGTATTTATCAATATTAGTGGTATACCTTGATGCCCTTTCAGCAGTGGCCAGCGCCCTTCTGATGAGTCTCCAAGGGAATGCTTTGATTAATGGAGGTAGTTCCTTGGATTTTTAGGTTCTCTACAAAATATTGTTAGCATGGTGATTTATATTTCTGGATCCCTGCTGTGGTAGCTAAATAAGCTGCTGTCTACTTAGGTGTCTATAAATATTCCTGGTGGAACATTTGCCATCTTTGGCAGGTGTCCATCTGAGGATGTCATTTTGGTTGTTGGGAATAATCGGGATCTCAGTGATTGTATGTATAGTCTGGTCATCAAAGATGTTAGCAATGAAATATGCATTCCAAGATTAGGAGTTAGGATGCCAGAGATCAGAAATAGTAGACGACAGAGGCGATTGGGTGACTAGTAGGAACATGTAGTCATGAATCATGTCCCATAAAGGACACCAAGGAGTGGACCAAATGGAGCTATTACCTGAGTGGATTTGAAGGACAACGTTAGTGGTAAGATCCTTTTTGACCTGCAAGATGGAAGACCAGAAGATTGACTTGGTACCCGAGATGATGGAGTTCTAGAAGGAGGTATTAGGATAGTATTTGGCTTTGAGCACTATACAGAGCAAGGGATTTTTTTATTAGTAGCTATGTTCTAGGCAGCCTGTGTGAGTAGGCTTTTGTTCACCGTATAGAGGTCTCTGATGCCGAGACCTCTATTTTCAGTGGGCTGACATATGTCATCCCAAGATCTGAAGGCAATTGGCGATGTAGGATTGTCCTCCTGTACTCCTGTCCACCGAAATCTTCTGATGATTGCCATGATTTTGCCTACAAAAGTCTTAGAAACAAACAGAGTAGACATATAGTACACCAGTATTGAAGCCAGCACCAATTTAATGTAAGTAAGCCTTCCTACATATTAAGCTTGATAGCTTTGATGGTCATTAGTTTAGCTCTGAACTTATTAAGAATGAATTCATAAGCTCTGTTCCACTAAAAATAATGGGGTGGCCAAGGTGCATTGTGTTAGGAAGGAGATCAGGGACAGGGAAGATGTCCTTCATTTGGGCTCTGATAAAGGTCGACACATTCTTACTGAAAAGAATAGAAGATTTCTAAAGATTAGGAGCTTGACCGGATAAACTGCAGAAATCATGCAAGACATTGCGAATGTTAGTAGCTTCAACAACCGAGGCAGCTCCACAAAGCATAAGGTCATCGGCAAAAAGGAGAGAGTGAATAGCAGGACAGCCAGGACCCAGGGTGACCCCTGAAAGGTTGGAGCAGTTCATTTTAGACTGTAGGCGAATAGAAAGTTTATTAATGGCAATGACAAAGAGGTAGGGCGAAAGGGGGGTAGCCTTGGCGAATGCCTCTCTGAGAAAAGAAAGTAGTGGTAGGCTCACCATTGACTAGTATAGATAAAGTAGGAGTAGAGATGCAAGCGTGAATTAGGCAAATAAAGTTGGAGCGAAGGCCAAGGCGAGCGAGGGCAGATGCTATGAAGTTTCATTCCAACCGGTCAAAGGTTTTAGCGAGATCAAGCTTAAGGAGGAAAGCTTGATGGTTCCAGGTCTTGAGAGAAAAGGAGTGAACAACTTCCTGGGTGATAACAATATTGGAGGAAATGTGCCTATTCTCTATGAAAGCCATCTGAGAGTAATCAATGTAGTTGGGAAGGTGGGGCTTTAACCTATCAGCAAGGGATTTAGCGATGACTTTGTAAATGATATTACACAGACTAATAGGTCTGAAATCTTGAGGTATGACAGGTTGCATTTTTTTGGGGAATAAGAGTAAGAAAAGTTTGATTCAATTCAGGCTGGAGAAAAGCAGTGGAGTAAAATTCTCTTACCAGACTGTGAACATCCTGAGATATCCATGGCCAAGCAGCCTTGTAGAATGCTGCATTGAGCCCATTGGGTCCCGGTGATGCGTTGCTGCGCATCTTTTTGATGATGGAATGGAGTTCATGTATGTCCGGGGTGGAGTTGGTGAAGTCATCCTAAATCTCTTCTCGGGTCCTGTTTCCTGCGTCAGAAACATTAGTGACAGGATTGGCGATGCCTGTAGTGTCCTAGGCGGTGTCAGCATTGTGATTAGTGGTACTAAAAATATGTTGAAAATAAGCAATCAGGGTATCAGGCTGTTCAGGGGTAGTAGAATGAGTGCCATCAAGATTTTGCAAGTAAGTAATTCTGTTTTTTTCTATGCCTTTTAGTTATGGAGAGGTGGAAGAAAGAGGTGTTACGGTCATCCTTTGTGGCCCAGTTTTTCTTGGCACGTTGAAGGTGAAATTCCTCATCTTTGAGTAGTAGCTGGTGGTGCTACTGGGTGAGGTGCTTTTGCAGATCGAAGTCTCGGTGTTGCGGTGGTTTGGATTGATGTTGCAACAGCTGGTCCTCCACGGCAGCTAGCTGATCGGCTATCTTGGGTTTCTTCTTTCTCCATGTGCGCAAGTCGACAGCCAGGTACTTTGTTTTCTGTGCAAAGGAGCGAGAGGCAGAACGGTTCCAGCTTTGCTGCACCACTGCTTGATAATCCTGTTCCATGAGCCACCAATTCTCAAAATGGAAAGGTTTATTAGTGCGTTTGCGATTAGAAGTGAGGATAGTAAGAATTGGAGCATGGTCACTACGCAGCATAGGAAGATGATGGACCGTCGTTCCGGGATAAGCAGAACACCATTCGGCATTGGCAAAGGAACGATCGAGGCGCTGAAACATTGGAGTGGAGCTAAATCTTTTGTTGGACCAGGTGTAAGCCGATCCGCTGTACCCCAAGTCAATGAAATCACACTGCTTGACATGATCACAAAAGGCATTAATACGTCTAAGGTCAGGCTTACCCAGTCCTGATTTTTCATTAGGATGCATAATATCATTCATGCACCCATACATAAAGTTGGCAAGTTGCTGTTATTTACAACAAAATCTAGCACTTGAGACCATATGGCATTGGTAGTTCGATGATGAGGATCACCATAGATACAAATTAAAGCAAACTGTTGAGAACTAAGATTATTAGTACATAAGGCAAATATGTAGTTGGAGGAGTGATCTACTACAGTAAGACAACTTCATCGTTCTAAAGTAACCAGAGGCCACCGGACTGGCCTACAACTGGAATGACAAAAGCATCAGAAGCATTAAAACGGTTTATAAGAGAGGTACGTGATATTGAAGAATTTCTAGTTTCTGAGATGAAGCAAACCTGAGTTCTAGTAGATGTTAACAAGCGGGCGAGATGTACCATCTTCAAACTGCTAAGGCTCCCGCCCGAGCCCCTGCAGTTCCAAGCTAGGAACGTCATGGCCCCCCTGGCGCCCTTGAGGCTGGCGTCGGAGCCGCTTCATAGCTGTCCCCCATACGAATGTGAGGTCATTCCTAGCTTGATGTATGGTAATCTCCCTTGCGGATCCCAGAGGGTCCGCCATGTTCAGAAGGAGGTTGTACTGTGTGGTGCCGAACTCCTCCGCTTGTTGACTGGACCTTGCAGTAGCACGTGAGGAGACTTGCAAAGCCATAAGGGACTTCACAAGATCCATTTTAGAGAGGGTGAATGGATGGGTGGACAGAGTAGTGAGGCGTGGTGGCAGAGGGCGAGGAGGAACAAGCGGAGTGGGCATGTTGGGTGGAGCACAGGGTGGATCAGGAGGCGTGGAAAGAGATGTGTGGTCGGGTGGCTTGGGTTCCATGGCATGGGGAACCGGGACGATGGTACTGTCGCTGTCCATGGCAGAAAGGGGTAGAAGGAAGCGAACGATGGAGAGTAGAAAGGTGGAACTTAGTTAGAGATGGCAGCAGATCGGGTTCGGGTCGGATACCCACGGGTTTCGGGTCCTGCGGTTTCGGGTTTGGGGATGGTTTCTCACCCACAGTTTTCGGTTTCGGGTTTGGTATCGGGTTCGGTTTTGGGTTTGGTTTTTCACCCGTTGATATCCAATGGATATCCGAAATAAATTATTTGGAATTAAAACTCATGTTTTATAATATGCTAATAATAACTTGTTTACTTAGATTATTAAATCTATTCAAAATTGACTCATGAAAATATTTATTATTTATTGTCTCTTATTTATACATGTGAATATGTTATATTTATCCGCGGGTTTTGGGTATCCGCGGGTTTGGTTTTGGTGATGGATTTCCACCCGAATCGGTTTCGGTTCGGGTTCGGGTTTCGGTTTTGGGTGCACGGAGACTCCACCCAGTCCGAACCCGAACCGTTGTCATCCTTAAACTTAGTGCTTCATCGGTAGGATAAAGCATGTCGAGGCAGTAACGCGGTGGATCGGGGGCGGAGGGCGCCGGGAATAGGAGGAGATGACGAATTGGCGCATGGTGGCGACGGGCGGTGGAGGAGCAGGTGACGGTACAAGCTTGAGCTGGGCTCGAGCAGATGGCAAGCACCGGCGGAATCGTCGAAGGAGAGCGAAATCGAAGGGAGCAGGTGATGATCTACTCTTGAATCGTAGCTAGAGTGGTAGGGAAGAAGAATCCGAGCGGATTAGAGATGGGGAATTTTATAGATTGGGGATTTGGGGGAAAGGGGATACAACAGTACGCCAGTCTTCCTCGCTACGGAGTTCAGGATTCTTCATTACCGATGTTGTTGATGGCGCACTCGCTGACGCCGCCAACACTGGCGCACTCGCTGGAGGCTGCTCGTCTGCAGGCCGCCGTCACCGCTCCAATCACCGGGTCGTGGAGGTGGGAGGACGGGCAGAGGGCGAGATGCGAGCGCCCGGTTCAAAGTGATGAGTATTGGCACGTTGACTATTATCATTAACGTGAATTTTGAACTCGAAAAAGGACTATCATCCTCGGCGTGACGGTGTCCAGCTAGCCACCAATGATTCCCCACATGCATCGCGCGCCCCAGTCTGAGCGCTGAACCTTTAAAAATTTTCAAAGGAAGCTTCGTTCTCGGCCCTGTTCGCTAGATGGTTTGTGTGGCTAGCTGATTCTGACTGATGTTGATTTGTTATAAAAGAAAAACACTACTAAATAACTGACTGATTCTGACTGATAAAATCAAATGAACGGGTTGTCGGCATCCTCGCATGATCCGTTGATGTCCAAACGACGAAGCAAACGAGTAGTAGAGGAGCATGCATGGTCACGTTGCGTCATATTGTTGCTTGTGCGTGTGGCTCAGCGGTCTGGATCACCTACATACACACGATGACACGACCCGGACGTTGACTAACTACACTAAACCATGTCATCGTAAAAGAAAATAAGAATTAGGCCTATTTAGAGTCCGCGGTCTAAAGTTTCACTAAAGTTTAGACTAGCTATTTTCAAACAAGCTGTCTAAAGTTTGACCAGCCTTATAAAAAAACTTTAGACAACACAAGTGAGCTAAAGTAGTAAGTTTGAGGCCCTGTTTAGATTAAAGCTGCTAAAATTTATCACGTTGCATTAAGTTGATTGCCGGCCATCGCGAGTGATCGCATATTTATATACAGTATATGTATAATTATAATAATATGGGATATATATATATATATATATATATATATATTCTATTCAAGCAAACTAAACTCGTGGTGTCGTGCCCAACTGGCACGCACGGTCGCGGTCGTTGGATATCGTGTATATATCCGATCCCATCGGGCCGCTTATCATACATCGCATGATCATGGAAGTTTCTTTTTCTTATTATATAAACAAAAAGTGTCAGGGGAGTCCAATTTGTTCAGCTAACCAGATGTCCGGAACACGCATGCGGCACGTGCACACTTAGGTGTACAGTGGCTCTCGGTTCTAGTGCTATGCATTTTCTTTATATATAGCAGCATTGATAGGTATGAAAACTATATATAAAAAAGATTGGTCGTATGCAAGAAGCTATATAAAATTATGCCCAAGCGATTATACTTCATGACTTGATCACATCAAAGATTTCAAATTATCTAAACTATTTCCTCCACGAGAGTTTCATGGGCATTCAATAAACCGATATGGCATACTATAAATGAAAAATGATGATAAAAGTTTCATGCTCCCTCTGTTCTAAATTATAAGTCGCTTTGACTTTTTGGTTCATTCATTTTGCTATCTATGTAGACATATTATTTATCTAGATGCATAGCAAAATGGATGTACCAAAAAAAAGTCAAAGTGACTTATAATTTGAAACGGATGGAGTAGTATGAAATGAGTTTTTGGGGGACAAAACTTGTTTACATTGTTTTAAACACCTTGGAGTCTTGGAAACAGGGACATGAAACTCCCGTTGAGTCTAAGTGAGGAGTTTTATGGAGTTGTTTTCGAAACTACCATGTCATATAGAACGAGATGAAACATGAATGAAGTACCCACTCTCAATGGAGAGTTTAATTCTATGGTTCATATGCACTTAATTTCATGACTCAAAGAGAGTTGATAACCATGTCAAAAGGTTTCATCTCTATAAAACACGTTTCTTCTCTTTTTTCTTAAAAATATTGCCACATAATTGAAATTGCTTATGTGATAGTTTATTAAATGTAAATAAAACTCTGGTAACCTCCCACTGAGAATGACCTTATATGACTTGAGCACATTAATCGATTTCAACTTATCTAAAAGTACTCCATAAAAAATGGATTTCTTGCACCCCGAGATGTCAAAAAAAATCCTACGCACAACCAAATATATAGAAAAAGATACACATAATTCTGATGTGTAATAAGTATAACACTAATACTATTTTTTTTATAAATCTGATCAAACTTGAGAATGTTCGACTTCCTGTAGAGCGGTTTTTTTTTTCTTTACGGAAGTTATAGTTGGCTGCCTCAAAAAAAATCGAGTGCAACTAGGGCACAAGAGTAATGAGCGTGCAGTGCGATAAATCGAGAAGACGACAAGTGTCAAGCGTTGATTGCTTCAAACAGGACGATTTGATTCGTCAACGATTTTATGCTATTGTATTACGTTTTGCATTTATCTGTATACTGTGGTAGTATACATTGGGGTTGTTTAGTTGGTGAAAAAGTTTGAGTTCGGCTACTGTAGCACTTTTCGTTTTATTTGGCAATTTGTGTCTAATCATGGACTAATTAGGCTCAAAAGATTTGTCTCGTGATTTACAACTAAATTGTGTAATTAGTTTTTTCTTTCGTCTATATTTAGTACTTCATGCATGTGTCGCAAGATTCGATGTGACAGATACTGTGCAAACTTTTTTGGGTCAACTAAACAGGCCCATTATTGAGAGAGAACGATTACTGTCGTGACTATGTCAGTCTAATCAATACTACTAGCTGTTCATCAATCTCCTATCAAAATTGAAACGACGTCGCCTTTTGTTAGGGGGTGTTTAGTTTCTAAAAATTTTCACCCCAAAATATCACATCAAATCTTGTAACGCATTAAATGTAGACGACATAAAAAACTAATTGCACAGTTCACCGTGAAATCGCGAGACGAATCTTTTAAACCTAATTAGTCCATGATTGAACAGTAATTATCAAATAAAACAAAAAAAGCTACGGTACCCGAAACCAAAAATTTTCGCGAACTAAACACCCCTTAATTAGCTACCAACTGACAGGAGAGAACGGAGGACGACGTCGGATCATCAGCGAGACTTGCAAACAGCACTCATCCAACCGCCGTCTGCCACGTGGGCCGGGGACCCCACCAGGCCAAGTACAGCGACGCGCGACCTCTGACTCTGACCGGAGTCCAGACCACGACGCGCCATGCCGTCCCGATCGCGCGCTGGGACGAAACCAACCAAACGGTGGGGGCTGCCGTGCCGGACCGGCTCGCCTCGCCGCGGCCCGCACGGCGTACGCGTTTGCGTGCTGCCGGCGGGCGCCGCCGTTCACGCCCCATGGTTCACACCGTGGTTGGTTGGACACGGACACACAGGACGAGACGAGAGTGACCTTTGTGCACTCTGCTCTGCTCCGCTGTGTTGCAGTGTTGGTGGATTCGAGACGCCATGGCCGAGCCCGTGCCCGTGCGCGACGCGGCGACGGCGAGGCGGGCGTGCCAGCCAGAGTGGCTGAGACTCCGGACTCCGGTGGTCCGGTCAGCGCGCGGTGCGTCTGCCACTGCCACGTGCCGCGTGCAGGTGCAGCACACATCACGTGCATGCATGGGCGGATCTAGGGGTATTTTCTGATATTCCCAGGAATACCCAACAACTTTAGTGTTCTCTCAAGTATATATGGATATATATTTATACATATAAATATGTAATGTAATATTCTATAGTATTTTCACGGATTGTCGCCCACAGTAGCCAAAAAAAAAGGCCTTTCGGCCTGTCTTCTAACCGGACACCCTCACAGGCCAGCCCACCAGGAGGCCCATTCGCCCATGACGCCCCTTAAGCCCTCCAGAGTAGTTGAGTACTCGAGTACCGTGAGTATGTGTCCGTGAGTGCGCGACCCCCTGCTTCCGACGATGCGACCTCTAACCCTAGGCACGGTAGGAATACCCAGGAATGAAATCCTGGCTTCGCCACTATGTGCATGTGACATGCTGCTCGGACTGGTGCTTCGTGGTCAGCAACAGCAAGTGATTACGCATGCAATGCTTGACCGGAACACCGGAGGAGTACTTTGGCAGGCGCCAGCCGGCGTGATGATGTGACGGGCGTGTGTGTTACATGCCACTACAACCCAGCGGTAGAGGACTCGAGAGGACACAATAGACGGGCGGTCAATTAATGCTGAACATTTTCATCTGTTTTCACCTGTTGAATTCTAAACTGCCTTCGTGTGTAAAGGACTTGTTGTGATCTATATTCTCGTCTATATGTATACCATCCTACGCAACATATGCGGAGCTAGCTACTGAATGAGCTCATTAAAATCATGAAAAATACACATGAAGTGTTCTATAATTTGTTATTCCATCTAAGATGGACCACTCTTGCTCTAGATCCTAACCAGCCACAGCCACGCAAGTATGCATTCCATGACATGACATATATATATGGACACCATGCGATGTGCAAAGGCAGATTAAAATTATATTACACCGAGTGAACTCAATAGATGATATCTTTTATTTTATGAATACGCAACCTAAGCTAAGTTAATTGCAGCAACTAATAATATCAAAACTTGAAAGTTAAAATATTATTAATTCATGCTGTCACCAAAAGGATAGGATACCACAAGAATTGATATAGCTAAAGCTGCTATGACAGATGGTAAGCTAAGGCCTTAATTGGTTAATACCTCATTATCTGATTCGGTGTAGCTAGTGGGATAGTTACTATCTAAGGATCAAGCTCACAATTAGCTAGTCTATTATCTATACATGTTTGAATTCTAAAGAGATAATTATTAGTAGATAATATAATGTATTCATTAAATTTTCAATACTCATGCAACGCAAGTTATTAGCGCTAGAAGACAGGTTGATTAACTAGGATCCTCTTTTGTCACGGGAGATGAAACCAAATTTACTACATTTTTATTAAAAAGATCCCAACTGCAAATGGCCAATGGGTCAACCAAACACCATGTACGCACGCACGTGTTCTCATCGAGCAAAACTGGGAAAAATAAACTGGACACACCGACCACCGCAGGAGGTCAAAGTTTTGCGGTTTTGGTTTTTTAATGAGTTTCAGGAGCCGAAATCCAACTCCAGCGGACAGCGGTGCTGGCCAGGCCGCGGCGTAATTACCACGTAGTAGTATGTGCATTTTTATATGGAGACTCGGCGCCGGTCCAGTCTACCCATTACGAATGCTAAGCTACACTAACAGTTAAAAAAAAAGAGAGAGCTGATCCTTCCTACTCGTACCAGTCAAGATGGAAGAGATTTTTTTAACTCTAAATACACAGCTATTTTTATTTTTTTAAGAAAAGAAGCTTTAACACACATCTTGGTGCTGGCATGGTAAAAGTGAAGGCAACGGATCTGAGGTGAAATGGTATTGTAAAAGGACTACTAAGTATTTAGTTTAATAAAAAAAGTTTACTAGTACTGTACACGTCTTCTGCCGTGGTAGAAGTGAACGCAGCGGATCCCATCATGTAGAGAAAGTACCCTCCTGAGGTGAAATGGAAGTGTGTAAAAGCGCAAGGGGAAGTGCGTGCGGGTGCAGACGTGCAGCGCAGGGAAAGGAGAGTGACGGGTGGAGAGGAGCACGGGAGGACCGGAGGAGGGGGGACGACGATGGCGACAGAGACGAGAGAGAGGGACGAGGCCGGGCGTGGGACGGAAGAGAAAGACGGACGGAACGAGTCAAAGGTTGCCCACGGCGACGACGACCCATGGATGGACATGGACATGGACAGACGGGACGGACGGGGGCGGGGCACACCACACGCCACGCCGGGCGCCCAGGCCACGGAACAAAAAGCGACCCATCCCTCCAAGTGCCCCCGATCCCAAACCCAACCCCACCGCCGTTGTCTCGGCTCGGGCGCTCCCTCGTCAATCCCGCCACCACGCACCGCCACGACCCCTCCCTTGCCTCCGTCTTCCATTCCACTCCACTCGCGACTTCAAAGTTCATTCAAACCCGCGACCCCCGGGCACCACCAGCTCCGCCGCTGGGAGGGGACGGAGGAGCGACGAGCAGCAAAGCCTAAGGAATAGGCTCCAGGCCTCCAGAGCGCGCGCGTTCGGTGTCCCTCTGCCTGCCGTCTACTAATCGCCCGACTCCGACTCCGGTGAGAGGCCAAGCCAGCCATGGGGTGCGTGTGCTCGAGGCGGTTCCCGGAGGACGCGCCGCCGGCGCCGGGCCAGCTGGCGGCCGCCTACGACGCGCGCCGCGGGAGGTACGGGCCCGGGGACTTCGACTCCGGCGAGCTCGCCATCCCGCCGCCCAAGCCGCCCCACTCCCACAAGGTACCTAACTTCCCTTCAGTCGCTGGCTGCTACCGCGCCCCCCCCCTCTCTCTCTCTCCCCCGCTGCCCGCTCCTTCCTTCCCCCTCCCCGCCTCGCTTCACGCATGCTGCCGCGGCTCTCGCTGCCTTAGGCCCTGTTTGGTTGGTTTTTTTTAAAGTTTAACTCCTATTACATCAACGTTCCTTTAAATACATAGAGTACTAAATATAGACTCAGATTAGGAGTAATTTACTAGACGAATCTATTAATCCTAATTAGTCTAAGATTAAAAACTTTTTATCAAATAAGACAAAAATGCTACAGTATTGGTTAAACTTTTAACTCAAACCAAACCAAACACCCCCATCATGTGGAGGTGCGGTGCTGCTGCTCTGCGGCAAATTCTGGTCACCTTGGAGACACAGCTGCCGACTGCTATCCTGATTCGATTGGCTAGCGAGGCTCCCAGTTTCCAGCCATGTCTGCTCAGCGACCCTGTCGCGTTTCGGCCGCCGCCGTGAACGGGGGACACGCGACAGCTCGCCGTCGCCGCCGCGAAGCTGAAGCTGTTTCGCTTCATTCATACAGTTAGTGCCGCCGCGAAGTCTTTATGAAGCCCTTCACACTAATCATCACCTTTAGCAAAATAGTCCGTTCGATCAGAATTCGGGAACCGGTCGGAGGTGTTTCAGTATTTGTTGCAAAATCTGCATGTGCTCGATTACCGGGTAAGGGGAACGAGACCGGAACAGATACATACATACAACAGGTAAAGCCAATAATAAAAGCCAGTCCACAAATCTGCATGTCATGTCGGCATACAATGTGAAGTCAAGCTTGGCGGCCCTTCTTTTCGCATATGTTCTAAGCTCTCTCCCAGGAGAATGATTCTCTTCTTTTCACTGGGATAAGTGAAGGCGCAGCCGTGCTTAATCTACATTCAGGTTGCGTCAGCAAAACTCGGACCCAGCCTGATTTTAGGTAGTCCAAGGACTACCCTAGCCAAAACTATTATTACTGGTTAGATTTCAAAAGTCCAAATTAAAAGTCTAATGTTCTTAAGTATTTTAGTCCTAAGACTATATCTTCTCTTGGCTGGTGCTCGATTGTGCTTGCCGCATAGTTTATATTATATCTTAGATTATACACTATATTGATTGCGAAATATTTTTGCTGGGCATACCCTAGGTCTAAATCCTGGGTCCGCCACTAAGCAAAAGTCTACCCTCTGGAATGGTCAAGCCTGCGACCCACAACGCGAAATTGTGTCTGACCGTTCTACTTTTGGAGTCGACCAATCATACCATCTTACTCTTCCAGATGCATGAAGTTTCCAGTATTTGATTCGCAGCTAGGAGGGTGCTCTCCTCTGAATATGCAAGGAGATTGTCAAACTACAAACTGTGACACAATGAACAAACACCAGTCTTACTGCATATTGCTGTCAACATGTGTAGACAAAGATTTGGATAAGCAATGGCTAGGTGATTGAGCATGAATGGGATATTCATGGCTGGAGATATAAAAAATGAGGCTACAGGATATTAAAGCATCTGATTAAAGGGAATTCACCATTTTTTGGTTGTCCGTGGACACATTCCGCTGTCTGCTAACGTTTCTTCCTCGTCTTCCTTGTTCTCATCTGGTTAAGGGAATTCACCATCTTACTCTGGTCTGGTCTGTTATCATCAAATCAAGCTAAGGATAATCTTCTGTCGCACAGTAAATTCAGTGAAGCAATCGAACAACTTTGAAGGACTGACATCTCCTTTTATATTTTGATCAAGCTCAGTCAATGTTTCATGTTTCTATCTAGTTGCATGAACTTCATTATTTTTTAGTAGTGCTGTTTCATAACTTTTAACATTGCAGACCAGAATAGCATTCTTAGAATATACTATAAATCTTGCTTTATATCTCATGAGCTCGCACAAATGTTATGTTTCCTAAAGTGATAATATATTCGACCTCCTTTTCTTGACGTTGTTTTGTGCAACAGCTAGTTAGCTTTCTATTTGTAGCTGATGGAATAAAACTAAGAAATTATTACATGAGAACATAGCAGTAGGTCTTTTCACATGAACTCTGACATACTAAGTTCTGCCAGGTATCAGACACAGGTACATTTTTGGGAAGGGCTAGCATTGCTGGTCTGGAAAAGGCTGTTGAAGTGTTAGATACGCTCGGGAGTAGCATGACAAATTTGAATCCTGGCAGCGGCTTTCTCTCTGGGGGAACCAACCGGGGGAATAAAACCTGTATTTTAGCATTTGAAGTCGCAAATACAATAGCTAAAGCTTCTAGTTTGTGGAGGTCATGCTCTGATGAGAGTATACAAGAGCTCAAGAAAGAGATTCTGCATTCAGATGGAGTGCGAATATTGGTGTCCTCAAATACCATTGAGCTGTTGCATATTGCTGCTGTTGATAAAAGGTATGATTGTATGATTTGAACTTGCTCTGAATACTCTCTGTTGCTTTAGTCAAAACTGTGGCTGACTTGGACTTGAAAAATGGAATCGTACAGGGAAGAACTTGCCATCTTTTCAAGAGAAGTAATACGATTTGGCGACCTCTGCAAAGATCCTATATGGCATAACTTGGGGCGATATTTCGACAAGTATGCCTCTGAAAAGTATGCTTTTCATCTGAGTTGTCGCTATCTACAATCATATTAGCACTTGACGTTCTCTGAATTACTATGATATGCAGGTTAGTGACAGATAATACACCTCACGATCATTCAAAGGAAAGCATCGAAGCTACTGTCCAGAAATTGATTAATTTGGCACAAAACACTTCTGTACGTATGATGTAAAGAATTCTTTTATGTTTGCTTTAGTGTCCTGATTTGTGTACTTATAGGTCTTGAACTTTAAAATACTTATTTTTTAGTCAAAAGGTAACACTGTTCTTTTACATTTCTGCTGTTTAATTTATGGAGTGTCCGCTGGTTTCTAAAACTAAAATCAGAGCATCATATACACAATAGCAACTTATAAGCTACATTTTCAAGAATGGTGGTAGTATCAAGCTATTTTTGTCAATATCACACCAACTCCGAAACTGATGCTTATTAACTATGTAATGGCAGGAGCTCTACCATGAATTGCATGCTCTGGACAGGTTTGAGCAGGATTTTAAAAGGAAATTTCATGAAGAGGAGTTCGTGCCAGCAGCTAGACGAGGTACAGTAAGACTGATGCCATTTTGGAGCAGTACCGATAGATGTTAGACTGCATGCTTTAGGCTTTTTTCTCATTAGCTAGCTTGTCTGGAAATAGTGATATGCTTACACTTTGTGAGCAAAGACTTGGGGGGAACATATCATAATATTAGTAAGTTATTGGGCTAGCTATTACATTTGGCATTAGACAAAGGAAATGAAGCTTGAGAACGTGCTCATAGCATGCTGTTAAGACTTCCTGGTGTAAGGCTGTCAACCTGGGCTCAAACCCTGAGTTCTCACAGGAAAAAAAGCCCATAACTGTGTGTTCCCCATGGTTGTGACACAGTTGCTAAAGCGATAGCCTGCAGGCAGTAGCTGGTTTTCTGGATCTTTTCTTGATGCTAAGTGCAACGTCTTGAGAATGTCTCTCCCCCTGGGGCGAGTTTCTTCAAGGGAAATGGATCTTATGTTGGTCGTAGTGCAAACTTTTTTTTTCCCTGGGTTTCTCTTTGATAAATAAAACAATGTATGTTCTCTGCGATTCCATCCCCATCTTTATTCCAAATGAACCAACTTGTGATAGCCACTTATAAATTGACTATCAGCTGTGTACCATCCCTGGATGGTAGAGGCTGGAACTTTGTTCCATTATCTAAAAAACTTATAAATTGACTAGTTAACAAGCTTATAAATTGACTGGTTAACAAGCATGACAAGATTGAAAGGCAGAGCTCCTGCCACTTTGTCCAAGAAAAAAGCTTGCCAAGCTGACAGATAGGATTGACATGGTAACCAGGGAATCCACACTTTTTAGAAAATGAACTACATTAATGTATGAGATTCCTAACCATGTTCTTTTGAAGAGATTCTTAAAATGTGTACATAGATATAAGCATTCTTTCACAGTACCAGCTGTTATTTCCTATAGCCTTTTTTGTTACTATAGCATTTTACACATGCATGTAGGCATGTACAGATAAAACTTGAGGGATGTAATTACATTTTATTTTTACTTTTTGTTGCAGAGAGTATAATGATATTGCATAGTGAATTAAAGCGCCAGAGGAAGCTTGTGAAAAATCTGAAGAAGAAATCCTTGTGGTCTAGCACCTTGGAAGATGTAAATTTTCAACCATACTCACTTAGTTGTTTTATAGTTTATACTGTAACTTTATGTCCATCACTCTTTGTTAATACCGACATGCTAACAAGACATTTTTTGGCGGACACGCTACACATGTTGTTCCTTACCCTCGAACATCTTTTGAAGAATGCTGACATTTTATTTATTCTCCTAACTGCAGGTTGTGGAGAAACTTGTGGACATCGTAATATATTTACATAAACAAATTCGAGATTCATTTAATGAAGCTGGTAAGTAGTACTACTAGCTTGTTGTTTTTTTTAAATGTATCTAATAATTTCCTAACACCTCAGGAACTGAATTCTGCGCTTCCGAACAAACTCAGAACAAAAGGCTAGGTTCCTGTGGTCTGGCACTACATTATGCTAACATTATCAATCAAATTGAAAATATAGTAAGTTGTTCTGATAGCCTATGCCATGTCTATTTATGTCTGCATGATGTCCCACTTTCATTATATTGGCATGGTAGCAATTTCCATATGTTCATCCAGAATATGTTCAGTCAATTTGTCAAACCATGATCTATCCATTCTCCTTTCCATACCGTGTACAGTTGTGTACTGTAATAGTATCTGTGCTTATCTCTCTGTCTCTAGTTAAGAAAGCATTGTGCATACCCTGTATCACCAGAGTCTACATTTCCAAACTTAAGGCTGGTACTGATGATGCTTCATTGATTAGTGGGGATGACATTCTCAAAGTATCGTGTTTACCTATGCAGGTTTCTCGGCCGCTCTCTCTTCCTCCTAGTGCAAGGGACAATTTGTACCATGGTCTGCCAATAACAGTAAAGTCAGCTCTGCGATCACGATTGCAAACATTCAACACCGAAGAAGAGGTTTGTCTTCTTGTACAACCTTGCAGTGCTCAAATGTTTCATTTCCTTAGTATGTATCTTCCATGTGCATGTAACTGTAGTAGGTCTGTAAAACTGACTGATGGTGGGGCGAATTTAAAGTTCTGTTTTATTTTATGTCAATTTCCACACGCATTCAAAGGACCTGTTTTTTAATTTTCAAGCGGTATGCAAGGACCTGATTTGACTGCTAATTTTGGTGCATCCATTTTTGCACGCTAATAACCAGTGTTCCATTGCTGCAGCGTACAGTAGCTCAAATAAAAGCCGAAATGCAGAAAACTCTTCGCTGGCTTCTGCCGCTAGCAGAAAATACAATAAGGTGGGCTGAGCTTGTTTTAGTTATAATACTCTGACAATCTGACTTGACTATAGTACTATGTGCTAACAATTCTTTTTTCTTCTGATTCATTGACCAGGGCGCACCAAGGTTTTGGATGGGTCGGCGAATGGGCAAATCTTGGGTGAGTACCAAATTGAGAAATCATGATTCCCATTGAGCTTCCCATTGACAATGTAGCATAACATATTTTGCTTGCACCACCACCTAACATGCATCCACCTTACAGGAGTGACATGAGCAAGAAATCAGGCTCCCACAGCGTCATCCGCATCCAGACGCTTCACCATGCTGACAAGGCGAAAACCGAGCACTACATGCTGGAGCTGGTGGTGCTCCTTCACCACCTGGTGACCCAGGTGAAGAACAGAGGCTACGGGACCAGCAAATCATCGAGGCACGATGCCTCATCCCGGTCACGCAAGGTGGCACCTGACCTCCAACCAGATACAGAGACAAGGCACAACACGTCGCCGGTGAACAGCTGCGTGGCCTCGAGCCCGCTGTCGGACTGCGAGCGCGCGGCGCTAGACCACCTGAGCTTCAAGAGGACGTCCTACGGCAGGAGCCAGAGCTGCGAGCCTCCGCCTGGCCGGCGGAACAAGGCTCACCGGAGCTGGGACTCGTGCCGGAGCCAGGGAAGCTCGCCGGCGAGGGAGTTCGGCAGGACCACCGCCGTGGACCGTGACACGGCGAGGGACCTTGATGTAATTGACGGCTTGGATAGAGTGACTTCGTTCTCGCTCCCGTCCTCCCCAACGTTTTGCTAGAATGTTAGTAGTAGGTATTCTTTTGCTGCGTCAAGCCGCTCTTCGTACATTTTGTATATGGGTGATAATATGTCCATATATTATCCTAGTTTATTATGTACATATATAATCTTGTGTTATAGTCTGTGATTTGAGTGGAAATATATAGAGCGAGATCACAAGTGTTCCGATCGTCCCGCCTTTGGAAAAGTATCGATTTGTTTGAATCCTTCCCTCTGAATATGACGACCAAATGATTTGAACTCTGTAAGATTAATTTTTCTGTTCAGCTTTGTTGGGAAGATACCTTGGATTGTCAGTGCTTTGTTAGGAAGATACCCTGGATTGTCAACGATAACTGAAAACAGAGACAGGCATAAGCACTGCCATTGGATGGAGCTAGAGGACAACAGTCGGGTGATATGTTTTTTTTAAATAAAATAAAATAAAATAAAATAAAATAGCGGGGGTATGATACTATCTAGTAACTGTATAGCTTCTAACTGAGATGCTATATGACGAAAATTTGAGACGGCTAGCTGAGATACTAAAGCGATTTCTTTTTTTTTAAAAAAACATTACTAGAGCGATTTCTGAAGCTACAAATCTTGCCTATCAAGGCCTTGTTTAGATGCACTCCAAAAGTTGAAATTTTTTCACTCTCTTTCCATCACATCAATCTTTGGACCCATGCATGAAGTAGTAAATGTAGATAAAAAAATAACTAATTATACAGTTTAGTTGAAAAAAATCACGAGATGAATCTTTTGAGCCTAGTTGGTCCATGATTGGACAATATTTGCCAAATAAGACGAAAGTGGTACTATTCATCGGTTTGAAATTTTTTCAGCATCTAAACGTGGCCCAAATATCCATTGGTCATATCAAATACTATCCATTGGTCATTGCTTGCTCAGATACTTACTCCCGCTGTCCAAAACATGCAATTCTAGCACACAGTATCATGATTTAGTATTTCAAGTTTGATTAATTATAGATAAAAAATATTAATATTTATGATATCAAATAAATACCATTAGATTAATCACGAAATGTATTTTCTTAATAAATTAATTTAGAGTCATAAATATGAATAGTATTCGCTAGAAATTTTGTTAAAGACTATTTTTCCTGTCACGCGAGTCGTAGTTATATGTTTTGTTGGACCGAGAAATCTTGCCGACTCCCATACCCATACCACAAGTGGACGGGGTGAGCCCTGCTAGTTCATATCCACTGGTCATTGCTTGCTCAGATACTACTGGACATAGCCCCACAAGTGGCAGCGGTGGGCCCCACTTTATATCCTCTTTTCATCAAGGAAAAAGTTCATCCACAAATATATTATTATATTATACGACAAATAATATCTTCCCTATTGATTTTCCGGAGACGTCCAAGTCCAGCGCTGCTCCCTCCACCGCACAGCTGTTCCGCCGCGGAACGGAGGGACCCGCGCCGCGCGCGGTGCACCGCACACGCATCCCACTACGCTTTCGCCGTCGCCGTCGCGGCCGTCCGACCGGGTGGTCGGCACATTGGCCCCAGCCGATGAACGGTATTTTTTTTCTCACAGCAAATTAACAAACGGTACTTTCAGCCAAGCAAATAGGTCATTAATTCACCCACTGCTTTGCATTTCCTGTGGATAACATGAAGCCGTGAGCTGAGCAGGGAACCTAACTCTGCAACTTTCATTTCTTCCATTCCATTTAGGGGGGGTAGATTCACCTCCTCAACTTTAGTCGCTGTCTCATCGGATGTTTGATACACACATGAAGTATTAAATATAGACTAATTATGAAACTAAATGCACAGGTTGAGACTGTTTTGTGAGACAGATTTTTTTAAGCCTAATTAGTCCATGATTTGACAATATGGTGCTATAGTAAACATGTGTTAATGATGGATTAATTAGACTTAGTAAATTTGTCTCGCGGATTACTGATGTATTCTGTAATTTGTTTTTTTATTAGTATCCGAACACCTCATGTGACATCTCCACGTGACACCTCATAAACTTTAGTGACCGAATCCAAGCACCCCTTATACACATACAGTAACAATAATGAAGTGGAGACATGGAAACATATCATATACGCTATCTGTGAGAATTCTTGTGAGTGCACATTAGACCTGTATGTGGCCTGAACTGAAATGCTCTGAAAACCGCGCCTTTTAACATGTGAAAACTGAAAGGCTAATGGACAGACACAGCAGCAGGGTGGATTAATGCCAGCAACATTATCACCTAACAAGGAACAAGCAAAAAAATCCTAAATTTATAGCCTGACATAAAAAAAAGTGAACTCTTGTCCAGGAGAGAAAATCACCAGGGCCCTGTTTAGATGCCAAATTTTTCCCCAAATTCTACTATGCAAAAAGAAGATTATCTATCACATCAAAATGCCGGCACATGCATAGAGTACTGAATGTAGATGAAATCAAAAACTAATTGCACAGTTTTGTTGTTCTTTACGAGACGAACGTTTTAAGCCTAATTGGTCAATGTTTGGACAATTTTTACCAAATAAAAACAAAATGCTACAGTGTTTGACCCAATTTAGCCGGTCCCAATTTGGGACAACTAAACGAGGCCCAGGAAGCTGATAACATTAACAGGAATAACAGCTGCAAAATCAGCAGGTTTGGCAGTCAGTGCTCCTAATTTCCTGGACGATGAACTCCGATTCAGATGACCTAAACAACAAGTTTAGTACACACACAAAAAAAAAAGACGACAAGAAGAAGATAAGCACAACAATAGTAACAGTTTACCATTGTTGCATCCTGTATCCAGTTCCTGAGGGACCGAGGAGGGAGTTGGCAAGCCGCAATGATGGCTGCTGCCGGGTCCAATGGCGAAAGCAACAGCTGCCAACGCAGGCAGGCGGGCAGGCACACCGGTGGACGAGTCAGCAGAGTGAGAGAATCTCATCTCCATCTCCATCCTCCCGCGGATAAGATCGAGAAGTGGACGCGCAAGCGCCACCACAAGCTCCTCGCCGCCACCGCCCTATAAATCCCACGGCGCACCTCGGAGTCCGGCACCGTAGTCCTCTCTCCCTATCTTTCTTACTTCCTCCTCGACGACGACGAAGAAACACTCCAAAAAACCAAGAACACCACACACGGGAGGCAGGAGCGCTGTGAATTGTGGAAACAATGGCTTCGTTTGCATCGACGGCGGTTCTTCCGACCTGCGGCGCCGGGTGCGGCGCGCAGCGCGGCAGGCGGTGCGTGGCCCGCGCGTCCTTGTTGGCGGCGCCGGCTCCGGCGACGGCGAGGACGCACTACGAGGTGCTCGGGGTCGGGGTCGGCGCGAGCAGGTGCGAGATCAAGGCGGCGTACCGGCGCCTGGCGAGGGAGGTGCACCCGGACGCCGGCGGCCGCGGCGACGAGGGGTTCATCCGCCTGCACGCCGCGTACGCCACGCTCGCGGACCCCGACGAGCGCGCGCGCTACGACCGCGCCGTGGCCGTCGCCGCGCCGGTCCGGAGCAGGGCGGCGCCGGCGGGGTTCCGGCAGCGGAGGTGGGAGACGGACCAGTGCTGGTAGTCGTAGCATAGCACCACCGCCACGGCGCCACGACACGTAGCTGCGCCGGCGGTGGAGTCGCCGGAGCGCTCTCGGTGGTCTGATCCGTTCCCAGGGCCAGTTGCGACCGAAGGGCCCATATTGAAGATGGCCCACGTGGAAAACGGACCACGATCCTGGCGGCCCACAGGTGTTGGATCGTGGACTCTATGGACCGGAGGCTTCGTCGGCATTTGGCGCCAGAGCTGGCGATGAGGATGATGCGGGCCGAGGGAGTAGATTAGGGGACGCCTCGCTCTCTTCGCGTACATCTTGCCATGATAGCTGCACGAAGAGAGGCATTTTTAACATCTCTTGTGTACTGTACCAGTACTTGCTATGCTTGTAAATATAGGCAATTCTATGCGAATGAACGTGGATGTTCATTTACGTTCTTGTTTCTGACGGTAAATGACCAAAGAAAACAAACGGTAGTTCCATATTACAAGTATGGGCAAATGATGTGCTGACGATGACAAGTGTTATTTGGTTATTAATAGAGACAGGGAATTATCGACTGCGCTAGAGATCAGTACACGTCTATATATATATATATATATATATATATATATATATATATATATATATATATATATATATATATATATATATATATATAATGGGCAGTTCAGATTATACACAACATTTGTTTTTTGTTTTTCAATCTCATATACTCCATTTCAAATTATAAGTCACTTTGATTTTTTTACATCCTTTGATATGTATCTATATATAATATATGACTAGAATCAAAGTGATTTATAATTTGGAACGGAAGGAGTACTTTGTACTCATTTCCTAGCTGGACCATTTTCGGGAGATTTTCAATGCCATATATACAGAACACCGGATAAGAGTAAGGACATACTAAACCGAGACGTTTGAACACCTTCAAATCGGCTCTTAATGAATTGGGAATTAAGGGAGGTTCAGTTCAACCTAATGGCAGAAAGTTTACTTGGTGGAATGAAACGGCCAACCCAACTCTTACCGAGAATGATAGACCTTGTCTTCTGGTCCCTTTGCTCGAGCGTCGCCGGGCCAGTTGCTAGTTGCGACCGATGGCCCGTATCAACCAGCCCACATTAACGGAGCCCACCTGAAAAAAAAAGGGATAGCGATCCAAGGCCCATGAGTTTCCTCAATCAAAAAGGAAAAAAAAAAGGAGTTTCATCGTGGCCCAAAGGTTTCGTCGGCCTTGGCGCCACAACTGAGGAGCCCGCTGACGGCTGACCATGACAGAGCCGCCGCCGCCGCCACCGTGGATGCTACGGGCGGCGACGGCGGCGGGCTGAGGGGGCAGGGGAAGCCTCTCTCTTCGTATATTGTCCAATATACTTACACGAATAAGAGAGGCATTTTCAACATCTCTTGTGTGTACTTCCTGATCGGCTTGTACCCATATAAATATAGATGTATATTTATCATATCCTTTTTGGTCCTGGATGGTAAATTATCCAAGAGACGGCAAATATGAATAAATATGCTGACGATGACAAGGATCCAGATCCAGTCTTCTGGGTTTTGGTGTGCAATATAAAAGACAGGGCAAGCCAACTAACAGCTCTGTCAGTTTAGCAGCTTCTTGGCTGCCTTGTGCTGCTCCTTCAGTCCTACCATCCAGGCACTGGAGCAGAACCAAGAGCCTGCACCTTCTGAAGTTTCAGCACGGAACTTAAGTGAGCATTTGGATACAAATACTGCTCGAATTCAGTTGAAAAAAACACAGCCTTTCTTCCGCCGAAACATTACAGTCTGATGGCTCAGCTTCTGAACGATTGGCGTCTCGATCATGTTCAGCTCAGGCTCCGCAACACAAAAGACAGACAATAAAAGGAGGAGAAGAAGATAACCACAACAATGGCAACAGTTTACCACTGCATCCTTTTTCCTGTTCCTGGAGGGACCGATGGAGTAGGCAAACCGCAATGATGGCGGCTGCCGGGTCCAATGGCGAAAGCAACAGCTGCCAAGGCAGGCAGACAGGCTGGCACAGGCAGACGCACACTGGTTCATGTGAGTCAGCAGAGTGAGAGAACCTCCATCTCCATCCTCCCGCGGATAAGATCGAGAGGTGGACGCGCAAGCGCCACCACAAGCACCTCGCTGCCACCGCCCTATAAATCCCACGGCGCACCTCGGAGTCCGGCACCGTAGTCCTCTCTCTTTCTTCCTCCTCGACGACGACGAAGAAACACTCCAAGAAACCAAGAACACCACACACACCGACACCGACACACGGCAGGCGAGAACGAACAAACAAGCAAACAATGGCTTCGTCGCTGTCGTCGACGACGGTGCTCCCGAGCTGCGGCGCGCGGCGCGGCGGCCGGTGCGTGGCGCGCGCGTCCTTGGTGGCGGCGCCGGCGAGGACGCACTACGAGGTCCTCGGGGTCGGGGCCGGCGCGAGCAGGTGCGAGATCAAGGCGGCGTACCGGCGCCTGGCGAGGGAGGTGCACCCGGACGCCGGCGGCCGCGGCGACGAGGGGTTCATCCGCCTGCACGCCGCGTACGCCACGCTCGCGGACCCCGACGAGCGCGCGCGCTACGATCGCGCCGTGGCCGTCGCCGCGCCGGTCCGGAGCGGGAGCTGGACCGCGCCGGCGGGGTCGGGGGCGGGGTTCCGGCCGCGGAGGTGGGAGACGGACCAGTGCTGGTAGTAGCAGCATAGCACCACGCCACGTAGCTGCGGTGCGCCACGCCTGCACGCGTCCCTCCGCTCCAGCGCCGCGGCCGGAGGCCGGAGCGCGCTCCTGGTCTGGCTCTGGCCAGTTGCGACCGACGGGACCATATTGATGACGGCCCACATGGACTACCGGCCCGCATTGAAGGCACACGGAGAACGGATCGCGATCCTTGCGGCCCACATGAGCTGGATCGTGGACGCTATGGGCCGGATGCTCCGTGGGCCTTGGCGCCACAACTGCAGAGCTGGCGATGGGGATGCTGCGGCCTGCGGGCCGAAGGAGCAGGGGACGCCTCTCTCTCTCTCTCCAGTCTTTCTTCGTGTCCATCTTTGCCATGATAGCTGCACGAAGAGAGGCATTTTT
This sequence comes from Saccharum hybrid cultivar R570, assembly GCA_038087645.1. Classification (NCBI taxonomy): domain Eukaryota; kingdom Viridiplantae; phylum Streptophyta; class Magnoliopsida; order Poales; family Poaceae; genus Saccharum; species Saccharum hybrid cultivar. Next base: position 4,793,142 of record JAQSUU010000273.1, read on the forward strand.
AACATCTCTTGTGTACTACTAGTACTTGCTAAAATGCTAGTAATTGCTCTGCTTGTAAATATGTGCAATTCTATGTGAATTATTGATGGATATTTATCTATGTTCTTGTTTCGACGGTAAATGACCAAACAAACGGTATTACAAGTAGTAAATTACCAAACAAACGGTAAATGACCAAACAAACGGTGTACTACTAGAACTCGACAAGGGTCTGGTTATAAAGACAGGACAAGCCAACTAGCCGCTCTGTCAATGTAGCGGCCATGTCCTCCTTTCTCTGTTGTTTGCTGCCTTCTGCAGCTCCAATCCTACATCCTGTTTGGTTCCAAACCTGATGTCGCAAAGTCGCAATCCTGCTCCATTTGGTTCGAGCTCTTGGATGCTCCCAGTTTGAGGTTCAGGCAATGTTGTTCAGGTCCATACATGCGAAAGAGGTGGCCTGGCTCATCACAGGCTCGGTCAGGCTGTGAGACGGAGTAATTTGACTATATATATGATACGCAATTCATTCACCTCCCAGGCTCCCACGGTTCAACAAAAACATAGTAACTCGCTGATGCTACTGTAATGGTATTAGTTACTACTTTCCTTTCTTTGATTAGCACGTGGTGCAACTGTTATAGCAACTGTAGCCGGTGTCTTTTCTTTATAGCTCAACGAATTAGAAATATGTTGTTTCTACTTATTTTTAGTGCAAATACATTTTTTGTTTTGAATTGGTAAAAGTATGTAGCATTAACTTTTATGTAGTACATACTTATTTGTCTTAGATTTGGATCAAGTCAACATTTCTCAAGTTTGACTAAGTTTATAAAAAATAATATCAACATTTATGTCTCCAAATTAATATGCTATGAAAATATTTTATGTGATTAATCTTACTAAACTTATTTTTGTATCATAAATGTTACTATTTTTTTATAGATTTGGTCAAGTATAAAACTAGTTGACTCCTAGAAAACGAGAATTGCATTTTTTTTTTGACAGTGGGAGTATATTTTTGTGACAGCAGCGCTCCATCCCTTCGTTCCCCTACGCGCATGCACGGCGCCCAAGCAGCTATAGTAGGCGGTTGTGGCAGGGTGGAAGACATTCAACATGTGAAACATCCAGATGAAACACTTGCAATATACGTACAAAACAGCTGAAACACTTGCAACATACGTACAAAACAGTTGAAACACTTGCAACTTGCGTCTGAAACACTTGCGAAACACTTGAAAACTCTTGAAAACCATTGCAGACATATGCAACATCTAGATGAAACACTTGCAACATACGTGTGAAACATATGCAACATCCAGATGAAACTCTTGCAACGAACATCTGAAAAAACATATGAAACATTTGGAACATTCACTTGAAACATACGTATATAGCCATTGCAACATGTGCAATATCATGATCTACTTTTGCAACATATAGATGAAACACTTGCAACATCCAGATGAAGCATTTGAAACACTTGAAACATAAGCTTTGCAACATGCACTGTGCAAATGTCACCTTGCTACTTGGACGAGGTACCCGAGCAGCACGGGCACGTCGGCAAAGGAGAGCACCGCGACGCCCAGGAGCTTCCACACGCAGAGGTCGAGGTCCCTGCCAGGGAGGTCCGTGTTGATGAGCGCCCGAAGGAGGTCGTCGTTGTCATCCCCCGTGCCGCTGAAGACGTCCGACTTGTCGACCACGCCGTCATCGATGAGGTTCTGGAGGAATGGGCGCGACATGGCAGCAGACACGGCACGGAGCGGTGAGGCGGTGTGGGGTAGGCGCCCGATGTGGTAAAGCCGCGAAGAAGCGAATGGAGATTTTTGTCGGTGGGGGTTTGTCGCGGGGTAGAGATGGAGGAGAGAGCGTAGGGGGAAGCATGCCAATTGCTTGTTGGCCCGGTCGCTGCGGAGACAAGGGCGTCCGGATGCACATGCCCAGACGGACGCCCTAATTAAAGCTTTACCGTTTAAATTTCCAATCAACTCTCACAAAACACTTTTTATGCAAGTCATTTAGGCTTCCAAACAAAAAAAGGCCCTGAAAGCAAAACCAAGAGCCTGCACATGCAAGAGGTTTAGCATGGAACTCAAGGGATCATTCAGATACAAACAGGGCTTGTATTTTCAGACAAATGCTCTTTTTTTGAGAAGCTAGCCAATCTTAAGTTTAATTAAATATAGACAAAATAATATTTATATTTATGATAAAATAAGTATTGTTAGACTATTCGTGTAATATATGTTTTAAAGTAAACTTATTTGAAGATACAAGGGTTGACACTATTTTCTACAAATTTAGTTAAGGTTGACATCAATTGACCGGTCGAAAATCTAAATGTGTACCCCTCTTAGAACGGAGGAGTACATGTGTACCACCCAACCATTCACAAAGCCTTATTCATTTGACAGTGCATAACTCACACTTGATAGCAACACACACACTAACTGGCCAGAAGCAACAGTGCAACACAGTACTTGACAGCATGCAGGGCGTTGGGGCTGACTGGTCCTAATCTACTAGGCCATGCCTAGACGTTCCCAGAGGCGTTTGACGATATTCTCGACTGGAGGCGGGGTTTTTTTTTGCGCGAGAGAGAGGGACGGAAGGGAAGAGAAAGAGGAGGTGAGGAGATTTTTTTGACTGCAAACTGAAGCGCTGTGGACATCCGGAGGTTTCGAGAAGGGTTACGTAAGCAGGGCCAGCAACAGCGGTGCCCGTCGGCAGGCAACCGGAGCCGCTCAAACAAGATCAGATGGACCAAAAAATTTTTGCTATCGTGGATAGCGTGGCTGATCGGCGACCGGTTCACCTTTGTAGAGTTTAGATGCCCTTCAGCAACAGCACGACGACCTGCATGTAGTAGACAACCTTGCTGGGGCATCATCGACGACCTTGACGATCTCTACCTCTACATCGGTGTCCGCGTCCGCGGTGGGCGGAGGCGCATTGGGGTCCTCGCCGTTCGCATCTGCGGTGGGCAGAGGCGCGTTGGGGTCGTCGGCGTCCACATCTGCGGTGGGCAGAGGCGCGTTGGGGTCCTCGGCGTCCGTATCTGCGGTGGGCAGAGGCGCGTTGGAGTCCTCGGCGTCCTCATCTGCGGTGGGCAGAGGTGCGTTGGGGTCCTCGACTCCTCGGCGAACTTCCTGGCCTGCTCGAGATACGCGTCCATGCGGGGCGTAGCGAAGAGGCGGACACCGTCGTTGACACCCCTGGCGGCGAAGCGCTGGTGCGCATGGGAGAGCTCGGCGAGCGCGCCGCGTAGGGTTTGCCCTTTGTCTTGTACAAGTCCTCTGATCTCATGCAGTCGATCAGCTGCTGCAGGCTGCAGCTCCGTCCTGAGCACGGCCACCATGGGGTTGGTCTCCTCCAGGACGCCCTCCAGCTCGCGCTGCGCCTTCTGCAGCCTGGCCCTGGCGGCTCCCAACTTCTGGTCGTCCGCCAGGAGCCTCCCCGCCCTGATGGACACCGCGTGCTGCCGCCGGAGCAGCTCCGCCTCCAGCTCCGGCGTGGTTCCTCCGCGGCTCGCGGTGCTGGTGCGCTTCACGTGGAGGCTCTGGCCCACGAGCTTCTTCCTCTCGCCCTGTTCGTTGGGGTAGCTCACCTCCACGTCCAGGATCTCCGCGTCGTAGTCGCTGCTGCTGGTCTCTCTGAGCAAGAGCTCCACGATGACCTTGCGCACTTCGCCGCTGAAGAGGTCGCCGAACTTGACGGTGACCGTGCCGGACTGGGCGTCGGTGTCCTGCCTGAAATCCCCGGGGTCCACCTTTACGATCTTGTCGAGGTCATGGTCGTCCGGGTGCGTAGCAGCAAGAACAGCAGCAGGCTTGGACAGGATCAGGTACAGATCCCGCACCACCACCGTGAGGAGGCCGGCCATGAGCTGCGAGAAGACGTCGAGCATGCTCATGCCCCCGCTGTCCAGGACGAGGTTATATGTGCCGCCGCCGCTGGCTAGCTTCTGGAGCAGATTCATGTCGGCGTTCGCGCCGAACGAGAGCGTGTAGACGGGGTAGTTCTGCGGGTTGCGGACCCTCGTGGCGTCCCCATTGTTCTGCTCCCCGTCGGACATGAGGATGACGCCGGCGGTGCAGGCACCGGTGGCCGAATGTTTGGTTGGCTCGGGGCGCAGATGTCCCCCCGACATGTAGACGTTCGATGAACTTTAAGATATACGTGCCATAAATTTGTACAATAATATAGGCCCGTTGTAGTTAGGAATTCTAATATATTTTATTTATTCCGGTCCAAGCGATCTGTACGTTCGGCGGCCCAGCAAACGATACGCAGCGTGCACCTCACACGGGGGAGTTGTCCAGCCCAACAATGCAGGGCACAACATGCTTTCCACTGATGAGATAATTTACCAAGCCCAAGCCTGGAGACCTGATATAAGTCTGTATGTACAGAAAAAGTAGAATAAAGAAGTAAAAAAAAGAAGCAGAATAAGAAAGTCAAATTGAAATCAGCCTGGACTCCACTGCCTATTGCTGAAGATCAATTTTGATGGGGCTTTTTCACAGGAAGAAAGGAAAGGTGCATGGGGTTTCAATGTGAGGGATCATGATGGATTAGCAATGTTAGCTAGTGCAGGGAGAATCAATGTGCTGCATGATGCCTTAAGTGCGAAGATCCATGGTTGCCTTGGAGCTTTTACTGCAGCGATGGATCAAAGTATGTCTCATATTATCCTAAAATCAGACTCAACAATTCTGGTACAGGCTTTTCAGTCTAGTGACTATGATTTCTCAGCTGCTGGTGTTCTCATTAGAGAAGCGAAATTTCTTATTTCTATGAATTTTGTGCATGTAGATGTGGTCCGAGCGCCACGATTTTGTAATAGTTGTGCTCATGAACTTGCTCGTGTTGGGACCTGGATCAATTCTATGTCTGGACTGATCCCCTCTCAGAGTTTGTATATTCATGGGTAACTCGAGACTCAAGTGAACCCGTGACAAGGCAATAAAATGATTGCTTTGTTTCAAAAAAAAAAACAAGCTTTAGCGTGTTAGCATCTCAATTATTAGGCCATCAATGTCCAGCTAGTAATCAATGTCCAGCTAGTCAGCTACGTACGATGTTTTTCTTCTTTTGTTTTTCTTTCTTCTATTTCTATATTTCTATTTCTTCATCCTTTTTTCTGACATTTTTATTCTCCTTTATCTTTATCTTTTTCTTTCTTTTCATTACTTTTTTTTATCTTCTGTTCTCTTTCTTTTTTATTTTTTATCTCCTTTTTTATTTTATTTATATAATTATATGCTTGTACATTCATTTTCCTTTTCCGACCGAACCAGCATCTTCCGCGTGCTTTCGACGACAGCTCACATTTTTTTCTTGTATTTCTTTTCTATGTTCTTTTCTTAGTTTTATCCTCCTTTTTAATTTTATTTATATTTCTTTTTTCGTTTCTTTTTTGTTGTTCTTTTATTTTATTTTTATTCTTCTATTTATTTTCTTTTTGTGGTTTTATTTTTCTTTTTTATTTCATATTTCCATTACTTATTTTTTTACTAATTACTTTCTTTATTTTTTTTCTCATCTTTTGTGTTTTGTTTTCATTTCCTTTCCTCCGTTTCTTTTCTTTTATCCCTTTTTATGTTTCCTGCATAATTATTTATTTTTATTATTTTCCTTCACTCTAATTAATTATTTTTATTTTCATGTTTTGTTTTTTTATTCTCTATATTCCATGAGATATGATGTTTACACAATATACTTGCGATGTCCTAGATATATTTTTGTTTATCCACACACAAGATCCTTGAGATGTTCTATGATTATCTTTGTGTATATATTCATGTAGTACTCGTAACACATTGTATGATATATTTTAGATTGTTTTAGTAGTAATTCGTGATGCTCACGTAGAATACATACTAGTACGATGTATAGGTAGAAAACTGGAAAGGCGATGGGGGCAACACTTGAGGCGTCGCGCGGGCGCCTCCGAGATAGCACTGCCCGCCGCAGGCTGTCCTGCGAGCCTGCGACTGCTATCTCCTGCTTTCGGTGATCTTACGGATGGAATTCTTGCAGTCTAAAGATAGTGATGTTTCTAAGGATCCTACAGCACACAATGTCTCAATCTTTTACAGCACGCAATGTTATCTGATGTTCGAAATGCAAATAGGATTTGGAAAAAATATGAGTGAGGTGAGATACGGTAGCTGATTTTCAAGCTTCGTCATAGTACCCATCCTAACTGCCCAAGTGAAATGTGCTTATTGGATTTGCTCAAAAAAAAAACAGGAGGGTGATGAGGAATGCTCATTGTATTACTATATTTAATCAAGCCAATACATGTACAAACCACAATTATATATATATATATATATATATATATATATATATATATATATATATATTTATATATATATATATATATATATATAATTGAGTATATTCAGTAGCTAGCTACAAAATATGTTATTATATAGCCATCTCTATTTACGATAATTTTATATACTAATTTATGATAATGTCAATACATATTTACGATAGTTGGGTTACTATAACACATGGGGATATTTACCGTAACGTTATAGTAAATCATATAGTAAGGAGTTACTATAATCTCGTAAATTAGCATAGTAATTATTGTAACTCAAAGTGGCTACCGAATAAGTTATTTTATAGCTAGCTACAGAATAGTAGTTCGAATGCTACTAAATCACCAAACCCCAAACCACAATTATTTACGTTTTTGACTACTGAATCATTACCGCCGAGACCTTCGAGCTTCCCCTCTCATGAAACCTCCTTCCCGCAGGCGGGCTCTACCCGCCAATGTGCAGGGACGCCGTGGCAGCACGATTGGCGAAGTTCGCCGCCGTGGCAAACCCAGAAGTGGCGGCATTGGCGGCCG